>CM071641.1:14627751-19427751 GCA_036419045.1 Scirpophaga incertulas
TTCCAACTTTTAAGAGTGGAAAGTAATGAGCTATATATAATACATACACTACCACCTCAAAGTATTTGATCCAACTCATCTGTGATTTGACCATCTGCATTTTGTATAAGTTTTAGACAATACATTAAAAAAAATCATGTATTAGGTTTTCATTGTGATGAGTCCAAAATTTTATTGTTATGTCAAAAAATGCTAATAAACAGTTAAAATATTTATGAAGTAGTTTCATTTTATCACACTTTTACAAGATATGTTTTACTGGGTGGCCAAATACTTTTGAGAAGTAGTGTATAAGGAATTCGATATAATTTTCGTCTTCTCCGTGCTTATTTTAAGACCCACTTGTTGGGGTACTCTACGGAGGAACATTGTGTCTCAAGTCTTTGATGGTCTCAGCATGACACGATATCATCAGAAAGAAATGAAATTGCGTGATCGTCTCGTCGTTGATGTTAATACCAATACCCCCAGTTCAGTAGCTTAAACCATCCTCCAACACAGTTTGAACAGTTTTCGGCCATATCACATCGCCCTGTGTCACACCTCGCTGGAGTCGTATCGGTCTCGAGTTCTAGCCCAGAAGGCAGACTGATATTGTAGCATTTTCGTAGAATGATTGGAAACATTTTGATGTATCGTTAGTCTATTTGACACTCTGGAGAGACTGAATCACGGTTCAGGTCTCATTGGAGACGAATACTTTTTCATAGTCCACAAACGCCGATTTATTTTTCCTCTGAAGAGGAGAGGCTGAGAATTCTTATCGATACCGAGTTGCCACGGTGGTTATGTCGGAACTCAAACCGATTGAGCCGGCTCGACCAGAATGACCTACTGACTAAACTCAGCCTGAGCCTAGGCCATAAGAGCCCTACGCTTAGGGTGGAAGAGTGACCGCACCCTCGAGAGAAGGTACGGTTTAGTGCTGCCTTATGAAGAAGACATATGCGCTTGCCAAACACCACGCATAATCAAATTACAGGGTGGTTAGTAGAAGTGCTCCAAACTTCATCTCTAAATAGGTGCATAATCAGCAGTGACGAGTCATAAATGCTTACTTGCATTAACACATATAAAGGTCATTTCAAATTTACAAGACTTATCTTTGGCTTAGTTAGTATTAGCTGTTAAAAAAAAATAATGATAACGTAAGTACGTTATGTAGTGTTCTTTACATATTTTAAAATAAACTCGTACTCGCTGTTTGTTCGCTTAGATCTTAACTAGTCAATAGATTTTAAGCAGTATTTTTTGTTTAATAAATACAGGTTTGTCTGTATAATAAATGTATATTATACTAGATATATAAATTGCGCGAAGATTGATACTGTGCGAAGCCGGGTCGGGTCACTAATATTTTAGCGTTTATTTGATCGAGTCATCAATCATCATTGATATATTTTTTTACAGATTGTTTTCTGAAGTGTGCACCGTTGGTAACTATCTAAATGACCACATCCGCTTGACGGTGGTTTTATTCTATCCATGAGCTTACCATTGATGCTCAAGAGAATATATTATCTATTAAAAATATTTCTTTTCATACAATATAAATTGATTGATAAAATACCATATGTTCTATAGTTCATAATGTTATAACGTAATAGTAAAGAGAATACAACTTATTAATACAATAATTATTCTTAATTTTCATGTTATATTCTACTGTTCAAAATGTTCAGACAGTTAATGCTTCCACTCTGCGTTGATGATTGATTAATATTTTTGTAGCTGTATATTTCAAAGCAATCATTAGTTATTCCTATAACCATTTGCCGCAACAAGTAATGTTTAACAATTTGTTAAATAACGGTACTAAATAGGGTTCCTTGCTTATATTTTTCTAATATATCGCTATTTATTATATATAAGGTAGATTTATACTTTCTAGGCCGACTATATCAATGACAGAAAGCACAATTTGGACCTTAGACCTTAATATTGAGGTTACTTCACGGCTACTCGCTATTGATCAAACAAAAAAACGTTGATAGCTGTGATTGGTATCTTCTACACAAATATCTTTTGACGTTGACAGTTAAATGACATTACCACATCAATTCGCCATGACAATTTGTTTCGAAGTGTTATTTTAAAGTTATTCAGTTTATAAGTATTACTCTTAAATACATTGTTTACATCATTTATACCAACTTAGGTATCATATCTATAGCATAACGCAATTACGTGAAGAATAAAGCAAAAGATAATATGGTAAAACGGCTTACGCCCAAGTTTTAAATCTTCACACTGCAAAAATCCTGATGTGGCCCAATCATGTCCTAGCTGACTTTATCTACTATCATATTTACAAATCTATAATAAAATATTTTCTTTTGGATGTATAGAGTGATTGGTAATATCTAATAGAATGGCATATCAAACATTATTGCAAGAGTATATGCTTATACCTCCAGTGACAAGAGCATATACTACTGCTTGTGTAATAACTACATTAGCTGTGGTAAGTTAAGACATTATCGTCAATAATTAAAGTTAATGCCAACTATTGTTTAAAAATGGGTTCTGGTACTTATATTGATTTAATATTTATATTGTTACAGCAATTAGATCTTGTTTCACCATTCCAATTGTACTTTAATCCAATTGTAATCGTTAAAAAATATCAGCTATGGAGGCTTATTACAACATTTCTGTTCTTCGGAAATTTGGGCTTCAATTTCTTTTTCAATATGATATTCACATATAGATATTGTAGAATGCTGGAAGAAGGATCCTTTAGAGGGAGGACTGCAGATTTTGTTGTAATGTTTATTTTTGGAGGTGTATTGATGATTGTATCCTTTTCAGTATTTATCTATTGGATAACACTATATTATTATAAATTCTTAATTATATGTACCATTTTTTATTAGATATAAGAGGTAAATAATAGGTAGGTATGTATATATCGAGGGCTTCAAACCAAAGGGGCGTATAAGCAAAACCCTTACTTTTCAGGAGAGCGAAAAAACTTAATAACTTTTTTATTATTTTTTCTATATAATTGAAAATTAACATGTTTCTATGAAAGTACTTCCATGTTAAGGTGAAATGCTTAAGTTTTTTGTATGTACCAGAAATCGTGAAATATTGCACTTACTTCTATTTGGCCCGACAAAATAAGATAAACCATATGGCAAAATTTCTCAAAAGTTGCTTGTAAATGATGGACGTATAGTGCAAAACGTAAGTATGCAATGAGACATTGATAAAAGTTTCAAATTATTTATAAGTATACTAAAATAACATTTCAATCATTTGTTCTGTGTTGTTAAATCCACTACTTCTACCGTTATTGAAGATTATACGCCTTTTTGGTTCACCGAAAATTTAAAATTTTGTAACTTTCTTTCAAGACGTATATAACTGTTTAGAGTGTATTTAAGTGGAACTATTTAGTAAAAGATCAGGAGTAACAAACAGGTTAGCATGAGGGATATGTGATGAGAAGTAATGAATGTAACTTAGTCAAAATAATGATAAGTATGGATGTGGATTGATCAAAAATTAAAGAAAACCAAGGAAGGAGTGGGCTGAGTAAGTGACTTGTGATATGCGACGATAAGAAGTAAATGAATAGACACAGAGGATAGTAGACCAGGAATACATAGGCTAACTCCAGCTAGATTAGAAAATCAGGACCGGTAGAAAAAGAACTAATTATATACTTTATAATTAGTTCTTTTCTCTGATATTTAAATATCAGAGATAAGAACTAATTATAAAGTATATAATTAGTTCTTTTTCTCTGACCGACGTCAGCCCGCAATTCCTGCAACCAGCAATTCCAAGTAGTCACCATCTTGTTGGGATTTGTTCATTCCTGTTACAGACTCAGCAGGTAGATTTTTGTAGAAGTAATGATAATTCTTCGGAATTGTCCCATCTTGACACATTGCCATCAGATCTGTATGTTTTACTGGTTTTATCAAAATTTGTTGAGAGTATAGTTTTGCAAGATCCGAATTACGTTCGGATCTTGTCACTCTCTCCTTTAATTTTACCTTTTTGAATTCTTCCCAGTAATCATCTTCACTTGATAGTACGTTTGACACTATCAAATCTCTTTGCCTGTCAATGCTACCTAAGGTCCAGAATGACAAAAGAATATTTTGTCTTGTTAGAATATCCTACTTTTGTGTGACAAGCTCGAAGGCACTTACAATCATCAGTCCCACATTTCTTGGACTGTATAATTTTACCTTTATTTGTAGTGTATGTTTCGCCTATGTTTCTTTTATTTTTTCTAACATTTTTTATCCAGTTCTCCGGCTTTTTTCTTTTTGATCTTTTAACGTCTTGACTATTGTGAAGTATAGGTACGATCTTTTCTTGAGCTGATGATAAAATTGGTGACATTGGTGAGCTTTCCTCGTTTTCAGGTTGATGACTGTTTGTTTCAAGGTATTGGGATTCGTGTTTGTAGAAGTTTCAAGAATACTGGGACTACCTGTCGAGTCTATGGGTGCTATTGGTGTAAAAAGCGGTGTGAGTTGATTTTCGATTGATGGAATATTAGGTTCTTGTAACTCAACATCCTTATTTGATGTGTAAATACAGACAATGGAGATTTATTTGAATATATTGGTATATCGCAGTCGTCACCAACAAAACCCAAATTTTCCAATTCTTCGACTGCAAGTCGCTGTTCAGTTGTAAGTGGTGATTCTCTGTGTACCTGCGTTACATACGCAAACTGCGTTACAAACAGTCAACGGTGAACTTGTTAGTGACGACTGCTCCGAACGCAAAATCTCCACTTGCTCTTCAACAGAGTCTGGCGAATCATCATGATTTAACTGAGCCCAAAAAAAAAAATATTAAGGTAAATGTTTAAAACACTCACAATTACCTATTTGAAGGCAATTTTATTTAGTCATATACAATACACAATACTCTGGATAGGTAGAATCAATAAGAGCAAAAAATTATATAAAATAAAAATTAAATACAAACTAATTTATTTACACCACTTTTCTCATTTAGCCAGTTCTCTATCGAAAGTCCGTGGGTGTAGAAGACACTGACAAGAAACTCAAATAAAGTCCTTCCTTCCTTTACATAATATCATATTAAGTTTAAAATGTACTATTAAGTTAGATACAATTGCAGTGCAGGTATGCTACTGGATAAACAATATACAAAAAAAAAATAGGTAAATAAACCAAAATACATTATAACTATTTACTTCATAATATGACTTTTCAATGAAGGGTTTTCTTAATAAGATCTATACTCGTGTAACTTGCGTCCAACCGACTCTGATAAAATGATACAGAAGTTTCGGTACTTCAGGGAAATGGCGTGATAAAATATTATGCATGTGTGTTGTTAGTTTGACGACCTCCATAGTCGAGTGGATAGTACACCGGTTTCAAGGTGTCGCTATCTCTGAGGTCTCGGGTTCGAATCCCGGTGGGGGCAGATGTTTGTGTGATGAATGCCAGCATTGTACGTTGTACGTCTGTATAGCATGACATTATTATAGTAGTTATATGAAAATCGGTAATCGTATGCATATACAGCTTTTTGGTTTGACACATAATTTGTCATTAGTGGTTACGGCTGTTGTACGTCTGTTTGGCATGAAAATAATGTTTTCACATTAGACATACGTCTAAACGTATTTTATTAATATCTTTTAAAGTAATTGAGATATGATTAAAAACAAAATATCAGGATGTGTATCGATGAATTTGTAAGGGATTGGTGTAATAAAAAAAAATATGCATTTTTGCTTATACGCCTTTGGCTTGAAGCCCTCGATATAGTTTGTGAGTGGTCTGCTTGAAAGACCACATCCAAACATTTTTTAAATTGTGAGTGTGATTCACATTGATGAAAGTAATTCACCAATGAATAAGTGTTTGGGCTTGTTTTAAGTGTGGCTGAGTGAGATGTAACATTTAGAATTTGATACTAATATTGTATCAGCTGTGGTAATTATTTACCATCTGATAATGCACTTGCTTGTTTCTTGCTATCTTTTTATTTATTTATGAAAGTCTTATTAATAGATTAAAATCGCCACCAAACTCTATATATAACATAAGAACTAGGCTAGATTGTAACTCAATGGAAAAGTAAACACCCTGATAGCAATATAGCTGTCTCCTTCCTACTCCATCCATCCTAGGTCCTCCCAGAACACCAGCAGCCTTCGTGAGTTGCTGCATGCTTCTGGCAGGGACACCGGGGAATGGAGAAGTTTCTCCCGTTGGCCGGCCACACTTGCACATTCCATAAGAACGAGCTGTAGTGTGTCCTCTGCATCCTCTGCACAAGGGGCTGTCTGTTATACCAATTGTGTACAGGTGTTTGTTTAAAAGGCAGTGTCCAGTTATGGTAACTATGACCTTTTGGATCTTGTCTCTCTTTAGTTTGATAAGGGAACGGACAATCTTCTTGGAAGGTACTGGGACTGCATCCTTCGTTCGCTTGCATCATCCTGTGTTTGGGAATCGCATTCTGCATTGAGTATTGATGTTAAAAGAGCAGAAGAGTCAATCAATGCATCTACAGCAAAGATTTTTTTATAAAGGCAAAGCTGATCATATCTTTCACGATGAATACAAAGAGGCAAATATTTTTGTAACTTTAAGTAATATGTTTTTGTATTATTAGATCCTTACATATGAAATAGGCATTTTGTATGGGAATATACACTCAATTATTTTTTTGTAAAATATATTTAATGAATCAAAGTATGCACCGTTATTATCTATGCACTTTTGCCATCTCATAGGTAGTTCATTGATCCCTTTACTAAATATAACCATGGGGGTGAGAAATAATAAACTTTTCTAAGGCGGTTTGGACTGTAGCATTTCAATGCTACAGTCCGAAGTCTGCTGGAGCAAATCGAGAAAGTACAGTGGATGTCGCAGACATTCCAATTGTAGCTCATCTAACATTAGTGGTTGTTTGTTGTGCAGTATGTGTGTTACGTTATTGTGAAGCAGCAGTGGCTTTGAGCGATTGACCAATCTCGGTTGTTTAGCAGCTAGTTCTTCCTTTATGGTTTGCAGTTACTGACAATAGTAATCTGCCATAATCGTTTTGCCAGATTTTAGAAAGCTGTAGTGAAAGTCAGCAGTGCTAGTTCACCAAACACTCACAAGTAACTTTTTCCGAGTCAATTTTCGTTTATTTATTATGATTTGACTAGGTGCGTCTCAAGGATACAGCCATTGCGACTAGCGCTTCCAATTATCTTACAGTATCCACTTTTCATCACAAGTAATGATACGATTTAAAATCCATTCAAAGTAACACAGCTACAATCGACGCGTGTTTGCAAATTATTTTCACTCCATTAAGTTTTTTTACTTTTCCGAATTACTTCAAGTAGATTAATATAGTTTCGTCATTTACCCCGAAGCCTGTAGCTATCTCTGAAGTGCATTGTGATAGATTTGCATCCACAATAGACTTTAATTCTTCATTTTCCACTTTGGTAACCAGTCGTCTACGGGATTGGTTCTGAAGGTCGAAATTTTTGCGACACCAGTGTCGTACACAATATTAATCTTTTGAGCTGTTTCTGCACCATTGGTGCAACAGTAAAACTCGTACTTGTAAATATACCGATATTTCATGCTTTCTATTGCGGTAACAAGCGACGCCAAAGAAAAAAATAATTGGGGAAAAAACAAATTAATGACGTTTTCAAAACTCAAATGTACCAGCTTAATGAATTTAATAATATAATTTTGGAATTCTTAACCAAAGAGATATTTCAGATCAAAGTGGTCAGAAAGACAAAATGGTAATTTTATATGTAAGGACCTAATAATAATAATAAATTAAATTACATACAAATCCATACAAACAACCCCAGTATAGTCTGCATCCAGTAAATACAAGTATGTAATAAATAAATGATTTCCTTAATAGGTACTTCAGTTGTGTGCATTTTTCGTCAATTTGTTATTTTTAGGACAAGCATTCACCATTATGATTGTATATGTGTGGTCAAGGCGCAATGTATTTGTACGAATGAACTTTTTCGGCCTCATGAACTTTCAGGTATGTATGAAAATAATATACATTAGTAATCAGGTATTAATCAGAGTAGTTAGTAATTGTAGTTTAAAAACATCAAATATGTTTTTGTCCTATTTACAGGCTCCATATCTTCCTTGGGTCTTACTTGGCTTCTCTGTATTGCTGGGCAATGCCATTTCTGTTGATTTGGTGGGAATGGCTATTGGTCACATATATTTCTTTTTGGAAGATGTTTTACCACATCATAGAGGTGGGGAAAAACTTTTGAAGACTCCAACATTTTTGTAAGTATCTTTTTCATGTATATATCAAAACCAAAAAAATTATAAAATGAGATCTACTAATCAGCCTAAATGACTTGCTATCAAATGACATGGCTTTTTGCGATTTTCAATCTTCTTTGAAGTGGTCCTGTGACAGTGTCCTATTATAATAGCTATTCTGTAAATCAGATAAGCCATTGGAGTTTATTCAGTTATTCAAGCTTTACTTTTTTATATGTAAAAAAAGAATAAAATTTTGCATTATTATATCTGGACCATTACTTGAACCTTTAGACTGCATTTAGAAGTACATTTCTAATAAAAAATAAACACAATATCTACACAGTATCGCTCATAATTTTACATCAATAGGTTACACACAGTTCACAGTTAGCCATCAGTAGTTGATTTCATGTCGCATTGCTACAATGCCTCAATACCAAAATACTCAAATTGTCAGATTAAAAGCAACACAATAAGCAAGCTTAATGGACTAACAATTATTTTTAATTTTTACTATTTCAGGAAAAGACTATTTGAACAACCAGAACCGGCATATAACCCCTTGCCAGAATTTCCAAATGCACCCCCTGACTATTGGCGTCCACGGGATTAAAAAATTATGAATTCAAGTTTATATGCCAAAATGTTGTAAGTTTAAGTACGGTTCTAGAATTTACTAAAACATGATTAGCAGACAACATTGTTGCTGCTGCTACTGTCGGCAATAGAACCGGTACATAAATTTCAAGATTTTAAGACAAATAGTTGTATCATAATTTCAAAACTGATGATAAATCAAAAAATATGCACAATTCTTCAACTTTTATTATAAAATAGCAAGACTGGTTCATATTTATACCTATCTTAAAAATATATGTGACCATGAACTGAATCTTGCTACTACGGTTCAAGGGTCATCATAATTGTGTGATTTATCTGTAAACTAATATTTGTAAGTACTATGTGAATATAATGGTAACCTTTTAATGTGTTGTTTTATTTCAGTTAGCTTTCATTTTAGAACTTTCGAATTAATTCTTTAAAAGATTAGCTAACAGTGACTTCAAAGAGTTGGGAGCTATTAACTAGGAAAAATAGGCGTGAAAACTTTTAAAGTTATAAAATAGGATTTAAAACTAAGCTTCGACTAAGAAGACCTACTAAGACACCGCAATTACTCACCTAGAATGAAAATATAGCTAATCTTTATTGACTGAAAGCAATTGCCTGTAAAGAACACTAGATTTCTTATTATATGGCTTAGAAGGGAGAGCAGCTGTTTTTTTCAATAATACAATAAGTAAAAATCCACAGGACTACGCTTTCCTATTTTTAAGAAATACTATACTCACCAAAAGCCGACTTAGCCTTGAAGGCTGTATGGCTAAATTAGAAAATAAATAAATAAATATTCTCAACAAATAGACTTACTTCACTCACCAATGCATTATTTTCACAAACCGCACTTGAATAGCAAGTGTGCAATGATCTAGTTAACATACTTACTTTTAATGACTATGACTATAATGTATAGCCGGACCCGGTGCAGACATAACTCCAGTCGATTCTTTCCACATACCCGTACCTTTATCGGTGCGTTCATATTCCGCTCCATGTATGGCAAAAACGGCCTCATGGCTCTTCTACATGATCATGCGGAACTTTCGAAGTGACGGCTCACCTATAGAAACATACTGGTTTTTTTTTCCTGTAAGCTTTTAGGGAGGAGACCTATGATGATAAGCCTTGTCGCCTAAATTATGTGAATATTCCCATGAAAATGTATTGTGGTTTTTATTTACAGAGGGCGCAACCAGTGTGCGAGCATAGACTTGTCGATCGACGAAAGCATCCATCCTTTTCACTTCATGAAAATATCAGATAAATTTAGTTTATTGAAATTTTCATGCTCGCATGGCTGAACATATTGGCTAGCAATAGCTTTGACATATACCTAATCGTTTTGATATAACGGCCATGTTAAATATTAATAGGTACTTTGTATTTTGGCAGTTCCCCTATATGCAGCTTTAAAAAAAGTATTCTAAGCTACGAAATTATATGAGGGCACCGCGATCTTAGCTAAAATAACAATACTTTATCATATCGCGTTTCAGTGGTTATACTAGGGAGCACAGATCCATAAAATAATTCGGGCACAGTACCTACTACATACGTATAATGAAAAGGAAAAAGTATATTAGAATGCGCCCTATATATATATGCATGCAAGATTGAGATATGGAATACACAGTATATAGCGCGGCCGTAATACAGATAAATCGTTGTTGGGTTAGGGTAGTCCACAAAATATAAAGAATATTTCTGCGGTACTTGGCTCACAGTCTGCAATGTCCGAAGAGTGCAGACTTGCTTTCCCCGAGCGTGAGATTATTCGCCAATCAACTACGAATTTAAAAAGATTTAGAAAAAAAATCGCAAATATTGACTCGCATCTTCATATCTCAAGGATCATAGATCAATTAAATTCCCCTATGGTAGGGTAGAGGGTACTGATTGAATATTATTCAATAAAATGCAAAGTTATTATTCACTGTCAACGAATTTCATTTATTCAGAAACTTTCCAAGTGAAATATGGACATCTAAAAAAATACATAATTGATAAATAAAAGTAAATCAAACATAATTCTGGAACATAAACCTAATTTTAATTTTAAAAAGGTACAAAATAAAATCTGCGTTACCAAACTACAATGACAATCATTAGTAATTAGTTAAGGCTTCGTAACAGATTACTCACAATAACAAGAATGAATCGTAAGAACTAGGTATGTCAGTCTTCATTCAACCATACACGGAACTAGACAGGATCGTTTGAAATTTAATCATGACCAAAATTGTTGTTCCCATAACATTAATAGACAGGTAGAAGTTAAAATGAGTTTTATTTTTACGATACTACAGATAAAGATCATAATAAATATGTATGAACGAACACGCATACATACCTACACAGACTGCAAGATTATACAGAGTTGTGGGAAAGCAAGTTTAGTATTAATAAAAGGAAACTTAATAATTAAAACAGCAGTAGGGTAACATTGATTTATATGGAGAAAGTTAATGAATATTTGAAACAAGTTATAAACACGAGAATGTAATCAAAAGTAACATCTATACTTGAGCCCTATAACTCAGCAAATAAGTTACTTTTTGAAAAAAGTGTTTCCTTCCTAAGATTCATTACGCGATATTAGGTCTCAATACACAAGAAAATGCAGTGACTTAATTTCTCTGTAACACTTTGTGCGATTCAAGATTTTAAGTACATCTTTACAATAATAAAATAATAAATATTATGGGAACAAATAAACGTAGCTATTATCTCAACCAAATAATATTAACGTATTTTGCTGTATAAAATGTATATGACAAAATTTAGAAAGATAACAAATATCAGTTTTTATTGAAAAAAAAAACAACGTTCACAATTACCTAAACACTCAATCCAAATGCTTCAAAATAAAGTGTCACAACACAATATATTTGCATATTCAAAAAGATAAACGCCTCACTATTGTCAACATGCAAACGAGGTATTATTGTGTGTAGTAAACTATAATCCGCGCGCAAGTGCTAATCGGCTTCTAAATCTGAAGAGATTATATCCGTTTGTTACTGTAGTATACAATATACATATATACCATATCCAACAAACAGTATGTTATGTTGAATCTCATAACTAAAACCTGACACTGAGGTTTTCTGTGCTGTCTACATTTGAAGCACATACATTGTGATTCTTCATTTTATTTTCGAATTTATGTACCTTCTTTGTATACATTTTCGTATTTTTATGTTCATTAAGTACTCAGTATCTACTTGAATTGGGTCCGTGAGTACTTTGAGAGTGTTTGGCATTTGCTATGTACATAATTTCTAACTTTTCCATTTCTGCACAGGTTCATGTACTAATTCACTCATATTTTCATGCAGTCGTAAAAAAAAACAATGTTTTCAGTCTTCTATACAAACTCACTGAAATCCGTCCAAATTGCCTTACGATTTTTGTCATATTCATTATGTAAGCTAATGATAATTATATTGGGATTGTTACGTTTCTGGTAAATACTGGAAAAATGTACCATACATCTGCAATCGCCTCCAACAAAGTGTCCGCAATACAGGTACATATTTATTGTGGACTATTTAAATACAGAATTATATAACATAGACAATCCAAATTGCTCACATTATAGCACCAGTGCGCAGACTGTAGCAAGATAAAAAGTATATCAAATCACAATTTATAATCAGTGATCGTCAGATCATTTAATCATATTGAAACAATACTCCTATCATCATTACATTTGTTTCGCGAGCTTATTACTAAGTTTCAACAGCATCGAATGAATAACCCACACAAAATTTTTGGTGTCGTTGTAAAATCACTACGCTCACTAATTTCGCAAAAAGAATATGCGTCTAATTTCTACCTAAATCACATGGAGACGGCATTTCATAGCGCTACAATAGCCAGTAGCACCGTTATGTCGTCTGGTTTTCCACCTGAAAAAAATATGATACTTTAAGATAACCATTTTGTTCATAAAAGTAGTCTCATATTATATACTTGTGATAGTGATATGTGTGTGTATATATAATTTAAACTATCGACACTCACAAATTAAATAGTAGTCAATGAGCCAATGTTTCTGGTTTTATAATTTACGCCATTGTCTCGGCCATATTTTCTCTCAGGAGAGGAGAGGTAAAAATCCTCACAAAAGGAAACCCGCCCAGAGTACCTCCGCAATGTAGTGCGCCTATTATGTTAGACTCATCCCGGACTGCGCCTACCAACAGGGTAGACGACTACAACTGATTATGGCCGTTTTTATACTATAATTATCTGATTTAAGCAATTTATATCTTGTGAATATAGAAATTTCAGTTTAATTGTTAATTTATATTATTTTTAGATTTCTAAAAAATCGGCAATTATTTTTTACGTAAATCTAATGAAACGAACACATTTCTAGCATTCTCACATTAAATGTAACATTTTTTTTTATATAAAGTACATATAAACGTACAAATAACAAAGTTATTTTAAAATTTGTTTATACGCTCATACAAATTAGGCTAGTTTACTTAGTTATGACGATTGCAGTGTTTTTAGTATGGAGCGTATTTGAGCGACCCGCGACAGCGCCGCAAACATGGCGATGTATCTTCAAAAGTAATGGGTGCAGGTGTACTGTTGGTTCTACAATATTTCTCACTTAAAATAGTACTCTTATTATATATAGAATTTAAAAAATTGTCGTCTACCCAACTATAACCTGCCTTGAACCTTGGTTCTATTGACCTTATGGCTTGAATGCAAGGCGAACGCTTCTAAGGATAGTATGCGATGCGAAAATAATTGTCTTGCCTTCAAAATTATGTTATTTATTAGTCATTTAAATGTCTATCGAAAACTGTGTAAAAATTTTATAAGGTTTGTTGTTTTGACTATTAAATAAACAACGAAAACTTGAGTATGGAAATGTTAAATATCCACGTAACAGCACTGTCATAGATAAAATTATATATTTTGTTTATGAATTATACTCATATATATTGTGAGACTACTCTGTACCCACAGTGTGTGACGAATCTACCAAACTTTTTGGAACACAATAAAACCTAGTTTTACACCATCTGCATTTATTACAATTTGAATCTGAAGAAACTATTTTTGGGTTTATACATATTAACAATATTGTATATACATTTATTTACGTTGTAAATACAAATGCTGCAACGTATGATTGCTTCTTTAATAATTCATAGAAATATAAATTTCTCGTTTTCTAACGAGATAATTGCAACTTACCGATTGCATCTATGCCATTCTGACGGGCACTTTTGGCAAACGGGGACATATAGCAACCGTCGAAGGAGAGGTTGCGAGCCATCCAGGCGATAGAGTTGGCTACTCCCTGAAGCTTTTGGGAATCTCCAGCTAGTCCTTGCGCTCTACGCATCTCTGCTATGAGAACGGGTTCGGGTACATTGTCGAAGACACCGTCAGTTGCCACAAGGATCACATCGCCGCTTTCTACCGGGAACTCTGATGTGTCTGCTGATTCTGGCCTGAGTAATACCAAACACTTCTCTTTAGAAAATAAATAAATCACAGGAATAATATTTATAGTGTGCAATCCTTATCCTTACTAATATTATAAATCGAAAAGTGAGTTTGTTTGTTTGTTCCGCTTTCACGCCGTAACTACTGAACCGATTGCTTTGAAATTTTGCAGACGTAAAGATAAAAATAATCCGGATTAAATAATAGGGTACCTTTTATCCCGGAAAAATCGACAGATCCCATGGGATGCGCAATAAAGGCTTCACTCAAAAACTACTGCACAGATTTTTATGCGGTTTTCATCAATAGATAGAGTGATTCTTGAGCAAAGTTTTGTGGTATTTTTTATCTCGGAAAAACGGATAGTCCCGCGGAAAGCGCGATAAAACCTTCGCGCCATAAACCGACTTCCGCGCATATGTAGCCGTGGGCAAAAGCTATGACCCTTAACCCTCTATAGACCCAATCCCGAAATCATAGGCAGAAAGCTAGTATAACATATATATAAAATAACCTTAGTATTAAACAAATTCACTTTAATTAGCTGAACACAATAAAAAACGAAATGAATTCAACATTACTAAATAGTCTAGAATCTCGTTACGTAATGGTCTATTTATGCGTAATCACCATTACGCGAAAAACAAACACGTATATGCACACAGTTTGTAAACATAAATGCATATATTTAACAACCAATCTTGTGAGTTTGGCATATATCCAGTGGATTCTATTATTAGTGCGTGAAGAAACAACAGCACATTGTGGAATGAGCACATGACTTCTGGTCCCGTGATAGTGAAAGCTATTATGGCTTTAGTGGCAACCACCTCGGTAATTCCCAGACATTTTAGCTCCTATTTCATTTGTCATTTATAATTGATAACAACAAAATAATTCAATTTAGATGTGCATATACTACTCTAAAGTATATAAGGGCCCACATTATTTATGGTATTCTAAGAAATAAATCAAAAGTTTGGGGGGTACAACTTCAAGAACAATGCATATGGGGCAAGATTCTATTAAAACCTAAACACAGAAGGGACTACCTTATAATATTATTGCAATCAATTCGTTTGAAAATTACAATGTCAAAAACAAACTTTAAAATTAACGAATTTATTTTGTTTCGTGTATATATATAATATATATACTATATTGTCATAATTTGTATATTTTCAGATTACAGATGTGTAGATCTTAATTCTTGACTTTCTTTTTCGCTGTAAATAACCGATGAATATAATCAAAATAAGAGCGAGAGATAACCGGATATTATCTAGATAAAATAACTGATATTGTAAGAAGAACCAGGTCAGGCGCACATATGATATGTTCAGATTTGAGGCCGCCCCAATGTAATAACTTAGACAACAGGCGGATCCAACACGGCACGGACTGCGTGCTATGCTAGTTTCTCGTCAAAATAGCACTTCGGATTGTTGGTCAGATTAGGTTATAAGCTGGCATCATTATATTGTAAGAGAGGAGTCTTATGCGATATTATTTATCTAGGCGATACATAATAAATACATATACAATACATTAAAGTACATCAATATATTTTCAAATAATAATGGAAAAATTAAAAAATATCGGTTATCTTTTTTATTATAATAGGTAATTTATTTTCACATAAGTGTATAATCTTCAAGATACCACTGTAAAATACCATACAATTTTGTGGCTTTGACACCAAAGTTTTTCATATACATTAACGTATTTTGGGAAATTGTTTTTGTTATAATAAAATCATGTTCAAATCATTATCACATTTGCGAATGACGCACGCGTGTCAACTCGTTTTTGAGGACATTCTAAAACCGATGTTGTGTTTCGTACAGCGGTGACTTTGTGTGGCCAGTCTGTTTCAAGTCCACAAGTACCTATTAATCAAACAACCTGTATTACGCCAGGGTTCTAGGATATTGCCCAACCCTTCCATTGAAGTGGCTTGTGTAGGTAGGCGTATCCAGCAGTAGGCATAATGTGATTGTGACACGATGATGACAAAATTGATTAGAGCGTAATTTCTGTAAATATACTATATTGTAACGTCTGTCAGCCTGTTACGGTGGCATGTCAAAACGGTTGTACTGATTTTTATGTAATTTCATGTTAAAATACTAGGGGAAGCATATAGGATATTTTATTACAACTGAAAAATATGTCTATGATGATTGTAATGTAATTTGTTGTAAGAATAGTTTGAGACCCAAGCATGAACATAGGAAAATTTTCACAGTGGGAAAATATTTCTTTTCTATAAAATCCGATATGATTAGAGTTTCTCTACGAGAAAATTTTGCCTTACTCGAGACGAGAAAAAAGTGATCGAGAAATTAAGTCAAAAATTTTTAAAAATTAATACGAAACCGACTATCAGATAATGCTTTAAACGCCTCGTATTTTTGAAACTTATTTCCTAAAAAATAAAAATATCTAGTGAGCTAGCTTTTGGAGCAGTTTCCTCTTTAAATTGTGATTATAATTAGTCTGATTATTAATTATTTATTAGATTCTTAAGTTTAATTGAAAAGTTGGACTATAATAAGTTACCTGTACCTTATTGTTATTCATTGTAATTATAAAGCTAGTCTGATTGTTTGATTTTTATACCTAATTCAAAAACTGACGTTTCAATTATACATTTTAATAGAAAAGTGTGTAGTACAGACAGAACTAAAGTAAATTATATAGTATGTAATGTAAGGTGCTAAATTACATTGTGGTGACATATTGGCATTGTTTTTAGAAGATATTTTATTTGTTTTTCCCAAAGATGAAGACTATTTAGTCCTAAAATTATGTATAGAAATAATGACAAAAGATCTCGCTAGATTTTATTTCGTTTAATTGAAATTTTATATACTTACTTAAGTTAAAGTCAAATGAAACTAATAATAAATGTTGTTGAATATTGCATAAAAAGCGTAGTTTTATTGTTAAAACACACATATTTTTAAAAATCTCCATATATCTCGACATCCCGAGAATTCTCGAGAAATAGTGGTCGAGAATTCTCGTGCTCCGAGAAATAAAGAAGCTCGAGGATTGAGATATGATGCGGGTGGAATGCTACTTAGTAATACATACCTGTCACTCAGCACATTTCTATCATGACCGGGAGGCGGTAGACTCAACTGGTACGGCGTGTTGAAGTAATGCTGCTGCTCATGTGACCGGTGCACGATCCGCCCTCCCCTCACAACCATGTAACCGCTATCGCCTATGTTTGCTGCACGCATTACACTCTCATTTCGATCGAGAATCATCACACATGCTGTACTACTTCCTAAAAAAAAATAAACAAGCATTCTTTTTCACTGCTTTACATACAGATTAGCTGCAGAATTTAAAAAATATTTCATAATTTATCAACAAAACAAAATTAGAGGTAAATTACTTTATTGCACATAAATATGTACATTTATTGCAATAAAATTTGAGTTGATCTTGTTTAGTTGTATCCTGTAAGCAACATTTCATAATACCTCTAATAATATTTTAGAGCCGTAAATGTACTTCGTAGCATAAACAATATTCTATGAGACCGAAAATAAGTGGTGTAAATTAAATAAGTATAACCTTCGATCATTATGATCGAAGAGTATAACTAAAAGGTGGAGCCGATTGGCGAATTGACAAGCTATATTAAACTACAGACAGGAGATTCTCTGAGCTCGCACGAGAAATGCTCTCGTAGATATAGAACATTGGGTAGTTCGGTACAGAACGACTTTGAAACACATCTATACATATTACGCCGCCATGAAACATTTATAAATTACATCTTTACAGATTTAAAACAAGAATGAGAATTTTGAAAGGAAAAAAGATTTTTTAAATTGACACATACTGGTTGTCCATCGCGGTTGTTCCTTTGTCATTGAAATACGAATTGAGCGATCCGTCGTAGTTTTCTGAGCTTACCTTCTCAACTACTGTTGTTAAAACTAAGACAGGTAATTGTTAGGAGCTATAATAATTTTTTACCTTGAAATATGAAAATTATAATCTATATCTAAGAAAATGCGACGAAACTGCGACACAGTAAACATGCAATCTGTACGAATTGGTGTGTAAATAAATAACTAGCAGAAAGATTGGATTTAAAATTGTAGTCTAACTCAACCAAGCCCTAACATAAATTAAGAACATAATATTAACAATATGATTTGAAAAGAATGACACAGAGGACTTATTCCTCTATTTATATATTCGTCAAAAAAGCAAGATAAAACCTTAAAATTGCCATTTAAAAAATCTGATCAAAACCGCAACAATATAAAAAGTAATCCTAACATACACATACTAATTAGCTGAATTTGCTATTAATTTCTTAATTTTAAAATTAAATACAATGAAATTAAAAAGAGCGCATAGTGTAGGGTGAATTTAAAGGATCTATCTCCCTTTTTTATTTTAATATGGGTTCAGTCGATAGTATTGATTTCGGGAATGTTTGCATTATTTTTTTTTTCTCTGTATGGCAAGTGTATTCTTCTGTGGACATCTATTTCATTATTTTATTAACACATTGAGTGCTGACTACGTATATATACGTACCTGGTATCAATGCCTGACGCCGACTACGGATATGTACGTAGGGGTTCTATGCGTGCCACAGTAAAAATTATGGAAGCTGGCGTCTTATGCAGGGCGTTAATTTAAAGACTGGCACCTCAAATAAAACAAGCATTAATAAACGAGTAACTTTATTGATCACAAGTTAGGTATAAATTTCAATTTCAAAATGAATGAAATCCTTCAAAAAAATAACATAAAATTCCCTTTTTTGTTAATTAAATTAGCGCAACTTCATGTTTGACGGTAATCAACAACAGAAACAAAAAAAATAAACATTCTAACATTATTATTTATTCATAATAAACAAAAAAAAACAATTTTATAAGTTAGGAACTTAGTGTTTTAGGAACTTTGTAAAAACAATATTACTCAACAGTTTTTATACATATTACACAAACATAGAATCGGTGTGATATATTTTGAAGCATTCCACAATGCATAAGGTCGGTTTTTCTGGGCACACAGGGCATGAGCTCTCTTTGCGTTTTGTACAAACTCTACAGGGCTTTCCAGGAATCTTCTTTTTTTGGGTTGCAGGTAGTTTTTCCAAGTAATGAAAATTATCTGGAGAAACCCGAGACAACTGATTTACTGGGCAACTTGATTGTGAAGGTACATAAGATGAGATAGGCGTTTGTGATGTGGAAGATCCTGTATCGTTGTTCGGCATGTCTAATAGATGTGTGATAAACTCTTTACGAAATTTTATCAATCCCATTTTCCAATTACGATCTTGTTTACGAAGAAGTCTGTACGCATTTTGCACGTAAATATCAAATATATGAAGCCTTAATTTTTTATGCCATCGTAATGTTTTCCTTAGACAAGAATAATATAAGGTCATTTGGTCACTTCGATCGACTCCAGACATGCCTAAATTATAATCAGCAATAATGTTAGGCTTACACGACAATTTACCATTTTGGTTTCGTACATTCACCATCTCAAGCTTGTGTTTGTTTGAAATGACTAAAACATCTCTTATCTCTCCACTTGCAGATTGTTATACCCTGACATGACTGAAAGGCCAGTTCCCCTTTTTTCAGACGTGCTGCAGTTACGTTGATGGATTGTCATTTCTGTTATTTCGCAGGGTCCCACATAAGTGGGTCTGTTTTTGACCGAGATGACTTGCTAAATCCACAGAATTATAAAAATTGTCTGCGTAAAGGACATGTCCTTTCTCGAGATAACCATCGAGAAGATCAAGAACAACCTCAGTACTGTGCAATGTTCCCGGTGCTGGTTCTTCGTAAGAGCTTGATGAACTAGATGAATCACTTTCTTGTTCACAATTTGGCCGATATTCGTCGTCGGAACCAGGCGAAAAATCACCACAATCAGAGTCTGATTCCATGAGTAAGTTCGAAATTTGATCTTCAGTTATAGGACGATGACGCCACTTTGAATTTCGAGACATTTTTAGGAAAAAGAGCGTCGTAACGAAATACTTCCTCAACCGCTTGCGCAGCGACACTAAAAATGTGCGTCCGCGCAGCGGGAGAAGGGCGGGAAAGGGGTGCGAAAGGACAGGAGCTTGTCAAGAGCAAACTGTAGAACATAGATGATGGAGGACGACGTATACGTATAAGTACGTACCTTGGCACCCTGGGTAATTAATTTATTTCCGAAGCCAACTACGTATATATCCGTGGAATACCAAATGTATGGTGGCAACCAACTTTAGCCATGCGAACAAAATCGGCATTCAATGGGTTAACAGAGAACGGGATTCCCAAACACTTTTTGCTGTTCGCATATGCAAAAAAAAAATCAACTCAACCAGAAATAAGAATGTTTGACGTTTCGATTTTATTAAGCCACTGTTCAGCGATTATGTATAACTTTTTCGCTTTAAATATATTTACCAAAAGATTTATTAAACATAAAATAACCTATGTCAGTTATCAAGCTTATTTCTACGTCATTGATGCCTTATAGAGTGTATATGAACAGATTTTATTATCATAGTACTATATGAATTGATTCGAGTTCAATATTTAGTTAGCATTTTTTTATATTTATACATGTAAACATTATAAAAATTGTATATTTTTGTGTGCTTACCTAATATAGGTTTCTTGTGTTCTAGCAATTCATAATAAGATTTTGCTAATAGATCACTAGGATCAGATAGTTGAAAATGTCCCATTTGAACTAATCGCTCACATGTTCTCATAAGGTAGGACGAAAATTCCCCAGGATCAATTCCGTATGCCCTCCAGCCCCCCACACCATCTGCAACTCCTGGAAGAAAATAATGATTAATTAACGCTTATTAATACAACAGCTCTAACACAAATGACATTGTCATATTTCTTTCTGAATTTTCTCCACCAAGTATAATATATATTAAATACACTGTGGAATATATGTTAACTTGGCTTTTGTTTTTTAAATATGCAACGGAAATTCCTAAGTTATCATTTTATCAAGTTTTTTTAAATTTTAAATGATACACTGCTCTAATTGGTCTTGTCTGATGGTATTTGTAATACACTAACAACTTCACAGGACTAGCTAGCGTCAGTAACTAAGTTTATTTTTATTTTCATTTATTACATACAATAGGTTACAATCAACATGACATACATATACAGATAATTAACATTTTGGTCACGACTATAACCCAAAACACATGTACATATTATTGTTAGAGTAAACATTTACACTCATAATTACACATTATTTACACATGCAAAAAATATACATTAGAAAGAACTATATAAATATACATAATAGTAGTATTGATTAATAATAAGAAATACAATAAAAATACAAAAAACAATTAAAAAAAGGAACTTGTTTCAATTTACACAAATGATACAGCTTGTGAATTTAAACACTAATTGGGTTTTTTGAGACCATACCTAGAGTTAAAATTTAAATAGGTTTTTTGAATTGAATTGCATGACCCTAAAAAATAAATCCAACAAGTTTATTGCTCTTGTTATAATATCATAACTGTTACAGAATGTCAATTACTCATCAAAAATGACACCCAGCTATGGATTTTCTTTATAAAATATGATTATCTATTCTGTAATCAAATTAGATGCTGTATTGCAGTGAGTCATATCATAAAGCACACTACAACATCATGGAATTTTGCCTACACTAAAGAGGCGTGGTGTCAAGATCATACTGCAAAATTTGACAGTTGTTGAATCTTTTCACACCCTTAAGGTCATCAGCATACAATAAACAATTACAGAAGAGATATTCAACTAGATCATTGAAAAATAATGGATCAAGATGCGAATCTAGTGTGTTCACAGAAGTAACTTTAATAGTACACATACAGCCCTTTAAAGCTACAATTTCACTCCTATTAGCTAGATATGATTGAAATCACCGTAACAGTTTGCCATGAAGACCTTTTGATTGTTAACAAAATTGAATGTTGAACCTTATCAAGAGCTTAAGTGCATTTCAACTGGACTACTTAACAACTGATAATATGTATGTATATACATATTCCTTAATTAAACCAATGATTGGTAGAATAGAGATCCTATTAGCAACATTTAATAAAGTCACATGTGATCTACCCACATTAACATGTCCCGCTATATATGTTTTCCTTTATATAACTTACATGTCGCTCACAATAGCCAAGTGATGTTAATCTTGTAGTGCAAATGTAAACCTTGATAAGTTATTGACCACATTATGTTTATCTTGTAATATTAGTAATACCATAGTATTACTATCCTCCTTTATAATTTTATTGAATACCATTAAGTGTATTGCATAGAAAAATTCTTCTGCAAAATAACTGTCAGTTATATGTTTATATGACTAACAAAGTTTTTAGTGTATTACTATGATTTCATTATTTTGTTTTGTATTATACATACATATTACTGTGTGAAATTACACTAATACTATTTTTTACAATAAATCACAAGAGATAACTAGCTAAAGCTAATTAAATGTATTAGATACAAATAAAAAATTTACCGAAAGCATCATAACTACTGTATATCATGTCACCCATACATATTTCTCATAATTACCTAAAACCTTCATCTACATACACTGTTAAAATATGTACTGACAGTTACACATGCCTTGCAGTAAAGTATTTTTTGCACACAATTTATAGAGGACTTGAAAAATGAATTTAATTTGCAATCTATCATTCATCATCACTTCAGTCATTGCCCTCAGAGCTCCACTGAATTAAACTTCTTTTTATCCTTTTGCCACACCCAGTATTTACTTCCATACATAAGCATGCATATGTAAGCGCCTCATACATGAGAGACCAACATATAAAATAAATGAAACATAGAAATTCATTTATAAATAAGGATGATGCTTACGAATAAAGAAACTGATGTATGTAGACTATTTTTTGAACACAAAATTGTAATTCATTATCAAAAATATCAAATAACATAAAGTTTGGTCTTGACATATTTAGGTCTTTATTGTGTCATCGCGCCTGCTACGGCGACCCGGGATGGACCACGCCCCTTCCATGGCTGGGGGGCGTCGTCGGTGGAAGAGACCGGGGGAGGTAGTAGCCTCCCCTGAGGAGGGCTCCCCTCTAGGCAGGGGAGCGGAGGCTGGGGGTTCCCGGAAGTGGCTTTATGTTTCCGGGGGCTTTTGCTTGTATTATCATGATAATGATATCATTGTTGTTGAAGAAAAGGAATGCAGTCTTTTAGTAAGTTAATATTTATCTGGCTGTCAATGTCATCACTAGTTAACTGACTAGACACTTTGGGTTTTACAGTATTGGTCCGAAATACATATTTTATCTGTAATATTCAAAATATTGAGATTAAATATTAAAATAAATTTCAACATGCTGTTTAGAACAGTATGTTAAATGAAACTAATTTTTAAAGTCTTTACACCATGTGTGCGTGTGTAATTTTGTCAAATGTTTCAGATAATATTAATAATTCTCACACTATATTTCTTTTTGTATTTATTATATCTTTTATATTAATTGTATGTATGTATTATTTATTCTATTCATAGGTACTAAAAGATGTTCAGTATGTATACATATAAGTGTACAGTAGGAATGTATAATATATGTCTGTCATTGATATATGCCAACAACCTAGGTAACTAATTAAAACATTATGTAAGTATTGCAAAAGCTAGGAAAAAAGTTTGGTTACACTTTTATCAGTCTCATAATTTTATGAGCTCACTAGTTTTTGAATAGAGATAGTTTCAGTCTTTGGCCAAATCAAGGACTACTGCAATATATCTTAACTATTTGTCAGTTATAAGAAATAATAAAAATAAGAAGTGAACTGGCATCTTGTGAGACCAGTAATCTCTGCCTATCCCAATGCAAAGAAACATAAGTAAATGTATGTGTATATATTTTGAAAAACATATTCTGCTTGATTTCTTATACATAACATACTAATGTCATATGTACCTATAACAACTAGGTATTAGGAAATATATGATCAAAGATCAAGTTATTTTGAGCTGAATGTTATTACAGAAAAGAAACCATAATTAAAGATTCCAGAGATAGTACTAACATTGAAATTGATAGCCTTTACTGCATCTTTATTTTTGTAAATTTCTATGTACATCTCCAAATATATTGAATTAGAATAATAGAATTATATTTTTTTAAATAAAGGTGATTAATATAGAAGGGTCCATGATTAAGATAGTCTTAATGCAGTATATTGGTACTAAGGGCATACACAAAAATTTTGTGTAGTCACAATAACTCTAAGGGACTATTATACTATTTCATCCTGAAACTCTTGTATCCTTTTATCATATTGACAGATAATCGTACGGTTACATTAAAATAATCAATATTTTTACAAATACTTCTGATGTTTATATACATAAACTCTTGTCATTTCAGTGAAATGGCATCAAAGAAAAATAAATATGTTTTAAAATAAATGTGATTCAAAAAAGGTTTGACTGTATGATTTAAAGAATTGCATTGAACCTATTGAGCTCATTATTAGTATTTCTGTTTTCGGAAAAACAACCTTACCAATAAAACTACATGACAGCTATTCTAGAATCCTGGACCAATTAAGGAAGTATAAAGATTATATGCGCTTACCAATAACATCCGCACTGTTGAAATTGGTGGAAAACCATGCGTCGTCTCCAAATTGACCCTTACGGGTTCTTCCATTAGCTATGTCTTTTGGAAATCCACAAACTACTGAAACTAAGTATGGGTGCTTTTTGTTAGAAACATTTAATTCAGCAGCATTTGAAAGACTGGAAATCCCATTCCTTAAAACACGTGATAGCACTCTGCCTGTCCAGAATATAGACTGCATCATTCACTAATTTGTTTGTACTTTGACACCAACCACTCACAACTAAACTATAACTGTAATTAGTCTCATTTTAATTAATTTCCATGAATATCACATTTATATAAAAGCAAAGTGAAAATAGCATATGATTTCAGTATTTTTTGTTAGCACGATATTTTATTTTTTAGTTGCATTTTCACGTAAAACACAAGACACCACAAGGACAACTGAATGAAATAATCTGACAAATGACAAAGAGTATATAAGATAGTAATGTGTACTCACTAGACATGAAGATATCGGAATCACATATTTATGTAAAATCTTCTTACTAAACGCATAACAATTTTGTTAAAGTACACATATCCATGATTCAGGTAAACATAACGGTTCGACCGTACAAAGTGCATTTCAGCGTTGTCGTTCCTTCCAAATATTCAATCAGTTCACGTTAACACACGCGCCACACTAAACGCGTACTTATTTGCAACTTCATATAATTCAATCAGTTAGGCAATATTTAGATAATATAGCAATTATTTAAGATCAAAATAATTTTACGAGACCCATTTTTTTGATTACTTATTAAAATAGTTTAGTTTTAGTGTTGTATGGAGAAAATCCTGACCTATCAACTTATATCAAAAACTAATTAAAATTATATAATATACGTTTGTCAAATTCACAATTCACTTGGAAATATATAGCACTCGTATCTCTGAATTTAATGTTGACTACACTGAAACACATTCTAAATGTCATATTTTCTCTAAAATTACAAATCTAAATTTAAGGAGCTACAGAGATCCTCGTTAATGTGAGATATGTTGGTACTTATAAATTGATTTAATAATATATTTTGGTGTTGTTGATAAAACTTGTCTTTGTTAATTTTGATGAATAAATTTAGGTAAAAATTAACGAAAACGTTGTTGTATTAGTTCTATTGCAATCTATATAAAGGTATTTTTATGTAACTATGTGTATATCTTAGACAATAACTTAAATAATATGGTCAAAATTAAATTTGATTTCAATAATAAGTACTTACTTAAAAAATGGAGTTAATAATCATAAATTATCTGAGGGATAATTCTAACTTATCCTTCTTACCAAAACCTAAATTTGAAAAGATGTTTATGCTTCCATGATTGTGCTAGATATTTGATAAAAAGGCTAAACTACGAAGAATCTTCAATTAGTACGTCACTAAAGTAATTCAAGATCAGTATAATTGGAAAGTTTGTTTTATTTCTTAGTACCTACCTGCCTAAGTATTACATATTACTAAAAGTTTTCACAGTTTAAAAAATTCGTTTTGGCCGTATCATTGTCATGGTTTATCTATCAAAACAATGACATTTTGACAGATAAGTTATGGAGACAACATCTGGTTAAACGGACTTCTCAGATTGTAAAGGCTTTACTGGCCTATCCGGAGAGTGATGGAGATAAGTGGAGAAACCGTCGTCCACGAAATAGAGGGGGTGATAAAACCTACTCTGCTTACAATAAATTAAATTCTAGGAAACTGAGAGACTTATATACAATTTGTCCTTCGACTTACCTGGCATCACACTAAGACGTAGAATAGATGTACCGACGTGTAACGAGTTAATATCAAAAACAGTTACCTAATATTCTTAATACCGTCGTGGAATTCTTACTTATTGATCTCATCTCTATAATGAAAGCATAGACAGCAGAAATTGACGACTCTGACGTTTCATTTTATTTGATATCTATGGTAATGGAAGGCGTTGTAGAAGAGTTTTGATTTTCATTTTTCGTGGAACGATTGATAACTTAATAGCACGGAGCGAAAACTTTATATTGTTTGCTGCATTAATTAATGTACTAAATATTATCAACCATTCGGTGATATTTTTTCGTGTTAATTGTTCATTAAAGGCTTAAAACTGGTGTTCGATAAGTCACTTGGCAATATGCCTGCCGTCAGGAGCGATGGAATGCGAGGACTCGCAGTCTTTATATCTGATATAAGAAACTGTAAAAGCAAAGAAGCAGAAATCAAGAGGATTAATAAAGAATTGGCTAACATCCGAAGCAAATTCAAAGGTGACAAAACTCTCGATGGGTATCAGAAGAAAAAGTACGTTTGTAAACTTTTATTTATATTTTTACTCGGTCATGATATCGACTTTGGTCATATGGAAGCAGTCAACCTACTATCCTCTAATAAATATTCTGAGAAACAGATTGGATACCTCTTTATATCTGTTTTAGTAAACACTAATAGTGACTTAATCAAACTAATTATTCAGAGTATTAAAAATGATTTGCAATCCCGCAATCCTATTCATGTAAACCTTGCTTTACAATGTATTGCCAATATTGGTAGCAAAGATATGGCAGAAGCTTTTGGTACTGAAATTCCAAAGCTTTTGGTTTCTGGAGATACTATGGATGTTGTTAAACAGTCTGCAGCACTTTGTCTGTTAAGACTGTTTAGAAAATCGCCTGAAATAATTCCTGGTGGAGAGTGGACTTCTCGAATTATACATCTTTTAAATGATCCACATATGGGAGTGGTGACAGCTGCTACCTCTCTAATAGATGCTCTTGTTAAGAAAAACCCAGAAGAGTACAAAGGATGTGTAACATTAGCAGTTGCTAGACTAAGTCGGATTGTAACAGCAAGCTATACTGATCTTCAAGATTATACATATTACTTTGTTCCTGCACCCTGGCTGTCTGTTAAATTGCTACGTTTGCTTCAAAATTATACTCCACCTTCAGAGGAACCGGGTGTTAGAGGACGTCTTTCAGAATGCTTAGAAACTATTTTTAATAAGGCTCAGGAGCCACCTAAATCTAAAAAAGTCCAACATTCAAATGCCAAGAATGCTGTGTTATTTGAAGCAATAAGTTTGATAATTCACAATGACAGTGAACCTAACTTATTGGTCAGAGCATGTAATCAGCTTGGTCAGTTTTTAAGCAATCGTGAAACTAATTTGAGATATTTAGCTTTAGAGTCCATGTGTCACCTTGCCACATCAGAATTTTCTCATGAAGCTGTCAAGAAACATCAAGAAGTAGTAATTTTATCAATGAAAATGGAAAAAGATGTATCTGTGAGGCAGCAGGCTGTTGACTTGCTTTATGCAATGTGTGATAAAACAAATGCAGAAGAAATTGTTCAGGAAATGTTAGCTTATTTAGAAACTGCAGATTATTCTATACGGGAAGAAATGGTATTAAAAGTTGCCATATTAGCTGAAAAATATGCAACAGATTATACTTGGTATGTAGATGTTATTTTAAATCTTATTAGAATTGCTGGAGATTATGTATCTGAAGAAGTATGGTATAGAGTTATTCAAATTGTCATTAATCGTGAAGAGGTCCAGGGATATGCTGCAAAAACTGTTTTTGAAGCTTTGCAAGCACCTACATGTCACGAAAATATGGTAAAAGTTGGTGGATATATTTTGGGTGAGTTTGGCAATTTGATAGCTGGTGACACTCGATCTTCACCACAAGTGCAATTTGAATTGCTTCATTCTAAGTATCATTTGTGTTCTGCGGCTACAAGAGCTTTATTGCTATCAACATATATTAAATTAGTAAACCTTTTCCCAGAAATTAAAAATAGAGTTCAAGAAGTATTCCGTGCAGATTCAAATTTACGTTCTGCTGATGTAGAACTGCAGCAAAGAGCATCTGAATATTTACAGTTGAGTATAGTTGCTAGTTCTGATGTTCTTGCTACAGTTCTTGAAGAAATGCCAGCATTTCCAGAAAGAGAGTCGTCAATACTGGCAGTTTTAAAGAAAAAGAAACCAGGCCGTATCCCAGATGAAGTTCGGGATTCTAAGAGTCCAGTGCCTAATGCTACGCCTACTCCTATCATTAATACCAATAATACTAATAGTAACAATAGCACAGATCTTCTTGGTCTGTCTACTCCTCCAGGAACTACAGCTTCAGTAACTGGTAATGGACTTCTGGATGTTCTTGGTGATTTGTATACAACCACTCCTAAAGCAAGCTCTAGTACACAAAACAATATCAAAAAATTCCTTTTCAAAAATAATGGAGTCCTCTTTGAAAATGAGATAATACAAATAGGTGTTAAAAGTGAATTCAGACAAAATTTAGGAAGAATTGGTCTTTTTTATGGAAATAAAGCTGCATATTCTGTTATGAATATACATCCTGAGTTGCAATGGAATGATTTACATAAGCTTAATGTGCAGTTGAAACCTATGGAACCAGTTATTGAGGCAGGTGCACAGATCCAACAAATGCTAACTGCAGAGTGCATTGAAGATTTCAATGATGCACCTAATATGATTATAACGTTTAATTATAATAATGTTCCTCAAAAAATTACTTTGAAACTACCCCTTACTTTAAACAAATTTTTTGAGCCTACAGAGATGAATGGAGAATCTTTTTTTGCTAGATGGAAGAATTTAGGAGGTGAACAACAAAGAGCCCAGAAAATATTCAAAGCCCAGGGGGCAATAGACTTAGCTGCGACTCGTACAAAATTATCTGGTTTTGGAATGCAGCTTTTAGATGGCATTGATCCAAATCCTGAAAATTTTGTTTGTGCTGGAATTGTTCACACTCGTGTCCAGCAAGTGGGATGCCTTATGAGATTGGAACCTAATAAACAAGCTCAAATGTTCAGACTGACTGTGAGATCAAGCAAAGAATCAGTTTCGCAAGAAATATGCAACCTGCTAGCTGATCAGTTTTAAATTACTGAAATATGGACCATACCTATAACAGAATGTGAGTTGTATGTAACTAGTTGCTAGCTAAACACAGTTTAGACTGCTACTTCTAACACACAATACGCAAGTAAATCATTGATAATTTGATATATAGAATTATTATTTTGTTCTGTGCTGTGTATATTTTTTTTATTGTTAATGATTAATTAGAGAAAAGTGTTTTTGTAAAAATGAATTTATTTTAATGGATATATTTACATTATCTAAGGATTTCTTTAATCTCTTTAAAAATATCTCTAATTAAGAAATATTGTTCTGATCTAGTAGTCATTTTTACTCTGTAGTTATACAAGTTTATTTAATTTTAAAATATACTAATATAATAAAATTATATACAAAACGATATAAATTGATACTCTTTTGTTTATTTATATACAGAAAGCCATGGTAGCAATAATTACCATTATTTATAAAAAATCGTAACACAAATGACATTTTAATCTTGATTCATCCATAATTGTTTATAGAATCTGCAAATGTTTTATAATTTTCACAATCATAAATTATCAGCCAAAATCAATAATGCATCCAAAGATACTCTATTCAAAATTATATTTAGTCTCATGTATGACTATGGAGACGCTAAAAAGCTTTAATTAGCCTTTTAATAAGTTATGGGACTTTTACACCAGTGATCTGACTTTTACCAGTCAGATCATTGGTGGCTGAATCGTATTGTTTGAAAGGCTTAATAAAACCAATTGAATATATTATTGATTTTAGTTGTTACATGTAAATATTAAGTGCAATATAAAAAGGCATACATGATACACATCATGTTTAATGTAGAAAAAAGAAAAAGATAGTTTGTGTATTTGTAGCATTGTAATAAAACATATTTATTGTTATAATGTCTCAAAAATACTTAAATTCATATAAATTAGAAAATAGACAGATGATACCAAAGTAGACAAATTCTAAGTATATCTATTAGATTCTGATGAATAATTATGTTAGCTGATTGATTCACCAACAACATCAAAAGAAACGTCACGTGATATGCTCAATTTATTAAAAAGTTATGTCTAGATCTTAAATACATATGTTTGAGGCCAGTTACGCCAGCGCTGATATCTGTGACTAAATGGTGAGAGCTAGACCTAAGATAGTGAATCGAAGAAGACCTTTCGTAATTCAAAACAGCCATTTTTATGAATCAACATTACCTGTTGTAATACACTGTTTACTTTAGACTTTTAGAATTAAAAAAATAACAGACCACATGACAAGTTTGTGAATTAAGTTCTAATAACAAATAAAGATGCACAAGATAGATGTTAATCAATTTAGCAAAAAATGGCTGGTTCCTGCTGTTCTTATGCTCATGTTTAAAGCATACAGGTATATATCAAAGGTTATGAATTAGCTGATGTAATAAGAAAGTTTATGTGGCCTAATTTGCCTTTTATTATTGTTTGTCTATGAGAAATACTAATTTAATAATGTGAATGTTTTTAAGTAATCTGATTAATTATATTTATGTCATTTGTAATGAATTGCAAAATATTGCTTTCACTGAAATGAGTTATGGAGTGACACTTGTGTATAAATAGGTATGCTCCATGTAATAATTTAGTTTATATAATTAAATGTGATCACAAATTATTGTACTCTCAATCTAACTAAATAGGATACTAGACACAATTTTTATCGTTTTTAAAAACAAATAGACCTTAAAAAAATTATTAGAAAGGACTTGAATGTAAAAAAGTATATAAATTTAAGTCATTTACTTATAAAAAGCAAAAGCTATAATGTTTGTATGTGCTTTTTTGAATATTTTGTTTTAATCCCAGTATACAAATATGATGTTATATAGCTATATGTGCTGCATGTTACTATAAAAAAAAAACAATTAAATTTAAATTGAGTTCCATACCTAGCATAATTTTTAATGTGTGATGTTTTATTTATAAATGAGCAATATTGATAAATAATATTCTTAGCTCATGAAAATATAATTTATATAAAAGAGATCCAAATCTGTTTGTGGTAATTGCGTTTTTAACATTTAAAAAAGTCTGCTAAGTACCACCCAAAAAGTCCAAATTTCGTGGATTGTAGAGATAGAGGTATAATTTTCATTAGCATTCATTAGCTAAAGAATGTGTGGCGAAAAATTAACAGTCTTAAATCATGTATTCTAAATATCATGTAGTAACTTCAAAAACATTCCTCCTTATGCATGTATGTAGACACGTAAGTTTCATTTTGTATCGTTCCAGTTCTGAGTAAAACAATAACAGTAAATTTACAAGTGCCCACTGCCCTATAAAATAACTATTTAGTGGTTGATCGCAAAATGATGATATAGACAGATTATCATAAAGATTTAACAGTTTGTAATAGAATGTAAAAGTAGGAATCTCATGTTAGATGTTTCATTTATTGTATAATGTTATGGAGTGTAGATTTAGAAGTTAGTATTATGTACATGAAATGTTGTTATAAACTCGTTTGTATGTTAAGATTATATATGCATGATAGTTTTCATGATATATTTAATTAAAAAACCTTACAATTTCATTTGTACCCTTCACATTGTAATAAGCTTCATTGTAAAGAAATTAAAAAAGTTTATTGTATAATATGAAAATGGCATTTATTGGAACAATCTAGATGCTTATTGATATTTGGAATGTAGGTGTGTATGTACTCACTGGTCATAAGACTAAATATAATACATATGTTATTAAATGTAAAATGTAATGTTGCATTAAAATCTTGAGTGGTTCTCTTCTAGACATATTCTAGCGCTTGGTAAACATGTTGTATCTTTAAAAATAAACATATTTATCCTACATATGTAATATTTCGTTTTATTGAAATTTTATTGTGGTGCACGATGACAGCGCCAACAACGGGTTACAACTGAGGCGGACTTTGAATTTTTAAATGGCTGGCTGTCATTACGAAAAATAAGTAAACCAACAAATAATTTCAATGAAACATTGTAATTTACATATATTCTACTCAATCATTTAAATCTGTAGTGTCGATAATAATGTTGACCTTTTTTATTTCCCTTCTAAGATGGCTCAATTAATAAATATAGCTTTTCCATCAGAGTAATATGAGTCACACCATCGAAGCTCATGTAATTCGAAAAACCTCCGCGACTTCGACCCCTTACAAAACATCGTAAAATGTAAGCAATTTCTTGTTTCTGCAATTTTTGACGTAGTACATACATATTATGATCCATTTCAATGTCGTTCTCGTTTCCAACTTGCTCGTGGAAATTTATGGAATTTTTTATCTCTATTTTTGCGTTTATTTTAAAACTGAAATGAAAAAAGAGACAGTTGGCCGTCCCAAAGTTCCATTATTGGCCACGGCGAGCGCTGCGATCGATTCGTTGGTTCCCCCACTTCCAACTTCGCACCCAGCCAATAGACTATCGGACAGAATCTATTGAAAAGTTTGTAGCTTACAAGATAAAAATAAAATTTCCCTCTAGGTTGCAACTTTGCTTGAACTCTCTCGAATGGTGTAAGCGGTACAAAATGGAATAAATGAGATCGAAGTCGCAACTGAATCGCTGTCATAATAGTTTCAAACTTCAATAACGATTACGACGAATAACGAGTACTGGTGGGCAACTATGAATAAATGCTCAGTAAGCAATTTATTTATCTACACCTTCAGGAGATTACGGGCAATGTTTCATCCTAAAGATTGAATAAGGCAGATCGAAAGGAAGTTATCAGTCATCTGGTTATGTTTGTTTGATGCGAGTTGATACCAGATCTGAAACTCGAGTTAAAGAAAAATTACCAGATTAAGATTTCGAACAAATAATAATTTTTAAGAACAAATGTTTTAAAAATTAAAACAGTCCTGTAAATAAACAGAGGTAATAACATAGTAGGATTATTTGTCCCAAGTAAAATCCTCGTCAACGGCTATCAGTGTACAGCACAACTTGAGAGATGTGGACATGATTTTCTTCTTGTCTATGTTCATTTTAAGATTCACTTGATTCTGAGGTCATCGTGCATTTGTGTCCAAAATTTACCATGGTCTCAGCCAACCCCGGATCTTCATTTTTTCTTAGGCGGGGCAAAAACTTAAAAATGCCGCCCCCGCCCCTGCTTATATTGGCGACATCAATCAATTTCCCGCTGCCGAAATCCCTTTAGGTTTTGCCGCCAAGGTAATTCCCCTTTGTAATACCGTGCCGACATCAATCGATTCCTTGCTGCAGAAATCCCTTTTGGTTTTGCCGCCAAGGTAATTCCCTTTATGATACCGCGCCGGCGTTCATCGGCGGCGTTACAAAAGACTGAATTATGACTGAATGAATTTGGCCGCCCTCTGAACTTGCCGCCCGGGGCATAGGCCCCGGCCTACCCCCCCCCCCCCCCTAGATCCGGCGCTGGTCTCAGCTATGTTAGGATATCAGCAAAACGTAGGTGCGTCAACTTTGCACTTATGATTTTAATGTCCTGTCCTCTCTAATATAAAGGCTTAAACGCACTTCGATATCTGTTTGCTTACGAGGGTTTTAGAGGTCTGCTGATCCATCGCACACTTTTTCTCCGTTAGCTTGAGAGAGTTGGACATTGGGATTTTATTTTCCTTCTTAATACGGTTGAGTCTGTAGAACTGTGATGTGGGATCACAGTTTTTCAGACTTCATCGTAAGCACAGCTTTCATATCCATGTCGACATCAATATAGTGTTCTAGGCAAACGATGCGATTTCGCAGTTTTCGATCTGGTTGGCTTCTGGATGGAACGTAGAAAACATCAATCGGTATGAGTCGGCATTTAGGTTAAAATTTAATATGCCTTTTACCAATCGGTGATCACTGTTCATATTCAGAGAGTGATACAACTTTCCGACTTTTTAAACAAAAATTAAATAAATCAATATTATGACAGTTAGGTACGTCACGATATATTTATGAGTCTTGTATATATGTAGATATTCTTAAAAATATAATAATTAAAATAAAAATACGTAATTTAACAAACAGTGATATTTATTTTGTTAAACCTACATTAAAACATTAAGTTAACTTTAACAAATACTAGGATTCAAATAATAAATAAATATTTAAGGTATTTTTGTACGCTTCGACAATAATATGGTATGGCTACACGGAGTACACGGTTAAGTCGGCCGCGTCTCCCGAGCAACGAGTCGTGAGTTTGACCACATTTTTCATATATGACCTGCAAATGGCAAATGTAACAATGAATTATTGTAATGTTGATAATTGTAATGAGATAATAAATTAGATCTTCAGAGTTTTTTGCTTTTCATTCTCGAGAAGGCTGTCTTAATTTCCGAACTATACTAGTCTAGTCTACAAAGGCGTATATTTTTTATTTTGGTCGTTGTAATTATTGGATATAACTATTCTACAAAGAAGGTATCTATCCTTATATCTGTAAAACTAATCAAGCTTTTCGCAGACTAAGTATAGTGTATGGATATTACATACTAACCAGAGAGACTGTGCCTGGGTCGTTTGTTTCGGTACCCCCATTTTACTACAAAAAAGCAGTGTAACCATTGTTGTTCTGGCGTGAAAGGTAAGACAGCTTTTGCAAGAGTTGCAAAGTTGAAACTTCATAAGAACTACTTACATGTATTTATAGGTGATTGTAACCACTGACCATCAGCTGGCCAGACCGTCTGTTTGTCAATATTAGCATTAGCATGTCAATATATATCTGCGCTCCACTACATAGATGAGAGGATAAATCAAATTAAACAAATCAGATTTTATATCAAAATTTATTGCTTAGGAGAGATACATGCACACCAGTTTATAACATCATTCTAATCAAACCATTCTTCTACATTTGGCGAGTTTTCCAAGACATCATTCGATTCACTGTAATAAAGGAAATTCTTAGGTTACTAATAAATAAATTCGGAAATAGATATTGGCCATTGTTTCTAGTATGTCCCATGTTTGCAAAACGCTCATCCCATCCTGGTGGTAAACAAATAGTAGTTGACGTAGTAACCAGCAGAAACTAAAATACCTCTTCAGCCGCCTAAGGTGGGCGATAAGCTAACTTACCTAGGATTGTCAGTAGATTCACCATTTAGATATGTGCCCATCTTTTCAAAAAAGCACTTTTTTCTTAATAGTTTATATTTGTTGTTTAAGCAATAAAAATTGTAATTACAATAAATAATTCATAACAGGGATTTTAAAAATATAGACAGCTAAGACTGAAGTTTAGCTGACGCACTTATTTAACAAAAAATAAAAAAATGTTTTGTCCCACCGGAATCATTGTCGGGACTCTGTGACCAGGTCAACCGCCTGTTGTGCTGTTCTGTACCTCTCTTCTTCACCATAGGTACCTCAAGATAATGAATTATTGACTTGACTCTCATATTTCAAGCACTCTCTTTTCTTATAGTTATTCTGTTAGGAATTCGAAGTACCGTTACTTCGAAGTATTCGAGTTACGATCGAATTCATCGATAAACAATTGATAGTAGACAAGGGACTACTGTTACTAGTATTCTCACGTCCACTAATCAGGGCCTGAGGGCAGCGACTACAACTCCAACAACAGGAGTTGTAGCCGCTACGCTAAAGTATAGCTTCTTCACAGTACACTTTTAATTACTGTACAAGCTTTCTTCCGAGAACGTTAGTCAGTTTGAAGAGTCGCCAAAGAGCTTTTAGCATCTGATGTTTAGATTAGTAAAACTCTTTATTAGAGCATTATTGACTTCTCAAAGCAGTGTTAACGGAACTGTGTAATTTTTTATTATCAGGTGCTGCGCTGTTAAAAGAGGCCACATTACAAATCTTGCTGGAATTCAAAGCACCCTTAACTAAAGCATGGTGACGGTATAGGTGTTAAGCAAGGCAGCTTATGAATTGCCCAAGTTTTAATTATGCTCCATACATTTTGTTTGTAAATTTTTAAAGCAAGCGGTATAGATTTTCGTACGTAAGACATGTAAGAAAACCTATAAGACTTGCTTTATTATTAGAGCTATTTTGTGGTCATTAGGTCAGTGGAGATGTGCGCACGATCCCCACGTGTAGGCCAAAGTTAGACAGACGGACAATTTCTTATTATTGTTTTTTCTATTAAACACTGGACGTACTTGTCCAGGGTCAAAGATCGATAATAAGCCTTCGTTCCAGTTCGTTATTAGCAACAATACATTCGTTTCCTTTACTGGCGTTTACTGTTTTACTCATTCGTTTACTGGATATTAATTAAAAAATCTAACGATGGTATTAGTTTTTATCAAAATCGGACTCACTCTTTTGAGTACTTACGCTATTCCTCAGATTTATTATTCGGTCATGTTTGCTGATTTGAAAATTTCGCCACGTACACTCATGATTGACCATGTTGAACTGACGAGCTATTTTTGAAATCTAAATCGTATATATTCAAGACTTTCTTACACTACCATATCTTTTCTTACATTACCATGGCATCAATACATATTTCAAAATATTTCGTACATTGCCACCGGTGAAAATTAAATAATTGTGCATAATAGTATATATTAAATTACGCACCTTTAGTATTTGCTTCTTTTTATTTTTTCTTTTATTCAGTTAACTTTAATTATTGTAGCAAGTGAATAAAGTTATATTTCAACTGGTTACAAATTTATTCTTGATCTCTTAACTGTTAAGCTTTCGCTACGCTCATAATTTTACGTTACAATATCTCATAGTACGTAGACCAGATATTTGGATACTTGTTATACAAGTGTATGTGTCGCTAATCTGTGGATATGTACTGTTTGCAATTCAGACACAAAGATCATTATCGGTTAGTGTTTAAATATTGGAAAGATCCAATGCGCTAGTAAAGTGAGACGCATCTGTGACTCCTCTGGTGATCCGTTTGCTCGTTTGCTGCCCTATTATATATATAAAAAAAAAGTAGCGTTAGAGTATCCGGTTGTAACATTAACTGGACTTCATATGCTTCTTCACGCAAACCATCTGTTTTAGTAACATCATCTCTTACCTTATGACTACACACATCAATGTTCATAACTCTTTTTGTATTTCGTATGAGCAATATGTATACCTATAATTCGTATTAAGCCTAGTGTAAGACTCGTAAAGTTTTATTTTTCATGTTCAACAGGTGTTACCTCTATGTGTTAAAATGTGAGAATATTTTTATTAAATGAGAGTATTGTTTTATTTTTTAAATAACAAACCTAATCGCTCTACTCACGAATGTTCCAGGATTTGAACTCCCTCGCCGAACTAAATTTTATTGATATTTTTTTGAGAAAATTCTAATATGTCGAAAGTTAGGATAGCCTATCACTTCAAATAAATATCAAAAATATACACTACCATAATATTTCGTATGTATTGCAACTATTTATAATAATTAAAACATATTATTATATTAGACATTATTTAATTTATTGAGATTGAAAAGTATTTTTGACGTATATGTATACTCACATAATACGCATACGCACATAAACAAAAAACAATTCATTATACACTGTTTCATTAAGCTATATGAAGATATTATGCATACATAAGTGTAAAAATTCCAAGTTGTATGTGAAGTCAACCAAACTGCGTTGGCTAGTGTGGTTGATAACGCCTAATCAACTAACTTAGTTCATGTCCCTCAGCGCAACTGCAAAGCTTTGACATTGACTGCTCCCCACCGACTGGAGATGAAGTAGTTCACGCCATTCGCTCGCTCAAAAATGGCAAGGCCCCAGGAATCGACCTCATACCCGCAGAAATGCTGAAGGCGGTTATAGCTACAGCTGCAAACATCCTAACGTCGACTGGAACAAAGGGAGATCTCAGTCAATGCAACAATTGCTGAGGCATCACTTTGTTTAAGATCCCTTCCAAGGTGCTTTGAAAAATCATTTTGGATAGGCTCTCGTGGGCCGTTGACCCTTTCATTCGCAGTGAACAAGCAGGATTTCGCCCCAATAGGTCGGGTATAGACCAGATCAATACTCTACGTATCAAATTGGAGCAAGCATCAAAATGGTAAAGGGAGATCTACCTTGCCTTTGTAGACTTCGAAAAGCTTTTGATACGTTGAGATGGAATGCCATCTGGTCCCGGCTGCACAAAATTGGAGACCACCACAAGATCATTAGAAAACATCGTCAAAGCCATGTACAAGAACTATTCTTGCCAAGTAACACATAACGGGCTCGTATCGGATGACATTTAAGTTCATGCAGGTGTTCACCACAGCTGCCTCCTTTCGCCACTCCTCTTTCATGTCGTCTTGAATGGTGTTCTGCTTAAGACCACAGAAAACAAGCGCCGCGGCATAAAGTGGGGTCTAACCAACATCCTCGAGGATTTGGATTATGCCAACGATATATGTCTCTTAAGCCACACTCGAGCAGACCTGCAGGCCAGGACGACCTTCGAAGAGAAGCCGACAGGACAGGGCTTAAAGTCAACATCGAGAAAACTAAGGAAATAAGGTACGGGGCAACGAGTTCATTCCGTTGGTCATCGGCACAGAGGGAGTGGAACGTGTCCACAAATTCAATTACCTCGGTAGCTGCGTGTCGAAGACTGGCGGAACAGAAAAAGACATCACGACATTCGCGGATAGCCAAGGCACGAGCAACTTTTGCACAGCTTAGACCTGTATGGAAATCACGGAAATTGACTCGGAGAGTTAAGCTCAAGATATTCCGGTCAAACCGGTCCGTGGAAAGTCATAAAGGACATGTCGCACAGACTCCTGGATTTCGTCAAACCGATGTCTTCGCAGTATTTACTTTGCAGCGGGTATTTACTGGCCAGAAAAAAACTCAACGAGCAGCTTTGAGAACGTTGTGACGCAGTCCGGATCGACCAGCAGATCGAACACCGTAAATGGAGTTGGATAGGCCACACTCTCCGAAAGGATACAAACCACATACCGAGGCAAGCCTTAGACTGGAATCCCCAAGGAAAGCGTCAGATAGAAAAGTCGTCCAAAACAGATCTGGCGGCGGGCTGTTATTGGCGAGGCGAGAGCCTGGAGCGAAATTAAATGCGAAGCTCAAGAAAGTGTGGGATGGAGACTCACTGTGGACACCGTCTTCCGACAGCTAGGGGACAAAGGACCTTAATGAATGACAACCAAATCTATGTTATTTTTAAGACTCGAATTTATATCGCAGTAATAAAACCTGCAAAGCTGCTATAATGAGTGAGTGACCAAAAGATAGTCCAAACACCAACTTGTTACCATCCGCTGTCTAATCTGTGCTTTTGCTAGATGATGTTTCAAAATATTTTTTTTCTTGCCACGATGGTGGCAAAAAGACTTACGGTCTACCTGATGACCAGCAGTTACCGTGGTTTATCGGCGTTTGCAGCACTAAAGGCATCACAAACGCGTTGCCGACCCTTAACTACGTAACAACCCCTACTGTATTCAAATTCTATATTAGTATTTATTTTTTGTCGTACAGAGCCTAACTTTTATACAACGTCAAAGTAAAGGTCAAATTGTTTAATTGTTTTAAAAACATTTGAGGTTTTAAGGAAAATAGTTCACTTACGCATTTTCTTACATATAGAGTAAGATATTAACGAGTAGGGAGTAAGTAAGTAAAGTAAGAGAGTACAGTATAAGATTGCCAATAAAATATTATTAAATAAAAATTCTTTCTTTTTTTTATATATTAAATTCAATGGCTCATGTTAATATAATTGGTTTAAGCCTGACCTATAATGTACGTTTTTGCTGCTTTTTAATATGATAATTATTAAAATTGGAAAGAGACAACAACACGCGACTTACTAAAGTTAAAAAATCTTCATTAATACGGGCTAATGTGTCCAATTTAAACGCAATGTTAACTAAATGTTTGAAAATTTTCTCTCACCCTTATTAAATGAAATACTGTCAGGAGACTACAGCATCTGTAGTCTATGTTTATTATTTATTTATCTACGACAAAGACTGAGTAAAGTGACCTTTGAGCCGGATTTAATTTACATTTTATTTGATACTCGAAAGAAAAAGACGATGCGTTATGAAAAGACCTGTGTCAACCCATATTAGGTTGACACAGGGCTTTTCAGTATAATCATATGACATAACTATTTAAGCGCAAAATGATAAAATAATAAATATTAAACACAAACGTGATAAACTAAAATTCGACAGTCATAAAATATGATAGTTTCAAGTGGTAAAGTAAGAATTGCATGAGAGGATCGAAGGGACTAGAAAAGAAGATTAATATTAAATATGTATTTGAGAGACCTTAAAAGGTATAATAAAGAAATATTTCATAGAAGAAACAATAAAAACATAATATTGTTTGCTAATATGTTATTGTGAGCATAGCGACTATTTAGCAATGAATGGAGTGTTATTAAAGTTCTCATATATTTATTATTCTCTATGCAGTCAATATCCAGAGAATAAATGGAGTTTTTGAAAATATAAACGAAACGACTGTATTTAGATTAAAAGCTGTTTATTGATCTGCACTTAGGTCGAGATAGCACATATCACTATAAGTAGACGATTATAGCAAAATGTGTTAAGGTAGTATTTTCCCAATATTTAGAGGAAGAGATTTTCAGACGAAAAAGTCATGTTAAATTAACAATTGGTAACAGTTTGGGGGAGGAATATTAGGAAGGAAAATTTACACCCGTATTTAAAGACGGTGCGTCGGAGCTTGCTAATACTCGAATACTTAGTTCAATCGAGGTCACCTCAAAAATGTAATCAAAGAATATACGTAGTTATAATTCGCGGGTGGTTCGAGGAAATTGAAGGAAGTGGAAGATATTTTTACAATTAAATACGCATATCGTCAAAGAGATGTACTCGATTGAACAGCGTTTCGAATATTGTCTTCAAATATGGGTATTTATGAGATTGATTTATTATGAGTAATATATGTTATACTGCCTAGCCAGCAGTGAGTCGGAAGCTGTGTAGATCACAACCAAAAATGTTCCGACAACATTTTTCAGAGAGCATGTATTTTTGTTAACGACACGTTTCGTTATGTTGAAGACTCGTCTACAACTAGAGAAATAATATCAAGGAGAAAAAACAAATTTGAGATTTTAAGCACTGATTCAGCTTTTTCTTATAGCCAGCTTGGGTTAAAGAATAAGCTGAGTCAGTACTAAAAGTTAAAGTACTAAATTACACGTTTTTTTACTAGAGAGCGATGCAATGACTAAACACCACAGTGACTGACATTGTTTATAATTCTTAAAATATTTCAGCAGTTTTGCTTCAACAGTTCCGCGAACGTGAAGTTCATCGCGCATAAATGAAAGCATAATAGGTTACTTTTTTGTTTATGCTCCATGATACGTGCAAACATACATCATAGCAAGACGAAACGAGAAAAAGCTTCCTAAATCAAGGCCAGGTAATAAATATAGAGCTAAAATAATAATATTAGTGTGCTCGTGTGTTAGTACGTATGTTGGTTTCGAGTGATCTTCTTTTATTGATTTTTATTAGTCTGGGTAAGATGATAATCACGAGAAAGATCTATATATTTTCATGATATGATTACATGATATCATGAATTAAGGATAACGGATGATGTTTACTTGGGAAATTATTTTTAAGTTTGATGCTGATTTTCTGTTCAAAAAAACCAACACAAAGTTTATTATTACTGCACGAATTGTCAGCTATTATAAAAATTATGGATAACTTAACATCCAAAACTAGCATGCTGTGAAATCAATTTCATAACATAGTATTAAATAACTACGTGAGAACAATAAGAAGTTACTCTCTTCATTCCACGTCTTCCATTTTTGTAACTTTAAAGATGGATTAGAATTCAATAATTTTTTTTTGTAGTCAAATGTTTGTTACTCTTTCCGATTGCCATTTATTTTGCCAATGTAGTTTAATATTCCTTCAAATTCAGATCCAATACCCGTACTGATATTTCTCCTTTATAGGACGAGTAAGAGTGAACGACTAGTAGACCATTGTAATGGACAAATGTGAAGAGCATGTTGTTTCGAGAAAAGGGCACATTTGATGAAGAACCTATTTTTGAAGAATTCATATAACATTCTTCTTTTGAATACAGCTATCTACGAAAACATATTTGTGTGCCTGCTGTACTTGGGCAGGTTAACATAAGATTTACACCATAGACAAATGAAACATGATTGTCTATTGACAATACCATACTTCATCGATAAAATTAGTTTGCTCTAGGTGAGTTTTTCGATCAATATTCTTAATTTATCTTGTACGCCTTATGCTACTATGATGATTTAGAAACAAACGCGAAAGTATGGCTATTGTCAATCGATATTTAAAATATTTACAAAATATGAAACTTAACACAGAGTTCAATGCGGAGTTCAACATATGGCACTAAATTCGTATGCCGGCTGCACATCATTAATGTCGCAATATTTCTGGAATGTACATATGAGAAATATTCGTGCTACAATCGTTTTTCTCCTACGCTTGGCCCTGAAACATGTTTCTTTGTTACAAGAGCCAGAACTTATTAACATTGTTAAACTATAGGTCCCGTTCTGTGTTCGGGTGTCTCAACGGATATGTACAGCCAGCATTACGTTCAAGCATGACTTATACGATCTATAATTTGTGACAACATAAATACATAATTTACAACACACTTGCTCGTAACCTTACATCGCTTTAAGAATCATATACAATATATTTAACATAATTTATGGTACTAGTGTTTCTTACAATCCAATAAAGTTAAATTCAAACAAGATAGCAATTTATACACAAGTATATATTTTTTTTAATTTACTACGACATAAGGACATTCTTGTAATCTGTGAAATTGTAAGTGAAATTACAAGTGTGTTGAAAAACTTCTTATGAAAATCATGTGCATTGATAGTTACATAGCACACGTGAACGTTTGAGAAAACTACGCCATTGAATTTCACTATAATGTCGAAATTGGTGAATTACTTTTGCACAGTTATAGCGATAAACTAGCTGTTGATGTTCAATACTTTTTGCTACATAGCTACAACATAGACAAACAGAAATATTATGAAATAATGTTTTGCAATCTGGGACCAAAAACTCGTGTTTCCTTAGTTCTTATATCATTATTGGCTGAATGTCTAATATTTAATGTTTTATGGCAATATAAAATACCACAAACAAGAAGTTCAAAGAACGTTTTGCAAACACTATTTGTATATAATAAAATTTAACACATATTAACAGTATGCTCAAAAATATTTAATCTGTGTAACAAGCGTACTGACGTAGGCATACTTGACAAGCGAGGCGACAGCTAACGAATAAGTAATGAAACTGTTGCCTCGCTGTGATCTCTGGATACAAGCAACAAGCAATTATGGTAGCGAATAGAAAATATGCGTGTAATTTCTTAGTATTGGAAATAAAATCTCATCCGCGCACGTGCTTTTATTTTTATGCTTCTTCAAAAATATTAATATTTAATATGAACACAAAAATAGTTTTATTTTTGTTGATACACAATAATTTCATTGAATAAAAATTAAATATTTTCGTGCGGTTTTTAAATAAACACGCATGTTCACTAATACTCTCACATCCTGTATATGTTTAAAATATACTGAAAGGAATATTTAAAAACAATACATTTATAAGCTAATATACAGTTTAGCAAAAAAAACATGATGTAAGTGTGGCAAAATTACTATAATATCGCTTTTTAACAATCTGTATATAGCAGCGGATCTATACATAAAAGTCCGACATAAAAGGATAGAAAACAAATGTCCTTGGAAGTTTTTTCTTTTTAGCATAATATGTAAAGTTGTATCTGAATTTATAGTCTCTATCAGTTCAAAGTCATAGTTATGATATTTCGAATTTTAAAACATATTATCATTAATATTAAGTTATTTAGAAAGAATTTACTTAAAACCCGATGTGGCGGATCATTAAATTTCCACTCTTTTGTGTCGTACCAAAACATGTTAAAAAATCCGTGCAATAGATGATCTTGAATTCAAACTTGCTATTGCACAAATATCTGTATAAGCTTATTTATCGTGAACCATGCATACAATCTGTACTAGCTACCGAACAGTTTTTATTTTTATGTTTCTGTAATATCTGTAATTACCTATACAATATGTTCAGTCATTAGGGCTATATGTAACTATAACTTATGGATACATACACTTCGATTATTCGGATTCATGTGTGGCTTAGCTAATGTTACTTTCATTATATTATAGGTTCATATTTACCACCTTTTTATAACTGATAGATTTTATGATTACATTGATACCATATTTTTTTGTTTATTTCGCTCACTATATGGAGCAGGTTTTTAACAGAAATTTACAATAATGCCAGGAACAATAGAACAAGACAACAACATCTGTTTGCAAAATTATTCAGTGTTTCTAATTTTTGCATTACAAATAATTAGGAATTCGAAAAATATCGAAATTATAAGAATTTGCTATATGGGTCGTGAATGCTGTGCACAATGTTACGGGTCTCAGATTTGTCATTACGCTTTAGAAAGGAACTTCCGCGGTGATATGAGGGATGGATCAAAGGGCACAATAGGTACAACACACACAGTTATAATTACATTACTATGGTAATACGGGGTGTACATAGACAAAAATGATCGGCGACGCAAAATAAATTATAGCAAGCTATATTAATCGCCCATTAGATTTGCCAATAATGAAAATTCCCTACAGTACCTAAAATCATTGCCACCCGCTGACTATTCACATTGTAGGTATTTCAATGGTTTTAATAAAAATAGCTCCACACATATATTTACGAGGGAGCGTTTTTATGTTCGCGGAATGAGGTGGTTGGAGGGGGGTTGATTATGCTAATTAGAGTCATAACGTGTTCAGTGACTGATAATTAGTATAAATTCGAAGTTTCATTGTTATTAAATAATTAGTCGTTGAGCTATCGTCAACCAAGCAGTAATTGGGAGTGAAAAGTGAAATATGGTAAAAAATCGAATATCGTGCCGTAATAAAGTGCCTTATCGAGCAAGGAAAATCAGTTCCGATCATACTGAATGAGATGTAATCGGTTTATGGCGACTCTTGCCCAGGAAAATTCAGAAAAAAGTCGAATAAATTGTACTCGAGGATGGTCGACTAAACAGAAATAATTTGCAGAAACGCTTGAAGTATCCGACACAACCATTTTTAAGATCCTCCATGATCATCTTGGCATAACTAAGGTTAGCGCAAGATGGGTGCCGAGAATGCTGAAGTCACCGCAAAAACAGCGTGTAGTGTTCACGTGCATATTTGGACCTCTGCAATGAGGACAAGGATGGTGTATTGAGTCGAATTGTTACTGAAGACGAAACTTGGGTTCATCATTATGAGCCTGAGTTTAAACAAGATTCCATGCATAAAAAGGGCAACGTCTTTTGGGACTCGGAAAGAATATTATTGATCGATTATAAAGATAAAGGTGTTTCTATAAACGGAGAATACTACGCTTCAATATTAGAGCGATTAAAAGAAGTGATTAAAGAGAATAGACGAGGAAAATTGACGAGAGGTATGCTGCTTTTGCATGACAACGCGCCCGTCCACAAGAGCCGCATTGCGTTGGCGGCCCTGCATAAGGTGGGCTTCGATATTTTGGAACAAAACATTTTTTTGTGAAGGTTTAAATACCTAAATCAATTGAAAGATCTGAAAAATGTTTCCGTATTGCAGGTGAATATATTAAAAAGAAAAAAAAAAGTTTTTTTTTTACTTTCACCCTATATCCCCCATATTCCGTGAATATAAAAACGCGCGCTCGTCATTCTTCTACGTACATTGAAATACGTAGAATTTTATAATCAATAGGTTTTGCAGCATCTGTGTATGTGTAGGTGTGTGATAAAAGTATCCAAATTAAACAAATCTGAAATGACGGCAAACAACAAACGAGAATTTGACAGGGATATTCCGTATTTGTCGTCATTTTTGATTCGCTTCTTTATTAGCGAGGGTCATAATGTCCATTATTCAAAAGAATTTTCTACAAATAGAAAACATCGACAAGCAGTGGTTACCTGTCAAGCGAAGGATCATTGCTAAACATTTCTGTTGGAACGGTGGGAGGCGCTCGCTCTGGAAGCAGCTCCAGATAAGATTGCCGCGACTGTAGATGACGCTCGACTTCTTCAGGTGTCATATGACCGTCACCTGCAGACAACCCAAATCCAAGTGCAGGAGCTGATTTTGCAATCATAGCTGCATTTGTGTGAAGCTGAAATTTTATTTTGTCCAATTTAAATAGACATAGCCATATTGTATTTTCACGTTTGTTAGTTGTTATTGTATAATGTTGTTTACAATAAATAACGAACACAACATGTCTATGTCAATAATTGAATATAGCCGATCAATACCCAGCCGATTTTTTAAAAGTTTCAATATCAAGCAAAAGTGTTAAAAATAAGCATTTGAACGCCAGTTATACTAGTAGGTTAATGATTTTGATAAAAAATAATTTGATAGAATCTAGTGTTTTATGGTGAATATTTAAAAAAATTGCCTTCGTGTGTACTTCATCTGCGTGAATTTAGGAGTGTAGATTTTTTTAATGACCTAAGCCAATAGCTGTACGTGGCTGTTATAGCTTCCTCTTGAATATAAATTTGTATAAGGCGAGAACTTTGGTGTATCTACTACAGTGTTAGTGGCAAACAGACCTAATGGATTTCTATCAATCATACATCACCACAAAGGCTCAGACACATGGAATTGTCATGTAGTGTCACATACGGACTTTATAGTACAAACGTGGGAGGTCGACGACATAACGAAGTTTGACATTACTCATATGCCTTTGTGCAAACTAGGGATGTTGCGAATATTCGCATCCGCATCCGCAAATGCGGAACTTCCGCATAGATTCGGACATCTGCATCCGCATTAATCAGTGGGCATGTTCATGCGGATGCGGATATCATGCAAGTAGCGACAAGAAAGAAATTGTGTGGCGGCATATCAACGCGCCACACACGATAGGCACGACAAATTAAAAACACGGCCGGTGTCTTCTGTAACGCCGCCGTTTTAGAAACACCGCCATCTCTATATATATACCAAATACTGTTTTCACGAGTTACTCATCGCCAGAACACCGCACGGCTAACCTTGGCGGAGTAGAAGTCCGTAGGCTCAATGAAAATTATAGCGACGATCAATATACGAATTAGGCTCAATTTCTCACTATTCGAATTGGTTGCAGGTACAAGGAACTTGAACCGAATCTAACAGGGAATAGGTTTGAGAAGTGGGGAATTGCGGTTAGTTGCTCGAGGTTTGCCCAGGTGAATGTGAACGCCGTGCAACAGGTCGTGCAAATAACAATAATATTATAATCAGATGCAATTAGGAACTAAACATACATGTGTTTTGTAACACCTACCACGGAAACGACCTATAGAGCATTCTCGAGCGAATTGCAGCAACGGCCCAAATCTACAAGTGGGTCTTCAAAAGTAAGAATCGCACGTACATTGTTACTGTCATAATATGGCTCCGCCAATAGTGTAATCATATAGATCATAAAAATAATTTATAGTCTACAGTATGGTGGTGACAATTAACCGAACACTGTTTCTTGACAATGCTTGTAAAGTGTATAAAGATTGAAAAAAAATCCACTTAACATAAACAAAATGAAAATTTTCCAACTCCAACTCCTATGTAGCACCTACTTGCTACTAGCTCTTGTGAAGCTGAAAGTTTTTGACGAGTTTGTTTACCTGGGACAAATAGTCCAACTTCTAGAAAAATGATATTCGATGGCTTCTACACGATTGAGCAGCGTCGGTAAATTTCGCGGAATATTCTCGGACCATCTACCACAATGCTTCAAGACGGAAATGTTGGATTTTTATTTGTTTGTCTATGAAGACATACAGAACCAAAACTTAGCCATTTCTAATGGAAATCATCCAAAGGGCAATGGAGAGTATTTGCTTGAGGAGCTGTGCTCGGAGTTTCTCTGCTTGATTGAATTAGAAATTATGATATATGCAAAAGAACTAATGTCACCGATATTGTTTGTTGGATCTTCTGTTGATAAATCACCCCGACGGATATCTGGTAGTGGTTCGGGCTCCACTAGGATCCTCGGACCACTGTCTGATATCAATCTCAGCACCTCAGGCATCTCGACTTATGGTTGCAGCACGCCGTTTGTGGCATTATGCGTCAGCAGATTGGGACGGTATGCGGGACTACATTGCATCTGTCCCTTGGCGGCAGCGCTGTTTCAGTGGGATGAATCCGAAGTCCTACGCTTCCTCTGTTGCTGACGAGATCTTGCTAGGAATGGAATACTATATTCCGTATTCCAATCTCGTCAGCTGAGGCAGACGAAACCTCTGGTTCAACCGCGAGTGTGCGTCCGCTGTTGAAAACAAACAACTTGCATACCGCGCTTGGATCAGAGGTCAAGCAACCGGGGATCCCAACACTAACCTACTGAAAGCAGCTTACAATAATGCCACCAAGTCTTGCAAGAGGCCTTTCATCAGAGCGGATGCTCAGCGCATTGCCCATGTTGATCAGGAACTGCTAGCACACCCTACGGGTAGCTGTTCTTTCTGGCGCCTGACTAAAGCTGTGCAATCTAACTTCTGCCTACCTTTGCTGTCACCGCTGAGACGTGCCGATGGTTCTCTCGCTCATCAGCCGCAGCAGAAAGCCGACCTCCTGGCGAGAATGTTCGCGGGTCATTCTTGTGTCGACGACTGTGGTGCACAACCTCCGATACTCCTCCATTGTGGCGTTTCCATGCCCGGGATCCGCATAAGATAGCGTGATGTGCGAGTGGAGCTTCAGTCGATCGATACTCGGAAAGCGAGTGGTCCAGATGGCATTCCAGCGATCGTGCTCAAGAAGTGTGCAGCGAAGTTGACTTCAGTCCTGACGCGTTTATACCGCTTGTCGTTCTCTACTGGATGTGTGCCGAAATTTTGGAAAGAAGCCAATGTGCAGCCGGTCCCCAAAAAGGGAGACCGTTCCGATCCAGATAACTATCGCCCTATAGCCGTCACCTCCATTCTGTGCAAAGTCATGGAGAGGATACTGAATGCTCAGCTGATTCGACACCTAGGTCACTCACTAATTAATGACCGTCAGTATGGGTTTCGACCTAATCGGTCTACAGGTGACCTTCTAGCGTTCCTTTTGCACAGATGGGCAATGTCGACAAGCGCGGTGAGTCTGTAGCTATTAGCCTCGACATTGCTAAAGCTTTCGATAGAGTATGGCACAAGGCTCTCCTTTCCAAGCTTTCGGCATCCGGATTGTCCGCGGAACTCTGTACGTAGACTGCTAGCATCCTCCACGAGCGAAGAATTCGCGTTGTCGTCGATAACTGCGCTTCGCGGTTCGCGACAGTCAACGCTGGTGTTCCGCAGGGCTCCGTTTTATCCCCGACATTGTTTCTTCTGCATATCAATGACATGCTCTCCCTGGGTAGCATACATTCGGGGCCCCCGCTACCATATGTGCAAAGTGTGCAATGCACACGGGCGCCATCCTTTAGGGGCGCCAAAAGCCAGGGTCTAAAAAAATTTGGAAAAAAAACTGTTCTTGAAGAACGACTGACAGATCGGGATAATAAGGATATAGACTCCAATGATTTGTTTAATGAAATTAAAGCGTTAAAGTTGTTTTCATTACCTTATGTTATTGACCCCTTAAGTATTTTACAATATATATTTGAAAACAATTTAATCTCCACCCTTCCAAACGTAAGCATTTCACTAAAAATTCTTCTGACATTGCCTGTATCTGTAGCTTCTGGCGAGCGATCTTTTTCAAAGTTAAAAATTATTAAAAATTATTTAAGATCGACAATGCTTCAAGAAAGACTGTCTGGGCTAGCAATATTAGCAATTGAAGAAGAAATTTTTGATGGTATAAATTTTAGCGATGTTATTAATGAATTTGCAACAGCAAAGTCTCGGAAAATATCGTTACTACAATAATAGCTATTTTTTATTTTTCTATTGTACCTAGCTAGCATTTTTGATTTTATAACGAAGTTACCTAAGGTATTTGTTATCAGTATCTGCATATTTTTAAAAATATCTAAGTATAAGTTGAAAGTAGTACTTATATATATGTAGATATTAGGCAATATTTCTTTTATTTGTTCCTAAAAATGTGATTTTAGTTTTCGGTTATTTTCTAGTATTTATAAACAACGTGTCTGTACCCTTTACCCCATTAGTTAAGTAAATGCTTTAAAATGGCTGTGAACAAGAATTTATTTTAATTTATTTTGTTATGATTTTATTTTGTTTGTTTCATTTTGATATTTTAGTCTACAAATAAATATGACTTCTAAAGTTCAGTTTTTTGCTTTATTTCAAGCATCTACCTACCTACCTTCAAAAAAATAAATAAAAAAACATGATTCAAAATGGCTTAAGGGGCGCCAAAATCCTTTTTTGCACACAGGCGCCATTAGCCCTTACGGGGGCCCTGCATACATTGCTATGCAGACGATAGTACAGTGCACGGAGGATATCATGGAAGCTCAGGGGCTACGCGAGATATTTCCCTTCCCTGTCTTCAGGGCGCTACTCTTCCCTCCCAGAGCAACATCACCTTGTTTGGTATGAACATTCGCTGCGATCTGAATACCAGAGACTACATCGAGTCCATCATAACCTGTCCTGAACAAGGTGTGACGGTATTTTACCCCGGACCAACTCTGACTGCTTTATAAAACTCAGGTCAGGTCCTGCGTGGAATATTGCTCGTACCTATGGGACGGCTCCGCTCAATACCTTCTCGAAGCTCTGGACAGATTGCAGCGGCGCGCTATCCGCATAATCGGCGATGTAGAGGCAACCAACACCCTCGAGCCACTACAACTTCGTCGTGATATCGCCTCTCTTAGCGCCTTCTATCGGATGTTTCATGGGGAATGCTCTGAAGAACTCTTTAGCCTTATCCCTCCCTCTCCTTTCCTTTATAGAAACACACGTAAGGGTCTTCGGAGCCATCCGTACACTATATCCCCCATTCCACACCGCACTAAGAAATTCCAAGATTCCTTCTTCTGCCGTACTTCCCGCACTTGGAATTCTCTGCCTGCGTATGTGTTTCCTACATCCTATAACATGGGTTCCTTCAAAAGAGGCGTGAAAAAGCATCTTTTGGGCCGGAAGGGATAGGGCAGGTAGGATGGTGGAGTAAAGTCACTATCCTATCTGTCATCTTATTTGGGCCTCTTTCACCGCTTAACATCAGGCGGGAGGAGGTCATCTGCCGGGCCTAGCATAAAAAAAAACGTAGCCCAAAAAATTGGGAACATTAAATGGCAGTAGGCAAGGCACATTGTTCGCAGGACTGTCGGCAATTGGGGCGAGAAGGCTCTTGAATAGCTGGCATGTGTCGAGAGCCGCAGCGTCAAGCGTCAGGTGTCCACAATGGGGACTGGCGGTAATAAATGGAGGATTTCACTGAATGCTATGATTCTTGGGGAAGGCCTTTATCCAGCAATGGGCGTGTCTCGGCTGAAATTATGATGATGACAAGTCTGTCAATTAACAATATTTAATGTTTTAAAGTCTAGACTAATGTTGCTTAAACCACCTCAGTTTGTTGCCTTAAACAAACATAACTTTAATTTATGGGATATATTTGTTATAAGCAAGATATTATTACATATATGGTATTTTAATGTGAAATTTGCTTGAGTGTTATAGAAAGCATGGTTGAATTTTAATATCAAAATCAGATAAGAATTGCGAGCCTTAAGTATTGTACTTACTGGTTGATTAGGATTTGCTGCTTTTTTGGGTAGCACAGCTCTCTTTCTTTTGGCAGCACTTGTGTTTTTGGTGGCAGCAGATGTTGAAGAGTTCTGATTACTTGCATTGGAGTCGGCTTTTTTTCTAAAATTAATCACTATGATCAGCCTAAGTTAGTAATAAATTCTGATAAGAAATAGTGTTGGCTCTAAATATAAAGGTATATAATGAATAATAAAATGAATAATTATTATTATGGGAATAATACATCTATTAAAGGAATGAATCTAATAGTTTAATTTTACGCATAATACATTTTTGTTACCAAGCCAAGGATTAAGAAAAATATTGGTAAAGAAATGCAATTTTTAAAACTTAAGAGTTAACAACATACATCTTACAACAATTTATTGCAAAAGTAATATTTGCACTGTTGTGTTGTAGGTAGTAACATTTGTGACATATAACAGTAAAATTCATAGGTTGTTCATTGTTGTAACCTGAAAACTCAGTTGGTAATTTACACCACTATTTTAATAGGGATTGCAAACTTTATAATGCAACACGAAGTACATACATATACTCACACCTCTTTCATGCAGGTAGGCAGTGAAAACAGTTATCCGCTTTCTATTATCCAAACAAACATACTTTCCTAACTTCCTCAACTTTCATGAATACTTTCATGCACACTTGTCAGTTAAACTTAAGTAAGTTGTGTTACTGATAAGTTTCAAATAACAGCATGAGTAGAGTAACTTCGAAGTAGCACTGACACAGTCAACAAGTGATTATACGAGGTACCTGTACATGTAAATGAAATACAAAACTAACAATAAGTGTTGAAAACTGATAAACTTTTTTTGTTTATGTCTAATAATCTCACTGTGCCACACTGAATATTGGCAAATTTAGATTAGATAAAAATATTATGTAATAAAAATAATACATTCTCATACTTTTTTCCACTGTCCACACGATTATAATCCCCATCATCAGATGATTCTGTATCCTCGCTCTCTGAAGTAGTGCTATCAGGTTTTTCATATTGTAAGAGTCTATCTAATAAGAAACTTCTGTCTCTTGATACTTTTAACAGCCTTTTTTGACTGGACCGTAATGCATCTTGAAAACATTCATTTTCCTATAAAAATATAGTAAAATATTTGTAAAATTTTGTAGTATGTGATTGTGGAATAGACTTTCAAATAATTCCAATTTCAATAAAAGATTTTTTTTTCTTTATAGAGGACAGATGAATATTTGATATTATATCTTATTAAATATAACAACAATCACTTAGTATTCCTATAATTTCAGCAAGCATTATATAGTCATGGCCTCAGTTAAATATTGATTGTAATTGTTCAAATATCAAGAAAAATTGATGGCCAATATTTTTTGTTCTTGAATTAATGTTCAATTGTCTTTTGCATTCTGTCCAGTCTATTTAATGTGTGAAGTGATCTTTCTTGAAACCTAGATTGGTTTGCACATAGATAATTTTGATTATGTATATCAATTGTATAATTTAGAAAAGAAGTAACTCAAATTGAATTACACCAGATAGTTCTTTTCAATTTAAAAGCCTATTTGTGTCTTATTAAGAATTCTGATAGTTGTGATTGTTATTAATGTCTTTCTCTGCTATGGGACCTCAGCAACATAGACTATACATTCAATGCCACTCTTAAGCTCTTGTGATTATTAACTAGCTTCAGAATATTTGATTTCGTTATCAGAGGTACCCAAGAGTACTTACCCAAGAGTACTCAAGAACATATTGCAGTACTCAATCAGAGCTTCATTAATATTATGGAGTTTTTACTAGATAAATATTGGAGATCACACTCTTATGTCAAAGTATACCATTAAAAGTAATACAACAAATATTTATCTACCTGAATATACTATACATTAGTTGGATAGCTCCACATGTTCATAATATAATGAAGTTAAAGTTAGAGTAGAACTACATCTCTAGAACACAAGTACTCACGTATATCAAATATTTTAATTTAGTCTTTAAAACAAGATATTGTGACCTATAGTTTGGTTCTGATTCTGGTTCACTACTACTACTATCACTGGAGTAAGTACGCGAATCACGACTTTGTGTAATTTCGGCAGGGGTGCTGCTGGTAACGCTGGCAGCTTCGCTCGCTTGCATATTTGCCATAGAGCGACAGTACCACCCATCTAGCATCTTCTGTAAGATAGTAAAAATATTCAAAAATTAGCAAGACGCGTCATTAATTATGTTTTATGTCCAGATTATATTTTTATTAAACCCAACATTTGATTAAAGATAAGTTCTAAAATAGGTACAAACCTTGGGGTAATTTTCGCCCGCCACTGTGATGCTTTTAAATAAAAACAAATAAACAAAGAAATATAATACTTTCTTTTACACATTTATTGCCTTAATCGATTTGATTTATATTTTGTTTGTACGTCTTTATTTTTTTTTCTATATTTTTTGATTCTGAGTGAGCAAAAGGAATCTAATTCATACATCTAAGGCTATAGAAGCCTTAGATGTATGAATTAGATTCCTTTTGCTATATATATATATATAATATATATATATATTACTTGCCACAAAGTGTCATCAATGTTATCGTTCTAAAATTTTGGAACTGATATTTTGTATCACCTACAATATTTTTATTAAATTAAATTATAACGTAATTTGTTAAAATATATAATATAAGCTAAACCTCAACATGTAAATGCTAATAGTAGTTAGCTTTAATGATAGGTAAATGTATTATTTGAGACTTTAAATAAAAATCAGACACTTAATATTTTTTTATAAAATAATTAATCAACCACCAATTCGGAATTCAAACTTACACGAGAAGAGCTCACGAAAAACTCGGGTCTTTTCAAAGAAGGTGCATAGGTTAAAAAATATTACTTATGATTATTGACACTGTTGAAAGTAAGTCTATGGTTTCGTCTGTTTCTTTTATCTTTCAGGCTGAGAATCCTCACAAGAGGCACGAACTTATTCCAGGATACCACCGCAACTGCAAGTGTGATAGTGGTTATGTCGGATTTTACGCCAGTCAGAGCAGTCTGAACAGAGTGACCTACCGAATGAACTCTGCTTTAGCCATAAGGTTTCACCTGTCTTGATTATAGTCCTTAATCTGTGTTTAAGCATTATTGTACTAAATTTTCTGCGGTGACCACAGAGTTAATAAATAGGTGGCAGGCATTATCTATCTATTTTACTTATTTAAAGTTGACATACATACATACACTCACGCCTTTTTCCCATGGGGGTAGGCAGAGATTACGTCTTTCCACTTGCTACGGTCCTTACATAATATCTCTTTCGCTTCATCTACTTTCATAACATTCCTCATACATGCTCGACGATTGCGGGTACTTCTGACCTGGCCTTTTTTGAGGACACTTTCGATTTGTTCGAAATATGTTCGCCTAGGTCTTCCTCGTCCCGTATCTCCACTCACTCCAGCTTCATAAATCATTTTGGTCAGTCTACTTTCATCCATCCGTTCCACATGACCAAACCACCCAAGCATCCCTTTCTCTATTCTTGTCACGATAAAACCACATTTCTTTCTAATCACTTCATTATACAATCTGTCACTCGGTTTTACTCCTGTCATACTCCGCAAAGCTCTCATTTCTACTGCATTTATTCTGCTTTCATGTCGTTTGTCAATTTAAAGTTGAAGTTGGCAATATCTGATTTATTAACTAAAAGAAAGAGGAAAAAAGACGAAGATAGAGAAAGATTATATATAATGAAATAATGCAAGATACTCATACAAGATATGGCCTAAAAGACTAGAATCCAGACCAGTAAAGCATCTCAAAAAAAAAGTACGTTGATAAGTATGTTTGTGTCATGTACATTGAAGGTTTCATTTTATTTTATTAGAGTGAATTTATAAAAGAGCCATCAATGTAATATATAATATAGAGTGATTATGCTACGAAATTGCAATGCTATTGAAATTTCCAATAAAGACACAGATTTAGGTGCCTCTACAATTTAGTCAAACTAAACGAGGACTTCGTACTTTTATGTTGGACAAGGGAACCAGTCGAAACTGAACCTTAACTCCATTCCACAGCATGTGCTCTTCTCTCTCAGCCTAGTGTGGAATCGTGGTTGTCGCGATCGCGGGCAGTCGCAGGCGGATTGATTGATTCCTCGTGTTGTGATGGCTCTCGGTAGTGAAGTGAACGATAAATCTTCTAAAAATGATTCTCCGCAAAGAGTGAAAAAATGTACAAATAACAGTAATAGCAAAGTTGGAGATAGTGGCAATGAGAGTGTCTGTAAAGGTAAGTCGTTTGAGATCATGATCACGTTCACAGCTGAGTTATGTAACATTTAGATTTTGGTTTAATAAATGAATATTTTAAGGTAAATTGTACACAAGTTCTTAATAGTGAATGCATTTTGAAGTCTTATCATGTGACTTTTGTTTCATTAAAATCATGTGATTGCACGTTTTCACTAAGGTTACCAAGGTTTTAAAAGATAATTTTTAAACCAAGTAGGTACCTAGGTTATTAGGTAGGTACACATTAATGTGAACACTGTCATTATGATTGATCTCCTTTTTTTTTAATTATATGGGCACTAAAACTCAAATATTGCACAACCGATCGTGTTTGTTACAGGTTCTAATAAACGATAAGTTATTTCCCTATAAACTTTGAATGTGTAAATAATAACTAGAAATATTTTTATAAAAGTAATTAATGAAAAATTACTTTAAAGCATTAATTAAACGTTTGATAAACATACATTAAAAGTCTACTAATAATATAATAGTACATTATTCTAAAGTAATAAATATGACATTAATATACATTTCTTATGAGCCAGCCATGCATGAAATATAAATGGAAAAATGGACAACATTATTTATTATTTTCATTTCATACACACACTTCACCAGAGGTAACTGAAATACTGAGTATTTAAAAAAAATAAATTATTATTTTAATTGAAAACAAAATAAAATATATTTTTTAATAATATCATGCATTAAAATGTTTTATGAATTTATAACTTTACTATTTTGCACTTTCTTACCTTCCCTTTAATAATTAATTTTTATCTTTATGATCAAACTTTATTTGCAATAAAGAACATTGTTTTTATTATATATTATTTAGATAATTGACATGTTAATAATTTTTATCTTATCATAACTTATATTTTTAATAAATGCCATAAGGGAAAAAAAACTTATATTTATTTGTCAAAATAAATAAATGTGTAAATTAAAACTTAAGGTCTAATTCTACAAAATATTTCTATCCATGTATCAACATATTATTTATTTAATAATCAAGAATAATAAAAAGATGCAATGTAGTAATCATTATATAATAATATTTCATTAATAGTTTAATATATTTATTTATTTTTATACTTTATATTTTAGGTAACAAAATATATGTCCATACAAATGTTAACTATCTCCATATACTATGTAAAAATATTTTTTTTATAAAAATACTATATTTGATTATTTAGAAATAACTAATTAATAACTTAGTAATTTTATTATTATTATTGTTTGCTTCTGCCCTTTGGTACCTTTCAAACATGTTTATTAAAATTCACTTAGTCTGTTCAAGGCTATTTACTAATTTAGATTACTAACAGGAATTTTAAGATGTAAAATTTTCTAATAATTCTACACAAGCGCATAATAGTTTAGCTGTTGTGGTATGCTATTATTGATATTTCTGAGATATTTGCTGTCATTATTTTAATAGTTGCTTAGTCATATTAAATACTAAGGTTTTCTTAGGGAATTCATGAGAATACTTGATACTGCTACTAGTCACACAATAATCCCAATCATTGATTTGTTTTACTTTATATTTATTTTTTTAATGATATATGATGAATTATTATAATGGATTCGTCTTATTTAATAACCTCACCATAGATAACACTATCTTAATCTAGTTTAGTTTAAATATTATATTGTTAGCCTTATTCCTCATAGGTGAAGCTGTTTAAAGTGTACTTGTTCATACAACATTAAGTGATATGCATTAAAATAATGATACTTCTTTTTATAACAGCAATTTCTACATATAAAATCAATTATCAATGCCATATATATTATATTTTTTAAAGGAAACATACTAGGTATTTGATTACTTGAATCTAATGTACATTAATTACATATATAACAATAAACATTCCCACAATTTTTTGACTCATAAAAACATGTATACCCCAAACAATTAAATAGTAATATTCAAAAAATATTAATACAATACATACATATATACACACATACATACACACCTAATAGGATTTCAAACCAAGATTACAATACTAAGTTGTCTCTTTATTTGCCTAAAACTTCTCATTGAAAAAAAATCTTTCATTGTAAGTTGCACTGCATTTATGTGCCACAAAATTATTTCTGTTTTACATTTCTAAGTATATTAGTTTAGTATTAGAAATTTAAAACAGCTTACTTAGTCTTTGACATCTGAATTTAATTATGCTCAATATCAAATGCAGTTTTTTATTAATTATTTTATATAAAAACATTTATTCCCTGTAATTATTAAATTATTTATTGGTTTTAATATTTTTATAACTGTATTTCATTTTATCATATAATCTGTATTTATTTGTATAATGCAGAACTAATAAAACTATTTTAGTGATATTTGCTATCTTTATTTTAATGTATGTGAAGTCATATTAAAATGGAAGATTTATATTAATCAGGAGAATAATTGGTTCTGGTGATAATTACACTAAAGCCCAATCAAGAATTTGTAGTAATTTATATCTAAATAAATTAGTACAAATTAAGTTATATGTGATGGATTAATATTAACATAATGGGTCTTCCTCTTTATTTAATATTCTAACAATGGGTAGGAATTCATTATATTAATTTAGTAGAAGTAATGAATGTTTGGGTGTAGCTATCTTAGGTGTATTTCTTCATACAATATAAAGTGTTATGCATTAAAACAATAATACTTCTTTTTACAAATTATCTATAATGAATTTATTTAATGCGCTATTTGAGAACAGTATAAAGAAAAAAATTACTAAGTTATCATCCAATATCAATAATATATTTTGTTGAAACTGTTGCTGTGCTGAAATGATGATGATGTTGAAAAAATCTCAACTCATTGTTTTATAACTTTGACAATATTATCTATAAAACACTGTTGAAGTTTAGTTGTTACCTATGAAAATTTTATATCATGACATTTATACTTACTAAAACAATCTCAGAACATGAACAATTATAAATTACTTTTAGTATTAAAAAATATTCATAATTAAAATAAACACTATTAAATTAAATAATTCACTTTATGTGTGATGATATGATATGATAGATGATCAAGAAACTGATTTAAAGAAATCAAAGGAAGGATTGAGAAACTGATATAATGAAACCACAGGAAGGCGCCTCTTCCTTGCACCAGATATGAAATCTTGTTGATGGAAAAACAGTTGTTATAAATTCTATTTTGTATTATGATTTTTATAAACTTTTATGTGGAGTATCTAAAACTCTTTTTATGCTTGAGATGGCATTTGTAATTGTGGGCAGTAGCTTCCGATATATCTATTGAGAAACTCTATTATAAGATTTTGCTTGGCTAGCATGACCATGTAAAATTGTTTTATGTCAAATATAATAAACAACAAAAAAAAATTTTTTTCTTCATATATGTAGGATGTTAGTTTGGCAACATACAGTAAGATGTACCCAATGTTAATAGTTTAATATCCAGTGTAGTTACATCATTTTTAAAGGTTTTCGTTTTTAATAGCTAGAACTGATTCATATACCTATATACCGCCGATAAATAAAACTGTCAGATAAAACTAGATGTTGCCAAACTTAGATGTAGTCCAATTTTTTTGCCATTGCTGTTGCAAATCAACGAAATTAACCACCCCATGGTCTAGTATTATCAAAAGAAAATTTATGATAAAAATATGCTATTATAATAAAAACTTTTAATATATTACCTATAATAGTGTAATAAATTTAAAATACAGTTAACATATCATTTTCATCCATTTACATATATACTGTATCAAGTTCAATTTTTTATCATAGTTGGAACAAAAAAAAATATTAAAACCTTAAACACATGTGTCTTGTGCACCCATATTGTTTGCTGTAAAAAAAACTACTTTTCGAGATAGGTATCTCATCATCGTATGCGTGGGGTAACGACAGCCAACGGTTATAGCAAAAAAGGAGCTGCGCGAGTCAAGCAGGGTCCCAATTCTTAAATCTCCTGTCATAGAGATTGAAATTCTTCTATATTCCAATTTGCTTCAAAAATTCTCAATTTTCAATCAAGTACTAATTTTGCAATATGATATACTGTCGTAAATATATATTAATACCTTTTTTTTATATCTTTTTAAGCATCGAAATCAGTTCAGTATTTTAATGTTAAAAGTGCGCAAACAGATAAACGGAGTTATTTTTGTAGTTGTATTACCAATGCACACATACTGATGGATCATTCCATAGATGAAGAGGATTATACTAATACACCCAACCAGCCAGATGAGCTGGTGTAGAAAGTGGGGTTTCGTTATAAATTTTACCTCGGCGAACTGAGGTATAATTTTGTATGTGTAAACATAGTCGGCTGTTATGATATCTACGGGTAGAATGGAAGCGGTGACCACGTGGGTGACACGTGTATTCTAAATGTATCAGCGTGTAGAAAATATAATATTAGAATGCCTTGTAAAAAAAAATGTATGAGTTAAATTAGTCTTCCTAGCTACTGTAAGTAAATGACATTGAGCAATTAACTTGAGGGACCGCCTTTTTACATACAACGCATATCAAAATTGCGTCACAACAAGATACACTTTACGCCTGTAGATAAGAACGTTCTATGCTGATTGACTTCTCAGGAAAGTTACAGTTATTATTAAACCACGCCTTTGATTTGGTAGGCATACAATTAATTTATTGAAAACTACTTACCAACCTTTTTATAAACATATATGATGTTTTCTCAGTACTTGCACAACGAATACAGTTATAATATAATAACGTAAATAATAATTTACGCCTCAAAAAATACAATGCACACCTAATTATCTGGTTTTGTTCAGCAAATTTTTATTTTGATGTATTTTTTTGATAGGGTGTTGTGGTGCTCAATTAAATACGACACCTATAATAATGACACCGACACAATTAACTCTCATTTTATTTTATCAGTTTAGTTTTTATGTAAACATAAAAGATTCGAATGTTTTAGTGTTACGTATTAAAAACTAAGAGTTGAACACGTTGATTATTTTCATCCGTACTGTATGTAGTAATGCTATATGATATTTTACATAAAATCAAATTATTTTATTTTATTTCTTCTGCTATTTTAACAATTTTACTCTTACCAAAAGCTTACATTTGTTTTAATAGTAAGAATTTTAAGATTTGGGAAGTAGCGTTAGGTATTTTCGGATTGGAAATTTAATGATGTGAGATTGATCACATTTAATGGAATATGTTTCCACTATCTGTTCTGTCATGAATCAAAATATTCCAAGCAGGGTCAAAAGTGTCTTCCAGAGGATTGATCATCTAGTTAGCAACCCCCATCTCACTGAAGTTTATCGACAAATTTACTAAGGTGTAAAATTATAACATAGTTTATTTTAGTCAATTAGACATAAAACAGTTACCACATTTTTGAAGAATTCTAATGAAGTAAAGATTCCAATGAAGCAAAGAAAATGGCAGTTTCGCATTGCTATGTTCCGATATGAAGGTTAAGATAGGATATTAAACTGCTGGGTACTGGTGACTATATCTTATGTTATACATTGGCAACGAAACTGCTTTTGTGGGGCTGGCAAATTTCCTGCGAATCGCAGGCGTCTGTAACCACCACGAAGGACATAGCCAGTGGAGAGCGCGTACATTCATTTCCCTTAGAAACGCAACTCACGGACTTGCGGTGCGGGGGGCGACGATTCTGATTGGTTACAACAATTACATGTATTTTTTAGGGAGACCTAAGACAATAAATTTATCGAATATCGATAAACGCAATTTATTGTGAGGAAACTTGTTTCATAATAAAACAAAATAATAAATTAATAAAAAATTATTATATTAACAAAAAAATATTAAATTTAGGTAAAAAAAAAACATTTTTAAAACTAAAAATGTAAATACAAGTACTTATAACTAAAATAAGAAATTGAGTTTGTTTGTTACGCTTTCACGTCGTAACTACTGGAACGATTGCTTTGAAATTTTGCAATCGAAAAGTTAGATTTTTTTTCCTATTAGTAAAGTACCAAAAACCGGCTAAGAGCGTGTCGAAGACAAGCACAAAATGTTCCGTACCATTAATTGAGGAAGGGGGGGGGGGCATATTTGAAAGCATCTTTCGCGCAAACTATTCGGTTTAGAAAAAAAATATTTTAAAAACCTCGATATCATTTTTAACGATAGTATAGCTCTTATAGTTACGGAACAAAACTGTGACATGCGATGCGATGACGGACAGATAGACAGACAGACCATTTGCCATTTGTCTACGGAACCCTAAAAGCTAAGAGCTAAACTGTTAATTACTACGTAGGATAAAATATACATAATTCCCAGTATTCTAAAACGAAATTGTTTTGTACTGGTAACTATGTATTTATAACATTGTGTTTATGATAATATTATTTTTACCAATAAAAAACGTTTGTTCGCAAACGAAAACAATAAAATATTATAAACACTTAAGACAAGAACCAATAGCCTGTAGCCATCATTCAAAACCTTCAGTTCACGAGTCGGAATCTAAAAGTGAAGTACAATTATAATTGGCCGTTAAAGAAAATAAAAACTTATAGTAATGTTATAGTTACTGTGTTCATAATTAAATGTATAGTAAACAATAGAATTAGTATGTGTTAAAAGAGTTACCAAAAGGGGTAAACATAATGTAGGAATTGCTGAGGCAAAAAGTCGTCGACGGTTTTTCAACTGCTCGAAACAGTCGGATTTAAAATGTCGTGAACATATGACACTATGTTTAGACGGAAAGAAGCTCTCTCTCCCTGTAGAATTCATCCATATTTCCTTAAGTTCTATGTCATTTGGGAATCTGAAAAAATATTTGGGTAAGGTTCGTTAATAACAATATAGGTAATACTATCATAATAATTAATTATATTATAATATATATTATTATTTGTAATATAATAAACATTAAAATAAGCGTTGAATCAATAAAAGCAGTAACCTTCATTTAATTTACACTAACCCAAAGGTACGAATAAATATATGTGATGTAAAATTATCGATAAATCGTGGTAAATGCATGCCAAGCACTACGTAAAAAGAACGAGACACCGGTATAGACGATTAGGCACAGGAAAGACAGAGAGGGCAATAAAGACATCAACGCGTGTCATTTTGATGTCTGTCTAAATTTATTATTTTTATTCAAAAATATTTAGATACATTTTATGTAAATACTACTTACCTGTGGAAGGTTATTCCATAATTTTTGTAATTTGTATTAGTAGTCGATTTGCCACACCATTTAATAGCACAACTAGGCATTTTTCCGATATCTTCTCCCTTTTAAAAGCAATTTACGTTAACTCGTGACACGGGTGGCAGCTAGAATCACACTGAAGGCAAAATCGTGACATACGCTCGATTTAGCGTATGCTCCGTGAGAAGATTTCCCCCGCTAGCGCAGTCAATTGGCTATATAGTCTCTGGTAACCACTTACCATTAGGTCTGCTTGTTTGTCAACATACAACAATAAAAAAGAAATGAAATCAGAAAGGATAGAAGATAGTAAGATATTCGACACGGACATAACTCATATTAAAGAAGGCACAAGGATTATATAATTATGTTCATACCTGAAGAGTTGGACTCTACGTAATTACGAGTAGATAAACATTTATGATATCTCGTCGCAAACTGTATCTTTGCAATATTTTGGGTCTATTGCGTAATCTCTGCCTACCCCCATGGGAAAAAGGCGTGAGTGTATGTATGTATTGTGAGAAAGAAAGCAATCGCGTCCAGTGTGTGTGACGGCGGGGATATATTGCATTCTACATTGTACGGGCTTCATTCAATTTATGTTATATACCTACGTAGGTATTTTATTGTTTATTTATTGTTTAGTGCAAAGAAGGATTTATAATGCTATTTTGGACTAAAGAATCGAAAAAATCCGCTAAAAGTAACATAAATAACAATTCAGATCCAGGCTGAATAGTATGTTGTATTTGTTTTTATTTTATAATATTAAGTACACAATGGCTGTCTATATGACCGTCGATATGCCCCCTCTTTACACATTGTTATAATTTTATTGCTTAAATTCCTAAATGGCATTGACGGTACATTACCTTGCAACAATCATAAAAATCCGATTTCTATACGCCTAGAAACCTTGTGAACCATCAAAGCCACAGTGTGTATGGTTGGTTTAATAGGTTCTAATTGTCTGGTTCCGTTGAGAATTATTCAACTACATCTGTAGATGTATTCATTATTAATGTTTTATTTTACAAATAGTTTTTACAAACCTAACTACTAACAAAACTAACACTTAAATAGTTGTGTACTAAAAATATGAATGAAACAAACTAACGGTTTCTTAAACCGTATTCTATATGTACTTTAGCGTGCTAATTATAATAGTTTTGCTAATATCAACAAATTAATAAAAAGACTGAAAGATTCACAACTGTACTTAATAACGAGTACTAAACCTGTATTAGTTAAATAATGTTTTATATTAATCTAACATCAAAGTAATATAATTACTTACTGGTTGACTCGGTAAACATTGCTTTGCCATATATTATTTTGGATTGGGACATCCTAGCACTATGAAATATATTTACGACGTATTCTCATACTTACAAATCGTTTTGGATGAGTGGTCGTTTATACAATTAAAATAGATTTCATTAACTAAACCAGGCTTAATCAATGTGTTAAGTCGTTAATAAATGGTACTGATATATTATTACATAATACTATTATTATATATCAAATTATTCGCCGCAAAAAAGGCACCAAGCAATATTAAACAGCTTTATGATACCAAATTGCTTTTACTGTAAAACATCATAGGTTTAAGGCGGCCATAGCTATAAATAGTTAAAGAGCTACTAGTAGTATCATGAACTCAACGCAGGCGAAGCTGCGGTCACAGGCAGTTTTATTAAAGCAAATACATACGTGTATATTATCTATTAGATAAGATAAGTCTTGTAACGGACATTTCAAATAATAAATTCGGTTGTTCGTGTGAATTTTGTGAAACTTACGAGCATGGTTTAGAATCTTTGAACGTTTCATTCATCATTGGAGTACCGCTACCAATTGTTTGCAGTTTTGCTCTAGTTCCAGTTATTACCTAGACAAAGATGACACAATTTAAAATACCGCGTAGTCCTGTAGGTGTTTGAGGTTTCTCACTACTCTCTTCATTTTTTTCCCAGATGACTGCCATACCACGGTGGTAACATGAGTTAAAAAAAATCAATTTAGACCGGCGGCTACGATTCTTTAACACATGGTAATGGATACATTTAACATAGAAACGTTTCTGTCGTTACTGCTGCAATGTCAGACGATATACCACGATAACATAAAATTAAACCATTTAAAAAGGTGGATAGAACAAGACGGCACTTCGTACAGAATAAAACTTGTCTCTTTTCACACATCGTATTGACTTTTCCTTAGGCGTTTCATGGTAAGGCATCGGGCCATGAAGTCGTGAATGTTTAATTTGAATCTCGTACGTAACACACAAATAAACACCCTTTCGTATATAATCGTCAATGGAAAGTTATTTTAAAAGGTTTTATGTACATTCCAAATATACTGTCGAAATAGGCGTACACTAACATCAAAAAAGTTGTGGCAAGTTCAAGATAAGCTGTCATTATGAGATGGAGATTACTGTAATAATAAGAACTACAACGTGATAACGTTAATAAAACGAAATAATGCTCGCTAATGAAGACTAGTTAAATAACTGATAGTGTGAATTTAAATTATAGTTAGAACTATAATTTATTAAAAAAAATTTCACTACAAATAGAGCGCCGATAGCGTTGTGGTATCGGTGGTAAGAACAACAGCTGTCAGTATTTGTCACTTTCATTTATGATGACCAACAGTGTATCAACACTGCTATTTACCGCTTACAATTAATTGGCTCATTGATGTGGGACTAATTTACCGTTTGGCACTGATAGGTTGTTGATCAACGGTTCATTAAGATCGCTATAGTACGACAGTAGGGCCATCACTGATAAAAGAAATTGTTCTATATTATTAAACAATTGTCATCGTAAACATTTTGTTATTTCATAATTAAAGATTGATAGTTGTGCTCTGAATGTAATTACAACGCTTCTCTTAAACTTAAAGGATTTATTTATCATAATAGGATGAATCTTAAAGTAAATTCATCATCCTGGTATAGTAATATTACTCGACGACGTATAAAAGGCAAAATAGAAAAAATATTCAGAATAAGCCTTTGTCATTGGCACTTATCGACAATTGGGAGAGCCTTCTCGAGAAAAGCAGACAAGGAACCCTGACGGTAATGTTTTTTTATCTATTTTCAAATATCAACATAATAATAATAAATCTTTTGCATGATTTAGAACAGTGAATTTGGTGGATTGATTATAAAAGATTCCCAAATCAGGCATACAAAGTGCAATCAGGAATGTCGAAAATTTATTTATCATTCCAAACAAAGTCACTATAATAAGTTTCTTTCATTAATACATGTTTAATTTTAGTCGTAAATTTGTATAATTAGGACATGAAAATTCAGACTATTTTAATCGAATCTACTGCAACTTAAAAACTGTAGCCTTAATTAAGATTAAACGTTATCTTTGCAATATACATAAAGCCAGTCAGATCAGACGTTGTTTAAAGTTAGTTTTAGTTATTTGTATCAATGACGCTAGACAAGAACAGCATCAAATTAATCATACCTATAATTCTGACAATGTTATAGTAGCACTGCTATTTGTGGATAGTTCCATTGCTTCTATATTGCTAGCAAATATATGAAATGTGGAGTACAACGTTCCGGAAAGAATTTTTGTCATCCAAACATTTTAGTAAAATACGGTTACATGGTCCTAAAAGCGTAGTACAAAAAGATGACTATGCCAAGCCAGTTGTTTTTGTTCGTGTTGTAGATGTCTACGAACTTGCCGCCGTGTTAATAATAGAAGCGACTGATGTGTTCTACTTATCGGCGAAATTGGCTTTAGGATGTTTATTAGAACCGCAATGTACATACGAGCTGTTGAGTGAAATAAAAAAGTGTATTGTAAATCTTGATTACCTGATAACCCTTACGTATGCCATCTTTAATTATATTATACGCTTACGTTTGTTTTATTTTACACTATATACGTGTAGTTTGCCTGCTTTATTTTCTTTTTTTCTTTCGATGTTATATATGTTCTATGAACACATTAATCGCACGAAATTTGGTTAACACATATCCGAACATACAGAGGTGACGCAAACTTTGTTTTAAAAATATGAATTAATTTTCATTTAATTTCGATATATATAGCATTTAATAGTAGTTCGTTCAGCACTATATTGTAACCGGCATGTATCAGTCGAAGAAGAAAAGGAATTGCCGGTCGATATATGGAACTTTCTTGCAGTTTCGCTACTGTTGAAATTATCTTTTGTACTAAATAAAGCATTTTGTAGAATACTAGTGATCTACTTATATAAACAAATTGTAAAAATTTTTACATATTTGCTGTGCTTGATTCGAGTATTGATTTCGTTTTATTTTTCTTTTTAGTCACACAGGTCAATTATATCTTTTGTCGATACATTTTTAAATCACATTTCATTCTAGGGCCCAGTTGTTTGAGAAATTTTGTTCATTAGCTCTGTCATCCAATGAAGATTTCTGATTTATTTCTCTTGTTTTTCTTTGCGTGAACTTTACGTGAACTTTCTACAAAACATTTATGACAGGCTATTGATTTCGTTGATGTCTCTACGCGACTGGTAGCGTGCAACAAATCATTTCATAATAATGATTGGAAACGAGCGTCATCAATCGACGGAGCTGGCAACATTGCCAACCATTCAAGTCGATCACATCACACTTATATAATCAACACAAATACATCACGGTAATTATATCTCGTTGCCAAGCCCGCTGCATCCAATTGGTTATGTTGCAGGAACCTAATGAATTTGTTATTGTTTTACTACTGCTGTAAATTGGAAGCGTCTATTATATCTAACTAGTACAAATAAGGATAATAAGTTTGAACAATTAGTGCCGCCATGTAAATAACAGTATATTATTAAATAGCGAGCCCAAAAGGGATGATAATCCCTTTTTAAGTTTAGAAACTACGAAAAGTAGTTTTTGCGTAAGCAGTTATACATGTTGTTTATGGATGGGAAGTAAAATTTAAAATTTACAAAAGAAAATGCTCGCATACGTAGTATAATATCGGGATATCCATGTAACATAATGATTTGGTTGATAAGTGCTCGCATAAATGATCCCAGATTCAACAATAAGCTTTAAAACTGTATAACGCTGTACAGGGATTGCTAAGTCTCAATTGCATCGAATACGTCTGCATAAAAGTATATTCATAGGCTCAGTTGAAACCAAAAGACAGAATAAGACAACTTTTAGACCAAGAAATGTTGCGAAATTAGAGGAGAAATTCTGACTTTAATATATGAATATTGTGAACTGACTTGTCGACCTCACTTTCCCACTTTAAACGCTGTTAGATTTTCAACATACACGATTACAATTCATGGCAATAAAATTTCATACTTGTCATGATAATTTCGAAGGACTTTTGTATACATTTGTGGTTTGGGATTTTGAATGGGCTACATATTCTAGAACAAAATCTGGATAATTTATTGGAAGACAATGATCCCCAGCAATATGATATTTCAAACGACGGAGCAAAATACGTTATTGAGCGTCACTCAAATGACTTTCCTGATAGATGAAACTGACGTGGTGGTTTTATTCCTTGGCCACAGGGATCTCTAAATCTAAACCACTACAAAGAGCTACATTTTTTATAAATTTTTTCACCGAACCTTCCCTGATTTCAAAATAAACAAAATACCTAAATCGGTTCAAGCGTTCTCGAGTTTTAGCGATACTAACGCTCAACTAATCCATAACGAGAATCACTTACTTTTCTTTCAAGAGAACAGCTATTTTTCAATTAATTAATAAAATGAAAATAAAATTATTGACGAAAATCGCAACAAAAATATTGAACACCATTCTAAAATGTAAAAACCTGAAAATGCACAGTTATAATGTTTAAACATATCGCATTTTTATATTACTCATTGATATAAATATGTAATGGAAATTAATAAGATATATCAAATATACTATCGAAAGTTTTGACTAGGTAACAGATCACAGAATCTGCTTGCGACCACGGACCTAACTGTGGAAACTACGACTGTCTGGAGAGACTACGTGATGTGGAAGCTTTATCGAAGCACTAGCAAATTTTTTGTTGTCCAATCAAATTTTTAATTTTTCTCATCTTAGGATTTCACGCAGATAATCTGAAATCATCTTCCCGAATGATATTGTTTTTCAAATTCGATTGCTTAACACACTACTCTTGAATAAAAGTGGCGATCTGTTGACAGGACTTGCGTACGATAAAATTCTATTTCGTGGGGCCTTCTTCGAGATGTTCTGCGATAATCCATTTTTTGGATTGCCGGTTCTTCACAGCTGCGATATCTTCATTGACCTTTTCAGCTATGATTTGAGCTATTATATGAACTACCACATATTTATATTGATTATTAACACGAAAATTTGATAGTTATTTTTACTAATTGAATTACCGCATCTGAAGTATTATACTACTGTTGATAAATTTTGTTTCATTATGCCAACCATCCATGTTAGCAAGACATACTTCTAGTTTGTGTCTCCTACTTCTTACAGTTTCTCTATAATATATCGTAGAAATTCTATTTATAATTTTACGTGAAAATTTCGAAACACATTTAGATATCCAGGGAGTAATAACCTATTGATTGGACCGATAGATAAATACTTAAACCGTAGACTAAGAATTATGATTTCTAGAAGGTAATCATTATTTTTAATTTGGCAAAATGGTTGTCGTCTGTATGTCGTCTGTAAGTACATAATTCCAAGTTGTAGACCGATTGCCAAAAAAATGTAAAGTGATGTGGATAAAGTTGTCAAAATTGTCAATGTAATATTACTGTAAAAAATATGTGTAATTCTACTATTTTGTTTGATTGTAAGCAAAATACTTCTCGTCCTTTGAAAGTAGCGGTTCAGGTATTATTTTCGCGATAATAAATTAAGGGACCACGCATAGGTATTCGGAGAAGACCTACAAAAACTGGTGAGTTAAAGGTTAAACATTCAATCGACCTCGTAAGCGCTTTGAATGCTCTCTCTGCATAATTCATGGATCAGACTTCGCATGGCGGTCGGCGCCGCTGCCATCATCATTTAAATACTATTGTAACTTTATCTGAATTTGAAATTCACATCTTTTTCCGGCTTGACGTCAACACAATACAAAATTTCATGCACCTACCTATTGATTTGAAGAACTCTGTATGTTTACAAATTACAACTCGTTAGGAAATCATTGTGTTCTTTCATTCTTATACAAATAGTAATAGATATGAAACAGCAAGCAGCAAATGCATAGATGACATTTGGTGTATAGTCTGTAGAGGTAGTCCTTATTATTCGAATATTCGCGGAGATGTAGGTGCAGACAGGATTTGAAGAATGTGAACGCTCAACATTGAGAAATTGTGTTAGCGTTTGGTTATCATCAATCTGTTTCATACTTATCTTGACTTTCAGGCGTCTTATATTATAACGTTATCTTATTTGGAAACGCGAAGCGAGATATTTTTTTTTTCTTATCTTGTTGTCTATGACCGAATTTCTGTTAAAGTCCACAATTCTTTAACACATTTTTATTTGTTAGGTAGAGTAACAAAATTGTAGCGTGATTGTAGATGCAAAACAGGTCGGGACGCGCTACGTTTTGTTCACTGTCAACAATATTATTAAGGACCTATTATATGGTTTACGTAGTAACTATTACTCATATTCATATTAGTCTATAAGTTTTATAAACTGGCCGTTATTTAACATGCTGATATTTAGGTGAATGCATACAAATGAGGGCTGTATTAGATTTAGAATTACAGCTGCCGGATTTTAAGCTAGCCTGCTAATTTCCACCTTGTCAAGCAACATCTACTCTGTTGCTTCAACCACCACAAACTCAGGCTGAGCTAGTGTGGTAGAGGCGGCTCAAGACTATTATTGGGGTAGCCTATTTCCAGTTGTGGGTCTTTTTGGTGTTAAATGACGAATCTTAATGCTGGTAACATAAAATAATAATGTTCAAATACACGAAAGTCCATAATTTTCATTGTTGATAGATTTGCATTAATCGAAATTAGATCTTGTGTCTTTATCGAACGACTTTAATTTACAATTTTGCGATCCTACTCTAACTTAAATAAACACTGAAATTTAAATAAGAACCCTAGAAGTACATTGCACGCCTCCAACGCGATCTCGAAAGTTTTATTGAATTAACGAAAAAACACTTACGGTCTAATTCGCCGTCAATATTAATAGTAGGAGCGAGTCTTTGATATGCGTTTTTAATAGTTTGTGTGGAACTCGACATGTCTAGATTTCTGGGGATGGCAATATTGACAACGATGTATTGTATGTAAGTTTATTTGCAAGAGCCATTGAAGAAACCGGTCTAGACCATTGTCTTTATTTGTCAACGCATGCCTTTAAATACATTTTATTATTATTATCTTGCGTCTTCTTATATTACCAATCCACCGAAGACGTATCTATTGGAACTTGATTAAATAGGAATAAAATAAATTATCCTTTGCTAAAGCTAAAGGTTCAGTGATCCATAATTCCGACTTTGTTAGCTCGAATGTGGTTGACTAATTAACTCGTGGATGTTAGCTTGATTTCATAAGGACGGTAGACTAACTTTTTATATTACTTAGTGTCAGTATCAAATGTCTTTTTTTAATGCTCGCGTCGGAAGTCTTGTGACACCACTACAGCTTCTTAGTAAACGAATTCGAACGATAAAGATATATTTTTATTAACCTAAATCTTTACCTATCATTATTTGAATTAGTTTGATTAAAGAGAACTTCATAGTATATTTTTGAATAACATTCGATAACATGATCCAAAAAGTTGATATAGTAGGTAGTCTCTGTCTTCCTCGCATCGCTTTAACTTACTTGCAAATAGTATTGATAGAGCAAAATATGTGGCGAAATCAACAATGATACATGTTTCATCCTGCATTTAAGAGTACAATCCCTGGTTCTGTTAGCTGATTATCTATCTTTGTTATTATCAAATTTTGATTGACTCTGACAGATACATTGCTGTATTATTTTATATTTCATAAAGCAGCAATTTAACAGCACCAGAAGAAAATTAGATAACAACAGAGTTATGTAATTAGCCTGCTAACAGCAGCGTGTTTTTTAATTACTGCAGCATGACAAGCAACAACAATGCTATGAAGTTAGCACTTCAGTATAATATCATAGACTTTAAAAAGGGCGTTACAAATATATTTATAAGTTATCCAGTTTTTACTGAAGCTTTACAGTTCTTGTAAACATCGTTCGCTAATATTTATTATGTGTCAGTAAAATTTGAGCTAAATCTGTTAATTCGTATGACATCCAGGAAGTTGTGACGTGTATATTTTAAATGCATCCTCATACCGACAAAAAAGAGGCAATAACCAAAAATATAATACGACTTAAAACCTACCTTCGTATAGATTTCCTATTTGTTTGTTTTAAAAGAAATAAATCGACTATTATTTATTTAATAAAAACCGACTGTATTCACTGAATGTAGTCCATAATTATTACAATAATACAAAATAGGATTGATTATTAAATATTAATCAGCCCTATTTGCTTATTGTTAATTTAAGAATATGATAAAAATTACGTTTTATCGTGTTTATGCGTAGAACTGGGAGAATTATGATGATTTAGGTCACGCATTATCAATACGACGCAAATTATCGTTAAATCCGTTGTTGATTGGGCGTAGAATTTTTTTACTTTTTCTAACTGCTTTTCTTCAATGGAATTGTAGCCTTTGCGGAATCCGACTTGTTCGGGAGGTTGAAAGTCTTGAAACGTGTGCGCGATTTGTGATGACTCTCGAGAACCGCTTATAAACATGACCAGGGGCATGATGGATCTGTAGCTCCTCAACTGAGACCTATGAAAAACAATGCCTCTGAAAAACAGTGTCAGTACGCCCCTGTGTCATGCTTTAGGCGTTTTACCTTGCAAGTATGACGGAGTTGAAGAGCCTCTGAAGGGACATTCAAAAAATCTCCTTGGTTTCAGAAGTTTCACTGTAACGCTATCATCACCCAGTGTCTTGTTGTTTTTGAACTGTTTGGAAGCCACAATAATCTCATACGGCTATTATATGGAAACTTTATTTTTGTATTGTGTTCGCTATCAATAAATTGATCCAAAGTTTGACTTATTCTGATGAATATGTAAAAATGTGTTACGTGTATATATGACAAATTTCGCGTTCCTGGATCCATTTAGCTAAAAGTGTTATGTTAGAAACAATCTATTTTTAAATCGTTTCCTGTTCGAATGAAGATTCACGACACTAAACTCAGGCCAATTTTTCATTAAAATGTCTTCAGGAGATAACATGCTCAGTAACAGATAACTTGTGTCTTGTTGTGTGTTGTGTCATCATATGTTTTTATTTTTTTAAATGTTTATTGCACATTCAAAAAAATGCACGAATTGGGTATATAAAGCTAGATTTTATTTCCTACCACTCAAATTAATAATGGCTATTTGATATTAAAATATGCACTGTCTAGACCTAGAAAACATGAGTTTTTAAGGCTCATTTATACAAATAATTTCATGCTCTTTTAATTTATTGTTATAATTGTAAAACATGCTATTAATGTTTTTAATAGTATCAAAAATAGTATCGTTTTTCTTCTGCATGTTTCACTCGTAATCAAATCACTTATATTCAATTTGCGCGTACATATTTTACATATAAAAATCGAGATAAACGAGGAAATTCCAATTTATAATAATGTATTTTCTAAATTATGCAATACGATTATTGTTTTATATTAATTTTAGATACTTTACGCTTTACGATTCACAGTTCAAACTTACAAGCTCTCTGAATATAGAAATGCAAAAACAAATAACAGTGTAGACACGCTATGTTTTTTGTAGTTGAAGAGTCGATGGCGTCTATTGTTGGCGGCATCCCGTTGCTATCTATTATTGACTCGCTGCTGGAGATAGTTGGCACTGCGCCAACGCAAACCACGTGCTCACTCGTCATGGCATGGACATGCGCACTCGGTTACCGTTTGACGCTCAATTCGCTTTTAAATAACACTATCGCCTGCTTTAACTTTAGTTTAAAAGAAGCTGTATGTATTTGATATGATTTTACTACCACATATTTTTATGTATGAAACTGATTTATTTTTAACAATAACGTCATTCATGTATCATGTGTCAAAGAATGTATAGTTTATAGACCAGTTTTAAAGATCTTTGTATTTTCCTTGTTTTAGTAGAGAAACAAGAAAAGCAAATTTCAAATAATATGAAGGAGACCACAGTTAGAGTTTCATGCAGTAATGGTCATACAAGTATTCCTAATGGTCGTGCAGATGATGAGGGTGGTGGCAGGAATATTAATCCTACGCCCAGAGTCTCTTACGCGGCCGCTGCCCGTAAACCGCCATCACCGCAAACTAACAATACACCAGCGCCTTTTCCACTAAACACAGGTGCTCAAGGTTTCTATTAGCGGCTAAGCAGAAATTAGATTAGTCAAAAATGCATTTCAGATTGTAGTACTAGTGTATAGTCATTAGCTATTATCTTTCAAATAAATATTTTTGAATTCATTTCTTTTTCAGAATCACAAAAAGTTAAAAATAACAACGATAAGTCATCACAACAGAAGGTATTAAGTTTGGCTTCAAAATTAAATGGAGAAGGACCAATATCAAACGATGATAGTAAAAAGAATATGTTAAGTACCAAAGAATCAATAGTGAATGGAACAGGAGATACACATCAAAAAATGGTTAATGGTGACGCAAAAAAAAAGTCGGATTGTGATATTAGTAGTAGTAGTGATAGTGCTAAAGTAGTTACTAATGGAATTAATAGTGATTCAGATGATACGAAATCAAGCAAGTCTGATGATGGACTTGCAACTGCAGCATCCACAGTAGCATGCCCAATCAAGTTGTCTGAAGGTAAATTAGCAGTAGAGAAGAAAAAATCTAATAAAAAAGCCAAAGGAATGGATAAAAATAGTGATACAGGAAAAAAACATGAAAATATTTCAGCGCAAATTAATATTGGTAAAAGTGAAGATGTTGCCAATCATAATGATAAAGAGACTGATAAAATAAATGGTGACAGTACGCAATTGGTAAATGGTGAGAAAGAGAGAGAATCTACTCCAAGTGAGGATGGAGAGGAAAAGAAGAAAGATCCAGAGGTTTTGTTCATTCAAGATATGGGATTTACTGTTAAAATAGTTAGCCCAGGCGCTGAGCCATTAGATATACAAGTATGTAGCTTATGATACCCAATTTAAATTATATATTCATGAATAAAGTTTAATCTGTAATGATTTTATTTAGGTTTCAAGCATGGAATTGGTGCAGGAAATACATCAAGTTCTTATGGATAGAGAAGATACCTGCCATAGAACATGCTTCTCCTTACAACTTGATGGAGTTACTTTAGATAATTTTGCGGAATTGAAAAACATTGAAGGCTTAAAAGAAGGTTCAGTTATAAAGGTATTAAAATAGTCGGATATTTTTGCAATTAGTTGTGATGAAATAGTAATTAAATATTAATAATACTTTATAATTACAGGTGGTTGAAGAGCCGTATACCATGCGTGAAGCAAGAATACATGTTCGTCACGTGCGTGATCTGCTTAAGTCCATTGATTACACAGATGCATATGCTGGTCAAGAATGCAGTTCTCTGGCCTTCCTAAACATTATCACACAGGGAGACATATTGGGTATATTTCCTTTTATTTACACAAATGTTTTTGGGAAATTAGCTGACAATATTTTAATGCAACCTTTATATATTTATTTTTTAGAGAAGAAAAAAACTAGACCAGAAAGTGTAGATTGCACGCCGCCTGACTATATAATGCCGGGTAGTACAGAGCGACCATTGCTGCCACTACATCCGGGTCTAAGTAAAGAGAATAAAGCACCGCAGTGCCTTAAAGTATGTAATTTACAAATAATCGTTTATTTTGTGCTTTAGATTAGTTGTTAATAATTCGCTTATTAATGCTTACAGGTTCTTACAACTTCGGGCTGGAACCCGCCGCCTGGGCCTCGAAAGATGTGCGGAGATCTTCTGTATTTGCATGTGGTCACCCTCGAAGATCGCCACTTTTATATAACTGCCTGTCCGAGAGGATTCTACCTTAACCAGTAATCATATTTATTGTTATTCTGTAATATAATAGAAATTTATTTGTGTGTTTAGTTTTAATTGTATAATGTATAGAGTGGGAGCAACTGATTTATATAAGGTTTACTCAATATTTAGAATATCGCATGAGAATCAGGACGATACGGGCCAGACAAACGATATCTACTTAAACATCTTTCTGATAAATAGATAATTAAATTAACAATTATGATTATTATAGTTTCAATCTGGGACTTTTAATGACAAATATGTTTTTCGCTCTGGTCGTCCCGTTACGGAAAAAATTGAGTTCCTAATACATCCGCTGTATAGTTTAACTTCAGAATTGTTTAGTCAGTGTTTGGTATCCAGAGAGGTCTAGTTTTGTCTAATTTTTTTATTGGAATTTTCAAATTTCTACAGAAACGGAATCATGTCACTATTTACATGGCGGCAAATAGTCGTGAAACAAAATGGCATGAAAAATAATGTATTAAATTTCCTATACAATGTAAAGTATTTTTCCCCAACCTAATACATCATTATTATTGTTTTAGACAAAAAATTTATAAGACAGATCTTTTAAATACTTATTAAAATGGTTATGTGTTTGGTAAGGCGGCAAAGTTGTTATTGGCACAGAATTAACTGCTGCTTGTGAAGTGAAACAAAAATTACGTTCATATATTTACGCAATACTAAAATGAATCAGAAAAGTGGTTTAGCATTTGGAAACTTTATTATTATACTACTTTATTAATATACTATATTTATTTTAATAGGTCCACCGAAGAAGTGTTCAACCCTCGTCCGTCTAATCCGTCCCTCCTGTGCCATTCGTTGATCGAACTGCTGAGCATAGTGTCGCCCGCATTCAAGCGTAACTTTGCGCTGGTGCAGAAGCGGCGTATGCAGAAACACCCGTTCGAACGCGTCGCCACTCCGTACCAAGTGTACCAGTGGGCTTCGCCTATGTTAGAACACACCGTTGACGCAATACGTGCTGAAGACAGTAAGAATTTCTAATCATAGTAATAGTACAGTCTATATAATTCTGCTTCTGACAAGTACAGACAGAATAATCGCTTTATTAGTCTGGTATATTTATTTATCTTTTTAAATAATAGCATCGCGCTGTTGACATGAATGTTTAATTTTAACTGAGCGATGCCCACTGCTAAGGTCTATTACAAGGTCTCTACAATGATTGGTCTTGTGTTTACGCAACGCCTTCCCGCGATCTTAATCAAGTCATCAGTCCAGATTGTATTTTAATTAATAATGGTTCAGTTTTTAGTTACTACAATAAGTTTCTGCTTCTCATTTAAATCTAATAGGGATAAAACCCGGATGTTTGTGAAAAGATGTTCAATAGATTATTTATCTACTTATTATGTTATATTAGCAAGGAATCTGTCTGTATTATAAATTAAATATAGAAATTATTTTCTTGGTGTTTGGGGTTTGGGTTTTGAATGTTTTTAATATGGCTTACATGATTTTAAGTCAGTATGGAAATAATTTGCGATACCGCAGAGGGGTCCAAAGTGGACCCCAACCAAGGATTTACAACCAAGGTGCCGTCGGTGCCGTCCAAAATAGCTATCGTCAGTGCTCGGAGTATAGTGGTAGTCTGGCATAGAATGCGAACAAGTGCTTATAAATGTTAAAAAGCTATATAGGTATTAATATGTAATTTTGTTGGTTATCCTTTAAGGCACTAATTGTGAAGTAATTAAATTATTATTTTTTCTTATGTTAAGTTACAACACAGTGTAAGCATAGTTTTGAAGTATCTTTTAATATATTTGTTTGATTTCGTTGATTTTATTAAAAATTTCAATCAATTCGATATTATAATTTTGATAAAATTTGTATGACAGCATTACCTTTGAAGGTTACGTGGTCATATCTACGAAACAAAAAACAATTATAAAAATCAATTAATAATTGGCTGAATAATTAATGATTTATTCGATTAACTGCCGCCCCAAATTTAAAACGTTTAAATGATAAGCATACAATTTCTGTAAGATTACAAATATTCGTTGTATTGGTTAAACAGTCCTAATCGTATGAAAAGCATGTTAACTTTGGAGTTCTTAATACACACACAAAATTCGTACGAACCATTATGATGATATTTACGAGATGTAAATTGAAAAGTCATGACTTTATTAGGAGCACCCGTCACTGGTGTAATTTATTCGACTGTTTAATCGCTCGTGCGTATCCTGTGTCAACTAGAGCACTTTATACGCTATTTAAATCTAGATGTATCGTTTCAGTAGTCGTTACTGATGACTAGAGATCGGATAATCGGATGCATATTTACCTAAAGTTAATTTTTGGCTCACAAATTATGGAAGCGGCTTTTTAAAATACATTTTGTATGTACTTATTGTTTTATTTAACACTCGACTTTCTTCCTCTAAAACTCTATATACCTACTCACAAATCACACGGGGAACTGAAACTAACTTTCATGTAACGTCGTTTTTAAGCTTACATTACCGACTAGTTTTGCATTACCAAAATGTTCTACAGTACCGGAATTCCGGGATATTTTTTTATGGAAATAAAATAAAAAGACAGTTCCATACTTTGTCAAAAACTACTTTACGTAAATAAATAAACATCCGGCTATCCAATTCCGCAATCCCGGGATTTTTATTTAACAAAACAATAAAAAGCCGTTTCCATACTTTGTTTTAAACTAACTTTAGGTAAATATGCATCCGATTATCCGATCTCTACTGAAGACGTACAATTATATTTCTTGGTAAATTTATTTTAACTGTGTATGACGTGATACTATGCAGTTAAAAAACCTAGCCTGTGCTGCTAGAATGCTATGTTAGAGGCTGTTAAGTGGTTTTATCCCTACAAATATTATGAATGTGAAAGTAATCCGTCTGTTTCGACTCTTGTAAAAACAGTTGAACCGATAATGATGCATTTGACATGGGAATGGTGGTGGTGGTGGTCTGGGGATATAGGATGAACTTGGGAAAAACCGGAACAAAGACGAAACTGGGGGCGGAAAGCTAGTTAGCAATAGATTTGATGTATTTGGCTATACTTGGGTAGGTAGGGTTACATGCTAATTAATTCATATTATAAAACCATATGTTTATTTTATAGCATTTTCCTCAAAACTGGGATACGAAGAGCATATTCCGGGACAAACGCGGGATTGGAACGAAGAGCTACAGACAACGCGTGAGCTACCTCGTTCCACATTACCGGAACGTTTGCTGCGAGAACGTGCTATTTTCAAGGTGAGTTATTTAACTCGAAATATAACTTATGTTCGATTTTAATGTAAAAATTTATATTTACAAAGGATATTGAATTAGATTTATTTCTTTAACTTTGTGAATATCCTCACAGTAATATTTTGCTTAAAACCAGCCAAATTACTGTGGTGGAAGGTTTCGGTTCCGCTTTAGCTTCATTCTAATATTTCCGGAGCCAAATGTTTGATCTAATATTGCAATTTTTTGCGTACGCTTTAATATTAATACTTTGCTTATTATATTATTATTACAAAGTTAGGCTACGTAATTCTCTTGGTCCATTTTGTACTGTTTTCGGCATTCTTTATGTAAAGTTAGCTTCTCGTTTTCTATTCTTAGACGAATCTTCCTGTTTTGATCCCAAAATATCAGCGTGAAGAAGGAGATAATGATATTATTTTATATTATAGATAGTATGTCGTGAGCTCGAAATCATATTTGTCGTGATATCGCGGTTTCAAGCTTCGCCCGAGTATTTTTCGATAATTAAAAAAGACACAACCCTAAACAAGTGCACTAAGTATGTCCTTATGTTATTATACTTTGATTGCTATCATTTAGTTCTTCCTCTGAGTTATCACAAATATTAATATGATGTGAAATTCAAGTCATTAACTCCTGTTGATAGTAAAAATATAATTAATAGTCATTACTATGATATTGCTGTTTTTTCCAACCGTATAATCAAACATTATTACATCTTTTTTCATATAAGATTTATAGAAACTATTTATCTTTGCATTACATGTAATGACACACTTGACTCTACAGTGCATTTTTGATTACTATTAAATCATACAATTTGTTTTTTTTTTTTTTTATAACTCTTTATTGTACATACACCACAAAACAGAGAGAAGAAAATAACATAATACACTTAAAATTACTAGTACAATTGGCGGTCTTATCGCTCAAACAGCGATCTCTTCCAGACAACCTACGGACGGAGAGATATAAAAACTGGAAAGACGGGGGTGTAAGATACTTACATATTAACAAATATTTTTTAAAAATATACTGACAAAACATACTTAAAATCAAATAATAATGAGCTAACTGACTTACAGAATTACTTTATGTTAATGATCTAAAATCTAAAATTGATAAATATAATACGTAATACAAGCTGATAATAAGTAGCGCAACGATCGTATAAGCTAAAGAGATAAATAGTATTCCTTGACTTGGTTTTTAAAAGAATGTACCGTTTGTGCACGCCTAATACAAACTGGGAGAGAGTTCCACAGCCGAATGGCCTGCACAGTAAAAGAGGAACTATAGAAACTGGTGCTATGTTTGGGAAATTCAAGAGTTAAATTCTCTGATGACCTTAACGAGTAATTGAAGCTGCTTAGAAAATTAAAACGTTCTTTTAAGTATTGTGGATAAGAGGGAGAGAATAGTATATTGTAAAGAAGTGAAAGTATATGAGTGTTCCGGCGAAAGCGTATAGGAAGCCACTTGAGCTTAGAGCGAAATTCGGAAACATGGTCATATTTGCGCAATCCAAATATGAACCTTATGCAAAAATTTTGAAGGCGCTCAAGTTTATTTAGCTGGTCCTCCGTGAGATCGAGATAGCAGGCATCAGCATAATCAAGAATAGGAAGTAGCAGAGACTGCGCTAACGCAATTTTAGTAGCAATAGGTAAGAAGTTACGTAGTCTTCTTAATGAACCAGCCGAAGCAAATAATTTACGGCTTACAGCTTGGACTTGCGGTCCCCAGCTGAGTGTGCTATCCATGGTCACACCAAGATTTTTTACTGTCTTGCTAAAAGGAATGTCGACACCACCGAAAACAACATTTGGAAGGGAAGACAAATCCACTCTAGAGACTAGTCTGGAGCTGCCTATTATTATTGCTTGTGACTTCACCGGATTAATATGGAGCCCGAACGAAGAACTCCATTCCGCAATACATTGGAGGTTGGTGTTAGTGAGATGCACAGCACTGTTCAGATTCGGGAATGGGGATTGGCAATAAATTTGCAGATCGTCAGCATAAAGGTGGTATGACATAGAAAGTTTAAGAGAGACTGAGTTGATGAAGATGGCAAAGAGAAGAGGTGATAGAACGCCGCCTTGAGGAACACCGACATTTGTTACACACCAGGGAGAGAAGCTCTCCCCAAGGCGAACACACTGCCTGCGACCGTATAGGTAATTGCGAAACCAATCATTCACCACTGGTGATATGTTAAGAGAGCGCATCACGGCAAGAAGCACGTCAAAGTTTACGGTGTTAAAGGCATTACTGAAATCCAGTAATGTCAGTAGTGTTAGCTGTCCATTTTCCATACCAAGACGAATGTCATCAGTGACTTTGACGAGAGCGGTGGCAGTGCTGTGGCCTGGACGGAAGCCGGATTGGAGAGGGTTAAAAAGGTTATGAAGAGATAGAAATTTACTGAGCTGGTTGTAAACCAGACGCTCGAGGACTTTTGATAGAAAGGGTAAAATAGAGATAGGACGAAAATCTATGGGAAGCTTAGGATTGCGGACTTTAGGCAAAGGGAGTATATGCGAATCTTTCCACGCAGATGGAAAAACACCATTGGCAAGGGAACCGTTAAATAGGAACGTAAGAACAGGAAGGATGATATCTAGGATAGGTACTAACATATTTCTAGTTATGCCGTCACTGCCTACTGCATTAGAAGTAATAGATAATAGGCTCTTCTTAACATCACCAATGGATAATTGCTCAAATAGAAAAGGAGAATAGGCGGGAACTGGTATATTTAAACATTGGCGTATTGTATCGGCTTTTATTGAATCCCTCATTTCAGCCGACGATGAGAAATGGTTATTGAGAGAATCTAAGCTGACACCAGAAGGAATATTACCATCACTTGTTTTACCAATCCCTAGTGATTTCAAAAATTTCCAGACTTTGGCTGGGTTTTCATCTGATACCGAGTTAAAGATATGGCGGCGAAGTGCATCCCTACACACCACATTACAGCGATTCCGGATTTTGATGTAAGCTTCCCTGTTGTACTCAGTGGCACGACACTTGTATTTCGCTTTAGCAGCCGCCTTTCTGCGCAACAGAGACTTTATATCATCAGTGAGCCATGGTGCCGGAAGATGTTTGACTTTAATAGACCGATAAGGTGCGTGCTTATCATACAATTTGATAATAGTCTCGTTAAATATAGTCACTTGATCGTCAATAGTAGTCGCATCAAACACCGGCGACCAATCAATGGCGCGTGCTTCATTCAAAAAAGCTTCACGATCCATGCCACTAAAATTGCGCTGAAGAATCAATTTGGGCTTAGCTTTTAGAGGACGAATTTTGTAGGACAAGTAGATGAGATCATGAAATGAGAAGGCATCAGCTGGAAATTGACCGTGCTTGACAACGTGCTGTGGAGACGATACAATTGCTAGATCGAGAAGGGAGGGTGAGCAATTAGGTGCATGATGAGTGGCATTGAGAGGCAGAATATGCATATTACAGGAACTAATTAAATTTAAAAGGGATAAAGCACGGCGGTCTTGTTTGAGTAGGCACGTATTGAAGTCACCCATGATGATTGAGTGATTGTAAGAAGGTGTAAAATCAGCCAATAAGCTTTCAAAACTATTGAAAAAAGATATATTTAAGGAAGGACTGTAGTAAACTCCGAGAAGGATCTTAGCGTGTGATAGAACCACTTCGACTAACAGATGCTCACCTGCATTAGAAGGAGGTGGCTGACTGGAGGTGCTAATGAAGAAAACGCAATATGTTCACGTAGGTAGATAGCAACCCCACCACCTCGTGAGCCAATGCGGTCATTACGTATGAGTCTAAAACCAGGTAAACCGTAGGAAGTAGATGGCAAGCAGGGTTTAAGCCAAGATTCGGAGACTAATACAGCATCTATATTTTTATGTACAAGAAATGCCTGCATATCAATAAAATGGGCTGGAACACTTTGGGCATTGATATGAACAACATTGAAATTATTAGGGACATCAGAGAATTGAGTTTGTGTGTTAAAGTTTGTTGTTGTTGTTGTTTGTGTTTGTTGTTTGAATGTTTTTATACTTGGAAACGCAGTCTCGAAAATAATTCCAACGTATTTCTTCACAAAATTATTGTACTTCGATAGCTATAATTCTGTGAAAACTAATTTTCGTGTCTTAATAAATATGCAATTAAATATTTTATTGACCACTGATATATATGTTAATGGTTACATACGGTGTACTTTCCTGGTGATTAAATATATAACAAAATGTTAGTATGGAAACAAACATATCCATATAGATTTTTTGATAGTTAAATACCTATTTATTTACTTTGACTCACAATTAATTTTAAATTATTACAATATTATTCTTTCTGCCTTACTTTTTAAAAACTGTAACTTACAGTAACACTATAAATTAATCGGAAACTTGAGAGAATACAATAAAATAATGCGTATATTTTAATGTAATGGAAATAGTATTTAGAATTTTTGTATAACCAACGTTATTTTTGTAGTTACTTAATATATATCTATAAAAAAAATCTGTAAATACACAATCTGTCATCGGAGTGCCGGTGGGGCTGTGGTTTCTGTAGTTGTTTTCTAGTCGAGACCCGGAGATCGGTTCTGCCGTTTATCGTTTCTAGAATTTATATATGATATATCTGATGCTTCTACAGTAAAGGAGAACATCTTGAAGCATAGCCATGCGAATAAATTCGAAAGTGTATGTAAAGTCAGCCAATATGCACTGGGTCATCGCGATTGATTAAAGTCTAATCGTCTTAACGTACAGATAGGCTCGTGCCCCTTAGTGTGGACAGATATGAACTATGATTATGATGAAAGACATAATATTACTATATTTTTATTTTTCTCACTATATGTATTATTATCTCTATTAATAGCAAGTAAAAGCCTATATTTGTTAATAACCACAGGTTCACAGTGACTTCGTAGCGGCAGCTACACGCGGCGCCATGGCCGTGGTGGACGGCAACGTGATGGCGATTAATCCGGGCGAGGAGCCCAAGATGCAGATGTTCATCTGGAATAACATATTCTTCTCGCTCGGCTTCGACGTGCGCGACCATTACAAGGACCTTGGCGGAGACGCGGCGGCGTTTGTCGCACCTGTGAGTTGATGTATTTGTATTTAAAATTTTAAACTTTCGCGTTGCATTGTACATATAAGTTATATTCTCGGGACGAAACGCGACGTATTATGTAGTATGTAAGTACTACTTACTGTTCGACCACGGCCTACGTCAGTTCGTGACCACGGCTAGTGCAACGTAGCCGAAACGTCGAGCAGTAAAAACGACGTCGTCGTAAAACGACGTATATAAAGTAGTACTTACATACTACATAATATACGTCGCGTTACGTCCCGAGAATATAACTTATATGTATTTATATATGTTAGAACTACACTGAGAGAACGATTTTGTATGTTTAGTGTGACAATTCGTATGTCGCAGTCATGTGCTTTCTAAACTGCTTAATGAATTTAACCATAGTCGAATGTTAATTAAGTGTTTACTATTCAGTATACAATGATTCAAATTAATAATGATGGCTTCTTAATAATGACACTGAAATAAATTAAATGTCAAAACTGAAAATTAAGATTTCGTAATACGAGCCCTACACTGAGATATGCACCGGTCTACAATATGTGGCGGTGAAGGGTTAAAGCTTATAAAAAGTTATCAAGACGAAATATAATAATAATTAGTTGAATATGATAGACTAGATAGACGGCACCTAAACAACATAATTATTCTGTTCTCCAGCGCAATGACTTACAAGGCGTCCGCGTCTATAGCGCTGTGGACACACCCGGCCTTCATACCCTCGGAACTGTGGTGGTAGACTACCGTGGCTACCGCGTCACCGCGCAGTCTATCATCCCCGGCATTCTCGAGAAGGAGCAGGAGCAGAGTGTTGTCTATGGTAGCATCGACTTCGGTACTACAGTGCTTTCGCACCCCAAGTATATGGAGTTGGTGAGTGCGCGACTTCTTTTTGGTAGAAAGTTTTATGTAAATAGAACAGGTTTCATGACAATATTTCACCCGTCTTGAAGCAGCGCAGAAATGATCGGACCGAGATCCTTAGGGAGACTAAATCTTTTTTTTTATAGCATAGGGCAGCAAACGAGCGAACGGATCAACTGGTGGTAAGCGATAACTGTTGCCCATGGACACCCGCAACACCAGAGGGTCACAGATGCGTTGCCGGCCTTTTAAAAGGGAATAAGGGGGGAAGGGGGGGGTTGGGTCTCCGGTACCCTCACTCACTCGGCGAAACACAGCGCAAGCGCTATTTTACGCCGGTTTTCTGTGAGGCCGTGGTATCACTCCGGTCGAGCCGGCCTACTTCGTGCCGAAGCATGGCTCTCCCACGTCTACATCTCTATGGATATCTATTGGTTGAGTTGATGTTGACGAACTACTCGGAGTGTTGCAATAAACCCGCCCCCTATTTACACTGAAACTTATACAATTAGACGAAGTGTAAGTGGTTATTATACATCTAGTCCTACTGGAATAGGCGTTTGTATGTACATATGTTTAAGTACCAAGAGAAATAAAATTGTAAGGCAACAAGAAGTAAATTAATGTAATGATGTGGCATCTTTTTATACATAATTTTACTGTTACATATCATTTGTTGAATTATTCTTCCTGCCGGACTGTATATCTTATAGTTGTTTATTGGTTGGATTCATTATTTTTATTACATTATGATATTAGTGCGTTATGATGGGTAGAACATGCGAGGCGAAATTTTAGCCCGAGCCGAAGGCGAGGGTTTGATTGAGCCGAGCGTATATCGTACGACGTTTTTTAACACATTTGCGAGGAAACAGAAAAAAAACATTTAAATAAACTCAATATGTGAATGCACACTGTTGCTTTCAAACCATTTTACTGGCGCCGCGCGGCGATTAGTTCGAAATTTGAATAGCAACAGCGCGCGAAACGGCAAATAATACTGTTATGGAATTTGTATGGTCTATAACTTCACTATTTGCTTTGGTAACACACGCGTTTTTTATGACCCGCTTTACATATTTAATACCGGTGGAATTACATCAGCTTTACAAGCAAAGGTGTTAAAAATAATATAACAGAATTACGTTATATATTAATAATATTTGTTTGTTGTCTTGCAGCTGAGCAAGGCTGGCCAGCAACTGAAAATAATGCCCCACTCAGTTATTAGCGCAAACGGAGACACTGTTGAGTTGTGTTCAAGTGTGGAATGCAAAGGTATCATTGGTAATGATGGACGCCACTACATTCTGGACTTACTGCGAACCTTCCCTCCTGACGTCAACTTCCTGCAATGTAAGTTTTTCAATATTAATTTTTACATTGTGTAAACCAAATACTATCACGCACATTGCTTTAGTTGATATGTGCTGTTTTTATAAATAGTTATCGTTTTAGACATTCAACACATTTTATTTTGCAGTGGAAGATGATGAGTTGAGAGAAGATATAAAATCTATGGGCTTCCCAATAATTCATAAGCATAAGTTATGTTGCCTTCGTCAAGAGCTAGTAGATAGTTTTGTTGAGTGAGTATAGTTGTTTTTAAAATGTTCATTATAGTCTACCTTAGATATCTTCCGTAAAAGTGTTGTTTTATTCCAGAGCGCGCTATTTCATGTTTATTCGTTACGCTGCATTCCATTTGCAGCAGTTAAGTGCAAAAAGACAGCGTGATACAAGTGAGCAGAAAGCAATTGAAGTTAATAAAGACGAAACAAGGACTGTTAATGAGACTGAAACAAAAGACATTAAGAGAGAAAACAAAAGCCAAGAAAAGGAATTAAAAGATAAAAAGCAGAAAAAGGAAGAGAAAAAAGCAAGTGCCTCAAAGGAAGAAGCGAAGAAAGATGCTGCATCACTCCCTAAAGATGAAGAGAAAGCTGAAAAAGTCAAAGAGGACGATATATTAATGAACGAAAATTATTCTGAAATAGATACCGATGTTGCCAAAAAGATTGTTGAAAGCATTACTGATTCTATATGCAGTGGTGATAAGCAGGAAAACGATTGTAAGTATAGGAGATCATCTTCAAAAACTAGATGAAAATCTCATTACATCAGCAGTTAATACATAATAAATAATTGTTAATTTTTTTTTAAGTTATGATTTAGACACATAAATTTTATACTTTTGTCGTCTTTTTAAGTTTAAAGAACAACATATAGCAAAATATCGACAAAGTGATAAATGTCATCATTCATACTATGGAACTATTTTCTTTGTCTAATGAAAAAAAGAAAAATTTGGTGATCTTGAATATTTGGTTATAAATGCTGAGCAATGTAACTTTTTTCTACTAGAAATTCGGCATAAGCAAATATTTCTATCGTTGTAAGTTTCACTGCATACAATGATATTTGTAATTTTGCTTAAAAACTATGCAATAATATAACAACAATAAAATATATATAACAATCCACGAAAATAGTTATTTATGTAACTGTTGTATAATCAGGGGTTTATCACACGAGGCCTAGCTGAGTGTGATAATAGTATCATATGAGTGTTTTAATACCTAATTATAACAGTTGCATACAAGACTTTATCCACAGTCATGATGTGAATCTTCTATAAAAGATTCTCATACCATAGGGTGTTGTACAGTGTTGTAAGAATTATGTAAATTCAAGAAAAGTCTAATTGCGAAGCATGTAAAATAAAAAAAAACCTTAATAATATCCTTAATAAGTAAACGAATTATTTATTGTAAATTACATTTTGGATCGTACAATTATTGAAATGCACTTGTAGAGAATCTGAAATTACGAATTAGTCTACAATTTATTGTTCTTTTTTCAAAATTTTATCGATCTGGTGGTGAAAATGTCATTGCATGAGAATGTTCTTTTTTTGAAATTCATAATATCACGCGTTTGGATGATATAATGATCATATAATATCATTGAGTGTTTTAATGTTGGCAATAAGCTAATTGTTATAGGTTCTTTTATAGAGGATTAATAGCATGATAGTAGATAAAAGTAATAAAATGATGAATATATTTAAATAATGAAATGCCAATTGTTATTATTTTCAGCCGGAGAACGCTCGCGAGCCGTTGTCGCGTCCGCTGCGCGCGCGGTCGCGTCGTTGAAAGAGTCAGAGTTCGACGTCCGTTTCAACCCCGACGTGTACTCGGCGGGAATCAAGCATGCTGCTAGTCCTGAGCAGTTGACCAAGCAGCGGCACCTGGTGAAGGAGGCGGCGGCGTTCCTGCTCACCACACAGATCCCGGCTTTTGTGAGTATTAAGTGATGTTACTCTGAAGGACCAGCGGCGTGTAGTAGAAGTATCGGGCACCCACAACTTGTAAGTCGCTACACGTGGTCTTAATTTACTGCCGAGAAACATTATCCAAGGATTTCCACACCGATCGGTTTTATGCTGCTTACATCCGCCTTTTTGTGATCTTCACCTTGTGGGATTTCAATTCCATCAGTCCTGCGAACAATGTGCCCTCCGCACTGCCACTAAAGGCATCCATTTTTCAGGATTCTGCAGTGCCCTTTATTGTACTTTAGTGTAATCGGAACAAATTTACAACTCTTTCAAAAACAAGAACACAGTATATCTTGCTGGCTGTATATTTCACGTACAAACTAAACCATTGCTAGTTTGCAGGTAAAATTGTAGTATCCAAACATTTATCATTGGTACAACGTATCGCGTCTGTTAAAACAATACACGGTGTAGAGAATGGTATTATGTTGAATTGGTAGATTACTATCAACTCAATATACTACTGAGATGCACTAGAGCCAGATGTACTCATAATCTCCAATTACACGTGTTACCATAATAAGCCACAGACTAGAATTAAACTGCTACCGTTTATCCAATGTAATACATTGAACTAATAGGACTGATTTATTTTAATATGCAGCAGTTTAGGCTCGTTTACAGTTTATTCATACTTCGTATTGGTCTTGGGTATAATACACTATGAATCACTGAACAACTTTATAAATATTGTAATGTTTTTATAAAATTTTACTCAATATTAAATATGGCACTTAACATTCCAGTGTAATGAAGCTAAGACACTCATCACGTATAAAGAGCGCCTATCTTTTTTCAAATTACATAGTCTTCAATTCTGTCTTATTTCATCCATAAATGGATTGCAATATCAGTATAACACCTTATTTCAGAGTAGCGACTTCGACATTGGCATCTTTTGTAACAGTCTGTACAGTCACAAAAAACACGTAGTCTTTCGCGCACCTTTGATCCGCCCGTGTACATATAGTTTCCTATAAATTATATAATGTTTTGTTTTGTGTTCCCTTTCGTTTTTCTTTTATTTTCAACTAGCTGTGCCAGCGACTTCGTACGCGTGGAATAGTTATTTTGAGCATCATATTTATTTTTGCAAACAACCACCTCAGCTGTAACCCGATCTTGACAACGCGATATATCCAAATTTGATTACCATAAAAACGATTTTTTTTTATACCACACTGGTGGCAAACAGGCCTACGGCCCGCCTGATGATAAGCGGTTCCCGTAGTCTATGGACACTTGCAACACCAGGGGTGTCACTCGCGCGTTGCCGACCCTTCAAAAACCTATTTATCCTAGTGAGGTAATATTAAAAGATAGACATATACTGTCGCGGACATTTTTTTAGATCATTTTAAGGGGAATAATTTCTTCATACATATTTTTTGGTATCTAGAACCGTTTTCGCAGCGCAGACAACGGAAGCCCTCAAAGATTAATAATTTCCCCCGTTTTTTCCACATTTTCCATTATTTCTTCGCTTCTATTAGTCGCAGCGTGATGTTATGTAGCCTAAAGACTTCCTCGATAAATGGGCTATTCAATAAAAAAAGAATTTTTCGATTCGAACCAGGAGTTCCAGAGATTAGCGCGTTCAAACAAACAAACAATCAAACAAACAAACTTTTCAGCTTTATAATATTAGTATAGATTACATTTGCTCGTAGTTAATGCATGCCGTGGCAACCTTTAATTAAGATAACACTTAGCATAGTTTTAAGTATTATAGTGTCCATGAACGTTGTGTTAGTGTATGTCTTGTTGGTTGTCCTAAATAAATAAAATAAAATGAGCTTGTCGTGTCAGGTGAGGGAGTGTCTGGAGCATACGTCGGCGCCGATGGACGGCGCAGGCTTGACGGAGGCGTTGCACGCTCGTGGTATAAACGCGCGGTACCTGGGCAGGGTGGCCAACGCGTTGCGGCCGCATGCGTCTCTGGCCTACCTCCACGCCATCGCAGTCGGCGAGTTGCTACTGCGGGCAGCTAAGCATCTGTACACAGCTTATCTACAGGTGGGAGAGAATAGGAGCTGCCGGTAACTGTACATACATACATATATGTCACACCTTGTTCCCAATGGGGTAGGCAGAGACCACCTCTCTCCACATGCTACGATCCTGGCGCACTTCTCTTGCCTCCATTTTCATGAGCGTCTTCATGCATGCTCGTCGGTTGCGAGCACTCTTGACCCGGCCGATTCTTTAGGACATCTTCGATTTGATCGAGATATGTCCGCCTAGGTCGACCTACACTGTGGAGTTCGCCGCCTGTACGAGGGCGTCGTGCAATCCGTGGCCATGTACGGGGCTCCCGTGTGGTCGCAAGACTGCGCGAGGTCTCCCCGCTGCAGAGCTCTGCTACGGAACCTGCAGCGTATAATGGCCATACGGATCGTACGAGGCTACCGTACCATCTCGTACGAGGCGGCGACGGTTCTGGGACATTCCCCCCCATTCGACATCCTGGCCGACATGTACGCGGCGACGTATGCGTCGCGGCGTGTCGACCGGGGGAGCGATGGGGGGAGCGCCCTGGAACCCGCGCACGAAGTGCCTAAGCGGGAGTGGCACCGACGGATTGTGGCGGCCTGGCGTGCGGCGTATTCGAAACAAATTTATATGTTTGAATGCAATTTCAATCATTTAAAAAATAAATATTGTTTCCTGAATATCCAAAATACTTCCCCTCTAGGGTCATTCATTTTGAATCATTCTGTACAATGGATAGTGATTGACACCCAGATTATGTATCTCTGTAGCCATCAAATTTTGTTTGACACTGATAGATAATTATCATTTTTAAACTTAATAAAGCAGTAATATAATATCAAAATTTTACAGATAGTAAAATTTTATAGCAATAGAGGAATATCTCAGTCTATCTTTAATATATCTATCGCTCTCAACTGAAATGGTTTACCTATTCGCCAACGCAGAGACACATACATATTTTATCCCTACTTTACAATATTTTGTACCTTCCAACATCTCCATCCTACCTTAAATATTTGTTCTCTTTTCGATCCCATTCGTCATGTCGTGCGTTGCGTTCTAATTTTAATCTGACTCTGGATATACCGCCCCGATGTACCGACTTTTTTCATATTCTTTTTCGGCTTAAGCCGTCCGGTTGTGGAACTCTCTCCCGGAGGGTATTAGACGAGCGCGAACGCTGGAGTCTTTTAAGAATCAAGTCCGTGTTCACTTCCTGTCAAAGATTCCTTAACTTAAACTAGTTATAGCTTATTGTCCTGTCCAATTACTGTACCCATCCTATATTTAAATCTTCTTTTAATACTTCCCTGGTCCTAGGTTGTCTTGAAGAGATTGCTGTTTAGCAATAAGGCCGCCATTTGTACATTTGTTATTTTCTTTTTTTTTGTGTGTGTGTATTTTATGTATACAATAAAGGGTATGTTATGTTATATATTTTTATCTACTATCATGCTATTAATCCTCTATAAAAGAACCTATAACAATTAGCTTATTGCCAACTAAATATACAAATAAATATAAATATACATGTAAATTCATATCTATCGTGTATTTTAAAAATGGAACGATTTGTTGCTCCGAAAAATTGCAAACCAAGGAGGCAACTTATCAGAGTTTTATTTAAATATCGAACTGGCTTGCAAAAAAAATCTGTTTTATAATGAAAAATAAAAAATACAAACGAATCCTTTGCCGCGTAAAAAATTTTGTTCATTGATCTTAAATAAAATAAATTTGTCAATAAAAGTTCTGCTTGGTACTACTTAGTTTTAATTTCCGCGCATTATTTGAGAAAAGTACTATACAAGCCTTGGCCACAAGTAGGCATTGATGGAGTTACGTATGTGTGCCACGGCCCACATGTACACGTTAGATAGATAGATAGATTAAAACGTTTATTAAATTCTGCAAAATACACATAAATATCTAATAAAACAAAAGGTAATAATTAAGAAAAAATCGGGAGGCTGTGCCGGGGCACACGGCCGTTGGTTTTAACGTGAAACGTCTATGTTAGGGAATCGTTTTTAAAGTAAAAGATTGAAATAAAAACAAGATTGACGGTGTTTCAAGTATTTTAATAAAAAACTTAATGTCACAACAGCGAGCTGACTATATAAGTGAAATATTCACACCACATTTTTGTTTCTAAGACTAATAGTTTTTTAATTATTAAGGTACAATGATATAGACCTTTTCGTTACGGTCCACTTTTTAAACCTGGTACCCGTATGTTTCGGCGCGATTTTAAAGACGTTTCACGTCAAAAACAAAAGTAGAATCAAACACTATAAATATATGTATGCTGCAGAAAGCAAAAGGTCAAGGCTCAGCTAAATATTTGCCTAATTTAGGCAAATAACTGATTTTCAGCCATCACCTTTGTTTGAGTGAGTGGAGTTTTGAAATGAGCAGATAAAATTAATGAGCCAGACAAATAAAAATAATAGTAAAAAAAAAGAGCCGCTTGAGGCTATAACTATCGTTGTCACGGTAGAATACACAAAGTGTCAAGCGAGTTCGAATAAATATTTAAAATACTTTCAAATAAATTTAATTATACTTATATAAAGTATATATACAAAAACAAAGATATAATACTGATATATATGTATATAAATGTAACAACAACAAACTGACAACTGTTCGGTCACGTTTGTCCATCAATGCTGGCCGCTGCAGTAATGTACTATTATAGTACTTTGAAATTGGTACGTTTGCTGTTCTGAATGTTGGTTACAATAACAACAGGGCTGCGAGCCGATGTGCGCGGGCGGCGCGGTGGCGCACTTCCTGAACTGCCTGGTGGGCGCGTGCGCCAGCCCGGCGGCCAGCGCGGGCGACGCGGCGGCCGCGCTGGCGCCGCCCGGCGGCCGCTCGCGCGCCGGCCGCGGCCGCCGCCCGCGCCGCGCGCACCACCACCCGCCGCCGCACCACCACCACCAGCACTCCAACGATTGGCAGCATCTCACGCCCAAGGCTCTGTTCTCGCAGCTCCGCCACGAGCTCCGGGTATGTCGCAACACCTCCTCCACTATTATATCGCTGTTTATTCGCATGTATTTAAAACTTTTGCAATTTAAGTGTCATAAACAATATATATTTTTAATCCTAACGAGCAAGATTTGGTAACAATTAAATCTCCGAAATATCGTGTAAGTGAAAAAAATCTCAAAAAATACCTGCTGTTGTTTTACGTCAGAATTTGTACATTATTGACTATAACTATGTCACAACTAATTTTCTTACCCTCAAAATTATGTTATTGTTTAGAAAAAAATTAATTAATAATTTTGTAAAGTTTGGTCTCGGTTATTGAATAAATAAGGAAAATGTTATTATGAAATTTCTTCGCAATTTTATGCTTTAACCCCCCTTTTTTTGTTCCCCTGAGGAAAATGCATTAAATTGCATACCCCGGCTGCGGCGAGCTGGCGGTCATGTGGGGCTCTCCTCCCCAAAGGGGAGGCCTACCCACTAAAAACCTCAGGGTTGGCCTTCCTCAGGCATGTAGGGAGCCCCCGGGAACGCTAAGCGACTTCCGGGAATATGCATGAAGTTATTTTAACCGATAAAGTTTAATTCTATTATATATATATATTTCTCATGTCAATATTGTTTATTCTAGTTTTATAACGATAATATGCATGAATATTGTGCAACATGGGTGAGTGAGTACCCCAAGTACGTAACCCGTAGTGACGTTAGACACAGATAATAAAGTTTTCCGATTCTGAGATAGAATTTGAGGATATCAGGAGGAAAAGGAATTTTTCCGTACCATTCAAACAAAAAAAAAGATTTAAGAATAAAACTAACTTAGCTTATTATTTTACATACTTTAAACATAATTTAGTTGTTTGTCTTTTAATTAATAAATAGAATAGAAAATAACACTTATAATTAATAGATCGTTATACTGTGTAATAAATCTAATACAGCAAACCGTCCGACTTTATGTCTTGATCTTGAGATACTATGTCGTTCGATAGCCGCGGTTATCGTAATGTAAATGAGAAGTTTGACGTTTCGCTGACTGCAAAAAAACATTACCAAGTAATATATACGTAGCGTCAGGATATTCTATACGTTTAATATTAAAAATACTTTTATATCACCTAATCAAATAGCCCGGGCACGACGCATTGCATTTTAACAGATTTAATTTAATGTCGCATCGTTGCGTACGATAAATGTAATTATGAGTGAACTGTTTTCATACAAACTTTGTAATAGTCTAGATATCATAATGTAATGTGCTTCATATACAGTCTTAGACATCATTCTTTAAATTATTGAAAATAATAATTTTGATTTATACTCTTACTTTCCAGGCATATTGGGGTTATGAACTGGTCGGTGATAACATGGAGTCTGTTATAGAAAAACATGGTCTACAGAAAATATCACTTCTCAGGTACACATGAACATATACATTTTAATATACATATTTTAAACATTTATTGTGAATAATAATGCAATAAGAAAAACACAATCTCTTTCAGATCATTCGCTTTAAAAGTCGGCTTGCAAATTTTGTTACGAGAATATGATTTTGATAATAAGAACAAGGCGACGTTTAGCAGTTCGGATATCATGAATATTTTCCCAGTTGTCAAACATATCAATCCTAGGGTAAGTTTGTATAATATTGTGTATGTCCTTCCCGAATGAGATCAAGAGTCTTACGATCATCTTTTATCGCGATTTAGTTTATAATGTAATCTGAGTGTAATCGTTGATTCATGTTGTGAAACTACAAATGTAATTGAGTTCAAAGTTACAATGTGAATTTAATATTACTAGTAAAATTTCGTATGTCAATCGATACTGCGGCGTTGTGCTTGAATAAACTAAAGTACAAACGTTTGTGGTTATTCCAAACTATTTACCAGAAGTTGTACTCATGAAGAATGGAATATGAAAAAGAACTAGTTAAGAACTGGTTTATAGACAAATGTTTTTATGGTATTCAAGAGTTTTTAGATTAGTCATAAGCAATAGCTATTGTACCTAGAGATTGCAATCCGGAAAAACGGATCCGGTAAACCGGCGGATCCAGCATCATTTAATGGTGGTGCTAGCAGTTAGTAATCATGATGATATCTGTCATAATCATAAATACTTATAAGACTTGTTTGTTAGCATTCTCAAATACTTTGATAATCATTTTCATCTCATTTCAGTTAATTACGTACGGTTAATTGTATCTATTAGACATTATAGTTGCTTGATAATTAATATTGTTACTTATAAATTGATCTATCTGTAAAAGTGAAATCTAGAAAGACTGAGCTACTCGTTACGTCGTAAAATTATTTTGGTGGATCGAGTCGATTCGAGTCAGTTTACACGGTATTCGAATCAGGATTCGATTCCCTGCTTCGAGCCCAGTACTCGAATTCTATGTTTGGTATTCGGGTATTTCTAGATTCGAGTCTGGAAATTCTAGTCCAGTAAAGAACTAGAGTCCGGTTTTTGAACAAAAAGAAAAAATAAAAAGGAGTAAGCTTCAAACAGCGTGTAGGTTAGGTTAAGCACAATGACTCAAAATAATAATACTATATTTTTTATTAAAACGTAATAAATATTTAATCAAGACATAGAGCATAGGAGCTTATGTAAACAGTTTGCGCATACAAGCGAGTTAACCAAACTCGAATACTATCAGTAGGACTCGTATAAATAGAATCAAATTAGCGAGTACGAACCAATTCTTCCTGACTCGAGTACCGGAATCGAGTCCGCCGTATTCGAATCAAAATAAATTGGTATTCGAGTAGGCGAGTCCAAAGCTGGAATCGAGTCTGACTCGAGTCAAACCGTACTCGGCACATCGCTACTAGTTACCTACACTACTAAATTTTAATTGTTTTCTTGTTGTCTATTTGTCTTAACATTGGTTAGGAAATAAAGTCGATTTTATATATTTGTGATTTATTTTTTATAAACTATCCACATTTATGCTCCTTGTGAGGATTCTCAGCCTTCCTCTCCTGAGGAAAAAAAAAAAAAATATCCACATATAAGTGCAGTGACACTTGATTAACTCACTTATTTTGTACTATACAGCGAAAATCATTTTAATTTATTCAATCCGATCGGACCCGGCTGTATTGACGGGAATCCGGTCGTATCCGGCCGGTCTGAAAATGACGCCGGATTGCAATCAGTAATTGGGTAGACGACAATTTTATAAATTCTACTATTTTAAGTGAGAAATATTGTAGAACCAACAGTACACCTGCACCTATTACATTTGAAGATACATCGACATGTTTGCGGCGCTGTCGGGGGTCGCTCAAAAACGCTCCATACTAAAAACACTGCAATCGTGACGTCATACCTCAGTAAACTCGTCAAATTTGTATGAGCGTATAAACAAACAAATTTGTACGTTAATAGGTATACTTTCTATATAAAAAATGTTACATTTAACGTGAGAATGCTAGAAATGTGTTCGTTTCATTAGAATTACGTAAATAATAACTGCTCATTTTATTGCAAAAACAATATAAATTAAACTGAAATTTCTATATCAACATATTTTCATTAGATATAAATTGCTCAAATCAGATAATTATAGTATGAAAACGGCCATAATCAGTTGTGGTCGTCTACCCTATTGTACCTTGATAAAAAACTTGTACATTTTATAGGCATCAGACGCTTATAACTTCTACACAACCGGTCAGAACAAGATACAGGCCGGAGCTGTGTCTGAGGGGCACGAGCTCATCACCGAGGCACTAAACCTGTTGAACAATGTGTACGGCGCAATGCACGGCGAAATAGCGCAGTGCCTGCGTATGGTGGCGCGGCTGTGCTACGTCACGGGGGAGCACCGCGACGCCATGGCCTACCAGCAGAAGGCGGTGTTCATGTCCGAGAGGGTGAACGGCATCGACCACCCGTACACCATCACTGAATATGTGAGTTGTTTGGAGTTCCACTAACTTCGTATCATCACGCTTCTTTACAGGAGGAAAGTTACACTGCCTGAAGCCCGAATTCGACGAAACCGAACTCCAGTTCCATATTCCATATTTTACTATTATTTTGTAGAACTATTTATGTAGATATTTGAATGAACGGTTACGTGTTTGTTTTACAGTCGCATTTGGCGTTGTACTGCTTTGCCAACGGACAAGTGAGCACAGCCCTCAAGCTGTTGTACCGTGCCCGCTACCTCGCGCTGCTCGTCTGCGGCGAGAACCACCCGGAGATGGCGCTACTTGATGTATGTTGATATTTTTGCATTTATTCCTTCATTTTTGTAAATAGCTTCACGAGTTTTTGACAGAAGGTGTAAACCATGATACTCGCTTTATTAAGTGCGAATTAGTTTAATGATTGTCTTTTATTTTGGTTATTTTCCAGAATACCAATTTTGACTGATGTAGATGTTTCAATAAACTGAACAAATACGACATAGTGTATATTATTTAAAAAAAATCATTGTAACTGTCCAACATCGTATTTTGAAATGTAACATAAACATCCTGTTTTAAACTGTGAATCGTCTGAAACTGATTTGTTTTTGTTGTATTATAACATTAGTTAAACTATCTGGAATATGCGTGAAATATTTGTCTCTGGTTTACTTGTAAAGGCATGAGAACGTGCTGCGACCGAATTTACTTACTTTTTTTCTTTTACTTTTAATAAGTAAAAGAATTATTAATTGTAATAATTGGTTTGTTTATTTTACATGCTTCGCAAATAGACTTTTTTGAATTTACATAGTTCTTACAACATTGTACAACACCCTATGGTATGAGAATCTTTTATAGAGGATTCACATCATGATTGTAGATAAAGTCTGTTATAATAAGTTATATGTATAATAGTTGCGTGATCTTTTGGAAACGTTTCAAATTTTATTTCTTTACAGTTATGCGTATGTCGTTGCGTATATAAGAATATAATGACATTAGAACCGTTTTAGGATGCGGATGCGTAATGCATTAGTGTTATATATAAAAATATGTAGAAATATTCGTTTCGGTGTACGCTCGAATATGTGGTCCTTCGAGCCGGATACTATTATCACACTGGGCAACGCTTCGTGTTTCAATACCCCTGATTGTGTTGCATAAATAAGTATAACGATCGCATTGCGTCGTCGCCGCAGAGCAACATCGCGCTGATATTGCACGCGGTGGGCGAGTACGAGCTGTCGCTGCGGTTCGCGGAGCGCGCGCTGGCGGTGACGGCGGGCGCGCACGGGCCGCGCTCGCTCAAGGCGGCCGTGGCGCGCCACCTGCTGGCGCGCACGCTCTCCTGCCTCGGCGACTTCCGCGCCGCGCTGCACCACGAGAAGGAGACCTACTCCATCTACAAGCAGCTGGTTAGTTTTCCATTTATATAAAGCTTATAAAGTGGACTTTTATCCACAAATTCCAAGATTTTTCACGCACGTCCACATTAGTGTAACATCATAGGGAGCGTTCAAGTATTACGTAACGAAATTTTTAAAGATGTTTGACCACCCCCCCCCCCCCCCTTTGCACCGCACCGTAACGTTAAACAACTTGCGTGAACAAATTAAAAATGACGACCAGACTAATACAATCGAGGGATTCCCCGTAAAACGTAAACGAAAAGGGTTGCCAATTTGCGAGTTTTAATTCCCTAATTTTTTATTTTAAAAAAGAAACAATGTTACATAACGTGTTGTAAGAAAGACTCCTGTTCCTATAACGCATCGCAACCTTTTACGAGACCCAAATTGCGTTACGTAATACTTGAACGTCCCCATATATTTTTACTTTTACATTTATCAATCGTTCCAAAAGTATATAGTACTTATGTAAACAAACATTTTGGAGTCATATTTACAGTAATCGCTTATCACAGGAACATACACATTTATACATTACTAATAATACATTAAGCATCATTATATATGATAACTGATCTGGGCCTTTTCAAGGCAAGAGTGAATAGGCACTATCTGGACAGGCATGGACTTCACTTACCATCAGGTGAAATCGAGTCCAAATGCCTGTACATAATACATAAAACACCTTTTATAGAGAACACCACTTGCTTTGTAAATATAATTAATTAAACAAAAACACAAATGTTCAAACAAAAGTTGTGTGATGTGACTCGAGAACATATTGAACATAGTAAATACGTTCATTAAACGTATTTACTTGCGAAAAAATATAGTTAATACATTACAAACATATTATTAATTTGTCATCTTCTTAAATTAATGAATTTGTGTCAAACTTCACTTGATTTTACACTATAAACATTTTTTGTGGTTTCTTTTTCATGACCAAACAGATAAATCAATTGCCGACATTATCCATAGCCGAAGTAGAGCAGACTAGAAAAAGCAAAATGATAAAACATTCCGAAGAAAGCATTTCAATATGGACCTCAACATTTTCATAATAGCTATTTACTACTGACACTAATACTGATACAGTTAGTTATTTATTACTACGATCGCAGTTACTTTATTCTCGCTTAGGTTATTAAGAATATGCCTCTTTATTATTATTACATCTGGAACGCGATTTTTGTGTCAAATGAACAATTTTGGCGTTCTCGATCTTAGAAACAAAGATACATTAACAATTTTGACTTAATGAATAATGCAGAACAGCAGCTATTGACATAATTCGTAGCGGCCTCGCTTTTTGTAAATTTTGCTTAACTTTTTAATAAAACCCAAAATTGTAGAGAAAGATTTTCATAAAATGCGCGAAGGCACTTTTTTGAGCTACTGGATTGAACTACTGTTCTACATAAATGAAATTAAAAAAATGATAATTTTATCTCTTGTAGTCATATAGTTCGTAGCGGCCTCGGAATTTTGATATATTATTGATTTAATATAGAAAAAAAATCTTATTCTAAACGAAAAAAATACGAAAATCGCTTTAAGTTGATTGTGAATATCTCCTACCTGCGATAGTATTTATTAATAAAATTTATACCAGAATAAATGTCACTTTATGAGGAATAAATATGTTATATTTTTTAACCATGAATTTATTATCTTATTTTAATAAAAACGATAAATCATACTGCAAAATTACTACAAAATGCGATACACAGGCCGTCCGAATTCATTAGAGCTTGAGCGCTCCTCAGAGTCGGATCTATGTCGAATTTCTTCGCGCCAACATCGATCGAATCCAGTGATCGTGCCGTTGATCGTCAGTGTATAGCGCGATTATCAATTTTGATCACGTAACTAAAATTATTTTTTTGCGACTTTTAAACTATTATTTTTTTGATTTTCATATTTTTTCTAAAGTTATTCTATTCTATATATTATTTTTATCTACTATTTCTAAAGCATTTTCACACCAAAACCATTGGATCGATTTGATGGAAATTCGGCAAATAGATGATTCTGTTTTATGATGATTTATACGCCTATATAATTGGTAACCTGCTTTTTTTTAATTTGTCCTATTTTTAATTTAAAACTAAAACCGTCTTTTGCTAAATAACATACTAGGTAATCAAATCAAAATCAAAATCAAAATAATATTTATTCAACATAGACCTTTACAGGCACTTATTGACGTCAACAAACAAAACAAAAAAAAAAGCTTAAATAATAAAAAAAAAAAACAAAAACCTTGTCCGTACGTACGAATAAGGAAAAAAAAAAAAGAAAAAATATATTGACTCGACACCTGTTCGGAAATTGGGAGAGCCTTCTCGAGAAGAACAGGCAAGAAACTCTGAAGGTCTATTTTTTATCTCCTCTTTTCAATGTTAATAATTATAATAATATAATATAAAAATACAATATAGTATAAGATACAATCATACCTAATACGATTACAGTCGTATGTATGTTTACATACACATATAAAATAATACAATATTATAAATAATGTTACCAAACATGGCTCTATGAATAGTGTCCCTATTCCCAAATACTGTGATCATTTAGATAGTCACTTACTTTATAATAACCTTTACTCATGAGTGTATTTTTGATATGGATTTTAAATTTATATAAAGGTAAATCAATGACACTTTGCGGAAGCCTGTTAAACATAGATATACATTTCCCCAAGAACGAACAGCTAGTTTTATGGAGTCTGAACATTGGAACGGCAAGTTTATTTTTGTTTCTAGTATTCACATTATGTAGATCACTGTTTTTATGGAATTTATTATAGTTTCTATATACAAAAACTAAATTATCATATATATATTGACTAGCTAAAGTTAAAATATTAATTTCTTTGAACAATTCTTTTAGGGATTCTCTAGCCCGTAAACAGTAAATAGCACGAATCGCTCTTTTTTGTAAAAGGAAAATACTTTCAATGTTAGCCGCTGATCCCCATAGCAGCAGTCCATAGGACATAACACTATGAAAGTAGCTGAAATAAACAATTCTTGCCGTTTCAACATTAGTTAAAAGTCTAATCTTTTTTACTGCGTACGCCGCTGAACTAAGTTTGATTGCCAAAGTTTCAATATGTGGATCCCACTGTAGTCGTGAATCTAACGTAATGCCTAAGAATTTAGTATTATTTACCAAGTCAATGACATCACCATTCATATTTAAACTAGTATCAACCTGCCTTACATTGGGCAAAGAGAATTTGATACATTTTGTTTTCTTAGAATTGAAAGACAAATTATTAGTTGTGAACCAATACAGAACTCTCGAGAGAGCACTATTTACATCGTCATAACATTCCTTTTGTCTATCAACTTTGAATAGTAAAGAAGTATCATCTGCAAACAATACTGTCTCACACGATTCTGTAATGTAGTAAGGAAGGTCATTTATATATATTAGAAACAGTAGAGGACCCAATATTGATCCCTGGGGAACCCCCATAGTTATAGGCGAGCTAGCAGATTCTGATCTATTAATAACGACTTTCTGCAATCTGTCTGATAAATAAGATTTTAATAGGCTAACAGCTGGAGCTGTCCGAGACATCATAATGTCTAAGTTTACGTAAAAGCGTTTCATGACTCACACAGTCAAACGCTTTGGAAAGGTCGCAAAACACTCCAATTACATCCCGCTTGCCCTCCCATGCGTCAAAAATATGTTTCATAAGTGCAGTTCCGGCATCGGTAGTGGATCTACCTTTGGTAAAGCCGAATTGGCTTTCATGCATGAATCTGTTTGTTCTCAAGTGACCTATTAGTTGATTGTAAATAACTTTCTCGAAGATTTTGCTGAAAGTAGGTAATATGGATATAGGTCTAAAATTTGAGGGATCTTTTTTGTTACCCGATTTGAAAAGTGGTATTAATTTACTATATTTCATTAGATCAGGAAAGATACCCTCATCAATACAAGAATTAAAAATTTGTGCTAACAATGGGGCTAATTCATCGATGACAGATTGAATTATGTGAGTTGATATACCCCAGAGATCTTCAGTTTTCTTCTTGTTAAGTAAACGGAATGTTTTCTTAATTGAAGAAGCATCAATATGGCTAAATTTGAATGATTCACAGCACCTATTCACACTTGACTCCAGGAGGGTGACGGCTAAACTAGGAGATGAGTTAAGATTACTGGTAGTTATAGCAGGAATTTGAGAAAAATAATCAACAAATGCATTCGCAACTGCATCGTCCGACTTGATAGTCTTATTATTAATTTCTAAAGAGAAAGAGTTCCCAGAGCTTCTACTTTTTCCCGTTTCCTGATTTATTATAGTCCATGTAGTCTTAACTTTGTTCTTTGACATATTTATTTTATTTGATATGTATAAAGATTTAGCACATAAACAAACATTTTTAAAAGTCTTTGAGTATTTTTTTACATAATCTAAAAAGGCAGGGTCGATAGAAGTAGTTTTTAAAGCATATAATTCAAAAAGTGTTCTCCTGCTTTTATATATGCCTGGAGTAGCCCAGTCACTAAATTTCTTTTTGTTGTTTAATTTTACAACCTTTTGTGGGAACATATTGTTGCTTTCCATTCTTACTAAATTAAATAAATTATTATATAAATTATTAGCATCTCCACCAACAGTAGGCAAAGATGTAATTTGAGATGTTATTTTTTTTTTAAATTTACATAACCTTCCCTGGGATATAGGTCTACAAATCAATTCCGTTTTAGGGCTAACATGATGGTGCTCAATACAGGCTAGTTGTCCACTATGATCAGAGTTAATGTAGTTTATTACAACAGATTCAATTACTTTACAGTTACAAAAAATATTATCTAAGCAGGTAGCTGATGTGGGTGTTATTCTAGTTGGCTCGTTAAATACGTGATGCAGATCAAATGATTTATATAAATTAATAAACCTTTGGGACAGAGGTGATATATCTAGAATATTAATGTTAAAATCTCCACATACAATTACATTCTTATTTTTCCTGCACACTAATTGCAAAACATCCTCCATGGTGGATTCAAACTCTATATAGCTTCCAGATGGGGGCCTATAGATACACACTATAATAAGATTGTTAAGCTCCACACAAGATATTTCAATAACTCTTTCAATGGAAAGTGATACAACATCTTTGCGTTCTTTATAATGCAATACATTGTTTAATATAATTAAGGACCCCCCTCTTATTGCAGATTGTCTAATATATGAGCTTACAATACTATAATTATTATCAAAGGTGATTAATTCATAGTTCTTAAGCCAATGTTCGGTAACACACAATATATCAACTTTTTCACATGTTAACAACAAATTATTTCTAAATCTTTGCCAGAAAAGCCTTGGATATTTTGATGTACAATTCGTAGATAATGAGGCTTTTCTATTGTCTTTAAAGAGCCAGAGATAATCTCTGTTGTCTTATTATTTAATTTAAATTCTTTGGAACAGATTCCAAGAAATTATATTCTATATGTTGCTCAATAAAAGCATTGTCATTTTGTAAATTAGCAGCCAAGTTCTTGGCTGAAGTTAAAAAGTAATATTTTAGCACCATTGCTAATCGTTTTTGTAAAATGTAGTCAGACTTATTCTATCCTTAATTAAAAAGAAATTATTTGTTATATCTGATAATTGGTTAATGTCAATAATATGAATATTTTCCATGTATTGAGTCATGGTATCCAACATGCAATTCAATTTAAATATAAAATTATTTTTCTTTTTGCCTAAACTTTGACAATAGGGAAATGAGAACATAATAACCCTATTAATTTTTAAATCACTTAAAACAGTGTAGAGGTGCTTAAGTGAATTCTTGGTCACACCACTCACGTTTCCTAATAATATAATTAAACTGTCATTACAATTGAACTCATAAGCTGAGATTTTGCTGACAATATTATGAAAGTTAGAACCCGGCATACAATTGTTTATAACAGGTTCACCTAACTGGTTACTTAATATATATCCTATATTCTTCCCTATTTCATCACTAAATAATACATATCTTTCTTTCAATGGAGAAGACAGTCTAACCTGAGCAGAGGATGCATAATGGGTCACATTGTCCAACAATACTGGTTCATCAACTTAATATTTAATAAACATTATTTTTGAACAATATCATCTGTCCTATTTATAATATCATCTTCATATAATGTTTTCTTCATATACGATATATATAGCAATAACGAATTATTCCATAAAAATATAAATATAAAAATTTTGGGAAAGTATCAAAATCGCTTAGTCGTAGCGTCAACACAGAATGAAGAATTGTACTAGGCCTCTTAATATCTGAAACAAGTTTCATGTAATTGAATACCTGGAAATGAATCCAACTTTAAATGTGATATCACATCATTAGAAGTTTTCACACTCCTTACCACAGAGTGTCACGCTTCATTCTTTAACGTGTGACGCGATTTGTGGATGGCTTTCAATATAACATTGCATAAAGCAATATCGATTTAGAAAGTAAAAATAAAATATGAAATTACTTTAATTTAATTTCAATTAATGATATTGTAATCGCGGGCTTTAAAATGTTTTATTTATTTTGTTACTTTTCTTGAAGGTTAGTGCAGTTGCACCATGTGTGAAACATTATTTTTTTTTATACCTTGATGGTGGCAAACAGGCCTACGGCCCGCCTAATGGTTAGCGGTTACCGTAGCCTATGGACACTTGCAACACCAGGGGTGTCACTCGCGCGTTGCCGCCCCTTCAAAAACCCATTTACTCCCCTTTTGAAGAACCCCATACTGTAACCTCGGCAGGGAGCTTATGATCAGACTGTGGGGGACGGGACCATCTGTTCCCACAACACGGGAGAAAAGACACCTTCTCCCAATAGAGAATTGATATGTTACTTGTAAATAGATAATAAATAAGGACATAAAAAATACTAGCACAAAAAAAAGAGTGCGTACCAAGGAGTCCACAGAGGACCAAACATTATTAAAAAAAAAAAAACACCGGTAGCACTCCGGGAGTGCCGGCAAAAGTGAAAACTTCAATATTAACGTTGTGTTTAATTATAAGTACAAAAGTACTATCATTTATGAGGTAGAATACAATGTTTATTTATTGCGCTATCGTACACAAATATGACAGACATTCGCGCAAGCGCCCTGTGCCGCCTAAACGGAGCAGCGCACTTAGGCGCGGTAGAAAGAGTGGGAGATACTAGTTCCTCTCCCTTCCCCTCGATCTTACGCTTTTTCGATCAGCATCACGTGACCCTGACGCGAGTTTGGAAGTTTTTACCCATACAAAAAGTGGTCAGCGCCGCTGAAGAAGTTTTCACTTCAAAAAAAATGTTATGTGCTCGAGTAAATACATACATACATACATACACTCACGCCTTTTTCCCATGGGGGTAGGCAGAGATTACGTCTTTCCAATACATGGCGATATAAATTTGTGTGTAGCTTGGCGAAAAGCATGAGAAGACTTTGGAGTCGTCCGAGTGCCTGCGCCACCTGGCGCAGCAGGCGGTGGTGGTGCAGAAGCGGCTGGCGGAGGCGGGCGCGCGCGCGCCGCCGCCGCTGCACATCCAGCCGCCCGGCATGGCCTCCGTCATCGACATGCTCAACCTCATTAACGGCATCCTCTTCGTGCAAATTAGGTTAGTTTTTTTTAATTAATCTTCGCTCGTATCGAGCAGGCAAAGAGCAGAGCCCATACAGCCCCAAATACGGCCGCATATGGAGTACTGCTCACACTTAAAGAAGTCTCAGATTGGGGTAGACTTAATTTGGTCCAATTTAACCCCACAAAGACTCAAGTCTGCGCGTTCACAGCGAAAAAGCTCCCGGTTATCGTGTCTCCTCGTTTTGAGAGCACTCCCTTAACCGCCTCAGCCAAAATTGGGATTCTTGGTGTCGACATATCGAGCGTAGTTCAGTTCCGTGGTCACTTAGAGGGTAAGGCTAAACTAGCCTCGAAGAAGCTTGGTGTGCTCAATAGATCGAGGCGGTATTTCACACCGGCCCACCGTCTGCAACTTTATAAGGCACAGGTCCGGCCTCATGTGGAATACTGTTCTCATCTTTGGGCAGGGGCGCCCCAATACCAGCTTCTCCCTCTGAACCGGATTCAACGGAGAGCGATTCGCATCGTCGACCACCAGGAAACTTCAAGTCGGCTTGACCCTTTGGCATTGCGTAGAGATGTAGCTTCTCTCTGCATACTCTATCGCATTTACTACGGAGAATGCTCAGAGGAATTATTTGGACTAATCCCTGCAAGTACTTTCCGACATCGTTCCACGCGACAAACCTTCCATCCTCACCATCTTAATACTTGGCAGTCCACCACTGTGCGTTTCTCTAGAAACTTTCTGCCTCGCACAGCTAAACTGTGGAATGAATTGTCGCCTGCAGTGTTTCCGAGGCGTTACGATATCCAAACCTTCAAGAAAAGAGCGTACTCCCATTTAAAAGGCCGGCAACGCGCTTGTGACTCCTCTGGTGTTGCGGGCGTTCATGGGCGGCGGTAATTGCTTACCATCGGGTGATCCGTCTGCTCGTTTGCCCCCTATGACATAAAAAAAGAAAAAAAAAACTTCTGGGCTGGAGCCCCCAAATATCAACTCGACTCTCTTGACCTATATATCAACTCGACCCTGCAAAGGCGTGCTTTCCGTACCATCGGTGATCCCAATATTACGGCCTCAACAGAGACCTTGGAGCAGCGGAGACTTTGGCTCTCTGTGTGTTCATTATAGGCTCTTTAACTGCTCTCTCTGCTGCTCCGAGGAACTATTTGCAATGGTGCCTTCGTCACCTTTTTACCATCGCACCACCCGCCATCGCATCATCCATATCACCTGGAGCCGATCTTGTCTAGTACGATTCGATTTCAGCGTTCTTTCCTTCCGCGTACATGCAAACTCTGAAATGAGCTCTCAGCTGCGGTGTTTCCTGAGCGCTACGATATTCTCAGCTGTGCCCCTGGCACTGCAGATGTCCATGAGCAATGGTTACCACTTACCATCAGGTGGGCCATTTGCTCGTCTGCCACCGTATGCAATAAAAAAAAAGCTTATTCAATGGTACACATTAGGTTAGCTCCTCCACATTTATTTTTAATAATCATTTATTCGTGACATGGATACAAGTCCTTTAGTCAAATACATTTTTTTTATATATCTAACAAGTTTAACAATTCATTATCTACACTAATTTCATATTAAATATAACTTAGTAAATTAAATCATAGTATACATAATAATTAAAACATAGTAAATTAAATCTTATCTAAAGTGTTTTGTACAAAATTAGACAAACTATAAATAGACTTAAAATTAGATCTTGAATGCGGCGGGGAACACTAGGATAATCCGCAACTGCAACACTGTCACTGTCAATGGCATTCCTGTCTCGTGGTGAAGTTCTGCTATTATTGGTTTCAGCAATAGTTTGTAATTCATTAAATAAAATATGCTGTTGGTTATTGTCATTCAATGTAAATGAGATGGGTCAGACAATGACCAAGTCTCAATCGTGAAATAACTGCGATGAATTTCCGGTTAAAAGTTCGTGTTAAATGATACCAAGGTTTAGATGGTAATTTTTCCTGTAAGCTCCACATTGTGCCGACACATTGCTACGGTATGAACGTCCTTGGGGGAAAACTATGTCCAACATAGTTTTCCCCCAAGGACGTTCATACCGATCAATCCCACGCTGCCAGCATTTAGCGTCTTCATTCGATTTTCACCAATTCGTCGATACGTCTCGTGGGAGGCCTACCCACGCTGTGCCTGGCTTTGTTCACGGTCATACACTCGCTGGAAAAAACATCTGGCTGTTGTCTTATTTTCATATAATCATAATCTCTTCCTAGTCAAAATCCAACAGAAATGCATTAAATAATTATTTTTATCTACTATCCTGCTATTAATCCTATATAAAAGTACCTATAACAATTAGCTTATTGCCAACATTAAAGCAGTCAATGATATTATGATCATTATATCATCCAAACGCGTGATATTATGAATTTCAAAAAAAGAACATTCTCATGCAATGACATTTTCACCACCAGGTCGATAAAATTTTGAAAAAAGAACAATAAATTGTAGACTAATTCGTAATTTCAGATTCTCTGCAAGTGCATTTCAATAATTGTACGATCCAAAATGTAATTTACAATAAATAATTCTTTTACTTATTATTTCTTTTACGTATTCTTTTATTATTATTATTTTACGTATTATTAAGGTTTTTTTTTATTTTACATGCTTCGCAATTAAACTTTTCTTGAATTTACATAGTTCTTACAACACTGTACAACACTATGGTATGAGAATCTTTTATAGAGGATTCACATCATGATTGTAGATAAAGTCTTGTATGCAACTGTTATAATTAGGTATTAAAACACTCATAAATGATACTATTATCACACTGAGCTAGGCCTCGTGTCACATTCGTGAATTAGTACCCCTGATTATACAACAGTTGCATAAATAACTATTTTTTAATTTCATAAAGGGGGGCATTATCGTAGCGAATCCAGGGTCCCTAATAGGTGAAAGACGGCTCTGCACATAAAAAAAAAGGAATAATCAGATGATGAAGGAAAATATCCCTAAACATCTGCAGAATTCTGCCAATAAACTTCGACTAATGAACACTAGTTCCATGTGGTAGACTAAGGTGTACACATACGCTTGGCGTTCCCGGGGGCTCCCTACATGCCTGAGGAAGGCCATCCCTGAGGTTTTTAGTGGGTAGGCCTCCCCTTTCCAGCCGGGGTATGTAATTTAATGCATTTTCCTCAGGGGAACAAAAAAAAAACAAATTTACAAATGAAACTCGTGCACTTTGATGGATACACATATGAACTGTAACGATGATAATAATGTCATAGTTACAGGAAGCTCTCCTCTAAAAAAATACTTAGTGTATATTTTTATTTATTCTACGTTTTGTATGATTAATTGTCAGTGAACTAATTTGTTTACAGCCCTCAAGATATCGAGCAATTTAAAGCAGAAATCGAAAAGAGACAATTGAAAGACCTACCTGGAGTATTGGGAGAGATGAGCGGCAAAGTACTAGAGAAGGCGGAGGCGGCGTCCTCTGGTACCGAACCTCAAAAGAAGGAATTGCTGCAGCAGACGGCGGAGAGTTGAAAAGAAGTATGCAGAAGGCCATCGGTCGTCTCGGAGTTTGATTAGTGAACCCATCGAGTCGACACTTATCGCTGCGTGGCTCGCCCATATTGGAGTCACGCGACACCTTGTTACTTTATGATTAATTATTGATTGATGATATTGTTCCTTATCTATGAATGTATGCTGTAGTGGATAGTGTGCTAAGGTTTGATGTAGGTTTTTGTTAGTAAAATTTTGAGGATATTATGTTGATCAAATAATTAAGAAATGGAATTTAATGATTTTTTTTTCACAGTGCAATAGAAATATTTATGTGTACGCATATTTCTATATTACGCTCAAATCACGCAAATTGTAGGATTAATTTTATGCTTCCGTTTGGAAACACATTACGTACACCCAAAGTAGTGCAATTTTGATGTAGTGATAATAGCAATAAGTTTTGGTTGTGAACCTGAGGCTGCGTGCGCGTCGCTGAGTTTATTTAGTACTGGTGCTACTGCCCAATCTCCGTATATGATGATTTTATTGATTGTTATTGTCGAGTATTATTTCAGTTTTGATTAGCGCAGGAGTACATTGTTGAGAACCATATATAGCAGTAGAAATTCAGTTATATTGTCATTGAAATGTAACAGGATCCAAATGTGCCTGATGTTAGATGTTTATTGCCTTGTAAATGTTGTTGGTCATTGTTACGGATTCTGTCCCGGTGTCGTGAACACTGCCTGTGTTGTTACTTATGTCTAGATTCAAGTTTTAGTTGTTAGTGCCATATGTAGTGAATGTAAGTTCTTTTGTAATTTTCTGTTAGTCTGTGATAATATAAAACGATTTATCGATTTATGATCAAACCTCTTGTTAATCAGTATGTTCCTCGTAGATGGTGAATTAATGTGCTCACAATCATATCGTTTAACTTTAAGGGCATCTCCCTGTTAAACGACATGACAGTAAGTAGGCGATAGAATGGTTGGAAATATTAGTTGGTTTCATCCACTCATTTTTTTCATACACTGTTTTCTTACATTCTTTTGACTCACTCAAATACTAAATATAATACTTCTATTTAATTGCCGCATTTATAACTTTTATAAACACTTTCGTGTAATGTATCACATTCATTAATAAATCATCAAAATGAACAAATTAGTCAAAATTTTATAATTATATATTGTGACATTTCATAAATCGATAATCTTTTAACCTATTCTAACAAAGTAGTCAATTTTAACAAACACAGTTCAGGTATTTTAATGGGACATATTTGTATAGAACGATATATATATATATATATATATATATAATATATATATATATAATATATATATATATATATATATATATCGCCTCGTGCTCGTTTCTTATAAGGAAATAGCCACAAATATTATATCGATTCTGAATTATTATTTAAATGTATGCTTATTATAATCTTAATGAAATTATAAAAAAAAAAATTGTAAGTTAATACTGAAAAATCACAAGATTCGTCTATAAACATATTTAGTTTTAGGATATTTACTAGTGCTTATGTTGTATAATCATGAATACATTTTGGAAAGATTCAGTTTTATAATTTAATGGTAGCTTCAACAAGTGTTTATCGTTTATATTTATTTAAATATTAAAATTGTGAGCGATGGTAATGATAGTGCGCGCGTTAGCACTAGTGTTCTTTCATGAATTTGAAACAAAGTTAATTAAGAGTTGAAAGGTTGAAGCATGTGCCTAAGCAAACATTAATCAAGTTGTTGTTACATTTCTTTAACAATATGACGAACATGTAAATACGGCGCTGTTCGTAGTATACTAATAAAAAATTGTTTTTAACATGTAGTTTTCTTTAAATGAACACTCCAACTACTTTGGCTTCACATATTTCTATCCCACTAAATGATGCACAAATGAATGTAGCTATATGTTAGTGTGGCTACATATAAATTATTATCAATACGCATATGGGCAAAATGCTAAGTGGACAAAGTTCCAAGCATAAATAAAACACATGCACATTGTATTCATAGTAAAAATAAATCGTTTACATACGGTGGAATTCGGTTAGTATTTTGGCCTTACCGCCAGGATCTAATGAAATGATTTGAAGTTAAGCATTTCTAAATGTTTGTGTCAAAGTTAATTCAGATAGAACAATATTAATTGACGACTATAATTTGTGAGGTAACTAACTCACAACAGGTGGATTCAAGGTTATATGAATTTGCCAAAATTTTAGAATCCCGTTGATAGATAATACGTTTGTACGCAATTTAGAATTTAAAGAACAGTTAAAATATTGATATAATTAATTTCCAAGTTGATTTACCATTTGAGTGGGGCCGTTTTACTCATTCTTGCAGTAGGTATCGATTGCATTGTATGTTGACCATTTGACATGTCTTCATAATATGCTACGGTTTTTATTTTATTCGTATAATTTCGATCTTAGTCTTAGTTTTACAACATAATTTTTACTGACATTATTTATTCTAAACAATGTACCTAACAGAAAATATTTAGTTCCATTACAATCTAGCACTGTAGTAATATTAGTGTAGTATCTGAAATAATCTTCAGACATTTATCAGAAAACTTCGTTGACATTATGTTAAATCAAACTTACAAGCTCTGCCGGGGCGTTTTCTTATATACATTAGTTCAACTTATACACTGTGTGTGTCGTGTTCATTTTGCTGTTTGAATCAACAGTTATATGATATATAGTCACGATCAATTAAAATACAAATATAATGCATAAGATATTTATTATATTTAATTACATGCTAAAGCAATGAAAATATGATTCAAAGCCTGAACCAAACACGTGGTCAATAATTATACAATAGACACAATATCTTCTAATCAGAGTGCCCTTCGGAGAAAGAGCGAATATAGGTAAAACTAACATATCACAGTTTAAACAGCTATGTGTAGATATAGATTCTTAACCTTAATTTAATCGTAAAAGAAGTTCTGAACACATTTGTCTTCTTCAAACTACAAACAATTAAAATGAAAGCTAGAGTGGGCCTTTTAACAATATTTATTTGTTGAAATTGAATCTCTAGTTCTTGAGAAGTATAATATTAATTTAAAAGTATTGAATAGAGATTGTTTCATGATTATCATCTCGGCCAAATAGCGACTACTGATGGACATAGGCCTCCTCTCCAAGGATCGGTCTTGTTTTAAAATGTTGGGGTGTTTTGGAACGTCTCTGGATGTTGTCGTCTCGTCTGTTGGTAGACAGGCTGTATCCATTTATTACTAAGTACATTTTTAAAGCAGATCAAAAGGACTAAGACGCCATTTCTGTAGCTAAGAAGTATGACGTTCACCCGTCCAGCCTGCCTGAAATCAGACAGAGTTAAATAAAATAAAATTATCTTAATATTGTTATTCGGGGATTGTTTTTTTTTGTTATTGTGAGTCGAATTTTATGTTTCAGCTCCGTGATCTGTTATTGCAAACAAGTTTTTAGAATATTCTTGTTAATTATTAGTTAAGGTTTTTGCGTGTTGTAATATGGATCCTACAGCAATACCCTTCTACATTGAATTTACCTATTCAAGTGGTAGATTAACTATCACTTACGAAGTGATCACTGTTACAATAAATAACACAATGTATAATGCAGCTATACACTGGTTTATTAATGAAAGTTCACCTAGTCAATAACAAACTAATGAATAAGCAGATTGGTTTTATTTGCAATTGGAATGTACCAGTTGAATGAATACAAAGATTGTATTTGCTGTATATCGGAGTAGGATGCGCGTGGAATCCGAGGGGCGCGACGCTATGAAACAGCGTATAAATGATCCGTGCGGGAATACATAGGTACTCAATACTATCCTATATGAGTGGCGTGAGTTTGTAACGCCAGTTTTTAAGTTAAGCACAGTAATACAGCTTTGTAACAGCTAATAAGCAACTTTATAGTAATCTGTGCTAAGGTTTAGCAGAAAGTTTCTCGTTGGACGCCGAATTATTATCCTACAGGATTCGAGCGGATTACAAGTAATCTCTTGTCAATATAAGAAGGCCATACAACAGGACTTTTTATAAGATTAGAAAACAAAAACTATATATACAACCTGTTAAAAACTTTGTAAGAATCTTGCAAGTGGGAGGTTTTTTACAGTAAAGGTAGTTTCTAGATTTGGGAAGCTATTTGATGCTTAGCCTAGCTCGGGGTTTGATTTTGATTCTAGCGTGCGGGCGGCAAGTATTAAGTGTACATGCAAGGAAATGTTGCCATTATATTTCAAAAAAAATACGCGAAGTATTGTATTTATGTACACAAATAAGTCAAGGCCGGCGATTTTTTAAATCCCAACCAAAAACGCATCGCTAAATTTTTATCTAATTCTTTCCCTGTGTGCTGTTGTGGCGTTTAGATCTCCTTTATTAATCTTGCTATAATTTGTATCAATGTGACTGTATAGTCTTAGATGTGTCAAAATAAAAGTATAATTTGGCAACAAAGAAAGTAGAATAATAAAGCAATTCGTCTCTACTTAAAGATATATAAACATCAAATTCTAAACTAAATTCAACAACATTCTTGTTAAGAATGTTGTTGAATTTAGTTTATATAATTTTTTTAATAAATATAAATTTTATATTTCTTAGTTTTTTTTTGAGAAAAGCACTATATATGCTTCGGTGGAAATGGCAATTGTCTTCTTATACAATTGTCCTCTCCTGCAACTTGTCTTACAAACTCATACTTGACTTGTAGTTATTTCCAAACTATTTGTTGTTTTTCAAATAGGTGGGATATTTTTTAGCTTCTACTATCTCAAAGCCAGAGACGGCGTAAGGCGTGGGCGGTGTGGGCCACCGCCCACGGCCTCGCGCCTCATAGCCGAAAATATATTTGAAAAAGTATGGAAAATCTTATTTTATATTCCCTTCTTGCACCAACAGAGGACCTCTTAAAATGTACCATTAAGTTTATGCCCACATTAAGTTTAGGTCTTGCGCCGCCACTGCTCAAAAAGCAAGTGTTTAAAGTCCTATGTTGCTTCTGAGCTTTGAATCAAATTAAAAGACAATTTTTATAAAAATTAAGAATATCATTCAGCGTGACATTTCTGAAATACTAGATCGGAGGATGACGGTTGATAGTGCCTGCATACCTATCAGCGCCCTGTACACGATCGCACGATCGAAGGAATAGGGTAGACGACTACAAATGATTATGGCCGTTTTTATACTATAATTATCTGATTTGAGCAATTTATATCTCATGAAAGTATGTCAATATAGAAATTTCAGTTTAATTATTAATTTATATTGTTTTTAGATTTCTAAAAAATGAGCAATTATTATTTACGTAATTCTAATGGAACGAACACATTTATAACATTCACATTAAATGTAATCTTTTTTTTATATACAAAGTATACCTATAAACGTACAAATAATAAAGTTATTTTAAAATTTGTTTATACGCTCATACAAATTTGAAGAGTTTACTGAGTTATGACGTCACGATTGCAGTGTTTTTAGTATAGAGCGTATTTGAGCGACCCGCGACAGCGCCGCAAACATGGCGATGTATCTTCAAAAGTAATAGGTGCAGGTGTACTGTTGGTTCTACAATATTTCTCGCTTAAAAGAGTACTCTTATTATATATTGAACTAGCGACCCGCCCCGGCTTCGCACGGGTGCAGTGAAAAAATGGTTATGGTGGGTTATCCTTAAGAGATAGACATATACCATCGCGCGACTTTTTTGTGGATTTTTGTAAGTTGTACAATACTGTAGTACATTATTTTGGTCTATCTCGTAGGGTTCAGCCAGCGTTTGCAATATAAGCGCAAAAAAAACGTGCTTATTTACGACATCACATTAGAAACCTTCAAATTTATCAGTGTTTCTCTACTATATTATGCATTTATTATACAAACAAACTTTCCTTAAGAATCACTCTATCTATTAAAAAAAACCGCGTCAAAATCCGTTGCGTAGTTTTAAAGATCTAAGCATACATACGGACATACAGCGAAAGCGACTTTGTTTTATACTATGTATTGATTGATGTAATAAATGGTCGCCTACCCAGTTATTTGCGGGCGCGCGGCCTCGGGCGGGGCCTGGCGCTGGCGCGCGCGCGCGGGCGGCGGCGGCGAGCGCGCGGCGCGCGCCGCGCTCCAGCTGCGCCGCCACCAGCTCCGCCAGTGCGCCGCGCTCCGCCAGCATCGACAGGAATGTGCAGATAAACTCATCGTAGTTGTGCGTGCGCCGACAGTCATCCACCTTCATGACACAAGTTAACAAAACAAACAATCCGTCTTTTCTCAAGGATTCTTTAATAATTATAATAATTTATTTTATTCATAACCCATACACATATATATGTCACCGGAAAATAATAAGATCCGTAAGTTTATCAATTTACTAGGAAGTTTATAAACTTTCGTAGGATTCTAAACGGGAGATAAATTGTATTATTTTACGTGCACATTTTCGTAAAAATTATCAATTTCCGACGTCACACGGTAAATTTATAAAGTTTTATATTATTATTCGTTAAATTTTATATTGTTCGACCAATCACGGAAACTCTTAAATATACGCATCTTTGAAATACGTAAATAACACACTGCTCTCTGATTGGTCAATGTTCATAGTAGCAATGCTTGTGTCCATAGACTTTGGTACAATCAGACTTGACAAACTATAAATCGGAAGCAACAATGTCTGGTTTCTCTCTGGCACGGATGTAGTGAGTAGAGTTTGCTATTATCAGTTTCAATAAACTATTTAACAGTTACTAGCTAAAATACAGGAACACTCTTACAAAATACACTAATGAACACTACTTTGCTCTATTTAAATAAAACGACAGAAATTGTGTAATACGAAAGCCTTTATTATTAAGGCCGCGAGGAAGAGAAGTGACACGTGATAGTCAACCAATCAGATCGGGCGTAGCGTTTGGTTATTGCTTACTTATTATTTTACGAGTGAGTTCAGTAAGTTTATCAATTTACGAAAATGTGGACGTAAAATATTACAATTTATCTCCCGTTTAGAATCCTACGAAAGGTTATAAACTTCCTGTAGATTAATAAACTTACGGATCTTGTTATTTTCCGGTGACATATACATTTGGCTAGTGTTATTACAGTAGTTCCAGATTTTATGAAAATAAGTTACTATTATATGGTGTAAATGCATGTGGTTAATATTTGACATTTTAGGCCTGACAATATATTTATAGGATCATTAAAAATGTACATACTAACCAAATTTTCAGAATATTAGTCAAGTTTGTGCAATAACAAACTAAGAATACACATGCCATCACTCCTTTTCTTATTTGAATGTTGTGTAGACTAACATTGACTAAAACTGAAATGCTGGACAGTGGTTAAGGGTTTGTCCTCTATTACACTGGGGTTTGATACAAAATGGACAGGGTGTGCATTACTTACACTACTTAACCCTTCAGGGAGTATACATGTCTAACTTAGAATTATTTTTCAAATTTAATTTTAATATTATGTGGGCCATATAAGATGTATGCTAGTGGTTGATTCTAGTAGCTTGACTCCGATTACAAAATAGCATATAAATTTACAAAAAAGTTTACAAAACAATATTTTCATACCTTGTACATGTCTCTCTTATCATTTTCATCTTTGAGAGCCTGCTGGCACAACTGTATTTCACTGACTATATTGCTCTGCAGAATATTAAGCTCGGAGTGTGAGAGTAACAGTTTCCGCAATTTCAGTGGTTGATCGGGTATTGATTCACAGCACAACAATATTGGTGCTTCATTGCTTCTTACTAGTGCAGTGGTTGATGTAGGAAATACCTATAACAGTGATACTTTAATAGAATATACCAAGAATCGGGTACGCACCATGACGTCGCTCCTAGTAAATGGCATCGGGGAGGGCGATAAGTGTAAAAAGCTCTTCGTGGATGAGGCCCTGATGAGTCACTTTGGAGCGATAGTCATGACGGCCCACGTAAGGAGGTCCGAGGAGGTGGTCATGACTGGGGACGTAAACAAACTTCCCTACATAGACCGAAATGACCACTTTCCAATGACATCTATGACAGGCCTGCGTTGCAGATCAAACCCGGAACGACAGTTGTGTGCACGCACCGCAACCCGCTGGACGGAGCCTACGCCCTCCGATTGATCGACGGGGACGTATATTCGTCAAACCTCCGCACAAGGTCCCTGTCGTGGATAGCATTGGGGAATTCGATAAACATGGGTAATTTTTAAAACCCTTTATCTTACTCACACCCAAGAGGAAAAAGCCCTATTAATAAGTCAGGCCTACGGAAGCTTGGAGGGCTTGAAGACCCCTTACTATCCATGGCCTAATGAGCGGGGCGGTGGTTGTGGTGCGGGTATCGCAAAAGCCAAATAAAATTTACGGCAGCATTCCGCACGCAGTCGTAGCCATATTTTTTTTTTTTTTTTTTTTATAGGATAGGCCAGCAAACGAGCAAACGGATCACCTGATGGTAAGCGATAACCGTTGCCAATGGACACCCGCAACACCAGAGGAGTCACAGAAGCGTTGCCGGCCTTTTAAAAGGGAATAGGGGGAATAAGGGAATAGGGGGAATAAGGGGAATAAGGGGGGTTGGGCCTCCGGTACCCTCACTCACTCGGCGAAACACAGCGCAAGCGCTATTTTACGCCGGTTTTCTGTGAGGCCGTGGTATCACTCCGGTCGAGCCGGCCCAATTCGTGCCGAAGCATGGCTCTCCCACAATAAAATATCAAGGCACACCAGCACATGTGTCTACTATACGGGACACTGTGCTGATGATGTCATTGTGCGATTAATTTCCGAAGCACAGGCGGCGACTCCGTGCGAAATTATAAATTACAACCTGAAAATGGCGCTATGATAGCGGGACGACAAAGTCAAACAGCAACTCCTCTCGAGACTCGAGTTAGAAGCAGGGCGATCACAAGTTACACGGGAGGAGTTTTGCGAAGATCGTCCCACCAGCATATTTTCTAGGACACTACAAGCCCTCAGTAGGGCTTTACTCAAATAAATATCAAATGAGTAGATATAAATATAATAAATTAACTAATAGCAATAAGGTAAGGGTTTAAGGGAAAACAAGATTAACCATAAAACATTTGAAAAAAAACTTGTTGTCAATAATATATTAGCAATATTAACCAGGAAATATATATATATATATAATAAATTTAATGTAAACAAATAACATGTAATAATTCTATAATTATATTAATAGTATTTAACTTATAATAAACAAAATGTAAAAACTAACCATAGATATTAAACATGTCAACACAACAAGTCTTAAGAAATAGTTAATAATAGTTGTAATAGTATATTCTAGTAGAATATTGATATAGATGGGGCTATGACTGTGGGGGACCATCTGTTCCCACAAAATGGAGAAAAGACACCTTCTCCCTACAGATAATTGATATGTTACTTAATTGTTAGATAATGGATAGGGATATAAAAAATACTAACACACACAAACAAAAAAGAGTGCGGACCAAAGAGTCTGCAGAAAATCAGACAAACATTATAAAAAAAAGTAATACTCTGTTATTTAAACTAAGTACCTAATGGAAATCCTCACAAATATATATTTTTAATACTTACATCTCTAACAATCTCATTGTCTCTACTAATGGTTACAAATTTTACAACTGTGCCTTGTTCAACAGGATCCACTAAAATAAATAATATTGTATTTAAATATTTAATTTAATTTTGACAAGTAATTATACACTTCATATTTATAATTGCTTTTAATACAGCAAAATATAGATTTAATGCACTTTAATATACCTAATATAAGGCTGTTGTCTTGTTGTGGTCTGTCCGTAGCACCAATTTCAATTGTTACTGGCTGGGTGAAATCTATATCATATGTTTGTACTTCTGATGATTCCAAACCAGACAGTATGCTTTCCTCACTCAGTTGTGGAAAAGCATCATTGAGCAAAATATCATTACATTCTTCAGGATTTTCCCCTTGTCCTGAAAATTATGTCATATATTTTGATAGCCAGCTTTGATATTGCTATTTTTCAAAATGATAATTCACAAAATGCTTACTTTTTGCCAGAATATGTCGCAAATGTTTTCCAATTTTGGAAATTGCTTCTTTAATTCTTTTTTGATTTAGCTCAAGGGCTCCTAATTTTTGGGTAAATGCAATTCTTCGATCAGGAACTACAGCCATTAAATTAAATCTAAAGAAATTTAAAATGAAAATAGATATAACACTAAACAATCTAATAAAATTACTTCAGACCAACTACATTAATTTTCTAATCAATTACCTTATATCATGTACTTGTTCTCCAGTATCTCTGCCTAGCCGTTCTGCCATTACTCTTCTGAATTTATGAGTCCAATCCTCATCTATCGCCCACGGCCCATGATCTGTTGGGTATGGCTTGAGACCATCCAATTCAAACAAATGTCCATTAATTGGTACAAAACTAACAAAATGGTATGCTTCACCTAAAATGATATAATAATACTGGATCACTTAGGTATTAAATAAATTTTAATACCTAAGTGATCCAGTATTTAAATTATATATTATAATGAAAATTTTTACAAGTTATTCTCCCAAGTATAGTCTGGTATTCAAGTAAGTGGTGATACTATAATTCTTTTCCTGTATACGTTTTTGAAAAGTTTATTGTGTAATATAATTTTTATACCAGTGAAGCGCCCTGTAGGTACACCAGCATTTTTGTCAGTCTTTTTTCGTGCTTGTGGGATGGCATGTGAATTATGAGCACATGCTAGTTCAGGTGTGTTGCCTATGGCCCAGCCTTTGTTTTCAGGATTCATACCCAAAGTATGGTGCTAAAAATAAATTCAGAAATCAAATGTTATGATTAAAAAAAAAACAGTTAATACTAAAAAGGTAGCTTCAAATCTTTATCATTATCATTGATGTTTGGTGCTTATTATATGTGATCAGCAAAACAAAAAAAATGTGACATTCAAAGCTTTTCTAAGAATTTGAATAAATGTGTGAAGATACTGATTTAAAAGTGTACCTTTAACCGACTTAGTGTTTCTCCAAGATGTAGATTAGCACAGTTAAGTAGTACTGAAATTAATGCATGAGTAGCACAGCTATTTGGTACCATTTGCTGGGCAAAAAATATATTATTGATGGTTTCTTCATCTCTTACATAGCTTTCTATTTGCTCTACAAATTTTCGTCTAGATCTTCTTTCTTCAATCCACCGAAATAAGAAAATAAATCCATAAACAGGACTTTCTAGTGGTTTATGTAGATCATATATCTCTTCTACCTGTACTCCCTTGACCCCAAAGTCTTCAAGTAGTAATGTAAATAATCCAGGGTCACTTTCCAATTCAAGCCACCCTTCTGTAAGGCTATTTAGTTCTACAGGCATGTTTTTCGTAGGAATTTTCATGAGGGTGAGGTCTATCTTAATATTTATTAAGATATTATTTTTGGAAAAGTACTATTTTATTTTAGCGCATCCGCTAGCATAGGTAATATTATGTATGTATCACTACACAATTCGCTATTACGACAAAATACAAAACAAATTTAACTTTAAGGAAACGTCAATATAACTAACCCTGCGGTCCGAATTGGACAAATACTTGATAACAATTTAATAACTTTAAAATATGGAACAAGTATTTGTCTTTAATTTAACGGAATAGGCGTTTTGTTCTGCTTTATTGCTAGAGATATGATATCACACCGTATGTCATTTCTGGAACTGCCGTATTGTCGATATAGATCAGGTCAATTGTTTTGGTTGGTAAAATAATGACTTGATTTACTGACCAAACCCATTAGTAGAATTCTGTAATCTCAGTAGAACTACATTGCATCTACTGAAAATTTAGTAGAACTGCACTGCTCAGGAGGCAACACAATAGTGTTGCCTCCTGAGCGAGCAGACACCAAAAAGGTAGAAGGGCAGTGTTTTGTCGATAAGAGACCAATACAACCTATATGACTGAGGTTGCAGTGTATCCACAAAGATTTCCTATCTCTTAATCATGGCAGAAAAACAATACAAATACTCACCGTCCGGAATTCATACTTATAATATTACACCTATTTACTAACCTACACCTATTAACTAATAGCACAGCCTGATAATAGTTTTCATAACGTCACATATTTCAATTGCATGAGTTCATTTCTAATTAGATTATTTGTACATACAGTTAGAGAGGTTATGTATAATTTGTAAGTTAAAGTCAATAGCGTGTAAAGGCTTAATTCGGACTGCAATAAAGTATTTCGATTTTAAAGGGCAAAGGAATTTAAACCAAACATTAAGTTATTTATTTAAACTACGATTTTTAATTCGAGTCAGTAAAATGACAAGTGCAACTGTCACTGATACAAAAAAGGGTGACCCACTACAACCCACTACAATAGTGATGTTCGGCAATCAATAGATTTAGACATTTAGTCATGCTTTATTTTATTAGGTATCAAAGCGTTTTTTTATTGTAAATATGTAATACATACCATATTAAATAATATGATTTGTGACACATGACACTGGAAATGTCATTTTACTGACTCGAATTAAAAATCGAACTTTAATATTGTCATTCACTAAAGGGAATTATTTTTAATTTTGTTTGTGAAGTGGTAACATTTGAGGCACCGTCTAGGATATAGTATTAAATTAAAGAAAATCCGCATTGAAATCATCTAAATTCATGGACAAAGTAGATGATACTGTTTAAATGGCCAAGTGGTTTTCGGGACCCAGGTCTATATTTTGGATATGTTGTTCTCCTGGTCGAGCTGAGCAAAAAATGTAATGATCGTAAAAAAAGTTAACGACTCATTTAGCCGCTAAGGGGCTCTGAAGTCTGAAAGGAGAGTGTTTTATCGTATTAAGTGTGTATTAATACTACAAATAAACTGACAATGCCGAATCTAAACGCCACTCAAGTTACTCTAGGGCCGTTGCTCTAATTGAAACTGGCTACACCTACGAAAATGTGACTCAAATTTTACGAGTATGAAAAGCCAGTCAGCTGACTTAAATCCTATAGAGCACATATGAATTAAGCCGGACGACAATTTTGGAAAGAAATCCTCCGCTGCTAATTTGAGAAAGCTTAAAAACGCGTTATATGAAGAATGGAACGCAATCTCTCAAGATTTTATTGATAACTTAATCAGGAGTATGCCAAAGAGCAGTTCGAAGAGCTAGAGGAGGCGACACTAAGCACTGATTATAGCCCACGTTACAGGCTTTCCTAAGCATTATGAAAAAAATGAATAATCTTTAAGTACAAAATTATTTCAATCTGTAAATTTATTTATTTTTTTCTTAATTTGAAAGAAAGAAAGAAATCCAGTTTATTGTAACATCACACGACAGTACACAATTAACAAATGAGATGCAGACAAGACAATTAACATTACAACAGCCAAACTGTGATATCGCCGTGCGATGTCACAACTGCGTCAGCTCAGTATAAGCAGCAAGCAGGGCAAGCTGCACTGGTCTTCTGCTACACGCAATGGCGACATCGGATACATACATAGACATACTACATTGATTTATACTACATTAAAACAACGGTCTATCATGACAGAGGAACAATAAATATAACTACTTACAATGTCAAATCAGTGATAACTTAATTTCAAATTAATATATTTACCTTATACATATACACTATCAAAATAGAGATAAAATAATATATGTGGTGGATCAACAATAAAGAACAGATACACTTAGCCTAAGAACACGATGAAACAATCAAGCATGTACTTATTTAGATCATATGATAAATATTGTGTGGGACACAGGAAACACAGGAAACAACCACCATGCGCAGCGTGCATAACTTAAGGTAAGTTTTCATTGCCAATTGTCAATACACTTTTGAAGTTTTAATAAATGTAATTTTAAACTTTTACTAAACGAGTACCGTGACTTCAGCATGCGAATGGGGGGAGGCAAGTCGTTCCAACACTTGGAAGCTGCATATTTAAACGACCCACGGAATGTGGCAGTGTGGTGTTTCGGAATTACAATCAGGTACGTTGCTGCACGAGTATTATATGGATTTTTATTACTGGACCAGTTAATTTTACTAAATAAGTACTCAGGTGAGCCTGTGTGCACAATGTCAAACAATAAGGAAGCAAAGTGAAGACTTCTACGTTCGTTCATCTTGAGCAAGCCTGCGTTGTTAAGGAAGGGAGTCACGTGCGATCTAGGAGGAATAGTGAAACAATACCGTGCACAGGCATTTTGTACTCTCTGTATCTTATTCCTAGTACGTGCTAGTAAACAAGGACCAATAACAGTGTCAGCATAATTAAGTAAAGACAGAACCAAACTTTCACATAGTCTAACTCTCATACTCTCCGAAAGGAATGGCCTATATTTATAAAGAACCTTCAGCCGATAGAAACAATTTGTAACAACCGCCTGAATGTTCTTTTCAAACCGTAAGTTTGATTCAAAGATGACCCCAAGGTTTCTGGCTTCCGTAACTATCTCTATGGGCTGGCTGAGAATCTTTATTGGTGGCTGATGCTCAAGGATACCAGCAACCTGCTTATCTGAATCAAGAACCATGTATTTGGTTTTACAAGGGTTCAATACCAGACCACTTCTACTGGACCACTGTGATAGGTATTTGAGATCCTCATTTAACATGTCCACAGCTATGGAAATTTCTTTGGGATGAGAGCTAATATAAAGCTGGACGTCGTCAGCATATAGGTGGTATTTACAGCTTTTGATGTTGTTACAGATGTCTGATGTATACAAGATGAAGAGAATCGGCCCCAATATTGACCCCTGTGGTACCCCCCTTGTCACGGCCTTGCATTGAGAGCGTACAATTGAACCATCATCCCTCATGATTTCAACCATTTGTGATCGATTAAACAAGAAATGGTGAAACCATTTGATTGTGGCAGTATCAAATCCATAGTAGGCTAGCTTTGAAAGGAGTAGTGGGACATCCAGGCAGTCGAAGGCACGCGAATAGTCAAGAAGTACCAGTAAAGTACCCATACCCCTATCCTGAGCAGAGAGTACGTCATCCACCACATTCAGAAGTGCAGTTGAGGTACTGTGCCTCTTTCTGAAACCGGATTGTAACTGAGGAAGCACTGAGTTGGATTCAAGGTATTTAATCATTTGAATACTAATGGCCTTTTCAACAATTTTGGAGAGACAAGGTAGAATGCTAATTGGTCTCAAATCACCGACACAGACAGGATTGTGCTTTTTCGGGATAGGCTTAATGATGGCTGTCTTCCACAAATCTGAAAATTGCGAGTCAGTTATGGACCTGTTCACTATTGCAGTAATTGCACTGAGTGACTGAGGCAGAGCCAATTTCAGCATTTGAAGTGAAATCCCATCAACACCTACAGCATCTGAGTGAAAGCAATTAATAATTTTAGCAACGGCATCCTGAGTGATCAGAGAGAGGGAGAAGGTTGAGGCACTGTGCCTATGGTGCTCAAAGAAGGTCAGCTGAGAAATACTTATTGGAGGGGTAAGAGGTACTTTGAGAAAAGTGTCATTGATCATGTCAGGCTCAAGACAAGGTAAGAAGCAATCTTGATTGTTTTTAAACACAACATGCCTCTTAAGACTCTTCCACAAGGCTTTCGGGTTATTAATATTTTTGTTGATATGTTGTTCAAAATAACTTTTTTGTTCATGATATAAAGCTTGGGTAACAACAGATCTCATTTCTTGGTAATGCTTCTTACGAGAGTCACTGTTCGTCTTTTTATATCTAGCATGTGCCTTATCCCTAATATACATCATATCCTTAACAGTGTCAGTGATCCACGGATAACGATGTGACTTCACTTTGACTGTTTTGAGTGGTACATGGAGATCAAAAAGTTGGGTTATAAGAGAATTGAAAGTCACAACCATAGTGTCAAGATCATGTAAATTCTCAATATATCCCCAGTCAATCATATCAAGATCTCTCTGGAATAGTTCCATGATAATGTTTTTGTAAGGCCTGTAGGTAATGCGCTGTGGAGTTGGCTTATCTTTTTTCACTGCAATTTCCACTGAAACCGTAGCATGTTTTCCAAGCTCAGGTATATGTAAAATATCCACATTCCTGACTGTTGCATCAGTGCAGAACAAATCAATCAATGTCGCACTATGATCTGTAAAATGGGTTGGAGAAGTTACCACTTGCTGGAGATTAAATGTATTAAAAAAATTTGGTTAATTTTTGCCATTTGATCGCTTGTTTTTTCGACATTTGCAATTTTAAATTAACGAATAATAAATAAATCCAAATTACAAATAAATATATAACGACATGTCCATGATTTTTTGTTTTATACACACTTTTTTTGCGTTCCTCATAATTTTTGGATGAGTGTATATTTTGTACGTATGTTATATAAACAACCGAATCTCATTCTAACCACATTTGCGCTTATTTCCATATTTTCGGAAGTATGCTAATATTAGGATAATTCACTAAACATGGACTTAATATACAAAAGTATGTCCATGAGCCTTAATTGTTGTTCAAGCTTTTGACATTTTATAAACAAACTAAAGGAAGCTTAAACAGTAATTTTGAAAGTCAACCCAATAAGCTTAGGTATTAAATTTACTTGTGAAGTAAATTGCACCTATAGTTTGTGTTTCTCATTCGACTATTGTAATTATTCTAAGTAACACGTCAAGCTTTAGAGCTGCACGAAAACCGCCTCCATTACCAGCTACATAACAGCTGTCTCAAGGTTAGTATGTAGTCTGAAGCGATATAGCTTTTAACTTTTCAAACGATTGTTAGTGAATGAAATAGACCATACAGAGAGTACGGGACGGAAAAATATAGCTTAAGGCTATGTTTAGCATCGGAGCAAGGAATAACTTTTTCAATCACTTTATAAATTTGAAAATCCCAATTCCCATGCTCTAGTGTGATATTTACCTCCTGTAGATATTATATGTCTTAGAGTATTTAAGAAATATATAGAGTGGCCCTAGTATGTATGATTTGCAAGCATAGTGTAGTTTGCAAATGATTTCAGCGTAACATTACTTATTATTTGCTGTGTATTGTGCAATAAAATAATTGTATTATAATCGTCTTCAATCTGAATCACCGAACCTAACAATCATAACTGTACAATTATATAAAAATGTCAGTATCACTCCACCTGTGAACACCTGTCACGTTCTGTTGTATGTACAGACATATTAAAAGTATTTGATTAGGGGATGATTGATTAAATCTTTCTATCAAATCGACTATTTACGAATGCATAGTAGTCGCAAAGCGTTCGAAATGCCTAATAGTCTATTTAATCATCCTACATGTGAAAACTGATCTTTTAAGAGGTCATCTATACAATACCCAACTTACAAGAATTCTAGTATAAAAAACTTCACTGGCTCGGCAGTGACCCTGTGGATAGTTATGCATATACTTTTTAGTTATTTTCTTGATATCATTGACATGACCTTTGATAAAACGTAAAATATCGCGAATAAAATTTCGATTCAAACCCTTATTTATCCTCTTTTTCTTGTGCACCTGTAGTACTTCAATCGTGTATAGGTAAAGATTCTCCTCTATATTTGTTTCTGTTAATTTTCACACAGAGGATTCGTACTTAGATAGTCTGCTAACAAAATGTTTTCCTGAACAATGAACAATGTAGATCTAGTCAAACTTCTAGAGATGTTTCTCACTTTATTTAACTGACTTGGTGAACCGTGTTTCGCCGGGTCAGCTAATTATATTCAATTATGATACTGCGGCAAGAATTGAAAATAAACCTATTGATAAATCAGTGGGTACTGCTGTGAACATGTTAATTAAATATCTCTGTACACCCCTCTCGTGTCCCTCCCTACTCACAGTTGTCGGTCGATGCCGGCCAGACAGACCGCGTTCGACTCTTTACACGTTGGGACTTTTAGCAATGAGTCAAACATGATACCGTCACGATGCGCTTTCTATAGTCGCCGATGTTTGTCTTAGCAAAAATGTCTTGTTTGTAATATTATGTAGATTACAAAAAAATTAATTACAAATATTTTCTATATATTTTAATTAAAAACAATAATATGAGATGACTTTGTAGGTGGGAGCAAGACGTTAATCTGTAAAATTTCTTCAATCGATTTTCAACTAAATATCGCACGCAATATAGACTTCAATATCAAGTAGAAAAAAGATATGGTTGTGGTATTTTTATGTACTTTCTGCCAATATGCTGTAAATTTGAACAATCAAACTTTACACACTTGTGTTATAGTTAGTATACCACACGATACTGCATCCGTACTTGTAGCTTTTTTTATGAGTCTTGCTTTATTTGAGGAAGGCGAAAGTAGGGTTTTCAGTCTTACAGGCAAATGCTCCTCGTTCATAGGTCAAACCAAACATATTTGTGAATCTGCATCAGTCATTAATTTTTTTTAAATAAAAGTGAAACGTAAGCATGCTTTTAGAAATCGTACTACCGAAAATCGCAGTGTGTAAAAGACCTTATATTCATGCTGCAATTCAACAGGGGGACGCATAGGGACCATAGGGTGCTGCGTTATAGAAGCGGTGTGTGTCTAGTAATATAAGTATTATATATGTCAGCGAGGGTGGGATGTCTCGTTCTCTCGTAGTTATTTCCATTATCAAAAGGGTATCGTTTATCATAATGGCGGATAACTGTGATTTTTTTAAATTAAATTGTTCATTTTATGTGCATGATGTGTTGATGATTATTAAAGATTTTTAGCAGAAAGCCAGGTATTTTATGACAATTGTGTCAAAGAGATACTAAAGGCCGGCAACGCGCTGATGATACCTCTGGTGTTGTTTGTGCTATGGGCGGCGGTGATCACTTACCATCAGGTGACCCGTTGGCTCGTTTGCCTGCTATTATATATAAAAAAAAAGAGATCAATGAAGGGTTTGCTGATTTGTTGAAGAACGACACAACATTGTCCGCTGATTCCTAATGTACAGAAGAATAAAACAGAAATCTATTTTCAACAACATTTATTAATGTATGTACATTTAAATCATCGTCTATTTTGTACAATGTACAAATAATAAATGCACAACTTCAGCATTGTAAAATCTTATTATAGGTATAGGTACAAGTAAATCAGGCACGCTTAAAACATGGATAATGTTTGATTGTAACAATTAGCACAGATCACACATTTAATTGTAGTAAAATTTTGGTCCCATTAGGTATAAATTACTTAAAGCGTTTACCGTTCATACGCAAAAAGTTGAAAAAGAATTTCGACAAAAGCAAAGAATTGATGGAGGCGTTTGGAAATTGCAAGTATTATTAAAAATTTTAACTTCAAATCAACTGCGGCTCGCATGTTGATATAGGTGGGAAAAAAAAACTGTCATTTAGTGACGGAAAATTGGGAAATACGTCAGCCTGTTTCAAAATTAGAGATCATTAAAAGGTTGAAAGTTTGATTATGAAATTACAAATGCATTTAAAACTACAATTATTCTGTCTGACATAATAGATTAGTTAAATTGCTATAGTTCAGCCTGTGTTCCGATCTCATCAATGGCAGAGTTTAGTTGTGCAATCACAATGTGTACAGATGACAAATTATACAAGTTTATCTTTGAAAGCTTTTATGTTACATCTGTTATTTGAAGACTAGAATAGAATATACAATAATGGATCGGATTCATACCAAAGAACGTAATGTTGTTAAATAAGCAGGTAATCTGTATTAAGTATAATTCATTTTTAAGAAAGAGGAGTAAACCACATTACTTAATATGTAAGCGTAACCTTCAAATCTAAAAATTTGTTACAATAATTAAGTTAATAACGATAATTAACGTTAACAGAGTTTTTGACAACCAACAACTAGCTGTTTGACAAAATCGACATTATGGAGCTTATAATAATAATAATTTAAGTACTCAGTTAAACTCGTTGCAATGACAATCATCTATAATCGTCCTTGGTTGGAAATGAATTAGTTTTAGTGCGCTTAGCCTTAACGTGCAAATAATGTGCAATGGCACTGTGCTACTATTGCTATTCAAATAAATCACTAAATCAGTATCTTTAAATTATGTAAAATATATTTACCGCGATTGGAACATTTCACATTGGAAGAGATTTTTGTAACTTATACAATAACGCTAACAAAAATATTACTTATACAAAGTTTTCATAATCGTATGTACATGTCGGTTCATTAAGTAACTAACAATACACTTTCCATAATATCACATAAGTACACGTCGCTTCTATCTTGAATACCCTATAATTATATTCAAAAAAATCGTTTCATGTGTGGATATGTATGCACTGACGTAGAATAACATTATAATACCGCTTCGTCGCACTGAGGCAAGTACGGGGTACAGTATATATAAGTCACTATTATAAGTCTCATCACATGAAACAGCAGTCGGTTTGAAGTACAATGTAGTCGGGCCGAGCCTTCATCTGATAGTGTGGCTGGGGTTGTAGGGAGGTGGTGGAGTTTTGGGGACCTGGGAGCGGTGGACGGGGGCTATGTGCGGGGCGGCGGCAGCGGCGTCGTCGGGTTGACCGGGGATCACGGACACCTCGGTCAGGTGTGGCAGCTCTACACGCGCACTGCTCGTGGCCGGCAGCAACCGCGCTGGGTTTAGCTTGATGGCGTCATCGTACGTGGGTGGTGCACCCGCCACCGTGTCGTAGTCTGGTGGTTTCTGTTGCATTGTCTCCTCATCCGGCATCGAGATCACGTGGATGGGGTCGTCAATCTATAACCAATGACAGACACCTTGTTAGATTAAGAATATTTTAGTACATCACACATTTCTGTTCTCTGTTATAGAGAGCAAAGATGGCAATCTCTTGTATCCATACTAATATAGAAGAACTAGAGTAACATTTATAGGGGTAAAGAATATGAGTTTGGATGTTTGCGGATATCTGCGGATAGCTGCTACTGTGGCGATTTTGATTAAATTTGGAATAATTTGAAACCTGACAAGGACAAGGATAATGTCATTCATGACTATCACCTATTACGAAAATCGGCGAAGCCGCGAACGAAAGCTAGTAATTATATGAAACTGGAGAGTTTGTTTGGTTCAAAGCAATAATCTAGGGATGTAATGTCGATTTATAAAAATAATTCATGAAGAAATTCAAAGAGGAGCACTAATAAAAAATATGCCACGGGTTGGCAGCAGTCTTTAATATTATTTTATACTCATAATGGCGGGGGGCATGCATAGGTTTATCAACACTTAAATTTACGCAGGTAAAAACCGGTTTTTGAGAAATATATATCTTTGTTTTATCAACGATGGATTAATAAGATTATGAGTATATCGATGCCACTTTAGCCTGTCATGAGATGAACCGGAACGATAACCCTGATAACAAAAAATAGACGTTCATTCAATTTTTGATCCACGCAAAATATGCATGAAAGATAATGTAAGATATGATATACGTATCACACACATCCATTCTGTTCAAGTGCCTCCCAAGTTAAGAGAGAGATTAAAAAGTGCTACTTCACCGTCATACTAGTAGGTCTCAATCAGTGACGTAAAAGATATTGCATTCGGTTAATATTATTACCTGAAATATTCAGTTTACATATACATCCGTACACAATTTTGAATCCCAACTAATGTTATAAATGCGGAAGTAACTCTGTCTGTCTGTTACGCTTTCCCGCTTAAACCTCGCAACCGATTTTGATGAAATTTGGTACAGACAATCTTTAGACCCTCAGACAGAACTAAAAAAAGGGATGAAGGGGTTGAAATAGAGGTTGAAAGTTTGTATGGAATTTCTTAAAGATAAAACCATGAAACTTTCTATTTAAACACTTGATAAGCAATCATTAAACATTTGTTCTAGCATTTTTGATATTTCGACCAGCTAGGGGGTGAAATAAGGGTTGAAAATGCAAGTTCGTCAAATATTACGTCATAAGATACAAAAAATCGTTTGTTCTAGCATTTTGACATTTTTACCAGTGTGGGGGTGAAATAGGGGTTGAATTGAAGATAAGACCATGAATCTTGGTACCTTAGACATAAGGGACCAGGATTGACAAAAACTAATTTAACGCGGGCGAAGCCGCGGACGGAAGCTAGCTCTAATATATATCAACAATAGTATAATAAGAAAATACATATTTTAAGTTTACAACTGAGCTACCTGAAGCAAGCTACAAGCACGTAGAAGTCTGGTTTACAGGGAATGGTCTCGAAATATCATTGGTTAAGGGTAAGCGAAGAGAGGCTAACCTGGATTATGATTTCTTGTATGAGATACAATCTGTACATGTACAAGAATGTGCTGCACAAGCGCTCTGAGTAACATCACACAAATTCGCAATTGGTTATACATAACAGAAGTATATTGTTTAGGGGATCACAAATCGCGATACATTTGTTTGTGCCGTTTCCACTGGTTGGTATGTTTAATCAACACGATCGGGTTCACACATGATACGACTCTGTTATATTATAATTTAAAGTAATATGTAAATACCTGATGTGTGTCCGGTGACGCACGGTCGTTCTGAGGTTGTCGCGCAGGCGATTGCAGCCAGCAGCACATGGCGGCGCAAATGAGCAATGCGCCGGCCACAATACAGGCTACCCCCACGTAGCGCACCGGCTCCGCATAATCCTCGGCCAGCCCCAGCCAGTTGATCAGCGCGCCGGCGCACAGCAGCACCATGCCGTAGCGGTACGGCCTCTGCGACTGGCGCCCTTCGTCCAGCGACATGCCTGGAAAGAAATGAGCAAGTTGGTTATTCGTTTGCTATGTAAGGGTTCAAATAGAGCGCAACCATTAAAACGCACAGCCCATTTCGTAATTTTCTCTCTCTCCCCTTTTATGATATATTAGGCTGAAAGCATTAATTTTTATTTTTGATAATACAATCCAACTGTCTGCAGTCACTGTTACTTATGTAGAAGATCTGCACAAGTAACAGTGGTTGCTACGAATTACACATTTAGACACCGTCCGTTCTTTGCTCTACATAATTAAGAATTACTTAAATTAATTTGACGAGGAGTAGAATATTTATCCATTCATACCATTGTTGTATATACCATACGTTAGAAATAAAAATCTTACTACACAAAGTCTGAAAGTGCGACAACTTATGGCTTCCCCATATTCATTAACTCTATTTGTTCAAATAATTTTCTTTTGTTGTAGCATTAACTCTATTTGTTCAGATTTGTTCCAAATGTAGATTTGACATTGATAACAAGAGTCAGGTTTAGCATATATTAAACGGTTTTCAACCGTTGTCTAAATTTGAATATAAGTAATCTAGTACTACATTTATTTACACAACTTGTAGGCAGGGTACTTCAACACAAATGTTTTTTTCCAAATCAGGACAAATTTGTGGAGTGAGTGTGTGTTTTCATTTCTTTATTTACATGTGGATACGTTATGTTTATGATAATACATATTATACTTGCTTATTGCTGCTGCACAATAAGCATCAACAGTAGTTATGTTTTTTTTATGAACATATCAAAATCATTGCATGCCATTTATGAACTTTAACTTTATACTAATCAAAATCGTCATGATAAAAACACTAATATGTCATTTATAAATGAGTTATGTATATTTTTTTTATATTTAACTTAGTAGTGATACCTCTTATGAACAATAATGAAGTTTCTGTTCTATTTACGTACTAGTAAATCTAATGGAAAATCATTATATATAACAGTTGAGAGGAAATGGAGTTCCTCAATTGTATTGAAACGCGATGTCGATACTGCCATTGAGTGGGGCAATGGCACGTAACGGGATCGTTTCGGAAACCAGCGGTAAAACGAAAGTTGGGAAAGTTCACAATTAGATGATGCATGTTGGTGACGGCTGACGGCGAAATGCACGCTGTCATCGTCTCATTCGTGTCAGGGAAACGTACTCTTAAGCTTTTATTTTCAGTCGCGTGTCGAAAGGTCGCTTAAGCGTTTTCTCGAGGAAAATGACATTCGGTTGACATGAGCAGCAGACTCGAGATGCTGAGCTGATTGAGGTCAGCTAAGACAATGGACTGTCGCTTTGTAGGTCAAGTTCGCGTCGCACCAATGATTGCGAGCGCGTTGCAATAACATCACAAAAAAGATGGCTGGCATTGTTTTTCTTTAATGAGAAACGGTTAATATGCTGTATGACCGCAGTAAAAGTAAAATTATTGTTATGTCGATGTACACACAGAAACATTTAAGAATTTACAGGGTGTACTTAAGGTAATTCTTATTCCGTTTGTAATACAGGCGGTGTTTACAAAGGCAAGGCTTGATGTGCTATTTACTGACCGTATATTCAATACTCTTTTCATAACAAAAAACGGCTTAGACGCAACGACGAAATGTTAAATATTTTTTTAGCGAAGCTATAAAGTATTGTAAACGTACGATGTATATTACTACAATATTAGATATAAATACACAGCAAAATAAGTATTATTATATATGTATCTGATTATTGCTGTGTATTTGAGAAATAAATTATTATTTTTGTCGCTTATATTACGCGTCTTTAAAAGACCTTTACAAGGCGCGCGTGGGGATATAGATCCAACGCGTAGAGGCCATTTAAATGAAATTTAATGAAAGTGTGCATGGAGTGTACCAATTGGGTAGACGTCAATTTTTTAAATTCAATATATAATAAGAGTAGTCTTTTAAGTGAGAAATATTGTAGAACCAACAGTACACCTGTACCTATTACTTTTGAAGATACATCGATATATTTGCGGCGCTGTCGCGAGTCGCTCGAAAACGCTCCACACTAAAAACACTGCAATCGACTGATATTTCTATATTGACATACTTTCATGAGATATAAATTGCTCAAATCAGATAATTATAGTATAAAAACGGCCATAATCATTTGTAGTCGTCTACCCTATTGGGTCTAATTCAAAACGTTTGAGGAACACTGCATTTCGATTTTGGTGGTAATGAGAATCGGGCTATGGAAGAGACTCCGGTCACCTGCCTTCTCAAAGCCTCCTAATTCATTTAAATATGGTAGGATTATTATATGATTTATTGACTTAACTTACTCCAAGTAAGTCTGCGAAGGTAACGATTGTGTTATTATACAAGCCCTTCCATGCCATTTCACTGATAGTACGAATGAATTATTGGAGATATAGAAAGGTGAATACTTTACAAAACAACAACGATAAGGAGAAATAAGCACTGTATCATGAACAAAGAGTGATCGGGAGAAAAAAAATTATCTTATCAGATCTACATACCTAGCATAATCAAATAAGCAGCGATGACCCAGCACATGTTAATAGTTTATATCGCACGATTTTTGCGTATAAAATATGGATTTGGAACGTCTTACACGTATGAAGCACAATAGCAATATGGCACTATTTTAACGTGGCAGCGGCTAGTTAAGGTATTTTAGCCATTTATATCTAATCTCTTTTATCACTGACATAACTATTCTTGAAATAAAGACACTTGAAATAGGTAAAAATAAAACTTGATAGTTAAGATTGATGACCCAATGGATATTGATTATGGTCTCATTCATGACTTAGATAAAAATAAAGAGGCGATGTTGTTTCCAGGCTACGTTAAGTGCTAGCTAGGGTCTTACTACGTGGTAAGACTGTATTTTAGCTTGATTAGCATTTTATTATTATAAGCAAAACATTAACAATAACAATATAATTTTGGAAAGAGATATTAAAGGTATTGTGTTAATGTTAATTATAACAAACATAAGAATAAGGTGAACTTACCCGTTCCGTAACTACTTAACACACAGGAAGTGAAATTTGTTACGTTGAAATTAATTTATTTATGGAAAATGAGAATATTTAGTCAAAGTTACGGTTTAAGAGGTACGGCATCCGATTTCGATAATCTTGTATTATGATACAAGATTAATCCGATTTCGATAATCTATAAAGTTGTTATTAAATTGCTTAAAGAAGTTCTTTGATATGCTATGCAATTGCATAGCATGTCAAAGTCAGCCAAAGAAGAGAAATTATATCTAAATATAGTTATAATAGTATCGCAATTGAGTAAATATATATTATAATTAATAATTACATATGTGGATACAGTTCAAAGTACTTTTATAAATAGTATTAAGAAATACTATTTATAAAAAAAAGTACAGGACACATACACCTAGTAAGCAAATTAGGGTATGCAAAATTAAATGGTAATAAAATAAATGAAATTAAAATGTCAATAATACACAATTAATTAAAAATACAACTTTGATCGAAATATTCTTATGTTTACGTTTAAATTGATTAATTGCAGAATTTTGAATGTCATTTGGAAGCTCATTACACATTTTTACAGTCATTGCAAATCGCATTTTTGGTAAATTATAGATTTATTATATACTTACGTATAGATTGGCAATAAGAGAGAGAAAAAGCATAAATCACGTATACATATTATCTAGAATAAGATCGATAGACGAGGCTATTCACGTACATAGCCACGGCCTGTAAGAGCCGATAGTTGACTTCAAAGTTAATATAGCATAATAATACTAATTCTGAGCTTTTGATTTAATTATAGGACAAATTCAATTACGGCTACGTGTGCAGTGCCTGAGTGTAATTCCTCAAGTATGATAATCCTTAAAATTTTAAGGAACGCTTATTTATAAGAAATATGTATGTGACCTTATCTATCTTTTTTTAGTAAACGTTTTGGATATACCAAGGGAAAAATGTAAGGCAATTTCGGAGTTTTGTGTATGATTGCCTAGTATCCTGTAAAAACAATTTCAGTATTATTGACATGCGTATATAATCATATGATTCCTCAGTACTATAAAGACATGATATAACCAAAATTCTTCAAAAGAAAATTTAAAACTTTTTATAATAAACACTTATAAGCAGACGGCTGTCGCCGCCGCCGCCATCGCAGTACGGCTTCGCCAGTACGGTTCCTTTAAAACGGATAATATTCGCTAAATGGATTAACCACACACATGCTTCGCCACCTGTTCCGTTAATGTCTTCCCGTTTTTAATCTTGAAAGGAAAAACTGCAAAAGTTTGTCATTTTATAATATAATTTGTGTTTATTATATTGTTATCTACTTATGATTTTCTTTTAATTATGGCAACAATAGTCAGATTAAAAGTGTTTTAGCCTGCCCTATAGATTAATATAAAAATATTCGAGGATATATTATATTTATTTTCTACTAATTCGATGATTTTGTAAAGATAGAATAAAAAAAAAATTAAGTTCTAACATTTTTAGCAGGACCAGTAATTCATTCAGTACTTTAAATAATATTTTCATTAGTTTCTAATGGAAAAGCTGTTTCCGAATGTTTGAATCTGCTAGTAAATAGTTACAATAGATCAACTATTCTTTCCTTGTGACTATGTTTTTAAGCATGTTCAATGAGATTTCTCAATGAACTAGCTTAGAAACAGAGTCAAAATAGTAAAATCCAAGTACATTCCAATTTTTGTCATACCTAATATTCTTATCTATCTATAAGTCATCGTTATGGATTTGGTATGGAGAGATGTAAGGCAGGCGAAGCTGCGGTCAAAAAGCTAGTACAGAATATAAAAATTAAGTACTGTGATTACGATTTATGCGAACAGTAAGTTTAAAACTAAGTTTGAAATTAAGTCTTCATTTAGAAAACCCTCACTAGAGCTGCTAGCTAGAGTCTACTTGTTAGACACATGATCAATTAATTGCTTATTCCTGACGTCATAATGATTGTTGTATGCTATAATTGTATCCTTGAAGCAATTACAAAAGGTCGCTACGGGCATAGAATCCGTATTAAATTAGCACCAGCTCGGCTTTGAGCCAATAGTGTTAGTTAATCGAAATATATAATCAATTGCCATGTTATTGGTTAATCTGCATAAACTAGGTAAGGCTTTTAATTTTTATTCCGATAAAACTTTCCTCCATTAAATAATTTTTAAAAATATTTTACGAGCATCACGGTTGTTGTTGCCGAATGATTAGGCAGAAGTGTAGTAAACAAAAACACTTCGCAAAATTAAATTATATTGTAGTGTAATAGGGGACAGTGTAATATTATTGTATATGTCGATACAAGATGTCTGTTACTTAGCTAAATATAAGGCAAAATTGAAGAAAATACGTTTATGTAGATTTAGTGATTGTTAGTCAAGAAGCATCAGGTCTGGTTGAATTCCCAGATGGCGTCTCTAGAAAGTGATAACATGTCCTACCGATTTTAAATTATTAATGTCAATGGGGGCGGCTGACAGATGACAGGTGTTTGGTTATGAAGGAAGGGGAAGTCACTTTCGAATGAAGCAAGGTACGGAACGGTAGTCACGCCATTTAGGGACTCATCGCTTTTTGTACCCATCTGCATCACGAGAATCAATCGTGACATTGGTTAAATCTATCTGAAAGTAATTAAATGAATACATCAACTATTATCTTAATTTTTATTTTAATTCTACGCATACCTTTACAAAAATGGACACTGATGACAGACAGGTGGAATCCCCGTCATATATAGATAATGTAATAACGTAGTATAAGGACAGACAGAGATATCTTTCTACAATTTTATGTATAATTGCGGTATATTCGTTTATTTGATTCTTAAGACATCCACGTGAAGATTTGGAGTGAAGACCGATGTAATAGTATTCTTAATCCACTACATATCTTAGAAAAACTCAAAAGTACTCGTATATATTTGCAGTATTTGTTTGTTAAGTAACGTTGTTTGTAGTGGTTAACGACAGTTATTAATTTTACTCTATATATTACTGCAATAACAAAGTTTTTAGGTTTTATTTTATATATGAATTATTTTACACCTTTTTATTTTATGGTTTTATTTTTGCTTTTTTCTTAGTCACAATGTAAAATTGTATGTTATATGTGTATATTATTATTAGTTGATTAGAAAATACAATTTATAACGATGCCCTCCGACAAATCATTTTAGCAAGACTTTTAGTACAGTTTTTAGCTTCGATCGATTCTAATCAAGGATATTGCAAGTCATAGCCGTATATAATGATAAGCCTAGTGGCAGGCGCGAAGGACGCTGTCATCGAAACGAAAATGCTTATGGCATAAGTAATGTGTTTTGGCGTGAAGATTTTGCGATTACTTCAAAATAGGTTGTATTTTTATTTATCTCTATGTATAGCAGTGCTTAGTACGTATTTACTGATCAAACTAGCCAAGCGGTAAGGAACATAAAGATATTTGAACGCTTAGTTATAACCACAAACATTAATTTTAACAACATCAAAAATAAAATTTATTTGTTGCGTATAAATAACAATAACATTTATTAAGTTCTTCTAGTTTTTAAATATTGCATAATCTTGCGCGTGCACATGTGAGTCATAGTAATGCTGCTGTAGCATTATATCAACGCTGAAAACACGTCATTGGGCTTCCAAGATAAATCGAATAAAAACTGCGACCTCTTGAACGAATTAAGATTAAACGATTCAGTCAGCGAAGAAGCTAGATTACGTAAAATCAACGATTGTAACTCTAGCATATATATATATATATATATATATATATATATATATATACTTTTGAAATTCTCACTATTACTTGTGAAATTCTAAATTCGGAGCTAATCACCTCATTCAAAATCATAACATGTTTCAGAGATGCGAGTATATCTTTTAATTTTTTCAACATTTGTATATCTTCTCTAAGATGTAATTTATAAGATCATTGATAGTGGTTTCTTGAGCAACTATATGGTGATATTTGCAAACACTCGGAAACTAAGAAAAATGTATTACTTTAATAGTGCATTGAAAAACACAAACTGAATTTAGAACATTATTTAAGTAAAAATAAACTATATCACAGTCACTGCTTTTGCAAGAGTTAGTTATAGAACTATAATGAACTCTTTTATATATAAGTACATATTTATCCATTTCAGAATAAAAACTAACAAACAATTACATATACCCCTTTTCAAAAATAAGGTAATAATAAAAATATATAACTACTTTTCTGTGAAGTGTATGATAGCGGCTCGTGTAAATGTTCAAAAAACTGTCAAATATTTCAAACATATTTAATCTTACAGTTAGTTGCAAACCTGCACTAAAGAATTTCATTGGTTTTGTTGAATATTACTAGTATATTGTTGAGAACGTAAGCCTGTAAAAGTTCTATTTTTAAGGCACTAATTTATTGTCATATTTGTGTTTGTAGATTGGCCTTATTTATAAGATGAAAATACGACTAAACATACAATGGTTATTGTAGATCAACACGATTGCTCATTCAAAAACTATGCAGCTGAGAATAGATCATGTTTGTATGAAAACCAGACGATTGTCCGATTTTGCAAATGAGTGTATATACAGATTATTAGGTAATTTGACATTTACGCATCGGGATGGTAACAGTTTGCTCCCGAGCAAAGTATTTTTGGTGTAAAGTGTCAATTTGCCGATAATATTTGTGCCCACAGCCGCTACGGTCACCGAAGTTCAGTGAACCAGCTAACTCGGCCGAAAACTACACTATTTTCATCTCACGCGTCTACCCGTCATATTTTGAGTAGATGTTTTGAGAAAAAGGTTTTTTTTTTAAAAACATTACATTATTTTTAGGAATGAACGAATATGAAATCGTTTCAATAAATAGTCTTTCATTTTATTGAATAGCTATGAAATGAGGAAAGGCACATATTAAATACGGAACTTGAATTTTCAATGACTTCTGATCTAGAAGTGAAGCTTAAAATTCTCATAACATTTATTGGTCGCAACTGATTCATGAATTATATCACAATTTTGTTTTCTAGTCTTTGGTTGTTAACTACCTGATACTGTTAATTACCAGTAACAAGTAAATAAATCCTACTACTATTATAAAGGCGAAAGTTTGTAAGTATGGATGTTTGTTACTCTTTCACGTAAAAACTACTGAATGGATTTGAATGAAACTTTACCACAATATAGCTTATACATCAGAATACAATACACATAGGCTACAATTTTTGAGGTTTCTAATGTGAGGTCGTAAAAAAAACATCCACGCGAACGAAGTCGTGGGCACAAGCTAGTATTATTATATTATTACTAACTGTGTCCGCGACTTCGTGCGCGTGGAATGTAATAAAAAAAAAGGTTTTTTTTGTTACTCCTTATTACATAAGCTATCTGCCAGTGAAAGTCCCGTCCAAATCGGTCAAGCCGTTCCAGAGATTAGCCGGAACAAACAGACAGACAAACAAAAATTTTAAAAATATGTATTTTTGTATGTGTACCGTATATACATTCATATGCATGTAGTAGAAAGCGGTTTTAATATTACAAACAGACACTCCAATTTTATTGATTTGTATAGATTAAATAGCAAATTGGTAATTTTATTAATAATATATTAACAAAACAATATAATTTTTAGTGAACACAAATTCAACATTTGCGATAACATAACATTATGATAAGTATCGCTTAATAAACGGTGAATATTAATATGATGTAAATTTACTTTATTTAAAATAGAGACCTTGATAAATTAAACATTATAGTTTATAGGCCATAAAAATTGTGTATATAGCATAAATTATTTCTTCTAGTCATTGATAATTAATAAATGTACACGTGTATTAATGCTGAATCAATATTAGCAAGAATACAGAATGGATGACATGATTTTATTATTATTTATGTGTTTCATAATATCATTACAGCTCATTATCTATCCATACTGAGAGCAATAGGCCTATCAATCCTAACTATTTTAGGGCGATTAGGCCGTGGTCAACTTCAGTGCAGATTGGTTGACTTCACATATAACTTTAAATTTCTTCGCAGGTTGTATGCAGTTGCCTAATGCCGTTTTCTTTTACCGTAGCAGAAAAATCAAAATACATAAAGAAATTCAATAAACGTAAACCATTGGTTTACATGGCACGATGGACCTGACCGAGTCTTTCGATTAGTCCAGTGCCGAGATCACAACACCGAAGTTTTATAACATTTCAAAGATATTTTCTTATGATATAACAAAACGAAGTTTTTGGTGTTAATATATAAATAGAACAAACATGAAATGGGCGTTATTTTATAGTTATAGCCATATAGATTTCAAAGCAACAAAATGTAGACATGATGAACGCCGCCTTAAGTTGTTATTAGGATCTTCAGGCCGCTATTATGCATGAAATAAGGGTGTTTATCATAGTGCTAATATAAAGGTTATCATTGAGCCTTCTGTATCAAAAATAAATAGCGGAAATCATTATAAAACCATAGCTATATCTTAAAATATTACCAATTTCTTATCATCATAGCTAGCAAGGTATTTTAGCATTTGTCTAGTAGTAGTTTCTAGTGAGCGTTGCTGTGAATCTTAGCGGAAAATTCGAGAACGATTTGAACGATACGATAACTTTCTCTTCAAAAAAGTCAATTGAATAATTTAAAGTTTAATTTAAAGAGGGTTCTTATGCAGACAACATTTTCAAATATAATGTTACCAGATTGAGTACTCAATAGAATATTCGTATGACACACAATTTATATATACAAAGGCGCTGAGCGTCGAAAAGATTTAAGCCTAAAGTATTTTACCATGTCTCAAATTAATATAGCTAGTTGGTGTTTGTCCTCGTTCATACTTGAAATATAAAAAGGAAACATTATTTCTTCATTACTACATATATTTAGCAGAATCCAATGAATACAACATTGTTCTGCGCAGTTTGCACGGGGCTTAGTTTTAGACAATGGTAGGTTGCGGCGCGGCGGGGCGACTGAATGCGTTTGTGCATGGACCATAACGCAGTACCGTTGCTGGAACAGTTTCTCAATGCTTTTAACAATTTTAATTACATTACTAATAATAATAAGATAAAAATAATTTGATGAGAGAATCCAAACGTATGACAGATATAATCAAGTTTGAAATAGGGATTGATATTTAATTGTACTTTTTAGAATACGCATTTTTACAAATCATTTCTTATTAATATTAAAGACTTATGTTCTATCATATGTTTTTTATGATATGCTTAAGTTTTATGATGTTACAAAACTTTCAATTGCAAAATAATATGCATTTCTTTTGATAGTGTGTATTTATATATATCATTTTTTTCTTAATATGAAATACCTATAAGAGATTTAACTAGAATCACATTTACCCGCGATACCACTCGTGGACGTGCCATATTTATGGTATACTGTACTATGTAGAGGTCAAGTTAGTCACGACATCAATTCTTTATCGTTCTGGTTCGTATTAAAATATATAAATTATAGCATTGCATCCAAATAATGACTGTATTATGCACGACATTTTAATTGCACTATACACATATAATGTGTAACCGATTTTTACCACTTTACTAAAAAAGAGAAATGTAGCACGTGTTCAAGTGAACCGAACAATAGTTCTTAGTATTAGTACTTAGTTTCAAAATCTTCTCCCCGTTAGTTATCAGAATAAACGACAATATCATAGTAATTTCAGCACAAGAATAAACAAAAACGCTTTAACTATGAAATTACATTTATATCGTTTGTCCGTAGTATGACATACGATAGAATGTATTTATTTTGTATTACATTTGCACTACTATTGATTATTATCGATCCACAGAAATTGTATATTTAAATGAAAAATAAAACATAATTTCGAAGCACAACTCTTTTGTTACAATTTAATTGCTATCGACTGTAATATATTTGAAGGAAACTTTATTGCTTTGTTGGTATTTGAGTAAAAGGTTCGTAAAGTTTGATTTTGTTTACAAATAGATAAAGAAAATATTAGTATTAAAATAATTAAATTAAAAAAATCTGCATACTTAACAAGAAAATTATGGGAGATGTGAATGTACCCCTATAATCAGATGGTCGGTTTCCTAAAAATTCTGACTTAGGTAAACTTGTGCTACACATATTCTTCTAATTTAAAATTCATACTAATATTAACTTTACTAACCTTACTAATATTATAAGTGTCAAGGGAACTATGCCAGTCTGTTTTGTTTTCGTCGAGCCGTTCTAACGAGACGATATTTATGAAATTTGGTGTGGGGACAGTATCCAGGTGGAAATCTAGTTGTAAATATATTTTTTCGAATCTTTTATAGGTACAACTGTTCAAAAATCATCATTTCATGCGAGAAATAACATGTGGGATAGGTATAGGCTTCAGCGCCTTCGTACGCCTTTACGCAATCTTCGGCTCACTTTGTAGTACTTACTACCTACTAATACTTTTCAGGTTTACACTACGTTGTAAAGGTATATACTTGCCGTTCGAATCGGCGGAATGCCGGCATCTGTTCTGCGAGCAATCTGTCAGATAAAGATTGCATTTCTTCCGGTTATGTTAGTGATGCCGGTTCTTCTGCTTTTTCTGATCTTAAAAACATCTGTAGCTCAATTTATGAAGTATATTACTGGAAATGAATTAAGCATTTTCATTCTTCAATCAAACTGGCAGTTATCCCGCGTTGCGTTAATAATTCGTGAACATTTGATCAAATAAAAGTAACACGTGAAATGTTCTTATTTGTGCAGCTTGGGTGTACGTATACTTTCTTTTGTAATCCTCGGGGCTACAGAAATTATTTACAAAATTATAATACTATGTATGGTATTGTCAATGAGTAATGATTCTATGGGTGTATATGTGATATTCTTCTTGTTTATTTATGTAATTTAGTTTCATCCTACTCATTATTTTATTGTATATACTCTTTGGCAGTTTTATTATTCATTATTCAAATAGTAGTCATTGTCATAAATTATAGTTCAAGCATCAAAAATATATATATCTAACGTTATCGTTATTATTCGAATCTTTATATTTTGTAAGAAAATTAATTTAGTTGATAAAATAATGTGTAAATTGAGCACCTTTGTGTCTTGACACAAGTGTTTTCATGTTTGTGAGCCGAGCTCAAAAAGAGAATTTTTATATTCATTTAATTAATATATCGATCGTTCTTGAAGAGTACTCTGAATACACCAAGTGTTTTTATACAAAATTACGTATGAAAGCCTAAATTGAATTGGTTAAATAGTTACTCAGTGCAAATAATTGCAAATACTCACAAGACACGCAATGTTCCCCCCAGGGAAATTAAATCAGCAATATAATATTGTTAACATATGTTGACCATAACAAATAGTAAGTTGGTCTTATTATACTGATTCAACATTGTAGGACAATGGGAAGAGTGATAGTGAGAGATTATACAAAAATAAAGAATACAAGTTCTGTTCAATGCTGAACATCTAATGCCATCTCAAGATATTAAAAATGTAAATCAATAATATTAACATTTTCTAGCAAGAAAAACAAATTATGATTGATAATCAAGTATACCTGTTATCGTGCTCTAGAATTTTCTCATACGACACAAATACTGTACTAGCTGATGTTATCTAACGTATTGCAATACGGTACAAATATTATTATTCGTATTATTGTTGATTGTCTTAATACCTTGGCTATCGACGTGTACAAAACATGTATGATGTCATTTCTAATATGCGCATGATTATTTTAAAACAGAAAGTGAAAAATGATTAATTGGTCAGATTTGGTAACTCCGTCTAATGCTATACTGGTTTAAACGGTAATCAGGTATGACTTGTGGGCACCAACCTTTCATCGAGGAAGTGAAGAACACTAACCTTCGTAAAACCTCCGCGTAAAGCATAATAGCGACGCGTAAAGCAGTAATGAGTTTGACATCTATATCTCAAAGTCATTACTGCTTTGACATACTTAAATCACAAATGCAAAAAATAACTAAAATTAAACGCGGTATTAAATCACTATTCAGATGAACGGAGTTTTAATATTTCAATAACATAGAATGACGTACAGTCTTTATTTTGATAAAGTTAGATACAATCAAAGATTATAGACAAGATATGATCAAAGAAACGTATCGCATTGTCTTTATATTGTTATGAAAAAAATATAGATAGCTGAATGTAATTTTTAAATTTAAAAAAAGCAGTCACCTTCTAAAGTTGAAATAACCCTGTTATCCAATGAATAAAGGTATTATACATTGTAATACTGTACATATTAATTCCAATTTAAGCATATCCGTATTTATTAGTATAATTTAAATACAGTTAAAAACCACAATATAAAACAAATTCATGGGCCTTATCGACATTCAATCTGAATCTATAACCACGACCATGATGTTTATTATTGAACATTCTATACTAATTTCAAACGACCCAGATATCCCAAATTTATTTTTTGAGAAAACTGAAGACAATTTTTCAACTCAACCACACCAAAGATTTTGTTTGTATGTTTGTCTAGTTTTCACTAAAATATACAAACGGGTAGGCTTGTTTATAATGGATCGACGGCTAATTTATTAACGAAGATATCTTACATAAAACGTGTATTTTGGCTAAAGTTAATGTTGTTATATTTGATATAATTGATTATTTAATTTCCTATAGATGAAATAGATAAAATTTATAAATTAAATGCAAACTTGTTCTTTACAAAGCATATAGTTTTAGTTAATTTCTTTACTGTTTGATTTTATTATAACTGTTTGATGGAGCAGCAGACAATATAATATTTTTTTATTTTGCTTAACTATAAGTAGGCGTTTGGAGGTATTGTATGTCAATGCTCTGGCTTTCACCCGAGTTCGTTGTCGTTCCGTTTTTCTTATAAGGATAGGCTATTGAATTATTGAACACTGTTATGTAAGATATACCTAGGCGACTTAGATTACGTATTCATTAAATATGAATTGTTATGAAAGCACTTGTAAATACATATCACGTAAAGTCATATCATATAGTCTAGACTTGTTATCTATCTAATAAATATAATGTTATACAGCTTATCTATATCATTTTTTTATTACAAGATAATACAGCCTTACAAAATATATTTGTGCATGGCACAACACAAAGCCAATATTAATATATAAGAAAAAAAATGTAACAGTTCGTTTCCATCCTTTGTCGTTATTCATTACATCTTTTGACTTTGCTCTAAAAGTATTAAAAACGAGTTTTTCACGAATTGAATTGATAAGTGAGGTATTGACCATTCTGGGTTGAGATCATTGTGTGCTGTAACGATTTTTTGCCGTTTCGTGCTTCACCTTGGCGGTCCCCTTTGAGACCTGTATTATTTTTAACGTTATTATAATTGAGAAGGATTCAGGTGTCTTTATAATGCTTGTAAATCTGTCGCTGTTACCAAGGCGGTTAAAAATCCCTTTAAGCAATAGCAAATGTGTGATATTGCATTCGAAATAATTTGCATTTCAATAAAGTTTTGTTATAAGTTAAGTAAGACTGTTAGTATCTTATTCCCTTTATGATTTTTATTCATGAACGTTATTTATGGATGTTTTACGTAATCTATATCGTCTCGTTCTAACTTAAGTCACACTTTCTAAGGAATGAATTAATGTGATAGGGGTTTGTTAATTAAACATTTTATATTTATACTAGTTTAAAGTTATGTTATGACTGCAATATTGCAAGTGTGCAAGCGCAACAATCAGCGCATCCGGAGCGCCTGCGAATGGCTCAAGGCGAACTTTCCAAAGGCCACGCCACACATTATATTTGCGCCTCGAATTCTATTTAATTTATATTACATATTACATGTAGGTATTATTTTTAACTGATTTCATGTATCACAAAATATATGAAGTTTTAATAATAATAAATTTAAAAAAGAAAATTTTTCAATTCAATTTCAGATGCTGTAATTTGTAATTATTTAAGAGCTTGAAGCGTCCAAAAAAGGTGTGTGGTACAATATCGCTAAACATTTTATATTATTACATAAAGTTTATCTTTTCTATATTTTATAGAATTTTTTAAGAAGTAATACCTACTTCTTCAGTTCAGAAGAGTTCAGTTTTTTGGTATCATTTGGTATTAGGTTTATGACGACGATGGAAACATAAAAGGTACTTCGTATATATGCCAATTTCCTTTACTTTTTGGTTATTTCTCGCATAATGATTTTCTTAAATTTAAAAGCTCAATATTAAACGTTCCCCAAATTGCATAGTGAAGTAATAGTTTCCACGAATTTATTATCTATTGTAATAATAAATTGATTTAATATGGCATTTTGTACTTGATCTGGTAATAATATTAATTTGTTTTACAGTCGAGTATTGTTTTTATCGATATTGTTTTCTTTAGATAATAAATATAATTGCACGATAATATGACACACTTAGTGTTATATTTAGCTAAACAATCAAGAAATGCTTATCACTTGATCATGTTTTTATATTGTAAAATTGAAATGATAACATTAATATTTATATCTGTTATTGTTATCAATAAACATTTGTCAATACTTGGAAATTGAAGTTATAGAAAAATATTGTTGCACAATAATAAAAACGTATTTTGTCGATTATAAAAAGATGCTGTTATAATGTTATTTGAAAATTGTTTTTATCGTTAGTGATAGATTGTTAAAGATGAATTATAATATTAAGATACATACAAGAATAATGCTATAGGATTAAATAGGTAGTAGTAGTAAGTCGGTCGGTCGGTCGATGATAATATCATATGAAAATTATTAATTATAATAGGGTAGACGACTACAACTGATTATGGCCGTTTTTATACTATAATTATCTGATTTGAGCAATTTATATCTAATGTAAGTATGTCAATAAAGAAATTTCAGTTTAATTATTAATTTATATTGTTTTTAGATTTCTAAAAAATGAACAATTAATATTTATGTAATTATAATGAAACGAACATATTTCTAGCATTCTCACATTAAATGTAACATTTTTTTATATAGAAAGTATACCTATAAAAGTACAAATTACAAAGTTATTTCAAAATTTGTTTATACGCCCATACAAATTTGACGAGTTTACTGAGTTATAACTAGAGATCGGATAATCGGATGCATATTTACCTAAAGTTAGTTTAAGACAAAGTATGAAAACGGCTTTTTATTGTTTTGTTAAATAAAAATCCCGGGATTGCGGAATTGGATAGCCGGATGTTTATTTATTTACCTAATTTAGTTTTTGACCAAGTATGGAACTGTCTTTTTATTTTATTTCCATAAATAAAAATCCCGGAATTCCGGTACTGTAGAACATTTTGGTAATGCAAAACTAGTCGGTAATATGAGCTTATAATATCCTATTTAAAATGGGGCGTAAATAAATACCACGTGCTAGTTTAGTAATTTTCAACCAATGTCACTACGTTAAATTTGCAGTCTCGTATTTTCCCGGGATTTTTATTTAACAAAATCTATTTTAAAAAGCCGCTTCCATAATTTGTGAGCCAAAAATTAACTTTAGGTAAATATGCATCTGATTATCCGATCTCTAGTTATAACATCACGATTGCAGTGTTTTTAGTATGGAGCGTTTTTGAGCGACTCGCGACAGCGCCGCAAACATGTCGATGTACCTATCTTCAAAAGTAATAGGTGCAGGTGTACTGTTGTTTCTACAATATTTCTCACTTAAAAGAGTACTCTTATTATATATTGAATTTAAAAAATTGTCGTCTACCCAATGCATTTCACGATACATACAAATGGTTAGGCTAAATTAATTAATTTGAATAAAATATTTCTACAATAATATAAAGATTTATTACGAAAAAAGGCAAAATAATTTGCGACCGCTGTTTAGTAGCGGAAGATTATTTTACATTTTAGTGGCAGATGATAACGATTAAGTTGCTTAAATTATGATGAGAAAAGATAATATTTCATTTATTTTATATAAATACAATTTTTATGTTGTAAAACAAATTACATTAAAGATTACATAATATCATGTGGTTGTACTTCTGATCTTGCTGAACCCTGTCATTTATGACAAAACTTATTATAGTAAGTTTTTTCAATCAGTCAATTAACTTTTAATTTTAGAAATATTACGGATTAACAGATTTTTATAAGTAAAAAGTTATATTTTATACATAAAATTTACATCTCGAATAAGTTATCCGAGAACTGAACCTTAGGTTGCTAATTGTTTTAGCAAATGCAACGCATCAATTGCAATCGATATTATTAGGTATTAAGTTCTATATAATATACTTTTATAGTAGTGAGGAAGGAAACACATGCATGTTTATAAACTGTAGTTAGTAACTGTAAATGTGCATCGTGCTGAGTTTTTATAAACTAGCACAAAATAAATTCTGAATTTGTATTCATAACGTATCCAATTGTGGCCATATTTCTTCGAGTCAACTAAAAAAAAAAAGTTTCTTTAAACTTGAGATTTGGTTCTTTAAAACCAATTTCCATATTTGTAAAATAAGTGATCTGTAGGTACTTCAGTTAGAAAACATACCTACAAGTCTTTTAAAAAATAAATTGAATATATTTAAGTTCCATTCTTCGGGTAAACTTAACTAAGTGGTAAGTTACTTATGGTAAGAGTTGGAAGGTAACCTACCTTCCAACCCAACTACTTAACATTAACTTGACCCACATATTTTCCGAATTTTGCCCACTTAAGTGTATGATTTATACATAATTTTATACAATTACGTTGCTCTTTTGATTCGTGTGAATATGTGCCTAAGACGGCTTTTATTTGTCCATCAACTTTCTTCAACGATACATCAAGTGAGGTCAGTCTAATGATTTAAGATAAAACACGTTTCATATATAAAACTAAGCGTTAATTATAGAATACTATGCATATTAAATATGGTGTGATGTGTAAACTGTGTCGATGTTTTTTGAGTCAGGTAGTAATTTCTTCGAAAAATTATATCAACCGTATGTTTAAGATGTGAAATGACACATATTCTGCTAAAAAAAAACCGTGGACGTAAGTACTTCAATGAAATAAAATGCAAACAATAAGTTTTTTACGGTTTTAATCTTAGTCATCATACCGTCGCGTTCAGAGATGTTAATTATTTTTAACGCATCATTAAATGTAGTGTCATCTTTTATGGTATAAAAGGAGATAATTTTAACGAAGAATTAAAAGTTAAGTGATATCTTTGAGTACAGCAATTAGTATAGTTTTATTATTTAAGTAGGTATACAGCTAATAAAGGTTTTACAAAACAGATACATGAGTAATGTAGCGGTATCGCGTCATTATAATTTACCGCCACGAGAAGTTGTACTGATTGGTTTTCCTTCCTATTAATTTGCAGAATATCTATCATTATAAGTTTAACATTTACTCATAAAAGTATTATTAATTATTTTAGCAATGCAAATTTTTGTAGTAACCTACAATTAATATAATTTTATTCTGAAAAACATAAGTTTGCTAATCTGATTTATCTTACCTGAATTAATGATCAAGCGGGAACAAAATAAAATCCAATAATGTCTAGCTTGTAGCACAATACTTGGACACTTCACAATTCTAATGATTCTCGCGAAGTACTTAAGGTAAGTTTGTTATCAGTTAATTGTTTGATAACGTTCAAGAGCGACACGACTAGCTTCTATGGCGGGGAAGTACGTATGGAAGCGTGGGGGCAAGTCTGCCCGCATTTATGATGTGTAGCAATCGAGACAACACATTGACGCGTCACTTGCCGGTTCCGACCGAAGCTGCCCCGATAATTACGTCACAGTACGTCACTTCCATCTTTCAACATTATTCGATAACGTCACTCTTAAAATAACTTGTAAAAATAGTATGTAACTAACCAAGAGTTTTCGACACAACAAAACTATTGTAGTACATTTAACTATTCTTCTTATTCAGAAACACGTTCATGCTTTATTACCATAAAGAGTAAAATTGAAGGTATATATGTGTCTATGTACGAAAAATCGTCATCTACTATTTATGAGCATGTGCCAAGTCACGTATGCATACATAAGTACATAACGTACATACATAAGTAGCGCGAAAGCAATAAGTGTATTTGCAACATGATTTTTTTCAAGATTGCGGTCGGAATATGGTTATCATTAGCACATGTCCTTTGTTATTCTCAAATAAATCAATTTATCCAAACATGTTCTATACATTAACCTCCACATTTTTATAGTAAATTATTATACACATATAATATGTCACACAGTCAAAATGGAAACGACATACTCATAGAGCCACAATAGACTGACCTAAATGTGAACTGGCGAGTAACCGCAGAGTCATTAACACTACCGGAATAGAAGCAGCACCTCTACGAGTATCATCGGTAACTTGTCGTGGGCGTTAACACCTTCTTTTACTTTAAAACATAATACACTTAGAAATATATTATATAAATATAATATAAATAAATATTACACTTATGCCAATTAGCCTAGCTCAAAGTAAGCTTTGTAAGGCTTGTGTTATGGGGTCTAGGATAACGCATATACATACAAATTATTTACATATATAAATATTTTTCATACAAATATATATTAACAACCATGATTAAGGACACAAACATCTGCCCATACCGGGATTCGAACCAGTCAGAGATGGTGACACCTTGAAACCGGTGTACTAACCACTCGACCACGGGGTCGTCAATAATTATTATGATACATTTCTACATTTTGTCTCTTTTTATTAGAACCGGACGTTACATATAAAATTTCATTATCATACATGTGTTGGGTTTGAAATGTAGAACGTAAATACCGTATTATTTTCCATTAGTACTACCTTTTAGGTTCGAAAAGTATATATGTTTTTTATCTAGTGTACTAATTTTTTTTGCATCTTCACTTCAATAATTTCTATGCTACTAAAATATTAGTATAAACGTCTAAAAATAATTTTAGAGTTAATGAACTTCAAAAACAATCTTCTTTTATTCGCCAACACCGAACGAAAGTAAAAACCTTAATTACCATTACAATATATAATTACCATTTTGTAAATGTGACGAAGAAAGGAACGCACAGTGAAGGAAACGTCTCCATTGTATGACATAAGGGTCGGCCCACTAACCTCATTATGCTTCGAAGGAATTAAGGTTTTGAAGCGATATAATAATCATAGCACTGTGTTCCGTAAAAAATATATGAAAAATTAAATATTAATGATTTTATATTAATTACGAATGTGATATATATCTAAAATAGTTGGTATTTAACTTTATAGTTATGCTAAAATGCCGCTTCAAAATCTTAATAAGTGTATAAAAATTTGAGGCTTTCTCTGTGATACCTTTTTCAAATCCTGGCTTAATAACAATGTGATGGAGTTCTCTTACAGAACTCTTTTGAACAAAATAGGAATTTTTAAATTAGTGGCGGAATTCGTGGAAAATTCGTTGAATAGAAATATATAAGTAAATTAGAATAATAGGATGCACCAATCAAATAAAGAACCAACTATTTTGATGACGGTGTACAAAGAAATCTTGAATAATTGCTTGGGTATCTATTTCTGATTCAAAGTAGCAGTGCTCGCAATGCTGTTCCAGATTGAAGGGTAAAATATGGCAGTGAACTAGTGAGTGCTGTGAATTAACATTTTATCTCTGAAGTTGGGAACCTACATTTTTGCTATAAGATTAGCAGGAATCAAAAGTGCGAATTATCGCAGTTCAAATATGTCTCTACCGAGAATCTCGAGCCTACCGTATGTTAGAGTGATTAGTCAACTACGATGGCCCGGCTTCAGTTGGTTGACTAAATATACCTTTCAATTGTTTCGCAGGTGTATGCAAGGTGGTCCCCCGAGCCAAAAGGGGGGCGGGCGGCCAAAAGTAGTGTAGCCTCTCCCGAGGAGGACTGCCCTAGGGTAGCGGAGGCTGGGGGTACCCTGAAGTTCCCGGGGGCTCCCTACATGCCGGAAGAAGGCCATCCCTGAGGTTTTTAGTGGGTAGGCCTCCCCCTTCTGGGGAGGAGAGCCCCACATAACCGCCAGCTCGCCACAGCCGGGGTATGCAATTTAATGCATTTTCCTAAGGGGAACAAAAAACAAAACAAGTAGTGTAGAAGCGTCAGTTAAATGTACATATCACATTCGAAAATCGAAAAACACATTGGTACTTCGCAGGTTTGATGCGGACTTCTCGAATCTCTTGTTTCGAAAACCAGTGTCCAGACCACAATGCTACTCATGTTTGTATATAATAAAGGCGACGAATGTTGTCACGTTACAACCACTCCGAAAGGGGAAATATGTAATGAAACAGAAAATTAGGGGGAAATAGGGAAACACGGCCGCCAATCAATGGACAGACTACTTTTATCATTTTCGAAACTGTCCAACGGAATAAAACATAACAAGATAAATAGGCTTATTCTCTCGGTAGTAATATAAATAAAAGATACAGAACAGCATTTTTTAGGCAGAGTATAGCGAAATGTAAACTATCAGACAAATGACAACCGATACATTTTTAGGGTACGTAAATAAAAATATGAAAATAGTAAAGAGAAAAAATAAACTGTATATAGCATAAAATTATATACAGTATGCTTCTGAGAAAAAGCTTATTTTCTTAATAAAATAGATCTTACAAACTATGTTAAAATCTAACCTATAATTAAATATAGGAGCGGCAGACCGGACGCTACTATATATAATCCGGGACTGATACCATTTATATTCAGGAGGGCAGTCTGCTTACTTGTGAATTAGTTGCTATAAGATAAACAAAATAATGCGCTTTTTGCCATAAATAAGCCGTATCAAACAACCATTGGGTAGGTGTAAACTTATTATGGCATAAATTATATTTATGACACTGCCGATAATATAGCTAAAATCTATATAATGCCATCCATCATCATTTACGTAGCAACCTACTTGAAATTCGAGATTTGCTTATTAAGCTTGTGGATCAAAGTACAATAGCTATACGATATTCTGGGTAATGGACAAATAAAACGGAATAAACATCGTAACGAGGACGAGGTATCGTTTTCATGCGTTGCTTACGTTTATTTTGCTTACTAGACAAGTCAAATGTCGGACTTTGATTCGTGGGACACATTGTCATTTATGATGATACAACTTTGCAGCGTTGCAGTGATAATTAGCATTTAAGATAATTATCATTCCGCCTGGGGCCTGATTTTGTAGAAGTAGGATAGAACAAAGTGCAGACAGACAGGTTTGGCGAATTATAAGCACACATCTTTCAACGACATTAAGCTAAAAGTTTTTTTAATTGTAATTCAAATCTATGCGTTCGACATTAAGTTGTAAACCGGTAAAAAAAGTTTTGATACCGGGAACATCTCTTCTCTATTAAAAAATCCTATATAACGCGATCGAAATATCACCCTATTTTCATTCAGGTAGTATTAATTATGGACAATGTCATATAGACTAAAAGAAAAATGTACAAAAACTTTATTTGTTAATAAATATTTAAAAATTACTGAGTTATTTTCTCTGATTGTTTCGCTCAGGTATACTGAAATATCGATTGAAGGCGTATATGTAAAATTCATAGCGAAGTTGAAAATATAAAATTCATCCCGACTGTAGTGCTAGTGACCCAATTCTGACATTCCTGGACAAACGGAAATTCACGGAAACTGCCAGGAAAAAACTTACTGTAAACACATTCAAAAGTTAAGCTAAGGTGCGATTATAATATTTGAAAAATGGACAAAATAAAGTACACTGGACTTTAATTCTAAAATTGCGAATCTCTCAAATATCAGCAAAATATAATGAGAATTTACTTTTGATATAAAAGGTTAAGAAGTTCCAGATGGCGTCCATCGGTATTCGAATGACATCAAATAGGCGGTAGGCAATCGATGGTTATCAATTATTCACAATCAAATTGGAGCTATACACTCTTCAATTATTCCAGCGCTCTTCGTAATGACATTTGCATATGAAATTTTCTTTTAAAGGTTATACTATAATCATTATCATAATTTCAGCCAAGAAACATCAACCGCTGGATATAAGCTTTTTCCGTGTATCTCCAGACTGATCATTCCTGCAAAACAACCATCCAGCGCTTTCCCGTGACCTCCACTAAAGTATCGGTCCATCTTGCTGGCCACGCGAGGATTTTTCCACCCCTCAGTTTTAGTAATGAGTCCTACTCACCACCTAAGGCAATCCTTCGGACTATATCAGTGACCCTAGTTCTTAACATTCAATAGTTAATAACAATCTATGAATTTTTCAATCGATCGCTCAGAAAAGCTATTACGAGTATTATAATTATCATCAGTAAAAGGAAAGTGGATCATGTTTTCGCTGTTGATACTAGTATTTAGTCATCTCTAGTCTACAAGCTTAAACATATCCTTCAAAGTAACTATGAACAGTATTGGTGATGGTGGTCTACCAACGAAATGGAGCCTTATAGGTTCAAGAAAAGAAAAGTTTCGGGCCATTTCCTACCATGCTCGCCTATCAATTGGCAGAGTGCACCACGAGTAGGAGAGGTTGGTTTTGGTCCCGTCAGGTACAGTTCAGAAAAGTACTATTAAACATTTATATATATTTATCACTCTTTTATCCTCTGTCAAGTATACAAAGTTTGGAATCAAGCTGAAATTTATGTTCGTAATTATATGCTGGGTAATTAATACACATGAAAATTTACCAGTTATAAAAACTACCCAGACATAAACAAATAGCAATAAATGAAAGTACCGTTATAAATATACGTAAATTCTTGAATGTTTCTATTTAATAAAAAGGGATGTTACATATAAACTTTTAATTATTTTACTTAATAATTCTTTCGAGATAGAATTTCAAATAATAATTTGATAGTGGATTGTAGCGTTGATATGAAAGAGACATGTCATTGCCGGCGACTTCAAATATAGCGGAAAGTATATCATACTCCAGCTTGTGTTATCATTTGTTATGAAAATATCTGTCTGATGAACTAATTTAGTTACATTCTATCGGGTGCTCATAGACAGATTGCCTTACAGATAAGTCTGACCACGACTACTGTTTAGTATTCATGGTCAGACTGATTTGATTTTAGTGTTCGTAGTTAGATCGATATCCATGGCGAGTTGACTTTGTTACACTAATCTAGGTATGGCCATTGTGGTCTTGCCGTGGTCAAACTACTCGTAAGACGATAGCATTAAGAATTCGAATAATCAACAAATCGTTGTACAGTATTATATTTAGTTAATGAAAATATATGTTAATAATAACAATCAATTTTAAATCCAAAAAGGTATCAAATACAAAAGCACCGTTTTCTATACAGGTAATTTTAAAAAAGACTGGTTTATTATATAAAATTTATTAGTCGCCGGGATATATATAAAATCCCTTCACACTATGAAATATTTTAAATCAGCTCGGTTATCAGAATCGCATAGTTATGTGTCGGTAAATATAAAGATATATGCAAATATGTAAAGGTTAATTGCAGTTTTATTATCCTCTCTATAGTCTTATGGCGTATCACGGCAATATTTTGGGATGTAAATATATTATATCCCCCCGGAAAAGCCAGGCACCGAGCTGGAAGTGCTTGGAATAAGTACCCGAATAATGGCAACAAAGTCGATACTACAAATCTTTGACAGATCCCACTCTCCACGTCTTCATTTTTGTACCAACACTTCGGCATGACCTCTTGTGGATCACAAGCGGTATATATTTTATAAATAGAAATATTATATATCAAATGGCCTTGATATTGAAAGAAAATGTCCACGTTACCACTAAATAATGCCAAGCTCGCGTGTATATATGTACCAATGCACGATTTTTCCGGTCATTAGAATAAAGCTATAAACCTCGTGCTAAATTATGTGGGGCAGCGTACGGTCGACGGATCGCCGCCAGTTTCCGCTTACTAGGTAAAACAGTTACAAGATGAGAATGACCGAATTTGGTCGTAACAGTTTTAATCAAATGTGTGCTTTATGACAAGCGGACAAGATTCAGACCTGTGAATGTGACAGCTCGTGTTTTGATGGCAAATCGCCCCGAATCACATGTAGTAAAACTCGTGTAAACAGAATAAAATCATTTCACTGTGTGTGTAATGTGATCTAGATTCATGAAGTGAAACCTGAAGAAAATCCATTTAAGGATAAATAAGCACTTTTCTACTTTAAATCAGCTTTGTTTTTTTCATTAGAGATATGATACTCGTATTTCTCCAAACTAGATAAATTAAGACTATAATTGGAAACATAAAAAGAAACATTAAATACATTTCAGCGTGCAATATATTTTATATATGTATTTTATTTTCGTAAAAATGTTAAATGATATTACTTTTAGATCGTTATATGTTGAATTTAGAAAGTAATTAGGGTATAGGAAGTAGACAAACAGTCTATCAGTTAGATTCAGGGTATATAATTTTATAAAACTTATATAGCTTATTTATTATATAGGAAGGAGATTCTATGTCGTCTTCTTGGGTACCTCTATCTTACCCATTACTGCCGTAAAAAATAATCAATCATTTAAATGAAATGATTACGTGAATATGCCTGTACGAAATTACTTGTTCTTTTGCTTCATTCTTTGTATGTATTGTCTTATTTAAAAAGAGTATACATAAATAAAGATGACGTAAAAATTTGAAATATAAAACTTGTCAGTAAAAATTTTTATTTTATTTATGACTTAATTGTTAATGGTGAAAACATGATTTGTTGCAGATGCAGCTTTGTCCAGCCTGAGTCACAAACTTTTGGACATATATATTTTTAATTTACATTTGTAAAGAAAATGCATTATCATAACTATAAAAACAAGTAAAACGGTAACAATGTGATACCACTGATTTCAAAAACCAGGTCACCTATACTGTACACACGTCTGTACGCGATATACATAAAAATGAATTTTCAAGTGGCACAAATGTTCTAAAGACAACGTGATTCATAAGGAAGATTTGAGTATTTGAGTTTAGGTAACTGTAATGAATTGCGTCAATTACTGTAAAAGAAGTTGGGAAAAATCAACCACAAGTTATTGCCGTACATATAAATGTCATACCAGTATTATTCTACCCGTACGCAGTCGAGACCCAAACCCACCTTTAAACATATTCATTTGTCATTTGTATTGGCCTTGTTTTGTTTTCATTACATATTATACAGGCCACCAAAAAACAAACATTAAAATTTAATTAACGACAAAGATGGATATGAAGTCACCTAAACGCCTTAATTCTTAATTGATTCATCATTTAAATTTCAACTTTGTTGAAATCTACTACGTCTTAACGAGGAAAAGATTAGGCATACTCCACCACCACAGCTTACTGCAGATTGGTGGAGCTTATTAATTTATTAAGTAAATGTTGGCCTATTCATTTAAGTTATGTTTTAACTTGAATGAATAGCCATCATGTACTAGATGTATACAAAAAAATATAATTATATTTTTTACCTTACAGATTTCGTTGACAATTGATTGAGTTACAAAATCACAATAGACATTTTCCATCACACTACAACGGATGTAAAAAGATTTAAGTCAAGGGCGTTGCCTTAAGTGGCAATGGGCAGGGCATCGCAGAATTGACTATTTGGTGAAGAATGCAGTAAGGCGCTGGATGTCAGCAGCGCAAGACTGATCGATGTGGTAAGGTAGCTGTCGGCTGAATGATGGGTCAAAGCAATGCCCTCAGCCCTTGTAGCACGAACGCGATATGATAGACCGATTTGTCACGTCTTTTTGTATAAACTGTTTACATATGTAAAGTATTTTCAAAATGGTCTTTATATCGCATCATAATAACTGTCATGTGATATGCTGCGGAGAAAGTAATCTGTGTATTGAAAATAGCAAATCTTACAAAGACAAATTTGTTTCATTTTAAAATTTAAGTTTAATATTGCCATGTATGTACTGTTCTAGTTATGTGTCGTTCATGTTGTACACACATACCTAAGAATATAATCTGGTCTGCTATATTGTGTAAGAAAAATGTATTCTGTTTTGTGTTTCAAATAAATATATAAATAAATGGTATTTTATTTTAAAAAAATAATTGCCCGCAAATGCAGATAATAAACATTTCTTGGATGATACTATTCCATTGTTATCATTGAAAAAATCTGTCTAATAATCTGTCTAATAAATAGGTATGTACTAAAATTGCAATAGTTACTGGTGACTGTATTAGTATCGTAAAAATAGAGAATGTTTATTTTGTATAATGCTAAGTTCTATATTCGGTTCTAGACAGTGACGTACTCAATAATCAGTGTTGTTTCCCTCCAGAGAGTATTCTTTTAATTAATACAGTATACGAGTACAATATTATTATTGGCATAATAAACAAAATTAGACAGAAACTATATAACTTTATATTGCATATTTCTTTCAATACACTGAATGGGGTGTCTGATTTATGAGACTGGACACGGATTCTCGGAAAAGGGTAAGCTGGGTCATTTGCTACAACTGCAAATAGGTCATCACGCGATCCTTTGATTTTTAGCCTACAACAGGACTTTTTGACTTGTTTATTGCAACGTACCTTTCCTTTGCAGTATTCTAATGACAGAGTATTAATTAACTCGTTTTAGTTTATATTATTTTCACTACAAACAAAGATGTGGCTGAAATTAGAATTAGTTTTTCAAGTGATATATTTAACAAATTTATTATATATGTAACATTTTTAAGTTCGTTGATGAAGAAGATACGAGTATGTTGCACTTTTTTTTTAATTTCGACCGACAGGCCATCTTTTTAAAACGCGTTTAAGACAATATCGATTGCGATACCGATATTAGATTGTCAAACAACGTGTCAAGAATGTTAAAACTCACATGCATTTTACTTCATTTCGATCCCACTACTAACGCGATATTTTCAGCGTACAAAATACAATGAAATATGTCAAAATAGCTTGGAAATTGTTTTCAATTGGTTAATGGAATCGGTCGCAACAAATTTTCCTGCAATTAGTCTACTGCAAATACAAGTTAGGTAAAATGTCATATAATAACTTTTTTAAAATAGAAAAACGTGGTTTTTATCTCATTTGATAAATTATATATAAATAGCGATAACAATGAAATGAATTATTTAAAGTGATTACATGACATATAATATTGCAAACAGTTCTTATAAGCCTTTTAACTTTTAATGCAACTATAAACATAGTGCTAAATATTGTTGACGAGAACAGGAATCTACTGTTCTTGTTGGCTACTTACACGTGTTCGTAATCTAACCTAAGACATAATCAAAAACTTGTCTTTTTGTTGTATTTCTTTAACACCGGTAAAGTTTTACACCGGTAACTTGAATTAAAATTTACAAAATGAATACCTATAACCAAAATAAATCTGTAGATTCAAAAGTCAATGAGATGATTATTTTCATAACGCCGAAATGTTAATATTTTTTTTGAAGGCCTATGCTGAAGCCGCATATGGCTATAGTCAGCTTAACCGTGAGTCTGTGGAAGGCGAACGAACGGAAGTTTTCGGAACGGAAGCAGGCAAGGTGTCGCCTTTTTCGTTGATAGCAACAGAGTTATATAATAAACTTAGCGGCCATTTAGTACAAAATTTTTCAATTGCTATTTATATAGAGGGGCTTAGAGGGGTAATATCGCCAGCATACTGAGCACAATGTCACTGAATAGGGAGTTAGATGACGTGTCTATCTAGCATTTGAAACTACTTCTTAAACTTATTATAATTAAAATTTAATTTAATTTTTACGTTAATTTCATTATATTTACTTTTAAGTAGTTTATAACAATTATTAATCATAAAATTTCAATTTGAATTTAACTATAAATAGCACAAATACGAACAAATAAAGTGTTACCTATGTACCGATACGATAGCGTCAAAGTCCTCGACCGTAAAGAGAAATCACAATAGAAACCTTTAAAAGTTTGAATCCATCGGCTCACTGATAATTACTTAATCGCGCTTTGAATAGGAATTTTCCGGTATCACCATTCGATTTTAAAGAGACATGGCGTAGAACAATAGCATTTTGAGCACCCTGGCGATGCCCTTCGGGTAAATAAACTTTAAGGGCACGTGAGGCTCAACACACTAATTGGTCAACGCTTAGTTTACTAGAGTTATTTTATTCTACGAAAGAAGCTGGCCATTATATTCCTCAATAGCCGCTTAGGAATATAATGGACAAGTAAAAGTTTATGGTGGATAAATATACGATTCATTTTATTTCGGGCACAGTTACAATGTCAAACAAAACTAATACAAACACACATAATACAATGAATTTTGTAAGTTAATGTTTGTTAAATCGATGAAACTTAATATCCAAGCACATAATCAAAGATAATTAGGGAAAATATAATGATATTATGTCTAACATAGACAATACTTTGTAACTTATGTGAGCTTAATTACAAATTTTTCTCCATTGATAATATTCATATTCTTTGTTATTAAATTATTAGAATAATCAAGCTATCAAAGTTCTGACTGATAGTTTTTTAAAAATTTTCATTTACAGTAATTACACATGTTTATTTCACGCTTTGATGTTATTACGAGTATTATTTAAAATACCTACGCTTTACGTTTCTTCTTTGCCTCTATATTTTTTTTATAATGTGATCGGTGTCATTTACTGAAGTTTTTTCAGTAGCCTGAGTACCATTAAAATAGTACACTACTTATAATTAAAACCTTATGTTAAAATATTAGTACAATATTTGTCCTGTTTTTGTTTGTTTAACTATGGTCTGTTATATAAAAATCGTTCAACTTTATCGGAATATTTAGAAAAACATTAATTAATACAGTAACAAAAATGAGGGATACTCTTTGTATATTATTCATTAATACGTTATGAACAAACTTACTGGGCATCAAATATGCTTTTTTCATGTGAAGTTTTTATCGACAAAGCGATCAAGCGTTTAACGCTTCCGAGGTATAGTTGTATTACTCGTAGGACAGATATCGTTCTGTCCTAAAATTCCATCGCGTCAGTTGAATGTTCGACAAATTTAGGCCAGTAGGACAAGACGATGCTAGGATTACAACCATATTTATAAATATGTTTTCTTTTTTCACATGTATGTTTGAAACTCAACACCGAGCTTTTCCTTTCCAAAATGTGTATGCAAAAATAATTATACTCGTAATAGTTAATATAATACATATTTATCATCAAAAAGTCAAGGACATAGGAAAATAAAATCCACAGATTTTGAATATCGATTCGAATTTGTTAAAATGAAAACACGTGGTTTGTTCGATTATCAATTATCAGATCCATTAAATTCATTGGCATCACTTGAGAGGTCAGCAATCAGAGTAAGTGTGAAATATCGTGAGTGGAACATTACGTATTTGGCTTGATAATGACGAAAGTATATTTAGATAAAAAATGAGTTTAGGCATATTGATTGTAAACGATTGTTATCTTAGGCATTGCTTTCAAAGTAAAAATTACGCAATACAACGCACTTGCGGGATTATATATCCTGTACGGACTTAGTTGTTACGACAGAAATTATAAATAATAGTACGTGGATCGCATCAATTAATCTTAATGTATGATCTAGGTACTATTACGTACGTCTTAGAGTTGAATACAATTTAGTACTACGTTACGAGTAGAATTTAAAGAGTTAATCCATAGTTACGGATAACATTAAATCAAAATTGAAAGATGATGACAATTTTACCAATTCAATACAGTATACAGAAAAAGTTATTTAAGCTTTTGAAATTCCTATTAAACACTTTGTATGTATAGGTATACTCGCGCTATAGCGCGTACGGCGAGCGAACGTGCAACCTTTATGCCTAATACTCTTATAAATGCCCTGTCGCCCAGTTTGATCAATACAAATACTAATCAATACACAGCCTAAAATATTATGCAAAAATCAAAAGGATATTTTCGTAGTTTATTGTGACTTCATAATATCTTGACCATAATAATGAATTATTATTTTAAATAAACGTTGTCATGTTAAAAGAGATTATTCGTGTGGTTATAATGAGAATATGGTTCTTTGTTTCGATAATAAATAAAAAAGGTGTAATAATTAGAGTTAACAGCATAATGAATTATACTTGCTTATGGAAAATTTATATTTTCTCTTACAAATACTTGACAATGGTATAAATATTAATAAAGCATTGTTACTATTTTATAAAATCTAAAATCCGAATATCGAGACTGAATACCAACGTCTATTATTATTATACATACCTAGCACAGATGATAACTCCATCATATTAGATTTTCCCATAAGAAACATACATTTTTCCGCAGCAAAAATAACCCTGTGTTTTTCTCGGTTTCAAACTAGCCTCACGCAAAATTGCATTAAATTCCGATTAATCGTACCAGAGATTACCTTAAACATCGAAACTCACATTTCTTTTTAATATTAGTATAGATAATCATTTGCTCAAGTGTAGATATTATTAGCTACGTCACCTTTAACATTTATCTCTCTTTATGTCCATCTGTCTTATTGTCCATATGTATGACATTTATTCAAAAGCTTAATGTGTCACATACGATATTCTTGAATCTTCGACGTTAAATGCATGCAAATCGCAAGTTTAAAGTTTCGAAATAAACGATTTTTATTTATTGGCTAGGTTGCTACACTTATTGGGGTAATTGGAAGCAATTGAAGCTGTTCGTGGGGTCGTAGGTCGAGGAGTGGCTTATGACCACGCTTGCAGAGAACGATACTGATTTAGGATAACTGACATTGTTTATCGACACGATTGGTGTGAAAATACTATAAATCCGAAAATGGGAGAAAATAATCCAATTACGATTAAATATTTTATTTGAATTCATTCCAGTTGTTCAGATTTGTTTTATTTAAATAAATTAATGATTTATGTATTCAAAAAAAAAATACAATACAAAAGAAAACATGACTTGGTTCAGAGGAACAGCTTATATTTTATCGAAATTACTGCCAATATCCCAATACCCCTGCGACAGTAATAGTCACAAGAACAGACTTACAATATATAAATGAACCATGAAATAATATTACAAAACTAAATATACATATGAATATAAGTAAAGATTAAAAACTACAGTCCTTGGTAACAAAACAGCAGTTTAAGAATTTATACGCCTGAGTGATTATAGATAATTAAAACATTTTATATGTTGAAACCAACTTTAAGTATTACTAGGTTACCGATAAATCGAGTTGAAAATGTTTTTAATCATTTGGCGAATTTCTTAATTTACTTCTCAAGCAAATCATATCAAGTGACGCTAAATAAACCAAGACGAATAGTTACCATAAAAATCAAAGGTTTTACTGGAAAAAGACTCTGTCTCAGTCCTTTTCGGTACTTTCATCTTACCTAGCTTTACTGCAAAGCAGTAGTGCTTACATTTTCTGTTTCACTTTGAATATGGCAGTGATATGAGGTAGTTTAGGTCACTTTGCGATGTATTTTGTGGCTCTTGCTTGCTCTTATGGTTGTAGCTTCTGAGTTTTAACATTTGGGGCGGAGACTGGTTGTTTATCAACGCAGTTATAAAAAAATCATACACAATAATTTTTTTCACGTATTATGGTATTAAAGAGTAAGGGTGCATAAGTGAGTTACATTTTAGTGCATTAGCGTAGTGTAGTGTATAAGCATAGAAACTTAACGGATTACCACACAATAATCTTTATTTCAAACAAGTTCACACAATTTTATGACTTTATAAAAGTATTCAAGCGATTTAACTCTACAGCGTGTACGCACTTTAAACTGGTAAAACGGGATTTAATAAAAGCCGTTTAGTACGAGCTTTATTGACGGCTCATAGGTGTAACGCGGTTACTTATAAGAAAACTAGTTTACGGTCAGTCTTTGGCATATACGTCTCAATAAACGTGTATCAGGAGGGTAACTCTGAATTCCGCAAACAAATTATCGAATACAAAAATCGCTAAACTTACATGTTTGCATGCTATTGTTGCGTCACTTTTATGCGTGCGCTTTCACTGTGGTGTACAGCGAATATCGAGATCGTATCATTGGTTGAATCGAATCAGCCTGTGAGATTAACTCCTCCGCCTCGTACAGAATAAAAATAAGAGAGCTCAAGGCCGATCACACGACAGTGACCCAGTTGACGGTTATATATATTACATAACTGTCAAATACTTGCACTATAGTGAAGTGTCTGGCCCGCTTTGCGCAGTGAAGCTATAACTCCATTTGTCCTCACCTATTAAACCTCGTCGCCCATATTGTAGTTGGTTATAATTTTTTTGTCAAAAGACCGCAAGGAGTCGGGGGTAAGTAGCTAGTATACTATAAACAATTCGAAGTACAAGGGTGAGCCAAAAGAGTTGTGTTAAAATTAACTATCTAATTTGAGTCGCTATATCCTGAAAATTAAAGAAAATCTATTCTATTTGTTCATATTATAACTGTTCATGTATATATGAACATGTTTTACAAGAAAGGTGGAATTTGATAATACATACTATTAAAGACTGTGAGCAGAGTTTAGTTCCGGCTACGGTATTTAATTAAGCGTGTAGTGCAGTCTAGTTGTTTGTATTAGTATTGACGTTTTTGTGATTTTGATATGATTTTTATAGTGACCAAGGTCACGACTGGTTTCGCGAGACTAATGGATTATCGGCATGGCGCAGATTTCGAACGAGCTTGTCGACTCCGCCTGTGACTGATTGCAATCAATTCTGATTACAACTTACTGTGACGATATTATACTGAACATCTCTCTGTACCTACTTGTTGAACGCGTATATGTTTTAATAATTAAATTTGAACCAAATCTTATAATGACTTAAAGAACGTAAACTAGTCATCATTATTATCATCACAGATCACATACGCGTCCAGCAAGATCATTAACGTACCACGACTAAGTTAGTGTTCACTTTAGTCAACTACGCTGGCTAATTACGGCTGGCTACACATACACCTTTGAGCTTCGTAGGTGTAGCATACACCTGCGATAATGTCTTCCTAAAGACATATGAAATTTAAAAAAGTTCATCTGTTATATGTACAGATTTATAGGTTATAAATCTGTAAATATAACAGATAGGTTAGGCCACACTAAAAATTTGTTGTATCGCGAATAAATAAAGTGCACAGTGGGATTCGACGCAACAAATCGATGCAGATTATAATACCATCATGTTTTTATGTCATTGAAAAACTTAACAATTATTTTGTTACTATACACGTTTATTTATCGTAGTTTATTTTTTTAATTGTTATTGTCGTAATTATTTCAGAAACCTTATAAGAATGTGACCTAAATTGGCCTCGATGTAAAACTTCAAACCAAATCGCTTGAAGAACATCGAGTGAATTCATGCCTTTTATAATAGATTAAGTGAGGAAGGGAGGTTATGAATTTTATAAATTTCGTAAATTCGCTTTTATTTCTGTTTATTTAAATATTTCAGCTCACACACTAATATTTCTTATAAATTCCTCTCATGCAAACAAATGATTAGTGCGAGACGAACGACGTCAGGTTATCATATAGAATACCTACTGTACGCCGAAAACGTCACCATGCAACGTATTTGAATAAGGAAAATTTGAAACAATGACATTGTCATTTATTATTCAATAACACAGTGATATAGACATTTCTTCGAGAATGTACTAATCCTAGTTATATTTTTGGTATCTCTTTGTAAATGTTGTTTGTGGAAAATATTATACTCGAATGGGTTTTTTTCCCTCATTAACGTTTAATCAGACATAAAAAAACGTATTATGAGATTTAATATTCATAACAATCTAGTTATGCCTACTCTACCATCATTATTTGCATTTATAAGTAAGTTTCTGCCCGCGGCTTCGCCCGCGTGGATTTCGGGATTGTATTGACGGGATTATTGTGTTAAGGGTGATAGCTTTTGCCCACGGCTACATATGCGCGGAAGTCGGTTTATAGCGCGAAGGTTTTATCGCGCTTCCCGTGGGACTATCCGTTTTTCCGAGATAAAAAATACCGCAAAACCTTGCTCAAGAATCACTCTATCTATTGATGAAAACCGCATTAAAATCTGTGCAGTAGTTTTTGAGCGAAGCCTTTAATGCGCATTCCGTAGGATCTGACAATTTTTCCGGGATGAAAAGTAGCCTGTGTTACTCTTCATCCCTTCAACTATCTCCACGTCTATTCGTCGCTCCGTTTTGTCGTGAAAGACGGACAAACAAACAGACACACTTTCCCATTTATAATATTAGGATACTCGTAAGTATGAGAACGAATCGGAAGTGCGGAAAGTGAGTTGAACAATGTATGAATAGTAAATAAAAGTTTAAGTAAAATATATTATATTTATCAAACTATTAAAAATATATTATATTTAACAAACAAAAATAACATGTCAATGAAACACATATTTCTTTGTTGCTGGTATGATGTAAGATAATAGTTTTAAGCTTACTTTTTTTATAAATTGCAATCAATTGTGCATTATTCGAGCTAATAGTGTACAGTTGTTTTGACCGGCTGCCAACGTGCGATATTGACCATGACCTATGTAGTGACGCAATATTTTAATTTGTCCACACATCTTCAGTCTGCATGCACGGCTAACATATTTTGAATATAAATATTGTCAATTTAGACAATTACCTACTTTCGCTCATCCGCAGTTACGACTTAATTATAATACGTATATAATATATATAAACTGTATCAATACTTCAATTAGTTTGTGTCATAATTTTCACAAATTTATATAGGACTATAAATTGCAAAAGATTTATCCTAGTGGAAAAACGACTTTCTTGTAACGATTACCTTTAAATCTCGGCGCAGTTCTATTAAGATCATTATATGTGACAGTAAACACAAATAATAAGCAAATTAAATTTCTTCGAAAGGAATTCAAGAATCGTAAAACTGTAGGATATTTAAAACCCGATTCCTTTAGTTTTCATTTAATTATCTCTAGATGTGAATAAAGTAATTGATTTATGTAAGATAAAATATATTTTACCGCATTGTGTACTGTATATAAGCCTTATGAAGCGAAATTAAAGTGATTATTTCAGTTCATTGGGAGTACTTAATAATTGGATTTTATAAATCTATGTCTGCTTAAAAAATATAGCAGAATTTTTATAATGTAGTAATGAAGTAAAATCAATATAGTTTTAAACAAATCAATTAAATTGACAATGACGAGTAATAGTGAAAATTTATTTTGATGTCCAAATTTATCAATTTTCTCGCACTCAAAGTGAAAAGTATAGCTGTCACCTCAAGACTAGAAACCACGTAATTCCCTCGAGATTAATAGACACTCGAGCGGAAGTGGCTTATTACTGTGCCAAACCATCTCGGGGATATATACTTGGTTTAGTCCCTCGTTACACAATATACAATTGGAAACTTATTGAATTTTTGAAAATTATTAACGCTAAACTGTAAAAATGTAACTGTTCTACAGTTTCGTCGTTGTTAATCATTCCCTCATTCCACCTTACGCTAAATGACTGAACCTAAAAATTCTAAACTCTGACTCGCCAATTTTTATATATAATTGAGAAATTATTGGCCATTATGTCTAACAAGATAATAATTTTAAGTAAAATGGGGGTTTACCGGGTTCCTCAATCGCAAAGTCATTATCATGCCAGGTCGCGGGATATTACTTTTATCTTTGTTTGTCATGTTGCCGATCTCATATATTATTATGGTAAAGCTCTATAAAATAGTTTGAAAGATTAGTTTTGTTAGTAATAATGTTTTATTGATTTTACATTTTTATTATCCTAAGCATGAAAACTAATTAAGTACACGTTCTTAATTTGAGAATGTGCCTGCGTTTCCCGAAAACTTAAAGATGTTGCAAATTGAAAATCTCTATCCCAACTAATATTATAAATGCGAAAGTGTGTTTGTTTGTTTGTTTGTTTATTTGTTTGTTTGTTTATTTGTTTGTTTGTTTGTTACCTCTTCACGCTTAAACTACTGGACCGATTTCAAAAAATTCTTTCACCTTTGGAAAGCTACATTCTCCCCGAGTAACATAGGCTACTTTTTATCCCGGAAAAATCGACAGATCCCACGGGATGCGCAATAAAGGCTTCGCTCAAAAACTACTGCACAGATTTTTATGCGGTTTTCATCAATAGATAGAGTGATTCTTGAGGAGTTTTGCGGCATTTTTTATCTCGGAAAAACGGATAGTCCCACGGGAAGCGCGATAAAATCTTCGCACCATAAACCGACTTCCGCGTATATGTAGCCGTGGGCAAAAGCTATGACCCTTAACCCTCTATACACCCAATCCCGAAATCCACGCGGGCGAAGCCGCGGGCAGAAAGCTAGTTCAACATAAATACGTAATGGACTTAAAAAATAAGACAATACAAACAGCTAAGTATTTAACCTTGTATCTACCGTAGCGTACGTACAAGGATACAAAATATTGCACCTGTTCGGAAACTAGGTGTAGCTTTTAGAGAAAAAAATGTAGGTCTATTTTTATCTCGTCTTTCGTTTTTTACAATATCATAATACATATTCAAGATTATCGTACGTAATATAATACAATCATGTGTATGATATACAGACATTAAATTACAAAAACAATACATTAATGACGCTAAGTCATTGGTTCACAAACCTAAGAGACCTTGTGCTGGAAAGAACTATTAAGATAACTGGTAAAGGCCCTAATATTCAAACTATATTATTCTAGTGTCGTCAATTGGAAAATATCGTTAAAATTTACTTTTGTACTCTATTTCCATTATTTTGCAAATTAAGTTAATATAATGCTTTTGTTTATACCTAACAAACCAGTAATCCCGTATTTATAGATAAATAATTGTTTTAGTGGATCTCTTTATCGATATCATAACAAAGATATATACTATAACAAAGTCAGCAAACTTTTGCATTAACATAAATGTTCTATTACAACTCCCAATCGTAATGTTTTGCACTGAAGACATTTCAGATTCTATTAGTTCGAATGGAAGTTATTTTGGTATAGCTACGCTGAATGATATATTGATGTATAACAAAAATATTATAATTGTGCGACTTCACTAAGTTTCCACAAATATGCAATAGAACCAATCACTATTAATGTTACATACATATCGTAGCTTGTGTAAAACAAAGAACAGCGTCTTCCGTTTCTTTTTAAAGTCAAGTTATCTATAGTATTTATTTTAATATTTACCATTTTATCTATTTGTTAAAGTAGACGTATACTTCTAAATGTGTGATACAATGAATTGAGCATTTTTGTATGAAATTTGGTATTTTCATTGAAACATGCAACATGGTGATCCGTATTTTGAAACAGATTTTGTTGCGTGCTTCATCAAAATTTTTTATTACTAAATTATATTAAATTTTTCGGTATTATTTCATTATTCATATCATCATTCTTTCTATTACATTTGTTGTGTTTTTCGTAATTTAGTCTAGCTTTATTAATTTCAGCATTATTATGTAAAAATGCAAACGACGAATTTATAGTTATGGATTCTCATAGTTTCGCATTTATTACTAGTAATGTAATAAATCTATCACTATGTGTGTATAACGGAAATATTATGTTTGTGATCTTGTAAAACGTAGCTAGTAGAAAAGGGTGTGTCAGGTCAATGTCGATATTTGCTTGCTTATACCAGTCGTGTTAAAATTTAATGTAATGCAGAACAGAATATTGCATTAACGTATGTTTTTTACCCTTGTTAACATATAAGTGTGTATCATAATTTTATATGTAGTAATAATTGATCATTTTGGAAACTGGATCTTCAACTCACACTGTATATGTTGTTTTTGTTTGGTATATAATTTCACACATTCATTATTAATGGTATCTATTTGTAGTGTAGCTAATGCTACAAAAGATACCAAATGCTATGTAATTTGTAGTTATTCCTCATTTATTTGATTCACATACAGTTATTCCAATAGATTTTCACTTAGGAGTTGCTTACTTATGATTATTTAAATCCTAACTAAATAAAAAAGGTTTATTTTATTAATATTTTTATACTATTCATTACTTCTAATATTTAGTTCCACAATTGTTATTTAAATAATGTTAATAGTGAGGTGATAACGGGTAATACCTGCGTCGTAGGTGACACTATAATTTAAAAATTGTCAGAAAGCAACAATTCAGAAAGACCATTATCAATAGTATTATATATTATGGCGCCGTGCCGAAATCACTCTCATTTTCAAGAGTTTTTTTTGTTATCTCAAAATTTAATTTGCCTCGTGTTATTTTGATCATGAATCCACTAGTGAAGTATTTGTTTTGAAACAAAGATGTTGTCGTACTGTGAATATTTAATGATGACGCAAGCGATTAAGCAAATATTTTTATATTGTATTAATATGAATCTGCAGCGGTTTCACTAGAAACTTGCGGGCTAAATGAATGCAAAGCACGTCAGAGTAGCTGGCATTGTACGCAGCGCGGCGTGCGCGCACGTCCCGTCTGCCTACACCATGGTCCTTCGCGCAGGCTCAATCGACCAAGGAAATGATCGCCTTGCACGTTACGTGATTGTCCGACATCTCGTTAGTTCGGTAACAATCCCTTCCCAGTTTCATCATTTTGATAGCATCTTAGACCAAAGACGTCATCGTCTTTAATTAAAATTTTGTAGTAAATCGATTCTTAATTGGTCTTTAAATGCGTTATAAATTTTGTTAAAACGACGTTATGATTATTTGACGTCTTGTCATATTTTTAATATGTTCATTAATATTCACCTCTATTATTCAATAAATAGAGTTAAATTTTAGTCAATATTAAGAAATGTATATTAATAGTAAGAAATTAGTATTAGGCGAAGCACAAGGTATGAAATGGTTTGAGTATCCTGACCGTAATTTATATGAGCAGAGCGTGGCATCTTCTGTAATAATTGACTCAATTGGTTCAGCTAGCCCAGATTGTGATCTGCACAATTAAAATCTGACTTCTGAGAGTTGCTCTTATATCCTACTTTATAATAGGTAAAACGAAGAAGTAAGCATAAAGCGTGAAGATATAAACGATGCATTGAAATAATAAGCCCCAATTGTGTTACCTGAACTTGGAATGAACTTGAGGTCGTTAGACCGAGAAATGAAACGTCAAGCGTGGATGATCAAAATAAAGCTACAAAATATTAACATAGAAAATATTTTGTACTAAACAAACCCTACTGCACCAATACTAACTAATATTTTTACTTAAGTGAAATTCCAAAATTATTTTGTGCTTGTTACCATACATAACGTGTTACTAGTTTATATTCAGTAATTAATGTAGCTTCTGTCTTTCTGAAATCTTGAATTCCCTTCTAACTACATCACTGATCCATTACTAACTATCCATCAGAGTCATTTTATTTTCCACATGAAGACCTGCAAGACATATTTAGCCTTATATGGCTCGAACAACTTGAGACTCCAATAGACCGAAGGGATACCCTTGAGGCTACGCTCAACCGATAGAAATCCAATGTATTTGTTTACCAACAAGGCCTGAGGACGTTCCACAGTTTCTCACCTTCCAACTAATTTTCAAGGTTCAGCTGTAAGTACTCAATTTGACAGATACTCTAAGTCTACATGTTATGATTCCACAATAGTCTTGAATGTAACATACATGAGCTTATCATTGTGGGGAACAGTATATGACAGAGCATATAAAATTACGAGACGACTGCAGCCAGCACGTGGCAAACATGTCAAGGCGTAATATGATGCGTCAACTGAGGTCTCCGCAATGTTACTGATTATCGAAACTGCAGCTTCACAGTTAACCTCAGTATTAATTCTTATTTCGGTACCTTTTTGTGAGTATGCAACAAGCATTCGTGATATGCGCGACCTTCAGTATAGTCACCGAAATCCGTTCTCTTCTATGTCGGATTAAGCTACTAGACTTTCACAGGTTAATACTTTTTTGCCGCTAAGAGCATTTTCAGATTAAGGCTGCCAAACACTTACCTTATATATATACGACGCCTTTAGAACATACAAGTGCTTCAGAAGCCCCTATTGAGTTTGCTCTTGTATCGATGCTTATATCATATCGAAGTTACCTTGACTCTCCGGTTTATTTATAGGTAAGCAAACTTAATATTGTAAGCGCAATGGTTCGAATCTTAATAAGAATGAAGAAAGTCTTAGAAACTGCTGTTTTATGGTTTAATAACAAATTAAAAATAAATGCCAATGGAGCGTCATTGACGCAATAAAATGTTTTACCGTAAAAAGAAGAGACTGTTTTGTTTTGTAGATGTAAATATGCCGTCGTTCTATTTATTGTTTTCTATAATGTGTAATGTGTCAGAACATACATAGTATTTTACATAGAACTTCCGATATATTCAGAGGTATTTTATTATTTTAATACTTTCTTTCTGGAAGAACAATATACCGGTCTTTATAAGTTTTACTTTTTGTGTACTGTGAGATTTCTCTTCGTGCAACTGTGGGCGGTTATTTAGAAAGGATACACTTATATACCAGACCGGCTATTGTTTACGCTTGGAAGTGTATAGAACCTTACCTGAGCCACACGAATTCTTCCAAAAGTCATAAAATTTACTGCACGAACACATCTCACACGTCACTATGCTTTAATGCCAATGTATTTTTAAACTTCACTTGTACAGTTTCGCAATGCTTCAGCCGGAGCGCATTCAAACTATTCAGTTAGTGTTGACCGAGAAAATGTTCTAATACTCATGGCTGAAACATGTCTAAGCAGTGGTTCATAAAGTAATCCTTGTATGCAGTTGGGCTAGAAAGCGTAGACGAGTCCAGTCCCGTGATTCAATCTGCATGTTAGTCGCGGGCTTGACTACCGGCCGCGCGCGTGGCGGGCTGAGAGCGGCACGGACACAGCGTGCTGTCAACTCGCACGCTCTACGTAGACTGCCGGCACCACCTCACTCATAGTAATTCGCTTATAATAAAACCCGGAGGGAAATGGACAGATTTCGCTACGAAGATGAGATTATTATAGCGTTGATTGGTGAAATTGGGTGGCTTCCATTTGTAATGACAAGAGTAAATGCAATTTCGATGGCGTATTTGGTCGGTCCTTGCGTATTATCCTTGTACCATATTTACTTGAGGCTAATACGGCTGTGAAGATTTGAAACATATGTGTATGTTATATAATATAATATATAGTCGCACTGGGAATATCATTTGGAAGATACTTGATTATATTAATCGAAACCTTGCAATACAAAAGAGTTCAACGATGTACTAAGGTGACTATGGTCACTATAAGTTGGGTTAGTTATGTGATTGTGCCTACTCAACTATACACAAAATTAAGTATTGCCCATTTTCAAATTTCGAGATAATTTCTTGTTATTACGAAATTGCTGTATAATTTGTTTTATTTAAATATTAGAAAATTGTTAGACAAACTATATTTAATTTTGTTTGTTGATATTAAACTTTGATGGGTTTTCGGAAAAGGTTAGATGGAAAACAAATAAAATTGAAAATAGCAATGGTACCTACCAGTTAAAAGTGTTGAAAGTTGGTCTGTTTTCAAATTTCCCTTTAGAAACTTACTTTTTTACAAGTGAGTAATGTTTGCTAGTCCTTAATAAAAATAGAAATACAATTTGTGTAAAATAAAATACACATTTCTTATACCTATAGCTATACCTATATATTAACTAGTAATTTAACTTGAACCTTAAAAAAATATTACACACCGAGACTCTGATATCTTGCATTAAAAATATTAATGTGTTTAAGTCAAGTTATTACATTGCTTTTGGATTACACAAAGTAATTTTAATTTTTTTTTATTAAAAGTATTGTACAAAAGATTCATTAAAGAATAATAGTACCCATAATATATTTTTTCTAAACTTATTAGGCAAAATATTAATAACAAGTTAATTTGAAATGAAACGTACTTAGCATCCATTATCGCCAGTATATATATTGTTTTGAAAATTGGTAATTGCGTTTCGTTTATCTATACTAATATATAAAGCTGAAGAGTTTGTTTGTTTGTTTGTTTGTTTGAACGCGCTAATCTCCGAAACTACTGGTGCGATTTGAATAATTCTTTTTTTGTTGGATAGTCCATTTATCGAGGAAGGCTATAGGCTAAATAACATTACGCTATGACCAATAGGAGCAAAGACAGAGCGGTAAATGTGTAAAAAACGGGGAAAATTATTCATTTTTGAAGGCTTTCTTTGCGTGCGCTGCGAAAACGGTTCAAGATACACAAAAAATATGTATGAAAGAATTATTCCTCTATACATGATCTAAAAAAAGTCCACGACGGCATATGTCTATCTTTTAAGGTTTAGTCACAATGACCGTTTTTATGGTACAAATTTGGATATGTCGCGTTGTCAAGATCGGGTAACAGCTGAGGTGCGCAAAATAACTATTCCACGCGGACGAAGTCGCGGCACAGCTAGTAGTTAATATAATCACTAAACATAACTAATCAGTAAATTTCAACATAATAACCTGTCAGACTCTTGTTTCACACGTTAACGTCAGCAAAAATTGATGACAATTGTATAACAAAAGGTAAGCGTAAGCTGCTAACAGGATCATATTATTTCAATTACCCATTCATTGGTGTGGAAAACAATATTTTTTATGAGTTAAGTAGATTTGTTTGCAAAACCTAAATGTTTGTTTACTGTGATAATACTCGGCTTATGTTATGAAGGTAAATATCTAGTAACACGGTTTGTGATAAATGCTGGTAGTACAATTATTTGATTTGGATATAAAATATTTTAATTGTTATATTATAAAATATTCTCATTTTAGCGAAAATATATACTATCACAACTTAAATAACCGATTAACGACCAGTAACAATAAACATATAAGAGACGAATAACATAAAAGATTTATTACCGTAAGAGTTGGGGGTATTTAAGATCGAAACACCACATCACAAATGTTTGGTGCGTTGGGTATATTGTAGTTTTACTTGGTAATTGTAGTTCATTCCAGTAAAAATACTAACGCCGTATACATGTTAACCACTAGTTTAGCTTCTTTGATATGCAAAAGTGATTATGTACTCATAATAAACCTGATTGAATGTCTCTGAATTTAACTTTGGTTTTAATTTATATTACCTGCAATATTTCTACCATGGATCGCGTAATATAAAATTAACCATTAATTAAATTTTGTATATCATTATCATTAATATGTATATTGCAATACATTTTAATAAAATTTATTAAAATCATTCGAGAGTAAAATGTCTTTCTACTTTTTCATTTCATAATATAATTTAATTAATTTTTTGTAAAATGTTGAAGGAACAAGCAAAATAATATAGAGAAAAAAATCTTTGTTGATTAATAACGTAAATTTGAAAGTAAATCTTTCTGTCCGTAACATTCTTTTCATCAAAATTGCTGCATCCATTTGGTATGGGAATAGTAGATTTGGTATAGTATAGTACAATATTATATAATACAATATAATACAATACAATAGTACAATACTCCGTGAAAGACATATGATAATTTATACTGTATGTATTATCTCTTTCTCATAATAAAATCTAACAAAAATAATTTGGGACAGGGATTGTTTGTGACCTATAGAAGGATATAGAGCAATTTTCGAAAGGTTATTGATTAAATAAAGAAATATCTTTGTACCATTTTATTCAGTTAGTCAAAACCTACTTCTCTAACAAAAAAAAAATAATTTCAGTTCTTCCTTTCATTACATAAGGAAGCAAATCCTGTAGGCTTTTTGCGGACATGGAACTAAATATTACTATTATTACGCCGTTAGAGTCATATGCAAACGAAGGCCGCCCGGTCTTATTGCGATCGGGAAGTAACAAGCATAGTGACGTGTACTATTGCAGCTGCCTAGCACACTATATAAGTATATGAGTACGTACGACTGGTTTTTAAGACGTTTATGATTCATATAATTTCTTACATGTCCTGTCCATGCTAGTACATTGCAGTTAGTAAAGTAGAGACAGGTTTAGAAATCCATACGTTACAATTTAGTGACATAATGTAACTTTGTTTGTATGAGAAAATAAAAAAGAAAATGTTCAGTGGGCACAGACGATATACCTAGTAACTGTCTATACTTGACACAAACCGTCTCATTTATATATCAGTAAAATTACAAAAGTCAAGGCTCTTTAGTTTTTCAAGGTTTTACTTAGACGAATGAGCACAATTCGGTATGTCACCTCTATAAATAGTATTTTTAAAGTCAGTTATTCGTGGATATTGCTACACAAGCTTAGAAATATAGTTAAAAAAATACAACAGCTATATATATGAATAAAATTCTAAAAAACAGTCATAAAATTTTGCTTGAGTTATATATATATATAAGACGTTGAATTGTGAATTAATTTCTCAGGGGAAGTACAGAAACTAAAGATAAAATCTAATTGTAGATACATTTTTTTATAAATTTATTTGTGTTCTATAATTATTCCATCAGTTATAATAATAGCTGGTAAACAAAAAAAAAATATTTACAAGAATATATATTATGCTGTCGCATGTTAATCCTGGACATGTCTCATGTATTAGATATTCATTTACTTAATAGAATTTTAAGTATTAAAAGTTTTATATGTCTAGTTTTTTTTATAGTCTGTATTTATTTTAATGATGGTAAAAGAATAACAATAGCATTGATTATATAAAATCATTCATGTTATAATGAATCTTGATAATCAACATAATTATACATTTTGTCTATACTTTAAGTTTACCTACAATAATGGTATGATAATTTAGAAATCATAAATTAATTCAATTATCTGTTGTCCTAATATAACTATTACAATAAAAACATATTTATATTGAAGAACTCTTAGAAATCAGGACCACTTAGGTTACAGAATTCACCTAATAGTAAGTGGATACAATTGCCTACACACAGCTATACGCCAGACTCTACGTGTAGACTTTGAAACAGCTCTTATGTTCGCTGTAATAGCTATGCTTTTCCAAATGTAAAGGCTGACATTTTTATTGATCATATGCAATAAATAGTTTTTTATCTGCTTGTCCTTATGGCTTATATGGGATGTACATATATGAAACCACATATGTAATATAAATAAATAAAAAAAAACTCTACATTAATAGGTCGAATTATACGAAACACGTATTATTCTTAATAAGTCTGACTAATGCTAGAGTTGAGTGATGATAAACTCGTCTTTATTAATAATATTTGTTACACTTACACCAATTAGCCTAGCCCAAGGTAAGCTCTGTAAGGCTTGTGCTATGGGATCTAGCTAGGGTAACGGATAGACATACATATTACACATATATAAATATTTTTTTATTGAAATATATATCAACAACCATGACTAAGGTACAAATGCTGGCATTCATCACACAAACATCTGCCCCCACCGGGATTCGAACCCAGGACCTCAGAGATGGCGACACCTTAAAACCGGTGTACTATCCACTCGACTATGGAGGTCGACTTTGCATAAGTTATACGAGTATATCACTATATACGTGCCTCGTCGACTTTAAACTACAAATTATAAATAAGTTGGAAATTTAAGAAAACTTAAGTATTAGTAAGTTAATCTTAGCGAACTTGTGGCGTAATGTATTTTACGTATTTCAAGATTAATGACGTGGTAAGTGTAGATTATAAAGCATGTAGAGTAAGAATTCCGCAGTGTCCTTCCACATGACTTCGTTGTTTTGTAATCCCTTAATGCAGCTACACAAGCAAATGCCATATATTTTTTTTTACGAAAAATTAAGTAAGATTTAAAATTAGAAGAAAGTGTAATTTTTCAACATTTACCTATTGTAGATTACTATTAAATACTTAGAATTGGGTAGACGACAATTTTTTAAATTCTATATATAATAAGAGTACTCTTTTAAGTGAGAAATATTGTAGAACCAACAGTACACCTGCATCTATTACTTTTGAAGATACATCGACATGTTTGCGGCGCTGTCGCGGGTCGCTCAAAAACGCTCCATACTAAGAACACTGCAATTGTGACGTCATAACTCAGTAAACTCGCCTAATTTGTATGAGCGTATAACCAAATTTTAAAATAACTTTGTTATTTGTACGTTTATAGGTATACTTTCTATATAAAGAAAAGTTACATTTAATATGAGAATGCTAGAAATGTGTTCGTTTCATTAGAATTACGTAAATAATAATTGCTCATTTTTTAGAAATCTACCAACAATATAAATTAATAATCAAACTGAAATTTCTATATTGACATACTTTCATTAGATATAAATTGCTCAAATCAGATAATTATAGCATAAAAACGGCCATAATCAGTTGTAGTCGTCTACCCTAATATGCGCTTTTCAATTTCAATTTAAATATCAAAATCAAGATCTTTATTTTAAAATTAAATACACAAGATTTACCCAAAGCGATTATGAAACATTAAATTTATTTAAAACTAGCTTTCTGCCCGCGGCTTCGCCCGCGTGGATTTCGGGATTGGGTGTATAGAGGGTTAAGGGTCATAGCTTTTGCCCACGGCTACATATACGCGGAAGTCGGTTTATGGTGCGAAGATTTTATCGCGCTTCCCGTGGGACTATCCGTTTTTCCGAGATAAAAAATGCCGCAAAACTCCTCAAGAATCACTCTATCTATTGATGAAAACCGCATAAAAATCTGTGCAGTAGTTTTTGAGCGAAGCCTTTATTGCGCATCCCGTGGGATCTGTCGATTTTTCCGGGATAAAAAGTAGCCTATGTTACTCGGGAGAATGTAGCTTTCCAAAGGTGAAAGAATTTTTGAAATCGGTCCAGTAGTTTAAGCGTGAAGAGGTAACAAACAAACAAACAAACAAACAAATAAACAAACAAACACACTTTCGCATTTATAATATTAGTTGGGATTATCTATCGTGTATTTTAAAAGCTCGTTTATTATATATTTTTTAATTTGCTATCTTATAATTTTTTGGTATATCTATCACATTGTATCTGTACAGTATACGAAGGTTTACTGGCAGAAAGTGGTTCAAGCATTAAGTCCACCGTTTACAGAATAGTATTAATTGTACACATAAATAAAGAAATACGTTCTCGCCATATACTCTAAGAATCTAATATGAATATACTCTAAGCTATGGATTGGGCGACTTCACATGCACCTGAAAGTTGCAAATGTGTGCACAATGCATCTACATCGTAGAAACGCCGGGTAAATCATCATTTATAGTTCGAACAACGAAAAATAAATTAGTACGTAACAGATTCGAACCTCGGACCTTCCGATTAAAAGGCCAATGCCGAGACCGCCGCGCACCGCCCCGATAAATATAATCAAGACAGATAAAATGTTCTAAAAATATACAACGCATGTGGCTTTAGCAATAACTCCAATTAAGATAATTAAATAGACATACTCGATCCTCACTGAAAGTCATAGTGCCAATTATTAAAATCATTTTTAAGAATTCAAGGTTAGCAGAATCAAGAAAAGTACAGCTTTACGAAATCTCGATGGCCTAGTCATCATAGAATCCGACGTTTTGGAACGGTCCACTGAACCCGAATTCGATCTGTACCGCAGATCGAATTCGGGAAACTGAAAATGGTTACTTGATAATTATTTCACTCTATGTATATTATGAATAATGTTGCATAAGCTACAATTTGATGATATAGCAACATGTTGTGAAAATAGATTGTATTCTGAAATCACAATATGGTAAAGTCGCTTAATTTGTAGGTTGTAGCAAATGAACATAATTTTCAATTACTTTATTATTTGTACACTTGTATATGTACTTCCTATACTGAAAAAAGTTACATACAATCTACTTAGTTTATTAGTAGATAACTTACGGCATTTGAAGTTTCTAAATCAATTTATTCTAAAAATATAAAGAAATAATATTTACAGTTTATTTATCAAAATGCAATGCTGTAGCCGGAGCAACAACAGCTTTTCCTACTCATTATTTTTGATTTTCAAAGGATTCTCCTGATGTAATAATATAATAAAGAGAACATTTTTTTTTCTATATTAAATACATCCGAACGTTTAAAAGTAAATGCATATTTAAGAGATTGGTTCGTGAGCACTATCTGAAATCACTAACTAAACACCTTATTCAATTAATACTGTTAATATTTATATTCAATATTATATATGTATTATTTATAAGTCTATGTATGTATTAGATAGTAAGTTTGTAATAGTGTTGATCTTTGCGTCAAACACAGTTTTTTGGAAGTAGCCTCTCGGTAATTAAGTACTATACTGCATTAAGTCTGCCATTTGTACTTTATTTATATGTATATGCTGCAATAAAGATTAAATAACTAAATAGATATCGTAGTTACTAAATCTATTTTAATGACAGTAGGTATAGCGGCAATTTGAGAGTTGGAGGACATGGGTAACTTTTACCATGCAAAAAAAAAATCCTGTGCCAAACTAAAATCAGCAAAATAGTTCTTGATTTAATTTGGTACAGAGATAATTAGAGATCCGGGGAAAGACATAACATATTTTTTGCCGCATGACAATATCTCTTTCCTATAGTTAAATCCAATTAATATGGCGGAAATAACGGAAAGCTAGAATATTATTCAATGCATCTGAATGTGATATTCTGATTTAATGTATCAACAAATTTACATTTATTTTAATTAATATGTAACCATTTTTGTTTACGTATGCCTAGCAATATAGTAATATACTCATCTATAAATTACAAAACAATTGTGACCTTTCATTTGTTATATCGGGAAGACCTACGTCACCCACGTAAGTATTCGGACTAATCAGTGAATCGATATGAACACTAATTTAATTGGGATTGGATGGAGATTTGTTTTCTACTTGCGATAATATTGATTAGTATCAAAATACTTTTGAACTTTATTTACTTGGAATTTTCTATCTTTCTAGAAATATTAATGTTGTGTCACGGTGTTTGTGATCGCAATATTGTTCCGCTGATTTATATTATTTATTTGTGTATTTTTATTAAGTCTGGGAAATGTACATCTCCAGAAATATATACGATAGATGTGCTACTATTTTTACCACTTTGTGGTATCTTTATACTTATAATATTTCTATTTTCATTATCATTAATTAAGATTATACATATATTGTTTTTAGTACGTAGGTGGTAAGTATGTTTCAAAGAATTCACGACAAAAAATATACTTACAGTAATTTTAACACTATAAACCAATTTAATCCAATGCTGAGCCGGGCTTTCATAATAGTAGGTGCTAATATCATAATCCATTAAGGATGGTACTTAGATGGATTCAACGAAGGTTTTTACTGTTACGCTTTAGAACTTAGTAATATATTGGTTTATGTTACTATACTGTTTCATACAATACATAGCGTTAATACATAAATATTATTATGCATATGAAAATTTTCCTATTAACTAACCTTATTTATTTAAAATCCACAGAGTAAACTTTATCACTATTTTAGCACATATATTAATTCAACAAATAAGATGGTTTTATAAAAAAAATCACGTTAAGCAATAAAGTAAAAATATCCAACGAAAAACAGAAGCTATTTTCGATAATGTTCTTTCCAATTCGTGTGAAGAGATTGTGATATTAAATTATACTATAAATTTAATATAGATTAATATAAATGTTATAAAAGAATAAACAATTGCTATAGTTCTCAAATAAAACAAGATAAATTACGAATAAAATAAACTTCAATATGATAGTTAAAGTGGCTAGGTAGAATACTCGATACAGACCAATCCATAAAACATCAAGTATACGTTAACGCAGTCATCGATTAGATCGTCGTTGAAGCAACATGTTTTTATATGATATTTTAATCTGCCTACAAGACCACCTTAGCCGGGTAATGATAACCTTAGATATGAAGTTCATTATCGTCATATTTATATTATTTGTCCTATACCAAGTTACGAGCTGTCTCGGCTGTAGAAAGTAGGAAGGAACGAGTGCTTCTACTGTTGGTATTAATCAAGTGATAAGAAATATTGTTAAAGTTGTATTTCGTCACACCCTAACTAGATTACACGCATACGTAAGGATTGTTGTAGCCTATTATTTTGCAACATGTATACTTAAATACCTACTAGATTAATTCAAAAACAATAATTTATTAAAAATGCTCGCCATTATAATTTGTATAAAATGTACATGTATACAAAAAATGTTAAGCGTTCAAAATAAATAAAAAAGAAATAAATCGGCAGTGATATCAATGCAGAATCTGATGGTTGAAGTTTTAAATAAGAGAACACAACAAAACGATTCTTATTGAAATTACAATACATCAGAATTTTACAAATTTTAGGTAGCTTCAAGCTGGCGTCACCTCAGCCGCGTGATATCGGACATTCCTATAAAAATTTGATATTTTCCCGTTGCAAAAATTATTCTGTTTCCTAGCTCACCTCACAAATTATTTCCATAATAAATTACGTTTAAATATGTTCAATATTTTTTATCGCATTTTTCCCCGAGAAAGAGATAAAAATCCTATTTCAAATTTTATCAAAATCGATCCGGTAGTTATTTCTTTCGCATGTACGAAATGTAGAAAAATACTGATATTTCCTCTTTATATATTATTTCAGTGTTACACAGAATGGTACTTCATACTCTTACTAAGTTAAAAGAGTCACCTCGGTAGGTATTATAATGTAGCAACTATGTCATTTAATAATTAATTCAAGGCACATATTAAGAATGTGTGTCGACTAGGGGAGAGTAAGTCAATACGCTGGAACTTATCATGATTGGAGAAGCTTGGGGGCTTATTATACTTCTGCTTATTATTCCGGAAAAACAGGCGTGACTTGTGGAATTCACTCATTCGAATCGTCGGATATGTCGAATTTACTGTCTAAACTCTGGCTGTATCCAGGTTGTATTGACCCTCTAGTTAAGCTATTTTTTGCATAAAAAAGAATATTAATCCCTTATTAGTTCCAAACTCTATATATTAAAATAAATATAACATATCCTCCTTATTTGATATGCTCTATATAAACACCTGTTTAAATATTTTTTATAGTCCTGTTTAACGACTTTGACTTTTCAGAGCTATCTCCTATCCATCTTTTAATGTCTTAATACCTTTTATATCTAATCTCAGCTACTTACCTATCAAGCATACATGGCCATGAGGTGTCATAGCAGTTGTTGAATCGCATGAAACAGCAGCTGTGGCCAGTGGCGCCTGACGAATATTTGACACAGTAACATGGCCGCGACTATTGTTGACACTTACCTTAAAAAAAAGAAATACGCTATAAAATAATACGAAATAGTTTAATTTTGATGATAAGTCGTATTCGGAACATAATATATTGACTGTTGCAATTAAGCTAAGCTACAAAATATAAATGTATTTGTAAATATATTTTTAAAGAGCCTAGATTCATAGTATACTCATACTCCTTTTAGTTTCAGTCAATTTGCATACTAAACGACTGCTTATTATTATCTGGCCACATTTTTCTTTACGTAACCTATTCATGCATATTCCAAATCGCGTCACAAAACGTGTGTGTTGTATAATTTCTTTCAGCAAATTCAACTAACAATCTAAAGTCTAAGCAAAACCGATATGTTGTAAACAACCAATCAGAAAGCCACTGTTTTTCTTTTTTTGTTCCCCCTGAGGAAAATGCATTAAGTTGCATACCCCGGCTGTGGCGAGCCGGCGGTTATGTGGGGCTCTCCTCCCCAGAAGGGAGAGGCCTACCCACTAAAAACCTCAGGGATGGCCTTCCTCATGTAGGGAGCCCCCAGGAACACCAAGCTACTTCCGGGAACACCCAGCTTCCGCTCCCCCGCCGATACAGGGGAGCCCTCCTCGGGGGAGGCTACAATACCTCCCTCGATCTCCACCACCGACGACGCCTCCCGGCCACGGAAGGGGCGTGGTCCATCCCGGGTCGCCGTATCCGCGGGCGCGATTTCCTCGCGCCCGCTGGCGAACCGCGGCAGCGCCGCAGCTGTGCTACCGAGCCCGGCGCCACCTCCTTCGAACGGGATCGGTCATCTCCCGACCCCACTCAGCGGCTTTCTCCTGGAGCATCACTGCTTCACCGAAGGAGGCTACAGCCCTCCAACCTCCCTCGTCCGCCAGCATTGCCGCAATCAATGCCGGCGAGACTGATCTCGCCCGATCTCTGCGACCAAGACTCTGCGCTCGGAGGCCCACGCGGGGCACTCCGCCAGCGTGTGCTGGGCCGAGTCGAGGTCGGATGCGCAGTGGTGGCAATGTGTCGATCCCTCCCGTCCTATTCGACTACGGTCACTACGGTCACGCTATATTTTTTAAGTGTTAAATACACTTCTAAAATATTTCAAAAATAATACTTGTTTAGTCGTGTTGTCGTAGGTCACGTAGTATAATTGATTACAAGATTGTCGCTTAAAAAGAAGTCGATCAAGAGAAGGTTCCAAATGTTACCCTGTAGGGATAGGGCTGCAATTTAATGTTTAAGTGTCAGTTTCATAGTGGCTCTCCTTACCAAAAGCATAACGAAACAAAGAAATGTGTGACGGATACATATACACAAGCCATCGAAAAATAATCTAGTTTGTCACATGAAACTTGCCTGTGACAAAACGGGGGTACCAAAGATCACCTTCCACCTGGTTGACAACGTTACAAGAATCTACTGCGTTCTACACAACAGCGTACAATGGAGAGGAAGGACTAAGATGGCCCAACCCCAATTATATTCGTAAGTATAATCGTACAATTAGATTAATCTAGTAATTTAATCATACATGTTTTATTAGACTTTCAAGTTTCCACGGAAATAAACTCTGGCACTGCTGAATAAAAACAACTGAAATAAGAATGCTTACTACTTAATAATGATACTTAAATAATGGTAATAAAAATCTTCAATCGAGTCTTCATGCATGTGTTATGCACTTTAAATACTTAGGATACCAAACCTAACCTAATTTAACCTGTTATCTAAATATTATATACTTTTAATGTTTTCGGTTAGTAATAACTTATATTATATACAATTATATTTCTCAATTTAAATGAAAAAATAAACAATATTGAATCAAACTTTCATACGATACATCGGACAAAGAGCTATAGCCTTTTTGTGTTTTCTATTGAAATTGAGTTCTCTTTGTTCGAACTAACGTTTTTCAATTAAAAAGAGCTACTGTATCGCGGCATCGCCCTCCCGTATAGGGCGGGTTCCAAGCTTCACTGCAGTTTTGTAACAAAGAAATAAATTGGAACGTCCTGGTTTCCTTTTCATCAAAGTGGTAATAGGAAAACGATCTCCTATGTTGATTTTCCTCTATCTATCTATCTATTAATATAAATGAGAAAAATTCCCTAATTACCCTGAAACTGTAAAAAGATGGTTTTAAACATTATGTTTATTATGTAATTGGGTTCCTATAAGGACTAATACCTTTTTTTTTTTTTGTTCCCCTGAGGAAAATGCATTAAATTGCATACCCCTTATGTGGGGCTCTCCTCCCCAGAAGGGGGAGGCCTACCCACTAAAAACCTCAGGGATGGCCTTCCTCAGGCATGTAGGGAGCCCCCGGGAACACAAAGGCCACTTCCGGGAATCCCCAGCCTCCGCTCCCCTCTCTAGAGGGGAGCCCTCCTCGGGGGTAGCTACCACCTCCCCCGGTCCCCTCCACCGACGACGCCCCCCGGCCACGGAAGGGGCGTGGTCCATCCCGGGTCGCCGTAGCGGTCGCGACTTCCTCGCGCCCGCCGGCGACCCGCGGCGGCGCCGCAGCTGTGCTACCGAGCCCGGCGCCGCCTCCTTCGAGCGGGATCGGCCATCTCCCGACCCCGCTCGGCGGCCTCCTTCTGGAGCATTACTGCTTCACAGAAGGAGGCCACAGCTCTCCAACCTCCCTCGTCCGCCAGCATTGCCGCAATCAATGCCGGCGGAGACAGATCTCGCCCGATCTCTGCGACCAAGACTCGGCGCTCGGAGGCCCACGCGGGGCACTCCGCCAGCGTGTGCTGGGCCGAGTCGAGGTCGGATGCGCAGTGGTGACAATCCCAACACCGACCCCTGCGGAACGCCGCATTCGACCCTCCTCGACGTTTCCATCGATAATACCTAATAAAACAAATACAAACCCTAAGAAGTGAAGAGATGATAAACTTGAAACTCGATATGAAAAACTGATATGGTACATGCTGTTGATTTCAAATCATGAAATTTGGCATGAAGCGATGCTATATGTAGCACAAGTAATGGAAAAAATGGGCAAGCAATATTTTTATAGTAGCATCACAAAAAGTTTTTTCGTGATTTAATAATTTTACTCAGAGATAAAAATAATTCAAATATTCCTTGATGTACTATTTATTATCTAATTTTCCGTTTTTATATTGTCAGTTATGTTATCAATATTTTTCTTAACTAGAAAGTAAATTTCCAAAAAATAGTTTATTAAAAGTTTTTGTAACTAATTATTGAATAACAGTATTATTCCGGGAATTAACGCGAAACATGCATTTTACCTTTATTGGCTTGACGTTTCGGCGCAGATTGCACTGGCCGTGGTCGCAAGCATACTAGAGAAGCGGTGTTTTGGCTCCGTGTGGGAGGCAGAAGATTCTTCATCTACCTCCAAATTTTGATTTTTGACCACGGCCAGTGCAACCTGCGCCGAAACGTCAAGCCAATAAAGGTAAAATGCATGTTTCGCGTTAATTCCCGGAATAATACTATTATCAACATGCAACGCGATAGTTTAAAAGTTAGTAATTATTGAATGTTATCTATAGGAAGCGAAGTATATTTTTAATTCCCTTCGTTTGATTGCTCAAAAAACGTATTCGACTTTTTGCATATACGTCACGACCTTCGTGCGGACACGATAAAGAGATAAAAGTGTGACGAAAGTTATTTATAATTAATCTGTACATTTTGTATTTTAGCTTGTCGCTATTAGTAAACAATATTATACACTGCGCTACATTTATTAGTAGGTACCTAACCTTCACTATTGGTACCGATTTATTAAAATAGTTGGAGTGGAACAAACTGTTTTTAAGTAACTCTGAAATAAGTAATACTTATTGGATCGATCAAAACCTTACACCCCATGGGTATGAGACATATTGGAGATTAATAGTCTTGATGAGTCTTGATTAATAGGTTGGCTAGGTAAAAGAGGACGAGCTATGTCTGTAATCCTCAGCACTATGGAACTGACAATTTTCGTCTATCGTGTAAATGTTATTAGCATTTCTGTTAAGGTGGCGTGTTTATATTCAACATTACCTAAACTTTAATTACTATATAGTTATTGACGTTATCGGTTGAACCTATACCGCTATAATAAAATTAGGAAATACTTTTTCAGATACTTAAATCATCTCAGGTGAGCTCGAATGAGGGTACGCGCCTACCCTAATTATGTTAAAGTGGTTAGATCTTAGTATATTCCGTTGACTCAGTACGAATTGGTCAAGTAAACACCTTTGAATTTCTTTTTTTTATATAGCATAGGGCAGCAAACGAGCAAACGGGATCACCTGATGGTCAGCGATAACCGTTGCCCATGGACACCCGCAACATCAGAGGAGTCACAGATGCGTTGCCGGTCTTTTAAATGGGAATATGCTTTAATTTTTAAATTTTATGCCTGGTTGCCTCGTGATATTTTCCTTTATTGTACGAGCGTCAATTAAATATACATATGAAATTCTTAAAAGGAAAATGACTTGATCAGGATCGACCCCGGGCCTTCTGAATCCCCTAATTCGAGGAACACAACTAAGACCACAGCGCGACCGACGACGGCCCTGCTCATACTTCAATACAAAAAAAAATACTGAATAATTATTAAACGCATCAGCCTGTACCTTCAATGACAGCTGGAAGCAATATTTTAAGAGCGAGATAGCGCTATACGGATTAATAATGGTGTCTCCATTTCAAATCATTCATTTAACCATGTCCGTAGCAATCATGCCGCAATAAGGGTGCAGAGATGAGCTATGGCTAATTTTACCCCGGCCCGGATCGATAGCTTCTGTCTAGACAGGTCAGCAGGTAGGGTACAATATGTGGATTTTGCTTGTCATACGAGTTTGTTACATGCACTGAAATAATATTCGAATGGAGTTTTCTATTCTGTAGACCGTCATGGTATAATAAATAATGTTATATGATAGTAATTATTTGATATATGATGGAAATGATCTATTATTTTCAATGGAGATTACTTTTTTTGTTTTCTTTTTATTATTAAAAATTTGTCGATTAGATTCTCACACGGGACAAATATTTTGTATAAAATGATAAAATTTGTTTCGGTTTGGGCGTATGTACATGTAAATTCTATATTTGTAACGGAATAAATACAAATTTTGATAACCTAACGAGTGAACTAGAACTTTCAAACTTAACTGTGCTGTGGTTAAAGGGTGACTTTGATTAAGTAGTTATTGCATGACAAAAGTCAAGTTTGATACGTGTATTTAAACTTTCTTGACTTATATTATATTTGACATATCAAGAATAATTAGCAGTAAATGTAAATTATTTTAGTTTAGACACCTATGTAGATAAAAAATAACATACAGAACTAACTTTTCTGTCGCGGCTTCAGCCATATTATATCGGATAGATTTATTACCGTGGTAAAAATAACTTGTCTTTCCTCGGTGTTATTATTATTACTCCATTAATTACTTCAGAATCAGTTCAGTTTTTATCAGAGTTTCACGTAATAAAGCGATATTTGTAAAAAAAATATTCTATATGCTGTCCCGCGATTGATATAGTTACTTTAACGTGAAAACGTATCAGAAAAACAGACAGAAAGATTTACTTTCATAATAATATAAATATTATTTCGTAATATATTAGTGAATTTAATATTTGTTTATTATACATTTTAGTTTTTAAATTAAAATAGTACATCATTTTAAAAATAACTGAAATAGGTAAAGTCTCTATTTCAGGTGAAAACATGCTTATTTATTATTTTATTATATTATAAATCTTAATAAACAACATAATAATTAAAGTTATTGATAATTAATTGACTTAACCTAAGATATGCATTATTTACGCAATATTTGCTTATTATGACTAAGTGATAAATAAACTACATAATTCACAACATCAACATCATAATGTGTATTTACAAACAACAAGTAGCACTTTTGTCCCTTGGTAGGTTAAACTTTGAATATGTTTGCAACTAAAATCATTAAATTCATACATTTTTACAACTCTATTTAAATTATTGTAAAGAAAATGTATATTTTGAGGTAATATTTCTCCGTTTTTATAATTAATCAATATTAATATATGTATGTTATTTTAATACTGAGTGCATTATAAAAAGCCGGTGGGCAGTCAACAATTTCATTCATATAATAAGCGCGTAAGACAGTAGAAGAGAAGAAATTAGTCCGGTAGAAGAAATGAGTCTACTAAGTCTTAAGTTGGTAGACTAATTTCAATAATTTTGCACCTGCTATGGAGTTTTTTAACAACTGACATAAGCTTACAGACTGAGTAAATTATATTTTATATGTGAAGTTTAAAGAAAAGTATTTTATAAGTATAAATACAATACATTTTACATTATTCGGATTCTTTATTAGCAGGGCAGTCACAAGTGATAACTGCGATGTTATCTAGATGTGCACATATATTTTGGGCAATCATGATTGTGATAATTTTTTCGTATTACGAAGTGAATATATTTTGTTTTCCGCATTTAATGTTATTAAATTAGTATGAAGTCAAATAAAATTAAATCAAAATAATAATTCGACATAGGCCTTTACAGGCACTTATTGAAGACAAACAAATATAAAACTTAAGGACTCGTTGTACGCGTGTACGGATGATTGTACCAGGTGTACAGTCATCCGTATCGTGAATTTATATTTTCAAAATAATAATAAAATAATAATTAAAATAATTAAAAAATAAAATAATAATTAAAAAATAAAAAAATAATTAAGAAAAATATTAAATAATACAATTATTTACAACATTCAAAATTTGCTGTACATTATAATATAAGCCTGTGTTGGTTTAAGTAGCCATTACTAAAGCTAAAATCAACGGCGTAAGATTTAATTTTTCCATATTTTATATTTATAAGGTCATTGATATAAATCAGAAATAAAGTTAGACTAAGTTAGACTACGAGGAATGCCCAATTGACATCGCTCTATTTGACTAAATAGTTTTCGAAGATTTTTAGCTAAGCATTAGCATTCCATTAATAAAACAAAATAAAATATTCGAGCAAAAATAGTTCGAGTTTAGCTCTAGACTAGACTCTTCTGGAGAACAACGTGGTGGCAACCTAGCGTACAAGAAACACTACTGAAATCCAAAAACTTGAAGGTTTCTATATCCAGAACCGAATATATTTCATTTTAGATGGACGCTTAAGTGTGTATTGTTGGTCGTCTTGATTGTACCTTGAGCGAAAAACTTCCTTAAAGACCACACAATAAAAAAATATTTAAGAAACCAACTGAAACTCTCAAAGTATTTTTAAAAGATATCATATTTCCAAAAGTTTCTGTAAATTCTGTACTGGAACGCATAACAAAGGCGACTTTCGTTGAATGATATACCATAGACCGACCGCCCGGTGAATCATGTGAATGTAGAGTTATTTTTATTTATAAATAATATAATGCGCATATTTTTGTGCACGCCAAACACAAGTGGATAAGAGATAGTTGCAATCATATTTTATCTTATCAATAGATGTAATTAATGCTTTTAGTGTACTTTCATTTACTTTACTCTTCGAGAGGATAGCTTTAAGTGGCAACTTGAAGTGGAAACTACTTTTGACGTTTAACTTTCGCTTTGTTTGTTTAAGTTTTCACTAAATGTTTGTATATCAACTTTTATAATAGAATAATATAGAAAAATATATTGGATCAGAATGACGATTTTTTTGTAGAGTGAATTGATCAGCAATTATAATCAAATTGGATACTTGATTGTTAAAAAATTTATTAGGTATAACTATTTCAATTCCACAAATTACGATTGATCAAATAAAATTTTACATATTATGTTGTTTTTCAGAAAATACTCTAAAGCACTGTGACGCTGCGAACATTTGTCAATCCCCTATTGGTGATAATGGGTAGTCACAGAATTTCACTTACACAATCACCATATGGACCTTTAAAACGCATAGGATTCTATGCGATATTTATAGAGTTTCTTTTGGTTTGGGTTTTCGACTTTTTGTAACATTACCGTAAACTTAATAAAATCTGAAAGCCGAAATAATAATTTATTTATTTAGTTTATAATATTTAAATATTTTTGAAGTATTTTCTAATTATAAAAGATATGTTCAGCTTAAAGCGAAGGTTAGCGAAGTAGCAGCAGCATCACGTGGAATCAATTGCTCATATTAAGACGACAAAGAAGTCACGAGTTTTTTTTTTGTATTTGGTATATATAATGTGCCAAAAGGTAAAACCTTAATATACGACATATAATATCAGTATACGTTTTATTTACTCAACTCACTTGAGCCCGCGTGCGATGTGACGGCCTGTCGCCGCCCATCCGCATTGTCACGTTGAACGGTATTAAGTGATTAATTAGGAAGATAACATTTATTTAATTAGACTAGACGTATCAAAATTCGCCTAATGCCTGAAGATGCCTGACTAGTTGAGGAAGTTTCAAGCAAATGTTAACGAAAGTGATAAATGTTGTTTTAATTTTTTCATATTTCTTCTTCTAGCTTAAATTAAAACGAGTTAACGAAAATTGTGAAAATAGCTGTAAATATCTACACTTCAACAATTAGTATAAATGTCCGGGTTGAATTGCAGTAATATCTCTTAGTCGACTCTTACGACATGAAAAAGAGCGAGCGACGATATGTGTATATTTAATCTGCCTCCGTATAAATAGAATGTAATTAAGTATTTTTAAGTTAATTTTATATATATATATATATATTATATATATATATATATATATATATGTTAAAGTTAATTAGTTTATTAAAGAACATTTTTCAATAAAATTTAATATTTAATGCTCCCTTAAATTTTATTATAATATAGTTACCAGGTTTAAAAACTGAGTAACACGGAACTCATTAAAAATATAATTTCCAGATAAATGTTATCTGTAGTCAGAAAATTTCACCTTTCGACTGCGATAGTACTAAATATAGAATTGTGACAGGATCCAAAAATAAATTTGTGGTGTATTTCCAGATCGGTGTGAGCCATATTCTGTTGTTTTATAGCGAAAGAACAAGAACATATGACAATAATATTCATATATTATGATATATATGACAAGAACATATATATGTAATGGGTACTTAATACATACTATTTTTTTGTCGTTCTATATAACTTCCCAAGACTAAATACCATTTTCGAAATAAGTATTATAAAACTCGCAATTTTTTAAATATTTCTAATATAAACGGAAATTAAAACGAAAAATCGTAAAAGTAATAGATACTTATTGAAAATAATATTATATGGACTTTGAAGGATATTATATGGACTTTATATGGAGTTTGAAGGACGAGTTAACAGTAACTCGAGAGTTAGTAGTTTTTATACAGATAATAACTACTAACTCTTTCAAACTACTCGTATGTACTTTATACACATCATAATTTCACCAAAATGCATTCCATGCAGGTAGTGATATTAGTAACGATGTTCCTAAAATTATGTTGTAAAATTACTGGTCATTTAAATCGTGATTAGTCCCGTAGTTATAATATTTTTATTATATGCTCAAATCGCGAGTCTTAGAAATATAACCGTTTTTTGATAAAGTTAATAAGTGCTTGCAAAGACCAATGTTGAATATATATGTCGTTATTGGATTTTTGCTACATATTCTGATAACAATTCAAACGGTTAAATATGGATATTTTGAATGTTAGGAGAATAACATTCTGAAAATCTTTTAAAAATAGCATATTACATTCTCGCCAATGATTTGTAATTCCTTTTTGTTGTCAGCTAAGCCATTATAAGAATACTTATGAGTATAACATGAGTAAGATAAAGTGTGAAATGCAAATGTGTAACTATTATTCCTTAATAATAAATCGTTATTTATTGTTTATTTAAGTATTAGTTTCATAAAGTACTATTATACCTATAGTGCTAGAAATATTGACGACAAAATTATAAATGGGTGTAATATTATAACTATTTCATATCGAGAATAGTAAAAATGATTTGTAAAATGATTTGTTTGATACTTCTTATTGTACTTTATTATCTATATGAAAGATGAAATAAGTTTTATATTTCATTGTAGTACATTAATGTTATTTTATTGACAATAAATTATTATTTTAAGATATTACATTAAAAGTTTTATTATTACTCAATGGTGTGCCGGATATTTTATACACATTACATAACTAGTATTACGCGATTCTCTGTTTAAACAATAGATGATTATTAACACTATTGCTTTAAGGCTAGCAGAGTAAAGCAAGTTACTAGTGTGAAACTTTATGTTTCACGTATGTGGTTTTAGTACGCAACACTTGTTCGTAGTTTCACAATATTGTTTGTCCTATAAAGTATATTTTATTTACTCATTAAAATCTTTATGGCGATTTTTATTTCTTATACTCACACCAATTAACCTAGCCCAAATCATGCACTGTAAAACTTGTATTATACAATCTAAGCAAACGAATAGACATACATATATTATACGAATATCAATATTTTTATAGAAATATACATATATTAACAACCATGACTAAGGCCTCAATGTACGCATTCATCACACAAACGTCTGCCCCTACCGGAACTGAAATCCTGGACCTCAAAGATAACGACACCTTGAAACCGGTACTAACCAATCGGCAAAAATAACTACATAAGTAATAAAACGGATTTTTAACACCAACCAAGCAAACAAGACAAGAAATGGATATATTTATAGAACACGTTAATATTAACCGGTTATCTGTTAGATATCTAACAGATAACCAAAACAATCTTCGGTTTCAAACAAATAGATCAATACTCGAAATTACCTACGCAACAACACAAACCAGTTTCACTGACATTGAATATCCAAGAATGCGCATGCGATTTCGGCGTAATCTGCTAATCGGAAAACAGGTTCCGAAAATCTTACCATTGATTCTTCTATCTGTGAGAGTGTCTTCCTCATCCCACCAAGGCTGGTCGGGTACCCTGCGCACCGGTTGTCGATCATAATTTCCGTAGTATTGGAACTCCATATCTTGTCCATCACTCAACAAATACACTAAGATTTTCACTGAAAAATATCGAGTATTGTTGTGTTCCACAAGTAAGCACTACGCGCCGTCCAAAGTTTAAACGATACTGATTTGCAATTAACTTTCCAAGACGCTTACGAGATAAAGCGAGGTTGACACTAAACAACAACAGGGGCTATTATTGACAATAGCACGAGCGTGTCTCGGCCGCTGTAGAGAATATTGATAAACTGATTCTCTTCGGCTCACACACGCCGGTATATCGCCGACCGTGTGAACAACCTACTATTGATATCAGGCATTTGCCGGCACATAAAAAGTAGTAACTAGACAAATAAGTCTTGTAGTATGCGCTTTCATAAGGCATTTTACTGCGTAGCACACTGCTCCTGATGGTTTATTTTCTTTAAATATTTATCAATCACGAAACAACTTCTGATTTGGATATTTTTTTAAATATCACTTATTAAAGTAATAAATAAAACAATGTTCGCGACATATTGTATAAAAAAAACTCATTCGTATTTAAAAGGCTTAATATTGATGTTAAAACTGCTGAATAAATGGGAATGTTGCTATCACAAGTTGCTATTCGTTGCTGTCCGACTCTAATTGAATACTGACTGGCGCATGCAAAGGTGTTAAGTTTTATCGTTTATTGAAGTTTACACAAGAATGACTCCTAAATTGTATCATATGTAAATATTACTAGGTTGAAATTTAGCAAATAATGTTAGGCTAAATGTATTGCAAAAAAATGGTCTAAATACGTTTTGCAATTTGTTATAAAAATAGGAATCGCATCAAGTTAATAATTTCTTCTTTTTTAATGTCTTTCGTAATTTATTTCGATTGAAAAACACATATTTCTGTTGAATCTGCTATTAAATATCAGTTAATATACCCGTTATATAAAATAACTTTATTGTCTATGGTATACGCAGCCCTGATTATTGAATAAGAGCATGATAATGTGGCTAAATATTAATTCATGAAATTAGACTTAATCCAAATGTCTATAGTAATGGGTGAACGAAAGCGTATTATCAGTTTGACCTAATTATAGACCTAAGTTAAAGAACGAGAAAGGTACTTAATGCGTGTTTAAGGATTAGTAAATCTAGTTTAGTGAATCCTGAGAACCAACAAAAACACGTTCAATGTAGAAATAATCCTGGGGTATTTAACCGATAGAAAACGGTTTTTTTTCCTAGAATGAAATTATCTCAATGTAAGTGATTAAGCCAATCGATCATATCTATCATTACAGAAAAAAGTAATTGGTGACATATCAACACACAGCCCAAACCGCTGGGTCTAGACTCCATATATGGCACCTAAGTGCCTTACGAGGTCCCAGTGTACACTAAGACGATTTTTACAAAATTCTCTTCCCAAAGGAGTGAAACGACAATCCAAAATTTACATAAAGAAACAACATTCTTGAAATATGTTTTACGCAAACTAGCAGAGGTACTCCTATTTGTAATAGAATAAGCTTGATAAGGCTTTATCAAAGAAAAGAGAAGGAAATTGGAGGATAAAATCTAAAAATCAACTAGTGTTAAATATTTATCAAGCCAGATATAAAACAACATAATCCCCTAATCGGGTATGATGGGGTTAAAATATAATTAAGTGCAAACAGAAGCAGACATACGTATGACTGAAACTATTCGGCCTAGAGGTTTCAAATTTGGTAAGTATATACGTTCAAAGGAGTCTAGGGGTGCATTAATAAAAGGAAAAGAGTTTTCACGGTGAAAGGGGAACAAATTTTGAATCGAAGAAGCTATCATTGGATAAATAAAACTTCACAGAAATGCTCCTATTAGCAAATGTGTAAAACGTCATTCGTCAGCTATCTCTACTATACAAACCGAAAAGTTATATAAAAATCTGATTATCAACTGGATTTCTAAAATAACATAAATTTTAATATCTAAGGTTGCCGTTGTGAATATTATCATCCCCTACTCGAGTCCGATGGTTAGGAAATGTCTGAATAATTATGTATATGAGCATCGTTTTTAGTTTTTTTTTGAGACTCCAAATCTGACATATTTCTTTTTGAAGTCTAGGGATGCACAAGGGATGTAGAGAGTCCAAATTTTGTATGGAGAAACGTTATTTCTTAGAATACTTCATTCGAAACTTTTCAAAAGTAATCCTATTGACTAATAAGTAAATGAGGCTTATTCAAAATTTTAACCCTAGAGAAATGAAATAGGGTGATATGGGTTAGTGCGATATGCGAGGTTTTTATTATGCCAACAATTATTTTTTAATTGGCTCATTATAGTTTATTTTTAGGTAATAATCCCAAACTTACTCAGTAATATTTCCATTGATAAATTTTACACAAAACAGAGTGAGAACAATTTGCAGATTACTTTGGTGTTTTTAGCTTTGCATTTTATCCAGGAATCCTTACTAACATTATAAATGTGAAAGTAATTCTGTCTGCCTCTCAATTTTTAGGTCAAAAATACTGAAACGATTTTAAATAAAATTGGTATTGAAATAGTTTAAAACCTTAGAAGGCCAATGAATATTTTTTACTGCAGTAAAATTTTGATAAAAGTAATTGAACCAATTCAGGTATAATTTAGTTTGGAGATCGTTTAAAACCTGGGGAATTACAAATAATAGAGAAATAAGAATGAGCATGGTAGAGTCGTAGCAAATCTACAACCAACAAGAACCACAGAGCACGTTGCAACTTATGACATATCTTAAATTGTATGTTTTTCTCCTCATTCTTTCAACATAATTCGAATAACTTTTTAATCACTTCTAGCTATGCAAAATAAAATTAAAGTTAACATTATCTGCATACGCATAAATGTTCACGACCATCATAAACTACATAACATGACATGTAACTTGCAAATCTATAACATATTTAATAAAAACAGTAAGGACCCGGTGTGTCTGTACATTGAAGATAATTGACAAAAATTGGAGTCAGGGCGAAAAAGAAAACCAATGAAACACAAAAAAATTTTTTTATTTGAATTTTTTGTCTGTCTTCTGTCTGTCTGTTCTGCTGTCTGTCTGTTTGTTCGAGCACCATCTTCGAACTACTGAAGGATTTTTATCGCGGTTTTCACTAATGAAGAATGCACACTCCCGGGCAGTGTATAGACTTTGTTTCATTAAATCGGTTCATTAAAAAAAAAGTTATCGTCATTTAATGAATCTTATACTAATATTATAAAGAAGTAAAGTTTTGTGTGTTTGTATATTTGTAAGGGGTAATCTCGGGATCTACTGAACCGATTTTAAAAACTCTTTCACCAATAGAAAGCCACATTATTGCGGATTGTCATCATCATATCATCATCATCATCATCATCATTCGATTTTAAAAAATTCTTTCACCAATAGAAAGCCACATTATTGCTGAGTGTCATCATCAATCATCATCATCATCATTCATCAGCGGACGGCGCGCGATGGTTCGGGTTTAATTCCGTTCGCTTTTTCTGCTCGCTTCGGGGATTATTAATATTATGCCCAACGACAGTGGCGCGGGTCAGCTAGTATTAATATAAAATGGTAATAATATCATTTAGTATATATTTGTTCAAGTGAAATTTCATTTTACATGTAAAATGTTATCACCACTGAACATTTAGATACTTGTGGCGCGCAAATTGTTTGTCTATCATGCTTTCATTTAAGTGTCACAGTCACATGTAAATATTATCTTAGTCAATTTACCAGTCTGCGTCGGCACATGTTTTCGTTTTGTCATGAAACAAATTGAATTAAGTGATTTGTATTAAAAACTAGTACTACTTCTTAACGAGAATATACGAAATAATATAAACGATCAAATTTATTTTTAGATTTATTTAACATATAGTTGCGGACACTAAAGAATTTGATGTGTCAATAAAAAAAGAGTAGTTTTATGTTATGGTCTGAGCAACTTTTATTTAAAATCTGAGTTTATAAATAAAAGTTGCTCAGTAGCTATCTGTACCTTTAATTGACTAAAAAGTCATACGGAATTTAGCAGAATTCGGTCGTACAAGAATACAGTCAACTTGTAAAACGTATTATCATTCATTGACAATATGGATTTAACAGAGTAAAATATATAAAAGGTTATAAATATACCTACACAGTCAAAACCAGGATGAAAGTAAGCAAATAATAAAAAACTTGTATATGATGACATTAATTAATTACAGTAGGTATATAAGTAGCCTTGGTAACATTGAGATAGTGTTATCTGAAAAAAATATGTTGCTTTTGAAAATAATTTAACTAAGCAAACAAAAGATTTTCACAGTTAGTACAACATTGATACAGCTACTGTAATTACATATTAGCATAATATACAATACAATTTTATATTTATTTATTATATATAATGTGCTACTCACGTCTCTATAGTATCTGAACATTTTTAATTTGATATTTCACATAAAGCGCGCTTACTAGCGAGCGCGTGTTGGTACTAACTGCTGTTTGAGCTATGAGATGTATGACTCAAGACATTCTGTCAAAGCCTTCTGTAAACAATCCAATAAAGATTCTCTGTCATCTGCTTTTGAAGACGCTAAAACTTTGTTAATGTGTCACTTTAAAAATATAGTGCTAGCGTAATTACTATAGCTGACCCCTACTCAATAGCATGTGAACGAGCTTTTACATGCCGCCTTCTAACAGAATTTCTAACACTGGGTATTCACACACTAGTCCCACACACTACATTTATAGAATAGGAAGACCAAGTAAAGCCGCCTGCTGAGTCGCTTCACACCATCCTCCACTATACGGCGAATATAAGTTGTCTAAGCGAGTCTCTAACGGTGTGCTTATGTTGCATTGATTCGTTCTTCTGCAACGGTGTGTTGCTTTATTGAGAAGAAGACCAATGACTGACAATGCCAACCGAGAGAACCCAATGGGATCATCCGTCTTCAAGACTTGAGATCCATTATAAATCTACCAAGCACCATAACTTACTGGATCACAATGTATATTTGATCTTATAACAATTAAACAACAACATATGTGGAGACAATATAGTACTTATTAATTTTATTATTTAAAATATACTGTTTGCTTACGTCACGTTTCATATAGCATATTCAATCATTAAGTGATACAGTTATAACTACATAGATACGATTAACGTCATATGAGATACAAGCCAGAGACGTCCGAAGACTCCCATTTGTATAAAACTAAGAACAATAGGAAATGTTTACCACGGCCAAATATATTTTTCCTGCAGGATAAATAATCAGAATAAAACAATCGTACGGTTAGTGTGAGGATGGTTGGATACCATGTGAAAGAACGTACGATAAATTTTTGCCACGGAAAAATATATCTATTCTTTTAGAAAATCCATATAAAGTGAACACTAAGCCAGTTTAAATATATGTTTTCTATGTTAAATGTCTTTTTAATTAATTATGTTGGCAAATAAGAAGACACCTGATGTCAGAATTAGTCAACAGACTGTAAATTGCATGCAAACTGACAAAAAATTGTCGTAGCTACGAAATCGTAGCAAGTAAAACTTTGTTTTTGTGTCAAAGTTCAAGACAAAAAATTATGTAATGGAATGTAATGTAGGATACCATGCTATGGCAAGATTATAGACAGTTGCCTTGTCAACCACTTCAAGGTACTTGCTGTCTTGTTGTTGTCAGCTTTCTCGAGATTCGTGGCTAGGGATGCACGATTCGACGAGCACTGTCGGATTTGGGACCAGTTGACTACCACAATATCAGGCTTATTGTAAACGTCGTATCAGTGAAGAAAGTGCGGTTTCAATAGGATATCTCATGTATCAATATGGAAAAAAATGCATATAAAATAATCTAATAGGGATTCTGGCGAGATCCGCGTCTTAAATCATGTTGATGCTTACGTTGAAACTGTAATAGTTTTATCATGCGCGTTTGCACGTAGGTATATTCGTTGCAAATGTGATCCAAAGTGATACTTTAGTATAAATTACGCATATCCATACTGTGAAACGTTCAAAAAACTGATCATAGTAAGTTCAGACAGGAAATTTCATATTTGCCACTTAGGTATGTCTTTATATGTCCATCTATACATATAATAAGACAGTAAAAATATTTTGTCTGTACATTTAGTATTTTTGACTGAAATGGATAGAGGGGCACTTAAATAGATTATTAGAAAGCAAAAAAAAATTTTTGGAATTTTTTGTCTGTCTGTCTGTCTGTCTGTATGTTTGTTCACGTTTATCTCCGAAAGTACTGAACCGATTTGCTTGAAACTTTCACTATTTGCTTTGTTTTAACTCAGAATAATATCTAAACTTTGTTTCATCAAAATCGGTTCATTAAAAAAAAAGTTATCGTCATTTTAATGAACTCAAGGCATGATAATATTGCGAATTATAATGTACACCATTCTTACATAAGTTATATGGGAAATTTAAAATCTAAAGACAATTCATCATCATGATACAATACATACATAAGATAACGTCTTTATCCCCTGCGGGGTAGACAGAGCCACAGGTTATAAGACCCCAAAGGCCACGTTTAGCATGTTCGTGGGCAGTGAGATGGAACAGGGAACCAAAATACGATGAAACGAAACCAGTACCTCAAGGAATTGCTTTATACCAAAAATATTTTAATCGGTAAAATCGTATATTAATATGATTTGTGTATCAATAACATTCAACTCGAAATTTACGCAGACGAAGTCGCGGGCAACAGCTAGTATTTAATATAATTTCAACACTAAGTAGGAACCAACTGAACTTGTACTGATTTACGTAAGCCAACGTAGGTGTGAACATTTGACGCATTTGGAAATTTACTTTGTTATGTGACAACAACACACGTTACAATGAATCAACCCTCGTCGAACGAAAACTTCAATAACTTACATCAACGATCCGAAAAAAGATCACGTTGCCCTAAATTAGATATCAAAATAATCTGTTACGTTAAGACCTGTTGTTGTCAGTGTAACCATTTGAATGAGCAAATAGGTACATATTATGCACAACAGTATATACGTTAGATGTATTACCAGAGTAGATAAGTACTACCTACTATTTCAGTATCATATATATTTCGCTATTATCATTTCGGTATAAGTTTATTATTCCGTTTATGGCATATAACGAATGTGTTTAATCGGTATATTGTATTGCTTATTCAGTAGGTTCAAGATCAATAGTGGTAGCTTTTCATTTTATATTAACCAGTTTATGGTTATTATTGCACTCCATGATTTGTTAAAATAACATATAAATTTCTAAATTATATGTATAAAATGACACATACTACTTAGCATAGTATATACGTTTTCATAAAGGTTTCTCTGTGTTATGAGAGAACTCCTCCTCCTCCTAATATTAAATGAAACACCATTTACTTCATTTAATATTAAGAACATACGACAAAAGAGATAACTGTTTGTTCAACTTCACTAATATCTTCGCACAACGATCTTAAGGAATTATTTTTACGTCAACATGTAAGTCTCGGCAAATAAGTAACTAATGTATGATAATTGTGAGCCATAAATCCTCCACATTTTATCTCTACTCAAATAGCATTTGAACAATGAGAAGTAAGAATAAATATTTAAGCTTTAGTTACACGGGTACAAATTACGTACAAAACATCTGCCAATGACAAAATAAACTTAGAAAAATATATGAGTTGCACATTGTGTATATATGCAAAAAAAATCTTCACTTTTATCTATAATTTATTGTACGTAACTATGTGCTATTTATTGTCATCTCATAGCCTGAACAACTGGCTATCAGAATAGGAATAAGTGATAAAAATTAAAACCGATCATTAAAGGGGAGGTAAAAGGGTACCTTAAAGTTTACTTATCGAAGTTTATATAAATTAAACTGATTCAAAAGTATCACAAATAAAATTAATAAAATATATACTGTTGGAGGTCGTTTCAAAATCTTTACCGTTGATTTTCAATACCACTACTAAAATATTACATTTAGTATTTGCTTTTTGCAAAATGTGAGGTTGTGTTGAATTGTCTGAAGAATACATTTCGAAGCTATGATTAGATTTCGACATTACCAGTCAATCATTGGTAACCAATTCATATTTGTATTATTTTGTTATTTATTACTAGTTTATTATGCGGAGAATCACTTTTTATTTTATCATACTTGGCAAAAAAAAATAATTTAGATTACTTATTGTTATTTTCATTCTTGTCGTATATTAGTTTTAAAGGAAACTAACATTCACTCTCAGCAACGGTGTCATCCTCAAAGAGAATATTGAAAACAAAAAATTTGGCTTCCAATGCAAACTGCCAGTATTTTATTAACAAATTTAAGAAGTATGCTATAGATTTATTGGTTCCTCTTTTTAGTTTGTTTTCCAACTAGTGATTTATCTTTATTACACAAATTAGCTCTAGAAGGTTTCGTGATGTACGTACATCAGTTAATATTAATCCAGAAATGATAGTCCGTAATCGATATCCACAACGGTGCCGCTAGTAAAATGTAGAATGTATTATTGTGTTGTGTCTTCATTAACTCTATCAAGTGGTTTAAATTATGATTTACAAAATATACTGAATCTATATTTTGTTATCTAAACATTATTTCCTGATAATTTACATGTATATAATGACGAGATATTTTATAAAAAAAAAATACACAAATAGATGTTACAGATGTCTGATCATTTAAATCGGTTCACTCGTTTTTGAGTTATTCAACTATAATTGTTGTATTTAAAGGAAGAGGGAAACTTGTTTTTATCAATAACAAAAAATAACTAAGGAGCCAATATATACTTATTTATTAATTCATTTATTAAAGTAGAACCACATGACACATTGAAAGTTAAATAAACTAACTTATATCTATACAATATGTTCTGATACGCATCACAATAACGACGTACATGACATTCGCAATAATTTTGTAATTATTTATCCAAAGAAACAATATGAAAATCGAGAAAAATTCAAACAATAAAAATATAAAATAACGAGGACTCTTTAGCTAATCGGTGATAATATGGTGACTTAGGCGCATAATGTAAAATTATAATATACAAAGCACAATGGCAAATTAGCAAAAACGAGATTTTTGAACGAACACAATAAGAAAAAAATTAATTCACTAATGCCATATTAAAAAATGTATTTGGAAAAATATATTTGAAAGGCCATATTGCCACTACGTGAAAAGAACAGAATAATACAAACAGGAATCATCTAGTCTAATATTTCTTTCCTGTTTTTACGAGTAGAAAAGAATTACAAGACCAGATGACTGTAGTACTGACTCTTCTTTTTTTTCCTGGGTCTATTCATATAAAAATTGTTTCATAGACTGGAATCCGCAGTATCGATTAATATCTGCCTAAATGTACTAGACATTACTTCTATTGAATTTTTTTAGGTTTATTTATTTTTTCAGAAATATACAAATTAAAAAATTATCAGGCATTAGTTAAACATAATGAGGATCAGTAACGTCATAGCAAATTCAATAAAATGGAGGTTCCAGGTTATTATTTATAGTACAAGAATATTATATGTTTTTGACTTATTATAGTCAGAACATTACTTACAAAGATATTGACTTTAATTTTTAATTTAAGATTTTGACTAACAAACATAAGCCGTTGCTGCCGGTAAAATGATCTAATGAGACTATGTGACATTACTACTTCGAATTCAAGCGCGCGAACACTCTATTTCTTAACGATTTAATGGAGGGGAGGAAGCGGTTTGCCAAATAAACAAATAAAATATTTTTTGACATTTTTGTGTAATATTTAATATGAATTCCTACCAATATAATATACTAATAAGAGTTTTGTGTTTGGTTGGTTTTGTGTAAGGTCAATCAAATAACATTCCAAAAGTGCATTATTTCATGATAGATATTTAATCAAATAGGTAATCATTTAGGTAATTCCAGGTTAACTAGCATGAATAAAATCTGTGGTTGGAAACTACGTACTAATATTAAATTTAACAGGGGAGCCCTCCACGGATCTCCTCCACCGACGACGCCCCCTGGCCACGGAAGGGGCGTGGTCCATCCCCGGTCGCCGTATCCGCGGGCGCGAGTATCTTGCGCCCGCCGGCGACCCGCGGTGGAATGACCTACCTATTGAATCTTCGAATTTTGAAAAAAACTTAGTCTGAACCATAAGGATTTTGGATGGAAGGGTGACCGTACTCTCAGAAGAAGGCGCTTGAAAAGGTGGGTTCACCAAAATGTCTCCAGCCTGCTTGGATGTGTAAGAGCCGCTTATTTACATACGTAGGTAGGATGAATAAATCTTTATATATATATATTCGTTTTTCCAATTTGAAATGTACTCCTACAGTGCAGAAAAACATTGTGAGGCAACATGAATATGAGTACCTACACATGCGACTTGACTAAAACCTAATCGCCCTCACTTGGTTCGTGCCCCTTGGTGAAGATGTATATGAGCTGTAATGATAAATAGCTCCCTGTCTACGACATCACGAACATATCATTTTGAAAAAGATATTTCTTTTTACTAAAACTTAATTACTTGTACGCGTATATAGTACTTGCCTGCCAACTAATTCTCTTATTAGAAAATCATAGGTGATTTAGATGTAATAATCTTCACAGCAAAGTCTTGCAGTCTTGACAGAGAGTGGAGTTTTATTATCTCTTTTTATTATGGAGCATCATTTTTTACGAACCGTTTGGTTTTTTTGGAATGTTAAAAAGTAAAGACGTAGTTTTGGTGACGTTTTAATGGAAGTGTTTATACATTTTAGCACTATACAATCTGCATACGCAGTTTAAAAATTTGCATCAGACAATTTAGAGATTTAATTTGTTTCTAAGTCACAATTAACAAAACAAAACACTGTGCGCCTTATTGCTGCCCACGAGTAAATGGCGGTGACGAACGTAGTGACATCACGTACTCTACGCCGCGGCTACTCGTAGATCAACATATTAATTTGATTGTTACTTACTAATTTTTGGTTGCACGACAAAAATAATTACTCCGATGTTTAGAATATTTCAAGTACTTCAATACTGCATTAATTACGATTCGATGTTTTTCGTAACCAATAGTATCAACACATATTTCACTTTATTTCCAGCAGAAGCCAATCTTTATATCGATTATAGCTTTGTTAATATTTTATACATTAATGAGATAGTAGCGTAATGATATCATTAATAGATAAAGATAAAAACCTATTTTTATATTCTTGAAGAAGTTTAAGCATTTGAATTAAAATATATTATTGTATGTTCTGAACGATATTAAAAACTAGTAAAGACTTTAGGTAAGTGAGCTAAACTCACTAGCTGTATAATGATCAAATACTTGCAAAACAGTAGTAGCTAAAATTCCATCACTTTAAAAATAACGTTTTAGAATTAACGATGCTTTTTGGAGATAACCAACTGCTTCTGAAAAGTATTTACTACTTTCAGCATGTCGCGCAATATTTTTACTTATTTTACCCGACGCTATATGTATAATGAAAATAGATTGTAAACTGCAGACAATAACCGGCGTTAGTAGAAACGTAGACAGAAAATGCATAATCGGAAATAGGCAAAAAATTAAATCAAAATATATAAAATCGTAGTCAAAACATAGGCGAAGAAAATTAAACCTAAACAAAGCTAACCAGAAAACCGTGAGCAGACCAAGTGAAACAATAGGTAATCAAACAACCGTCGTCAGAGGAAACATACAATAGTCAGGCGTGGTACACCCCTAAATCGCAAAAGCAAGGAAGGTAGAAGACACAACACTAAAAAGATACCAATTCAAAATAATAGTGTTAAACAATCTTAAGAAAATCAGAGGTAGTTACAGAATTGTAAATTGTACAATTTATTAATAGTACAAAAATTTTGACACTCGACTCGTCATTACAAGGATCTCCATATTTAATACTTGGCAAAAAGACTTAGCTACGCTGCATATGGTGTATATTCGTATAAAGCACATGATACAAAAATAAGACATCTGACCAATGTTGAAAAAGCAAGATTGGTCTACTTTAGTTATATTCATAAAGTAATGTAGTATCGACTACTATTGTGGGAATCTGGCGCGAATGTTTGAAGTATTTTTTGTACTCCAAGAAAGAGTAATTCACGCTATTTATAATTTAAGAGAGAGATATATATTTAAAGAAATATAGAGTAGTATATAAGAGAGAGTGATATTATATGCTTTCTTAAATTATAAAAATACTTGCGTAAATTTTTTATGCCATTTAAAGATTCTGTATTAAATAAATAACTGGTTTTATCTGACATATTTATATCCGATATGCTTTTGTGTTGATGTATAAATAGATATAATTGTTTTATTTTATGATTTTGAAAAGAGACCCAAAAATTTTGGGATGTTATAGCTACTTTGCACAGTCACTGCCTAATTTCTGCCCACTCGTGTGATGATTCTACTTTCACATCGAGGTATGGGTGTGTGGTGTGAAGTTAGAAGCTAGAGATTAACCTCCTCTCTTTTGCTGTGGGCAAGATTACTATCGACTGGTCGCAGTGATGAAAGAATGGACTGTCAGAAGTTCCATTGTGCAATTTCAACCAAAAAGCACGGCTTTCATTGGTGTAGATTCCTAATCGCTCGCCAATCCTGGCCACGTGTTTCGCTTTGGTTTCGGCAATAGCTTTTTGTTAGATCTAGATGCGGCGTTATATTGTCTGGGATACCTGTAGATGGTCTGTACCTGCTCCACCTGTTGCTAGAGACCGTGGGCCGAATCCATATTGAAGACAGCTCTGTCCGGAAAGTGAATAGTCAACTTTATCTACTCTTTATGGTTGGTACTGGCTTCAAAGCTCGGTGGAAAAGTGGAGTGGGCACTGCCTTTTTCACTGACATGGCACCTGTAAAGGCACGATTTTAAGACCCTCGTAGTCCACGTGTGACCAGAGTTACAATAGATCTTGAGGGTCGAGGTCCCGAAGGCGCCAACAGCAAACATGCTCTCCCTGGGTAGTATACATTGTTATGCAGACAATAGTACAATGCATGGAGAATATCATGGACGCTCTGGGGCTATGCGAGATAATACTAGTAGGGACAGGCAGAATCTTATTACTGAGCTCAACGGGACGTTGCATCTCATTTCCGAATGGGGCTCCAGTAATCTCGTTGAGTTCAATGCTCAGGTGTGCGCGTTCTCAGCTAAAAAGTCACCTTTCCTCCCCCTTTCCTGTCTTCAGGGCGCTACTATTCCCGCCCAGAACAATATCACCTTGCTTGGTATGAACATTCGCTGTGATCTGAATACCAGAGACTACATCGAATCCGTCATAACCACTGCCTCAAGGAAACTCGGTGCCCTGAACAAGGTGCGACGGTATTTTACCCCGGACCAAATCTGCCTGCTTTATAAAACTCAGGTCAGGTCCCGCGTGGAATATTGCTCGCACCTATGGGACGGCTCCGCTCCATACCTTCTCGAAGCTCTGGACAGATTGCAGCGGCGCGCTATCCGCATAATCGGCAATGTAGAGGCAACCAACACCTTCGAGCCTGTACAACTCGTCGTGATATCGCCTCTCTTAGCGCCTTCTACCGGATGTTTCATGGAGAATGCTCTGACGAACTCTTTAGCCTTATCCCTCCCTCTCCTTTCCTTTATAGAAACACACGTAAGAGTCTTCGGAGCCATCCGTACACTATATCCCCCATTCCACACCGCACTAAGAAATTCCAAGATTCCTTCTTCTGCTGTACTTCCGCACTTGCAATTCTCTGCCTGCGTATTTGTTTCTTTCATAACATGGGTTCCTTCAAAGAGGCGTGAAAAGCATTACGTTACTATACTATCTGTCATCTCATTTGGGCCTCTTTCACCGCTTAACATCAGACAGGAGGAAGTCATCTGCCGGGCTAGCATAAAAAAAACACCATTTTGGATGTATACCACGCATACCACAGTTTTATGTTTACGAGCTTAAACTGTACGTTGCCGCCCGGCTGACCGTATATACGTTATGTAACGCAGTTTTCAGGCACTGAACTTGCACATACTGACATTCTGGGTGGCGTGATACATAGTCGAATAGTAAGCAAAGAGTTGCATCACGAGATTGGTCTGATCTCTTGAGCTTTGGACCATGTTGCTATCGGCTGCCCGCAGTGGTGAGAGAGTGGTCTCACTTTGGTATCAAAAAGGTAATGAAAACTTGTTTTTTATATTGAATACTCAATATTTTTTAATATTGAGTACAAGTACATAGACTATGATTGGTACTTTCATTTGTTATGAACAACCTTACAAATGAAATTGAAATCTATATATTGACGAACATTGAACGAGGCGTATCTCGTTCAATATTCGTCAATCTAACAACTGAGTTTAGATCTGTATTAAATTTTTATTCGTCAAAATTTAAGTTATATCGAATTTCATATATGTATGTTACATAATATTATAATCTTAATGAATTAAAATGACAGACACGCATTATAGGTGTACTACTAATTGGTTGCTATCAAAATACTACAAAGAAAAATAATTACACAACCAAACATAAACAAAATAATACTTAAGTCATAAATATGTACATCCAAGCGTCTAGAACGTATTCGCTACATTAATAGAACTATTTTCGAGACGGGTATTTTCCATCCATTAGCTATAGATATTTGATTTTCCGTTTCATAGATGACGAGGTAGTCAGGCTCGCACGATCACATAATGTTATGCTCAAAGTATACAAATTAGAATTGACATTTCACAACATTATTTCTTATATTCTGTGTGAGACCTGAACCTGATCTTGTTTTATTCTGTCGAGACGGTATAAATATAATATTAGTATAATTCAGCTTTAAAATATAGGTCAAAATTATTATATTAAAAATAAAATTCAGATAATATCACTCACCATTGTCCTCGTCCTTTCCACCTACTCCAAGCACGAACGCGCTCCTCATTAAGTGGCCCATTTTGGCAATTAAGCTTACGATGCTGATTTTGTGCAAAATTTATTGTATACTAAGTACAAAATAATTTCATATGTTTAAATCTAAATATTATCAACGTAACTATAACACTCTAAATTGAACACAAATAGATACTTTAAATAAACAAAATATAGATTAACTTTAAACCATATAGTACGATTTACCGCTCAAGTCGGCTGGAACGATAAACGGCTACATCTCTGCAAAATAGGTTATTAACACACGCTTTCGTAATGTAAGAAAGCCCAATGAATGTATCTTGTATCGTTACTAATGTACAAATGATGTAAACTGAGCGCTAACCGAAATTATAGGTCGTGCTAGGATGCCGAACATAAAAACCCATGGAGCAAGTACATAAGAAAGGTAAGACAATTTTTCCTCGAAAGTATATTTTTATTAAATTAATATAGCAGAACATTTCTTTTGAATAAAGTTTAGACATTTAAGCGTATAATCGACTACAGTTAGTGATCATATCCGAGTTGTGGCGACACACACCGGAGGTTCAGAGTTCGATTCTCCATGGAGACAGAAGTTTTTCAAGTGAGTTTGATTGATAATGGGGCTTGCGAGGCTGACAACCTTATTATGATCCGACAACTGACCTAAAAATTATTTGGGCCTTTTTTGCAATTATAGCCCGTTCTTCAGTCGTTCAGGGTTTTGGTGGCTCTCGTTTCCTCGCCTTATCGTCACTTATTATCATATGAAATGCTGTATAGATTTTTAATAGCAGTCCATTTATATTTTTTCCATGCAATAAAATGTTTGACATTATTAACTGGTGCTTTAAATATTATAATTAAAATAAAATTTTAGTGCTAAGTTTAGTACATATACAAATAAAAAATGTTGTAGTAAATGTGGGTGGTCTTGCGATTGGCGACACAACTATTAATAACAATTTAATACTGTGTTAGTGTAAATAAAAAAAAAATATTTACTAATAAATATACAACAAGGTGCTCCACTTATTTCAATGTGCTAGGTGTAAAGTATTGACTTATACAAAGGAACAAAGAAGCTATCTGCGCTCGCGCAGAGCGCGTGTAAGCAATCGCTGCCGACAAATGCTTCGCCACAACACAACAAAACGGCTTCAAGCTACGCGGAAGAGCGCGATACAAAAACAATTTTATGTAAAATGCTTTTTGACACTTTTATTTTAATATTAGTGAATACAGTCTTGTGTAGTTAATATAACATAAAATTTGATTATTGACGTATAAATAATCAAAGCTTATTACATATACAAATTGGTTCTATGGTGAAAGAAACCATCGTGAGACAACTTGCATGCATACACCTGCCAAAAATATAAAGAAAGGTTAATGTCAATTCGACTAATTCGCATTTGGACAGTGTGGTTGACTAAGGCTTAATCACTTTAATTTAGGATAGGTTCGTGTTCTTCGGTGTAGATGTACATATATACGATGAGATATAGTAGGTATTGGCAGTTTTGACTGCATAGTCAAAGTAGCATGAAACCTGGAACCATAAAACCGTACGACTAATATCATAAAATCTTTGTCAAATATTGAACTATACTAACTATATTATCATATAGAATGCAAATTCACAAGTCATTTCATGGTTGTGTATAAACTAACTAAACATGTTATTATCTTTCCATGCATAAGGAAAATCATTTAGATGAAAATTTCTGTTTCTGCCTTATAAAGTTTGAACAAATATCTAACGCAAATAAACAAGCGTCTGGGAGCTCAATTTTTGTTTGTATATTATAAAGCTTAAGAACGAAAATAGATATCTATGTAAAGTTAACAAGTAAATACCATCTTTTTTTAAACAATTAAAGTATTTATGGAAAGTTCCCCTCCAAATCAACGGTTACCTGTGGCGCATGCACTGTAAAGTTACAATAAAGAGTCGTTACTATTACATTATTTGAAATACTGCACGAATTGATATAAAATAGGTATATTAGATAGATACAGATATACAGAATATAAACCACTGTTTATAGTAAATTTTCGTAGGACCGGGATCTAAACAGATAAAAACGAAAGCACCGGTGGCTCTGTGATGTAGCTGTGGTGGTCCCCGTGGCAGGTATTGCGAGTGTCTAGTTTAGTTTTATAGACCACATAAAGGCAACATCGGTTCTCTTTAATCAGGAGATCCAGGGTTAGATCGATTTTTAGATATTCAACTTTGATATATAAACCTACCAGCAGTGGCGGAGTTTTAGTCTTGGCCGCCCTAGGCCCCAGGCCAAGTAGTAAGTACCAATCTCCCCTTGCTCAGCACTCACACACGATTGGTCGCCCTAAATATCTGGCCGGTTTAGGCTCGAGCTTCCTGGGCCTTAGGGCAAATCCACCACTGTCTACCAGAAGCTCCTGCGGTGAAGAAAAAAGTAGTGAGGCAACCTACCCACCTACCCACGCTGAACTAACGTGGACAACTAAGGCCTAATCATTTGTTATTTGTTATGGTATGCTATAGGTGCCCTTAAGTGGGGATGTATGTATGCTGCGATGATGATGCTACAGGAAATCTAATGTAATACGAGCAATAAGCTTACATCCTAAATCTATAAATTTTACTAAAGTAGGTACCGCGTTTACAATATTCGTTCATTTCTTGTCATAAAACAAAATTCTTTATTGTTACATGTAGCCACAATGTTGCCAACTTGTGACATAAGATATAAAGTATATCTTAACCTTCAAAGTGGAACATAGCTGTTTTTTTTAAATCGAACGTCCCGAAGAGATAAATCTCGTATAGAGATTCGATACCATTTTCGAAACAGCCTGCTTCAAGGCTAAATAAAAATACAAACAGTTTAGGTTAGTTTGGTTTTCATATCTTGTTCACAAAGCTTCACATTACTATAATATGGCGCAATCTCAAGGCACGATTGTGTGCATATACAGTATTCATATATAGTAACGCGAACGTTACAATATATATTGTGTAATATATGTATAATTTGTAAAGTAAATAAGTAATTTAAAATGTTTTGATATGGTAAATAACCATATTAAGAAGTAACCCAGTCTCATTAAACACTAAATAAATATACATAAGATTCTTTTATTCATTAAACTATTAAAATAGATTACCTAGGTACTTTGCGTATTTTAAATATGCGTATTTTTTGGTATTTCTTCATACAAAAATCCTAATTCTCTGCTCTTTGTTTTTACCAAAAAATTATGATACCTATACAAGTTTAAGTTTTCTACCTATGTACGTCCGTAACTAATACCTAATGTGTGATAGATACATCACTTTAGAGATAATTTTCCATCATATATACAAATAAAATGTATGCTTTAAAACATTATGTATAAATATAAAAAGATTGTTTCGTGACAAATTAACAAAATGTTACTTATCTTAGGACAACATCGCCATCTATATTCTATTATGTCAACATTTTTAATCACTCTTGTTGTATACTTTGTATCTCGTAATTATCTCTAGTTTTAGATGTTTTATTTTAATATTAAATCCGATTCCGATAACTCCGCTATGCGTTTAGTGCTATTACTACCTTAGAGGCTGTAGTGAATACTGAAGGATTACAAGAAAATGAATTTTCGATTGATAAAATGTTTGACTATCCAGCTTTTCTTTATGTAACCGTAACTTGATTCCTGAGACCGAAAGAGCTGTTAAATCTATTCCTCAGTTCGATTATATTAGTTCGATGCCAAAGACGTCTCTAACAGATTTCGTAGGCAACACTTTGGATCAACATTTCCATCTTCAATTAGCTTCATATTGATTCCTATTTTCGTCATCTTTGCAACTGGAAATACTCAAGATCTTTAGATGCATCTTGATACATGAAAACTGAAAGGCTGACGGAATGCATAGTAGAAGGTAAGAGAAGAAATAGTGCGCACAATCACAAATGCTGTGGTCTGACTCAATAAAATAAAATACAATGCAACCCCTCTAACAGGGAAAAATTAAAGTTTAGGATTTCATCAGTCAGTCATGACTACAATGATAACAATGATCGGACTGAACAAGTGTATTAATAAGTATGGCCTCTTCGTGTATTACCTAAGTGTCATTGTGCACTATTTCTTTTTTTGAAAAATACCAGGGTTTTTATTCATACACTAGTACTCTACTAGTATAAAGTCCGTCTGTCTATCGTCTGTAAACCGTCTGCCATACTCGATTTGCTCTGAATCTAACTGAGCGAATCGAGAAAAGCGAGTATGGCAGACGGTAACTAAACAGTGTTATTCAAAGAATGTGTCTCGAAAAGATAAAATGAATTTGTTTTCTTTGATTGTTAATCACTCGAAACTTCCTTCAAAAATATGTATTCATATTTACCTAAGCAGTCTGCCACCAAGGACAGGGGTCGAAATCTAAGATTAATATTAACGAAAATTTAAACGAAAATACAGAAAGAAATGCGAGAAATGATGCAATAGAATATTTTGACGTGTTCCAATACTTTGCCATTTGTTACAACCTAATTCTGCAAATTAGGTTTATCTGCACATTGTGGCGGCCTGGCGTGCGCAGCTCGACCTACGGATCTGCGCCAGCGGGCCGTCGGTGCCGTACTCCCGCACCTCGAAGCTTGGCTCCACGGGAAGGAGGAGGTCACCTACCGATTGACTCAGATACTCACCGGGCACGGCTGCTTCGGTGAGTATCTGTGTCGAATAGGACGGGAGGGATCGACACATTGCCACCACTGCGCATCCGACCTCGACTCGGCCCAGCACACGCTGGAGGAGTGCCCCGCGTGGGCCTCCGAGCGCCGAGTCTTGGTCGCAGAGATCGGGCGAGATCTGTCTCCGCCGGCATTGATTGCGGCAATGCTGGCGGACGAGGGAGGTTGGAGGGCTGTGGCCTCCTTCTGTGAAGCAGTGGTGCTCCAGAAGGAGGCCGCCGAGCGGGGTCGGGAGATGGCCGATCCCGCTCGAAGAAGGCGGCGCTGCCGCGGGTCGCCGGCGGGCACGAGAAAGTCGCGACTGCTACGGCGACCCGGGATGGACCACGCCCCTTCCGTGGCCGGGGGGCGTCGTCGGTGGAGGAGACCGGGGGAGTTAGTGTAGCCTCCCCCGAGGAGGGCTCCTCTCTAGGCAGGGGAGCGGAGGCTGGGGGTTCCCGGAAGTAGCTTGATGTTCCCGGGGGCTCCCTACATGCCTGAGGAAGCCCATCCCTGAGGTTTTTAGTGGGTAGGCCTAACCCTTCTGCGGAGGAGAGCCCCACATAACCGCCGGCTCGCCACAGCCGGGGTATGCAACTTAATGCATTTTCCTCAGGGGGAACAAAAAGAAAAAGGGTTTATCTGCACAAACAAACTGCTTTCGATCGAAGCGAATCGATGAGGAAATGAGATCAGTCGTATCATTGATTTCCCCAAATGTGAAAAATGCATAGTTGTTGCTTTAAATACATACAATATATAGATTTAAATTTTGTTCCTTAATATTATTTGATTTGTAATAAACGTTGATTTAAATCTAATCATTTATGGTGTGTCGTCAAAATTTAAGCTATATCGTAACAACAAATTGCAGAACACTACACTATATAATGACTATATAATGATTTCGATGTTTATACCAAAAAAAGAAATGAAGAAGTTTTAAGTATAGTAAAGGAGAAGAGAAACATATTAAGGTCTATCGAAAACAGAAGAGGGAAAATGTTGGGACACCTGATAAGACATGACAATTTTCTTAAGACCATCATAGAAGGAAAGATAGAAGCGAAGAGGAAGAGAGGAAGACCAAGAAGAACCTACATGCAGCAAGTGAAGGAGAAAATAGTGTTCATGTCTTATCAGGAAGTCAAAAGGATGGCGGAATGCCGAGATAGATGGAGGGTGCTCCACCGACAAGAGCCCAGCTCTTAAATTGAAAAAAAAAAAATACCAAAAAAGATGAATTATAAAAATCTTCTCAATATAAATAGTCTTAGAAGCGACCATTAAATCTTACGTCCCAATTTGACCCAAATCCGAGCAGGAAGGGATGGTGCCGCGCTGTCATCATTTCACGCCTAATTAATTTCCTAATAGGTTACGTATTTATTTTGGTAGCCGAGTATTTTTAAATGTTGTGTATTTTACGGAAATGCATATGGTGGAAATTATATACAAGATCATAATCAATATAGCATTTATTCAACATAGGCCATTATAGGTACTTATTGAGGTCAAAACAAATTTCAATTGATGACAATATAAAAATTCAAGGACATATTCCAATGTTTGTACAACACACCTATAATGTTCAAATATCAAATGAAAATGATTATTCTCAGTGATTCGAAATATATTGTTGGTTGATATCGATTTTCTCAACTAAGCAATGAATTTTAAAATGCTTATGGCGATTTATTTTCTCTTGTAATTTGAGTTATGCATTAGGTATGCTCTTCAGAAATTGGTACCTTTTTGAAAAGAACAGATCTATGTTTAATCTCTTTGGTACCATCATTTACAATATAATTATATTACAAAATTTAAGGCAATCATAAGTATTAAAATTACAAACAGTTTATACGTCAAAAAAGATTGAATATTGTTTGTATAATAAATAAACTAACTTGATGCTAGACATGGCTCAGTGAATAGTGTCTCTATTTCTATATAGTTTGAATATTTAGATAATTGCGTGCGTTAATAGATTTTTTCGATCTTTAATCGAGATCTTTAAATTTATACTAAAACAAAAAAACGGTAATAGATACATTTCGCCACGAATGTGTTACTAGATATTATTTTTACCTTCATGAAAAGAGAGGCTCACAATCCATAACTAGGAGCAAGAAACGTGCTCCCATAGCCAAGTGCCGCAGAGGATATGTTGAACTCTTAGTAGTACTTGGTTGCTTGCGGTCGGCTGTGGAATGCAACACCAACCCTTTGGGCTGGTTGAATACAGATGTTTGATTGGACTCGATTGTTTGCGGTCGGCTCTGTAGCACAATACCGGCCCTTTAGGCTCATTAAACACAGGGATTTCATTGATAGGTTTGTCAGAGCCAACCGACTTACAGCATTACATGCAGTCGTGTTATAATTACGCGAAGACTTGTTTTTGCATTTTTTTAAACACAGCGTGTCACTGTGCGTCGCTGAAGCGTCTGTTTCTCTGGTCTGACACCCAGTGTTTGAGGCCATAGAACTATCCAATTTGACCGGGAACGCGTTTTCAGTTCATCATAACCCACAAAATAAAAATATTGCGGCAACGCCCCGATATTACCGAGAATAGACTTATCCTAATCGAACAACTAATATATTACAAAAACGACCAATATAAACTATTCAACAAAAGACAACCTACTAAAACCACGATTCAACAAACGAAAACAATGTGACCTATTCAATAAAACTAGTATATAGGTATTGAGACCCCACGTACTGTAGGCCTACCATAATAATGACTTAATCAGGAATAAAATCAGGGTCAGCCAGATGTCGCTATATGTTACAAAAGAGATGTCTCTATTTCAATATTGTTTTATGAAAATATTAACATATTATCTGTTACAGTGCATTCGCTCAAAAGTTTTAATTTATTACATTTCATAGTAATTATATATATTGTAAGCTAGTTTATTAGACTATCTCTTAAGAGATAGGAATACCGTGAGTGAAGTTTGACAAGCTTATAAACCCAGTGGCGGTGCAAGGTTCAAATTTTTTGTGGTCAAGTAACATTAACCTATAAACTTGTTTAATTCCTTATTCCGTTAGCAATATACGAATTCGATAGGCGAATTCTTGGTATAATTAAACACATTCTGTTTGGTGCACGATATCCTTAGACCATGGGCGATGGCTTACGTCGCCTACGCCTTCCGCCGCCTCTGTATAATAAGTGTGTGTATAGAAACTAGAAAAAAACTGCTAGTAAAGCCACATCTCATAAAAATGAGAATGACTTTCAAAAAGATATCTACATGCTCTGGTACCATATTTATCATGATTAGAAGATATTCTAAGTTTCTAACTTTCCACACTTCCAGACATCAAACTAGAGCTCATATTCAGAGATTCAGCTCATAGAGAGCTCAGATTCTGCAGAAGTTTAGGCATAGACACATAAAGATCCGTGTTTTTGTTTTTTGCTGATTGCCAACGGTGTTTGAGGTAGCAATCAAACAATGAAAGAGAAACCGAGTCGACACCGTAATAGTGGAGCTTAGCTATAAGTAAAGGGATATTTAAGCAGTCAAAGGCACGGGGAATATCCAGCAGAATCATAGAAGTACTGTTACCAATATCTTGTTGTGCAAGCATGTTGTCGAAAACATTCAGCAAAGCCGTAGTGATTCCCATACCCGCACGAAAACCAGACTGGGCACTCGGCAGAATACTGCTGCGCTCAACAAAACTACTGAGCTGTTTGTAAACAGCCTGTTCAAAAATTTTCGACAAATATGGCAAAATACTTATTGGTCGATGTTCGTTCATTTCAATTGGATTATTTACTTTATTTACAAGGGCGGTCTTCCAAACAGTAGCAACCACCCCTGTCATTATAGACTTAATTATAATAGCTGTGATAACTGGAAGGGTTCGAGGTAGCGTCAGCAAAAGCATATCCCTACTTAGTTCTACTAGTATAAAAATATTCCTATATTCTCAGAGGATAATATTAGTTAGTTAGTTTATATTATTATTATAATAGTTTATAACAGGGCTCGTGGAATTTACATGCTGAGCAAGCTGCTTCTTTAATGTATGTAGTTTTTTTTATTAGTACAGAAATTTTCTTCAAGTATTGGAAGATGTCGTACATTTATCAATTGCCGGCAAAAAGTACATTGTTGTTGAATGTCGCTTCAAAAGCTTAGCGAATGAGATTGTGGCGACTACGTCCAAACACTGATTATATAGGTATCGTGACTCTGTGATTTACACGTTCCTTATGGTTGTTATTTCAGAACTTTTCATTTTACTTGCCTTTTCTTTATTTTAGATGATTTGAGTTTAAGATTATTATAATATGAATACTGTTTTTGACTTTATTTGTGAGCCCTAAGTTTGTGTAGTAAATACTACAAGATTAACAGATGCGTCAGAAATTTTCCTATGAGCAAATCATTAAATATCTTGTAGACCAGTCAACATAGCTGTACCTAAACTTCGCTAATTACAAGGCGCCTCGCTTGTATAAACTGACCTTGGGACACTCACTAATTTACATGTATTGAGATGGCCATCGAGGTTAAATCCATGGCAACGGGTACCAAACAAATAGTCGTGGATACACACAATTACGAAATTGAACGCCACTTCAACAGAAATACCTTTCGTCTTTGTGCTCGTACTGTAAATTCTAAACTGTTACTTTTACTTTGAACTTTCTTCAACACAGATCAGAAACTATCTTTATTGAGTAATATCATTTTCATTCGTTAGATTAATGTTTGGTCAGCCCTATTACGTAAGTTAAGGTAAATGTGGATATTTTTTGAGGCTATCAGTCGAGTATATTTTTGTTTCAACATTGTTTTTTCCATGTTTTTTTTTTTAGATTGATGTAAGTTGATCAAGTATTTGTGTGCGTGCTATGAGAAGTACCAACAAATCATATCAGACATTGGACGTAGTAGATTTTACTAACAACACACTTACAAACATGAATAAAAAGCAATAGGGTGTACGCCTTGGTATACAATACCGTATGTGAGTGCATTCTAGTCTCTACTCCGAAAACGGTTAATTCTACAGAAAAGGCAAGAGACATCTTTTGTAGACAATTTCACGACAAACAATCTTTATACTGACCTTTATTGACCTCTGAGCAATAGATCGCGATATACTTGCGAAAAACTGATTTTCGTGACCTTTTGACCTTTATACTATTTTAGCCGGCACGATATCAATGTCGATTTTTCACATCTTCATTACAATGCCGTAATGAAGGTGTATACAAAAATTCAGCTCACTAGGATTTTTTCCGCAGATAAAACCTAAAATGACTGGATTTATGAGGCATTATGGTAGATGAGCCGACTATCTAACGAGTTGGGTCCGTCCCATTTGCAAAAAGTTTTTCTCCTCGATTTGATTAGTGTTAGGACTTTCGCTTCCATTAAATTACTGATATAATAACATGTTCAAAAATGTTATTGTATATTGCGAGATACAAACTAATAACCAAATCTGCTTGCTGCGTTACAATTATTAGTGTCTTTTCGGTACTAATCACCAGGTTAGAGATAAAGAAGAAATTTCCTCTCGTAAGTTCCTAGGTAAATAAAACGAAATATCCATCCAATGTCTCATTCATTGTATTCGGTTATGAAATTGTCACATCTAAAGATAATGTACTATTTATTATGCTTAATATACATAAGAGGTACCTCTTATGGCGGAATTTAGAAAAATTGTATTATACACTTACTACATCGTTTCAAAATATGTATGAAACTATTTTTGGTATTGGGTTTTAAGACACTTAAGCTTTCTTATCAAAAGTTTTAGTACACATTAGTTAGATTGTTCCTATACAGATTGTTGTTGAAACAATTTACTGATGATTTTGACTTTGAATCTTTGAATAGGGAATTGATGTCTGATTTTTATTTTACTGATTAGACGTCATTATTCAATAAAATCTAAACCAGTGTAATTACAATGGAAAATGCAAAGTTGCAAAGTACCCTTTCTAGCAAAACAGATTTTTGCAGAATGTATTTCCGAACAGGTGGTCACATTTTTTTCTTGTTAGTATCCTCAAGATTATTGCTCTCTTATGGTTAAATTTGTGTTGACGTCAATAAGTGTCTGTATAGGCCTATGTAGAATAAAGATAATTTGTTTTGATTTTATTGCGAATGCGTAAAGTTTCATCACTTTACTGTCAACATATGTACTTCTCTGTGACTTTAGGTCTAACCAACAATTCCAAAACCTAAATATTTAAAAAATATTTTAGCATTTTGTTTGTGCAATAGAAAAGTATATTTTGTTATTATATAATATATTTAATATTATATAATGAGGATGCATATTTTCATAACACACCTTAAAAATTTATTTACAGACGATAAAGAATGATAAAGTTTAACTATACTAAGAATTTGTATTACATAATACCTAGTGCCTAGTGCAAGTCAAATTTACCTATTCGTGATTTTCACTAGCATTTGTATTAAATACTAGCGGATCCGACAGACTTCAATGCAATTATGCCATTTAATAACTGTTGAAATAATATGGTCCACAAAATAAGAATTGCAGTTTGAGCTCTGAGAAACCAATTCCCTTTCCTAGGGAAGCCCACATAAGCCTTGTATACAATAACTTTTAATGATACTGAAAACATGTGCAATCCTTATAAATTTATATAAAAATTAATTATGCCATTATAGATAACCCGACATCAGCAAAGAGGTAAACATTAGGTTCAAAATATGGTTCTAATTCCCAAGATGAAATGTAAACATCAATCAGTTTTTCGTCTCGGCAGTGGGCAATGTTTTCTGAAACAAAATAGAGAATAAATGATATAATAATGGTGCATGATATTGTATTTACAGTATATAGCATATAGACCTTTTAAAGTCACAATTTAAATTAGCAGTAAACAGTGGAATCAACAATAGTAACTCAATCTTTTAAACTACAAATGACAGGAATGGTGAGAATATTTCCAAAAGGGTTATGTTTTAAGCACTTTAAAACACATTCCATTTGAAGTTAGAATTGAAATTTTGATCAGAATAAGTATTATATAACAATATGTATAGGAAGAAATACTACATCAGTAGTATTTCTTAACTTTTTAATACACTTTTACTCACCTGTAATAATTGTTTTAAGTTTGTATTCAGTTTCTATTGAAGTTGTTATGTTTGACACAGTGTCTGATATTCTTTTTGCACTCCACGTTGATATAACTGGTTCATCTGATGGCTGTAATTGTGCTACAGCTTTTAAATGATCTTTAATAATTTGTATATCTGTAATAATATATATATATATGATTTCTATTATTTGGCATATGTAGGATTACAGAAAGTATTCACTGATTCCCATTAGATTCAATACTTGTATAAAAATCAACACTGAACATATTCAGGATCCAACTGTGAGCATGACACTACAGTTTAAATTATTTCACAGGAGTATGCAGATTGACCTACAATGTTTTCATTTATCATAGGTTTGTAAGTTAAATATATAAATGAAATTAAAAGAACTGATTTTATTCACTTCTGAATAATATGCAGTTGAACTAACGTCTCAGACAGCTCAAACACTTGTAAACCTTAAGTGACAATGGGTAGGACACATTGAAAGCAGAACTGGAAACAGTGGCAGCAGAACAGTTCTCAAGTGGGAGACATATACTGAAAAATGCAACATTGTTAGGCTCTTTACACCATTGACTAACAGTTTGCTAAAGATTGGTGGAGACTAGCACCACAGAATCTACCTTGGGCTTGGGTTATACCCACCACCAGTGGGAGATTAAAATGTGTGCATCATAAACAGATATAAGAATTTAAATGGAAAATAACATTTTACAGTTCTTGGTTATATTGATTACATACCTTTTACAATGTTTTGTAAACAATCTAATTCTTCAACTAAACATTCAATCAGTGGTCCTAATTGGCTGGGGTAATAATCATCTTCACATTCATGCAGTTTTAAACTAACAATTCCCCGGCACAATTTCGCACCTTTTTCTTTGATTTTAGTCCAATCATTCAAAAGACTATGCAAAGTAGTTATATGTGTAAAGACGGTTTTTGATAAACCTGAAGTATCCTTAGTAAAATAATTCGATTCTGAAATCATTATATAGTTTGTAATATCAATTATAATCTGCTATAAAATAATTAACACACATTTTAGAAAATCATTTCCTACCTTTAGGGATGAAAGTACGAGCTGCATTTGTTTTTGAACTGTCTGTATTCGACATTATTCTGTTACATTACACACTTACTCCTCTACTTGCTAGAGTAAATGTATTCTATGCAAAGAATATATTTACTCGATGCTCCGCTAGGAGTAATAATGTTCTGTGCACTATAAGCATAAGCACTATAAGTATAATATTAATGTAGCTGTTATGCCGGCTGAGCCAATGTTTGGCCAAACACCCAAACAAAGCCAATATAGGTTTCTGTCAAAATTCTATATATGTGTGGGTGGACGGAAAATAAATATTCCATTATACCGGTATTTTTTTTTTATATTCTATATTCTTAACCTTGGATACAGAGTCCTTCAGTCGTATACATTTTAACATTAGATATAATAATATACCGGTCAATGTTGGTACTAACCACAGCTCAGAGGGCCTAGACCAAGGAACTTATACCTAATAAGTTCCTTGGCCTTGACAAAATACCTTTCGATAATCGTAATCGCATCGCTAACATAAAAAATGTATGGTATTGACGTGCTCGATGTATTGACATAACCACTCGAAAAGTCAAGCGATCGGTTATGTCAATACCATACATTTTTTATTTTAGCGATGCGATTACGATAATAGAAAGGCATCTTGTCTAGGCCCTCAGTATACTATAATACCCTCATCTGTGGCCAACTACTGTATTGTATTGGATTTTATAATAATACATATTTCAAGACAGAACTCCCACAGACACGATATTGAAAGTTAAGAGGGTTCCACTATGAATTGTCGTTAATCTTATTTAATTTTATGAATTGTCGTCAATCTTATTTAACCTATTGCAATTAGCCCTATTCTATCACTTTCTACAATATAGTACAATAGTATACACATACTACGTATTTTATATCTGGTTATTTAAGTACTCAATCACAGACTCCGTCATTTTTTCTTTCTCTCTATTCTGGAAAGAAAAGGGATGTACTTGTCATTCAACGGCAACTAACTAGCATTTATAAAAGCACAAGCGACACAAAACTCATTTGAAGTTGTGGTGTGGAACTTTCACTTTATAAAACAATTAAAACAATTATTATATGCATTTATAGAACTCCTACATCAGATCCAGCCGTATTTTTAAATAAACTTAGCTTACTACTGCATGATTTACTACTTACTGCTTACTGATTTTAATATAAACACACTTAAAAATAGCACTATTACTAAAGAGCTACAAGACCTATCATATAATTACAATTTGAAAATTCATATTGATGTTCCAACACGAAAATCCTCTTGCATTGATCATATATTAAGTAATATTCCTAATGCGACTGCAACGATTTTACCGCTCTGTCTGTCTGATCACGAAACAGCACAAATGCTGAGTTTCCTTATTAAGCATAGATTACAACTACCTCCTATGTATTATATATATAAAAGAGATTACAATTCAGACTACATAAAGAAATTCAAAGAATGCTTAAATAGCCTCTCATGGTCCGAAATATACGCAGGAAATGACCTAAATAAAGCGTTTAGTGAATTTCACAAAACTCTGTGCTTGTTTCACAATTTCTGTTCCCTGAAATGAGGGTCAAAGTGAAAACTTCCAACAAACAGAAGCTGAACTGGATAACTAAAGGTTTAAAAAGAAGTAGCAAGACTAAAAGGGTATTACGATTCAAATATTATAAAAACAAGAACTCTATGAATAAAATAAAATATTTAAGATATTCAAATTTACTGACTAAAATAATTAAGTTTTCAAAACGTAATGCTAACATTAATTTTGTAAACAAGAGTACTAATAAATGCCGAGCGACCTGGAAAGTTATTAAAAATGAACTAGCCAATACTGAACATAAATCTGATTATAAGTATATTAAAGTTGGCAAAATAATACTAACTGACTCAGTCGAAATCACGACAGCGTTTAATAATTATTATATTAATTTGCCGAAACCAACTTTAGAAAATAGTATGGTAAGTTTCAATAAACAAATTAACAACGCATCTATTTTTATATTGACAGTAACAGAAGATGAGGTTAAATTGGAGATTCTGTCTTTACCAATACTAAATCAGAAGGCTATGATGGAATCAATACCAAACTTATTAAAGATTGCAGAAATGAAATAATTGGTATACTAACCTACCTCATTAATATTTCCTTTTCTTCTGGAGTTTTACCAGATATGTTGAAATTTTCCTTTGTAAAAAAGCCTGTTCTAAGAAAGGTGAAAAACAAGACATGAATAACTATCGACCTATAACTTTGATACCTATATTGTCTAAAATATTTGAAAAATGTATGTATAAAAGACTAATGAATTTCTGTAACAAATTCAACATAATAAATGACGATCAATACGGCTTTCAAAAAAATAAATCCACTGCATTAGCTACTTTTTCCTTACTTAAGGCAATACTTACGAATATAAATAAAAATCAGATAACTACAGGACTGTTCTTTGATTTGTCCAAAGCGTTCGATCGAGTTTCATATGAGTTATTACTAACAAAGTTAGAATTGAGCGGTATCAGAGGACACGCATTAAAATGGGTATCTTCATATCTAGAAAAAAGACAACAATGTGTTATACTCACAAAATTGAATAAAAACAATATTTTGACATTTTATTATTCAAAGTATGAACAGAACAGCTGTGGTGTCCCGCAAGGGATTATCTTGGGACCACTACTATTCTAATTGTATGTAAATTCAATATCAGATGTTACGAATCACAAATGCATAATGTATGCCGATGATATTGCCATCGTAGTGACATCTGATAAAAGAATCAATAAAATATCTGACCATGAAACTGACATAAAGAATACGACCGAAAACCTAATAAAATCGGCTAATTATCATAATTTTAAAATTAATCTCAATAAATCCGTATATTTACAATTTAATCAATGTAATAATTTTCATAATAATATCAAACTTGATATACCAAATCTTAGTGAAGTAGCACAAACTAAATTTCTAGGAATTATAATAGATCAAAATTTAAACTAGAAAACTCACGTAGATGACGTATCTAAACGAATGAATAAACTTGTTTATGCTCTTAAAAATATTGCAAATGTTACCTATACGGCAACTGCTGTCACTACTTATCATGCATACGTGAAATCAATTATGCGCTATGGATTGATTTTATGGGGTAATAGTACTGACCACAATAGAGTGTTTATTGCATAGAAAAAGTGTATTCGGGCAATGTATAGATTGAGACCTAATGTGATGTTGATGTGTCATGTCGGCCGATATTTAGAGAACTTGGTTTGTTAACGCTACCATCATTATATATTTATGAAGTGTGTGTTTGTGAAAAGACAGGAGTATCTTTTTAAAATAGCATGTGATAAATTTCCTAGAAATTGTTGAGATCCAGGTAGGCTTATCTTGGATGATTTTCCGAGATTAGCAAAATATAGTAAAAGTGTTCTAAATATGTGTATTAGAATTTATAATAAAATCCCAAAAGACATAAAAAACTATAATATCAGATCGTTTAAAAAGGAATTATATAAATGGATGTGTAAATTTAATTTTTATAGCGTCTAAGAATTTCTAAATCTAAACACGTCTATGTATTAGGAAAATTCTGTAAATTTAATATTTATAGCGCCCAAGAATGTTTGAACCTAAACACATCTATGTAATAGTAAAACATTTGCATGCTATGAGATCAGCTAAACATGTTTGATCAATAATATAACATAAGACAACTTGTATACCATATTTACCCAAATAAATGAATTTATTTATAACGGATTAGGTATTAACTACTCCGTAACTGGACTGCAAGTGTGGAATGTTTAATATACAAAAATTTGACAGCTAAGATTGACATACTCAACCAAAAATCGTTAAATTTGACATATAATCTTACGGAGTGAAATAAATGAATGCCTTTGTCAATTGATATTACGTTTACCGAAAATAAGTACCCGTTATTACCGATCGCGTACTTATCATTCCCTCAAAAAGCGGAGTGTTTATGAAAGAATGGCCACCTTATGTTTTTACATAGAGTAATAAAAACACGTAATAAAATCTAATGAAATAGGTACTTCTTTTTATATGTAATAGTAATTTTGTTCATTTTAATTTTGTTAATTTTGTTCATTAAAAGAAAAGATCAATTTTCACAAATTGGTTGATTTATTTACTTGTGAATTTACTCGTAAAATTAGCCTTTTGTTTTGGTGAATTTCTCTAAAAAGTTATAGCAATTTTAACAAATCAAGGTAACGATTATAATATAGCGACACAAAAAAAAAACAAAGGGCAATCCTTTCCAAATCATGGCATCAATTTCTTTATTCCTTTGTTTTATCGATGAAATTAAGTATAATTTCAGCCCATTTCGTTTGTGCACTTTATTAAAACATATTGTATAAAGTATAAGTTTAACAAATATTAAAAAAAAAAAGAAATTTAATTTAATAAATGTGTATAAATTATGTACATTTGTTAAATTGAAATTCTTAAACTTATTATTTTGAAATTTATAAAATTGTGTATAGTGGAAAAATTAAAAAAAAAATAAATTTAAATTATCTATTCACTTTTTTTTTTTACATTGAAAGAAATAGATATATAATATATATACACTTAAATAACATCTAATTTTTTGTTGAATTTATAAGCCTTGAATACTTTAGAGTGATTTGTAATTATCTAGTGGCTTAACTTATTATATTCACTTCTCAAAAATATTTGTTAATTGTTCAAGAATCTCGGCGACAAGTTTTATCACATAAGCAATAATATAATAAAGTTATAGATTTAGGAAACGTTATGGCAATAAATCATCATGAAGGAATGGCTGTATAAGCAATTGTTTTGTCAGATTGGGAAAATTTAAAAACCGTGACACTGACTGACATTTAAATTTATTGACAACAAGAACCACAGAACAAGAACTTGTTTATTAGAGAAAAATACAAAAGTGTATATATTTTAAATATAGTTTATTGAATTTAATATTTGAAATACCATTGTTTTAGACTCCTTTAGCGAATTTAAGCATCACTAAATTGCACTGCCATATTCGCTTATCGGCATTATAATACAAAATAATATTACTACCGGTACTAGCACACGCTATGGCTGGTCCTATTCAAGACGTTGTGGAGGAAGATGCAGCTGATTTGCAATTTCCCAAAGGTGTAAAACTGTTAAACACTTTCGTTTCATTCATTACTTGTGAGCCGTTATATTTTATTTCTTAATGAAGGTTAGATGGTGTCTTGCTCCAAAATGGTCAAGCATACGTATATGTAAACGGATATCTGTCTGTACGCCTACCCTATATAGGGTAAGATTCAGAAATCTTAATAGGGACATTAGTTACCAGCGAAATTGATTATTCAATCCAATAATTTCCCAAATATCTATTAAGACACTAACATTTAATTATAATAAAACAACAATAATTAGAATGCCTTTAACTATTGTGTTTTTCGGATTGATGTGTTAAAAAATATATTTTCAGAATTTGAAAATGCTGAAACATTATTAATCTCAGAAGTGGATATGTTACTAGAACATCGAAAAGCTCAGAATGAATCTGCTGAAGAAGAACAAGAATTTTCTGAAGTATTTATCAAAACATTAACATACACTAACATGTTCAAGAAGTTTAAAAATAAGGAAACTATAGCTGCAGTAAGAAAGTAAGTTTCTAACTAAAGATTAAGTAATTTATTATCCAATTAGGCACTCTTGACCAATATTGTCTTTACTCTATAACTATTATATGTAAAAGTTTTTATTAGCAACTGGTATTATCTAGTAGTTACTAAAATAAATACATAGAGTGTACTTTTAGTTACAGTAAATTGGGTTTATTGTCTTCACCATATAAACATTTTAAGAAGCGACTTCTCCTCCCCTGAGGTCTGAAATAATTGTGGTGCAGGTTATCTATAATGCCTCTGAGAGTAAAGAATTCTTGTATAAAAGTGGCAGTAATTTTTCAGTAAGTGCTTATACCCCGTTTCAGTAAATAGTGTTTATATGAAATATACATTTAAGGTAGTTTAAAAAAACTGTAAAGCATAAGCTGATTTAGGGAGATTTCTTTCTAAATTATTTGTTTTTCTATTATTATTAGAACCAATCCTTGGCAAAGTCCAGCCCTCCAATTGCCAATGCTAACTAGCTCAGAACCCCCAAAGATAATATGAACTATATCACACCTGGAATGTGTATATTATCTCATTGCTATTGTAAAGAAGCCACTGAAGTTTAATTAACTAAAGTATAAACATGCTTTTATTAATAGCTATAGATATATTTCTTAAGAATTTGGGGGTTTCAATAACAGACCATAGAATGTTATTAATAGTCCATAATCGAAATATTTTCATTCATAATAATGTGCAGAAAAGTACACTTTTACTTCCACAGAAATTACATTTTGGTGAATATTTTATTTTTAGCTTACTACAATCTAAAAAACTTCACAAATTTGAAGTAGCAAGTTTGGCAAATCTTTGCCCTGAAACACCAGAAGAAGCTAAGGCTTTAATACCTTCACTTGAAGGAAGATTTGAGGATGAGGAACTTAGGATATTATTAGATGATATACAAACTAAGCGAAGTTTACAATATTAGTTCAGTTTGTGTATTTTTACTAGATTAAAGTATTCAATAAAGAACATGAGAAATACTAAGTGTTGGTTTTTAAATTAAATGATGTCATTTTTTATTTTGTTTGATTTATTAGTGACCTATAGTAATTGTAGGTATAAGAATCTCCCATAATACTTTATTAAGTATAATATTGCACCAAATTTATCCCTTAATTATTATTTATGTTTTGCTTTAAATGATAAAATTCACTATAATAATTACTTATTATATGTTGTTCAAAAGAGAAAAAACAGTTCCATAATTCAAGGAGATTGAAGTTAGTGCTGTTGATAGCTTGGAATGTAAAGGAAAATTTAGAAAGACCATACTTCAGTACAGATTATTGTGCTTGTTCTTGGTGGGTCTAGTATTTGGGACTATGCTGGTATACTGTGAATGTTAATTTGATTAAATAAAATATTAGTATGAATCAGTCTGTATATTGGATATGTCTGCAATACAGCAAAATACATTACAGTGAAAACAGATAATGTGATAAAATATTAGAAACAAAAATAGTAATTAGAATTTTTTCTTTAAAACAAAACTAGAATAAACCATTCTTATTTATTAATTATATGTAGTAATATTGATGTTAATTAATGCCTCTAACTAAAACTAAACAAGCCTTTTGTTGAACATTAGTAAAAAGAAAACCTAAATTAATTTATCCATATACACCTCAACAATTTTAGATAACTAAATCTCAACAACTGATTAATAATTTCCTAATTTTGTTGCCTAAACAGTACATAATTACAAGATGTTAAACAAAAGGCTTGCTTGCTTAATAAACTTATATCAATGGGCACTTTTGGTTTAAGTTAGAATATGCTTAGATCATAGTAATAAACATTATAAACTTATTATTCATCTAAAAGCAAATAAAAATAATAATTAAATGTCTATAAAAGAACTATGAAATCTAAGATTCTAGCCACATTACTATTATGGTACACCTCCAGTATTCCTACCCTGAACATATAAAAATATCTTTGTGTACTTTAAAACATTTACAGAAACCCATATAAAGACGATTGTTGACACTTCAACATCTTTATAGGGACTCCACTTTATATACACTATCCTTAAGATTAACAAGGACCATTTATAGCACACATTTATTAAGAGCTAAATAATTTCAGTACACTTCACTAAAATTCTAGTTCTTAAATTAGGTAACAATTTATTGTGAAGCTTATACAAACACTAAAATACAACCTGGACCTGTGACATAAGTCTAAAGTATTATTTTAATATTGTTAATAAAACAAGTCCTGTTGAGTTTATGAGAAAGTTTGGAATTCTAATCATATGGAAGCTGACGAAAAACTTGCCAAATATAAACACAAAGCTAATTCAATTTTGAAATTTCTATATGTTGTAACTTATTTATGATACATAAAATGTAAAATGGATTTTGTATTGATATTTTAACTTTAGATCTATATATTGCACTTATTTCAAAATGAAGTATGAAACATCCAGATTTTCAAGACTGGTTCAGTTTATATAATTTTTTGCACAGTACAAGTAATCTCATACATGCAATCAATTAATTTACTGGTGAATATTTCAGGATATTTATGTTTTCGTTCTATTAGGCCACTACACAATCCATAGCAAAACACCCTGATCTCTGTCACAAGTCATTACAATACAGACCTAATATGCTACTCAGCACCGTCAATAACACACTTCACAACTTGTAAGATACTTTAAATCTTGCACTGGATCATCATTGAAGTTTTGTGACTCATTGTTCAAGAAATAGGTGTTAGTTGTTATCAAGTATTAGAATGAAATATCAATAATTTATATTAATAGCATATACATGCCATTAATTTTATATTTGCTATATATGACAGATGAGGTAAAAAATACATAAAACCAACTTATAAAGATAGAATTATATTGTTGTAATATGTATTGTAATCTTTATGTGTAATTGGCATATTTCTAAAAACTTTAATATTTATTAAATCAATTAATTAAATTCTCAAAAGATTTAACTTTTAAAAACCTAATATATAAATATTAAGTGTAGTAGGTACATAAAAAGATGTGTCTTGTTTGTAATCAAATTTAGCCTGTATCAGTATCGTAAGTTGTCAAGTCACATACAAAGTCGAGCGATTCACGTACATATCACATTCATTTACTGATCATTAATACTTATATAATACATAAATAGCAATTGGAAAAATTACATACAATTACATAGTATATTTTCAAATTGGGCATGAATGCGGCTCATGATACAAATTTTGATTTGAGCAAATGACAATTTTTGATATACTCTATACTCCAAAGGTGAGCCATCAAAATATATATTTACTGTTTTAGTGTTTACTAAAATGTTACAAAATAATTGAATACGTACAACAGCAGTTCAATTTTCATATGTAAGTTAGCATACTATATAATCAGTCTCGATGTTCGAAATGCATTTTGGCCAAAAGAGATCCGTGTGGCATATGGTCCTTCCATTCCTAAGCTTTATGGTGGCCGCAATAACGCGCAGTACTCATTGACCTGATACAGGAACATGACATACAGTTTAATATTAAAAAGGATTAAGAATATCCCCAGAAAACTTCAAACTAATACACAATTAATTTAAATCAATAATACTAATGCTTACATATATACTTCTAAGTATGCCTCTAGACACGCTGGGCGGCTCTGAGAAACTTCTGTTTACGTAAATTTGGTCAAGTTTGGTCATAAGTGATTAATAAAAAATGATCTCCTTTATTTTACTTTAACATATTAAAAAAAATGGTACACTATTGAGATACTATTGTGAATACTTATGAGCAGACTTTTTGCTAACAGTTATGAGTTGTTAAGCTCAATGGATCTGATTGTGAGAGTAATACAAATAATCAGTGAAATAAGTGATAGTTGATAGTATGTTTGCCCCATCCATGACACAATTCTAATTCTCAGCAGCTTGTCTAGTAATACATAGAAGTTTTTAATATAGGCACTTGATGCAATTGAATCGGTCATTTCAAAAACCTCATAAGTCACAAAATTATAATTTTTCAGAAATCAATAAATACTGTTTCATACACAAACAAATGAAAAGAGCGTATAATCTTTATAGTTTATTAATAGAAATAATGAAAAAAACCTGAAAAACATTTCTTGACTTATGTTGTTTTAGTGAGAAATAGGTTTAGTAGTATATAATTTAACCAAAACAATCGTAGTAATCATATTTTTTATTGCTTATAATTAAGATTTACACTCAAAAATAATCTTATTAAGATTTTAGATGTATTATTTTGTCATGTTTTAATATTTTTATGGTATATAGGTCATATTCTCCATCATTTTCATCTGTATTATCTTCAACAATTGCAGTTGGCCAACTAAAAATGTTGTTATAAAATGGCATATGCTCTTCCAAAATGCTATCCTATCTTGAACTTGTTTTAAATCGTCAATTTTTTTTTTATTGATGGGCACTTTCATGTCATTGGTTTTGGTTGATGGAAGTGAAACAGAAGTTGTTACTTTCTTTAATAATGAGAATGAATGTTTAATCAATCCATCAATATATTCCCCGGCTATGATAGTTCCTTTTCGATCTGAATCATACTGAAAACTCATGTCTGTCGAAGGTGCAAATGACTTTTCTGGTCGTTTCGGACTTTTTTCCATAAGATTCACTTGACAAACATGTTTAAAAAAAATGTGTTGTTATTTGTTTAACAAAATAGTTGAGTAAAAGACAAATGAAGTTAAAATGACATTAATGGCGATAGTTTACAAAAATTGAAATATTGTTGAACCAATCACAACAAAGCAAAGTGGTTTTTGAAATGACAGATTCAATTCAAGTGTTACACAACTAGCTTGCCGTCAGAAGCCTGTATCAAATTATGAGTAATAAAATGTCAGTCTATATTCAGATTCCCGCTTATTAGCAAACCAGACAATTTTAAAGCTCGTTAACAGTTTGTTCATTGATCCGATGAGCCGAATTTGATAACCAGCCATTGATGAATTTTTGGTCCAAGATAAATTTTATTTTTCCATGTTGATATCATTAATAAACTATATGGATCGCTAAAGGTTCTAGAATCAATTAATATTGTATCTACCAGCGTTATTTACAATTTTTATTAACACATAATGTAATTAAATGAGATCATTTGTGTTCCAGCCACTTGATAGAGGTACGAATGATATGAAATAAGCTAACAATAATTCCTATTACAATATAATTCCTTTCAAAAATTATTGGGTGAATTTTCATTTCATTTCTTGAAATTTATCGAAAATTCGTTTATATTAATGTTACTTTATACAACTATGGTGCATGATTTATGAATTTAGATATGAAATGTTAAAATGTTGATACTGAAAATTCTTACATAAAACCTTATGAATAATATTTGGATATGTAAATATTATATTATTTGTTTGACATATCCCTACACATATATGTCACACACATATGTAACAAGGTCTGTGATTGTCAATATTTTGACATAAAAAAATATACTGATAGTATTCAGAAAGTCTGAACACAGCATAGACACAATCAGTTTTGATTTATAGTGAACTGATCATACGTAGTGCCTTTATATTAGTCGAACATTCGAAAATAATTATTGTTGATGGCATAGTATTATCATTTAATGATGATTCAATGTCTTCTTAATAGGCAATCAACATTTAAAAAAATGTTAGATAAATGTAAATCTAACTTGGTAATTAAGAAACTAATTCGTGCTCATCAATAGTAACAAGAAATATTTGTTGATGTATACTTTCGCAAAACCACATTTCTATGTTAATTTTATAATCATATATATTACCTATACAATAAAAATATCAACATTAAAGATTATATGCTACTGCAGGGATAGTGGGCGTACACAGCTTATAGTGGGCGAGTTAAACGAATGATCCTTATAGGAAATCTACTAAATATTGAACATAACAAAATGTTGGTAAGGGAAACATCCCATCATATTTATAAATAAATACTCACCATCAATCTGTGGAATGATTTGTCGCCTACGGTATTTTAATGGGGATGCAATATCCAAACTTTTAAAAGAGTGTACTCCCATTTAAAAGGCCGACAACGCACATCTGAATCCTCTGGTGTTGATTGTATTTAATTCTGATAAAAATTAGGTACGTTTAGATAAGTATCCAATAAGAATTTCGTATTGTTGAACCATGAACATATTGTTTTATCATTAAATTTTGTTCTTATTAATTAGATCTGTTCTTATTAACATTGTTATGAAATCTTATAAAAATTAATATTCATTTAAATGAAAAGTCCAACAATGGTTTGCAAATGAGTACTGCAATACTCAATGTTGCATTGGTATTCTTTGGTTTTAATCGATTGATCTATGATTTTCCTCGATTTGTTAATATCAGAAAAAGTTTTTGCATTTAATTTGTTTACGGTACATATTATAGAATAAGCTTTTCAAGTATTTTGTTGTCTTATCTTATTTATATATTAATAATATGTTTTCTTGTGTAAAAATTAAATTAATTTTGTATTTGTCTTGCAATTTTCAGTTCAAAATAGTGTATCTAACGGGTAGGTGGTACGTTTAAAATAATGGACCAATATTACGGATATATTAACCCAAGTCTTCTCTCCTTTTCCGAAAACCAGTTAATTTTAGGTTTGGCGCGAAATTATTAAATATTCGAGAATAGTAGAAAAACGGCGGGTCGATAATTTCGTTACTCCAATATATATTTTTCTTCAAAGAACTAATGCCAAAATCGAATTTTGAAGAGCGCATCTAGTTGCCTTGCATAAAATTTGTTATTAGGTTTTCGATCCAAGATTATAGACATCAAACGCTTTCATGGTCAATTTTACAGGACCACCTAACAGGACGACCCTAGAGTGCTCTAGCTGCCAAGACACTCCACCGAAAAATTACAAACATCAACGTGCCAGGAAATGACAGATATACAGTCAAGCTTTTGATAGTGGTAAACTCATAATACTCACGTGCAATTTTCTTAAATTAAAGCATGGCACATAGGGGCGTGATCACACTGTCAGAAAGATTTGGGCTCAGATTTTAGTGGTTTCTCAACAAGTGGGTCTTAAACTGAACATGAACAAGACGAAAATAATGTGAAATTCATATACACCACCCACTTTAATAAAAGTCGGAGGCTCTACATTAAATCAGTATGTTTACCTAGGACAAATAACACAAAAAAGTAAATACAACTTCCAGAAAGAGATCAATTGACGCATTCGACTCAGCTGGGCAGCATTTGGGAAATTATGCAGCATATTCTCAGCTTATCTACGACTGTGCCCCAAGACAAAAATATTTCATATATGCGTGTTGCTCGTGATAAATTATGGTACTGAAACCTGGCTGCTTACAATGCACAGTCACCCAAAGGGCTCGAAGTTTCTGTGATCAATCCGCAGAGTAAATAGAGTCACCGACGTGGCTCAAAGATTTGCGAACCTTCAATTACTCTGGGCAATGTACATTGCTCTCAGGTTGATGGGCTGGGAAAGTAGCCGAGTAGCAGGCTTGTGCCACATAACGCACCAACATACAATTTGGTTAGGACTGGTCCGGATGATTTGGTGACCGGCGTGAAGATGCCTAGGGAGACCAATGGTTTAACAGTGGGTGTCTCTCTGATGTTATGCAATGAATTTTAATAAATGATGATACTATGTTCGTTACACCAATTCACAAGTTTTAAGCAATCTTTGTTTTTATATGCCAAAAGAAAACATTAAAGTTGAAAGTATTTCCTCATCATCTTGAAATAACTTGTGGAAAATACACCTGGCAATAATTCTGCAGTTGTATACAACAATGTATGTGAAATAAATCAATAATTATCGCATTTCAGCACAAAATATACTTAATGACGACCTTTAGGCCTTAACAGCATACACTGAAAATTGTAACTGTACTTTTAATATTAAAAATGTGTTTTGAGCAAAACATCACAAGCAGTGGCGAATTTCTATTTCTCGTAAATATTGTATGAATCGATTAGCTTTAGTCTGCACATATGACATTTAACGCAATCATAACTCTACGAAATGTCTGGACAGCATTTATTATAAATTATCCAAATTTGCCTAAACTTACGTAAAAAGAAGCGTGAGTAAAATTTAATATATGTATGTAAATTAAAATTAAATGTATATATGTAAATATTCATAACTTCCAGAAGACATATTTAAATAAATTATGTATACAGTGATCTAATGATATTACAACAAAACAAAAAAATTCACAGGCAAATGTAGAATTTAGTTATAACAAATTTTGTTAAAGGGAACTACTATTAATGAACTTTATATTGATTAAGTCACAGAATAGAGCTACTGTTAGGATATTTCACTCAAAGAAATGTTGAGGATATATTGCATTTATTATACTTTTAGGGTATATGCAAATGGATGACTGTAACCTCGCAAAAATGGACAAGTTCTCCCTTGTTATTCTAACAAAAAAAAAATTACATTAACAAGTTACATTTTAGGAGAGTATAGAAAAATTGTGGTGCATTTTTAAGTTCAAAACTTAAGAACACTTGTACTAGTATTAATTCATGTTCTTGAAAGTTAATTGAAAAAAGAGACATAGTAATGTCAAAATAAACTGTTATAAAACAAAAGTTAAAGGAAAAAGAAATTGCAAATATTTGATAGCGCGTGTCACATTAATTTTAACAAGATTCTTGTTTAAATAAACATGTACAAAAATTATTACTACAATATAAACCTCAGTTGAGGTTATGTTGGTTCGTTTACTTGTCATGCCTTTGGGTTAGGAGACTCGCCTACTTATTATTTCACCCGCAGGCGCAGGGTGAGTCAGTGCTGTGACGGTGGCTGGGGTTGGAGCGGCTGGAAAGCCGACCTAACTGAAGGCCGAAGTGTAAATCCAGCTACAGCTGGCTTCATAACTGATACTTGTTCACTGCAACCCTCACCTGCTTTCAGGTTCACCTGGAATCAGATTAATTCATACGCTTATGACAAAGCAAATGATAAGATACACAATGAACTTGAGCCTCTTGCAGCAGGTTTACGTTGCTTCTCTGACGCCTTTCGGCTCGAATGTCATAGTATTTATAATCAATCCATGGAACAAATATTTTGCTGTGTTAAGTAGTAGAAAATAGTAGTAGTTTGTATATAATAATGACATTGATTAATAAACATATATCCTCACATAAACAATATTTAAAAACGAAAAAAAAATAAGTTTCAAGGCAGACTGCACCATAATATTTAACTAAGTAGGTCATTGTTTCAGAAGTATATATTTTGTATGTGCCGTTAAAGACTATACCCAACTGCATGCACAGGAACAATTGTGATTACTGGTCAAAACATTTATGTATTCTTTACATCAAAACTAATATATTTAATCCAAATCTATATAGCCACTATTAACCAAATGCCTAATAATAAATATATAATAAATACATAAAAGTAAATATGTTGCATAATGCTTTTACTGTTATTTGTCTATATTAATAAAAAGGTATTTTTGCAATGTCAGCCATTAAATTGGTATTATCCAAACATTGAAAGTTGTTTGCAGATTATACAACTTCTGTTTCTATATTTATCTTAATAATGGCTATGAATTGGTTAATATAATTGGGTAGACGACAATTTTTTAAATTCTATATATAATAAGAGTACTCTTTTAAGTGAGAAATATTGTAGAACCAATAGTACACCTGCACCTATTACTTTTGAAGGTACATCGACATGTTTGCGGCGCTGTCGCGGGTCGCTCGAAAACGCTCCATACTAAAAACACTGCAATCGTGACGTCATAACTAAGTAAACTAGCCTCGCCTAATTTGTATGAGCGTATAAACAAATTTTAAAATAACTTTGTTATTTGTACGTTTATAGGTATACTTTCTATATAAAAAAATGTTACATTTAATGTGAGAATGAAGAAATGTGTTCGTTTCATTAGAATTACGTAAATAATAATTGCTCATTTTTAAGAAATCTAAAAACAATATAAATTAATAATTAAACTGAAATTTCTATATTGACATACTTTCATTAGATATAAATTGCTCAAATCAGATAATAATTATAGTATAAAAACAGCCATAATCAGTTGTAGTCGTCTACCCTATTGAAAATAAAGATTAAAATGGCATACAAGTGTGTATTGTGACTTATGACATGAATTGGACGTACTTATGTCTGGTCGAGATTTGTAAAAAAAAAATTACAAATGAAGCATGTTTTTGAATCGCATAATATGAAAATGATCTTAGTATTAGTTATGTACATAATACTGATATTATGTATCTGGAATTCCGCCATGTATTATATGAAGTTCACTGTTCAGAAATAGCAAACATTTCTGCAGTAATTTTTTCATTGAAACCTGATTGAATTGTTGTAACATATTTAGCTATAGGAATATATAGAGCTGCCATTGAAGCACCCTGCAATATCTGAACAATTATAATATAAACTTTATAAATACCTTTTGTAACATTTTGAGTTATTATTTTGATTTGTTATAAATTTTACTGATTGGTTAGGTACTGATTTTAAAAGATATTGTATTTAGTTTAAATATTTCTGTATTTTTCATACATATATTATACATATTAGTTTTCTTAATTGTTCTAATTTCATTAACAAGAAGCTGTTTAGCTGACGCTTACTTAATAGTGTAAACATATGATTATTATCTTACGTATGAGGGAGGAATGCATCATTAGACTATAAAATTAATATCGAAATTACTCAATTAAATACAAATTAATAAAATTTTAAATCATGGTATTGTATAAACTTACTTTTTCACAACCATCTGGCGGTTCACGTGCTAAAAAACGATTTATTTGTGGTGAAGTTCCAAGCTTAGAACCTTCCATGTCTGGAGATGAACAAACACTTCCACCTATAAACAATTTTTTAATATGTTTGATTAATATGGTTTTATAAATACAAAGTTAAAACTACAATTGAATTGATAAAAGCATTATAGAACACGAGTATTATGCAAATTTGAATCAAACAATACTACATACATCTAAAAATTGAAAAACCTAACAATAACTAGTCTAGATCTAATTCATTAAAAGCATTGGTAAACAAACTTGACATGCTGGGTACGTAAACCACAGTACGTGTTTTGTGATTCTCTATGGTTTTTGGCAGATTGCAGGGTGAAATGGAATAATAAAATGTTCATTATTGTGAACCTGCGGCAAGGAGTTCCATGGAGCCATCGCTGGAAAGTGACGATCGCGAAGGTGGATCTACACCCACAAAATTACTTTTAATACTTCGTTATTATTTAGACAATGAATTGAACTAAATAATATTGCAGAAACAATAAAAACATATACACAACCTTCTTAACTAATTATATAGAAGCAATATAGAGTATTAGGCTCGAGACCTATTGATGCTGTAGTAACAGTTAATTTGTTAGTGATAAATAGGAATATACTTAATAGTATACAAGACATTACTGTCTTACATTATGAAGACATTAAATGTATTACAAATACAATAAAATCAATTAATCAAAAATATTAATGTAAGACTCTATAAGATTTTAAAAGATTCAATACACATTTCATTTTTTAAAGTCATGCATAAATGATTTAAAAAAATATTTTATTAGTGATATTATTTACATTTCTTATTTGGTCACAACAAAATTACCTACATTAATATTTTGCCAAATATATTACTAGAATGGTCTTATTAAAAGGTTCACTCGCAAGCTGTGGAAAAATGTATTTCTGTGATTGTTTTTATATATAGCATAAGATTTCAGATGGATTATATTATACATGTTGATATTGAAGAACTGTTAAAATTTGTTTTACCTGATGAATGAGTAGTATGACAAAGATCATGTGGAGTCTGAGTGTTGACGGAACGCCTGAATAGTTCAGCCAGAGGGGCGCGATGTCCTTCTGGGGTTATCTAAAATGTTTAACAGTAATCAATATCTAATTTTTTATATTTAATAAAATGATGTATTTAGCAATGATATTTTACCTTGTCACGTATCCGGTCAAGATGGGGTGTTTGAGTGCCACTTGCTGGGTATAATACCAGTCTTTCGATTTCTTGGTTTAGGCCTTCTACTGAAGACCTAGCTGCCCGTAAAGGTACACTACCACTACCAAATCGAGACCCTGGAAGACAAACTAATTTATTCCACTTTTGAAATAAAATTTGAAAATGAGGTGAAATTATGAACAGAGATTATGAACCAAAGTCAAATCATTAGGATGTATACATAAAAGGAATGTAATGATAACTTACAAAAACCTGGACTCATGGTTTGACTACTGTTATCACCAGAAGTTGATGTTTTATATGATCGCAGTCTACTCCTTAGAAAGCGGTCAAGTTTGTCATCATCTGATCCGCGGGAAGAACGGCCTGATATTCCACCTCCTTCATCAGTCTGAATATAAAAAATATATAATTTAAACATTCTATATAATATGTTTTCTTATGAAGCAAATCTTCATAAATTGAGTCTTGTTTATTGTTAAAAAATAGAATATCAGGAAAATTATTTCATTCACAACAAAGAAGTAAATAATGCATACCTGAGTTGATTTATCTACTTGTAGTTGTCCAGCGTGCAAGTAAAAGTCTCTCGGCCACTGTCCTTTATGATATAATGTATCTAGAGATGCTGTTCGCCTTATCACACTTGAACCAAACCGACCTTTTCCTGTAATCATGTATTTGAAAATGTTTTGTTACAAATGATTGATTGACATTATAATATATTATGCACACAACTATGTGTCCAAAATTAATATTAGAAAAAATTATGCTTATGGTGCAAACTTGAAATAAAGAATCATTGATAACAAAGTAGACTGATTATGAATTTATAATTAATTGTAGAATTGCATAGACTACAGTTCAATTCGACTAGAATACAGAGTTTATTAATCTATTTTACCTTTGTAGTTGACTGCTCCAGGACTCCTTTGTCCTGAAAGGGCGTGATCGGGTGATATGCGTCGCCACACATTTGTCGGTGATAGTGTAGGACTGTTGTTGCAGCTTTTTTTAATACCACCACTCTGCTTCATTACAGACGATACCGGCAGGGTGGCTCTCATAGGCCCTTGTTTAGCAGGGCAATCGGATTGTTTGCGAACACGACCCGACATTTTCGTTTTCGGAATTTGTTCCCTTTTAATATAACCACACACACTCTCTTGAATCACATTCAATTTAATTTGCACTGCAAATTATCAAGGCTATTCACAGACGCCGCACTTTCTTTGTACACTGTTTTAGGCATTTGTTTTTAAACATTAATCACCACTAAGGTAAATCTGTTCGAATTGATATGATTTGAATTTCTGACATTTGGTATCCAGTTTACACATTAAAAAAGATTAAATAAGCGACCAAGTAATACATATTGTCTAAAAACGAATTACAAAGCGTACTCAGTCACATTTTTTCTGCACAATGGATGAATGAAGATGACAGATGACAAGTACAGCGCGCCAGTCATATTTACATTTTAATGAATGTGAAACTAACGCATAAATGTTACTTTAAAATAATATATTTAAAACATTATGTAAAGCTAACACTATAATAATCAAAATAATTTTAAAAGTATTTGGCATTTTATACATAACAGCTGATTACTCCGCCATGGCTTTTACCACAGACTGAAGAAAATTGTACAATAAGCATCACGTCAAAGAAATCGTTTTCACTACGAAATCCGTCGCTATTTTATTTGCATCGCAAGTTATAAACGGGGTATAAAGGTCAGACAATATGGTTTGACGAGGTGCTTATGTACTTGGCTTTAAAAACATTCGAAAATGCAAAGAAATCATTGTCCTAAATCTAATGTCTTCAATATATTGAATGATTAAAATATGAATATGAAAGTTGCACTTGTTGCATAACAATAAAAATGTGGCATTGTGAATAAATGTCTTACTTTATTAATACAGTAATCATATTCACGTTAGAAAAAGTTTGTATTCTCATGTTAATCTAACAGTAAACTTTATCAGGCGGTATGCGATGGCGTAGTATTCCTTGTGCGCTAATGTTGGCCTTTCAATACTTACTTACCCAATAAATGATTCAGTTGGCAAGGTGAAAAGTAGCTTTATTAATATTTTTTCCTCAGAAACCGCACTATTGATAGATACACTTTTAGTATAATTTCGCCGGCCATGAAGCACTCTGTATAAGTATTAAACTAGAGATAGACACAGTTCATTAAATAGTTAACTTCGTTAAACAATCACTTATTACTTTTCGAACAATTTAATGTAATTTAGCGTAAGTCGTTATCGTTAATCAAAACGTCAAAGATTTTCGAAGTTAATTCGCCTGTAAACATTATTTAAAATTCATCGTGAATGGAAATGTTATCTACTACACATAAATACTTCTTGTCATAATTTTGTTTTTTTTTTTACTCTAAAGTTTACTGGCAGAGAATATTTATGACATTAAGTCCACTCTACATAAATGTATTATTTTATTTAGTTAATCTAGTTGGTTAAAATCTTTCGTATCCTTCCTCTAAGAACAGGAAGGGCTTTGTCAATGGAACAGCAGTTATATTACATAGATGTTACACTCATATTGTATGTATATTTGTGATATATAAAACACACCTGACAAAAGTAATTGAAAATACTACTATTTTGTAGATTATAGTGTATACTGAATCCATTTTAATTATTTCAGGACCTGTTCTGATGTATAAGTGAAGAAAAAAAAAAGATGTTTGAAATACTCCATAGTCGCGCACAGTATTAACCAACGGTCACTGCAAACTTCTTCGCCATCAACAGTTGGCAATTTCCAGGCATTGCAGAAAGTGGCACCTCCCAACTACAGCCCATCACACATCGTTGGATATATAGATATACGGTATGCGAAAGACTGGCAATAAATATATTTTAAAATTTATTCTATTGAAGACTTAAACGACACTGGGCTGCGCTTCACGCGGCTTGCCCCGTTTTTTCACAGCTCTTTCTTATCCGTCTCCACCTACTGGGACCATCATACCCTAAATATGTTAAATTGAATAGTTCTTAGTCAGGCACGCTGACTCAGTGCGGTTTGGTTGACTACACATACCCCTTTGAATTTCTTCACCCGAGTATGAAAGTTGCTATACAATGTTTTTCATCATCGTAGGAACTTCAGGTAAATATTCACAAATCACATTGGCACTTATCAGGATTGACTATAAACCTTCTAATTAGAAGATCAGTGTTGAGATAACAGCGTCACCCGCACTTTCGTCATACATGTCAGTAAATAATTGAATTTTTAGAATGCTTAGGGCAAGCCAACTAAGCTTCTTAAAAACCATCTGCGATGTATATATGTAATTTTCAATCAGTGTAAGTCGGTCACTTCTGCAAGTTATACAGATAGCATGTAATACTAACAGATTACATTTTTATTAAAACATACATTTTATTTTTTACCTTTAATAAGATATGGTTGCATGTCAAACAATTTATAAAATGAAATATCACAATGCAAATCATAAAGTGTACAAAATATTTAACACCATTCATTCTTAATTCATAGAAGGAATGCAACAAAATAGAATTTAACAATAATAACCGCTTTACAATTATTAAATATATGCCTCAAATATATATTTTCTTTATGGTGGGAAAACATAAAGTCGCAGATCATCACTCCGCTCAATTTTAATTTTATTTCAAATATGGGTAAATAAGGTACTTCATAGATACCAAACAGCTTTACAGCAATAGCAGTAGTTATGATCGATTAAATCTTTATAAAATAACAATTTCACCTCAGTTGGGGTCGTACAATTATGAAGTCAAATTATTGTGTAATTCCGAATTAAATACAATTTTTATATTTGATTATGCAACTACATGTGGGACCCAAATTATAAAAGTTCTATTTTTTAAATTATAATTACTAATGAGACTAACATTTTGTTAACTAAAAAGGAAACTATTTTTTGTGTCCCATATAACAAATAAGTGGAGAAGGTTTGTGATAAACAAATATTTGACCTACTAACGTAAAAACCATTGAAATAACGTATATTTTATCACGAGACAGTATTTTATGTGCGTCTGTACGGTGACAGATTTAGAGTACAAGTGGCACCGCTCTCTATCTTCTCGTGGATGTTACACCTCCACATAACCCACCCTTCGGAAAGAACAGGTGTGATATGTAATGTAATCAATTAAACATGAAAATTACACGGAGGTAATTTATTTTGCAGTCTAGACAGACAAAGACAAGATACAAAAATTCAGATTTCGTAATTGTGGTACAAATTAATATATATGAAAATTTCGAACATTTTAAGAGTTATCATAAGAAATCTACCATAAAATTATGAAATTTATGGTACTAGTTTTTCTAGTACCATCGAAATGTCTTTCTAGTCTTTGTTAATTATCAAATCTTAAATTTACTGGGTCCGGTTTTGAGCAATTTTGCTTCTCTGTTCAGCGATCCAAGCAGTGATCTTCTCTTTAAGTTCAGTATTCGATTTCACTTGATCCATAGATAGTGGCGAACGATTGAAAGGATCAGACTGGTCACTAAGAAGATGCCTGTAAATAATAAAACGCGATTAATTAAAATTGAATCCAAACAGTTATTTATGCAAATATACAAATTGTCATTGATAACAACTAAAAGAAAGTTAGAGATTTTTAACTATACTATACAAGCAGCGTTAGAGCTGTTTCTACAACATGTAATCTGGCGTATTACTCTAGACTGTGCATTATAAGTGTAATTTTATAACTTAACAGGCAGACAAATAAACCACCACAATTCCCTTATTTTGAAACAAATAACGTAAAAAGTAAATACTAAATGCTACGCATATCTTCGTAACTCTTAATATTAATTTAAAAATAACTGACGTAATAAATCGCCTGCAAATTCACTTTCAGAATAGGAACTAGACTACTCAAGGAAATTATATCTGAAACGGACGTTAATATACATTATGTACGTGAGAGATGTCCGATTTAACTATGCCTTGGAGGGATATTTTCTTTGGAACATTTTTTTTGACAATATTTGTTGAGATTGGTATTCTAAGTTTACATAGTTTTTTAAAATAAATATCAAAAAGCATGGGTCCGATGTTACAGTTTTGAACAACTCCGTAACAAAGGCATGTTCGATGATAACACATTGTTTACAATAGGCTATTTGACAGGTTTTTAAAATCCATTTAATATTATGCAGTAGAGTCTAAGGAACCCAGTAAAAGTTGTTATTTTTAATTCTGGTATGTATTAGCTGAAAAACATCGAATTAAAAATTCAATATTTAAATAGTGTGCCAAAACGCTACTTTGACAATATGGCGCTGCAATGAGGTCGGTGACGTCACTTGCCTGTATTCTGATCTGTGACAACTGGCATATATATTTGTTTGTTGTAAACAAAAAACGAAAGAGCCATTGGATTTACTTTTTATCAGTGATTTATGTAACAAAATGAGTTACAAATGGTGTGCAGTTCCAAAATGTACAAATACGTCGTTAAAAACTCCGGAAAAACTATTTGTAAGTATTCCAAAGAATATCGAAGTGCGCCGAAAGTGGTTGCTACTTTCTCGGAGGGATTATAATGACATAGCGAATAGTACAAATATTTTCCTTTGTGAAGACCATTTCGATGTAAGTAAACATAATATTTATATTTTGTAATAATTAATTACATTCAGAATGTTAATATTTTCGTTATTGATTTGAGGTTATAATACCTCTAATGTTTTTAACAGAATGTCTCTTGCAACTCACTTCGAATATTTCCGCGGTTTTCCATAATATTTGTTAAAATTTGTAGCTACAGAGTCCTATGATTTCAATAAGCAGTACACTAAAAGATCCCGACTAAAACTTGTTTGTTCGTTACAGATGGAAAATGACATGGCAAATTACTATCAGTACAAAATAGGTTTCAGTCAGAAAATAATTTTAAAAGATAAAGTTCTGCCTTTAAATTTCATTGCCAGCCAGATAGCATTAAAAGAATGTGTGATGCTGGTACTTCCCGATCTGCATTTATCAAACGGCAAAGAATGGAACTTGTTAAACAATGTGAAGACATTCAATAACCGACGTAACGTGAACAAATTATCGTTTATGTTCACGAAATTGTGCCAAACAAACTTAATTATTTATAACCTATATAAGTACTTGTGGAAGTTCATCATTATTTCACTTTCTTATGATATAATTTAAGTTGCGAGTAAAGTGTAATTATACTTTGCTGTTTTTACACTTTTTTAGCTCCGAAGCTAAGAAGTCAGAATTATTTTTGAAAAATAATCCGACCATGATTGCGTCGACTTGTGGCAGGTTTCTGCTGTCTGCTTTTACAAAATCGTTGTCCATGGTTGAAAGTACTTGTAAAATAGTGCAAATAAACAAAAAAAAAAACAATGAATAGTAAAGAAAATCTTAATATAACGGAGATAATCTACCACAACTAGGCGCAACACAAGTAGGCAAACGAAGTTTACAAGCAAGTGACGTCATGATAAATTCGACCAATCAGGAGCGTTTTGTGTCACGTGACAAACGTTTAAAAAATGCAATTTTTATTTACGGATTTTAAAATAAATTAATCATTATTTTCAACTTACGTTAATAAATAATCATTTTTTTACTCTTAATTTATACTGTTAACAGTAATTGACACTTTATTTTTCGCATTGTCAAATAGCCTATTATAGAGATAACTATTGAACACGTGAAAGACATTGGTCACTAATAATCATGTTGTGAGTTTTTAAGTAGAAGAGGCACATAAACAGTAAAAGTAAGTCTTAAGAATCAATACTTTTATTATTACATTTTTTAATTCTTGATACTCTCAGTTAGGTCTAGAATCTACATTAGATTTGCTTTTTGTTGTATATACATTTTTTTAGATTATTGATTACTAGAAACTATATCAATAATTTAATATGATGATATCATTAGGTAATTATTGTCGTATTATATACATTTTTAAGTATTTGCAATAAATACAGGAATTAAATAGTATATAATTACTGACACACCGCCGCCTTTATATTTTCTCGAATGTAACATAATAAGACGATCAAATAAATATTGTATAAATTGCATAAATAACACTTTAGATGTAAACAAACGTATGAACGTTAGAATGCAAGCAACTTTATTTTTTTTTAGGTATATACTATTCATTTAAAATTCATTCAAATTAGGTATATTTCCCAAACTATTTATTGTGACACAAATGTAATTACTTAAAACGAGAACTAGATAACATTACATTTGTACCGACAAAACAATACATTTTTAACAATTCAAAGTGATGTTATTAGAAACGATAGTATTTATTTTTTTATAGATTAATCAAAGATTCTTTGAACATAGATCACCATAATCCTGTAAGTAATTTTGGAATTAAATAACGAGATGTAATTTACAGATGATCAAGTGTTTATTTGACATTTAAAAAATAGTTAACCTGGCAATAGTAGTCCTGTCAACGGTGGTGCGCGAGCTGGGCAGCATGACGGGGTCCATCATGAGGGTGCTCATGATGGGGTCGAGGAATTCCTCAGGTGCGTTGGCCAGGATCTCTTCATCGCGTTGCCGTTGCTCGGCAAGTTGCGCCACTTTACTGGCTACCTCCCGTAACGAGCCTATTAGCTCACCACCCCCGATGCGCACTGAATGAATGAATGAATACTTTATTTGCATCATTTTACAACACACAAAAACAGACATAAAATAAAATAAATCAAACGAAATAACTAACATAGTTGAACGAGTAAAGGATGGATTGCTAACTTCTGACAAGTTAAATACGTATAGAACCAGCAACCAACTAACCTCAGTCCATGTTACTACATACTTATAACTAAATAATGATACCATACATGCGTGCTGCAGAGATACAAAAAGGCGATAGTTCGGCGACTTATTTTGTTTCAAAAGCAAAGCACTGGTATTCTGCTACAGCCCAGAGGATGACGACAGGAAGAAAACTAAATGAAAATGTAAAATAAAAAGATAATATATAATACTATATTAACCACATCATCATGTGTGGTGTGACAAGGATGGATAAGATAAGGAATGAGTATATAAGAGGAAGCCTGAAAGTAGCGCCAGTGGTAGAAAAAGAGAGGAAGTAGATTAGCATTGTTTGAACATGTGATGCGGAGGGATGAAAGTCATGTCACAAAACGAATGTTGAATATGAAAGTGGAGGGATACACGGGCAGAGGAAGGCCGAATAAAAGATGGATCGATTGTGTGAAGAATGATATAAGAATGAAAGGAGTAAGCATGGAAATGATGGCTGATAGAGAGAAATGGAAGAAAAAGATCTACTGCGCTGACCCCAGATAATGGGAAATGAGCAAGAGGATGATGACTATATCAATCACATCAATATTAACTGTGGAATAAACCATGAACAATAGCTGAATTGTTGGGTAAACAAGTGATGCCTGTGTACCAAATAAATACAATGAATAATGTAATATAGAGAATCCCAGTCTGACGAAGAAGGATAATAAATACATTAATAAAAATCAGTTTAAACTAGTACAGGTAGGCTTATTAGAACTTACGACAATTAACTCAGAAATGAGTTAAATCCATAGATCTAATTTATATTAATACAAATATCTTGACTTGGCACTCTAGTAGACTGTTTACCCGAAGGCAAGCATGCAATGACGTTGTATATGACATAATTTTTTATGTCCCACGAATTTATTGTAATCTTGTTGGTTAGTTTATTTTTCATACAAGCATCAGATGTCACACAGTACTAGCACTTCAAATAGTGGACATAAGACTCATCCAGCACCGCCTAGGTCAACAGAAATACTAACATAACATAACCCTTTATTGTATACATAAAATACACACACACACAAAAAAAGAAAATAACAAATGTACAAAAGGCGGCCTTATTGCTAAACAGCAATCTCTTCCAGGCAACCTACGACCAGGGAAGTATTAAAAGGAGATTTAAATATAGGATGGGTGCACTAATTGGACAGGACATCAGGCTATAACTAGTTTAAGTTAAGGAATCTTTGACAGAAAGTGAACACGGACTTGATTCTTAAAAGACTCCAGCGTTCGCGCTCGCCTAATACCCTCCGGGATAGAGTTCCACAACCGGACGGCTTAAGCCGAAAAAGAATATGAAAAAAGTCGGTACTTCGGGGCGGTATATCCAGAGTCAGATTAAAATTTGAACGCAAGGCACGATATGATGAATGGGATCGAAAAGAGAACAAAGATTTAAGGTATGATGGAGATGTTGGAAGGTACAAAATATTGTAAAGTAGGGATAAAACATGTCTCTGCGCTGGCGAATAGGTAACCATTTTAGTTGAGAGCGACAGCTAGAAACATGGTCACACCTACGCAGATTGAAAATGAACCTGATGGCTACATTTTACAGCTGCTCCAAGCTGTTAAGTAGTTCCTCAGATAAATTAATCCACGCAGCGTCAGCGTAGTCAATCAAGGAAAGCAAGAGTGGCTGAGCTAACACTGTCTTTGTAGCTATCGGGAGAAAGTTTCTAAATCTATTTAGAGTACTATAGAACATAGCTTCTTCCGGACAACCTAAACCTGCGGCCGCCATGTCATGCACTTTCACTTTCGTGAATAGAATAATTGTTCCTCCAAAGATTACTGCAGGTAACAAACTATATTCAAGACCAGTACTATATACAGCAGGGGCCGAAACAAATTTACGGTCTGATTCTGCTGACCCAAATTTTTAAAATAACTGACATTATCTGACCATTTCCAGATTTATTTTGTAGGTGTAAGGTATAAAAATAATAAATACTATCAAATAATTGGCTTCCACCGTCTCAACATTGGGTCGGACACTTGCAAGATGCAATTGAGAAACTGACAACTTTATTTTACATTTCCCTTTATGTTTTTGAGTTGATGCATCAATAGCTTCGTAACTATATTATGATGCATCAATATTATGCTGCTTATGCCCACAACATAATAGAGCATCATTGGTGGTTGCCCTCAAATCATCACTGGGCACTAATAATTACAATTTTAATAATTCAACCACCACTAATTATTACATTGACCTAGGAAAACTTGTAAAAGCCAGGCATAGTTAGTTATTTGAAAGTCAAAAGTAATTGAAGGAGTCAATTTTCCAAATCAACAAGATTGATAGAAAAATAGATCCCTTCACAATATCATGATGAATCAATATGAATTAATATCAATATTATGTGCGCACTTGGGCGTGCATTATGTTAACACTAAAAGAAAATGACAGCTAGTCAATGATTCATAAAAAAAAAACCAGTTCGTCAAAAAATCTGACAATGCTGACCATTTTCCAATAAATCTGACTTTAACTGACCAATGCCCAAAAATCTGACTTTGTCTGATTTATCTGACTAGTTTCGGACTCTGCTACAGCGAATAAGATACACGCGGCAGATATATACAATACTAGCGCTTATACACAGTGGACACAGTAGTTACCTAGCACCGCCTCAGCCAATGTGAACAGCTGCGGCGAGTACGAGCGGCCGTCGTCGGAGACCGCCGCGCAGAACCGCTCGCTGCTGCCGAGCTCCACGTACATACGGCAGATGTCTCGCACAGTGCTGGCCGGGTCGAATTCGAACTCCTTCATGTCTTTTACCTATAACGAGTTATTGTATTACTTCAGAATAAGTGTGCTCAAATTTCATCAATATGAAAACGTTGACATAATGGTTGTAAGACTACACATATTCACCTGCCAGTATCACTGCCAGAGATACGTAGCAATCTAAAGAGGCTGCTAGCATTTTGGGAGGAACTAAGATGGTTGACGTAGATGAGAAGTGAAATTATTTTATGAACGCATAATGGCCTAATTATGAGGCTTAGTGCGGTAAAGCCTAGTAGCGATGTGCCGAGTACGGTTTGACTCGATTCCTGCTTTCGAGTCACCTATTCGAATACCAATTTATTTTGATTTGAGTACGCTGGACTCTATTCCGGTACTCGAGTCAGGTAGAATCAGTTCGTACTCGCTAACCCCATTCTATTTACATGAGTCCTACTGACTCGAGTCTAGTATTCGAGTTTGGTTAACTCATTTGTACTCGTAAACTGTTTACATAAGCAATGAAGTGGTGCGGGCCTAATATTACAAACAAGTTTGAATCTGCAACTTTTTGTTTTGATTTTGTTCTTTAATCAGAGTCTAATTATAGACTGGACTAGAATTTCTAGACTCGAGTCTAGAAATATTCGAATAGAATTCGAGTACTGGGTTCGAATCAGGGAATAGAGTCCTGATTCGAATACCGTATAAACTGACTCGAATCGACTCGATCCACCAAAACAGCGACTCGGCACATCACTAAAGCCTAGCAAAATTTATAATTAAACATTATATATACATATTATCTACCTTAAAATTCTTTTTGTTCGGTCCAACAAGGTGTAGCAGAAAGTAGTTGAGCATGGATGCTATCCGCTCCACCAGGGTCGGGTGGCAGAAAACATACGGCGCGTGCTCGGTAAGCCGGACCAGCGTGCGGATGGTGTCCCTGCCCAATATGTTGTCGAATCGCGCCAAATTTCCGATGTGGGATAGGTTCGCAAGGTTTTGTTCTCGCTCTTGATTGGAGAGGGAATTCCAAGAGTCTGTTTCTCTATAAAGAAGTTAAAAGAACTCGTATTATAGAAACAAAATCATTGATATATATATAGTTTTACATGTATATTTATAGTTATTTATGCAATTGTTGTAAATCAGGGGTATTAAAACACGAATGTGGGTTTAATTATCACACTCGGCTACGCCTGAAATTAAAAAAATAGTTATGTATGCAACTGTTGTATTATAATTAGGGGTACTAAAACACGAATGTGGGTTTAATTATCACACTCGGCTACGCCTTGTGTGATAATAGTATAACATGAGTGTTTTAATACCTTATTATAACAGTTGCATACAAGACTTTATCTACAATCATGATATGAATCCTCTATAAAAGATTCTCATACCATAGGTTGTTGTACAGTGTTGTAAGAACTATGTAAATTCAAGAAAAGTCTAATTGCGAAGCATATAAAATAAACAAACCTTAATAAGTAAAACAATTATTTATTATAATAATTATTTACATTTTGGATCGTACAATTATTGAAACTTGAACATTTGCACCTTGTTGAATGTTGGCAGATCCTGATGAACTTGGAATATTTATATTCACCACTTCATTATTTCTACTTTCTATAGAACTTAAAATTTAATTTGACACCTGAATTTTGTTGTTGGAATGTTTTTTTTGAAATTCATAATATCACGCGTTTGGATGATATAATGATCATAATATCATTGAGTGTTTTAATGTTGGCAATAAGCTAATTGTTATAGGTTCTTTTATAGAAGATTAATAGCATGATAGTAGATAAAAGAAGTTATATCACTTATGTACTGACATAATTATATATTTCGCTTTTGTTATATGAAAAGGGATTTAATATTAATCAATAGGACAAACCAAGATCGGACGCGTAACATATTAAACTTATTGGACAAAGAATTTATGTTATATTATTTTTATTCGATGAAAGTAATGAAAAATAATAACCCTTAATTCAATAAATTAGAAAGAAAAACCAACTAATGACATATCAAACTATTAGTAATGTATCAATTTGTATTGTAAATATAATACTTTTAATTATATAAAAAGCCATAATGAAGTGGCTTATTAAACGGCTAAGAAGTTCTACAAAGTTCACTTACCGAGCCATTTGCATTGTGCGTATTTGAGCCATGTTACCAAGGGCTTCGTCTAGGAGGAATATAGCATCATTCATGAGCAGGTTTACAAATCGCAGAAATATGGGTGGGCGTACCGCTTCCATATTCGCTTCAGCTTCCTTAGCTAAGCGTCTGAAAGCATTAGGGCTTAAATTATCAACCATACAATTACAGAGGAAAACATTGTATGTTTGTAAATCTGTAAATAGCGAATTCACTATTTTCATTTCTCCTTTAAAAATAAGTGTAAATAACAAAATTTCAATAAAATTTGAATATTGAAGATAAAAAGAATATTGAAAAATGTTAAATGTTAAAAATGCCTTATTGCGTTAAGTCCGCCGATTGTATTATTATTATGCAATGAAGATTAAATAAATAAATAAATAAAAATGTTGAAGAGAGTCTTCTCTTGATTGCGGTCGTTCAGTCGTATCCAAGCTCTAGGATTGTGACTCTTGAGTCCAGGCTTAGATTCAGAATTACGCTGCTTCGAAGCATCGAGTCCCAATGAAATATGAGCCGAGTGTATCTCCCGCAACTCGTATTTCTTTACGAAAGACGCATTTTCGACAAGCTCCCCGAAATTAAGATGAAACAATGCTCTTCCATCTTAATTTCTTTGAAAAATATCACCCTTCCGGTTGTTATTCTTACAGTTAGGATAAACTAGAATATTTAAGTAGGCCTTATAATATTTTTGTAAACGCAAGGTACAGGTGGCGCCACCTAGTACTGCAAGGAATTTAGCGAAGGCACTAGTTCACTGTTTTTTGAATTTCCCTGGAGTTTATAGAGATAAACACCGAATTTCTGACACTGGTATGCCATTTCTTGGAGGATGGCGCAGCAAATACAATCATCAGTTAGAAACTTTTATCAAACTCAGCCCGAGTTTGATAAAAGTTCACAAGTTATCTACTCTTTGCCAAAAAATAATTCGGACAATAGGCTTGTATCCACTATGAACAAATCTGATGCATTAGGTTGCATAACTATTAAGATGATCATTTAATTATGAAAAAACAAAGTTTTATAAAATAATAACTTTTGATTATTTATATTTTTATAAAATAAAATTGCACAAAATAAGCCATAAGTCACGTGACAGCAAACACCAATTAAACAGTGTTACGTCACGCCGTGCGAAACGTCAAAGTCAAAATGTCATTCCCAAGTGTCTTGTGGAAGTGCGAAAAAGAATGGACATCATTCCTTCTCGCGAGTGTTAGCCACTTTTTACGTATCTGCTGATTGTTTGGCACGTATATAAATATTTTTTTTGGTGTTTTTATACTTGTGCTTGTACACTGGGGCACTATGCAGTACTTGTAATACGATGAATCCATTTTTTATTAAAATAACTTCACAATACCGAATATTCCAATACTAAAACAGCTGTGTTTTGCACGGCGTGACGTCATTCAAGACGCCATGACAGTCATGAGCGTTTTTGATGACTAATGTCAAATATTTAATTAAATGCAAAATTATTCTTATAAATAAGGATTTTTTTTCAAAAATAATAATTATTTTGTATATAATAGGCATCAAGGTATATTAGTATCTAACTACTGAAATTTAGGCAACAAGCCTATTTAATTCAGCAAAATCCCAACGAATTAAATAAATGTATAATTATCAACATTTGCAATAATTACACAAACAATATAATATAACAAATTAAATAAAATTTAATTTTAACAAGTGCGAAATTTATAATGTACGTTACGAAAAAATGTAATATAAAGTTTATTATTCCAATTACTCACGTATAAGAATGTCTATGTTCCTCGATTCCCCACAGGAACTCCATAACAAGATACATTGGACGACGGTAGTTAAACTTTTGCTCAAATTGTACGCTTTGACCAGTCATCTCAATACCCACAAAAACGTCCAACAGACAGGGCACCAGCTGAAATAGTACAAACAATTTTTTTTTTACTTGATACGTGGGTGTTGGCGGTTGACTTATGTCACTACTGTATTTGTAAGGACGCTCTATCACTCAAAGAGCAAAAGAGAGGGGTCGACTCAGTTTCTATATGTGATCTAACCAGCTATGTTGAAATCCGTTGAAGCTCCGAGGTCACAATTATAGCAGGACTGACGACTTTTGGTATGAAAATCGATGAAGGCTAATTTATATGAGATGGCATCACAAAATACAGAAATCTTCATCAGTGATGTTCTAAAGGGGAAAATCTTAAATTTAAATGAGCATTAATTTTATAGGTTAACTTTAAATTGCAGTAAATTTGTGAGCATACCATATTGGTAATCAACTTATAGCTCCAGTGTTACTGCCTAGAGTGCTTACAGCCTAGCGGCTTCTAGAACTTCTAAGAGATGAGTTATCGGCATAGTTAGAGGTGTCCGTTAACTACTCGTTGGAGACTACTGTTATAAATGGAGAGATGTTCAGGAGGTGTACCCTTAAAAACTTATGTTCGATAATATCGTGTCATATCCACTCTTAGTTACTATCGTTTAAAGCATTTCAACGGACGATCGAACGAACGATATTAATTTTGACATAAGGAAAGCCTCATATGACGATGAATTGAATTTGACAGACGAACATTCGCAAAATAAACGTCAAATTTACGATGATTACAACGACACCTCAAACCGTATCGATTACTTTTCGCAAATTTGACATAAGTTTTACGAATGTTCGTCGTTAAATTCAATTCATCGTTGTCATTTGAGGCTTTCTTATTTCAAAATCAATAGCGTTCGTTTGATCGTTCGGTGGAATGCTTTAAACAATTGTAACTAAGAGTAGGATACGACACGACGAAGTCCACGATATATCGAATATCGTTTTTAAGAGTACGCCCCCAGCGCATTAAGCGTTTATCGTAAGGGATTTCTTGAATGTGCCATATCGAAATCGTTGGACTGGTTAGGAAGGACCAGTCGTGTGACCTCTCAGATTTCCCGAAATTACTCCATTAGATTTATTTTTATGGAGGACAATGAAGCGACGGGTCTATGACACCTCCATAAATTCAGAAGCTGAATTGTAGGAACAGGTCATCAATTCGTCGCCGACGCCGCAAAGGGGCGAACTTCATACAAAACAGTCTAAAATACAGCAATGTAAAATATTACTGCTGTATTAATTTAGTAACTACGTCTCCATAGTATACTATTACAATTGATTTTTATCATTATAATAGTTTTTTTCTAAATAGAAATACAGCTAAAATATGCACGCCATCGGGGGAAAAAAAACGTTTGTTTGCTCTCCTGAACAATTTTCTTAAATGAGATTCGCCCGTTTGCGGCGTTGGCGACGAATTGTGTAATGGAAATAAACATGGACATGACCCAGAAATTAAAAAAACAAGTTTATAAAATTGATGTTTAGAATATTTTATGCATTCATATTTTATGTTTTGGATACGTATTACATTAATTTGTAACAATTTGTGTTTTATCCATCCAGTTCCTTTATTCAACGTGAACGGTCGCAAAAGTATTATGTTAGCTAGAAACAATTTTTTTATTGTTAGGTAGATTATTTTTATGTAATGTACTAGTGATGTTAGTAATAAAGGCGACAAAATTATTTCGTAAATTACTGCGATATTTGACATATTCTTATATAAATACGATAAAATTTCACAATGTGGGTACTTTTTCATGAAGTTAGCTTTTTAAGCTTTGATGTTAGTCAATTAGCATTATAATTTAGATTTATTTTCTGCAATTTAGGTAAAAAAGTTATAGCTAGTTTATCGACTAGATAAATCAATTTCAAAAATAAATATAGAGCCATTATTTCAAAACAATCTTCTTCCTTCCTACTCTTGTTTTTATCGATAGAATAAAGTATCATTTCATCCTACATCGTTTATACAGTTTATAAAAACTGTATAACATATAGTTAATTTAAGTACATTAAACCAATTCAAAAAAAAATTTGAGGGTGGGGAATTGCGACCTCATGCACCATGACACACCGCGCTGGCAAGGCGCGGCCGTGTGTGGGGCTCTCCGGTCATAGAGGACCGGCCTACCCACTAAAACCCCCCCGAGTTCTCTAGGCCCATGCGGGGCCCGACCTCGACTCGGCCCAGCACACGCTGGCGGAGTGCCCCGCGTGGGCCTTCGAGCGCCGAGTCTTGGTCGCAGAGATCGGGCGAGATCTGACGCGGACGAGGGAGGTCGGAGGGCTGTGGCCTCCTTCTGTGAAGCAGTGATGCTCCATAAGAAGGCCGCCGAGTGGGGTCGGGAGATGGCCGATCACGCTCGAAGGAGGCGGCGCCGGGCTCGGTAGCACAGCTGCGGCGCCGCCGCGGGTCGCCGGCGGCCGCAAGAAAGTCGCGACTGCTACGGCGACCGGGGATGGACCATGCCCCTTCCGTGGCCGGGGGGCGTCGTTTGGTGGCGGAGATCGGGGGAGGTAGTGTAGCCTCCCCCGAGGAGGGCTCCCCTGTATCGACGGGGGAGCGGAGACTGGTGGTTCCCAGAAGTCGCTTCGCGTTCCCGGGGGCTCCCTACATGCCTGAAGAAGGCCATTCCTGAGGTTTTTAGTGGGTAGGCCTTCCCCTTCTGGAGAGGAGAACCCCACAAAACCGCCGGCTCGCCACAGCCGGGGTATGCAATTTAATGCATTTTCTTCAGGGGAACAAAAAAAAAGGCCCATGCGGGGTGCGGTTCCGCGATTCTACCAACATAAACCAATTCAATTAATGACCTCAGAACAATACGCTATGGTTAAAAAAATGAACCTGCAGTCTATGCGGATGCTCCTTGAATAGCTGTTCTCTATAGAAAGAAGCCAGGTTTCCAAGCAGCTGCTGGCCGTCTGATTGGTTTGGTAGCATAGCCTCCAAACACTCAGCAAGGCGGGCTCTGAAATAGGTAGCGATAATATTCATGTCCATTTCGGAAGTTATATTGAAATTGAACACAGATTATTGAATACTATATAGTTTTGAGAACAATAAAAGTAAAAATAAAAATTTCAATTCACTCCCGCATGCATTAGTTATGTACTCGTAATATTCCCTGCCCCATAGGGCAGTACCAAACATAGTATAAACCGTAGTTTTAGCTGTTATTTTTTGTGTAGTTTTTTTAGTAAGAGTTTATGATAATAATACCACGTTAGATATGATATTTAGTTGCGTTAAAACAAGTTGTTTTTGAGTGGCCGAATAGGTAATTAATTAGTCCACAACGGGTCAATTTTTGTAGCAAATATAAGTTTATGCAGTTGACATTATAGATTATAAGCTGCTAGTAGACAGTTACTTATTATATTGTTTATTAAGATAAAATCATGATAGAGCTTATGATCTAGTAGTACACACTAAACAAATTATATTAAATAAATAATCATTTAAAATCTATTAAAATTATAACATTTAAACTTCTGGTAGGCATTTTAGCTTATTTGCTATTTAATGCACAATACATCACGAGCTAGTAGCCTGACATTTGAATCAGATGTGCTGTGTGGTGTAATGATCTCTTATCGTTAGGCACCGGCCGCGTAGACTGAGCTCAGGTATTAAGTCGGGTTAACGCGTATTATTTAATGACTTTATTTACAGCGCAGTTTTAGTAAAATGTAATATTATTCACTAGGTATATCATATTTGAAAATATTTCCTTGTGTTGTTGAGTGAGTTGTCGGTTGACCATGGTGTAAGAAAAGGATTTGGAAAAAATATACATTTATTTTTAGTTTCTACTATGTAATATTGTTAAGAATCTCATTAGCTAAAAAACGGATTTAAAAAAAAAAAACTTGTGTTGTCGGTAATTTTTTTCTAACAGCTAGCAATCCAGACAGACAAAATGATTTATTACGTTTATCTATTAGTTGATAGAAAATTAAGATAATTTTTCGTACTCCTAATAGTGGCATAACATTTTTACCTCAAATGTGGGTTGTAGGTCCTCGACGAGTCGCCCATAAAGGTGAGCACAAGTGTAAGTGTGGGGTGTAGGAGCTCCGAGATGTCCACTTCCTCGCCGGTGGCGCCCACGGTCCGCCGCACCATCGTTATCAACACCACTAAGTTTTCCAGTATAAACTCTGGTATACACCTGTGGAACAGGATATTTTAAGGATTTACAGCTTCTGACTGTATTTAAAAAAAAATGTTTCCTTTGGAGAGTACATACGTCTTAAGTCAGTTAAAGTTAAAAAAAAAAAACTTTTCTTTATTTCTTTTAGTATGTTTATTGTTTTGTATATTTTTCCAATTTTGAAAATTTTATATTAAAGTTAGAATAAATAGTTTAGTAATTACCAACACAAGACTGAAATTCCAGTCGCGCGCGGCGCTGTGAAGTGAGCGCACGCTTACACATTAATTGCTTAGAGTTTTTCGTAACTACCCGTAACTACTCGATTTAACCATGGAGGAAAATACTAACGAAGAAACGGAAAGTAATTTAATTCTAAGTGATAAAATTGTCTCGGAGGTGAATGATAATGGTGAATTGGCTATGGAGAATATGTTAGAGTGGGACAATTTAGGTACTGAAAATTACGTAGCAAGCAGTGGTAAGAGGCCGCGAGAAGAAAGTGAAGAAAGTAACGAAGGATTTACAACAGTTACGACGCGAAAACAAAAGCGCTTTATACGAAGTAATTCGGCAAATAATCAAAGTTTCACATTGTTAGACATAGAAAGTGTTAATACCGAAAGTGAAATAGAAGTGAGTGTTACGTCCCTTCAGCCGTTGTTAAAACAGATGGCTTTTGCAAAACTATTAAAAGGTGAACAAATTAACAAAGTCTTAAATATCAAGTATAAAAGCCCGTACAAATTAAATATCCGTTTTGAAAATAAGATACAAGCACAAAAATTAATTCAATCCAAAAAAATTGCAGAATTAGGCTATAGATGCCAAATGACGATGGAATCGCACATTTCTTATGGTGTTATAAAAGGGATTGATCTCGATATGGAAGATCAAGCCAATTGAAAGTATAGAATGTCCGGTTGAAATATTATCTATTAATAGATTAAACAGACTTGACTACGAAGGCAAGTGGGTGAAAAGTGAATCAGTACGAGTGGTCTTTAATAGCGTTGTGCTGCCAACTTTCGTTTATGGTTATGGCTGTAGAATTAAAGTAGAGCCATATGTTTTCCCGGTAACACAATGTTCCGGATGTTGGAGATATGGACACATCATAAAGTTTTGCCCAACAAAAAAAGTGCTTTGTCCTAAATGTGGGCAAAACCATGAAAATTGTGACACGAAAGATATTGTTTGTCTAAATTGTAAAGGTCCTCATATTGTATTGGACAGATCATGTCCCATATTTCTTAAAGAGAAATGTATTCGTAAATTAATGTGCCAACATAATGTTACATATAAGAGGGCATTACAAATATATATTCTAGAACGCGAAACGGCAAAAACCAACGAGTGTGACAGTATCAATCAAGTGAATGAAAATCCTACAGTTCCACCAATTCAAAAACAACAACATTCAGCTAATATGATGCATAGATCATACAAAGATGTGGTAGTATCAAAACCTGTACGTATAGAACGTACTTCGTCGACAACTTCGGACAGTGATCAGTATGTGAAGGAGCCAGCAATTGTGAAAACTAAGAAGAAAAAGCAGAGAAAAGATGATGAAAGAACTACAGAAACAACAGAGCAACAACTTGAAGAAACAGAAGAGAAGCAGTGTAAAAAAGAAAAACTCAGGAAAGTAGATTTTAAAACGTTATTTACTAAAATCAAAGACATTATTTTATCTGACAGTCAAATTTTAACAAAAATTGTGATGGTTGTTAATGAAATTTATACAGTGTGTAAACCTTTCATTATGAGTATTGTAAATGGAAATAGTTTGTTAGAACTCTTAATTGGTTTTTATAATGGATAGCTACAATAATACAGATAATATTGCGGTTAATATTTTGCAATGGAATTCCCAGAGCTTGCTCCCTAAATTGGGTAGTTTTGGTGCATTATTGATACAGGAAAAGATACATATAGCATTGGTTAGTGAGACCTGGTTAGATGTTGAAATGCCATTAAGTCTGAGCGGTTATAACATTTTTAGAAAAGATAGATTTGACTCATATGGTGGCGTCGCAATTTTAGTTCACAAATCCATTAAATCTCGTTTATACCCTATCTCCCTTTCGAACGCCGGTATAGAACTAGTCGGAATTAACTTGTTAAATTGTAAAAATATTGAATACATCTTTTCCATTTATTGCCCTTCTTCAGTGACTACCACAACATCGGATTGGGATGAACTATTTTCTCGTTTGAATAGAAAAGTAGTTATTGCTGGCGACTTCAACGGCCATCATACAAATTGGTCTTATAAAACAGATACCAGGGGTAGTCAAATCTTTGATTCGGCTTTACATTTTGGCTTTGTATCAATCAATAATGGGCAGGCCACGAGAATAGGAATAGTCAACGGAAATTTGAGAGAATCATCTCCTGACATTACTTTTACATCTGGAGATATTGCTATAGAATTTGATTGGCACATCTGTAACGAGAATTTAGGTAGTGACCACATAATTATTAAGTATTCTACAAATTATTCACGCGCTCTTCCTTTGATTAAAAAGAGAAATTATAAACTTGCAGACTGGGAAAATTATAGAACTGATCTAAAGTTGGTATTTGGCTCTGTGGTTGACAGCAATAATGTGGAAATACTATACAATTATTTTTATGACCAAGTCACTAAAGCTGCAAATAAAAATATTCCTTTTAAAAAATATAACACAGAACCAGAATGTAAATTTAAGCCTAAGGCATACTGGAATCCATCTTTATCACAGGTAGTTGCTCAGCGCAGACTAGCATTAAAGCAATTTCGGAGGAACCCCACGCCAGAAAATCTTACGAGATTACAGAATAAAGTATCTGAAAGTCACCAGCTCATAAAAAAGGCAAAGTCTAAGTCTTGGCAAGATTTTTGTTCAAGTCTCAATGAGACTACATCTGTTGCTAACATGTGGAATCGGATGAGATGGGTGAAAGGACGCCATCAAAGTAAATTCTATCCTCCCGAAAATCAGATCAAAGAGCTTTTATATTCTTTGACTCCCGATTCTAATTTGGAACCCAAACCTTTATTTAGATCCCATAATGATTTGTTGGAATCTGATTTTACATTGCAAGAATTAAAACATTGCCTTAAAAAGAAAGATTCGTGCCCCGGTGACGATGATATAACGTATTCTATGATCTATAATTTACCTGAACAAGGGAAAATGTTTCTTCTTAAGATATACAATTGTATTTTACACTCTGCACACATACCGGAACATTGGCGTGATATTTTGATAATACCTATCCCAAAGCCCAGTTCTCATCCGAATTCTACCGCAAAATTAAGACCGATCTCTCTTATTTCTTGTTTGTGCAAAATTTTTCATTCAATGATCAACAAACGGATTGAATGGTACATAGAAAAACATAAAATACTTTCACCTAATACAACAGGTTTTAGAAGAAGTCGCTCGTGCCTAGACAGTTTAGTACGGTTGATTACAAAAATTCAAATAGGTTATTCAGAAAATATGCCTACTTTGGCGTGTTTCCTGGATATAGAAAGTGCGTACAACAATGTATCTATTAATAGTATTGTAAGCATTTTGGATGAGCTAGGTGTAGGCTCTTCAGTTTGCGAATATTTGTGGTCATTTTTAAGCGAAAGACACCTAAAAATTAAATACTCTAATGAAAACAATACACTCATTAGGTGGACGACCAAGGGCTTGGCTCAAGGTGACCCTATATCTCCTTTGCTCTTTAATATAGTAACATATAAAATATGTAAATCGATTCAGGATTCACTTATATGTCAATACGCGGATGATTTTGTTATTTTTGTAAGTCATAGAAATATTAATGTATGTCAATTAAATATACAAAGAGCATTAGATGCAATAACCATGTTATTAAGTGAAATTGGCCTATCTCTTTCTTCTGCCAAATCAAAAATTTGTTTGTTTAGTAGAGGTCGTCGTAGACAAAATATTGAAATTAGAATAGATGGCCATTTTCTTGAGCTATCGGAATCTGTTCGCTATCTTGGTATCTGGCTAGATAGGTCGCTTCTTTGGAAAAAACATATAAATGAAATCGTAGAGAAAGCTCAAAAATTCCTGAATTGTTTGAGAGTGCTAGCAGGCTCTGCTTGGGGTATTCACCCTCAGCATCTTCAAACATTGTACATAGCGTTAATAAGAAGCAGATTTGACTTTGGATGTTACTTGTACGATAATTGCGCCAAAACTCACTTATATAAAATTGAAAAGATTCAAAATCAAGCATTGCGAATAGTGGGAGGATTCATAAGAAGCACACCAATACATGTGATGCAAAGTGAGCTGGGAATTCCACCTTTATTTATAAGAAGAAAATATCTGGCATTTAAATATTGTCTTAAGTCGTGGTCGTGGCACAAGAACTTAACTGTAGAGTGGTTAATTGAACTTAATCAATGTTTTCATAACGTGTACTGGAGAAACAAAACTAAGCCTTTACTCCCTTCACTTATAAATAGAACACAAGAAACTGAGATAGCTTCGGCAGACATTTTGGAGATGTTTACTTTAAGGGTATGGGTAACACAAATCAATGTATTCGATGTAATTCAATTTCATTTGGAATGTGTAAAGAGAGCCAAAAATTATTATGAACAAAATAAACTTAAATATAATGTAATAGAAGAATTATTTAAAAAATATCATGGTTGGGTTAGAATATACACTGATGGTTCGAAATCGGCAGATGGCCAAGGAGCAGCTTACGTATGCCCCACTCAGAATACTATCGGAAGTTTTAAGAATATTCCTGATGTGTCTATAATGTCATTAGAATTACTTGCAATATGTGAAGCCCTATTGTATGCGAGCCGTTCAAACTTTAAGAAAGTAGTAATAGTTACAGATAGTAAAAGTGCACTCCAACATATACCTCGATGCGCCTCTGGCAACAGAGGTGTATCAACAGCTTATAAAATACTTGAGATAATTTATGAGCTTATTTCAAAAAATATTTGTTTGCGATTACAATGGATTCCTTCACATATTGGAATTTCTGGGAACGAAGAGGCTGACCGAATAGCAAAACTGGCAATAACTGAAGGTGAACATAGATATGTTAAATCATTTTATTCGGAAATTACATCAAAATATAAGCATATTTGTTTTGATAAATGGAGTGAATATTTCGATAAACGGTCAAAAGAAAAAGGCATTTGGTATAAAAGTATTCAGTGTCAGCCTCTACGTCACCCATGGTTTTACAACCTTAAATTAAGTAGAGAATATATAGTGTTATTTAATAGATTACGTTCTGGACATTATCCATCCAACAAGTTTGGATATTTAATGAAAAAAATAGAATCTCCTAACTGTGAAATTTGTGGTACTATGGAAGATGTCCAACACTTGTTGGTGGAATGTGTCCGTTATCAAGATGCTAGGAGAGTACTAATCAACAGATTAAAAATTAATATTATGGATGTTGGTATGTTCCACAGTGTTTTGGCCCAGCCGACTTCCAAAGAGGCCCATATGTTATACAATGTACTGTGCCCGCCGCGACTACCTTGAGTTAACTGTGAATATGTTCCGTATTATGTATGATTATGTATATGTTCCGATAGGACTGACATATCCATTTGGATAAAAGTCCTTTTAAAATAAAGAGAAAAAAAAAAAAAAAAAAAAAGACTGAAATTGACTTTTATTAAATTTAACTTCATGAAAAGTTCTATCAGAATCAGTACTTATTAGGTTTATATCACATTGTACTGATGATTAAATAAATTGTTGTTACCATGCATATATCTCAACAAACATTTATTATTATTTCACGAAATTCAGTAGTAGTAGTATTATTAAATTACTTTAGAGACAAAAAACTTCAAAAGCGGAAGAAAACACACTATTTCCGAACTCATTTCACATAACATCGCTGAAGAACATTTTGGATGTAAGGTTCTTCGGACAAAGTGAACCCAGAATGTCTCCGCCATGATCCGTTTGGGACTTTCCAGGTAATCTGCCAGGTAGTCAATAAATATGAACTACATGCGCGCCTTATAGGCTATCATTGTCTTGATAGTCGTTTAAGCAAATGGCCTAATAGCCTTGATGAACATCTTAAAGAGGCTCTTGCTTGATAGATGGGTCAAATGACAAATACAGAAAATGATTCTCGGCATAGCACTTCTGCAGCCCTTACCACAGGTAGCTTAGGCTCTATCCCGCTGCCGCCGTTATACTAGATTTAAGTTTTTTTTTTATAATAATAATTTTATTTCTCTGGTACTGAACACACGCACACAAAGCAAATTGAAATAACTGTTAACGGTATATTATTTTTGCAGTATACCGTCATAAAGATAGCTGAGTATTAAGATATTTGTACCTTAATGTATCTGGCGGCGGTGTAGTAACAGGCATCACCACTGGTATAAGTGTGGTTGGTGCATAGGTAGACTGTGGCTCAGTAGAGTTAGGTCTAATCGCCACCTGCACTAGCCATGTACATGTCATTGCTTCTACCCTAAGAAGGTTCGTTAACATCTCATTCTCGAAGAGAGCACACCGCAGACTTAGGAACCTGAAATAATTTTAAATTTACTTATAAATTTGATTATATCTTTTATAATTAAATTTACAACTTCCCAGCCACAATGGACAATGTTAAGAGCACTATTACATCTCGAACGCGATTTTTGCGTAAAATGGTCAATTTTGGCGTTCTTGATCTCAGAAACAAAGATACATCAACAATTTTGACTTAACGAATAATGCAGAATAGCTATTGACATAGTTCTAACGGCCTCGCTTTTTATAAATTTTGCTTAACTTTTTAATAAAACCCAAAATTTTAGAGAAAGATTTTCATAAAATGCTCAAAGGCATTTTTTGAGCTCCTGGATTGAACTACTGTTCTACATAAATGAAATTAAAAAATAATAATTTTATCTCTTGCATAGTCTTATAGTTCGTAGCGGCCTCGGAATTTTGATATATTATTGATTTGATATAGAAAAAAAATCTTATTCTAAACGTAAAAACTTCGAAAATAGCTTTATGTTACCTGTGAATAACTTCTATTTACGATGGTATTTATTAATAAAATTTATACCAGAATAAATGTCACTTTATGAGGAATAAATGGTTATATTTTTTAACCATGAATTTATTATCTATTTTAACAAAAACGATAAGTCATACTGCAAAATTACTTCAACATGCGATGCACAGGCCGTCCGAATTCATTATAGCTTGAGCGCTCCTCAGAGTCGGACCTATGTCGAATTTGTTCGCGCCAATATCAACCGAACCCGAGTGATCGTGCTGTTTAGCGTCAGTGTATAGCGCGATTATCTGTTTTGATCACGTAACTAAAATAATTTTTTTGCGACATTCAAACTAATATTTATTTTGAATTTCATATTCTTTCTTAGATTATTCTATTCTATATATTATTTTATTCTATTAATTCTAAAGCTTTTTCACACCAAAACCATTGGATCGATTTGATGGAAATTCAGCAAATACGTAATTCTGTTTTATGGTGATGTATACTCCTATTTTTATTCTAATTTTATTGTACTAAAACTAAATCAATTGTACCTAGTTTTATTCTAATCTAAGCGATATTTTTAATTTAAAACTATAACTGTCTTTTGCTAAATAACATACTAGGTAATAAAATAAACGTTATTTTTAAAATATCTGTCCTATTTATAATATTATCCCAATCCCAACTAATATTATAAATGCGAAAGTGTGTTTGTTTGTTTGTTTGTTTGTTACCTCTTCACGCTTAAACTACTGGACCGATTTCAAAAATTCTTTCACCTTTGGAAAGCTACATTCTCCCGAGTAACATAGGCTACTTTTTATCCCGGAAAAATCGACAGATCCCACGGGATGCGCAATAAAGGCTTCGCTCAAAAACTACTGCACAGATTTTTATGCGGTTTTCATCAATAGATAGAGTGATTCTTGAGGAGTTTTGCGGCATTTTTTATCTCGGAAAAACGGATAGTCCCACGGGAAGCGCGATAAAATCTTCGCACCATAAACCGACTTCCGCGTATATGTAGCCGTGGGCAAAAGCTATGACCCTTAACCCTCTATACACCCAATCCCGAAATCCACGCGGGCGAAGCCGCGGGCAGAAAGCTAGTCTTCATATAATGTGTTTCTTCATATACGATATATATAGCAATAACGAATTATTCCACAAAAATATAAATATAAAAATTTTGGGAAAAGTATCAAAATCGCTTAGTCGTAGCGTCAACACAGTATTTTGGACGTGTGACCTTCAATGAGTTGTCGGACGCTTCGAAACACCTAATCTCGCAGAATGAACAAACATAAAAATTTAATAAAAGTAAACAATAAGAAGATTGTGCAAACGTACTTGGTCATTAAGTGGTGGTTTTGCTGTCTCATAGGTTCAAGTAAATGGTGAGCAGTAGCTGCTACATCCGATAAAGCGCGTTGCGCACGAGATAAGTCTTGTGCGCATCGCCATAACTTCTCAGCACAAACTCTTACACCTGAAAAGTTACAGCTAACATGATTTTTTGTGAGACTAACCACAATATAAATAACAAACAGTAATATGTTAGCTATCGTTAAGTTTAGTGTGATTTTATTATATATGCCAATCATAATTTTAACTTTGTTGGATATAAAAAGCTATCAAAGTTATTAACATTACATAGTGAATCAACTTACCTAAATCTATACACTTTTGGGTCATAAAGTAGCATTCAGTAACAAAATTATAGGTGTCAGCTGTAGATCGTTTAATAGTTTGCCCACCTTCTCCCTCGCGGGCCGGCAATAAGCTAGTCTCGCAATGTAGACAATCTAAATGCACAGATTTTGAAGCACATTCTTCTGGCTGTAAAGGTAACATAAATATTATTAGAAAATGTTTATGTTTTATATAGGGAAAATAAATATTTTTTTGTATAATCATTAATTGCAGCCAAAAATTGAGCGCGTGTCACGCTCAATTTTGTCCCTACATTATGGTTTCTTGCTGGAAGGACCAAATCGATAAACTGCTACGTGTAATGATCCACATATTTATTGTTAAAATACCTTAATTGTACCCCAATAAAAACGACTTAACTGTGTGAAACTTATAGTCACATTCACATATAGCTTTACAAGTTTGTTCCTCCAAATTGATGATAATTCGATTATTTATAGCATAACAGGTAAATGGGAGGATTATTTTTGAAGTGTAAATATTTATTATATTCAAACCATGCCAAATTTTATATTATTGTTTGTATTTATGGAACAATATGCCAAAATTTGAAAACAAACGAAAATTCTATGACTATACACTTTGCACTTTTAAGATCCTTAAAGAATGTTTATTCGATTTTGACATATTAAGGAAATATATACATGTGTATTTACTAATATGTTTAAGGTATATAAAGTACTAGCTTTCGCCCGCGACTTCGTCCGCGTGGAATAGTGACTTCCGGCAGATTTTTGGTTTTTCCCACATAGTTCCCGTTCTTGCGGGATTTTCGGAATGGTCGAGTTTCCGCAGAATTTTTAGTATTATTATGTTGATACAACTTAAACAAATTATTTCGACCAAATTTGGTACCATAAAAACGGTCATTGTGACTAAACCTTAAAAGATAGACATATGCCGTCGCGGACTTTTTTTTAGATCATGTATAGAGGAATAATTCTTTCATACATATTTTTTGTGTATCTTGAACCGTTTTCGCAGCGCACGCAAAGAAAGCCTTCAAAAATGAATAATTTTCCCCGTTTTTTACACATTTACCGCTCTGTCTTTGCTCCTATTGGTCATAGCGTAATGTTATTTAGCCTATAGCCTTCCTCGATAAATGGACTATCCAACAAAAAAAGAATTATTCAAATCGCACCAGTAGTTTCGGAGATTAGCGCGTTCAAACAAACAAACAAACAAACAAACAAACAAACAAACAAACTCTTCAGCTTTATTATATTAGTATAGAAAAACGGTTATCAAGTAAATATTTTGGGGAGTTTGTCTTTGAACTTTCATAAATATTGTTATTAAATACATTAAAAATATAATATTATGAAAAAGCAATGTAAAAGTTATAAATAGAAATACCAACAAGGTAGTAAAAATACATGCTACATTCCCCATATGTTTAGAGTATTAGGACTTTTCTGCACCTTTAGCCTATCTCAGTGACCATTGTTCATTAGTCCGCAGAAGAATCACAGTAAGCCCACTCCACCGGCCGTTGAGTTTACTATAAGGCCCATAGGGGACACATTTCAGTGCTATTCAATCATTACTTACAACACGCAGAGACCCGAGTTAACATACTGTGATTGTGGACTGAAAATATGACATGTAACTTCCCGAATGTTGCCCAACTAAGGTGGATTCGCCAATTGTCCTCAATTTGCAGGTTGCACTATATGTTGTATGTATTGAAGAGTATGTTACTTATAAACCTGAACTCTTAACATGATTTTATGTGTGTAAAATCATGTTAAGAGTTCAGTTTTTAAATATATTTGTAATAAAGTTGTTAGTTTCTAAATATTAAATGTCACATTAATAACACATTCCTATATTATGGCATTTAGTGTATAAACATACAAAAAGTATGAGTATAAACATAAATATACAAATAATTGTCTGTACTAATCACTTAATGCTCATAGCATTAAGTGATTAGAACAGTAGAAAGAATATTATTGTTGTATCTTCAAATTTAATATTCACGCATAGGAATATTGTTATTGTAATATTGCTCAGTTACAAGAATACACACAAAAATATTGTCAACTACCGAATTAGTATTAGGAAAATGCCCCTAAACAATGTTTATTTTAAGGTATTCAGTAATCCCAGTTAATACTTACTAAAACGGCACCATAAGTTGGATCTATTTTCAATGATTTTGGATCATCAGGTGACATACAGAAAGGTTGACAGAGATGTAAAAGGACTGCTCCCAAGTTCAACATGAATCCATCAGAGACACAACTTAATGTAGCTGAATTGATTTCTTGGGCCTAAAATTATTCAAAGAATTTACACAATCAATAAACAATAGTGGTAATAAACTTCACTGAATTCTACATGATACTAAATTCTAGACTAGACAATTCTGTATATGTTATATAGACACCATATAAATCATATAATATTATCTTTTCATACTTGAACATTCCAAAGTTTGCCTCTTGCTACATTTGATTTCAGACATTTTCCTATCCATGTTAAAAGACGATTCCTCAGTTGAGGACCGGCCTTTAATATAGTAAGAAATATTTTGTGCAAGTTGTTAGTTAAATGGGCAGATGCATTCCATATCGATGTTTCTATTACTGAAGTGGCAGCCTGAAAGTAACAAGATGAATATTAAATTTTTTTTTTCAAACAAACATGTGAGTTTAGTAATTCATCTCATAAAAATTTTAGTCTTTTTGTTTCCTTTTTTATGAGTGTGTTTGCTCAAGTTATTGTAGTGTCTTAAGTTGGTTGCTTTTATCTTTGCTTGATAGAGCTGTATAGCAAATATCTATCGTTTGTAGAAATTGTTTCATATTAAATGTGATCTGACCCATATTATATACTAAAAACTAATGGTATATATTATTTTACCTGATCCAAAGGATTATCAAAGAACGGGTGCAAAGCTGTGGCATTTCTCGGTAACACTGATAAGCTTAGTAAAGCACCCAGTACAGAATCCTGATAGAATCTACCATTTGTTTCATTATGTGGTTCACAGGCATCCATTAAAATGGCGGCTAAATGAATGTTATCTATATGAAACATAAAAGGCACATTTTATTAAACTTTTAATTGTATTTGTAATGTATTGCAATGTGTATATTTCTTCAAAAAGACTTTAATTATGAATTGAAATTTACTAAGGTCGACCTATTTCTATACAGGATGTCTAAGAAACAATGGATAAATCTTTTACTGTTGATAGGTTTCGTTAAGACCTCTCTAATCTCAAATTTTGACTTTAATAAAAATATCCCGGTTTTCAAGATATTTGATAGTTAAAGATTTTTTTTAAAAGCCACTTTTGGTTGGTTTTTAATGTGCCATTTTTACAAATACGGACTTTTTCTGATTCAGTTTTTCCAGCATCCAACGGAATAATAATTTCTTGTTTAATTTTTATTGGAACATTGTTTTTTCTAAGCACTTCGTGGTTAGCTAGCTCAATTTTAACCATTGTTATTGATAGCTGAACTATTCCGTTAGAAGCTAATAAAAACTGAATCACAAAAAGTCCGTATTTGTAAAAATGCCACATTAAAAACCAACCAAAAGAGGCATTTTTTTTTAAATCATAAACTATCAAATATCTTGAAAACCGAGATATTTTTACTAAAGTCAAAATTTGAGATTAGAGGGGTCTCGACGAAACCTATCAACAGTTAAAGGTTTATCGATTGTTTCTGAGACACCCTGTATATCTTAGAGTATTTATAAAGTTTTTATTCCTTTACTTACTTGCAAATGCTTGTATTGATGGTAATATGTAAATAGGCAGATTGACCAAGTCTGACTTATTGATCTCTGTATGAATTATTTTCAGGACTGGAATCATTGTGTCTTTTAGCTGTGTGTGTATGTTTTCCCCACCTGAAAAATAATGACATAAAACAAATTTATTGCAAATTGTAGTGTCAGCCAAAAGATAGAAGGCATTCTGAATCTTATATCCAAAAGGCGGCTGTTAATGAACATTATATATATACTTCACATAGGAACTTGGAGAAATATGTAGATTTCAAAGTTTGATAAAAGTTTTAGTGCAACAATTAGTCATAATCAGAAAATAAAAACAAATCAATCACTCTAATTAAGAAAAAAAGGATAACGAGTAATACAAACAAGGATAACAGTGTTATTATAATATATGTCTGTCGGCCAATGCTATTATTAGTAAAATTAGCCTACAAACCACTTTTATTAGGTAATAAAAGGGGTATAAGTCTATCTAGGTAGAAAGACATGGACTAGGTAGAGAGACAAGGGGAATAGACCCCTTTTGTACTTCCATGTCACACAATCCATTTGAATTGTAGCTTTAGTTTTGTAAATAAATCAGTTTCCCTATCTACACTATTGAATTAGATTTTTGATGTGTTAATCAATTGTATCTTAAAACCTTAATACAGTGTTTGGATATTGCTGGATAGTTCATAGTAGTCTTGTGCTTGACTAGCAGCAAGCATGGATGTGAGTGTAGACTGGGTTGAAGTGATTGGTGTATAAAATTGAGAATGAAACTTCCAAACAAGTAATAAGTGTGATAGTAGAAGCTTCCCATATTTAACTGACTGAGGCACATACAAGTTAGAAGATAATTTGATTAATAGGTAAGAGTATAGTAAGGTAAGAGTACAGGAACAGGATGAGTGCTTAAGCAACATTAATTAGTATATAAATTAGAGTTGAATAATTACATATGTAACAGGACTTCTAGTTTTGAATGTTTCATTAGTAAATTATATAACTGTTTTTTTTTTAATAATACTATAAATATTAATAGTCTTGCCGCAATCAGTCCACTCAAAGTTCCAGAAGCTAGGCACAAAGTATTATTGTTAGTCCTAGTTCTGGAATCATAGAATTTGTCTCACGGATTCAACATTTGGGAGACATGGTCATAGTATTGCAAAGAGAGAAGCTAGAAGTAGTGCCCGAGACTTGTGACCCAGGTTTTGGGCTCTTTATCATACCTCAACATTCACAATCACTACCCTGGCTCTGCTCCTACCTAGCAATCTCTTATGTGAATCTGCGAAAGCTGCCTTTACACCATAACCTAGATTTATAAAGTGAGCAGGACATATATGAATTCAAATTACACAGGTAACTCGCTTGTGCTGCTTCTACTAGTTTCATATTATTTGTAAGTATTATTACATCATCACTTTTTGAATTAATAGAGATATGAATGTTGTATTAGATATTAACAAATAGTACTTTGTATGTGAAACAAACTGTTATGACATTAAACTGATTAAAAGAAACCATGTATTTAATTTTCATAACATACCATCTGATACAAATGCTTCAACAATATCAAGGAAAAAGCTGTGGCTCTGTGGATCAACATGTTGCAAAAGTTCGTGGAGTTGCATTGAAAAATTTTGACCTTCAAATAATGCAGGCTGTTTTAGAGCAGTTACTGCATTTCTAAAAATGAGCTCTTTCATTTTTGCCAATGTATTCTTCACTAGTATTGTATTAACATGATCATAGCTCTGAAGATTTTGAGTGGAACTAAATAAATATGGAAAGACTAGTTTTTGAACAATATGTTCTTTATATACTTTACATGATTTTGGAATAACATAACTTTCAGTGTCTTGTAAGAGCAGTCTTTCAAAAAGTGCTTGCTCCAAAGTTTCTAAATCTATGTATTTCTTTGGCTTTGTGGCCTCAGCCAATTCTTCCAAGAATACTAGCTGTCTATCTGATCCTGTATATCTTTCTGTTGCATGAGGATTTATCGTAAAGTTAAATACATTTTCGACAATATTATTTACTTCTTGTAAATCTGTATTTTCCTGTGTATCTCTTCCTGTAATCTGTAGAGATGTGTTTCCATCACAAAATTCCGTATTACTCCCTGATTTTGCTCCCGGTAAACCTAACAAGCCAGCGAACGGATTATTTGGGTCTGACATGTTATCAAATAGATAACAAAAGATATTGTACAAAATTGTTTCCAGAAAAATTCTAACTATAACATTTTTAAACAAACTTTAAAAGTTTAATCATATGTAATTTCTTCAAATAGTTCAAACGAAATCAGCAAAAAATGCTGACCATTCTTTTGATTTTGATATTGACGTTTCTTTCATCAAAATTTGACAAGACAATTACATTCACAGGTAGAGGTATTCTTGGATGAGATTTAGATCTCTTGAGAATTAATAATAAGTTACAACTAAATAAAATAAAAAGTTATAATTTGGAAAACTAATAATTTGTTGATTTTGTTTTTTTTAGATGATAAGCTTAATTATTGCAGTAAAAATTTATTTTCTTAGATTGTTTATGGTATAGTCATTTTTTCAACTAGCAATAATACAGTTATAAAACTAATAAATAAAGTACCTATGCAGTAGTATATGTTGTTTATTGTATTTAGTATTACAATACAAAAAGGAAAGACATTAACAAATATTATTTAAGGTTTCTATAAATTTAAAGTATAAAAATTTACACTATATATTTGGAAATCGATAATAGGAAATAATACTGACTATGATCTTGACGGAAGCGACAGTAAATATATTCGATACAAGCGCAACTTTATCCTAGTGGTGAAATAAGGTACTAAAATTTTTTCGATTCGTCTGCTTTTTGGTAGCGTTGCAAACTACATAACCCCGCCGCAGTCCAGTCGTCGTCCGAAATCATTATTGCGTACTCGAATTGTAACGTCTTTATGCAGCAAGCAATGCTATGAAAGATTCCACTTTACATGGCGTATAGTAGTCGCACATAGTGAATCGTTCATTAATGTAAGATTGGTAACACTTAATATTATTTATAAATTAGGCCATTACGAATGCGTGCCCCCCATTATAAAGTGTTTGATCAGCTTAAGGGCGATATCTACACATGTGATTTGATCTAAACGGTATATATACACACAAGATTAATGCGTGCCCTTCGATATAATTATAACATTCGTTTTTGTATTCGTTGATAAAATTTCAAAGGTACAAAATGGCGGATCACATTTATTGTCATTGTCCATATCATCATTGGACATATTTTTAAAATTTACAAAGTTAATTTCATGTGCATGCTATTTCAAGAAATTCGTTGACATTTATTATTCTAGCTTTCATAATTCTCAAATTGTATATATTATTTATTACTTGGTTAAGTAAACAATTGGTGTTGGTTTTTATGTTGATATGTAGGCCTGTGCATTTTTTACGGTGTTATGTATGTCGATTATAGTACGGTGAAATTAAGTTTGTCAGGCAACTATGTGTATTTTAAGAGTCACGAACGCGTTTTTGTGCTAGTGTGGGTTTGCATAACGCACACATTTTACGTGACCTCGATACGAAAGGACAAAGATATCTTGCTATTCTAGAATCATGACGTCATCCAAATCAAATTGTGAATAACGAGCGAGAGCAGCTAGCAGACCACCACAAGAGATTGTGAAATGTGAACGTTCACCCACTGCTTGTATTATTGCTTGGCTCTATCAACTTATTAGATTTGAAAGTTGTGGAACAGTTATTTATCTGACTTCCGCTAAACAGTTATGTTCATTTTATAACTGCGCTATTCAGTAAAATTGTGATTTGGAGAACTAATTCCCAATGATTATTGTTCCATCGGTTCTAATTAGGTACAGTATTTATATGAGATAAAAGAATCGACGTGTAGATTTAGTAAAATTTATAAAAAAAGGATTATTTAAGGCGCGCTTCTATCATAAACTGTACTACTCATTTTCCATCGATTCCGTCTTTTATAGGCACGTAAAACTACAAATACAACAGCTACCTACTTCAAATGTGTAACATTTTCTGTGTGTGAGTAATAACTATGATTTAATCGGTAAAGTCATTTTGTATCTACTTTCATTTATGAAAATTATTATTTTCATACATTGTAAACAAAATTTATCTTTTTGATAAGATTAAGTTAAGCATTAATTAAACCCAAAATGGCATAGCCACAGCAGCCTATAGCCATTGTTGGAGATACTCAATTTAGTCGGATTATACTGTTGAAACCATTTCAAAGATGGCGTCTGAAGTTAATATTTTTGTTTCATTAATTTATGTTTATATTTCAAATACATTACTATTCTCATTAACATATCGAAATTCGCACTTTGCCACTGCTTTAAATTATTTCATTAAATAACAATTTTGTAATTATTTGCCTTCTCTTAATCCCTTGACTGAAAATCATGGGAGTAAGTCGGACGGTATTAGTAATATTATTAGTTGTACTGGATTTTTTTTTGTGGTATTTTCCCATTTGTTGTTTTTGTATATAATGATATTGTTGTGGTAATGTTAGAGACGTCATATTACAAGTAATTACACTTGGAGTAGCTTAGACAATCACTTAATGAATTATAAGGCTCCATTAATCAATTGTATAATAAAAATATTCAACGCAAAAAATGACCCGAATATGGATATATCTTCACATTTTTTCCAGTAAAACAGTAAGTTAAAAAAATACATTTACATCTCGGGAGTTGTATACTGTCTGCTATTAGGTAATTTTAAAATAGCCGCCATCAAAATAGGGCAATGTACGACTTCCGTCTTGGGAGCTTAGACACGTTTCCCTCGATTTTGTAGCCTTTATTTAAAGTTACAATCTACGTTAAAGATTATATAGCCATACTAATACAATGCATTCGGGAATAATAAAAAATAATGAGCATAATACATATTTCTTTAAAAGCATATGAACAATTTTTATATTGTACACGTACGTAAATAGTCTACAATTTTTGTTTTACGATCTATTGTTTTTTACGATATTCCATCCTAAGATGAACGATATCCCTTTCATTCTTACGGCTCGACATATTTTTTTTGTGATTTTGCGATCGGTGAAGTCAATTTAGTTATTTATTACTATATAATTATTGTGTTAGTTTTTTTATTGTGATTATAAAAAGCGCCAAACAAATATTTTTCTCTCTTAATATGGATACAAACACACACCACACACACACACAAACACACACACACAGATATATATATATATATATATATATTATATATATATATATATATATATATTATATAAACGTGTTTCTGTTTTGATCTGGGCTGTTTGTTTCAAATTATTGTTTGCTGATGAATTGATTTCCCTGTTAGATAATATATTTTTACGTACCTTATCCCGTTTACAGACAATATCCTAAATTATTTAATCATTGAATATAGGACCCCATATTGAATTTATAATTTAAATTCTTAAAATGTGCGTTGTTTGTTTTAAATATCTTAAATGTATTGGTGTCTTAACTTAAACATACAAATTAATCGATGTGTAGCTTATTAATTATCACGAAAGCAGTTTTATTAGACTAAAATTTCTATAAAGCTGTGAGTGCTACAAATGCTACTTGAAAAGTGGATCACTTGTAGTCATACCTTCGTTGTTACGCTGTTAATTCAATTTTCAAATTGGAATACTCGGTTTTAGACACTGGCTACGAGATGTGTGTGTTATGTTTGAGATCTATTTAAACAAGGAAATATATATAATTTGTTAATGTGTATTAAACAATACTGGTATTGTATTAAAATTTTGTAATTGTAAAATACCAAAGTTTGAAACTATTAATATTGAAAGATTTAAAATTCTGAAATAATTTTGGGTAATGTATTTTTTATTTAATACATTTCATTCATCATCAATTTGTTTCTGTGGTTAAGAAAGGCTGAGAAAAATTTCAATGCATCCAATGATTATGAAAAATTACTAATTAGATAAAAACTAATCAGTTTGTTATTATTCGTTTTGTAGAGCGTTAAATAGCCAGTTTGTTGTTTTCTATTTATTATGTGAATGTTCCAGCTTATTTAAACAAATAGTAAATTAATAAATTGTTTTATGAATTTCAGTGATCCCTTGAGAATGGCGGAGATACACAACAACGTCGAAGACTTGGAAGATGGAGAAATAGAGAGTGACGGGGAAGACGCACCTGAAAATCAAAATAATGACAGTTTTCAAGATACTTTAGTGAATATTGAAGATAAAACTGCTGTTAAAAATGTGGACTTACACCAAGACTTTAATTACTCCAAATCAGGTAAAAAGAAAAAATCTAAATCAAAAGGTGAAAAAAATAAAGATAAAATTAAAAAAAATCGAAAGTTTGTTTGCCCAACAGAAGATGACTTCGCAGGGAATATCGAGAAAGCGATTAGGAAAGCGATGAATAAAAGTGATGAAGGTGATTCGTTTCCAGAAAATGAGACCGAGGAACGCCGTAAGCACAAAAAAAGAAAGAAAAGCGAAGGTAAAGATGGTATAAGTAAAAAACGTAAAAAGCAGGAGTATAAAGATGAGATGGATGAAAATGAAATGTTGTGTATTAGAGGCGCATCTCCAGTTCAAAAACATAACGAATCCTACGAAGACGATGATCAAGATTCTTATGCATCGGATAGTAGTCATGACTCACGAGGACATCAACATCATCGTACTCAGAGACATAGACCACCACAAAGAGAAAGAAATAATAAAAATAAAAACGATCGAAGGCGCAGTACACATCCAATGCAAGATCTTGATGGGCTATGTGTATATTATATGCAAGGCAAATGTCACAAAGGAGATGATTGTGTCTTTTCTCATAATGCACAACCTCCACGGAAAATGGAACTTTGTAAATTCTATCTCATGGATTGTTGTGCAAAAAGAGATAAATGTCTTTATATGCATTCAGACTTTCCTTGTAAATATTATCACACGGGGCTTCCTTGCATTTACAAAGATGATTGCAAATTTGCGCACGGAAAACCATTAAATGATAGTTTATTTAACGTGCTTTTGAAACATATTGAATCAGCTCCCAAAGAAATATTAGGAGATTTCCCACGACTTCATAGAGAGGGTGCTATGCAAATGATTCAAAACACTCAATTAAAATTAATCCAACAATATTCTGAAAATCCGGAGAGCGAAGATAATAATATTCCATCTTTGTTTGATTTAAATATTCCAAATCCACAAAATTCGTCTGATGTAACAAATCCTGCAAACAATTTCGATAAACAAAGTAAAGTATCGCCTAAAGTTCGTCATTCGCGATGGCAAAATGACAACCTAAACGCAAATTCAAGTGCAAATTTGCAAGGAGCGCAAAATCCTGTAAATGTACTAAGTATCAAAAATTTGACAGGAGTTTTGACATCCAAACAGATATCAGAACTTACAAACATGGGTATTGAAAATCTAGATCAATTGGGACAATTAACAGTATTGCAACTAAATAGTATTGGTTTATCCTTGAAACAAATTACGGAGATTCAATTAAATACAATGAGTATACAAAAATTAGGTCTAATAAACTCTAATCTAGAACAACAAAGTAAAATATTTTCACCATCTAGTGTTGGTGGCGGTGTACAAGACTTAGATTTAAGAGTACCTCCTGCCATACCAGTTTCTGGTAGTATAACTGTAGCTTCAGATTTGCCAGGAAAAGATGTGGATATGCGTTTCCAACCATCAGTGATTGTTCCAGGGATAGATGAGGTTAATATTGTTCGGAGAGAACATTCTAATAAAGATATGATAGATATAGATCAATACACAAAAGACGCTTTAAAGTTTGTTTCAAAAGATAAAGAAAACATTGATATATCGAATGATAAGTATGAACATGAAAAGTCTAATTTCAATACTGAAACTAAGGATGTTGATCACAGAGTACTTCCTTTTTCTGAAGATACTCCTAGAATCATCCAGGCAACAGTAAACGATATTAATATAAAGAAGGAGTTTGATACCGATATAAGATTTCTGCAACCAGAGCCAATTTTTAAAAATTCGGAAAAAAGACATCGCCGTTCAACAACAGACGATGAAGATAATTTATTAATTGACGAAAAATGGTATTCAAGTGACGAAGAAAAAGTAACGAAGAAGAAATCTCCAGAATCTTCACCAAAACCAGCTTCAGGATCACCACATACTCCAGTGCCACATATAATAGAACCTTCAGCTGTTTTAAGTAGAATAGGAGATTTATCTAAAATAGACATAAGTGAAGAAGTTACTAAATTATTACACACAATGAAGAATAATTTACAAGAAAATAAAGTGGATACTAGTAAAGATTCGATTAATTTACCAAATTCAAGAGACCCCAGGTCAAGAAGATCTCCGGAAAAGGTATCAGAATTGAATAAAGTTTCAACAAAAAAACCACGCGTGTCTATTTATGATTGTATTGACGGTGAACCTACAGATGGCCGACGAAGATCTGATGTTGACCTACGACAACCAGAGTATAAAGTAACTGGATTTGGTGATACAGATTTACGCCAAGGAACAAGTGGGGATATTGACTTCCGCTTAGGATTACCATTTAAAGCAATTCCTAATTATACTCCCGCGTCAGAAATCAATGGATCTATAACTAATCATCCTCCCATACCATATAAACTTGTACCAATAGATATACCGCGACCAGACTATACAGATATTAGGAACTCGACTGCTAAATCCCAAGCCTTGGTCGATCCAAGGTTAAGAAAAGTGTTTCGATTATCGCTAGATGAATCAAATAGTGATAGTGAAAAATCAAACAAACCATCAACACCTGTTGCACCACGCGTTGACCCTCGACGGAAACCTAAAGAACCCATCGAAAGTCTCATACCAGAACCGAAACACAATAGTTTGGAACTGCAAAACATTTTACAAAATTCTAACTGGTATAAAGATTTGAGTTCTACTCAAAAAATTTTTGTTAATCAACATTTAGCACCTGTTACGCAATTGATTAAACAGTGCCAACACGATAAGACACAGGGTAAAAATTTGGATCTTTCAGGTATCCACAATAACCCTATTTTATGTAATATTTTTACCAATCTTGGCATAACTCTCAATGAAAATGGTGAATTCATATACTTGCCTAAACCAAAAGAGGCTTTGCTTAAAACACCACTTAGTTTTAACCAAAACGCTAATCCATTCGGTGTAAATAATATGCCATTGAATGCAGGATCTATGGACGGAAATACTTTGAATATGATGAATATGCCGCCGATGGGTGTAGGTGGCATCAATAACATGAATGTTGGTCCAATGGGAGGTTTTAATCAATCGATAGCAGATCCTAGAGGTGGCCCTACGCCAGGTTTATTAGGAATAGCACCAAATATACCGCATAATTTCAATAATGCTAAATTCAGTGGAGCCAATAATTTTGGCAATATGTCGTTCAATAATCCTGGACATATGAACGAGTTTAATTTTATGGATGGGGATTCGAATTTTCCTAGGTTCCCAAATAGAGGTGGTCATCGTGGACGGGGCAATGATAGATGGAATCGCGGTGGTGGTGGCAGAGGTAATAGAGATAGAAAAAACTTTAATAATGATCGTCAAAATTGGAAAAACGAAAGACATTAATATGTTGTAAATAGTAGTAAAATATTTTCTTTAATTCATGTTGATCGTCATAGAACACTTAATTTATTTTTATCGATAACTAAGAAAATCCTTCCGCAAATAACAAAATGTGATCAAGGTGATAAATAATTATTGACAAAGTTGTGGGTACACTTTTATACAAGTTTATATTCTCGCATAGGATTAATGAAAACATTCTGTACAATAATTGTTTTGTAAATATATTAGTGATAGGTCAATATCAGTATAAAAATACTATTAAATTATGTTGTAATATGTCTTGTTTTAAGTTGCAAAGTACTCATTATAAGAGCCAAATGTTTAAAGACTGAAGGCAGACTTAACATTTTTAGTTAATTTTTAATAGTCGCATTAAGTTAAATGCAATTTGTTTTAATGCATCTTGTCTGAATGAACATTCAGTTGTTATATTTTAATAACAACTTATCTATTCTTAATGGAAGTAACTGTTATATATCGTAAAAAGCAATATGAAAACCTTTCAGTGGAATAATCTAATAAATATTAAAGGTTTTGGCTAATTTTATAGAAATAAGTAGTGGTAATAAAAGCCTACTCATTTTAAATAAATATATGTTTATATATAAATATATGTGTTAATTTTTGAACCTTTTATGTAGGTATTTTACTCAAATATACTCTAATAACAATTTGTTAAAAATATTATTATAACTGTGATAAAACCAAGTATAAAAGGGATTACATTTAATATTTCATGGTTCTGTGAAAACGTAGGTTACTAAGTTCGGTAATGAAACAAACTTATTCAAACATTATTTTATTTTTGCGCTCTTCTACTTAGGTACCATCATGCCACGAGTATGACAATGCTGCAGTAAATGACGATATGCACTTGAATGATTTTCAGCAAATTATATAATTTGGGAACTGTTAATGTAAGTATTACTATAATAAGAGAAATTATTTACACGTCACTATTAATTGAGCTAAAGTTCGAACATTACTAGGCTAGTCTCTTTATTACTTGTAGTACAGAAGAGATGTAGTTAGAGAAATCTATTTTCAGACGATTGCCGCCAGATGTTATATTAACAGCAACTTGAGACACCTTTGTGAATGTGGCAGCTGTAACAAAACAAATTCATATTTATTTTATAATGTAGTTTATCTCAACTGCATTTATGTCAATTATCAATATATGTTAAACACATGATAATTATAATACCGGCTATTTATCAGTAAAGGAATTTCTGATCTTTGGTCATTAGCGATATTATTATTATTTATTGAATTTAAATTAAACCTATTCAAATTCATAGCCTAAGGGTTAAGACTCACAAATTGTTTCGCTGCATCAGTCTGTACATTAAGCTACTAGTTAATTGTAGTTTGGTATGGGTATATAACAGTGCTGGTAAACTTTTAAATTCGAATTTTGATATGACGTCGATATATCCAAATATTTCGCTCTAACGTTATCGTGTCCTGTCCATGTAAGTTAAAGTCGTACGTAAACTTACACGGATTCAGTAACCTTAAAGCGAGACGTTTTGATACGTCGACGGATACGTATATTTAATTTATTAAATATTAGATACATTTATTCCCGGATTTATTCAATCAATCTATTTAGAAGATTCACATGTTTATAAAATCAATTTGATGTTTCCTTTGAACATTGTTTACATATTTAGGACACTTCTCGTCCAGGTCTACACAAAAATCGATATACTTACCGTTACTATTACACCACGAGGCCGTGGTGTCAAATATTTAAAGTTTACATTGCTATATTTATACATACGATTTTCAGAATCAATTACAATTAACGAATCTTCCCAATAAATATTACACCTAAAGATTGAGGACGTCGATTTAACAAAAATATCTAAAAAGAGGTTCTTATGGTATCGTGTAAAATTATCATTGTACAGCTAAAGATATTTTTTTGATTGCAAGAGATTTTTTGTTTAATCCTGGTTAACCCCGACATTTTTTTATGTTTGAATAAAAAAAATATAATTTATTTTGAATTGCAATAAGCAGTTCATTATTACAGTTTAGTCACGCATAAAAAGTTGCGATAATTATAGTTCAGGATAGGTTTTTTTTCACGCCAATCGGTGCCTGTAAAAACCAAATAATACGTGGAATTCAATTTTTTAACTATTAAATGTTGTACATAGCAAAAGTAATGAAATACATTTCTTAGGCCAAAAGGAGTTTTAAATTGTTCCATAATAGTGATAAATTTGCACGGTATTGTTAAATATTTAGACTTCTCAAACCAGGAATTGTATATTAGAATAGCTTGTTTCATGTGACCTTGTAAAAAGAGGTTGTACTAATGTTCAATCATTAAATTACAAGATATTTAATACCATTTTTCCAGACTTTGGTAAACTGCGAATAATAATCGAATTTAGTTCCTTGTAAAAGGCAATATTTTTAAATTTTCATTTAAATGATATTCATTTGACTTGCATGTAGATAAACGACGCTAATAAAGTAAATAAAATGGTCGTTTGTTGTTACGTGAAAAATTCAAAGTGACCGAGGTATAAATGTGAAGCTCATAGATTCGAAGACTTGAAGAGCTATAGTCCTTAAAAAAATTTCATACCTAATGTTATAGTAGTGCAGCGAAATGGACCTTGATTTTTAAATATTTTTACACTATTAGTTAATGAACAGCAATAATATTAAGCAATAAAATTAGTTATAAATAATTTAAAAATATTACATAAATTTAACGACTGGATATCATCGCTGTCATTGGTGCAGTTATAAAACAACACACATTGTCTGGCAGATAATTTCGGCTGGGACACGAAGTAGTTGTAAAATAGTTCCAATTCTCTCATGGCCACTTGAGACGTTGAAGGTGAGCAGACTAGTATGACGCCTTGTGCGCCTAGGCGTAATGTTGGCCAACATGATTCGAATCTGAAAATAATTATGCTTTAGTCGAGATACTTTGATGATCGTACTTATTTGCGACGTAGTAAAAGTATATGTATAATATGCAGAATAAGAATAACTCTTACAAAGCATTACTTTTGCGTGAAATACTTTCCTCTGATCATTATCATTGCCCCTGCCGTTTGTTCATTTTTAAAAAAATATACTTTACTATTCGTTTCTATCATACTTTATCAAGTATTATGTAACATCTTTCTTCACGCAATCTACCCACAATTAGATAAGTGTTACTTTTATTTGGCTGTGACTTCTAATACCAAATATGATTTTGATATGACCTGTTTCTAGTTAAGGTTATTTTTTTATACCAGGACGGTGGCAAAAATACTTTATTACTTACCGTCTGATAGTAAGCAGTCACCGTAATTTAGACGGAGTAGATACACGTGAAGCTACTAGTTGTGTTATACGTAACTTTGATAAGTATATCAGTAATACGTACCTATCTATTAAGTATATTTACTTGTATGACTATCTCTATTTATTATTTCGAGTATTTTTGAAGAGCGTATACATTTTTAAAATGCTGATTTTAACTCATTTTTCCGGTCTCGAATCAGGACTTAGGCATTAGTTGTACCCCACTACCAAGAATGATACTGTGGCAGATTTTCATCAATTCAATTCGATCAGTTGTAAATTAACAAAACAAATAGAAAATATTTTTTTGCAGGTTATGTCATCGTACACATTATGACTTTTTTACTAATATAAATAAACAAATTTAGTGAGTAGGGCACATTCGCAGCGTATCATAATATAATAAAAATAAAATAGTTAAATATTTCGAAAGCTGGGATAAAAATATGTTGTTCCTGGCTACGGGACTTGATAGGAAATTCAGGGACCATCTCGGCTTTCCTGTTAATCTTTCTAAGCTACTTTAGTAATTAGTAAATCAGATAAAAGGTCTGTCGGATGCGATTACATCGATCCTGCAATATAAATATTTATCTCAGTTACATACTTATACACACACATTGCTTCCATTTTTATTATTCATTGGTTTCTGGGTGTTTCTTTAGGTTCTAGCGTTAGTCTTTACTACTTTCGGAAGTATTCACTTCTACGCCGATAAATCATTAGATTTATATCTAATTTTCGCATAAAATTTTTAGAAGTGTTGACCAACATACTGCTTTTTCATACATTATTTACTCTAATAACTTTTGATAAATATAATAATGTAATAACATAATAATAATGAATATTTCAGTGTTATCAAAACCACTATTGCGAAAGCTTTGTTAGTTTAAAATTAACTATGGAAATTAGTAGACCATTTAAACTTAATAATTTAAAGAAAATCTATGTCTATATATGTAATGTAATCTATGTGTATAAATAATTATTACGATGTAGGTATTATGACGCACCTGTGTCAGCCGTCCGAATATCTGGCCTCTAGATGGAGAACTTTGATCGTGTAAACAGCAATTCAACTATTTGTATACACATTACAAAATTTGTAAGAGATTTTGTCTAATAAATATGTCACCAGGTTACTCTCACAGACCTATCATGGTGTAGACATTTTGATAATTATAACATTCGAGTTCCTCCGTTAGGTTTCTTTCGTTTTGACTTACTCGTCTATTTTTTTTTCAAAGGAGAAAATTTGGTTAGTAAACTTTGGTTAATAAAAACTTGCCTATGATCTCCGCTGCAATCCCACAACTCTATGTCTATATCGGTGCTATTGCCGTTCACATTCAAGTTCGGTAGTTCAAACTCGACGATTCTAGTCCCTTGTGTTGGCCTGGGGGAGCTGGCTTCATCAATATTTATGGATTCGGAAAGGTAATTTGCAATCATCGTTTTACCACTCTGCAACAATCTCACAATCAGTACACTTAGTCACATATATTACACTAAATGTATCGTAACTTGTTTTTAAGTACGTACCTCGGATGGTCCTATCATTAGTATTTTTAACTTGTTTGTAGACATAATTTTAATAGTTATCCCAATTAAACATACAATAACAATGGGTTTACCTTGGATCAAAACTAACGAAAACTTTTGTCTACAGTGACAGTTGACGTAGTTTGTTTTCACTGACGTTGTCATGGTTATTCGTTTCTAAGACGTAGTGGTTTTGTATTTGGTGTGCACAGTATTGCCATGCTGGTGAATATCATGTGTATTGTGCATACAATATTACCCCTTAGTTTACATCATTTTTGGCTAATTATGAAATTAATAAGCCCTCTTGCGGCTTGGTTCCCCTTAACATATTTTTGATTCATGTTTCGCTCCTACTGGTCGTAGTGAAAAATCTTTCATCAACAAATAGATTTCAAAATTAGGATGCATAGAAAGACTGATAAAAATTTACAGAAAAATCTCATATTTATTTGTGTTCAGTTAAGACAAGACATACTAGAAGTCATGGTTTTCTTAATTTTTTGGTCAAAATACCAGGCAACTTTATTAGACCCAAATATGTCTCGTTTTTAGGGTTCCGAACCCAAAGGGTAACAACGGGAGGGATATTCTAGTTGCTGATCCTGATATCACTAGGCCATATCTCACGAATCGTGTATATCGTGAATTCAGTCGTAATAGGTCAAATTCACAGATGATGTATTTGTTGTCGTTATAATAGCAAATATTAAAAACAGAATAAAATATTTAAAGTTTACAATAAACGTGACATTTTTGGCGGTTTTTAGGTACTCTAATGTAGTATAATATCACTATATTATAAGACACTTCCTATAGTTAGAACTAATTTTGTATAATAATGGTACTAAACCTTTCGTGTGCGAGTCCGACTCGCGATTGACCAGTTTTTAATTAATAATCAAATCAAGGGGAGAATTGTTAAATCATAGTTTCCACATTCCCTGTAAATACATTATTATTAAAAACTCTAAACTCAACTTCATACTAGACAAGATTATGGTTTAAAGAAATAATTTTGTATATAAATTGACATTTATCACTTGTTATCAATGTTTGAATCGTGTTTAACTTCGAATTCTCAAATTAGAAATCGGTGGTAAGAGGGATATTATAATACCATATTATGTTATAATAAAATCTGGTTAATTTTTAGGAATATCCTCTCACACAAATTTGCTTAATAATGGGCTATACAATAATAAAAGAAATATTTAATTTGGTGCAGTCGTTCGGCTATGCGCGTACATACTTTTCAGCACAGTCATTTTTTTACGTTATGGGGCGAATGAGCAAACGGATTACCTAATATTTAGTATATAGTTCAGTAATCAAGCTGACTACTTTTCGATATACTGATTTGTTTCTTTTAGACAGCCCTTTTTTAATATGATAATTAGTGCACGGAATATGTAGTTTAATTTTATGTACTTGCGATTTTGTGACATCAAGAGTATGGATATGCCTGGGAACTTACTATTTTCAGAGATTGTAAAAATATATTGAACTTTCAAAATAGTATTTCATCTTTTAGCCTATTGTTGTAATAATAAGTTGTAAACATAAAATTTTACAATAAAAGCGTAAAGAAACGAATAGTAAATAAAAACAAAATTTTAGGTTTATCCATGTTACGCTTACATTGACTTTCTTTTTGCAAGTACTTAAAATTAAACTGCCTATTCCGAGCACTAATGATAATTGTTGTGATTGTAACAATTAGAGCACCACAACTACAATATTAGAGTCTAGTGCGATATTAACGGTGTGATAAATGCCATGTTAATGTTGTTAAAACTTGCAACAAAATAAAAATGTTTTTACATATAGTTATTGATTTGATTATACGGTTGAGATAGTTGGCGCTCGGACGAAGCGACATCCACTGTTTATTTTAAATATGAGGAAAGTAAAACAAGAATTTTTTTCATAAATATATTTCTTTCTATTCCACGACATTGGTTTTAAAAATGACCCAGTAAAATATCTTCAAACGAAAACTTTCGTACCTAATCTCAATGTTTACAAGGACGACTTTAATAGTAAAAACTGTAAATAGGAAGCGTTTAACGGCTTTTCCGTGCCTTTAGCTAACTGTTCCTAACTACGGCAGTAACCTGTCAGACTCGTAGTAAAAAGTCCAGTCTTCCCATTCATTACTATACCGAGGTGGTCCCGTTATCTAGGATAACACGTTACGGTGTTAGGTGCTGCTTTTCTGAGTAGTAAGTGTAAATAAAGTGCAATAAATAAAAGAGGATTAAATTTTATAGATAAATATGAATCTAGTTAATCCAATGTAGGCAAATGAAAAGTAAAAAATAAAATTTATCTTAAGACCTATGAGGAGGATAATAGGCACTCTATTATTCTCATATTTAGTTCTAATAGATAAAGATTTGGTACAGAGTTCAATATAAAATTGTTTGAATACCTATTATTTGGATATTTTTTGTAAAATATTTTTATTTGAAGTTTTTAAGTGAATTGATTACATTCCAATATCTTTACTGCTATAGTTATAGTTTTCGATAGGTATTTGACGTATAATAAACTATAGAAGTCATATCAATCTATATTATGCGTTAATGGCGCTATAGAAAATAACTATATACAAAATAACGATGTCGCTGTCAACTGCAACCAATCATTGACTGCAAACAAATGAAAACATTGTAGCTACTATTACTGAATTTTGGTTTAATATTTAACCTTCTCTTCAATCATCAGGTAAGACGAAGGTCGGGTACCCGCTGTACAGTAAGGTACGCGTCAAGATGAACTGTTTGACCTTTGAACCAGTTATTTGGTTCGTATTAATAGCGGTTGTCGTAGTGCAAATATTAAGATTGGTTTGGCGACCAGTGTTTATAAAATCAAAAGATACAGGACAGGACTTACCAAAGGGATTAGCAATTCCTCACCCTTACAACCCTTATTTACAATTGCCGCGGGCTGCATTCCATTCCATTGAAATGCATGCTAAAGAGAATGCATGCACTTGTTTGTATTCTCGCAGCTTGTTTTCATCTGCTATCATCAAATCATCGCTCGATACACAAAAGATATGGAATCGTTTATTTTACCATGAATTATTAACACCTCTTCCTCAAAGATTCCAGTCGGTCAGTTATGAATAGGCGGCAAGTAAAATGATAAATGGGGTACAAACGGCAACATACATTTTTTTTATATGTGTAACAAACTGCCTACTTGATAGTAAGTGCTTTCAGTCGCTTAAAGTAAACGTCTTTTGAAATTTACAGCAAATCTGTAACTTCCACAAGAACCACAGTGTACATGTCCAACTTGTGTCAACTCATAAGATATAAAGTCACAGTGCTGGACTCAACATGATAAACTGGAACTAAGGAACTAATGGAAACATTGCAGTTTTGCTCCAGAAATAGGTAAAACGGGAGCAATAACGACGATCCATTGATTCACAGTTCAAAAAGATGTATAACATAGATTCATTATGTGTACTCCCGAAAACAAGCATAATAATTATTGGTATGTAGTGTAGATAATTTTTTTTATTAATTTTGTATGTTGTACGTAAACTGTAAAACTCTACCATAATGTTAAAGCAATAAAGTTACGTTAGTCGATGTAGTAGACAGTTATATATTTTAAAGTAAAGTCTTCATAATTTTAAAATTGCAAAGATGACTAAATTATGCATTATTTTTAAATACATCTTTTTATTTATAGCCCTAACTGCTATATACCTAATGTAAGGTATGTAAAATAAAGTTAAAATTTATTTCAATAATATTTGTGGCAATTACAGTTTAAATATAGAAATTAATTTTCCACTAAGCGGACTTCTTTCATACACACATACGTCCATACCAGTAACAGATCATCGTCACTTATTTGGTATGGAACTAATTAATAATCCCAACTTTTGTAGCTACATAGAATCCACTATCAAAACTGCAGCTATGAAGCTTGGCATTTTCTCCAAGGTCAGGCGACATTTCACAGTCGATCCGTTTGTTCATCTATGTCAAGCACAAGTTTGATCTTGTATGGAGTGTTGTTGCTACTTATGGGATGGGTCTCCCTAATATCAACTAAAAGCCTTCAATTTCATTGACAATTATGACAAGACTCTTATTAGGGACATCAAATTAACAGAGGCCAAACTACAGAGACTCCAACATCATCATAGGTTGGCATGTTTATCGGTGTTTTACAGGATATGTCACGAAAGTATGCGTTAGAATTGAACAAATTAATTTCGCTTTCTCTTCTCCATTTTTCCAGTTAAATGTACGAACCAATGTGTTTCTTCATTCACATGGTAATAAGACTAGGCCCTTTTCAAGATGAGAGTGAATAGGGATTTAAGCATGACCCATCTTCCGGCATTATCTTCTATTAGCTGAGATGGAGGTCAAAAGCTTTAATTTAGAATTCATAAAAATCTTAAAATAACAGAAAGGACTCACTTGTTAATTTTGTCTATTAATTTTTTTTTAAAGCTTGTTACACTTCTCACATGTTCATACCCAGAAAAACTTTTAGTGGATATGTACAGATTATGTAACGTGTATAGCGGTATTGAAGTATCTTTTGCTTTTCTCTTGCCTTTCTCTCAAATCGCGCTTTTTACAGACTAGCTTTCCGCCCGTGGCTTTCCCTGTGTTATACCGAATTTTCCAAATGGAAAGATATTTTAAAATTATCTTTTATTCTTCCCCGAGACTTCAAGCATCTCCATATCAAATTATATCAAAGCCCGTCTGGATGTTTTTATCATATTATATTTATTCGCAGGAAAAACATATTTTCCCGTGATAAACGTTTCCCTGTCTTTCTCTGGGTGTCAAAGTATATCAACGATCGTCAAATCGTTTTAGTAGTTTCCGAGTTTATTCAAATAAAATCTTTCATCCCCTTTACCTTCGAATGTCGTATTTATTTATATCTAATCAAAGGTAAAATATAAGCTTCAAACTCCTTTAAAAAAATGACTTTCTTTGCTATATATAAATTTTCATCCCCCTTTTCAACCACTTATAGCCTTTTTTGTAATAAAAATAGCATATGTCTGTTATTATCGCATTTATATTATTAGTAAGGATTAATAAAAAAAATCGTTCTTAGTAGTAATAATTAATTTTATTTTTATATGGATTTTAATTTGTTGATAACAATTCTATACATAATTTGGTTTTCAAATTGCATTGGATGAAGAGATTAGTTATAAACGTTTAAAATAACAAAGCAATTTATTAGCTTGTGAGAAGAGTAGTTTCTTCGAATACTTCATCTGCAATATACTACGCAGTGGATTTTTAGAGGTAACAAACTTGAATTACAGTGCAGTAAATCAACTGATTTTACAGTCGTATTAAGTACAATACATGACCACCATGGCCTCGAACTTGCAGAGACGAGAAATTAGTGTGGCTTTATGCGTAATATTTTTACAGTTAATCCCGGAAACTTAACAAGCGGGTGTATAAATAAACTTCCTAACTGTTCCTGGTCTCGATCAGAACTGGTATTCCGATGCAGCGGCATACCTATGTAATAAACGTTGTTCTAGTTTAAAATCAGAACTCGGTTGTGATATTTTTAAATGGGTTAATAAAATAGGTATTTATTTTATTGTAGTTGATATATATTAGATACTTATTTTAAATTTAAGTATATGTCATTTACTGAACAAGTAATAATATTTTCATCATCATTATACATAATTTCAATAGTGAGACGCCCATTGCTGGACTAATGCTTTCTTCAAAGATCTACACACTGAATGGTCTTGCACTGTCAGCATTCCGTGTCCTCCTGCTATATTCACTTAATCGTATCGCCCAATATAACTATGCTTGCCACTCGAAGATCTTTCCACTTCCATCCTCCTACTTCAACAGCTGTCAGGTCTGTATTCTTTGGCCTTAGTCATTTCTTCTGCAGATTTCATAATTTTATATCATGAAGAAAATCTAGAGCATAGCCCACCCTATTGATATTTAGTTGATTTTGAGCTTCATGCAATCTTGATATTTTTCAGTTTTCGGCGCCTTTTGTTATCGGTCAAGACATGATACAATAGCAAGAATACCAAATAAGTAATTCCTATTGTAACTAGGCAATTGTTGATTTAATGATAAATTATGATTCATTTAATAAACAGTGTGCTTTCTAATTACTTGTTTAATCTAAAAGTATAATATTTACAAGGTTCATTATAAGAAAATTACATTGTTTTATATGGAGATTTCAAAATTTATTTAATTACTAAGAAAGCAAATTTATGAAATATATCAGTACACGTTTACAGATATTAAACAAAGTAATAACATAGTTATGAAGACATGAAAATTTGTTGTCACAAAGTCTATACGTACAAAATATGTATAAAATTCTGAAATTATGGTATATTTTCCGCTTGCAGAAACCAACAAACCATAAAAAGTACCAGTGATGAGAACTCTACTTTGATCTCAAAATTCAAGGGGGCAGTAAAATGTATAATAAATTGTCTGGGAAATTAGTCTTTGCCAGAGAGTCGGTTTGAACTATGACTTACTTATTTACTATTAGATATTTGAGATATAAATAAATATATATATAGAATAAAAAAAAATGTTGTTAGTCGTTTAGTTGTTGCGTGCAAAAATAAGTGGTCAAAGTATACCTTAGTTTTCATATGTTATACAAAAACCTTTACCAAGAATAAAAATATATTGAACTACGGCAATTCTATAAGTAACAACAAAAGCAATTTCACATAAGGATTCGAGTTTAAATGCATCTGGAAAAGCATTTTAGTGCTATATATCGGTTATACGACAATCATGAGTACAACCAATGATTTTTGACGCATATCTACCTATCTAACTTTGTATTATCGAATACGCCATATCTATAAGGAAACCTTTTTATACAAAGAATGGTTTAAAAAAACTGGGCGAATATTCCTTCGTTCTGCGCATCTCAAATGCTTCGTTGCCCACCTACAATATGATGTGTATTACTGAAACAGTACAATCTTTTAAGTATTGAGTTAAGGCGACTTTACCTGTCTACTATAGTTTTATACAATATATGTAATAATAAGTTTGATTTGATAGAACTTTCTAGCAATATTAGTACGTACTCCCTAGATCTGCCAACGTAAGGGCTGCACCTCGTTTGCTTAACATATACAGTTGTAGAAGAAACTCGGGAAAGAAATTTTTTAATCTATTAAGGGAAATATTATCTCATTCTTAAATAATGGTGTGTTTTAAAGCAGCAATAGGCGGCGGATTTCGAATGAAGGACTGGGTTTCATGATGGCCACATTTCGTATGTAGCAACTATTTTTTAGTATTCTAAGCCTAATTTGACTTCGGCTTATTTGCATGAAGGTAGTATCAATATTTATATATACTTAACCAAATTAAAAATAAAAAATATTATTATCTTTTTTGATATAATGAACATGATAGACAACAATGACATGAGTTTAATATAATTTTTAAAAATGCGGTCAACTAAACAGTAGGGTACCTATTTTCTTTCTTTTTTAATACGAGATAGGTATGTTTTGGTTAGTGTCCGTTACATCAAATTTTCGTTCCACGTCGATTTTTAAAAAAAATCGTATACTATATATAGGATAAGAAATATTTTAAAAGAAATTGTAAAAATATATTTATAAATAAATTTGATAGTAGACTTGATGTCGACTCAATGATATCATATTGTTGCGATTTTAAAAATAGTAGTATAATTACTATATGTTGATTTTGTTATCTTTCATAGGTATCTATCGTTTGTTGTAACAATAATACTCGGTCAACGATTCGATATTCCAAGCAGGTTATAGGGCCTGTGCCCACAAATCTTCGGTGCATTGAACACCAAACCGCTTGGATAAATTAAATCCTGCACAAGCGCGCAAAGCGTGTTAGATTGGCTGATGAGTATACATTTCGCAACGTGCCGTGCAACACGGAGAGCCGTGCCAAAGCAAATTATTAGGCTGCGAGCTAGATACACTTAAAGAATTTTTAATACCTGATATAAGCTTCGATGAAGTAAGATCGACAGGGATCTGATTTTGAACATATTTGTTTGTGCACAATATAAAAAAAAATATTACATTTATTTATCTAACATACGTTGTAATTTTTATTATCTCCCATTAGGCATGTGGAAATCGCCTATCTTATTATTAAACATTTCATTAGATTATTGTCATGCCACTGAATTAACTAAATTAAACTACAAATTAAACAACTGGTACAAAATTTTATTTAAATAGTTGTTGTTTTGTTTTTAATAGTGAAATGCATTGTTATGGACTGCCAAAGCAAATTGTTTGACGTCTAGGTGATGAGAGTTTATGCGACAGAGGATTCACAATAAGGCTACAATCCTACGTAATGCCAAGGGGTCAAGCTGATTCGAAATATAGTCAGTCAATAATTCGAGTCGTTCTCCTTTGAATGCGATCCAGAAATGTTAGTACTGGGGAGCCCCTGCCCAAAGATGAGAACGCTATTGGACAAAGGGTCGAACCTGCGCCTCTTTTTAAATTCTTGTTATTCACTTGAAAGAATATCTCGATAGATTTGCTATTTTAATGACGCCTAGGCCAGACTATCTAATGTTATTTTATTATGTTGAAGGAATCTTAATATTCGGGTATTAGGAATGGTGTGCAAACAGCTTAAGGTATCATTCTGAGTTGTTCGGAGGCGTCAACTCCTATTTCACTTACTATAGTCCGCCTACTTGCACCTACGCACAGTATACTTACGACGTTCGCTACAATTGCGATGAACTTTACACAGGCATAACTGAGTATCAGTATCAGTATATTGTAAATAGTACGTAAGCACGACATGTTAGCCCTTTCTTAGAAATAGTTGGACACTGATCGATCGACTATAAGAGGCGATCAACAATCAACCAAGTACTTGCGTTGATTAAGTATAGATATTATACAAAGACTATGTGTCTATCTACTATACTACAAAAATCTATAATTTTTTCCATTTTTATGTCCTTTATTAGGGTTGCTGGACACTATTAATCCTTGACTGATATCATTATATAAATATTTATTAGTTTCAGCGCCATTTGAAATAGGATACTGTAAATGAACACAAATGTTCAAAGAAATAATGTGTTACGCCGTGCTTTTATAAAAACTGAGCAATTAATTGTAGATGGTGGGAAGAAAAATGTAACTAGATAATGACATTAATGACACAGTATCTGTTGATCAGTGTAAGAGTTTCACAAAGGTAACTTTCTTGGTTGTTAAAAAATAGGACTCATCATTTCAATATACGTAAGACGTAAGTTACACATGTAATGTAAGTTCATTTATTACCTTAAGTTAGGTTTTGACGTGAAACGTCTTTAAAATCGCACCGAAACATACGGGAACCAGGTTTAAAAAGTGGACCGTAACGAAAAGGTCTATATCATCGTACCTTAATAATTAAAAAACTATTAGTCTTAGAAACAAAAATGTGGTGTGAATATTCCACTTATATAGTCAGCTCGCTGTTGTGACATTGAGTTTTTTATTAAAATACTTAAAACGCCGTCAATCTTGTTTTTATTTCATTCTTTTACTTTAAAAGCGATTCCTTAACATAGACGTTTCACGTTAAAACCAACGGCCGTGTACCCCGACACAGCCCCCATCCGATTTTGTTTTAAATGTTTTGTCTTTAAACCATTTCAAAATAGCAGAACGTTATCAATTCTATATTTCTTACGCACTTTCATATATATATATTTATGCCTTAAATGACAAACAACAAAATTACTGATAATTTAAATCTGGGAAAACTAGAGTTAGGTTGTTCAAGCAACAAAGGGTTATAATTAATGTCAAGGAGTGGAGAACAACATCGGGTTTGAGGTACATTTTTTAAGCAAAGACTTTAATCAACAATGTAGAAAGGATAGCTCTGGCAGTCGCTTAGGTGAGTTGTTGGTAGCTATCGAAGAATGGAGCAATAATGTAACCATATACGCAGGTTATGTTTGATTTATTTAATTGAGAAATAGATAAATCAGGGATGCCAGAAAAGTCCAATATTGGAAAAACCAGGGGCAGAGCTAGTATAATTTTCAATTTCGCAAGTACATTTTGGAGTACACTCCATTATTTACATTTGTTTGTGTCATGAAAGCCAGTTGTCGAACAAAACGCATAAATTTTTAACCCATGTACTTACAAAGATAATCGAATCGTCAAATATATAACTTGAAAGGAAATGGTAAGTTCTTGATGTGTACCAAGGACTACTAGTTATGTTTGTTAGTTATCCTCTGTAATATATTTGTAAGATTATACATTGAAAAATAAACGGAAAGAATTTAAATAGGTGTGCACCTATTTAAATTCTGTCCGTTTATTTTCCGTCCGTTTATCTTGACATCTTATATTCTTTACGTCTCATTAATATCGTTGATCATAACATAATTTTAGTAAGATATAAATCATGTCGTAGTATAAAAAAGTTTGTAAAAATAAGATGTCTAATAAGGCCTTTATTCTGCGTTGGTATCGATGGAGACGAGCTAAATACTTGATAAATAATTCATTGTGGTCCAAATACTCATGGTAAAAGCGCCACTATAGAAGCGCCTTGTCTCATTGAAGCAGACATTCGGTGCCCTGTCGATTAATGTAAACCGCACGCAGGATCCTATAATTGCTGCGGCATGTTCATAAATGACCAGTTTATGGAAATGTCCGGGAATAAGTTTGATGTATAAGTATGATGAGTTATTATAAGTGATCTTAGATTATTATGTTTGATGTGAACGGGTGAGCGTAGAAGTCCTTTTTTATTAGTCATACATTTTTATTTTGCTGACAATTGAAGTTTGTTGGTGGATTAAGAACGACGGATTAATTCAGATAGCATTTAAAGGTACTAGTTATTTTTTGATAAATTTAAGTAATGTCAGTGGCTTACTGTTACATCTTCTCAAAATAAACAAGCAACAGAACCAATAAATACAAGGTGTACATTTATAAAAGTACGAATCATGAATAAAAATACCTTGATGGTGGCATTAAAATGTCCTTAAACATAACAAATAAAAAAAAATATTTGTATTTTTAGGTAATAGTATATAGGTACCTGGCTAGTAGCGTAGTAATAGCTATAGTAGCTTTTTATTTATATATTAGTACCTAATTATATATGTAACAAATTGTAGTGTAGTGTAGTGTAGGTATTAAAAGAGACCACAATGAACGTTACTAACCTGCGGTATTAATTAACTTAACTGTATGTATTACGAAAAAAGTATAATGCCGGCACTAACTAGCTATTTTAACTAACATTTTCTTTCAGAATTCTACATTCTAGAATTTGTTTCTTATTAACGGCGTAGTAATACAAAATAAGTTTTATTATGAAAATCACCTGGTTCGATTCTATATAATCTAGCTAGGAATTAAATTAAAAAAAAAAACCAATACTGCAGTTTTAGATTATATCAAAATAGGCCCTGAAACTCCTCTGAGTATTTTTCTCTATTCTAAGAAAATACTTGTTTTACTGCATAAAATATTAAATTGCCATGTTGGTTTTACAACAGACAAATGAAACCAGCAGAATTCGAAGCGGCGTCATATCGAAGAGCTGTTTTAAGAATGACGCAGAATTACTGTCATTACATTATAATGCATGCTGCACTTTTGAAATATTGTAACGATGATTAGTCTAGCCGTAAATTATAATGACACATCGTGAATATAGTTTTAAAGCAAACATATTAAACTTTAAGCGGTGCTTCAATACAATTGTCATTATATACCTATAGACATTTTACAACAAGATAATGAAGAATATTATTTATTTATTTCAACAGTTTTCATATTCCGCCATTTTTGCAGATGACAGCCCAGGTCGCGAAGTTCACAATATCGGCTAGTATAAATAAATAAAAGTTAAAGGAAGAACTTATATTTTTTAAAAATATCTTTTGCATATATGCGTTGTGACTAATTAAAACAGCAAACTTAAGATATTGTTTATATGCAAACATGGCATTTGGCCCCTGGTGGTTTCGTAATTGTGTAACTCACTTGACAGTCAATGTCAAAAAAAATGACGGGCGCGTTGTGATCCCGGTGGTGGCTTTTTCGCTGGATGCCGGGGCCGGAGTTTTTAATGCCGGCACGAAGTATGAAAGAATTTTTAATTACTAACTAAAAATTGCCAACAAAAATAAATGGAATGCTGCTTGACACTCTAATTTTTACCGATTGTTTTACCAATATAGATAGATATGCGAAAAGTACTGCTGTCTTATACCAGGCCTTTTTATTATTTACCAATTAATTACCAATTGACAGAAATACCTTTTTATAAATAATACGAGAAATATTCAAAATGTTGAGTTTAGGCACTCCCATACATTTAATATGAGATTAGTAGAAACCTATATACACATACAGTACTGTCTCGCACTTTTCAGTTAACATGCCTGAGAAGATTAGTAGTAACTTCTATTCACTACAGGATAATTTTTTACCGTGGGAGAGCCATGTTTCGGCACCAATTGGGCCGGCTCGACCGGAGTGATACCACGGCCTCACAGAAAACCGGCGTAAAATAGCACTTGCGCTGTGTTTCGCCGAGTGAGTGAGGGTACCGGAGGAACCCTTATTACCTTTTAAAAGGCCGGCAACGCATCTGTGACTCCTCTGGTGTAGCAGGTGTCCATGGTCAATGGTTATCGCTTACCATCAGGTGATCCGTTTGCTCGTTTGCTGTTTTATTCCTTTTGTATGTCTATTACGCTAAGTTAATTTTCATCGCAAAAAGAATATAAATATGATTTAACATATTTTTATATTACATTTGACTGTTCTTTTCAAAATACTATTTTGCCGCTATCGTTCCCGCAAGCTTAGAATTTACGGCCAGTAAACAATATAACCGCGTAAGTATGCCTAACATCAAATTAACAAGCTAACAGCTAAAGTTATTTTATTGAAAATGCAGTAAATAACTGCACACAACAATTGTAGTTGGTGAAATACCGTACTTTTTTTATTATGTACAATAAAACAGTATGGCATGTCTATGTTTGAAAACACAATGTTGGTGAATATGAAGTGTCGATGATCTGGACAGGGGTTTGACTTTACTGTACTGCCTAACAATATATCAAAATATACTAACAATATGTTTTGCTTTTTTTGATTTTCATATGTTAATTTATCCATAGGAGAACATAACCAGGTATGGTAAATACACCTCAAAGGCGAAAGTTTTTTGTCACTAGAAGTAAGGTTCTTATTATATATAAGTACAATCATTTTACAGAAAGAACAAAAAGTGCATGGAATATGTACTTGCCATTAAGGTTGCTATATTTTATATGTCATAGGTACATGAATATATATTCGATAATATCAGATGTAAATTATATATCTTATTAGTGTTATATCATGAGTGTGTGGCAAAGCCTTTATTTAACATAACTATAAAGGGCAGTCCAAAGCATATAAGCTATCGAGCTTAGTGCGCCGGCGCAGCGTTCTAAGTGAGCCTTACTAGGTCTGGGTCCGAAAGATAGTTGTACCTAAGTATCCTAACGTGGTTCCTAGGTCATCGACCGCTCCTAGCCTGGAAGGCGGTAGATTCGCAGGATACGATAAATTTCAATAGTGCATTGACTGCTTGCACTCTGCTCTCGCGTCAGTGGGAAGTCGTTTAAATTGAATGTAATTACTTACATTACATTGTCCTAAAACACTAACTGTGTAAGTAATTAATGAAAAAACTGAGCTGTTGAGGTCGATATCTTCATCATATATCTGTGTCTGAATACATACATAAAATACATCAAGCGTGTCCTCCCCGAAAGGTTAAGCAGAGGTTTAATGAACACTCACATTTCGCCAATTTTTGTGAGCAGTGACACATTCGTTTTGACCCGTCAACGCGCAGCTCAATATGAATAATTATTTTATTACGATCAAATGTTTTATTATTATAGCGAATTTGTACGTATCCAAGTAAAGATAATTACTCCGAAGATGCCTGAGGAATTGTCCTCATCCCAATAATCATTTAAACTATCTAACCTATATATGCTTCCTTCTATATGCTTGGTAGAAGAATAGCAACTAGTTACCGATGCAACGTCCAAGAACATACATATACATTGGCCTGTTGGGAATGGGCGAACATTATGACATACTTCTCTAGTTAATAGTTCTTTAGTTTCCAAGTCAATGTAATTACGGCACGATACTCATCGTTTATAACGTTTCACATCTATATATATGCTTTGGGTTCTAATGAGTAATAAATTATGAATATTTTAAGAAAATAACCTAACCTAACTACTTTATTTAAAATTTTTGAACTTTCAAAATTGGGAATAGTCAAATTGATGTGTTTATACGTTTATATTATTTGTAAGTGTTAATGAACAACGGTGGGAGGTCTATAGCTGACGGTGGTGGTATAGAAAGAGGGAGATGCACGGGAATGTACAGCCGTGACGCGGCTTTTTATGTTTTTCTGATTGCTATTTGAATGTCTTGATGAGTTTATTATTCATACCACTGAGTCATTTAGCAATAGAATGTTTCTCGTTTCGCATAAACATTGTTTTCGGATATTTTCTTAGAATACAAAATCAATGCATTGACGTAATTTAAACTTTTTTTTCTTAATTCTGCGTTCTGGCAGTAAATTTTAGACCTAACAAAAAAGAAACCAATTTAATTGTAAACGACCAACGTACAGTATTTTCTTCGTCATCGATAATAGTAATCAGTGTTCGATATTTAGCGAACAAATCATTATTAGCCTCTAAATGCTTACGCCAAGTACATAATCAAAGAGCGACAGATTTATTTATAACTGAGCTTCATTAGAAATTGAATTTACGAGCAATATTCACGTCAACCATGCAATTATCATAGCAATTGAAAGTCACGTCTCTATCCCTACACGAGCAAAACAGCACCGGATTCATTTTTATAACATAAAATTTTACGATTCCTCGAGCTCAATATGCTTAGTATGCGTTCTTTTCATAAAAAAGATTGGCCATTCTTAATGTATTGCTGAATACATTAAGAATGGTCAATCTTTTTTATGAAAAGAACGGTGAACATAAATTTTACGAGCTAATGGTAAATAAATGAAATACATAAATAAAAATACTTATTTCGGTTTTTTTATAACCGCCAGTAATTTTTTTTATCATTTTAATAATAATCAACAAATGATAATGATATATTGAATCTGAATTCTTTTACTTATTGCTATTATCTAATAGTTATTTACTTATTATATATAATTTGGTATATTATATATTCGCTGCATGGGAGCTTACAAAAATAATGATTATGATTAAAAACCTTTAACGGTTTCATTTGAATTTTTTAATTGTTCGGCGTTTTTTACAACGTAGTGTAAAAGTTAGGCAAAGGAGACCTATTTTAATTAGGTTCTAGTGTGACACTCAGTCCGGTATACAAATGTAATCGCGTTAAAATTAATAGTTGACATCCACGCGACATACATATATATACATACTTACTCCATCACGGCACTTATAATACTTTCACTTATTGTCAAGTTTTTTATTTCATTACATGGTACCTACTCTGTGTTAACGTGTGAAGTCCGTTCAATTGATATCGTTTGATATTTTTTGGTATTGACGAACGAATTCCGTTAAATGGCGATGGTGGTCTTTTTCAATTAGTATTTTTTAAATTAATAATGTGATGTATTTGATGTGGCCTGAAATGAAGAATAAAATATGCATTTTTCTTAGCAGGTTATTTCATTTGATACACACACTGCCGGTTTTAGCACTGCCAGCGCCCTGGGCGAGATAAGTGCGACGCAAGTTAGGTTTTCTCACAACTTTATTGGGACCCCCAAAATTTTGGGAATTTACATATTTACATATAAATACTTACTGCGGCGCCCTTTTGTGGCCGGCGGCGCCAGACCCTAACGCCGCTACTGGATACATATATCTTAAAAATTTGGACAGGTATATATAATTACATAAATATAAATAAAATATAAAAAGGATAATAAATATATTAAGTAATAATAGAAAAAAATAACCCACAAAAAGTTTCAACAAATACATAACAGTACTGTAAAGTAATGCCTCTAATAGTACAATTACAGCCTATTGCAGGATTCAAGTCATCATCGTTAAACGCATTTACAAAGTAATTATGTCTGTCAAATTAAAATAAATAATACAGACTCAACATTTATTTAATGTGTATCCATTCAACAAAGTACTTACTTATTTAGTAGGTAAGTTATTCCCGAACTCAAGTTATTATTAGTTCCATCGTAAATCTAAAATCACGTTAAAAATGAATCTACATCGGTTAATTGTCCTATTTGAAAAAAAAAAGATCACGTAGGATTCATTACCAGGAGAGTAATATATAATCGGCTTCGAAACCATGCGATTTTTATTATGTCACGAACTACTCGTATGCAAACATATATTTTGAACAATAAAGCAAAAGAATTGCGGAGTATTCTGAGGAATTAATTACATGTTTAAGCAGAAAATTATAGCATTATTAGCGTGCCGCGAAGAACTTTGCGAATTTCTGTGTAACAACAAGCAATATAAATACCGCGGACGGGTAGGGATTTAGGGTTTTATTGTTCTAAAGGGATATTACATTCCATGGGCACAAAGTAAAAAAAAGAATTTTTATGATTGAATAAAGAATGAGTAGATGCAGCAATGTAACTTTTTATAATTACTAAATATTAAACTTTTATATTTCTTAATTTCATTGTTATCAATAAAAATAAATATCACGCGATGATTCGTTTCAATTCAGACAAAAAACAATGATTCAAACAGACTTAAGTTACTCAAGAATAATAAATTTGCGCATTTTTCTATCGCGCGGTCGCATACTGACAATGACAACGCATTTTGCTTTCTTTGTACTCAAGCGAATTAAACGAACTTAAGGGAATTTCTATATTTAGACCGAGATATATTCTTGAAATTTACTATATACATAGTTCTATAGTTTTCACATCGCATTATCGAATGTGTCGCGTATTTTATAGAAAACAAAACGCATTATAAACAAAACTCATCCGCATCATCAAAACAATGCTTGTAGAACAGCGTTTAGTATGTTTCGCCACCTTATGCCTTTAACTTCCTTACCTTAACCTTATTTAAAATTAATCAAAATTACTTAGGGTAGTGGTATTTATATGTCCGATATTCAAATATAAACACCACTGTAAGTAAATGTAATGTTACTAAGCGTAATCGAAAATAAAGCTTTTTACTAAGTATTACGAAATTTCAGTTATGGTAATTCGGCCGGCTGTCAATATGATCTAAAATAACTGAAGCAGCTCATGTGTTAGTATAATTGGGACTGCTGGGTTTCCGTTTAAAAAAATCCTTTGAACAGTCAAAGGATTTTTCAATTTAAATATAACGGATTTTTAAAAAATATAACCGTTTATATTATTTGATTCTGTTACAAGGCATCAGTCAAATATTAAACTTTAGGATTTAGTGTGTTGTATTAAGTAATATTAAAATGTTTAGTTAAGAATTTTATAACCCTAGGTGCTAAAAGATCATTAATATCAGCTTTACAAATAATCCACATTTTTTTGTGATATTATTGAATAGAGAAGCAATCATCTGTTAAATGATTCCCAGATAATAGACAAGTACCGAAGCAAAGCTTCTTCTGCAGGAGTGTCTTGAAGGGTAAGAACAGAAACGTTCAAGCAGGCTATTATAATATGTAATTTCTGTTTCTGGCAATTTTTGTATAATGTCCCTTTGTATCCCTAAGGCGGTGACGTCCATATATTAAAAACTACTATGCCTGTAGTCTGTAGTCTGGTCAGACTGAATTTATTGTATGAGTAAGTTTTTGTAAAGATTGTGTGCATAAAATATGCTGTTGAAATAAGTGTAAAAGCATTTTGTATTTCCGAAATATATCGTTACGGTATTAATAAACTTCAGTTTGTCTTACTTTAATATAACAAAAAATGAAAACCGAGATACAGGTTATTGCGTCGCATATGTTGAATGCGGTGTTATCAATACCATGTCGTCGGGTGCGTTTTGCTCATGATACGTTTAGTTTTATTAACTCATGTTAAGATAGAGGAAGATAGAGGTAGTAAATTTCAAGAAGATATCTGGGACTAAGCATAAGTATAATTTGAAAAAGTATTGTAATAATTTCAACGTAATTGTATATGAAAAGTGTACTATCAAATGACAGTGGAGAGATCAAGTTTGTTTATTTTATTTGGAACGTGGAAATGTATTTCTGAAGTCGAGATCAGTTATGGTCGATTATTAGACCTGGGTTATTAAACTCAGATCTAACTCAAGAAAGCGTGTCGTGGTACTAACAATCCATTGGTTATCATTTTACAATATTGAGTTACTTTAATACTAAGTATTATATATTATAAAGAAGTAGTATCGTTGTATATTGGGGTTACCTGTTTATATATTTTTTTTGCTAAGTCAGATCAAAGGTGGTTGCAGTTTGTTGCAGATCTTTTCTTTTCTTATTTCTATTACCTCATTGTACTTTTTCTATTCGTACAATATGACCAATAAAACACCTTCGATATACACTACTTCCTCGTCCGAAAGATGAAGCACTAATAATGCAATTTCCTTTTTTTTTTATTAATGTCTGGAAAATGCGTTACGCATACCCCGCGACTCGGGAACACCGCGGGGTTATGTCGGACTCTCCGCGCGCTTGCCAGCCAAGCGCGCGGCCTACCGACTAAAAACCAGACAATGCCCCTCAGGGACGCCTTGGCAGGAGCGCATCAATCGTCGACGCATCCTCCCCCTCATCAGATGAGGAGGAAGACACGCCGAGGAGAGCAGCATCACTGCCTGACAAGGCCATGGGAACACTTACGTACACTTCCACGACCTCGTCGGCGTCATTGGCTCGCCCGCGGCGAGCCCCTCTCACCCCCCGTTGTGCTGGGCCCCCCCAGTCCCGTCGTCCCAGTCGATCCCCCGGGACATCCAGGGGATCATCGACTGACGGTGACCTTTGAATAGCAGGAATCAGCCTTCCCGGGCCTGGTCCCCGCTGGTCTCCGACAGGAGGAAGGAGGCGAGCGACCTCGCGCCCCCTCCGCCCTGCGCGCCTGCGGCGGCATGCCGGAGCCTCGGGATCCGCCTCCCTGGCCCGCTCCGCCGCCTCCTTCTGCGTCTTGACGTCGGCGCAGAAGGAGTTCACTAGCGCCCACGTCCTCTCCCCCTCCAGCATGGCGCGCACCACGTTTTGGAGGGAGAGATATCAGAGCCTATCACGGCGACCAATTCGGCGCGCCGCGCAGAGAACGCCGGGCACACCGCTAAGGGTGTGCTGTGCGGTGTCCTCCTCGGCGCCACAATGGTGGCACCCCGGGGTTGGCTCCCTTCCGATGCGGTGTAGGTAGCGGCCAAACGAGCCTTGACCGCTTAGCACCTGCACCAGGTGGTAGGAGAGTGACCCGTGGCGCCGGTTCACCCATGTGTGTGTGTTCGTGGTGAGGAACGGATGGAAGGCCTCGACGCTCCGGCGCAGAGGACGAGGAGACGGAGACGGAGGCCGAGACCATTAGGCCGCCCAGCTCCTCAAACCACGATAATGTAATCTCCTAAGATGTCTCTCATTGTCTTGCTATATCCGCTGCGCCCACAGATCATAGAATGTTTCTGTAGTCTATGCTTTATATATTCACATCAATTATATTCACATATTCATCATCACCATAATAAAAAAATGTACACCCGTGATCCTTTTTCCCAGCTTTTTATTTTTTTTCTCATACTTTCCAACTTGCATACCATTATTTTTCTTCCCCGATCTATCTTTTATGTGGCACCCATACTTATGTAACAATCTTTGTTCACTTCTCACTACCGCTGGGTCTGTTGTTGTTACTTACCAGTATTCACTATTCATCACATTCCATGTTACGTTGCTTTGGCTCGAGTATTACGACTTAGTAAATTATTAATATTCATATATGTATGTATAAGCAGTTCAACTCTTTTTTTAAATAACTTAGATTAATAATTGGGGTTGAGATATCTAAACCGGAGTTATATTATAAAACTGACACACTCTTAAAATAGGCATAATAGAGGAAGCCTTGTTCTATACGGTTGTAAAATTTTATGATTACTTCATAATGTGGGTGTTGTGCTCAATTGTTAGACCAAGTTTACTTAGTCAATATATAAAACAAATATGAATAAATACTTTGTATTTGTGCCTTAGCATTTTATTTAAAATTACTAAATAAATGTAACAATATGAATGAAATGGAAAAAGTTTTAAATCTCATTTCAGTACCGAGTATCCAATACCGAAATTTTAATGCATGCAGCATAATGCTATTGAAGTTAACCTTTGTTAAGTCAAAATAAACTTTATTCACTGTTAATAACCTAATGTCCTGTAAATAAATGTCTCTCTGAAACCAAACTACAAAGTAAATCGTAGTATTTGTATATATTGTATTTCTCTTTATTTATAATTTACTACCATTTAAAATTATTTAGTTTTTAATTCAAATGTCTGAATCGGACTCTGCGTCAATCACACCAAAGTATATGCGTAGGCGCAGTCTTCGCGTGTCACGATATCTTTGTTTTGCTACAAAACTGCGGATATAAGAGAAATTGCAATATGCAGCTGCTTATATTTGTTTACAAATTAATTCAACCATGCATAAAAAGTAAGACTTCTATTGATCTATGATAATTCCACTGTTATATAAAGAGGCAATAATGAAGTAGATCTTAAATCTAACTTTAGTAGTCTTACATAATATTCTGTCTTTAATTATCATTCATAGACTAACATAGTAATAAGTTAGCGTAATTGTAATAAATTCTTCGTAAATAGCAAATAATTAGACGTAGTTTCCCAAATTATTTCGATGATTTACAATTTAATTTAGAAGACTATAGACGATTTCTGCTGCTTCATTTAGTCGTTATTTAAGTAAATTTAACAAACTGATGACCTAGTATATGGGCTTTTACTAGATCTTAATGACATTATTAGTAAACACTTCTAAAGTAAAGTAATTCTGTATAGGAGACCTTCAATATATATATTATTGCACATCACAATCGTATTAGTTATGGCATTACGTCTATGGTCACAAATCCTGGCATTGCACTCGAATAGTACATGCATGATTTATTGTGTAAAGTTACTTCGGCTATATGGAATGCTCCTTTTATCGTACATTTAAAATCTGCGTAGGGAGCTGAGATTACGCGCAGTCAGCCCGTGCTTCGTCCTGTCTCGAATGTCATGTGGATATAATTTACTGCGGCTACTCGAAAAGCCTGTAAGTGCATGCTTAAACTTAAAGCTATTCTTATTTTATGATTTGGTATTGTCAACTCTATATTTCACAACAGTAAGTTTACATTGTAGGATTGAAATGAATATGCAATATGATGAGTTTGCACGTATACGTAGATACGATCGGTATTACTGAATAAATTTATGTAGAGTGAAAGAAATGATATGAGTGATTTAAGTCTAAAGATCAAATGTAGAATTGGCCGCATTGTTTGTTTTGAATATTTTACCTCTGTTATTTTCAAGAACTTGAGTCAGCAATTAAAGTTATCTGTCATAAACTATTAAAATTATTAGAGCTGAATTATTCTAATGTAAGAATCTTGGTAAATTAAAAATAAATATTTCTTTTATCATTAATTTCGATTCTCAGTTACATAAATTTATTGAGTGAGTTTTGTAAATAAGAAATCTATTGCGGACTTAAATTGCGCTCCATTTTTGTAAAACTTATTAGGAATAAGAATTTTACCATTTTTATTACCACTGTTCAATTAGGATAACTTTCCAGAAATTTGCCAAAGAATATGCGGTTATTAAAAATAGTGTCAAGGTGCGTTTAGATAAATTAAATGATATTCCATTTAAGTTGCTTTCTCTAGAGTATAGTTGAGATAATATCTTACATTCTTATTCGGAAATTACCTTTGCGGCCACTCAGCCTGCTTGCCGCTTAGCATTTCTTAATCGAAAATGGAATGTATGGCATTGTAATTGTAATAGGCTTCGACGCTGATCTTAGTTAGAGTTGGGTAGATGATTCTTCAGATTGTTTGCTACCATTTCAGTACATGGCATAAATATTATAACTGAAGCTTATTGGGAGAGAAATAAGAATAAATTTAAACGACATTGATTATAAAAATCTAATATATTTTTCCTTGCTAAACATTTTTCTTGATTTAGCGTTTAAGTTACGTACTTCTGTAAATCTATAATAGAGTATACATACGCTTTCTATGTTATTTATTCAAATTGGTTGGTTGACATTATCTTTAATAGTAGCTTTTATGCACTCGACAATTATATTTGAAAAATGATGAAATGAATGATTGCAATTTTTGTAAGAAATATGAATGTATGTTGGAAATTGAATATGTTGTTTTTTGGAAAAAAAAGTCAGTACATATTTTTTAAATTTTCCAGTTAATTGCTACCTAGTATATACTCGCAAGAGAATGAAATGCGTTTGTACTCAATGACATGTAGGTATTTCAAGATCGAGCAACATTTACACCGGAAGCAATATATATATACTGTAACGTTATACGTACATTCCTACTTTAAACAATAATAAAAGGAATAATTAATAAAAATAAAACATAAAAATAAATCTAAATAACTAACAAAAAAAGATTATAATAATAAAAAGAAATCCTAAATTATTTAAAAATAAAAAAGTACACTATAAAAAAACATACAACTTAACATCATAAATACATAAACTTAGATTAAAATAAATTAATTAATTAATTACAAATTTAAATCACACTTAACTTAATTAAACAATAAACGTAACTTAACTTACCAATATTTTATATACAATAAATAAATACAATCAACTAAGCGAATAATATGTAATCGATGATGGTTCACTTATTTGACGCGCGGTACCCTAACCGGCAGCTATTCATTCCTTACGCCTTTTGTTCGCATAGACCAATGGTGCGCGCTCTGTGCACGAGCCGTGCGTGGCCGATCTTTGCCGATCGATTCCCACTCGTCGCAGGAGCAAGCCCGTGGTAGCACGGTCTGCTAATTGAATATTGTCGCAACATTTTTGTAAATTTATAATAGCAGTCACGTATTGACTGTATTGTATTATATTGTGATAACTATTTATGGTACTTATTACACATTCAATTCACAGTATTCAACGTAATATACTTTTGTGAAGTGATTTATTTCCCCGACAGGGTAAGTGATGAACAATTACTATTTTATAATCGCTTAGTATTATTAAAAGTATAGATAAGCAGTAATTAATAGTATAACGTAATGCTTTATGCTTAAAAGTGTAATTAATAATTATTTAGCACCCTTTGTTTCTTAGTCGCGTTTTAATTATATAAATTTTATCGTACAGACAGCGTCAGGTCAATCTACCTCCCAATAGCACTGCTACCTCAGATGTAACGATCCAAAGGTCAATAAGGGTGACTTGACGTGACGCCGTGTCTACATACTTTTGTATTTAAATGAATAATAAATAAAATGAATTGTAAATAAATAAATAAGTAGTAGGCACTCGATTACCTATTTGCTTTTAATTTTCTTTTGTTAGTTGTTTGTTCTCGTACTCCGTTCTGATTGTGATCACCGCCACTTCACCTTCTACCTACGCTTTGGCACCCGACTTCGCTTGGCTCGGCTTTTATGGTGATCGCAATCAACGGAGGCGCTCAATAGAATCGTGGCTTAAGCTTGTAATGTATTTTTATTTATTTTATGAAATAGTTGGATTTTTACAAATAAATCACTAAAAGTTTGAGTACAAGATCTTTATTCCACAGGGAATTCAAACAGAATTAAATTCACTAATGTTTACTTTGCAACAATACTTTATACAAATAAATCACTAGAAATAGAAGTACAAAATCTTCATTTCACATGGGATTTACACAAACTTCAATTCACTAATGTTTACTATGCAACAATATTTTATACAAATAAATCACTAGAAATATAAGTACAAAATCTTCATTTCACATGGAGTTTAAACAAAATTCAATTCACTAATGTTTACTATGCAACAATATTTTATACAAATAAATCACTAGAAATATAAGTACAAAATCTTCATTTCACATGGAGTTTAAACAAAATTCAATTAACAAATGTTTACTATGCAACAATATTTTATACCAATAAATCACTAGAAGTACGAGTACAAAATCTTTATTTCAAATGGAGTTTAAACAAAATTCAATTCACTAATGTTTACTAGGCAACAATATTACTGTCAATTCTATCAATTCATATACATAGAATGACTTAAAAATATAAAAGAACTTAAATTAATATAGGTACAGGCAGGGTTTATAGGTCCGTTTGATCGATATTGGTTTTAAGTTGAAATTTATAATGTAAAAGATTAAAAGACGGTATTCCGAGGATAAAAAGAAATCAGTATTCCGGTAGTCCTTCAGGAGTCCTTCAGGAACTGGTCCAGGCAACTGGTAACCGTGGTTAGATGGCCGTGTTTGGGTTAGTTTACTCTCTGTCCTTGGCTTACCAAGTCGCCGTCTTCAATTAAAATTTAAGGTAGATCAGCGGTCTATTTAATGCAGCTGGGTCACTTGGAAGTCCCTGGGTGACGAGGGTTAATGTTCAGCCCAAATATAGTTCCCTGAAGATGACATGAATCATTTCAAATAACAACTCTCTTGGCATTTACTTTACTATTTATTAACTTCCAAAAGCGAAGAGTGTGATGTAGAAAATGAAAACAAACATGAAGATACAATTGATTCTAGAATATTACAAGATTTGATCTGGTTAAAATATTAATTTGTTTTATTTAAATCCCCATGTATGTAACGGTTATGAGAGGTAGTTAATGGATTTAATTGCATAAATATTGGTTTCCACCAGGCATACTATGATGATTAATCAATATTTTATTGTAAAAGACCAAATTTGTTATATCAATTTACCACCGTTATTTTCTCTACCCACACTCAACGGATATTCAGGAAATGTTCTAGAACGATGTTTTAGGTATATGAAATGTATATATGAATCTCAGTTAAAAACTCTAAATATATAATAAAAGAAAGAATTATGAAAATTAGGTACCTTTCTTTCGGGATGATTGTCTTTTTTTCCTCTAATTTATATTCGGTGAAAGCAGATCTATTTCGTCAGTCTATATATAGACTCCTTCTCTTTTGTAGCAGAGCTCGGCCTCAACAGCCGAATACAGTATTTTCAATTATTTAAATTAGAACAGTGAATAGTTATTGATCACAGCTATTGATCCAAAACCAAATAATATCCGCTAATCACTGCCACAGACTAGTGTGTATCCTTTTTTTTTTTTATTAAGTTTTTAATTTTTTTAGTTAGGCAAAGGACACAACCTATGCTAGCCCGAGCAATCTAGCCTGACTATGTTAATCTGTAGAAGGATTAATATTTCTTTATTAGTCCTCACAGCTAGGTCTAGTTTACAGACTCAATTGCCACAGACAAACATTTGCCTGAGGAATAATAAAAATAAGGTTAAACGACTACACTTATGATGATCAATTGCGATTTAACTTTTCATTGACATAAGACTATTCTTTTAAACTACTAATTGTGACATTATAATATTTTAATATTTTTTTAGGGGGAGTGTGTAGACGACGCTTGGCTAGACTTGGTTGCTTAATTTGCGCCATAGATAATGGTGTTAGGATCATGATTAGCGGTCCACTCTATGGAACTGTCCATGTCATCTATTAAAATTGTCAATGTCAAAGTAACAATTCGACGTAAACATAACCAATGCGAGATACAATTGTAAAAGTGATTTTAATCAATATGAATAAAAAAATGTCTTTAATAGTACTTAAAATCAGTGAGAAAAACAGTGTTACAAGCTGATAATCATTTCCCCAGGGAACAAAGTACGGGCTTAAAAGCGGCGCCGCCACTTACGGGCATCAACCCTGGCCTGTCGTTGTTCGCCATCGCCACCTACACCACGCTACTTGGTTCCCCCTCCAGCGGTCACCCATCACCTTTGGCTGCAACCCACCAGGGAAGTCCGAGAATCACGGAAGCAACCCATCAGTCGGGCCTAAACTACCCACGACCCATTTGATTGTAATTTAAAAGAAATAATTAATACATTTCTCGTGTACCCTGGAGTTGGCTTATCATTTAACCACCCGCGACAATACATCAACGTAAAGCTAATAATTAAACTACCTACATAAGAATAATATTGCAGTTACCCACGTTATATAATAATATTGTAGTTACCAACATTACATACATAACACTACCTAACTTACTTTCATTATATTGTTAGAGGATTTGATTCCTTTCCTTTCTTAACAATTCCTTTTTTAGCAATCGAAAGGTTTTTTGTACATCGGATGTGTTGTTGGCTAGTTAACACGGTAGTCGTATCTAAGGCATACCTATTGAACTACACCGACGTCCACCTTTTCCTTTTAAGGCGATTCAGTGACTGAAAAATCCAAATCATCCGAATCATCCACGATGGCCCGGCTTATTACGGGGCAGGTCTTAACATCACAAGCGTTATTACTTTGGGATGACCTGTACCTGTAGAGGTAATCCCAACATGGGGATGCCTTTAAGAGTTCCCATGAAGATCTATATTTACACACAGACAGAGCACAGTTAGGGCGGCCATGGAAGATAAGCTTCATAGTCCAGCTTTTCATTGTCCTTAGGATGAGAGTACATTTTCGTAAGAGATAGTAAAAGCCTCGCAGTCTCACATCTATTCTATTTTACCTTATGCAAGTTGACTAGCAGCGAGAGGTCACTGTCGCCCATCGTAGTGCGTTCCGCTACGTTGATATCAGCACTTGGAATATTTCAGTATTGTATTCTCGGTAGGAAAAAAGTTAATTAGGTAATACCTAAGAGATCATAATACAGGATAGGCACCAAAAAGAATCCAGTAGTACCTAGTATTACGTGTCCCGGCAGATCCTGGCGGCATACCATTCTTATTACTTGGCATACCAGGCGTAAATAATGCAAGAGGAGACCATGGAATAAGTTATTTACTAAGTCTGCAGGAGACAAAACTTGACGGCAATTGGTAACCCAAGACCTGGATTCTGTAGGATCTTATCACCAGAGAAATTTATAAAGGTCGTGGGAATGATAAATTGTTGGTAAAGGCAATATAGACTAGATAAGCAGACCATAGCTGGAATACGTGTAGCACATAAGATTCACTATAGGTTGAAGTGCAAAGGATGCTGACGGGAGCAGTCCCATTTTTATAATAAGATAATATCCTTGACAGAAAAGTAAATTAAAGTAGACCACCCATGCCTTAATAATATGGTTCGGTTGTCGCAACAACTTAATACATACAATACATTTTGCATCCATTGAAATTGCGTTACCACTTATTTGTGCTACAAGTACAAGTTATTTTCTTTTCCTTAAACGTTAACGAAACGTTAACAACCAATATGGACTCTTAAAATAATTCGTCCAATATTAGTTATTGTAGGTAAATTGGTTCATTTCTTATGACCTTTTTTCTTAAATTTCCATAGTACAGTGTAACATTTTTGGGATTTTGTTATTAGTTTAAAACTGGAACTGATTACGTATCTTTAAAAAAACAAGTAAAAATTATACAAACTTTTTTTGTCATATAATTATGTTTCATACAGATAAAGCTGACGTTTAGTGGTATTTCTTTTGAAGTTAGAGCCTTTGCTAATGGCGTGTGGATAATTTTATTACCCCTGCAATTTATGATGATGATGTATGCGTCTACGTTATAATGGGCAATTGATAGTCATATTTTTAGCTGCAGCGACGGTCGATAGTCATTTTAGGTCTTATTTTTTTTCTGTGGTAGCTATATTTTTGACTATGGTAACTAATAATAGATAAAAATTTTGGTATCTAAATGAACATAGTTTTGATATCAAAAGTATCATTAAAAATGTAATTGTGTCAAACTTTGTGAAACCTTTGATGATTTTATTACTATATGTTGGTTTTGAAGTTGAATATTGGCTATGATTAAAAAATGTAGCCGTAATCTACTAAGTATTTCAAGAAAAAACAAACAGTCTATTTTTCAGTTCGATTAGTTGGAGAACAGTTTTATGAGCTAGTATTTTAGACAAACGGCTTACAATATAGAGACTAAAATAATGATTTCTGTGCGACTACGCTAAGGAAAGCCTTTAATCTATTTACTGAAGATTTCACCCACCAAGTTTATTAGACTAGTACACAAAACTTTTATTTACTGTTTGGCTTTGACATCTCAATCAAACAAATACGCGAGAGACGCCATCGGCAGAAAATTTAATTTATTGAATATAGCGCGAACGCAAAGCAGCCAGTGTTTAATTTTCACGACGGGTGCCAAAATAAAAACTATTGAATGAACACCAGGTAGGTAGTAATTGATTACACCGTTGCATCCTATACCATACTATCTTGGATCGGGAACGCACAATGTCCAATAAACTAGGGAGATATAATCTCATGTTGTAAATGGATCAGTTCGCCTCGAAAACCTACACGGGTACACGCGACCGCCGCCGTATCCGTGGTAGTTTTGAGTTCCATAAATTATGTTTTGTTTAATCAATATTTATGATACTGATGTGCAATACAATCGTGTATACGACACAATTTCAATCAACAAAAGTTATTATTTTTTACGAATTATATATACTTATTTTCTATCAAGTATATATTTGCGTAATATTCTTTTACAATGTGAGGTTGTTAGTTTTCGTGTATATGTATACAATATACGAGAAACATAGAAGGTTAGGTTTGCAATATCTCTTTAGAACACACTTGCTCGCAAAATGAGTCTAGTAAAAATTTCGCAGTAAACCTAATCTTCCTAAATAATGATGTAAGCTATAAAGCAACAATGGATGAATTCTTACGCCAATCTTGTGCAATACGTCATATCAGCTTTCTGACCTCTGCTACGAAAAGAGTCTGGTACTGATTCCATGGCGACACTGCACTATCGGCCGATACTTGTTTGGAGTCTTACATAGTAAGAAAGAAAAAAAAATAGTAGTTTCTGTGTGTTTCGGGTCTCCAGTCTGCGCTTCACAGTAATGCCTCTGTGGAAGTGACGTCGATAGTCTAAGTCGCCATGGACTTTTATGCCTAGATTGCATGAGGTAGATTGCTTCTTGCTGAATAAATTATTTGTTGGGCTCTTGCGTCATTTATGTGCCGGCTGTTTTTAGAACCTACTGTGGCATAATGTAAGTAAAATATTTTTAATCTATCTTGGAGTTACCTGATAAAAATATAAGTTATCTATGTAAGTGATGGCGGGAAGATAACAATGATTCATATACTAATTATTGTAATATGTGATCTATAAATATTACACATTCAATTTAAATGAAGCTTGTTTCATTATAAACACCTACTCGCATAGTACGTGATGACGTTAGGAGTAAGTCTCTACACTGAATATTGTTAGCTCATTTAGCGTCGAGAATTTTGTTCCTTGGGACTCAGACGCTCTAATCCTCTTTAAGACTGTACTGTAGGGACTTAAATAAATAACAGGAGACCGAAGGGTCGGCAGTTTCATCGCTCAACGCATTAGCCTAGCAATTCAGTGAAGAACTGCAGTCAGACTCTTAGATACAATACTATGTTGACCTTTATTGATTTACTTTAGTTATTACTTATATTAGATTCATAAATATTTAGTTTTATATGATAGTATATAACAATTTGAATATATTAATTACACATTAATACGAATATTAGTAAAACAAACGTTTATTATTATCAAGTTATTCATAATTCACAATAATTTGTTATAAAATTAAGCGATATCATGTTTATTTATTCTTCGCAAGTGTGTTGAAAAACGTCGTACATAACTTGTAAGCTCTACTCATTACACACTAGGTTGACTTACGGCCTCGTTTATGGTTCGGGTTTCAACCTCAAACTGATGTGTAATGAAATGAGCAACTTAGTTCACTTCTATTATAATATACTATATACATTATATATGTATGTCATGACATTTTATCTTAATATATTTACTTTATCAATATCTGTGCGTTGATGCAAAGGTTCTGAATATCGAAGGTCTATGTGAAAAATCAGTACTATATATAGCCGAAGAAAATTACTGTAGTAATTTACCTATAAGTTGTAAGTGATACTTACTCATATCACAAATACTATGAATTGGTATGTTATTTGAAGAGATTTGTTTAAGTTAAGAACTGGAATGTCAAACAACGAATAAAAAAAGAAGTGTGGATTATAAGAAAAAATATTAAAACGAAAAATTTTCAAAGTAATAATTTATTGATAAAAATCGAAGATACATATATCATTATGCCTCTACATTTTTATATAAATGGCATGCAAAAATAAAATGTGAATGACAATTCTGCGAAAATTATTATTCGCGAAACGCAACAATTTGTTAGATATTATGTCTGATTACATAATATTGTATTAAGTTTTTTCTCTCATACAATTTCCTGTATTTGTATACAGACAATTGCTTCTAAAGTTTGAGTAGATATTATATATATATATGTATATTAATTATATATATTATAATAGATTGAGTAGATGAGATAGATAAATTCAATTCAAAGTTCAAAGAAAATGCAAAGTCTATTTAAATATGTATAGTACATAAAAACGATTAAATATACACCATGGGTTTTCAGCTTGTGACACATTTAACTTTAATTGAAATTATTGTTCAGTAATATTTTATAGATCCGGCTCGTAGTTGTGTCAATGTCATCTATTTACTATTGACTAGGTTATAGTTATTTCGCATATAAAGGTCATTTGGCTTGTGTACCTTTATCGACAATATGTTCGTAGTCTGACCGGAATGTGTAGCCTGAACGCGTTAAATGTAATTTGACTCAGTACACATTTTCTTTAATCTATTGTTCCTATTACTGTAAAATAAACATATTTTATGGGCGGCTAAATTACGTATATGACAGGTTATCTTTTTTATTTAGTTTTCAAGTAGGTAAGGTAAGGAAATATATATGTTAGGTTGATACCTACGAGATTAATTTATAGAATTTACTTCAAACATGATTATCGTTTTAGTTTATTTTGTAGAATATTTGAAAGATATATTCTATATGTTTACTCATAATTAATTTGCAATGTTGATATCCTTATGGCCGTTTTCACCAACTTTGTCTTAGCTTAGGTGACTCCTAAGAGACAAGCTGTCTCACTCTTTTCAGTTAATATAAAAAGTGACAGCATGTCACTTAGGAGTCACCTAAGCTAAGACAAGGTTGATGAAAACGGCCATTAGTCTACCAAATTACGTAAAGTAGCTTTTTATCAATGTTGTATAGTGCGGTTCACATCAGAGTGTTGGGTACGAAAATGATGATGGCAGATTTTTTATCCAAATTTAAGGCAAAAAAGTGAAAAAGAAATTTTAAATGTGATTGGAAATACAAACAATATTACTAATACAATAATACTGTACTATTACAATAAAACTATACTATTAATACGTTGGTGATTCAAACATATAGTACATGTACCTATCGACGATGAATATTGCGAATGACAAAAGAAACCTATATAAAATATTGAATAATATTACAACGATTGAACTTGAGTAGAATAATAGTGCTAACTGATCTCATTCAGTAATCGAATAAATGGTTATGAGATTAGTCCTAAGTTATACTAAGGTTCTCATGAAATTCCATAGGTACTTGTACTGCGAAACTGTTTAAATTACATGTCAGATAAGTTTAATAATACTGTGATATAGTACCGGTCGTTATAAAGTAAATGGTTTTGGTTAAGAATAGGATTTAATAGTGAGAAAAAGTTAATAATTTCAAAGAAATTTAATCGCCATATCAGTGGTGATTAAGAAATATAATGTTCTATGTGAGAATAAAAAACAACGTAAACGAGCTAAGCAGAAATAACTATATAATAGAGCCAGAGAACTCTTATCTCAGGTTTTGAACAGGTGAACTACAATTCATTGCTTTAAATGTAACATTGAGTTAATTAGGTAATAAGTAAGGAACAAAATTTAATATAAAATTAGGCAAATATACAACTACACTCAGTTTTTTTACAAAAACAGGAAAACTATTGGCCAAACGTGCAAATGAGCGTCACCTGTCTCCTCAACAATTGTGAAGCTGTCTACCTTATCTTTAGTCTATCTTTGTCGGATATAACAATGCATATAACGTTGATTATTTGATGGCAATTCCTTTTGTGTATTTCCATCTTAACTATATCTGCAAAATTACAGTGTTCATATTGTATTTTGGTGTAAATAGGCAGGTAGATAGGACAGTGTATTTACGGGGTAGTATTGTGATTTTTGGTTGCAACTGAATTTCTGAATTTTACATAAATTATCTGTACTATAGGTGACAGAGACTATTTATATACCATCAGCTATCTGCTTATTTATCAATGTAGAGCAATACAAAAAAACTGACTCGCCGGTCTAAGAAGCTCCAGTATCAAAATCGAACAGATAAACAAAAGTTGTAGCTAGAGTAAGTTAAGCTTTCAATATTGGGTGCGTTTTTATTAACATCAGTTCAAATACAAGTTTATTCTGGTTATTATGTGTGTTGCGTATGCAGCATATTTAAAGCATAGTTGCTACAGACTCAAAACCCATCGTATCGGACGCTCTTAACATCTTCGTGCAGGTTCTAAACCTGCAGGCGGCGGCATCAGCGTCGTCACCCACTTACTGTTACGACCTACTTTTTGTATGCTCAAGAAATAAACACCAATCAAATGCGATAAGCTTATTTTGTTTTGACTTATTTTTAAAAATATTGTTATTTTAGTTATTAGATTTTTTTCTCTCAATGGAAGGAAGGGTACGTTCGTTGTGGGTTTGAAACCACTGTAAGGGCAAGTGCTACGGTGATTATATAATCACCGCTTCAGCTCCAGCTGGTATGAATCACGATATCGTAATTCATACCAGCTGTAGCGGTCCGACCGGTATGACCTATTGAATAAAGTCAGTCTCATGGCTAAGTTCTAACAACCAGTTAGCAAACTATAATAACGACCGCCCCTCAAGAGAGGGAGCGATGCAGCTCTGGCCCATAAAGGACAATATGAGCTTGAAGACGCGCAGGAAATCAAAGTGTCGCCGCCTGGTTCTCTTCACCATGATCATGGCTCAATCATGGCTATGCTGAAGGCTGCTGATTAAAGGATCATGGAAGGTTTGGTTACGCAGCGGCCACCTGATCTTTATTTTTGTTTAATTACATTTGTCACAAGGTATATTCTATTCATTGATTGTAAGGTGGTACGATGATGATGCTATAATAAATAAAAAACTAATTTCAATGATACATTTTTATTCAAAATCATATGTATGTTTTTGAATGAAAGATATTTCAACTATTTATTTGCCTTCTATATCAATCACAATGATCAATTGATGGCGTCCCAACTTTTTGATAAATATTTATGGAGAGAGCTCCCACTATTCGTTGCACGTGCCTAGATATTTACCATGAAACAACGATGCATTAAATTCCCCATTTATAATTCATGGATTAAAATAAATGCGAAGTCTCATACGGAGAAAGGTATTGATAGTTTGTATATATTTCTATATAATCTTGTGACTTTGAGATGACTCCATTAACTTCGTATATGGGTAAGATTGAGTTCGTATTTATTTTGTAAGGATTTATTGCATAGTAGTGCATATATGTTTATGGCTTGTAATGAAGGTTGATGACTGCGAATGACTGTGCTTATAAAATGTCAGTGTTAATAAGCTCAGGCTATTTGAAACGGAAACTTACTTTAAAACGGGACCTAATGTGGCGAGCCTGAGGTTTCTATTTTTATTCTATTGTAACTATAGTTTGGGAGTGTACATATGTCATTTGTTACATCTGTTTATTAATGGATTACTGACACTATTTGCTAGCGGAATACATAAACTACTATGTAATTCTCACAAAATTTTGTTCACCAGTAATTTACTAGATGAAAGACATAAGAAATGTGGATAGTATATTACAATGTCCCACTTTAGAGGCTGAAGCAATATAGAATAACAGTTTGGATTCTAATTTATGTTTCCATTATTTATGCTATGTTTGATCTGTAATTTACTCTTACCCCTCTTTATAACAAATGTTTTGTTTCTTTTTCATGTATATACACAATGCTAGTTGTATGTATACACGGTTGTAAATCAGACTATACACGTTGACCTTGGAACCGCCTTTATTAGTTAGCTATGTAGTATTGACGTGCTGTTGAATGTACGTCGTAGGTATGTACTAACAGCCCATCATACTGCTATAAAAACTAAGACACAAAAGCGCTATGGTCCTGAAGTCTATGTCCATCCATTTGTAGCATCATTTGTAGGGATTGACACATTGCCACCACTGCGCATCTGACCTCGACTCGGCCCAGCACACGCTGGCGGAGTGCCCCGCGTGGGCCTCCGAGCACCGAGTTTTGGTCGCAGAGATCGGGCGAGATCTGTCTCCGCCGGCATTGATTGCGGCAATGCTGGCGGACGAGGGAGGTTGGAGGGCTGTGGCCACCTTCTGTGAAGCAGTGATGCTCCAAAAAAAAAAAACATCATTTGTAAGTACTTTGAAGATGAAAGTCTATTATGTGCGTGTTGCCGACGATGACATATGAAAGTGAAACCTCGCCACTTGCAATAAGCTTTATAAGGAGACTAAAAGTCGGCTGTGGCCGTCGACGCGGAATAGTTTTTACTGCTAAAAGAGTGACTACTGGCAGGAGCCTTCTCACTTCTTCTTATTGTAGATTCTTGTGTTACGCCGTATTCCCCGTTTTGGTCTGCCTTTTTTAAGCAGAATGGCCTCCATAATCAATCCAATCTATGACGGTGACCAATCACCGTCAGCTTTCTTCGTTCCCCTGTCATGCAGGCTAGAGCAGCGCAGTTAATATTCAAGCAATATAAAAAGAAACCATTTTAACTTCTCCATCTATTCGCAGTAATTTGAGGAATTTTTTTGTCACAGGTAATATCTCTGTCCACTAAAGGGCATTAGCTTACCCTAATTAGTTAAGATTTCGTTGGATTATAATTAATTTTTGTTAGTAGACTTATTTTATAAAATAAAACAAATTAATCAGGTATATCACGTAACATTTATTTTCGGACAGATGGAGTTGGCAAGCGCGGTCGTGATGTGCCGGCGCAGCCTCAGCGCGGCGCGGTCGAGACGCGCGCGCCGTCCGTATCTCGCGCATTCGTTCATCACCGTCGTGTTGCACGACTCCTAAACAACGTGACACCACGACAAGATTATTTACTTAATAATATCAAAGCAAACTTCAAACAAAGCTAACGGTTTTGAGGATAGACTGTATAATGATTGGTACAATATTGCTTACAACTGGCTATTTGACCTACCTATGAGCAAAAAATGTGGTATACAGTGAAATTGATTCCAAACTTTGGTTAGTTTAAATTTATTTTTTAACTAAACTACATGCATGTATGAAGGAACCTTATATTTGTTATAGATAGTTATAGCACGGGGTTGGTGGAGTTATGAAGTTAAGCTTAACAAAGGAGAAAGGTTCAGTTTGGTTGTTTATTGTGTACTCTAAAATATGTCGACGCAATTCATAGAAACGTGCGAACCAAAATCAGGCGACTAACTCAGCTGAATAACATTTTCGTAGATTGTAGAAAAAATATTTTAACCAATTATTATTAGTTTTTTTTTTAAATTTAGTTTAATGTTATACTACTAAGGACTTATTTAATAAAAAATCATTACCTTATAATGATTTAATTGCACTTCATTTAACGGCGCAAACCATGGGAGTCCTTGTGTGCCTAGGTTAGCCAGGGGATAATGATTGAAAGCTGTTAACACTTTTTTGGTAAGCATTAAGCTTTTGCTATAATACCCAGCTGGACTAACTAATAAGGAGCTAATAATATGTCTCAATACTTTCGGTGTCGTTAGCTCCTGTTTGCACCTGGACTTAAATAATTTGTATAGGTCACTGTCCAGTGATTTAAAATTTATGTCTTCATTATGATGTTCTTCTTCTATTAATTCTATTTCTCCTATATCTAAGTTTTCTGAGTGTTTAATTCGTACGTCATCACGCTTATCATAAATATTATTCCTATATTCAATTTTTCTAGGCTTATATTTATTAATTTCTTGCATGAAATCAAAGAAAAATATATTTCTAACCAGAATAGCGGAGTTCTGACTTGGGTCCCAACCAACTTTTCGAAGTCTTACGACTAGTTCATATAAAGTATTAGCTATTTTTGGTAATAAGATTTCATCGATATCTAATGGGATAATGAATTCTGACTCTCTGATGTTTCTATACAAACAATCATTATAAGTAATTATATGATCTCTCCGCCTCTGCCAAAGAGACCTCTCGGGTTTATTCTTAATAGGAACTTTGTGAAGTCGAACATAACCTTTATCTCTGTAATGTAATAAAATATCTTCGCTTTCCTTAGCTATCTTATCAATATACATGTCAATCTTTTCAACTCCGAATATTTTATTTATTTCAATCCATTCTATCAAATTATCTGATATATCCTTATTAAAATTCATATCTTTGACGCAAATTGTAAAATTCCTTTCGTATTTTAATTTTGTATTAGACTGTATGAAGAATCCATTAGTGGGATCATTGCAGGGCTGAGTTACGATCGATACTATTGATAGCTGATTTAATGGCTCTGTAAGTGGACATGATAGCAGCAGTGGCGTCTCAACTTCGAGTGAACTTGTATCCCAATCATGCCACCAGATTTCTAGAGGCTTTGCCATGACAACTTCCACAGAGTCCTCGTATGCACCCATTATGCGTGTTTGGCAGTATAGTGTTTCCTTTGCGGAGTAATTACGACCTGCGAACAACGAAAATTAAATAATAATCCACGAGTACCGTTAAAGCTAAGAGTAGTTTAAACATTAAACTGTTAAAGCTAATGTAACTGTATTTGCTTATATAAAGTTATAGTTTATGGTGTAGAATCTCATTATGGAGGCTTGTATAATAGTAATTTGTTCAAGTAATCTTGGGCGTCTGTAGACTGGCACTTATAAGGAACTGTCATTACAACGGTTCTTGAATTATTGCTTTCCTTGAGGAAGACGAACGTTTATGAGACTACAAAATAGTCTATAGAATTTATTTTATATCGATACGTCTAATTTTTGCTGGTTTCATAAGTAAATTTTACCAACAGTACTGTAAACGTATATATGCTGATTTCATAAGTAAATTAATAATGTAGAATTTACTTATGAAATCAGCGTATATACGTTTATTATATCTCTTTTTTGTTTATATTAGGTTTTTATTTATTTGTTGCTAAATCAATATCAGTAGGTGATAGAATCATTGTAGATGTATGCAGGTTGCCTCGCGATGTTTTCTTTCACCGTATTAGTGTGAGATAAGTTCATATGTACATGAATTTCAAAAAACGAAAAATATACTCGTATATGGTCTTATCAAGAAACAATAAATGGTTTTGTAAATTTGTTATGGAATTTTCAATATTCGAATAACTAACTTTTTAGGATTTTGCTTCCTAAAATTTTGCATTCGTACAGATCTCGATTCTGTTATAAAAATTTTGGTTTATCTAATAAGTAAATCTCGTAATAATATTCTATCATAGAAATTGTGTAGTATAATAAATTATTGGGTTTGATTTAATTTAAAACTTTAAATAAAAGATTTATTTTTTCAAAAAATATATAATTGTAATATTGAAAGTAGGTTTCACTATAATAACGCGAAATAGTACTAAATTAAACATATTAAATATAGTTAGTCCTATACAAAAATTTGCCTAATAACCTACTGTCATTAGGTAGTGTGTCGGAAAATATAGAAGACCATGCTGTATAAGTAACATTTATGATTTGGATACACAAAGTAAATCAATTAAGCAAGCGGACTATTAATAAAGCCGACACGAACACAAAGTCGGTTGACACGCCGGACGGCAAAAAGTCTACAACCGCCAGGACAGGAGGTATGTTAATTTAATTGTTATGATATTAATTAACTTCTTCGCGGCGCTTCCGATGCGAATCGAAAAACGACATTGAAACTGGTCGAGTCCACGAGATGTTGTGGCGCAGCATATATTTTTCACAGAATGTCACTTTGTTTTTCACAAAATGATATTTTTGTCGTATACTTTGTTGCCTATTATCTGTGACCCACCTGCTCTTGCTCACTTGCTCGTGTCTCGTCTGTCACATTAAAAATAGCCTCTAATTACTTATTATTGTGCCGCGAAAACATTTGTATAAAACTGATTTTCTCAGAAGCATTACGTTTTCCACGTCTAGTATAACAATTCTATTATGTTCTGAGAAACAGTTTCAATTTGGATGACTTTAAGGAATAAGTTATACGCGTGACAGATATAATTACAAACAGTAACGATGGTAACAGGAGAGTGGATAAAGAAAACCAATTGTATCGACTCCATTCAATGTGGCATAAGGATAGGACAAAATATAGGTTTTTAGAATGATGTTTAGTAATCGTTTACGTACACACCATAAATGTTTTATAGTTCCAAGAACTGTCTTTCGGTTGTTTCGGTGACATTATGCAATAATGAGGTTCTGCGTCTGATACGACGGGATGTACTCGTAGAGGGCATTTATCTCGGCAGGCGGAATTTACACGACAAGCTCGCACGCCTCGCGGGTGACAAATGAGCGTGGTCTTATCGCCGGTACGGGATGCCTTTGTGTGCATTTTAACCGGACCTTATCCCAACAGGAAGTGTGTAGAAGGCACCTTAAGGTCAGTTTTCGTATTTTCAGTTATTTTTGTATTAGCTCCTAAAATTTTTACGTTTTTCTTACTAGGTTTTATAGTTGTTTGTTGTATTGATAATACTTCAATTTCAATCAAAGAATTCGGTTCCGTGTTCCGTTAACTGAAAGGCTTAGCATTTATTAAAAAGGCAATTTCAATACGCGATATCTATTATTTTTGCTTAAATAATAATGATTATTTAAACAAAAACTATTTAAGAATAACACAATCACAAATTTGATAAAAAGTAAAAGGTTTTTAAATAAGAACTTATTAAAATAAAAGACGCCACCCGACTCGATTGCAGCCTTAAATCTTGAAATTCGTAAAGTGACTTATAAAATACACAAACCATTTTGCCGAAAAGTAATTAAAATCTTTGACGAAAGAATCGACACCTATAGCTGTGAACTTTGTGGATATTTATCACACATGATTTTTTCATTAATACTTGCCAAAATATACTTTTTAATGCAATAAAAATTGGAATCATTGCCATCTAAAATCATTGTTTTATTTTATTTCCAACACCAAGTTCTTTTTAAAACACTATTATATTTATTATAAAAATTAGGCAGTTTATTTAATTATTGTCAGTACATCTACATGTGTCAGGATTTAATGAGTTTAGAGTTCGACATTTTGATAATAAACTCATATTATTTCTTGATATTCATATGTATACTGTTATTAATCATCATTAAAAGTGTGAAATAGTAACCTAATAATGCTGAATGCACAGATTTAATTTAATACCAAGGAACAAGCTACTGCAACTTATCCAAGAGAAATATACGAAATACTTTTACCACAATTGGATTTTAATGAGACAACCGCAGTGACTTATTGGTGTATCTCCAAGAAATAAAATCGCAAAAGCTCGCTAGCTGTATTTGTACGAAGCTATTTTCCCTTACCCAAGCAAAGAGAAACGAGACTTTATATCACGTCGCTCGATAAATACGGTGTTGTATTATCACCGGAGATTTAGCAGATGTCTTTATTGCTGCAGATTATGTCGATTTTCACTTTGAGCAGGTATTATTTCTCGTCTGCTTCGGCTACGTGCCTTATTAAATCAATAATGGGTGTGTTGCGAAAACTAAAATTATATCTATACATATGATGTTTATTGTTGATTTTTTACATATATATTTATAATGATGATAGTGTACTCTACCTTTTGCTTCGCCGTGTGAGTCATCGTGTCGTCGGTCGACGTGTGAGACAAAGCGAATAGGCCGTATTTATAGTTAATTTACATAATTATTCCAAAAGGCTGATGCATCGTAAAGTGTATTTTTTACTTGTACAGACAGTCGCCCGAAGCAACGCGCGTGCTTGCCCCTCAATTCAAACATCACTTAATTGTAGATTCAACTCATATCATAATTAAGATAAGTTATTTTCACAAAATATTGAAATCGTAAAGTTACTCTCATTTTAATTTACAAATAAACCATGATTTGAATCAGTATTGTTTGTTCTTTTTTGAAACTCAAACTGATTACTACTTACTGGACTTACTATTTTACAGTCAAATGAAAAAATATAATTCAACAAACTATAATTTCAAACGTAGCCATAGCTGAATTAAGTTTAAGAATTTGCTCAAAGGACAGGCATCTCCAAGGCGTATCAGTATTTGCACCAAAAAACTACCTAGAAATTTGTTGTATATAATTTGAGTGTTGTGACCCATAATATATTTTAAATGGGACCTATCAACCATCCTGGTTTTACGGGCTGAAACAGCGGGAGATGCTCGCGGAACTTGCGTATAGCACTCTGCCGCGCACATTTCTTGACTCCCTATAAATTAACTATCTAATGTAAAGTTAGTCTCAGTCGACACTGCGACTATGAACTTCTCCGTTATGGGGCGGACAAACACTGTCGGCCTTCAGCATTCGTCGTGTGCTCACCATTGGTGTACCGCTGGCTTTATTTTCCTTCAAATCCTTCGGGCGGCTTCCCTTCTTTCTTTTCTTTCTTCGCCTCTATTATAAACCCCACTCCTTATGTTATGCCACCGACGCATTCAAATAGCATTTATCGAACTCTAACCGTATACGTCTCGCGTACGCTACACGCCCTCCTCGTGTTAGCGTCACGGTTACCGATTGACTTAGATACTCACCGGGCACGGCTGCTACGGTGAGTATCTGTGTCGAATAGGACGGGAGGGATCGACACATTGCCACTACTGCGCATCCGACCTTGACTCGGCCCAGCACACGCTGGCGGAGTGCCCCGCGTGGGCCTCCGAGCGCCGAGTCTTGGTCGCAGAGATCGGGCGAGATCTGTCTCCGCCGGGGCATTGATGGCGGACGAGGGAGGTTGGAGGGCTGTGGCTTCCTTCTGTGAAGCAGTGATGCCCCAGAAGGAGGCTGCCGAGCGGGGTCGGGAGATGGCCGATCCCGCTCGAAGAAGACGGCGCCGGATTCGGTAGCACAGCTGCGGCACCGCCGCGGGTCGCCGGCGGGCGCGAGGAAGTCGCGACTGCTACGGCGACCCGGGATGGACCACGCTCCTTCCGTGGCCGGGGGGCGTCGTCAGTGGAGGAGACCGGGGGAGGTAGTGTAGCCTCCCCCGAGGAGGGCTCCCCTCTAGGCAGGGGAGCGGAGGCTGGGGGTTCCCGGAAGTAGCTTGATGTTCCCGGGGGCTCCCTACATGCCTGAGGAAGGCCATCCCTGAGGTTTTTAGTGGGTAGGCCTCCTCCTTCTGGGGAGGAGAGAGAGTGGAGATTCATACTTATAAATGATCTTCGATCTACTTATCTGTGCAAATTAATATAGGGTCTTTGTATAAACTTATACTTACTTCCGTTCTTTGCGCATAAAGTATGCAGTTATAACTTTGTTTACTTATTCGAATGAATTTTGTTGTACACGTGTTGATATTGTGAAAACTGGAACCAACTACATCCAGTGAACTAATTAGTATAGGACATTTGTTTAAGGTGTGTGCAAGGCGTGCTCGGGGTTTATTCGTGGCGTGCGCCTATGTACGAGTATAATATGCACAATGCACGTGCGGGACCGTGTTCCATCTGCACACATCCTAAAGATACATTGAAATAATTATTTTCCCTTTTTGCATTATAAAATCTACATTACTGAATACTGAACATCCAAAAAAAAAAAATAGGAAGAAATACCAGATACGCTTATTATTTGCATAATCGATGTTTTATGGCATGCTGAGATGTTAATATATAATTTTAAGTTTAACATGTTTGGCGCTTCAAAGGTTTTAAATTATAAGCAGAGACTTGATTGAAACATAGTTTCTTGTTTAATTTCTCAACATTATTGCAAAGTTGTATATACATACAACTTTGCAATAATGTTGAGAAATTATACAATTATACATTTCATTTCAATTGTATAAATTATCAATTATACAATTGAAATGAAACAACTCAACGAACACAATGAACAATTTAACTTGCATATATTTGATATTGCCACTGTTGGTCGATATGATTTAACTCGATCGATTGGATTTAACTGTAGTATATATGATGTTATAACATGTTGCTTTATTTGAAATAACTCTTCATATATAAGTCGCATAATTTAATTTTATCACATGATGGTTGGTAAGTTATCTTCTTGGATTTTCTTCTCATTATTACACGTATATATTTGTTGATATGTCACTATATAACATAGATCATATAGAAATAATGGGACGGGAAGAAGTAGCTAAACTTTGAATGGTAGCGTCGTTGTTTTCATTATTATTATTTTGCATTTAAGTGAAATTACACCAATGGCCTTGGTTTATGCCTTAGTTACTGTACTGCGATACTGTAGTGCGATATCTCATGATTGAATATAACATTATTTCCATAATAAAATTACCGTGAAAAGTGGCCAGAACACGCACGTAGCGTTGTGGCATACGTTCGTCATAGTAGGCGGCATACAGCGACACCCTAGTTCCCTCAACCTTCTGCCATACGGGATCGGATTCTCTGTCGCGCGACCAGGTGCGATTCTGAAAACAATACACAAAATAAAAATTATTTGAGAAAGCTATCTAAATTAGCATATAAGTAAGTAGATGACAATTAAGAATACACTATTAGCTGAGAAATATTGTATAAGTAACACTGCAACTGCAATTATTACTTTTGTAGTTTAGGGAGATGTGTGGCGTTTTCACAAAGCACTCAAAAACGCATTATAGTATATGCGTTGCAATCTTGACGTCTTCATTTGATAATTTTGCATAATTTGTGTGAAATACTAGGATATTTGTACATTTATGTGTATACGTTTTATGTTAAAAATTGTTACATTCGATGTGAGAAAGTGATGTCTTCATTTTATTCAAATTGTGCTCCTCAAAATTTTATGATTTATTCTTTTTATTAATTAAATAAACTGAAACTATTTTGACATCAATGTTTGAGATCAAAATGATTTCAGTATTATATAATAAAGACATTCATATTCAGTAGTAACAATCTAGCCTATTGACCGAATTTAAAACAAATTAGATTTAATACAAACTAATAATAGTATTTACGGTTTCGTAGAGAATGTTACATTTAATTGAATAACTTTAAAAACTGTTGATAGAATGTTCTAGGAACCAGCCCCCACGTGAGTAACTTTGGATTGAAATTAATTGTACTAAGGAAGAACTTTTGTTCTTTCATAATCATAACATTCCAGTTCTGCTTTTACAGCCCCCTTTTGTTATGGAGCTCTTAGTATAACACATGCATTATTCCTCAGGCGGTGTGATATAAAACAATAATGTAAATACATAACTTCTGTAAAGGTTTAAACTTGTAAGCCGACTTAGCCTTGAAGGCTGTATGGCAATAAATAAATAAACTTACTTTATGTCATATCCGCCCAAAATTAAACTATAAAGTTACATGTTAAATAAAATAATGGGTTAGTTGTGTATCAAGTTTGCGGTTTGTGGCACCGTGATCATTTAGCAGCAATGGCATAACAGTATGGTGATTTAAGAGTTTGTACTCCGTACTCGTTGATGTCTATCGTTTGACGATACACAACAAGTGACGGCTGTAGCCTGGATCAAGCGCATTAGATCCCCGCCCCTTTATCAAAATAAAGAAAAAGTCAATCTATATTTGTAATATTTTTGCAAAAGTAACAAAAAAAAAAGAAGTAACATTTTGTATGAAAATAAAACAATTGACCCCTAATATTTGCGAATGTTTGTATTTAATAAATGTACATTACTGTTCAGATTAAATATTTATTTATACCTTATGTAAAGTAAAATAAGCTATACAATTTCGAGTACGTGCCTTTATGAACATTTATATTAATTATTCGCATATTATGTAAGTACCCGTGAAGTAATTTGGGCGTTCTGTCACGGATCATAATGGTTGTCTTTTGTATGTAAATTAAGAATGTTTGAGTATTTATGTCGCATAAATATTTATAACATTTTCTGCAGAATCTAAGCATATTATACTGACTATATTAGTTATTAAAACTTTATTATATTATTATTATTTATTCCTTGTGATCTATACATTTCTACTACTTATGAAAATAACCATATTATATATTTTTTTTCATAGGAATATTCTACGATTCCGGTGTTTGATACTATTGCGTGAATTTGAAACGTTGGAGGTTATATTATTGATTTTATTTTTTATGCAGACAAATATTTACATGTCCAACTTCAAAATAAAAAGACGAATGTTCGTCTTTCTTCGAATTGATTAACAGCAACACAAAACTTGTAACGACAGGCCGGAATAATGATTCTGATTACATTATAATAGTTATTTTACATTATAATAAATTAATAATATACTTATGTTAATTTAAAATATAAAATTATGCCAAATTATGTGGTATACATATCAATACAAAATAAATAATAATAATCATTAAAATAAACTATCCCTATGAAGGTCATTTAAATCTCTGGTGTTGTTTTCACTTAGTATCTAGTAAGATGAATGCGAATGGCGTACTAATATTATTAATAGAAAATACTCGTAGTTTCGAAGCCTTAGTAGCCTGTGATGTAATGAACCGTTCAGTAAGACAGCAAATCAATGTTATTTTTAAATAAACAACAGAAATATTGAAGATATTGAGAATCGCCAAAATTTTCCAGCTATTTAAAAAGTGTATATTGAACTTTGATAATAAAAAGAAAACTTGTTTGTAGTTAAACATATGAGTTGTGTTTGTGTCAAATTTATTTATGTAAAATCAATTCTGAGATCAAGATCGGACAGGATATCGAGTGTGTAAGCATTTAATTGATTTAGTGGTGGCTCGTAAGCGTACCCTTCGCTTAGTTAGAAATACAATTTGCATAGGCAAGTTAAGCCAGTCAAGTTATGCATCATCTTGGGAACATCAGAACGTAAAGCTTGCTTTGGAACATGAAAAACATGTCATTAGATGACAGTATAGATGTTATATTACTATCAGCTCAAAGTCAAATTCAATGACTATGGTATTATATGCGTACTATCCAGAAACGTGTATAGGTATAACATTTTTGCATCATTATATTGAAAAACAAGCAGACTGATCACCTGATGGTAAGTGGCTATAATGTCATATGAGATTTCTATGGTCTTCCTATGTTCCTGTCTCATTGCAGCTAATAATAAAAACAGTGTACGATTTGTTATAAAAGATATAAATTTGATTTTATGGTAATTACGCTTATGTTAATTTATATTGTGTTTCTTTAGTCAGGTCAAAGAATCTGATAGATATAAGTATATCGGTTTCCGAGCACCAACAGTATTACATAAATACTGTTTTTGCAGCATACCAATCACTCGCAATGCGAAGATTCACAACGGACATGCGCCTTAAGCCGGGAGCTATTAGATGTCTCTCACGCGTCAACAGTTTGAAACCAGACATTCAAGCATTTTAATTACATTTCCCTTCATTATTATATCCTGGCAATCACCATGGACAACGCCTCGCTTATTGGGTTTTAAAAGGAAATAGCTTTAGGTGTTAATAAACAAGTGTAAAATCAACGCCTGTTTCATTTATGTCGAACCTGTTGAAAAATGAAAATTGAAAAATGTTTTTCATTTATTAATTTCATCACAAATTGTGTTTAGTTTGTGTTATCTAGTGAACACTAAATTTGAGAATGATTAGTTGTTTTTCGAAAGAATATTTTACCTAGTTATTTTAAACTGAACTAGGTACACTTTTTCTTATATATGACAATTGAAGGGCAAATTAAGTGGCAGTCATCAGGGCACATATGTCGAATCCTTTAAGTGGCAAACATACACTGGAAAGCGTTGCCTTGGTAGGTCTTTTACGAGACGGACCGATATTTAGTGAAGGTCGCAGGAAGGCAGCGGATGGTTACATCTCAGGACCGATTGGTGTGAAGATATTTGGGAAAGTTCTATGTCCACCAGTGGGCGTCTTTCGATTGAAATAATAATGATTATTATGTTTTAAATAACATTTACATATATTATTTATGGAATATTAAATTCTTTTTACCTATTACAAAGCTTTTAAACTAGTTATAAGGTGTTAGCGAATAGTAATGAAAATGCTGTTTACTAAGCAACATAGTTGAAGCTTTGCTTGTAACCATTTGTCTGAGTGTTTAGTGCAGAATCGTAACTTAGTATGCAGCCAGCGAGATTAAGCTGAATGGACGGAAGCTTTGCCAGCTCCGTACGACCTGCAGTTCATAACCAATAGCTGCTAAGCTTTTACGGGGATGATATCATCGTACGTGCGCAAAAATAACGAAACAATATACTAAATTATAAAGGAACATATAATAGGATATTTTCTTAATGATGTTGGGAATGGTGCTTGATTAATATTGCGTTGTTGCAAATATTATACACTTAATAAAATAATACTTATATACGATAGAATATTTTATTTATAAATCCTAATCCTCAAATTATACGAAAATATGTATTTTCAGATTCAGTGGTTTCACGTACACGTTGCTTCTTTATTTCTTTAAAATCGATATTGTAAAAGGTGTCTGACATTTATTTCTTTATAGCGGCTTCGCCGGCTTGGTATTGATTTTTCCTTTAGGAAAAGATATCTTCCGACCAGAAAGAGAAATTATTCTATGTACATTTATTGGGCGTCAAATTGTCCTTAGATCTAATTTTATCCAAATCAGATCAGCAGTGCCCAAGTTAACCCGAACATTGCTCACATACCAATTTTTAAGCTATGTATATATAAAGATTTTCTTTACCTGTCTTCAATGTAGGTTTAGTTTCATTAAATCGACTACTACTTTTTTATGGTGTAGTTTTATCCAATTAATTATTATCTCGTGTCGATGACGCTGTGTTGGCCTTGGTTTTGGTCCTCTACTCGGGAGGTTCAAAGATCGAAATTTCTGTGGTGTTTGTCATTATTTAAATGTAAAGTCAGTCAAGTTTTACTTTTGCATCACACAAAAACGCCGCTTTTACGAGCTGTCTCAAGGTCAACATGGAAAGTCTGACGCGTTATTGTTTGAACATTTATCCTGACGTTAAATATTGTACACTGGTGAAAAAACTATAGCATCATAATCATCATATCCGTCAATAGACATAGTATATTTTAATGCAATAAGGGCCTTGTCGTTGTAGCTGTCAAAACGTACGCATAGATTTTGTATGGAAATCCAATATTGTGATGTCACAAAAAAAGACAGTATATTTTAATGCAATCAGTGGGCGTACTCTTAAAAACGATATTCGATATATCGTGGACTTCGTCGTGTCGTATACTACTCTTAGTTACTATCGTCTAAAACATTTCAATGGACAATCGAACGAACGATATTAATTTTGACATAAGAAAGCCTCAAATGACAACGATGAATTGAATTTGACAGACGAACATTCGCAAAATAACCGTCAAATTTACGATAATTACAACAACACCTCAAACCGTATCGTATGACGTAAATTTTGCGTAAGTAAGAGTAACTAAGAGTAGGATACGACACGACGAAGTCCACGATATATCGAATATCGTTTTTAAGAGTACGCCCCTAGGGCCTTGCCGCTGTAGCTGTCAAAACGTACGCATAGATTTTGTATGGAAATCCAATATTGTGACGTCACTAACCGTATCATGGTAGTAGTGATATTGCAAATGTACACAAATTATCAATGAAACAACCTGGATATTTTGAGATAAAAGATGCCGTAAAAAGGTAGACATATTATTTTGATCTATTTCTATGAATGTTTATGTGACCTGTGTAAGTCATTTGAATTTGATATGTTATATCGAGCAGCGGAAAACGTATTAAATAGTTATATTAATATTAACATATCTTTTATAATATATGTTTAACTTCCCGATATGTTATAGATCACCAGTGCCGGCGATTGAGCTGGCTAAAAGGTACTTGTAAAATGAAATTGATTTTTGTAATATATTAGGTGACGTAGTATATATTATTTCCCATAATGAAAGGCTGACCTCAGATACATATTTGGTGTTCAAGTTATTTGGAATAAGTAAAACAAAAAATGTATACATACATATGACGCAACATTTCCTATGGATTTTTCCCAAGACAGAAAGCACAATTTTCCATTTGATACAAAACAAAATCTAACAATGAAGTTGCAAAACAAAAAACTTTGTTTATACCGCAAGACACATAAACACAAAAATATCACGATTCAGGTTACACCGTACGTGACCTCACGTCCCTGACGTTATAGGATGACGATCACATCGCACACGACACAGCTCATAGGAAGTCCAAAATAATTGTGCCGACAGTTATAAAAGATAGCATGCGACCTTATTTTGAAGAAATGTATGTAATAAATAAGGTAGCATATCATCATCATGTGAATATGATGATACGTTACCTATATTATTATTATTTTTGAAATTGGATCGTATCCAATTCAAAAAATAAATAATAAAAAACACAAACAAAATACTGTGTAGTGGCGTCGTGGAGACTTGCCAAGGGGTTTTCGTTATTTCGATAGTAAGTTGTTTTTGTTAATATCGTATTAATAAATCTCTCGTCTGTATATTCAATCTTTATATTATTTGGGGTTCGTATTGATCTAGTTTTTTGAAATTATTATAAACGAATAATATATTTAACAAGTGTGATGTGAACATTAATACTCCCAGAATAGAATTTAAAAATTCTATTCATCCATCGTATATGTACTAAATTTATTCAACATTCTCGTCCCAATTTATATGGGATCGAAGTAGTGTATTATTTGTCTAAGTAAATGTATTTTTTGTCTACTCATTTCTCCTATATAGCCACCTTGTCATCCCCACTAGCCACAGCACACTGTTATTTTATCGCGTCACTTGTTTCTTGGGTCTTTCCTCCTGTAATTTTCCCACTCACATTCATACTCGTCTTCTTTCTTGTTACAAAGCGTTGAACTCTACACATTTCATGTCCATATAATGCTAGTCACTAAACTACTAAGTACATATAAGTAAGGGCAAACCTTCTCTCTTCTCTTACCTATTACAGGGTGCCACTTTTCAGAAAATTCATGTCAGTTATGTCACTCAAAAACGGCTCAATTCAAATGATCACCTATTTATTGGATTTGGCTGCGAAGTAGCAGTAGCAGAATACCTATACCTATTATTAAAATTTTAGAAAAAGTAGAGAAAAAAAAGTTGGAAATTATTATATTTATTATAATAAGAGTTTCACTATTACTCCATCTTCCTTAGTTGAGAGGTCAGCTCGAAGTACGTCCGTTTAGGTGATATTTAATATAATAATACAAATATTTTTCATTAAACAACTTGAGTAGGATTAAATTAAAATACCCAAAAGTAATTAGTAAACAATTTTATTTCACATTGAAATTAAAGAAGAAAATAATACTCTGCTACAATAACAAAAATTGCCTAAGTTCATTTTAATCAAGGTAATAATAGACATAGATACACACTCAGATGTTTAAAAACCGCAAGATTATTTAATGTGTTACGAGCATTTATAGCTCACGTTTTATGTTAAAACAAAAAAAAAGATTTATCACAAATGGCATTTCCTTTGCAAAACGAGCAAAGTTATAAGCTATTATGTTTTTTGCTAAATTAAATGTGAATCTAGAGTTGTGTTTCAATGTGGTTTTGGTTATTACTGGGTGCTATGAAGCAGATATAATGATAATTTGGTTACGATTGTTATGATGTAAACATGCTATAACTGCGATCATTGACATTTTTATTTAAATTATTTAATCCCTATTTTTATTATATTTTTACAGTAGTTAGTTCTAACATCAAAGGAAAACATAATACGTCGTTATATGATCTTCAGGTTTTAATAATAGTAATACACGAGAAAGTTTATCGGTTCAGCTAGTGAACGATAACATACATTTTATGTCTTTTATTCAATACATTTTTATTGTACATTAATAATTATATTATTTATTTAAAAACCAGGGAGACTGATTTTATAAATTTTGTGCAGACATATCAATTGACAATAAAGTAATCAATTACATAATCAAGATAAACATAATTTTTAATAGACTAAGTTTACTATTTGATTATAAAAAAATAAACTACTAAATATTTTTTGAAAATCCACTGAATTAAATAATTCTCTATTCATTATTACTGTAATGATATCACTTTATGATGACAATACCCAGCACGTCAATGTCAATGACGAGCACTATTGGGCTTTGGTGCAAGACTAGTTTTGGCATGGACTTTAGTGGTTCTAACACTGCACTTTCATGGTGCACTTGCCACATTATAATCGAAACTACCACTATACTGAAACTACACCAGAAATGGCTCAACGCTAACATGCTTCTTCTACGTTTGTGTAATTTAACGTCTCTAGACTTATTCATTAAGTCTATAACAATACCGGGGGAGCGATGGGGGGAGCGCCCCGGAACCCGCGCACGAAGTGCCTAAGCGGGAGTGGCACCGACGGATTGTGGCGGCCTGGCGTGCGCAGCTCGAATTACGGATCTGCGCGCGCCAGCGGGCCGTCGTCGGTGCCGTACTCCCACGCCTCGAAGCTCCACGGGAAGGAGGAGGTTACCTACCGATTGACTTAGATACTCACCGGGCACAGCTGTTTCGGTGAGTATCTGTGTCGAATAGGACGGGAGGGATCGACACATTGCCACCACTGCGCATCCGACCTTGACCTGGCCCAGCACACGCTGGCGGAGTCCCCGCGTGGGCTTCCGAGCGCCGAGTCACGGTCGCAGAGATCGGGTGAGATCTGTCTCCGCCGGCATTGATTGCGGCAATGCTGGCGGACGAGGGTGGTTGGAGGGCTGTGGCCTCCTTCTGTGAAGCAGTGATGCTCCAGAAGGAGGCCGCCGAGCAGGGTCGGGAGATGGCCGATCCCGCTCGAAGAAGGCGGCGCCAGGCTCGGTAGCACAGCTGCGGCGCTGCCGCGGGTCGCCGGCGGGCGCGAGGAAGTCACGCCCGCGGATACGGCGACCCGGGATGGACCACACTCCTTCCGTAGCCGGGGGCGTCGTCGGTGGAGGAGACCGGGGGAGGTAGTGTAGCCTCCCCCGAGGAGGGCTCCCCTGTATCGACGGGGGAGCGGAGGCTGGGGGTTCCCGAAAGTAGCTTGGCGTTCCCGGGGGCTCCCTACATGCCGAGGAAGGCCATCCCTGAGGTTTTTAGTGGGTAGGCCTCCCCCTTCTGGGGAGGAGAGCCCCACATAACCGCCGCCTCGCCACAGCCGGGGTATGTAACTTAATGCATTTTCCTCAGGGGGAACAAAAAAAAAAGTCTATAACAATAAGCGACAAACATTGGACCACCTCAAGGTTCAATATTCAACATGTAATATTGGCCAAATTGGGTTCGACGTCAATTGCGTCAAAATCAAGTATTTTCTAAAGCGTAATTGTAGCGGGCACACCTCGTTGGTATGGTTGCATGCTATATATATATATATATATATTTAGTTGTAATTAAATTTTAAACCAAAATAATAATTTACAATGGAACATACAATGAGTCACTGTTAATGATAAAGCCATAAGGTGATAATTATATATTTTTTTATTTTTATAACAATTAAATATTGCGTTAGGTACTAAATTATTTTTATAAACAAAACGGATTTTAATACAAAACCATAGAAAAACATTGTATTACTATTAGGTTTTTTTTTAAATTTATTTAAGCGAAATCCCTGACGTAAATATCATCAAAACTTGAGCTCTTAAAATACAATGTCACATAAAATAACTACTTAATCATATAATATAAAAGTATGTACGAAATATATAATAAACAAGTATCAACATTGACTCAAAGTTAATGTCATACACATTTAGATTTAGTTATGATAGAACTTTGATAGTATATTTTAAATCTAATATAAAACGTGCTTAGAAAATTAATAAATAAAAATATGTACAGAGTGTAACTTGACAACATTATTGGTAGTACTCATCCCAGTCATTACTTATGGTAATACGATTCTACCGGAATACTCAAGATAGTCAACTAATAGTTGAATATGTCTCATAATTATTACTGCGCTCAATCGACCCTTGATAGGATAGATTCAAGTTCTATGCAGTAACACTGGTTTTGTAACGTACTTTATAATAGCTACGTCGAAAATGTATGGATGAATGCTCACATACCTCATTAAACATACGCATGTTTAGTTTCTCCTTTAAATAGAACTGTAATTTCGCTTTTTATGATATATGAGCTGAGACTAACAAAAAAGTGACATTTAACTTATTACTACGCAAAAAAGAAGAACCATTTTACTATTTGAATAGTGTAAAATATATATTGTATAGATTTGGAGTAAAATAAAAAATTACGCGCATGCATGTAATGATTACTATAGTGGAATTGAATTTTGCCATTGCTAGTTGGAAAAAATAACAACTTGAAGCATTCATTAACATGCCATTAACTTCACGATCAGGTCATCAATGTCTAATGTAAACGAAAGTTTCTTCTTTGAGTTATTTGGTAAATTATAGAGAAAATAACGAAAATAGTTTATTTCTCCATATAAATGAATTTATTTATTATAAAGTTGATGTTATTCATACATCTCTCCCCATCGCATAAAGGGTATCTCCCAGCCTGTTTTAAGTTACGATGTAAAGGATTTAGTTCACTGCGTTGGCCCAGAATGGGTTTAGCGACTTTACATAAGTTTTTAAGTTTCATCGCAGGGGATAGCCTGCTCAAGATGGTTACATTCACCAAATAGAAGCGTTGTAGAAATTACCTATTATACGAAAAATACACTGATACGTGATCGTTTATAACAAACTACAGGCCACCAACCATTTTTAAAAAAAAAAATTCTTGTTCATAATAAGTCAGTACTAATTGTGCTTCCAACTTCGGGTTTATTATTTTATAGCGTTTCTGTGAAAATTTCGATCACACTCCTCAGCGGCCGCATTCTCATAGAACTCCTGAGTCGAATTTCGTTGTACTCGCTCCAGTAAGTAGTCACTCAGCCAGACATCAAATGCTTTTATGTAGGTATACAAAGATATTACAAAACTATTATCGCAAAGCAGAAATTACATTTTAGGTTGTCCCACTATTGAGAGATTTAACAACTGGGTTGTAACAAAGTATTAAATACTTCAAAAAACTCCACCCAAGTACAAACCGGACTCGCACACCGAAGGTTCCGTAGAAACATTGAGTTAAATAACCAACAGGGAATATAAAAGCATAATGACACCGCAAAGGACAATGGCGATTTTCTACGTTATAAAATAATAATAACATCTAAAAATATCTTTATTACAAATAATGATTATTCAGTTTTTTATTTACTTCTAAGTCTGCCAAAAAAGAGAAAATCGGATGACCTGTTTAATAAGAAAGACTATGCCTAGTTCCAAATGCGAGTTCTTTTTGTTGTGGATTCGATTCTTGTCTACTGGCTTGTCTTAACATATGGTGGGTTATTGAAACATGGAATATTAAATACATTATAAATTACAGCCTGTCTTGCTTTTATATGTTCAATTTTAAGTATGATTAAATACAATTAATTAATGAGTATTATTATTACTAGAAATTACAGTTATTGGTTTTATCTGTGATGAAGAATAAAAATACAGTGCTGTTTCATTTACTCGTCGGTCTTGTAAGAGGGAGCTAAGGACTTGAGCGCAGTTACATCTTTATGAAGTGAAAACTTGACACAAAACCTTACAGCAACTTGTCTGGAAAATATAGTATAAGTAAGACAGATTCTTTACGCCTAAGAAGTTTGTGCCCAGCACTGGAACGCTTAATAGCAATAGTAAATGAATGATATTTAGTTATGTATAATGCTCAGATTTTCTTGATTTTGTTAACACTGTAATGTATCTTTCTATGAAAGATACTATTATATATAGGCTTATGTTTTGCAAATTTTTCAACAATAACTTATTATATTAACAGAGACAACATCGACTTTGTACAATTTAAAAAGTGGAAATTTAAAGTATATTTCGGTAAACCTAAATTGATATTATAATAAACACATTATTTTATTTATAAATTTCTATTTCCAGGTTTTTTAATTGTTTCAATAGTTATTCAACAGATTCATTCTTGAAGAAGCCGAATTCAACAAACAAACAGACATCACAACATCGATATAACCAAGCCGTCCTTTCAAGTTGTAAGTGATATAACTTAAATGATTTTGTTATGTATGTAGAATAGAAAACATTGTTGACCACAAGCACATATACAAAACAGATACAATAATTCAATGAATGGCCAATTAAGTAGAAATAACTAGAATATTAGAATGATTGTTCTTATCTCGTTACAATAAAAATCATTAAAAATACGTTCTACTGTAGGACCCTGTAAATACTATGAACTTTTGTACCTAAAAGGTTTATTTTTCTTTGGAATAGAATGAAATTTTCTTTTCGCCCGTCTCATTTACTTTCACCGCTAAGCATTCATGAATGGCAGACGAACACAATAAAAAGCACTTAGCTGCTTAGTGCCTCGATGTGCTTTATTTCTTTTTACGTGAGATCGTTTTAAAGGTCGCTCGTCTCAGAACTTTTGGTATTTGAGGTACAAATATAAGGGGTTTATTTTTTTTGCAAAGATTTTGTATAGGTAGGTATGATTGTGCAACTCTCATGCTTTGCTCATGTACTCAGAAATTCAAAAATAACAGGATTAATTAAAGTTAATCCTATTATTTTTAAATTTCTTTTTATGTTTATTATTCAATACAGAATACACAAAGTTGATTCTAATACCTGATAACTATAAGACGTAAAACAGAATATGAGAAACTTGCAATATTGATTGTACTTATGCATAATAATAATCACGAAAATAACACTATTTTCGTATCAAACGATAATCAAGACTGTTAAGTGAGAAAAGTAACAATAAGTCTATAAATATTCATTTTACATTGTTATTAAAACATCTTTTTACAAGGTTCCCAGAGTAATGTGTGCGTGAGCTCGAACTGTTGGTTTTTACCTGACATTTCTCGCCTAGACTAGGTTCATCTAAAAGGAAAAGGAAACAAAAAATACGTTTTCTAAAAATACGAAAAACATGCATAGAACTAGTTTATGTATTAGAACTGATTTATGTTGAAATTAGTGTATTCTTTTATGTAATATATAAAAGTAAAATTTAAAAGGGTTCAGAGTACGAGATGCCACTGAGCCTATTAAAAATGTTATAGAAAGATGAATGTGCAAAAGAAATAATAATTAAAAGATTTTCATATATTACCATGTGTATCTCAGTTGTGTAAAATAGTGTTACAACAGCAACAGATTTAATTACATTACTATTTGTAAATTTAAATTACAATATAAATGAGAAAACTTGTAATGATATATAATGAAGAAAGTCTAAAAATTTTGGATCGGTTTTTATGAAATTTGTAGAGAACATAGTATAATTTTTACCCCGGGGAATCTATCTATCCTGTAGGAATAAATGATGACAAAAATTTAATTTGATTAAAAATCGATTTTATTGTAGTTATTCACGAATAGTTTGCAACTTCAAAGTTATATCTCATGGGGTCTGCTTTATTCAAAGTCTGCACGGTTAATGATTTTTGACGTAAAGATACACAAGGCATTATTCAGTGTATAAGTCAGCGAAATGTCATGTACGAAGCTTATAACAATCCCTTGGAGTTAGATACTACGGTAAGCTTGCAGTACCGGTTTTAGTGCACTGCTTCCTTGTTGGCTATATCTTATTCTTGTGATACATGGTTTTATTATTCAACCCGTTTTCAGTGCTGTAAATATTAAAAAAAAATATGATGTAAATATTTTCTTAAATATTTTAGTATATTTTTTGTTCATTGACCATTTTATTTACGTAATTAGGTAATCATTTTATACATAAAAATAAATTTAAACCCTCTTTAATTAATTAGATTAACTACAACTTAATATTTAATAGTCGATAAACAATCTATTCGCATATAATCATTATTTGGTGTAAGAAACTTTTATTCCATCTATAATTTTTCAAATAGGATTTCGTCTCTAATTAATTAGTCTATTAGGTATATCGATTAGGTACTAGTTGTGTGTCGTAGTCAATGCGAACACATGTCAGTGCATTTAGGATAAGTTCAATTACTATCAATAAATTGTCGAACATTAAGTGATACCTTAAATTGACGAATTACTGAACCAAATAGTAAATCATTAATATCTATTTAATACGTATAGCGGCCTATAAATTCATCAATAAGAACAATATCAAAGTTATTGTTTTATCGTTTTTGACCTCTTAAAAGATACAATCTGGTTATGTGATCCATGACGATGTGAAAAAACCATGAAAAGCTTAAATAATGTAGACAAGCAATAAATAGTTGTAGTTTCCCACGGCACTATATTGTCGGCACATGATTAAACTAAGCCTCATAGCTCCATAATAGTGATTAGATATAAATAGCTTCATCGCTACATATTATAAGAACCTAATCAACATAATTTGCGAGAATGTTGCTAAATTTGCATAATAAATGGATTGCTATGGAAACTAAAATAAAATTTCTTTTATAAATATTATAAATAAAGTTAATTTAAATAAAACTTACTGACGATACGCTTGTATATAAATTACAGTTTTTCAAATGTATGCGCATAGTTACTATTAATTAATTTTAGTTACCTTTGTCTATTCAAATAACTTAATATAGTATTTTTTTCTGCTTTATGACGCTGAAGTTAGCGAATAACTATTACGTACAATAGTAAATTTGAAAAAACCTAAAATAAATTAATATGCAATTATTATTAGTGACTCTAAAAACAATAATTGTTTCTACCTTATTAGTATATAGGGCATAATAATTTTTTATTATATTTTCTTTTTTTATTTTATTTTTCTAAGAAACCATACAGCGATATACAGACTATATTTTCTACAGTATGTGCCAATACCAAGGCCAATTTAATTTTGTTTTTGGAATAGTTTTATAGTCAATTATTGGTAGATAATTTTGTGTATCAACAATACTAAACATGTTTGATAATTAAGTGATAGGCAAATTATAAATATACCCACTATATAAGGTACATCTGGGACTGCGGGAAGTCGGTCGCACGTGACAGGAGAAGGTCGATCCATCTCTGCCTGCTTGCCCTCTGAGTAAGCTATGATTGTTTTCATTGTGGACATTCTTCCTCCCAAATTTCCCTGGCGGCTACCCCAGCGGACCCCTGCATGCCATTCATTGACAGAAGCAATCCAGCTCACGCAAAACACAGTCACACCTGCTAGAAGAAATTTAATCACACGCACAAATTTCCTCGCATTACACGGCATTGTATTTCTTATGCCATGACTATTGAAAAATAAACGTCTGTTGGTGTTACCGCGCTAGCGTCTGCTGATAGAGGTGCGGGCGGCCAACGCGCATGCGCTCTCGGCGCGCTACCATGGCGGACTGCGCTGGATCAGCTGATAGCGTATCAACAATGCGACCCTCGCGGCTAATCGTCCTAAGCGCTCAACGTGGAAATCTAGTTTTCTATACCAGTTTTTGTCCTGAATTCTCTCGAGTTAACGTGAATGCTAAGCGAGTTGTTCTCTGTAAAAAGCTCATATTGGAGGTTCAACCAATCTTATACGGAACATGAATCTTATAAGAAAAAACTACTTACCCGCTCTTCTAGTTATTAGTAATAGTTATTGCATAAGAGCGATTGCCCACTATGTTCTCTGTAATTATTGGGTTGGTAAGTACGTAGCCCAAGGGTGAATAAATTTACATAGTTGCAAATAGTGAACTTAACCAAGATTGCCTTTTTCTCGTCTTATTGAGAACTTCATAGCGCTTCTGAATATAATTAGGCATCTCTTTCATCAACTCATGTCGGTATTTACCTGAAACGAAACTAATTTACTTAACCGCAGTAGCTTACATAGTGAGGTGGCCGAGTCGATTACAAAAACCATCGTTTTTGTTGGATCGACAAACAAGAGCAAACGTAAACGTACCCGATGATTATTTAAAAGACTGACTCGTTCCCTCGTAAATTACAACGGACAATTTAATAAACACATCAAGTCTTAAATGCTTTTTCAATAGCTTCAGATTACATCGGAGGGTATTAATTTGGCGTATCTTATAAAGCTTCTGCTCTTCAATAATTGTAGGTGGTGCTCGCATGCATTTGTGTGTTACAAATGTTTTAAGAACGCCAATTAACAAATAAAACCGACCTTGTTATTTAGCTTCGACGTTTGTCGAGATAATGTATTGTTTTGTATTCTTTAAACAAATAAAAATTAACAATCATATGAGGTTTATTTATATAAAGTACAATAGTACCTCGTAAGGAAAAGTAAGCTCGTATAATTTTATTTTATAATCTTTATTTTACGACGTATAAAAAGGTTGTTAGCTCAGGAGTTTAAATGTAAATTAGTTATGAACTTGAAATTGCTTCAACGAACGATAAGTGAAGCATAAAATGATTTCCGGTGAACTGTGATCGCGATTCCCACAATACTGTGTTAACATCTTAAAGTCTTATTATATAGGCTCTTGTAATTTCTTTCAGATATTATATTATTGTATAGATTTGTGCCATAACTTTCTATTGTTGATTATAACAAAGATTATCCTAAAGACACGTCTTTGCGTTTGATCGTTTAGTAATAATTATACATAATAATAACACTTATAAGTACACGATTGTGTACAAGATAAAATTATAATTTACTTTATCAAAAAATATATATAGTTATAAAGAAAATCTTTTCTTTTTATTACCAAGGCAAGCTATTATGAAAATCCTATTAAAAGGCTTTTATATGGCATTAACCCAAATTACCGCTTAGAAAAACTCTTCCTTTTTATTCATTTAATTTCTTAATAAGTAACACTTACTAAGTACTTAACTCTCAAAAAACATAATTTTCCCTCGCTTCATAACTAGTATCATTGATACTCAACTTCTATTGACTAAAATGTGACGGTATAAAACTTTTTTTTGCTATAAATTGACAAACAAGCAAGGTGGCCTGTTGGTAAGTGGATACCGTCGCCGATAGTGGTTCTATGTGGTTCCTGCAAGATTAGCGACGAATCTACAAGCGCCATAAATACACAGTGTATGTCGCTTGTGACATAAGATATAAAGTCATATCAGTCCCTAAGCTTCATGTATCTTCAGTGACTTCGGGATTTTAAATATGACTGATCGTCAAAGAATTTGGCAAAAACGGCAAAACAAGGAGATTTTTCCCCTTTTCGTCTCTATTTACGGCTCTATTTCCTCTCTGGCGGTATGGAGCACTATCACTGTGTTTCCTTAACTAAATGCAGTGTTTATTTACACCCGATCAACAGAACTTGTTATGCAAGATGCAAGAACGGTTCTGCGTAAAATATTGTTCATATCTTTGTAGATAGTTCCAACTTTGTAGAAAGGATGGTTGGTTTAGATGGCTATGTACTTATTGGATGCTTAATATAGGTGGCTGCAATGCGCAGTACGCATCATTGACGAAGTAGATGTGTCCAAGAACCTTGAGATCGTACAATTACTCTGGGATCTTACGTTACTAAGCGTACTCATTGTTTCACCAAGGTGAGAGTTCTTAAGAACTTTTTTACTCAGAGAACTGGTATAAGTACTAGTCTCCTCCTACCATTATAAAATCATGCGTATTACTCTGCGGCGAACGAATAAATTTGGCAGCTCATATTTATGTGTTACTATAAAAATTTTGAAATCTTGCATTCTAATTAGTTCCCCTTCTTACAATCATCTTCTGGGTGCTTTAAATGAGGCGTGAAGAAGGTGCCACGACGAAGATGTCTGGTACTAATGTAATTTTCTTATACTAAGCATCTGGGGTGTAAGGGGTTCCAAATTACACCCAACGGGACCCAAGCCAACCTCACCTGCTCGTGGTGCACCCTGCCAATCAACTAACGAGGCTCTGACGCTCCCCACCAACCCGCACTGGGCCAGCGTGGTGGCAGACGGCCCAAATCTCCCCAAATGATTGTTTCCCAACAGAAAAGGCCCCTAGTGCCCGGCGGTACCGGAGGCCGTGCCGACGGCGACGGACGTTGGTACGGTGCCGGTGCCAGGGGTGCTAAGAATCCCCGGGCGGCGGACATTAGCCGTCGAACGACCTTGGCCCTGGCAACATATAACGTACGCACACTGCGGACCGAGGAGAAGCTGCTGGAACTGGAGAAGGAATTGAGCGAAATTCGTTGGAGTATTGTAGGACTATCCGAAATCCGAAGAGAGGGTGAGGATACGATGGTCCTGAAATCCGGCAACCTGCTCTATTTCCGGGAGGGCCAAAATCTGTCCCAAGGTGGTGTCGGGTTCATTGTCCACAAGTCTCTCGTAAACAATGTTGTACAAATCGGAAGCGTGTCGAATAGGGTAGTGTACCTAATACTCAGAATCACCAAACGGTATTCGTTGAAGGTCATTCAGGTGTACGCGGTGTCGTCGGCGACTCAACAAACAGATCTCGAAGTCTCTTACTCGCGACATACGCCAATTTAATACTGAACGTATTAAAGAGGCAATAGAGCGAAACAAAGGCTCCAAGGTGCTCGCAAGAGATCTGTCACTGGGACAGAGTCTGCTGACGAAGCCAGAGGACGGCAGAGTCGTCACATCCCGACCTGAGCTTATGGCCGAGATCGAACGCTTCTATGGACAACTTTACGCGACGACGCAACCACCTGTTATTCAGGCTTCAGACCCTAGAGCCAAATTAACCCGGCACATCAGCGAATCAAATCAAATCAAATCAAATCAATTTTATTTGCATAAAACATGGTTGTATGTAACAAGGTCATATAGTTTTTAGTTCCGCACATTTCGCCATTTTATACAGCATGCAAATATTATAGTTAAAATGTAGTGTTACAATATTAAACTAAAGATGAATTGTTAGATTATTCTTACATATGTCACTTGAAATTGAAAATTATTAAATTGTATAATATCATAAGTTTCTATTACTATATTTCTAAAACTATATTACTACTATATGACTATATTTCTAAAATTATCACTGTTATCGTTTATATTTTGACACGTTTTCAACAGTTCACTTGATGTTGCATTCGGTTTCACCACAGATGATATTTGGTAGTTTTCATAATTGCTATTAATTCTTGTTCGAATTAATTGCGAAGACAGGCCTGATATTTGTTGTCCACCAATTATTAGTATTTCAGGTCTATTACACATAAGATTCAAAGTAGTAGAGTCTTTTTCCTGTATATATTTTTGTGAAGTCATGTAGTCTGTGTTATTACAATCTTTAATAAAATGCTTTCTTTTCGTTGTAGGTTGAGTCATATCTTGTCCGCACATTTCGCCATTTTATACAGCATGCAAATATTATAGTTAAAATGTAGTGTTACAATATTAAACTAAAGATGAATTGTTAGATTATTCTTACATATGTCACTTGAAATTGAAAATTATTAAATTGTATAATATCATAAGTTTCTATTACTATATTTCTATTACATGTTCCTCTTATTTTTTATTTTAATAAATGTCAGGGTATTCTTATTATATGTCACATAAATTGAAATTAGGTTAATAATTAAATAATAAATATGTAGAACTATGTATTATCCTAGATCATTATATTATTGTTGTTAATTCAATTGTATTTCATTTATTTTATATTACAATTGTCATTTTATTACGTATTCTTTTTATTATTTTCTTATTATTTGTCACGAAAATCCATAAATTCTTTAATAGAGTAAAAACATTTTTCACTAAGCCATTTTTTCAAGTTAATTCTAAAACGACTAAGTGGCAGTTCTCTTAAATTTTTTGGAATTTTATTGAAAATTCGAATCGTTGCACAATAACAATTATTTTTATATACTTGTGTTGACATCATTGGAAGTTCTAACTTAGTTTGATCCCGTGACAAGTATTTTTTGTTTGTACTAGATTTTATAAATAACTCTGGATGTTTTTTAACAAACATACCTACCTCTAATACATAAAGTGAAGTTAATGTAAGTATGTTGAGTTTCCTAAAAAGAGGCCTACAAGAATCTAATGGACCTGCACCACATATTGCTCTGACACATCTCTTCTGTGACAAAAAAGCCTTATTGACATGACAGGAATTACCCCACACAAGCAATCCATATCTTAAAACTGAACCCACATAACCATGATAAGCCATCTTAGAAGTTTTTTCATCTGTAACTTTCCGTATTTTTTTAAGCGCATAAACAAATCTATTTACCCGACCACACACAGTTTTGATATGTTCTAACCAATTACAATTTTTATCTAATGTTATGCCTAGAAATTTTGCAGTGTCTATTTGTTCAATATCATGGCCCTTATAGCTTATTGTGAGATTTTTAGCTGTGCTGTTATAATTTCTAAATTGTAAACATTTTGTTTTTCTTAGATTAACAGATAGATTATTACCACTGAGCCAATGTGTAACATCCTCAATTGTGCTATTTATTGATCTTTCATAATTGGTATTTTCTGGTATAACTATAGATATATCGTCTGCAAATAATGTACAATCATGAGTGGTAATTTTTGGTATGTCGTTTATATATATCAAGAAAAGGAGAGGTCCCAAGACGCTTCCCTGTGGGACACCGCATCTGTTTATTTTGTAAGCAGATCTATATGTGCCCAAGGTTTGTGTTTTATCGACACGATTTATTTCAACACATTGTTTTCTATTCTTTAAATAACTCTCGATCCAGTTTATTGCTTGACCTCGAATACCATAGCGCTCGCATTTTTCCAGTAAGATATTGTGGTTCACAAAATCGAATGCACTGGTCATATCGAAGAAAATTGATGAAACCTGTTTTCTTTTATCTAGGTTTTCAGTGATACGTTTAAGCAAAGTAAAAGCAGCTAGAGTTGTAGATTTATTTTTCCGGAATCCATTTTGATCATTAGTTAAGATATTATTCTTGTTTAGAAAGCTAGTAATACGACTGTGCATTAGCTTTTCATATATTTTTGAAATTATTGGAATTCGAGTAATTGGTCGATAGTTAGCGATATCTTTTTTGTCATCTTTTTTATGAATCGGCTTAATAATAGATTTTTTGAGCTTGTTCGGGAATACACCACTACTAAAGGACATGTTTATCAAATGACTCAGTACCGGCGAAAGTTCCTGACTACACATTTTTAGTATTTTGGTGGATATATTGTCATAACCTACAGAATTTGTGTTATTTAATGAATTAATTGCTTTTATTACTTCGCTTACTGTACAAGGTCTTAGAAATATTGAAGAATTAATTGAGTCAATTTGTTTATAATTTGGATATTTGTCATTAATTTTATTAGTTTTATTTATGTAATAGTTATTAAATATGTTTGCAATATTAGTTGGATCATTTATAATATTCTTGTTATATTGAATCATTTTTATGTCATGGTCACGCATATCTTTATTTTGTTTATTACCAATTATTGCCCATGACGCTTTACATTTATTTTTCGCTTTCATGATAAACTTGCTATTTTCTATTCTCTTAGACAAATTAATACATTTTTTAAGTTGTCTATCATACTTTATATATTTTAATTTAATATCATTATTTTTGCGATTATTATAGCATGCATATCTTAGTTTTCTTTTAGTTAGAGTAGATGCTTTTATACCTTTTGTCAACCACTTAGGGCAACTATGCTTCGCTCTAATCTTTATTCGTTTAAATGGAAAGCATAATTCACACAGTAATACTAAGTCGTCATGAAATATGTTAAAGGCTTTATTACAGTCTTCTTCGGTAAATATATCGGACCATGACAAGCAAGAAATATATTTCTTAAATTTCAATATATTATCCTCACCGTAATCCCTCCTTCTTATATACATATATGTAGGGCCTTGTTTATAGGATGTAGGGAACTCAAGGCTTTGGCCAGTATTGTGGTCTGATAAGTATAGATTGTGTACGGCCCCCACGGCATACCCCATGTTGCTAATAATATGGTCAATACAGGTAAGTTGACGAGTTGGCAAATTTATGTGTAATTGTAAATTGTGAGTTTGTAGGATATCTCTAAGTATGTCCGCTGATGAGTCCTTTTGACTAATAGTATTTATATTTAAATCCCCTGCAATTATAATACGTTTATTATCTTTTAGGTCTAATTTATGTAGAAGCATTTCCAGTTTATTAAAAAATATCTGAATATTAGATTTAGGTGTCCGATATATGCATATAACAATACATTTAAGCGCTGGTATAACGACTCCATAGCATTCATAACATCTTTCACTGGAAAATTCATCGCACACTTGTAAGGGTACGCTATTTATATATTTATCTAGCGAAGACATAGCGAAGACATCCCGGACGTCAGCCTGTATGAGATTAGTGTGGCTCTCAAGCAGCTCAAGAACAACAAGGCGCCGGGTGATGATGGAGTTACAGCCGAGCTACTGAAGGCAGGCGGACTACCAGTACGAAAGGCCCTTCAGAGACTCTTCAACTCCGTCATACTCGATGGCAAAACGCCTAAAGCATGGCACAGGGGCGTGGTGGCACTGTTCTTTAAAAAGGGGGATAGAAGTCGATTGAAGAACTATAGGCCCATCACGCTCCTGAGTCATGTTTATAAGCTGTTCTCGAGAGTCATTACGAATCGTCTCGCGCGCAGGCTTGACGACTTCTAGCCTCCCGAACAAGCCGGATTCCGAAAAGGCTATAGTACCATAGACCACATACATACGCTGCGGCAGGTTATACAGAAGACCGAAGAGTTTAACCTGCCACTATGCTTGGCGTTTGTGGATTATGAGAAAGCCTTCGATTCCGTCGAGTCATGGGCCGTGCTTCAGTCTCTCCAAAGGTGCCGTATAGACTATCGATACATCCAAGTGTTGCAGTCACTGTACAAAAACGCCACAATGTCAGTCCGTCTTCCGGACCAGAAGTCGAAACCAATACACCTCCAGCGAGGTGTCAGACAGGGCGATGTGATTTCGCCGAAACTGTTCACAGCTACGCTGGAGGATGTGTTTAAGCTTTTGGACTGGAGAGGACTGGGCATTAACATCAACGGCGAGAACATGACGCACCTTCGCTTTGCTGATGATGTCGTAGTCATGGCCGACACCATGGAAGACTTGGGCATAATGCTCGAAGACCTCAGTAGAGTTTCACAACAAGTGGGTCTTAAAATGAACATGGACAAGACGAAAATCATGTCGAATCACCATGTAGCACCCACTCCTGTGAAGGTTGGAGGCTCTACACTGGAAATTGTTGACGAGTACGTTTACCTGGGACAAATAATCCAACTAGGTAGGTCCAATTTCCAGAAAGAGGTAAATCGGCGGATCCGACTCGGCTGGGCAGCGTTTGGGAAGCTACGCGGCATATTCTCGGCCCATCTACCGCAGTGCCTCAAGACGAAAGTCTTCGATTCGTGCGTGTTGCCAGTGATGACATATGGAGCAGAAACCTGGCCACTCACAATGGGCCTTATAAGGCGGCTCAAAGTCACCCAGAGGGCAATGGAGAGGGCTATGCTCGGAGTTTCTCTGCGTGATCGAATCAGAAATGATGAAATCCGCAGAAGAACCAGGGTCACCGACATAGCCCGAAGAATTGCGAACCTTAAGTGGCAATGGGCGGGGCACATTGCTCGCAGGACTGACGGCCGTTGGGGCGGAAAGGTCCTGGAGTGGCAGGCATATGCTGGACACCGCAACGTTGGTAGGCCTCCCACAAGGTGGACCGACGATTTGATGAAGATCGCGGGAAGGCGCTGGATGGTTGCAGCGCAGGACCGATCTGCGTGGAGATCCTTGGGGGAGGCCTATGTCCAACAGTGGGCGTCTATTGGCTGAAATGATGAAGCATCTTCGTATTCCGACACTATTTCACTTACCATCAGGTGGGATAGAGTAATTAATTGATCCAATTTCACGTTTTGCCAAGTTCACCATTAAATGTCAAAAAGAGAAGCACTTCTAGTGAAATGGACTTTCCTTCTTAGGCTTAACTTATTTTATTTGTTTGTCCGGAGTAGAATCTCTTCTAGTTGTAATGGATCGTGATGTAGATACAGGTTACATATCCATGAATCTGATATAAGAGTGCAAGGCAATCCGAGCATTGTTAATTAATTCCGGTAGATAGGATCGATCGATTAATACAAAGTTTCAATTGGCCCTTAGTTGTTTATAAGACGCCAATTATATTCGGCCGAAGAAAAGAATTTATATAAGGATTTTATTGGCATAAATACAGCCAATAAATTTATAATAAACCATTTAAAATCTTTGTTAAAAATCTTGAAATTGTATACAAATATAAATAATAGAGAATAACTTGTGCAGTGATTATTGTTGCAGTAATTATTAAGAGAAAATATATTATTTTATTCATAAAATTAACAACAAATTTATAAATTAATATTAAAAGAAATAGTAATGTTATCAATTCACTATGTTACCAGTTGTATCACCGCACAAAAAAGCCTTCCCATAGACCTAGAACGACACACTGTTACTAAACATTAGATGCCCGTACTCTAACAATACTCATAAATCCAGTTTCAATATAAATAAAAAGTAATTGTGCATCGTCTATCACGCAAAATGACGTCTAAGCCGCTAGTTAGCGGCCATGTCGCAGTTCGTATTGAAATGCGGGCTTTATCGCGGCCAGTGTATCTCGTTCGTTAGTCGCGCTCGTAGACTGTTGAACTCGCGATCGGCGTTAGAGAGGCAATAGCCACTATAGCCGGCCCTCCCGCGTCCTTTTTTATTTCACTCGCAAATCTTAATAAAGGCCCCATTGTGCGTTCTAAATGGATGCGGTAGAGCCAAGGGTTATTCAATCAGTCTGGACTGCGGTTAAGGTCTTATTGCTTTTTGCGTTGCGACGTTTGAACTGTTTCGACTAGACCACTTGCGATGGTAGTGTCGCATATTTAGTTTTTGCCTTGGATTTAAAAATTATAAAATTTTGCTAGCTATTATTTATTTATATTTACCTAAACACGATATCAGCAATATCAAATACTATATGTATGATAGATAATTTCACAGGCTTCCAGTTATATAACATACTTCACTTTTCCATTTTGTCAATTTTGAATATAACTATTATATTCAACATTGTCAAAAAACAGCAACAAAGACAATAAAAATCTAGTCATGAGTTTAAAAACATTATATAAAGTAAACAGTTCAGCGTGTTTTTAAAGCTTTGGGGCGTTTAAGTCGTCTGTATCACGGTTATTGCAATCGTTGTATGTTCTCATTAATCTTTTTAACAGCGAGAATTTACATAAGTTGTAATTTTTTTTTGTCGGTTTAATATTAATATTCAGATACCAAGAAGACAGTTGACTAATCTATACTCCTTGAATATGCCGTAGGATTTCGACCACCCAGTCACCACGGCACGGTGTGGCAACTGCCCGGTTAACCTCCCTCCGGAATCCCTATGAAAGATCGGATTAAGCCCAATTCACCGAAATGACCTTCGTAGGACAGGTCCAGTGGTATAAACGAACCCAGACTTCATCATGGGCGAGCCAGGTTACACGTTTGCGACCCCCAAATGAGTGGAAAGCTTAAATCCATAAATCTCGATTAGTAGTTAACTGAACGGGCTGGCTTCATTTCCGCTACTAGGGAGTTTAGATACATCCTAGACTATCTTACTAACTCTACGAGATCCTACTAACTGGAATATTAAAAACATGTATCATCAGATGCCTGGATATATGACAGCGAGGCGTATTTGGTACAGCAAAGTAACAGAAATCAAGCTTTTATTTAACAGTTTATAAAAATTTTTAAATCGAGGAAGCAACGTTTTGCAACGTGTGTAAACACTTTCTACCCAATGTAAATTTAATACAAAGGTTTCATATGATTGAGGCATATGCTAGAACACTTCGAACCTTACGTTCTTTAAATCATACTTATACGTTTGACAAAGCTGAAATATTTCTAGCAACATGCTACTTTGCCATCGATATGTTCTCAAAAATTTACCTTTAGGGTCATAAATAACCCCGAGGTCGAGAGCAGATAATGCTTACCGCAAGAAGTCTCCACAGATGGAATTAAGAAGTGAAATAAAGAGAAGACATGATCCTTGATATATAACTATATACGTGCCACAAATTTTAAATATCAGGCACCGGGAACCATTATATCGGTATGCCATTAAATATAATTCAGCAGGGTAATTCGATACAAGGAACATGAAATTCGTCATATCTCTCTGCAAGTTAATATAGGGTGAACCCGATATATTCATTCTTCATTTTGTTGCATTGGTACGTGATCAAAGAGCATTGCTCATGCTGTGAAAACTGTGTGTTGGAAGACCAAGTCCGGTGAACTACGAGCGCGTATATAATGCGGGCACAAGGTATGTTCGATGCAGCAGCCTATTTGAATATGATAATTGACTTTGTATAATTGTTTTTCAAGAAGGTAGTGATTTTGTTTTTGTTACGCAGTTTTAAGCTCGATGTAATACTTCAGAAAAAAACTAATTATATATAATGTTTCTTGTTACTACTAAGTTTTGCCCAGAAATCATTATATTAGTTGTTTAGATTAATTGCGTTATTAAGTGTTAAATATCACAATACTTTCCTTCGCCTACCGCATGCCAACTGTTAAAGGTGCAAATAACACTAGTGGATTAAGTTATTATGAAATTCAAACTTTAAGGCAAAGAGTTAAGACCAAAAATCATATGAGCTATCTGATGTAAATTTATTTCGCGTGTCAGAAAGTTGTATACGAATGGGACTTGTGAATAAGGTTTATTCCACTTGGATCCCCCAGTTGATTAGCTTCATAGTACCTAAAATTCATATTCATAATTTCTAAAATCACCCATCAGCAATCGATTGGTTTTAATGGAATTAATCTGTATTTTAAATATTTAAATACTTAAAGTGAGTAAATATGTTAGTGATACATATAGGTATCGCGTATCGGAAATGTTGGGGGCCTGGATGGTATCTCAAGTGTTCAAAGTGGCAGAAAACGATGTAACATACTACCGTCAAACGGTCTGGTAATTTATAAGACGTTCCAATAAAACGGAGTATTGCACGAATTCATAATTCAAGGGAAGCACAAAGCGACTCTGTCGAATATTTTATTTTCACGCGATCCACAAGTAAATGTCTTCGTAAATAGTGCAGCGGCCTACGCCGCCTTGTACTTCGAAGAGAAAATGCCCTGTGGTCAGTATAAATTGAATCCACAATGCAGTATTGAGTGGTCGTTACATTGATATGTGGATGCAACTACACCGCAAAGGATTTCTTATGTTATAGCACTAATGAAATGGACATATTTGATGTAAAGTGATATTGAATAAGTTTCTGAATAAAGTTTCTAGTTAAATTTTTTTGGTAATGTACCTCAGCTGGGATGACAAAAAATTATATATAAACTCTTTATTGTACACAATTAAACAATGTTGCAATAAAAATAAAAAAATATTATGAGGTACTAAGTAAATTAGTTCAAAGGCGAACTTATCTCTTAGAGATTTCTTCCAGCTTATCTTAGATGGTTTTGTGAAATTTTAAAAGAAAATTTTGTGGCGACTCAGTATTTATATATAATTGTTTTTAAAATTTAATAATAGAAGAGTCATATTTATACTACATACAAATACATACATTATTAAAATAGATATGATTAGTTAATTTGATACACCCATACATAATCATAAATATATAAATATACATACATACACACACGTATATATATACTACATAGGTAGTGTTCCTTTACATTGCGCTTAAAAGAAGCAATGGATTGACAATCTTGAATACTGGCTGGTAGCTCATTCCACAATCTAGCAACACAAACAGTAAAGGAGCGGGAGTAGAATTTGGAGTTCGAAAGAGGTATATTTAAAATAGGGCATTTTCCTCGGGGAAAAAAAAAGTATGATACACAAGCACGCTGAGGCCGGGTAGAAGGTGGCAGTAAATCAAATCTACATTTAAAGTGAGATGTGTAATATTTTCTCTAAGTCCTTTAATGTCTAAGTCATGACGGGTAACAGTGTACACATTTTACAATTATATCCCTAAATTTAATATACATAAAACAAAATCATGTTAATTATATCATTTATATGATAAATCCCTGGTATTTTTCTACAAAAATTGGGAACTACACTATTTATTTATTAGTTTTGGGAAACTGCCATTTGCCGCAGTTAACTGCTCACATCAATTATATTGCATTTATGTGAATGATATAAGCCGCTGGGTCAGCTAGTACTAATATGGAATTTATTGTATTAGATTGGTCCTCAAGTCGTGTCGGACGATTGTCAAATTGCTTTATACACATTCGAGCAAAAAACACGATGATCTGTATCTTGTTTATAAGCTATTTATCAATTAGAGGGGTCGTAAATATAAATTTTACTATTAAGTATATTTTTTTTGGTAAGTAGTATACATTATATACAATTTCAATTTGTGACGCTACTAACAAATTTACAACTTTTGAATTTTGCCCTTATCTTGTGCTTCATGACAATACTTCATACCATTTTTCTTCTTGCTTCACAATACATTTTATGATTATAGGTTATCTTCCTCTGTAAGTTTTTAATTTCCTGCAAGAATCTGCGAGAATATTTGTCGGAATTTTTGCTTTACTTGTGCTATATGGTACTTGAATAACATTTTTCAGCTTCTAGCGTAGTGTAAAAAGTATTCTCTAGGTTTTGATTCACTTGTGAGAGTCATTTTGACTCGACATAAACGGAGCACTAATGGCCGTATTTTTGAATGAGTTATGTGAAACTTTGATTTTTTCATTGCTACGAGGAATTATATTTTATTTAAACTTAATACCTTAATGCGTTTCTAAAAAAATGACTTGTCATACAATCATCGAAGTTAAGAATAAGAGTTTCGTTTTATTGTTACGAAGTACGGAAATCTAAAATTAAAAGAAAACAGTAACCATTTAATGAATTTGGCGACATAATAGATATTTTAACATTTTGCCAAAAATAATATGTACATTGAATATAAAATGCTGTAAATAAAAGGTCCTTACATTCTTATTGTCCGAGAAAGGTAAGAGTGAACAGCATAGGTTGATTCATTGTATGCTTACTTTTAAGGCAAAGTTGCCTAGCTCTGCAACCATTAGGAATAATATATAGCCATTTAAATACATTGCTCAACGTTTTGCATACAGTAATAGTACAAACTGTGCCTATTTGAATATTTGATATTCTATTTCCTATTAGTGGGGTAGCTTATAATGTTTTATAAGGTGATTTATAAATGAGAAGGAAGTAGCAGCAAAATTATTAATTATCTAATTTACATAAATGTAGGTTTCGAATAAATTTTGGTTTTTTATCATGAGTGGCTAGTATCGGTGAAGGTTTCGATTCTATGTTTTCGCAATCAATTTATCATCTATCATATTTTTAAACCATGTGTCTGTCATGATAAGGAGATTACTAATAAGCTCTTAAACTTGTTTTCTTTTACTACAGGCATAAAGTGTCTTTCAGTCGATCGGATGCTTAAGTACTTTCGTTTTATCAATTTCGTAGTTTATAAGTAAATATACAAAGTATGGATTTAGTATATTCAAAAAAGTTAATACAAAAAATGTTACTGTAAGCCAAATAGCAAGAAGTCAGTAAAGATTTGGTGTATTCGATGATGATACGTTGTTAAACTAAATAAAGTCAGCCTTGGACTGACAGGTAACAGTTGAAACATTGCCGGATTGTAAAAGGGTCTGACTTGGCGAGACATATTTTTTTTTATGTCGAGTTGTTGCTTTTGCTTAATATGATAATGATGATATGGAAACTGTAGATAAAACCGCTGCTATGTTTCAATTATCGAACAAGTATATGAGTTATCATTCACTCATTTCGCTATTAATAATACAACACAGTGTTCCCAGTAAATTCATAAAATGTATCTGTAATTATACAAAATTTGGGCAAATCGTACATAACGATTCTATAAATCAATTATCATAAGATTTCATAAAACAAACATACTGGACTTGTATTTACTGTTTCACTATAAAAATCAGCAACAGTACTTTTTAGTACCGGTTACATTAAAATAAACATTTATTTTCAAATTGATATATTTTTAAGATTTACATATTTCATGACGTCACGTATTAGTATCTAAATATACAATTTGCCAGTATTAATACAAGTCTATTGATTAACGTTTAGTAAGTCTATTTAATATGTTATTAATGATTTGATTATCACTGTAATTTCTTACTGTATACTGGCTGGAGTCGGCTGAAGCCAAATACTCCATACAAGGGTAGATATTACCAAAAATATTGCAAATTTAGAGATACTCTCAACAATCTGATATATCAAAATTATAATATTCAAATGTATTGTAATATAAAAATCAATAACATCAAACTATGATTTTTATTGGATAATTTTCGACGCAGGAACCTACATCTTAATTGAAACAACAATGTGGTAAATTTTTCATTATACAAACTTTTGTACCAATTTCTGCTAGTCTCGTAGGCTCCTGTTATACAAACAAACTTGAACTCAAGTCGCTGCTTAAAAAAGGAATGGTGCTATTGAGTACACATAGTGTGAACCCTTTCTAATTGTACTCTAGCAGAGATTTGAGTTACAGTCTCATTCTGTAATACAGGCCTTTAATTAGGTGACACATTTGTCGCCGTCTCGTGTGATAGTTCACAGCCAGACAATAGTGAGCGTGTGAGGAGCCTAACTGTGGTATTCTGACCCGCTGAATACTTACTGTTATACGACTATGTAAACTACCGATAAACTGTGTCCATTGTGAGTTTAACAATTGTGAACCGGTACAGGTGTGCAGTGCGTAATGTGACCGTGCGTGAGAAATTATTCCACATTTGTTTCAATACTGATAGCGGATATAAAATTATTGCGCAAACCTTAAGAATGTACATACAGCAACGTGACTTTATACGTTCACCAAGCAAGACACATCTTATGATGCACGTGATAACGGCAGTTTTCATAGTACAAATGCATACCTTGTCGTGTTGACGAATATACGTAATGTATACGAATGTAATAAGAATTCATAATGTATCGAAAATGGTGACTTACTTATCATTCTGTAGAATACCTACTGTGGGGAATTATCAGTTTAGTAACACAAATTTAATTCTTCATTAATTTCAGCCGAGAGCCGCCCACTACTGGACTTGAACCTTCCTCAAAGATCTCCACACCGACTGGTTCTGCGCTTCTAGCTTACAGCGTGTTGCTGTTTGTTCACTAAATCGTTGGTCTCTCTCATGGGAGGCCTTCTAATAAAATATTCTAATATGTTCAAATACTGGATAGACTCCTAGTCTATACATAAAACTTATGCCGGAGCAAACCACAGAAATAATCAGCGTTTTTTATAAATACCATATTTATTTATTTAAATATATATTTTTCGATGCAATAGTGATAACAAGCTGAACGCTGTGCTACAAAAACAATCTCACAAGACAAAAAAATATATAAATATAATAATTTAGGTAATAAAAGTGATGGATCGAGATGGCATTCTATTGCTCAATTATAGAGTTGGCGAAATATGATCTTTTTATATCATGTACGAATGTGATTGAACTAGGATTCTGTTAAAAAGTAGTACGGGTTTTTACAATTCTTTCATATTATTCTTCTATGCATATCATAGATAATATATAAATAAATAGTTAATATTTATTTTCAAATAGTGTTTAGATTAAAGCGTTATTCTATTTAAGTAAAGTTCATCTAATAAACTGAAACTTTAACTAAAACTTACTTACTTTCTTAATTTAGATATATTGACAAAGAAGCAAACTTGAACTTGGTAAGTAGTTAAAGTTACTTATAATATATTTGATTCCCGTGAGATGTGTAATAAATCTATAAGAACTACATTGTAACGTTACCAGCTTCTGAAGGAATTTTTAAAGTCACGGTACCTAGTAATTTTAATAATAATAATAATACGTGATTTAAGCTACATAATAATAAACTCTTTGTTGCACACAAAATAAATACAAGAAATAAAGTAAACAAACAAAGACAATTAAGAGCAAACGGCGGCCTTATTGCTAAATTTAATTTTAATTAATTGTAACAATTTAAATTTACCCCTAATGATTTATACATAATACATAAAAAAGTCAAAACGGTTTTTTTATTATTGTTCGATTAAATTTCTTGATAATATAGCTGAAAATTATATTTATATCTTCATCATAATCAGTTTTGCGAAAGACATCTAGTTTTGGACGTAGACTAACTAAAAAAATCTACATCGATCGGATCTGCGCTGCTAGTTGTCTGCCAGTAGCGATGTCGCGAATCTTTCCGCCCCAATGGTCATTAGTCCTGGGAGCAATGTGACTTGCGTATTGTTCTAGAGGTTCCAGATTCTTTTGTCTATGTTGGTGATCTTAGTTCTTCTGCGTATTTTGTCATTTCTATTTTGTTCACGCAGAAAATATCCGAACTTATTGTCTGTTGAGTTTTTGGGCCATATGTCATTATTGGCAACTAGCAATTCTACGAATCAATGACTTCCATCTTGAGGCACTGCGGTAGATAGGCAGAGAATATACTGCGTAACTGCTGCTCAGCCGAGTTTGAGCCGCTGATTGACCTACTTCTTCTGTAAGTTGTACCTACATAGTTGTACTATTTGTCTCAGGTAAACATGCCCGTCAACAAATTCCAGTGTAAAGCCTGTAAGCTTCACAAGATATTTGTATGGGTCTACTGACAAATTTCTAAACTTGTCAGTATGAAAATGAATTCATTCATGACTGACAAACTCGTCTCTACGACGTCTCTACTCGTACTATACTAGTAGTTTTATAAATTTAGTAAAGTAATTATACAGTCAGTTAATTGATACCTACAGATTATTAAAAATAGTGCTAAGATAATAAAAGTAATGTTTTATATATGAATCTAATCTGAGTAGCTGTCAAATAAAATTGTTAATGGCCACCACTAGACTATCGATCGCACCTCCCAAGTTTTTGCCTCGAAATCGTGATAAAACTTTTTTTACTTTTTGTTTCAACGGCAGGCTAGAGTATAAAGTATAATTTTCTAAGGCTACAATTAGGTAATGGAATCCATTTGTGGAGTCGAACTATGCCTTTAATAGACGGGTATATTTCGATACTATGAATTATGATCTCTCAGGAAGATTAAATTCTTGGTGAGTCTTACCTCCTATATGTAAATTGCTTTTTTTTTGTTAGAGCTCAAAAATGCAAATCCGTAAATGAGTTTATTGACTGGATTAACGTAACAATATTTAGTTTTTATTTGTAGAACCCTAAAAGCCAAACCACGTATATGAAAACGACAAGACAATACAGTCTTATAATGTATTATTATTAATTATTATTATACAAAAAAAACAAGTAATATTTTTTCCACGTGCTTCCAAAAAATTTGCGGGCGGTAGATAAACAAAATGTCGGAGTGACTTTTGAAAACTGATCTTACTTTGAACTTAAATATGTATATATTTATCTTCAAATGTTTCACGAAATTATAAGTAATTGTAACAGATCATGCAGAAAGTACGGGACAGAAAGATAAAGTGTTACGCAAACATAGTCGGAGCGAGGAATAATGTCTTCCTTCTTTCGATATTACTAAATTATACCAAATACTCGAATTTGAACGGCATAGTTTGTTTATATATAACATTATTGTACCTTCAGTTCATGGATTTAGGAGTTTAATTACATTTTTAAAAAAGAAAATCTTTTAATTATCCCGAAATCTCTGAAACTACAAAAACTATTAGTCTGAAATTTAGGTGCTCATTAAGACAGAATCTTGAGATATTCAACCCCTAAAGGTGGTAAAGATTAATGATGATTATCAGGGTGTCCACAGCTATTGTTCAAAAAAATTCCCTGACTATCCCTGACTTTCCCTGACCATTATTTCAAATTTCCCTGACCAAACGTATTTATAACCATATTTAAAATTAGTCATCATTCACTTGCACTGTTTCCACACTTAGTGAGGTCGGCATTTTTAGGGTTCCCTAGTAAACTAGGAACCCTTATAGTTTCGCCATGGCTGTCTGTCCGTTCGTCCGTCCGCGGATTATCTCAGTGACCGTTAGCACTAGAGTTGAAATTTAGAACAAATATGTATATTAATAAGGCCGACAATGTGCACAAATAGAAAAAATAAATTAAGGGGGATACACGTGATTGAGGGACTGATTTTTTTTCGTCTGTACTCTAACTCTGTGATTTATCGTTGGATAGCTATTAATAGGGGTTTAAATATAAATAGGGGTTTTCTAACATTATTTTATGATAAAATTTATTTTTCCTGAAATAATTGCCCTAAAAGTTAAAAACGAAGTGTCTAACTTTTGAACCATAAGTTCAAAAAATATGAAATAATTCTCAATATACAATGTAAACATCAGTGTAAATTACAATGCGTAAGCAGGCATCAATTAAAATATCTATCTTATTTATTATTATTATTGAAAATTTAGTTATTATTGCGATAATGGCTTAGGTTTTCTATGTCCATCTCGACATGCATTTTACGCACACATAAACAGTATAGCAGGTTATTCCTTATTATTTTTGTGTAATGGCTATTAGTAAGTACTATTCATTTCAATTTATAGTTTGATAAATTTTGCAATGACTTGATTTTGTTTTTTACAAAAATATCTATAATTTTCCTTGACTTTCCAGGTAGCCCCTCAATATCCCTGACTTTCCCAGACCACCTCAAGCGTCCCTGACTTTTCCATGACTTTCCCTGACTTTCCAGAATGTGGACACCCTGATTATAGACATTACTAAAATTGTAACTTTCGTATCGTGATTAATGAACGATATTATTATTTCTTTGTTCAGATCTATTTACCTATTCTATTATAAGACAATTCCATTACTATATCGCCTTAAGCTGCATATTTCGTCAAATTGGTTGTTAGAAGTCTTTCAATTCACTTTCCTTAGTGTAGTGTAAATGTAGTGAGAAATCAAGTTTTTTACTGCACAGAATCGAATACTCAATAAACTCCTACAATATTGCATCATGATTCATGAATTATCAAAGGTCGCTTTGAACTTATTTGTAAGGGAGGTCTTGAAGTTTATTAGTTTTTATAACTTACTACTCCAAATTTCTGGTAAGGAATCAATGAGTCAGCAATTGTCTTGTTATATGAATGTGAGTGTCTTATAGAAAAGACAACAGAATTGAGAACAACCATCCTTTCTACAAAATAATTTGTAGGTGACAATAACTTTGAGAGTATAATTTAAGGTCTGCTGAGTCAGCTGAAGAGTTATGTTACACTTGATTGACCTCTTGCTAGTAAAGAGGTACTACCTTTAATTGACTCAATAAATATTTCTACGGTTTTATGGAAGCTATTATATATATAACTATTCTGTTCGTTCCTCAGGATTAGAATAATTGCCATAAAGTAATAAATGTCGATAAGAAGCCACTGAAGAATACAAGAGTTGTTTTAAGGTTCCTTCTGTAAGAGAAGTAGTGGTTTGTAGAAATGTGACGAGTAATATTTTAATTATTATATAGATAATATAGATTGTTTCAGACTATTTAATATATAAAATACATATCTATTCAAATGCGTACTAAGAAATCGAATATGTTCGACTTCGATTCGAATAGCAAATTCCTTATTCAATTCTAACCATCTTGAAATACCTCTTTATATCTTCTTTTTTACTCCTTTACATTTTAGTCTTTGTTTCGATAACAATATACTCTGGAAAATGTTATTTAAAAAGCAAATGTGTGTTGGAACGGTATGCAGTAGTAATACCGGTGCTATACAGAAACGCTTTCGCTGCGGTTATTGCAATGGAGATATTTATATGCGATTTGTATCACATTCATTTAATATGCTTATGCCTAAGTACGGTTGAAATATAGTTTTATTCCTAAATTTACACAAAATGAAGAAAAAATTATTCCATAAATAAATTTGAAGTTTATCGAATTTTTGATTATATGGTAATGTTTATGTAGATCCAAATTTTCCATTCGGATAATTACAATCCCTAATATACAATTGCGAAAGTAACTGTTTATGTATATATCACGATATGCAGCCTTTATATATCACGGCTGAAAAGATATTGATGAAATTTGATATGATAATATGTACCTTGTTTGAAAACCGAAATAACTCTTTCCTGTGGCAAAAACAAGTCTCTGACCCGTGGAAAGAAATATGGTAAAAATAACTCTTTCCTATGTGAATAAATAAAGGTTTAGATTAGGTAAATCTATACATATAGGCATTGGTTATAACTAGCTCTCATAACTTTGGGAAGTCGAAATCTCTTATGTCAAATACTCCTAACATTAACACGAATACACAGTGTATATGTTTCGGTACAAATAAAAAGAACAAAAGTCCACTATGCACTTTGGTTCGTTTTTCATCGTTTTGCTTATTCAATTGCTCTATGAAACCACTTTCTTTAGTTTAAATTACCGACAAGGATTTTACCTATATATCAATACTTTGTGTATAACAAATCTTGCATGAGAATGTACTATCCGATGTTTATTAACGATAGAAATAAGTAATCAAGATTACACAAGTACGATTTTTAAATCCTTTCCGCGGGTCGCCGGCGGGCGCGAGGAAGTTGACCCGGGATGGACCACGCCCCTTCCGTGGCCGGGGGGCGTCATCGGTGGAGGAGATCGGGGGAGGTAGTGAGCCTCCCCCGAGGAGGGCTCCCCTGTATCGGCGGGGGAGCGAAGGCTGGGGGTTCCCGGAAGTGGCTTGATGTTCCCGGGGGCTCCCTACATGCCTGAGGAAGGCCATCCCTGAGGTTTTTAGTGAGTAGGCCTCCCACTTCTGGTGAGGAGAGCCCCACATAATCGCCGGCCCGCCACAGCCGGGGTATGCAATTTAATGCAATTTCCTCAGGGAAAAAAAAAAAGGATTTTTAAATCCTGATAGAAGAAACATGTTCCAAGTAAGATTGGATACCTGCAATTCATTTCATCGTAAAGCAAAAGTTGATGTTTTCTGATGTGAAGGCATGAGTTAATTTAAACATTAGTTTTAGTTTAAGTTGGCAATGTAAATTGAAGGCTGCACTGTAGTTATAGAAAAAATAGTAATTGTGACTATATATTTTTTTCATTTATATCATGGGTAACTAAAACACAAATATGTGTATACCCATATTTTAAAACATATGACATTTTTTTATTAATAAATCGCCAAAAACATTTTTGAAGTATCCTCTCTTATGTATCGCTACTTTATTTCATTATGGTCATTTTTCATTTTTCTTCTTTTTTATTTTTCTATGACCTATGGTCCCGGAGATTTCAAATAAATAGTGTAGCGATGCACTCGAAAAATGTAAACATTCCGGATTTTGCCACATTTATCGAGGCAATGAAAACATAAAAATAGATACAATCATATTTTAATGAATAAACCGAAAAAAAAAAATACTTTTCCTTTCATATTACTATTAAATCCTCATTTCTTTCTATTATATATGTATTTAATGAGACATCTCATAATAAATTCTGGTGAGTTAATCGAATATTTTTATTCTAAAAATATTACAGACATTTTATTTGCTATAATTACCATATAAATGTTTTAGCCACACCGTCAAAGAATATTTGTAGTCGGTTATAGTTGATCGAAAATATTATATTATTATAATTTATAAACCATTTTAAAAAAGATCCGAAATATAATAACATATTTTAAGGCTACATTCACACTCAACACCCACACGCCAATAAAAGCAAACGATGTAATGTCCAAAGTATGAATGCATGTGTTGAATATCACAGATTTTATGGTTATTGTATGTATAAGTACACTTTACAATATTATTATGTTGCTCAAGTCAAGTATCATCAAACGGAAAGCACTCATAAAATGTGCATATTAGCACGTGCGTGTTGCTAAGTACAGGCTGGTCGAAGATACTCGAAGATGCACAATACATGTAAGCTGGTAGGAATATAAATGGCCACAGATGTGTTACATAATACTGAATAAACATATAATATTCTAGGTAAAGTAGTTTACAATATCTTATTATTCTACAATTGTTAATTAATTTTCTTTATTTATTTTATACATAGAAAAATATTTTGTCGTATTTTTTTTCAATTATACTCTAACAAATTAATATATTTTTTATATAAAATATACAGACTGTATATTATTACGTTTGCTTTTAATATCTTAATTATTAACGACAACAAGTGCATTTAATATAATTGACAAAATACATTATAATATTACCAAATAAGGTTGTTCAATAATACATAACGTCATTGTAGACTCCGTAGTTAAAGTGGCTTTATAGCAGTTATCAATTGAGTTTATTTGTAAAGTGAACAAAATATTTTTTAATATTTTATTTATGATATTATTTTAGGTACACTGTGGTTCTTGAGAAAATTATATACGTGCTGTATATTTTACAGCAACTTTATATATTATGGGTGACTTATTCACTCTACAGAATTCTCGTGTTAATAGTACAAAACCAATAAAAAAAATGATGAAAGAAGATGATTAAGGGTAAGATTTATAATATGTTAGTGGAACCATTGCATTTTCCTTAATATATAGAACGATTGTAATAACATTTCTAAACATTCACTGGAAGATCACGAGGTTAAAGTCATTAAGGGTTAAGCATTTAAATCTTCGTTATATTAATCTATATTTATATCAAGGAAATGCAAGGATTGTGGGGATCCGCTGCGAATATAAATTAAAACTAAGAGAATATTTAAAGAAATTAATATTGACCTTAGGACATCAGTACATTTTCCAAAATTCATACTATTATTTGTCCCTAGAAATTATAATTATTTTGATAAAAAAGTTCAAATTCATAAATTAAACATGAGAAATAAAAATAAGCTTGTCATTTCAATTTACAGGCTGCAAAAAACTACAGTCTCTTTTATAGATAAATGCATAGATTTATATCAATTATCAATAATACTGTAATGAATAAAGATTATTCTTCTGTTAAGAATTACTTGAATTATAGTAATGTTTGGGTCTAATTTTAACGATTCAATTATTACGTTGCCAAATGTTTAGAATAAATAACACAATAAAAGAAAAAAATAATAGCCCCTGCTGATTTTCTTGTTTGTCCTTGTTTGTTTACAGAACAAAGTAGCGTAGACTTATGAGTCAATGGCGTAGCTTTTTTATTTGCAAAAGTAATATCAAAAATACTATTTGAAGAATACATTTGAGATGCTTTTTATTTAGTTTCAACTTGCCTTTAAAATAAGTTTGATGTGATGGTATCTGTACATAGCAACATCGAAGCCTCCCAACATGTATTAAATTATGCGAAGTAGCTAATACAATATCTGTATCGATCACTAAAACTTGAATATTTAAATTTTATTTAAATCTTATAATAAATTAATAAATAACAAATTTATACTGAAGGCTGCAGTCAATATAATTGCAACTGCAACATTAAATCAGAATAAGCAAGAAAAACTGTTTAAGTCCGACAACCGAAGTGTTCACAGCAAATTACTTGTAAAGACAACTAAAAAGTTGAATGATTTAGATGACATAAAAATTCTATTGCGTTAATACATCAAGTATCATAGTGAACTAGAACACCAGTAACACCACATAAAAGAATATAATTACAGCAGAGTAAATTAAGTTAAAATTTCTTGACGAAAGTTAAGAATATAGTCTTAATCTGAAAGTCTTGAGGTAACAACATCCTCTTCACTTTATACAACATGTATTCTGGTATATTTGCATGAATTGATTAAAAAATTGTATTTTTACGTATGTACAATTCCACCATATCGTCTTAACAAATTATTATGGAACTTGAAGTAATTATTATGGAAAAGTGACAAACGTATTTATTATGGAATAGTGACAATATGAGCGAACAAAAATATACTTTTAATCTTATGGGCCAGCAAGTTTCGCTCTGGGGTTTTATATCAGTTTATTTAGTTTATTTTGATTCTAAATTGTTATGTTTTTATTTGTGTCATATTGATTTGGTTCATAATATATATCTATAATCCATGTATAGGCACATGCTTTAGTCTGTAGCCAACATTAGAAACGAACAAGCACGCACAAGCAAGCATGTTTGCAAAGATGCTTTGAATAATTATTATTATCAGCTGTTAATGTAGATACTCGTATATTGTTTAAATAAAGCTTTTAGATGAAGTGCGTTTAATCTACATGCAGTGACAATTTTAAATGTTTAAAATTTTTAATCAGTCCATAAATTCTTATGTTTTCTTTACAAATTACCAATGTCGATGAATAATGTAGTACGAACCTTTGCGGTTTATTTTGTGATTTAGAAGTTTATCGAAACATATCATTAACGATAACAGATGTATGGTATGAATGCTCACTTCGATTACTAGAACTTAAAAAAATCATTAAAGCAAGTCACGTATTGCTGAGGCAACCACTTATTTAGTAAATTGCTAATTTGTGATTAACGAAATGAGCGCGATAATAAGACATGAGAACAGGATGATAATATATGATTGCAACTGTATTCAGGATCAAGTTAAACAGAAATAAAAAGAGCAGTAATTGTATCTATTTCTTAAAATTAAATCTTACGCCAATTATTGTTGTATATATCAGTTCTCGTTAGAGTTTGCAAGTAAAATAGTAACTTCAACTGTAATAAAGAAATGTCTGTATTGTTACTAATAAGCTTTTACTGCGAGTTATGATCTCTTTTTATACTAGGTGTTGACCTACTGTATATACGACATACTGGCCAAACGGATTAGTGTGGGTGTTTTAGTTCATCATCATCACAATCTTCAGTCAGTGCCCCACCGAGGGGCATTAGCCTACCCTATGTTAGGACGATTATATAGGTCAACCAGGCTGACCCATTGCAAATTGGTTGACATAATTCTTTGAATTTCTTCATAATGTTTTACTTCACCGAGGAGCGTTAGATAAATGTAAATATGAAAATCTCACAAACATTGACCTCGGGACTCCCAAATCATACGATTCAGACTAGTGCCGAGACCATAGTGCCACTGACGCTCTCATTTCACCGTTGTCAGGTGTTATCACAATAAACTTCCTGAGTGCCCTTATAGTGTTTCTACGAGCTACTTAATTTCCACGAAAAAAAAAAAACAATCGTAAACACCACTACAATCATCTAACACTAAAATAATATGGTCATGCTTGGCGACCACCTGAATTCTAGTATAGATGTGAGGCAAATATGATACATGACATTCAATATCGCAAAGACCATAATCAAGACGAAAGTCTTTCATTCGTACGTGTTGCCAAAGATAACATAAGGAGTCTCAAAGTCTACGAAAGTGGAATAAAGATGGCTACATTCGGAGTGTCTGCGTGGTCGAATCAGAAACGATGAAATTATTAGAAGAATCAGAGTCACCGATAATGAGCAGGGCACATAACTCTCAGGCCGGTCCTGGGGCATCTGGGGCGCCAGCATTGGGCGTTTCTCGACTGAAATGAATGACTGCCATGCAGGCTATTCAAAAAAAGAAATAATATAAAGTGGAATGAAATAAATATTGTTTATTCCTTGGTAGCCACACTTACTTATATAATACTAGTATAACCATAATCATACCTGACGTAGCTCATTAACTGACAACTATGCCTATCACAGGCCAGCATAAGCATGGTCCCCCGAGCCGAAAGTGTGGCGGGCGCGTTGCATCGCCTACTGCCCAATCTCGGGGACCGAGGGATGGAGTTCGCCGCCTGTACGAGGGCGTCGTGCGATCCGTGGCTATGTATGGGGCCCCCGTGTGGTCGCGAGACTGCGTGAGGTCCCCCGCTGCAGAGCTCTACTACGGAGCCTGTAGCGGATAATGGCCATACGGATCGTACAGGCTACCGTACCATCTCGTACGAGGCGGCGATGGTTCTGGGACGCTCCCCCCCATTCGACATTCTGGCTGACACGCGGCGACGTATGCGTCGCGGCGTGTCGACCGGGGCAGCGACGGGGGGAACGCCCCGGAACCCGTGAACGAAGTGCCTAGGCGGGAGTGGCACCGACGGATTGTGGCGGCCTGGCGTGCGCAGCTCGAATTACAGAGCTGCGCGCGCCAGCGGACCGTCGGTGCCGTACTCCCGCACCTCGAAGCTTGGCTCCGCCGGAAGGAGGAGGTTACTTACCGATTGACTCGGATACTCACCGGGCACGGCTGCTTCTTTAAGTATCTGTGTCGAATAGGACGGGAGGGATCAACACGATGATGTCACTGCGCATCCGACCTCGACTCGGCCCAGCACACCGATTGTTTTTTAACACCAATGCACATACGTTATTCGCGATACATAACATCACATGTCTTATATTTCGTTTACTTATGCAAAAAATAAACTGAAGCTATATAAAAATAGTAATCTAGCAGCCTGTGACCAATTGGGTAGTTTGTTCAAAAAGCTAGTAAAATTACCGCGCTGTACAGCAATACTTATTCTTTGACTTACAAAATTATCAGCATTTGGTCAACCACTGGCGAGGCGAGCTGAAATGCCTTTAAAACTTCGATGGGTCCTTACGGCCCAAGTATCTACAGTAAAATGCATAAATAAGTAAATCGCTCAAAGATATAGATTTGCTTTTTTTAAGTCCCCCGCTGATATAGTCGCGGCCATAGTTATAATTGTTGTTTACATTTAATGTGGCTATGTCACTGAACGTCATTGACCTAGACATGGCGTAAAATATATGTTATATTCTAACTGTTCACTGATACTGACTAATACATTACTAAGCGCCACTGATAATCTGTTACTTATTATAATGCAGTCAATTGATGCCAATTCGTAATTGTGTTGAAATTTAGATAAGATCTTTATAATTCACAACAATGCGCTCATCAACTGCATCACTTTGAGTAATCTTGTGGACCGCGATCTAGCGAGCATGATTCCTCTATTCAACTGTCAACATTGATAAATTACGCCAATTTGCATACACGCATAAGACAGAGAAATTATAAGGTTTTATAATATTTGTTGGAAGTTATTGTAATTGTATATATAAAATATTCTTAAAGATTTTATGCCATATCGGCCATTTATGTTATGTCAACAAAGACGATACGATTAACAAATTCGTTTTACATGTCAGTACCTATAAACTAATTTTATATGACAAAAAATATTGACACAATAACGATTTTTTTAAGGAAACCAAGTGTCTCAACACATATAATATGTATTAATCTCCATTCTTTGTAAATTTTACCACTTTTAAACTTTTTTGTTTGTGTAAAAACAACATCAAGGATATCGCACCTTTAGCGATATAATTAATATATATACATATATATTTATATATATATATCTTCATTTTTGTATTTTATAGAAGCAGCTATTAAAGATAGAACATAGGTTTAAGATACCGTATTTTTGATAACTGTTACGTTAACGTGTTACGGACGATATGCTGTTTTATTATTTTGAAAACATTTTGACCACAAAAACTCCATTTCACAGTCTCTAAAGATGTAATATTATACTGTTGTGTGCAAGATATGCAAGGTTATACTATAAAATACATAAATAATAGGAAGTGTAGTTGGTTTAATATTTTATAGTTTGTTCACAATATATTTGCGTCCAAACTGTTTTCTCGACCAAGAGTTTTCATTATGGAGTGGCATTTCATTAGAACTACAAAACAAAAACTCTTCATAATATTAAAAATGATTTAGAGATACGTTTTTTATTAGAAGTTCCTCATGGACTCAGGGTTAACCCCACATATTGACTAAAAATCTGCCTGAAGCATAGGACTTCTTTCTTCATAAGGGCGGCTCGGGGATCACAGTGTTTCTGGCCTAATCTGATAGTCAATCTTAGTTATGGTACGCTCGTGGCCCTTGGTGGAGAAATAAATTAATTACTGATGAAGTAGTCATAATAGTTTAAGCAAGGTTAGGTTGAGTGTTAAATAGATTTTAGTTCTAGTCAAATTTTTCAACAGAATATTATTTATTTGTGTAATTTAGTGACGATTGAGAAGTAGGATTCTATTTCTTTATATCTGTAACCGCAATGCGTTGCAATTGTAATACTCGTTAAGATTTTTTTTATAGGAATTCCGCTTTCGTAGTTTTTGTAAATAAACACCAACATTTTATATGTAGATATTTTTTATTTTAAATCAGTCGTTGAACTTCTTCTCTTCTCTCGAAAGGGAAAACGTTTTTATCTTAATTGCGGTCTTGCGTAACTTTCTAGTCCTGCTACTTTTTGCGCCAATAGGCACTTAAACTAGTTTTGCCTAAGAGCACATTCAATTTTCTATATAAGTACGAAAAGTAACTCTGAGTAGCAGCGCATAAAACTCCTTTTGCTATATGGGATGTTTCCACAAAGTATATTATTGAAAGTTAGCGCAAACCTTAAGAAACGTGGGCAAGCATTACTTCAAAGATAGAAAAAAGGGATTAAATTTGAGCTGTTGTGGGGTTTCGCAAGTTTCGCAAGAGTTTTAATTAACAATTGTTAAAAGTATAATTATCACCAGTTCCATCATGGTGGCAATTATATGGAGCAACAGTTACATGGAAGATAATAGTACCAATCAATATTTGTGTATTTTGTTTAGGGATTTTTTAAAGAAGTAATATTTGAAGCAGAATAAATTGTTAATTGTATTTGCATGTAAGACATAAACTCGCACTACATGCTTTATAGAATTAGGGTTGGTGGACTTATGATCTCGGAGCCAATTTAATCGCGAGGTCTAGGAATGATAAACACAATATATAGATGTGATATATAAGAGACTGAAAGGTGTATTTGAGAAATCAACCAAACTGTACTGAACCAGCGTGGTAGACTAAGCATCCTATCCAATTACTATGGTCTCGTACACACTCGTATATACTTCTAACCTCCGGTCATACTTCTTCATATCGCAAACTTCATAGCTCATACTCATATGGTCCGTATCATATAGGTACTTATAAGACTCAGCTATGAAGTAGGAAGAAGTTTGCTATTTATGTTGTCGAAAGGAACCCTGAAGCATTTAAAATTGACATTAGATGCGATTGCGCAATATGTGATGCATTGATGAGGTTAATGGTAAAAATTAAATAAACTAGTAAAACATTAAAATAACAAGAGCTTTAAGTTTGAGGTGAAAAGAGCTACATAAATGAAACTTTGTTCACGCATGTGATGAAACATGTCCTTCCCGTACTTGATATGTAATACAATGTTACTTTAATAAAATATTTTTTAAGCTCGTCGACAATCATTATCATTATTACGACTTCATCACGCGCTGGCCTGATAGCTTGCAATGAGATAGTGTTTCGAAATATCAATCTCATTACAAAAGCGGTTCATATACCATATGATGTGGAATAACATCAATAGGTGGGTAAATGTCCATATTTAGGGAGACAGGATAAAAATACTGGTTTAAAAATGCATACGTTCGTGGTTCATTAACGTAGGTGTACCATACATAACAAAGCATATACTCACCTAATCAGGGTACCAGGCTGCTAGTGGTCATCTCATGACTAGTATTCTGAATTGCCTAAGCGACTTGTCAGGATAGTAACCACCACTATTCACTGCGGGAACGTTACATTTAAGTCGTGACTTGCTTGCTAGAGGTCGGTTGATCTTTATAAAAGCCTTCCTTTAGGAAGCTCTTCTGTATTTCAATACGGAGTGGTGTAGTATCAAACTCCCAACAATGACGACTCCAGTCTGGATCCGTAATTTGGCAATTTGGAACAGCAATTTACCGTGACTAATCTGACGGATCTAGATTGATTGGAAGTTTGGCCAAAAGAATTTCGAGATTCGTTCTGGAACGTTTCTGCAGACCTCTATCAGCTAATGCTTACGAACCGGATGAGCGGCTTGGGCGATAACGCTGTATAGTTCTCACATTATGAAATGAGTAACAATGTTATATATATAAACAAAACATAGATACGGCACTAGCGCGTCGAAATTACAACGTTCAAATTCGGCCAACCCCTTTCCATTAAAGCCTTAAGATCCTTATGGCCAAGGCTCAGTCTGAGTTTAGCCGGAAGGTCATGTAGAGTAGCCTCGATCAGTTTTGGGTCTGACATTATCACTGTGGCACTTGGTTCCTGTGATATCCATGAGCAATTTTAGCCTCTCGAAAAAAATCGGGTGATTGGTTCAATTTAATTTACTCGCTATTATTAATAACATCAATAGGGTGAACACTTTGTTCTTCACTCCACTTTTTATATTTAGTTAGTGCACTGTAGCTAAGGAAACAGTTCTGGCTCGTACTTTTTGTATCATGAATCTCGTGAGACATCAAAAGAAACATCGCGCAATAAGGATTACCGTCTTCTATAGTAAAACATAATAGACGAGTAAGTTTAAATATGTTTAACAAATGAAACTCAATAATGCCACACAATTATATAGAATTGCAAAATGTAAACATAGGTAACTCTGTTAGTATTTCCATCCATTTTTATTTGCATCAGAGCTCTCCATGCTATGCCGCAGGCGGCGGCGGGCGCAGGCGAGGCGTCATTGAAATGTGTTGCCATTGTGCACAGTGAACTGAATAAATAAATGAATATTTTATTTAGCGTACCACCCAAGTCGGCTCACACAAAGCCTGCCTGATTGATCCCTGAAGGGCAGACTGTTTTATTTCAATACAGATAATTGAGCTTGAGATCTGTGTTCAGAGTCGAAATATAATGAGGTAGCTTCTGTTTTCATGCGAGTAAATCTTTTTGTATTGGCTTTGTGCACTTTTCAGTGCAAACAAACGAAACTTATACTCCATATCCCGAATAACACGCTAGGTAATGCATCCAAATATGGGTTTTTAAAATTTGTTTTATCATATCCAGTTCGTCATATCTTTTATCCATCCTCCATCATTTTGTTAGTTTCGTTTTTCGCAGAATTTACAGTGCTTTATTTTAATGACAAAATAAAATGTTCATTTAGCTATATGCAATATTTAATGTAAATAAAATGTTTACTTTTTAATCAAGTTGCTGTATGTTCTTGAAAAAGTAAAATAATCCCAGAAGATTTTTAGTTATGAAAATATATTTTGCGTTACTTACCGCTCGAAAGCTATTCAGTACCTATTATTCCTGCATAGACGGATATAGATAGTTATAGTATACCTACATACAAGAACAATGGTATCGCCTACGTTGCTGTAGGGCAACTGGCATGCTTTTAGAGAATTCGATTTAAATAAAATACTAACAACATCTAATGTCGTGTACAGGAGCGGAGAGAATGGGCCGTCAATCAACAATGTTTTTGCCATATCCGCTGCTGTAATTGCACCTCATAAATTTTTCCATTGATGTGGTATGACGAATGAAAAAGAAGTATGGGTACTAATGAGTTCACATTAGTATAATCGCACCAACTACGGACAAAACAGTTTCAGGATTAGAGTTGCTAATTTGTTTAACGGTCTTAATATTGAGTTATATTTGAGGTATATTTCATAATAGCATCCATGGCATCAGAAATATTCTATTGGATTTCTGTTTGATTTATCACGTCTAATTTATGATTTTGTGTTTTGTATATTGTTGCATTTTTTTCTTTTTTTGATCAAACATGACAAGTTTTAGTAAAGTGTATTGTATAAATAAATATTTTGTATTATAGTGTATAAGCAACGGTTGCGCATACCATTAGAGGTATAGTTATTTGTGATAGCTTATTATTGGCATTGTAGTCAATTACTTTACGTTATCCGAATAAAATAAACTAAAATAAATAATAGCTCTATAATGTTGCCGGATATTTTAAGTCGTATGGGTTAGGTACTTATTATTAATTTATTAATAAACATAAATTTATTTGCTACTACAGAAACATGCAGGCTAGCAAACTATTTCTACAAAACGAAAAACTACTAATATACAATTAAAGATGTCCTAAAGAAAGGCCGGGTCAAAAGTACTCGCAACCGACGAGCATGCATGAAGACGCTCATGAAAGTGGAGGAAGCAAGAGAAGTGTGCCAGGATCGTAGCAAGTGGAGAGAGGTGGCCTCTGCCTACCCCATTGGGAACAGGGCGTGACATATATGTATGTATGAAAAACTATTTCTACATTTTTTTAAATAATTATACATAAGTAACTAAAGCGTGCATAGGGGTGGGAATAATCTTATGCAATTAATATCAAGTAAGCATTAAGAGAACAGGTAAAGAGTTTTTTTTAAATATTAAGCTGTTTCCCGATTAATTTTTCAAAGATGCCAAGAATCTCAGACTGTGATAGTTATGATATGTGATCACAACGATTAATGATCTATCAGTCAAAGGCACGGGAGCGAGTAGTAGCCTAAAGGTAGAAAATAAATAGATTATTACAAAATAAGAGCCAGCAATCTTAAATGAAACCGAACATTTAAATGAAATAGGTTCCTAGATGTTTTTACTCAAAGTAAATTTTCTTAGTCTTCTGATAGTTGAATAAGTCAAAGATAGATGCTTAAGTGGAAATTTTGAATTTAACAATATAGTGAACATACGTGGACTCAGAAGTTTTGGAACTATTTTAATAAAATTCAAAATAATTGGATAATTCTGAATCACGAAAGGAGATCTATCTATTTAAAAAAGGACTCAATTATTCAGGCACATATTTGTAAATGAAATAGTTAGTAACGCGTGGCTAAATTCTATAAACGTAAATAAAACTGTAACTCATCCTTGATATATAATTATCTAATTGTAGCTAAAGGAATAAAATTTTTAATTCGATTAAAATATATCGACAATAATCAGAGCTTGATGAACAGAGGCTTGATTGTTCCTAATATACAGATATTAACTGTGTAGTGGTAGTTGACAATTTTAAATATTATTTTAATTAATATCATTCATTCAGATTCAAGCAATCAAAATGATAATATCAATCGTGCTAGTATGTATGTGCTAGTGTGTATGTATTGAAACAAAATTCTTAGAAATAAAAGTTAATTTGTTCGTCTCTAAAAATTATTTATAAATAGAATAACAATAAACATTTATTTACCTTGATATGCGGAAAGAAATACCCTATGCTGAAAAAGGTTAATCAAAGTATGTTTGCGTGTTTAAACATAACATAACGATTATTAACAAGGAATGCCAAGCCAACAGCCGGGAATAATTCGAATTGTCCCGACACTGTTTGTATCCTGACATCGCTCCAGCAAGCAATAGCATTAATCTCACATGACAGGTCAATTACTGCGACATAGTAAAGCCTCAGCAGCATCTTACCTTTAACATAACCTTAGTAACTAAGAATGTTCCGCATGCAACATTAAAGCAATATTATTTATTTAATTAAAACCGGAGGAAGGTTCTATACTAAGATCTGCTTGGATACCTTCATTTTATCTATTTCTGCCACAAAAAGTATTCGTTTTAATATATATTAGTATGAAGGGTAAGATAGGCAGTTAAAATACTGAGTACTGTGACTTTAACTCTTACTTTGCAAGTTGGCAAGTTGCGGTAGTTTTTTGAGGTTTGCTTTATTTTAAATCTCATAAGAACCACGTATGTATACTATAAGCGACAATGACCACTAACCAGCAGATAGACAATCTGCTTGATAATTAACATATAAGTAATAAAAAATGTTTTTGTTCTAAAGTTGACTGGAATAACTGCATTCATACAACTTCTGGAGACTAATTTGTTAATTGCAATAGTTAATTGTAATTAAAATATTTATTTTTTATTGGGCTACGCTGAAAGCTCATAATGCTACTGCTTTAAGTTTGATTATAACGTTTGAAAATTATATTGATAGTTGTGTTTAACTAAAGTTACAGACGGAAATTTGTAACTAGTTAAAAATCGAAGTACAAATATGATCATAATGAATTTATTTAAGATCCAAACTCGACTCTATAATTTACTCATTGAACATTTTATAAAATTCTTCTAGGACTCGGAATACTAGTAAGTCTAAGGTTATTGCGTAAATTCTTTAGGCGAAGGGCCTTAGTCCATTTGCAATATGATTTGAAGTTGATAACTATATATAATTAGTTTTGCGCTGAATATAAGATTTAAGTTCTTTTATTAAAGTATAAGATTCCTTTCTTTAATGAAAAAATAAATCTCATACTTTAATGCGTTACTTTAATGCATATTAGTTAATACAACGATATAAAAATGTTACATATATATATAATGCTTGTTTGATATTATCAATATGAACATTCACTTTTTCCATTGGAAACCTTTTCACTGCCAATCTTAGGGATTGTATTAAGGACTACAAATTATCATGGCCTTTAATACAAGTTATACACTCTTTAACTGTAAAATACCAGCAGTTTAAAATCGGGACTAGATGACTGCCAGTTTTTAGCGTTGATGAAGTCCGAATGTTAATTTCCAACCCATTTTAGGTAGTATGAGCTTTATGACCCGGCTCTGTCTTGCTTGCTTGCTTGCTGAAAGGACAATGCTGGATTATGGAACATGTTGTTAAGGAACTTAATTACCTTATTCCGAATGGTATTTTGATACACTTGTGCTGATTTTTAATAGGTAGGTAGTTAAATACTTTATTTTACAAAAATAACATTCAGTCTCTCCTTCATAGCTAACACCTTACTAAACCATCGTTGAAGTGAGATAATCTCCACGTTGTACTCTGTTGATTAACCGACAAGCTTCTTTAAAGCTTTGAGCTGTGACTGCCCTAAGTGCTCCGATTATGTAGTTATTTTGATTTTATCACCCTATTATTGGCTGTCACAAACACAGATAATTCATTGTATAGCCTGGCACACAAACATTGGGATAATACCTAGCGGATGGAGTTTCAAAAATTGTAATTGACTTTGTGTGAATATTCATACAAGAATGACAGGTTCTAAATTCAAATGTAATATCTTATTTATTTTTAAATATAGAAATAATAGTATATAGAAAGGTCAAAGGATTATATTGCGATAGATATGAGCTTCAACTAACATGCGTATACATAATAATAAATTATAAAATTTATAATTATTATACATTACATACATTATTGGCTTGTTCATTTTTGATAATATAATATTAATATTGATTACTTTTCCCACCATGTCTAAATTTATAGTCAAAAATAAATTCTTTGGTATCCACTCATTTCACATGACACAGTTCACATCAATTATGTCCATAAATTAAAAGGTTAATTTTTTCAAAATGCAGAAAGACCACAGTGAAATATGGGCCATATTATGCTATCTATTTATGATAAATATGAATTTTAAGATTATTTATAATCCCATGACTACTAGTTTATATTTTATACCAATTTATTTATTTATACCACTTATTTTATACCAATACCAGTTTATACAAAAACCATACTCAATATTTGACAAATTTAAAAAATAATCATGGTATTCGAATGGACAACTAATCCATACTTTCCATTAATCTAAGAATAACCTTTGCTAAAAATTAAGTTCGAAAGTTGCAGTTTCACCTAGCCAAATGGTGATAATTCGTAATTGCTAATCTTGTTCTAAAATTTTATCATACTAGCTTTCTGCCCGCGGCTTCGCCTGCGTGGATTTCGGGATTGGGTCTATAGAGGGTTAAGGGTCATAGCTTTTGCCCACGGCTACATATGCGCGGAAGTCGATTTACGGCGCGTAGTTTTATCGCGCTTCCCGTGGGTCTATCCGTTTTGCCAAGATAAAAAATACCGCAATACCTTGCTCAAGAATCACTCTATCTATTGATGAAAACCGCATGAAAATCTGTGCAGTAGTTTTTGAGCGAAGCCTTTATTGCGCATCCCGTGGGATCTGTCGATTTTTCCGGGATAAAAAGTAGCCTATGTTACTCGGGGATAATGTAGCTTTCCAAAGGTGAAAGAATTTTTGAAATTTCTTGCCCGTGGCTCCGCCCGTCGTTGCTCCGTCCGCGTTAATTTCGATCCCACGGGAACAGTAGCTACTTTCTTCCGGGATAAAATGTGATATCCTTCCCCGTACCACAGACTATGTGTATGCAAATTTTCGTGATGATCGGTGCAGTAGTTTAAGCGTGAAGAGGTAACAAACAAACAAACAAACAAACAAATAAACAAACAAACAAACAAACACACTTTCGCATTTATAATATTAGTTGGGATTATTGAAAAATGAGATGACCAAAATATGAAAGAATTTTCCAGTGTTCCGTGCATTTCCAACTTCAAATAAAATTAAATGCAACACATGAAAAATATATCACTTTTACAATGATATATATTACTAAACAATATGTTTAGAAATCGAATGGGATTTTTCTTAATTTAAAGGAATTACGTAACCAATGCATACATTGTCCCTTAGTTCATGTTAATAATCCAATTTACATTACCATTACACATATTCAAACTTGTCTGGTTCACGTCAACTGGCTGTCAACACAAAGGTTGGGCCTGCCAGTCGACTGGCAGCTCATTCTGTGTATTGTGCTGTAATTACGATTCTTTACAAAACGCTTTGGCTATCTCGCTCACTGGAAGGAACATCCTTACATTTTATAAAACAAAGTTTTCGCCGTGTGTATATTGATAATGATTTTAAATATATCAAAATAGATTTTCTTCCAATTTTCTCCTTATTGTTACAAAATAGTCATATTGTGTCATATAAAATATCATTTCGGACGAAGTAGCGGGTTGAAAATGCGATACGGTCAAAAATGCATTTTTGTAAACAGTACAAAAATGAAATCCACGTTTTAAGAAAATTAAAATAATAATATAGGCAATATATTAAAAAAAAAGAAAAACAATATAATTAGGCGTAACTTGAGTTAATGTGTAAATATTTTTTATTCATATGATTTGTGCTTGCTTGCATATTAATGGATTAAATAAATTAATTTCACGCGCCCCATTGTTAATGATGTTTTAAAAAACAATTACCAACCAATAATTTGATGTATTACATTAATTAGATTCATAATAATTAGGAGTTCTCATACATTTTTGATTAAACATATTAGAATCAGGCTTAAAGTATGTGTAATTGCCCCATTATCATTGTTTTCGTTTGTTATTGTGTAAGAGAGACGATTTGTGGGTCTTTAATTTAAAAGGTTGGCTTCTTTATAATCAAATTGAATATGAGTTAAAATGGAGCAACACTTCGTACGTTTTGCAAATGCAATGCAATGCAAATGCAAACAAATACATATATATTGTATTTCAATTTGTGATTAATAAATCAATTCATATTTATATGTCAAATGTTTATCAGTGATTGAAATTGTAGATACCAATTGTGTACAAGTGGTACATACATGACCAGTGAGCTTTTAATGTTTTGTTTGCTTTTCAGTTGCTTTCAAAACGTGTGTGTGAAACGTTATGCTGTATTATAGCTTTACTTAATAATAAAAGTAAAACATTTCTTTAGTCAATATTTTCTTGTAAGCATTTGCTCCGAGAAATTGTTGAGCCTAATCTTGCCGCATCCTTCCGCGACCTTTATATGTGACAGTATTGTCATCTCTACTACATAACTTTACCAGTCCATTGCTGTGCGTTTTGCCAGAAAGTAGATGTTTATATGGCCAAGTGGTTTTCGGGACTCAAGTCTAAATTTTGGATATGTTGTTTTCCTGGTTGAGCTGAGCAAAAATGTAATGGTCGCAAAAAAAGTTAACGACTCATTTTCCCGCTAGGGGGCTCTGAAGTCTGTATTAGAAATTTGTAGTTTTCGGCAGAATCAGCAGATTTTTGGATATGTTGTTCTCTTTGACGAGCTGATTCAGAATATTTTTAAACGTTTAGAAAAGTTAACAATGCATTTTCCCGCTAGGGGGCTCTGAAGTCTGAATTAGAAAATCATAGTTTACCGCATATTCTGCAGGGTTCTGTGTTTGGAGGCAAAAGAATGGGTTAAGCAACATTACCAACGAGCAGCTTTGAGAACGTTGTGATGAAGTCCGCATCGACTAGCAGAGCAAACGATGCGACCTTCAAGCAGTAAGCGTACTCTCATCTGAAAACGCATTTGGGACCACTCTGCTGTTGATAAAGTCCATAGGCTGCTGTAATTGCTTATGTTCAGGCGTCTTGTCTGCTCGTTTGGTTGCTATAATAATGTAACTTTTTTAGAAGACAAAGTAATAACTGTAATAATCGTAGATCCAGATTTACGTCAGTTTCAGCTTTACTTCCAACAATATATTTTGACCTGAACATTTATGTAATTTATGAAAATATGTTTACAAATCTCATTTTAGATTTTATACACTCTTTGTAAATAAGCAATATATAAGAAAAACAATTTTTGTGCCATCTAGGCAATTATATAGAAACTACATGTTACTTGACTTCGACTATCTCGTATCATAAGGCCCTTGTAAAAGCTTCCTTGATTTTTGCATAGAGGGCGGGCTGTTGGCACTTTATTCATTGACGACTATGCACACTTTTGTAAATATCATTTTGTACTATAAAAGCCCTTTGTACTATAAAAGCATAACACTGAATAAGAGATTATCTGACGGCCAATAAAAAATATATATAAACAATGTATTACAAATGGTGTTCTTGTTCTAACAGTTAACATTATGTTGATATGTCACAATACAATCTTTACATAATTCGATTTATTGTTTTAAAGCAAACATTTTATCTGTAGAGTCTTTGTAATATTCGGACATTTATACACACATTTTAATGTTTGAAATGTGGCTCTACAAATGTAGCGCCATCTATGAACTAGCATGGGAAACTAGTTAATCTGTCACTCAAAATCCCTCATTATTAGATACTAGCTGTGCCCGCGACTTCGTCCGCGTGGAATGTAAAAAAAGAAATTAGTCTTTTTTAGTATCTATAGTCTATCTGCCAGTGAAAGCCCCGTCCAAATCGGTCCAGCCGTTCCAGAATTCATATGCATGTAGTAGAAAGCGGTTATTTTAATATTACAAACAGACACTCCAATTTCATTTATTTGTATAGATGTTGAAATAGTTCACTTTATACTATGTATTACCAGTCAGAATGGAAAGTGTCCATAGATTTAGTCTAAAAATATTGTTACGTCACAGATATTTTGAACAACGATGGTTTAATAAAAAGAAAGTGGTGTAAACACCCTATTTTTATTTTTAAATGTTACAAAGTTATAAACCTTAAAGTTATAAAAATTTATATATATTATATATATATATATAATAACCATAATGGTTAAGCCGACAATAATCGGCAGCGGCTACATTCTGCGTGGAACCGACTCTTATATTTATGTGTGTACTTTATCTATGTTGGCAGGTCTGCGATCGACTTTCAAAAATTGGATGTTTAGGAATCCGTGACCTCAAAGTCACCACTGACTATTTAGTCAGCGGTGATTTCGAAATCGCATTCGTAATTCAAAAATAGGTCTCCAGTGCTGTGGTCGTAGCGTCAACGAAGCTCATACAACACTCGTACGAAAATCTGTATTGTAAGTGTTGTTGTAGCGTGTAATTCTTAATAGTTTTAAACTGTTGTAAGTCTTTAAATGTAACTGATACAATAATTCAATGATTCCACAGCTATAATAATACTACATACAATTCGCAAACTAATTCGAGTTTTACATTTACGTAGCGATGCGTAGTATAATCTACGAAGTTTCTTATAATAACAGTGCTATTTCCATTGTCTTTCTGGGATGCTATGTTTCTATTTAGTTATTCTGCTTTCGTAAAAGTTACTAGCTGCCTATATACATAATTTCAATTTTATAATCATGTTCGTGAGAAATTTTTAATAAGGTCGCCCGCAAAACAAGCAAAATTTATGCTGGGGTAAACTTAGTTCATAGCCAGGTAAAACTGGAAAGTTTTTACGCGTTTATAACGAGTATTAAAACGTGCAGGGTACAGAACGCGCTGAAACATTCTATAAATCCACGTCATTGACCCAAGTGATTTGTTATAAAAGACCCTCCTCATACATAGCATAAAAGGTATCATAGGTAAAAAAATAGCAAAAATATAATGTATGTTTATTATTTACTATTTTTGTTTTTGAGACAGGTAAACATCATAAGCTCGTCATTTTCATCATTGTTTCTGTCATGACACGCGCAATGCTGCACATAGGCTTGTCACACCAATTGGTGCTGCATTTAATAAATTATGTTTATCTAACCTTCCTAAGGAGAATCATAGCATCGTGGGAAAACTTGCATATACCTGCGAAGAAATAATCTACATGTAAAATCGACCAATCCGGACTTGATCAGCGTGGTTGACTAAGGCCTAATTGCCTTAGGGTAGCTTCGTGCCCCTCAGTGGGGACGGATACGAGCTATGATAATGACCCATTTTTAGATTGGTTTAGAAATAGTTTATTAAAAATTATTATTATTATTGTATCGTTTATATCTTTATATCACAAGTCGATATAAGACACAATCCTTTATAAGGCGTGCGCGGAGATACAGATTCAACGCATAGAGGCCATTTAAGCGAAATTTAATGAAAGTGTGCGTGGAGTGTACCAACTAGGTCTAATCTCTATCTGCACCATGAAAAATATTATTATAGTATTAATTGATAGATATTAATTTATGCTTCTTGTCATTTAATGTTAACAAATAAAATATGCCTCTCATTAATTTAAATAAGCATTGCGTAAATAGTCAAAGTTAATAGTTGATCATAGATTTTAGAGTATTCAAGTATTTATTTAGAAGAAAAAATAACGTGTCATAAGCGTGTCATACGATTATGATAGAAATGTTCGATTCAAATGTTTGAATAATAATCTCAATATTTTAAACAGTTTTCAAATATTTAGTAACGATTTAAATTACAGATTAAATTTGTATGCTAATGTTTAGGTCTGATATTGGCCTGATGAATGGCTAAATGTATGCGCAGTATCAAAATAAAATAAACATACAGCAGCAGTTCATTCCCACTTTGTTCCCATAAATCGTTCTGGGCAATAAATTACCAGTCAACAAATTTTTAAAAAGTTATTATTTTACAAAGTTATAACATCCAGCTACAGGAGGTCAATTCTCGAACTTGAATAATTTCTTATAGCTTTTATTTGGTTGTTTTTCTTGGGCCATAATGACAACTTAGCTAAACAGAAGGCAGGATATGCTGACGTACGTTAAAATTTTCTTTAATTGTCTTACTTGTCGGTACTCAAGACATAAATCTTTTACTTTCTTTTTTATTTTAAGTATATTTTATTTTCGACTAACTTACTTTGCGAACTTTGTACCGCGTAACAGTTATGACATTAAAACAATCTGATCTATATTATAAAAATAAATAGATTTCTTCATAAATGCCTTTTCCGTACTTGATCCAATATATTAATAGTTATTTCTTGTATTAACGGATAAGAATATATTAAAAAGGTGATAATTTTAATCGGCAAACCGGTTCCGGTAACTGTATTTCATTGCAGGTACACTTAATATACGTAAGAGTTAATAATCTTAAATATTTTTTCGACTAATAGAGACAATACATTAAAATACAACAAGTAATGTTCGGGGCTCGACGAGTTAAATGATTTGTCTGACTGACCTGTGAATACCGCTCGAAAAAGCGTTCGAAATCAAACATTGCGAGTCAGCGAGAATCAGCCTCCAGTAGCCTACCGCCAGTTTCATTTTAATTTGGAGCAGCCAATACATGTTGCGGCTGGGAGTTGGGAGTTCGCTTCGAACAGTTGAATAACTGCCGTGCGTCGGTATCATGGCTTTGATGCTAGTTTTCATTTCGGTAGACGGTGTGTTCAGTTGCCTATTCATCAATTTTCAAAGACTCTATAACTGTATTTTTTATTTTATTATTTCCATTTGTTATCTCTATTTACTGCTTATTAGTGTGAGGATTGTTTATACATCAACAGTACACAGTTTCATAATATTCCTGATATTTGAATACTTTCCTCTTGCAGATTTCGTGATATTAGTTAGATTTTTAGGTCCGACCTGTTGCCCTGGACAAAAAAATAATTCCCAGGCCATTTTCCTCTCCCTCTTCTCTACCTTTTCTACACAAAGGTCCTAGTGAAAATGATAAGAACAAACATTGTACTAATTTTGTTAATAGATTGATGTGATTTAAATATTATGCTATATGTCAAATACCTATCGGAAACAATAGTAAGCTCACGGTAGAGCCACTGTTTATACATATATTTAAAGAACTAAACTAAGAATAGTTTCTAACCAATCGACCTAGCCGAAAGTAAGCACTGTAATCTTGTGTTATGGAATCTAAGGAAATATATTAATAATACACATATAAATAATTGTTTTTTTTTTATTACAAATATATATAAATCGTTATGAATAAGATACAATTGCTCGTATTCATTACACAAACATCTAATTGATTTGTAATTGATGTCTTGTTTATCTTTCAATATATTTGACATGCTTGATACGAGTAGTGCGAGTAGGTGACGTAAAAGTATATTACTATAGAATGTTCCTAATAAGATAAGAGAACTGTTTATATTGTAGGCATTTTAGTTTGTCTTATTCGAAACGTGACTAAATAATGTGGAGTTTTATAAGTACCATAAACTCATGGTGGTGTAGTAAATTAGAACTGTTCCAACCACCGCCGACTGAATTTCATTTACATGTGTAATTTTGCATGCAAAATTAACTTAGGAGAGTTACACGACATATTCTATGTATATATACATTGTATATATTGCAATGTCTGGAGTTCTATATAGCGTAAGTAGACATTTGATTCTAGACAGACTTAGTTAAAAAGATTATACATAATGTTAATGATTTTCTTTTCTGAGCAATTAGATATTTCTACAGTCTCTTAATTAATAATAATAATCCACGCACACTTTCATTAAATTTCGCTTAAATAGCCTCTACTCGTTGGATCTGTATCCCCGCGCACGCCTTATAAAGGACCGTGTCTTATAAAGACACGTGATGAAACCTACAAAAATAATAATAATAATCTTACGGTTTCACAACTTGGGAAATGTTAAATGTGTAACAACACCAGGAGTGTGTTGTTAGCAGGGCTTTGCAAATGAGTAATAAATTATCAAATTTGCAAACACCCAATTACAGCCCTGCCCTTCGTGTAAAAGTGTCACAGTAAAATACGGGACATTTAATTATGCAAGAGCAAAGGCTTCAAAATAATTCAAATGTCTGACGAAGGCCCATCCCCCTTGTAAATAATTCATAAGGCTTTCGGGTTATGTCACAGCTGCCGAGACTCTTGAACTATAGTCCTAAAAGTGAAGGAACCAGCTCGTTGATTTAATTTGTTCCGATTCACTGCTTTGCTCTACTTATCAGATTAATATTAGTACCTACATAAAGCAACACTTCAGGCTTAACATGTGGATTTTGAGACAGCTTTTATGTTTGGAATAGCGGCGCTTTTTAGTAGTACAAATTTTGACGTGTTGCTGACTGTACATGTGATGTTTATAAATATTATTCGTTATTAATATTATTAAATATATTATGTAGTCTGCCTTTATATGTAGTTTATAAAAACTAGGATATGATTTTAAAAACAACAGACTTCATACTTTCTATTTTATTTCTTTTTTTTTGATTAATTAATCGGACTATAGGGATTTCACCATTTTGTCCGATCGATCAAACCACGATACTTATGTTTTTTTTTTAATTAGACCAGATAGCATTCACCTAAACCTTTTAATTATATTCAAAATATTTCAATTAATTTAATGATAAAGTTTTATTACCGGTATCCGAGAAGAAATTCACGTCCTGATAAATAGTAATCATGCTCTGTTCTACATAATATTTTAATAATAGCTTAGTTTGATGAGTAGTGTTACGGAGTTTTGTAATTATACCATAGATTTATTGAAAAGGAATGTCTGTCATGTTTTAAAAAAAGGCTTAGGCTTGTCAACTTTAATACGTCAATAAATTATCTCAATTTTTTCCAACTCTTATGTATTTTATTTTGTGAATATATATATATTATCATACGTAATATCGTCTGGAAGTCTGTTTATATATATTTTTATATTGTGGCGACCGCGATTAAGGATAAAAGTGAAACGATGGAGAGTAAGAAAAAGGAAAGAAAGGTATTACGTTCCATTTTCACAAAAAAGTGTAATGAATACGATTCGTTGGAGAAAGATCTTGATAAATTTCATAGTTTGTCTGCTAGCATAAAAATGATAGAGAATATTAGTAGCGAACTGCAATGTCTTGATAAAGAAATCCGTAGTTTAATGATTGACGGAGATTGTAGTGAAGACGTTTTGATGAAAGAGATGGAAGAAACTGTTAGGTATGGATCAAAGTGGTTAGAAATTGAAGCAGATTATAAGCATCTGATGGAAAATGCTCATTCGAAATCACTAGAAAATAAAACCCAGCGTAATTTTAGATTGCCTAACATAGAATTAAAGAAATTTGACGGCAATATAAAGAATTGGCTTTCCTTTTGGGGTCAGTTTCAAAAAATTGACGATGACCCAAATATCGATGGTACAGACAAATTTCAATATTTAATACAGGCAATGACACCAGACACGGAAGTCAAAAAATTTGTCGAAAGTTTTCCCCCTTCTGGTAAAAGTTATACCCAATGCATTATAGAATTAAAGGCTAGATATGGTAGAGACGAGCTCCTTATACAACTTTATGTCCGGGAACTGCTTTCGCTTATAGTAAACAAGGAGAAAGACGATCTAGATTTTACAAGTCTTTATGACAAGTTGAATGCCCATTTGCGTTCTCTGGAGACATTAGGGGTAACGAAAGACAAGAATGAAGTATTCCTTATCCCTATGGTAGAGTCATTATTGCCAGTTGATATTTTACAATCATGGGAAAGGGCTAAACCTGTGAAGATGGAAGACGAACTTTCAAGTTTAATGCTATTTTTAAAAAGGGAGGTCGAAAGCCAGCAGAGGATAAATATGGCAAAGAGTACATTTGGAACACGTGGCCAAAGTATATTGTCGACAGATGTTACGACGGAAAGACAGTTTGCAAGAGAACCAACAGCAGGATGTCTTCTGACCAATGTCAAACCTAGGCAGTCATGTGTGTGGTGCGATAAGGAGAGTCACGGCAATTTGGAGTGTTTTAAGGTACAAAAAATGACCGTCGAAGAACGCCGTGAACACTTAAAGAAGAAAAAGGTATGTATGATTTGCCTGAAAAAGGGTCACCACGCCAAAACGTGTCGAGCTTTTATTAAATGTTTAGTTTGTGGACGACGACATACCGTTTTGCTTTGCCCTGGTAAGAATCAAGACGTTACATATAAAAACTCTGAAGCAACAACATCAGCTAATGTAAACGGAGTACCTAAAGCTCACTCTGATGTTACTCTTTTGCAAACGGTGTTGGTCAATATTGTACGTGACGGCAAACAGATGACAGTTCGAGCGATGTTGGACAGTGGGTCTCAACGATCATATGTAAGAGATGATATTGCAGAGAAACTTAATATTCCGGTAGTCGGTAAGGAAACATTATCTCACACTTTGTTTGGTGGTGTAAGGTTAGAGTCAAAAATGTTTAACATCTATAAAATATTTGTACAAAATTTAGATAAAACGTTTGCAATTAATATGTCTGTTATAGGACAGCCATGCATCTGTAGAAATATTCCTAAATATAATAATCGAGATCTATATGATTTAATCAGTAAGCACAAAATAATTATTCCTGATGATAAACAGAATAAGGATGACAATATAGGTTTACTTATAGGTGCTGATATCTCTGGTTTGTTGCTGACAGGCAATATGGTTAATATAAAGGAGTCATTAGTTGCAATAAACACAAAATTAGGATGGACCTTACAGGGAAGGATGCCAAAAGAGATTACTTCAAATGTTCAAACAGTTAATGTAACGATGTGTTGTAATAATGACGTTTCAGAGTTTTGGTCATTGGAAACACTTGGGATTCGAGACCCAATCTTAAGCCAAAGTCAACTGCAGATGCAAGAAGATGCTTTGGTGAAAGAATTTAGACTGAGATTCAAATCAGAATATTTGAACTCACTCGTACAAAGGGGGAAAACCAACAACGAGAGTATAAAGGTAAACGATATTGTTTTAGTCGAAACTGAGGAGAAGAGGGTAAATTGGCCGTTAGGTATAGTTTGTGAAATTTATGTAGGAAAAGACGGAGTTGGTAGAACAGCTAAGGTGAAGACTGCAACAGGTTACAAAGTGCGACCTTTACAGCGTCTTTATATGCTGGAAAACGCAGATATGGTAAAACCCAGTAGGGATATGCATCCAATGATAACGCGTTCTGGCCGACAAGTCAAGTTACCGAGTCGTTATATTATTTAAGTTTGCTAGGTTATTTTAAGGTATTGTTGTTTCTAATAAGATTTACGGTTTACGCTATTAATTTTTTTTTTTTGTTCGGTTACGTTACTGTAAATATGTTGCATTGCTGTTCTACTAAGGTTTCTATTATTGTAAAGTTTTCAATGTGAATGTTTAATTTTTAAATGAGTTTAAATTATTTACACTCTCTATTTTCTGGGGGTGGAAGATGTTACGGAGTTTTGTAATTATACCATAGATTTATTGAAAAGGAATGTCTGTCATGTTTTAAAAAAAGGCTTAGGCTTGTCAACTTTAATACGTCAATAAATTATCTCAATTTTTTCCAACTCTTATGTATTTTATTTTGTGAATATATATATATTATCATACGTAATATCGTCTGGAAGTCTGTTTATATATATTTTATAAGTAGATAGGCTGTATGTCGTAGAGATAATCCTTTTATTTCGGTGTCGCCATAGTTACTTATTAATATATATTTCCTTACCCATCTTCATGTACCGATATGACCACTGAAAATCAGTGCTGGGTGTCTGATATCCTGCACATGTTGAGATGGCAACGCTTTCGGTTCGGGCATGCTTAACGCAATTGTATAATATTACTTTGTCATGTATCATAACTAATTTTGTGTTTAATAAAGTTTACTATTTATTATTAGAATAGGAGTGTTTTGTCCCCAAAAAGTTACACAGATATTTCATTAGTAGAAATGAGTTTACCGAATACTAGTAGTCGGCCGAATGTTTGGTAAAACTTTTACCGAACCGAATATTATCTATACATATCTATACATATAATAAGACAGTAAAAATATTTTGTCTGTACATTTAGTATTTTTGACTGAAATAGATAGAGGGGCATTTTGGAATTTTTTGTCTGTCTGTCTGTCTGTATGTTTGTTCACGTTTATCTCCGAAAGTACTGAACCGATTTGCTTGAAACTTTCACTATTTGCTTTGTTTTAACTCAGAATAATATCTAAACTTTGTTTCATCAAAATCGGTTCATTAAAAAAAAAGTTATCGTCATTTTATACATATAAGACAGTAAAAATATTTTGTCTGTACATTTAGTATTTTTGACTGAAATGGATAGAGGGGCACTTAAATAGATTATTAGAAAGCAAAAAAAATTTTTTGGAATTTTTTGTCTGTCTGTCTGTCTGTATGTTTGTTCACGTTTATCTCCGAAAGTACTGAACCGATTTGCTTGAAACTTTCACTATTTGCTTTGTTTTAACTCAGAATAATATCTAAACTTTGTTTCATCAAAATCGGTTCATTAAAAAAAAAGTTATCGTCATTTTATACATATAATAAGACAGTAAAAATATTTTGTCTGTACATTTAGTATTTTTGACTGAAATGGATAGAGGGGCACTTAAATAGATTATTAGAAAGCAAAAAAAATTTTTTGGAATTTTTTGTCTGTCTGTCTGTCTGTCTGTATGTTTGTTCACGTTTATCTCCGAAAGTACTGAACCGATTTGCTTGAAACTTTCACTATTTGCTTTGTTTTAACTCAGAATAATATCTAAACTTTGTTTCATCAAAATCGGTTCATTAAAAAAAAAGTTATCGTCATTTTAATGAACTCAAGGCATGATAATATTGCGAATTATAATGTACACCATGTACACCATTCTTACAAGTTACATGGGAAATTTAAAATCTAAAGACAATTCATCATCATGATACAATACATACATAAGATAACGTCTTTATCCCCTGCGGGGTAGACAGAGCCACAGGTTATAAGACCCCAAAGGCCACGTTTAGCATGTTCGTGGGCAGTGAGATGGAACAGGGAACCAAAATACGATGAAACGAAACCAGTTTTTATCAAAATAATATGATAAATGCGAAAGTTTGTTTGTTTATTACCTCTTCACGCTTAATCTATACATATAATAGAACAGAAAAAATATTTAAGTGTAAATCAGTTTCATTACGCATGTTAGTTTTTTCATAAATCACTAGATGGCGCTGTTTCATTTAATCAATTTCTACAACGCGCTATTGTAGTTTTTTCAAATAAAGCCTAATAAAGGAATGTGTTTCGACATACGGCGAAAATCTCCTTCGTATCTTTTCATGATCTTTGCGCTGAGAATCGAATAGGAAATTTTCTGTGAATTTTGCTTTAATTAATTTAATAATTTCTTCTGTGTTGATTTCGGATTTTGTTTTGCTTTGTGTTTAGGATTTGGTGTTACTGGTTGAGTTTATTTCAAGACGGACTTTTGCTGTGTTTTAGGCTTTTGTTTTGCTTTGCGTTTAGGGTTTAATTGGTGTAATTGCCAACTTCATAACGCTCTTTTGATGTATTATTGCTTTCTAATTAAGTTTCAGTGTTAATTCCATAGAATAAACTAACAAATTATCATTTGTAGGTGTTCATTTTTTGGATTATTTAAAGTAATCTATACATATAATAGAACAGAAAAAATATTTAAGTGTAAATCAGTTTCATTACGCATGTTAGTTTTTTCATAAATCACTAGATGGCGCTGTTTCATTTAATCAATTTCTACAACGCGTTCTTTGAGTTTACTTTACCTCAAGGAATTGCTTTATACCAAAAATATTTTAATCGGTAAAATCGTATATTAATATGATTTGTGTATCAATAACATTCAACTCGAAATTTACGCAGACGAAGTCGCGGGCAACAGCTAGTATAAACATATTTTGTTTATTCCATGAATGTTGTTCTTACAATATTCATGAGAGATAAGGATATGAATTCCTCTGACAAAAATAAAAGTGACATTTGTATTTGTTTCTGTAAAGATTGGCGGCCGATCCCTTCCTAGAAAATTATCCAAGATATCTATACTAATTTAATGTGAAGGTCCACCTCTACCTAATAGCTAGATAAAACGTAATAAAACACTAGTGGTCCCTGTAAAACTAACTTTATTGCTAGCGTGTCTCTGGAGGCAGACACGTGTTGATATCGTAAAATCCAAAGCCCCTGTTTAAATACTTTGTAATGAATCAATACAATCTACACACTCCCTTAATAAGGATATATTTAAAAAGTAAATAGAGTGAAAAATGATTTTGCAAATATATTTTATAGGGGTGCAAGTATTTTATGACTAAACAAATATATTATTTTACTACATAAGCATCATTATAATATATCCCTTACTATATAATGATTCTATATTATACATAGTCTGGCTATAAATATTATATGCCATTAGTATATTATAGTCTATAAATTACAATTAGAAAATAATAAAATTTTTACATTTGAATGTAGAATTTATCATTCTTGTACAAATGTCAATTAGGTCTCTGATTTTTGCAGCAATCGGTTGTCAAATATTTTTGTATCTGTAAAATAAATTGGGGTAATAAGAGAATCGAATCGCTATAAGATGGCATGGGTCTTTAAGTATAGTATAGTCTTTAAGAGACGAAATGGTCATTACATAAATCATAATTTAAAAAAGTTTAGGGTGGTAAAATCAAACACATTTTTGTTGTACAAACTATCTAAAACCTAAACCTAAATGGTTTCCACAGTAAAAGCAATGAGATAGTAGATGCACTTCATAAATAATTTTTGAATGAGAATCATTTTACTCTCGTAAAAAATGTAAAATAGTTGAAGTGAAGGGAAAATAAGTTTTACCTAAGCAGTGGAGAATTGCTTCGTTATATGGAGAAAATTATCAAATATAAAATGTTGTGTCTCTCAGTGCTGGGCATTTAAAAAAATATTAATGTTTCTATGTATTATCTGCGGACAATGTTGTTGATTACATAATAAGTACTTGTTTTATATCAACTCATTTTTGTAATAGAATTATGTAATTGTTTGTTGTTCTAAATAAATAAAATAAAAAATAAAATAACTCTGGGTCATGTAGGTTCCCACTCAAATCACCCATATTTCCTATGACGTCACCATTGATCACAGAGACAGCATATCCATAGCATAAATAATGTAGGCCATTACCAGCACACTGCTTCGCACACAAGATATAGGCTATGAAAGCGGGGATAGGCGCGACAATTTATGCTGATTTTATCACTGCTATATGCGAATGTACTCCTCAGAGATATGTCTACGCATTTACGACTCGTAAAAGAGTCTATTTCAGCTTCAGCACCCAAAAATGTGCTGACTTAGTCGCGATGGCAGATAACTAAATCTTTTTCAGAGAAATGATGTGTATTGAGGATATCAAGGTTTTATATATCATATTATATAATGGATAATATTTATTTAAACGTATATAATAGAGAAAAGAGAAAACATTAGTAATAAATTAACACTAAGTAGCAAAAAAGTAATAAACTAATATTAACTAGAGCCAATGCAGTTCAATAACTGCTATTTAAATAACATAACATAACCCTTTATTGTATACATAAAATACACACACACAAAAAAAAACAAATGTACAGAAGGCGGCCTTATTGCTAAACAGTAATCTCTTCCAGGCAACCTAGGACCAGGGAAGTATTAAAAGGAGATTTAAATATAGGATGGGTACAGTAATTGGACAGGACAATAGTCTATAACTAGTTCAAGTTAAGGAATCTTTGACAGGAAGTGAACAAGGACTTGATCCTTTTTTTTTTTATTACGTACGGTGGCGGACGAGCAAATGGCCCACCTGATGGTAAGTGGTAACCATCGTTCATGGACATCTGCAGTGCCAGGGGCATAGCTGAGCCGCTGCCTACCTGGAGAATAATACTCTTTTTAAGCCTCGTTTGAAGTTAGACATACCGAACTGTACTAGACAAGATCAGTTTCAGGTAATATGGATGAATTCTACTGCGGTGGCGGGTGGTGCGATGGTAAAAAGGTGACAAAGGCACCATTGCAAATAGTTCCTCAGAGCACTCTCCGTTAAAGAGCCTATAAAGAACACACAGAGCGCCAAAGTCTCTCCGCTTCTCCAAGGTCTCTGTTGAGGCCGTAATATTGGGATCACCGATGATACGGAAAACACGCCTTTGCAGGAAGTCAAGAGGGTCGAGTTGATATTTGGGGGCTCCAGATCAGAGGTGTGAGCAGTACTCCATATGCGGCCGTATTTGAGCTTTAAAAAGCATCAGACGATGACTGGGCGTGAAGTACCTCTTCGCTCTGTTGAGAACACCTAATTTTTTACTTGTCATTTTGGCTTTGTCCTCCAAATGACTCCCGAACTGCACTGTGGCTGAAATTTCCACACCTAGAATCCCAATAGACTCGGACATATGAAGAGCGACTCCCTGAAACTGAGGCACTACGATAAATGGATCTTTCTTCGCCCGATTCAAGGGTTATGGTGTCCTCCCCCTCTCTTCGGACTTCACACAGCCCCAATATGTGCCACCTAATTTTCCCAAGTTCCACCACGAGTTGCGCCAGATGCGAGTCAAGCCGTAGCGTGCGTCCGTTGTACGTCGCCAGGGTCAATTTATTTTGGTGGCCTCCCGTAGCCCGGAGATTCTTCGCACCCCCTGTCCCACCGTTACCATGGTCGCCACCGTAACCAGGAATAGTGGGACCGCCGGGAACTGGGGGCCGTGGCTTTTTCTTTGTACCCATGAAGGTCACGCCCATAATCGCCACGCTGGGCAAGCGGGTTGGCGATAGCAGGGTGTAGCTTCTCGCACCGGTGACGCTGCTGCCCGTCACCGGCCTGCTGCATTTAGCTACGCCTGAAAGGATGGATATACCGCCATCAGTCGGTCGCCAGGGCCTCGTCCGTCGGTCAGCGGGATGCACCGCGTGCAGGTGAGGTTGGCTTGGGGCAAAAAGAATGTGGTTCGCTCCCTTACATCTCGTTGGAAGGTACATAATATTGTAAAGTAGGGATAAAACATGTATGTGTGTCTCTGCGCTGGCGAATAGGTAAACCATTAAAACCATTTCAGTTGAGAGCGATAATTAGAAAAATGGTCAAACCTACGCAAATAATTTGTATTAATATGTAATACTAATCGATAGAGTCCGTAGAGAGGATATAATCTCTGTTAAATAATTTTTTGTAATGCAAGCAACTACAAGCAAGTTAACAATTTTCAGATTTTTTCCGTAACACACATCACATGACATTGCTTTATGTACAATTACATGAGAAATTTCTATAAGAACTAAGCTTGTAATAACTACACCTTCATAAACATTTTTATAATTATTTTAATGTTATATAAATATTCATAATTTAGTAATCAGTGTCATGCGGCTATTTTGTAGTATGTCTATTATTTGACAATCATAATCGAACTGATTGACTTGAATTAAAAATATTATAATATTCTAGTGAACATAATAGATTTATTATATAAAACTTTCATGTAATGTTATTATTCTTTACACTGCGCCCTTTCTTGAGGAGCGAACAGTCTGAGTCTGACATAATATTAGCGGCTTTTGCCTACTAGAGTATCCTGGGTGGATATGTGTAAGTATTCTCTGCCTTTCCTCTCCTTAAAAAATCGTTGGTCGATGTTACTATCGAGATCTTTCAGACAATGATGGGAAAAAGTGTAAAATTTATAAAATACTAGTATCAAGTATCAAGTAATCAGTGTTATTAACAAAATTATTTAGGTATAGCGATTTCCTCAGGCCTAAAAATTCCTGAAATATTATTCATATATCTACATGCAAAAGTGCCATTGGTTGTTGATTGTATTGTATGGAGAATTGAAATGCAATCGACTATTGATTATGTGTTAGCGTCATCGGTTCTCTCGGATAAAATAGGTTGGCTGTTCAGCGGATTTATTGGTGTTGAAGAGATTGTCGTTTCTGATATTTGAAGGGAATATTGGCATGCGATGTGTTGTGTCATATATTAAAAACTATACAACCAATATCAATTTAACGTTCACGTATTCAGTCATAAACATAGATACAGAGAAAAGAGATTTGTAAAGGTTAGATTTTTGAACATAACTATGTTTATAGTCAGCGTATAAGACGATTATTCAACATAGAATAAGTTCATAGGTTTTGGTTAGTTGTATCTAAATATATAATCTAACATAATATTTAACATAAATACAACTCGAATTTTTTTTACTTCTAATAAAAACGAATTCCACTGACATATTTGGAAATTCTAAAAAATATATATATTTTATTTTTTATTCCCATCATTTCTAAAATCATATACATCGTTTATATTTTACATAGTGTTTGTAATTAATCGCACCTTGTCTCCCGAGGCAGTCATATTGCAACGTCGAGTGTTTTATGTTCCGGATATAGCGCGGCCACTGAACAGCCGTTATGATTTTGTTTTATTTAGAACCCAGCAGTATAGAATGGAGACCGTAAGAAAGCAATATAAAATATACTCCGTGTATCACACCAATGGAGCGAAAAACGAAAGTGATGGCAGGAAGGAAAAATGAGGGTATTAAGTACCTAATAGGTACATTAACGGGTGATCCATCAGTCTCTCTTCTTTTCTCTTCGTGCCAAAGCAGCAAGGCAATGCAAATGAGTTGATCGTCTACTATTATATTTTTTACACATTAATACAATTTATAAAGGCTTACTTAGTCGCTCAGTAAGTTAGCCCTAGATTATAACGAGAAGCGTCAGTCAAGGAAACCCCGTCCCCGTGTGACTATTATCCTGGTTTTAATTTATTTTTTATCTATTCTAAGGAAAATTATTAAATACGGCAGATATATGGGCGTGCTTGCATACAGATTTTTACTTTGGTTGAAAATAAAAAAAAAATGCAAAGATGTATATGTCATATGAACATTTAATAATTCGTGTTATTTGTCAAAGTAATGTTACATTCATTTGCATTATGAAAATTTTAAATAGAAAATAAATGGTTTTAAAATTATGTTTATTATTTACTTTAGTATAATCTTGAACCTTAGTTTTAATAATTATGATATGGTACTAAATAGGTGGTTTGATTCAGATATTAACCCGAAGCTTGTATATGAATATTTAACTTTTAGTCTTGTAGTGACAACTGTACTTTACATTTCAAATTTAAGAAAAAATTGTTCTTTTAATAGTCAAAACGAGTCTGTCACTGGATATTATTAAATTAATCAAATTATTTTAAACTTATCTCGATTTTAGATGCTCTACAAAAATTGTGTTCTTGGCAGTGCAGTTCGTGGCACATTATCTTTAATAAAATAGCTCCATCGTCTTTTTTACAAATGCATACGAGTATTATAACTAAAACTACGTAGATCTTAACATTTTCGATAGCCTTTATTGTAAGCAACAAATAAAAATAAATTTTAAACTTTTGGCATATTTGTTGTTATTATTATAGTTAATTAATTAATAATAAATAAATAAATAAATTCGTTACTTAATTAATTGTCCAATTATTAAGTCGGTTCAACTTGTTATTTTGAAGCTCACTGGAAGGCGGCCAAGAGGGTCTTGCGGTATTTAAGGGGTACTGTAGATTACCGTCTTACTTTACAAACATCTGGACTTAAGGTTAGTGGTGCAGATGCAGACTGGGCTGGGAGTATGGATCGACGGTCATACACTGATTTACTATTTTAAATAAGCGAGTCCCTAATTTCACAAGAGAGTCGTAAACAAAAAACCATTGCACTGTCGAGTACAGAAGTCCGTTTCCGTAAAGGCGTCAGAGAGTGCCGGTACATGGCACTCTCTGACGTCAGTAAGGAAGCGTTGTATTTCGATTTCCTTTCTGAATTAATGTCTAATCAGTCGTAACGAACCGCTAGTGTTGTATAACGACAACAGACGGCATAAATACTGCGTGTGAATTAGTTGAGGAAGGCACTGTAGTATTCAGGTGTCTTACTCGTATATACTTACCAGATGTTAGCAAATTTTTTGACTAAGCCTGTAAATACTGCTGAGTTTAAGAGTTGTACAAATAGTATAGGGTTTAGTTAGATAGTTACTGGTATGCTAGGTAAGTTACCTAGCATATCAGTAACTAATAGATACTATTAGATAGCATACCAGTAATAATAGAATACACTAGAGCAGCTAAGGCACAACGTTAGAAAAATAAACTGAACGATAGATTACTTTTCAAATGTTTCGCCAAAGATTTTCATGTTATTCTATTTGACCTTTTTTAATTATATTAGTGTCTTAACGTTTTATGTAATAAATATTAAAATTTGTATACTTGAGCTTACTTCAATTTTTATAAGAAAATTGCAAAATGGATTACTTTTTACTCCATAGGGACAAAGCGACTACTTATTTCCACTCAGCCCTAATGAGCGGAAGTAAATTAGTCGCTTTTCTAGTTTACATTGAAGCACATTTAGCGTATGATAAGTCAAAAAGTAATTACTTTATGTACAAGAGTTTATTCAGCCAATTAATAAATGCAGCCTTCTCTCGATATTAGAAACAATGTTATTTACTTATTGACATTAGAAGTAAATATATATTTTTAGTATTAGAATATTTTATTGTAGGTATTAAAATGGGTAAATGTTTGTTTTAAAGAAAACGTCAAGGAATGGTCACATCAAGCAACATATCTTGTAGAATGAAGAAATTACGACCAATGAAACTGAACATTAATGGCGCTTGAGGATTACTGACATTGCCAGGCTACTGGTGCTCGTAAAAGCTCAAGCCAATACTAAAATTTTCCACAAACTACGTTGCAGATATTATAAGTAGTTACTGAAACTTTAAAGTAATTACATTATATTTAACGTATTGGCATAACTATATATGTATTCGCATAATTTAAAACGAGATTTATTGATATTCTTAATGACAAATACAAGATACCAGGGACGTCTGCTCGAATACCTCCGTCTTACCTATTTCTGCCGTGAAAAAGCAGCGTTATTGCTGTATTCTGACGTGTAGAGAGGTAGTTAGGCAATAAAATTACTGGGTACTGTCTTATGTAACTTATGTTACATGTTGGCAATGTACACTGTCGTTTTTGGGGAGGTTGCAGATATGCTCGGAATCTCAGAGATTTTTAGTACATGTGGTTTACATGTAACTGAAGGCGACTGCAACCACGTACCGTCAGGTGTTTGTCTGCTTGTTTGTCAACATAGGACTGAAAAAAACTAAATATTTACAAATATTGGATGCAAATAGTTGTATATATAGATATACTTATGTCAATTTATACTACAATATGATCAGTCGTCTTCATTGGATTGGAATCGAATATATACCTACGTTAAAAATTGTCAACTACGTAAAACAACAACGACAACCAACATATAACAGATCGAACTTTGAATAGCCACTTTGTATCTGGTTTCCGATTAAGAGATATTTTCTGTGGCAAAAATTATCCTGTTTCCCCGGGACTTAAACTATACCCATACTAAATTTTAATCTGAATCTTTTCAATAGATTTTGCGTGAAAAAGCAAAGAATACCAAAATATATATCCGCAAAAGTTGTGTGTACATCAAAAAGCCACTATTTATATCTTTACACGATCTACGTCATGTAGAGATATAAATATAGTCCGAAACATATGTCCCAACCACAACAAATTGCAATGCTTGAAGCTAAAGCATCATTCTAAATGCGAAGTACTAGACATTACAGACATCGGATGTAGCATCGGTTCGTAACACTTCGCAAATATAAGTATTGAATAAATGACTAGATGATATTGAATAGATTGTGGCAAGTTGGGCGACAACCTGGACGTACTTACATGGGTCGAACTGGAGTTATCCTGAAAAAGTCACTCAGGAGCGAGCATAAAAGTAGTAATGACAGGTGAGAAAGCTAGGGAAATATATTTGGATCATAGCAAGTGGAAAACTGTGATTTTGGCTACACCCATGGGAAAAGACGTGAATATATGTATATTATGTATTAAACTGTCACAAAACTTCAGATGTTACGCGTGGAGAAGTTTGAAGTAAAGATTTTCTGCTCATTCATGTAAGAAACTGGTCTGGAAGAGTACGGACAGACCTATTGATATTGAACAATTTGGAAACTATGTATTGTATCTATATTTATTTCTTACATAAAGGCATACACAGAATATATAAATAACGCAACATTAAATAAGCTTTATTTATCTAATGCATGATTTTGGTCTACCGTTCACGATGAGTAATTTCACAGAATTTTGCCAGCTGTTCAGCAATAAGTAAAACGACTATAGAGATTCCCAACCAAACCAACTGCTTCCTTTAAAATTCTCTGAGTGAAGTTCTCATGAAGTTTCGCAATAAGCGGCAGGCTGCGTCTTAAGAGCGGGGGTTTGCGGCGGACCAACCATTTTCGCCCAATTCTAATTAGTTCCAGGTCGCTGCTACATCAATGTTGCGATAAGTTTCTTTTGTTTAATTGACCATGAACGGCAACGAGGATAAACTCACCTGGAAGGGCATCGCGACTGATTTATAACGCTCGGCGGATTTTCTTATTTATTGCTTAGCTCTGTTAATTTGTTTAAACGCTGTTTTATTTGTAAGATAAGAGTTGCTGTAGTGTAATTACATTTTGCTTTGAAGGCCCGAGGATTGTAAGTTTACCATTTCTAATTACCTCGGCAAAGATTGTTCAAGATTTGTTTATTAATAAAAGCTTTAAAACAACCCATGTATTTTTGTTCTTTTTTAAAACACACAATGGTATTACTAATTATGTTATGAGACGTTGTTGATATCGCAAACTAGCCCAAAAATTCCTGGTTTCGCGATAATTTACAATAGACCAATACAATCTAAGCTAAACCAAATTAATTTTCCTATTATTCGATTTCATTTTCAATGTACATATCAATCAACTGATAGCGTCTTTCAATTTCAATTGAAACATGTTAAGTTGCTTGGTTGCATGTAAATACATATCTTGTTGAAATCGGATTTCAAGTGTAACCCTGCATGTTGTAATATCCATTCGAAATCATGAGATTAGACAGGAAAGGGATGAAACCAAGAAAAATAATTTAGTCGACAACGACTATAATATACTTATTTATTTCTTATTATTTCCAATGTCTTGAGGATATGCCTCGATGTAACGATTGATATTTGTGGGGTTACTTTTATATAAATATAGATTTTCTATCAGTAATGTACTTGCTTAATAATGATATACGTTACAAAACAAGTCAAATATTAAGGTTGTATGTTATTTAAATTGTTCCTCATGCACTTAAGGAAATTGCAAACTTTACACTTTTATCGTAAAATATACCTTATCCCTAATGTGATTTGTCAATTCTTACAGACATGACGGTGACAGCGGAGCGGCAAAGGGATCAATCACTCAAGGACCTTGCATTTACGAGCGACTGAAAATATGACCTGCTTCGCGGAACGTAAAAACTGCCTAGAATTTTTAAAATGATACCGTTTTTTCTAAAGGTATTTTATAAAGTAGGTAACCTACCCGTGTCGTAATTTTTATACACATAATAATATATGAGCAATCGGAAAATATGGATTCTAGATTCTGGCAGAATAAATATGCAATATGTTAGCAGTAATTATTTCCTCTTTATTTGGGACAAACAACTAACCATACAATAATAAATAATAATATTTTTACAAAAAAGTTAATAATTGTAAGGCCAGCACCGTTATCTATAACATACTAAAATAAAATACATATGCCAATAAACTAAATGAATACAAGTGCCAATAAACAAGAACGAAAAGCAAATAAGATTAATCGTAAATTACGAAAAAAGTGTGTTTAATTAAATTGCATGTTTGTAAATTTGTCCAAGCATGCATTCCAATTATTGAGTTACTAATTTAACAGTTATTGCATTTTCATGTTAAGTTAAATATTTCAGTGATCTTAGATTTGTGTCTACTTGAAAAAAATATGAAAATGATGCTGTGTAAATTCAAGTAACGTTTTGCATTATAAAACTAACATGAGGCTTCGATTGTCCACAATGAGAATTCTCGTTAAGGATTGTTTGAGTAAGGATACAATATACATGCAGCCGAGTTAGTGCCTAGTTAGTGGACTGGTTATATATTAATATGGCATAGGAAACTATGGTAAGAGTCAAAACAAGTTACATAAGTGCAATAGTTTTTAGTTTGCATTTTTCTGACTTGTACAGTAAGAAGTTAGTATACAGTTACAGTAATAGATGATAAGATGTAAGAAATGACAAATATTTTAGGCCTTATTTTAGTAGTCATTTCGACACTACATAGAGAGAGTATAAACTCCAAACAGTTTAAGGTAGATAAAAACGCACTGATTGGGATTCACCGAAAACGATAAGCACCTAATCAAAACAAAATAAAATCTTAAAGTATACATATTTAAGGCATAGGACGCACATTACTGAAAATGAAAGCACAAGTATGAACAGAGGCATATGAACTGGACAAACTGTTGTATAAAATGTTTTCAGAATCAACATAAAAAGAAACATTTATTCATTTGAGCCGAGAGATGTTTTCTGCGTGTTGCTGTGATTTTAACCAAATCGTCGGTTCATTTTTTCGTACGCCTATCAATGCCACGTTTCCCGGCAAAATCCTGCCACGAATATCATTCCCTGCAACGGTCCTCAGGTCCTTGCGATCAATGTGATCTGCCTACTATCATTTAAGGCTCATCGATCTATGTAAAAATAAAAGGAATAGTAACATTTGTTTTCATAGATAACTGTAATAGTAAATTAATACTAATATTTGATTAGTAATATTTAATTTCTAATCAATGAATTTTAGGAGAAATCTTTCTCCCATATCTATGGAAAATTTCTAGAATGGACAGTGGTAATAAACTCTATAACTTGGTTATCTATACTCTATGTTCAAATTGTATTTAGATACCACGATTATTCGTTATTTCTAAACATTAAAACTCTATATAACATATAATATGTATCTGCAACAAATAATATTAGAAGGGCAATCTGAATCTAATATATTATAGCTAAGTATATATAATTCTGAGTCAAACATTTCTTGTTAACTGGAGCGTAACCTCTTATTCCCAAAATGAATTGACAGTATGAGAGCGATTTTTAGGAGGAAGGAAATAATACTTTCTTAGTAGTGGGCGATAAAATTGAAGTACAAGCCATTTAGTAGAAATGCTAGTAGTAGTCCGTGAGTAAGGAATCGTCTGGCGATTCAACGTCGAAAGTAGGTACAAACACTTTTAGCACAGTTATAGTGTCCAATTGTACATACTCGTATTAGCGCAGTGTTTTGACTAATTGTTTGTTTTATCGTGTCGGACTTAATTGCATTGGTAAGTTCCGTTTTGAAAGGTAAATTATAGCAGTGTATTATTGCATGGTATTTGTAATTATTGGATACCGTGACTATTCATTTAATGACACAAGTTGGTTTGGAGATTTGCTATGAAACCCACTTTATCCACATGTACCATGAACGGCTGTAACTTTTTACCATCAGGCGAGTAATCTGTTTGTCAAACAAGAACTACAAATAAAAAATACTAGGTATCGTCAGGTTATGGCTATACTTTCCCACATTCTACTACACAACGAAGTGAGGCATCCAAGCCTCTAGTAACACTCTGTGGGTTACATATGTACATCCTGTTCGGCTTGAAACAAACACCTAGTTACTTTACTTAGTTCATGGGACAGCCATAGCGGTGATTTCTGGCTGATAGCAATCCAATTGGCGTGTTCACCATCAAGGTTGAGGATTCTCCAAATTTCTCATCTTTCGAAATCTTAAAGTTAAAGTTTTGTATTCAGGAAATACGAGTACGCTAAGTTCCTGCTCTGAACTAGACGGCATACTTAAAGCTATCTGTTCTGAGCTTGTAAAATATTTTATTTACGAGTATACTGGTTATTTGGAAATTAATATTTCAATAGAGACCAACAAATGGACCAGTTTTTATAGTATATGTAACTGGGTCGATATTTCGCGATTGCCATTGACTATAGATGTTTGCAGGTCCTGCAAACCAACTGTAGTCTATTTTTAGACAATAAATAATCTGTTTTTAAATATAGTATTATTATAATATATAAATATCGTTTATTAAATGTATTGATATCATTCAATAATTTTAAGTATATTCGAACGTTAATGACAACCTTTTATTATTGTCAATCTCATTTTTTAATATCTCTTAGATAGTTCCTATATACCCTGCACTATAAATAAAAATAATCTATACTTATACCAGTCATAATTAAAGTCAAATTCTTTGATCAATATAGGCCTTTGGAAGTATATATTGACGTTAAATACACGCTGAGCCGAACTACAGCCTGTTCAAAAATTGGGGGAATCCTCTCAAAAAGAACAGGCAATAACTGGGAATGTCTGATAAATATCTAGTCATTTTATATGCCAACATTACAATAATATTAATTTACACGATCTAGATTTTCCAAAAACTATGAAATGGCTGTCGGAGTAATTGGAATAGTTGCTCGAATCAAATATATAAAGTGTAATAATGAATATCATATTTTGCATTTTTTTTATCAAAACCATGCATTTTTTCTGCCATAGAATCATAATTTTTTCAAAACCCAGCTCCTGAATGTTATCTGGAAATTGATTGTCATAACGACCGGAAAGATCTATAAAAAAAATATCTATTCTTTTATTGTTTGGTATATTGTAAAGATAACATATATCTTTGTATATTATTATTTTAAGTGAAATTTCTTTAGAAATAAGACCTATGTACCTCTTGATTCACATTGTTTTTCTATATGTTGACATGTTGTGTACTGTTTAATTGTGTGGACTGTATTATATGCAAAGGTACTATGATCTTGCTGGAGATTAAAATAATAAACTTGAATAAGCAAGACGACGTGTATTTCCTCGTATACAACCAGCGGAAGAGAGAGAGGGCAAAAAGTTGCCATTACAAATAATTAACAATTACAAAGTAATTAAATTTAATGTTGTCTGTAGCCAACATATTGCGGCCCGCAAAATACATCAAGTAACAACGACACTATTTTCTTAGTTAAGAAGTACAGTAAATGTATAGTATATATATACAGTACACATAGTATATATATACAGTAAGGTACAGTAAAGTAAAAAAATACAGTTTAGTTGTTTTTATCAAAACACAATAAATGCTTATTATAAAATTAAAGGCTAGTATTAAAATTAGCTTAGTATTAAATTAAAGGAAAATATGAACTATTGTTCTTATTCTACAAGTTGTATGTTATGCACATTAATCTTTATTTTTATTTTCATATAAAGGGAACAGACATATTTTTGTGATAGATCTTACATGTTTTTTACGATTAGGCGTCATTACCTCAAATGCTCTTACAACATTATCCTTGCCTGGAAAGGTTTTAGTAATGCGAGCCATAGACCAAAAAAGTGGCGGTGTATTATCATCTTTAAGTAACACAAGATCCCCTATTTTAATGTTAGGCATAACATTTTTCCATTTAGGTCTAGACTGCAAACTATTAAGATAAGTTTTATACCAAACTTTCCAAAAGGATTGAACAATATTAGTAGTTACATTCCAAAGTCTTAGGTGTGATACATTTACATTTGTTAAGTCATGTTCTGGATAAGATACAATTGCTCCTCCAGTTAAGAAATGTCCAGGAGTCAGGTACATAAAATCATCTGGATTATTAGTGAGAGGCGTTAGTGGCCGTGAATTTAATACCGCTTCTATTTGCGCTAGTACAGTACTCATTTCTTCATAAGTCAAAATTGTCTTTCCAATTACCCTTTTTATATAAAATTTTGTACTTTTTACAGCAGCTTCCCACAGGCCGCCAAAGACAGGTGAATAACTCGGTATAAAATGGAAGTTTATACTACAGCGAGTGGTATAATCAATTACCTGTCTTTGGTGGTCTTGGGAGTTATAAAGCTTATATAACTCATTCAACTGGTTCCTTGCCCCTTTGAAAGTGCTTCCATTATCACAGTAAATATCGCTCGGAAGGCCCCGTCTAGAAACAAATCTTTTAAAGCTCGCGAGGAAAGCTGCTTCCATAGGTCGCTGGTTCAGATCCGGCTCGAAGGACCATGTTTAATTGTGTGGACTGTATTATATGCAAAGGTTTTGGTGGTGACTATGATCTTGCTGGAGATTAAAATAATAAACTTGAATAAGCAAGACGACGTGTATTTCCTCGTATACAACCAGCGGAAGAGAGAGAGGGCAAAAAGTTGCCATTACAAATAATTAACAATTACAAAGTAATTAAATTTAATGTTGTCTGTAGCCAACATGTACATAAATAAATTAATAAATATTTTTCTCTCAAAAAGTCTCTTTTCTTAAGATTGTAAGTTGCTCGAATAGTTTGAATGTCGGTTGCATTTTCCCACAGCAAAATTCCCTCCATGTAAGCAGGTAAAGGCTATATGTTTCATTGTAATATTGGTCAGCTGACGGATTTTCCACACAGTGTAAGTTGCAGTAGTAAATTTTCGACATTTTCATATTTCACAAAACCAAGAAATTCTGTGGTGTCGTCTAAGACGGATCTTATTATCATAATAAGCTTCTTTTACATCGGTAAAGATAATTTCTTACATTTTAAGGGAAACCTCTATATAAACAATTTAGTTTTGAGTTTTTATCGTTAGAAATTCAATACACTAAACAGTTTGTGTTGCCACTCGAGAAGCTTATAAACCTGATGTAGGAGTATGATGAGTCTGTAGTTCTTCAGCTGGGTTATATACCCCTTATTGAATAATAGTGCACAATCACTCCCATATGTCGTGGTTAGGTATTTTGCCTTTTAGTATGAGTAGTTTTATAGCAGGAGTTGAAGAGTGCCTGAAGTGTGCCTTGGGATGTTTTCGGTGACGTGTCGATTTAATTTGGTTTTAGGGTTTGAGGCTTGAATAATAGAAGATTTCGACGTGTAAGTTCAGTTTATTCGGAATGTGACTAGATACTTATTAAAGTAATGAAATAAGTATCAATATAAGTATCTATCATAGTGCCTCAAGATAATTTTATTTTTCTTATTTTTTATTCTTCAAATGTTTTCAAATGACATGCATATACCTGAAACCCTCGTGGTGTTAGACCTCGCAAAAGGTGGACCACTGGATGCTAGCAGTGTAGGACTGATTGGTGTGGAGATCTTATGTTCAGTACTCCTGACCTATGTCCAGTAGTCGGTGTCTCTTGCCTGAAACGATAATGATAATGACAGTAAAGGTAAGGTAGGTAAGAGTACTGACTAAGGTATAGACAGTAACTTTATATCTTGACCTTGAGATAGCTTTTGCCGCGCGTGATAACTATAGTTGTAGTAGTGCAAATGTCAAGTTTAATTATGTCATCAGACAGATTAAGAACTACGTACCATGACAATGAAAATCGTTGTTGATAGTGAAAATTAGGATTAAATCAGGGGTAACATTTTTAATGTTATTATTTAGAAATGATGATGATACTATTTTTAAGAATGTATTATTTTATTACTTATTAAAACACTACTTAATTCATATAGATTAGATGATATACACATGTGTTTGAAAACTAGTTTAAAATTTATTTAAATAGTTTTCTAATACCAATCAGAGTTGGGCACTTCAATTAAGTTTCTAGTGGATACCCGAAATTCAGGCCTGGTATATTTTCACAACGTTTATTAAATTTGTTTGGTTAAAATTAGAAGTGTAATTTGTGGTTAAGCAATAGTAATTTATATAATATGGAAGCTATAAAGTAACCAAAGTAAATTTATACTATTACTAGCTGTGCCCGCGACTTCATCCGCGTGGAGTGTAATAAAAAAAATGTTTTTTTTTTGTTTTTTTTTAGTAGCCTAAGTTAATTCATATTACATAATCTATCTGCCAGTGAAAGTCCCGTTCAAACCGGTCCAGCCGTTCCAGAGATTAGCCGGAACAAACAGACAGACAGACAGACATACAAAAATTGTAAAAATATGTATTTTGGAATGTGTACCGTATATACATTCATATGCATGTAGTAGAAAGCGGTTATTTTAATATTACAAACAGCTTGTTTCTTTGAACACGCTAATCGCAGGAACAGGCTGGTACAAATTGAAAATATATTTTTGTCTTGGATTTATGGATATATCGAGAAAGGAAGCAGCATCACGCTGCGACCAATAGGAGCGAAGAATCATAATCATAAATGTATAAGCAGGCAATTATCTATATTTACAGGATAAGTCGCTGAACATTATAAGTATTAAAATAGCCATCTACTCTAATACATCTATCTATTCTTAGACGTACTCACGTAGGCTCCATTTTAGCTGTAAAAAATCATGCTTCTAGATAGAGAAGATACTACCTCAAATTTTACACGGGAATCAAAATACCAATAGAACTTCCCGTAAGCCTAGTATGAAATTTAAAATTCCATTACAAAAAAATACAGTTTGTACGGATGCGTCCCACTCGTACTTTACTGAATTTTTAGGGGTATATTACGCTCGTGTCAGTTCATGCATCTCAAGGCTTTGTAATGAGTTTATTATAGTTGTCTATATGTATCAGTACCATCATAAATGAAGAATTAAATTTACTTACACTGTTAATCTTGAATCGGAATATATACATAATCTCTTTATTAAATTCATTCGTGATTAATGCAACGAAACATATTTCTGTTATTATTATCTAAAATAACAGATCAGATTCTGTTTTGATAAAGAACAAACACCAAATGATTAATTATCTTTAAACTTTGTAGCCATAAATCATTGAATAATTAATCATGTTTTCTTTGTATAAACGTCGAGAAGCTTAATTGTGCAAGTAAAAGTAAGGAGGCATCTACTCACAGAGCCTCACTCATCCAATAATCGTTTTACGGCAACACACAAATAATAGCCATTTATTTTATAATGTCTACTTGTCTTGGATTATTAAAGGTAATTTAATTTGAAATATCCATATAATATAATGTTAGATTTTTTTAAATACATAGAATTTTATCAAAAGTTATTATTTATTCCTTTTTGACACTTTTAATGACGCATGGTTTGATGAACAAAATAGAAATATTTGCCCAAGGAATGGTAATTTAATTAAAAATGTATCAAAAATACTCGAAAGAAAAATGCGAGACGTGATATTTATCAAAGTGGCTCAGAGGGAGAAAAACAAAATTTCTACATTGAATTTTTATGTCAGGCACGTCTGGGTGTTTTTTGTGGAATAATGAATTCACCGCTGACAAACAAATCACCAGAGATCCAATCAAATGCGAGGGCAGCGCTTCCGTGCCTACTTATACGAGTACAAATATACAATTTGCAATTACATTTGTATTTTTGTTTCACGTCTATGTTAATGATGTTTAATATTAATAACTGTTTGTCTACGATTGTGTTTACCATGTCTACAACTAGGGTAGGTACTTATTTATCTGCACTACAAGCATCAACTTAAAAATGATTATTGTATGAGGATTTTGCATGGAGGGTATTCAATTGAAAGGTAAATTGAAAGCCATAACGATGTTGTGCATTCATCGTACACACTTTCGACTGTTTGTTTAAAAGTTCCTGGGTTAGTTCAGTCAGTCATATTTCTTTACCATACTTAGATTTGAAAAGGGGTAAGGAACAATTCAGCGGTCTTGCCATTATGTCGACATATTTGAGCTAAGAGCTAACTTTATAGAAGTTTAATGCTATAGCAACCATTTTAAGTCAACATAGCAGCTATTATAATCAGGATTAGAGCTAGGATGTGTTAGTGAAACATTTCTAAATGTATGATTTTAGTTGTGAAATATAATTTATTGAAAAAAGAAGGTAAGTATAGATTTGATAATAAAATTCTATTAACGGAGTCTAAACCAAGAGCAGCATATTAATAATAAAACAGCAGCCAGGTAATAAAAAATATCCAGTTTGAGTTCTTTAGACTAAGATTTTTTATAATATGGTTATACAGCCAGTAACACGTCCAACTTATATGTGTACTGTGAAAACAGCATTTATTACGAGCGATGTATGAGCTGACACAACTTCCTTATGTTGACTCTAACGCGTTGCTGAGCGTATTTGAAGAAAATGATTATATTTTAATAGAAAACGCTTAATTTAATCAAAACATATACATACCTGAGCAAGGAGTTTGGTAAGCTATACACGTGCCGGTAACTCGTAGTACCCACAGTAATAGATTCTACAATGTCTAAAATCAAATCACAGATTATATTAGTCATTAGTTCCCCGGGGATGTTAAAGTGCTTTGGCAAATTGCTTCTGTTCGTCTTCACTGCGGGTGGCGCAATTGAGATCCGGCCTGGAGACAGTGGGATAATCCCATTGATATTCTGATTGTAGGCAAGATTTGAGGATAATTGTAACAAGTACTTGTTGCTTTATCTAATTAAAATTACAATTCTTATTTGTCCAATAATCAATCGTGAAGCAAGCGTTTTCTAAACATTTTAGATATATTTCAATATTATAAGGAAAAATACTTAATTTAATTAGTTGTAAAGTAGCTTACATTTAAAATGTTACTACTAGCTAAAACAGTGCAATTTGTATCGCCCATAGTCCGGTCATTGAGAGAATGAAAAAAGTAACTTCACTGGGCGGCCAGACTATAGCAGTCAATATAGTCGTGAGCTGCCAACGGCAGAAGATAATGGAAAGTCAAGTTTGGATAACATCCAAATATTGTATTATTAAGAATTTTTAGCGCCTTTTTTTCTTCTTGCTATGTAAATGTAACAAACATTTATTTATTAAATTGAGACTGTGATAACAACGGGAAGATTTAATAACTTCACAACTATACACAGTTTTAGTTTTGAAAATATATAATTATGTACGATATGGAATTATCTTGTCGTACACGAAGAATCTAATTTTTTTTTGTACCACGATGGTGGCAAACAGGTCTACGGCACGCCTGATGGTGAGCGGTTACCGTAGCCTATGGACACTTGCAACACCAGGGGTGTCACTTGCCGACCCTTCAAAAACCTATTTACTCCCCTTTTGAAGAACCCCATACTGTAGCCCAGCGGGAAAACCTCGGCAGGGAGCTCATTCCACAAACGAAGTGTACGCGGGAGGAAATTCCTTTGGAACCGCACTGTGCGGGACCATTGAGGCTCCATTGTGTGGGCATGAACTCCCTGTCGATGGCGAGCGCTGCGATGATAGAAAGTGGCCGTGGGCATCATGTCAAACAATTCTTCAGAACACAACCCATTATACAGGCGGTAGAACACACATAAGGAGGCAATGTCTCTCCTAAGACTTAGAGGCTCGATACCGCCTGTGAGTACGGGATCATCGACGAGTCTCACAGCGCGCTTTTGAACCGAGTCTAGGGGCCCAAGCTGGTAAATAGGTGCTCCCGCCCAGAGATGGCAGCAGTACTCCATATGAGGCCGGACTTGCGACTTATACAATACAAGTCTTTGCCCCGGTGGGAAGTACCGCTTCGCCCTATTGAGCACACCGAGTTTTTTTGATGCCAGCTTGGCCTTGGCTTCCAGTTGATTTCGGAACTGAACATCGCTGGAGATGTCAACACCAAGGATCCCAATACACTTTCCGATGGAAAGGGGTGTGTCCTGGAATTGAGGGGCTACAGTGAATGGAGTTTTCTTAGCGGTGAACGCACAAACTTGAGTCTTGGAGGGGTTAAATCGGACTAGATTGTCCCGGCCCCAATCGGAGACTCTAGATAGAGTTCTCTCGATTTCAGTCACAAGTTGCTCGCGACTTTCTTCCACAGCGGAACGAGGGATGTTTGCACGGCCCGTGTAAAATGCATCTCCGGTACTGTCATCTGCATAACAATGTATGCCATCGATGGACAGCATGTCATTGATATGCAGCAGGAACAGTGTCGGAGATAGAACGGAGCCTTGCGGGATGCCAGCATTAGTCTTGAATTCAGAGCAGCTACCGTTGACCACGACTCTAATGCTTCTGCTGGACAAAAAGTTGGCAACCCATTTACACATACCCTCGGGCAGGCTATACGAAGGTAACTTCGAGAGGAAAGCTCGGTGCCAGACCCGATCGAGACTTAGCTATATCTAGGCTAACTGCCAATGCCTCACCTTGACTCTCAACGGCTGATGCCCAACGGTGTATGAGATACACTAGAAGGTCACCAGTCGAGCGACCGTGGCGAAAGCCGCATTGCCGGTCGCTGATCAAGTCGTGATCCTCTAGGTATCTAAAGAGCTGTGTGTTTACCACACGCTCCATCGCCTTAGAGAGAAGAGAGGTTATAGCTATAGGCCTGTAATTCGATGGGTCCGACCTATCACCCTTTTTGGGCACCGGATGCACATTGGCAGTCTTCCATGAAGATGGCACTTGACTAGAGTGGTAAGAAAGCGCGAAAAGTCGCGTTATCACAGGGCACAACTTAGGGGCACACTCTTTGAGCACCACTGCTGGTATGCCGTCTGGCCCACTCGACTTATGAACGTCCAAAGAAAGCAGCTCCCGCCGTACGTCCCTCTGTGTGATATTTATCTCTGGCATAGAGAATCCACACCAAGGGATCGAAGGCGGCAAATCGCCCTCATTGTCGTTCAAAGTCTAGTTTGAAGCAAAGAGATTACCCAATAAATCGGCTTTCTCCTTTGCACTGTGGGCCTGATTGGCATCGACATTTCGCAGTGGTGGTAAGGACGGCTGACAAAAGTTCCCCTCGGCAGCTTTAGCAAGCGACCAAAAGGCACGACTCCCAGAGGGATAGCCCGTGAGTCGCTCACCAATTCTGCCGATGAAATCAAATTTAGCTCTGGCAATATTTTTCTTACTGGACCTCGAAGCAGCATTGTATTTGCATTTCATATCAGAGACGTTCGGATCCTTGTTGATACGAGCCGTGGTCCAAGCCCTGTATGCGGTCTGCTTCCGAAGTCTAGCTTCCTTGCAGTTGCAATTATCGTTATAGGCTAAAATGAACTTATAAAATGTTATATTTCTTATTAGAGTTAATTTATTTTTAACTGTTTAGTTGATTTTATTAACAAATAATAAACGCTCGATTTAAAAAAGATTTTTTCTTTATTTTTTTCTGGATCACAATATACACAATGATGGCGACAAAGTAAACGTTAATATCGGTCTGTAATTACACTGACAAATAAATCATAACTCAAAATGTTACTGTAAGGGCTTATGGCAATAGATACTCACCGGGCACGTCTGCTTCGGTGAGTATCTGCGTCGAATAGGACGGGAGGGATCGACACATTGCCACCACTGCGCATCCGACCTCGACTCGACCCAGCACACGTTGGCGGAGGCCCTCCGAGCGCCGAGTCTTGGTCGCAGAGATCGGGCGAGATCTGCCTCCGCCGGCATTGATTGCGGTAATGCTGGCGGACGAGGGAGGTTGGAGGGCTGTGGCCTCCTTCTGTGAAGCAGTGATGCTCCAGAAGGAGGCCGCCGAGCGGGGTCGGGAGATGGCCGATCCCGCACAGCTGCGGCTCCGCCGAGGGTCGCTGGCGGATGCGAGGAAGTCGCGCCCCTTCCGTAGCTGGGGGGCGTCATCGGTGGCGAAGATCGAGGGAGGTATTGTATCCTCCCCCGAGGAGGGCTCTCCTGTATCGGCAGGGGAGCAAAGGCTGGGGGTTCCCGGAAGTCGCTTGGCGTTCCCGGGGGCTCCCTACATGCCTGAGGAAGGCCATCCCTGAGGTTTTTAGTAGGTAGGCCTCCCCCTTCTGGGGAGAAGAGCCCCGCATAACCACCGGCTCTCCACAGCCGGGTTATGCAATTTAATGCATTTTCCTCAGGGGAACAAAAAAAAACGGGCTTATGGCAAATCATTTTATTGAAATTACTAATAGTCTATAGAGCCTCCATTCTTATTATTTGTTCCGGTATTATGTCTTACGTAGTAAGTATGTGTATATTTTCATGATTGTTCAATAATAGCTGAAGCGATATATTGAAACATGGGCGCCGTAAAGTTGTTATCTTGTCTACCCCAGACATTGCGTGAGTGACAGGCATAGGTACAGTTCATTTGAATTTATTGATTTATCAAAACCCGCTTTTTTGTAGATATGTGCTCGTGGGTAGTATTTTATTTATAACTACTATTAAAGGTTCTATATCTCTCTATTCGATACATCTACAACTCCAAGGGTAATTGATAGAAAATGCCTCAGGCATTAAGTTCCCCTTTGTACATAAAGGATTTGATAAATAAAATACATTTATTAAACAAATGCTTGAATAATATCTACTTGATTTTATTTGTGTATTTAAATATACAATCAAACACATTGTAATACAGTCAAGGTTCAAACAACCAATTACATATTTATAGTATGATGTAATAAAACTAAATGAGAGCACTAAAATATTTTAATTATTCGTTATTTAAATTATATTAAATAGTGATTTAACCACTTACGTTTTAGTTTATGATTTTTAACATATTATATAAATACAATAGACATTATGACATCGGAAAGGAATTTAGGTTAAATATAAACAAAATTGCAATGCAATTGAAACTAAAGTCTGTCACTTCAGAGTCACAAGGTTCCGAACGGAACAAACGTTTGGTGAATCATAAATTCCGGTCACAAATTCAAGCACAGCTTGTTATGACAACACCATGAATACCTCTGAGATATATGGAACAACAATCAGGAATGAAGTAATGGACTTGCATGATTACTTTCTAAATACTAAAGCGAACTTGTTAAAATAATCGTATACTTTTTATGTCATAAGGCCATGGGAACCCTTGCGGACTCTACTACGACCCCGTCGTCGTGTGGCGACAAGCGCCCACTCCAAGCCACTACGTGGCCACCGGATACCTCCGGCCATCCACCGACCCAAAATGGGTCCCCTAGACGACAACCACCCCCTCTTAAAGAGGAAGGGGGGCTTCGCCCGTCCGCCACTGGCCGCTTCAATTGCCCGGCCATCTGCCAACCCCCTCTATGGGGGTTTCCAGCCAGTTTCTGTCCGCGCCAACTAACCGGTACCCCCCATATCTGAAGGGCGTTCCCCTATCCGCAACCTGAGAACGCGTCCAATGGCAGATCTGGCAACTGCATACAGAGTCTACCCATTACCCTAGATCCTATAACGCAAGCCCTACAGAGCTTTCTTTGGGCTAGGCTAATTAGTGAAGTATTTATTATTATTTATTTCCTTTTTTCTGACTCTGTAAATTCTATCAAAGAATAAAACCATTATCACATCATCCTACGGGCAGCGTAATGCTCATAACATCAAAAAGTTAAATGCATAAGTGAATTTGGGGTGCTAAAAATCGTTTGCTGATTGACAAGAGTTGGCAACCACATGCGAATGTATGTTCCTAAAGGATATGTTTCATCATAAATTTGAAAAACCGACTGAAAATCCTCTTATCAAATCATAATATTTATTTTTTTGTACATATTAAACAGAATCAGGAAAAATAGAAAAGACACGTACAAAGGCTAACTTATATCCACTCATCTTTATTATTTACTAATTTTATTAGTAAATTAAGTAAAATGTTAAGGATTTTGCTTGCATCAATTACTTTTTACTCCTTTTAACTTTCCGTTTAATTAATTTATAGTGAATATCTTGTTGCATTAAGTTTTCTTTTTATACCTTATACCGCGCAATAAAGGTTAATTAAATAAATAATTTTCAAATGTATATTTAATATCGACAGTTTAAATAAATAGTAGTAGTTCCTCTGTAAGCAACCCCAAATTAATATAGGGTCTTAGCGCGCTCAGGCCCATCCCGCCCAACGAATGGAATTTTGCAATTTTGACATTATATAACACAGTAAAATCTGATACAGAACTGTAGGTATATTTATTACGTTCTTAAATATTATTTCACGATAAGTAGAAAGGATCATGCAAATAAATGGTAGTGATCTTGAACTGTACGATCAAGACAAAAAATTCATTAATAAGATAATTTAAAGTTTTTTTATTAACTATCTTTTTGCTCGCGGCCTCACATTATATATACATAGATTTTTTTGCTTCTGAAAATGAAATATAATCCTATATTAAAAATATTTACTTTTCGTTTTCACGAACGTTATCTACGGCATCTACCTACCATATATCATAAAAATCGTTTCAGCAGTTCTCTTGACAAGATGACAGATAGACGGCCACTTCCACATTAACAAAAATATTTAGGACTTGTTTTGGTGGGCGTCCGGTAGCAATTGTATTGATTGCTCTATTTCGCTTTTTATTTTCCTATAGAAATATTTTTTTTTTCTATAGATGATAATGAAAACCATATTAGACATACAGATAAAGATAAGAGATACGTATAGATAAAGAAACTATAATCTTAAGCGAGCCGCATATTAATATAATAATAATAATAATAATCTTTATTTTACTCACACATAAGGGGTTGTCCATTAATCACGTGAGGCTTGAAAGGGGAGGGAGGGGTTTGATAAAAATCACGAAAAAAACACAAGGGGGAGGGGGGGGGTGTAGTAAGATATCACGTGTATTTATTTTTTCGTCAAACGCGCGATTTTTAAACAGTTGAGCAGCGCGGCGTGTAGTGTTATCTTGACTTGCCACGATAACGATAACAGATTTTTTCATGTTTTAATTATTTTTCTTTTTTACATTGTTGCGGCAATAGGAATCCAAGCATAATTTATGCCTATACATATGATATTTATTTAAATAAATATTTTTTGATTCGCTATGACGACACTTTTAATGTTACCGGCTCCCCGCCTATTATCATGGTCCTTAATTTCAGAATAAAATAAAAGTATATTTTCTACCTGTATTTAAAGGTAATATTTTAAAAAATATTATTTACTAGCGACCCGCCCCGGCTTCGCACGGGTGCAGTGAAAAAATGGTTATGGTGGGTTATCCCTAAGAGATAGACATATACCATCGCGGACTTTTTTGTGGATTTTTGTAAGTTGTACAATACTGTAGTACATTATTTTGGTCTATCTCGTAGGGTTCAGCCAGCGTTTGCAATATAAGCGCAAAAAAGGTGCTTATTTACGACATCACATTAGAAACCTTTAAATTTATCAGTGTTTTTCTACTATATTATGCATTTATTATACATACAAACCTTCCTTAAGAATCACTCTATCTATTAAAAAAAACCGCGTCAAAATCCGTTGCGTAGTTTTAAAGATCTAAGCATACATACGGACATACAGCGAAAGCGACTTTGTTTTATACTATGTATTGATTATGATGTGCATATTTCTTGGTTTATTATCATTAAATTTTATCTATTTATGATATCGTCATATGTATTAGTATATTATTATTAATTATATCTATGTATTAGGATTTAAAATAATTACTTTTATTATTATTATATATATATATACATATAAGTTTTGCATTTGTGTCATGGGTATATCTACCACTTTTCTTTCTGCACCACCTAAAGGTTGACTGTTAGAAAATGCCATAGGCATTAAGTTCGCCTTTGTACACATTGTACATAAAGTGTAAAAATATACGTGATGTTAGGAAGGGGGGTGGGGGTAGTCTTAAACCTCACTACGTATCACCAAGGGGGAGGGGGGGCTTAAAAAATGCTAAAAAAACATCACGTGATTAATGGACGGCCCCTAAGGAATTGGACATTAGAAAAGGAGGCTATATAATAATAATTTTTACAACTAAAACCTAAATATGAGAGTCTGGAGTCTGAAAAAGGATGAACCTGCGCTACAGATCTTCAGGCTCCCTCACCTCTAGACATTAGACATTAATGTATTTAATAACAAACTTAAATAGATTACAGTAAACAAACAACAACTACCGATTACAAGATAATAATTAAAAATAACAAAAATAAAATTGCAGGGTTAATAGAAAGAAAGAAAGAAAATATTTTTATTGAGACAGCAAAAACAAACAAACTAAACGTACCAAATGCATTAAAATTGTCTCAAATGGCCCCAACTCTAATGTTGTTGTTGCTAACCTTGCGGCTAACGCTGATCTTCCGCTGGTACCGAACTTAATTCTAAAAAATATTCGGTGTAACTTATATATTTAAATCATATTAACATTTGTGTTCCTGTGCTTAGCAACATTTGACCACAGATGGCTGTTGACGAATAATACATGAGTCAAAGATAAAGAAAAAAAAATTAAAAACAAGGAAACTGTGTTGTGTGTTGTGACATTATCCAAAAATACCATTATAAACATAATGCATATGAGTACAATTAAAGTAAAAAAAATAATAAAAATGCTGACATTCCACATAACGATCAGTTTAACACAATTATATACAAAATTAAAGGAACATGTCATAAAGGTATGTAAATATAAAAATTGGAATCGTTCAACTCGTATCGTACACTTGTATCGTGTAACTGAGCCTCTTCTGCTTTTTGGTGTGATATTAAAAAACTTTTCAATTTAATTTCAAAACTATTAAAGTGTTGCAGGTTCTTAATCGGTGGAGGGATGTTATTCCGTTCCGGATGTTATTTATTTATATTCTGTAAGTTGGCATTTCAATAAATACTAACTTACAGAATATAAATAAAGCGACCACTGTGGAACAAGTACAACATGACCTAACAGTATATTTGGAAGTATTTCATTGAAATATACTAGCGGTTTAAGGCTAGTTCATGTTGCCTTATTATTATTAATGCATTCGTCGGTGGATGTCTGCTGCCGTTCTTCTGACTGTAAAGTAAGTAAAGTCTGTAAAGTTGTGTCATTGTTATTTTGCCCGGTATCTATACTAATATATAAAGCTGAAGAGTTTGTTTGTTTGTTTGTTTGTTTGAACGCGCTAATCTCCGAAACTACTGGTGCGATTTGAATAATTCTTTTTTTGTTGGATAGTCCATTTATCGAGGAAGGCTATAGGCTAAATAACATTACGCTATGACCAATAGGAGCAAAGACAGAGCGGTAAATGTGTAAAAAACGGGGAAAATTATTCATTTTTGAAGGCTTTCTTTGCGTGCGCTGCGAAAACGGTTCAAGATACACAAAAAATATGTATGAAAGAATTATTCCTCTATACATGATCTAAAAAAAAGTCCGCGACGGCATATGTCTATCTTTTAAGATTTAGTCACAATGACCGTTTTTATGGTACCAAATTTGGATATGTCGCGTTGTCAAGATCGGGTAACAGCTGAGGTGCGCAAAATAACTATTCCACGCGGACGAAGTCGCGGGCACAGCTAGTCATGAATATGGTGATATAAGAATGGTCAGTCGTCAAGAAAAATACATTTATATCATTGACTGTGCGGAAGTATGTAATTTTGTAGAAATGACTAATTAACTCCGAAAGCCATTTATATTAATATTAAATAAAAAAAACAGCCAAAAGAATAAAAATGAATAACAGTTTAATACTTTTAATGGAATTTCTTCAAATTTCATTAGATTCAATAGTAATTACTGTAATAAAATAGTTATTGTGTACAAAATTTGTGAATGGATTATTTGTTTTATTTAAAACTTCGTTCATACCCTGTTGCGTTTTCCCGAACGCCCGTTATTTGGTTATATTATTTAACTATATAATAATATTGCTTACTTACCGGTCCGTAGTTCTGGCTTGGCTTGAAGTGTGTTTTGTGTGTACTAATGTGCCCTACCGTATGTGGTTATAAATATATATCATAAACTACAATACTTGTAGTGTAAAAAATAGGAGAACGCGTGGCCGACCACTTTTCCAAATGTAAATGTAAATGATCAATTATTAATCCGCCGAAAATAAACTCAAATAAAAATGCCGTGAAAAAATCCGAAGTGACAGTCAAGTACCGAAAACATAATGTCCAAATCTTTTTTTTTTTTTACTTTTTTAAATTTCCTTTTCCGCGGTCCGAAACTCATAAGTCCTAAACAATCCCCCACCCCGAGATGAGCAACCCTCATCTCGCTAGTCTACCGGTAGACGGGACAGGGTTGCCACCGCACGGCGCATCACAGAGTCGCCGATCGAGACCTCTGCGAACCGAGGTACACCGTCAGAGCCTGGATAAAGCTTCAAAATGCGTCCTCTACGCCAACGTAGAGGAGAAAGATTTGAATCCTTAATCAGGACAAGATCCCCTACCCGTGCAGGAGCCGTTTTATCTGTCCATTTCAGCCGCTGCTGCAACATGTGCAAATACTCCGAATAAAACCGTTTATTAAAATTTTGTGACATCTGTTGCAGCATTTGAAAGCGAGAAAGTCGACTCAGTGGTACATTCTCAAAGGGATACTCAGGGAGAGCTGCAAGGGGCTGGCCGATGAGGAAATGACCCGGTGTCAAAACCTCCATATCGTTGGGATCCGAAGAGAGTGGGCATAAAGGCCGTGAATTTAAAGTTGCTTCCACTCTGTAAAAGACCGTAGTAAGTTCCTCGAACGTAAGAACCGTTTCCCCATAACACGTCTCAAATGTGTCTTAGCCACCTTCACGACAGCCTCAAAGATGCCTCCCCAATGAGGACATCCAGGAGGATCAAACTTCCACGTAATGCCCTGAGTAGCCATTGCTTGTCCCAAGTCCGTACTATGTTTCGTTAAAAAATCATGGACCTCCTTAAGATACCTGTCAGCACCCTGATAATTTGTGCCGCAGTCCGACCGTACCAAACTCGGTAACCCCCTCCGTGAAACAAAACGTCCGAACGCCGCGATAAACGCTTCCGTACTAAGCGAAGATACTATTTCTAAATGTACTGCCTTCGTTGACAGACAAACAAATACACATAAATAAACTTTGTAAGTCTTAGAGGTCCGCAAGTGAGAAGCCCTGACAATAAAAGGACCAGCGAAATCCGTACCGACACCGTGAAAAGGTCTGGTGACACTAACCCGATCGCTAGGTAGGTCACCCATCATAGGCTGCATGGTGTTAGCCTTTAACCGATAGCAAGGTATACACTTAAATATAACCGATCGGACGCACCGTCGCGCCGATAGTATCCAAAATTCCCGCTGAAGAATAGCAAGCAGTGCCGTACAACCTGCATGCGAGTTAGTAATGTGCCGATCACTTACTATCAACTGCGTCAAGGGTCCGTCCTTGGGCAGCAAAAGGGGATGCCTAGCCGAATACGGCAGCTTCGAGTTGCGCAGCCGTCCGCCAACACGAAGTAATCCCTCGCCATCAATGAATAAGTTAAGTTTCTGTACGGCACCCTTTAACCGACCCGTCGTCCGTAACGATTTAAGCTCGTCAGAAAACCGTTCCGATTGTACCCGTCGTACCCAAAACATGAGAGCAGCACGCCGTTCGCCTGCCGTCAGAAACAAAGATGTATTTCTTACAACCGGTTTGCGAGTATTCGTTATAAACCGACGCATCCATCCCGTAACGGCCAGTAATTTATTAAGAGAGCTAAACCGCAGTAAAAGAGGGTTTGTGACGATTTCTTTCTCCACAGCCATGACACGCACACAGGGCAGCGGATCCGATCCGATTAAAACCGTAGGGGGCCATGACGACTCCGGTGCCGTCAACCAAGCAGGTCCCCACCAAAGGTTATGACTCACCAACGAGGAGGCATAACAGCCGCGAGAGGCCACGTCGGCGGGGTTCAACTCGCCGGGTACGTGCCGCCAATTCAGATTCACTGACGAGTTTTGAATTTGCGAAACCCGATTCGCAACAAATGTTTCCAGCCTATGTACCGAGGTCTGGAGCCACGCCAAAACAATTTGGCTGTCAGTCCACGCATAAACGTTGCCTATGTTAATGTGCTTCCCGAGTGTATCACAAACATGATTCAATAACCGAGTAAGTAACGCAGCTCCCGAGAGCTCCAATTTGGGTATGGTTTGGCGGTTGCGTATAGGAGCCACCTTGCTCTTCACCGTGATTAGATGTAACGCTACTGAACCATCTGGCTGTATCGTCCGAAGATATACGACTGCCGCGAAACCCGATTCCGAGGCGTCACAGAAACCGTGAAGTGACGCATGATACTTCCCCGGTGGAAGTATTTTACGAGGTATAACAACCCTTCCGATAGTGGGTAACTGATCAATAAATGCGAGCCAGTCCGTTAAGAGTTCAGTAGGTAGGGTCTCATCCCACTTAAGCTCAGCCAACCATAACCGTTGTAGAAAACATTTAGCCCAAAATATTATAGGAGCGATCCACCCGTTAGGATCATAGATACGAGCAACCGTAGACAGGACTAGCCGCTTAGTCCATATCTTTTCCGTTATTGTTAAAACCCGAAAGGAAAAGATGTCAGGAACCGGTAAATACTGAACACCTAAAACCGATGTTGAACGAGGAGAGTCCGGATTCTCAAATAACAATGGATCTTGAACGTGATCCGCTGGTAGTCCTTCTAAGAGATGTGGACTGTTCGAAATCCATTTCCGTAGTTCATAGCCAGCCGTTGCCAATAACGCTATGAGCTCGTTACGTAAAATTAAAGCCTCCTGTTCCGAAGATCCACCCGTGATAACGTCATCGACAAAAATTTCCGACTCTAAGACGTCCGCCGCACGAGGGAATCGAACGCGTTCCCGTTGAGCGAGTTCCAACAAGCACCGCATAGCCATCCAGGGGCTAGATTTCAAACCGTACGTGTTTGTGTTCAGTTCGTAGACGCGTAATGGGTGAGACGGGTCCTCGCGCCAAAGAATCAGCTGATACCGTCTATCAGCCTCATCAATCACCGTTTGCCGGAACATCATGCGTATATCCGTCGCGAAGACCACCTGGTGTCTACGAAAGGCCGAAATAAGATCCGAAATATCTTTATGTAGTTTAGCACCCGAGTGCAGGATTTGGTTCAATGAAACACCGTTAGAGGAAGGGGCCGACCCGTCAAACACGACCCGTATCTTACCGCTATCCGATTTAAAAACCGCGTGATGTGGTATGAAATAGTGTTCTTCCGATGAGTAGTCCCTCCGTGCCAGGGACATGTGACCTAATTGTACATATTCCCGCATGAACTCAATGTATTTGTCGCGAAACTCTGTATCTCGCTTCATGCGACGTTCCATAGAAAGCAGGCGTTTCTCAGCAGTGAGGTAGGACTGCCCCAGCGGTTTGCGAATGTTCACAAAGGGCAACCGAGTAACGAAACGACCGTTCGGTAACCGATAAACATTTTCGATAAAATGGCGCTCGCATTCTTCGTCGAGCGGGTCCTTCCGTGAAACCGTGGGTACCTCTTCTGTCTCCCAAAAACGCTGTACTAAATCCGAAAGAGAAACGCCCGTAAAAACCGTATCAGAAACCGTATCATATGCTGGGCCCATAATCATATATCCGTAGTGCGATGGTATAGCAACCAAGCCATTATTATTTAAATTTATAGTGCGTCCGGTGCACAATAATTGACCAAGCACATCAGTACCAAGCAACAAATCAATTTTTCCAATATTTAAAAATTTTCTGTCAGCCAAAGACAGGTGAGAAGCCGAGTTCAAAATTTCCGAAGGTAATTCCACCTGTGGATGTTCTCCTAAAATATCATGCAACACTAGTGCTGTAACTGTAATAACAGGTTGAGAGACCGATTCTCCAACAATGTTAAAGGTACACTGACCATAAACATGTGACACGAGCACATCACCTATGCCACGAACCGAAATATTATTATTAAATATGTATAGGCCTAACCGTCTCGCCAAATTAACTGTTATCATGCAACCTTGCGAACCCGTGTCCGCTAGAGCCCGTGCTCTAACATAAAAACCGTTAATATCACAAATCCTTACCGCAACGGTAGGCAATAAAATAGTATTTAAAAAGGTTGCATTTGGCGAGGCGGCGGCGACTACCTATTCTTGAACGTCACTATGAAATGAAGCATTCACCCGATTAAAAACCTGGGCTGCCGACAGCGCCAGAGGGTTATATGTAGGGGGTCTCGAGCGCCCCAATGGTGCCCGAGTCAGGTGCCAACTGGCATCCGGTGTCCGGTAACCAACCGGATGACCGAAAGATGGCGGCGTGTTCCTCAATCGCGGCCGTTCCGCGAGTGGTGGTGAGAAACCCCTCGCTCTCGCTGCATACGAAGCCGCAGACGCATACTGTTCCGCAGTGACGTCACGGGATTCGTCCGCTTGAATATGCCCTATGCCCGCTGCATAGGGTGCTTGTACCATAGGCCCGGTGCCTCCCCCACCCGTATGTGGAGATGCCTGTGAAGTAGGCCTAAAGCCACCCCCACCCGTATATGGAGGTGTCGCGCGCACGTCCACCCGTCGAGGCGACGCTCGTCCAGAATGAGGAGGTGAAGTCCGTACTTGTCCGCTTTGACCCCCTCCTGAAGGAGAACCAATCCGTCCCGCTGCAGGCCTAACTCCACCATTCCTATTCAGGCATAACATCCCGTGATGTTTGCCGTTACAATGAATACATGGCCGTGCCACTGCACAACTATTAACAAGATGATCCCCTAAACAAAAATAACATAACTTGTGATTTTGCACAAAACGCCTCCGCTGTTGAGGGGAACAATTTATAAAATGTTGGCATTTAGATATAAAATGGCCTATGATGCCACAAAAGGTGCAACCAACCCGCTTGGATTGCAACCTATTATTAATAGTATGGTCCGATGTAGCCATACCTACCCTAGTCCCCCGAGTGGGTGGCCTAATCCTACCCTGACTGAATACAGGTCTTCCCTGACTGGACACAGGCCTCCCAGATGGCCCTGAGGTAGCCGTTGCAGGAGGTGAGCCTACATTGTCAACAATCCGTGCTTCTTCCTCCAAAAAGGTCAAAAGGTCAATAAATTTAGGCAACGGGCATGCCTCATCTCCGCTTCCATATTTTTGTTCAAATCTTAATTTTAAATCAGAGGGTAACTTATTCAATACAATATGGAGCAACAAGAATGACCACTCCGTTACTGGTAAATTTAATTTCTCCAAACAATTATAGGCCACCTTTAATGGATTTAAAAAATCATCCCTTATAAACATGATATTCCTTAAATAAGGCAAATTTAATATCTTTGCCACATGGGCATCCGCAATTAACCTAATATTTTGATATCTGCCCATCAATAGCGCCCTTGCAGTCTCATAATTGTTATCTGTTATGGTTAAATGTGAAATAACCTGGTGAGCGTCTCCCGATAGACAACTCAACAGATAACTTAATTTTTGTGAGAGTGATATATCCATCCGACAATGTACCAAAGAATCAAAAATGTTAATAAATGACATCCAAGTTTCATACCCACCAGAATACTTGGGCAAATTTAAATCCGGCAATCTAGTATAAATTGAGGCATTACTACTTGACTGACCCTTAACCGTGGGACTACTGGCCAGATCCAGAGTCCTTACCGCCTGAATAATGCTGTCATAATATTCTAAGCATTGCTTGTAGTCTGCCTGAGCTTGAATCAACCTTGCCTGCAAAGTTTCATTGTCTGGATTCATGTCAGCCCTATCATAACACATTTGTAAAGCTTGATCCAGGTCCGCCATGTATCTGTTCGCATTTGAAGCCCGCTCTTTCAAGGCCTCAACCCTGTCTGGTCTACTCACCAGAGAAAATGCGCTTACCAACCATTGCAATATGCGACGAATTTCGTTGTAACCGTCCGACATATCAAAGAATTTACAAAATCAGGTCCGTAACCGAAAAGGAAGCCACGCTCTGCTACCAAAAAATGTTGCGTTTTCCCGAACGCCCGTTATTTGGTTATATTATTTAACTATATAATAATATTGCTTACTTACCGGTCCGTAGTTCTGGCTTGGCTTGAAGTGTGTTTTGTGTGTACTAATGTGCCCTACCGTATGTGGTTATAAATATATATCATAAACTACAATACTTGTAGTGTAAAAAATAGGAGAACGCGTGGCCGACCACTTTTCCAAATGTAAATGTAAATGATCAATTATTAATCCGCCGAAAATAAACTCAAATAAAAATGCCGTGAAAAAATCCGAAGTGACAGTCAAGTACCGAAAACCATAATGTCCAAATCTTTTTTTTTTTTTACTTTTTTAAATTTCGTTTTCCGCGGTCCGAAACTCATAAGTCCTAAACATACCCGCAGGTAAAAAAAAGCAATAGTACAGAAAAGAACTACTTTCTGACACACATCAATAAGTTTACTTTATGAGCAAATATATTATTTAAATGATACATATATTTAAATATATTTATTCATTGAATGCACAATAAGTGAATTTCCCAAACACTTTGGGAAATGTTGTAGTTTTGTGTCGTATGATGGAATTGTAAAAGGTATTGTTGATATATAAATAAATTTATATTAAATAAAACTTTAAAAATACCTTGATTATTAGCTTTCCGGGCATATTTATTGTAAGTGTCATGCAGCGTGTGTCTTCTTTACTCACTAGGATGCTAAAACGTTACCATTCATAGACAGAAGAAAATATAAGGTTCTGCATTCGTAATTTGCATAGGACGACAATACCTGTCGTTCGTTAAATTCAGGAAAATTATTATTGTTGCCTATATTTTCGTCGGGATCAACATCAGATCAACGATGTTAGATGCCATTACAGATTCTAGGCGGTTTTCCGTCTATTATAATTTTATACTTGGAATATTTAAATAGGTTTGTCGAAATGAAATAACAGTTAACAGCGCGTTATGTAGGAATAAGAAAGCAACTGTAGTTATTTATGCTGCAATCAAACAATAAATAAAAATAAAATAAAGAATGTGTAATTAAAATTTACTTGAGTTATTAATAAATAGCTCAAAAATATTCTGTCTTTCAATAACTTTGGAATATAATTTAATTTTTCGTTAAGTAATACAATTTATGAATTGTGCGTTTAGTGTTTATTTATCATTCGTTTCTGCATTCGTTTTAATATATCCATCTTTTAAAATTTGTTTATCGAAATGCGTTCCGTTGACCACGAAATGACCTAAGTCATTTGACGGTTTTATTTTATCCATTACCTCAACATCCACACTTGAGATGTAGTGGGAGCAATTCGTCGGCCGTCTGTCGGTCGTAACGTCAATACTTTCTGTGGAACTCGTCGTGGTATCAAAATAAAATTAATATCAAATATTTAGTTCAGGAATCCCTTGCAACGGCAGCGGTGCAAAAATCAAACTTCTAAGTGGACGCAATCAATAGATACTTTTATGTTACAACAATGTAACATACAATGTTGCGTATATTCTTTGCCGGTCTTACTGTCGGTCGCAACGATCGGTGCAACCTGGTTTAAACGGAAGACAATAAAATAGGTTTATATATTTAAATTGATAAACAACGTATTATAAGAAATAAAGATCATCTGTTTTATTGTTTCGTCCACCTGAGTTTTAACAGGAAACATCGTGACATACTTTTCACACAAATGTAGTTTTTTAATGTCTCCCTGTAAAATCACACAAAAGTAATATTTTATTTTCGAAAACATATATAACTATATAACACCATGTCTATATTATTTCTATTTTATGTAAATTATTTAGTTTAAAAAATATAAAATATTCAAAAACCTATAAAAAAGCCAAATTTTTAGGTGTGTTAAGACTTCCAGCAAATAAAATTCAGCTAAAGCTTTTCTTTATTTGTTATTGAAATAATTTATAAATCAGCTCAGTGTTAGTGAAATATATATGTGACTACGAAATATTAATTTTATTATGAAACAGAAATTTCGTACGAATTTTCTATTAGAAATGTTGTTGTCCTTTTGCACTCTACGGGCGAGTTCAAGCCTTGCGCGATAGCAATAGATTTTATAAATGCTTTTTTTTTTCAATTCTCGCGGTCTTGATGTTTCCTCTAAATATCTTTCAATGTGATTTCAGCTCGCTGTGAACATAATATATGAAATCTAAGCTTAGTAAGTAGCGAGGAACAGAAATAAAATAGTAATAGTGTAGCAAAGGCGAGCTAAGTTGGCTTGAACGGGAAATTGAGTGCTTCGTATACGTAATTACGGTGAGTAATGGCTGAGGGTATACGCTGCGGTTTTTGTTTATTACCGGTGCAGGTTCTGTGTGGTAATATTACGTGCTAAAACGATAAAATGGGGTTTATTGTTAGTATGTAGAGCCACCATCTACATAATAGGATTTGAAGAAAGATTTACTTTTGACTGAGGTTTTGATATTCGCTTACAAACATATTTTAGAGACGAATGAATGAAAAGTATATGTATTTATTTTTCCCTCAGGAGAGGTGAGGCTGAGACCCTCATGACTACCACCGCAACCAAGTGTCACGGTGGTTATGTTACACTCCAGACAGATCGAGGCGGCTCGGCGGATGTGACCTACCGACCACATCAGCCTAAAGTCTTGGTTCTATTGACCCTATGCTTGTAGTCAAAGCAACCACTTCTTAGGACAGGGCACGGTGCAGAAGTACATAAAGCGGAGATTAGAATGTTAAGGTAGACGCGATCACATCATATTTAATACTAGCTTTCCGCCCGCGGCTTCGCCCGCGTTATATTCGAATTTCCCACAGGAAGGATATGTTTTAACAATACTGCCATACAACCTTTCACCCCCTCCTTTCAACCTTTTACAACCCTCTTCTGTTTTAAAAGGTAGCCTCTGTCCTTTCTCAGCCTCTAGACTATCTGTGTACCAAATTTCATTTAAATCGGTTCAGTAGTTTTAACAATATTTCCATACAACCAATAATCCCTCCTTTCAACCTTTTACAACCCTTTACAACCTTTTTTGCATGAAAAAGTAGCCTATGTCCTTTCTCAGGCTCCAGACTATCTGTGTACCAAATTTCATTTAAATCGGTTCAGTAGTTTTGGTGTGAAAGCGGAACAGACAGACAGACAGACAGAGTTACTTTCGCATTTATAATATTAGTATGTATGTATGTATAGTATGGCACAAAAAAATGAGCTTTTCCACAAATACTATTTTCACAGTACTTTTGATTAAAATTTCACCGTCTTCAATTTTCACAGATGACACTCCAGTTTTATTTATTTGAGTTCATTAAAATGACGATAACTTTTTTTTTAATGAACCGATTTTGATGAAACAAAGTTTAGATATTATTCTGAGTTAAAACAAAGCAAATAGTGAAAGTTTCAAGCAAATCGGTTCAGTACTTTCGGAGATAAACGTGAACATACATACAGACAGACAGACAAAAAATTCCAAAAAATTTTTTTTGCTTTCTAATAATCTATTTAAGTGCCCCTCTATCCATTTCAGTCAAAAATACTAAATGTACAGACAAAATATTTTTACTGTCTTATTATATGTATAGATTAAGATAGTGAAATATATACGGTTGTATTTTGACAGTTTTAAATACGTAGCACCGTGATAGGATGTATGAAACACTATCCATTTATAAAAATAAATTAAAGTTTACGTTGAACAAAGTAATAAGTAAAGAAAGCAAGGAATATTTCAATTCTATCGGGTAGGATAGATTTCGGTCGGCGTTTGGTTAGACGTCAACATAGTATGTTAAAGATGCAGGGTTAATTTCAACTCGAGTCAAATATTTTGTTCGCATTTTTTTATATTTATACATTTATTTGGCATTGTTAAACAATATACAAAGTCACCAACACAAATAATTTTGTTATTTGTACATTTATATCTTATGCTTTCTATATTTAAATATGTTGTTACATTTTTTTTTTTTAATATTAGGTTAGAGTTATTCAAATTATGTTAAAGATATTGTATGTTTTAAGTTAACAAATTAGGTTTAGAAATTCACTTATTTAAACAATAAACTGAAATTTATATTTTAACATATGGTTATGAGATCTAATTTACTTAGACTAGTTAATAATATAATAAATACATACATTTTCAGTCGTAAAAAATAATGATACCCGCCACTTTAAATAATAATGGTGATGTTGGTGGCGGTTGCTTTGAATATTTTCAGAGCGTTCTATCATTTCCAAGAGATATTTGACGTATAGTAAACTATAGGAGTCACCATACTCTATTGGCTCTATTTTTGGTATTTGTGACCTGGCGACAAGCCAGGGTACAAAATTTCCATACAAAACTATACGCTGTCGATATCGACTGCAAACGAAAGTAAATTAATTCCTGTCAGTAGCGACAAGTATGGTTGGAAAGGACATTGACTATTTTTTGTGTCATAATAAGTGTCGCCGCGTAACTCCCTACTCTTAGGCCCGTCTTAGGCCCCGGTTGTACCGAATACAACCAAAAATCAATTCTCTCCTTGAATACAGTTTTAAAGGAATGATGCTATTGAACTCACACAGCGACGTTCCTTTCTGAGCTTGCTTGCGTCCTTTGCCTTATTTGATTGATTAGATTAACCAGGGTCTAATATTGACTTTGTAATTCTCTTTCAAGTAATGAGGTCACCACATAATATAAGTAAATAAAAATATTGTATATTATTAATACCCGTCACATAAATTTTACGAGTTAAGTTAATAAAATGTATTTTAGTTTCTTTGGTTATAATGGAATAAAAAAATATACACATTCTTAATGAAATATAATCTTAGAAATAAGTATATTACATACTACATTTTTATATAAGTAATAGTTCTATTTTTCATTTTAGATAAATAATCTTATCAAATGATTCGGTAACATTATTAAAGTTATAAATGTGTTAATTCGTGTAAACAAGAAAGATATAACAATTTTGAGATACTATTGTTAAATATTTTAAAACTCTAGAAATTCATATTAAGAAAGCTTGTTGTGACGACATCCCTCAGTATGTAAGGGCAAGGCAATAATAATAATAACGAACCTTGGGTTCCAAATTTTCAGAATTCCATTATTACCGTTAAAGAGTTATTCAGATAGTGTCTTGGGGCCAGGAGACATATTTTTGAATTACGAATGAGATTTCGAAATCACTGCTGAATAAATAGTCAGCGGTGACTTTGAGGTCACGGATTCCTAAACATACAATTTTTGAAGGTCGATCGCAGAGCTGCCAACATAGATAAAGTACACACATAAATGTAAGAGTTCGGTTCCACGCAGAATGTACCGCTGCCGGTTATTGGCTTAACCATTATGGTTTTTATATATATAAATATATATTATATATATTATACACCTGTATATATATAAATACACAGATAACATTTCCACAAGTATGACTTGATTACGAGTGGGTGAGGGCACTCGTAATGAAATCACATCCCTGACTAAGGTAGCCACATAAGTGATATTCAATAATAATTATTGAAAATCGGTGATTATTAGTCACATCGGTGATTTCTAAGTCGCATTCGTAATTCGAAAATAGGTCTCCTAATCTATTTCGGACGTTTTAGTTTGCTGTCACATCGGATTATACGAATGAAGGATTAGAGAATGTGTTTGAGTTTGTACCGACACATAGGCCTTATATGTCCTGTGCAGATGTCTAGCTTTTATTAATATTGATGCTAAGACCATAAATAGCTCACGAAGGATATAATAGTAAGTAAAATAAGTAATAGCTAGAATAAAATACTTGCCGAAAGATTATTCCGTATAATAATGTTGTGGAGTGAGTCCTCCGGGAAGGGTGAAGGATAGCCAGCGCGTGACTAATGGCCCCTTGTGTTACAAACTACATGGAGCGGCGACTTACTTTTGGCAGCTCAGTCCCGAGCTTGCGCCGAAATAACTCTCGGGAATTATAGTTCTCCTTAGATGGTAAATGCACATTTCATGATTATTCAAAAATGCAGCTGTTAAATTTATCATACAATTTGAGTTAAAGGATATGTATAAAAATCGCTACCTCGGTACCCGTACCAAAGAGACGGTACTAAGTACCACAAACAACATGATGTAAACATCTGTTTAGGTTAGGTTAGGTTGATTTATCTACGTGTTATTGACATTTATCCTATTATTATTATTTATAATTATTTAACACTTGACATTGTTCTCTATTAATATTCATTGAATTGATTTTATTAGCTATACTTTATGTTAATATGAGCTATAATTTCCTGAAATAAATGATTTTTATTTATTTCATATTTTAGTTTAAGGGTTAATTTTAATACATACGTAAGTCTTAAATCCCAGTACATACTACTGGGATTCCAATAATCCAAATCCCAGGAGATACTAAACTTAACAATCAAATTGTGAATCAGTTTTTGTTATCTCGACGATTACATCTTGAGATCATAAATATGCACGGAAAATATTATTTATTGAATTTCGTATGCTATATATTTTTGTAAAACAGATTTGTATGTTTATATATGAATGTCCTGAACAAAGACTACACAAATTATTGGACGTGAACAAAAAACTATGATAACTTTGTCGGTTCTCGCTATCTAATCTACAAATTAAGAGACTTTTAAATTAATTTAAACTATTATTGAATATTATGTATTAAGTTGAAATCGTTAAACTTTTACAGATGTAAGTCTAAAATTAATTTGCTTTCGTAATTACTTTCCAATACGAAGCACAGAAGAAATGTTGAGAAATAGTACATTATAATACAAGTGAGTAATGTTGAAAATTACGTTCGAGGCTGACATTGAGTACGAGCGCAGCGAGTGCTTAATATTCAGCCAAGAATGTATGTAAGTTTTAACTGCTCAGGAGTGTTAAAAGACGTTTTTCAACACGAGTAGTTAAAACAAACTTTATAGATCAATAAAAATTTATTTTTATAAATAATATACTTTGGATTTCCACCTTCACCGGCAGTCATTTGTGAAATATTTGTTATTATTTCATTCGTACAATCAATTTCATCGCTTGATAACATTTTTGATATAAAGTTTAATTCAAATTTAATTCACAAAAATGTTTCAGCATTTTGCATATTAATTCTCTTTGGTTCCTGTTTTTTTTTTCTTATAAATAAAAGCGTGACTTTTTTTTACGAATCTATTAACTTTTGATTACCAAACTGTGCGGTAATCGAATTTGAAATTCGAAAGATATGGTGAAACTAAAATTGGTGTAGTTACATACCAATTATGAGCAATGGTGTGGAAAAAAATATTTTTCTATGTAATATATACATTTTATGTAAAAGCACCTATGATCTAATAGTTCTATGATAAATATCGTGACTAAAGAAAGAAATAAAACAAATCATATCAAATTACATACATTTGCAAATACCCCTGTATTATTATGCCTGTATTATATGTGTGCCTGCACATAAGTGTTAAAATTTTTATTGAAACTAGCACTATTCCAAATTTAGCCTCACGGCATGCCAATATACAACAAAATGATCACATTGCCTAACTTTTCATATATGTTTCTTGTCAAAAGACAAACATTAAACCATTTATATATTGATAGATTGCATTATTAATTATTTCATACCAATATTATTATTAATTGATAGCTATTTGTTAACTGGACATCAATTGCTTATTCTTATAATCTTAAAAATTTTTCATATTTCATAAAAAATTTTCATATACATTATTATAGGTCTTTGCTAGTTACTTAGGAGATTGCTGGAGTTTCTCAAGATACATAGCCTAAATAGACGTAAGGATATATTTGATCTTTCGTTTTTTTCTGCGCTATTAATGCATATTTAAAAAAAATCCTTATAGGTCCCTTTTTGAATGCCTCACAAGCCAATCAAACCACTTCTCTGTTCAATTCGTAGAACCGTTTTTGGTGCAAACTCCCTCGTCTCAAGTAGCATGCTCTACAATAGGTGTAGTGAGTCTTTAGACGTATCTCTATGTCTCTAGCAAAATTTAAAACTGCCATAAGTTTACCATGTGAATAGTGTTTACTCCGTGTTTTTTGCACTTTTATGTTTAATAGATACACTAGCTTTCTGCCCGCGGCTTCGCCCGCGTGGATTTCGGGATTGGGTGTATAGAGGGTTAAGGGTCATAGCTTTTGCCCACGGCTACATATACGCGGAAGTCGGTTTATGGTGCGAAGATTTTATCGCGCTTCCCGTGGGACTATCCGTTTTTCCGAGATAAAAAATGCCGCAAAACTCCTCAAGAATCACTCTATCTATTGATGAAAACCGCATAAAAATCTGTGCAGTAGTTTTTGAGCGAAGCCTTTATTGCGCATCCCGTGGGATCTGTCGATTTTTCCGGGATAAAAAGTAGCCTATGTTACTCGGGGAGAATGTAGCTTTCCAAAGGTGAAAGAATTTTTGAAATCGGTCCAGTAGTTTAAGCGTGAAGAGGTAACAAACAAACAAACAAACAAACAAACAAATAAACAAACAAACAAACAAACACACTTTCGCATTTATAATATTAGTTGGGATTAGGAGCATTATTTTTGTAATGTATTAGAATTATTATAAGCAGTCAGTGTATATCTCTAAGTGGCTGTACAATTTAGCAAAGCAATCTTTTTATTTTTGATCGTGTTATTGTAACAGTTCTTGGTGTACCAAATAAATAAACGCTGAAATATGATAAAGCTTTCTATTTGCAAAGTATTCAATGGAATGGTATTTATACAACGTGCGCGGGAACCCTATGAAGCCGTAACCTGCATATATTAAAATGTGTATATAAATGATATGTCAAAAAATGGAAATTAAAAGAAATCTCATATTTATCCATAAACAGTAAATTACTTTTTTTTTTACTAAATCTCACAGGAATCATATGTATTTAAGACAACTGTAACCAATATAGTTTAAGGGCTCTGTAATTTAATGTACCTGGCTGCTAAATAGAACTTGAATATAGTGAGTCGAATATATATGTGTGGAAAAATGTTTTTAATCCAGATGAAATGATATTAACAGCAAGCTGACAATGCCACTCTGCTGCTGTCACATTTTGAAACTGAAAGACAGCGAAGACAAATTACTTAGAAAAAAAATAATAATAAGTGTCACTTTGAATCTTAATAAAATTGCTGCTTGTCGCACTGTCAGTTTCAATCGAGTTTGACAATGTCAACGTAGTTGACAAGGTCAAGTATACGTTCAAAATACTAGGCGTGCTTAACAGAGTCAAAAGATACTCCTATCCCTGTCAAAAATAAATATTGTATAAACTAGACCCCATGTACTACTATTATCTTTGGGCAGGAGCACTTCAATACCAGCTTGGACCTTTAGACTCGGGTGAAAGAGTCATCGCTTAGGTCACTAAGAGAATGGTTGACAATTTCAAAATCGCAAGCGAAGTTGAGTCAATAAGTCAAAATAACTAAGATAACATGCCGGTCGGGCTGCCCTGTGACTGAAATGGAGTCCAACCTAATCTACATGGCTCTTGACTCCGAGTATCCTGGGCACGTTTCGTGCTCCTAATCGAAATATCGAATAATCGATTGCAGCCTTAAAATCAAAATTGGTAAAATAATCCATTATGCCAAAAAAATTTTTTTTTTCGTAAAATCGTTATTTGTAGCCATTTCTTGGTGAACAGGTATCAAATTTTATTTTTCATTTATAACTACAGAATTTTTACTTGTTTTTAATATAACAATACAGATTATTTTGTTTTGTTTACCACATCGCATTTATGTATTCCAAGAGTTGACTGGTGAAAATACTTCACGCATTGGCTTTGAACATAAAGTATAAATAAATATGTCGCAGTAAGATAGATAAAGCCGTAATATAGTTATATCCCTAGGGATATAATTATATACCGGAACATAGTTATACGAAAGCGATTCATTACTGTCTCACTAGGAATATAGTTATAAAACGGTCTGAGTTTAGTGACATACTTATATTCCTAGATTAAGTTTAGTGAAATGGCTTTCGGAGGGTGCGGCGCAGGCGGCGGGGGAGGGGTTCGTTGTGTTTATGCCGTTACGTGCAAACCATTATGACGTAATGCAGGTAGGAGGAGAAAAATATTTAACTTTGAAACGAAAATCGACTACTGATCCGATTATAAAAATTTTGTCCTACGAAGAATATTACAATGTTTTGTCAGAAATTCATAAAAACACAGGACATGGTGGTCGAGACAAAATGTTACATACTTTGAAATCTCAATATTTTATACCTACGCCGGTGGTTATCACTATTTTATGGATTTTATAAGGTTAAAACAAACAACAACAACAACAATATTTTTGATATTTCACTTAAAAACGTCCACATTCATTTTTTTTATTACGTAACTCAAATTCTAATTTCAGTTTTATACCTTATTGTAATATTCTATGTCAAAATTCATCATAGATGAATTTTGACATAGACTGTAGGTCTATTAAATCTACTTGCCCTCGATTGCGAAATGAGTTTGAAATTATAGGCCGGACAGCGAACCCCTCCCCCGCCGCCTGCGCCGCACCCTCCGAAAGCCATTTCACTAAACTTAATCTAGGAATATAAGTATATCACTAAACTCAGACCGTTTTATAACTATATTCCTAGTGAGACAGTAATGAATCGCTTTCGTATAACTATGTTCCGGTACATAGTTATATGCCTAGGGATATAACTATATTACGGCTTTATCTATCTTACTGCGACAAATACATTACAATAACAATGTTCTTATTGTAAAAATTTTATATGGCAAAATATGGGATATTTAATGTGTTCATTTTGTGTATTAAAATTATTAAGTTACGCAAAATTTTATGTCTAAATTAAGAACTAAAAAATGCTAAAGTATAAAGTTTTATAAGTATTATTATAGTAGTGAAGTGTCACTACTATTTCAAGATTTAAACAAATATTTGACACTTGGATAAATCAATTCCTTCATAATACATTTTGCTTTTTGATTTTATTTGTATCATAATATTATATACACAAAAATTTTAATACACAAAAATAAATTCTACTATTCACATTTCTATCAATGTTATTTTTCTTTTATTAGCGGCTTTAGAACTAAATAATATTGGAGGCAAATATTGGTTTCCTTGACTTTGCAATACGTCACATCACCTAATAGTAAGTAGGAATGGGTAAAGCGAAGACCCGTGTTTCTAGACGTTTGTGCATTTATTCAAGTAGTTATGAACCTGTGGGAAAGGATACTTCGGAGAGCAATTTCTCGGGAACAAGTTGCAGGTTTTATGGCTAGGACGTGCGTGAGGTCTAGGCACCGGTGGTAACGTGACTTTACTGACGTTTTAAAAGTAGTGTTATTGCTGATCTTCCACATTTTACAGCATATATTAACATTTATTGGTTACTGTAGTCGTAGCTCTTTGATATAGTTCATTCAATGTTAGTCTAACACAAATTTGAATTTCAATCTAAGTTTACGCAAAGTGATGGAAATAAATCTTGTTACAATAAGATGCAGATTGCTATATCTACGAGATTAGGTTATGTATTCTTTATTCGATTTATTGCAGTTAGTATTTTCCTATGTAGTTATTTAATTTTTATATTAGTTAACCAATATACGGAACTTTCTGAAAACAATTTGTGTGTTGCCATCATATTATTTTTAGTTAGTCTAATGTATATTGAGATATATTTATAATAAGTTTAAAAATGTTTTGTTGTTTTGTATTTTATAGATATACTAGCGACCCGCCCCGGCTTCGCACGGGTGCAGTGAAAAAATGGTTATGGTGGGTTATCCCTAAGAGATAGACATATACCATCGCGGACTTTTTTGTGGATTTTTGTAAGTTGTACAATACGTAGTACATTATTTTGGTCTATCTCGTAGGGTTCAGCCAGCGTTTGCAATATAAGCGCAAAAAAACGTGCTTATTTACGACATCACATTAGAAACCTTTAAATTTATCAGTGTTTCTCTACTATATTATGCCGCGTCAAAATCCGTTGCGTAGTTTTAAAGATCTAAGCATACATACGGACATACAGCGAAAGCGACTTTGTTTTATACTATGTATTGATGTGGCCAATATATTGTCTCTACAAGTATTCCAATCTTAATTAAGTAGATTTAATAGAATCATTGGAAACTTTCGAAAAAACATGGTTAAAATATAAATCATTTTTCACATACAAACCATGAAACCAGCAACTACAGAATAGTATTCAAATTCATTAATGTTGCCGAGCCGCTACTGTAAACCTTTTTTTTATATAAGTCGTGTACCTATTTTTTAATTACTCTTTGATATTTTATAATTTATGTAAAATTCTATTGTCTTTGTTGTTACGTTGCTAAGTTACTTTGCCACCTCTGTATTATTGTGAATTGTATTATTAAAACCTTTCATTGCCCATTAGTTCGCTTTATACTCACGCTGGCGCTCTTACTCCTATGAGCGCTGGCTACCTCAATGTCAATAGTTTTGCCAGCTTTGCTTCAAGTGCGCACGCATCGACCTCTTTTTGCATTTCGGGGAAATAACGTTGGCGTGCCAGTTTGCGTTCTTCTGCTTCGCGTTCACGCGCAGCAAGCTCTACCTCGCGGTCTAACTGTCGCCGCAAAGTGAGAGCTTCGGCTGCTGCTTTACGTGCGCGAACCGTAGCAGATGAATGAGATGATCGTGATGTTGCGCTAGCGGGTTGAGATGAAGACATGGCATGGCTTTTACTGCTAGAGATCATGCTTGCACGAAATGATAAGAGCGTAATTAAATAATATAAAATCAATGAATATAGAATGAAAAACAAATGACGAAATTTAGGTTCGTGGAACAACTTACGGATGAAGGACCAAACAATTTAGCTGAGTAGTAGAGAGCAGTAGAATATGTCTGTTTCCTAATGTTTTAAATGATAAAAGCGAACTAATGAGCAATGAAAGGTTTTAATAATAAAATTTACAATAATACGCAGTTGGCAAAGTAACTTAGCAACGTAACAACTGTTTGATTTTATTCATTATTGGTTACAAAACTTTTTTAAATCATTTTATTTGTTTTTACTGGCACGCTACACATTTTCATTTTTAAAAACAAAACACATGCGTTGTCACTTTCACTCACACATTATTTATATACGTATCGTTTATTCCCTCTAATATTGGGTTGGGTTTGACGTCAAGAAAAAACAAAAGAAGACCAACACACAAGAAAATTTTCTCTAATGGCGCGCATGCAAATTATATGACGCAGTAAAAGAAAATTAATAATACTGTGGAAGGTTAATGAAAATATAAAGAAAAACGTTCTAGGTATAAGCTTAGCAATATTTATTATATGTTTTCATTTGTAATGGTAAAAGAACAATTCTTACTTATCTCTTACATTGATATTTTAACTACCAGACGCCGGCAAATAAATTTTAAAACCAGCGACCTAAAATAACTACATATTTTAACTACATTAAGTGGAATCTTATCCAAAGTTACTACCGAGGAAGATTTACTTAACAACAACAAAGACAATAGAATTTTACATAAATTATAAAATATCAAAGAGTATTATAGTGAGGGTACCGGAGGCCCAACCCCCCCTTCCCCCTTTATTTCCTCTTAAAAAGGCCGGCAACGCATCTGTGACTTCTCTGATGTTGCGGATGTCCACGGGCAACGGTTATTGCTTACCATCAGGTGATCCGTTTGCTCGTTTGCTGCCCTATCCAATAAAAAAAAATAATAAATAAATTAAAAAATAGGTACACGACTTGTATAAAAAAAAAGGTTTACAGTAGCGGTTCGGCAACAATTTCCAATCAAAGTTCGGAAATGTTTAACAATGTCTTGTTAAACATTTCCGAACTTTGATTCACGCAGTAAATAATAAAACGATGCTTACGACGGCAGCCTCCACGTATAATATTAACGACGGTCTTTGGGTTGATGATGACCAAGACTACCTTGCCTCTAACTTATGAATATAATTTTCGTGAAATATGGACAGGATACGGGTGAACAAATCACTTCTGCTTGCGTGTCTATTTGATCATGAAATTGTTATTGAATAGTCATATTCCATATTGTTTCCTTCCACGAAAGTAGTTGTTGGTATAATTATTAAATTGACGCTTTAATTCTTTCATTCTTATGTATTCTTCTATAAACTTGATTTCTGCAAGATCATGTGTCTACACAGCACCTATAATACAGATGTGTTGTATATACAATAAACATCCAGAGAGATTAAAGTCAATTTATTATAATTTGTTATTTTTTACCATCTTCATCAACAATACAAGATTTTCTGTAGTATGTTTTATAAAGCAGTAAATATAAAATGTTGGTATCTAATATATACTTTAAAAATTGAGTGAATAGATAACTTATTAGTTAATTAATTTGCAATGTTTTATTTGGTTGAAAGGTAAACTAGTAGAAGGGTCGCTCGATGGAAACACCAGAGATGGAAACACAAGTGCATCGCCAACCGTTTAAATGGGAATACACTTTTTTAAAATTTTTAAGTTTCATTAGATTGTTAATTATTCCAGTTAGTTATTGTATTATAGTTGTATCTTTATCATGTTATGTTGAATAATTTATGTTTTTTCTTAGTTTTGATTTCTAACAAACGTAACAATAAGTTAATATAACTCATGTTGACTGACTATTTTCACATGACTAAAGTATTGTAAATCTATAATAATCAGTAAATGTAAATGAAGGTATCGTTAAAATAATCAAAGGAAACAAATATATAAGAGTATCTGAAATCCGCGGTGAAACCTCTAATGTGAAATTGTATTCGGCAACAACGAACTGATGCGAGACAGTGTTCATAATCCGATTACTATCAAATACGTTTGTTTGCGTCGCTTATGCGACATAAGAGACTGCTGAATATTTTATCGCAAATATAAAGCTTTATATCAAACGTTTAGAACTTTTGTCACAAAAGATCTTAAGGCTATATGATCGTTTCGGACAAAAAATTATATTTATATTCAATTATAATACTTTTCTTTTGGGTTCTATACTTGGTAGCATAAAAACGGAACCGTTATATCATTACGATGTTCGTCTGTGGTCGAAACCGTCTTTCTAAAGAATGCATCTAGTTTAAATGAATATCAAATAGTAGTCTGCAGCCCTTTAAAGTAGTGAAAAGAAGATATCACATATTTTGACACCCACAAGTAAAATGTTTTTCTTTTTAATTAGTAACGATTAGTCACTTACGACCTAAAATACTATGCACACGTAAGTATAAGAATCTTTATTCAAATGAAATCTTTAGGTACCAATACTTTAAAATATGTCTTTTTGTTTTTTCAATATGATTCTAGTGACTCAACTCATGATGTGTATCATATACAATTGATACAGAAAACCAATGGTTTACGAATTAGACAAAGAGAAAAATTTAAAACGTTATTGGCACCAATGTATTTTCCCAGCTACCATTTCTCATGAAAATGGATTAATATGAGTATGTTGAATATTTTATAGAAGTAAATTGAGTTGTTTGAAACATTATCAATAAACATGGACCGATATTTGGCATCGGGGGTGAATATGCTCAGGGAAATTGCTTTTCGTGTACAAACGGATATCCAGCGGGCTAACAGCGGGCACGCTCGCTCGTAGCTTTAATCGAGTTCTCTATAAGTCTGCCATCGGGAGGTTTTGGCCACAGAATGCTTTGAAAGATACCGAGTCAAAGTACGTTACATTGCATACTATCAGCTCCGATAGAGACTAACTTTAGTGCTTTGCTTTGATAAACTGTGCGACATTCGTAAAGTGTTAGTCCACTTTGTACGTCGATCACAGCACTATCATCCGTTTTAATTTCGGTTTTGAATTTTTTTTAATTTTTAAACCAATGTTTTTTATGAATTCATGCCTTATTAGTATAGATCACCATGAAAAGACCTGTTTATAATATTATGCTTTACACTTACTTTGTAAGTGCTTAAATAAAATATTGGCTTGTTAGCTAATATTAATTCGACATTCTGTGTCATTTAAAATAAAATGTTGCCTTGGCTGATAATCCTTAATGCAGTAGACCTTTACGACACTAATCTATTTCTAACCGGAAAAAATAAAACTCAATAATAAAAATAACCTAAATAACGATTCATACTTAAATAAATTATCGAGAAGTTAAAACAATCTGTTCCTCAAAATAGTGCAAAATAATGCATAATTTAAACACAAGAAATAAAAATAAACTTGCCGTTCCAATATACAGGCTACAAAAAACTAGAGGCTCGTTTATGGACAAATGTATAAATTTTTATAACAAGATTCCACATAGTGTAGCTGAATTGCCTGTTCATAAGTTCAAGGTACATGTTAAAAAGAAGCTAATGAGTAAGGCTATTACAAAGTCAATGATTATTTAAATGACGCCAATGCTTGGTGTTGATTTGAGGATACATTCTAAAGTGTAAATATTTGTTTTCCCATATATACATTGTACATATGTACATTGTATAATAACAACATAATTTATTGTAAATGTTGTTATTTCCTTTGATAAAGCTGATAAGTTTCTTGCGCACATTCTTTTTATCTGCTAAAAAAATACGTCCTGAATTCAAACTAAATTACTATTATAATATTGACTATATGTTCCTGGTAGGAAAAAAAATTTGGACGATTCAAAAGAGCTTTCTATAAAGTCATATTTGAACAAAGTTAATTTAGATTTTTATTTGATTTTGAGTGAACTTTTCAGGAATTCATAAAATATATTAATTTTGTAATATATTAAGAATATGTTTTCTTTTGCCATAGTTACTCAAACTTGGACTATTATTAAGTATTTGTGTTACAATATGTCCAGTATGTTTCAAAATTAAGGAGTTTGTTTGCTTCCTGAGAAGTTCAACATTTGAAAAACCAGAGCTCAGTTGTATTAAAAATCATAATTTTGCTATGTACTATAGGGATATATTCTCTTATAGACTTATTAAACACCAAATTAAACACTGACGAGCCCCAAACGAATTTTGTCAATGTGTGAGTGTTGCAAATAGGTGTGTGACGTGTAATGCACATTTACAATAAACTTAGCGATACTTTGTGTTTATGTGAACTGTGTTAGAATATTATTGAACTAAATTGAAAATTAATCGTACTTATAAAATAAACTAAAACTTAAATTCTGACCTACTCATTTACCAAAAAGTTTAAGTTTTGATGTAAAAACGTGTTTTTTTTACGAAAATATATACTTTTTATTACCTAACTGTAAATAATTTGAAGAAATGTGAAAGTTTTTCTTGTAGTTAGTTGTAGTTAATAGAGTGAGTTGAACTAGTTTTAACGAAATTCCAAATTACGCTTTACTATTACTACCCGAGTTTGTAGCAAGACTCAAACAACCCACAAAAATAATTATTATACTAAAATGTAGATCAAATCAAAAGTTTACTATGCCAAACTAGATAACTAGCTCAGTAGCTCGCGACTACAATATTTTAATTCTCTTATTGTCTGCTGGTAAAATTATTTCTGCATTCTAGAATTATTGGTAAGGTAGGGATTACTTAGTGAGATAGAGAGATAGGGAGTTTGACATATTTGTTGCTGTTATAAATTACTGGACTTTCCATAATTTTCCCTCCTTTTTCAAAACAATGTTCCATATTATAGACATGAAAAAATAAGACATAAAACAAATTATTTAATTATAAAGAGTGCGGCAAATAAAGCAAGTATTAATAAGATTAATAATATACATACAAAAATGTTACTGAAATTTATTATATATAATACAGAGACATCCTTCTTTTTATTTTCCACCAAATAGAATTATTCAATTTAACATAACTTTTTTAGGAGGACGATTTTTTGCAATTGAGTTATATTTCATTCTTATCTTGTAAGTTCATCAATCAATCATCAAATATCAATATCAATTCTTAATTTTATTAATAAATATTTATGATGTATATAAGTAGTACTGAGGAGTCATACGATTATTAATACGTGTCAATATGACTGAAATTGTTTTTGCAGAATCTGAAATATAAGTTCACTTGCATTTCTCTCTTTGGATTTTCTACCGTTGTTGGCTGTTTTTTCTAAAAAATCTTTCTAATCCCTCTCTTTAAAATATCGTCAGAAAGATAGACAAGGTCACATCTCTGTTATAAATAAGCATTCCTTCTAGTCTTCTTGGTTTTGTACAAATTTGGAAATATTTACATATGAATGTCACTTACCTTCTGGAATTGTGATTGCAAATATCGATATCTAATTCTCCTATTAATCAACCTCTGCAGAGGAATTAGGTATAGATTAAACATGATTATTGCACATATTTGTTTTTATCTAAAATCGATTTTCTATGCCATCCATTGCCAAATCATTACAGAATCTTGCTGTGTACGTACAAATAACGTAAACAGCATACATTTGGGTATATTATCACGTGATAATATACCCGAATCTATGCACTTTCTCTTTCTCGTTACCAATGTATACGTCAGAATATAATAAATGTAAGATTCGCAATTAGGTACATAATAAATGTACAAGTACTCTGCTAATTATAGCAGAGTACATTTATTATGTACTTAACCTATTAAGGTTAGGTAAATAAATATAATAGTGTCTATGACATAATTTGTTTAATAGTTTTATTATCTTTTTGTGTTTTGCTTCTACAATTTGTGGTGTAACGGTGTAGTTGTCCTTATTACAATATATAATTTTATTTTATAGTTTAAAGTGGTATTACTATACAATATCCCAATTAAACATCAACTTTTACATGGTGCCGAAGATTCAGTTATAAGTATTGCATTTTTTCCCATTATTTGAGCTAATAGAAGCATTTTATTTCAAGAAAATTTTCTCATACAAATCATCCGTCATTTTACTCATTTGTTCAAGAGCGTCTAGACACAATTGCGCATGATCGAAAACTGACAAGTCAAGTCTGTCATCATAAGTAAACAAATAATATAAAATTATTTTCGCATTTTGAATACCAAGGACGGTTATTTTTAAACATTTTTACGATGGCAGAGCAGGATAAAAAGAAGTTGGTTATTTCAAAAGGTCAGTGCAAGGCTGCTATCACGCGATTAGAAAAATATTTCGTGGCAGAAAATACAAATTTTACAAAGGAAGACGTGATGGTGAGAAAAAATATTTTAATTGAAACGTTTAACAAATATAAGGAACTATTACTGAACCTACAATTACTGGGTGAAACAGCCGATGAGGAGGAGGAAACTGAAGAGCGTTTCATAGCATTAATGGTCATTATTGAGCGTCTACTAAAGTCCCCTCCCCAAGGAGATCACTCTCATTCACAAGTTGAAGCTAAGTTACCTACGTTAGACATACCGCTTTTCGACGGCAAAGACATTTCATGTTATAAGCCATTTATGGAAATGTTTCTTACAGTCGTACATGAAAATGCAAGGATTTCGTCTATACAAAAATTATGCTTCTTAAAAAAGTATCTAAAAGGAGAGCCCTTACAAATTATAGATAGCTTACCAATTATTGGTGAGTCCTATGAATCAGCTATAAATTTATTACAAAAGCGTTATGACAACCCGGCTTTATTGGTAAATAATCACGTGACCAGTCTATTAGATCTTTCAATCGTACAGCGGGGCACAGCACAGCAGTTGCGTGACTTGGTCGTGAAGATAAGACAGCATGTGATTGCCTTAGAAAACCTCAAGCAACCTGTTAATTCATGGGATGCAATTTTGTCCTGCATTATCATTCGTAAGCTGGATTACTTAACGGTAAGATTATTTCATGCTGAGCGGGATGCTACAACTATAGTGTCTGTCGAGGAGTTGCTGAATTATTTAGAAAAACGCGCCGCTGCTCTAGAAGCTAGCCCAAGTATTATGGATAAGTCTCATGGCAAAACAAAGTCATGTGTCAGTTTGATCACAACAAGCAGGGCTGTCAATAAAGAACATTGCATAGTATGTTCTCAAGAGCACAAGTTATTTAAGTGTCCTAGTTTTAGATCATTCACGCCTGAAAACCGAATAGCATTTGTAAATAAAAATAAGCTATGTAATGTTTGCTTAAACTCGCATAATCTAAAATGTAAATATAAATTTATTTGTTCTGTTTGCAATTCTAGGCTACATAATACGTTAATACATTTAGACAACGAGAGCGAGACTACAAACAAGGAAGGTGAATGTGACAAGCTGGTGAGTATGCATATTGCACAGCCGTCTAACAAAATGGTCTTACTGCCAACAGCTAAGGTAATGATCCGTGGTGGCGACAAGCAAATCTATATAGTCAAGGCACTTCTTGACTGTGGTAGTCAAACTTCATTTTGCACTACTGCATTGGCTATAAAATTAAAGCTACCGTACATTTATTTGCCTAAACATATCAGCACTCTAGGTAACGCTTGCAGTGGTAATCCATGTCATGCTATAAATTTATCCATTGAGTCTTTGGTTAATGATTATAAAATTAATGTAACCTTTTCAATTATTGATAAGATTACTACGAATTTGCCGCAAAGAGCAATTAATTTATCTTATTTCATTATACCTAATAACGTAAAACTAGCCGACAGTGAATTTCATATACCGGGCGAAGTTTCATTATTACTAGGGTGTAATGTTTTCTTTAAAATAATTAAAGACGGAAAAATTGAAGGAGGGCCAGCAGATCCCATATTAATAAACAGTCATTTGGGATACATCGTCTCGTCTGCTAATCAACTCCACGTCAAGAAGAACATTTCTTTGCATGTTAGTGATATAGATGTAGATATTGACAATGTTGTCAAAAAATTTTGGGAGGCTGAAAAGATTCCAGAGGTATATCAGGAATCTCTTCCCGAGTTTGACTATGTTGAAAAGGTTTTCACTGAATCTGTCTCTTTACATGACAACAGCTTTCAAGTGAAAATCCCTTTGAAAGTTAATTTAAATGAAATTGATGCGTCAAATTCATATGCCATCGCGCTACAAAGGTTATATAGTGTTGAGCGTCGTTTCGGAAAAGATCCTTATTATGAATTATACAAAAATTGTATACATGAGCATATAGCAACATTGCATGGCGGCTTGAAGCTTGTTCTAAGTAGTATTTTACAAAAATATTATATTATGAAAAAAGTAATGCCTAATCTTAAAGAGGTCGTAGTTGTGTTGTTGTCTAATCCCAACACCCCACCACTTCAATGGCCGATGGGTAGGATTACGAAAGTATATCACGGAAATGACAATTTGGTCAGGGTGGTAGAAATTCTAACACCAAACGGAAAATTGCACACCAGAGCAATTTCAAAAATTGTATTTGTGATTAGTGTATGTTGTTTATTGATTAGTGTATGTATTTTATAATTGATAGATTTGTTTTCTATAAATGTTAAATAATTTTCTGCAAGTTGTATAATTTGTATGTACTCGTATTACATACTGGGCTGTAGTTTTATGTTCAACTTTGCATTAATTTTATGGCATATATCGCAGTAATGTTTAAAATTTACTTTTGGTTTTAATATTTTGTATCTTCTGGAGGCCCAGTTTATGTCTATGACATAATTTGTTTTATAGTTTTATTATCTTTTTGTCTTTTGCTTCTACAATTTGTGGTGTAACGGTATAGTTTTCCTTATTACAATATATAATTTTATTTTATAGTTTAAAGTGGTATTACTATACAATATCCCAATTAAACATCAACTTTTACAAATAGCAAAACATGAACAAGAAGATCAACGTTTCCACAAACAAACAGCCCTTGCTGAGTTTCTTGCCGGATCTTCTCAGTACAAGGTCTGCCGCCGTAGATTTGCGAACCGATGGCGTAGCTTTTCGACTTTCACAAGTACTTTGTAACAGCCTAGACTGAATAAATGATTTTGAATTTTTTATTTTTTTTTTAATTTAAAGAAGTGCTAGTTATGAAAAAACGCAAGCAACATATTTGAACTCGCGTCTTTGGCATACCGTGCTGATTGCTTACCCAGTTCACCGACTAGTACTATCAGTCTCAATCTAATACTTCAATTGCATTTTTCACTTTTGCTTGTACTGGGTATCTACTTCTTATTTTGTCATTACGGTTGTTGAAAACGCAAGTCCCGCCCGGAAAGAATATTTGGTTTGCGTGTATACATTAAGTTTGCATCCTTACTAATATACTAATATTATAAATCGGAAAGTGAGTTTGTTTATTTGTTCCGCTTTCACGCCGTAACTACTGAACCGATTACTTTGAAATTTTGCAGACGTAAAAATAAAAGTCCGGATTAAATAATAGGGTACTTTTTATCCCAGAAAAATCTTCAGATCCCACGGAATGCGCAATAAAGGCTTCGCTCAAAAATTACTGCACAGATTTTCATGCGGTTTTCATCAATAGATAGAGTGATTCTTGAGCAAGGTTTTGCGGAATTTTTATCTCGGAAAAACGGATAGTCCCACGAGAAGTGCGATAAAACTTTCGCGCCATAAACTGACTTCCGCGCATATGTAGCCGTGGACAAAAGCCTTAACCCTCTATAGACCCAATCCACGCGGGCGAAACCGCGGGCAGAAAGCTAGTTTTTAAATAAAATGCAAAGTTACAAATAAAACATGAAGATCCTTACTCCCTCTCTGAAAATAAATTCTCATTGCCGTATAATTCCCGGAGATCACCAAGCAGATATACCGCACATCCTCACAAACTAGGATGAAAAACCAGTACAAAAAGGAATTCGCGAGCACCGACCAGCTAATTTGCGCAGGCTTACAAACTCGAGTTCAAAGCCGGAATGGCGAAAAAGGCAAAAATCAACCAGCCAAGATTTCTCATTCAACGCGGAGAAGTGTTACTGAATGTGGTTCGCGCATTCTCCACAATTGAAATGGTAATGTGACCCCAGCTCTGCTCTAATTGCCATGCAAATTTGCCTAGTTTTATATGTAGTTAGTGCCACAATTGTAGTTTGATGTAGTTAGCGATGACAGTGCTATAAGACACGTTATGGTGACATAATCATAACTTCTTATTTTAACGAATATCAATAGTTAATTTTTTTCCACACTTTTAAAAAAGCAAAGATTCCAACGTCATATAAATGAGAGAATTTTAATGCCACTTATTCTGTTTTTTTAGGAGAGTATTATAGTGAGCATTGTTTTAAAATTGTGGTATTCTTATTAAAGCTCAAACAAAAAAATGTACAATAGTACAATAGTACATTTTTTTACAACGATCATGCAAATAAAACTGTGATTAACTTTCAGTGTTCATTGATTTTGTCCACAGATTTTCTATGAATTCGTTACTGTTCTGCACTTTTTTGATTTCATGTCCAGAACTATAACGAATTTCATATCCTACACAAACTCTTCTTCATACCAATCAACGTGGTTTATTTGAGTTTATTTACCTTACGAAGATACAAATCCTCTTTATAATTACATTACTAGTTATTGTACTTATATAAGACATCTTCACAGACAAATCAGTAGGGATAATAAAAGATTATACGATATACAAGATATTTACGTATTTATATATACTTAGTGGTAATTATAATAAATTTGTCACTTTCTAACCATAGCTATTTTTAGAATACTTTATAATAATGGACTTACATTTTCGAGGAACTACGTAAGCCATCGTGTTTTAATAGATTCGCGATAAAAATGTATAAAGTAATGATCAAATTATTGCACATGTCTTGGAAATTCACTGTAATATTTTCAGTATCAGCATTGAAGACTTAGCTCTAAAATAACTTCGATCAAGCGTGTCGTTGCATCTCAATATCGATTAATAATTTCACAGAGTAAGTTTAGACGTTGGTGTGTGTGCGAAGTTTCTTCGGTACTAAATTTATTAATTTAGAAGCTCGGTGCAGTTTGCTGGGTGACGCATAGTTGGAAATTTAATATAAATATATGTTCATAATTAAATTAAAACAACTGAACTAAAATAGAATAATAAATAAACAATAGAAGGTTGAAAACAGCATAGCTAAATCAGTCTTGTTATTATTGCTAGTTATCGTATACACTTTGTTTCATTGTTGACTAGATCCTGGCTTGACTAGCTCGCTGGGTGGCTATATTAAACTTCAAATCAAACAGCTCTGACGCGGCATTATATAATGTTCGCAGCATCGAGCTTGATGCTGTATTATTGCTGTTGGGAGATTTTGTATGACATAATTGCATCACACCGCTATCACAGCGATGACCTCAACGATGTGAAAATTAATAAATTGTCTCGTTGTCTCCGATAGCGTCATACTTTGACCTCGCTTAAATAATAACAAAATTGACTTGGCTTACCTGTAATTCAACATTCAACTAAAATGCTTTAATATAGCTATAGAAACCTAATAGCTGCCACTTATAAATACTATTGCCTGTAGCTAATTAGTTACGTTGTGTGTTGCTAAAATATATAGGAACTAAATGATTTTATTTAATATTACGTCAAAAAAATTAGTTAAATAATACAGAACAATTTGAATTCCAGGGTTATATAAACAGCTATAGAAACTTATGTATGTCCTCTCGACCTAAAGTGACGAGGGAACAATGAGCGAGCCCCGCATTGTTCAACTTAAACAGCCAGACAACGGGGACTTCACGGCAAATAAACGCATGTCGAACTTTATAAAAGGTAGTGCGCTGGTGTTGGACAACTTTTGCCTGGTAAAACGGGCTTCGTTCATATTTTTGCTCAAACAAGCTCCCTTGGAATATTTCAAAGGTGAATGCACAACTAAAACAGTTGGTACGAGTTTATTAAGTCGGATGAGTGCTTTTAAAGTCGTATATTAATGTTTTCATGCTTATATTTGTGTTTGGAAATAAAGAACTAGTTTCTTTTGTAAGCTAGTAAAGACGACGCTAAAGTAATTCGCTTTAGTCAACAAATTGCTTACTAATCGATGAATCTTGTTGACGCTTTTGTCATGTAAAATATATTACCTATAACCTGATTGCTTTTACGTACTAATATTTTTATTGTGTATTAAACAAGATAAAAAGCTAAGCTTATGAAAGTTTTGCATAAATATTACTGCACATTAAACTAATTAATGGTGTAATGGGATTAGACATAAAATTCTTTATGTTATCTCTCGCCCTCAGCAGATTTTTTATTGAAGATATTTACTTATAATTCTAAATCATATTCCAACGTAGTTACTGTTACAAAAACTTATCCAAAAGTAGTAACTAAACTGAAACACATCGTCGAAAATACCCAATGGAAATGTTTTATTCGCACATCGATAGTATGTCTGTAGAAATGAATAATCTAAATAAAAAATACACGACCAACTTAGTGCTTTATGGCGTACGTGCCTCGCTTTCACATCAGCTTTTTTATTCGTTCCGACACGTGTTCATGTAACACCTACGTTATTTTAAAACGACGAAGCGTAGCGATGTACGCGTTTTCTTTGTACTTTATGAATTTTCGGTTTCAGGTTCAAACTTCATATTCTACGTTCGAGGAATATTTTTGCATATTTCATCTTCGTGAGCTACCGATTTGTCGTGTTCACCGATTGAATTTTCGCCGACAAAGTACAAAATACGACATTTCACATACCTAAGTCTGTGGGTGGCTTTACTCATTCAGCGCTATTGAAACTTAACGATGCATGTATAAGTTTGTCATCGCTTATTATTTTTGGTGCTAGATAAAACGATTGATAAAATATACGGTAGGCTAGGTTAATATAACTTAACTAGCTGTGCCCGCGACTTCGTCCGCGTGGAATAGTTATTTTGCGCACCTCAGCTGTTACCCGATCTTGACAACGCGACATATCCAAATTTGGTACCATAAAAACGGTCATTGTGACTAAACTTAAAAGATAGACATATGCCGTCGCGGACTTTTTTTTAGATCATGTATAGAGGAATAATTCTTTCATACATATTTTTTGTGTATCTTGAACCGTTTTCGCAGCGCACGCAAAGAAAGCCTTCAAAAATGAATAATTTTCCCCGTTTTTTACACATTTACCGCTCTGTCTTTGCTCCTATTGGTCATAGCGTAATGTTATTTAGCCTATAGCCTTCCTCGATAAATGGACTATCCAACAAAAAAAGAATTATTCAAATCGCACCAGTAGTTTCGGAGATTAGCGCGTTCAAACAAACAAACAAACAAACTCTTCAGCTTTATATATTAGTATAGAGTATAGATATAGATTGGAACATGGACGTCAAGCTATGTTATTTTTAGAGGTTTAGGTATATTAATCTATATTGACGGATATCTTGTATAAGTCATATTTACATTCTTATTGGTCCTTTAAATAAAGTATTAATAAACAATGCTTAGTATACAAATATTTTTGATTTTATTGAAACATTGCTATAGTATTTAAAGTGAGTAATAAATATTATTTTTTAATCTTATAATTTGTTGATCAGGTGATAAGTAGTATAATTGAATATAATATTCCCAGCCAAGTCTAGACCAAGTCTACTTATAATTGGAACTGAACTCTTGGGTCAGCCGTTTTTTCGATCCGAGATTAATTAATTAGAAATCAAAGATGAGCCTTTCTTTTCTCTTCCTTTAACTTAGACAGTTTGAGTAGAGACACTAAAAAGTCAACGAAGCATTATTTGATAAATACACAATAATTCAACCTGGTAAGAAAATTAAATTTGCTTAATGGATACCTGTTTAAGTGTTTGTGTGATTTACCTAATAAGTATTGAATCCACTTCTTACTTTAAGATTTTATAATTTGATTTCAAATCTGGAAGTGCTCTTATGGTGAGGGAAAACATCTTGAGCCTGCACGAAGAAGCTTAAAGTGTACGTGCAGTTGACAAATCGTCGCACCAGGCTAGTGTGGTTAACTAAGTTATGAATCACCCTAATTACTGAATATGATATAATTATTGATATTTTTCTTCCGAAATTGACAGCAGACAAGCTGTCATTTCGGCAACGCAAATATGTTAGACATTGAATGCTCTTTATTACATTCTTAATGCAAAGGAAACAGTAACGAACCGTTCGGACCACTTCTGCTCAAAGATATTTTTAACATCATAGCTCTGTTCAATGTTTGGTCTTTTCTGGTTAGATTTTAACTCATTTTTACGCTTCTTATTAAATGTACCAACGTCGTAGATCTATGACGTTGTAACCGTAAAAAAGGAAATAAAACCTAGTTTAATAACCGCAAATATGACATTACACAAATATTTGCCCTCCTTCGTGTTATCACGTCCGTAAGATGGCTGGCTACATTTTGTCATTACTTAACAATATTGCGGGGATATCTGGCGGGCTCAAGCTGACATATTACGAGCTTGACCTAAATATCAATGCCAAATACTTTTTTTCTGTATAAAAGTTTCATATTCGTATATGGAAAGGTAAATTGTTCATCAATGAACGTGAAAAAGCATTGGTTTCACGCACGTGACTTAGAACAGATTGTTGACACTAGTGTGACTAAAAAGTATTTTTCACACTGTGTAACACTTAGTATAACCTAATGAAATACAACACTTGTGATTACCCTGGTTATGTCCTGGATAAATAATCAAATGTTTCTTGTAATCCATTGATTGTGTCTACTTGGTGCTGATTTACGTCTGGGTATTTCTCCAAACCAAAATATGTTCTATTCTGTTTTGTTTGTATCTTAAAATACCATGTCCTTAATATCCTTAAAATATAACTAATACCTCCATACTATTCATCTGGAAACATTATGATGCAACAGTAAGTATACACACTCTGTTCCTTTACTCCTTGAAATAATCTAAAAAGAGATCAGTGTTGCGATGTTAACAATAATTATTATATTTTATATAATTATATACTCTAAATACAGATTAGGTGTATTGAGACCATTAATAATGCGAATGTAATCACTAGGATTAAACTATTCTCACTAAAACCAACATTGGATACTAATCGGAAAAAGTAGTGGTGGAGTGTTTTGTTCACCAACAGACAAAAATACAAAAATTTCCTCTTTATTATACTCTTTATTGTACATTAAACGTAATATTGTACCCGAGCTTGAAAAGTGAAATAAATTTAAAGATTGACGTAATAATAACATTACAGTAACACTAAACTAATATAGTTACAATTTATCCATTGCCAATAAACCATTAATAAATATAGTTACAATTATTTTACACTTAACGTGTGAAATAATGGTAATGAGCCGGAAGGTCTCAGTAGCCAAGTATCAAGAAAATTTAAAAGACCCCAACCCTTTTCACTGGTGTGTACACGGTGTCCTCTACAGCTTTTAAGACTTAGTTGTATATGTACAATCCAGTTAGTGCTTTTTATAAAATATATTTAAGACGTTTTGTGGTAAAAGTACATTGATATCTATTATAGATGATTTATTTTAAGCTAGATGGTTTTTGTTTTGTTAGGTGAAACCACTTTGCCAAAGGTACACATCAATTGATCCTTGCGACACTGGGTACAATAAAATTAGAGCCGACCCTACACCACGGATTGGGGCGGATGAGCTCAGGTAATGGATCGGGATTCAATATACCGGTTGACTAAGGGTCGTCTTCATTTTAGATAATTAATGGCCTCTCAGTTAAGATTATATAAAGAGTATCAACTCAAGTGAAAACATTTATTTAGAATCTTCGTTGGATTGAAAAATTGAATAATTTTTCAAACGAATAGAGTTCAAAATGTATAAAAAAGTATGTTATATAAATATTTTCTGTGTTAGCAGTATATCTATAAGTGATCACTGTGAAATTCTCAGCAAAATTCACAGTTTACGTAAACAGTTTGTGACACTAGTTGTCACGTGCGAGACGAAGTCATGGTAGTCAGCAATTTCACTACCATATCCGTCAAACACTTTTTTTTATACGACAATGTTAACCAATTCTGTTATGAGGTAGAAATAGTTAAGATGGAGATTTCCACCTTGGAACGACGACCCAAGTATAGGGGCTCGCAAACGTTCATAGAGTCAAGAGTTCAAAAATGGCAGTTAAATGTTATCATATGTGTAAATTCTTTATACATATCCACCTCAGCCAAGCTATAATTTTATCAATAGTTTACTGCAACATAAGCAGTATGCACTATTTATATAATATACTAAATAATACACAGATATATTCAAGACTGCTTTATTCAAAATGTTTCATAAAAAAAATATCTTAATAATAAATAATATCACAAAAGTAAGCTTTGTTTGAATCATACAACAAATTATCATAAAATTAACAAACCAAATAAACAAATTGAAAGGTAACAACAAAATTATAAATAAAGAAATGTGCGATTAAAGCTCGAGTTACGATTAGGTTAAATAACATACAAAATAAGGATTAGTCGAAGCTCTGGATAGTCTACATACTCATACATAGAAATGCGTGAAAATTGTATATCACAGGTGATTAAATGTTTGGTACGAAGTAGTAGTAGTGAAAGGATAAACAAAATTTTTCGTACTTACATAATAATATGTTACGTAGAGTGGTAATTATAAAGTGGATAACATTTTATCATTTAATACTGATAATAATATGTATATAATAATTCAGTCCATAGGTAATTTTAATATTCGATATTTGAAATGTGATATGCGTAACTTACAAGATATACCTACATTGGTAGCAAAGTTTATGTACGTACGCAACATTAAACAATACTAAGATTTCGTATAAAAGAAAATAATAATATATTAAAACAGTTAATAAATCACGACATTCATGAAATGCAAAATATGAAACATAATCCATAAGTGTTAAGTATTTTACAGAAAACTAATACCTTAATTATGTTTTATGACTGTTTCCAATTTAATTACGATTAGATGTGCATACATTTTCGAAACATGATAATATTTATTATTTAAAACTTAGAGAGACCTGTAGGAAATTATATACTCATTATTTGCAAATCGTATAATATTCTACACTTTGGCGGATATCTTTTAATTAAAATAATGTTAAATAAAAATAAAAGTATATAGTTTCACGAATGATATGCGTAGCCGGTTACTAACAATTTCAATTCATAAACTTTTGTATGTATTTAAAATATCTACACTACGTTCCAAATTTATCTAATTCACTAATTTATTTATACAAGAAGAATTTTACTAATACAATGTTAAAGGTAGTCTACAAAATATTTTAAAGAATATTTTAATGATTTGAAAATCTTAATGAATTATTCCATAGGTGAAAGTACGTAAACAAGATGAGTTTACCCTGTCCGTGTAATATTAGCTTTACATGCTTAAAAAAGACCAGTGAACTTGCATAGTCAATAACACGTCGGGCTTAAAACTTGAACTTAAAAAATCACCGCTAGTGCAAGTGATATAATAATAAAATATAGAACGAACTGCTCTAGTAAAGATACAACCAAAACACGATATAATAAAAATGTTTTAGAATTGTCACAAATTAAGGCTTAAATCTTTAGGTGGCAGTACAATTTTAAAAAATCCTTTACGCTTTGTTATACCGTGTTTTAATGGCCATGCTTAGCTGTTATTGTGTACATGTGATCTATACAGAAGTCTTGGTGCACGCATTGATATCCCCAATGCTCTTGACCCGCCTGTGCCGCTTTTGTTTGACGCTGGTGTCATCCACCGACTTCGCGGGCAGAGGGGAGCTCACCCTGTGTGCGTGATCAGCTTTCTGGCCGTACCTTTGAAGGATTTATTACATTAATTAACCTCGGCTTCAATTTACTTTTAGCAAGTCGCGTCATAAATTTTATTCCGCGTTATCGTTAGGACACCAAAGATATTACAGAAAAAGTCGTTTTTCAAATCTCAGTGGATTATGAGTGATCATTTCAAAGATTTATAGATTGTAGTAATTTAACATTACTACAATCCATATTTGATTGCAATTCAGTAATTTTACATTTCGAAAAATAAAGATTTATTATTTATCTGTTATATTAATTACCTAGTCATAACATAAGTAATTAAAACTTACCTATGTGTGATTCCTGAGTTCTCTTTTATATCGTTAAGTCTCTGTAGGCTGTCTCTTGTAGAAACGCTGGACTGTGAGTATAAACTCAGAGGTGTATATATTGGCTCATACTCCTGGAGTGTCGGTGGTGGAGCATACGTCATGCTTAATTGCGATAGGGTTCTGACAGCTATTGGTGGCGAGTATGACAGTTGGTATGGTTGCGATGTGAGACTGAGTACACTAGAACTTTCACTGGAACTAGACGGAGAAGTTCTGTCATGCTTAGGTTTCAGAGCACCTAATGCTCGAGTGATTGATCCCTAAAACGGAAAAAATATCTAAAAAACTAATTCATGATAGCAATATTTAAGTATTAAAGGTTGGTTAATTTCCACTTACCCGCAAACTATGCCTTCTAGAGTCCCCAGTAAAGTCAATTCCAGGTAGGCCTGTTGCAACCGACCTCGAGAATGGTCTGCCCAACATCCTGATTTGGTGACCGAACATATTCCTGAAAGGAGACCATGTTTATATTCTATCAATTAAACAGACACATACATATAATGCTGAGACGAAAGCCAGGCAGAGCGCAGTTATTTTACGAAACCATAGATAAATTTGAGCTTGTAGAAAGTATCCAAATCTGTTGTTCTTAATTTTATTCTAAACAGTTACTGGCTAACAAAAAAGCTCCCATGCAACTTTTTGTATGTTGTAGTTAAATAGAAAATGTTTTCGAAAATAATTATCTCCATCTTTATATCATCAAAATATTTACAATTCTTGAAAAGATTATTTAATTAAGCTGCAGAGAGACTTTAATTAAATTATATAAAATGGCACTGACATCAAAAGCATGATGCACTTTGCTGGAAACGAACGAATCATGCTGACTGTGTAGGAGAAATGATTGAATAGTCAAATAAAAACAAATACTATGGAAAATATCTATCGATAGACAAAGAATAGTACTGAATGTTTGCTTTAAGTTTTATTATTTGCGATTTAGATTTTCACACAGTTGTAGCAGTACTGTTCTCTGTAAGCGAGAATGAAAACAACGACCAATGTAATCAAAACGTTCAAATCAAACTGGACAAGCACGGCCATGTGATAGAAATAAAAACCAATTATGGAAGGAGAAATAGTGGACAGAGCCTGATTACAGTGCGATCTAAAAATGATGACAGAGAGGCATTCATGATGTATCGATAATTAATGATCGTTACCGTTCTGTCTCGAAGCAAGGATCGCCAAGTATAGGGGTGATGGATTATCAAAGAAACCGACTCCAAGTCCCTTGGGTTTTATCAATTTTGTTAGAATTTATTCACATTTATATTTATTCAGTATTGTTACAGTGAGCTAATATACAAAGTTGTCATCTTTACAATAAGAATGTATACAAGTCAAAAACATATTGATTGATATCTTACAGTAAGTTTTAGTAATTGCTATTATTGTAATAAACCCTACAACTATTATGAATGGTACTGAAGTCATAGTCAACTTCAGTTATATTCAGAAATTGATAATTTGAATTATTGAATATTTAAAGTTTATGAAAAACACAAAATAAATCCACATTATGATTTAATTTGGGATATAGTGCACCCCCTATATACGAAGCATTATATGCCTTACGTATAGACAATATCAACTAAGTTTTATGTAGATATTTACTAAGTAAATTTACCAAATTTATAGATCTGGAATAAACATTGATATGACAAATCTATTCTACGGCAAGTTGGAATCTCTAGGGGGTAACGATTTATAACATTGAATCTAACATTGACGAAGGCGAAGGGAAACAGAGAATTGTGAATATTTCCGATCGCTAGACTTTTCGAGTAACGCTTACTTACATACCACGACTTCTATAATAACTTATCAGTCTTCACCGCTCGTAAAGTTTTCGATCAAAAAAGTTTCACAAACGAGCGAGCCCTGACGGAAGATCCCTAAAAAGTTATTTTGCAAAAGAAATTTCTTGTGTAAAAATAGCAACTTTACAAACACTTTCGTAAGTATAGGAAATTTTTACATAGATACAGTAGACGAAATTGGGCGTCGAAGCGAGTTTTACTTTTTGAAGGAGAGTTTTTTAATTTTCGTAGGTTTATCTTTGCTTTGTGGACAACATGGATGCTCGGGCAGCCTCCACTTGCAGTTCTTCCACCTGGCAAAATATCGTATACCTGCAGGATTGCACCTCATATTATAATCAACTACAGGTTGCTTGCCTACTGGGATGTGACTTTGGTGACTACTATACATGCAGTGTGTTAGGATTTTTCAATATAGAGCCTTGGCTTGTTCCCGTGTGTATATAAATTATGTTAAAATAGAACTCAGATAACGCATTAGAGGGTACATATGTTAACCACATAACGCTGAGCATTGTCACCAAAAGTTTTAATTGAGGATACAAATTAATGAATATGGAAAACATAACCATGCTTAAAGTAATGTTTGAGATTGATGCGTATAAGTAATAGCTTCTTATCTATGGAATTGTCATTTTTATATCATTCCTAGATCTAACTTTATTTGTTTTTATTACTTTGTCTTGGCTGGCACCGACTGCAAAATAACTGTTTATAAATATTAAATTGATATTATTTAAAAATCTACTTTGAATTAATTAAAATATTATTAATTTCACTTTTTAGTTTAAGTGTAAACATATAAGTATTGTTTTGAAATGGGGTTTTAATTATTATTTATAAATAAGTTGGCACTAGCACATTTAAATTGTATTGTTTAAATTTCGGCAATTGCTGTAATTTTATTTAGTCAGCAATAGCGAGAGAATGAAGGCGTTCCTCTCGTTCCTCTCTCCGATTCTGTTTATCTTGTGCAAGGTTATATCTTTTCTTCTCATACTTTCTATATGATCTGTTTTATTCACAAATAATTTAGTGAAGCATTAAAGGATAAGTATGTACTTGTAGCGGGGTCAGTTTTATGTGTTGCACAAGATATGCGTCATCTATAGTTTTCTTGCATAATAAATAAACAAACAAACAAAACGCAATTATGTAAATACCAAAACTCTAAATAATTTACTAACGGCAATTTCATAGGTAAACACCAAATATAAAAAATGATTAAACATCACTTGATGCAAATATTATGTTTTCCAGTCGTTTTTGGTAAATAGAATATAATAGATGAATGTATTACCTCGCTGGGATAATAAGCGCATCGAATTCGGCAACTAAATGCCTTCTTATGATGCTTTTGGATGGTGGTATACCCAGAGCTGTAGCCATTGTCTCTCCGGTAAAAGAGGGCTCTAGGACCACTAATCCACCGTGTACTCCGCTATCTAAACATTAGAAAAACATACAATAAATTTGCAGAATTCAGTAAGAGAATAAACATATCAGTAGTTGTAGTTTGTTGACCATACAGAGTCATATATTCTGATGATAACACTTCAACTGACCAAATAACAAAAAACTAATACTGTAGTGTTTATTAGAGGTATCGAATATCAGCATATATGATATACTTAGCCGGTTGTAAATATTTTTTTTGCAAATAACTTTCATCTATATTACAATTATCTTGATCCACATACAAAATTAGTATAATGCATATAAACAAAACGTACATTACTAATGCAATATTAAGAATAGCAAAAATATTTTCATGGTTTCATATCTTGCTGAATTCACAAGTTTTGATTTGTCTGTATTATATTAATTAGAAAAGATTAGTAAACTACATCTCGACCTTTATACTTGTAGTTACAAAAATCTAACTATTTAAAATAAATAATTAAGGATAGGATAGTAGTGGAACTAGTGAAAAGTAGTGGTTTATTAAGATCATAATTAAGGATAGTATCGTTAAAAAATGTATTGAAATTCATTATTGCTGAAACCGTGAACAACTTTGATAACGAATGGCATAATTAGGTATAATAGAAATCCTCATATTTATTAAATATTGCAATAGTGATGGAACGGAGAAAAGGCAGTACGTTTCGTTGGCTCAGATATTGTATGGGCAGTAGGAGGCAGTAAAATTAAATAAACAACAAACAGGAAAGCAAAGCAATAAATACCTTTGAGATTGTCAGCGAATTCGCCTAAATCAATATTATGAGCCCACCGCATAAACCGCTGATTCGTCCAGACTAAAGGATCTGCGTCTACGTTCTCGCACTGATGCCGCCTCACCGCCAAAGCCTTCAACAAACGAACGTTATCCTTGGATATACGTGGAAATAGAAAATCTTATTTTGTTTGGTGGTTGAAGATTATGAAACTCCTGGACGGAGAGTAAGTTGCTATTATTGTTTCTATTTGCACAGTTTCTCAGAATGGTTTACTTAACATATTATTATTATTATTCTTAGTATGTTATGAATATAAATGTTTATCTTTAGTTTTAGTAGCTAGTAAAACAATACTTAATGGCGAAAAGAATGCTAGGTTTCAGTAAAGGTATATTAATACCGCCTATAGCATTATTTAAAATATAATGTCTGTAGAGAATCATACAAAGTAAAAAGAATAAAGTGCTGAAACTGCTAAAACATTTTATTTACCTGTCTATCATACTTCATTATCCGTAGTAAATGTATCCCATGGACTATTGACGCTTGGTGGAACTTCCTCGTCACACCCAGATATTTTTCAAGCTCCTTTTTACTAATGGTATCCAGCATCCTAGCATCTACTAGATTTGCTAAGAAAGACTCCGCATACTGGTTGAAAGAAAATAAAATATGTATTAAGTTAAAATTGTCATCATGAAATGACAAAATAATAATAACTATAATAATAATAATAAGCGATAGTATATCACTATTAATTATCTAAAACTGTCATTAAATATTAACTAGGTAATAAAAAGCTATTTATGAATCTTAGTGTGAACTATTTAAAATGTGCCTTACCACACAGTTACGAACTATGTGGTATTATAGACAGTAAAGGTAATTTGTTTTTGTACCTACATTATGAGGTAAAGTCAAATTGATTGTTATATATTTAATATTTGTAGACATCAGAGTTATAAATTGCTAATGTCATAACGTACGTAACGTTATATTTTTTTACACGTCATGTCACTGTGCTGATTAATGATACCTGAGACAAAGACAGACAAAATTAAGCCCATTTACAAAAAATATTAATAATAAGTAATTATGAAATAGTTTTCTTGCCTTTACATCTAAAGATAGACCTTTTTCAGTTTAACAGTAATAGAAATAATATTGACCCTACGGTGCAGTTTTATTGGTAATAAAAAAAAACTATTATATAAAACATTATACATAACACTAGGTAAGAAAGTGCAAATTTTAGTCAGAACTTTATACTTCATTGGCTATAAGTTTCATAAAATATTGTTTCTAATTTTCAAAATTAGATTCTTGTTCTTGATGTCTGCTTAAAAGTTTGATTACTCGATTACAAACAATTAAGGAAAGTGAAATGAAATTAGTATGAAACACAAAATTCTTAAAAATCTCACAGAAAGACAATATCATAGTTAATCACCTATTGTGTATATACTTATGTATACACAACACCACTTCAAACTTCACATGTTGATCTTGTGACAGCTTTTATGTCGCTCGTTATAACAACGGGGTTCGTAGTGCAAATGTAAAGTTTAACGTCTTGCTGACAATGTAGTGAACTACTGTTATCATATCACTGAATTACTATTATAATGTAGATACTAGCAGTTTTGTAATCATTTACCTGAGCCAACCCTAGGTCAGGCAACCACTCCGCGGCAACCCAAGCATGCGTCAGTTGCCCTATACTAGGGTTCCGCACTAGGTCCGGTCTTCGCCTCTCCTCTATCGCCAGCCGCAGTTTCTTCCGGTGCATCGGCTGCGTGATGCCCAGCCCTACCTCCAGGTCCGCGTCCGTCAGCTCGAGCAGAACCTGCCCATTCAAAGCACGAATCTAGAACCAACCAGAACACAATATTTGACGCTACTATTGCGTCAATTTTAATGGTAATTTAAATATCTTCCCCCAAATAAATATTTTTATAAGATTATTTTGAACTGTTTCTCTGAGTTGTCATTTATTTATATATATTTTATTTATAATTTTCTTTTTAACTTTTGTAAATATATTATTTAACATGACTGACAGCATCGCTAAACTAGACACAGCTTGCGGGCTAATAATACACTCTTTCTATTTTAATACTATACATTTAATTACCATAAATACACATTCGAATGAATTGAAAGGTGTATGAGAAGGCACTTATTAGTATTTTATATAAATTGCACATTGAAGTTGACACTTTTTCCACACACGACAACATATTAACTGCAAAATTATCACAAATAATATTTTTCAAATATTAAAAGAAGTATTGCGAGCATTAAATCTCAATAAAACTCTGATGACGAAAGTAGTCAGGGATATTTTGTGTAACAGATTAATTGAGTTTTCCAAGCTTCTTTATAGATGGTATTACATTTAAACTTCAATTAAAGCTAAATTTTATAGATTGAAATAAATATTAAAAACACAAGTGTGCATACAGGTGACTCAAGTCGAATGAGTTATATAAGTCTCATGAAGTCAACTGATTCAATAAATTCGTGACTATTACGGCAACTCGATAACCAAAAGCCATGTTTGCTAACATAAATGTTATACTCGTATACTTTTATAACAAAATATACAAAACTTGACGTGATATAATAATTTCATTCCATTATTATAGATAGTTTTAGGTGATTTATCATAGTTACATACTATAAGCCTAGAAAAAAAAAACATTTTTAATGCATTATTTAGTTTATTTATTTCTTTTCTTAATTAGGTACTATATAAATAAAAAACAGTTCCCAAAAAATTGTGTATGAGCATAATATTACAATGTAAGGAGTTCAAAGGCTACGGACGTATCTCTTTGTGTTGACAAAATATCAATCGTCCTTATTGAAAATATCGCAAGGTAAATTTGGGATGTATGATTGAAATTTATAAAACCGATGATATCTTTCATCAAAAGCTTCGTGTTCAATATTAATAAGGCTAGGATACGCGTGTCGATAAATCGCAGATCAACGTGTTTTGAATAAACAAACGCTGCAACGAATTTATCAGGAAGCTTTGTATTGGGACTTAATTTCCATACAAATCTAATAAAATGCGCGCACTTTGTATAACGAACGGGCAAAGAGTAATGAAAATGGCATTTTTTGTTCCATTTGTGAAGCTCAAAAAGATAAGCCCCATTGTTTTAAAGGAGAGTTACGAGCGGCCTCAAAATGTTAACGTCGATTTACGAAAACATTCCTTTTCATTTGCCAAAATATGAATTGAATATGCTCGGAGTCTTCAAAAGACATTTTAATATTTAAAGAATAATGTGCAGCAATCTGTTATCTTATTTTCGTAGTAACATAAATTCGTAGGTAATTATGTAAAGCTTTACATACTTTTAACCTCGACTTTTGAAGTTCTTATTAATATTGAAGCTATTTTATTTTTGGTTGGCAATCGGCGTTGGATTATTTTGTAAATATTAAAAATCTTAAATACGAATAACGATGAATGTATTATTCATAGACAATAAGATGACGCTACATAATTCTATAGTGCCATATTACTAAGTAGGTAAAATATAATCATTAAATTTAAATTATTGTGGCATCTCTTCTCTTACCTTTCCACTCTTAACGTTATCAGCAACAGCGGCAGCGTATTGCGGCATACCAAGAGCTAGTTCGAGCCAAGCTATAATGGCCGGAGCACGCCACCGCGACAGCGGTAGCGACGCTGCTTCTCTCAGCGCGGCTTCGCTGCCCAGAGGCGACCAAGCGCGGGTAGTGTTACCCGTGCCGGCATATACAGGCTCTGCTTGTAAATTTTATAAGCATAATTGTAATTTTTATGCCACTGAGTCCACTTTGGATCATATGTCAATGTCATAATGTGTAAAGTACCAGATTTATGTATTAATCAAAATACTCATAAACGACGCAGCAATGGATATAGAATCGATTGACGCTAATAAGCTCCCTGGTTTCCTAGACAAAGTATCAATCGTGTTTTGACGACCTCCATAGTCGAGTGGATAGTACACCGGTTTCAAGGTGTCGCCATCACTGAGGTCCCGGGTTGGAATACCAGTGGGGGCAGATGTTTGTGTGATGAATGCGAGTATTTGTAGCTTAATCATGGTTGTTGATATATATTTCTATAAAAAAATATTTATATATGTATAATATATGTATGTCTATCCGTTACTCTAGATCCCATAGCACAAGCCTTATAGAGCTTAGTTTAGGCTAGGCTAATTGGTGTAAGTGTAACAAATATTTATTTATTATTTTTTTTATTTTATTTGATTTTCTGTCGAAATGGTTTCTATATCTAATGACAATCTATGCAAATTGAATTGTTGAATCATTATGCTAACGAAACGAACTCGAATGTCATAAATGTTACTTTGGCTTTGCTCAATTATGTATAGCATCATATCATATATCATGTAGCTTATATGAGAAAATTTTATTTTGATTTTATTTTTATCGATTATATTTGAATACTGTAATAGTTTTATGTGTGTTTTATGTTTAAATTACTTTTATTAAATTAAATATTATGTCATTCTCAAGGTTCTACTAACATGATACCTTTAAACAAAATAGTAATTTAAAATAATTCTGACAAACCTACTGATAACTTACAGAAAATGTAAAAAACTTTTTCGACTTGCTCTATCATCGAACTAACAAATATTTACCGCTTTCGTGTCCACTGACCACCGCGCTGCCGGATTTGGTGCGATGCCTGCTGCGGGCGAACACCCTTGAAATCGACCCCCACGCAGAGCCGCGACCCCGCCCGCCCTTGCCCCCGGCGCGGTTCCGAATGCCCCCCACCAGAGCCACCTCGCATTCACCTGGACTCGACAGCTGTTCCACTGACCTAACGATTTATTCCACTTCACGAAAAGGTTCATACGAAATTAATGGTTCGTTTGGGATTCTAATACTGCTGGAATTAGTTAAAAAATATTGAGTTATGAGTCACCGGATCGCATTGTTGATTTTATTATGTTATTGGGTTATGTATATGTTATTGGGTTAAAATATTGGCGATTTTTATGTAAGTATGTGTGTTCAACGCACAAACAATAAAACATGCATACATCTAAAATAAAACAACCAAATACCTCTAATTGTTATTTATTAGGCTTTGATCGGCATTTTACGTATTTGCTTAGTCATAAAATCAATATGATACAGATTTGTGAAGATCGACAGTCAGTACTGAAAAAATATATTTTTAGGAATCAGAAGAGAAATTCCTTAAAAAAAATAAACAATTTAACAAATCACTTATAAACACAAAAATTTGGCAACAAAATAATTTTACAGAGGAACAAAATCAGCCTAACGCCTACTTTACGAATTACGCAACGTTACGCAACGCGACACGTAATAACGCTACGACCGGTCTACCCGCTCCGAATGCCCGATGATAAGTAAGTCGCTAGCCAACCGCAGCGGCTTTTATAGGCAACGGTCGGCAACCTTACGTAACGTGTGGGGGTATCCGCTTATACGGCCTCTCCTGACATAGTGTCGTCCTCGACACGAGCCTCGGGGTTGTCACCCACTCAGTCATCCACATTCGAGCGTCCCCCTTTAGACAGTTGCCTATTCTGGAAAGACATTCGTAACCGTTCCAGTTATTCATCGACTTGGCACGATCGACTTCTTCACACCAATCTTCGAAGTTATGCAAATTAGGATCGAGACTAGAAATATAAAATATTTGGTTGGATCTCACCGTGCTGTTGATGGAGCGTATCGCGTCTACTATACGCTCGGTTACCGTGGCTGTGACGCTAACGTCACTGTTGGCGACCTCCGGCGCAGTCTCGGGCGGGCCCTCTGACGGCACGACCGGCGTCACAGGAACGTGCGGCGGCGTGTGCGACGGTCCCTGGCTCTGCGCAGGCGTCGTAACCGCACAGCGAGCCTCCAGCGGCCTCGCAGTCGTCGCGCGGCGCCCTCCGACGGCACGACCGGCGTCACAGGAACGTGCGGCGGCGTGTGCGACGGTCCCTGGCTCTGCGCAGGCGTCGTAACCGCACAGCGAGCCTCCAGCGGCCTCGCAGTCGTCGCGCGCCCAGACGGCGCCGATGAAGCGGGTGCGCAGACGAAGCGCCGCGTAGTCGGGCGCCGCATAGTCGGCGGCGTGTGCGCGCGGTCCGATCGCCTTGACAGCGACGCGGCGCTGCGGCGAGATGATGGCGGCATGTGCCCGTGGCTCGGGCACCGAGGTGATGTTGACGACTGGTCCCTCACGGACCGGTGGGCGTCCATGGCGAGCGTCCGCCTCTCCAAGGCATGGAGTCGGGATCGCATCGCCTCCATCTCTCGTCGTCGTTATTTAGCGCTACGGGCGGAAGACACACTTAACAACGCCCATGGACGGAAGACACACTTAACAACGTCCAAATTTATTTAGCGCTACGGGCGGAAGACACACTTAACAACGCCCATGGACGGAAGACACACTTAACAACGTCCAAAGTTATTTAGCGCTACGGGCGGAAGACACACTTAACAACGCCCATGGACGGAAGACACACTTAACAACGTCCAAATTTATTTAGCGCTACGGGCGGAAGACACACTTAACAACGCCCATGGACGGAAGACACACTTAACAACGTCCAAAGTTATTTAGCGCTAGCGGGCGGGAAGACACACTTAACAACGCCCATGTGCAGTCATATTTACCTTCGAAGAACGCTGCACAAGTCTCTGGGCACCACTCCCCTCGCCACGGCACCATATGCTGTGCTGTAGCTTGCGTAGTCTTTCCGTAGGCTCCGCTCAGCAAGCGTAGCTCGTAGCGACCATTCGGCAGGATCCTGACTACTTTGTACGGGCCACGCATGCCAGGATCAAGTTTTCCTGTGCTCTGCGAAAACTTTATAACAAAAACGCAGTCATTTATATTAAATTTCCGTGGAGGGTGTCGTTGCCGGTTCACGCGTTCATCCTATGAACGTCGTATGTACCCCCGAAAATAACTGGCTAAGCCCATAAACTGACTTACCTGCTTAACATTTTGAGGTTCAGCTGAAATTCAAAAAATCAAAGCTCTAACCTTCTCCTGACTCGGCCTAACCTGACCTTCACTTATATTGCTAAGATCGACGCAAGACGGTCCACGATCGAATTCAATGTGGAATGAATAGCCAAATCCGGGGTATGTGACCTGCTTGAAGACCGCGATCTGTTCAAGCGACGATGATGGCGATCACGATTAGGCGTTTTTTCTGACGGTGTGAAATTTTCATTACGCGTCCTACTATATGACCGACGTCGCGATCGGCGGTTCCTAGTGGACACTTCGTGACGGCTACGTGAACGGTGCCGCGACTTATCACGGGAACGACTTCGCGACCTACGGTCACTCCGACTGGATCCGCCAGCCATTATTACAAACATGAACACTAAAGTACGCAGAAGACTTTGTTCCTCGTAATTGTGGGCTAAGAGTTGCTTATCCCAATTCTGATTTTAGGAATCAGAAGAGAAATTCCTTAAAAAAAATAAACAATTTAACAAATCACTTATAAACACAAAAATTTGGCAACAAAATAATTTTACAGAGGAACAAAATCAGCCTAACGCCTACTTTACGAATTACGCAACGTTACGCAACGCGACACGTAATAACGCTACGACCGGTCTACCCGCTCCGAATGCCCGATGATAAGTAAGTCGCTAGCCAACCGCAGCGGCTTTTATAGGCAACGGTCGGCAACCTTACGTAACGTGTGGGGGTATCCGCTTATAATATTATTATATAGTTTCATTACTTAATATGATTTTGGGTTACAATTGTAAAATATTAACTTTTTTCAATTAGTATGTCTAATGTTACAACGCTTAGCCAATTCAAAAGAAAGTTAAATGGATTAAGGGTTATAATAGTATTTTTTATACTAAGAATTTAAAAACTCATGGTAATAAATTTTGAGTCATTTTTATTTGTAAATCGAGTATTCATACATAAGTTTAAATTTAAGTAAGTATTACTTAAGTCATTTAAGGTTCACCATTCAAACAAATATACCTTTCGGTTGTGACTAAAACGGAGAAATAATGAATAGATTTCTTCTGGATTCGGTAACTCATATTTCAGGACCAAACTAATTTTAAATAAAATTAAAAAAAAAAAAATTCGTTATCAACCTTTTGGCATATTCGTAAGTAACAGTTATTGCTTGATTATTTTAGAAGTAATCAATTAGATTGATCAATAATTCATCAAAATGATATAGTTTATTTTTTGCAACAGGCGTTGCTAATATATGATATTCGTAGCTCCCTTGTAAAAGTTGATCTCAAAAACGTTAGAAACGTATCTTCATTCCACATTAACCACTTGAAGTCAGTAAGTTCTGTATCATATTGTAGTAAAGTCACTAAATAACTAGAGGATTATAATTGGTATACTTATAATTTGCAAACCCATAGAAATACAAGCTATAAAAATAAGAAACATCATATTTACTTTGTCAGATTCACTGGATCATCATTTTGTACGTTACAAACAATGGGAATGTTTTCAGAAGGATTGCAAGATATCTGTTCTGCTTATGAAAGTAATACGTTCACTTATGTATTCGTCTAAACTTATTGGACTCCCCTACATAGTTTATATTTATTGGATGCTAACAGAAACAGTTGTCAATCGATATGTTTTCCTTGTACTGTATATGGTTCCATGATTGTTTTACAAATTACATAATTGTGTAAGTAAATACTTAATCGTTACACTTAACAACATGTTTGTGTGAGGCGGATCAAAAATACACATGGGACCAATTGACCCACAGCCCCCCTTTCTTCCTGTGGGTCAATTGGTCGTTAGTTTTAGTTGACAATGTTGATGTGTAAAAATATACACATTAAGTTGGTGAATTATGAATATTAAAATAAAAATAAACATTCCCCGAAAATAAGTATAACGGTTAATTAGTTGGATTGTACATACATTGTTTAATCGGTAATGTACTTATTTTCATATCATTTTTTGTTAACCAAAAATAGTAAAAAATTATTTAGCAATACGTACTAAAACATTTATATTCATAAATCGTTGTGAGAATACCTATCTAAAATTATAAAATAAGGAAGCCATTTATCCATTACATTAAAACATTCCGTGCAAAGTGTTGTATTACCTGTTAAAAAGTATCTATTTGTGTAAATTGATTGGGAATTTGGGTGATTGAGGGGGATTGAGGGTGTTCTGTCAGTGTAAGGTTACCTGGACAACGAGCCAGCGGTCGATGGAGCGCGAAAACGGCGAGGCGCTGTTGTGCGGCGAAAGCGTAGGGCTGCAATCCCGGGGCGTGCTCACTGTAAATATAGAATTGTACAACCACCACTCCAAAAAAAAGTTTCAGTTTAGGTTCAGTTTTAGTTAGGTTTGTACACGAGAAGATCGTGGTGCGATTACTTATACAATTGAACAAATGATCTCAAATTCGTGAATCAACTGTCAACTAATCGCAAAAATGGCGCCAATTCGGATAGATATATAGAGCGTCGTAGTAAGAATTCACGATGTTACTAAATTCTGGGAAACTGAATGACGATTAAGACTCCTGTAGTCGGCGTAATCTATTCCAAGTATGATGTTTTATTAAATTATTGGATTTGATTTAACTCGGTAACAACTACAAAAAGACGCAAATTATATAAATATCATGTTTTCGTTATTATGTTTTCTTAAATGTCATACAGTGAAGTAGACTTCCGTTTCAATCTACAAACTTGCAAAAAGGAGTAGAAATAAATGACAAAAGAGGTCACAAAATGTTGCAAATAAATAAATTTTTAGGTTCATATACAATTTTTATCCCATGTTTAAATAATAAAGATATAGGCTATATTGTAAATTTAAATTTATATGTAGGTTAATATCTCATTTAGTCTCTAGGCACACATATACCAGGTACATTATTAAAAACAAATAAATATACATTACAATTACAATATATTTTACATTAAAATTTAGTGTAATATTCAATAGTGTGAGTCATGAAACGCTTTTAAGTAAACTTAGACATTATGGTGTCTCGGATGGAGCTATTAGCCTTTTAAAATCTTATTTATCAGACAGATTGTAGAAAGTCGTTATTAATAGATCAGAATCTGCTAGCTCGCTATAACGATGGGGGTTCCCCAGGGAGCAATATTGGGTCCTCTACTGTTTCTAATATATATAAATGACCTTCCTTACTACATTACAGAATCGTGTGAGACAGTATTGTTTGTAGATGATACTTCTTTACTATTCAAAGTTGATAGACAAAAGAATGTTATGACGATGTAAATAGTGCTCTCTCGAGAGTTCTGTATTGGTTCACAACTAATAATTTGTCTTTAAATTCTAAGAAAACAAAATGTATCAATTCTCTTTGCCCAATGTAGGCAGGTTGATACTCGTTTAAATATGAATGGTGATGTCATTGACTTGGTAAATAATACTAAATTCTTAGGCATTACGTTAGATTCACGACTACAGTGGGATCCACATATTGAAACTTTGGCAATCAAACTTAGTTCAGCAGCGTACGCACTAAAAAAAGATTAGACTTTTAACTAATGTTGAAACGGCAAGAATTGTTTATTTCAGCTACTTTCATAGTGTTATGTCCTATGGACTGTTGCTATGGAGATCAGCGGCTAACATTGAAAGTATTTTCCTTTTACAAAAAAGAGCGATTCGTGCTATTTACTGTTTACGGGCTAGAGAATTCCTAAAAGAATTGTTTCAAAGAAATTAATATTTTAACTTTAGCTAGTCAATATATATATGATAATTTAGTTTTTGTATATAGAAACTATAATAAATTCAATAAAAACAGTGATCTACATAATGTAAATACTAGAACAAAAATAAACTTGCCGTTCCAATGTTCAGACTCCATAAAACTAGCTGTTTATTTCTTGGGGAAATGTATATCTATGTTTAACAAACTTCCGCAAGGTGTCATTGATTTGCCTTTATATAAATTTAAAATCCATATCAAAAAAGACACTCATGAGTAAAGGTTATTTATTATAAAGTAAGTGACTATCTTAATGATCACACTATTTGGGAATAGGGACACTATTCATAGAGCCATGTTTGGTAACAACATTATTTATAATATTGTATTATTTTATATGTGTATGTAAACATACATACGACTGTAATCGTATTAGGTATGATTGTATCTTATAAATATTGTATTTTTATATTATATTATTATAATTATTAACATTGAAAAGAGGAGATAAAAAAATAGACCTTCAGAGTTTCTTGCCTGTTCTTCTCGAGAAGGCTCTCCCAATTTCCGAACAGGTGTCGAGTCAATATATTTTTTTTTTTTTTTTTTCCTTATTCGTACGTACGGACAAGGTTTTTTCTTTTTTATTTAAGCTTTTTTTTGTTTTGTTTGTTGACGTCAATAAGTGAGTGTAAAGGTCTATGTTGAATAAATATTATTTTGATTGATTTGAATATATACAACATCTTGTAATTATATTTACAAGTTATATATAGAAGAATAAGAATACATGTCATCACCCCCTTTCTGCCAATGGACAATGATGATGGGCAACGTATGTCCGCTCCTATTGCAACGTGACTCACAAAAATTTGTTTTTGAGTCCCGACTTGTTTGGGCATGTTTGTATTTGGGTGTTTTTTTTACTAAAAATCGTCATCAGAATTTTATCCTGCATTGTGGGTGCAGTTACAAACATAGAATCTCACGTACATATGCCAGACTGGAACAAATTATTGTAGGTTATACAAAATATCTGTCCCGGGCGGTAATCGAACCCGAGAGCGCAGTAACGATTAGTCAACCTTTTTTTTTGGACGGACCTATGCTGCAGCCTCAGATGGCTATGTTCAGCTTTGCAATGAGTGTCTGATTACTCAACCCTGCGCCAGACGTGTCTTATTTTTTTAACACCACTGCCTAGCCTTACATAGCTACTGTTAATCAACTATTATTAGGCATGTCTGTTTAATTACAACTATTTGAAGTTTGATCGCTATTGTGAGTCTGATTGCTGATGATTATTGTTCTTTTCACAAAATCCAAATAGCAGCATATCATCAATGCTTTATTAGTAATATTACTTTAACCGAATGGTAGACTGAGTGATATCGGGTAATATCCCAACATATCTATAATTGTGTACCATTATAGTAATATGAAATTTATAATGAATGTGCTAACAATAGATGTTATTATGATGTCCGTGACATCTACGAATAGGTTATATTCATACAGCTAAACAAAAGCGATTGCGTTTTATGTAAAAGAACAAAAATTTCAATATTGTTTTTTAGAAATTTTCAAATAGAAATATATATTTGATACATAATTCATGTAGATACAGCAAATTATATTGTAAGTACTGAACAGGTTGCGATCACAACATCTGTTGGTAGTAATAAAGCATCGTGGTGGTTTTTATACGGTATCTGCTACTCAGTATAGACAATTACCTACGAAGAGGTGCTTTACTTCTTAATGCAGCATCATCATTATCACGGTTCATACGGCACCTATCGAACAACATGAGCCTACCGAAACTATGTTGGCGCGATTAGGCCTATAGTTAACCATGCTAGCGCAGTGTGCATTGGTCGATTTCATATAATGTATGTATGTATGGAGGTATGTATGATTTCACATTTGAATTTCTTCGCAGGTGTATGTTGTTTTACGATGTTTTCTTTCAACGAGAAAGTGTTCGATAAATGTACATAATAAGTTCGAAAAACAAGAAAATAATTATATTTTCTTAGGGGTCATCCATAAATTACGTCACACGAATTTCGTGATTTTTTGCCCCTCCCCCGTCCTTGTCACATTTGTGAGACTCCCCCCCCCTAGTGTGACGTCACAAATCTTGAAATTATAGAATGATAAAAGCGGTTTCGAAATCAGTTTAATTTTCATTTTAATAAAATTAACATCAAATCAATTAACAAAACAAAAAACGATTACTTATATTAAATAAGTATATGGTCATTTCATGATTTTCTTATTATATTTTTCAAAATCACCTACTAAAATCAATTAGAAAAATAGTACGTTTCGGGAGTACCCCTATTAATAGAAGATACTATTCCTTTATTTATTTATGAGAGTATACAGACTTCACAATAAAAGTTAATATTTACAGCACTTTTCATACTTATGGCGAATTGATTCTTTTTATTGATTTTTTACCTTTTTATACGTCTATGTTTTATATGTAATTTTTTGATGTAAGTATATAAATATATTGGTTGTTGTTATCTGTCATTCGTGTCTTTCAATACCTAATTTTAATATTTCCTCTAATTTAAAGAGCTATCATTAACATTTTAAATTAGTGGAAATATTATAATTAGGTATTGAAAGACACGAATGACAGACAACAACAACCAATATATTTCTATACATCAAAAAATGACATATAAAAAGGAAAAAATCAATAAAAAGAACCAATTCGCCACAATACTTATAGTAATAATTTAAAGTTTGTGTTTTATCAGTTAGCTTATAATAGATTTTGAAATGTGACGTCACGAAATTTAAGATCCCTCCCACCCCCTTGTCACACAATGTCACACTTCGTCAACCCCCTCCCTCCCCCTAACCGTGTGACGTAATTTATGGATGGCCCCTTATAAAGATTTAATGAAATTCTTCGTTATAAAAGAATGACAAAACTAGTTTATAAAACTAAATATTTACACATGTACAATATACTGTACAATATATTGCTGTTAAAGTGCCGATCTCCGCTAGGCAAGTTATAACGAAAGTTAACCTAGAAAGATTAACTGACTTCTTCTTACAATATGGGAATCAAATTCAACAATCTAAGATGAGGTTAAAAAAATAATCTATATTTTATAAAACGTAGCTAAATATCATACTCATAACTTATAATACTGCGCGATTTTATGAAATTGTATTACCGAGGATGGACTTCGCAGTTTCCTCCGTTTGCGAGATTAATCATAAAATCAAATTTGATAGCGAGGTTTCCGGACAATGTAATGACGTTGATTGCTGGGATAGAGCGGGCTTTTATGTAGTGGGCGATCGAATTAACATAAGTTGATGCTGGGATGCATTATGCATAATACCCTTATTGTTTAATGTAACCATTAACACCACACAGTTTTTGTAAAAATATTGTTACCATGTCAAACATGTGTTGTGCTGCCATGAGTTAGTATAGTTTTCGATATATTTACATAAAAAGTTTGAGATAATTTCTATTTAATGAATAAAAAGTAAAAAAATGTTTTGATGCTAAACTTTTTAAACATGTTCATTTCTTTTTGTATATCCAATATTCATTCATAAAGATAAAAAACCGCTTCCGGCATCATTCACCAAGGCGGCTAATAAGTGTCATTTATAATAAGATATTATTATATTTATATCAAAGTCTATAATATATAATAATATATAAGTGAATTATAGCAGTCAAAACTATATCAAACAAACCCAGTAAAATAAGTAATAACAATAATTATTGTTTATTTTTTCAAAAACTACAAAATGTGCAACTTTTTAATTGGTAGATGAACTTACTGATTCTGCGCTATAGGAATAGTCCTTAAATTTATGTGTTAAGGAACAGATTATAGAATCAAACATAAATTTACGTATAGACGTAGTGAATCATAATAGTATGACTCCCATGCTCTAGTGAAAAGAGTTTCCAGCATGAAACCCTATTCTGTTCTAGACAATTGTACGAAACTGCCGGAGAGGAAAAATCAGTTGAGCAGGCGTGTGTGACGTTTTTTTTTTTGGCGATGAACAGGAGGATTTAATTTTGTGAATGCCTATAAAATAATATTTTTGGTATGTTCTAGTTAAGCAAATTGTTCTTTATCCATCTCCAATGGAGAGACCACACAGAGACCCTGAAGGGGATTGGTATTATTGATTATGTGTATACTTCTTAGATTAAATGAATTGACGGTAGAATAGGGTATTACAGTCTAATTCAAAAAGTGTTTTAATTTAATCTGTTATTGATAAAATACCACAAAAAAATATAAATACATTTTTTTTATTCCAATTATTTCATAAAAACGTGTTTTAATTTTACAATTCAAATTTGGGCGCGAAAACGCCAATTCTCAGGCCGCCATGTCTGTGACGTCACGGGCATTGTAAACATTACGCTTCGCTGAAAGAAATAAACATATTTTCGAAATAAATAATGAGTTCTAGTGCAAGAAACGTGATAGTAATAACTGAGAAACTTCGTTAATCTAATAAATTACACAGTAGACATGTACAACAAAAACCGAGGTTGTTTATTTACAAGTCCAGTGACGTCACAGCGAATGCAAACATGGCGTACAGCGTTTTTGACATTCGAAGCACAGATAAAAAAACTTGTATTTTCAAATTGAAATATTTAATTTATTTTGCAGTTTAATGAATAGAAATTAATATTTTTCGTTTGTTTTTTCATAAATGAACTATAAAAACATAAATTTAGATTTTATTTTTCATAGTGCGTAATACCCTATTGTGTTTATAGACCAACGAACTTAAAATAAAAAATGAACAATATTTAACGCATTTCACCCTAAACGATGTCGTTTTTTTTTCGAGTGACCGATAACAATTTTTCTACTATAACTTTAATTCGTGCAAAAAATTACGCAGATATTATGCATATGCTTATGTTTACCTATGGCTCACTTCCGAACAAGTTTCTGAACTGCGGCATATTATTTGATGAAACCATAATCTATTTCCTCAATAATAATTTAAAACGTAATTTATTATCTGGCTCAATTGCCATTTTTTGTCGGTACTGGCTTTGCGTAATTAAATCAAAGATTAGACTAGGATTACAATATTTACTTTGACTAAAATAAATAGTTTATACAAATTTTGAAACAACAAAATATTGTTTCTTCGATTTTACACAGATTGTGAATAAACGTAAAAAACGTTTTGATCCATAAAAATGTCAGTGCATGTTTAAATATTATTTTAACGTTTGTTAATATCGTATAAAAAGCTGTAAATAAATTCTGTAAATATATGAAACTACAAAAGCAATATAATGGTGAATGTTGAACTTCAAATTGAGAAAATTGGATAATGGTTTCCTTTTGTGGTTCATTCTCGGGACATTGGATGCGATAGGCTTCCTGGAGCTATGAATAGAATAGAATAGATTGAAACAGGCAGTAGGTATATATAAACTACTCTATTGTTCACCGCTCGAATAGACGCAGACAAGTAAATGAACACTTGAATTCAAATGCCTCGCGAATAAATACTGATTAGTAATTTTATTGATTAACCACATACATCTTTTTAGAGTGTAGTCATAACTATATTAGGAAGTAGATTTTTGTGAAAGATGATGATCTTGTAAGGTTTTACCGACATTTCTATGTATTAAAAATGGTTGGCAGATTTAAATTTTCTTATAAATACATCATTGTTATCAATGTAGTCCTTTCTGATTGAGGTGGAATGCTATTAATGGTAGCCACTGCTGACTAATCGATATGTATAGAACTCTCCAGCAATCTATCGCGCGCTTCACTTATCCACCTAGCTGTCCAACTTGTCCCTAACAAATCAATTTAGCCCTAGTTAAGATTCACTTAAGATATATCCACAATTTGAAGCATGTAAATATATAAACCAAAAGAACTATGTAAATTTATAATTATTTGAAATATCATCTCTGGATACTGCTTGCTTTGTGCTAACACTATAATAACATTACAATTAAAAGAATTATTAGTACTAGAGGAAAAGATTTAACATAATACAATTAATGTGTCATTTTGGCTAAAATTACGTCGAAAGTAAACTTTATGTAACATAAATATTTACACCTGCACAAAGAAAACTGAAAAAGAAAAACCAGAGCGGTTCAAAGGTTAAATAATGAAGCCCACTGATTTTCACTTACACTGATAGATGTGGTGAGCGGAAGACACGAGTGACGTAGTGTCGGTGTCATAGGCGTCGATTGTGGGCGGAGCGCCCTCCGCCGTTGAGTCGGACAGGTTGCCACCGCACACCGACGTCGCCCCACCGTCGCTGCTGCCTGTTACGACGGAAATAACGGGCTCAATCTCGTCAAAACTCACGTTAGACTGCTAACACTCGTTATCTGCTGTTTCAAGTTACAGTGCTAACAAGGTACCTGCAATGATGTCAGTTTTACAACTTAAGTAAGCTTAAGCTAAATGTATAATGTGCGTTCACCTGTTATTCTAAGTTGTAAACACAAGTTATATATTTTAGTTGTTTCTACTATGAAAATTGTCAAGCAAGCTGTTTCGTTTGTTAGTAGTAAAGTAAAACTCTATTAACAGCCAGTTTCGAAGAAATTTGCTGCAACAAATGCAGTATCGAACAAATGTAGTCACAACAAGGTTGCTTATATAAATACTCGTACATTCCTATAATACAGTACGGTCTATATTATTAATATACTGACATATTCGATGAGAAATCAAAGATATACATATATGAAAATTAAATAAGACTGGACGATATGAAATTCAGGAATGACAGTCATTCCTGTAATATAAATATTATTTTTTCTTCCAACTACTGATTAACTTTAATTACTAGAAAAGGCATCACTAAATTATATTATAAACAAGAAAACTCCAGGACTGTATGATGTATGAAATTACATTTATCATTGATGCCTTTTTGTGGTGTTTCATGTTCTTCTAATTTACCAAATAGTCAGAGAAAGATTTTTATTTTTGTAAACGAAAACATTCAACAAAAATTTATTTAATATTTTTAAGCGACAGCGACATAGTTTGTATGCTTGAAGAAATTAAAAAAGGAATAATAAATATTCTTTTACGAGAAAAGTCGGACCAGGAATATTTAAAATGCCATGAAAATTTTATTGAACGGAGGAGTGATATGAAAGTGAAATCTTTTTCCGAGTCGAGACTTTTGTTTATGATTTTCTAATATAAAGTTAAGTTTTTTAAATTCATTTCTAAATTTTAGAGCACAAGGTCTTAAATCATTCATAAGTAAAACTTTTATTGACAAAAAACGAATATTAAAATTAAAATTGTTAGAATTATATTATAAGTGAGTTATGAATCAATAGATTCTAAAAATTGTGTCTACTAAAACAACCCAAGCTTTTTGCATTTTTGTGATAGTCAAACTAACTTGATTAAGTTGTTAAAAGCCGCTATATAATGATCTGGCAAAAACTAAGATTCAGGTCTGATCGTGGAAACGTCCAATCGTGTTTTAGTACCTCTGACACCAGAATCAGCACTGCAACTACCTCTGTCGCCAATAAGCCCGGTCGGTCCCAGCATCAGGGGTGGCCCGAGACCGAGGGAAGCTACGCTTTCCCCCTCTGATAGACACCCGGCTGCTTGCAGCTGCCTTCTTGCCTACAGTATAAATACAACATAAAATATATTACGCAATCCATATTTTTACACTAAAGTTTCCTTTTTTTAGTTTTCTTGCTATTGGAGTTAATTTCACCTAATAGTAAATGATAATAAGACCGAGGGTGGAAATAGGCAGTGTGACCAAATTAAATTTTACGAAAATACTGAGGCACCTCAATAAATACTGGAAATATACTGACTATTTAGGACAGATATACCAATAAAAATACTGATTTTCTTAACACGTTTTATTTATTCATAGATTCATCATTACAATAAATGTTGGAGTTATGTTTTAATATTTTGGGGAAATTCCTGAATTGTGGAAAAAAGTCCTCAAAGATTAAATTGAGTGCAGAAAAGACAATCATTTCACTTGGACCGTATCAGACGATTTGATATTTTAGTTTAACTGTTACCTATTTATGCAACTGAAAACTCAAAAACTAGCTAACTAACTTGAAAATTTTTGATACACTAGCAGTCCGTCCTGAATTCGTGAAACACAACGAATTTCAATGTATGCAATTTGGAAACTACGCTCTATCTAATGGTGCAAACCGCATTAGAACCATTTTTTTTATGTGTTATGGGCAGGCATTTGGCTTCGATCTCACCTGATGGTATGTGACAATGAGGCTGAAGATAGTCCATGCCTGTCCAGATAGTGCCTATTCACTCTTGCCTTGAAAAGGCCCAGATTGTATTATCAGGGAAAATATCCGGTGGGAGGGAATTCCACTCCTTTGCTATGCGCATTATGAATGTAGAAGCGAAACGCTTAGTGCGTATAGGTGGTATATCAACAACATAAGGGTGGAAGAATAACATAACATTTTTTACATGTCCAGCAGTTGTAAAGTTTTAGGCGAACATAGGTTCTGCTACTCTGATTATTGATTGATAATTGTATAGATAGTATTACAATACTACAACGCCGCGCCGGCGACTGCAGTCTTTCTTGTCATATCTGTAACTTACTCATCTTTGCTCATAGATAACATGTATAAACTAAATCCGGGAAAGTCATTTACCCAATGTTCGCTTACCGAGAAAAGTCTCCAGGTTCGCGTTCAGGGGAATGCCGCAAACATTGCCGCAAAGACGCTCATTTACTACGGTGTTGCCATAACGTAACCCAAAATATACCCAAATTTACTGACTTCCAGGAATATACCTGAAAATATACTGATGTTCGGAAAAAATCAATGAAATATACTGAAAAAGTATTAAAATACTGAACCTGGCCACACTGGAAATAGGCAATCACTCCTCGCCCTCACGACTAATAAATTTACTGTCAAGTCTAATTGAGGGAACTCAATAAAGATAAGACTTTGATTGACTCATCTGTCACTGTGGGAATCAAACGCTGAACCACATATGTTTTAATCTAAAAAATTACAAACTTTAAATATGTAAGAATATCCTAATTATGGGCATGATCCATGTAACGAGAACTGAAATCAGAGTAACAATCAAACAGGACACAACTTGTTCAGAGGACAGTCATTACTATGTAAACATTCAACAATAAGACTCGATTATCTTCTTAACTATACCTGTTGCATATCTTCATAATACCTATTATTAGAATTTGATACTTATAAAACAGATCTTCGTCAATTTATAATAAAACAATATGAAGTATAAAAATTAAAAGGATTAAACATCTCTAACATCAACATCGACAAATTGCCAATTCTAGTTTTATAACAAGTAATTGCAATAACACATAAATATTAAAATTAAGCTTTACGAAATTACCCCGGCGAACAAAAGATGGAAAATTTATCTTTGTTGGATTGATTTCAAAGAAACTTAAACAAAGGACCAAAAACCCTTTATTTTATTACTCTCGTAACAGATACGTTCAATTTTGGTACAATAAGGAAATTTCGGTTACTCGTTTTCCTGCTTAACCACGTTTAATCTCATTCGTTAGAATTTCTCGGCCATGGAAATAATACATTTGTAAAATCAAAGTAAAAAACGATTTAGCGTACATTATTATTATTGGCCAAATACAGCCGTGAGCGTTTATTGGATAATTAGTATTGGGAAATTCACATTATAGGTTTTAGCTCGTCCTATGGCTCAATTAATTATGATTGTGATTTAATTTGAACAGAGATTGGACCTTTCAACGAGGACATCGGCCTAACGAGCTTATTATTAGGTAATTAGGCTTGATTGATAAAAGCTTATTGCATTATTAGCATATACTACCGCAGCGAATTTCCTACATATATATTATTTATACTAATATTACAAAGAGCTAAAATTTGTGTGTTTGAATGTTGGAGCACATTTTTGGTATAATCATAATTGATCCCAGCGTTGGTGAATTTTGGTATGCTAAGTCTGAGAAAAGGGGCATAGAGTTTTTTATAACAGAAAATATAAATTTGGGAATAATTACGATCCCACACATATCTTAATTTTGCATTAGATGTTGTAACATAATATAGAAAACAAATTGCTTAATTGTGAATCGAATGAAGCCAATTTTGTTTTATATAATTATATATATCGTTAATTTCATCGTAGAAAAGGTTAATCTAAAATAATAATTTGAATAGAGTGACTAATGTAATTCAGACGAAAACGTAATTATCCCATTTAATATAATTAGTGAATACTTGCTAATACATAAGTATGATGTGAGAAACTACAAACATAATAATAACTCATTTATTTTGTATTGCTTTATTTGAATATATTATTATGATAATAGACTAATGTGTTGTACAAACAGTATTATGTATATAGAAGTTACAGGTAGAAAAGGAACCTGATATATTTTATACAATTCTGTTAGGCAAATATAATATAATTTATTTTAATTATTTATTTACACTTTTTGCACAAAAATGGCGGACTTAATACCAAGGGCATTCTCTCCCAGTCAACCAATACAGCGTGCAGAAAGGTGCAAAAGGAATAATAATAAGGCAGTGCAAATGTGTTAAAAGGATACAAATATAAATAAAGCAACAACAACTACATTAAACGGAAAGGAACACCAATGAAATAAGTAGATAAATATAAGTACATACACAGATATATAAATATACACATATAGATATACATATTATAATATGATAAAAGTATTATCTTAAGTAACGTATTCAAAAAATAGCTTTCGTACAAGATTCTTTAATTTTAATGTAAGTATTTTAACTAATCTAAAGTTATTCCATTGGCGAATTGCGGACACTGTGAAGGCATCGGAAACAAAACCAGACTATTTTGTATAGTGAATAAGGATTGTAATTGGAAAATGTTATAATGTATAATATTACGGTGAAGGAAAATACTTTAAAGCAACCAGTGAAGAATTAAAATGTGCAAGTCGACCCAGCACAGAGTTAGTTTGAATGACCAATCGGTCTAATATAATTACTTAGAGTACGCTCGTTCCTCTCGATGTGGATGGATATACGTTGTATTGATAATATAATATAAATTAAAGTGATCAAATTGGAGTTGAGTTTGCACTGGACTGTATTTTTCATCATCAGAGATAATCTGGATAAATTATTTCTGTTAGACAAATTAACTGTTATTACGCAGTTTGACCACGTAGACGAAAGAATTTTTACAATGTATAAAATAACATATTTTTGCACACTATACTATAAAATAACATAGGTAAAACAAGGCTAATTTACGTAGCATACTCCAACAAGTCGTGTCCAATTTAGCTCGCAATCTGGGAGCAATTTCAAATGGTAATTAACAAAGCTGGGAGATGATAGATGTGGCTCGCCGCTCCCTATTCATCACAGCATTGACTTGATACGGGCATTACGTTTTTATTTCACAACACTGTTCAATCATGCGATCTATCTGCTTTTTAATTAATTTTGTACAAATATAAATATTTCCGGAGTGGTCGACTTCATTAACATCAGAGATTGATCGGCCGTTCTTTTCTGTTCGTAGTACGTAGCCACCCATACATACTATATTTTTCGTAGCACAAGTCTAGGTTGAAAACAATCCGATAATAGACAGTTTCAACTGATTGTAACTAGATATTATTTTTAATAAAATTCTCATTAAAGTAACTGAATTCTATCCAAGTCTTTGAGTTCTTAAGACCACGGCTTAGTCAGGAAGCTATGGGGTGCCCTGGCCGTCCCGCCATGGAGTTGAACATAATCTCTGCGACACTTGGCTACTATCCTAGGCACGCTTCGTGCTTCTTCGGATGGGTACTCAACCAGAGGGAAAATAAATAACTAAATAAATTTGTTGCAAGTACATTACAGTTACATATATATATATTGAACACTTTTGTAATCTGTTATATATGTAATATATATTTGACGACCTCCGTAGTCGAGTGGTTGTTAGGTCTCGGATTCGAGTCCCGGTGGAGGCAGATGTTTGCGTGTTGTACCTTAAAAACCCATCTAGGTCTGATCATTGCGGTCAGCTGCAAGCGTTAAACCTCATCAATACAAGCGTGATGTAGAAGCACTTGGCTTGGCATGACAGCACTTGGCTGACCAAAGTAGGTCATATGTCAGAAAAAAATTGTTACCTCAAACAGTTGTTCTCTCGCATGTCGCAGCTGTGTGTCCCTGGCGCTTAATGCAGCTGCTAACTGCAGGGAGCGTTCCGCCTCGTCCCGAGCATGGCGCAACAAGGCTGCTCGTTCGCGCTCACGTTCGGCCCGCTCTGCGCCTAAGGCTGATGATGCGCCACCTCTTGATCGCATCTATAATATACAAGTCCTGTATTATCTTGTATATCTATTAATAATTTCAATTTTACAGTATACCTATTTAAAGGAACTTATAATAGGTATTATAAATTATTTATAAAAATAATTTAATTATATAAAAATTACAAAGATAAGTTTACAGATTTATATGTCAAATACTTTCTCACTTATAAACTTATAATAATAACACAGATTTATTAAATGTTTAAATCTAGCACTAAGTTTAATTAATAGTTATCGCACTTATTATTTGTGCTCGTAAGTTTATCTTCACAATTCAACAAAGAGAGTCTTAGTTATAAATGTTATAATTAAATTATCGATATTTCATCTCTATTAAAGTTACTAGAGCAATAAATAGGTATTCGACAGTGTACAACGCTTTTGAGGCAATAATAAATCAAATCGGGCAAAAGAGATTAACGGTTACCGGATAAAATCAATACAAGCGTTCACGTCGCCAATTTACCTGTTCGTAGTTTCGTATGAAATCACGTAATTCCTTTTCTTTGTCTTCTAATGTGGCGTACAATTGTTTCATTTGATTCAATAAGTCAAACTTTTCCGCTTTTAATCTTTTCTTGTCGGCCTTTAGAGCTGAAACAATAACAATTTAGGTAGGTAGGAGGTATTTGGTAGAAGTCAAAGAGAAATTAGTGATGAAAAAAACAAACAAAAATATTAAGAGCAAACTTGTATACCGTAAGATTAATTATTATACAAAACTCTAGGAGAAACTAAATTTTTTTGTTGATTACCAAATGGATATAAAGGGAATATATAGAAGGTTGTGAATGCAAGTCCTAAATTAAAACACATGACTACACATACGATTAGAACGGTATGCTTTATAAATGTCGATATCAATACAAATATAAGGGTTAAAATCTTATAAAACAACCTTTAGATATTGCTACAATATATCAAATACAATATAACTACAAAGTATCAAACTCCCATTTGGAAATGACGCATATTTTCGTCGAGATGATGATGTTACCGAAAATGTTGGTCGCACCTAATTACAACGATATGTTCTAACGAGACGTGATCTGGATAGAACTTGCTTGACACGGCCCATATTATATACCTACTCCTCCAAATATCGTATGTTTTTATATTTACGGTATAAATGAGAAATGGAAGCGTAAATAAGACTATCGCGTTTAGCTTTCCTGATTTATATTTAAGTTTCCATAGATACAGAGGTTTATGTTATGGGATACAAACATTTATTGTCCGGTATTTTCCTACCATTTGCTTCATCACGGAGAAACAAACGAACACTGTCGTATTGCCTAAATACCATACGTATTCCATTTAGATAAATTTAAACAAAAATGAAAACAAGAAAAATTTACCAATAAATAAGATGACACGGTACTTAGTACGGTAGTCGTCTCACCTCAAAACAATTCGTTTCTAATTTAGTGGATATTTCCCCCATTCGACTTAAAATCATTCATATTATTAAATCATATATATAATCATTACGATTTTCTTTAAATAGAAATATAAGTACTGTAAATATTAGGCTGACGTTTCAAGCGGTAATTAAGCGTTAGATGTGGAATTACAGAGGTTGTAAATCATTCTGCCAAAACAAATATGAGCCACACTAACCAAGAGCCCGCCCACCTACTCACATTTTCGCTGAGAAATGACGAGTGTCAGTAGGTGTACACCAATACGTGCCAACTCTATACGTGACCTGCGTAGCGATTGACGCAGGTACTCAAACAAATATTACGTCCAGAGTATGTTAAAGTGTCAGCTTACTAATTACGAAGGTTGATGTAAATTAAACAGGCTCATATACTCCAATTTCTCATATTGCTTTACTTATGTTTATGGAATATGAAGCCTTCAAATTTTAATTAAAGTTCGCTTGCTGGTCGAGTGTTTGTTACAAGTAAGGTAGCGAGTAAAATTTCTGAACTTGTAATCGCTAAATGACCATAAGTACTGATATTTCATAGATTGATGATAGTTTTTGTGGTTTTTGGTAAGATGAAAATGTAAAAAAACTCAGTCGATCCTGCGCTACAAATTTTTAGCGCTCGTCTGCGATTCTCATTAAATAGTCTTACGGCAGTCCTTTCAACGCTGCGGTGTCCCGCATATATCTCTCAACCGAGGACCTTTTCGCCCCAGCGGTCGACAAAGAGTAATGTGCAGCCTTGCCTACTGCAATACTTCAATCTATATTAGTAATCCTGGTCCTACTACGGATTTGATAATTTCTAACACGATCAAGCCGGCAAACTTTGAGTATATCCCTGTCTTACTACTCTTTAAGACGACTTTGAGCCTCCTTATAAATCCTCTTATGGCAAAACTGGCAGCACGCACGAATCAAAGACTTTAGTCTTGAGGCACTACGGTAGATGGGCTGAGAATGTACTGCGAAATTCCGATATGCCCAGTCGAGTCGGATCCGTCGATAGACCTCTTTCGGAAGTTGGACTAAACTAGATGGACTATTTGTCCCAAGTGATACTCGTCAACAACTTCCAGTGTAGAGTCTCCAACCTTCATAGGCTGGAGGCTCTACACTGGCAATTATACGTTAGAATCTGGAATTTTTGGAAAAAATGTATTTGATTTGTATTCAATCTTAGGAAATACAATCACGTGTATGCCCAACATTAAATTCTAAGCTGGATGTTTACACGGCAACGATGAAATATGAGGTCTTTAACCACTACTCTACCTAATCTTGTTTTCCTTATTTACCAGCACATTTTAGACACCATTATTAGTTTTAAGTACATCTCATGACAGTTATCTTTGCTGTCCGTTAAATCCACACCTCAGGCATCCTTCCTATTGTCTTTTTTCGTTCAAACAATATCTTTTGAAATCTGATATCAGTGTGACTGTTACAAGCCTAATGAGATAGTTGATGAATTAATGTTAGCTGAATTAATAAATAAATAACAAAAGATCAAATAAATAAAATTAAATAATTTAGTTCTTTATAAATCTAATAAATGTGTCAAAAAATAATGTGAAAATTTTCGCCAATAATACAACTTACAATTGACAGCTTCTCTTGCCAATAGCAGTTCCTTCTCGAGTTGCTGTGGGTCGATTGCGGGCGGTTCCTGGCCTCCTTCTCCTTTAGCATGCTCAATAAGAGCCGTACCTGCTTCACCCCTTTCAGCTGCTGTCACTAGGAGTCTTCGCACTCTCGTCAGTTCGGCCTGTTTTAATTTAATAATAAGTGTTTAATATTTGTGAAGTTTAATATAGCGTCGTTATAGTTTAATATAGCGTCGTTATACCAAAAGGACCATTACCAATATTTAAATAGTCTCTATTTAGCTGGTTCAGACTACACTAAATATAATTGTACAGTGGCAAAGGTTTTGCTGTATCATTGCTTTTGTGTCAAAAATCTGTATATGTATATATTTTTCTATACTCTCCAAAACGAATCTCCAAAAATGTATGTCGTAAATTTACTTTTACGCACTAATAAGTTGGATCCCAAATATACACAAAACTCCTATTGCATCAAATGCTGATCAAATGCACTACCTTTAATTATCCCTATTAGCAATGCTTGGTTAAAATGGTTTGAGAAATACAAGGTTGATTGAGGTAAAACAATTATAGTAAAATTGCTAAATTAATTACGTATAACATTATGAAACCTATTTGGACTTCGGAGATGGATTATATAAATATTCAGATTTCATTCAGACGAAGTATTTCTGTGTGTAACTAGTACATAAATGAACTTAAGTAATCAAAGTTCTATAAAATCTATAAAGGGAGTATTAGAAAAATTATTGTCATATGATTTGTATTTGAACTAATAATAATAATTAATAATAATAATAATTATTTATTTGCCATAATGTTTACATTAAGAGACTTATTTCTACCGATCTCTGCACTAAGCCTGGCTGTATCGCAGAGTTCAGACTAATGAACTCAAGAACTCAAGATTTACTTTTTATAATTTAAAATACGTCACCTGGCCATGCCTACACAGTATATGTCTATGTGCCGTTTTAGAATTCTAAATCTTAATAAATGGTTAAAAATTATGAATATTGACATTAATACACTTTTTTTAGTTTAGTATTAAGTTACAATTTGGTGATTAAGAGAAAAGCAATTAATAGTAGTTCTGCTATATTTTTTTTGCCATCACATGGGTTGCTCATCTGTCGCCTAAAATACATATTACTTAAAACCGCAACAAGAACCATGTTGCCAATTTGAAACATGAATAACTCAATGAAAAGTAACTGCACCCAGTAAAATTTCACTGCCACAGACACAACTATGCAAACACTACTGGGTAAGACGTAATGACTGAAGTAGATGACCCTGCCAATATAGCGTCCCTTAGGTGAGTTAAGTTGTTAATACTTATTGGAATAAAATCAGCCTCCGTAGCATGAGCAATAAAACAAGATATGATAAAGCGTATATTGTACTATAAAAACTTTATTTATTATTTATATTTTGACAGGACAAAGTGATACACAGATCTCTCATATTGCATTTCAGTTGTCATGCTACGAGGGCAGGCTACGACACACTCTTATTCACACTTTATCGACTCCATTGCACTCCATCAGACTATGTACATCAAATTCAGACCTAAATGAGCTGGCCACTTCGGCCAGACTAGTCCGCGCAATCGACAAGTACCGATCTGCGAATATCTTGCGTTTTTGTCGGCTTTGCGCTGCAAATTCCAAATTTTTTATTTTACAGTCATATTTTAGAATCTAATCGCGCAATCTAGTTTACATTCCATTCTTTCAAGCGATCGTCTCTTTTTGGGTTCATTTAACTTTCAACGGTTCTGTTTTCTAGTTACCTAGGCTGTGTACTCCGCCGATACGAGGGAAACAGCTGTGGTGGTACCGTCCCATCTCCTATATGCGCAATCGCACAGACCTTTATCGACTGAACTTTGTTGCTAGATGGGACTTCACCGTGAGTCTACTCAGAATAAGCGATCATAAATGGCCGTGAATATAATACGAGTAAATGGACGTTTGAAATGGCAGAAGACAGATAATCATCTGTCTTCTGCCTAAAATTGTTTGTCTGTTGCGATCAATATCCAGGTTGTAATATTTTTTGTTAATACTAGCAATTTTGCGTCACTGTATTAATTTCAATTTGCAGCATAGATATGTTTAAATCCATGTCTCCCTGGATTGGATTGTGAGAGTCCAACATTTGCGTTTCTGTATCTCAGAGAATAATGCTTCCGGGAATAGCACCTACTAATAAATTTATTCGACAGCCAGATGTCCCCAGACATATTTCCAGGACTACAACCCCAGATCGTTCTATAAATTTTCTAACGGCCTGCTCTGACGTTTCACGGAAATGTTTGCTAGTGGCTAAGGAGGGTGACATATGACTAATAATTTCAATCTCATACGAAGGAATGTTGGTTTCGCTATAGGTATACCTTTTAAGGCTTTCGTGTCGACAAACTTGGGTTATGATTTATGGTTGCGTTTCCTGTTAGCACAAAATTTTCCGCTTTTATAGAATAGATAGATTATAAGGTGTCGTATATTCAACAAGTTACAAAAAATGGTATATTAGGTATTTGATTGCATGAATTCCAGAATTATTACTATATCTAAGGTACATTTAAAGGTAGAAAAAATATTTACATCTTTTCCCTCAATCCAGTGACTAAACCCATGACATTTATTATTGTACTCTTCTTGCATTTATGAGATCTATTTATGAAATTCTAACTTTGAGAGTATCAATAGAGCGCAAACGATGGAGTCTCTAAAAATCAAATCTGTGATCATTACCTATGTGAAATCCTAATTCTGAAATAGCTAGTCAGTCATTTTCCAGTTCAATTACTATACCCATTACCTATTTAAATCCCATTTTACTATTTCCTTCTAAGATCAACTGGAAATGATAACTATATAGCAATGAATTTGCCTGTGTTATATATAAATAATCAGGGCTATTATCATATGGGAAAATCTAATAAAACGCTGAAGAAGCCGCGAGGGGAAAGTTGTAATAGATAAAATAAAAAATAATACAGTACCGCACAAACACCGTTATTAATTTTGATTATTGAAACTGTAGTATTCATTATATTATATTGTATTTCTATTTTCTTGTGTTTTTGGTATGAAATACAAAAGAATACATTAAATACATATAATTACGTATGTTCTCCTGGAAATATTAGACAGAAGTATAATGTACAATAACAATTTTTATTATGATTGTTGTTTGCCCGGATACTTTACAGAACAGCCTTAGTTGACATTATAGATTGCTTTCCTGTATTCCAAATATATCACCGCACAGTTAATGCCATGTTATTTCTGTTTTGATTCGACTGTGTTTAATTAGATTGATTTACTAATAAAGTAAAAATATTCCAGATTTTTAATTTACTAATATATTGTCTTTATCTATGAAATTTCTAGTTTTCGTATGTCTAACTTTATTATTAGCATTTCGTGTATTAACGACTGCACTGACAGCAGTCAACAAAAGAGGTATTGACGGACGAACGTGTAAATGTAGACTGCGACGAAACCGAGGCACACATAACTAAGTCATCCCGTCAGTCGTTAATACGTAGGTCTAGTTGTACATTTATAGTAATTTTTAAATATGCGCAGAAATTAAAACTAAGTAGTAATCAAGTACTTCGAAATTTTAACAAATCTTTAGATAAATCGCCACCTTCGTGGCCCAGTAATATAGTTCCATTTTAAATTACACGTCAGATATGAAGTTAACATAGTAATTTATATGGCTATTAAAATACACCAGATATAGATTTTCATACAAATTTAATCGGTCGCAGCTCGCATGTATTAGACCTCAAATTATTAGGTACAATAATTTCGATTTATTTTGAAGATAGTAATTTACAAAATTTACAGTAAAGACGAAGGGTAAATTTTTAACAACCACTAAATTATTTTGAGTAATAATATAGTTTAATTAAATTTTCATAAGTAGTATAATATGGCGATAGTCTGTGAATCAGTATAATCGACCGATCTACAATAATAAGGATCCCGAGTGTAGCTATTTTGTATAATGGTATCGAAATTACACTTTATTACCGCCGGCATTTAGCACAATGATGTCATCTTGCCTTTGTCTATGCGAGATAAAGACAACAAGAATGTGTTTCTGTGGACTAGCAAGAGGTTTTCCTTCGTTTGAAACAATATACGCTATTGTTAATGCTAACCTTTGTATTGGACATGTTGCTAAGAAGTTTACCAGGTAGAAGTTATTTGATATCGTTTGTGTTTATCTGGCAGTGTCCCGTTGCCAAGAGAAGTGAAAATAAGTTACACGATTATATTTTTAATCTAAGTAGAAATATAATAGGATTTATAACTGTGGGGTGTGATAGTAAAACTTTAGCATGTTATTATTGTTATTTGTGTTTATTAGTGTTGTTCAGTACCTTTCTTAAGCTATCGGAACATCAATATTTTGATCTTACCTAAATATAATAATATGATGATGTTCTAGGAAATGATACATGAACTGATTCGCAACTTGATAGACATGTTAAATTTTACAAGACTAAACAATCTTACAATTTTTTAGCATTATTTATAATTTAATAAAACTTGTTTATTGTGTCAACAATAAAAAACAAGAATCATGACAGGAATATGAAAATCTGCTGTATATTTCACAGGAACTACTAATTCTATAGTTAATTATAGCCATTTACGATAGATTTGCAATTTCTTTAATGTAGCTATAAGAATATTACTACGAAATCGACGTGGTACCGAAAATTTCGACTCGGATACGACTCGAACCTACGGTTTCTATAAAATTATAAAAAATGGAAAATTTGCCTTTTATCATATCTCTTATTGTTTTAGTTATTTCTTCATTTATTATTTTAATTAAACTATATAATTAAACATGTAGTAAACTATATAATTAATCATAAGGAGAAATATCTTACCTCATGTAACCTAAAATATTTCCTAGAAACATTAATATTTACAAAAAATAATTTACATAATAAGTATATAACAAAAATATGAAAATATACAGCAGAATTGAGAACCTCCTCTTTTTAAAATCTGTTAATAATATCCGTTTTTGAACATAAAGTTGCTAATATAACAGGCTTTGAGAACTGGAAATTGAGTTTCTTTTCAGTTCCATAAAATAACAAGCTGCTTACCTGTAGTCGTTCGTTTTCGAGCCGCAGCCTCCTGGCCAATTGCGGAGCCGTCAGCATCCCCGGAGAGGCCGGGATCTCTTCCTGCCTCGACCTGTCCGACCGCCCTCCGGGGGACGCCGCTTCTGTGGTAAACGAATTTTAAAACAGCTAAGTAAAGCAATCGTTTGAGCCGCTGTCATGGGAAAACAAAACACCACATAAAGTGGGTTAGTTTGATTAAAGTTATAAAGGTATCATTAATTATTCCTGACTGGATATACAAATGAACTTTAATTAAAAATCTTTGGATAGATGTGTGAATTTATGTTTGTTAAAATTGTACATAAATACATACCTATTATGGTCAAATTTGATAAATAATTTATGTAAGCAAACCAATTTAGAGTCATTACTATTAGCAAATTATCCACATTTTCCAGTAATTATACACAACTACCATGTATTAATAGTAAAATGCTCTATGATTTTGCTGAAATTATGTATGAAAAATGAATTCACTTTAATTTGTGCAAAAAAATATAAAAACTATATTCTGCACTATTGAGATGCACCTTAAAACAAGAACTTTAATATTTTAATGTATTATAATCAATTAATTTAATTATTAATAATTAAATTAAATAATAGTTTTACTGGTGGTTATATTGACTTACAATTTATTAATTGTAAATTTTTTGAATAAGCAAAGACACCAAGCGGGGGGCACCAGAAACCATGCAGTGCGTGTAAATTTAGTCGCGAAACTGAAAGTAAACAGACTTGACAGAGTTTACATTCTTTTAACCTTATTACACAATTTCACGGAACCATGTTATAAAAATAGATTATATAATGATATTTCATATAAATCAATTCTACAAAAACACCGCAATAAAAAAAAGCAAAGCAACGATAATATATATGACAATTGTTTTTCTTTACACATATTTAGCTTAAGTATTACATTATTTAATTTTATTTCATTTCCTATTATTTAATTTTGTTGATATTGATTTGATACGTAAGTAAGCTTTACTGATATTCTTTTACCTAAACATAATTATTAATAAGCATATACTCGTATTATGCCTGATGCTGTATATTTTATACAGCATAAGGTCTATATATTATTATTTACTAATGTGGTTTATGTATAATTATCGACAAATGTAATTAATTCAAAACTTTTTAGCTCATATGGGACCAGCGCCAGTAATGATTATACATTTAGTAAACCTGTAAATATAACAGAAAGATTAAAACTCACGTTTAACTTTTTAAGCCTTTATGTTTAGTGTACAGTGTAAAGGCACAGCCTTTATGTGTGATCATACAATCATGTCTAACATAATTGTATATTTTTCCTAATTGAAAAACTAAATCCATTTTGATATTGTCGCAACACGACCAACTGAATAAGACCCTTGTCCTTGTATAACATGGACTAGAAAAATTAATATAAATACTTATTACATACTTGTATGTATGTTATGATAACGTCCGTTCGCTTTGAAGAGTTAGGCAGAGGTGTAATATATACCCACAATAAGCCAGTTCATCTTCAGTCCCACTGTAACAGGAGCCTATTGCTGCTATCCGGACACTTTGCAGTAATATATGTTCGGAGTAGTTCCTTAGTCGGCTCCACAGGTATAAAGAGCAGGATCTGTACTATATAGTATATCATCATATATCGAATAAACAATATATCATTAATGATCTTTTGTCATTCCTAAAACGATGTTTACATTGTCTAACAACTACAGATTTCAACCAAAATACAGCTAATAACAAAGCTAAAATTAGCCAAGCCTTAGGTAAACTAGGCACCTAAACGTCTCACCGGCTTTAATCTGACGTTACTTCGCTAGCGGCTCCGACGAAATGAGGCTGTATTTCTGTTAATCCTACCGAATTTGTACAACGAGATGTTTGCCCGCAAATCCTAGTTTCGCACAATAAGCCGAGTCAGTTTCGTTAGTGTTGCTACACGAACGAATCTATATATCAGTGAATAAGTTTATCAAAACTAGGCTATCCGTGGCTTATCGAATCTTCGAAAATTTTCGAAAATCTACGAATATCGATAATTTGATATGTGTTTAACGTATCGTAAACTGCAGATATATGACAAAACAATACTAAAAATTAGTACAATTTAGTTCATAACTTTTTCACATGTGGCGCTGTTCAAAATTTTTATACAAATATTCATGCTGGTGATATCAGTATCGACGGCAAACGAATGTAAACTCATAGGGAACTTCTTATACCTACTCGTAACATGAGTAATAAACACAATAAACATAACAATAATAAATTCAATACATGAGCTGTTTACTACAAAAGATGAAATTCTTGAGATGATATTATAATATTTCTTCACGATTTCTTTTCCCTGATTTTTGTCATTGACAAACTAGCAAACTGTCCACCAGACGGTCCCTTCCAATTAAAATACAGCACAACACAGCAATACTAACAACGCAATACTACTATAACCAGCTTACTAACTATACTTCCGGTGTAATTATTTTAAATAATACAACATTCTGCTATTTTTGAAGGAAATTAATCTTACATTGAGTGATCATTTACATCGGTACCAGCGCCATTTTTTTTTGTATATAAATTTCCTAAATTGTTATTTAATAAATAAAATAAATTGAATTGTTAGTAAAGCACAATTCAATAACAAACACTATTTAACAATTTATTTCATTAACCATAATATAAAATTCGGCCAATACTACAGATCTGACAGACGATTTACATAACAGTGACAATCGATATATTCTCGAAGCAAGGTAAGCAGGCAAGTTATATTAGAGGTTAACTAAAACATTTTAACTCTTAAATAATGTACCTTAAAAAATATTCAAATCAATTCAAGGAAAAAAAGTGAGTATCTTCATTTTTGCATACAAACAATTATATTTACCAGGTGATAAGCTCATACAAAGAAATTTATTTGTATATTTTTATTTCAAGGACTATAAAATGTATCGATCGTATTAAAATTGCATAAGCGCCAGTTTTTTGCAAAGGATTTAATTTGCTTGCATTTTATAAGTATTTATATGATCAAATTCAAAACATTCTATTGAATCACTCTTCTCTGTAACATTAGTTTTTATTTATTGTTGTAGCTGATACGTTCCAAATTTTAATCTGAATATTAACTGTTTAAATTCAATACCTGCAATATTATACAAGGGTTGGCTGAAGACCTAAATTAACCTGCCTTTGATATTTGTTATCATCGTGCATAGTATAGAAATCTTTTGTATTAATATTAGTATTGTTAGCAGCTTCGCCCATAGATACGTACTATTCTAGTTTAGCGATTTAACTTTTTCCCGCTGTCACTTATCAGTGACAGACAACTTTGAGAGGTAGTATGAATAAACAATTGTCAATTTTCATTCCCTATTTCAGTTTCAAAAATAATGCCACAAAAATAGTGAATAAAAATCTGCCATAGCTTAAGGACTATTTATACATACAGACAATTGGAAAAAATTACCATTATTCTATACACACTGTTACTCAATATTTGTACCCCAATCGAAGTATTCAAGCCATTTTAAGATCTAATCATTGCCTAATTAGTATTCTCTCTGCAATTGGAATTTATATTCAATCTGTAACTGGTTAGTGAGAATTATCAAATTAAATTTTATGACACATTATACGGGTTTCTGTTTAATCATTTGTAAATGACTTTAATGATAGTTTTTAAGAGTAAGGAGTATTTAAAAGATTTCAAAAAAAAAGGTTATCATTTCGCTTGAATTTTTTTTTTGATACACAAATATTTAACCAATTACACATTGATTTTGATGATTTTATAGGTTATATTTCGGAGATCCCATATAAAATTGAATGAAATAAATTCTGAGATTATGAACTAAATAAATAAATAAAAAATCTAAAAATAAAATAATAACTGACTTCAAAATTGTAACTATATTTCAAGATTCAATTTCAATTTAGTAAAGATCTGACTCTAATTTTACAATTGATAGTATTTCCTGTATTCTATCAGTCTTCGACTTCGCTATGTAACCACATATGTATTATTAATTGAATTGAATATATTTGGGATAAATTTGTATGGACCTACTTTGAGTTAATGTAATACGTATGTATTTATGACCAGAATGACATTGTTAAAAGTTTCTATATTACGAGTATATTTCAGTATAATATTATATAATATATAACAGTATAATAAAGTTATTACTTTTAAATAAACATGATTGTTATTGTTTTACAATATTAAATAGTATGTAACTATTTTTAAATCTTTCGTAAAATCATAATAATTTATTTCAACTTTACAACACATTAACATGTTTGTAGGCAATTTCCGACTTTTACCTGTTAATGGCTATACAAATTTTGGTCCTATATTTACATTCAAAGGCTCACGGTACGAAATTAACTGTCCCTGTATAATATGGAAAGTTTAGTAAAGTGCGGTGGCACCGCAGTCGTATACTAAATTGGTTATAGCTCCGTAAACATTGTAATAACATGAAAGTTTTACTTGTCACGAAAGGCCTGTCCAGTTTCTAGTGCTGGGCATGCACAATCAAAATTGTCATTAACTATATTTAAATTACTAGAATATAAAAAAATAAATTAAAAATACCCCGGTCATTAAGGTTTTATTTATAGTAAAGTTCAACCTAATTAATTGAACAAAACCGAAAAAATGTTAAACTGAGATATTTTTTACTATTTAACCGAAAAGTCAGCAGAAAATTGTAAGGCAAGACACACAATTGAGAAGAAGAAAAGACATATAAATATAATTTTATCGTATCTAATGAATATTATAACGATACAGTATCTAATCTGACAAAACTACAAACAATTAATCTTGTAGACCAAATGTCGTGATTACCTAACTTTAAAGATATATTAACGCCTTATAGAACGACTAAACAGTCTTTTATGGTAGACTGATCTACTTGTTTTTGACCCTAGTTAAAGAAGGTAATATATTAAGTAATACTACAGTAATAAGGTATTAGTCATTGGTATGAGTTATCATCACGTAGTCGTTCACCGCGCTGACCCACTCCAGGTTGGGTTGTATCTTGATGTGGTAATTCGCCACATAAGAATAGGATATATTTCGATATAAAATCAAAACAATGAGAATCATATAAGTAGTGTATGTGAAGTAAGGTCGAATATTGAACACTGGGCTAGCATCATGTGGTAACATTGCTTTTTAATTAAGCTTGTTAGCGAAATTCGTTGTAAGAAAAACGTTTACATGGTTTTTCAAAATATTATGAGTTGGGACTTAAAAATTACTATCGATATAAGCTGTCATAGACCAACACTATGGCGAGTCCAGACAAATCGATAACTCGTGTGTTACACGCGGTATAGAGAGACGCAGGTGTGCGCGTGGCTTAATTGATCGTGCCTGTCTCGCAATTCTGGAAAGATGTATGGGCTTCATCAAACTATTTGTAATAACAATTATAATTTATTCTACTATTTTATTGTTACCAGTAAGTTGTTGTTGTCAGTAACTTACAGTTACAATATAGTACACGTGGTTCCAGGAGATACGCAGCTAATATACAAGGACCAATAAAACTACACTGGACATTGCCATCTTATGGTATGAGATGAAAATAACAGTAACCTGTAATTTCTCTACCTGTCGTACCCTTCAAACCGGTACACTACGAAGCGGCAGAAATAAGTAAGAGGAAGGCACCAAAGCAGACCACCCTGATATAAAATATCAATCCGTTTAACCTTAATTAAATAATTAATTATAATCATAATTAATTATAATCATGTTCTCAATCACGGTGACCAATAACGCGTTAAACGTTACTAAGCAGTCGCATGAACTGGCTACTGTAGTCACAGTATAAATGGAACTTCAAGTCTGTGATGTTTTGTGGACAGAAACAATACTAATCGAAAGTCGTTTTAAACCTTACTCGTATCAGGAAATAACATCTGTATTTATTCCACTAAGAGATACTTGCTTCCTAGTCAGACTGCTCATTAGAACTTATATACACGGAGTATTATAATCGAATTATTCCTCTTAACGAGTCTCTTCTGTCATATTAATTATAATGCGATCTCGCTTAATGAAAAAATTATAACAATAATTTACTAACGATATAACCAAACTGTGATATCTGCCTATCAGCATGGGAAAGAGGCATAAGTATATGTATAGAGTATATGTACGTAACCAGCAAGTTAAATTCGTCGGCATTCAGATAGATAATATTTACATTCATGAACGCAGTCAGTATGGACATACTGACCACGATCATTTTATTTTTTAGTCATATAGATTAATCAGTCTAAGAAGTAACTTTGCAGAAAATGAAATATATTTTTTTTTATATTATATTAATAAAACGATAGATTTTCCCATTGCAATCGTATACAAAATTCAAGTAGCGATAATACTTCATAAATTAAAGTTAGCACATTTGTGAATAAGTCGGTGAATAGAAAAAAAACCGCTTCCAGAATAAGTATGTACAATAAAGTGAGGTAGATTGATTCGGGTCGAAATAAACTAATTTCTCTATCACTACAGCGTGGCGGTCCCATATATCGCAGCGTCCAATTAGATGTAGTTAATTGTACCATTAATAGTACTCTGAAAAATTAGGCAGAGAATGTTGTGAGAAAAACAAAATAAAGCCAGTATGTGAAATATCTTCCGAAAAGTAAATTAACGTAGAAAGATAAATTTGTTTCATATTGTTTTGTGTTTAAAAAAACATCACACTATACTATAATTTTTAATTTATATATATTTGAAAATTAATTAATTTTCCACAGCAGGAATCAGATGTTAAGCAATTTGATAAAAGTAATAAGCCAATTATAGACAATTACGTTGCTAATTTAAATATATATTCACGCGTAAGGGTATGTAACATTCAAACCATAATAAAAAAAAAGTATGCCCCGGCAGGATCAGAATGCTCGACAATAAGAATAAAATTTAACACAGTCGAGCTAAAATTTAAGTTTAAATAAATTGTAAAGTTTATAGATGAAATTATTATTTTAAGATTTATTAATTTAAAGTAATAAGATTATTATAATGCAGAAATTTGATAAAATTATAAATAGAAGATTTGAATCTACTCATATAAAAAGAGAAATTACAATGTAATTTATTAATTGTATTTATTTATTGTTTTATTTACGTGCAGTTTGCAAGTGAATAAAACAAGGAAACGGGAACATGTAGACCTATATTTTAAACAGAACTTTAAAACTCAAACATTACCCTAAGATAACCGCGTCATAAACTCAATTCGCCTATGCGAGGCCATAAAGTTTATTAGGGATCTGAAATTATACGTTTCCTATCTTGAAATTTTCCAACGGCAAAGGTAAATTGAGTTCCAAGTAATATTTTATTGCTTGCTTATATTCATCTTGTAAGTGGGAAGGTTCATAATATGCGTAATAGGGAATTTCCAAACATGCCAAATTACTGGCAATTCAAAGGGATTATTGCTGGTAAATGAAATTAAGACAACACAGTTTCTCTAGTCATACGATTGTGCAGTTTGTCGGCAAATGAGGTTACGCCCGGAAGCTACAGCGAGCTCATTAGCGCTGAAATAATTCCCTCGGGATGCTACAACGCATCGCAGGTTATATTATGTCATCTTTCTGGTCGAAATTGTTCTTTATAAACAAAGTGTCATTTTTTATTTCATCTAAAATAATATTTAGATACTAATATAACAAAGCTTAATAGTTAATTTTATCAGTTAATCTCAGATGTTACAGGTTCAATTAAAATCTATAACCATTAGGTTTGAACAGACCTAGAAAGATTTGGTATCTTTCAATGTACTCCTTAAAATGCTATATAACATTTTATGACCAATTAGAACGAAATACCAACAGAAAAGTATATCCAAATGGGCCAAGCAGTGGGCCGCTTTTAATATAAAATAGTTGTTATCTATATTCGTGCTATCAATCGTGTATAAAAGTTACGCATGCTGTAAAACGTTCTAAAAGAGTTAATTTATTACTCACGTTAAATCATTCTAACCAGTATAATATACAAAAGGGTTTATACTGGTATATAAACAGTATTTTTAGGCTTTGGAATTTAGGTCTTTCGCAATATTAATTCTATCAGGGCAAAAAAGTCAACTCATCATACAATCTTACTTTCATTACCCATTTCGCGGTATCTTGTAGAGTTCGAAAAAAGTAACGTTATCTTGCAGTCGCTTTTAATCCACCACAGCACTGTAATTTTGAAAACAGAATAATGATGACCAGAATATATTTATGTGTAGGTGTTAATAATAATTCTAAGCTAAGTATGTAATAATAATCAGTTACTTTAAGTTTTTTTATATTTATGTTTTATCTATACTGTATACAAAACTTAAATTTTGAAAAATGTTTTTATAACAATAATGACTGCGTGAATGAACATACCATACACATTTACATCATGACTGAAAATAAAGTCTTGTATGCAAAAGTACATAATTAGGTAGTAAACACTCATGTGATATATAAGACATTATTTTTCTCACTTTAAAAATTAATTGGTATTATGTTAATAACCATATATTCATAAACTAAACATAATTCTGAATTGAATTTATTTTCACAATAGTACACAAAAAAGTTTCTTTAAGAATATTAACTACCAAAGCTATAGTCTGCTTGGGTACCTCCGCCTTAACTATTTCTGCACCAAAATATTAGTATTCTCATTTCTGTGATGTAAACGGAACAATATTAGGCAATGAAATTACTACATCTTAAGTTAGCAACACTGTGATTTTTGTAGGGGTTGCAGATTTACTACTAATTTACAGGAACCACATGTACTTTGTGCGACTGTAACCCCTTACCATCAAATGGATTGTCCGTATGTATGTCAGTATTCAGGAATTCAAAAAATACGAAACAAAAAACATGAGTTTAATAAAGAACACGTTAAAAGTTTAATTAATGAGTTACTTCAAGCTGCTGCATCTTCCAAAGATTAGTTTTATTCATAGCAGTCGGCACAAGTTTTATAAGCAGCGCTCATAATAGTTTCAGCTACTGCAACACTCAAGAATTTCTAACTAACTCCGGACTTGCTTCATCAACAAAACAAACATGCCGTCTCGACTAGTTAAGAACTATTATCTCCTGGATTACAAACTGGAACATAAACGGAAACGCCAAGTTTACTTTTACGTATCCAACACGATTTTTGTTTATTCCGTGATAAGCCTTCGAGAGTTCGACTCTCTTCGAGAATTTCATGCAGAGCTTTCGTTTTTTATCAAACCATCGGATTGATTGATCGCCTAAGAAATTTCGCCTGAATATTCAGTGCACGGAACAGGTATTTTTTATCATTCAGAATGCTTCACGTTAGTCATCAAGATGTCGATATTTTTTAAAAGAGGAGCTGAAGGGTATTTATTACAGCGACTTCAACTTAAGCGACGTTAGTTAAATGATGCGAAACTTCATCATAGTATTGATTTTAGTCTACAAGACATACGTTAAAGTAATTTTACTAATATGGTTTCTAACCTAGAATTTTTAACTTTTTTAAAACAACTACAATAAAATGTTAGACTCTTCACTGACATTCAAATTTGATACACGATATTACTCTATTATACTTGTATAATATTATTTCAAATCTGTCTTTAAGTCTAAATTGAACCTTTCTTAGGAGCGTAATATATATAATTTTTAATAAGTAAAGAACGGTAGCTCATATAGATGTCACTAAAATACAATTAACATGAAAAAAATTATATAACTTTCAATCTAACATTACCTCCTTCCAAAGTTGCCGTGATATCCGCACGGGGCTCCGGTCCATCGCTGCTCCTACCAGGAGAGGTAGCGTCCGGCAAAGGTACTTCCTCCTCAGAGCTATCGGCCGGGTCGAGAATATTTCGTTCGCTCGTATTACTGGTGCCACCGGTGCCGATCTCAGCATAGGTACCACTGTCGCTGCCATTTTGTGTAGACCACTTGACAGGAGACTCAAGTTTACCGTTTGCTTGATTTTCCTTATTGTCGTCGTCAACTAAAATAAAAAAAGGGTTTTGTTACGTAACGACAGTACAGTTTTCATATTTCGTATAGAAAATTACAAAAAATAATTTCTTTTCATTCATTACACATTGCTTTTCTTTTGAAATACACTTGGACGTCTACATCATACCTATATTGAAATATAAAACAGATAGTACCAATTACGAGAACCTCAATTCTATGATTTTTATCAGCCAATCGTCAAAATCGTCTTGGTGTACAAGTGTGAAACATGGAAGATCGCAAAGGACATGCCATCCAGATCGTTATTAACCGTTGCCTTCACCATATGCTCGACATTTACCAACATAAAGTATTCCCCACACAGCAACTAGATCTGCAGATCAAACTCCGCAAATAGAACTGGATTGGTCATACATTCCAAAAGTACCCTGAACATTTTTTTAACTAACAAGTTTTATTTTTAGCTTTGGCGGCAACGAACTAGGAGATATATTGTTATGATTTAGTTTTATTTTTTAATCCTTGATATGAAAGGTTTTACTGCTAAATTCCCAAAGTCAATGAAAAATTTACTATTCTATTTTCAAAATAAATCATTGTTATCGTATTCAAAATAAATTTTGACAAAGTCCAAAGATTTATGCAGAACTTAAATTAGTTACTCACCTATAAAAGGATTATCCTTGCCGTTTCTAATGGATAGCCTAGTGGTCCTGTTCAATGTGCCTTCCTTATCACCGTTTAGGGCTCCATTTCTTTTGTCAAGGGTGCCTATGAGAAGGCGGCGCTCCGGAGGCACTGGCCGAGGATCCACGTCGACGAGAGCTGAGCTGGCGGGCGTGATAAGGGGGTCAGCGGGCTCCGGCTCTGCGTCTGCCTCGACCCGTGCCCCCACTGACACTTGCTCGTCCACCATCTTGCGTAGTTTCGCCTGCACAAAGAATGGCGATTAATGATCAGGCTACATCTGACGTTATCCTTCGGGAATACGTCTGAAAATGAACGCCGTAAATTAGCTAAGTGATTAAATTACATTCTTACCTCAATATGTTACGCATTCTACTACCTCCATACATTCCGCATCATCAATATTGTATCAGTAATTGTGCCATTTATTACTCAATATAGTAATTCCATTAACTAATGTTTTATTTTGTTAAATATTTTACTTTTGTTATTTAATATATGTAAAAACATAATATTTTTTAATAAATTTGTGTCTAATAATATTAATAGTATATACATATATATTTTGCATAACTGAATTAAGCTAATACAAGCTTGCTCACAAAATGTAATATGCAATTACTCCTACATACAAATAATAAGGATATTATCATTTTTGTCAACGCTAGTGAACATTTTTTAATATTTTATCTAGATTAGGACTTGCCCTCTTTTGTGGTCAAATATATATATATATATATATAGCCATATTATATATACCATTTTTCGTAATTATTTTTGACATACAAGTGGACTAGCCACTTTTTGAGAAATTATTACTGTTGACTATGATTATACCACTGCTGACAAATCTGCTGACACCACTAAAATCAGAGTGTATGTACATATGTACGTTGCAAACTTGTGAATCAATAGTACTTCCTAGTATAATTTAGTTTTTCCCGAATGCTGACCAGAGAAATCGTAGCCGTCGATTAACCTCTTTCTCGAAGTTTTACTTAATCTAGTTCGACTACACGTATTCGTCAAGAACTTTCCAATGTAGAGCCACTAACAATGATATATTTATTTTAAACCTGTTGTAAACATAACTGAATTCTTCGAAGATTGTGCTCAAATCAGACCATAGATTTGGTCTCAGTCATGACTATGACTGCCGCGGATGTTAAGGCCCAATTTTTTCAGGTCTAAAGCTGAAACACATTCTCCAGCGCAAATATAACACTTGAATGTATAGGCTATATGGCACCTCTGGAAAGACTGAAGCACGATACATGTTTCGATTGAATCGTAGACTTCCTCATTTTTCACAAACGCCTAGAATAGTGACTGGTTAATTTCTTGTCTTTTGTATAAATTGCCGTAGTGTATGTATGTGATATATGGTACTGTAACCTATGTGGAATACGACTTGTTCGGGAGGCTGATAATAATCGATAATCTTGCCCGCAAGTCGATTCGCGATACCTCTGAAGAACAGCTAATAATATTATTCAAAAGCGGGATGAGAATGTTGTTATTTAACTAGGTTTTGTCCCTCTTTTTAATGAACGGTACTACCACGCTTTTGTGCTATGTTTTAGGAATTAAGTTTTCCTGTATAGAGTAGTCTCAGAAGTGCCTTTCGAATTTGTAGTGGACCCGCTTACAAAAGTTTAGCTGCAACTCCATCAATACCCGTCGCCTGTTGTTCTTGAGCTGCAGTTTCTGTTTATAGGCTAATGTAGAGTTGTCTTGAATCCCGTCAGGTGTAATTCGCTTTACATCTCTCACATCAAATATTAATCACACAGCTATCACCACGGAGACTCAAACCGGGGACCATAATGATGATCTTATCTTAATTATGACCAGTAGGTAGATTGTCAATTATTTCTATATTATCTTTTGGTAACAGTATAATACAGTTATTACTTTTAAATAAACATGATTGTTTATTAAGATAAGTATAAAAACCACTCAGCCACTCGGTGGACAGATGAGTTTGAAGGTATCAAGAGTAGAGTTATCTCTTAAAGAGTCTATTCTTATACATTTAGTAATTTATATCTTCAGATACATAAACAAAAAAAACATCAAATGAACCTTAAAAATAATACAATTGTATTGTTATCATTTTGTAATTACTAGTAAACTTAACATATGATAAAATGTAATTTTATTATACAAAAAGAAATGGACGTGCGAATTGAGTTTATCAATCAATAGGTACATACTATAAAACTAACTCCCCAATCGTGTCTATTTGTCTGCCTTTCGCGACGATCTCGCAATCTACAAGATAGATTTTATTTGTGTTCCCCTTAACTACATATTTTATTCTAGAATATTATATATTACTATAATATTGAAAAAAATTATTTATTCTTGGGGGAAACGTAAATAACGAGGGCGAAGGTATGACCGCATAAATAAGTTTTCATATATATATATATAGAAAACTACAAATAATAATAAAGCGTTAAACATACTGTATCGCATAAACATTATGATAAACAGTATACTCGTGCAACGTGGCTTTGCAAAGCTGTTGATAGGTACCTTCGTACATAGCTCTGGTAACGACGCGTCGTTACCGCAACTCTATATCAACACAGCGCAATTATCCTTGACAAAGCAACAGCTGACGTGAGACCACTAACTCCGTTTTGTGTTATCACTGTACTTGGCTTATTGACTTAATCTGGCTGTGCATACGAATAGAGTCCTTTGTGAGCCAATTATGAGACGCAACATAGATTCATCGCGCAAGACTAAGTTGATTCGGTAAACAAACGCAAGGTACGTCATATGTTCGGCGTCAGGCCTTATCTGAAGCTATTAATCTAAGCAATACGGCTATTTAGTTAATTCGCCTGCCAACATTTGACTTAATAGTCACTTAAGGTTTGCTGTTATCGGAACATTTTAGGCTGTAGCCAATAAACTTTGAAATTAATGAGACGCTTCCATTTTAGCTTTTGCGTTAAAGCTAAAATGGAAGCGTGAAGCAAAGTTTAGTGATATTTATGTTTATTTTACTTTTTTTTTATTCTTTATTTTAAGGCCATACACCTCATGGTTAAGTCGTCCTTTATTTTTCTTAATAAATTATATCTTTTATTTATACTTTTTTTATTTGTTCATTTATAAAGAACGAATTTAAACATTCTATAGCTACATTCTACCACTCAATCACATTTGCGAATAAATAATTTTAATATTTATATATTTGTAGTATGAATTTTAACAACAACCTGACAACATTTTATATACACATCTTAAAACAAAAACATATTGTAATGGACTTGTAAATCTAAACCATACGCGATACTACTTTATTCGAGTTACGTTTGTTATATATTTAGCTACCTTCATATACATCTACTATTGATATAGTAAGCCTCTTGCTCTAATTTTATTAAGATCACGAATATCATATCAAGATTTGAAAGCTTTTTAATTAACGTTTAATTTAAATAGCAACTGCGAAAACAGTCTTTAAAAATTCCTGACAAAGAACATGATGGAAAGGAATTTTTTTATGCAAAAGGTAATTTCAGTAAATTTCCATTAAGTAAATAAAGAAATGAATCACTAATCTGTATCAATATCGCTATAACAAAATACATAAGAAGTTTTAAATGCCACAGAGTGATTATAATTTGTTACGTTTACACCAGATTTCTGAAGGTTGAAGATTTCTATTTTGGAAAGATTCTAAACGCCTGTTGATTTAATAGCACAGTAGTTAGAGTTTCTGAAAAATGAGTAAGAATAATTTTCTAGTCGTTTTTCCTGATCAATATGGCGTTAACTAAATGCATAATACATTTTTGACTAGTCTGTTAACTGCACAGTAATACAAATAACAATCGATTGGCTTTTGACAAATAATTTGTCAATTAATATTAGTATTAATCACTTGTAAGTAAAATTTTGCTATTTACTTTTTCTCGCGGTATTTTACAATACTTACCAATTATATTAATTATATATCTAAAATTAAATAATACATAGAGTAAAAATTATGTTTATGACATGTAGTTAGTACCTATATACATTATTTACCTATCGAGTTATAAATATTATCTGCACATGAACATCAAAGGCATATACGATAAATGAGGGCTCAAGCTGCTTTCTGCTTTATTAATCATGCTTTCCACTGGGGTCAATATCCTCAGGAATAGCATGCCGTTCATGGTTTATATATTATGTGTGTTACAGAATGCGAAATATTCAAAATCAATAATATTAACAAATATAACTAAATCTGTTGATGCTGCTAAAGTTAATAAAAAGGAAGTGTGTTTCAACTGATTCATATTTTCTCCAAAAATAGTTCAAGAAATACAACCCTTTTATAATATATAAATTTTCCATAATATACTATATCAAAATGGTGTACAGTGTCTTACAAAGCTAAAAGCTATTTATTGACTGTGATTTTTTTCATGCTCCGAAAATGATGTCGTCAACAGCCTTTGAATAATTATTTTCTTTTTTAAGAGTACTAATTTCAAGAAGATAATTTCTGTAATTTCCCAATTTAATGACATCTACTAAAATACTTCTGTTGAATAAGAATTTAGTTTATCTGATAGGATGAGAAGGCTGAAAGGATAACGTAAATGCTCCACTATACCAATGAAGCTAAAACCAAATTTTCGGGGGATTTCCGACGCAGCAATAGATCGAGTCATTCCTTAGCAATGGCTTTCGATGCTACAAACAATCTCTTATATACAAGCAATTTTTTTCCAATTGATGGTATATTATTCATAACGTTATTTTTCTTGTTTATCCATAAATTTAAGTATTCTCGATCTGTCACATATATTCTCGTCTCGGTCACATAGATTAAATTTCAAATAATTACGATTGAGATGATCGAAAGATTAACCGATGTATGTATTACGAAATATAGAATATTAACTATTATTAATGAACAATAATTATCTATTTTTCGATTTGAAATCTTTCACTATATGTGTCAGTGGACAAAAATAATGATGTAGCTAATTTCTCAAGATTAGTTGTGTAATATACTTAGATCCAAATTTAGTTCCATGCGTTGAATTAATGGACGACCTCCGTAGTTAAGTGGTTGCTATACCGGTTTCAAGGAGTCGCTGAGGTCCCGGATTCTAGTCCCGATGGGGACAGATGTTTGCGTGACGAATGCGATGATGCATTTGTACCTTAGTCATGGTTGTTGTAATATATTTCTACCAAATTTATTTATATATGTATAATATTTGTATGTCTATCCGTTACCCTAGATCCCATAACACAAGCCTTACAGAGCTTACTTTGGGCTAGGCTAATTGGTGTAAATGTAAGAAAAAATAGGAATCACGATTAAAAGTAAAAGTGGATTAATTATTAATTCGACATCAAATCTATCGAACGATTTTCTACAAACTTGAATGTCTTATTAGATCACTTGGGCGTACCGTTGTGGCATACGGTATCGCCATTTGGAAAATTTTGTAGTATCGTCATCAGACCACTGCAGCAGGAGCTATCGTAGCAAATGATACTAGTATCAAAAATACATTTTTTCTTATATGTGATCAAAACACAGGAGCAGCTACTGATATGTCACATAGGCCTAATGGGAAAATGCTCGCAGTAAGCTTAATGTCAACTAGAACGGCGTACTCGAAGCCTTCGCTCATTGTTGTAGGTGCTGATATGTCATAGGGATGACTGGTTATGAGTTCACCTGGGCGTCACCTAGGATGCGGCGCACTAGCGCCATTAGGCCGCCGTGGCAGGCGCTGTCATGCTATCCACCGTCGCCTTCCCGCTTCATGGTCCTCCCGAAGCTCCCAATACTCGCGCAACTGAACACTGTCACTCACTGCTGCACTGCACTTTGACTGAAACTTTACCGAGTAGATTCGAAGTTAATCTGAAACAAAATAGAATCAAATAAATACGGTATTGTCAAAAAATTTATTCACTACCCACAGTGTTGATCCTATGGGCATTAACATATATATTAACAGACTGCAATTTAACGTAGATATATAATTTTGAATATGAGCTAATCAAACAGATAATACCATAAAATTATTTAATTTATTTTTCTATGTTTGCATGACTTTCTTACTCCTTTTAAATAGTGGTACTCCGATTATTTGAAAGTACGATCAAATGAAAAGCTGTTTTTTTTAAATCTGGAAATTAAATTAATATTTCATGTTCCAATACACTTAGGTGTACATATTACATAAATATTTTGTTTATTAGAAATATACTTGATATTTAATTTTGGAATTACAGAATGTACAAATTCATCATTAAAAAAAAAAGCTTAAGCACATCTATGCCCTCACAACATCTGTAATTACAAAGATAACCTTTTTTTAATTAGATTCCGAAGAGTAGTCGTCAATTCACTGGCAATCCTCAGCTTACTAGAGCTTAATTGCTCTAAAACGTAAAAACATGAAGTACAGACGAATTTCGCATTGAATACACGATGGCAAAGAAAAACTGAGGGAAATAGGTCAACAGTGCTCCGCGCTGGATGGATACGTATTCCTATGCAATATTACTGTGTGGTTTTACGGAAATTGCTTTTTTAATGTAGCTGTGAACGACGCGAATAATTCATTTAATGTTCCTCAGGTTTTGCGTGTTTTATGACTTCTTGTTAGAGTGAAAACTGGTTCGCGCCGTTTCATTTTACTGTCGAACTTTTCATTCCATCTGGTATTTGGGTTTATGACTGGTGATTACTGTATAATTTAATTTGGTTTTTGATTGTACAGACATAATTCAGATTCTGTCACATGATTATCACGACTAAAGAAATAAACTACTAACTTGAGTCTAGAATTTTATTTCTAATAGAGTATATTCCCATATTTTGCACCATCTGGTGTAAAACATGTATGTTTTCTTTTTCTATTCCTTTCTATTAATTTTTTTATGCACTGATTTTCTTCACATTCATATGCTTCTTTAAGGAAATATGTATAATACATATTATGTCTGTTCTCCTAAGGTTAGCAATATGTGTCATATATATTTTTTTGATATACCTCGCTAGCTTTAAGATTAGTTTTAGGCTCAGACGTTTGAGATCGTTGGGTAGTGCAGAGGAAAAAATGCAACCGTGCACCCGACAACAACCCCTTCCAACCTACCCATAGGGCCCTTATGGCCAACGCTCAGGCTAAGTTTAGTTAGTACATCATGCCAGTCGAGCCGCTTTGATCAGTTTCGAGGCCGACATAATCATTGTGACATTGGTGGATTTGGGAAGATAGTCATTAGCGCATATCAGGGAATCAATAGGATCGATCTATCGGTAAGAATGTAATTACTTGTTTAATAAACGCTTTTGGGTGTATAGTCGCGTAGCGTTTGGAGGTTCCTTAGCTATAAAGAAAATCGGCGAATTTTTACTTAAATAATCAAATTTTTATAAAATATGTAGTTGTAAGCTATAATTGTAATTTCATTATTTAGTACATTCACACTTACACTTTACCTACTATATAAAAATAAGTCGGGTTTTCCTTCCTGACGCTATAACTCCAGAACGCACGAACCGATTTTGCACGGTTTTACTTTCGTTGGAAAGGTCTTGGGCTCCGTGAGGTATATAGCAAAGAAAATTCAGGAAAATCTTTTATCTATAAAATAAGTAGGAACAAAAACTGTCTGTCGGGTCCGCTAGTAATTTATATAAAATGTTACAAAACCGAACTTTTCAACTAAATCTCGATTATTTCGATCATAGTAAAATATCAGAATACACTGGAATACAATTACAGATCTCTTTATCCAATTTCAGTCCATTCGAAAAAGGCTTAGAACTGGTAATTTGTGGAGCGACTACGCCGAACTCTCGCATTCAGTTATTGGCCGCGAAATTGATTAAAATTCCGACTGCGTAAGGGTCTCATCTACTTTTTTATTAGATTGCGTCCAGGGAGTTACGGTCCTTATTTTTTAACTCTTGTTCATTTACTTGATTCTACTGAGCGGTATCACTTAAGCGTAGGTACAAATACTCTTTATTTTGCCGCCCCTTCAAATTTATTAAAGGCGTTAAGGAAGCACGTGGTAGGTCTGAACCTTTTAATTAACTTTCACTGTGGCTGTTTTGTCTTTATTTCGCGCTAGTGAAGGATTGAGCTTCGGGTATTTGATGTGATTAAAAGATTGGATAAGTTTTTGAATCTTTGATTTTTTTGATATAATAAAAAACTTAAACATCAATATCCCATACATTATTGTTCAATATCTTAATAAATCACAAGCAACCACGCGGGTAGATCTACATAATTATTTAAGTTCATGACTCATGATTTTTGTTAAATCGTAGTTACGTGGAATATTTATGTAATTGGCATATTAATACAATCGAATCATTTATATCGTCACTACCACATACAATTATTTTCCTGAAATAAAATGTCATGAACATTAATAAATAATTTGAACTAACTCAAAACTTTTTCTAATCTAATACTGTTACTGGTAAATTTCAATGAATCGCCCTTATATATTTGCCAGCAATAACAATTGTATCAATTCTCTTTAATTTATGCAATTTGATTATGTTTTATCTCCCCATTATGTTAAGAGCCATAGATAACGTCGCTATATAGTTCGAGTTTTGTTCATTAAATTTCTATCTCCGTGTGCAGTTTTTGCTCCGTGCTTGTTGAATAATGTGTAAAGTTTTGCCATAAAGCACAACTGGTGAATATCTACTTTATACATGCTAAGCATCTAATATCACACCATCATTTAAAATGTTTATAGTTCACTTTGTTATTTTAAAGGAATAAAAGCAAAATTCATATACCTTGAATTATACACTTTTTATTGCTTGTAGAAAACTAGTAATTCTGGTAATAATAGAGCAGGATGGATGATTCTAAATACAGATCTTATTTGTGAATAAAATAGCAGATAAATATTGGTATTGAATAACACATTAATAAAACAACAAAATATTGATATTATAAAATGACAAGCGAAGAAACAAAAGCTAAAACAAATAAATCACCGTAAAAGGAAATGATTACACAACTTTTTTAATTCGGAGCTAAAGTGGAAAATTTAAATCAATGCCGCTGACGTTTAATTCAGACCCGCCGAGGCCGCACGTCACGACTGCACTGTCCATCAAAGTAATTGCGCAGTTTCATTAGGAGTCCTAGCACATCTTTTAAGATTTGCATAAAAAGGTCTAAAGGCTCCACTTGCCCCAGTTCAATTATATGGAACCGTTTTAAATGTTACTTAAGTATCTTTTGGGGCTTGTTAAGGTGATGACTTACATACAAATGCATTTATCAGTGACCGTTATTTATGAATTATGAACTTTGTAAGTAAAATCTTGAAGAAATGGAATGCTTAATCGCCAGTTAACAATGGTTAATCGTCAGGCGTTTGTGGGATTCTCCCCGTATGCATACCCATCAAACCATTCATTGTCCAGCAATAACGTTCATTCCGTCGTTGGTCAGAGCAATCTAGTGACTGAATAATCTAATTTCTCCGGATCATCCTGGAACGACTTGGCCAATTACAAGCCAAGACTGAACGCCTATAGAGGATTACCGTAAATGTAACGCCTATCTTTAGAGAGAGATTCTAGCACGCTGGCCACAACTAAGTTGGTCATGGAAGGCAGGCTACATAGGCAATTTTGCGTGCCACCAGTCGTCTGTATAGGAGCAATGCGGCATGGGGATTTTTCTATAGTTCTTTCTCCGCTGCCTACTTTATTGAGGTTACACCTTCTGATTATTTTAGTCTAGTATTTTTATAACAGCATATTAATGTTATTAGGAGCATTTTTACTAGTGGGAGACTCATATCAGGGTCATCTACTTGGGTGCCTCTATCTTACCTACTTCTTCCGCAAAACAGCAGTTATTCCATTGGTATATTTTGGGGTGAAAGTTAAGATGGGCAGTAAAAGTACTGGGTACCGTGACTTAACATCTAATATCGTAAGTTGGCAACGTACACTGCTATGTTTGTGGAGTTTGCTGATTTTTATACGAATATCACAAGAACCATATAAAAGGCCAGGAAAGATCGGCTGCTTATGTGGCTATATAAAGATATAAAAAATTTTGATTAAATATTTGGAGGCAATTTAAACGTTCCGACGCAGAATCAAGTCATTAGGTGGCAAAAATATATTAATTTTATTTATAGAGGTTATCTATCATCTATATCTTTAATTAGTTTGTTATCTTGAGATACTATAATGTGGATTCGTTTAACAGAATTAATTTCTAATATATAAATAAACATATAATACTTGTTTAATTAATAAACACGTGACGCAGATGTCGGAAATGAGTAAGGAACAAAGAGCTCTATATTACCCGTAAACAAGACGACTTAAGATACTTACAACAGCCTCATAAATAGTTAAACTTTAAATCCTAACATCCAATTAATTTAGCCATTACGTTCACTATTGCGGTGAGCGGTCCTCTCCAGTTCCCATAATGGCTGTTAAAATATTATACATATTTGTTTTCCTCTCATCCCTGATCATAATCAGAGAAACCCAAAACAATTATTTACAACTTCAGTGTAAAGTTGAGTATTAAATTAAATTAATTTCTTTTCGCATTTGTGTGTTTGGGCACGTGCATTAGTAAATAAATGGTACGTGTGAAAGTTGTCTCCTGATAGGCATATTCACCTTTTGAGTACACTAAGATTGCTGGGTCGAAATCAAAATTCTAAATAGACATCTTATTACGTTAGAAAATAAAATTACTGGCAATCTATAATTACAGAGGAGGATAGAAAAAGGAAATTAATTTTTGAAGGAAGTAATACTTTAATACATCAAATATCCGAGCATAAAATACGGTATCTCACGAAGTGTCATGCTTACTAAGAGTACATAGTGTCATTCGGTGGCACATGAAGTCGCCTGCTGCAGACTGTTCGTGCACGGTAAGGTTCTATACCAACACCTGTGGGCAACACGTTCGCCCATCCAGATTGATTGAGCCCCGACAAGGCAGCCTCACCAACCATATGGTGCAGATTTTGCCCGGGCACGGCTGCTTTCATCACTACCAGCACCATGTTGCTTGTAGGAGTATGCATCGTAGTGTGTACACAGCAAGGACCCTAACGGTATCGCTGGACAATTTTCAGTGAAGTGCCTGCCAGAGGGATTTTCCTTCTGTGAAGAAGTAGTCTCGTAGAAAGAGACTACAAGCTCTCCTCTCGTAATCCTACTTCATTGCGAGAGGCAGGAGGGCTTATAGCTCGATACATTTATATAATCTTACTATAACGGCTGCCGCGGCCCGAAAGTTAGTAAGATATAGTATAAAGTACCATATAGATATAGATCGCAGACGTTGCTTCGTTCTCACTTAGGTGAAATAAATGTAAGAATTAGTCACCAATTATTAACTAAAGATTTCTCTTTATTAAAATACTCAATACATCGATAAAAGTGATTAAAATAAACAGTATACTCTCCGACCGACAGAAAATTATACGTCGCGTATCTACTTAGCAAACGTGCGAGATATCCATTCTCCGGGAATAATACAAAGCACGTTATGATCTCGCTGTTGTATTGTTCCCATTATGGGGATAGGTATTGCACTGTGGCTCGGAATACTAATGACCCCAGTGAATAAACATGCAACCAATAACCGTGAGCTTATAAATTTTGCAAATATTTCATTTGCGTTATATAACCTTATAAATAAGGTGCAATTATTTTTAATACGAGTATATTATTGTTAAGGTACAACATGTCATGGATCGAGCAAAAGTATTTTCACATATAGTACGTATAAACTTGTAATGGCTGTGCTTTTTGTATCTGTTTGTTTTTGGTGATATTAAATTAAAGTGCGTATAAGTGACCCTGTGGTTTCGGCAGTTATCTTCGAATTTTGAAATTTGGTTACCCCGGGGTATCGAATTATCTGACGATCCTATGGCTAAGGAAAATATCGTGAGAAATTTGAAATCGACTAATCCGCAGTGGACGAGCATGGTGACTTAGGCCTAATCATCTAGACAAAATTAGGGTAGGCTCGTGCCCCTCTGTAGGAATAGATGTAAGCTCGGATGATGAAATAATTGTAAGTATACAAAAAAATCAAATTAATAAAATGTTGTTAGCGACTGTGCTTCTTTTCTTTTTCTTTCTGTTACTATGAGTGAATCTAATGATGATATACTATATATTTATTACAAACTATATCTTATTATAAAAATGAAAAAATACAATGGAAGCCGCTATATTTTTTTTTAAGTTATAGTTCTAATAGTGTTAATAGAAGAGATCAAAGTTTTCGCTCAAATCTGGTAATTTTGATGTTTAAGATATACCAAACTCTGTTAACGCAAGTTTTCAAAAGTGGAGCGGCATATCAGTTGTTACTACGAACTGAAGAACTGGAAATTGACCATAAATTGTTTAAAAAAGTCAAAACAGACAAAAAAAGCTTACATAACCGACAACTAGTTTACTGAAAGCTGACACCAGCAAGATAATATGCACGGAAACAAATACTTCGTCAGCAGTTAGCGGTGAAATTTTGCGGTAATTTCAGTACAGGCCTGCTGCCTGGCGCGTTCCGTTGTTCGGCGCAAACTCCTAACTAGATAGGGGCTTGTCGCTACAACTTGCCCGAACTCTACGTGCAACGCAAACACCAACGAGCGCTACTCTCTAAACTCGTAATCAATGTTTTGCATATCTTAGTTTAGTTTTCAATTCGGGTAAGAACCCTACGTTTTGATATAAAGACTGTAACTAGGCAATGTTCGGCAAACGACTGACAGAAAAATATTTTATCGATTCTAAGTAGAACTTATATTCATATTACTGCAACGACAAGTTTGAAAAACGCTTAGATGGTACCTGTCTTCGTATATTACGCTTACACGTCCGTAAAACGTGTTTGTAAATTGCTCTGGTAGTTATACAAAACGTGTGCCTACATTTTTTATTAAGGCTATAAGCATGCATGCCTGGATAATGCTTTATGCTTGTTTATTTTTTAAAAAATCATTTTTTTTTTCACGTTTCGAATAAGTCAACTGATCCATAAGGTAAGTTATCTTTAGAATGCCGGTTATATTGTTGCTTTTGTTAATGAAATGTAATTTTATAACAAATACCTATATTAGAATAGTATTGCAAAATAATGTTTATTTTATATGTACATACATACATATATGTCACGCCTTGCTCCCAATGGGGTAGGCAGAGACCACCTCTCTCCACTTGCTACGATCCTGGCACACTTCTCTTGCTTCCTCCACTTTCATGAGCGTCTTCATGCATGCTCGTCGGTTGCGAGTACTCTTGACCCGGCCTTTCTTTAGGACATCTTCGATTTGATCGAGATATGTCCGTCTAGGTCGACCTGCACCGATTCGTCCTATCATTCTTACCTTGTGTATCTCTTTCGCTAATCTTCCTTCATTCATTCTTTCAATATGGCCGAACCATCTATGCATCCCTTTCTCTATCTTTGTCACTACATCTTCAACTACACCGCATCGCTCCCTTATCACACTGTTCCTGACTTTGTCCTTCAGATTCACTCCAATTATACTTCTCAAGCTTCTCATTCCCACAACATTAATCCTACTTTCATGTTTTTTCTGCCACAGCCAACATTCACTACCATACATCAATGTGGGGATCAACACGCCTCCATGCACAGCCAGTCGTGCTCTTTGTGATACGTTCTGGCTATTCATGAAGTTATGAAGTGCCCCATTTACTTGATTCCTTTTCAACACTCTTCTTTCAATATCACCATCACACTTGCCATCTCTCGTAAACTGTGAACCCAAATATACAAATTCTTTCACTTATTCAACTTTTCGTCCCTCAATCATAATATCACAGTTTGTCATACATTCTTCTCTTTCAAATATGTAATTTTGTGTATTTTTACACTAATAATTAGATAGTTATAGTGTTGAAATTAATATATATACCGCAAATAATACATTTTTTTTAAATATCTATGTGCTATTTGGATATCATTTGTTTCTTTCGCCATTTCATAAACAAGTTAACACCAGCAATAAATTCTTTAAATATCAACCAAAATAAATTGCATATATTCTTTTCAATCCATTTAGACTGAAGAATATGCATGTGGCTTATTATATGAAGGATTGTACACACAATAGAGATCACTATAAAAATTGGAACTCAAAATTATTTGATAATTATGACATCCGAAAAACAGACTTTAAAATTACTAGAACTACAATTTCTTAATATAATGGCCCTCTCACTACATTGTATTATTTTGAGAATTTCATAGTTCGGAGAATATGCAGGCGATGTTAATTCTCTGCGTAAACGGGAGCACCGCCAGGTGCATGCCGCTGATATCGGAGCAGATAGTTAGTGAGGCGGTTTCAGGATTAATGAGAAACGTCCGCAGACTAGGATTTCGACATGCATATCTCGAATTCGTATACGAGTACCTATGACATCTGTGGTTCAATTACTCAAAATTTGAATATCAACTTTCAAATATTATTGTTTAATTCCATTTTATGAAAATAAATGTGGTATCAGTATATGAATGAATGAAATGAATGAATAACTGTCTAAATAATCTAATATGTAATAATTGTAAAGAAAACTATTAATTTATTAAAATTTCAGGTTTGCATTTTTGGCATATTCCGTAGTTGTTTATTCACTGACTGTAACACGGTACGAGCTTTATATTTGTAGAGCGATTTCAAGGTCATTATCTAAAGTCAGACGCGGTGCTGTGTGTAATTAAATAATAGATCTTTTGCCTTGTCCTCCGTTTTATTTACATGTTCGACGCACAATGCAATATTTAAATCTAAAATATCTATTTATAAATTAATACGTATAATTCTATGCTTTTTCATCCGAGTTTGTACTTTTATGGATTTGTCTAAGTAAAAGTTTTTTTTTGTCTCTAGAAGTATGTTACTAGTTACTTTAATGTTGGTAGGAAAACGTTAATATAGAAAAGTTCTTAAAAATCCCTCAAAAAATTTCAGTGTTGTATGGAGTATGATAATTTCCAAAAAAAGCTAAAAATGGTGATTTTGTTTAAATTATATAGTCAAATTTCATCAAAAGCAATCCTTAGTAAATAATATACCGAACTAAACAAAAATAACAGAGTCAAGAAAAATGACCCACGCAATTCAATTTTCAACTACTAACAACCAATTTACCTTGAGCCCTACAGCAATGTGGGCATTTAATTTTATACAGTCTCCATTTTCTCTAAGGGGCTCTTGAATCGGTTTCGAGTACAGCCAAACTCGTTGAGTCCCCAACAGTTTATTGCGACAACCGCAACTCTGTTTGAGGAACTAGACTCATCAATTAATTAAAACATTGCGTGATTTCGCCAAAAGCAAACTCAGGCGTCGAATTTAATTAAAGTGTGTTTATAATTTAAATGGAGTTAGATGCTGCCATCTTCTGTTTATATTTGTACTAAATTGACGGATACATAATTTAGATTTGTGGGATATATTATTATATCGTTATGGCGTATAAATTATGCTTAGTTTCTGATCCTAATGTTATCTTATCGCCATTAGTGGACTTTATAGTCTGCAAATTATTTTTATTATTAATTTATTAATTAGCTAGCGCGTCGAAACCGAGGCATTTAAATTCGGGCAGTTGGTGGAATTTGATTCAGTCGTATATTAATAGCGGGCGTGTGAAGATGTCCCTCGCTCCAATGTTTTTGGCTACCGCAACACTATTTTTTCCATCCCACACTTTCTGTATGATCACATTCACTATTAATCTCGTGAAACATTTAAAACTCTTTACTAATTCTTGCGAATTCATTTCTGACACTGAACGCATATTTTGTATGACCTTCAATATGTACATGGGAGATTCTATTTTTGTGACTGCACTCAAGACACATAATAAAAATCCCAGTGAGGGGCAACATCTTTTTACAAAAAAAAATATCTATAATAAAACATAATGGTTAAACCTTTTTTTTTGAGGGGGGGATATGCGACCTTAGGCACCATGACACTCTGGGACCATACGGGGCATATAGCGTGGGGGCTCTCGCGATTCGACCGCCATGTGTCCCGGGGCTGGTTCGACCAAGAGTTGGTCAAGCCACCGCCTAAAGAGGGACTATCCGAGAACCCCTGGACAGTCCCCAAGACAGAGAGACTTCACCACGGCGTGCGCGCTTAACCGGACATGCACGCAGCCTCACGGTAATGGTTAAAACCTAATTATTTTAATATGTTTTTTTCTTAGTGACTAACACCTAAACATTCAAACAATCTCTATCTAATATTATAAAAAGATAATGTTTGGATGTTCAGAGTTACCTCGGGTACTACTGATCTTATTTTTATGAATTGATTGATTTGATATGGAAATAGTTTGAGACCCGGAGAAGGAAATAGGATAATTTTAGATCACGAGAAAATCATTACGTTAATTAACGAAGTTCACATTGCCATAATGAAGTAACTTTTAAATAATTTTGAAAAATATTAAGAGACTAATTAACTTCCTCAAATTGTTAATCCAGTATTTACTATTTACCGAAAAATACGGCCCGCATCGCACCATGCCTTGAAAAATACTAGTATATTAGACTCGGACGCCCAATCACTTGACTTAATCACTTGCAGAACACAAACCAATAGATTTATTAGTAAATCACTATCGTGATAATATAAAAAAAAACATGAAAGTTTGATCACGAGATAACAGATTAACGTTGCTTGAAAATATTCAGTAAAATAACGGTATAACGAAATTAAATATACACAAGCGAAGAACATTTCTAGTAACATTTGTATTAACGGGGTAACTTTTAAGTTAACCATTTATTGAACACTCTCCAGAATACTAGCTTCGCAGTATTAAGATATTAGTTTAAAAATAGCAGAAGTTTATTTTTATTCAATTATTTGTCCATTATGATAGGTTTGAAACTATAAATGTATACTATAGGTTATAGATTATATTTACAACTATAGATTGATAACAATTATATGTCTAAATAAGTATTATTTCAATTCATATCTATTTTTTATAAATTCATAATAAATATTGTTACAGTCGCGGAAAATTCTGAAAAAATAAAATACAAGATTCTCTCATATTTAGATTATAGGACATGCTACATATTTGTAATCAATATACAATTCCTATGCGTATGGTTCCATTGGGACAAAACTTCAGTGTTTCGTTAAGGCTATTGTTTTCCGATGCGCATATTGTTTTTTGATCGCCTTTTGTAGGAGTTTGTTATATTATTATTTCCAATATATTGTCAGAATATTGCAAAAGTATTTAATTCAGATATATCAATAATATTGAGAGAGTATTTAAAAACTAATTAGGTCCGGTAACACAATTGGTTATCATACTAATAAAAGCACGCTTATTAATGTACAAAAATGTTAAAAATACACTTGAAAGGTAAATGTTTCAAAAAACAATAGTCATAATAAAAACTGCTCATACTTATTAGTAGCTTCGGTTTCCAACTTCAGTCTGTAATTTTTAGCACGCTTCATATTCATCACTAATTGATAAACTACTCGTAGTTGGGTTTCAGCTACATATATAAAAACGGCAGTGGATGTGAAGTATATTTATAAATTACAGGTGAGTACGCCAATAAAATTATATTATAGGGTACACTGTGGTTCTTGTAGGGTTGGATTGTAAATTTGCTATTCATGACTCGACAAGGAATCAAGTGCTTTGTAGTATAGTATGACTGAAACTTATCATCAGGTAGGCGTTCTGTTTGTTTTTTTTTCCTTTGTTTCTGTTTAATGCTACACTTACACTTTAATTTTTAACTGGTGAAATCATAATCTATTTTTTGACGTCAAAGAATACTCCATCAAGCCGAAACCATCCATCCATTTTAACTTCTTACATAGAAAATAAAATTGTGTTAATTACATCACCTATTACACACCTATACATTTAAGAACAGTTGAAACGAATGAAAAGAAATGAAAAAATGGATGCAAAGAAAATTAATTACGAAAAAGAAACGATTTATTTATTTCAATAGTAGCTTAAAAATTCCACTATCTCCCACAATTGTCAAAAAAAAAATATTTATCTGAGATCTATTTGAATTCCGTGAAAATAAATAATGCTTTTTATTTTTACTCATAATATTTCATATACATCCCTGCCAAAGGGCATGAGTGTAACTTATGTTGGAGCAATTAGCTTTTAATCACCTTTTACCGTGGGAGAGCCATGTTTTGGCACGAATTGGGCCGGCTCGACCGGAGTGATACCACGGCCTCACAGAAAACCGGCGTAAAATAGCGCTTGCGCTGTGTTTCGCCGAGTAAGTGAGGGTACCGGAGGCCCAACAACCCAACCCCCCCCCCTTCCTCCCTTATTCCCGTTTAAAAGGCCGGCATCTGTGACTCCTCTGGTGTTGCGGGTGTCCATGGGCAACGGTTATCGCTTACCATCAGGTGATCCGTTGGCTCGTTTGCTGCCCTATCCAATAAAAAAAAATCAACCACGTTCGTCCAGTATAGATTGGTCGACGTTACATACACCTCTGAATTTCTTGGCAAATGCATGTAGGTTACCTAGGGATGTTCTCGTTCACCTGACGACATTCATCTGTTCATCGGACGCTCATACGGATGAGCATCAGATAATTGGATAACAAGACATTGGAAGATAACAGGTTCGACACTGCGTCTCCCGATTCGAAAGACCGGTACTAAAACCCCTCACCACTGACGCTCTCCTTAATCGTACTCAGAGTGAGTAATAAAAGTGAGTAAGTGAATAATTAAAAGTTATTGAATGTAAATTAATCACAAGACATTGTATTAACACCGAGAGTGATATTACCTCACTTGCGTTTTACATAGTTTATTAAAACGCTGCAAGCATTTCCCATTACGGCGTCATAACATGCGTATACGGTCCTTCAGACGAGCACGCTTAGGTTTCTTTGCAGCCCCTACTTCAACGAGCGGAGTCAAAACAAATACTAAACAATCTACGCGTGCACTCACTAAGTAGTAAAGTACGGAGGTGAAACAAATTTAAATATAGATAAACGTAGTGTGACAAGAATAAACTTTATTAGTAAGTGCTTAGTTTAAGTAAGTATTTTTTTTCATTAGCCGCTATGATCTTATCTTATGAATTATGTGTGGGAAATAGATTTAAAAAAATGAAATTCGTAGTAATTTTTACTACAAATAAAAACCCATAGTATCATTTAAGAAAAGATTTATATCAGCAAATTCTTCTTAGCTAACAAAACAACGCACAAACTTCCTCACAATGACAGTAACGATCAAATACGTATTTCATGCCGCGTAAGGCGGTAACTTCATTACGCTTCCCACAAAAAGCCGAGGCAAACAATACCAAACCCAAAATTTCACCCTATACAGTCAAGCCGAATGAGTAGCGCAACACTGATCCCGAAAACTCGTAAATTTACGCATCGTAAATTCCATTTTTACGTCTCGATTCAATAGAGCAGCGTGAGACGCAAACCTTGGCACAATACCGCTTTTAACGCCTAACGACAGTAGAACATTGTTCGAGAAATTTTCTTTAGCCGTAAAAGGGTCGTGTGTAAATACTTCTATTATCATAATCATAACCAGGAGCCAGTGGTACGGAAAATAATATAAAAACCTGAGAATTTACCTAACGGCGGGCCATATGTAGGAAGCCCGACGTGTCATATGGCGCTCATTTGTCTGTCAATGGCTCCACGTGACGGGAATGGAACGGGCGTCCTCGCATCTCTGTTGTTATACAATGAAAATCTCTTATTTACAGCTTTTTGAATATTTTAGTTAAAGAGATTAGCTAAGTCATATTGGCAGTCACATAATTTATTATCAACCACAATATAATCATCAACTTGTATCATGAAATGTTAGGTGACGGTACCCAATAATTTCATGACCTATTATTTCCTATTCATTAAATCAGATCATAGCAATAAGAATTAGATAAAACAGAGGTAAAGGCAAAAGATTCTGGTATAAAGTCTCTCTCCGGTTCTGGTCTCACTTAAATAAACAATCCCATTGATTTCACACACGTTGATTTCTTCTACTCGTCACTTGTTACATACACGTTAAATATAAATTTAATTTATGTGTCATTTCTATAAATATGTATTAGATATGAAATATATTCTAAGATAAGTATAAATTAGTCATAAACGCGTAATATAAATGTTCTAATTTCCAAAGTTTTAATGCTCAATGCATTTACAGAGCATATTGATCAGATTCCCCACAAAAACTCAGAAGTCATGACTGCGTCTAGCGTGAGTCGTACTTTTTCGTAAAAGAGGTATATAGTGTTGCTCTTTGGTGTGCAGGTGGTGCTATAAAACCCATCACAGTAAACAGTAACTAAATGAAATTTGTATTTCTGTAAGGCTTCCTGTAGTTACCAGCGTATCGGTAACCATTAAGCGAACTACAATCAAAATTTTGTGATAATTAAAATATTTTGAGCTACCATAGCCAAAACACATATCTATACAGATATAATTAAATCATGTAACTATGCAGTCTCCTAAAAATCCGCCATTTCTACCTTGCTCCAGTTGCGTAGAAAACAAACAACACGAGCATTACGCACGTGCCAAAACACTGCAAAACGAAAAGTTAAGAGCACATCAGCCCTCGAATTGAGCAATTCAAACTCCCCGCCAGGTGGGTGCGTAAGTAAGCCGACAGACTTGAAATTTCCTTTTTAATCAGCATTCACCCCACCCAGGATTTAATTAAAGCTGCTAAACACTTTACATTGGCAATAATTGTGCTCGGGGCGAAATAGAAATCCGTTAGCAACAATAAATTGGAAATACCGTTTGTGAAGATGCTACGATCCAATTATTTGTTGATAAGGCTGATTTCTCCCGAAATAGGTTCAAGGGTTGTTTTGTGCATCAGCTACCGACATTTACGTATGTTTTGATATCAGAAACGTAAATAGATAATAAATAAGGAAATAAAAAATACTAACTTGAACAAAAAATAGTGCGGACCCAAGACTCCGCAGAAAATCTGACAAACCTTATAAAAAAAAAGTTCAGAAAAAAAATTACTTTCATGAAGCGAAATATATTTTAAAATTTAAAATGCTAATAATATAATGAGTTATATCAATTTAAAAATCTATTAAGTATGAAGCTACTTACTTACGAATAAGATTACTTTGGTTTCTATAGTAACCTAGTATAGATTTTTTTCTGTAATGACGTAAACAGATCAATTTATATGCGTTTTGTGGCATTTGTAATCTAACTATTTTTTTTACTACAAATGTAATAAGTATATTTGTTTGTATCACGTAAGTTAGGTTGGATACGAATACCAAGAAAGGCTATGGGGAAGCATACTCGCCTTAATTATGTTATTTCTTGCATCATAAAAGATCCCAGACTCCTTTTAACGGTCCAATTAAATGATATATTCACTACCTTTGACTGCCGTAAGCAACCCTATTCAAAAGGTTTATTTTGACAGCACTGTTCATTCGTTACGGGAGGGATTAAATGACTTTCGAGACATCAAACGCTATATTTCTACAAGTACTTGGTAATGTTTGTTATTCTCGTCATTGATGTATCTAATGAATGTACGTAAATTTAATAATAATTAGAAAATAAAATCTTAATTCTATTGAATTCTACTAATATCAAATGTGAAAGAACTCTGCCTGACTCCCGTTAATAACAACGGTATTTGGTACTACAATATATATAATTACATATACATTTAAGTTATCTCTGATTTTTTAGAAACAATAATATAATAACAATATTTAACACCGTGTGTAAATCAGGAATAATTTATGAAACTTAATTGTATGATGCTATATATTTGCCTATAAACATTCTCCTATAGAATCCGATGGAAGAAATATTGTAAAAGAAAAGTTAGCCCGTGTTGCCAATAATATGTTTCTGTAATTTGAGAACAATACTATACACAAATTCCCTGATAATATTATGTTCAGTTTAAGTTGGCTTTTGGTAAAATGTATTACGCTTAAGAAGTTATATTAAGCTATACAATGTTACATTACAGCGTATGAATAGGGCTCCATAAATCATTTCGACAAACTTTAATTTTTTTTCTAGCAAATAACAAGAAAACTCTTGGCTCTTCATCTCACCTGATGGTAAATGATGATAATACAGGGTGGTATTGAGCTACATTTAGATTCATCGACCAGTCGTCGAGAAACTAATGACTATCTTACCTCTAACTTTCAGAAAATGAGAGACAATGTCATTATATCAGCAAAATTTCAGAAGCCCTACCATCAACCCAACCGAGCAAAAAACATTTGTACTCGTAGGCAACTGAACCCCAAATCTCCCAACATCAACACCCGGTGGCTTTAACCACCATATATGAGGAGGTTGACTGTTATTCAGAACTAAAACCAGGCTTTTGAGAACAATGAACAATGTTATTTTGCCATAAATATAACAATAAACTGTTGAACATTAATTAAAATTGACTCAATAAATTTAGTTACCCCCTACGGAGGATTAGAGCGTTGGTTGGAGCGTTGCTTAATAATTTGGTTACTTGAGCATTCACTTAACGTCTTCGGAGAGAGTAGCTTTCGGCTTGTGGCATTAAATGTTAGTTAGGATCACCTGCTTTCAATGCACAACTTGTACCTTTTCCCTATTGGGTCTATACACTTATATCGTAATTATAACAGATTGAAATTACAGACAATAACTACGGAACGTAGACGTGCTCGGAAATAATGTACGAACCGAATCACGTAAATGTATTACAATATGTTTGTTTCTACGGTACGTAATTTAAGAGCGTGACGTTAGCTACGCAGGCACATTAGGGAATGTCGTACTCCTAGATATTCCGAAAATCAAGATGGAAAATCTCCCATGGAATAATTTTTAACTCTCTTCAGTTCAATGAGTTGAGAATTAGAACCAAGATCCAGCGTAGCTACCATGAGTTTACATTCGTTTGTAGTCGATATCGACATCATAAATTTTGGTATGAATAGGCACTGTACTCTAGCTGAAACGTAATAAACTATAATTGACCAGTTTTTCGTTATCATGTTGACATGACTTCTGTTGTGCACTATACTTCAAATGCCTATCGAAGACGATGGCGATCTTAGTAGAGCTGCAGATGAAGCAAGGACAAAAGATTTACTATCTGTTCCTTGTACCGTGGATCCATTATTTTTATCTTTTCTTACAAATTTCTGTTTGAATCAAACATTATATAGTGTCCGTCTTAGATATGTTATTTAAATTAAGTCATACTTCATATTCAAATCAATTTAATATCTATATTGGATACACCAAATTCCTTCTATTATCTTTTTGAAATTATAATGTAGTAAGCTTCCATAAAATATTTAAAAAATAAATATGAACTATTTAGGTTTTACTTTTGTAAGTATGGTATAGATTACTTAAAAAATATCGACTGTTAAAATATGATGCATATTAGGTATTGTAAATACTTTTGTAAATGTGATATATCTGCTTAATATTAAGATAACTGAAACGTGCTGAAACTTCCAAAACTAATAAAGTTCAAACTGTCATTCGACCGGTCCCTTACGTCTCAAGCGTATACTAAAGGATTGAGAGCTGTACGACAAACACTCCATCTTGTATTCATAGCCTGAAGAGATAGTGAGAATAAAGTCAAGTATATAGTAACAAGATTTAAATAGAAAAATGGCAAGGAACAGGAATAAAACGCAATAGCACAAACAGTAAGGTTTTGGATTAATATTTAAGTTATATAATTACAAATACATTTAATGTTCACTTATAATTAGATAATGAATACAAGAATCTATATCTAATCGGCAAACTATACTAGAGTATTTATTAACTTTATTGTGACTTTCAATTAATCGCTGGTGCTGAAGTACATAGTTATACGAAATAAAAAACAAAATCCTCATTAATTTGTACGATTCCTATATTTCTTCGTTAAATATTTTCTTTTCTTACATATACATATATACTCACATATATCTAACGCGTTGGGAGTAAGTAGAGTTGAGGATCACAGTTTTCCACCTAAATGATGCAAACTACTTCCCTATAGTTTCCTCAACTTTCCTTAATACTTTCATGTATTGTATTCAAACTCTTCAGCTTTTTAATATTGATTATGAAAAAAAATGATAAAATATTAATTACCGTTACTGTAATACAGCACATAACCTTTCTTCCTTTGCAAGTTCAGTCAAACATATTTAAATTGTGGTCCCAAAATAATTTCAGTTTTATTTATGAACTTTCGAAGCCAAGTAAGCGCAAGGAGACACTCGAGCGTACTTCACTTCCAATTAGTTTACAAACTTGAATGAATCATGTCGAGTCCTTGAGCTATTCCGATTTAGACCAGCTCGAACAAATTTTCCCGTGGCTCGTGGAGCGAACGCTGCCAGAACATTGGGGTAAACACTCCATTTTCCATTCACAGAAATGAGAGTCAGAAAGACATGGACGCAAATTAAGATGGAAGTGCCGTTAGGGTAGCATCTTAGTTAACTAAGATTTATCACATTATTTTATAAATAGTATCGTGACTTTATTACGAAAGTTACGCAGACTTCCTTTCTTTTTTCTGACTTTCTTCCTAAGTTGAATTTTTACTGTGATGAGATATTTAACAAACATACAATTATCCATCACTTTAATTAACCGATACGTTATAAATCGCGTTCCTTGAATCCGAACTAGCTATATCAAATAGTATGTGCGCATAATTGTATGTTTATTATATCTGGGGCTGTAATTATGAGTATATTAATTAAGTCAGATTGAGTGTACCTACATAAGTTATTTGAAATTATTGACAGTTATTAAAATGCAATATACGATAAGAAACCTAAGAAGCTTATTTCATTTATAAAACTAACATAATATATACTCGTATAACAAATAGTCCAATGTACAAAGGTAAACTAATTTTCTCTAACATATTTCTTCAAGCCAAATTATGTAATATGATAATGTTAGGTATATCAACGTGCGAAGAATTTATATATGATAAAAATGAGCTTGCTGTTCCAAATTTTAGATTACATAAAACTCATTCTTGGGGAAATGTATGACTTTTTATAACAAGTTACCACACAATATTGTTAATCTACCTCTTAATAAACTAAAAACTCGAGAAAAATAAAATTTTATGAGCAAAGGATATTATCGAGTCCAGTATTACTTGGATGATCGAAGTGTCTGGGACTAAACAACCCTCGCTCGTTTAAGTAAACAAATTGTTAATAAATTCTTAGGTAATTGTGTAACATAATAATATGTATATTTAACTGTACCTATTATAATAACATTTATGAAATTGTTGCTATATTTGTTTAAAAAGGCTGATAAGTTTCTTGCGCCCACTCCTTTGTTTAAATGACAAAACGGCGGTTGCAGTGTCCTATAGATAATAACCTGAACTTTTAGTATTATATGTTACAGTTTTAGTGGTTGTGAGTAATCATGCTCTCTTTAAAGTCTCTTCGGCAGTGTCGTGTGAGGCGGGTCGTTACGTTCCCTAAAACATGGTTGAGCGAAGCGATGGCTGGTTCATGCGTCATGCTCATGAACGGGTGCTGCCAGCGGAGATGAGTGTGCTCTTTGCTAGACTGGGTACTATTTATTATAATTTAAATTTAACTTTAATATATTTCTTTTAAAACTGTATGACACGGCATTCCTAATATAGGCATGTTTTAAAATTATATTTATATTAGTTATATTTCCTATATTATGTAATGGAAAGTGACTTCATGAATTATCCATATTAAAGTCATTTTCCAAATGGACGACTCTGTATCTATTTAATACAGGGAAAAAAAAATCTGCCAACCTTGAGTTTCTTGCCGTCTTGTAACAAGTCTTGTAACAGCCTAGACTGAATAAATGATTTTGAATTTGAATATATACATATATATATATATACAAAAATTGTGTTATACCACATACATGTTATTTGCAGCTTAAAAAAAAATTTAGTACATTAATTATCATTATATACAATACATTTTATTAAATATATATATTATGTAAATACACACATATTAAACATATGTTTTTCTAATGACACACTGAAAAGGAAGTGTTCTTTTAAGCGGCACTTAAAGAATTGAATAGTGGGTTCCACACGAACTGAAAAATTCCACAACTTGGCAAACTTGCGGAGGAGGATTGAATTGTTTCCGAGAATATCCAAGTCTGCTCTGGTAATTAATAGGCTTCGAAATCACTGAACCGATTTTGATTAAAAAATGATATGGAGATATTAGGGGCTGTATGGAACAAAATTTTTACCAAGGTAAAATATGTTTATTTTCTTGAAAGTGTAAAATGGATTTTGATATAAATTCGTAAAAATGGTTTCGAGATTAGAAATAGAATATAAGATAATTTTTCCTGTGGGATATATCCCATAAATACGAAATAACATGGGCGGAAAGCTAAAATAAATGTATTAAGGTACTCTGTATGTGTTATTGATACGACATCCAGTTAATATGACGCCGTGTGGCATGACCTCGACATAATTTGCTTCTATACCCGGTGCGATAACAATAACTCCACTCTAACGTTTCTCCGACACATATCAAGATAAATTTTGTAGTCAACGACACATTAAGGCGAATGTCTCCCTTGTCGCCAGAGCATAAGATATATAGTCTCGATTTGTGTTAATCCCAGAACTTGGCATTGTTTGAACATTACCTATTAAAGATCTTCACTATTGTTAATTGGGAACACTTTGGATACATACAAAGATAATAAGATTATCTTGACAAGTTATATATATATATATAAATGATCACGATAGATTTATGCTAAGTTAAGAAAAATGCAGATTTTTTGAACGTTTGAAATATCTCCAAATTTTAAAGAATTTTGGTATATTGTTTGTACTCTTAGATCACCTCACAGATGGCTTTTACAATTTTATCTTGAGAACTGTTTGGAAAAGGCGATAACATGATGCGTCTTAAACGTAACGGCGTAAACGAATGATATCAAACACCTATTTCACTAAATTATTGAGTATTATTTTTAAATTATAGCTACTGTACTAATATTTATCTTATATCTTAATATACTATTTTTTTTAACATATAGAAGTGACATATAAAATTATTCTAAACATATAAATAAATGTAACAATTAATTACGAAGACGCTGAAATTCTAACTGATAGAACGTAAGAAGAACTAAACTAAGTAAGAAATAAACTTTCACCTGAACTTCAACAGCTGGCGCCGCCGTTGGTGTTGGACAAAACTAGCTCCTCGTCCTCCTAGCTAGTCTCGAAAAAACAGATAACAATTTTTATTGTAATTGTACACCTCCAATTACGTTACGTCATTACTGGCATCAGTTATTCATTTTCTAACAATAATACAATTAAGTAGATAAACAATTTGTCTGGTTATTATGTGTTGGGTAATTTTCTCTTTGGTCAAAGTGTTTCGCCATACTTCATTGTGATCTTCATACTTTTTTTTCTACCTTGATGATAGTCTGCTAGTCTTGCGTATCCAAATTCAATCAGCTTGTCTGCTATACGCTAGAGGGTATAGCAGACAAGCTGATTGAGAGTCATAAAATATCTATTCTCTTTCCGGCTAAACAGACTATATTGATACGGTAACAGAGGCCATGACCGCTTGGAAACGGGTTAAAACAATATTGAAACAGAGACAACGCTATATTACAGCGTATAGCGCTATCTAGCTTGCACTACGGTCTGTTTTATGATTTGTCCTTCTGATTTCATGTTATTTACCTAAATTATCTTCTTTAGCTATTTTGCTATTCTACTATTATGTGCTAATAGAAACTTCTTCTGATATTTTAATAGAGATTCCTCTTCTTCTAGTATAGTCCATCCTATGCAACACAAACGTGTGCTAAAGTCAGGCTTTATTAAAACACAATAAATTACTCCAACAAAGAAAATGTGGATACAAACAAGTAAAGACTTGCCGGAAACTATTTCATTCGATAATCTGTAAAGATAAATTGTGTTGAAGTGAGTGTAAGTTGTAAAAAATCATCTAATAATTAAATGTAAATGAATCGTTAACTCACAAATATGATAGTATTCATAAGACTATTTGCGAATGAAACAAAAGAAAAAATGTAACAGCAACCTTCCGGAACATTCACGAAAATTGTCTCATGTATTCTGATGAAACTTTTATTCGAGAATAATTCGAGTATTCCGAACCCTTAACCTCAAAACTTATATTGCGTGAGCGAGTAAGCCAAAAGCCGAAAAGTTATTTAAAAAGTTTTGTCAATCAAAGACATGTCAACCGCAGATCATCTTCACGCTTGACTCCGATGCGAAAGACAATTCTTTTATAAACAAAGAACATTTTTTGTTCTTAATATTCGTAATAAAAAATAATAAGTACCATTACATGGGTCACTTATTTATTTTATTCAATATATCTCATATCTCTCCGCACCGAGGGACATAAGCCTACACTATATTAGGGAGATTATGTCTTAGGTCTAATTCAGACGTATTACAGAATGAGACTCAAACTTAAATATCTGATTGAGTACAGTTAGAAAGGAATGGCGCTGTATGGGGTCAATAGAACCAACGCTTTCTAACTGTACTAAAGCAAAAAAAAATTAGTTTGATTTTAGAATCCGATCCTTTGTCAATCTCACTGATCTAGCGGATTGCTCGACTTCACGTACGATGTTCGGGATTTAAAGCATTGCCTAGCAACGGAAATGTCTTTTTAGTAATAAGAATATTAAACAATTAATTTTAAGAAGAGAAAATATATCTTAGTTATTTTTTACAATTTCTTTTCTTTTTTTCTAATTTTATCCGGTTCAGTTTGGACCGCAATGGAACCGGATCCCAAACATATGTACGTCTTTGAATTTCATCGCAGGTGTACGCAGATTGCGTAACGTTTTCCTTTGTTATCGGAGAGTCGGATAAATATACATAAGAAACACAAATATGAAAATCATATTGATGCATGTATAATCGACCCTCCCATTTCTAATCGGGCTACTTCAAGCCTTTGGCGATGAAGTTACTGATATATTTTTTAATATAGTGTACTAACCGATCTGTTACAAACCGTGATATCAATGTAAGGGCTCTTCATAATCTCCATAATAATCTTATGTAATAATAACTAAAACAATTGTTTAGATTTTTATTGAATTATGTTGTCACTAATAGACGAACACAATAATACTGATTCATATTGTAAATTTATTGTGAAGCTTATTATAATTGCGATTTAAACAATCTCAGATTATTTTAAAATCAACAACAAACTTAAAACAGACATTTGAAGCGCAATTTCTCTTGAAAAATTTCAGAAATCCATTTCTTTGGGCTTATCTGGCTTTAAGTTATCAGATAAAAAATATTTATGAAAGAACTTTTTGATAAGATTTATTATTTAAAGGATGACTGGCACTGACTTAAACGACGAATTATACGAACGATTGAATTCTTTGAACTTGACATGGTGGCACCTTTATTTTTTTTTTTGTTCCCCTGAGGAAAATGCATTAAATTGCATACCCCGGCTATGGCGAGCTTATGTGGGGCTCTAGAAGAGGCCTACCCACTAAAAACCTCAGGGATGGCCTTCCTCAGGCATGTAGGGAGCTCCCGGGAACACAAAGGCCACTTCCGAACCAGCCTCTTCTCTAGAGGGGAGCCCTCCTCGAAGCTACCACCTGTCCCCTCCACCGACGACGACGGAATGGTCCATCCCGGGTCGCCGTATCGCGACTTCTCGCGCCACCCGCTGAATGGTGGCACCTAGTATTCAGTTATTTATTTAAATTCTAAATAACATTTCCTTATTGCACCTTATTCTATAGACATGTAGTTCTTGTCTGTGATTTGATTTTCGTGCTTGAATAATTAATTTTTTACAGTGATTATGAAATAGTCATATGTACCTAGCTTTAATGGAGAATTATAATCTAACTAGATCCGATTTTTCAAGACACGTTCTTGTCTCTAGGTTTCAAATAAATTGAATTAGATTTTTTGTTTGATTAGTTGTTTTTTATCGGAGTTTCCCACAGGAAACAGCTATTTTACTCTCAGGAAAAATATTGCGTAATTTCTTTCTTAAGTCGCATACTAAATTTAATTAAAATCGGTTCAGAAGTTGTGTCGTAAAAACCAAACAGATAAACAAACAAACAGAGTTACTTTAACATTTATAACAGTGGGGATTTTATTAATAAAATTCAAAGTCTTGTTGCACCTTTTAATCTTATAGAAAACCTTAAAATCTTCGAGTCTCAAGAAACCTTAAACCTATATATTTGAGTCGTACGTTAATTAGTCAGTGAGTCAAGAATCAGTTTCTTTTTCCTTATGTGGGTATTCCGATTACAAAGCATTAATCAAAGTGAATAAGTAACATCAAACTTGATGCTTATTCATGTGTATCGATAATAGTAGACAATATTAAGGTCATGAAAAACGATTCATAGTTAAATTGTTAAAGTTCATTGGCTTTTCTGAATGCGGCAGATAGCCTTTTATCAAAAATACAAAGTTGATAGATTAGTCAGCAACACGTACAAGTTACCCGGCCCGTAATAATCCAGTAATGTAACGTTCCAATATGCCAAAGCGCCATTCAAACTTCTCACATACTTTAGAAATTCACATCGCTTATGAAACTTCGTGAGAAGTTGCTAACTCACGCTCAAAATTTTAAATTAGGCCAATGTGTTTAAAGAAGAGCACCCTCGGCGCGGTAAATGCGTCAAACTTTCAAAAATAGCACTTTCACATGGAATTCGTAATTAATTTTATGATAATGCGTCGTACAGGGGTCCTTTGGAGGGCCGCTTTTTTATTATTGTCGGGTGCAAATACTTCGTCGGGTGACATTATACGAAAACGCCAAATCTCTGCACATGAACCGCGTAATATTAACTAACATTCAATGTTTAGGTAAACATACAAAGAGGTCTGTAGTTGGCAGGTCTGTAATTATGATTGTAGAATTAAGCCACTTAATTATAGATCTATTATATTTTTATCATCCCTATAAGGAAAAAGAAATAAATTTTGATGTCAAAATTTTGGCATAAAACATTAAAATCAAATCCAGCCAAATATGAGCACTGATGACTCCGCAAATAAATTTATAGTTGCTGTTTTTATTGTGATGCAACTTCAAGTTACGGTTTCCAGATTTCTCTTATACTATCTGACGTTTCTTCATAATAGAAAATGATTCTTGTTTAACGGGAAATCCTCAATAGGTTTTGATTTTCTTGAGAATGTCAAAATATGTGATATAAACGGAGCAAAAAAGGTTATCTTTTGATGACATCGACTTGGAAGTATTGACTTAAGTATTTAATATTAATTTAAAACCTCCACAGATTCCTGTGACATTTTCTCAGTTAATCTTGACAAACGACAGGCCTCTAAGAATCAACGTATACACGTGTATTGCTACGACGATTTTTTTAACTGGGTTCAGTTACTCTGTACTCTGGTAATTTTATCTACTTTCAGTTGAACGATTAATGTGAAATTTCTCACACGCTTTTAATTATAATTACAATACAGTTATGTTCAGTATGCATTAGAAATGCAAGATGACTGTTAAAACGGTAGATATTTTTTTTCAATCGCTTAACATCAACACTCAAGTGAAGTGGTTATTGTGTTAAGAAAGAAATTGTTACATAACAAATATCAGTCGATTATATTTCAATAAAAATATTATTAAACATGTTAATATATTATTACTCATTTTGCACATTTTTTAACATGCAACAAATGTGTACCATATACTTAGTTTAAGTTTTCCAAGCAATTCAGATATATATTACACCATTATTTTAAATTTTGAATTCCTCATTCTTAAAGCATCGTTCTTTTTAAGCCATAACATAATTATGGACGAGAAAATTGAATAGAAATACAGACTGTCCTCTATAAACAAAAAATTGTAGAAATCAAATCAACGAAGAAGTGAAATGAAACATTATGTCACTAATTCTCACTTGAGAAATTTAAAACAATGGATGTCTTGCAACGGGGTCCTTTCCAAAACTTCCAAATGACAAACATCTATACAATTTCTCTCGACTTTAATCAAAGACCTCGAAGTCTTGTTTCGCCATTTGTTTTCGCTTTAACAGAAAAGTTTTTAATTGGTGCCTTTCCTTGTTCTTGTCTGGAGGGATGTATTGGCTACCTTCTATTTGTGGTGCAGTGACCTAGTTTTAATGTAATACCGAAACAAAACTTTTCTTGGTAAAATATCTATAGGTATGCATTGTTCGTTTATGAAAGAACCAGAGAATACCTTGAGAGATATTGATTTTGACTTAACCAACTGAATCAGATGCCCGATAGTTGTTTTATGGTCAAATGAGAAAACCAGCTTAATCTCAAGAATCGAACTGTGGTAATTGCCAGAGATTGCAAGCAGATTGGCGACAGTTCATTGAGCCTATAATGGTGCAGTAATATAATAGGAGACTAAATGCCGTTTCCGTTCCCATTGAGTAAGTAGGATCTGAAATTCTGAGAGAAAATTATTATTACTTTCCCTCCGAATCAGTAGCCGTTATTAAAAATTATATGCAATTAGCCTGTAAGCACTTTGTACTTACAGAAAATTTGTTATTTTATTTGTTTTGTTCATCATAGATAACAATACTAAAATAGATTATTAATCTTTCATCTTTCTTGAATTTATCACAGTTTATCCATATTCATCAACGTATACCTAAGTAATTATTTCTTATAATTATTACAAGATAGACTAGACAATATGTTGTAGCGTTTTATTATGATAGTTAAGAAAAAAAAGAAATTTGCCAGCTAAGATCAGGGTGTGGGTATCATCCTTATCGGAATCGAACCGACCTGGTGATATATGTAGATATTTAGGATTAATGATATGGGCGCCTCCACATAAATACAAACAGACCTTCAAATGGTTAGGTGACAAAATCAACCAAGAAATTTATATATGAAAGGTTATAATTAACATTTTAAAAACGATAACATAATTAGAATTTTAAAAGATAATATTTAAATACAACAAAAATATATATAATCGTCCACCAATTAATGGTCACGGTATTTTGCACACGTTACACTTATAAAAGTTCACAGTTGAGCTGAGCCATCCTCCATTCGTCACCCAAGGTGAATGTCACGAAAGAAAAACTAATTTCTTCAAAATACGGTGGTTCACACACGCAAAATAGTAAGAATGGTAAGAGGTCACCTTAAAGTTGGAATTCCATCGGTGATGGCAGGGATTCCGTTGATGAGCAAGACAACCTACATCACCGCATGGCTGGGTGCATAAAGTCACGTTGGGATGAAACGGCCCAAACGCCCTATATTTGAGATGGTTCCGAGGTATACCGTGAACCCTACGACAATGTACAAAACATTTAATTTCTATCCCACGAACATGTGGGGAAATCTTTAAGGTTGAACAAAAGAAGAAGTCACAACTCACCATTATCTGGGATTGCTGGACGAAACAATTATGGCATTAAGCCGTTATTAAAAAATATTAAAGGTAAAACATACTAAAAAAAAAAATAATTTATCTCCACGGAGGCCTAAAGCGGCACATCCGCCAGGAGAGGAACGCCGAAAGACCCATCTTTCGCGTCCTCCTCGCCGTCGTCAAATGACAGCCAAGACTCGAAATAGCTAATAATAGGAGGGATCACCATAGATCAAGCCGTCCCGTTCCGAATTGGAAGTATCACAGAGTGAAGATAAGGCGGAATGGTCCAACAAGGAGAAAGAAACGAAAACTTCTTTTAATAAACCAAAACAAAAGAATTTGTTTTAAGTAAACTCCTAATAGATAATATTAGGTATATATTAGTTATGAAAATATGTTGGTTTTACTATTACAGTCCATGGCTTCACCCTATCAAACCTCTACAACCATAGATCTGTATATTGAAATTTAAGTTCTAAATTACAATTCCAACTAAAACTCCTATCACAGACTCAACACCATCTGTATGCTGATTAAATGGATACAGTAACTAAATGTTTTGTCCCTAAGTCCATCTTGTTATAAGTAAAATTTATGAAATATAAATTAAGACAAAAAAATTGCACTTATGCTGAGGCTGTACAGGTTACGATCCCTTCACTCTTACTTCCACTTAAAAGGTTAACAAAGAAACTAAACATCTGTCACAAAATCCTAATAGGACAGGTAAACAAGAATTAAATTTGTAAATCAATAATTAAATTAAAAGCATTTTGATGATTAAATTGTGCTGAAAACTTAAGTAAAAAATAACACGTTACAGTACCGTTCCAGGTGGGAAAAGAATTATTTTATTTAAAAATTAAAAAATTTAAATAAAATAATTCGTAAAAAATACGAAGTGTAAAGAGTATTTTTGTGGCTGACTGTACCGATGATAGTTACTTCTACAACATCCCTCTTGCTATTTAACAAAAGAACTCAAAAAGCAAACTAGGAAATCACTCAATGTCAATGAACTCATAATACACACTATTACATCCAATGTGTAAATACTACCATGTTAAAATAACTAATCTTAAACTTCCTAATTTCAAAAATACTTCAACATCATCTACTAGGTTTTTACTATAATAGAACATCATTACAAGTAAAGCGAATTCTATATTGGTTTGTCTTGCAAAGTAGGACAATTAATGTATAAACTACATATTAAGTTTTCAGATAGGTGAGAATAAGATTTCTAGTATGTAATTTAATTATAAACTAATAAGTATATTATTACCAAGAAAAATCAAAAAGAATGGTCTAACCCATCAAGGCAGCTACATGTATTATTAACTTTTTGTAAGTTGTCGCCTAGACAAAATGAACAAGAACGCTCAGTGCTGCAAAATAATTACAGACTTAAATGGCTTCAACTCAAAGGAAAGTAATCATTAATTAATACAAGGCTGAATACACTCAATGTGTAGTAACATAGGTGTATCAAGTATTTAAGAAGAAATAGATTAGTGTTAGAAAATAAAAAAAAACTAACACTTAACTTTTTTAAAGTTGTCGCCTAGACAAAATGAACAAGAATGCTCAGTGCTGCAAAATAATTACAGACTTAAATGGCTTCAACTCAAAGGAAAGTATTAATTAATTAATACAAGGCTCAATACACTCAATGTGTAGAAACATAGGTGTATTAAGTACTTATGAACAAATAGATTAGTGTTAGGAAAGTAAGAAACAGAAAGACCTAACACTTAAAGGTAGCTACATGTACTATTCAACTTTTAAAGTTGTTGCCTAAACAAAATGTTTATGCTGCAGATAAATACAGACTTAATGGCTTCAACTCAAATGAAAGTATTCATTGAACAATACAGGCTTATTTTAATGAAAAGTAAGTATTTAAAGTGCTTGGAGTATCTACCCAAGACACTTAACATAGTAATAAGTTAATGTGTTTATCATTTTCAAAGTGTATAAATATTAAGATTAATCTAAATTAACATTATTAAGGAATGCTCAAAGAGTCATGAAAGGAAATACATTTTGATAGCACACTTTAAAGAAATTATTTTAACTTATTAAGTCAGTAGGACATTCGCCTGGTCTGACTATATCTTTTATGTGCCAGCGGCCTAAGGGTTTACCTCTCTACCGTTTTCAGGGTGAAAACCACAGGAGAATGTTTCTCTGTGATGACACATTTTTCGAACTTGGGGGCTAGCTTTGCAGAGAAGTGTTTGGCTGCATTCGAAAGAGGAAAGCATCTTTTAAAAACTATTTGCCCTACTTGAAGTTCGACATGACGCCTTCGCAAATTATAATAATGAGAATTTTTTATATGTGAATTTTTAAGATTGACCCTTACCTTATTAAATATTGTATTTAAGTCTTTAAGAGAATCAGAAAATTTATAAGTGTTGTCTACCATAATTTTTTCAGAATCCACAGGATAATCCAAATTATAAAGTGAACCATCCAGGATCATCTCCTACCATGTGACAGAAAGAAAGGGGTGAATTTAGTACCATCATGGATTACAGTATTGAGAGCACATTGCACCTCAGCTACGTTCTTATCCCAATTTCTATGATCAGAACGCACATATGATGCAAGAGATCTGACAATTTCACGGTTCACATGCTCCGTCTGGTTAGTCTGGGGATGATAAACTGGATTATAAAATAAGTGTGGAACTTTATATTTAATTATTAATTCCTTAAATTCTTTAGAAACAAATTGAGGGCCATTATCAACATAAATATACTTAGGCACCCCATGCGTAAGAAAACAAAGAGAGATGAAATCCCCAAATCAACAAGTCATTTCATATATTTATATATTACTCTATGCAATATAAAAATTGAGTAATAAATCAAAGCATAAGATATCATATAAAAGCTACAATCCATCAGCTTGTAAAAGAATAATAAAGGTCACTGACATCAGCGCCTCTTCACTAAGTGTGTCAGGAAGTTAAAGTCAACAATTATGTATTCAATTAATTAACACTCACAACAAATACAGATACTAATGTGTACCGTTGTTAGTTATTATTAATAAAAATTTGGCAAAAATATGCATAATTACATATTGGAAAATTCCCTGCTTGTGGAAGTTTATCATTGTCACACACCATACATATTGTTAATAATGTGCAAACCAGTTTATATTCATTCAGATGAATAAAGATCAATAAATACATTTGTTACAACAAACCATTTATTTTAAAGAAGTGCATTTCATAAATGCAACAAAGTCAACAACTATGTGTTGAATTAAATAATACTCACAACAAATACAGATAATAATGTGTACAGTTGGTAGTTATTATTAATGAAAATTAAGCAAAAATACGCATAATTCCATATTAGAAGATTTCCTACTAGAGGAAGTTTATAATGGTAACACACCATACATATAGTTAATAATGTGTAAACCAGTTTATATTCATTCAGATGAATAAAGATCAATAAATACATTTGTTGCAGCAAACCTTTTTATTTTAATAGAAATGCATTACATAGATGCAAATTTAGCATTACACTTTAATTACATATGTCAGTGTAATAATTAATTCAAAATTAGTTACCAAGCAGGTTAATATTTGAGATGAAGTTGACATTTAATAAACCTGAGAACATGACTGAGTTCTCAGTCAAGGATATTTATTTAAAAGAAATTAAGTTTCATAATTTGACAGGGATTCACCTTCGAGACGCATCAATATTGAAATCAAAGTAGACTTGAGTACCACTATATCTGGATTAGGGTCGACTACCCTTGACAACCTACACAACAGATAATTACTACGAGACACTAACCTTTCCAACAGACCAGATACAGTACAACTATCACCCGGGATATCTCTTTCAATGTCTGAAACCTTCGGAGTACATATTGTCACCTCCTTAGACTGGTCACAAACACTAAACTGGTCAATGGATTTGAGGCTTCCCCGTCGGGCTAATTTCACTGTGTGTCTGAGGAACTTCCCTAGGTCGTCCGTTGAGGAAGATGGTTCAGCTGGTAAATGTCTGATACTGAGTTCGTGTAACAATTCATCTTTCAAGAGATACTCAACAGAACATCCTGCAGTGATAAAGTCCATGATTAACAATATGCAATGAAATAGTTAAACATTAAAATATAACAGTTGTGTTTTAATACAAAAGTAAGTTAATTATATAAAAATTAAAGTTTAAGTTTAAACAATAAATGTGATTAAAATTAAGTAAGCTAAATGACACAATATTACACAGAAAATGTGTTTAAATTAAGTAAGCTAGTCCACGCTTAAGGATACACAAGTATGTGATTAAGATTAAATTAAGTTAGCTAGACAACGCTTAAGAATACACAAATATGTGATTTAGATTAAATTAGGTAAGCTAGACAACACTTAAGAATACACAATTATATGTGATTTAGATTTAATTAGGTAAGCTTGAAATTAAGACACAATATTATTATTACACATTACATATGATTACATCTGTTCTAGATGTATATTTTTAAGTACAAGTATTAAGATTTGTATTACAACAAAAGTTAAATCACCACCATTTGAAGTCTTCCAGGCCTAACGTTGGGTACGCCAATTGTTGCGTTCTATTTATGATAGTTAAGAAAAAAAAGAAATTTGCCAGCTAAGATCAGGGTGTGGGTATCATCCTTATCGGAATCGAACCGACCTGGTGATATATGTAGATATTTAGGATTAATGATATGGGCGCCTCCACATAAATACAAACAGACCTTCAAATGGTTAGGTGACAAAATCAACCAAGAAATTTATATATGAAAGGTTATAATTAACATTTTAAAAAAACGATAACATAATTAGAATTTTAAAAGATAATATTTAAATACAACAAAAATATATATAATCGTCCACCAATTAATGGTCACGGTATTTTGCACACGTTACACTTATAAAAGTTCACAGTTGAGCTGAGCCATCCTCCATTCGTCACCCAAGGTGAATGTCACGAAAGAAAAACTAATTTCTTCAAAATACGGTGGTTCACACACGCAAAATAGTAAGAATGGTAAGAGGTCACCTTAAAAGTTGGAATTCCATCGGTGATGGCAGGGATTCCCGTTGATGAGCAAGACAACCTACATCACCGCATGGCTGGGTGCATAAAGTCACGTTGGGATGAAACGGCCCAAACGCCCTATATTTGAGATGGTTCCGAGGTATACCGTGAACCCTACGACAATGTACAAAACATTTAATTTCTATCCCACGAACATGTGGGGAAATCTTTAAGGTTGAACAAAAGAAGAAGTCACAACTCACCATTATCTGGGATTGCTGGACGAAACAATTATGGCATTAAGCCGTTATTAAAAAATATTAAAGGTAAAACATACTAAATAAAAAAAATAATTTATCTCCACGGAGGCCTAAAGCGGCACATCCGCCAGGAGAGGAACGCCGAAAGACCCATCTTTCGCGTCCTCCTCGCCGTCGTCAAATGACAGCCAAGACTCGAAATAGCTAATAATAGGAGGGATCACCATAGATCAAGCCGTCCCGTTCCGAATTGGAAGTATCACAGAGTGAAGATAAGGCGGAATGGTCCAACAAGGAGAAAGAAACGAAAACTTCTTTTAATAAACCAAAACAAAAGAATTTGTTTTAAGTAAACTCCTAATAGATAATATTAGGTATATATTAGTTATGAAAATATGTTGAGGTTTACTATTACAGTCCATGGCTTCACCCTATCAAACCTCTACAACCATAGATCTGTATATTGAAATTTAAGTTCTAAATTACAATTCCAACTAAAACTCCTATCACAGACTCAACACCATCTGTATGCTGATTAAATGGATACAGTAACTAAATGTTTTGTCCCTAAGTCCATCTTGTTATAAGTAAAATTTATGAAATATAAATTAAGACAAAAAAATTGCACTTATGCTGAGGCTGTACAGGTTACGATCCCTTCACTCTTACTTCCACTTAAAAGGTTAACAAAAAACTAAACATCTGTCACAAAATCCTAATAGGACAGGTAAACAAGAATTAAAATTTGTAAATCAATAATTAAATTAAAAGCATTTTGATGATTAAATTGTGCTGAAAACTTAAGTAAAAATAACACGTTACAATGTAAAATAATGCTGTCAATTTTTTAACTTTTCTATAACATTAATTTGCAGTACCAATGTAACCAATATCACAAAGATGAATATTAATTTTAGAAAGAGTCAAAAGTTAGTTGCAAATTAAACTATGTAGTATTCTACAAATTATCAATAGAATTGTAATAGGCAAATTCGCATAAACGGTGTTTCCTGGAATAGTTAAAATGTTGTAAAGTCAGAATTATTAAAGCATAAAATATTGAAAACTTCCCGGGCGGTGTGGAGTAAAATATTCAAATCTACGGATGAATGACCTTTCAGTATTCGAGAACCACTTTAAAAGTTAGAGAGAAATGTTCAATGTGCCTATATACGGAAGGAGGCGAGGCAAATGTGTGAACAATAGCCGGGAAAACGTACATTATATATGTGTTTTGTTTGTCAACGAGCGAACGGGGTTTCAGAAGCTGTACATTTAGAACGCAGCTTAACATAAATGCTCGAGTAATAAAGTTAATGAATATGGCCTGTTAACGTCTGGGCCGCCGTTCTTCCTGTTTTTAGTGAGGGTACTATATACAAAAGCTGAGCGCAGCAAATTGGGACCAGTACGCGGCGACATCTTTTTTTATATACCTTTGGCGTATGCGGCTAAAGAAAGATATACAAGTAAGACAGATGTGAATTCGTCTAATTTGTATTGCGGGGTGATTCACAAATTTTCTAAAAAATAAAGATGAATGAATAAGTTGACGGTAGTCTTGTATCTCCGCTAACTTCAGAGCAATATATCTCATATATATTGTTGTAGAACAAGATTTAAAGTAATACAATAAAGTAGGAAGTCAAATAACTTTAAATCATAGTTAAGTTAGTTAAAAAGAAATTATACTAAAACACATTTTACGAACAGGTACATTATGAACGGAGGACGCATTTTAACGAGAGCAAAACGTTACAGTTACATTAAAATTAAACTAAAGGAATGATCACCTGGTAACGAAATACTCATAATTATGTTCCGTTGCGTGGCTCAAGGTTGACCCAATGTTAACTAATTTAGAAATACATGGAAGCCCTTGACCTACTAAGTGAGGAAAGCTAGAAAATCACCATCAACTGAGGTAGAGACATAGAGAAAAAATAAAAAATAAACTTTAAAGCTATGCTTTTGCTAACGTTTTAGCAACGCACTAAATCGCACGAACTATTTTCAAGAGGACACGAATTTAAATTTATTACGGCCTATTGTGTATTCAAACAGAACGAGCATTTCAAAAGGCGACAGCTGATTGGCAGTCGAACCACGTATTCATTCCGATCCAGACAGGCATCGCTGTCGTGGGCTGACGCTCTATCAATTGTATGCTTCCGCCTCCTCTCAAACTTTATCTAAAAAAGAAAATTATTTACTCTGTATGTCAATATCTTTAGACGTTTTCGATGTCGATAATAGTTTTTTTTAACATATTACTGAAACTAATAATGTTTGTTAAGGACAACATGTTGCATAAAATTAAATAAATTCGAAAAAAAAATGGCAAATGGGAATTGATAAATGAAACTCCTTATTCATCAAATATCGTAAATATGTAGGTAAGTAATGTTCCTGTTAATCAATCTTAATATATATATTTCTTGTGTGCGTGTGTATGTGACTGAACTCCTCCTAAACGACTGGACCAATTTTGATGAAATTTTTTGTGTGTATTCCAGGGGGCTTGAGAATGGTTTAGATTCACAATACGGTCACATAGATATTGTTTTTCAGCTAAATTATTTATTTAAAAACATTTGAGACAACGTGAGACAACGTGACATTTGAGACATTTGACATTTGAGACATTTGACAGGACAACGTCTGTTGGGCCAGCTATCTTAATATATATATTTCTTGTGTGCGTGTGTATGTGACTGAACTCCTCCTAAACGACTGGACCAATTTTGATGAAATTTTTTGTGTGTATTCCAGGGGGCTTGAGAATGGTTTAGATTCACAATACGGTCATATAGATATTGTTTTTCAGTTAAATTATTTATTTAAAAACATTTGAGACAACGTGAGACAACGTGACATTTGAGACATTTGACATTTGAGACATTTGACAGGACAACGTCTGTTGGGCCAGCTAGTATAATATAAAATTTTACTGTTACATCTTTTTGTCTGAATAATCGAAAAGTTGGCTTATAGAGCATACCTTTGGTCATTTCAGTCCAAAAATGTACTTCCAGTATTATTAAATAAATATATAAAAACGCTCCAGGGTCAAATCAATTCCACGATTTTATCTACTCGATTAATCAGCGGAAAATTTTACATACCGACATCAATAAAATCTGCAAATTTATTCAAAACCAAATATATTAGGTATAATAGTACCTGTAAGGAATAAAGCAAATATCGACAAGTCGAAATTCAACAAATTGTGCCGCTATGAATGTTATCTCAGTTTGGTGGCAATCGCCGTAGCGCATGTTTCCGATTTTACCAACTTGCATTTACTCAGCAAACAATGATTTTATATTTATACTAGTAATTAGAAAATATTCAAATTAAAACGAATAAATATGTATGGTATGGTAATTTTTTTTAATAATAATAATACTTTATTAATTAAAAATATATACATTTTCATCTACACACAATGCTTACTTACCCTCCGTACTAGTTATTAACTGTGTTACGGCAAGGTAATGAATGACGATAGTCCTATCAGTGGTATACATTTTTGACCGATAAAAATAAAACTTCACTTATACTATTAACAGACAATATGCCATATATCTATTCAAAATCAAAATCAGAGTACGTCCTTATAAATAGGATCATTTTCTTTAATACATACAATGTACAACATTATACAATGAAGACAGTATATTATAATATTATTTGAAAAGATTTATAATGAGGTGAGAAGATAAGAAAAAACTGGCGATGAGAAGTAAATCACGTACAACAAGCACATGCGGAAAAGGTAGTGGTCAAACGAAAGGTTGGATTAGAAAGGTCATTGTTTATTATGAGGTTACACTACCAACAATTGATAATATTGAAGCTAGAAGTCAAATGCGGCCAAAATTCATTAGAAGAAAATTTTGTGAAAAATTTTATAGTTTTGGCTGGGAGGTGTTAATATAAATCTTAAAATTATCTCGATCTGAAATCCTTACCCAGTGCCAAGATAAGTTCACGCGAGGACTTGTCGCTTTATTACGTACTTTGGACTACTAAACTTTGTACAGCAACGGGTTCATGTGACTACTTGTATTAGGGCTAAAAGTTATCCATTAAAGTGACTCATAATATATGTTAGATAAATGTTCTTCGTTATGGTAAGCAAAAAGGAGTTACGCAATTTCGTGGGATTCTAATAGTCAATATTTGAATTGCTCAAAATTCTTGATATATTTCAAATTATTATTTATTATTTACTAGCATGCACACACTTAAATCCAAATACATGTTTACGAACAATTGTTCAATATCTAACTAATCTAAAAACAAAGTCGAACCCACAGTTAACGGGAAATGGCTATAAGTTATGCTATACAGATACACATTGTTTTAACTCTGCTCTAAGCGGTCGTAGCAAGGTTCCTGTGCGTCACACGCTAGCATTGACTCCCCAATCGATTCTGCGACTGCCCAAAGTACCATGAGTGTGTACATTGCTAATTCATTCAAGTGCCTCAAGGCTCTGAGGCTTTATACAACGGGGTTCCATGGAAATCTAAACTATTAATTGCTGAATATACTATTAATGGCTGAATAGTTTGCTTATTTCTATAAAATAATTAAATCAAAATTTCGAAAACTTCAATTTTTATAGATTACGTAATTTCAATAAGAATAAGAAAGTGTTAGTTCGCAATTAATAAGAACAGTAAATTTTAATTGGAATTCATAGAACAATCTTTATTGAAAATTGACATTGCATACTCACTAAAATTAACCCCTTCACCTGGTCTCTAGTTAGATTATACTCCCTTACTTACCTGTAAACGAATAATTTTACATATAGCTAATAAATATTTATTAAAAATTCTATAATATCTAAGAATCATAATATCATTATATTATATATGTCACCAGAAAATAACAAGATCCGTAAGTTTATTAATCTACTAGGAAGTTTATAAGCTTTCGTAGAATTCTAAACAGGAGATAAATTGTAATATTTTACGTCCACATTTTCGTAAATTGATAAAGTTACTGAACTCACTCGTAAAATAATAAGTAAGCAATAACAAAACGCTACGCGTGATCTGATTGGTTGACTGTCACGTGTCACTTCTCTTCCTCGCGGCCTTAATAATAAAGGCTTTCGTATTACACAATATCTGTCGTCTTATTTAAATAGAGCAAAGTAGTGTTCATTAGTGTATTTTGTAAGATTATTCCTGTATTTTAGCTAGTAACTGTTAAATAGTTTATTGAAACTGATAATAGCAAACTCAACTCACTACATCCGTGCCAGAGAGGAACCAGGCATTGTTGCTTCCGATTTATAGTTTGTCAAGTCTGATTGTACCAAAGTCTATGGACACAAGCATTGCCACTATGAACATTGACCAATAAGAGAGCAGATGTGTTATTTTACGTATTTCAAAGAAGCGTATATTTAAAAGAGTTTCCGTGATTGGTCGAACAATATAAAATTTTACGAATAATAATATAAAAGTTTATAAATTTACCGTGTGACGTCGGAAATTGATAATTTTACGAAAATGCGCATGTAAAATAATACAATTTATCTCCTGTTTAGAATCCTACGAAAGTTTATAAACTTCCTAGTAAATTGATAAACTTACGGATCTTATTATTTTCCGGTGACATATACACCTATATTCAGGTACAAATACTAACGTCTCTTAATCATGGCGGCGGGAAGAAATGACAGTTATCCATTTACTACGATCCAAACATACTTCCCAACCTTTCTAGACTTTTATTAATACTTTCATGCTCGCTCGTCGGTTACGGGTACTCTTGACCTGACTTTCTTTACAATATATCAACTATTTGGTTCAAGTATGTTCATCTAGGTCATCCCCTACCACACGGCGGTGCTCCCGACGACACGTTCGAGCACACACTATCAGTGTGCTCGGCGTGGCAGCAACAGCGCAGCGAACAAACCGCTGCGCTGGGAACAGCAACCACTCGCTGCCGGCGGGCGGTGGCCATGCTCCGCGGAGGCGGAACGGGAGGCTGTCGCCTCCTTCTGCGAGAGCGTCATCTCGCAGAAGGAGGCCGCGGAGAGGGAGCGGGAGGAGGACGTCGAGGCCGCTCCCCTCCGCCGCAGATGGATTGGTAGGCGAAGGCGGGCACACGCAAGCGCGGTTTCCTGTCTAGTGACCCTACGTGAGGCTGCGTGCGCGTCCGGCTAAGCGCGCACGCCGTGGTGAAGTCTCTCTGTCTGGGGACTGTCCAGGGGTTCTCGGACAGTTTTCCTTTGGCGGTGGCTTGACCACCTGTTGGTCGAGCCGGCCCCGAGACACATGGCGGTCGAATCGCGAGAGCGCACCCCGCCATGTGCCCCATATGGGCCCAGAGAACTCGAGGGGCTTTTAGTGGGTAGGCCGGTCCTCTTGACCGGAGAGCCCCACATACGACTGCGTCTTGCCAGCGCGGTGTCATGGTGCACAAGGTTGCATTTCCCCCCCTCAAAAAAAAAAGTCATCCCCTACCAACTGGCGCATATTTATATATATTTGCCTTATGAATTTATTTCGTCAGTCGGCCTTTTCTACGTGTTCAAACCAACTAGCCATTTCCTTTTTGATTTTTATACTCGTAATGACAGCTTTTTTTAGACCGCACAATTTCGCAATTTATTCTAATATATATAACTAGCAGTAATACTGTGTTAAAAACCCTCATTTAAAATACTAGCTTTCCGCCCGCGCTTCGCCCGCGTTATATTCGAATTCCCACAGGAAGGATATGTTTTCCGTCGGTAAAATTATCTTATTTCCTTCCTTGTGTCCTCGGGTTTTACGATTGGTATATACGGGGTAAACTATCTGTGTATAAAATTTATTTAAATCGGTCCAGTGGTTTTTACAATACTGCCATACAACCTTTCACCCCCTCCTTTCAACCTTTACAGCCCTTTTCTGCTTTAAAAGGTAGCCTCTGTCCTGTCTCAGCCTCTAGACTATCTGTGTACCAAATTTCATTTAAATCGCTTCAGTAGTTTTAATAATTTTTCCATACAACCTAGCATCCCTTCTTTCAACCTTTTACAACCCTTTACAACCTATTTTGTATAAAAAAAAAAGTAGCTTATGTCCTTTCTTGGGCTTTAGACTATCTGTGTACCTAGTTTCATTTAAATCGGTTCAGTAGTTTTAACAATATATTTCTATACAATCTATTATCCCTCTTATTATCATGCCTTGAGTTCATCAAAATGACGATAACTTTTTTTTAATGAACCGATTTTGATGAAACAAAGTTTAGATATTATTCTGAGTTAAAACAAAGCAAATAGTGAAAGTTTCAAGCAAATCGGTTCAGTACTTTCGGAGATAAACGTGAACAAACATACAGACAGACAGACAGACAAAAAATTCCAAAAAATTTTTTGCTTTCTAATAATCTATTTAAGTGCCCCTCTATCCATTTCAGTCAAAAATACTAAATGTACAGACAAAATATTTTTACTGTCTTATTATATGTATAGATAGTATGTCCAAACTCAACGTTACAAAACCTTAATGTGAATTAAATTATGCTTATCTCCGCGTAAACGATGTTAAACACGTGATTGTAAAAAATGCGTATCGAATTTGTAACGATCTGAATTTGTACATTACGTTGTTATTTTACAAATTAATTTTAAAACGTATGAAATATGGCACACGAATTAATTTTGTCAATTAAATTATTAAATGTAATAATTATACGATATAACAAATACAAGTGAAAACTTGTTTTGCATTCTTTACATTGAATTCAGTTACCGACTTTTTGCAAGCGATATAATGATTCTCGCCTTTTTAAGTAAAAGCTTCATGCATAGATAAGCGTCTAAAGTATGTACAAATATATTTTTCTATTTCTGTTTATAAAATACTAACAAATAAACGAAATTATATTAATTAATGAGTAAAGTAAAGGTATTAATGAGTAAAAGTAAAGGAATATTGCTTGTAATTATTTCTTATCTCATTGGTTTATATTCCAAGAAAATTTTAGCGCGTGAATCCCAACTAATATTATAAATGCGAAAGTGTGTTTGTTTGTTTGTTTGTTTGTTTGTTATCTTCACGCTTAAACTACTGGACCGATTTCAAAAATTCTTTCACCTTTGGAAAGCTACATTCTCCCCGAGTAACATAGGCTACTTTCTATCCCGGAAAAATCGACAGATCCCACGGGATGCGCAATAAAGGCTTCGCTCAAAAACTACTGCACAGATTTTTATGCGGTTTTCATCAATAGATAGTGTGATTCTTGAGGAGTTTTGCGGCATTTTTTATCTCGGAAAAACGGATAGTCCCACGGGAAGCGCGATAAAATCTTCGCACCATAAACCGACTTCCGCGTATATGTAGCCGTGGGCAAAAGCTATGACCCTTAACCCTCTATACACCCAATCCCGAAATCCACGCGGGCGAAGCCGCGGGCAGAATAATAAATAAATCATTATCCAGGATCGTCTGTTATAGACATATTCATTAGACACATATCCAAAACCTAAAATACAATGAAATTATGTTAGTAATAAAACGGAAATTGGATTTTGCTTTACTTGGTCCTTTCTCTCTAATTTCTTATTGCAATATCAGGTATCTATTATACTAATATGTATTAAAAACGAACTGAGTATTTTCTTTTACTAAACTTCAATTTAAAAATAATATTTTTAATAAGTCACAACTATTCGATGTAGCTCTCATAAAAAACTTAATAATGTATTTTTTACTAATTATACTTTTTTGTAATTTTGTCTGAGTGTGATCTGGTATTCAAGTTTAAGCACTAGTTCAACGAAATGATTTTCCATTGAATTGACTATAAGTGCGCGCCTTATAGTCAGAATTCACAAAATCATTTCTCTAATAGATGCTACAGTATCAATGCTTAATATATAATTTAAAAACTTTGAAAAACCTTTAAAGCCTTAATCGATAAATGGGCAATCCAATACTGATTTTTTTTTTCGAAAATCGATGACTGAGATTGCCTATTTCAAGCAAGCAAACAAATATTACAATCAACCATAATATATCTTTGTATTGTTGTAAATGCATATAAATTTGCATTTTAAAGTATGATACGAGCACACCCGCTGGGCGTGTTCCACTTAGTGTTGCCCAAATTCAGTCTTGGTCTTGCAGTCTTGTCTTGTTCTTGCGTTTTTTTGCAAGACCAAGACCAAGAACAAGACCGCGTATTTTTAGCAAGACCAAGACCAAGACTGACCGTGCAAAGACTTGAGCAAGAAACAAGACATGCCTGCAAGACTCTTGCGTCTTGCAGCTAGGACTTAGCGCTATTTCACTGAGTAGCTAGGTGTAACAGTTCGGTGTAGGTGGTAAGGTACGTACGCCTTGCGTGTTTGTAGGTACGCTTAGGAATTCTATGAGACGCAAAAAACTGTATCAAAGAATATGAAAAACTGGACCTATGCGCATTACGACTAATACCATAAACATAGCGAATAAAAATTTTAGACCCAAGGCATAAGGCTCAGACTTTTGACCTGACAATGTGGGGGAAGCAACTTAAAACAGAAAGTCTGCGCAAGTTCAATGAACTTTATGAAGAATATAAAAGTCTACACTCACTGAACAAATCTCTGGAATTACCGAAAAAGAAAATAATGTATGTGATGAAGATGAAGACGTAATAGACATTGATAAACTCTATGAATGTCCCTCGACGTCATCTGGATCTTGTCTTCAAGGCTTAGTGATAGACGAGTTGGAGGAGTACCTGAGAAAACCAAGAACTGCCAGCTCGGAAGACATTTTAGATTGGTGGAGGACGCATGAGACAGAGTATCCGATTTTATCGAAATGGCCCGTGATTTTCTCTCAATACCTGCAACTTCAGTACCTGCTGAGAGGTTATTTTCTAAAGCATCATTAGTAATTAGAAAACATAGAAATAGGTTAAGTGATGAGTCAGCCAGATGGTTACTTTTGTATTAATTCTTGGTCAAAAAAAATTTATATAAGTTTCATAACCTAATGATAAAGCTGTTGATTTGTGTTGTATTTTATTTTTTATTCAAATAAATGATAAATCGTAAAACTCTTTTATTAAATTTCTTATAAGTTGAGTGTTCAATCTCTTTCTAGACAGATAAGTATTGTTCTTTAAAATACAGTCAAGTTATTGTAATTAATTTGTTTTTTTACATGTTTTAGCAAATGTAAGCTTATAAATCATAAATGTTTATTAAGAAACAGTTACTTCCATGGAAAACGACATATAGGTCAGTTGATTTTTCGAATTTCTTATCAAAATCTTCAGTTATTTATTAATCTGCTTGATCTTTACTATTGTGCTATGTTAATTCAAGCTCACAATGTCCAATTCTAATACGTTTTTTAAGATTTTAGAGTAAACTTTAATAAATAGTAATAGACTAATAGGTAATTGCAAGACTTGCAAGACTCTTGCTGCAAGACCAAGACCAAGACCAAGACTGGGAAGCGCAAGACCAAGACCAAAGACCAAACCAGGTGTATTGCGCAAGACCAAGACAAGACCAAGACAGGTGTATTGGCGCAAGACCAAGACCAAGACCTTTGCTAAGTTTCTCGTCTTGTTTCTTGCTTTGGGCAAACACTGGTTCCACTGCAGGCGCGGTAATAAGGCTCTCAATAAAGTACTTCCATTTTATTGAAGCACTTACGTAGGGGGGAATTGCACAAGTATTGAGAGCCGTCATATTTTGAAAGCCTTTTGATTTCATAATAAGGTAATATTTTGCACATGTGTTTAGAGGTCTAATAATAGAAGCTATATATTTATTACATACTTCAAAATTCTAAGCTCAGGCTGAGTTTAGTCAGTAGGTAATTTCGGTCGAGCCGCCTCAATCCGTTTGGAATCCGATTTAATAACCGTGGTTCTAGCTTGAGGATCTAAGAGGATTCTCAACCTCTGCTATCCAGAGGAAAAAAATAATATTTTTTATTACTTTATTTTTTTCTGACATTCTGAACGTGCAATGTCTATTACCTACATATTCATAGAGGTATTTATTTACGAAATAATAAACCAATTGTAGTAATTGACTAAATAAGAATTATTTAGCATTGCATATGTCAAGAGATATTAATTAGTACCCAAAATACAGTATACTTTTTAATAAATTGATACATCACAAATTGACGCTATCAAAATAACATCTACAATTATACTTACTTAACTAAATTGAATCACAAATATAAGCAGATAAATATGGTAACTCCAGTCAAACTCAAATATAGCACTGTTACCTGTTTATTGGAAAACAAAGCCAATTTTCATTATATTAACCGATGCCTGCAAAGTATTCATAATATTTCAATCTCAGTGAAAAGTAATAAAGCTGAAACAGGCAACCACAGTCGTTTAAGTACTAATATAAATCTTGAAAAGCTCATCGCACTGTGGAATTTTCCCATTAGATTTTATGGATTGTCCGCACATTAAATTATAACCGAGGGGGTGGAGAGCAAAATTGAAATTAAACGTTACAAATTCTGAATTTATGTGTGATTACGCAGGTGTCTCCACTTGAAATACAAAATATTATCTCCATCATTAAGATTTTTTGTGGAAACATCAATATAATTTGGGAAACTATTGATTTAGACTTTTTAGTGAAATCGCTTTTGACATAATTATGATTACTAAACATTACTATTATTTAACAATGTTTCTTTGAATTCTTAACAAAACGATAATCGATACATGAGACACGTACTTATTCAACCGAATAGTTTGTTTCTATAGGTGGCTTCGGTGGATTGTTCAAGCCACCCATGTCCGCCGCATGGATAGATAGGAGGAGATGAGCATTTGCACAAGCAATGTGTGCCTGATGATCCGGCTTCTCCGTCTAAGATTATCTTGTGTTCGTATATATGTTAGGTTAAGCCCCCTTGGCGAAAGCCTTACCAACTAATTGGTCAAGCCCGGATGCGTGAGCAGCGGTATTACAATGTGGACCGTGTCACGCGCAGCAGAAAAGGTAGGGAAAGCACCGAGGGCTTATACTGGGTAGGCTCAGTACTCTTGTCAGAAGAGCCCCAGCCGCCTAACCAACGGTCGGGAATTGCGTTGTGATGTGCATTAACCCTTGAAAAAAAAGGCTCCGGAATACTTAACATTACGTTATTCTTAAATAATATTTAGTTTTAACACATAATAATAAAACATATTTCCCAATATTTATTTTTAATAATGTAAATAATCTCTAATTTATATAATCTATGCACAGACTGTGGTTTCGTTAAAGGTTTTTTATACAGTCTATAAAATAGAAACGCACACAACCTCTGTGCTGTTGGCAACGAAATCCCAAATTCTGAGTGAAATTAATGGAGACTGAAAAGGAGCAACTTTCGAAATTTCCACGCAACGATCCTTGGCGACGTAATAAATTGTAACACTTAGATCGTATTGTTTGTAATGGAGTCTTTGAAATTAATTTCGAAGACAGTTATACAACAATTTAATATGATAAGGGTTTCGTGTTATACCCATATAAATACATATAGACGTAAGACTCAATTGAGCAACTCGAAATTGAAGCGTGAAAACTGGGAAGTAAATATTAAATAATAATCCCGCATCTCTGTAAATTGAAAACAAAGTTCTTTCGCGTTTCAAGTTATGCGCCAGACTTTATCGTAGATCAATATAACACGATATCGCACAAATTAACTTTTGAACTATTTCGAAAAATATTATGGAAATTTGTTATTTAAGTACTGCGAAGTAATTTGAAATCAAGATAAGAGATCAAGATACTAAGCGGCAAAGACAGTGCCCAAAGTGTATAAAGCTTTTCAAGAAACTTGATATCTATCTTTTCATTTTCGGTCACTTTAACTATCGCTGAGGGAAGAAGCAATAAAATGAAACATGTTCACAGAATGTTTAGTTTTGATAGTATTTTTGTGAAAAAATCTGTTAAGCTTTGCCAGAATTACGTACGGTCTGTTCTTACAGATTCAAATATAGCTTCTGGTGAAAGTTAATTTATATTCATAAAATCCTTTGCTTACAATGAACTAAAAATGAATATTCACCTTCGCATCGTTATATCACACCCGTAAGAAAAAGTCACACGGAACAATGGCGTTTAGAATTTTCACCTTGTAATTGCTCTTAATATGCTAGTAATAGTGGCCATTTTCGTTGCAGAAAGCTAGAGGTGTGCTTGACTGTATGTAATGTATGTTATATATGAACGTACTGGTTTTTTATCGTACGCTATATGTATAAGGTAACTTTTTGTCTTAACCCTTTTACTGTGTAGAAATTGAATATTCGCACGCAAGTCTAAAACGTCTGATGGTAGGTCTTTTAAAGATCTTTTTTTTTTCTAAATTTCACGCCTGATAATAATTTTAATATCATTGATAGACAATCATAGCTAAACAAATTCATCTGTTGCTGTGGAGTTCAGGTAAAGAAGTCGGGCCACAAAATCCCTTACAAGAATTAGATGAAAGCTTTCCATCTTACCACCCGATTAGTAAGCCTCAAGCATTTTCTTCACTCACAAGGATTTGTTAATAATTACATGTACAAATACATCTTTGTTCTGTTATGAATAAAGCTTTTTTTTTGCTTTTAGCCTTTTACCTGACCTTTTTTTACCTGACAGTAAATAATGATATGGCTGAAGGCAGTAGAGAGCTTCATGTGTATTTATTAATAACTGAGGAACTTGCTGTTTCATTTCTAATTGTGGGGACACAACGATATACTAACTTAAGCAATACTTATATAGGTGACGTCCAGGTGGGGCTCTACATCAAGTACCTTGGCCTCACCTTTGACAACAGGTACAGTTTTGAAGAGCATTTCGTGCGGTTGGTCCCCTGAATCAAAAGGATATCAGGCGCCTTACATCACCTGCTGCGCAACCTCGGGGGACCGAGGGACGGTGTTCGCCGCCTGTACGCAAGCATCGTACGGTCCGTGGCCTTGTATGGGACCCCCATGTGGTCACGACTGCACTAGGTCCTCCCGGTGCAGAGCTCTGCTCCGGGGCATGCAGTGGACAATGGCCATACGGATCGCCCGGGGTCTCGTACGAGGCGGCGACGGTTCTGGGGCAGTCCTCCCTTTCGAGATCCTAGCCGACATGTACGCGGTAATGTACAACGTGCCGTGGCACGACCGTCGGGGGGACGACGGGGGGAGCCCCCCGGCACTAGCACACGGAATGCACAGACAGGAGTTGCACCGACGGGCCGAGAGGGCGTGCGTAGCTAAAGTGTGGGGGCTGCGTGCATCATCGAGCCGTCGGTGCGGTACTCCCGCACTTCGAAGCTTGGCGTGAGAGCGTATAAGCAAAATTGCCAATAACTTTTAATAATAACATACATTAAGTACTTATATAATAAAAAAAAATGTAAATTTTGTAAAAATGTGGACGAATGTGAAATATAAACGTACAAATTCGTAATTGGATTAAGTTAAATTTTGTTTGTAAATTAAAAACTCATTTTGCACTTTCAGTACAGCTCTACATATTCATATTTATATTTTTTCAAGTCACATTTATCTTTATGCGTCAATTTTATTTTCGTCAGGATATTTTTATCTACAAAACAAAGGGCAACCTAATTCCTACCAAGGAAGCCTTATTTTGCATAACAAAGACTATTTATCTTGGAACCTCTTAGCCGTAATTATATTATGAAAGGGCCACCGCTTACACAGGATAAAACGACTAACCATCTATTTCATAGATAGATTCAAAGTTAAGCTTTATTAAAAGGAAGAAAATGTTTTTAATCTATTAATCTATATTAATGTAAAAATACTTAAAAATATTTTACTAATTACATTTGGACTGTACGAGTACGATTTATCCGTCCGCGGTTATATCTGGATATGATATGTCTGTGTTAGGTCTATATAAACCTGTTGTTACACGTACCAACGTTTCGTTATTGAAATATGACCTAAATTTGAAAGGCGTTATCCCTTTTTCTTTAATATGTAATTATAAATTCATTTAAGCGTATTATAATAATCATCATCGTTGAAGGCAATAAATGTACTCTGTTGTACATAACTCTCTCCAAAGGATCTGCACAAGGATTGGCTATGCGCTCTTAGCGTGCAGCGCCTTCCTGCGATCTTCACCAAATTGTCGGTTCATTTTGTGGATACCTTTTTTTCTCGAGGTACAACGTTTTGCGCACCATACCTGATAATGGCTAGTCATCAGGCGTTTGCAGGACTCTCCCCGTAGGGTGTACCCACTAAACCATCCTTGGTGTTGTATATACTCCATGTATGTGGTATGTTACTGGCTAATCAAAATAAAATTATACACATAAGCCTATTCCTCTTACACAATTCTGATGCTTAATACGAGCCAAAGGTTTAGTAAGTATATCTGCCCACATCTCCAAAGTAGGAGTATAAACGGCATTAATGACATTCTTACATAATAAATCACGTATAAAATGATATTTCGTATCAATGTGCTTAGTTCTATTGTGATGGACTGGATTCATTGCCAATTTTTGAGCAGACTGTGAATCATTGTAAATAGTAACAACAGTTGACTCAAATATTGTATTTGACTTTGTTTAAAGAAGTGAAGTCTCAAACATCAATTAGTTTGATAGAGGAAACATTAATTCAAATTTTGATTAGCCAGTAACATACCACATACATGGAGTATATACAACACTTGGTAAGGATAATCTAGGGACTGAAGAACCCAATTTCTCCGGAACTTTGTGAATATCCACCAACACAGCAATGGCGCTCAATATCATCTATTGAGGGCTTTGGTACTATAAATCAATATAAAAAATTATTTATTTAGTTACCATTGGATAAGGGTAGTGCTAATATTTGTCACACAATCTAATTCGTATTTTTGTTATATTGTTATTTTAGTGCAAAATAAACTGTTGAATAAATAAATGGAAATAGAATTTTACATATGCACTCAATGCACTGTCACAATTCACGAATATATGACACTAACGAATCGATTTGAATACTGGCAAGCCGTTTCATTACCTTGATATACACATCATAGTAGTTATATGTCCTATTTTGTTAAAATTAATACAAATATCATCCTCAAAAAAATATTTGACACTAGTAGGTATAATTTCTGAATATTTAACCAAATATGTGTTAAAGAAATTTAAAAAAATGTTAATCGATCTTACCAATCTTTCATCTAAAATTGCTTAAGTATTTTTGGCTTAATTAATATGAAATTGATCCTAACGTAACTGTAAGTGGGTAAAGTCAACAGTTTTCCGCGAAATGGATGCGATCGATCACGAGATCAATTATTATTATACCTCTTCCGGAGATTTAACGCGAGTGTCTGCGCTCTGCGGCAAGATTTCCAATTTTAATTTTGTTTTCATACCAGTGAGATGTTATTTTCATGGCCTCCTCGTGGAAATTATGTTGATCTTTATTCTTTCCATTTTCGCTATGTGTACTTTTAAGGTCCTCCCTAGCTCTTTTAAATTATGTAACGAAACAACACCGATAAATTTAAGTCAAATTTTTCATGGCTTTGCAAGACGTTCTTTCTACATGGTTGTTAAAATTCTTGCAAAAAGAAACTGTAATCACGTTGAATATACAAATGATAAAGATTAAAATGGGTGCAATCGGTACAAGTTATTTCAAATAATTTCTTTGTGAATATAATTGAAATACATTGTACACGTCTGATTCGGAAATCATAAAGGGTCACTATAGTGCCTCCTGATTAGAGTGTAATAGTAATCTACCTTTTCTCAAAGCGTTTAGACGTTTCGTTCACTTTGTGCTTGAACATATTTTGTATATGTTATAGAGTTTGTTAGATTAGGCCTTTGAGAGTTAAGATATTTAGAGTTTTGAAGCTTATCTCTACACGAGCATCATAGCAAAATGATATAATAATTTCATTATTGTATTTTATTCAGGTACGCTCCTCCATAATATACAATAGTCAATAATATAATTAAGCATAAGCAGTGTTGTGAGTACAATTTCTAGAGTTCAGACTAAGAAAAAATTGAAAAACGCTTTATGTTTTGAGACGACGATTGTTGTGCTACTCATTTATTTCATTTCTATTTTTCAAGGTCATATATTACTTCAAAAAGAATAGCTTTTACTAAGTATCTCTGTTACGCCCCACGCGTACTCCAACTCACCTCGAGTGCCACAACCGTGGTTAAACAATTTATTTTTTGCTTATGTAACCCTACTTCAGACAGACATATAGTATTATTAATGAAAAAAAAAATGAATGAATAATGAGAATGCGAAACACTTTAAGCTTATATTAAACTACAATAGTATTGGCAAATGGGACTTTATAAGAATAGACTGTACAGGTCCCCATATAAACGCCGGCTCTCCGCAGCCAGGGTGTGCAATTGAATGCATTATCCTCAGCGGAATAAAAAAAAATAAGACTATATAGGACAAACAAACTGTGAGTAGATCATAAACTCAAGACAAGGTTCAAAAATAGTTCTCGACAGTGAATCTTACATTTACAATTTGCTATAATTTTCTAGAGACAAATCTTATTATTACAGCACTCTAAAACGAAAATGCAGGTGAAAAACAAGAGCTGAGGGGTTTATGAAAACCCCGTCGCTACTGAAGAATTTACTGAAATTTAATTAGTCTAGCCACGCGGCCCGCGAACGTTGTTCCACGCGCACCATCAGCCCTTCTAGCGCTGTTTTTTTTTGCGTTAAAATGCAAAATTACTAAATATTTTTAGCTTTTAAATTAGAGAATGTTGATAGTTGTACATATTTCGGTTCTTATACATTTTTGACACTAGGATGGGCCTGAGATTTTCCGAATTATTTAGCTTAAGCAATAACTAAATAATTCAGTAGCTCTACCATGAATTTGCTATCGTTTTCCATAGAGGCACTGTTCAAAGTTTCATCATATAAAAGTTGACGCTTCTGATAGCGTTTACAAAAAATAATCAATCAACTGTAGTACATAGATAAATTGAATATTAATTTATTACCGTCTAACTCTTAAACTACTGAATTACATTGAAATAGAATGTGACCATTCTAGTTGGAATTATGGTTGAAACGATATAAAATATGCAAGGTGTGTCCAAAAATAATATACGGAATTTACAAACATTTCTTGCAAATGTACGGACAGGAGTCTAGCACGCCCCATCAATCCACAACAGGAATGGTGAAAGCCGGCGCAAGCCATCCCACGTTTTTCTGGAAGGACACTACCGTTGGGTTGCTTACGTACTTCCGTCTTACCCATATAGATAAGACGCAGCGTTAGGTTCGCGTTTTAAGCAAGCTACTTTTGATATTGCTACTTTGCACCAGATATAGTATAACACGGAGTTTCTCAGGCAGACTATCCTGGTATCTCTATTTTGAATTACTGGAAGGATACTCTTATCCTTCCAGTAATTCTTAAGTAAAGTGCCAAAAACATTGGATATCCTGTTTAATTCAGGGCACACATTTCTTAGATGTTTTAGTCAATTTTTCACATTAAATAATTAAAATCTCTGAATAGGACTCTTCCTACTTTCACGCTCGTATTGAGAGTCATCTGTCTCTGATTACCCCATTAGAACTAAAGCGTCCGAGAACGCAGCGGACCGCGTCACGTTGCATTGCATTGGGGCGATTTCCTGTTACCTCTCCATTATTTCCTCCTGTGAGATTACATTGTCAAAAGATACGACAGCCTCTCACTCCCTCTCTTGAACCAGCATCATAGGTATGATAATTTGAAGTGAGTGTGTAAATATTATACTATACTAGAACAAAAATACCTTTAGTAAAGTTTATTGATACAATACACATACAGCAAGTCTTAAAGTAAATACCCTTAAATTACTTGTATCAACAGCGTAAAGTCCACAGAAGTATTTAATTGAACCGACCCGACATCAATACGGGATCGGAGTGGTCACCGCGAACGTGACACGAAATAATAATCCTATGTTTTCGAGTTACTGTGGATTTAGGCTTCTCCGTCTTACATTAAAGGATACATTTACATATATGCTATATACAAAGAGCAAAGAGCGTTGGCGCCGCCATAGTCTCAGCACTAATCCTTATAAAGGCCTGCTATGTATCAATATTTCATTTTAATTATAAAAATTAAATAGTGTAGTATTTAACCGAAAAGTGGTAATAAAAATTTGAAATAAGAACACAATGCTGTGAAGTTGATTAAGCTGCGGGCGTGTGTTCAAAAGAGATTGAGGATTAATTCAATCAAAGCATAGATACAAATTCAATAATTGTAGAATTTCAAAATTCGGACACGACACATAAATAAAATCACAATAGACTAATTAAACGCTCTTCTTTGCGCCACGCAAACGAGTGAAAAAATATTAACATAAAAAAAAATATTTTTAATTTATAATACTGTAAATATTCTCTATCGTATTGTCAGTTAATCAGACATTTCAATTTCATATCAATATAGCATTTTATTTTATCGACTTGAATAATGAAAAAACAAAGAAATTCCACTGTTACCTATTCTACGATTAGCTACATTATGGTATAATGTAGCAAAAATCATCTTAAAAACAAATCAACTGTATATGATATTGGCAATTTACAAAAGGTACTTTAATTGTAGACCATTCATCATTCTTCGAATAACAGTAAACAAATACTTTCACTTGATGGCTGTCCAATCTGTCTTTTCATTAGAAAGTAATCTACTTTGTCCAAAGACGACTTTCCTCATAAATTGGTAGGGCCGAGGTGATATATAGTTGGGGATGTGGTCAGAAATCGTACAATGTCCGGCATTCCCTCCATAATTACAGCCGCCCGACCCCAATCGAATGATTCTTCGGCCGCGCCATTGAACTTACATTACTCGTAAAAACCTCTCGTAAAATAGAAGTGCCACTAAATATTTTCTCATAAGCTACTAGCCAAATAATAAAATTATACGTAATGTTTATTTATTTAACAAACTATCAAATAAAAAGTACAATTAGCGGACATTCTAAGAATTTTGTACCAGTTAACTGTGAGGATAGTCATAAAAAAAGGCAAGGAGGGGGAGGTTGGCCAGTCAATTTATATTTACCAATTTCTGATGGTCGACCCCTTGGCCAAAGCATGGTGGAATCTGAATTCCCTATCTTAGCTGTAATAAGCTTGAACTCCTCTTTGGGGTACGTATGTTGGAGTATGTATGTATGTATGTTTGGGGTATGTATGTAGGCTGTGAAAGTCAATTACCGATGAAACATTAAATAATGTTAGGCCACTTGTTTGATCGACGACCCGGGATGGACCACGCCCCTTCCGTGGCCGGGGGGCGTCGTCGGTGGAGGAGACCGGGGGAGGTAGTGTAGCCTCCCCCGACTCCCGAGGAGGGCTCCCCTCTAGGCAGGGGAGGGGAGGCTGGGTGTTCCGGAAGTAGCTTAATGTTCCTTGATGTAGGGAGCCTACATGCCTGAGGAAGGCCATCCCTGAGGTTTTTAGTGGGTAGGCCTCCCCCTTCTTTCCGCGGGTCGCCGCGGGCGCGAGGAAGTCGCGACCGCTACGGCGACCCGGGATGGACCACGCCCCTTCCGTGGCCGGGGGGCATCGTCGGTGGAGGAGACCGGGGGAGGTAGTAAGTCTCCCCCGAGGAGGGCTCCCCTGTGTCGACAGGGGAGCGGAGGCTGGGGGTTCCCGGAAGAAGCTTTCTGTTCCCGGGGCTCCCTACATGTCTGAGGAAGGCCATCCCTGAGGTTTTTAGTGGGTAGGCCTCCCCCTTCTGGGGAGGAGAGCCCCACATAACCCCGGCTCGCCACAGCCGGGGTATGCAATTTAATGCATTTTCCTCAGGGAAAAAAAAAAAAAAAAAAAAAAGGCCTCCCCCTTCTGGGGAGGAGAGCCCCACATAACCACCGGCCCCACATAACCACAAAAAAAAAAGTCCACTTGTTTGATATCGATTGTACGATCACTATCTTTTATTACTATGTTTTAACATGAACATAGAATACTCAAAAGGCGAATGAGATGTTAAAAATAGCATATGCCAATATATCAAGATGTATCAAGCACATTCGTTCTTTGGTGGTTTTACTATCAAAAAACTAACACTGTGTTAACCTATTTCACACTACATAACCTATTTCTGCGGCGGTCAACGTGATAGGCTTCTGTGCAATGGGTCGCGCGTTAAAGTCCCCATACGGGATTAATATTAAGTATGACCTGTTTGTATGAATGTTCATAATGTTTTATAATTTTCGCGCTAAACGGTTGTCAAATATTTTTATTATGTTAAAATCAAAAGTAAACGAGCCAAGTATAATTTTTGAATCTCTCAATCAGCTTGGTATTAGTTGAATGTTTGTGTAGCAAGCTATTGACAGGTACAACAAAACAATAATAGAAAAGAATTCCAAGACGAAAACTTGTCAAAATTACATCTCGCGAGATGCGCTAGTGTGGGTTGGTTATACGACTTTTGGATACAGAGGAGATGTGTCTTTTCTTAATCGTGGGAACATCGGAAAATATACATACAAAACTCCAGAAACTTATTAGTGTGAGACACTTTCAAACATTGAATCCCCATTTAGGCAGGGCTTACATTACAGTTTTTTCATTTAAAAACAACATTCCGAATATTTTCCTAGGTCATAATAATAATAAAAATTGGCACATAGAAATAGCTTACTAAAAAGATTTACATCTAGTTAGATGGACACCCGCTAAAACAAATATTCGAATTCGTACTTAACTCGACATTAATATTTAATATCCCAAAACAAATGCGAACAACGAAGACCACGAATATTCAAGAAATAAATTCAAATAAAATAACTTGTCAAAATGAGCCTCACATATTTCCAAATGCTACATTATTGCATACGAAACGCTTACCTTAAAAGCACACAAGCAAACAATAAACATCTCATTTCGCGTTGCAATCTAAAAGCGATTCCCGCGCAACGTGAACTGCAGAAATTCCTTTGTGAAGTTACAATTTTCGCGCTCACCCAACCTCGAGGAGGCGGGGAGAGTGAGCATTAACGGGGGAAAAATTAGATTTAACCCCGACACCGCGCGAGTTTTACCTACATCGCTGTCCTTAGCCACTCCTCTCAGCTTATCCATTTTATATTTTCTCTGTGAAAACAGTATATTTTCTAATTCAAGTTTACGTACTCTAGTACGTAAACTTGAATTAGAAAAGAGTGAGTTGTGTATTCTCATGAATTTACAGCAATTTCACACTAAAAAACTTTACGCGACTGTTACTTCATAAAATATGAAAACCTATTTAATTTTATACAATTTCAATTATTTTTACATTTACGTGTATTCCTTTCACCATTGTGATTTTGATTAATAAAATAAATGGTCTACTACATTCCACTAGTAAGAAAGATTTCATTTAGGTTACTGACTCTCTGACTCGAGATTTCCATCTCTTTAAAAGTGTGGTCGAATGCGAGGAAAGGGAATGACTATACAGAAAATGTAAGCCTAAATCAATTTAAAAAGTATACAAATCAAAATAACGATTCTAAATGTCAATAATTGTTTGTAAATGTTAAAAATAAACGAAGTGGAACTCTTAAATTACTAAGAGCGAATCTGTTACAATATTATGAAATGAATCAAACCCCAACCCTAATATCCAACGAGTGAAACGACAATTAATTATGTCCTCAAAGGAATCGCTATCTTTGTCTCCGCGGCTGAACCATCAATCTCGTTGCTTTGTTAACAACTAGATGGAATTGCCTTTGGCCAACCTTCTAATTAGAGTAATTATGAGGCTGATAAATATGCAGGCTAGTTGATCAATCTGCGAAAACTATAAATACGATAGTTTAATTAGCATCGGACAATTTAGTTTGACATTTTAATTAGAAGATCTCAATAGCGAGAAGACAAGTACATCAAGTTAGTCTTATATTGAACGACCAAATCGGCAGTCCTGCTATACTGCGAGTTCTGTGCATGAAGCCTTTTGTAAGACCACTGACAATACAATGACATTTGATCGGTTTTATAGCTATACACATACTTCGTAGTACGAAAAACAAACACATCAATAAAGTAAAATATCTTATCATGGTGTTATTTTGTGGCCTAATCAAGCGTGTCAACATTTCGACAAAAAAGAAAAAAATATATTCGATAAAAGAAATTAAAATAAAAGTTTATAGTGTACGATAGATCATGACTTCATATCTTTTTCGCCAAGCACTCCATACACATATTAAAATCTGTGACACAAACATTTTTTCAACACACGTTCTCATAACGGGGCTGTTTCATGCGTGTTTTTAATGTCAAAAACTAGGATATTGCACACTAGTGCGCAATTTCATTACGCACTAGTGTGCAATATTTATAACCCGATAAAATTCGGTTATTCCCTGTTACAAGACGTTTTTATATACGTACAATGCATTCTTAATTTAGTCTGGTAGCACTTTCTTTTTCTCGAACAAATGTATTCTAATGTTCATTAGAAATTTTGTCATGAACCGCAACCGTCGACTTCACGCGACGTTGGTTATTTGGATCATCGTCTGTCTATTGGCGACGAATCTTTCAATGAAATTGTAAATTTCCATGAAAATGTATCAGCATCGCCGACATTTACCCAAGAGAATGAAGACATTATTCAAACTACTAATACCAACAGTACTATATCTCAAACCGTAAAAATGCCCGCAAAATCTGTACAGTATCACTTCGCAAATTGTACATTTACTAATTGTTTTAATAAATAAAATTTTGCATTTTATTAGCTTTTTTCCTCAACTTGTGTTGAAAAACGTCGTATGAAACTCGTGAGCATTGTTAATTGCATCCTCGGCTAAATTGTCGCGCTCACCTTACGGCTCGCGCGACCAATACCGCCGCACACTAGTATCATAATGTACTATTATATAAACAAAAACAATGAAGAAAATTACCGAAAACATAACTAGGTTAACATAAAATTACAAGGATTGATACGATTTTAACTTTCATGCACCATTAAGCACAGATGATTGGGTGATACCAATCGACGCAATTGACTGATTGAAATAAATATAGACAGTATATTATGTTGAATGAAAATCAATAAGTGCTTAAAACTAAATGAACAATCAAAAATTAGTCTCCAGTGGGAATATTTTGCTAAACAAGGAACAGTCGAAACGTAACCGAACCTTTACCACCAATAGAAGCTTGTAGATTGTTCGATTACGTAATAATCTGGCGTTCTGATTGGTTATCCATAAAGTATATTACGCGATGTTACGGCAAGTTTTCAACTGAACTCATACACGTAGTGTGTATAGGACAGACAAAATATTCGTTGCGACAGATATAATGCGAATTTTGATGACTAAAATTAAACTAAAGCAAATAATGACTCCTATTCAGGTAACCACGAAATAAAAATAGTGTGTCGTGACTAAATTGATTTAGTTCTTTTATTACAACAATTTTACTTTTTTTTACAAATACATACTACAAAAGTCAACAGAAACTTGCTGAATCACAAATAAACATAGAATTCGGAAACGTTGAATAAGCACACTTATTTCAATAGACATTATCTAATATTACATATAAAATAATTCCTATCCACATATGGGTTCTTCATATGACTAGGGCATTATATGTAAAATGGCAAAAGTGAATATAATTTTGCGTGTTTGCCCTTAAACCACATGTTTGTTTTCATAAGGCGAGATTGAGGTCCAACGCGCTCAAATTAATAATAGAAAAACGGTTTTATAAAATGTTTTCATCGATACAACAAACATCTGCTACAGGGATTATTAACTATTTAATCCTAATCCAGGCTAATAAGGCGAGTCGTACCCGTGTTCTGTGAACCGTAAAATTGAATAAGCAAGTAATCCCGTCGCAGACAGCAAGTTGATAGGGCGTTTAATTTTGTAACGCCTCGAAGACGAACATAACATAAGACACGCGATCGTTGGAAGCATTTCGTTACGTTCGCAGGAACAGAATTTGCTTCCAGATTATACTTTAACAAACAAGTTGTTTACGACATTTGGAGAGCTTGGTGTACATTCGCTGGTCGAATTCCTAAGTGAAGCAAAGTATGTCTTGTTTATGAACCGGATGGGTCACCAACTTTGTGGAAAATTTAGGCAGTTCGCTTTTAAATACGGGATGAATTGTGATGACATTGCCCATATATAATAATAATAAGTACCTAAGGAACAGAAGAACCCCATCGCCCGCTGGTGGTACATTTATGTATAAAATAAATGCCCCATCAAAGCAGTCAGTCTCCCGCAGGGCAGCTTGGGGCGAACTACCTGCGTGTTGCGACACTGAGGTTTCCAATACACTTCAGGGAGGCGTATGTGTCCCGCCTCCGTTTTGTTTGGAGTGGAGATGAGTAGAACAATCAAATACTCAAAGAGTTGAAGGATAATGTCATAACGCCTGCAGCGGTCTCGATCGTCTGCTGCAGACACACCTCTCTACATACTTAGCCGCTGCTAGTACACCAATGCTGGTACTTTCATACCAATATTCGTCTATCTTTTGAAGGTGCATTTAGTGAGCGGGAAGTCATCATCTGGCATATTTAAACCTATTAGCCATCGGCGTCGGCTTGTTTACAAGTCTACGGCGCAATACCTTATACTAAAAAGATCCAGCCAAAAAATCAGCATTGACTATTTTTATTTTCGCCCTGTATTTTTACAGATTTGCCGATTGGCCTAAAATAAGCAGCCTGATCTCAATTTCCTACACAAAATTAAACAAATTCAAAAAAACATTATTTTATTTTCACTAAAAAAAACTATTGAGCCATTAAAAATAAATCCAAGTATTGTTATCTATTAAGTAACTCTTAACATTATAAACTTTTTTCATAGAAGTGTTTATAACAATTACTTTGATTTTAAGAAAAATCAATTTTTCATAAACGTTACTGACTTGTTAAGATCCAGATATACTCGTAAATTTCTTTAAATTAGTTAGGGGTGTCGTTGATTTATAAATAGTGCAAACTGCTCTTTTTTAATATAAATTCATTTTCACCATGCACTCCCACTCCATAATAAATCCATATAATATAATACTTTAAAAATAACTAAAATTAATTAATACTGTCGTGTAAGTTGTCTTGCTTTTTTAATATATAAACTGCAGAAGTCTGTTGGCTAAGTTATCAATATGGAGATTTATGCCCAAAAACTTCGTACCTTCAATAAATTCGACAATTTCATTATCCATTTTCATAACTGTATCGACTGTGGTCCTAACATTCGGTAATAGAAAAATACACATTTACTTTTATATGAATTAAGTGACGAATTATTCCTATTGAACCAGTGTAAAATTTTGTTCTATTCATAACGTTTGGTACTATTCATAACGTCTATTTCAATGAAGTATAATCTGCCAGCGGATCTATCACAAAGTCGTTTGTAAGGTATAGAATTATCAATCATGGTTTACATGATCAAAGTATATATGGGTGAAAACTTTAAAATCAAAATGAAAATACGTATTTATGGACTTTCAAACTTTAATGAAACATATATATTTTATAAAACATTATTAGCCATATTCTGTTGTGAAAAGGATATATTGTAGAACCCGCCATAATAATAGTTTACAATATTTTTTTTGTGTACTTATATTAAGGAAGGAAAAATAATAAACATTTAATTGTATAGAATAACAGAAAAAAACATATTTTGCTACATCTTACCTATCCTATATATTTTTTAAATACGTTAGATATTGAAGCAGGATTTGAAATTCCTGAAGATTTGTATAAACCGCATGATATTTGTAATTATTTTAATGTGTAAAATTATATTAATTATTTTGCAATAAAATTGATGAGCAATGAAATTAATCTTAAATAACCTACTATTTTTAATTCTAAAGACATACATTATGAAAAAAATAATTTCCTTCGTACAATTTATAACTCCAGTAACTAAATATACGAATACAATCAATGGCTTTATAAAATGTTTTAAGTACTGAATGATTTAAAATGAAAATAATTTAAGTACTGAATCTCAATATACTGTCAGAATCTTACCAACAACTATAGCACGTATCGAATACTACGTACTTAGTGAATCAATTGCGATTGGTCCAACATGTCATATATATACTATTATATATAATTGACTATTTAAATATATACCAACAAATATCTTATGATAAAATCATTGAGACCTTAATTTGAATATTGAATAATTCATTTTATATAACTTCATTTTCATCAACAATTATGAATAATGATGACGAAGAACGAAGAACGAAGAATGATGGCTTCTTTAATACGTTCTGTATTAAAATTCTAAATGTCACGAGTTAAGGACTTGGAGATCAATTTGTTCAATCAGTGACGAACATCCTCAAAAGTTTGCTCATCCATCACACGCGGTTTCTCCATCAGCTTGAAAGTATGCTCAAAGATCTTGTTTTTATTCTATTAGATTTGGTCTGAAACAAATTGAACCCACTAAGCTTCTAAGACCCGATCATTATTATGTCCATGTTTGTCATGTCACATGCACATCCGTGTGGTTTTCTAGACAATCTAAAAGGTTTGTTGTTCGAATTGAAAGAGTTTGCAGATTTCGATCTGAATAGTTTGTGGACGAAGCGTAGACTTCATCAATCGATACCATTCGACTTCGATCTTAAGATTACTTGTGCCTTTTGTCACTGTTTGTGTTCAGTGAATCGATAAGTGCAATATCATTGAATAAGCGAGACTTAACTGACATGATAAAGTCATCCTTATACTCACCACGGACTCCAGCTCTAAGCTGCCCTACTTTCAATTTATTATCACCCCGCGTGCTAGCATTGCTCTCCAAAAACACTGGTGGATATTGCACGAAAAATATCCTATTTGACCCACGAAAAAGGTTGAGGTTGAAACGTAAGCCTAAATATTTAACCTTTAACGAATGTCGTTTGGTAATTCTGAAGATTAGGTGCACCACTCAGTTTGACACTAAGCACAAATTTGAGTTAAAAATTTCGCTCTCCTCTGTTCTTTATTTTCAAATTGCCGGAATTCAGGACTATATTCTCACTTTACCTTCGGATTTTACAATACTCCACCAAATCTTGCTCAATTCTTCTTCAAGTTTCAATAGCTTACCTTTGGTTCCCAGGTCCTACATTGTAGGTTGCCATGCCAAATATCAATCGATGGTAACGTGTTCACCATTAAGAGATTTTTAAATATTTTAATATACATTTTTTCTAATGATTCTTTTATTTACATATTTTATTAAAATACAAAGCCAAAAATACAATTACGATACAATTACAATGGTATTGTATTTACGACACTCTTACAAGGATCATTATATGTACGAAATTGGATTAAATCAATTTAATCCACCCAAGTACGGCTGACTGCGTAAACGGACATGAAACCTGATGTTCCAGATACAATCAGTTTAATTGGTTAAGACAGATTATCTCACAAAATACAACATGAATGATTACTTTTAAACGTCACCTAATACGTAAGAAGGCTTATTCTTAAATACTTAGAAACAAAAATACATGCTTACTAGCATATAATGCAGGCGAAGATGGCTGAAAGCCACGACTTCGCTTCATTATATCCGATTTTTCTACAGGAAAGAAATATTTTCTCATGGTAAAAAATATCTTATGTACTTCCAAAGGTTTCAAATTATCCCCAAATTAAATTACTTTAGAATTGGTTCAGTTGTTTTTATTTGTGTTTCCCACGAGAAAAGATACTTAATAAATAGACAATAATTAGGGACTTGTATTTAATAGTTGCTTAGCATTTAGTAGTTAATAATTATTTGGAAACATCTGATCCTGAAAATGTCCCAATACTATTCTCAATAATAAAAATCTAACATGTTAACATGGGTCATGTCATCTAAAAATTTTAAGGAGGCTTTACTATTGCAAATGCAATAAAGATTAAAAAGTAATATAGTTAAGAGGCGGTGTAATGAACGCTTGATTTCCCGATTCACCGCCTCCCCATTGTGTTTCAGTTTCTAAAATCATCTAGATAATGACTATGAGTCTATCTCAAACAGAAAATCTATAAAATACCTACTCAAAGCAAATAACAGATTAAAATCATGTTATGCGTGTTGCCAAGTGTCTGATAAATGAGTTAAGCCTGTGGAATCCATTTAAAGAAATATTTTCTAATTATGCAGGTAAATGATTTGTATATGAAATAATAATTATTATTTATGTACGAGCTTTGGGACATGTCCCACTCCAGCCTAAATAGAACTATTTTAATTCCAGCTTTATTTATAATTCGTCCGATAGTCCTAGCATTTTTAGGAGTGCTAACAAACACTAATTAAACAAATGCTTTCCGATTCCAAAATTGTGCAGCCCATAGCGATGCCTGAGGGATCTTATAAGTGTATTCGCGGTATTAATATCTTTGTACCTATATGTATGTACAATTCATTCGCTAAATGTTAATTCATGACGTAGCTTTTCGACTTTCAGAAGTGCTTGTAACAGCCTAGACTGAATAAATGATTTTGAATTTTGCTATATTTATATTTGTAACTTGATAAAATTTTGCGGATGTGAAGTGCACTCCTGGAGAAAATATAACCTTGCCGTTAGGCTCCAATGTTTCAAAAAGAGCATTGCGCCGTCGTCGTTACAAGACAATGTCTTGTCTGTTGCTGGGCGCTGAAAATATTGCCCGACATGTTCGCACATAGCAGAGGGTTAAGAGGTCAGCTTGAGTTAACCCTTTTAGTTGGGAACAAAGGGCAACGGGTCATAAGCGCCCCACTTAACCGGCACCGAGCATTGTCGTTGTGTAAAATGTTAATTTGTCCAGAAATTGTTTCCTCTGTACATTTCAAATATAAATCCCCGCATTAAGTACTAATGACAACTATTGAACAATGAAATAAAATACCTACCAATAAACATTAATACAGCGATTAATAAAAAATAACTCAGATCTTATTGATAACTTTTATGAATAGATATTATTTAATAAGGTGAAAATAACAAATCGTTTAAATTAATTTAGGGTGACAGAATAACTAAGTAATTGTTGATAGATTTATATTAGTATAATAAAATAGCATCACAGCTCATATCCATCATGACAAGGCTATTGGAGCTCTCGTTAACACTTCCACAACCTCGTCACAAAACAATGGGAATGCCGGTACTCCTCCGGCGTATTAGGGGATGACCGACAACTAACGGCAATCCGTGCAATGCAGGGCCCAGCCTTCCTGACCGAGATCCCGCCCGTCATGAGGAAATAGGCGGCCGCACGTTCCTAATGTTGGGTTTAGAGATCGTCCTCTGACTGCTACTCCAACTCCTTCTGCATCATCATATCCACGCAGAAGGGTTTACCGCGTTTATAAACCTTCTCTACCTATATTAGGGTAATTAGACTTAGTCTACCACCAGTCAACACACCGCTTGGAATTTCTTAACAGATGCATACATAATTTATGGCGTATACGTATTATATATAATCATATCTTTATATCATTATTACAATAACAATATTTTTAAAATCTTGCGTTGTCACGAGTTATCTGTCACATTCTGTCGCAAGTTGCCCATCTTCATGATGTACTGCCTGAGGTCCTGCTCAGCCTGGTGGTTCACGTACAGAAACCTCCACATCAAATTAAGCTATTTGACCTTTGGAGCGCTATTATGTCGTTCGCAATACGAATTTCGTATTACTAATGTAATGCTTCCTATAAACGGTCGCAGCTGGTGCTAAGGCCCATTACAGGAATTTAGTTTTAAAGTCTATATATCTGTGGTATAGCTACGGACACCTATTCTGATAATTTTCTAGTTTCTTACTACTAGTGCGGAAGTTTGCCGTTAGCCTCATGACGTCACTCATCCATTGCCAGTGGCGTTATCTATTTTTCGTATGTGACACAAGATATAAGTTATGTACCTATATTTATTAATGTTTATGTATTTACGTATTAATTTCAATTTGGAGATTTCATTTCAACTTTCTACACAGTCAAATAAGTAGAGATAAGGCACTAAATGATGTACATAATTATTTGATCATACTATCTCTCAAACAGTTAAAAATTATAATGAAATACAATTACCACAACTCCAGTTTGTGCAATGCACAGTGACCAAGACAACAGCATTATAAAGTGACCTAGAATTATGATGTTATATATTATAGCTTACATATTATTTTTATTTATATAAATATATAATATCCCCAACAAATTCAATCCTACATATCAAGCTGTATCTATTATATAGAAGCCGACCCTCCGATGTTAGGTGTTGTTTGTAAATAATAAAACAAAATACGCCTAGGGTAAAGAAATATAGCTCACAATCCGGGGCATATGAGAATATAACGAATATAACATGCTTCGATACCGCTTTAGCGTGAATGACGTATCTTGACTTTGACATGGGTGCCACAATAACCAATGTGTGGAAAATAAGAGCCGATATTACTACGAAACACTTCGGGAAATACAAAAATATGAACTATTACTTATTATTATTTTAATAAATACGGACAATATTACAAACATAATAGCGGTTTTAACCGAAATCGCTTTGCGCTCATGAATAGAGAAAAAACTATTACTTCCGAATCCGTCCAAGTCATTTTTGCGTTCAATTGCAATGAATTTGTATAAGTTCTTTCTTTTATATTTACACTAAAACTATTCTAATAGTAGTAAGGGACCTTCTCTCTTTATTCAAAGCTCTGTTTTAAGAAGATCAAAGTATAATATTGTGAAATAAAAAAACCATTAACTTGTTTCCAACAAACTACCTAAATGTACCTACTGAATAAAAAAATTGAATCAGTATTACATAATACAAGTTCAAAGAAATAAATCATGGAAGGCGACAATATTATGCCTTAGTTAAGCGCAAGAAAATGATTTACTCGCTACACCCAACAGAAACTATGCCAATACCTGGTATATAGAACTAAACCTTTGGCATAAAATACTAAAACCAATAGGTCTATTTTACCTGAATCGAACATTTAACATACGAAGTTCAATTACAGCTAGGGTAATAAAGCTGACGATGTTACATTTTAGACAGTACATTACCATTTTTATTAAAATCAAGTCCTGCTTCGTAATTAGGGATTTAAGATGTCGAATCCACAAAGCATATTCAAAACCAATCGAATGTTTCTCTCATCCGGATCAAGAGATCTAACTAGGCTGATTCTCGCGTAATAAAGTAATTCAAGTTGAGATTTTTCTCTGGCTGTTTCCATCATTGTCAATTAATTAAAAATCATTTTTATAAAAGCATGCTTTAATTAGTATTTTCTTTCGTTGACTTCTTTTGTAATATCAGATTTTTAATGACTTCCAAACCAATAAATATTCAGTCATTTGATAATATCCGTCAGTGCCGTCACAACCTTGTATTTCGAAAGAAAATAGATTAAACATACAATCAGTAACACATCAAGTTTTACTTTTGCGCTACTAAAATCTCAATTATTGCGAGCAACATAAGAGCTATCTCAATGTCAACACTTAAAATCAGATGCATTGCTGTGTGTACGTCAACAATGGTGCTATCAATATCCCTATAGTCTCGAGTGGGGTGTAGTCTCGATTGAATTTGTAGAATTTAAATAAATTAATTTAAGTTCATCAAATGAAACGCAATAAATTCATGCTTTTAAATATGTGTTTAAAATTATAATAAAATTTAAATGTGATGCTCCTTGAAGAATAACGGGTCTTGACATGTTCAATGTTTTTATGATCTACGCTGTGACTACTGAGACGGAATTCCAACTTATTTTGGAATCAAACAGAATCAACCGTAGTTTTTAATTTCATTCTCAAACTCATTACATTAAAGGTTCTTATAAAATAATTGCCCCGTCTAGGTACTCGTACAAATTGAATTCTTTATTATTTACGCTGAGAACAAAGCTAATTTAATAGTATTTGGGTACGGTTAATCTTAATTAAAATTCCTAAACTAGAAGCGTTTCGTTTATAACGTGTTTTCAGTTATAATAGAGTTATGAAGTCGTTTTGACTTAGCCCTTGGTTGTTAATAACATTCATATTTAATTACGATGGCTTATTTTGTTACACTTTGTGGTTCTTCAGCTACCTTATGAATATCTTTCAGCTCAAGTGTAAAAATAATCAATATCAAAACACAATTAATATTCATAATTTGATTCAAAAGAAACAATATAGTAAAATTTTTCATATCTATGTTTTGGTGTTGCGGGTGTCCATGGGCAACGGTTATTGCTTACCACCAGGTGATCCGTTTGCTCGTTTGCTGCCCTATCCTATAAAAAAAAAAAAAAAAAACCTAAATAGAAATAGTTATACATAAATCTTTCGAGCGTCCGTGGCGCTGCAAACTAGTGCGTAGTTTTCGAATCGCGAGATTCGGGAGGCGCAGAGTATAATATCTTGCAATGAATTAGTGAGCTTTTTATTTCTCAAATTTCATATGTACAGTCAGCAATAGGCTTTACATTTGCACTACGAAAATCTTCGTTATTACGAGCGAAATAAAAACTGTCTCAAGGCCAACATATAAAATCTAACGCATTTATTTATTTGTTTTATTTACTCAAACATTGTCAGGGTAGTATTCAATGTTTCTGCTAGAATATTATTTTGTATAGATTTGTTGTGTTTAGCTTTCTGGGTGTCGTCGTATTATTAGGTTACTGCAGTAACCTAATATTGTGATGACAGCCAAAAACGACTACTAGTTTATCAACACGCCAATACTTGTAAGTGACATAAAAACTTCTTGATCTTAGTACATGTTCATTTTATAGACTTTTGACGTTTGACAAATTTATTAACTATTCAACAATATGTCATATAGTTTTTATAATAATACAGATTTAATACAATTTGATATGTTTTAATTAATTCCACAATATAATTATATGCCTAGCAGTCTTACGCGGGTTTACACATATACATTTTTGGTGCCGAAACGGTTTGAACTAGGAGAATGGAGAGCGATATGGAGGAAAGTAAAGCTAGCTCGGAAGGCCCGAGCACGATCAAGGAACAAGGTAACGATTTCTATACATTAAAGTCGTTGCGTATATCCAGAGGTCAACAAAAAAGGGCTCTAACCAATTTGGAGCAGTTCGTTGAGACCTCAAGTCCAGATCCTGTTGCTTTGAAAATTAAAAAGGACAGATTGGAGGTAATTTTTTCAAACTTTTTTAAAATACAGCATGACATATTATGCATAAACGAGGCTGATGACGAGAGCGATGATTTTGAATTAAGGTACTATAATTTGCTTACAAAAATAGAAAAATTATTAGCGCAGAATCGAACAACATTTTCCAGTACAAAAAATTCTCCCACTGATACATCCAGCTGTTTAAAATTACCTCGTATCGATATAGCGACATTTGATGGCAAAATAGAAAATTATAGATCGTTTCAGGATTTGTTCAATTCATTAATTCATCAAGACGCCAAATTATCAGATGTTCAAAAACTTTACTATTTAAAACAATATTTAAAAGGAGAGCCATTAGAAATAATCAATAATTTGCCGCTTACAAATGAATCATACAAATCTGCACTTGAGTTGTTGAAAAAACGATACGATAACCCTTCCATATTGATTTGCAAGCATATTAATACAATTTTAGAGTTGCCAGTTTTACATCGTGGTTCTGCAGAACAGTTAAGGTCACTCACTGTTAAAGTGAGACAGCAAATGATGGCTCTACAAAATATGAAGCAGCCAGTACATATGTGGGATTCCATTTTGTTTTGTATCGTTTCTAAAAAGCTCGACATGCTTACTTTGCGGCTCTATTACTCTGATTACCCAAGTGAAGAGTTACCGAATATCCAGACTTTGCTTGAATTTATCGATAAAAGAGCGTGTTCTCTAGAAGCAAGCCCTTCGATGCCTGTCCCAAAGGTCAAAGTAGTAGCTATAGCAAACGACATGAAGAAACCCAATAAGTGCGTCATGTGTTCTAGTGATCACAAACTGTACAAGTGTCCCAATTTTTTACTGATGTCACCGCAAAAAAGACTAGATTTTACAAAAGAAAAGAAACTTTGCTATATATGTTTATCGTTTCATGAAAATTTATGTCGATACAAATTCAAATGTTCTGTTTGCAGCCAAGACCACAATACGCTTATACACGTTGATAAGAAGAATTCTGAGCAGGTTTTACATACAGTCAAGCCAAACACAAATAATGTACTTTTACCAACAGCTAAAGTTTTAGTCTCAGATTGTCATAATAATAAGTACATTGTTCGTGCTTTACTCGACTCAGGGAGTCAAACTTCCTTCTGTACGACTAGTTTAGCTTCTAAACTAGGAATTTCAACATTTGATACAACTAAAAATATTGTTACATTAGGTGAAAATATAAAATCAATAAACAAAGGTGTTAATTTACATTTACATTCTATTTCAGAAAATTTTAATATTAATGTTACATGTGCTGTCATAGACAAAATAACTGTCAGTTTACCACAAACTAGCTTTGATATTTCCAAATTTACAATTCCAAGTTTTGTTAAGCTTGCCGATAACGAATACAATGTTCCAGGTGAAGTTTCACTTCTTCTGGCGGCTGATGTCTTCTTCAGAGTGTTGAAAGATGGAAAGGTGGAAGGCGGTCCAAATGAGCCTATTTTATTGAATACTTACTTGGGGTACGTCGTGTCTGGTAGGTTACTTGAGTCGAATAATCTTTCCATTGCTATGCTTTCAACCGATTTTCATGATCAAGATTTTTATGTTAGAAAACTATGGGAGACGGAAAGTGTGCCAGAAATTTTCATAGAGTCTTTGCCTGAACACGATTATAGCGAAAAGGTATTTATAGATTCAGTTAATTTAACAAATAAGAGATTCGAAGTACGTATGCCCCGCAAGTGTAGTCTAGATGACTATAGCTTATCGGATTCATTTTTAATTGCACTACAGAGATTTTACAACTTAGAAAAGCGATTTGTTAACGATTCTGTTTTTCATTCTTTATATACAAATTTTATAAACGAATACCTTGAATTAGGGCATGCTGAAGTAATTGACATGGACAATTGTTTACCAGAAAAACGACCACTATATTTCCTCCCTCATCATGGGGTACTTCGCCCAGATAGAATTACAACAAAGTTGAGAGTGGTTTTTGATGGTAGTGCAAAGTCTAAGCAATGTCCTTCTTTAAACAGTATTCTATGCAATGGACCGGTAGTTCAAAAACCTTTGTTTGATATATTATTGCGCTTTCGTTCATTTAAATACATTATTATGTGTGACATCAGGCACATGTATAGACAAGTCTTAATACACCCTGATGATCGTGTTTTACAAAATATACTATGGCGAGAAAATAAAGATGAAAGACTAAAATGTATACAACTTAAAACTGTTACCTACGGCCTAACAAGTTCGGCATTTTTAGCAACTCGATGCTTAGTAGAGTTAGCAAACAAATTTAAAAATAAGTATAAGTTAGCTAGTGAAGCTATATTGACAAGCTCATATATCGACGATATACTTTGTGGAAAAAATAATTTAAGTGATATAATACAACTAAAGCATGAGCTTATCAAGTTGTTAGATGAAGGCAGTTTCGAACCACATAAGTGGTGTTCTAATAACATATCTATAATTAAGGATATTCCAAAAGAAAAATACGGTTTTCAGCAAAAGGATCTTGATCAGAATTTAACTGTAAAGGCTTTAGGTTTATGTTTTGATATAAGAAAAGATTTATTTGTTCTTAGTGGGAAGGTAATAAACGCTCCTGAAATAGCGACTAAAAGAACTGTTTTAAGTTCCGTTAGTAGACTTTTTGATCCAATGGGTTATGCTGGTCCCATAGTGGTTAATGCAAAAATAATGGTGCAAAATATCTGGCAGCATAACTTAGACTGGGATACGCCTCTACCTTCCAATCTTAAAGATACTTGGGACAATTTCCACAACTCGCTATCGACAATGAGTGATATTTATATTCCTCGTGATCTACGTATGCACGAAGCTACAGAAGAAGTGGAACTCATTGGTTATTGTGATGCGTCATCTGATGCATATGGCTGTTGTCTGTATATAAAAGTTAAAACCAATAATAATTGCTATGTAATTTACTTTGCGCTAAGTCTCGTATTGTAGGCATAGGATCAAAACTAACCATTCCAAAGCTCGAGCTTAACGGAGCATTACTTTTAGCAAAACTTACACATAAGGTTGTATCTGTTTTAAGTTATATTAAAAGTATTTTTCTTTTTTGTGACTCAAAAATAGTTTTGTCATGGATAGATACAGCCGAGGAAAAATTATCGCCCTACATGGCAAACCGAGTAAAAGAAATTAAGAAGTTAACTAAGGGTATGTCGTGGAAGTTTACACCTGGAATTGTTAATCCGGCAGACATTTTATCTCGGGGTTGTAGACCTAATGAATTAAACAATAATAAATTATGGTGGTATGGTCCAGATTATTTAAGTAATGAGACTGCTTGTTACAATTTTCAATTATCAGATGTAGAAGTTCCTTTCTCCGATACATGTAATTTTGGCAATAATTTCAACGTAATTGACAATGACATACTTCCGTTTTTTACAAAATTTTCAAATATTAACAAAATGCAGAGAGTTATGTCTTACATTTTAAGATTTATACACAAATGTAAAAGAGTAGAAACAAATACGGGTTACATTACAGTAATAGAGTTACGAAATTCTTTACTTTTTATTATTAAATATATTCAACATTTCTATTTTTCAAAGGAAATTGCATGTATTTTAAGGGAGTTGATTATAAAACAAAAAATAGTTGTTATTTAAAAATGTTATGCCCCTTTCTTGATGACAATAAAATCTTAAGAGTAACTGGAAGATTGCAAAATTCCGATCTTACATTTGCTAAAAAATTTCCGATTATTCTTCCTAAAAAATGCCATGTCACACGACTAATTATTCTTAATGAGCATTTAGTTTTATTGCATGCTGGCTTGAAACTTGTTTTTAGTAATCTTTCTCAGCGATATTACATTTTAAATGCAATGCGAGAAATAAAATCAGTCATACATAAGTGTATTATTTGTGCGAGATATAAAGCTGAAACAGCAAAACAATTAATGGGTTCATTGCCTAAAGAAAGAGTCACTTCAATACGTGTCTTTCAAAAAATTGGTTTAGATTATTGCGGACCTTTTGAAATAAAACAGTCAACAATTAGAAGAAGTATTGTGACCAAGGCATACATTGCTGTTTTTGTCTGTTTTGTTTCAAAGGCAGTGCATTTAGAAGTAGTTTCAGATATGACGTCCGATGCTTTCATATCTGCACTTAAACGACTTATATCACGTAGGGGTATTCCGTCAGATATTTTTTGCGATAACGCACAAACTTTTAAAGGTGCAGATAAGCAGTTAAAAAATATATACAATTTGCATGCTAAAGAAGAGTTTCAAAGGCATATTTATAATTATAGTGTGGCTAAAGGGATTCAGTTTCATTATATCCCAGCGTACAGTCCTCATCAGGGTGGTCTATGGGAGGCTGTTGTTAAATCTTTTAAACATCATTATAAGCGAATATTGGGATCAAAAATATATACCTTTGAGCAATTAATAACAATAACTTATGAAATTGAAGCAATCTTAAATTCGCGTCCAATTTGTCCTATGTCTAGTGATCCATCTGATTTTAATGTTCTCACACCAGGTCATTTGATAATAGGAAATGCTTTAACTTCAATTCCAGAACCTTTGTTAACACAAATACCAAACAATAGGTTAAGTTTGTGGAAATCCATTGAGCAGTCAAAGCAACATTTTTGGCGGGCGTGGTCAAAAGACTATTTAGTCTCTTTAAATAAACGAAGCAAATGGCAAACAATTCATACTAATTTAAAAATAGGAGATATGGTCTTATTAAAAGATGATATGGTCCGTTGTCAATTTTGGCCACTAGGCAGAGTAGTTAAAGTGTTTTTAGGCAAAGATGCCAAAGTAAGAGTGGTAGAAGTGATGACTCCAGACAAAAGGATTCATACTCGAGCTATTGCCAAAATTGTTTTACTGCCAATTACTTAAATAAATCTTATTGCGATTTAATAGATTGTGTTAAGTTCTTATTAATAATAAGTTTATGTTTAGAGTATTCCTAATTAGTTAGTTATTCATAGTTTTATAAACGGAATTGTTTTGTTTTCTTGTTTATTTTTATTTTATAATAGGATCTTGCGCGGCGCAATTATGTAAGTGACATAAAAACTTCTTGATCTTAGTACATGTTCATTTTATAGACTTTTGACATTTGACAAATTTATTAACTATTCAACAATATGTCATATAGTTTTTATAATAATACAGATTTAATACAATTTGATATGTTTTAATTAATTCCACAATATAATTATATGCCTAGCAGTCTTACGCGGGTTTACACATATACAATACTATACAAACTTTCTACACCAAGGGAATTGCCCACTAACCTTGTAGTGGGAGCTACACTTGTTAGAATCAAATCGAAACTTCCGGAAAGTTCTCAGAACTCTTACCATGTAACCTAATGCGATGGCCATACTGTCGACACGTCTCTCTCGTTTTAGTGTCTATAAGAAGTTATGATTAAGGAATTACATATAGTAGATAATTTTAAACCTACAAATAGTTCGTTTTAAGAAAACAGATTATTCTATATTTATTTATTTATCATTAACATAATTTCTACAGCTTAAATTCATATTACAATTATACAAAAAAATATGTCTGTACATAAGCCAATTACAGAAACTTACTTTGCTATCTTGAGTACATATAAAAAAAATGTAGGGTAAGTGTGTAACATTTAGTACAAAAGAAAATAAATTAATAGTAATATTTGCCTTATTTTATAAACTTATATGTGTGTGTTCATGTGTATGTACGTGTGTGTGTGTGCGTATGGGTGAGTATAAGAATAAGTGTGTGTCTTTATAATTCGCTACGATGATCGATCCGTTCAATCTGACTACTATAACGCGAGTTTTAGCGTAGGCTTACATGACATCTTTATTAAAGAGACAATATCGTGCACCCGGTAATAATGCAAATTCACAACATAGTTAAAAAAAATTATAATTTGAATAATAAAAATCGATGGAATTAAATGTTAATTTAAATTAATGAATTGATAAATGTTAAATTGAAATAAAGATTGATTAAAAATTAATAAAAATAAAACTTTAATTAAAAAAATAAAATAATTAATAATAATAATAATAAATAAAAATAAAATTTTAATAAATAAAAATAAAATAATTAATAATAATAATAAAAAATAAAATAAAATTTAAAATGTCAGGATCTAATAATTTTATAAATTGACGACTTGAATACTTTCTTTGAAGAGGCAAAAAGCTCAGTATCAGAAAAGAATTTGTTGAACGTTTTTGGAAGCCTTACGGTCAAGTCATTGGCTTCATAGTTCGTGCGCACTGTTGGTAATATAAAAGCTGAGTGTGCCTTGTTCTTCTTTGAGGCACGTTCAAGAACATGATCTTATTGAATAGTTCAACGCAATCCATTTTTTTCAGAGCCAATATCATGAAGCACTGTTATGTCTTGTATGCGACGTCTATCGCATAGCGAAATCAAGCTATGTTTTTTACACAACTCACTGTAATTCAGGTCTGATTTAAATTTTGTCTTATAATTAAGGAACCTAATGAATTTCATTTGAATATTTTCAATAGAATGCTCGTACGTGACGTAATGTGGATTCCATATTGTACCACAGTACTCTAATAATATATCTTAATATATATATTTCTTGTGTGCGTGTGTATGTGACTGAACTCCTCCTAAACGACTGGACCAATTTTGATGAAATTTTTTGTGTGTATTCCAGGGGGCTTGAGAATGGTTTAGATTCACAATACGGTCATATAGATATTGTTTTTCAGCTAAATTATTTATTTAAAAACATTTGAGACAACGTGAGACAACGTGACATTTGAGACATTTGACATTTGAGACATTTGACAGGACAACGTCTGTTGGGCCAGCTAGTCTTAATATATATATTTCTTGTGTGCGTGTGTATGTGACTGAACTCCTCCTAAACGACTGGACCAATTTTGATGAAATTTTTTGTGTGTATTCCAGGGGGCTTGAGAATGGTTTAGATTCACAATACGGTCATATAGATATTGTTTTTCAGCTAAATTATTTATTTAAAAACATTTGAGACAACGTGAGACAACGTGACATTTGAGACATTTGACATTTGAGACATTTGACAGGACAACGTCTGTTGGGCCAGCTAGTAATATATAAATATATTGGATAAAAGACACGGGCTCGTCTGAATAAAAATTAATTTCCTAATAACATCGATATAAGTAAAATCAAAATTTCATTAATATTTTTCTGGGAAAAGAGATTTCCTTTCAGCAAACTTAACTACGAGTTTAAGGATTTTGATGAAAATTATAAGAAAGAGAGAGAATATTATGATTGATAACCTAGTAACTTCCAAGATTTCCAATATCTACGGACGCGGCTTCTACTTTTTTCCCACGAGGGAGCGTAGAGCTTCGCAGAGTGACCACTTCTGGAAATAAGACATCCCATTGGATACTCTCTTGGTAGATCAGCGGGCGGTAATGTCTAATTTTTGTGCTGGACGGTTTAATATTTAGAAACATAGCCTTTATATATAGAGTGAAGCTAGATTACTGTATAGTACTCATATCTACCCCGTGATTGACGATATAATACATATTTTATAACCATATCGTAAATTAATGTAAATTATTACTACTATTATTTTCTAATTAGACATGCTGACATAAAAGATATATTGTGCCTTTTTGTCAAAGGTTCTACAACGTAATTCCGGCCATTATCCAAAATTTGCAGTCATGCATCCAGTCAACGGTATAAGATTAAGTCTATTGTTTCTGCAATGTTATTATCAAAACAATCTATTCAGAGAGGCAAGGAAACACATTAAACATTTGTATAAAAGTACCAATAGATATACTGTACTTTACAGAAAGCCACCCCCAAATCCTCAGACAAAATAAAAGGAGCGCTAATGGTTTTAGTAGATCAATGAAAATGAAGCAACCCAGATTCCGGTTGGTTTACACGGTTCAACACTCTGGAATAAACTTAAAACAATAATACGAAATACAGGGACAATTAAATATGTTTTCCTTTTTACAGATCTATTATATTTTTGTTGGCTTTGTCAAGAGGTATCTGCGCTCCGTGATGTTATTATAACTGACAGACATAGCTACCTCGGGAGCTAGGAGTAATGATTAAAAATTGTAAGTCACTACATTTATTGTTGATACGAGTACCTCACTCTATATTAAGATGATTTTTAATTGTTTTTTGTCACTCTTGTCCCGTTTTCTCATTAGATATTATTAATATTTCATAATTGTATATGCATTTGGTATTATCAATAAAAAATATCATATGTTTCTTCACAATTTGGTATTTTATAGATATGCTGTATTATAATGACACGGCATTCCTAATATAGGCATGTTTTCAAAATAAATTTTTATTAATTATACTATGTAATGGAAAGTGACTTCATGAATTATCAATATTGACGTCATTTTCCAAATTGACGACTCTGTATCTATTTAATACAGGGAAAAAAAACAGCCCTTGCTGAGTTTCTTGCCGGTTCTTCTCAGTACAAGGTCTGCCGCCGTAGATTTGCGAACCGATGGCGTAGCTTTTCGACATTCACAAGTGCTTGTAACAGCCCAGACTGAATAAATGATTTTGAATTTGAATTTGAATGAGGTTAGTTAATGAGATACGTTCGAAATATCGAGATAAATCAAACTCAAGGACTACATTTAAGAGAAAACTCTTAATCCCAAACACCATCATGCTCATGAAAGAATTTATGTATGTCTATCATTTAAAATTTACCTATTTCATTGAACAATTCTTGATTCCAGCAATAGCTTTCGAGATTTTGGAGAAAGGTAAGTACATCAGTAAAATCAAATAATAATCCGGATTTCATCTTAGCTATTTGCAGAAAGCAGACAATAAGGTATTGCTCTGAAATTCTTACTATGTTATAAGCACGTAATAATATGATTCAAATGTTCATAGCTAAAGAATTAAATGACTACTTTTAATCCGGGTAACAATGGTTGAAACAGTGGCATCTGGTCCGGACCATTATTCTCAGTGATCCTCATCTGCTCGTCCGTGGAAAATCTTAGTTACAGACAATTAGCTACGTCGGGTAGTATTAATTCCTTCGGTGTATAGCCGCTCAGAGTTATAATACCCAGGAGATTTTAGAACTTAAATGATATCACAATATTAAAAGAATCTTTCTTTTGTAAAGATAACTTTGTATTATTATCTAGTTTCTAAAGTTAAAGTCAATAAAAAATTGCTCATAAAAAGACGAATGACGCAAAATTGATTATTTGCTTTCACTTTGTTGTTACTTTGATATATCAATATTAACAGTGTATCTCTTATAATTTATGAGATATAAGATTATGCTATAGATGTCACAATTACTAAAAATAAAACTTTGTTTATAGTAAATTAAAATTACCAATTGACTAAAAGTTATTAAAAATAGCATAGCATATACAAAATTATTTCTCGAACAAAGTCATTATTGACGCCATTGGCACGCTCTACATATAACAAGCTATTCTTCGTTTCATCATCGGGTAATCCATCTTCAGAAAATTCATATTTCACCTCTACCATTTTCATTGCTTCCTCAGGCAGCGCTGTAATTATCTTCATTGATATCAATACCTCCTACTAAGCCGAACACAGAATATTCTCTCAAATGTAGCTGGACCTTTTAATCAGGATAAATTTCGGACAGACTTAAATTACATTTAGGAAGCATAGGTGATAAGTTGCTATAATATAAATTTATAACCCGCTCATATTTTTTGGAAAGAAAACTGTGATATGTTAGTCACAAGAAAGGCCTATCTAGCCAATTGATAATTATCAATTGGCCTTTCCTGTGACTATTAGTTATAATTAATTAATTATTTCGACTGCTCTTTCGTTCTGCAAAAATAAGAATGTGTGTTAGATGTCATTCAGTATAATTTAAATACTACTGTATCGCGATACCTAATATATAAATAAAATGTTATTATTCTAGCCATCATCATGGCATAGAGTGAGAACAATATCATTTTTCGGCATTGTATATCAGTTTGATATCAACGGAACGTCTGGTTTCAAATCTTCTGACATTTCCCTTGCATTTATTGCGTTTTCTTTACTGTATCATTATATACACTATATATTTTTACTATATACATATAATTATTCTTTCAAAACGCTTGTCGTGAAAAGAGAGTGATCACTATGTCATATAATATTATATATTTGTTTACACTTCAGTATCTTAACTAGGTTCAACATCAAATTTAATATATGTAATTTTCTTGAGATTTGCTGCTTGATTCAATATATTCGCTAGCTCTGGGGGACCGCGAGACAATTTACATATGTGCGGCATGTTTGGTGTGAAACATCTCAACTTGACTAACACATTACAGATGATGACTGAATTTACATCAAGTGGCATACTATTAATAATCGTTTTAATCGTTCTTATAAGCTGTGTGAGCAAATCGCCATATACTCGATTCGCAATCACTATTTACCTAAGAATAAATAAAACAATAAAATAAATGTTATTTTGATTTGGGTAAACATTAAACAAACGACAATAAATATTTTAGTTAAATCACCATATTTTAATATTCTGATATATTCACATATCTATTTATTATATACACAAACACCTTCTTTCAACATTGACATCATTATTAACAACATTTGAATCATTCTTAATAATCCTCTAAAAGCCATACTTTAATTATTCTTTCAACATTCATTAACATAGGTGTTCCTAAAAAATATGGCAATTTATTACAAATCTCGATCTAAATATCTAAAGACTTGCTGATATGGAAAAGCGCAAGGTCTATTGTATGAGGAGCAGAAAAAAAAATCTGGTTCACGGAAGTGCTCTCCATGCAGTTGTGACCATATCTCGCCATACGGTGCCCTGCACCTACTTCTATTGGTACTTGAAGGGAGATGGCATTCGTAGATGCCCATTGTTATTCCTAGCATAACAAACAAATCGAAGCTATGTAGATACAACAAACCAAACAATTATCTTTATCGATATTTTAGACTTACAAACTGTTTTAAAGTAATTTTATTTATCTTAATTGAGTGTGTTTGGCTGTGAAATTGTAGTAGTACATAGACTATTTCATAATTTATTTAAATAAGTAAAGTGCTGTACAACCCGCTATAGTATTAATTTTAATAGGTGATGAGTACTAGAGAAGCTTATTACATATATGTACAAGAACACAGTTAAGACTTACATAAGGACAACCAAATAAAAGCAAGGACTACAAATAGGTGGATATAATAATTTTCTAATAAACAGGTAATGGTGGTATGCTATAAATAAAACACCAACGACACGATATTTTTAGATAAACTATACCAAGTACTGACAAAGCCTATAGTCTCTGAATACTCCTCGTGCTTACGTAATACTTGCGCTGGAAAACATGTGTGCTATGACTGATTTTGCATTCAGAACTTCTTTGTGTCTATTGTAACGGTCCTGAGTATTCAATGATCTTGGAACGAGCTCGCTATTGGACGGTTAGTTGTTAAGCTGACGAGCGTTCAATAATTCTATTGTACCGATGCTACTCTACTGTGTTGATTTAAGGGAACACTCTCGGTTGTGTATTCATAAAGACGAGAATGACTGCGCTTCATGTTATGTGGGCTAAAATATTATTTTGTTTACATTTTAAATACGTACAGTATATTATAAGGTTGTGTTAGGTCTTATGTGAGTGGGAAGCAGCGACCTCTCGCTGCCGAGAGTGGTCGTGGCAATGCTCCGCGGCGTGGCGGAATGGGAGGCTGTCGCCTCCTTCTGCGAGAGCGTCATCACGCAGAAGGAGGCCGCGAAGAGGGAGCGGGAGAAGGACGTCGAAGCCGCTCCCCTCCGCCGCAAACGGATTGGTAGACGAAGGCGGGCACACGCAAGCGCGGTGACATGGTGCATAAGGTCGCATTTCCCCCCCTCAAAAAAAAAGGGTTTATGTGAGTGGTGTTTACTGCAAATTTAAATCAAATCATTAATTAAAATTAAACAGATTCCGTAGCCGACTCTGTACACCGGTTTCAAAGCATCGCCATTTCTGGGACCTCAGAGGGGAGAAAGGGTATGAGTCCCCGTTGCTTTTTGTAATGAATATATGTATATATATACATATATTCTAGATAGACTACACCAGAAGCAGTGATGCTCCAGAAGGAGGCTGCCGAGCGGGGTCGGGAGACGGCCGATTCCGCTCGAAGAAGGCGGCGCCGGGCTCGGTAGCACAGCTGCGGCGCCGCCGTGGGTCGCCGGCGGGCGCGAGGAAGTTGCGACCGCTACGGCGACCCGGGACGGACCACGCCCCTTCCGTGGCCGCGGGGCGTCGTCGGTGGAGGAGACCGGGGGAGGTAGTGAGCCTACCCCGAGGAGGGCTCCCCTGTCCCCTACAGGGTAGCCCTCCTCGGGGTGCTTAGCGTTCCCGGGGGCTCCCTACATGCCTGAGGAAGGCCATCCCTGAGGTTTTTAGTGGGTAGGCCCCTTCTGGGGAAGAGAGCCCCACATAATCGCCGGCTCACCACAGCCGGGGTATGCAATTTAATGCATTTTCGTCAGGGGAACAAAAAAAGCATCGTACTACCTGCCACTGCAAGAGATTTACTGTGTAACCTGCAATATGGTTGCTTCTTTTTCTAATAAAACTGGACGCGTGGCTATTGTTGAATTATATTTTAGAACCATTTGTTTTTGGAAAATATTGACTAAATCCGTGAAAATAATGCTAAACAACACAAGTTCTCACACAGACAGACAGACTACTCGTATATGAATTTCTGATGCAACAAAGAATGTACAACTTATGAGTCATCTGACATATTTCTATTCTAGACAAGGTACAGTGTGATTTTTTGGTGTTGTCAAAAATCAAGTGTCTAGAATAATATATCGGACGTTACCAGGAACAAATTTTTATTCAATGGTATAAACAAGTACATTCACATAAAGAGGGATTTTTTTTAAAGACAATTTCATTTTTGAGAATTAATTATATTTATTTATTATTGATTCCGAAAACTTTTAGTGTCCATGACGTATAAGCCAACGAAATTTAAAAAATATCAATGTTTTTTTACATTAAAAATTTTATACTTAATTATCTAAATTATCTAGTAGCAAAAACAGGAGGCAATAATTATTCTAATTCATTAGTAGCACACTCAAATTTCAGCTACAGAAGGTTAACGACGTAGAAGTTAATTAGGCTCCATCTTCTACAAAGTCCTTTAAACCATTAAAGCTTTTAGATTTCATTCGCGATAGGAAGGAAGAAGTGAACCTGTCTTTGTTTGGTGCTCTTTGTTAAACTGTACGTTAGCAAAATATATTTACTTAAAGATAATTGAATATTTGTTAAATGGTTAGTAATGGTAACCAATGTTATACATAATATGAACATAATACCATTTTGAAAATAGTTATCTAAGTCGATTATGACTGCCGACAAATCGATGTGTTACAAAATAACAACCCAATATGTGGGGTAAACTTTTTATCATATATAATTCACATGCTGTTTCTATCAATGCATTCAAACAATTTATATTGGAGAATAATTCCATGCGCTAGTCGACCGCAGTTGTCATCAAAGTGTGTTTTCAACAATTCATTTACCATGATATCAAGTACTACAAAAAAAATATCACGTATTATTTAAAAATTTTTGACAAGCTGTTTCCACAGCACAAATATTGTATTGTATATCTGTTGGTGACAAAATATTTTAATAGGTTAGAGTCTAAGTAAGATACCATGAACTAATATAATATAATTGGAACGATGAATCCTTAAATTATTACCTCAATATTATAATTTCATTACGTTTTATAATGTGTCTAGAGGTACAATATTTATTTATGACTAGACGACCATCTACATTTAACGACAGGCGCTACGTGACGTAAGATCTTATTTGCTTTATTCGGATTCATCAGACCTGCACGAAAGCCATCATTACAATTAAAAATTAGGCACAAATACTGTCATTGATGTTGCATTGAATCTGTATTTCGACTGATAACTAACAATATGAATACAATCGAATTATTGCAAATATATAAAAATAAATAATGTATTACTTTTTTATACTCTTATGGTAAATTATCAAGCGTAACATACAATTCAAATACTTTTATAGCAGAATTCTGCCAAAGCTGGGTGATGTAATATTTTCACGTAACGAAGTTTCGACAGGGGAGACGTGTCTAGACGTCCAGGAAATGTGCTCTCCGTAGAAATTTCTGTCGACGCCGGTTTTGTGTGATCTTTCCAATTTTGTGACTCTTTATCGGATAATCTAGTTTTAATGTTCCGTTTTGTAAATATCCGAACGAATTGTCTGATTGAATTTAATTTATTATAGCTGATATTTTTCAAATGACATGCATCAACATACTGCTAACATCTAGTGCGTTCCTGCTATCTTCACCAAATCATAGGTTCACCTTGTTGGAGATCTACCAAAACTACGGTTACCCAGAGATACCTACCACTCTTCGCTACCGCTTCCTACCAGTCGTTATTTCAGAGAGCAACGTGGTCCACCTACTGTCAATTTGGAATTGTTCGGCATAACAGCGACCTTAGTTCTTCTGCGGATGTATGTGAGTATGATTCCAAATAACTAGAATAAGCAACAAGTTTTACGCCGGAGAATTCATTATGAAAGTGGAATAAACGAGAAATAGGCTTCACTTTTTTGTAATATTTAAATGCTGTATATATTGTGTTTATGTACACAATAAATAATGATTATCTCCAGGAAGCTATCCGAATTTACGAAGTTCCTTCTTTTATTAATTTTAGTTCCTATTCCTATGCGAATTTTCATTTCGTATTTGAATAACTCAATAAATAATGATTAAAAAGAGAAGATGAAAATAGACTTCCAAACTTCTTGCGTGTTTATCTCAAGAAAGCTATCCGAATTTACGAAGTTCCTATTTTTATTCGTTAAACGTGTATACGTATGCATAGAAAATATGAACTAAATAGACAGTCCCCTACCAGGTATAAGTGTATAGTAAAATAAAAATACGTTTAATATAAATTATTACCATTTCATCAATACGGTAAATAAGAAAATAAATACACGTATAATAAATACAATAAATATCAAAGGAAATAATTACGTTTCTATTTTATCGCATAGGTAACATAAAGAATTAAGAGAAACAGATTTTCATGGCCCGGTCTGAGCTCGTGACGCTGTTTACGTCATGAGCACGGATTTTTCACTATGGAGTCAACTTGGTTTGTTTGGTATCTATATGCTTTCAAATTCGAACTGCGACTTCAACACGCACTAGAGAGAAACCCAGACTTATGAGGTGTACGTATTCCCTTATATACTCCCACAGACATAGGACAAAACCCTCATACACCTGTCATATAAAATTTGGACCTTCATTGTTATTAAAATTATGTAAAATTCCTTTTTACCCTCTAACTTGTTCGCCATCTAGTTTACACAATTGCTTATATTTTTACATTAGATTTTTATTATTTATGTGAACATTGAAACAACTGTTTTATTATAACATATCACAACATTCAACTGAAAACAAGGTTGAATATTTTGCTAAGTTATGCCATATGAAACATGACTCTGAAAGAAGGTTCAAAGGGAGATAACGAATAAATTCCTCGCTGAATAATCACTGGGCAAATCCCACTTATAAGAAACACGGGATGAAAGAAAGGATATGAAAATGACGATGGATCTGAAAGAGGTAAGTGAGATGTACGAGTTCAAAATAAAGTGGCAATATGTATGTATATCTTTGCACATCCTTTGGGAGTAAACTCTCGACTCCATATATAAATTTCCCCGTATATATTTATCTAATAACTTTTAAGACAGCCGCAGAAACTTATTAATGACAAAATCATAAATATAATTAACCAAGTTTGAACTTGGACTTGATAACCTCCTGGGGTTATTTAAATAATTTAATTATTTATAACAGTTTGCTTCGATAAATTTGCTCAAGGATTACCTCTAGAGCGTCTTAGAGCGTCTCTGGCATTTATTAAACGAAAGTTGATTTCAAAACTCTATTTCTTAAAGGTATTAATTATAATATAACTTGTTTTAGTTGTTTAGTTAATTGTAAATTATAAAATCTAGAACAATTGTGAGCAGGTGTAATTTTGTTTCTCTCATTCCAAACTACGCGTCAACATAATTTACCAATAACTTATGAATAATTTGAAAGTTATAGTTAGTACAAGTAATATCAATAACAAAACAAGTCAAGGAAACTTAAAAGATTATGTATCTTTTAATTGTCATTAACTTGTTCTTTAATTTATAAAATGTGTAAAAAAATTGTTAACAAAATGTGTATAGGTGGTTCTACTCAGGAACACGATCAACTTTTACAACTACTCGTAAGTCAACAAAAAATTTGTTTCTTACTCGTACTAATAGTCAATATCTTCTCGATCAAAATGATTTGCAGATTTTTTTGTCATGTTGGAAAGTTATTAAATGATATTCGTATTAGTGAGTAAAACCAGCTACAGTTTTATTGCTTATATTTTTAACACTTTGTATATTAAATTTGTTGCATGAGAATATAATGTGTAAATATGTAATTATAGTCTATTGTGCATATACTATATTATATAGTATAATAAACATAGCGTTACGTGGCTATTAGGTATTAACTATATAGCTATAAGTATTAGCTAAAAACCAGTCGGGAGGCGTCCCGCTCAGCATATGCCAGGCCAACCCAATTATTGACTTAATTTTTTGTTTTAGTTTAACTAATGTATATGTGTATTTATTTTATATCTTGAATTGTTTTCTTTTTCCCATTCTATCACAAAATACATATTCTTTTTACTATCAAATATTTAAACAACCAACAAAAAGCATTCAAGTTGTCTAGTTTTGTAAAGAACGTCACTTTGATATTCTTGGCTCCATTTAAATATTCGTATACATTCCTTGAAAAAACTGGCAGGCGGTTTGGAATAAAGTCCATTTGTAAAGCATTTGCTTTGGTATCACCGCAGTGGGATCGTCTACTAACAAACGCCGGAAAGGTTTCGCTCGCTATAAATGTGTTAAAGCATCATTAAAAAGCAACACTCTAAATAACGTTTCCATGTCGACTCTCTCAGTAATGACATGTAGTATTTATTACAAAGCGAAGATCCTAAATATGAGTACAAACTATATCGCGTCTTGTTTGATTTTGATTTCGTACCTGTTACAGTGACAATTAAATTTTTCATGCAAAGTTTTATTTTCCTGTTTATTTTGACTCGTGAGGGCAAAGAACTATAACAACTATTGTAACGGAATCATCCGCTAATCAATGTCACTTTTGAGCTCTAATAAAATAAAATATTTAAATGAGTTGCACTAATAAATGTTGTTTAGGGATGAAACAAAAATATGTACCATTAAACAATATTTTAACAAGTAGAATGAACGTATTTATACGTAAAGTTCTAAAAAAGCTTCCTCATTAGTCAAAAGAGTACAACGTGAACATTTCCTGACATTAGAGATGGCTTGGTGGAAGTTAGCAACGAAAGAGTTATTGAACCTTATTTTTGTAAAACATATATAAAAACATTGGCACAAGTGTATCAAGATACCATTCTTGTGACAGCAACTAAGCCCCTTAATAATACAATGCTCTATAACTAGAAATAATCCTTAGCAAGACAATATTATAATATCTGAGCAAGTACAGGTTAGTTGTAAACGAACATTCCGGAATTCATAAGAGCTAAAGAGTGGCCGTCATCTAGTCCCAATCTTATAATTCACAGGGTTTATGATTTATGGACAGTTTTTAAAAGTAGGACTTGCTCTCAACGCTATAATAATTTGGACTCTAAAGCAACCGATATGATTGGCAGTGAAAAATATACCCATGAAAAGAGAGTACGTGTTTTTATTTAGGGCCTCAACGTTATAAGGACTGCATTGCAGCCAATAGAGATAATAAATTCCATATATTTTTCATGTTTTATGCAATGTTATATACAATTAACAAGTATTTTTCTTTGTAAACATTTTTTTTATACCACGATGGCGGCAAACAGGCCTACGGCCCGCCTGATGGTAAGCGGTTACCGTAGCTTATGGACACTTACAACATCATATTTATGCCAAGTAGGGTTATAAATTTAAGATTACATATAAAATGCAAAAACTGCTTCTATTACATGAGAAATAAAGGCCGCCTCGACGTCACACAGACATTCACTGAAATATTTATTTTCACTTCAGTAGCTCAAACATGAAGGTTTTGCTGCTTAAAATCAGTGAGCAAAATCGATTTTTACTCACTAGTGAGACAAAGCTAACCACAGATTATAGTAACCTATGTATAGTAACTAATGGGATAACCATACAGACTATGTTGTTTCACCCTAAGATAATATGCCCATGGACATTGGATCTGCCTGACACTTCTCGTTGTTCTGTGTCACTCATAGGTACCACTTTAAACTAATGTAAAATAAATTGGCAAGAAATCAGAAAAATAATTGTAAAAAAAATTTCTCTTCGGAACGGAACATAATAAGTACTTATTAAAATCTCAAGAATGATGCGCGGAACGGAACTATTGACAGAAGTTCCTTTCCACGCATCATACATTCTTGAGATTTTAATATTTTTTTTTATTTAATTCGCTTAATTTACTAACAGGGAATAATAATAACAATAATTTACTTACTTATTATTTTTGAAGACATATTTTAACAATTATTTTTCTGTTCTTTTGACAATTTATTTTACATTTGTTTAAAGTGGTATGCGTAACACGGAAAAACGAGAAGTGTCAGGCATAATTATCACCTTAAAGCAAAACAAAAAAAAATCAAAATTTGGAATTAAATAAAACTGTAACATTTAATCTACAGAATTGTAGTAACTTTACGTTTAACTTTTAATTTGTTGTATAATTTTGAATTTAAATAAATGAGTTATTTTACAATATACTCGTTCCTGTGTCTTATTTTATTTCCAAAGTAGGTATGATATTTGTTCTCGCTGCTGAAGTGAAAAGTTATGTGTGTCACACGAAAGCAAAGTTGTTTGCATCTCGTGCCTTTGAATCCCTCGACACGCTCAGGATTCTACTATAGAATCACTCGCTTCGCTCGTGATTCAAACAGAATCCTTCGCTTGCTCGGGACTCAAATCAGCACGCGCAGCAAACATCAACTTTGCTCACTTGTTGCACAAATAACTATTCTAATTTATTTTCATACATGATTTTGACAAGGAATCTGTTGTTTAAATTATTATCTTTTATGTAAATATCTTTGCCAACCTAGATGACCTAGATAGATTTTGACAAATATCATTAGATTTGTCGTGAATACTCACGGGTCATTAGATACACAGTAAAAAGTGTCGTTTAAAATAAAATAAGTTATTTAAAAAGTTCCCAACGTTTCCAAATTCTTCCAAGACACGAATCTTAATAATAGTGTTGAGGAATTTCTAAAACCTAGCTTATAATAGAAATTTCATAATAAAGCAGGCATGTAAATTTTATTATTAGCGTATGTAGACGCTAATAATATACGCACACACAAACGCACACACACATATATATATATATATATATATTATATATATATTATATATATATATATATTATATATATAATATAATATATATATATTATATATATATATATATAATATATATATATATACTATATGTGTGTGTGTTTGTGTGAGTGTGTGTGTGTATATGTATATATTATTAGCGTCTATATATATATATATATATTATTTTAAGTATTATATTTAGCATTAATTTTATTTTATCAATATTTTTGTGGCTATACTATTGGGAAGGTACTGACTCCCGAAATACAGTTCTTTAACTAGTTCAGGAGTCAAGAAACACACAAACTGTATAATTGATTTATCGTAATAAACTCATTCTCTCTTCTTTTTCTCTTATTATTAACTTTAAAATTTCAAAACAATAAAACTAAAAAGAAATTGAAAAGCAGAAAGCTGTGTCATTTGCCACCCGTTACTTTAAATAAAAAAAAATCCCAGCAATAGGTTAATTTGAGACTTGATTTTTAATAAATATTTTAGTTGGTTTTCTTAATACGAGGTATTTGTGACATTATTATTAGAGTAATACCCTGGTTTTTAACAATGATCACACATTAGACCAGACGTTTACTAGCTGACTGGTTACCTTACTATTGGCAGTATAAAATAGCAGTACCTACTAAAAAAATTTATACTCGTAAAAGAACTGCTTGCTTTTATGAATAGATTTAGAAGTTGTAGGATTTTGAATCCCAATGAAATTTAAAAGCGTAATATTTTTTTGCATTTAGCTTTGACATTAAAATCGATGTGGTTTTTGCGACGTTCTCATTCAAATCTCAAATACTTGGGCGTAATGCCGGATCATCTCCTTAAGCTTCCACAGAAAGCTTCAATTTGGGAATTAGCAAATGCTTTCAGGTTACTTCGTTATTAAGGCAATCTCCATAAAAGGACCACATCATCTAATTTCGTTTTTCGCAATCATTGAACTTCTATTATAACGCTGATGTGTTTTTTATTCAGGTTCTTATAAAAATATCTATGTGTATTTTATTCAAACCAAATTCAGAAGAAGTAATTAATTGATTAAACCAACCTTAATGCAAGTTTAAGTTATAGCAGCGTCATACTAAAAATGAAATCGGAATTAATTTAATATATTAATTTTTTTAGGTTTTTTTTTTAGGTTTTAGGTTCAACTATTTTATAAGAGTATCCTAGAGGAAAGAGATTTTAGCTTCGTGAAAATTTTGCTATATCTTTTCCCGGGTCTCAAAAATCTAATGTTATAAAAATCCGTTTTGATGTGAAAATGCAAGAGACAGTATTAGTTTTTTTAATAATATTAGACGGATAATTATAATTTAATCTAAATGTATTCTTCTATCTATGTGTAGTTTATAGTGTCGTTATTTTAACCTTGCTAACCTAGTTTGTCTTTCTATTCCAAATACTTAGACGCGCTGTGCATTCGGCCGCCCTCGGTGTCAGGGGTGCATCGGCGACTAGGGTGAATATCGATTCTCAACCCTCCCACGCCCTGGGCACTACACAATATTACTCGGAGCACTCTCAAACCCACCCTTTTGTAACATTGCAAGCCGGATTATTGTTAAAATATTTGACTTCAAAGAAACCATATTATTGATGTCGGTTACGCAATGCTCGGAGGCTTAAAAATGCTCGAAAATAAAACACGCTCTTTGTGCCCTTTGTACAAAGAAACGGATGCCAATTACTGTACAATTTATTCACAATAAACGTTTACTTTTTTTAATTGTTTATCATTCAACTTTATCATAATCACTTTTCTTTCGACAATTTCTATGCTTTGAATTACACCACCTTTTGATGTCACTCCGTAAGTCCACAATCAGATACAGTTTCGTGTAAAGTAATAACAATTCAAGCGGAACATAACATTTTAAATAAATAGTCGTGTTATAAATCAAATGTTAACGTGTATATTTGTAACTAGCTGTGCCCGCGACTTCGTCCGCGTGGAATAGTTATTTTGCGCACCTCAGCTGTTACCCGATCTTGACAACGCGACATATCCAAATTTGGTACCATAAAAACGGTCATTGTGACTAAACCTTAAAAGATAGACATATGCCGTCGCGGACTTTTTTTTAGATCATGTATAGAGGAATAATTCTTTCATACATATTTTTTGTGTATCTTGAACCGTTTTCGCAGCGCACGCAAAGAAAGCCTTCAAAAATGAATAATTTCCCCGTTTTTTACACATTTACCGCTCTGTCTTTGCTCCTATTGGTCATAGCGTAATGTTATTTAGCCTATAGCCTTCCTCGATAAATGGACTATCCAACAAAAAAAGAATTATTCAAATCGCACCAGTAGTTTCGGAGATTAGCGCGTTCAAACAAACAAACAAACAAACTCTTCAGCTTTATATATTAGTATAGATGTACGTAGAAATAGCAGTTGGACAAAAGTATATCATAAAAAATTCTTGTGAATCGTCTTGGAATAAATCCCTATTAGTGACCCTGAGAAGTGACTGACTGAAGGTCACTTAATTAACGCACAATTGACCAGGCGGTTTCGAGACACTAGTGAATTAAATGACAATTCCACTGGTTATCAGGGTAGAATAAACAGTATATTTAGCGGAAGTAATTATTTAGAATTAAAAGGTTTCGTAAATGTAGTAATTTCTGTGGACAAAGTTTGATCAAATTTGTTTTCGTGTCAAATGACAATTTATCGGATTTATTCGCGCGTTCGATATATCGAAACGAATTCGATAACGAACGAAAGTACTGACAATATAATAGGCTATAGTATGGATCAGGGGATTTGCCATCTGCCATGAGTGTGTCTTTTCTTATTTGAATTTCATTATCACAATTATGTGATGAAGTAAATCATCGTGAGGCAACTTGTAAATACCTGTGAAGAACTCAATAATTTATATTATATCGAATAATTCGTACAAGGGCAGCGTGGTTAGCCATGGTCTAAACACTGCAAACGGTAGACCTCAGTCGGTGATATCGTATATGTTTATATATTGTGATGATGATGTCGAAACGATTATATTTAGTTACATAATTCCGCTTGTAAAATCTCGCAACATCGACAAAAAACAATACATTACAAGACATAGAGATGACATTAAATTTAAATAAATCTTTAATATTTTATTTGAACTTAAAATAAAATGACTTTTAATATTTTTCTCAACCCTGTTACTACTTCCAGTTCCCAGTAATAAAACGATTCACAATAGATACAATTAATTATACATTATGCGATGATTTTATCGATCCAATGAATGATTTATTATATATATTTACGTTCGAATGGTAACATTACATATTAAAAATTTACGATAATTTACTATCGGATAAAATTACACTTAGCTTCTGAATAAGATATAAAGTAGTCAGATATAAAGAATACTCGACCCCAATCACGCATTTTCAATATTCATACGCAGTAAAGAATCATTCAAATGACCATTTTTTACTAAATCATTACGTTTTAATGTATGTTTTGTTGAATCTATACTAATATTATAAAGCTGAAGAGTTTGTTGTTTGTTTGTTTGAACGCGCTATCTCTGGAACTCCTGGTTCGAATTAAAAAATTATTTTTTTATTGAATAGCCCATTAATCGAGGAAGGCTTTAGGCTACATAACATCACGCTGCGACTAATAGGAGCGAAGAAATAATGGAAAATGTGGAAAAAACGGTGAAAATTATTCATCTTTGAGGGCTTCCGTTGCGTGCGCTGCGAAAACGGTTCTAGATACCAAAAAAATATGTATGAAAGAATTATTCCTCTTAAAATGATCTAAAAAAATGTCCGCGACATATAATGTCTATCTTTTAATGTTAACTCACTAGAATCGTTTTTATGGTGATCAAATTTGGATATGTCGCGTTGTCAAGATCGGGTAACAGCTGAGGTGGTTGTTTTGCAAAAAATAAATTATGATGCTCAAAATAACTATTCCACGCGGACGACAGTCGCTGGCACAGCTAGTCGTGAATAAATGTCTTCTTTCTTTCAAAGGTTTGTCACCTATTCTGGCTGCATTCACGAATAAAAATAAACAAATGCGGGCTGGAGCACCTAAGACGATTGTCCAGGCGTCAATTGGTGTAAATTGCTTAGTTCCGTGATTCCGGCCTGCCTGGTACATTACACAAACATGTACTTGTATTCTATAAACGATGCAAACAGCATGCATAAAATTATAACCATAACCTATAGAAGATTTTTTTAAAGATAAAATCCATTAACGAATGGATTGGTGTAACACGGTGATATAATCACGATTTTTTAAGAAAATCAATCAATTACATCGTTTCTTTTTTGCATTCGATCATCACTCAGTGAGCAACCCAAGATGGATGTTATGTAAGACATGTAAACAAACTACATCTGTTATTACGTGTGTATTACCTCTTCACCTCATAGTGACTTCAGTAATTGTGCGAATATCAAGTACTAGCGCTGGGATAGAATCGTCTTATAACCTAGATAATGGTATTGGATGTCTGTATATGTGTGAAGTTGAGTAGCTGTTGATTTTATTTCGTATATCCCAATTAATAGTAAAGATTGTTGATAATGAACGGATCTAACATGTAATTTATGATAGTGCTAAAGAATGTACAACATACATGTTTTAACACTCTTGCTATCCTGCTTACCCTGGGTGTATTGTGTATATTTTTATCTTTTTAAATAAACAAAGCTGACATGCTAGTCGAATATTATATCCATTCATAAACACATGTACATGTCTGTATCTTTATTATTTTCTATCATAGTGCAATTGCAATAACAGAACAAAGCAAAAGTTTATAAGCAAATATATATTTGTTTAGAAACTGTAGTAAAGAAATATATGGAAATTAATTATAAGAAGCAACAGAAGAGAAACTTATACATCAAATTATTGAGTTCAGAAAACAATATAGTAGTAATATATACATTCAAAATAATTGCTGGAATCGTTAAATTGATCATTTATAATTCACTCATCATTCAATGCTTAAATGTCTCATTACGTGTACTTGTTTAAAATATTATCAGAAGAGCTTATTAATTGATGTATAATTAGCACACAGCAATCACATAACTCACGTATAAATTAATATTATAGGTACGTAAATAATTCCAATAACAGTTACGATAAAAAAATGATCTTTTTTTGCTAAGGAACACGTAATACCAGTAGTCTATTGCCACCCCATAGAAAACGATACGTCCTTATTAGCAGGGCAATTTGAGCGGAATCCTGTCAAGATTCACAATGAAAACAGAGGTGAAGTCACCAATTACCGGCACCAGGCTGCCTAGCTACTCAATTAAGGGCAATAATTGTATAAATCAAGCTAACTCTTCCCAAATCTTATTTGAGTAATGTCCTCCATTAATACAAAGGGCAGACGATTTCGTGATAATACAATTACTATGATTTACGATTTTATGCTTTTAATGGATTCTCACGTTTAAACCCATTTTAAGGTCTTGAGAGCAATGGAATTAAAATTATAAGAAGTATGAAAATTGTGAAGTATTTTTACGACCGTTATTTGGTAAGTCGGTTATAATTAAATATTTTATTTTTATTAACAGCTAGTTAAAGATCAAACAAATACCTGCAAACACGTACATCCTGTGACATATGCAATAAATCTATAATCAAAACTAGAACTAAAATATATGTTGAAAATCACAAGATTCCACCACCATTAATGCGAAGGAATTCAAGAACCGTTCTGATAGTTGGTATATCTTTATCAGTGGTATCATCTGTATAATATTTTGTTGTTAATTGAATATCAAATCTTGAAGTACGCCAACATTTAAATTCATTTTATTTATTTATTTTTGCACACACATACATTAAAGAAAAGTTTATAACAATGAGCAAAAGGTACTGCATATTTCCCTAAGAAATCTCTCATAGTTTCAGACCAGCAGACCAATCATGACAACCTTCGAAGAGCCTATATATTTGGATAGTTCCTCAGAAATTCCATAAAAAAACAGCTTGGTGAGATGTGCCATATCAAATGCTTTTGCGATGTCAGGTCCAACAACAGGAATTCCGCCTTCTCTATCCAAGGCTTATACCAAATAGTTCGTTAGGTAAACTAAAATATCACTAGTCTATCGACCGTGACGTCAGCTAAGAGAAGGTATAGATAAACATATATTTAAGATAAACATATTTACACTTGATTACAAAACGAAAAACCATTACAGAATAAACAAAATTGAATCTACCCAAATATGCGGAGAGTTACTCTCACCGGCCGCAGTACATCTGCGAAACAAATAAAAATTCCTCGCCGTAGTGCGGCTCCAGCTGAATGTATTATAGTGCCTTTTCCACGTCGATAAGTAAATGTTACCCTTGTCCCTGCGAGTTATGAACCCTCTCGGGGTACGTAAGCGTATTTTTCTACTGGCACTTTCTTTTAGGGCTGCCACGTGTGAAATTGCAAAACCGAAATGTTCGAGCATATATATACCTATATATAGCATATAGTCTACCTGTAGCACGTAATGAAAAATAGTAACGAATTCTTATTTAATTTACAAAAAAAAATATTGTGTACGACAAAAACAAGAAATTATGGAAATGAAGTATGGGATGAAAATAATTGTAGCAAATGGAAAACGTTATGTCTTCATAACATGATGGTGATCCTAAACAATGTCAAATTACTCAGAAATATAATGATTGTATCCACTTGAATATAAAGTGGTCAATCATTTCTTAATCCACTTACTTTAGATGAGGCAATCAGCAAATAATGCAGAGATGCAAATTTACAAGACATCTCACGTATTTAAACAGTTCCAGATCGTCTGGCGATACAGAAAACAATATTATTTATCCTACCAATGGACATCCAAAGAGGAGTATTGGATTATTGAACAGACTAGATAGTGGATGTACGCTCTGGAGAATTCTATTATTGCGGTAGTTTTTTCAGTGCAATGCCTTTTTTTTCCCTGAGGAAAATGCATTAAATTGCATACCCCGGCTGTGGCGAGCCGGTGGTTATGTGGGGCTCTCCTCTCCAGAAGAGGGAGGCCTACCCACTAAAAACCTCAGGGATGGCCTTCCTCAGGCATGTAGGGAGCCCCCGGGAACATCAAGCTACTTCCGGGAACCCCCAGTCTCCGCTTCCCTGCCTAGAGGGGAGCCCTCCTCGGGGGAGGCTACACTACCTCCCCCGGTCTCCTCCACCGACGACGCCCCCCGGCCACGGAAGGGGCGTGGTCCATCCCGGGTCGCCGTAGCAGTCGCGACCCGCGACAGCGCCGCAGCTGTGCTACCGAGCCCGGCGCCGCCTTCTTCGAGCGGGATCGGCCATCTCCCGACCCCGCTCGGCGGCCTCTTTCTGGAGCATCACTGCTTCACAGAAGGAGGCCACAGCCCTCCAACCTCCCTCGTCCGCCAGCATTGCCGCAATCAATGCCGGCGGAGACAGATCTCGCCCGATCTCTGAGACCAAGACTCGGCGCTCGGAAGCCCACGCGGGGCACTCGGCCAGCGTGTGCTGGGCCGAGTCGAGGTCGGATGCGCAATGCCTATAAAATGACATTGCCATTCCGGTTTGCCCTGATTTCAAACACTTAGGCTCGACACTGCAATATGACGAGTAAAGAAAATCGTCAAAAGACTGATCCCCTCGGCATCGATGAACTGAAGTCAGGCCTCAGGAGATATTAACGCCTCTAAAATTGTTTTGAAACAATTTTGAATTAAGGTAAAATTTATAAAAACGGCTAAAGCTGCAAAAGTGTATGACGAGAGGTGGCCAAACTCAGCAGAGATGCAAACGTTAAGAAGTATCAAAAACATGACTCACGAATAATGTGGTCAGGAATGAGTATCTTAGATTAAGTTTAAAAGTGACTCGTAAACGAGATAAGATATGAGCGCTGAGACTGAAAACTAGAAAGGTGCTGAGTATGAAAGTGAGTGGGTGGAGGAACACAAGAAGACCTGAGAAGCTACGAATGAAATGTATAAAAAGTATATAGAGAAGGCAAAGTTTAAGTCAAAAACATTCAACTTCAACCCCAAATAAATTAGGAAACGGTAAGGCAAAAAACTTTTATTTCAAAAATACTATTAAAGCCTAGAGTATAGATTCAAACACAAAGTAACATGCTAATAAGGCAACTGTATCCATGTTAATTCTAATAAATAATTTACTTTAATAAAAATGTTAGTGTATTAGTAAAATCAACATTCAATCAACTTAGCCTACATTGATATTACAACCGGTTAAAAATAAAGTGTTGGAACGGTGTCAAAAATAAGTGGCACGGTGTAGGTATTGTTTTCTTTTTATTATTATTAAAAAGCGAACGTGACATGTCTAAAATTTCCGCCCTCGAGGGTTCGGGGCGCGAAAGTATTGATTCGGTACCTGTTGTTGCCCTTGCTTACTCGCTGACAAACCTTCAACAGTGCGTTCTTTAACTGAAAAATAGCCCTACTATTGAAGAAACTACAATTTACAATAAATTACATGCCACGAGAATTTTGAATGTGATGTGGTTGATGAAAGGCTGTCATTAATTTTCAAGTAAAATCATAATACTGAAAGTAGACTAGTAAAAATGTTTTTGCAACTATTATTTATAATGTTTTAACCATTCATTAATTTACTTTTTATATTTATTCATAAAACAGATGTATATATCACAAATTCTTCTCATATAAAAATACACTTATAGTTATTTCAATATTCAAGGCAATTTAATAAAGATTTGACTTGAAAAACAAATTTATCGTTTCATGAGTCACTTTGACAAGATTAATATTTTCAATTGTTCCCAATTGAGGCATCGCGTGGTTAGCGGGGGTTGTTACTAAACATCCTTGAAACACACTAAATTCTATATACGATGGCATAAATGTTGATTCCGCTACCAACTGAAGAAATGATATTTTTTTTTTTACTGTTCAAAATACAATCAACAAAGTTATCATTATTTCTTTTTCTTATACTGTAGTTTTTATGTTACAGGTGTCTCATTCAATCGGTCAGTATGGGAAAGTCTGAACTATAAGACATACGAAGATCTGTTCTGAGGAACCATGTCATCGATTTTAATAACAAGAAAAACTGCATTCATACATTTTAAAATCATCTGTACTCCGTTCGGGAATCGAACCCGCAATTTACCGCAATCACCACATGAAGATACAAAATACAATCATAGATCGTTACCTAAACGTGTTGAATATTGTATTGAAAAAGGCGGCGGTCACTTCGAGCACCTACTATAAATCAAGTATGTTGAAAACAATGCATTTTATTCATTTTAGACATCATTTTCATAAGACATTTAACTGCTTAAGACCTACACAATCGATATCTAAATAGAAATAGTGTAGGATTTTTTCAAAACAATCGGGTTCGATTCCCGACGGAGTACAGATGATTTTTAAAATGTATGAATGCAGTTTTCTTGTTATTTCGATGACATGGTTCCTCAGAACAGATCTTCGTATGTCTTATAGTTTCAGACTTTCTCATACTGACGATTTGAATGAGACACCCTGTATATCACATTCTTTGAAGTGGTAATTAAATGTTTTTATAGCGTTATATTGGTAAACAAATTGACTGGCTACTTGATGGTGAATAGTTTTTATTGTCGTCTATAGTACACGTCATTCCTGTGAGACTCACAGCAAATATGCAACCATCAGAAGATCTACAGTGTACGATAACAACATGTGGCATAAAATATAAAATCAAGTTATCCAATAATTTCACTGTCATACATATCTTAACCTTCAAACAGGAATACCGGAATGCCATGACAGCTGCTTTATAGCATAAATAGGTGAGATTTGTAGCATAAATATGGGTACTTGGGTACCTCCCGTTCACCTATTTACCCTGGTATAGAATGCCAAAATGTATAATGCAAACCTTGGTATAGAATCTATCTCTGCTAAACTTTGCAAAGTAATGAGATAAAATACTTTTTAATTACCATATCTTTTTAATGTAATATATGCTTGCTCTTCTCAATAATCTAACCAGATATATTAAGATATGACCTACAGTGGATCGACATTGGTCATAAGATGCCTCTTAACTATATAACTACAAATTTCGTCGGTCATGGTCGTTACTTAACACAATCTTACAAGACAAATAGCAATAAACATCTTTACGTCTTAGAGGTCATCCTGCTGTAGTCATTTCACGATCTGCCCAAAACAGACTTTATCAGATTGATCCAGAGAAGTGGAAAGATATTTCGTGCGGTCAACTACTCTCCACCTTTCCCTGAACCTTTAACCGTTCTATAGAGCAGTTGTCTCGTTTGAAAATACTCGTAGGCGCGAAAAAACAGATACGAGAATATAGACAGAACCATATCACCAGAGCATCTATTTTTCTCCTTTCCACTTTTCGCAGAATTCACGTCTCAGCTGCATACAGAAATTTGGGGTAGATAAGCATTGATAACACAAGTCTAGTCAATGTTCTCTTTATATGCTTACAGTTCTCTATCTCTTTCTCACTTTATCTATTACTGCCTGCTGAGGTTGCTGGAAAAAGTACTCAACTCAAAAATATTTTGTAGACAAGTCTATCTAGATTTTTTTTTTACATCACCTCATCCAAACAGTCGCAACATAACAAAAGCACCAAATATTCTATCCCAAAAAAAATAATAATTTGGCTAGTCCTTTGCAATACACTTTGTACCGTTTATACGTTACAAGTATGTAACCAATAAAAGTTTGCATTTATATTCAATAGAATTCAAGCGTAATCTAAAATGATCAAGGCGAAACTTTTCATTTATTCGAATCTTGCTCAAACAAAGTCACGTTGGCTGCTAGCGCAAGACAAATCTGGGAATTCGTTAAAACGCTTGCTATGTCCGACGGGAATGAAACTTTTTCAATTTCCATTCAATGTAGAGTTAAGAGTACTTGGCGCCGAAACAACGCAAAAAGACGATTTAATACCATTTCAAAAGCTGTACCTGTGCAATTGCTTCTTTGTAATCAATTAAAAATTGATGACAAATATTAAATAGATTATTTTCTATACCCACGAAAGCAGGGAAATTTCTATATAACAACAAATTATAGAACATAATGAAACCAGAATATTTCGTCAAGTATTATTCAAGTGATAGTTTTATGAATCAAGGCGGTTCATAGATGGCCCTCCCCTTAAACCCTACATCAAGCGAACTTACATATTGCATAAACCACATTACATAACTTAAATAAAAAAGAGTAATAAAAAAAAAATCCCGACTGTGTTTCTGTGTAATTTGTGAATGATAAACCCACTCTAGAAAGGCAGCTGTCTAGTCAGTAAATTGGAGTAATCTGCAATATGCTTTCAATTTACTAAGTCAGCATTTCTAGAATAAGTATCGATCGTTACGACTTCTTTATTACAGGGTTTCCAAAAGCATAATACATTATGTAAAAACACAATCTTTTTTGGTATTTTAAGTAACTCTTTTTTATTTTAATATCCCAAGTGTCACTTACGAGTATACTATTTTAACGACACCTCTCAAATTAAAATCTATCTAGTCATTGTGGCTGCAAAGCGTGCCAAACAATTATACATGCATCATACTCTCGAAAAACTTAACCATACTTCTAGCAGTTAGGTAAATAGACATAGTTCTTCCTTTCTTATTCCAAGTACAGCACATCATATTTAGTTATTCCATATCATATTTAGATCTCTGTTTTGTACTTTCTTAATCCAATTTGCTAATTTGCTAATCCCTTGAAGAGATTGCTGTTTAGCAATAAGGCTGTCTGAGTTGTACATTTCTTATTTATTACATTATTTATTGAATATACGTATAATTTAAAAGTGTCCTTCACTTATGTATAATCAAGAGGATGTGTAGTAATTATCTTATTCTATTGTTTTATGTTGATATTTAGCTTGCATATACATATATATTTACTTGTATATATAAATATCCCTTTATAATTTATTAAACCTTTAATATCAGTATTTTCTTGCTTCATTCAAACGTTTCTGACCTTGGTCTCAAAAACTGTTAATTCGAAGATTCAATTTTATAATCCTCTATACAAACTACCTATTGACTCATATTGTAAATGATATAACATCTATGCGCGTAAAATGAATGTACTAACTTGAAATAACAGCTTTAAAAGTAGGAACTAAAATCCCTCAAGTGCACTGTACAGTAAAGTACCCCTCGATTTACAGCTCCTTGCAGAATCGTAAAACTTCATGTATAATTTAACAAAAGACAAGGACAGATATTATCTTTTTAGTTATTAAATTTGTGCTGTTTCTTTTTCGTTGGTTTTGTAAAGTAGTATAAACTGTAGCCAATTTTTTTTTATTTTTGTAATTCTACTTTACTTTATTTCACCTTGTATCAATACTAGAAATAATAATATAACACAAATTTAATACTTATTATTATGTCAATTTGCATTATTGTTTTATTTAAATATTTCAATTTCAATGTGTATCTCTGTGGTGTATTGTATTTCGCATGACTGTAGATGTTTTATTCATTGGTTGTTAGATGGTATGAAGTTAGCCGGGTTAGTCACCAGAATTGACAAAAATATACAATGACAATTGAGTGGGAAGAGAGCAATTGTTAAACAGTCCACACCTATCTAAAAACTCATCACAGAACACCAACATACGTGCGATGGGATCAACGAATCAATCGTCCGTGAGCAAAAGACTAATACAGATGAGGGGACTCTATTTGCCAAAATGTACGTGTCACTCCCCAACTATGTTGAAAGAACATAGTTGAAGGAAAGCAGTACAAAATGCTATTCAAATGGTTTATTTAACAGATTTCTTACTTATATGTAAATTGTTTTTGGAACGTAAATTATGTTCAACTTCATTAACTATTCCTCTACCAAATATCCATATTAAATATAAGTATAGATGCTAATAAAGTATCCATCAATTGTGAGAATCGATTTCAAGCAAAACAAATCAGTGAATATAAAAGTTTATTAGTAAACCGCTCACTTGAAGCTTACGTGTTCATTGGAGAAATAAAAATGTATTCCAAATATGACAATTAATTTAAAACGAAATTTGTAAATCAAACAAGAAGTTCGGAATTTTAAAGCCAGATTAATGCGAACCTACCTTAATCCGCGCATGTTTTACTAATATGCTTTTATTATAACGAATTCAAAGCACCCTCGCCTTAGCATGGGGGAAGATAAATTGAACTCATTCGGTATGGTAACACGCGGCTCGTCTAGCGGTGCAATCACACACGTTTGTAGCCCTTATCCCATAGTAGACAGGGTCGAATAACAACCGCTATAACGGAGCCTATCGAGTGTGGCCGAGAATCGATTTTGATAGCTCTGTCGAGTTTCAATTGTACGGTGAGATTTTTCGTAAAGTTTGATTTATAATCTTTAGGACTTATTGTGTGGTCCAATCGTATTAATCTAAAGTTTTCAGGTCCAATTTTTTTATTACTTTAAACAAGTGGATTTTCCTGATTCAGATCTGACTTCAGCAATCTATAGCTCGACAGAAACATGTAACTCAAACATTTTCACTATGAAATCAGTTCCAAACTCTTGCAAAATCAGCTATTGCAATCGACATAAGAGCGACCTCAAAGTCAACATGTAAAGTTCAGCGCATTGCTGTATGGTTACTGTGATGCTGCAGCCAAATCTGTAACACTTATGAGAATTATAGTGGATGTTGCCAACTTATGATATGAAATGTCAAAACACACTACCTACTAATTTAACTGCCTATTTCTTACTCTTCAAACCAAAACACATTGCAGATCAGGGTGAGACGGAGGGGTATCCGAGCAAACCATTCTGGTCTCTGCCATTGGTAGCGTCACGACAGTAATCTCATGTTTTTAGTATGTTTGTACGTTAACTAATAAGAAATTACTTGGCCGAGTCGCTGTGAGACTAATCAACGTGTGCACAACACGGTTACTGAGCTGTTATTTTGAGGTAGTATCTTACGCAAACAAAACTATACTAGCGAAAGTCCTTTAATTCAGGCACGAAATGCCAACACAAAACGTAGACAACACGAATATTCGCAGAGACTCTTAAGAGCTGTAATGTCATATTTGGCTACTTTCTATTTCTAAATTTCATGTCAGTCTCGTTTGAAACTCTAGGAATGAAATACGATATATGTTATCACCGAAAAATGTATTATTGTTATGGAATAATTTAGAATAAAGAATGCACAACATATAAGAATAATAATTCTGAATTCCACAATGAAAAGGAAGCAATCGTATCCGAAAAATCAACCGTAAAATTTATTTGGAATATCAAATGGCTGTTCGAATTAAAATTAATTATTTGCTGGTAAATACATTATTATTTTCATTATGTAAATACTACTAACAACGCCTATACTTGAACTATGTTTTTCTGCGAATTAATCCTCATCCACCCACGGCAATTAAAACTTTTGGAGTTTCCACAGAAATACTAAATTCAACTTAGGTATTCGTTTTGCTTTCATATTACTGAACTTCCTCGGAGTATTATCATTGTGTTTGTAAGTACCCGAATAATTGGATTTGTGCTTGCCATCAACATGCGAATGACACATTGAGTTGCAGTTACTCGTATTTTTAACTCACTGTTTTATCAATAGTTTATGTTGTTGTAATTGTATAATAAATCTTGAAATCTTATTTGGCACGAATCGCTTAAGTTACTACTATATTACATTTATTCGAACTCATACTCCGCGCTCATATTAACACTAATAAAATCATCATCTTATCCTGATCAAAATAATCACGATAACAATGCTTATACAATATAGGTATTGTAGATACCTCTACAATACCAATAGGGTTGTTAATTAGACACTGCCACTGCCATTGGACTGCGGTACACCGGGGCTCTTTTCCATAGTCTCTTGACTACATCCTGACTGCTGCCAGCGAAACCACCCTCCGGAAGCTCTTCACCCCGAGTACAACTTACCTACAAGACATGTTTGATGTTGTGGTTATAAAAATAATTAAATCATTTAATCAAGGAATTAGTTAGAAAATCAGGAGACCCGGTGTCCACCCTGCCTTGTACAATTTGTTTTTCGTATTTCAAATTTCATATGTACATTTATCGAACGCTCTGGGTAAGGTAAAACAACGCGAAGCAACTTACATACACTTGCAAAGGAATTCTTAATTGTATGTGATGTAACGAATGGGCCAGCGTGATTGACTAAGGCCTAATCGTTCTTACATGACAACTTATCTAGGCTCATACCCCTCAGAAGGGATGGATATGAGCTGTGATGATAACAATTATATTGCAAACTACATCAGATAGCTAAGGAATAAGGTACTATAAAAATGCTGTTGGTTTCTAAATATAAAAACAAAGTATATAAAAAATGGTCTTAAATAGTGCCCTTAAAGATGAAAAACTTTTACAAACTTTATTTAAGATTTATATTCGTAGCACTTAAACCTATTTTGTTTTGTTCTTCCCTTCTCGATATGAAAGAAACAAGGAATCTCTCAATTGTAAATTCTCGGAGAAACAGCGGAAAATCGCTAAGTGGACATCCTCGGGTCCGACCTAGCGAATAAAAACCGTATGACTCAGTTTCCGTGGAAGTAGGGCGGTAGCACTGTGCACTCTGTGTAACGACTTGCATTCATCTCATCTCCGATGTCATAGTACAATTACGACAGTAGGCTTAGAACTGGCAGTCATATTTCTTATAAGCTGAATTGAAAAGTAACAGCCTTTTTTTTACTCTTCTGTTTACAGGTTTTCATGTACTGTGAAAAAAATCCCATCGGTTTAGCACTTGAGTAATTTCAAATTAAATCTGAGATCGTATAATAGTAAAAATATAGATACAGCATATTTAACAAATAAATCTTGGTATGACCGGTCTTAGAATATTTACGACTCTGTCAATGAGGTCATTGTGTAAATTTCGTCGAATCACACATTCTCATCTCCTACTCGTACATTCTTCAGTAGGGATAAGTAAAGACGTAAATCGTATATTTTGCTTTCCATGTAAGATTTAAACGAGTACTTATTCGAACTCGAAAAATGTTTCAATGTTATTTAATGATCAAAACGTCGGATTATCTTTAGTTTTATTAAATTTCGTGTTCATTACTGATATTTACTGTTAATATTAAAAATAATAAAATGAAACCATAGATTAAAATAGGAACTTCATTTTTGAATTTTCTAGTTTTCTTGCTAATGTATTCTGCACTGTGCAAATGCTTGCAACGTAGATATCTGGAACGCATTGAATCATATTCTTCAGAGGAATTTGAAATATGGGTACAGCCAGATGCATCCGCGTCCAATGCTACATTTTATTTATATCTATCGCAAAATTGTGGTTTGTAGATTTGCTATTGTGAATGAAAATAGCAAATCTACAAACCCCACGAAAGCCACTGTGTACGTTACCAAAATGTAATTTCACTGCCTAACGTACACTTTATACCTGAACAAAGCAATGTGAACACTGCTAATTTTCGGTAGAAATAGTTAAGACGGAAATACCTAAACAGATGACCCTGGTATAGTTTTATATTTATAAAACTTCTATAATAAAGGAAAATAATTGTTAATGCAACTACAAAGTAGTGAGGGTAACATGAGTGCCGCCTCATCGCCCTACAGAAAAATGCAAGAGTGATATAATTACAAATTTAGTGCAATGGGACACAATATTTTTTCTACGAACTTTAAAAAATATTGAAACATTAAAGTTCAACTTTATTTGGAACTGTATATTCAATTAGTTGAACATACTGGAATAGTCGTTTCTATATCACATTGGAGGTCAATAAACCTCCAATGTAATAGAAAACTATTTTCACCATATCACATTATCACATCAATCATAAACAGGGTACTTTTTAATCGTTTTAAATATTCATTCGAATGAAAATAATGTTTCATTTATATTCTCAAACCTACAATAAATTTACTAAAATTTAAACACAAGAAATAACAATAAACTTGCTGTTCCAACGTACAGGCTACAAAAAACTAGATGTTCGTTTACTTTCATCGTACACATCGTATACATTTTTATAACACGATTCCACATAATGTAGCTGAATTGCCTTTTCATAAGTTCAAGGTACATGTTAAAAAGACGCTAATGAGTAAGGGCTATTACAAAATCAATGATTATTTAAATGATGCCAATGCTTGGTGTAAATATTAGTTTTCCAGTATAAATTGTAAACACATATGTACATTGTTTGATAACGATGATTTGATAACGACATAATTTATTGTAAATGTTGTTATTACTTTTGATAAAACTGATAAGTTTCTTGCGCCCATTCTTCTTATCAGCTAAAAAAATACGACCCTGAATGGGTGGTAGGAGAAAAAAATTGACGATTCAAAAGAGCTTTCTATAAAGTCATATGTGAATAAAGTAAATTTTGATTTTGAAAAATTCGGCGCGAAAATTTGTATTCGACAGTTTATTAATCGAAATTACAATCTCATAATGACAAAGACAAATGTAATATAATCACATATTCTTATTTCTCTGTGTTAATTGTTTCAGTTTATTTATCAAACATGACTCCAAGACATTTGGTTAAAAGTGTTTTGCTTAAAAAAAATAGAGAAGATTCAGAGCGTACAACAACTCTACGCCATCTGCGTAAAGACTATAATATTATAGCCTATTTACAATTCGAAGTTTGTAAGAAATTACAGACTCAGTCAAAGATTAATTAATAATATTAATGAATACAAAATAGATCACATCGACGCTATTCGCAGGAAAAAGGTCAAATTATATTGAACAATTAGTAGAATATTACGTTATGAATCAAACTTAGTTACTAAAACTTGACAACGAATAACACTACAAAAAATATTTTATCACAATATTAGAGGATAATAAAAGTTACAACGATTTGAAGGTTATAGATTATTTGCATTTGACAGTTTGCGATTTATTTTAGTTGTTATATATTTATAAGATTGTGATTACAATGTCTTCGCATTTAAGCCAGATAATAATATCAATGAAACTACAAACCATCTCGTAGCGTTACTAGTTCTGTTGCTTCATGAACAAAAAATATAGCTTTCGAGATTTCATTTAATATTCAAAAGAAAAACTGTTTCAGAGAAATGAAAATAAATATCTTAATGATGATTTGGAAAGTAGTTGCCTATAATGTTTTCATTATAGTAGAATTGTCTCGTTTAGAAATTTGAATTACCAAACTACCTAAGTTTACAATTTTGAATTCAGTAAATTACAAAGGCAGTAAAAAATCTTAATGTGATTCAGTTGGTTTTAATCGTATTATACAAGTTTTTTATTTGTATAAAAAATCATAACGTCAAATACAAAAACACATCCATAAAAGATAAGTCGAAGTATATTCGTTGTTACTCATAAAAGATACATTCAAAACTTTACGACTGTATCGTCCATAAGTTACCTACATTCCTTTAAAAGTCATTATATAGAGAGCTGGAGTTGAAGATAGTTCAATGTACGTGTTTATCAATAAAAGGCTCAGATGAATATTTCAATGCCTACCTTCATATAAGCACTAAGTTTCCGCCCGTAGCAACGCCTGCGGTATATATAATTTTACCACAGATAGAGAAATTATTATATCATAAAAAATCCTATTTTACTAACATATACGAGTATAACAGCTATATTTAATCGAAATGTGTTCATTAGTGCAGAAGATTACCCCTAATAGCCAAATTCATAAATTTTACTTCTTTATTATATTATATACATAATATAGCATAGATAATTTTAACGGAAGAACGACTCTATACCAAGATTGTCTAGATACCTCAAATCAGTAGAGCTATATTCTGGTTTGAAGGGTACAGAAATCACGGAATACCGTCACTCACACGTCACACGGAATTTCTGATTATGTCTTAATATAAGTGATTTGTTTATAGATGTGCCGCGAACCACACATTCGGTTCTTGTTTGTAATTGGATCTCTGTATTCAGTCAAACAGCATTGCTGTGTTCCAGTGTGTAAGGTAAGACAGATGATGAAATTATTGGGTCAGAACTTAGTACTTCCATTGCGTTGAATTTAAATCTTATGTCACATGTTAGCAACGTACACTGTAGTTTTTATGGGGATTACAGATTTGCAATCTGCTTGATTGCCAACATATTACAAAAAAAAAAATTACTCTGGTGCATATACTGTAAACTTATTTAAAAGGACAATAATAGTCATTATATTTAAGACAATTTAATATATGATTATAAGAACATACATTTCCTACAAGTTTTGAGATTCAGGAATAGATAAGAAGAAGTGTCAATTTTGTCGTTACGTTTACGCTTTAAAAATGTAAAAGTTCATTTATAGCGATACATATAGCATTTTACGACAAAGTTCCACAAAGCCTTACAAATTTTTCTTTTCATAAAATTAAAGCATGTAAGTAATATAATAATTTACTTCAACAATATTTTATGACTGAAATGTTATCAAATAATTATATTACTATTATCGTGAAAATGTATAAAATGCACTGACTTATAAGTAATATTGTAATAGAATTTCGCTCAGAGTCAAAAGAACTACTAAGTATTTAGGTATATCACCTACTAGTAACGCAAGACTATGAGTTCTTAAGGTGGTTTATATGATGGCTCTTAATCTTTAATACATGTTACACTATGTTATCAGGCTTTCCAAATTATGTTCATCCCTCACCGTTCAATTATGTACCAACAACAAAAATGGATGAATCAACATCCAACAACTTGGTCGGCTCAGAAGCCCTTAAAACGCCAAGTTAATTCCCACCCAACTTTCGGGTTATATTAATCTTTGCCAAACAGACTTTCAGCCGAACTCGAACGGACTTACTTGCGGCTAGCTCTCGATTTTAAGTGTTTACTCAGTTTTCAGTTAAATTGAGAAATGTTCATATCAGAAATACCACCAGATCTACATTAGTTTTTGTGAAATCACTTTATATAATGAGCTTTTAATTTACTTTATTTGGACATATATTTACTACAAATATTACCCTTTTTTAACAAAATCTCTTATTTAACCTGATCAACCTATCACCTCTAGGAAACATACTATTTAGCGAAAGTTATTGGTGCATTATGTAATAAACAAATTTTTATCTTTTTTATGAGCAAAAATATAAGTCTAGATATTAATTATTCAAATTTAAATAATTATGATATCAGTTATTTTATGCATTAACATTATAAAACATTTATTTTTAAATTTTAGCTCACTTGAGGTAGGCATGGCTTCCCGGACTTCGCCTTCGTATGATTTAGGTAATTAGGAAAAATGATACAAAAGACTAGAAGGAAATAAATTTATAAAAAACAATCAAAAAATCAATCACGTCATAATATTCTTTATTATCAAAAAAATAAATTAAGTAACTTACAAACGTTCCAAAATAGAGTGAAATAAAAAATATATATTTAAAGGATGTGCCTACAAAATCATTATGTTGTACTTTGACAATATTACTATATTTAGTGTTGTATATTTATAGTGTCTATATACAGATAAATTATGAAATATAATTTACCATGGCACTACTTTCAGTTGGTATAAAGAGCAATATGTAAGAATTGTATGTAACGCACTAAATACCATAAGTATTATATATTTATTAAGATAAACTAACGCAGTGACTTACATTTAGATTACATGTACCAAAGGGAGATTATATAAGGAACGTCTACTTGGATATCTCCGTCTTACCTATATCTGCCACAAATTAGTAGTGTTCACATTGCTTTAATCCCGTGTGAAGGATAAGGTAGGCAGTAAAATTACTGGGTACTGTGACTTTATATCAAATGATGGTAACGTATACTGTAGTTTTACTGATGGTTGCAGGTTTGCTGTGAATTTCAAGAACCACGTGTACTTTAGGCATCTGTAACCATTTACTATCCCATGGGCAGTCTTTTTATTTGTCAAAATACAGAATTAAATAAACCTTATTCACTATTCTATTTCTGGGATTAGGAAAGAAATAGTAAGATACGATTAAGAAAAACATCTTTACTCATAATTAAGATAAGTCTGATTTTCCTGTGATAACAAAAGGCTGGCAACATATTGGTAGAACTCGTATGCGCCTACGTAGATCCTGTAATTACAGGATCTCAAAGACAGGCGTAATTTTATTTTTACGAGATTCAATGAACCTCCATTCTCCTGCATGAAGTAAATCCTATGCACTTAGTTGGTAATTAGTCGACTCTTTGCCATTTCATTCATAAGTTTAAACAATTTTGCAGGGGAAGAAGTTTTGCTAATTATCGAAGATACTCGTACGTTTACGCTTTATTTTAGACAAAAAGATTTTCATTTATAAATTCGAAGAGTACATTTTATTTTGTGAACTGTAGATAACGAAATGTAAATAACATTTTTAGTGTAAAATTATTTTAAACATTATAAGTAACGGTGTATAAAAAAAGAGCTTGGGAATCATATTTATTATGATAACAAACAAGAAACTAGTAAAATGTTACGTTATTTTACTAACATATTCCTTTAAAAAACAAAATGTCCAAAGTAATACTCTTAAATAAAACGAAAACTTTTGAGTTCTTTTTTACAAACTTTTGAGTTACTTCTTTGTTTGAGTTTTTTGTAATATAACATATCAAAAGAATAAAACCCAAAAATCACAAAAAGTTTACTTTTCTTTGCTGTCTACGCGATTAAACATTTAAACTAAAACAAGGTACCAATTAATGCTAGTATCATTAATCATCTAAAACACTACAGAAACAAAATAAATTTACCTACAAGGAGAGCGAGAAATTCGAGATCGGTTTTAGTAAAATAGGAAAGCAATAGAAAATTTATGAGCCTTGTAACGCAAGTTTTCCTTTCCTAATAAATTATTCGAACCCTACCTCAAAAAATAGCTTTACCTATCACTTAAATAGCTTGTACATTATTATTTGTATTTCAAATATCATTTATAAACATTTATAAATCTAAAATAAATAACTTAAAGATTGGAAACATGCGAAGACAAAACAAAATCCTTTCATCAACTTGATCAATAAACGTGTCCTTGACATTAGAACATGCTGACATTCGGGTTTAATTCATATTTTGCTATTCACCAACCTTGTTCGTGTCCCGGTGATCCACTACGAACAGTGACAGTACTTAGCTACTTTTGCGAAACACTTGGTATTTTTACACAGTCACAGGTGTTGCCGGCTCCGTAGCGTACAGATGACGTCGTAGTCGCGACGAGGTTGACTACGACCTGTAGCGAGCGTAACGAACGCGATCGTAGCGGGACGCGTGACCGAGAAGACTGCTCGCCCCGCAGTTGACGCGTACGGATTGCACTGCACAGATTAAAAACATTCATAGAAGCTGCTTTGTGAAATTGGAGCCGCTGTAATTTATTTTCTGTATTTGTTTTTTTTAGAAGTCTAAAATAATTCAAATGAAATATATATATGCAAATCAACTTAATTAGTTAATTTAATAATTTTAACTTTCAAAATGCTTTTATCTATTAGGTATCTTTAATTTAAATAAATAGACTTCAAACTTTTTGTAATTGTAATATGAATAAAACGACCTAGTTAAAATCGCTGGGTCTCGTTGGATCCAGGTGGCAATGGACCGGTCGCGCTGGAAATCGACTGGAGAGGCCTATGTCCAGCAGTGGACGGCGATAGGCTGAGATGATGATGATATGAATGTCTGTATATGAATTCCTAACATTAATTTTAAATTTAAACTTTTATACCAACTAAACTACCGTTCTACTGATTGTGTATAAAAATTGGTTTCACAAAATAAATATTTAATTTCAGAGGAATCATCTTTAACGTGTCCTATTCTGTGCTACAAGGAGTGTCAAGGAGCGCATGCGCTTGTGACGTCAGCGCCCCTCTCCGCGCGTACACCGCCCACACGCTCCGTGTTCCGACCGACCGACCGCCCGCCTGTCCGACACTCCGACGATCCTACCGTCCAACAGCCGCACCGCGGAAATGAACGTGCCGTTACACGTCAAAAGCGTAACATTCATTGTTAAGTTAATGCATAGACCAAGTTAGACAATGATGTTACGGAGACTCGGCAAAGAGTGTGGAGTTTGAGTCTTCAGCTTAAGACGAAATAAACAAAGTGATTTTATTTAGAATTTGTATGTGACATCCCATTGTTTCTTATCGGTGGGGTATCGCTTTTCGAGAATGTTCCCACTTCCACGTGTGCCTTTGTTATAGCCTTGTATTAGCAAACAATCAAATTGCTAATTTGTAACTTCAAATGAAGAAATATCACGATTAGGCTAGATAACTACCACAGAATAAGGCTGTTTTTATTACATAACTAGATCAGTTTTTATCGCATAAAAGTATGTCAATATGAAAGTTTAAATTTTATTTTGAAATAAATTCATTTTTAAATTTCTATAATTATAATATCATGTTTTTTTACATAAATCGAACAAAACGAACGAATATTTCATATTAAATGTAATATTTTTACATAGAAAGTATACTTATAAACGTAGAAATAACAAACTTGCCAATTTTGTTCAATAATAAAACTTTTTACTATATTTATACCTACCATACCAAATAATTTTAATTGACGGATTTATTTTGATAATTATATGGTACAGCCACCTGTAGACTCTGGGGATGTTGAAGAGGTTGAAATTTTGTCTCTGCTTGGTTGTAAAAAAGCAAAGGTGTTTGGCATATAGTTTTTGATTGTTAAATTTGAAATTGTAGCGCGAGGGTTTTTGTAATGTTTTATGTGTTTAAGTTTTTTATCTTGTATATTTAAATATATATATGTGAAGATTAAAATGTATGGTAATTTGATCCCCTACAACAAAGTACAATGTATTTTCATATTACAAATATTGTTTATTACCAGTATGTTTTGTTAACCTAAGCCTCGCAACACGGATCTTTTATTTCTAAAGAATTTATTTGTAAAAACACAATAGCACGCGTTAGAAAATCGCAATGTATCGCGTTCGTAGCTAAGCTCAATTCAATGGTTTGCTCCGCTCCAAAAAAGGGGGCAACTTTTCTCAGAGAGCCCCTAACGTGGGGTTGTCATCGGCCCCCGCTGTTACACTGACCCTTTGCAAAGGTACAATAGAGTATGGTGTGAGACATAAGCGATAGACAAGTATTTTTTCAGGAAATATTATTTCATTCAATGAAAATGTCTAAATCTATTAAAGGCGCTCCAGGCTCATTAGAAGCAACACCAAAAACAGCTGAGAAATGCGTATGTCGCCACTTTTTTGCCGGCTTCAAATTCGCATGTTACCCTAATATTAAGATCCTAATATTTTTGTTAGTATTTACGATATTTAAATACCATTTAACGGTCCACATACACAATCCCAAAGCAGCTGCACAGTCGTTCTTTCGAGAAAACAACGAAACTTCTTGGTCCTTACCAACAATTACCTACTCGGTCAATGTTAATTTTTTCGTGATATCAGTTAAAAGCAATAAAAAGATTAAAAGGTAAACATAGTAAAAATATCCAGAAGGTCAAAATAAAAACTACCAATGCGAATCTGAAAAGTTTTTCAACGTTTGGGTTACTTATTTTATGATTTAAATTATTAATTTTATGATATAATAAAAATTTTCCTTATACATACACAACGTTAATACATTATTATTTATCAATCATTTTATTGATTATCGGCATACCTGATTTAAAATACGACATCTATTTTGGGATTCGATTCGGTCGGATTTTTTATTAGTAAAATCCATGTAGAATTTATTTTCTTGGTTGTCGATGAAATAAACAATAAAAAAATCTGTTTTGATTATAACATCCAACTAGAGGTTATATATTGATAAATAGTATTTAAAAAGACGCGTGCGTTATATAGAAACTCAAAATCTATTTAATACTTAAACCCATTACCCCTGAAAACCTCGAAATCATGCACAGATCATTAAAAAAACTCGCATCGCTTTATTACGATATTATAGTAAAATATATAGCATCAGCCATCTTAAGTGTCCAAAAATATAATTTAACCGAATCGAACACCATCTTTCATCCGAATGTATTACACAAAATATGTATAAATACATATATTTTAATTAATATTTTATCTAATTTTTTTTATAGGATTGGTTTTATTATTTTTTTATATTCAACGATGATAAGAATAATTTCTGTTAAAACTGAGAATCTTAAATATTTTCATTGATATTGAACAGGTCTTCTATATTGAACAATCAATCACACTCCAGGTAAGCCTCGTCACACTATAAATATTTCAAACTCAGGGTGAGTTTATCACTTGACCTTTTCACTTGGACGGTACAATCGGGAGGAGCTATTAACAAAAATACGGCACTGATCAGCCAATACCGCCTCCCCTATGCCTTGTCAAAGACTTGTTACGCGTCACATTGTGCTATAGCGACGCGGGACGCACAACTATTACAAGTATCAGTAGAAAATCTATATACAATTATACTCGACATTACCATCTTTTGTATTTAAAACAAGTTTTTAACTTGTGTGATCACAAATATATGGATTTACATACTATTGCTACAGGACATTTAATCAGTTTTAAGAGATTTAATTAGACACGTTTACAACAGGTAACGTATTCTGAAATGTAGTTTGTAGTGTACTAAATGGTTTATATAACCCAGACGAGAGCTAAACTGTGATTCTTAGGTGTGCCTTGTGACCAAGGTACTCACAAGATAATCCAAGACGATCTCTTGGTACACTATGACTGAAGTCTGCACTCCTTTTTCACAAAAAAAAACTATATAACTTCTTAATTAGATACCTTCCACCTAGAGTAAGCTATTCTACATGTGGTTTTATAAATCATTATCATAATACGGCCCAGAGGTATAACAATATAATACCAACAAAAGAAAAGTGCTTTTTTTTCGATACTTATTTCTTTAGTGACATCATAAACTAATCGAAAAATACTCGTAGGTATCGTTTTAAAGTAGTGCCTTGTCATTTTCATTTGGTTTACTCTTGCTACGATCCAAATATACTTCCCTAGCTTCTTCAACATTTATTAATACTATCATGCACTTGCGTCAGTTACGGCAACTCCTACCCTGGCCTTCTTTTAAAACATCACCTATTTAGTTCAAGTATGTTCGTCCAGGCAGTCCTTATTATCCAACCCATTCATATTCGCCTCATAAATTTGTTTCGTCTTTGGTCCATTCTTTTTACATATCCTACCCACTCGATTTTTGTCACTACATCTTCTTTCACATCACAGATGTCCCTTATCACACTATTTCGCATTTTGTTCTTCATCGGCACTCCAGCTGTTCCTCTCAAATGTTGAAATTTGATTGTCTACTACCTATTTGGGTAATAACACTGACACTCACATAATTAATGACACTGAATCAATATTATTAATTACATTTTTTATGATAAATTACTTTTATTATTGTACAGCTGAAGATTATTTATTTTATAAGTTTTTAAAAGTTTCAGTTTATAAAAAAGATTAGTCATTCAACGATATTTCAGTTACTCTAAATAATATCTTACCTATATTATTATTTCAATTAGATACACCATAATTATTCTTAATTGATTTAAATTTAAATACAGAGAATGATATTTGTATACATTAAAATGTGTCACTCAAATCTAGTCCTTCTATACATTTTCATAATATATAAAACATACTTAATGTTTTGTGGAAAACTACTATCCTGCCAGGTAACCTGGCGATGAGTGCAGTGAATCCGTATCGATTTCCAACGATCAATGAAAATATATCGACTATAGCTCTCGGTGTTTGCTAATTACTCCAGGCAATCTTTGCAGTCATGAATAGGTAGAAAACAACAAAAAGGTTGTCCTACTAAGCTTGAATATATTTAAACTCTCTATAGGTAGTTCGTGTGTCTTTAGATAATGATTTTTCTTTATATGTATTAAGCTATAAGCCTACGCATCTCATAAGGACGACTAGCCACAAGATGTTGACAATAAATCCATCCTTGAATACACTTGGCTAGAACATGATGTACATTATTACACATTGGTCACACGTAGAACACAAAGGGTTATCTTTCTTATAAGATGGATAAATTTATTTAACTGTATATATCAAGACCGAAATATGTCATTTAGTAGGATGTCAGACTGATGAAACCATGAAATTTGAACAGTAGGTTGGATATGTATCAGATACCTTTATAACTTATGATTAATGCCTAATGGTGGTTGTTTTTATTAATTATAAAGGTTAATTTATAGAAATTAACCTTTTGAAAGGGGTTATGCAAAATCCGTTATTCATTAAAAGAAATCATCTTCATTATTATCACAGCTCTGATCCGTCTGCGTCAAGGAGCAAAACCCTTATATATGTTAGGGCTATTAGCCCTTAATCAACCATACTAGCCTAGTGAGGATTAGTCGACTTCACATATACCTTTGAATTTCTTTACTGGTATATATTAGTTGCCTTACGAAATTTTCCTTCACCATCGGTACGTCAGAAATTCATACGAAATTTATATAACGAGAAACACACTGGCACATGGTGAGATCGACTAACTCGGAAATATGACCTATCACGTAAGAAAATAATAATTAAATTCTTAATTAGCGGAGCAATTGTGTAAAATTATACAATATCATCTTTTCAGTCGAGAGACGCCCAGAGCAGGCTCAGTACGAAAGTCTTATCATAATGGGATTATAATGGGCTCAAAGTTACCCAAAGGTCGATGAAGAGGAGTATGCTCAGAGTTTCTCTGCGTGATCGATTAGAGATTAAGAAATTCGCAGAATTACCAGGGTCACCGACATTGCCCAAAGAATTATTAACCTTAAAGGTTAGTGGTCAGGGTACATTGCGAGTAGTACATACTATTGTTAGGGCAAAAAGGAAATGGACGAAAAATGTAAAGCCAGTTTTCTGAAGGTGAGCGACGCCGATTTATTCGCCGATACACTAGCATGACTAGATACTTACTAGCAGTATAGGAGTGATCGATGTGGACATCATAGGGGAGACCTAAATCCAGCTATGAGTCTTTCTTAGCTGAAATGATGAGTACACATCTGACTTATCAGAAGTCTCATCACCAACTTATATATATATGTACTGTTTTATGGTGTTTTATGGTGTCGCCATCCCTGAGGTCCTGGGTTCGAGTCCCGGGGGGGGGAGGGGGCAATGCTTGTGTGATGAATGTGAATTTGTGCCTTAGTCGTGGTATGAAAAATAGTTATATATGTATAATATAGATACAGTGGACAAGGCCTTACAGTGCTTACTTTCGGCTAGGCTGACTGGTGCAAGTGTACACCTATTCTCCCGGGAAGATTAGGCAGAGGTGTAATTAAGCTATAATTCTTCCAATAAAATATTATAATGTTATAAGAACTTGCTGCTAAGAACCGAGAATATTAAACTGCACAACAAACAACCACTAAGTTAGATAAGCTACAATTGGAATATCTGCGACATCCACCCTACTCTCCGGACGTTATACAATAGTTTACCATATTTTTCGAAATTTGGGCTACTTCGTACCAGGAGAAAAATTTGTCGAAATAAATCCAACGACTAAGTCTATAAAAATATAAATGTCCAATTTCAAAATTATTTATTCCTGATATTTGCTTATAATCCCCATTTTATTCCTCAAAGAATTAAACACAGATTCATAAATTATAAAATTCCAGTTTCAGTCGTATGCCAAATTTCAAATCATAGATCTATTTTCTTTTTAATGTCTTCTTTTTCATCTATCATATAATAATATAATAATAAATAATCTTTATTTACTCACACATAAAGGTTGTCATAAATTACAAAAAAGTTGACATTAGCAATAACATAATCACTACCTTAATGTGAGAGTCTGGAGTCTGAAAAAGGATAAACCTGCTCTACAGATCTCCAGGCTCCCTCATCCCATAACAATTTAAACCAGAAATCAAATTCGAATCTTAAACGGAAATAACAATCAACACTTAAAACAAAATAAAAATTAGGTAAAGTAAAAGATATACATAGTTAATTAATAACCATATATAAATATATAGGTACTTAAATAAATTAACTTAGGGTTTACATAAAACATACAACATATAGATTATTGCGAGAATGATTAGCTATTATTGGAAAGAAGTTAAGTATATGCAAATGAAATTTTGAAAATATTAGATGGTTTTAAACAGACTAACGACCTAAGGCTTCCTCTAAGAGAGATTCAGTTTCTTTATAGCTAAGGTTTTTAAGCCAATCAATAAGGACTCGCTTGGCTTCAAAATTGGGTAGGTGATATATGTGCAATTTACAGTTAATTTTATTATATAAATACGATCCTAGGAAACAAAAAAACCTACGAGTATGTTTTAAATTAAACCAGATAGAATCACAAACAACATGTTTCCTTCTGACCTTTTCAAATTCCCCAGGATTATATTCAACAGATGAATGTTTTTTCATTAACACTTGTAGGATAAAAAGATGGCGTACAGTTAAAACATTGCATTTCCTATATAATTCAACAGTGGGATATCTGTAAGGTAGAGACCACCCTGTTTTCAAAACCGCTCTTTGGGCTCGTTCTAACTCAATGAGATAAGATTTAGCAGCACCACCCCACGTTCCAACACAATAAGTTAAAATAGATTGACATAGTGCTAAATATACAGATGTAAGAACCGAGTGGTCAGCAATATGTCTTAGGCCCCTAAAAACATTAATTAGTTTTCGAACACGGGAAGTTAAAAATTCAATATGAGGTTTGAAGCTTAAGCACTCATCAAGGATGACACCTAAATACTTAACACTACATGACTTTTTTAGTAGGGGACAAAAACATACAGAAGACAAGCAACTTGAAGAGTGTACTCGCAAGGCGAATGTATCGATAGGAACATTTCTGTGGGATAAACGAAACGCAACATATTTGGTCTTGTCAATGTTTAAAGTTAATAAATTTTGATTAAGCCAATTAACAATCTTATTAAGTCCTACTTGTGCTAGCCGATAAGTATCAGTCCAAGAAGATGAAGCGAAAACCAATGCTGTGTCATCAGCGAAGGTAAATATTCTTCCGTGATCTAATAAAATATTACATAAATCGTTAATGTAAACAAGAAATAAAGTAGGCCCTAAAATGCTTCCTTGTGTATTTAAAATACTACATAACGTTAGTATACTATACTGGGCTATTGTAATATTATATGACTCAATTCTGTTGCAACATACTGGTACATCCAATAAATCATATATCTATGTAGTATAGAACTGTAAATTTCCAGTTAATGCAACATTTGTTATTTTACGTTCTAAAATTAGTAATTCATGAAAATAGTAAAAGATAATGTTAGTTATTAACAGACAATTATTTCCTAAATTCTCACACATTTTCATAGAAATTAGATAAAACCTTTTAAAAAATACACTTACTTCTTCACCAAACATCAAATATCGACAACCACACATCTCTACCCGAACACAGTAATGTCGGAGTAAGTAACCGCGGTATTGGCTCCATAAATCAAGAGCCGAAGCAAATTGTTATCGGATGAGACACCCGGAGTCAGGGGCTCGGGCGCCGCTGACAAATAGAAATCTGATGGAGTTCCCCGACGTATGGGGACCGATATCTGTTCTACTTTTATTATTTTTAACCTGTTTATTTTTGTATTTACTATTAACTTTAAATACATAGTACATGAATTGATTTACAAAAATTCTGATTATCGAATTCAAATTTACTCTGAAATAACTATTTATAATAATATATAAATGTGCTTATATAGCACTAATTTAGTTGATTAAAAATATCATAAGTGATAATCTATTTGATTATATTAACATAATTAAATAAATTCTCTATTCTCAAACTAATTTTCCTACATAAACACTTTTTATCAAACCTTTCACTATACAGTTATTCTTTTAATACATATTAGTAAAGAAGGTGTTCTACGAGTGGTCAAACTTTTACAAAACAATACATTGCTTTCCATTCTTTTTTTTTTTTGCTATTCTTCTTCTACTTTAGCTTGCTCTATCTTATTTGTATTGTATGCGAACGACCAGCAAATTTAGAAAAAGGCTACCAAAACCAACACTGATCTGTCTATTGCTTAAATGAATACCTAGCCATTATAAGCGATTAGTCTGATTGTTTTTATGAAAAAATATACCCTGCAGATATCATGCAACTATTTTAGGAAGCTTATGACATTTCAGAAAAATGTCTATAATGTCAATAATGTCATTACAATAAATACCATTCTCGACGAGTTTTAAAAATATTGTTTTATATTCTAAAGAAGCGAACTATATTTAAGAATATATATACATAGCAAGTTATTACAGGGACTGTATATTGGATATATATTGTTTTATTATAATTGTAAAGTAGTTATTCTGAAGTGCACCCTACTTTCTACTTAATTAGGCGCCTTACTATCTGTTCACTAAAATCTACTACTTAAAAAACTGACCGTTGAAAGTTACACCGACAGCCTATGCTGCAAAACCGACACAGATGTCTTAACCAGAAATTCAAATGAACAATCAAAACTTGTGAAGAACTTTGAAAGTCCAACAAAAAGTCATTCCGCGAAGACTGAATAAGAAATATCAAGGGTAACAAATAACCAGCGACAAGATCACGCCTCCATTATCCTACTTACAAAAACTTTTAAAATAACAACCTTTTTCCGCCAAAAAACTGGCAATAACAAAACAATCTTGTGTTAACCAAATATATAAAGCGCATACTTAAAATTCAAGTGATGAATAATACCAAGGAAAATATGTAAATTTGTTTTTATAAAGTTATGAGCCCAATATAGGAGATCCAGCCGCACGGATTATATAAAAAAGTCCGGGAAAGATTTAAAAAGATTTAGTCATAATGGCCCTCGGTTCGCTGCAATCACTTTCGTCATCGCATTTGCTTTCGTCTTATCGAACAAAACAGCGAATCTAATTACTTGAATTTGTAATAGAGGATTTGCGTAATTTGTTTTAATGTACAAGTGCTACCTTCCATTAGCCCCTACGGCAATAAAACTTACTTGTACTATATTACGGAACTAACAAACAAAATAAGTAGCCTAGCATATGCCATGTATAAGCTTTCATCAACCATCAACAAAGATGCTACACTTGCGGCATACTATGGTATGGTCGAGTTAGTACTCAAGTATGGTATAATTTTCTGAAGGAAATCTTTTTTTTTTCGATGGGAAATGCACCTTAAGCACCATGACACCGCGCTGGCTAGGCGCGGCCGTGTGTGGGGCTCTCTGGTCAGATGGATCGGCCTACCCACTAAAACCCCCCGGTGGCCTCTAGGCCCGTATCGTGGGCTCGTGGCGGGGTGCGCTTTCACGATTCTACCTCCACGACGCTCACGGGCCGGCTCGACCTGTTGATGGTATGGTCGAGCCTCCGCCAAGGGGGGGGATTATCCGAGAACACTAGGACACCCCCCAGGTAGCGAAGTACTGAACTGTGTGCGCGGTAGCCAGCCACGTACGCTGCCTTCTCGGCAAGATCACTAGGTAGGTGCTTGCCCGCCTCGTGCGCAGCTCGAATTACGGATCTGCACGCGCCAGCGGGCCGTCGGTGCCGTACTCCCGCACCTCGAAGCTTGGCTCCACGGGAAGGAGGAGGTCACCTACCGATTGACTCAGATACTCACCGGGCACGGCTGCTTCGGTGAGTATCTGTGTCGAATAGGACGGGAGGGATCGACACATTGCCACCACTGCGCATCCGACCTCGACTCGGCCCAGCACACGCTGGCGGAGTGTCCCGCGTGGGCCTCCGAGCGCCGAGTCTTGGTCGCAGAGATCGGGCGAGATCTGTCTCCGCCGGCATTGATTGCGGCAATGCTGGCGGACGAGGGAGGTTGGAGGGCTGTGGCCTCCTTCTGTGAAGCAGTGATGCTCCAGAAGGAGGCTGCCGAGCGGGGTCGGGAGATGGCCGATCCCGCTCGAAGAAGGCGGCGCCGGGCTCGGTAGCACAGCTGCGGCGCCGCCGCGGGTCGCCGGCGAGCGCGAGGGAGTCGCGACCGCTACGGCGACCCGGGATGGACCACGCCCCTTCCGTGGCCGGGGGGCGTCGTCGGTGGAGGAGACCGGGGGAGGTAGCGAGCCTACCCCGAGGAGGGCTCCCCTGTATCGGGGGAGCGAAGGCTGGGGGTTCCTGGAAGTGGCTTGATGTTCCCGGCTTTCTTAATGATAAAAAATAAATTCTCTAATATATAAATGATACATAATAATAGTAATTAGTAGATCTTAAACAGTATTGTTTACCTTTATTTCTGTTTATTAAATATGAAAAATTACAAAAATGTAAATTTACAAACGCAAATATACAGTACTTTAAAAAAAATTGACAACATTAAGAAATGAAATTAAAAATTAATGTAATTAAAAATTATTATTTAAGTTGTTTTCGCTATTATGATAACTATTATAAATTAACATTCTGTTTTTAAATTATCTATGACATAATTTTATTTTGAAAGGAATATTTGCAAGATCAAAATTAAAACATGACGGACTTCATCAATGTTGTAACATATATATAAATTATTGAAATATATATGTTCCCATGTTTGAGCAAATAAAAATCTGAATCGGAATTAATAACTATTTCATTAATAATATTTCGAGGAATTTTAATGAATACTATAACTTTTAATAATAAATTAAACACTTTTTTATGAGTATTCTACTGTAAATACTAAGGCTACATAGATCTTTTCTTAAAACTAAATCGCTTGTGATTATAAGCAACTTCTAAAACAATTGTATGCACCTACCATTTATCAGAAATGAAACATAATATAATTAATGAAACATCCGCGTACTACCACGTTTTGCCAAGTTTAACCCAATCAAAAAGAATGTTACATACAAAACCTTTGAAACGTTGTTAAGAGTACATCCAAAATAATATTTTTTTTTAACAAAAAAAGCTTTATTGGAATATCCAGCCACTTAGGCCCTGTAAACATTAATTAGTCGACCCGGCATCTAAATAAGTGATTCATTTATTTATTTACTTTTTTGTAGTATAAGATACAATGGGTGGACTTAAAGCAACAAGGCATTCTCTACCAGTCAACTAAACAAAAAGTAAATAAAAAAATGTGAAAGCAAGTAGTTTATGGGTTACAGTCACAAATAATTGGCTATTTGTCATTTGTGTGCAAACTGGTCTGACCGAAACAAGTGTTTCAGTCGAGACCGGAACTAATATTTCGACCATGTTGTCAGTTTCGGCCGAATCCGAATTCAAACATGTTCAACGTTAACATTTTTTTTTTCTGAAATCTAATATCAAAATGACACATTTATTTTTATATACTTACAGTTTTTTGTCTTCTTCTTTCTATCCTAGCATTTTCCAGCCTACAGAGACTCTGCTTTCCTACTGCTTCTCCCGTTTGCCGGATCTTACACGTCCTTTTTATAGTTTTTTTTTATTATGTATGTAACGATGACATCCAACAAGCATTTTTGGACCTTCTATAACTACTATAACATCTTGTACAAAAGGTACCTATTTCCGACGTAGTATGGGCTGCGGTAGTCTGAATCATACCTGAAATCCGCTACTGAACCAAATTCAAATTCAAATTCAAAATCATTTATTCAGTCTGGGCTGTTACAAGCACTTGTGAATGTCGAAAAGCTACGCCATACGCCTACGCCGCCAAGAGTCGCGGTTTCAATTTCCGAACGGGGCAAATATTTTATATGACTTGCAGAAATTTGATTCGGCTTGCACATACGCCATTATGTATGTGAGATTCTATGTTTGTAACTGCACCCACGATACAAAATAATAAAAATGTGAAGCGACCTTTTAAAAAAAATAATGAGTTAACTATCTATAAGCTGAAAGAAAAACATATATTTTCATATATTAAAGAATGTTTATCGATTCTTAAGCATATATATAAATGCTACGAGCATTTCATTCCACTAAATTCATTTATCCGATTCCGAATATTTCAACGTAACGTATTATCTTAAAATGATAATACAATGCGTTTCGAAATATGTAGGTCCTAGTAACTAATACCTTGGTCGTATTTCATTTCATTCCCTTGGTTTATATTTTAATATATTCGAATTGTTTCTTATCAGGTTAATTCATGCACATTACTTATGTCTAATAGAGAACATAGGTAATTAAACAAAGTATGAATCATTGGAAACCTACGAATTATGTCACAGCAGTGTCTCATTTAACAATCAATCATTGTCTGTTGACACTAGACATTCGATCTTTATATATGAAATTGCAGTTTTATATCATTTGCATAAATTTGAAAATATGTAACTTTATTAAATTGCAAATAATAATGTTTCATTGTAGATCCGCTCTCATACGTATGATTTCCATGTGTTATGTAATTATCAGAAACAGGTTCTTCCATATTTGATTCTATGCGATATATAATTTGGTACTAAAAGTATAACATAATAAATAATGAAAGACAATAATAATTTTCCTACAACAATCACATTACTAAATATTTAATGCAATATGATCGGAATAATACTTCACGCAAAGATATCCATAAAAGACTTCATTCTTGACCTAGATCTGGGTGTGACGACTCTGCCATTCTCTATCTTCCACTTCATCAGCAGACTCTAACCAAGAGACAAATATCTTGCGAATACTTTAAGACTTCATTTAAGGAATTTGTTTGTTAGTTAATTCACGACGAGCGCCTTCCAAGGACTGCTGATCTATCACACGCCGTTTCACCATTAGCTTAATGATTGGCTACAATATCTTGTTTCCCTTCTTCTGGTGTGATAAACTGTGAACCCACCGTCAAAACAGCTTCTATTAAACCTTAGTGCAGTTCTCCAGGAAATCGAATCGATTTGGTTATAGGAGTTGAAAGAGTCCACAGTTTTAGAACTGGAGGATATATGAACGGAGCATAGACTTTATTTAGTACTTTAAGATTCAATGTGCTTTTGATAATTTGGTAAGAGGTACAATAATCACTATTTATTATCATTGCATTGGTCACTGACTTCATTGAATAACCGATGCTCAGTCAATATGATGAAGTCACTGAAATTGTTTATCGCACAATATCGCACAATCTCGTATTTCTCGGGTCCATTTTTATGCGTTCGATAACATAATTGAAATTTCATGTCAAACCATTTATACAGACCACAGTGAAATCAAGTTATCGGAATCACTATTAATAATTCACTCGGTCTGCTCCGAACTTGCCACATTGTGTCTGATTCAGCATCTGTTACATTATAATTATCATAATCGAAATCCAATACTATACTTATAAACATAATGTTATAATGTAGTGTAACCGTAAATGAATGACATCAACTTAATTTTATTCCTTGTTGTTATATGGGCTAAATCATATTAGGAATTGCAATGAAGATGGTTTTACAATTAATTAAAAAATAAATAATAATAAGTATCCTACTTACTTGATTGCATATTTTGAAATATCATAGTCTAAACAATATTAACAGTTATGATCGATTAATATTATTGCTTTATTTTTGAAATGTATAATGATCCTAATGATCAAGCTCATTCGTGCGAAGATAAATGTGAAACTCCCCGCGCCATGCTATATTTTTAAAGATAACTCACAATATTTAGTATTGACTAATATTATAAAAAACTTTTTGATTGTTGGTGTTGTAACAGGTGTGATATATGTAATTTTAAAATATAATAAAAATGTAATTATCGCTACAACGATGCTTTAAAAAAATTACTGCTATTGCTTACAACAATACAACACCTTATTATTACACTCTTATTTATTAACAATCGAACTACATGAATTATCTGATTACAGCAAGAGTGGAAACAATGATTGATGCATGAATTTGAATGCATGATGATGGTGAACTTATTCGAAAATATCAACCCCTGATTTTCCTCTGAAAAGTTAGTAAGTTATTCCGAGCTCCGGGGATGATTTATATATACAAACAAAAAGTTTGGGCTAATAGTAGAGTATTGAATAAATTTATTTTCATTTATTTCTAATAATAAAGTAAATGCGTAATAATAGATTTTTTTACTACGCGTTGGAATTATTCCTTACAATACAAATATTGTTCGCTACAGATAAACAAGCTGGTTCCGCGTGAATAGGTGTCAAAAGCAAACTCTATTTGCGAACAGCTCCTTCGAAGATCCGTACACAATGGAATAAAAATAACCCAATGTTCCAGTTGTCAGACTAGGAGAGCATTGTGCTCAACTTGTACCTACAAATTTACATTTATGTCAAGCCTCTTAAAATAAGGAAGCAATTCGGAATAATCAACGAACAAGGGAATAAAGGATTGGATACAAAATGTTACCTATGTATATCTCGTACAAAAATTATTCTTACATGTTTTATTCTATAAATGCACCTAGATTTATAAACTATTAATCTCATCTCATATAAATAGTTTTATCGCTCACTAGCTGTACCCATGCGCGAACTTCAATTCTATTTGTAAGATTTCATTCTATCGATAAACATTCACTGGTGGTCACTGGCAGATAGAGCTGCCAGATGGAGTTGCCAAAATAACGAAAGGAAGGTAGATAGATATTATCAGAATTGTGTGGTTTTAAAGAAATATCAATAGACGCTAAACTCTAATAACACTAATAACTGATAAACAATATAAAAACACTTGAACTTAATGATAAGGAAAATACTTGTAATGAGTTATTTATATTTTATCATCTATAAAGCTTAGCTATTCAATGCTAATGCTAAATGCTAAATGTTAAACTCCTTAATAAAATAAGACTTGAAACCATTCGTAAGCAGACCAGAGTAACGGACGTAACATAGTGCATAAAAAAAACTGAAGTGGAGATGGACAGGTCACATGATGAGGAACAAAAAAGACAATTGGGTTAAGGACGTTACTGAGTGGCATCCAAGGCAATACAAAAGAAGAAAAGGAAGACAGCGTCGTCGGTGGGAGGATGACATAAAAAGAATTGCAGGAATTACATGGAGAAGGAAGACGCATGATCGCATGTTATGGCAAGCTTTAGGGGAGGCCTATGCTGGGAAGCAAAACAATCTTCGTGGAACCGGTGTCAATTACTGAAAACATGTATAAAATAATATTATTTTGTAAGATTGTTAAATAAAGGCTATTATTATTATATTAGCTATTTTTTTAGCTTGTCATATTTTTTTATTTCTATGAAGGTCCTGCACTCTAAATCAACAATATTATTATCGCGCCACATACTACTCTAACCTAAGATACCTACCACTATATATAATAAAATCTATTATCGTCCTTACTATGAGATATAAATTATAACATACTCGTATACGCTGCAAAGCTATGACGTGTCGGTTGTATAACCCAGAGCAAGAATATGATAAAGAAGTATGTTAGGATATTGTGTAAAATTTGTACAAAATAATTGATTAACCGTTCAGTTTTATATGCAGAAATCACTCGAGTTTTATTTTCATATAATATGAAGCCAAAAGTTAACCTTTAAATATTTCCATATTTATTCATAATTTTAAAATAGAGAAAAAATCGATATAATATGAAGTTTAGTCTCCCCTGGGGATTAAATATGTGTATTGTAGTTATATAGAATAGGAATAATCCATTCTGTTAGTCTGTATTTTTGATGAACCGCTGTCTTTCAATAATATATCTAATAGAGTTATAGTTTTAAGTCAGTTTGACTTCATCCGCACATCTGGATTCAACTGACACCTTCTTCACAAAATTATCTTGTTCTTGCTATTAATCACAGAGGAAAACTAATAATATTAAGATCAATTTCTTGCCTTTATAATAAAACATAGTAAAATATGGAATGCACTTCAACCTTCAATTCGCTACCATTAGTATTAGTTTCTTTTTATCGTTGGAACAAAAAAGCGAGAAAAGAGATTTTTCTAATAATCTATCTTTTTATTGATTCCGCTGTATCATATTTTGTATATATTAATATATTTTGTATTTATTTAAGCACATATATAAACATTTTTGTACTATTAGTGTTATATGTCTATTTTTAAATTTTTGTAGTACCTACACACTATTCTTTCATTATTTGGCCTATTACATTAGAAGAAATTTCTTTTAGAAATAAATCACACCTGTTGTACGTTAGATCATTTGTGTTTTCCTATTTTGTTATTTAATAAACAATAAACCATTAAATAAAAACAAAGAAATAGTTTTTATTGTCACCGTGGTTTAGTTACTGAGTCTCTTTCTTTTTGGTTACTATATACTATAGTTGATGATAAGTTACTGATAGAGCTTCTGAGCCTGCCCGGTCATCTCACCTAAGGTTTCCATATAATAACAGTGTTATAATAATAATGATATTATAGTAACAATGATGTTGTGATAATTACGATGTTATGATTGGTCAGTGTAATCACATTGTAGGTAAGACAGCAAGTTCTTCCCTTATTGAGAAGACGACGTTAAGCTCATTTCCACCTTTAACACAGATCTGATGTGATGATAGAACCTCAAAAAAACACTCCAAGAAAGACATTTTAATTTAAATTCATAAATAGCGCAGAAATGGGTTCTGTGTGGATTTAACCGATCTAATGGAAATTTAATCTTTGATAGATAAAAATTGTCCTTGATGACCTTTGTCCGAAAAGAAAAACCATATCCTAAGATTGAAACTAAATTATTAATTTTATATTTTATAAGCATTGACTAAGAGCAAATATTCTATGTGAATGACCGTTAAATTTAATATATATTTTAACAACGGACCAGTTGAAAGGCCGGATCCAATTCGCGGTCGCGGAATCAAATCGTTTTTCAAGATCGGGCGCCACTCCAACCGCAACCCTTTCCCAATTGGTCCTAGTTGAAAACCTAACCAAGCGTGGCTTTATGCATAAAATGATAGGTTCTACTGGAATATTGCGCTCATTGAATTGTCACCGAATAATTCAATATGATTATTTTATCAAGTATCTCTACTACAAAGTATTTATAAATTGATCTAACTTGAACTGTATATTTCTGTGTACAAAATTTCAAACATCATTCTACCTAAGTCTCACATTTCAGTTTCAGAGAACTCTGTAGCGAACAATACCAAGACCATGTTTACGTAATAACCATTTTTATAAGAGTATTTTTAACATGTTCATAAAATTTAGGAAGAAGCTAATCTATATAACATTGTAAAACGTTTCTATAAAAAAAAAACTTTGTAGTAAGTTTCGAAACTTGATTATTGAAGAGCAGCAGTAGCGAGCAACAGGTTATCTAGTGTTTTAATGATAAATTAAAAAAATTGTATCAAATGCCGAATTTCAAGTCTTTGTAACTAGCTAAAGCTTTAGAGATAATTTTATATAAAATTTTAGATCATTTTTATTTAGATAGTGGTTTATTCAAATACAAGATGTCAAATTATTTACAACTAGCTGTGCCAGCGAGTTCGTCCGCGTGGAATAATTATTTTGAGCATCATATTTATTTTTGCAAACTACCACCTCAGCTATTACCCGATCTTGACAACGCGACATATCCAAATTTGATTACCTACCGTATAAACGATTCTAGTGAGTTAATATTAAAAGATAGAAATATACTGTCACGGACATTTTTTTATATCATTGTAAGAGGAATAATTCTTTCATACATATTTTTTTGGTATCTAGAACCGTTTTCGCATTGCACGCAACGGAAAAAACAGGGAAAATTATTCATCTTTGAGGGCTTCTCAAAGATTTTCCCTGTTTTTTCCACATTTTCCATTATTTGCAGCGTGATGCTATGTAGCCTAAAGCCTTCCTCGATAAATGGGCTAATCAATAAAAAAAAGATTTTTTCAATTCGAACCAGGAGTTCCAGAGATTAGCGCGTTCAAACAAACAAACAAACTCTTCAGCTTTATAATATTAGTATAGATACATTACTTAATTCGTCTGCACATAAACTCGGCAGTCATTAAGTAAATCCAAACAATCCTATTTCTAGTTTAATCAGCTTAGTCACTGTTATCAATATTTTGTGTTACGATTGTTCCTTATCTGTTTGACCTAGACCCTATTAAATCTTAAAATCACATCTTTGAATGAAAAATGTAAAGAAATTAATACTATGATAGTTGCGTCACTCTATATTTACGAATGTCGGTTTTACTATTTTTAATATTCATTCTTTGTATACTAGGCCAAGTGGATATCTTTATCAAATACCAGTCTTTTGAAATCTCAAGTAAGATTTAGAAGTATTGCTCAAACAACTTTATGGAACAAGTGTAAATTTTAGAAAAAGCTTATTTGATTTGTCGTCAGACAAAATGAAATAAGCTTTTTCTAAAATATCTAATTATATGGCAGACAAATATACTTGAATTTGATAAATTAATGTAACAATTTGACATTTAAAATCATGTAAATGAATATCATTGTTACGTGGATTTTTTAATGCCACTTTTTAGATAAACATGCAGAGTACCCGCTTGATGGTAAGTGTTTACAGTCGCCTATAGTACATGTGCTTCCTGTGAGGTAGACTGCAAATCTCATAAAAACCAGTATATACCAAACAATGTATGTCAACTTGCGACATAAGATGTAAAGTCACAGTACCCAGTTATCGCACTACCTATTTCACATCGGAACACTGCAATACGAACACTGCTATTTTGCAGCAGCAATAAGTTATACGAACATACACAAGCTAAAGATTATATATAGACTATATAGATTCTCTCTCCGGTAAAATATATAAACAAAGATAATACAAAATTTAACCTTCCGATTTTTACCTGTTCTTCGCTAGTAGGATCTTTCCTCACAGGTATATTTCCTCACTAGTAGCTTATAATCGTCAGTAAGTGCATGCATGAAGAATAAAAAATTTAGATTTTTTCTTTGCAAAATTTCAACATTTGTTATGTTTTACCAGGGTAAACGAGGATTACCTGCAACACCAAAGTCACTGATGCGTTGCCAGTCATATAAATGCTGCTAGCTGTTACTTGAATAAATTTAAATGAAATGTTTTTTATTCCATAGTAGTGCCAGAGAGAAAATTCCAGGTCTAATCAGTAATCACTATTGTGGACTGCCAATCGTCAATGTGATGAGGGTGAACGTTTTGTCGAAACTAGCGGCAGGGATCAATCCGAATAATTCCTCGAAACGCTCACTTTAATAGAATATATACGACAGATGATACATAACAAGGTAATACGTAAATAGAGTCAAAATTCGCAGTAGATTCTTGCAATAGTCATCAATCCAAGACACTATGAAAATCGTTTGCCCAAATGTATCAAAGGATCCCAACGCTGGATTTCATTCTAGTTATTATATATTCTTTGTCAATTTCTCATTAGGTAATGATAACTTTGTTTGGAACATCTCTTTAAAGAATATCTTACATAATTCATTGGAGAATTTTAAGTGCCTGTCATCCGAAGCGTTTGTCCGAACCCAACACGAAGTGGAAATAATCTCCTTTGAAAAGTGTCAAAACTTGTTGATGGTAGTCACAAGCAGCGCTACGCTCGCTCCTTTCAAGCTCGAAATCTCAAAATTATGTTTTGAAAGACAAGTGGGTAGAATGTAGGTTAGTAGAATGAGGACACAGTATCTGTGTTCCATCCCTGATTATTTATTCATATTAGTTCATTCGGGGTTTATATTTTTACTATCGCAACGAGCCTTCGAGTCTCTCGCTATCTTTATGCATTTTTTGCATATAATAAAGTTAGTTAATATCTTTATTCATATGTATTGTTGGTATTCACTGTGAAATTTGATGGAAATCAGACTCCCTCGTAAAGTTAAAAGGACGACGAGATTAGAAAAGTCAGGAACAACTACAATAATCCAACATATATTTAGAACAATAATATTCGGTTTATATTGAATATTGCTGTATATATTTTAGGACACAGTACCGTGTTTTTCTTCTTGTTTGCGCAATTTAAATATAACTCAATACAAGTCGAGAAGCTAATGTTGCTATTATCATTTATTATCTACGTTTCATGTCGATTGCTCTGTAAGTACTAATACTTATTTCTTGGCCGTAAATATATACCCACAAACTAATTGCATTTGTTTGTCATTTCATATGGTATAATAGTTTAATTTTAAGAAAATTTATTTTTGATCACAAGCATGTCAAAAATTATGGTGTAATGTGTTAGTAAACAATCCTAATAATTAAATTATTTTATAAAATTTACAAAATTTTTACAAAAAGCTGTTCAACACATACTGTACGTTTAACCAATATCATGAACTTGCCCACATCCTGTTAAATATCACATTATAACGGAATCAACCTAAATATAATAGAAGCAGAGACATTCTAGCAAGTTGCCAATACTATCCTTAAGCATTCACCACACGAAGAAGCACCCACCGCTTATAATATTAATTTGAGCGGTGAAATGGGTTAAGCAGTTACTTTATTAAAAAGGATGCTGCGATAAGAGTTCTACACCAACAGCTGCGAATCACCAGTGGAGCAGAAACATTGGAGTGGTCTCTCGAGCGGGTTTTCGAAATAAAATATCCGATTCACGGCCCAGTGCGCCGCCCGCCCGCCCACATTTTGTTTGCACCGCAAATCTGCTCGTTCGTAATCTCCTTCTTTCAATTAAAGCGTCGGGGAAATGCCGGGTTTAAGGGAGTTAGCGAACTGTTAATCAAAATATGTGATAGGAAGTTTTTTTATATATTTTTTAAAACATATATACTTAACTAAAGCTTGCAGTTGAAGTTATATGGTTTGTATACAAAGTATCAGTCCCATTCGTTTGATTATCAAAATCGGTCAGATATCGAATAGTAATATATGGTAATGACTGGTTACAACTGGATATAATGGAATGACAACCAAATATTTCTTCTTATACTTAGTGCATGTCACGAATATTACTTATCTATAGGCACCGGTTACGATCAGGGTTAAACATCTAAAGTGTTTTCTTATTTATTCATATATATGAATGATATATATTAATATTTATTTCTTATTTAACACTTTGTGTTCACAGAATTATACTCAGCCGTTTATATGGCAAACAAAGTCTATATATATATATATAATGTTCAGTGACAAATAGCTCAATGAAGAACATTTAGTTATGGCGGATTATTTCAATGCAATTAATATTCGAACTATGTTTAATTTATTATTATACCATAGCACAGGACATTTGTTGGCCTACATGCCGCCTAATGGTCACTAAGGGAAGATGTTCGCTCCAACGGAATTAGCCAACACTTGCTGGGCGTTACACTTACATTCGCAACATTCATCGCTGCAACAGCGCAGTAGCCAATTTTTTTAAATTTGTCATAAATCCGTCAAACGGGTTTTTCTATATATTTATGAGATATAACATTTATTACACGCCAATATATAATTAAAAATGTAATGCTAAACTTTATACGATATATTTTTTGCCAGTTTTAGTCAGAGCCCTTAATAACGTACATACATTAAAGATATATCCAATTTTTAAAAATCACTATTCTAAGCACAGCGACGTTATTACCTGCGCTGGAAGACAATATATTAGCAAGTAACGCACGAGTTATATGTTTTACGACTTAAAGTAACAGACTGTCTAATTTGGATTTAGAGGTTCGAGGGTCTAAGAGTTATTTACTGCTGGTAGAAACTTGTCACCTTAATAACAACATTGAAATCAGTTTGCTGTTCTGTTAGCTAACTTTTTCTAGTAATACAAAAATGAAAGTAAGACTTATTAAGTGAATAAAGTAAGTCGTACCTTATTACCACGCGTTTGCGTAAAAATTCAAATACATTTATTTTACTAAGAAATGTTATAATTATTTTCAATAAATTCATAAATCATTTAACATATTGTTTCCTTTGTTTGAAAATATTCAAACGATTATGAAGCTTCGGGACTCAAACTAAATATGGCCATTTTTATACTATAATTATTTAATTTTAGCAAATTTTATCTCATGAAATTATGTCAATATAGAAATTTCAGCTTAATTTGTTATTAATATAATTTTCAGATTTATAAAAAATGTGTAATTATTTTTTACGTAATTCTAATGAAACGAACATTTCTAGCATTCTCACATTAAAAGTAATATTTTTTAAATAGCTTTATATATAAAAAAAACAAAATAATTCATTGATACAGGGCAAGATCGACCTTGGGCCTGATCAAAAGACCAGTGCCCAGACCACAGCGCCACCGACGCTGTTTATAATAAGACTAGAATTAGATAATTACAAATTCATAATATTTTAGAGATAGCAAAGTAATAGACGAAAAGATACAGATTTGTTTTTTAATCAGTACTACATTAAAAAATATAAAGTGTAACAAAAAATCAGGAAAGTCACTACATAATATATTGCTTAAATTATTGTATGTAAATGTGCCAGACTCCTTTTAACCTTTGATTGGTAAGCGAGTGTATAAATGATTCCACTGCTTAACATATGAAATTAGTGTCTCGCAGGCCCCTGTAAGGTAAGGTGTAATTCGTTATTCATGTTGTGTCAATCAATTATTCCAATTAATTACAGCCAACACAAGTACAGTCTTGTTTTGTATAACGTGGCCTATTTTCTCACTCAGTCTAGTTATTTCCCGTCGGTATAATTTAATAAAATTCAATTAATTTGTCCCGTCTCTTTAAAAAAATATTTGAGTAAATAATCCCAAGTAATATTATAAATATGAATGTAACTCTTGCCTGTTAGGTTGTCACCTCAAAATGGCTGAATCAATTTTGATGATATTATGTATTTCGATGATACATAGGGACATAGCATCATTTTTATTAAGAGAAATTATCTCTTTCTCGTAGGAATTCGGATAAAAATGACTGATCCGATTCTGATGTGACTTCGTATTGATATAATTTGTGACCAGCGGTATAAAATAATTTGTATCACACTTAAATTTTTTATTACCTGCGGGGAAATCTGATAAAAACACATGAAATTCCGTAGTTACATCATTATCATTATTCTCCTTCCTTAATCCTATACTAAGGGTATCTGTTCAGAAATCTAGTGTTCACAGTATCGACCGCGACTCGGTAATAGCTCTATGATGAATTTTTAATAGACTTCCCAAGTTTTATTTTTTATTTGTTGGATTGGGTTGGCTTCCGTGAACCGATTTTCATTATTTTTTGTTTAATTTGAAAGCTAGTAAGTACTTCTCGTGGAGTCAATTTGATCTATTTCTCCCATTTCAATTTGATCTAGTTTCGATAATGACATCTACGAGAAAACCATAAAGGCATTAAATTTGCATCAAAAGGAAAAATAATTAAATAGTTGGCGTCATGTAAGTGAACTTCAGATTCACTAAAAATGAAAAAAAATAACGATGTTTTACAACTTCAAAAAAATATTACAAAACAAATTGATATGCACTAGCAAACAAATAATTTTTATATAATTTTATTATAAAACAAAAACTCGTCACAAAGCAGCCACAACAACAAGCTCAACGCTCAAAAAATTTACGATTCATATTAATTCCAGCCATGGGACCTTCTGTAGACCCGGTCCCAAGCGGGGTTTTGTTCGAGACTGACACACAGACGCCAGATCTGGCCCTGGACAAAGATGTCTCCAAACTGAAGAATGCCTCCCCCAGACAACACGAATATGTGTGGTTTAATATATTCTGGTTTTTATATCTTCACATTGTGTCGCTGTATGGAATTTACCTGGTGTTCACATCGGCGAAATGGCAGACCAACGTATTTGGTAAGTCTCATAATATCAAAGTTACATATATTGTGAAAACATTTGCGAAACCAAATAAACGGATATGATGCCCTAAAATGTATTATGTAAAATTATTAATCATCATTTCTGAGTATCACCATATCAATGAAATGAAATTCATAAGCAATGAAATATGAATAGATTTCAAATTTATGTATATAAGTATTTTTTAAATAACCATTTCTTTCTCAGCGTTCGTAGTACATCTAATGTGTGCAATTGGTATTGGCGCGGGATCTCATCGTCTTTGGACCCATCGGAGTTACAAAGCACGAACACCGCTCAGAACCTTGCTCATGCTATGGCAAACCATGGGCTTTCAGGTAATACTAAGACCACACAATTGAAAGCAGAAATTTGCAAGTTACCTCAAAAAAAAAATAGATATAACCTATAGTATAAATAGTTCTTGGATGCTCTAAAACAGCAACCGAAAAAGCTTTAATTCATGTTACATGTAACGTTTGCTACACTGTTTATTATAATCAATAAATAATAATATAATAATAAATATTTATTACATTTACAGCAATTAGCCTAGCCCAAACTAAGCTCTATAAGGCTTGTGCTATGGTATCTAGGGTAACGGATAGACATACATATACTATATTTTACATATATAAATATTTTTTATAGAAATATATATCGACAACCATGACTAAGGTACAAATGTTCGCATTCATTATACAAACATCTGCCCCCACCAGGATTCGAACCCGGGACCTCAGAGATGGCGACACCTTGAAACCGGTGTACTATCCAGGACTATGGAGGTCGCCATTTTAATCAATGTCTTTGTACATTAATTGGAGTAGAATATCAGCAACAGACCACATTGTCAGTCTAATGCTGTGTGACAAACCCGTTTTACATCAACGTTACATATTAACCATATTTAATATTGTAATTGTCATATATTTGGAACAAATAATTATGTGTATATATGTATATATATATATTAAAAAAAGACATTTCCGTCAACGGATCTATCATTAAAAAATCTCTAATTCAGCTCTTTGCTCTGCATCTACTTAGGATTGCATCTTCGAATGGGCTCGTGACCACCGTACCCACCACAAGTACGCCGACACAGACGCAGATCCCCATAACGCTGAGAGGGGCCTGTTCTTCTCCCATATGGGCTGGCTCTGCTGCAAGAAGAGCCCTGAAGTGATAGAAGGTGGCAAACGGATCGACTTAAGTGACCTATACAATGATCCTGTTGTTATGTTTCAAAAGAGGTAAATGAACGTATCTCCAGATGTATATATCTGTTTTCCAGAACAAGTTGCCTAATCTTTTGCCTAAACAATCATCACAATATTTTATGAGTTGCATTGTAAATGGCACTAAGCAACAAAGACTTACTACGGAAAGATGATCACTGGAATTATGAATGGATTTCAATGAAACTACAAAAATAACACATAGGCTACAACTTATAACCGGCATTGATTGCGGCAATGCTGGCGGACGAGCGAGGTCGGGAGATGGCCGATCCCACTCGAAGAAGGCGGCGCCGGGCTCGGTAGCACAGCTGCAGCGCCGCCGCGGGTCGCCGGCGGGCGCGAGGAAGTCGCGACTGCTACGGCGACCCGGGATGGACCACGCCCCTTCCGTGGCCGGGGGCGTCGTCGGTGGAGGAGACCGGGGAGGTAGTGTAGCCTCCCCGAGGAGGGCTCCCCTCTAGGCAGGGGAGCGGAGGCTGGGGTTCCCGGAAGTGGCTTGATGTTCCCGGGGGCTCCCTACATGCCTGAGGGTAGTGGGTAGGCCTCCCCCTTCTGGGGAGGAGAGCCCCACATAACCGCCGGCTCGCCACAGCCGGGGTATGCAATTTAATGCATTTTCAACAGGGGAACAAAAAAAAAAAAAAAGCTACAACTTATAAAGATACCTACGCCACGCTAATATAAGCCACTCGAAATACTAATCCTGCGCAGACTAAGTCGGGAGCACCAGCTAGTTAATAATAATTGTATAAGTAGTAAAATATTAATTTCCCGAAGCCATTCCCCAATTTCCCAATTTATTTAATGTGCAGCAATGACGGAGCAAACATACGGCAGCAAATGCTATTATATAGTTCTGACTAATGTTAATGTCAAAATAAGTCTGTACAATTATTACATTGCAAAATTAACTTTTTTGAAATATCTAAAAGTAATATACATAGCACTCAAATTGATAGAGCATTAATGTTTCTTTGTATACGTCCGTACAATTGAAGAGATAATTAAGTATCAAAACCGTGCACTTCACGTAAACCATACAATAAAGCAGCCGCCGCATATTAGTAGATTTCCTAATGTAGATATATATTGAATAGACATTATATGAAAATGATGCCGGTCCTGTGCTTCGTGCTGCCGACCGTGATTCCGGTGTATTTCTGGGGCGAGAGCTGGCTGAACGCTTTCTGCGTGCCTACCATTCTGCGGTACACCTGCGGCATCAATGTTGTGTGGTCTATCAACAGTTTCGCACACACGTTTGGATATAGGCCTTATGACAAGTAAGCCTAGAGTTTTATGTTCAATGAAAAAATCTATTTATATGTCTTTGTTTTTACATGGCAATTTTTGCAGTAAATCTAAAACTTTTACTGTCATTAACATACAATAGAAATCGAATCACTCATTGCGATTTGACCTATGACGCGGTCAGTACAACCCGATCGAAACCTTAGGCTAGAATAAGGCAAATATCTCAATAATTCCCAAAGAAATGTTCTTAGTACCTATTTGCTACTACTTATTCTTTTCATTAATCTTTTAATCAGTTAATATTTGTCGTTCCGGCACTGTAAAAGAGAATCGTTTATTAATTACCATACACCAACAACCGTCGTTGTTTGCCTAATTGCAAACTATTTTTACTGGCATTCGATAGCGTGCCCCAATTGGACTCATTTGACTTGCATATTTATGTACGAATCATTCAAATGCAAATTCATTTGCGCAACAAACAGAAGGTTTTGAAGGAACAAATTTTAATAGTTCCATTAAATTAAACAGACTGATATCAACCAACCAATACAAACCAAGTCCAAAGTAAGCAGTGCAAAGATTGTGCTATGGCTCCAGACTAACGGACTGACATACATATATTAACAAAACATAGATATAAATATGAATTAAAAATATTTATTAACAGCAATGTCATGGGTACATATATATCCTCGTATTCATCACACAAGCAATGTATTGCAAAGGTGTAATGCTTTAATATATAATATGACTGCTTCTATGTAGTAAATTGCAGTCCTGGTTAATTACCATTCTATTCAATAAAAATAGTTATCGGTAATAGCGTCGCATATGAAAATACAGGTACCTAACCGATTAGAGCTTGTCGGACCGTGCGATAAATAAAGATAAAATAAATAAATAACAAACGTTGCCTTTTTATTTTATATTACTTTTATATTTTCTCTTAGAGTTGGGGAATGGGTTCACACAATATCGTCCATATTCCTTTATGCAAGATAAAATAACTACCATACGTTAATTAATAAAAATGTTATTAATTTAGATGTACGAAAGAGATAAATAACAATTTTACAGGTGATGAACATCATCATCCTCTTGCCCATTTCCCATTATCTGGGGTCGGCGCAGTAGATCTTTTCCTTCCATTCCTCTCTATCAGCCGTCATTTCCATGCTTACTCCTTTCATTCTTATATCATTCTTCACACAATCGATCCATCTTTTATTCGGCCTTCCTCTGCCCGTGTATCCCTCCACTTTCATATTCAACATTCGCTTTGTGACATGACTTTCATCCCTGCGCATCACATGTCCAAACCATGCTAATCTACTTCCTCTCACTTTTTCTACCACTGGCGCTACTTTCAGGCTTCCTCTTATGTACTCATTCCTTATCTTATCCATCCTTGTCACACCACACATCCATCCTAACATTCTCATTTCATTTGTATGCAATCTATTTTCATCCTTCTTCTTGACGGCCCAGCATTCACAGCAGCAGCAGGTGATGAACATATCACTCTAATTTGTAACATGCTAATGTCAAAACACGCTTAGAACATAAATGTCATTCTTAATCATAAACGATCTTTACCAGATCATTGAATCCACGCGACAACATCGGCACTTGGATGATTTGCGTGGAAGGGTTTCACAACTACCACCACGCGTTCCCGTGGGACTACCGGGCCACCGAGTATCCCTTGTACAATATGCTGACGCCTACAATCACCTTCATTGAACTTATGGCGAAGGTGAGTCTTTCCTTTCGTCCAAAACAAAATGGTCTAGCAACATAATTTATTTATTTATTACAATCTCAGTTTACGCAGCATAAATCAGATATACTGTATATGAGCCCATGCTTGTTGTTTTTATTTTCCACTACAATAAGCATGAGTTTAGCGTAGGATTACATAACATCCCTGTTAAGGACATAATATAATACATTCACACAACAGCTAAAATTATATTACAAATTTTAATTATTAATAAACAATTAGATTATTAACAGATTAATTTATTCATTTAACATTCATTAATGTAATAAGATTGTTTCAAAGTCCCAACGCAAACCATTGATTTCTCCTCAGACGACTAGGATATCTTGTCATTTTTAATTATCAGAAAAGATCTAACTTTTAGCTTGTTTCTAAAACTTGTACTGAAGTATTATTAGTTGTTTAGCTTTTAGATAGTACAAGTACAAACACAGTTTCCTAATCAAAACTTCTAATCAAAGTTACCTACCTTCTTTCCTTATTTTTAGGTAACTTTGACAGTTTATTTACTCGTACTTTTCTGTTTAGCTGCAGATTATAACCACAAAGAAAAAAAGTACTTTATATTTCAAATATTTCAATCTATATACTGTTATAATTAAATTTGATAATGTTGATTATTTGTTTGTTTGCATGCGCTAATATCAGTCAGGAACTACTTGTTTGAATTGATTGTTTTTTTTTTGTGTTAAATAGTTTATTTATTAATAAAGCTTATGTATATTTCTTTAGGAATAACACACTACGGTGAATAGGAGCAGAACATCAATAAAAAATGTAAAAAGAAATATTATTCCTTTTGAGAGCTTCGTTTGGGTGTATGGCAGAATAGTTCTCCTTTAAAAGTAGAATAAATAGAATGTAAATAAAATCAACACCCCCTACTTTTTTTTTACCGTCTAAACTCAGCCTGTGCCTAAGTTCAAAGAACCATATAGGTAAATCATGAGGGATAAAATCAACAGCAACATATGCATATATCTGCCATTTATAGTTGACTCACTATATTATTCATGATAATCATATTTAATTGCTTCTGATCGTATTTCTAAGTTGTAATTTTAGGTAATACTTCACCATCATTATTATCATAACTCATATACGTCTTCACCGCAGTCGACAAGCCTACCTTAACTAGGTGTTAGTCACCCAAGCTGGCCCAGTACTAAATGGTCGATTTCAAAGTACTTCACATACACTTTTAAATTTCTTTTCACTGTAATCAGGTTTGCGCGCAATATTGTCTTTAAAATCCTATTTCTATAGAGAACTTCTCATGAAATTAATATTCGAGAGATTCGATAAATTAACAGCCAGCTCCCTATGCCAGTTGTAGACATTGGGCCAAGTGTTGAACAACAGCTTGGACCAATAAAACATTGTTGTTCGAATTCCTTTAATATGTAACAGAATACCGAAACTATTCGGTTGGCCGTCCAACATAGGCGCCTACTACGAGTACCACCATACCGCCTACACGGCGTTGGCCTAACGCGTTGCGCCAATACCTTCAACCAACGATATTTTTTTTGTATTCCAAGTATAAGCAGTCCTCCTCTTTCATGGTCTAGCCAAGAGAATGTAGTCAGACACTTCCGCTTTCCGCCGATTGGACTAATAACGATACAAGATCTATCGTGAAATCATCCACCTAATTACTATACTAATTCATGGACTTCTAAAGCACGTAGGAATTCTTTGCATTTCCTTTACATTAAAATGTTTGACTATGACGACCTACCTTACTCTATGTAAGGTAATACCGATATTACCTTACTCTAGTAATCGTAGTAACTTCATAGACACCCTACACCACAACTCTATCATTAGGTTTAGTTATACTTACATGATTGTTATTTTTCAACTGTAGGTAAAACTAAGCACCATATGTTAAGTGACTACTGTCGCTTACAGCACATGTGTTTTTTTATGAAATAGCAATCTCCACAACAACCACTGTCTGTACTTTACTAACTTGTAACGTAAGATATATAGAAGCCAAAAATTTCATTGTCATACTCTCAAATCAGCATATAACAACGTAAAAATTACTGTTTTGCGGCGGAAATAGGTTAAACAAAGATACCCAAACAGACTAGAGGACTCCTATACGTGACGTATGATGTCCATGTGAAATAATAAAAACTGATTTTGTCTTCACTAGATCGGGCAAGCTTACGACCTGAAGAGTGTCTCCCCAGACATAATAAAGCAACGTGCTCAGAGAACTGGAGATGGAACCCACTACCTTTGGGGTTGGGACGATCCTGAATTTACAGAGAAACTGAAATCACAGCTCGGCGTGGTCAGCAACTGCGAAAAGAAGCTCGAATGATATTAGCTATTATAATTAAGATTATGAATTGAGTTTAGTTTAATAAAAGCAAGGTTTGCTTGACATATTATGTATATTATGGAGTGAAAAAAATTAATTTACTTAAATATCAAAAATTTATTTTTAACGAATTCTGTTTCTTTATTAATTTCAGCTTACACGATAGTATCTTCTTACAAATTCTTGACATGCGAGGGCGTATGATTAGCACAGGACAAACGACGCAAGATTTTTGGGCACCTAAATACGATAGAATTTTGTTAATAATTAATTTTATTTTCATATTTTTCTTAAAAGCGTAAAGAATAATAATAAGATTAAAAAGAGGACGCCTTGCCTAATGTCTTGCATTGGCAAAGCGGGAACGCTAAAGAGGTAGCGATGTGTGACAATCCTACCCTGCGCCATTGTGCTTTCTCTTAATGAAATAATATATTCAGTGTGTGGAGAGGAGATATGCAATCATTTATATTGAAAGAAAAAAAATACAACATAAAACCTATATAGGTAACCTTTATATTGTATTTTTGGCCGCTAATGGACTAAACCCAACAATACAAATTGTGACAGTAAATAGAAAAAAAAATAGTAAGAATGCATATGAATGATATTATAAAATCAAATTTTATTAGGTATCAATTAAAAACAGCGTTTAATAATGTATATTAAAACACAACTGTAATACTACAGTACTATTGAATATCATGGAGATATCTTTATACTTTAAATTATTAATAATTTATTTCGTTCGTCTCTTATTACTAGAAGATATGTATGTATTGCTCAAGCCAGCGGTCAAGCATCAATTAAAAACAGCGTTTAATAATGTATATTAAAACACAACTGTAATACTACAGTACTATTGAATATCATGGAGATATCTTTATACTTTAAATTATTAATAATTTATTTCGTTCGTCTCTTATTACTAGAAGATATGTATGTATTGCTCAAGCCAGCGATGCGGCGCAGGAGTCGGTGAATGATTGGGCCGTTGGAGCCGGATGGTCCATAGGATCGTGCGTGCGGATAAGCGATACGATCATGTTTTTAATCACTGACGGATAAGCGATACGATCATGTTTTTAATCACTGACGGATAAGCGATACGATCATGTTTTTAAACATATTTAAAAGCGATAAAAGTTTAAAAGCGATTTCTTTGTGCTTTCGGAAAATAAAACTTCCGTTAGATAAGTTATTATATTACTTATGCTGAATGCATATTTTTTTTATTTTCGGGTACTGTCAAGTGTCTCATAAACTTTTTTTTTTTTTTTTTCTTTTTTTTTTTTTTTTTTTTTTGCTCTGGCAACTCCTGAAGAGTGCACTTGTCAAATTTTAGCACTCGTATTTAAATTCATAAATAAATCATTTAAATGTGTTTTTAAATATTAATTTTATATGTAGTAGTTAGAATATATAGTGGAACACTCGTGGAATTGAATTTATCAAGATCCATCAAGTGCAAGTTTTTTGAAAAATCGTATGAAGTTTTCTCTGCAACCGATTCTTCTAAAGGAATAAACAGCTGTATTACACAATTAAAACTGTGGACTGCTGCAATATAAACCGGGGGAGTACTTTTTTCTTTGTTTATAACTCTTAATTATTATCTGGGTACCTAATATCGATATAGTACTTGGTTTTGGTTTTTTTTTTTCTCAATTTTATGTAGGTACATCAATACTTTTCAATCAAAACCAATTGATTTACTCAGATATTTATTTATTTACTTATTACTAAAATTAGCTTATATTATTATAATATATGGTAAGAAAGACGACAACTAGCATTATTGTAAATACACAGTAAACCTCTCTTTACTCTATATATCTGGTCATACGTTTAGTAATAACACAGTTGCTTCATTCTTTTGCCACATTACTACATTTTAATCCTTGTTACAAACAGTGCTTGTAGTACAAGAGTACTTTCAAATCACTATTTCATTACTGACAAAGTTGTGTTTAGATTGACACAAAAGTGTGAAATAAGGATATATTTTAAAATTAATGAGAAAGTATAAAATTTTACAGTAGCTTATAGTCCGTAAATTGTCCACTGAGTTTTCTCTTTTATGATTAAGTACATAAAGTAAAATAGTTATATAACTCTGTCAAACTTGTATGATCTACTCACTTACATTAAATAAATAATTTTTTTCATATACTCAATTCTTACACATTATCAACTGTAAAACTAGAATATTTACTACTTGAAAACCAAACTTAAATTGTTTACAAATTTTCAGAACAACACACACACACTAACACAATGATGACCCGCAGAGCAACAGCTCTATGCACAGAGCAGAAACTGAGACAGGCCTTAGAAGAACTAAAGCACACAAAAGAAACCTGCAGTCAACTTCTCAGAGAACGGGATGAGAGTGAGATAGAAATACAAAAAATAATTGCGAGGAACACACAACTCAAGTCTGAGCTTTCTCAACTACATGCTCAACATGTGGATGTTCTCCAACACCAAGAAAATTTGAACGAGACCATCAGCTGCTATGATCAACAGTACAGCAGTTATGAAAGGACATTGCAACGAATTACAGACCTGGAGAAAGAGTTAAGTGTAGCAAACAACCAAATTGCACACTATAAGGAATTAGAGCAGTTACAGGACACAGTGCACACTGAGAACCTATATCAAGAACTAGTGGATCTCCAGGAGGACTATCTATGCTGTACCAGCCACTTTCAACCAATAAGGATAACTGTCCACATGTCAATAATTTGAATTTTGATAATTCAGTTCAGTGTTCTGTTGAAACAGGAAATTTAAAGCTTAGTAAAAATAAATTTAAAAAATATGTTAAGGTCAGAAAGTATATTTTAAAAACTAGGAAACTGATAAATAAAGAAAAAACTTATTACAAAAATGTCAACTTCATTAAAGAACGCACCCAGTTATTGGAAAAATTAGATATTTTAAATTCGATAATTAAAGAAAATAGATTTACATATGAACAAAATATAAATTCATTAAATAGTAGGTTAAAAAATCTTCAACAGTCATTAACAAAAATGACAGAAAACTATAATAATTCAAAAAACCAGATAGCTGAATACATTCTGGCCTTAAAATGTATGTCTGACACCTCCACTCTCGTAGACACACCAACTAATCTTTGTCACCAAACTGTAGTTTTAATGAAAATCGCTCAGTAGGAGAATATCAGACTTCTCAGTCTGTTTCCTTAGACAGGACAATCAGTAGTAAATCATCTGAGCAGCCAAACCATCTAAAATATGTAATTATATGTGATGAAATTGGCAAAGATTTGGGTTGGTTGCTGCAGAGTGGATTTGGTAGGGATACAATTAACTATTGCATGCCAGGTGTTACAATGCACCAATTAATGACAAAGTTAGATACTCTTCAGATTGATATAAACACAAATTTAATAATTCTAGTTGGTAATAGAGGAAATTTAAATAAAAAGGACTTGGTTTCTTACTATGACACATTATGCTGTCTTAATGTAAATAAAATAGTGATGTTTACATTACCTTATAGTAAAAGCCTGTCTTATGAAGAGAATAATATTAGATATAAGTTGAATTCAACATTGAGTACGATGTCTCAGTACAACTATAAAAAAATACATTTAATTGATATTAATAAATTAATATCTAATTTGTATATGACAAAAGATAAATATTATCTTACTTCTTATTATAAGAGACAAATAGCTTTATCGCTATTATATTATTTTACACATATAGCCAAAACTTTGGCTAGTACATCTGCTTCTATTGAGCAGGACAATAAAATTAGATTAAGAACGTCTTTGGAATTTGTTCCAAATATAAATATAATAATAATATCAATTGTTTAAATTAACAATAAGACAAAAGATAAAACATCTTGCTATCCAAAGACAAAAGATAGGTCCAATTGTTTAAATTTTGTTCATCAGAATATACAGGGCTTGTCTGGCAAAGATTTAGAAATTAGTTTATTCTTAATTATGAAAGCATTGACATATTATGTGTTACAGAGCATTGGTTAAATAGCTCTCAGTTACCTATGATAAATTTTGATAATTACAGAGTTGTGAGTTCATTTACCAGAAAGACAGCTATTAGAGGTGGATCTTTGATAATTTTACATAATTCCCTAAAATGTAAGGAACGTAAAGACTTGGCATCTTATTCCATTGAACGAACAATAGAATTATCATGTGTGGAACTTGAAAAAATAATTATTATCTGTGTTTACCGGCCCCCCTCAGGGAACTACCAAGAGTTTGAGTCTGTTATGGAGGAAGTACTGCGAATAATTTGTAAGAAAAATAAAAAAGTAATTGTTTGTGGAGACTTTAATATAAATATATTAGACATGTCACAGCTGTCTAGCAGATATTTAAATCTATTTAAATCATTCAATTTAGTTAATGTCTTTGATGAACCTACTAGAGTAACACCTACATCAGCCACTTGTATAGATAATATTTTTTGCAACAGTGATGTTACTAAAAAATCCATAGTTAATTTCATTAATTCTGACCATAGTGGACAATTTGTGACTATTGAGCACCATCATGCACCATTGGTCCTTGAGGTTACTTGTAGGCCTATTACAAAACACGGTGTTGAAAAATTTAAAAATAATGTTAATGATAGAATTTATTCTTTACCATTAAATGATAGTAACCCAAATAGTTTATATAACAGCGTCTTTAATGTTATCAAAAGTGAATCTAGTAAAATATTTAAACAAAAATCCATTAAGATTTACACGAGTAAAAAGAAATTCAGTGACTGGGCTACACCAGGTATTTACAAAAGTAGGAGAAAATTATATGAGCTATATGCCCTAAAATCTAATTCTAGGGACCCTGAATTTATTGAGTATGTAAGAAATTACTCTAAAATATTTAAAAAAGTCTGTGTTACAGCTAAAAAACTTTTTATTGCCAATAAAATTAATGTTTCAAAAGATAAAGTAAAAACTGTTTGGAAAGTAATAAACCATGAAACAGGGAAAATAAAACAAAACGAACATACTTATTCGCTAAAGGTTAAGGATAAGTTAATTCAATCTGATAACGAAGTAGCCTCCGAATTTGAAAGGTTTTTCCACCAAATACCTATAGATACTACTTGTAGCCTCGGATCATGTTCAAACGGTGCGGTCGCCCTCCTTGAATCAAATGTAAACAAGATTAAGGAATCTTTTCATTTTAGACATATTGATGCTGAATTTATCCTCAAAACTTTTAAATCACTTAATAATAAGAAAACAGAGGATCTGTGGGGTATCTCAACTAATATTATTAAACCAATTATCTCTGAAATTGCGCCTCACCTAGCCCTAATTTTCAATAAATGCATTGATGAAGGGGTCTTTCCAAATCTTATGAAAAATAGTAAATTAATTCCACTTTACAAGTCTGGCGATAAGAGTGACCCTACTAATTTTAGACCCATTTCTATATTACCAGCCTTGAGCAAAATCTTTGAAAAGATTATTTATAATCAGTTATCATCTTATTTTACCCTTAACAAGTTATTTCATTGCAACCAATATGGTTTTACCAAGGGTAAATCCACTACAGACGCTGGAATTTCACTTTTAAAACACATTTTTGATGCTTGGGAGGGCAGACAAGACGCAATAGGTATTTTTTGTGACCTTTCTAAAGCATTTGATTGCGTAAGTCACGACACATTAATGAGGAAATTAGGGCATTATGGTGTCTCTATCAAATCACTCGGCCTTATTAAGTCATACTTGTCGGATCGAATACAAAAAGTTGTTATTAATAAAACTGAATCTGCTGGAACTTCACTAGTTATGGGCGTGCCTCAGGGATCAATATTAGGTCCTTTACTATTTTTAATATATATTAACGACCTTCCTTACTATACAAGCACTTTATGTGAAACAGTGCTATTTGCCGATGATACTTCTCTTGTTTTTAAAGTTGACAGAGGCAGCAATTGTTCGGACGAGGTAAATAGTGCTCTATCAAAAGTTCTACAATGGTTTACATTAAATAATCTTTCATTAAATTCGAGAAAAACCAAATTTGTTAAGTTTTCTATACCAAATGTAAGGCAGGTTAATACACCCTTAAATATTAATGGTGAAGTGGTATCTCTTGTTGAGAGTACTAAGTTTTTAGGCATACACTTAGATTCCAGATTACAATGGTATACCCATATTGATGCTCTGTCAAGCAGACTTAGCTCAGCTGCGTATGCTGTTAAAAAAATAAGGCTTCTAGCTGATGTTGAAACAGCAAGGTTAGTTTACTTTAGTTATTTTCATAGTGTAATGTCTTATGGCATTTTGTTATGGGGATCAGCTGCCACCATTGAAAGTATTTTTATACTACAGAAAAGAGCAATTAGAGCTATATATAATTTAAGACCAAGGGATTCCCTTAGGGATAAGTTTAAAGAAATTAACATTTTAACATTGGCGGGGCAGTACATCTATGAAAATATAATCTATGTACACAAATATTACAATAATTTCATTAAGAATAGCGATGTTCATAAATTAAATACAAGAAATAAAAATAAGCTTGCTGTTCCAAATTTTAGATTACGTAAAACAAAAAACTCATTCTTGGGGAAATGTATAACTTTTTATAACAAGTTACCACACAGTATTGTTAATCTACCTTTTAATAAACTTAAAACTCGAGTAAAAAAAACTTTGATGAGCAAAGGATATTATCGAGTCCAGGATTACTTGGATGATCGAAGTGTCTGGGACTAAAAAACCCTCGCTCGTTGAAATAAACAAATTGTTAATAAATTCTTAGGTAACTGTACATAATAATATGTATCATAATAATATGTATATTTAACTGTACCTATTATAATAACCTTTTGATACTTGTATCATAATACATTATTGCTAGTTTTAAATGATTGTATGCGCGTGTCCTGCGGTTGATTTTTTTTTTTTAGTTGTGCTAATTTACACGGGTACCTGTTTTTGGTAATTTGTATCCTTTTGTGGCTTAAGGGTAGTCATACTCTCATTAAAATCTCTTCGGCAGTGTCGTGTGAGGCGGGTCGTTACGTTCCCTAAAACATGGTTGAGCGAAGCGATGGCTGGTTCATGCGTCATGCTCGTGAACGGGTGCTGCCAGCGGAGATGAGTCTGCTCTTTGCTATACTGGGTACTACTCGTATTTATTATAATTTTAATTTAACTTTAATATATTCTTTTAAAACTGTATGACACGGCATTCCTAATATAGGCATGTTTTCAAAATATATTTTTTATTAATTATATATTATGTAATGGAAAGTGACTTCATGAATTATCAATATTGAAGTCATTTTCCAAATTGACGACTCTGTATCTATTTAATACAGGGAAAAAAAACAGCCCTTGCTGAGTTTCTTGCCGGTTCTTCTCAGTACAAGGTCTCCCGCCGTAGATTTGCGAACCGATGGCGTAGCTTTTCGACATTCACAAGTGCTTGTAACAGCCCAGACTGAATAAATGATTTTGAATTTGAATTTGAATTTGAACGTATATTATTGACGATTTTTACTGTCCTGCTATCAGAGTTCCCATTGGTAGGAAGAACGAGAATATTTTTCCGGCATCTCTAATTGTATCTTTTTTCTCACTTAGAGCATTTCACCCCAAAACCATTGTCACCATATATTTTTTCATTAATTTTAATCTCCTATGCTAATTTTAGCAGTATTTAGCGTCACTAAGATAATAATCAATTACCACTAGACTAAGCAGTCTAGTGATAATTAATTATTATCATCATTTGTAAGTAAATATGGTGTCTAAACTGAAATGCGGGAAGAATACTCCGTATTGTCTTCTATTTGGAATTCCTGAATGAATATCATAATAATTTACCTGCTCTTTTCTAAAATAAATTTTCATATTCTATTTATGTACACTTACGTTTTTCGCCATAACCATTTTGTTCCATTTTTATACATTTAACATACATGGAAATGACAGCGGCAATTTGTTTATGAATATATTCATCTTCCAATATTCGTTTAATTTGTTACTGCTGAAGCTTATAAAATAGTGTTCGAAAAGGCGTAATTATTATGTAATAAACGTTTTTCATATTTTATTACTAGTTATATTTAATTTATAAATTATTTTTTTGAAATTACGCATTTCAAAACATTGAAATCCCAGAGGCACAGCAGAGTAAACTTGCATATTTAAACCCGAGAGGCTATACAACCCAGTTTCTTTAAAAAATAAATGAGTAAATTGAAAGCTGCTACCGGAAATATTTTTCCGATGCCGAACACAGCTGGCACGTCGTAAACGATAAGCGAAAATCGATGCCTCTTCCATTAGCCAAGTATAATTAATGCAGTGCAATCATACGCTAACGCCTGCCGACTACTGGAGCATTTGATCGTAACAGTTAGTTTACTTTACAAATGGCAATGAAAAACAAAAGTTAGGTACAAAAACAATTCTTCAGATTTATGATAGGTAAACATCATCGTCCGTAATGCTTTCCTCTGCAGAATTTATCTTCCCAAACCTCTGTAATCGATTATATCTTCCTATAATAACATGCGTAAGTTCGTGGTTATCACTAACTCAACTGCACACCCGTTCTTAATCAATAGCAATGGTATGACTGATAACCAATTTAAAAAAAATAATAATTGTTGGCATAGTAAAATATAGATAGCGCTTTTGTCCTAAACTAATTGAGTTAAACAAAAAATGTGTTGATTTGAGTCTGTAACGTTGTACTTAAACTATATTAAAATAATAACTACTTACTTATTAATAAATATATTTATTTAAAACTAAACTTAAAATAAAATTATTCTAATTAACACTTATACAATTTCAAAATCAAAATATTATTCTACGGAACATGAAGTACGCGTGGCCGCAAGGATTCGCGATGTTTTGCGCTCACGCATCCCTAAAAATCTATCGCAGTATTAGGCAAACAGTCAAACTGGCCCCCGAGTTACCGACGCTCAGCGCACAGTCGCGTACTAAACTATCACCTGACGACGGTGGCATAGATATTAATTTCAATATTCACGAATTCTTTTTCTATCACAGCTACAAATTCCCGCTAGGGAATTTAATCAGAACAAGATTTAATAAGAGGATTTAAAAGAAAAGTTCACCAGCGCTGGTTGGAGGGAATATCGACCTGGACTACAGCAGCCCACCATCTACCACCGTAACTTCAGGCCACTGTCACTTAAAATTCCGGACTTACAGTCGGGACGTGAGGCGGCCACTTCAATATTTTGGGCTCAATAAATTTAGTACCTCCTACTTGGTGGTCTTAATTCGAACCCTACCTACCTGCGGAGGGCTGGTTGCTACAAACCAAGTGCCGCAAGTCGAAACAATCATTTCATAAACCTATTTAATATTTTATACAATACATCATAAACGTAAATCAATGTTTTTGTAAAGGCAACATATAAAAGTAGATTTATTAAATAAAAAAAATGTGTATTGTCCATAATCTATGAAAATATATAGACACTGATAATATGATTTTAAATCGATTGATATAATCGGCAAAACTACTTCATACTTTTTTGTCAATACGGTAAAGGTTCTGGGATCTGATATTAATAACATTAGTTATGAAGTATATTCAAACAAATGAAATTTTTCATAGTGAGGGTAGTTCGAGATTTGCCCAAATACTCGTGTTGATCGGAGTTGTTAAAACCTTAATTATTATACGCAGTCATTGTAATGTAAATATGCAATTCTACTTCATATGCTTGAGGTTATACCATGATGATAGATTGCGGATATGACTACTGTCTCTTTTTTGTTTGTGACATTATCCAATAGATGGCCGCTCAATGAGCCACGTGGCGGAAGAGTCGCACATTTGATTTTAAAAGGTGTATTGATTAGATGACTTGGTCGAGGATAGATGGCAGCACAGTGAGCCACGTGGCGGAACACAGTTGCACATTTGATTTAATAAGGTGTAATAATTAGATATGACTTGGTTGGGATCAGTAGTCAGTCAGTCGGGAAGAGTGCAAGTCATAAAAGTCACGCCAGTATTCCATTGCTTTAAATAATTAAGCCGTTATTTCTAAAAGGTGTTGATATTGTTGACAACAGAGTATTCTTTGTAGCGATGTAGTAGTTGTGTCCCACGAGCGTGATGAGCTGATGAGATTTGCTAGATGATCTCCGTCCGATGTCGAGTCGCTTTGCCTCCCCGTGAGTACGCTGTAACATTGCTATGCCAGCTTTACAGGTCTCCTCCGCGCGCCGCTAACCCCATTTAGCGTTCTCAGGTAGAACTAACTACCATATTCGAGTATTTTCGATACACCAGCAACATAGACGCATTTCAAATCCACTCTCGAAATTGACGATCTCTGTATTTATTATTGTATATGCCCGCCAAATATTTTTTATATCTTTAGGGAATAGAAGGATTTTTTTCCATAAATATCACCCTAACTTTTTGTGTGACACCTGAATGTAAATGTTAACTGTGAGTACAACATATGCGACCATCACCGGAGAGCATCGCGCATTGCAAAGCAGCAACACACCCCCCCGCAACAACTTCTAGGGCAAGCGCAACAGTAATTTCCTGCGTAAGGACCTAAGAAATTAAGCGCCGTAAGAAGGGATTTTTTATAGGATAGGGCAGCAAACGAGCAAACGGATCACCTGATGGTAAGCTATAACCGATGCCCATGGACACCCACAACACCAGAGGAGTCACAGATGCGTTGCTGGCCTTTTAAAAGGTAATATAAGGGGAAGGGGTTTGGGCCTCCGGTACCCACTCACTCGGCGAAACACAGCGCAAGTGCTGTTTTACGCCGGTTTTTTGTGAGGCCGTGGTATCACTCCAGTCAAGCCGACCCAATTCCGAAGTGCCGAAGCATGACTCTCCCACGGTAAAAATGAAGAAATCTTAGAAGATTGATTTTTCGATTTTTTTTCCTCTGGAATGAGAGGCTGAGAATCCTCACAAGGATCAAGAATCGTCCCCAAGATACCACCACATCGGCAAGTGTCAAGAGATTATGTCAGATTCCATGCTAGAGCGGTTTGACCAATGTGACCTACCGGCTAAAGTCAGCCTTAGCCCTTAGCCCTACGGCTTGAATGGAAAGAGGAGATTGAGCTGAAGAAATATCGGCAGTACCCCGAGAGTACAACACGCCGCTTTTTTCTAAATTTGCACCGAAATAATAGCCCTCTATACTAGCCATACACAGGGATATAATCAGGCACCTTGTGAGAGAGTCGCAGGTAAGATGCGTGGGGGCTAATGATAACCATACTGACGGTACATCGGGACAGGGGGACAGGGGATGTGTTCTTTCCTATTCACCGAGTGCCTAATATCGCGCCCTCTCGCGCCAGTACATACAAAAACCCTCATTCCTGTATCCACCTAATAATTTAAGGAAAACAAGCGACCAAATCGATATTGAACCAATTGATGTACATACAAATCAATTGAAATGATCTCGGCAATGAAAATGCTAAGTAATCATAACGCCTGATAACAGTGGAAATTTACACCACTTTGGAATCTTCAAGAAGAAAAAGAAATTCCAAAAATATTAAATGTTTTCCTTACCTGCTTGCGGAAGCAGCAGGTAACAGTCCAAAACTAGCCTCTAGAAGCGGCAAGGCGACGAAGAAATTAAAGAAAACGCCAGAACTAAGTAGCGGAAAGGGGGGTCAAATAAGTATGGCGGGTAAAGAAAGCCGAGTGTTGAGCCCAGTTGCTTCTACTGAGGCCGGTACGGATCAAGTAGTTATGTAGTCTGTGCAGACTGTAGAATATTTTCTTACCTATGTAGGGTGATTTTCGATTTCAATTTGTCATTAAAGTGTATAATTATATATAATATGTAATATCTCTTTTTGCTCTGTGTATATATTAACTAGTCTATGTTACTTATCTATCCCCAAAGTAACGAACATTTTTCAAAACGACTTAAGGACCACCAGTTACCAAGTCATAAAAAAAGGTACTTATCTGTGATTGCTGATCTGTGTCTGTGATCTGTCATCTGCACAGAGTACTTTGTATATGGATACTAATCTGTCTGTGGTATATGGTCATCTGTGATTAAAGTGGAATGTTGCTATTAAGGTGTACTATTTTTATTTGCTTTTAAACTTTTAGTTTAAACATTAAAATTAAAACATATAATTAACTAGTTAATACAACAATATTGTCGTAAATATAATACGTTTTGCGATATGTTGTCGTCCTTAATTAAGGACCACCAAACTAAACAAGCGGCAAAAAGAGTTGTTCAAGGTAAAATTCAATTTCTATTAAGTATAGTAACTGATCCTACCTAACATAGTTAAATTTCAAATTTACTGTAGCATTTTGGTAGCATCCCATAAACACTGTTTTTTTACATGTATTTAAATTAATTTCTACGATATCATTTGCAGAACAAAAACGAAAGGAATGTATTGTTGCTGCTAATGATTTAACACAAGCACTTGTCGATCACCTGAATGTTGGGTAAGTCATGTCTTTTTTGTTATACCTTCATTTATATTCCCAGATTCAAAACGCCCAGTGCTGGGTATAACCTATACTTGAAATGATAGATTTGAAACATCTTCCACCAGATTCATCTAGTGTGTATTGCAGGAAACTTGAGACCAGAGATTGATCAGCAAAATACTGAGATTGGTTTAGGTATATACCTACAGTAGAATAATGTCTAGGTTTCCTTCAAATTTTTTTCAAATTAGATGTTTTAGAATATAGATAATTATCACAAAAAGATAAGTTTTATTCTGAAATCAAGTAAGAACTATCAGTGTAAGTATGATATTCTGATATCCATAATACACAGAAAGTGTTTATAGATATTTTACCACAGAAATATTACACATGTTGAATTTCAGAGATTATACTTTTAAAATACATTAAACAATCTTAAATAAAATCAAACAAACATGCAAAAAAGCATGTTCAAACTAAAATTACTTGTGAACCTTAAAAAAATATCTATACCCAGGACTTTCTCTGCTTGTCATACCTGAATTCCTCCCGATTTTCAGTCTTTCAGGTTTGGTGAGTCTAGAAAAGATGATAATGGTCTTACATATTTCAACAAAAATTTTACAAAAAATATACAGTCACTTTTTTCCAAAAAATATATTTTGCTTATGCTTATTACAATATTCATTGTTTCAGAGTAGCTCAAGCATATTTGAACCAAAAGAAACTTGATGCTGAAGCAAAGTTACTACATCAAGGAGCTATCAACTTTGCTAAACAAACACAACAATGGCTCGCTTTAGTTGAAAATTTTAGTAGTGCGCTAAAGGAGATTGGTGATGTTGAAAATTGGGCTCGAAGTATTGAAAATGATATGAAAATTGTTTCTGATACATTAGAAAGAGCATATGAAATGACTCAAGAGCAACCAAGTACTAGTCAATAAAGTAATTTACAAATATGTGTCTAATTTGTCATTGCTTTTAAATTATCTACTCAGCATGATTAGTAACAGATATCATCTTTTATTGGAAATTAACATCTACTTAACATTTGTAAAATTTTCATCCAAAGATTTTGTTTTCTTAGTTTATATCAATGAAATATCTTATTTGTACATATTTATAATTTTATACTCGACAAACTTATAGTTCATGACTTTATTATAGGATATGGAAAAATATTTGATTTCAAAAAAATGTTAGCTATCTTAAAGAATGTTCTGTCAAAAGTTGCCCAACTCAAAATCAAGTACCACTAAAAACAAAATACAACCAATTTAGTATTCAGATGTTTGTTCATCTATATACATAATACAATGTTATTTTATCTATACACATAATACAGTGTTATATTACACATTGTTGTACCTATTTGTCAGTTTAAAAAAAATATTGGTACTTTAATAATGTTTTGTATCCAGAAAATCTTTTAAAATGAAATTTATTTTAGACTTTTTTGATTAGACATAAATGAATATGATATTCAATTTTTTTTTTATACCATAAAGGGGATGAAGGTTTTTGTTTGAATAGGCTCTGAAACGATTGAACCAATTTTGATGTAAGTTTATGTAAAGATTGTTTGAATTCAGAAAGACAGCAAATTTATTACCAACATGAAAATTCAATAAAAACTGCTTGCCAAGTTCTTATGCAATTTTAGGAATTATTGGACCCGTGGAAGAATGTTAGATAATAACTTATTTAGAAATTAACACTAACAAAACGTATTGTTTTGTACGCTTATAAGCGTTTGCAGCCATTTAACTTGTTTGGACTTGTGATGGAACGAAGTCGCCATTACCTGCTCACGGTACACGCTGCCATCTAACAAACGAGGCTCTCCAACTTTAAAGTGGAACAATTTGGGACTTCCAGAAACCAACCGGATTCAAAACATTCTCCACTTTTAACGCCAATTGCAAAATCTTTTGTGGATATATATAATAACGGGATTATAGAAGCTCCGTTACAGTGGCTTCGCAATTATTTAGACCCTCATCACACTACAAGCCTATCTCAGAGTCGATCTTAATAAGCTAATAAAGAAACTGCGTTTGCTGGATCAGCAGGCTGAAGACTCGTCGGCGACTTAACAGATCTCGAAATCATTGACATACGACGATTTAATACGGACTGTATTAAAGCCAAATTTAAATTCAAACAACCAAGACTCTGCCACTCACAACGAGTCTTATAAGAAGGCGCGAAGTCACCCAAAGGGCAATAAAAAATGATAAGGTAAAATTTAAATTATTGAATTTGCGGAACAACCATCATCGACATGGCCCGAAGAATCGCGAATCTTAAGTGACAGTGACAGCAAGGCACGTTGATCGCAGTACTGACGGCCGTTCGGGTGAAAAGGTCCTTGAGTGGCAGACATAGGCCACACCCCGCAGGTACGCCAGATGGGCTGACAATTTGGTGAAGATCGCAAGACGCTGGACGCTAGCAGCGCAAGACCGACCAGTGTGGAGATCCTTAGAGATCCATTTCAATAAACTTAGTCAAAATAGGCATTTGCAGAAACTGTCTAAAAAGAACTACCAGAGATTCTTTTCTAGATAAAGCTAAACGTACATCTTTTCATCGATCGTTATAAACGTTGTTTTACAATGTTTATAACGATCATAAAACCATTCAATTTGTTCTTAATGAATTGTTCAACGATTTGGACGATAAGGTATTGTGTCTTCACCAGGTGCCGAATTTTTAACAAAAGAACTGCTTAGCTTCATCTAATTATATATGTAACTGTTTAAAAGATTCGAAAAATTATAACAGGATTGAAAATGAACGAATCAACTGTCAAGCGCCTGCTATACGCTGACGACCAAATAATTTTGGCATCGTCGGAGAAGGAGTTGAAAGATATAATTAACTGTATGCATGGCGAATTAAAATTCTTACGCTTATATATGGAAGTGAATATTGGATATGGGAAAGAGAAAAGAAGGATGAAAACAAGATTAATGCAGTGAAGTGAGAGCTTTGACGGAAATGGCTAGTGACGATGAAGGATAAATTGCGATATAATGTGTGCGGTGTGAAAAAGATATATTGACAAAAATAAAAAATGGGAACAAAACGTAGAAAGAAGACTTACCAAAAAAAATTATATGAATTTATAATATGAATGGGCCAATTGGTAGGGGACGACCTAAACGAACATACTGAACCAGTAGGTGTTATACTAAAGGACGGTCAGGTCAATGAATGTATGTCGGTAGATAGTAGTAGCAAGTGGAAAACTATGATCTCTGGCTGACCCATGGGAAAGAGATGAGTATATGTATGTATATACAGTTAGCGCTGAGGTTTAATGATCGGTTACTATAGGTTGGTTTCCCGCACAGGATAAATAATTTACGTAACCTGCAAAAATCCAGTTTGACAATGACATTTTACTATATAACGCATATCTATCAGATCATAAAAAATATGGCTCTTTGAGTTTAGTCCTCATCATAAAAAATTTCAGTAGCAAAAAAAAAGAAAACAAATTTGAAAAGAGAAAAGATTGTGAATAGTGAAGAGAAACTCTTTTGTCTTGGCTGTATGGCGCTAAAGATGCCTTTGCCTTTCCCAAATAGGGAAAAATATGACCAAAAAAAAGAAAACGTCAACGTCATGCATCCCATAGAACATTTCATTCAAGAACATTTTGCAGCGCTAGAGCCACGCTAGAGCGCTGGAGTAAATGTATTCTATGAGACAAACTGTGTGTATTGTGGTGTAGTAGTAATCTTCACTGTTTTGCGCATGATTTGTGCAGTTTTGAATATTTTTTGTGAAGTCGTTTTCCTCTCTTATTAACAAACAATATACGTGTGAACTTGTGGAAATTTACATTCATACGACTCTGTGATTTGTAATATTTTGATTGACTTACTAAAGAAATTATGTTATTTGTTATCATCGAATTATTTTTTTTTATAACTGATGTGTTAGACTGATGTTTAGAAGTAAAAATTAATAAATTTAAAGTAGAAGTAATATAAATAAAGTAATAACATTTTTATTTATACAGAAGTTTTAATTATTATCATGGGTAATAAACCATTTGAATGCACTCCTAGAGTCTTGTCAATACAAAGTCATGTTGTACATGGTTATGTCGGTAATAAAAGTGCCGTATTTCCTCTACAGGTAAGTTGATTAAACATTAATAAATATAACAAAAATTCTCTAGATAACTATTACGTTATTCATGTGTATTTTACCTTATATTCACAATTTTATTTCAATTCAATAAAGTTCAGTGACTGTTTGGAACATCTGAGATTACACTTCACTGTCCGTAATGTAGTACCTCCTAAAAGACTTCACATTTTGTATTTATATTCTCCTCTAGTAGCATGCCCAGTTGTTCCACTTTGGCTGACTTTATAATTCTAGAAACTCTCTCTCCCAAACTAATTGTAAGGTCAAATTGTAATAGACATATGTGGCTAATAACAGCAATTCATTGAAAATAATTATTATTGTTTGTTTTGAAGAATGTTGCTATACATAACTACAATTCATAAAATAAGTAGTAATTAGAACCCTCTTCAGTTTTATTGACATTCTATTTTCAAATCATATACCTACCTTATTTAGTAATTTTCATTTATCTTTTAATCAATTGGAATTATAATTAGATTCTACAATCTTCATACTCCACATCATTTTCCAATACCTAGCAAACAATATTATTATCTTACAGGTTTTGGGCTTTGAAGTAGACTCTGTAAACACAGTTCAGTTCTCAACACACACAGCATACAAACACATCAAGGGGAATGTTTTAAGTAATGAAGAATTAGAGGAGTTGATACAGGGCTTAATACTTAATGAAGTTGATTACTATACACACTTCTTAACTGGCTATTCAAGATCACCGGACTCTCTTAAACAGATTGCTCAAATTATCAAGAAGCTGCGTGAAAAAAATCCAGGACTTGTTTATGGTGAGAAATGTTTAAATGTTTGAATTTTTAACTGGGACAGAAGGTAATTCAGTGAAAAGAATAATTTTAATTCAGCCTTACATTCAGAACTGATTTTTAAGGTAATCCTAAATGTTGTATCAGTCAAGGATTTTTTCATTTATACTAAAAAGTTATTTTCTTCAATTAAAAAATGTTACAGCTGATCTTGCAATCTTTAATAACATGGTTATCTTACAACTTGCCACATTAATATAATCAGTGTTTTGTATGTTCTTGTAGATAGCATGGTAATATTTAATGATAAGAGCCATTATTATTATTTGAGTAACAATAATAGCACAGTACATGAACTGATTAGATTTGTCTTGTAATAAATTTGTGTTTAACTAAGTACAGACTTTTATAGTCATAAGCAAAAATTACGTAGCAAAGCCAATTAATGCAATTTTAACAAAATACACTTGCATTATTTTTATTACCTCCCAATTGTCTTGTAAATTTTGTAATACTTGTAAAAATTACCATCAGCAAATTTTTTCCCTTTGTATTTTGATTCATACTACTCTTTTTCAGTTTGCGATCCTGTAATGGGTGATAATGGCCATATGTATGTGCCAAAAGAAATTCTCCCAGTATACAGAGATATAGTTGTACCCTTGGCAGACATACTTACTCCCAATCAGTTTGAGGCAGAACTATTATCTGGTGTATTGATAAAAGACCTTAATGGAGCACTAAAAGCTATTAGTGTTCTACATGACAAAGGAGTCAAAACAGTGGTGCTATCAAGTACGGATATGGGAGACAACAATACCATTATTGCTATAGCTAGTACTAAAGGTATTTGTATACATTTGTATTAAGTGAAGTTCTTACTAAATTAATGATAATATTTTAACCATTTTTTATTAGTCTGCAAATATTATTATTGTACATATTTTGCTTATTTTGTATAGTGTGATCTAGGCACATCTTAAGGACTATGCCACAATATAACGATATTGTTTAGAGAATGATGAAGGAGATATTTATTTTTACATTCCAGGAAGTTCATGTTACAAAATTAAAATGAAAAAGCAAGAAGCTACGTTTACTGGTACAGGTGACCTGTTTGCAGCTCTTTTCTTAGCATGGTCATACAAAACTGGTGGTGATGTTAAACAGACACTGGAGAGGACCATTGCGACAATGCAAAGCATTGTCACTGATACATATCAAAAAGCTAGAGGTGAGTATATTAATAAAGCTTCTACTTGTTCTATAACTAATGTAAATTACAATGCACTAATAAACATAGTTTGATGTCTATGTTTCTAAATCTTTTAAGAATATTTAGAATTTCAAACATAAAGCACTTATTTCAACTTATAAAAACTCTATTGGAAAATATCAACTTATTCAAAAACCAAACACCTACCACTTTTCGAATAAATAGATTGTAAATGATATTTATTAAAGTATGTATTTTAAAACACAATAATGTCAAGTTAAGGTCTGAGTATTACAATTGCCTACGTATTAAGAACTACACTGTGGGTGGTGGTGTGTGTGGGAACTTGCAACCTGCGACTAAAATACATATTTTCTTTTCTATTGCTTACATATATTTTTCACGTAGAAATTGTCTGTTACAGTGCTATACCCAACGGGTGCAATCCCGCCGGCGTTGATAGAACTGCGGCTGGTCCAAAACAAAGCTGTCATTGAAAACCCTGTTGTACAAATTAACAGCGAGGAAATCCCCCAATCATCCTAATTTGTAAGTCGTGTTGTTATTGCAAATGTTAATGCAACTGCAAAACATTGTTACAATATCTTAACCATACCTATGAGAATTTGTTGAATTGATTACATTAATTACATACTCGTTAGTAAATAATCATGGTACAAATTAGGAAAAAATAAGGTGTACCCATAATAATAGCTTTTGGTAGTGTGACGCTTTTTGGCATACACAAGTGATGCTTTTTAAATATGTCAGATAATAATATATTGAGTACAAAATGTGCATAATTTTAAAGTCTTATCTATTTTATATATTATAAATATGTAAAATGGATCATCATCATGAAATGATCATGAATGATTTTGAATGAATAACCAAGATGTACATCAAGTTCTTATATATAATTTAATTAGAATATTTATATTAGACAACTATCAAAAATATATTTGTCAAATTAGTGCTTTACCACTGACAATAGAAATAAAAGACAATAATATGTATTGATAGAAACAAAAAAAAATTACTTTATAATGTCATATAATGTGTTTATTGTGTTAGATATGAAAGTAGGTAATTATATAATTGTTATTGTGGATGTTATTGACACTTACTTTCTTATTACATTTGTATTTTATTGCATTTTGTTGAATTAAGAAAATATGTATTCATAAAGCTTTCACTATGGGGCAGAATATATTACATATTCATTGGGTTACTTTAGGGAGTTTAATGCACACAGCATTAAGATTTCTATTATATTATTTTAAAGACATTCTAAGGTTTAACTAATTTAGTTAATAATAATGTATTGAAAGAATTTAGGTATAGCGATGGTATCTATATTCTCAGTCTAGCAATAATTTTATATTACATATATAATAATATCTCGAATATTTGTCTAATTTATGTTATTGATAAACTGTCTCACGGCAAAGCGAAATCACTCACTCAATTTAACTTTTGATTCTATTCATTATTTCCCATAATTAGTCTTCATGCTATGTGGGATATATTTTTAATCTGGTTCCGTTAAGATCGAAGCTATAACTTGACTGCAGAGTAATAAAACTATCCATTTGGTATTTGTATTGAAAAACTGCTGGAATCGTTTGTTTCACTGTTTATTGGGATTTCGCAAGATTAGGTACTGCCAATCAATGTGAACACTTAAAATATCTTTAATAATGAAAACTTTTTTATTATTATATCGAGTTATAAATTCCCATTTTTATCGACCCATATACAATACTGGATAACGCCGCTATTTTTATACTATAAATAATTGGATATAAACTCTTGGTTCACAAATTATACTTGGTATTTCCACGAAAATAAAATATCCTATATACCCATTATCCTATTATGTGACGGCTAATTGTGTACTCATAATACTTTATAAATTTTGTCATGTAAAACTTATTAAATTGTATAGTGATAAGCCAGCTTAAGGCTCTGACAGGGTGTGTGTGAGTAAACATCATTGATCAAAGATGTAAATTTTATATTATCACAATGTAGTATCGCAGTGTATTCAAGAAAAATTAGATTATTTAAAAAATTAATCTATACTAATATAATAAAGCTGAAGAGTTTGTTTGTTTGTTTGTTTGTTTGTTTGAACGCGCTAATCTCCGAAACTACTGGTGCGATTTGAATAATTCTTTTTTTGTTGGATAGTCCATTTATCGAGGAAGGCTATAGGCTAAATAACATTACGCTATGACCAATAGGAGCAAAGACAGAGCGGTAAATGTGTAAAAAACGGGGAAAATTATTCATTTTTGAAGGCTTTCTTTGCGTGCGCTGCGAAAACGGTTCAAGATACACAAAAAATATGTATGAAAGAATTATTCCTCTATACATGATCTATGTGGGAAAAACCAAAAATCTGCCGGAAGTCACTATTCCACGCGGACGAAGTCGCGGGCAAAAGCTAGTTTAAAATATTGGTGAGCCATTTGAAACAAAGAAACTATAATTTGCCAAAATATTGTCAATATGTTATTGTTGTTGTTGTTGTTATATGTTGAATGCATTAATAATGCAAATTTTTACTTATTCAAACTTGGTTTATTACATTATTTAGTAAAACTAAATAAATACACATACGAATATCACACCGAATAAAAAACGTATAATCTGCAATGATATGTCATTTGAATAATAAAACATATGTGCATAGTATAATTGAAATGAATAGTTATATGAACCTGCTAATTATGACAATGTCATTTTTGTTACAATCAACGAGTTTGTTGTTTCTTTATGGATATCATACCTAAATATTAATTATTTTTAATAGTAAGCGAACAAAAATGTCTTCCAGTAGTATAAGTTTATGTGCAATAGGATAATTAAAATATATATTTTAAATAAAAGTTTTGTGTTGTGAGGGATTTTCCGAATGAATGATTACATTAGTCTACAAATAAAATTTTTTCGTGACAATCAAGACAATTTTGACATATTTTAGGACAAGAGCCGCCATCTGTAGTTACTAAGCAGACCATTTAATGTTTAATTTTGCTATTAAAAATTTCTCACTGATGATAATGTGCAATATGAATGAAATATGTTACTAGTTTTAATGTGTCATTCTTATAAATCCATTAATAATAATTATGTTGCAATGTTACATTTTAATAAGTTATTATAATGTTATTGATTTCAAATTGTTATATAGGTAGTTTTAATAAAATTTGTTATCATACACAAAGTACATATATTATTTTTATTAATTTCACACAATTCTGTAGAAGTAGTGGTGTCACTCACTCTTTGGATTGTAGCGAAGGCAACACGTTGAAAATACCACATGAAGAGCCGAAGCTACGGACTGCGAGTATGAAGTATTTAAAGGTTAGAGCGATCCTAATTATAGCTAGCAGACGAATAACGTACAATATCAGTTTTATCATAATCATATTTCATGAAAATACTATTGAGATGCTGATACTTTGGTCCTTGAAGCCAGTTTTCGTAACTTTGATCTAGTGGTGAATGTGTTTAATTTATTTATTTAACATTGATAATTGGGGCGCTATTCTATTGTATATAGACTTAGTGACACGTGTGTAATTATTTAAACATAATACCTTTAAAAATAGCAAAAGTGTACATGTAACATGTTAAAATTTGAAACAGTGTAAAACTAGTCAAACGGTGACGTAAATATTTAACATATACGCTATATTGGGAGATTGATATAATTCTACCGATAAACATGAACGGAGATACAATTTCTTCAAAGTACCTACATAGTACAATTTTCTCGCGACGTAAATATCGTAAGCGCTGACCTTCGTGGCGCTTGAGCGATTCTTTTCAACGTCTGTCCAGAGCACAAAGAAAAGTGTACGTATTGCAGTACAGTTTACTCAAGCAGACTGTTCCAACGGGCATGTCTACTACATCAGATTTTTATTGTAGAACTCGTTTGAACTTGTTTTCAACTTCTACGCTGATCATCATTTTAACCGCCCTTTGCAGGACACAGGCAGGTTGCCGACGGGGTCGTGGAAGTATTCTCACGAGTTCCCATGACCTTGTCACGCTGCGATACAGCTCCCCTTGGCGTGTCCCCCCCTCATCTTATGGGGGGAGGACCCGCCGACAATCGAAGCTCTCGCGGCAAGGCGTCAGTGAGGGGCATTGTTAGGTTTTCCCGAGCCGCGGGGTATGCGTAACGCATTATCCTAACATAAAAAAAAAGACAGGCAGGTCAGTGTCCGTTTTTAGATCGTTTTGTTAGGTATGATAGGAATTTTATGCTGTGTTGCCAGTACAGTTACAAACAGAATCTCACATGAAATGTACGCCTTAACAAGATTTTTTCAGGTCATTATTTGGCGCGGGAATCGAACCCGCAACCCGTTGCGCAGTAGCCGATCACTCGACTTGATACTTTGATCTCTTAATATTGATAACAGCTTCTATATTACTAGTAATGGCACGAGTGACGTGAACGGGGTCACAACAAAATAGTGGCCAGGGCCAGATCGTTCTAACAAGCGACCTGATTACGGTCTTCACCGATCTTACTGCAAACACTACTGTTGAATCACTCCCACGGATACAAAATAGTAGGGTAACTGGAATATCGTTATACGAGGTTCAACTTTATACTTGATGTTAGTATTGCTAAATACTTTGAACAGTAAGTCTGACTTGATAAGTGGTGTCACGGCAGAAATCGATTATTGACGCATAAAATCATTATAATGTAGGCTTTCAAAATATAATTAACGTTTCCCTATGTAAGCTGAGTTTAGCATGGATAGAGAATGATGAACAGTCAATTAAATTTTCTATTATGTGTCGCTATAATTCCCATACAATACCAATTTTTATTTTGGATGTAAGGTACATTAGCGGGGTTTTATTCACTCAAAAAAAAAATATTTTTGAGAAAAATCATCTTTAATTTTCTATTTTGTGACAAAATACACTTGCATAATAATCTAACCCGTGTAAACGCTCGATCGACCTATTCTATATATGTATATATAAAAAAAAACAAACCAAATTATGAGCTATTTTTGTATCCAACTATAGCACCTACTATCAAGACGACTAAGAGTATGTGAAATATCCACAGGATAGAATTGTAATACCGCAGCACTGTCTGAACGTCGGTGATGGAGAAGCACGGCGCCAGGTAGATCAGACAGAAAGCGCGCATTATGGAGAACCCCAAGTTCCAAGCTGATTTCATCTGATGGCAAAAACCTTGATGTAGGTAACCGTGCGCTAAAATGTTTTTGTCGTTAGTGTGATTTTTAAATCAATGGACCAAATTAACAACTAGAACAAAAGTTAAACAAAAAGAACTAAGGTGAAATGGAATCAATGACCTGTTGTCATTATTCAGCACCTATGATTATTTTACTTTTTTTGCTATCAAATTACTTTAATAGCTAAACCGCTGCCTACATTCTACGTATGCTGAAAGATAAACAGATTCACAAAAACAAAAGTAATGTTAAAAACGTAAAATTACATTAGGATAATGTTAATATAATCATTTATATACTGTCGCAAATGGCCTGATACGCATAAAGACAGTTTCGTGTAATGACAGATTCGAAAAAATTCTAATACGTAAACTACGATTTTTAATTCGAGTCAGTAAAATGACAAGTGCAACTGTCACTGATACAAAAAATGGTGACCCACTACAACCCACTACAATAGTGATGTTCGGCAATCAATAGATTTAGACATTTAGTCATGCTTTATTTTATTAGGTATCAAAGCGTTTTTTTATTGTAAATATATAATACATACCATATTAAATAATATGAATTGTGACACATGACACTGGAAATGTCATTTTACTGACTCGAATTAAAAATCTAACTTTAGAATACTAGGTCAGACACTCAAAATGTGATTTGCCCAATTTATAACTTTGAAAAAAACATATATTTTTATTTCACTATACCGACCCATTGTAAATGATCACTTACTGTGACTGCCCATGTAATAGTAAATGACTTGAGATTCACAAGAAAACTACCACAACAACCACATTTTGAGAAACTGTTATTTAATCTATCATTTGGTTTTTTCAATTTCAAAATTGTAATTTTACAAATCATATCTTTTCTGACTTTTTCACATTTTTGTCAAACGTTTAAGATGATTTCAGGTAAATGAACAGAAAAAAGTGATATTTTATATAGGTAAATATTTCAAACGATTATCGTATTCCAGCGGTATATTATATATTATTAAGTTAATAGATACTTTTATGAAACAGGTATTCCACCATCCATTAGCGATGATGGTACCTACTAAAATGTGCATACTTTTTGTTTGTGGTAAAATAATCTTGTTTATATTATAATTACACCGCAGTTTTTTTGTCACTGACTTTATTTTGAACTTAATCTAGTAGTCAATTGTCGAAAAGAATTTAATCAATTAAATTAATATGATGTTTCTGATTAACATTCTTAACGGGCGAGTCATTAATTAATAAATCTACATCAATAATAATTCATACTTACTGTGTTTTCATTCATTTACCACACCAGCCCCTGTAGCATCAGCAACGAAACAAATTTGATTAAGCATATAATCTTTAAATTAATAATTTGTATTTTGATAGTTCAAAGTAATGAATAGTTGCGATTACTAGGCAGACCTCGGGATTAACTATCTTTCGTTAATCAACGAAGTTTACATGTTAAATTGAACCTAATAAAAAGTTACTAATTAACTTGCTTACTAAAAAAATACGTGTACACACCGTAACAAGTACGTTTGCCAGTCGACAAGTCAGTTCAATACATATTTCGTGTGAGTCCAAAGGTACGTTAGAGTCAAATTGAAATATATTGTATTGAATTGTATTGAAACTGAATTTTACTATACGTTTAGTTATTCAAAATACGTAATAAAAAATACCTATCAAGTTACGTATTAGCGATTATCGAATTATCAAGTAACGGATTAGCGATTATCGCACTTAACCATTTGATTAACGGTGCTTTTTAGTAAGTTAAATTACCATTCCAACTAGTAATAAGACTTGATATTGTAACGTAGTACGTTACTTTATTACAAAATCTTAAAACTTAAATTATATTAAAACTCCACATTACATTTTACAAATACAATAACTAAAACAAAAAAAATAAATAAACCTCTTTATGTACTTACTTATTTATTAAATAAATTAACCTACATACTAAATAAACTTAATCCATAAATTATGGAGTACAATATTATGTGACGGCACCTTTTGCCTTCGAAATTTTGGACCACAATTAAAAATTCGAGATTTGGACCGCAGTACAAATATTTTGGATCTTGTTTCGGATGACATTTGACATTTTTCACTTTCGCTTTTCGAACAGTAACGAACTAGTTTGGTGCAAGGACGTTCATCTTCTAATTAATATAAAAGTTGACTTCAATCGTTCCTTGTACCATCTACATTACATACTAATATAAATAGAAATTACATATTGATTAGTGACATATTTACCCGATAATCGGGTCCTATATTACGGGTCGTCGGGTTTGGACAATCCAGAACGTACAGTACTGCTTGATCCCGCTCCAGCCATTTCGTGGTACTCCAGAGAACATCCCCACACCCGGACGTCCAGCTTCGGATTGCACTACCAGGAGAGTACCGCCTACGGACCCAAGAGCAACCTAAGATATTTTTTTATGGCCTAGTGAACTACGACCTTAATAAATTTGTGGACGTAAGGTGCATTTTTTATTACAACCACCTGAGCACGTCACACTGGCGCCCTTATCGTGGTTCTTAGGTTGCTTTTTGCTTCTTGGGTCTTGTAGTATATATAGTATATGTTGGTGTATGTGCTTTTTTGTATATTTGAATTTATGCTTTGTAAAACGTTATTATATTTTTTTGGTTGCCAGTAACTAGGGTGTTTGAACCGTAGTCTAATTCTATTAGTTATAACAGACAAAAATAATTATATAGTACTTACCCTCGTTAGTGTTTATTTTGTAAAAACCGATGTAATTAACCTTAGTTAAATATTTTTTTTCTACCAAAACCTATAATTAATATCTGTTAATATTGTTATTGATTTAGAAGTGTATTATTGCACATTTCTATAAGTAAATGTTCATATTGTTTTTGATTGACAATTGTAAAGGTTCATACACACTAGTTGCAAAAAAAAAAAATTTTGTTTACGCTTTTATTTTTTTTTTCGCAATAGATCTTTTTTATGCTTTTTATTATTGCAATAATATATATTTTGTTGCGAGAATCTATATTATTGTTGGCAAGTTTAGTCTTGTTGCAATTTTGTAACAATATTGAATTTTGACTGCAGTATTTGGATTATTGTATTCATATTTTCATCGCTTTCATTTTTTCACGCTACTCATATAATATTTTGTTTCATCAACCATAACGTTAAGTAGTTTCTTGGTTTTTATTTTTTGTAACAGGCGGAATAGTTTCTTTTATATAACTTGTTCAACACTTACTTTCTTAATTGAAAATTCCGGTAATTGCTTTCAATTTTTTTTTATTCTTTTCTTTTTTTTGTTTATATTTTGTTTATATTTTTTTTTTTTCATTTCAATATGGATTATTCCGTTAAATTTATGTCGTTACAAAAGGCAGAACTAGAGTATGAAGTCGCTATTAGAGGTGATACTCCCGCACCAACAGTTCAAGAGCTCCGTAAACAAATAGCCAAGTGTGGTCCACTCTTTCCCTCAGAGGACATCCTTACTAGTCCTTTCGATGTGGTTGACGATCTTAAAGGTGTTGTTGATGTTTTAGAGAAAGCGAATACTAACTTAGAGTCTACAGTTTTGGAAAAAAATGTGCTACTTAGGACTCAAAACATGCTTAATCACATCTATCACCGCCTTAATCGTATAGCATGCGATGAATCTTCAAAAACTGATTTTGGTCGATGTGTTGAGTTTTATAAGATGATGGTGACTAAGCTTGACGCAATTAAGGACAGGGCCATAGATCCTCTTGCCTCTTCGTGTTCTGTTGCCACCCCCACTACTAGTGCGGCGTTGCCTTTGAATATCTCTGTCACATGTGAAGGTAATGGTAATAATAATTTTTCTAAATTGAGATTCGATGGCAAATCATGTGTACGAGCCTTTATTCAACGTGTGGATGAATTTTGCCAGGCAAAGAATATTTCTTGTGAGAAAGTTTTAAGTAATGCCACGGAGGTATTTTCAGGCGATGCATTGCATTGGTTTAGAAGTGTTAGGGACTCGGTGACAACTTGGCAAGAACTGGTTGTGTTGCTGAGGCGTGATTTCGATAAAGCTGATTATGATTATAAACTACTCTCCGAAATCAGGTCACGTACACAGGGCGAATCAGAAAATATTGTCATTTATCTTTCAGTCATGTCTGGACTTTTTTCACGGTTGACTAAAAAATTGTCAGAAGCGGATCAGCTGGAAATTTTACTTCATAATGTTCGTCCATGCTACGCCAGTACCTTATGTTCTGTTTCCGAAATTAAAACTATAGATGAACTTAGAAACTTGTGCCGAAATTTCGAAAACATACAGTCTCGTCTTTCTCATTTTAAAGAACCTCCAAGACCGTCTGCTAATACTCTGGCACCGGAATTTGCATATTCTGGTAGTTCAGGTAGTAATAATAATAATAATAGACATAATTCAACTTACAATAATAGGTTCAATAATAATGACAACAATAAAATTACATATAAGAACTATGTACATGCATTAGATTCCTCTCATCGAAGAGCTCGTTATTGCCCACGTTGTCGTACAGACACTCATAACCTTAGACAGTGTACTGCTAATAAGGATGAGATATTGTGTTTCATTTGTGGTTTTAAAGGTGTTAAAACCCCGGACTGTCCTGATTGTCAGAAAAATAAGAAATCTAATAATTCAAAAAACTAGTATCAGAGAATTGTACGACTAATAATTTTGATGAAGCTGACTGGAAGAAATGGCTTAACACATTAACCTTGTTTTTTAGATCCTATAATGTTCATACAATTCTCGATACAAATTTAAATTTAGACAACAGGCCATTTGTAGCAGTAAGTATTAACGGCATTGTTATTTCTGGACTTCTGGACTCTGGTTCCGCTGTAACTATTTTGGGCAATAATGCACATTTGGTTTTCGAAAATCACGGTTTGCCACTCTGTAGGGACGAATGCATCACAGTAACTACAGCGGGTGGTCAGTCTATACGTAGTGAAGGTTTTATGAATATTCCTGTCTCATTTGAAAATGAGCTTCATATTTTGAAAGGTTTTGTAATACCTAGTATCAAACCGAATCTTATTTTAGGCATTGACTTCTGGCAAAAATTTAAACTTTGTCCAAAATTTATTCATAGTATTTCTACTTCAGACTATAATACATCACTGCCTACTTACATACAAAGCTATTCAAATTTGGATGATTCTCAAAAACAGTTAGCTGATAATGTCATTAAGCAATTTGAGGATATTTCCGCTCAGCGAAAAGGTCTCGGTGTTACTAATTTTATTACTCATCGCATTGATACAGGTGATGCTGCACCGATTCGTCAGAGGTACTATAGGTTATCTCCAGAAAAGCAGCGAATTTTAGCTGAGCAGGTCGATGAGATGCTTAAGCTTGACGTTATTGAGCCTTGCGAGAGTGCATGGTCCTCTCCGGTTTTGATTGTCACTAAAAAGAACGGAGAGCCTAGGTTCTGCCTGGATAGCCGTAAACTCAACTCCGTTACAAAGCGCGATGCGTACAATCTTCCTTATATATCGGAAATTTTGGACAACCTTAGGGACGCTCGTTATTTAAGTAGCATTGATCTCTCTAAGGCATTCTGGCAAATACCGATTGCTGAAGAGGATCGCGACAAGACAGCCTTTTACGTACCGAACCGAGGTACATTCCGTTTTAAAAGAACTGCTTTTGGTCTGACGAATGCACCAGCCACACAGCAAAGATTGGTTGATTTGCTCTTTACTGAGTTCGATCTCAAAGTTTTCGCTTATTTGGACGACATAATTTGTATTAGTAACGATTTTAATAGTCACGTGACCCTACTTTTACGTGTTCACGAAAAATTAAAACAGGCAAACTTGACCATCAACCTTGAAAAGTGCAATTTCTTCAGACCACAGTTAAAATACCTCGGATACGTTGTCGACAGTCATGGCCTACGCACTGATCCGACGAAGGTGGAGGCAATAACGAATTATCCCACACCTACCACTCGAAAAGAGTTAAAACGGTTTCTGGGTACCGCCACCTGGTATAGGCGTTTTGTTCCAAATTTCAGTACAATAGCAGGCCCTCTAAACAAGTTGACATCCTGTAAAAAAGGTACACCTCCTTTTAAATGGACAGCTGAGGCTGATATCGCATTCCTTAAACTTAAGGAGTCCTTGATCTCTGCTCCAGTTCTCTCCTGTCCAAACTATGACTTACCATTCGAAGTGCATACTGACGCGAGTAGTTACGGGATTGGTGCTATGCTCACACAAACAGTTTCTGGCAAAGAACACCCTGTCGCATATATGAGCAAATCATTATCTCATGCAGAAAAGAACTACAGCATCACAGAGCGTGAAACATTAGCGGTTGTTACGGCTTTGGAGTACTGGCGTTGTTACTTGGAGAACGGACGGCCTTTCACTGTCTATACAGATCACAGTGCACTTAAATGGTTTCTCTCTCTCAGTAACCCTACCGGGAGATTGGCGCGCTGGGGAGTGCGACTATCTTCATTTAATTTTGACCTTAAACATCGTCGTGGGGTCGATAATATAATTCCAGATGCACTCTCTCGGGCAGTTCCAGTAGATGCTATTAATGTCTCCGATTCAAATAGTAACACGAACGATACCTGGTATAAAACTATCTATGATGGTTGCCTCTCTAGACCTGTAGATTACCCAAATTATTTAATAAAAAATAATAGTCTGTTTAGGTTGACCAAAAATAAAAACGTGTTGACTTCTGAATTTACTTGGAAGGAAGTTGTTCCTTTGGAGGCACGTTCGGACGTAATCACCAAAAACCATAATGATCCAACAGCTGGCCATATGGGGATTTTTAAAACATATAGACGTCTTGCCTTACGTTATTACTGGCCCGGTATGTACGGGGATGTCGTAAAATTTATAAGTACATGTGCAAAATGTCTGTCATACAAATCACAAAATCATCAGTTGCTTGGAAAGATGGGCCGTCCTAAGGAGTGTTCGCGACCATTTCAGGTTATTTCTATTGACCTAATGGGACCGTTACCCACTACGAAACTACGTAATAACTATATTTTAGTTATTACTTGTTGCTTTTCGAAGTTTTGTCTGATATTTCCAATTAAACAGGCTACTTCAGACAAAATAACAAAAATATTAGAGGAGTCGGTCTTCCTTACACACGGCATACCACAAACTATATTAATGGACAATGGTACTCAATTTACGAGCAAAGTTACAGATGCCTTGTTTAGGAGATACAAAATTCCAAATGTGCATTATACTCCAAAGTATACTCCACAAATTAACGTAGTCGAGAGATTTAACAGAACAATTATAACTTGTTTATCCATGTACGTAGAGAATGATCACAGATCATGGGATTTATTTCTTCCAAAGATCCAGTTCGCAATAAACAATTCTGTCAATGAGGCAACAGGGTTTACTCCATCATTTCTTGTTTTTGGTCGCGAACTTGTTAATTGCGGTTCACATTACGTCGATAACGATTTAGGCAGTGAACTTGTTTTCTTACCTCGCGACGCATATGCCGAAAACATAGGTTGTTTGTCAAGTGTCTTTGATGAGGTACAGTCAAAATTGTGGCAAGCACACGAAAAGAACTCTACACATTATAACTTAAGGCGAAAATTTGCTGAATTTAGTGTTGGTGATGTTGTGATGAAGCGCGCTTACTTTTTAAGTGATAAGGACAAACGCTTTTCCAAGAAATTAGCTCCTAAATTTATCAAAGCTAAAATAATTGTTAAAAAGTCACCTCTTGTGTATGTGTTAGAGGATATGTCTGGAAAAAACATCGGCACTTGGCACATAAAGGATTTGAAGTTGATAGGAGTCAATAAGTAATTTTTTTTATTTTCGTTTAGTAATTTCCTCCGTACGCACTCTTTTGCATCTTTTTAGGAACACGTGCTGATTGGGTTTTTCCGGTTCTTCAAATTGGAAACCTATTGTTCAATGAAATTGTGCGTCAGTAAGCCTAATTAAAATATAGTTACTGATTTTAGTATGTAAGCGTGAGGTATGAAAAGTTATGAAAGGACTAGTCATGCATGTTTACTCTCTTTAGCGGATTTTATTCTTTTAGAAATAATTAAATCCTTCCTTGCGCGCGGGGGTATTGTAACGTAGTACGTTACTTTATTACAAAATCTTAAAACTTAAATTATATTAAAACTCCACATTACATTTTACAAATACAATAACTAAAACAAAAAAAAAATAAACCTCTTTATGTACTTACTTATTTATTAAATAAATTAACCTACATACTAAATAAACTTAATCCATAAATTATGGAGTACAATATTATGTGACGGCACCTTTTGCCTTCGAAATTTTGGACCACAATTAAAAATTCGAGATTTGGACCGCAGTACAAATATTTTGGATCTTGTTTCGGATGACATTTGACATTTTTCACTTTCGCTTTTCGAACAGTAACGAACTAGTTTGGTGCAAGGACGTTCATCTTCTAATTAATATAAAAGTTGACTTCAATCGTTCCTTGTACCATCTACATTACATACTAATAATATAAATAGAAATTACATATTGATTAGTGACATATTTACCCGATAATCGGGTCCTATATTACGGGTCGTCGGGTTTGGACAATCCAGAACGTACAGTACTGCTTGATCCCGCTCCAGCCATTTCGTGGTACTCCAGAGAACATCCCCACACCCGGACGTCCAGCTTCGGATTGCACTACCAGGAGAGTACCGCCTACGGACCCAAGAGCAACCTAAGATATTTTTTTATGGCCTAGTGAACTACGACCTTAATAAATTTGTGGACGTAAGGTGCATTTTTTATTACAACCACCTGAGCACGTCACAATATTAGCCGCATATTATTTTCTGTCGTTGCCAATACACAGATGCCCAATGTCTTCCACCTCATTAAACTAAGTTCAACAAAATTACATACGGGTCCATTAGTGTGATAGAGCATGCTGTACTCTGCTTCAAGGTGGGTGTGGACCCAAAGGGTAGCAGCGATGATCATCTGTTGTAAGCTGGAGCCGTTCCACAGCAACCATGCTAAGAATGCACATGCACTCCTTTAAAAACAAAACAATTGTTATTAAAAAAGTACGTTGAGAAGAAATAGCATCTTCTTTTATAACTTGACTTTACCTCTTATCATGTTAAGTAGGCCATTCTCTACTTGAAAAAAAAAGGTTGTACTAGATGTCGAACAGAAAGAAAAATCATTTTTTTTCAGACGGCAACATTAAAGTGGAAAGAAAACGCTTTGTGAGAATCCACAAATGGGTTTGCATCTTCTACGTGTTACATTGATAATAGGGGGATGGTGGATCACCAAACAATATTCATTGATTATTTATTATTGCCATTGTGTACATATTGACTTACCCGAAGATAGATGCTACTATCGATTCGCAAGGATTTAAAACAAGTTCGAGTTTACGAATTACTTGCTTAATCTATACTGAATATACCAAACTAAAAGTTTTATTTGAAAATTAACGAGCAAATTCTTGATCAATTTGAACAATAGGGTACTTCCCTCTATATTAGAAAAGATCTAAAAGCATATTACTATGATAGCTTATGCATTAAATAGTCGGAACCATCATGTTTAAGTACATAAAATAACAAAAATAATATAAAAATTAGTTTCAAAGTATTCACTTTTTTAATCTATACGTAAAACAAGAGCGAAACATAGGCCGCCATGTCATGACGTCATAAGGTACTGTAAACTTATGCGTGTCAATGTCATTATGAATCATAGTACGTATAAAGCCGCAAAACAATGAAAAAAGAAGTTTGTAGGTTGCATTTTTAATGTAAGAGTACGTTATAAATACATGCATTAATGGTCGAAAAATTCTTTGCTGCAAATCCCGACTTTTGTTCTGCCGAGTTACGGAGTATCAAAACATCGATGTCAGTATTACTCTTTTATTATTATTCCTTTATTAGTTGTTTATATATAAAAGATAATAACATTTTTAAATTATGAATATACATAGCATCAAACAGAGAGCTTTGTTTATTATTTACATGCCGTATTGACGTCATCGCTACAGAGTAACAACTCGTGCGGCGCCTTCGTCTAATTACGCGAGAAATTTGAAAATATTAAATTTTAATGCAATTTTCATAGTTCTTAACGAGTGTATAAAATTTTTATATTTTTAGTATATGATTTACTGACACGCAAGGATCAAATTAAGATTCTTTTCAAAAAATAAGATTAATTCCCTATTGTCTTCTACTTTTACCCTCGCTAAAATAAAATAAAAATTTAAGACTGCTTAAATGGATCAACAATCTTAAATACCACTCTAAATTATTAAAGAATAAACTGGGATTGTAGATATACAAAATTATAAAAATTAAAAAATATATTTCGTATTTATTCATATCACAATTCCTATATATAAATGGTTTTCCGACATATTCTCACCTTACTTCCTTGTTGGCTTTTATGAGGTTTTTATAAGGATAAGACCAAAACCAGTATCTAGTGGACATGTTCCAGCCCCGCAAAGAATCCTTCATTCTGGGCCCAAGTATCAATTTGTCATTGTCAAAACATTTCAACATTTCGAAGTTGTATTCTTGTGTTACGTCGGATTTCGTTTTCCTGTAATTATTTAGTCTTAATATAATATCTAATAACAATAGTTATTATCGTTTAAATCTTTACTACAGGTTAAATATGTCCTATTTCCTAAACTAGATTAAAAGCCCGCATGTAACAAGACCGATGCTCTTCAATAACAATAACATATTTTATAAGCTTTTTATAGATATAAATTTATAATTTAACGTGTATCAATACGATATTATGTGTGTGTGAATGAGTAAATTCACTCGTTTATGTTTGTTTGTAAATGTGTGTCAATATATAGCCTACATATTAATCGATCGTAACACGCCTTAAATAGATTATCACAAAATCAAAATCTTAAATTGATTCTTCAAATTAGATCACAAGTTTACAGCGTGCGATATTTTCCTGGAAATAAACAGCATAAAAACCAACAAGGGCTATTTTTTTCTCCATGTATTTTTACAGAATCATTAATTAGAAACTGGCTACAGATAAATAGCAACATAACTATTGAGACAGTAGTAAATATTATGTCCCAGCCTATTAAGCGCCGGGTCTTTTGCCACTACTCGGGCACTTTACACGAATGAAACTGCTGTAGATTCCATTAATCGACTCTTAGTTTATCTATAGAGGGAACGGCAACCAGTGTTTTCGTAATCCATGCTCGTCCATCCAAGTCCTTAAACGACCTATCTCTATTTCTCTCACCACACTTCCTTTTTTTGATTTTTTAATAAATACGGAACTTAATATCTGAAATTCATTGGCAAAGACAACAAGACGTACAAACTCGTATAACTCTTTCAATCAAATAATAAAATCACATTTCTTACAGCTGAAGAATTAGTGTTCTTCGTTACAGTTTATAGTATTTTATGCAATATAGTTACTTGTATAGTTAGTTGTTATATATAACATGTATCTTACATTATTTTATATCTGTTTGGTTTATCCCGGTGATTAAATTTTATATGTTAACTTTCTAATACGCTATTTTGTGTTTGTACTGTATTCAACAAAAATGTCAGTGCAGCTTACCTTGTCAGTTACAGTTTTGTCATCTTATTTATTTATTTATTTTTTTCCCCTGAGGAAAATGCATTAAATTGCATACCCCGGCTGTGGCGAGCCGGCGGTTATGTGGGGCTCTCCTCCCCAGAAGGGGGAGGCCTACCCACTAAAAACCTCAGGGATGGCCTTCCGCAGGCATGTAGGGGGCCCCCGGGAACATCAAGCAACTTCCAGGAACCCCCAGCCTCCGCTCCCCTGCCTAGAGGGGAGCCTTGTCATCTTATTTATTTCTCTACCATAATATAGCGTATAAAAAGGTTAATTCAACAGTTTCAGTATATAGCTCGAGTAAGGCATATTAACCATAGTTCATTATTATTATATTGCTTTAACAATTATTTATATAATAATATTACAGTGATTATTTAATAATATTTATGAACTATATTTAAAAATATCGTTAATTGTAGGTATTAAATGTTTCATCGATCATGATAACCCTTTGACACGGACCTTATGTTCTTGCAGGCAGCATCTGCGCTGCCGGCGGTATCTGCGCCGCCACCCCCTCCATGATCCCTTAGTTCGGCAGCCTTCAGCATCGCCAAGACTAGGTTCTCTCATGATAAGGCCGGCGTCACTTTGACTTCCCGCGCCTTTTCTAGCGCTTTTGGGTCCCCTTTATGGGCCTGCGCTGCATCGCCCCTCTCCTGAGGGGCGGTCGCCCTTACGATTTGCCTATATGGTTTTAGAACCTAGGCCAGGCTGAGTTTAGTCGGTAGGTCACGTGGCTGGACCATTCCGGTCGCGTGGAGTCCGACATAACCTCCGTGACACTTGCCGTTGCGGGGGTATCCTGGGTACGTTTCGTACTCCTTGTGAGGATTCTCAGCCTTCCTCTCCTGAGGAAAAAAAAAAAGTATTAAATGTTCTCTGCAAGAGCCAGACGCACAATTATTTTTAAATACGTTATACAGGAGACGCTTAATGTATTCTGGTATTTTATTCAAAATCTTAATGCTTAACATTTTTGTGATAGAATACGACTCTCTAGGAGTACGCCTAGAGTCGTACTCTGAGTGTACTTTATTATTATTACACTAGCAATACACGCCTATAATAGTTAAATTTAACTGATTTATTTTACGTCATATAATATTTGTATCTATTCTTCTATTATTACCTATCTTTTATCTTGCACCATATTGTACAATATGTTTTGACTTTGTACCTCTAGAGTAATAATATACAAATACTAAAGTAAAATGTTTTTTTTTTTTTCTTTCTATACAACTTACGCAACTTTCAGTAAACTGAATCGGGTTGACGGACCAAAGCCTGGCAAAGCTTCGCACAGAGCCGGATAAATTCCGAAGCCAGCCTCCGTAAATACACTGGTACACAGCAACATTGTCATCTGATATTTGAGGAAGAACGCAAAAAGTTGTGGCACATTGTAAATGTACCTATAGTCGGAACCGTAGTTATTGTAGAAGGCATCATCGGAATATACCTGTAACAATCAGCTGATGCAACAATCTGTCAAACCCACGTCCTGCAAATTAAATGCTTTTTCTTGCCAATTTAGAATATACTTGACCATATATGAAAGACAACGCTCGTTCGCGCAAAAATTTCTACTGGATTAAATGTATTACGACGTTGATGAATACCTCAATGACAAATTAAAGTAATTAAATTAACGGACTCAATTTTACTAACATGACATTTAAATAGACATTAAAACAATTTATTATATGACTTTGTAAAATTTATAATATGACTATGTAAAATTTAAGTAATTAATATAATTATAATGTAATGTTCTGACCTAAATATGCTCTTGTGTAGATTTTTTTTCTGTATAAATTATGTAAGTAGATAACAAAATATTTACATTATAGATTTAATGTTTGTTTAATAATAACTTATATCAATAAACAGGAGAACAGAATAGTAAATGTATCATAATATTAGGAACTAACAAACTTTAAACATTTGCACGTCGAATAATCGATTGGATATGTCGGGATTATACTATGTCAACCTTACTAACCATATTCTCGCAAATAAATGATTGATTGATTGAAAAAGATAATGGTACTTATGTACATACAGTGATACAGCAGCCACTGTGCCATTATGAGTTTCTATATTCAGAATTAAAAAAGAGGACATATGCACTTACATCAATCGGGAATTTAGTCCTTATAATAATAAATCCAATTAGACACAACATTGCATGTATAAGCTTCTGTTTAGTAAAGCTCCAAGAGTCATCCAACACTTTAAATGAAGAAGTAAAGTGGTCCTGAAATATCTTCCATCTAAAATACGGGCCTGTAAATATACGAAATTATTTTTAGGTATGTCGTGTCAGCAATAAGTCAAGTTTTACATTTGCACTATGAAAATCGTCGCTACTATAGATAGGCACATAAGAGCTGTCTCAAGGTCATCATGTAAAATCTGGTAAATTGTTGTGTACATGTCAAGCCAATTGAAATTGTTGTTCAATTAAACATTTTATTAAACAACGACATTCGCTCTACCACAGTCGCCAGAGTAGGAGGAGACGTGCTTTTGCAAGCAGTCCAACTTCTCTAATGGCAGGGTGGCAGGTAGCTCCGTCAGTTGACTAGAGGCCGAGTCTTTAAACTTGTCGCCGGGTGGTTGCAAACGAGTAACCTGGCGATTGACCTTTGACGAAATCTCAGATACCACTGGCCCTATCAAACAGAAATCTATTCGTTGTCTTGGGCTTAACCTAACTCCTAATTAAAACATTAAATGGAATCACAAAGCAATAATAGACTTTATAAACTGAATAAGGGAAGAGAATACGATGTACCTACTGTTGCCCCATTTTAACACACCTGATTACTGTTTCTGTATACTTATAAAAGATACTTATATTTGATTTGTCATTTATTTCCAAGCATCAAAGTTACCTTCTTAGCAAGACACACAATTTTAGGACCTGGTGTATCAATGATTTGCATCAATGTCATTCAAAATAAAGTAAATCTACTTATTTTGCAGGGATTCTTAATTCATGCCTGTGTCACACCACTGTATTTCTTTTTGATTAATTAATTATTTTAACTATATTGCCATTGTTTATGTTCCATTATTTTTTTATACAGCATTAATTATTATAACCAAATTGAGTCATTGAGTTACAAATTAATTATAATAAAATTATAAAGTGTATTCAGCCATCGAGACCGAAAACGGTGTCGATAATTAAACGAAAGCAGACGACCCTTTCGTCTAGCTCCGCATTTAATATATTTATTTATTTATCAAACTTTATGCAAAAAAATCTACATAGGCGGGCTTAAGACCTAATGTATTCTCTACCAGCCAACCTTTGGGTGGTGTGGAGATGTGGTGTGTAGGTGCAACGAGATTTTGAAAGGTCTATACTTATATATAGCTTAAATATGAAGGTAACTATATGAATAAAATGCTGCAGGATACATATTATTATAAACTAATATATAATACAATTATATACATATATTTATATAAATTAATAACAATATATAAACTATGTAAATATTAATTAATATATTTATTATACTGTCATCGAAACGAGCCACAAATAAATTATTTACTTATATGAACAATGAATCGCACTACGTGAAATCCGAAATATTATAATAAAATCGAAGCGAATTAATATAATCGAATTATTATACAGAACCTGTTAGATTATTATCATATACTTTATCAGAGAATAAAATACCAAGTAACTTACCTCGGTGCAGCCCGATAAAGAAATAGCTGTAAGCTATAATATCGACTGCACTTGGATCCATATTTGCCTCGTTTGGTACAGTTGATGGCTGTTTTAAGGTATTTTGAACCGTATAATTCACCTCGAAAGCTAGACCAACCAATCGCAATGCTATTATTTGATGAATCCATATGACATAAGCAGAAGGAATGTAAGCATGCAAAAATATCATGTACATCCAAGTGTACGCCATGCTCAACTGATGGATGTATCTGAAAATGTATAATTTATCATACCCATAGTTAATTCACATTGGTATTATAACACAAAAAGTTCGTCATTTAAAAGGTCCCCGGACGGCTGGACACTGTGATTCAAACCTCTTGGATTAAGCTCTTTGAAGTTGCTTTGAGTAAAAAAGCGCGCAACCAGAAAATGATTTCAAACAATAGTATTCAGTTAAAAAAAAATTAACTACAATATATCAAACGATATATAAATAATATAATTATAATTATAAGGTACCTACCTGATACAGATAAAACTTATTGTGATGAAATGTAGACAAATATAATAAATATTTAAGTTAAATAAATATTTACATACAGAGATAGACTAACTACGGATCGCCGATGGAATAAATATCTTATCTAATTGCAAATTGTGGCTTTACCATGAGTTTGCTATCATTTTTATGGGTATTTGAGACGTACAGTAAACTATAAAAGTCATACTAATTTAGTAAAATATTTACAATTACGTTACCACTAGCGACGCTATTTATAGGTCTTTGAAAAACGTACGCTATCGACGCTGATATAATTTTAAGCAAATGTAAACTCATGATACTCAGCTACATTGCATGAGCGCTACACTCTCCGCTCGCAATCATAGCGAGAGTGAAAACTGGTTCTTGGTGATGAAATTTGTAGTGCTAAATCATGTTCAAAAGGTACTCAAAAATAACGGTTATCAATAATAGCCACGGGGATGGAAGCAACCGGTAAGGAGAAGCAAGCATTCCGAGACAAGCAAGCAGCTAGCTCATATTGTTAGCTTTTGATGAGTAAATAGGCTAGGTATGTTGTAGCGATGAGCCTTTTGTTTCGGTGTCGCCAGTAGCCACGTGGATCCACATTATTTAGTAATATATATTTACGTGCTCATTTATTTTTTTTTCTTTACCCACGTCCTTGTGCCACTATGGGTGTCAACTGAAAACATAGGCTGGGAGTCTAACATCCTGCACATACTAAGATGGCTACCCGTTGGGGCACACTTAAAGCATTTGGATAATATAGTCATTATTGTATCATGTTTATTATTATTTATATGTCCATAGAGTAACAGACAAATTAGAGACCTTCGTGAGAAACTACATCATACCTACATTTCTAAATTACCTCGTTTAATGATTTTATTCAAAGATTATATTAATTTTCTTTATCACATAAAATGTATAATCTAATGTAAAAGAACATATTTGTCTTCTACTTTGTTTGAAATTAGGTAGGCCTTATTTATTTCACTTATATTACATTTTGAGATATTGCTGTACCACGGCATAAGACGAAGGAAGCGACCGTTAAACATTAATAACGTGAAACCACATGAGTAAAGATTACTCATGTGGTGTATCCTTACACTGAATATATTTTTATGTTTACAAACATCTTTGTGAATGCAGATGTATGCGGTTGCCTCGCGACGTTTTCCTTCATCGTAGAAGCGTCAAATATATGTATGTATGAATTTTAAAAAAGAACAATAATAAGTACTATGTAAGGTTCACCCATACATAAACCAGTGCCGGATACACAGCGTCACCGACGTTCTTGTAGTGTACTTAGTAGCAAATTTTAGTATATATTTGTGTTATAGTAGCAACAAAAAATTTAATTTCGCAATGAAATAGATAGCAAGAAGGCAAATGACAGCAAAATGTAAGGGGCAGCGTCGAGGGTACACCTAAATACGATTGGCATACTGTAACACCTACGCAAGGGCGTAACACTCTTCAGCGTTTGTATCGAAGCTATGCCACGATTTGATAACCAGCTATTGTTTTAGTTAAATCACTGCCCACAATAACAGTGTGACACTAAGTTAAATCTTACCGTTTATTGCAACATTTCATTATGATTACGTTGCCCCACACCATTAGTATGCTGTGGTAAATAGCATTTCTACACACAATGCATGTCGTTAGCAGTCCAAGACCGACACCATAGTTTTTTTTCAATTCTACATCTCCAATATTTTTGTAATAATTGCACAGGGACACGCATGTTATTAATGATGCGTAATAGAGAACATCATCCACAATTCCACCTTCCAACATAATAACTACAGCAAATTTAATTTACATAATGAAATTTTGTTTATAGTGCTTGTTCAACACTTATTTTTGACAACGCTGGTCAAATGTGTCATAGAGAAATATTTTTTATACTTTTATGCGAATGTGTATAAACACATATAATATAAAGAAAAGAAAGACTTTATATCATATTTTATAAAAATATGAAAAGCTTTTATTATTATAATTTTGTTTAATTGTTGGGCCAATGAAAATATATGTTTTTGTTTAATTCGGACGATATGTTTTTACTTTATTTTATATTTAAATAACAATTTAAAACAAATTTGTAAATAAATGAAATGGAAATAAATGGCCTAGCTGGATCGCTTTTTGGAATCGAGGTCTTAAAACTAGCGTTTCTCTCCAGATAACTGAACCATGCCCCAAGCATGGCAATGTCAATGATGTTCATTAAATAATATATATTGCTACGTTCGTGCCTCCTAATCTCTTGGAGCTTGGAGGTAAAGCTTAACCTGTTTAGGCACGTAAATATGCTTTAATGTTTAACTGTTCTAAATATACTGCAAAGGTTACAATGTAGTTTACAAGCTTATTTTGTTATGGTTATTATTACAACCTTTTTAATGTTATACACTTATTTTGAGATTTTGGTATCTTAGAAATTAGGAGTTTGTTATTAGGGTTTTATGTATCAAATTCGTTTTTTATTGATATTTTTCCAGAGATTTCCTTTCTGCCTTTTCAGATTCCGTATCAGTTGTTGTCTATGGAGTACCAGTTGGAAGGACATCTTCGAAGTGGACGTGATGTCGTAAGAATTTTCAGCGGGCTCGCATGGTCGCTCCCGAAGCCTAATCATGCCGTCGTTGACGGACGAGGCGGAGATGGCGGACACTTTCTCCCACCTAATTACCCCTGACGAATTACGCTGATTTGCCACCAGTCGTCGAACTCTCGGATTCCCTTAGGGATTGCTGGCCTCCCTATTTTGTGGTGTGAGAAGGGCTCGCCATAGTCGTGTTGACACCGACCAGGCCACAGAAATGTTCAAAGCGATCCTACGACCAGCATATCTTCTTCGGACAAGGGGACGCTGCGGCAATGGAAGTGTTCTCACCAAGACGCAAATGATCATTGTTCGGGTTTTAGTCGGTATGTCACGGACTTTAGACGATACAAGGCCCCGAAAGTATGTACCAACAGCTATTAAAACGTATTAAACACTGTTGTTACTGGCAACCCCGCAGGACTAGATAACTAACATTCTTCTATGACTTTATAATTAATCAGATTTGTCTTTTAGTACAATTACGAATCTAGCATTATGCTAGTTCTTAATAACGTATTTATTGTATTTTATTTGTCTTGTTTAATTTTGGCCAAAATCCTATGGGCATCGCCATCAAACCCAAAAGAAGAAGAAGAAGAACGTATTCTGAAATCACTTTAAAATAATGCCCTTTTTAGTGTGATCTTGGTATAGACATAACACTTAAAATAAATGAAACGACATATTGATTAAATAAACAATTTACTACACATAATGTAGGTTCACAATAAAAATATTCTCTAACGAAGGTACGTAATATTGTCTGATGCAGATCTAGCGAACAGCCCAATCTTACTGATTACAACACAAACTTGTCTTAATTCAACATAATTGTCATTTTATTGTTATTGTGATTATATGTAGTTGTATGAATAATTGTAAATAAATATAATTCTCTTTTAAATGCATCTATTTACCACTATCAAACTAATTTGGCATTCCGGAATGTTGACATCTTCCAACCACATGACCTTCGATACAACATAAAACGATAATTCAAGCAACATTTGGCTTGTTATTACAATCTACAAACACTAGGCTTGTAAATATAAACCGTGTATTTGCAAATTGCAATACTAACTTAATTGTAATGAAGTTTTGAATAAATCTTATTCCAAAATTCAGATTTCCGAATAAATCTAAGTACACAATCACATTATCCTCCCCGTGCGGAGGATATTACTAAACCGATGCATTTACGCATTATTAAGGTATATCACAATAGATAGAATGATTTCTTCAAGAAACAAACAACTAACCTATAATACTGCTTGAACTATTACATTACAATTTTAATTAATTTGATTAAAATCAACGACTTTAGTGCAGTAAAATTCAATTGACTAGCATCTAATAGTTATGACGATATACCAATAATATTATAATGTTTATGTAAATCTACCATACTGCTCCAGCTAGGAAGAAAATATATTCTAAAGGAAAGTAAAACCTAAATTCATAATCATTTTTGACAGGACAGCAAACTAACGTCATCATTATTATCTAGTTTAGGCGTCATAAGTATTCCGCTAACGACACACCGTTCAATATACGTAATTACACTATACAATACTTCTAATCTATTGCATCAACTATTCTACACTCCAAAGGTCTCACAAAGTAATCTACAGTAAATATTTATTTACAGACGGACAACACAACGTGCCCGTGATATTTAGATCACCCTGTAGCCTTCCTCCTTTGAAAACGTTTCGTATTGCTTAGCGTCATACCATCGTCCAAGATACATCTTCGCAGATACTTTTAGTCTTACGACTCATTTAAAACCATTGACATCCATTAAATAGAAAATTTCACATTATGGCAACAAATGCAACAATCATAACACAATATACGAACTAAACCTGCATCAGACATTGAGAGATAACATTCTTTAAAAAAACTGCATTGGTTCACATATAAACGTAGACAACGTACAAAAGGTCATTGGCCATGCCATCATAAATTGTCTATGGAATAAATATATAAAGAGAAAACACAAACTCCACATGAATCCTTGGACACTGAACATGCTTTTTAAAAAATATCTAAATATTGCCTTTTACATCTATTGTTATTTTAATCACCACACCTAAATGTTGTTAGAAAAGTATCGCCTCTAAATATTTATTACATGACAGAGATTTATTAATAGATCTACTTACATTTGCTTCTATATTAAGTTATTGCGATTGTCAGTTTGCGACACATTTGTATTGAATATATCACTTTAAGTACCTTTAACATTAAATTATATAATAATTGAACAATATTACAATACAATTGTCCCATAAATAAAGAAAGGAACTGAATAAAATTGTACAAGAGAGTCACCAGATACAACACAACAAAATGTAAATATCATTATTTCTGTGCAATAGGTGGAGATGTAACCAAGTGCTAGAATCACTAAGTTTATGATAGGTTTTGATTAGAATCAAGCTTCTATGATTATACACACAACGAACAATTGAATCGTCGAAATTCAAAACATCCTAATGTCTTCATTAACCAGTTCGACCATTAATTACACATTTTACTTTTAATAATATATTTGATCTATTGCACAAACACATAAATAAACGCTATCCTTATCTACACGATTTATAAGTTATTAGTTTTTACAATACGTACCTACTAAAAAGTTAAATACAACATCCAGAATGTTACATTAATAATTACAAAATTCAATCTGTGCAAATGATTACAAAAAATGTTTGTCCGCATACGAACGCCACTGTGTATGTAAACGGAAACTCTTTGTTGTACGCAGTCCATACGGCCTTATCACACTGACTCGTATAACGATAAAATGCGAACGACGTTTGTCAAACGGCAGTTCTAAGTCACTAGTTACGGCGGCACTACTTCGTCCATTGTCAACACTGCTGCACTGAGAGCACACATCACTCGTCGAAGACAAATCACTATTAGCTTTCGAACACATGCTAACTATTTGTGACATAACACCTTCTACACTTTGAACCCAGAGGCAGGCTGATATCGTGATCGTCACGATTTAAACGCCCTGACAAATGGTTCCACTAGTTCGTGTCCGTCAATTGAGGTCCACCACCAACACGTGGCAAATGACACTGTCCATTATTATATCGTCTAAAATGCACCTCGAATAAATAGTAAGATGGTAATGCGAAAACTGTGGAAACATTAATTACACAAATATTGTTAGATCTGTGCGTCTGTTTACATATGTATTTTGATTGTTACTTAGATTTTAAAATGACGAAATAAGGTATGTGTAACTCAAAATGGTTGTTATTGTCCAGACTTTACAGCTTAAATTCCCAATATCATACATTATATGTATTAAGGTACATTTTAGAATATGAGCCACATGCCTATGTATAAACCTCTGCATCCTGATATTTGCGCATCGTGTATTGATTAAAATATTAAATTGGTAGTCATCACTAGAGTAAATTAAATTAAAATAAAAAACAAGATAGACAGCATTGAGACATTTCACCGCCTAGTTATTTCCTTATATAAATAATAAAACATATTGTGTACAATTTTCCATATATATTTTCCCAATGTTGTTAATTTTAAAACGACATGCCCGTAGATTATACATAAATCATAAGTTTAAACAAGATTCCAAGCTTAAACTTAAGGCAGCTCTTGTTACGCCTATGTAACTTGTGTATAACTATTCTCTAAACAAGCTCTAGCGTTATTTCTCACAACAACCTTACTGATGAAGTACATTCATCTAAAACTTATAGTAGAAAGTATATTTTCAGAAGAAAACCTAGAAAATCCCGAACGTCTTAAAATATATATCTATATCAGTATGACGTATAGACTATATGTCACTCAATTGTCTAAATAAAAAAAGCAGATTCAAAGTTTTCAGATTTATAAAGGAAAAATCGAATAGAGTCAACGATGATATATAACTTTAAGCCTCCCAATGGTAGGGCCTCATTGTGGTTTGAGTCGTTCTTTAACACAATCAAATGCTAATTACATTTCTATACCAAATTCTTAAGTAATATCTGGGTGGAAAAATTCACAACGTTGTTTATCTCTTTATCGCCGATTGTAAAATTTCTCTAGTGCATTCTTAATTATTAGTAGATAGTACTTCTACGTTTCTAATACATTAGCCTACGACGTCACGTTTTCAGTGTATCCAGAGGTTATACATAAAAAGCACGGGCTTTGTAACCAGTTACTCGTAAAGAAATGTTCGATTTGCAAACGTTTTCCAATTATTGTTTTTTTATTAACATTATTCTTTCACCACTACTTTCAGTAAAAAATGTTGTGGTCACCTAAAACATTACACAAACGTGATTCACGGTTTTAAAATTTCATTGATCTTTCGGGCCTTTATTGTTCTTTTTACATGGCCAAATTATATCGAAACCGGTAACCTAAACTTTAATTCGAACATCCTGATATGACATCTTATTAAAAATCAGATATAATATAGGATTGATATTTCTGTATCATTTTAAATTATACGTTTACTGTTAGGGTACTTAAACTTGTCGTCTGAATGTTCTTGGCACTTTTTCCCAATAATTCATCTAATAATTAAATTTTATTGCAAATTATACAACCCTATTGTATTGGTTGCACGTCAATTAAATTTTCAATACCTTACAAAGAAATTTTTCGTTTGTAACGTAGTTACGAGGCAAAACGATCACTTCATTTTAAGTAACCGATTACAAAAACGATCATTTTCCGCAATTCCGCCGGTAACGCGCACCGTGTTCACTTAAATAAGATAGAGCTCCTATCGCAAATTACTACATGTATCTGTTATTTAAACAAAATTTAATACGAAATTAAAATAGTTAAACCTGAATGCTCGTTGGGCAAGCGCTAGGAATTTTAGGAAGATACGCGACCTTAGAGTATACATAAGCAAGCTATAGATCACCTACTACGTAAAAAGTGTGTAAAAACTCATATGAATAACGTTGTGAGTCCTTGACAAGCTGAGATAAGTCACATCTGGACAGGGAATAGAAGAAAATCGTGATATTTGTTATTAGTTACTCCTCTTTACTGACTTTATCTATTGTTATTGTAATATTCCTGTTCCCCTATATTAGGTTAGTCCAGTTATTCCAGATCGCTTTGATTCTACTCTCCTTCTTTATTGGGGGCTTCTGTATTACGTTGCATTAGCTGGTATTGGAAAATTTATTAGTTTATCAATACGAGAGTGAGGCGTTGATCATACCACTTAAATCTCTATTGTGTATTATCATTTATGTTATGAGCAGGAATGATTTTGTAAAGATGAGAAATTAGAATGACTTTAGAAGATGTAGAAACACATTATTAAACTCAATGTAAAGCTTTTACTAGTCCATCAAGAGTTGATTGCCACCTTGCACCTTCAAAGAGTCGGAGGGGAGTGGAAGGATCATAGGTGTTGGGTAGCTTCGTCGGGTTAAGAGAAATTTTACGTTGAGGTAAGTTTTGTTTTTTCGTGCAATCAGACCAGTTGGTCAAATATGCAGGGTAAATTTATTAAAGTGACCTGGCACAACTCAATGAAGCACGAGAAGATTTGATTTTAAAATTATGTGATTATTGTATGATATTATGTAATAATTAAATTGGATCTTAGGCTTACTTGACAAAACTTGTAAAAGCAACGATGCCATAACATGAAACTAATAAAACTAAGTTGAAGTGAATCTCGATAGATTGTCGAGGACGCACAGTGTACTTGTGCTTACGGTTTGAACTTAGTAGAGCATTCTTTACAACTTGCTTGTGTTACTACAGTTTTTTTTTATTATTGAGACAAAATTACACATATTAATGTTTACCAGGCGGCCCAAAATTTGGAGCCAGTGCTTATGTGCGAGTACTCGGATTTATAATTGACAATTCTTGAGAGAGTGTACTACTTTCTGTCTAATCGATGACGTTGTTAATTACCGCTCATCAGACTGCATACGAATGCGCACACTGTAATGAATCACGCACGTGCAAATGTACTGTAATAGCAAATTTTGGACTGCATTCATCACTTCATTATGCGCATTATATATCTCTGTTGCTATAAAAATTATATAGAAATTAACAAACAATGCAATTACATTGCTGCTTTATAATAATAATTGTCACATTGAATCTTAATAAAACAGCAATGTGACTGCACTGTTCAATTACAATCAAAAGGACATTGTTCAATTTTGGCCTAAGAACCGATGTTAATATAAATTATACTATAATTTTCATTTATTTTTATATTATTTGAAACATATTTTAGTATTCCACGGACACTTCAAATAAATAAATTCCAAATAAAAAGTTGGGTTACAATTATTGATGCCGTATAAAATGTTTTCCCGTCAGCCAGTGCTGCCAGTTTCGGAAGTTTTCGCGATTTCGGTAAATACGGATCGAATTGAGAACCTCCTCCTTTTTGAAGTCGGTTATTAAAATTAGTTGATAACACTTTATTCATTTAAATACCTAAATTGACTAGCTAGAAAAGAACTAGTATTATATATTTTTTAAGCAAAATCGCGAATTTCTAGCTTGGCATTCGAGTATTATAGTTTTCGTAATTGGCAACACTGGTGTACTTCATACCTTATCTGTCTCCGTTTCATTCAATATTTGATTGCTTTGCGACTATCGTTTCTTTTGTGATTTTCTATGCGTTTCATGGTTTTATTCTAACAACTTTGGCTTGATTACGGATTCCGATTACATTGCGTACTTGGTAGACTCGGCTGTGTGTAAAGGACTGGATTTTGTAAAATGATAATTGTCAAATAATTATCTTAAACTTGACTAGGTACTATCTCTTTTCTTAGTATCTATTAGAGTAGTCCTTTCCTAGTTCTAGAAGAGAACATATATAGCTGTACATAGTATTGTTAATACTACTTTGATATTACTACTCTGATATTTTTGGTTATTTTTTATTTATAACCTCAAAATATTAACTTTTTTCGTCATTATTTTAGTTTCCTGAAGTGTCCCTTCGTGAAAACTTATTTCATAGGATTCCATATAATTTTAAGAGTTTATATAAGTCACTTTCGATTCGAACGGTTCTTAGGCAGAACATATATGGAGCCGGAACAATGTCCTTTGATAGCAACAGAGATACATAACAAGCCTACCATTGTAATACCACGTATCTCAAAATGGTGAACGTTTCAGCAGGCAAATAATAAAGTGTATCATTTGCCAATATGCTAGAAGCGTGTTATTTTACTGTATCGATAACAAAGATATGGTAATTTCGTCTCAAAAAAAAAAAGTGTAAGTGTCAGGTGCGCGACGCTCGGTCGCGGCAGTCCGCCGCGCGCACGCTGGGCGCTGGGCGCTGGGCGCGGGCGGGCGGCGCTGGGCGGGCGGCGCTGGGCGGGCGGCGCGCTCACTTGATGAGCTGCGCGGCGCTCTTGGAGCGGCGGAACATCTTCGCGCCCCTGTTGGGCGCCAGCTCGTGCTAGTTGGAGCCGTTGGGCGGCGCGGCGGGCGGCACGCGGCCCGCCGCCGCCGCCGCCTCCTTGGACCCGTCCGTGCCGTAGATCTTACCTGCCTTCCGCGCCATCGACGCCAGCAGCTCCTGCGAACACTTGTGCGCGCTTCGGAGCGATATCGCCCACTCTCTGAGACCGATCTCGTCCTAAAAACGGAGAGGTGTGCGGTCAACGCTAGTCTGTTAGGGTACAATAGGGTAGACGACTACAATTGATTATGGCCGTTTTTATACTATTAATAGGCTTGTATCCACTATGAACAAATCTGATGCATTAGGTTGCATAACTATTAAGATGATCATTTAATTATTAAAACACAAAGTTTTATAAAATAATAACTTTTGATTATTTATATTTTTATAAAATAAAATTGCACAAATAAGCCTAAGTGACTGACAGCAAACACCAATTAAAAAGTGTTACGTCACGCCGTGCGAAACGTCAAAGTCAAAATGTCATTCCCAAGTGTCTTGTGGAAGTGCGAAAAAGAATGGGCATCATTCCTTCTCGCGAAGTGTTAGCCACTTTTTACGTATCTGCTGATTGTTTGGCACGTATATAAATATTTTTTTTGGTGTTTTTATACTTGTGCTTGTACACTGGGGCACTATGCAGTGCTTGTAATACGATGAATCCATTTTATTAAAATAACTTCACAATACCGAATATTCCGATACTAAAACAGCTGTGTTTTCACGGCGTGACGTCATTCAAGACGCCATGACAGTCATGAGCGTTTTTGATGACTAATGTCAAATATTTAATTAAATGCAAAATTATCTTATAAATAATCTTTTTTTTTTTCAAAATAATAATTATTTTGTATAGAATAGGCATCAAGGTATATTAGTATCTAACTACTGAAATTTAGGCAACAAACCTATTATCTGATTTGAGCATTTATATCTCATTAAAGTATGTCAATATAGAAATTTCAGTATAACTATTATTTGTATTGTTTTTAGATTTCTACAAAATGAGCAATTATTATTTACGTAATTCTAATGAAACGAACAGATTTCTAACATTCTCAGATTAAATGTATATTTTTTTCTAAGAAAGTATATTTATTTATTTATTTATTTAAATAGTACTGCCACATGATACATATTAAGACATACCCATACAAAACATTCAATATAGATAATAATTTCCGATATGCATCACAATAACGGCGTACATAACATTCAATTATAATAAACCTGTACTTAATAAATACAAAAAGAAAAACCTAATAAACTCTATTAAAATATACCATATCAAAATCAAAACTATAGGTAGCAACATCCTATTCCTTTGATTAGGTAACGCAAAATCTTAAATTTGAACATATGTATCCTATCATAAATATATCAAATCAGAAAAACACTGTTCAGTGTGTTATATTCATTACAAATCGTGCCAAAGGGGACTGCAGGCCTAGATTAGTTCTGGCAAATGGTAGTGCAAATGTCTTGGACTATACAGTGTCTTGGGAATTTGTGCGGTACCGCAAGCGACACCTTAGATATTATTGTCGTTTGATTGTATTTGCCCATTATGATCTTGTGTAGGAAGCAGACATCTAAAAGCTTCCTCCGATTGCGAAGAGTACTCATATCAAATTTGGCTAGACGCTCAGCATAAGGTTGCCGGTGTGAAAACCACTGCTAAAGAAAGCAAGGTGTCTAGTGATACGTGTATACCTATAAACGTACAAATTTGTTTGTTTATACGCTCATACAAATTTGACGAGTTTACTTAGGTATGACGTCACGATTGCAGTGTTCTTATTATGGAGCGTTTTTGAGCGACCCGCGACAGCGCCGCAAACATGTCGATATATCTTCAAAAGTAATAGGTACAGGTGTACTGTTGGTTCTACAATATTTCTCATTTAAAAGAGTACTCTTACTATATATTGAATTTAAAAAATTGTCGTCTACCCAATAAGCTATTTTCATGTTATAACATAAAAATGTGAAATAATTTTATTTATATAGTTTTTGTATTGAGCAATGCAAAAATTATATTATTGTTTCATAAAAACGTAAGATTCAAATTTCGTGTGCCCAGGAGGATTCCTCGAAATCCTATTACTCCATTTTCCCCTCCCCTACGCTTTACAACCCTAGGTGGCAATTCCGTAGTGTCAAGACTGAGTAAAGTCATAAGCGAAGGACACTTTGACGTTTTTGCCGACTCATTTGCCAGGCTGAAAGCAGAATTATTGGTATCCTGATAAGCTCTTATTATCATCATTCTACTTTGAGAATGTAATGACACTAAATTAAGATAATATCTTAAATTATTCTTTGATTCATAAAATTTATACGATTACCAACGCAAATACAAGTTCTCGATAAAATGCAAAAGCAAGTAGCAACAATTAATTATAATTAGATATTTACCTTTTGGTCACATGAAAGAAATACTCAAAGGAATAGCACAAAAGCAAAAAAAAAATAGTAATGGACACAGGTACGAGGGCTGCTACTTAAGTATCCGGAATCTGGGATTTCAACATTTTTAAACGCAATATATGACCTCCATGGTAAAATTCCTTCTTTTTTTGAAATACTGGCTGCTATTTTTTTTTCCTTATGTATGCTAGTGTTTTGTTCCTGGTGGGTTTAAAATGTCATATTGCTGAAATGATGGAGCTCACACGTGAAAATATTCGTGCTATGATTTATTACGATTTTCGACGTGGTTAACGCAACAACAGTGCGTAGATCAATTAACTTCAACTTTTGGTGTTGAAGCTCCATCAAAAAACACTGCGTATCACTGGTTTAGTGAGTTCAATCGTGGACGGAGTAAGCTCACGGGCGAAGTTAACGAAGGTCGCCCGAAGTCAATCGTTGTGCCACAAAACATTGAAGCTGTACGAAAACTAATTATGCAAGACAGTCATGTTATGTATCGCTAGATAGAGGCTACTCTGGGCATACGTATGACAAGCATTAATAAAATATTACGTGATCATCGCGGAGAATACTTTGAAAAACAATAAACCCATATTTAGCCATATACGTTTGTTTAATTTTTCTATTCCGGATACAGAAGTAGCAGCCCTCGTATTTTACCCTGCCTAACACATGCTAGCCAAACATGGGTATTTACTAATAAAGTGAGAAACAGACTGATCACATCACAACGTGCCATGGAGCATTTTAAATATTAAGAATATACAAAAAATAAAATATAAAGACATACGACAACAAACTAATTTGACAGATGCTCTTAATCTTAAGCACGCCTTGAAAATTAAATGGCAATGGGCAGGACATATCTGTCGGTACCCTGACAAAAGATAGACTGTGCAAACTACGAAATGGACTGGTCCTCTTGGAAAGAGAAATGTAGGTCGACCCAAAAAAAGATGGGTAGACAACATAGTCAAAGTAGCAGGCAGAAGCTGGACGACCACAGCAACAGATAGAACAAAATGGAAAAGAATGGAGGAGGTAACATAGACTAAGGAAAACTACACATTACTAACAATTAAATACTGTTCCTTTTTGTCTTTGTCCTTTTTTTTCTATACTAATAAGTTTGGAATCAATAAAGCTATATTATTATTATTATTTATTGTAGCTTAATTCATGCGTCATTATAAGACACGGTCCTTAATAAGGCGTACGCAGGCATCAGACTCGTAGAGGCCATTTAAGCAAAATTTAATGAAAGTGTGCGTGGAGTGTACCAACTGGATCTAATCTCTATCTGCATCATGAAAAATTCAGCTAAAGACTACACCCGTTAGATGCACCGAAACTATTGTCATTTGTGGTCAAAAAGTTTGTGAACTATTGCATTTCGATTTCGGTGGTAATGAGCACCGGACTATAGAAGAGACTCCAGTCACCTGCCTTCTCAAAGCCTCCTAATTGATTTTAAATATGGCAGGTGGTAACTCGCCGCTCACTTAATGGGCCCCCCAAAAAAGCAGACCAATATTGGTGCGAAGAGAGCAAGCAACATTGGTGTGAACGGCTAAGGAAGAATTTTTTTGTTTCCTATTATTTATTATTATTACTTACCGTATTGGTGAGCACAACTTTGGTATCGTTCCTCGTTCTCAGTACGATGCACTGTTCGCCTTTGACCGAGACGAGGTCTGAAGACACTTCCTCGACGGTGTCGAGCAGTATCATCTCTGGTTTAGCACTGTTTTCTAAGTGGAGCTCTAGCCGATTGGGGTAGAGCTTGGCGTACCGCGTTTGCCACGCGCTTGCGAAAGGACCGCCTAGCTTCTTGATATAGCCATGGAGTATGCAATCTGACTCTGAAATACACCAAAAATTTAATTAGATCCAGTAGTTAGCCCTGCCTAGTCTAGTAGTATTTTACATCCGTCGAAACACGATAAAACGCTTCAGTCTACGTGTCAATATTGAGACAAATTTTCTATCGTTAATGGTCGTGCATAAGTAAGGCTTCGTGTGCTGCTAACTGTACATTACTGATCTGACAATAGTTATTTATGCAACTGTTGTATAATCCTAATTATAACAGTTGCATACAAGACTTTATCATGATGTGAATCCGCTATAAGAGATTCTCATACCGTAGGGTGTTGTACAGTGATGTAAGAACTATGTAAATTCAAGAAAATTGCGAAGCATGTTTATGCTTAATTTATTGTTCTTTTTTCAAAATTTTAGCGATGTGGTGGTGAAAATGTAATTGCATGAGAATGATATTTTTTTTGTAATTCATAATATCACGCGTTTGGATGATATAATGATCATAATATCATTGAGTGTTTTAATGTTGGCAATAAGCTAATTGTTATAGGTTCTTTTATAGAGAATTAATAGCATGATAGCAGATATAACAATTTACTTCTGACATCCAAGTGTAGTACTGATATTTCCATACGAACCATTAAGTAGTCTGGATAACTTTGAGTCTACAATATTGATAGCCTTATATTTGACTAATGATATTAATGGCAATTTTTCTTTTACACAATGCATTCACTCAACATTCAGCGTATAATTTGACTAGGTTGTAATAAAGATTATGCACCTTTTTCATCGGCGTCGAATTTCTGTTTTTGTTTAGCCTTTTTCTTTAGTTCCACCTTGTCCGCCTCCTGGTTAATCGTCTCGAACACCGTTTCCGCCACCTCGGACTGCCAGCGCTCCGATATCACCAGCGGGAAGTCCTTGTATTGCATTTGATCCGCTTCTGTGAGCTATCAAATAATATATAGTATAATTAAGAGTACAATATACGTTTTTTGAAAGGTGATGGTCAAAATTTGTATGGAAGGTGGGTCTGAGTAATGTGCAGCGACGAAACTTTACCAGAGAAGAGTATAAATTATTGTAGATCATTTGGATAAAGATTAGATTTTAAATATCTCCCGTTATTTTGTAATTAATAATTTAAATTATTTAATAGTTGATGGAATCTTTTTTTTTCTTTTTATTAATTTGCGCAAGACATGCTGTCAAAGTCGCATTGACAGCGGACGAGCGTCATCATTGGGCACAGACTATGTACATTCAGGGTGGTCAGTAACACAACATATCTAGAACTTCATGAATTTATAATTACTAAATTACATTTCTTTTGTTAACTATATAACCATTTTTCAATAAAATTTAAATAAATTATCATTTTATATACTTAATAAAACATTTTAACCACGTTTTGGGATGTGTTTACTTGAATATCTAGGTACTTTCAAACATTATTTACAGAAAAACGGGGGATTTAAAAAAATATAATAAATTGCAAATTGATGAACATAAAATTACCTATCGAATGATATATCTTACGTCTCTGGACATGATTGAGGCCCACTTTTTGTCAATGTCCTTTATTATTGACATCATCCTTACTAATACCGGAAAGTGAGTTTGTTTGTTTGTTCCGCTTTCACGCCGTAACTACTGAACCGATTGCTTTGAATTTTTCAGACGTAAACATAAAAGTCCGGTTTAAATAATAGGCTTTTTATCCTGGAAAACATGTATATTCCCGAGGAAAAACAAAAATATTGTTTGCTTGATAGATAGATTGTAGATGGCGCTGTGTGTCGTTTAAAACAAACGTTACATAGCGCTTCTTAGATTTTTCCGTGGGAATGAGAAGTTTTCTTATAGTTGTGCTATATACCGCAACATAACCGAATTCCACGCCGGCGAGGCCGCGGGCGGAAAGCTAGTAATATATATTTTTAGTAAATAATGACACTTTTTTAATTTAAACATATAGGATAAACTTAAAAGAAGTTGAATGATGTGAAAATAATCTTCTAATCTAAATTCAATCAGAAAGCTAACACTTAATCCTTTTTGGTACTATCGGAAGTACTTGTATTGATAATTAATTCCATTCAATGTAACTACACGCTTTTTGTATTTATGAGTGCATATGCTGTTAATCTATTATGGTTGCTACATGGGAAAATGTATATCATATGTACAATAAGCAATCGATGATTAACCTAATAAATAAATTCTGTTGTGTAGTACCTTTATAAGTATAAGCTACCAGTTGAAAATAAAACTAGCTAACATAACACTACTTTTTATAAATAGAAGCATTTCAGAAATAACTAACATGAACTCAAAAACAAACCAGTTTAAATAAAACAGCTAAAAAAACGCTGTCAGTTTGTCACTAACAGTAGTGCGTGTTCTTATATTGGTACCCCTGCAGCATAGTGTGGTGAGTTTTGCTCCTTGTGGCCGCCTCGTCAATGGCGTCAGCTAGCGATGTGCCGAGTACTATTTGACTCATGTCAGACTCGATTCCTGCTTTGGACTCGCCTACTCGAATACCAATTTATTTTGATTCAAGTACGCCGGACTCGATTCCGGTACTCGAGTGAGGAAGAATCGGTTCGTACTCGCTAACTCCATTCTATTTTTCTAAAATCGGACTCTAGTTCTGGACTGGACTATATTTCTAGACTCGAGTCTAGGAATCGGACTCGAGTCCAGAAATATTCGAATACCAAACATAGAATTCGAGTACTGGGCTCGAATCAGGGAATCGAGTCCTGATTCGAATACCGTATAAACTGACTCGAATCGACTCGATCCACCAAAACAGCGACTCGGCACATCACTAGTGTCAGCTGTGTTGAACTTATTGTTCGTGTCGGTACACCTATAGCCAGTGTATATAGTGTCGGTGCGTACCTTGATGCCTTTGGTGTCTTCTTCGTCGAAACTGCCGATGTCGAAGGCATCGGCTGCGTTAACCTCTCCGCGTGGTGGGATAAGCGGCGGTGTGTACTTCTGGTGGTAGACCTGCTGCCAGTCGATGCCCGCGAAGAACACGTGCTCCTTCACCTCATCGGCCCTGGACAGTACGATAGAACTGAAATTTTTATATTATACCACCTCTAACAAGCTTCTTTATTCACCGAAGAGAATGAATAAATAGTTAATATAGGTAGTGAAGCCTCCCCCGAGGAGGGCTCCCTTGTAGGCAGGAGCGGAGGCTGGGGTTTCCCGGGGACTCCCTACATACCTGAAGAAGGCCATCCCTGAGGTTTTTAGTGGGTAGGCCTTCTGGGGAGGAGAGCCCCACATAACCGCCGGCTGGCCACAGCCGGGGTATGCAGTTTAATGCATTTTCCTCAGGGGAATAAAATAAAAAGGGGGGGTATTATAACACGAATGTGGGTTTGTATCATAGTATCACATGAGTGTTATACCTAATTATAACAGTTGCATAGAAGACTTTATCTACAATCATGATGTGAATACTCTATATTCCTAGATATTTCTATATTCCAAGATTTTTCCGGTAACAATTTGTTTGAAATTTCCTTTGCTGCTTTAGAAATATCTGGTGGTGTGTCATCAAAGCTAGAATCACTCATTTGTGTAAACAACGCACACAGTAATTGTTTGTTTGCGATTTCCAATATTCGAGTGAAAAAATGGTGGGAAATAACACGATAAGACGAGAATCCGAAATTACGAATTAGTCTACAATTTATTGTTCTTTTTTAAATTTTTTGCGATCTGGTGGTGAAAATGTCATTACATGAGAATGTTTTTTTTTTTAAATTCATAATATCATGCGTTTAGATGATATAATGATCATTGAGTGTTTTAATGTTGGCAATAAGCTAATTGTTATAGGTTCTTTTATAGAGGATGAATAGCATGATAGTAAATAAAATCACTTATATATTAATCACTAGTTTGGTTTGCTGTTTGAATTTACACACCAATATATTCGACGTCCATGTCAATTCTATATAACCTCCTTACATAAAAAATATGCATTATAACCTGTGCATAGAAAAATCTAAAAAAAAACCAGAAGACTGATGGATTTTTTAGCCCTTCAATGTCAAATGATGCCCTTGACTTTCTTCTAGAAGACCGTTCTGATCAATGACTGAAAGTAAATATATCTTCACAGGTTGACCGGTCATAATAATAAGAAATTTATGCTTAATTTTACTAATTGTTCTAATTTTAACTTAATTTAAACTTCCTATACTTTTGCTTGTTTCTTTATTTTGTTCGTAGTTATGGTATAAAGTATAATATGCAACTCATAAATAAAATGTGTTTATTTGAAGGAACATCGTAACCTCGATCATGCTCGTGAATCATTTATGGCCTCGCTTCAATCATTTTCAGTCACCACAAACAATCTTAAGTAACTTTCAAGGAAGATAATAGTCAATGCAGATGTACAGTCTATGTAACACTTCAGTCTTACTTAGCCAGAACAAGTTCAGTCTTGAATGATTTACATTTATGATCAAGTGGCTGTAGTATGTATAGTCACTTATTTCACGCGTCTTTATAAAGGACTGTGGATCTCCACCACCAAAAAATGCAGCTAAAGACTAGTAGTGTGTATTATTATTATTTTGATTTAATAAAAATAATACACTTACCCTCTTCCTTTACAGCCTAATCTCTTGTTAATGTCCCTCTGTAACAGGCCCTCCAACAAGCTCTTGAGACTCGGACTAAACGACTCTGGTAGTTCCACATTCTGAAACATGTTGTAATTCTACTGCAGAATGACTCCATCTTTGACTAAAACATTTCATTAAGAATTTATAAAAAAATTTAGGATAACACTATATTACTTTACATACTTTAGTAGCGAAAAATACTTAACTCAAATGAATATAATAACAATATATATTATATGTAATATAAATTATATGTCAGTCGGAACTATTTATCCAAATTAAAAAAAAATATTTATTTTTATTAAGTATAACTTCCAATAAGAAATTAGGATATAGTTACCAGCAACATATGATATTATATAAAAAAATACACAAACATGGCTAAGCAGTTAAGTATTACAATTATAATGACTATATATACTGCAATGACGGCCATAGAAACAAAAAGATCTTAAATAATATAATTTGATGTGTATTTGGTTTGTGTTTCGTTTATAATTATTAATTAATCATTATTAAATACTATTACTGTGACTTGTTTAGTATTCTAGTTCATTCAACACATACTCATGAGTAAACTGAATTAAATTGTGTGTATTCCTATAAGCGTAAAAAATAATTAATTAAATACCAATAAATATTTAGTCACCATATAAATGAGTTAAAAAGTCGACCACGCGATCGTGCTGCCGCTGGCGTCCATAGTTTATAAGAAAAGTCACAATTTAGGGTAACAATATCATTTTTATGATATACGTTGTTAGCCAGGGGTGGCTTTTACAGCTTGTGAATTATTTTAGGGCAAGCAATGCTATGAAATATACATAAAATTTCGATAGTTACTCAAGGTACGGTCTAATTACGGTGAAAAATGAAAAAACTATCTTTATAATTATACACTCTCTTTCTTATAAAACAGATTTTCGTATGCGTAAGTGCATGGTAGGCGCATAATGTGACGTCTCGTTACATATCGGATTTCTCTGTCCAACAAACGATAGAAAAACTTCGTAGATTTGTGGCTTTTGGTGTTTGTCAAGTGGGAAGGAAAAGAAAAAATTGTGTACATTTTCAATTGTGGTAGATCCTCAAGTATTGGAGGCGAACAATCCCAGTGGATTTAAAAAAATCTGATAAGGATGAGTCATCAGGGGGTTAGCGGCACGTACATATTCACAAGCCCTAATTTTGTAATTTATTTATTTTTTATTTTATTTTCAAAGGTAAATCAACAGTTAATCTTTAAAATACAACTTAAATAAACTTCATTAAACTAATAACAGATTTACACATATATAATGGTTAGATATACAGACAGACAACAACATGAATTAATATTTACCATAGTGAGTGTCATGCGGTCGATTTCATGCTTGTCCTTAGTCTTGTGCTGGCGGAAGGGCGAGTGTCCTTTGAGCAATTTGTACAGCATGCAGCCGAAACTGAACCAGTCAGCCGATGAATCATATCCAGTGCCTTTTGACAGTACCTCGGGCGCCATGTAGCCATGTGTACCGCTGCAATAATCACGCGACTTCATACACATCTTTTAATTTCCTTATAGTACACCTTACCTACACGCCTTACGATGTACTGATGTGTCGCAGGATCATAAAATAAATATATAAAAAATCTAATAATGAAAAACGCATTCATGCACGGCAGGTACGACCCCGATTCTCCCTATTAAAAGACCAGTATCGAGACCACAACACCATTAACTTTATAAGTCGGTAAAACAAAGTTTTACATTTACCTTAAGAAAACCGGCCCTATCACGAGTGACATAAAAGCTATCTTAAGGTGTATACAATTATGAAAAGTCGTATAATATCGCAATCGCTAGGGATTTGATAGTGAAACGTAATACAAATATACAAATAAAAAATATACAAATATACGTATATACAAATCTAATCCACAGCCAGACTATTATGAATATCAAAAATATTAAAACTACTGTTTTTGATATTATTATAAATATATATGTTTTATTTCATAATCACTAAGTTTCTTAATTAAATCTAAAAGTTTGGTATGCATTATTATATTATCATGTGAGATTATATATTTTCTTTTATTATAATTTTTTAACTAATATGATTTTTGAGGTGTAAACATTAACTGAATTTACGTGTCAACGCCTGACATAATCGGGCATAATAATACCACAACAAGAAAATGGCAGACAGGGGCACCGAGCGTTGTCTCCCCGTCTCAGTGCGTTTTAAGTCGTTTGGCTTAAAAAAGAATAAACTCGACCTTATGAACCAAATATATGGTTTTTACAATGCTTCAGTTAATCCAGTTTTATATTTAAGAGATGACAACCCTAGGTATAAACCTTAATGTAATTCCGTGATAATATAGCCGCAGTCCATTAAAACTTGTTTGAAATCTATCAACCTCTCAACTAATCAGATAACGATATCACGGAAAATGGTGGGGCTTGTTTTGCCGTGATCCAAAATAACTGACAGTACATATTATTAATACTTTGCTACAAATTTAATAGGTTTTAGAAAGAACAGTAATCCTTACTAATTTTATAAATCGGAAAGTGAGTTTGTTCGTTTGTATGTTCCGCTTTCACGCCGTAACTACTGAACCGATTGCTTTGAAATTGCAGACGTAAAGATAAAAGTCCGGATTTAATAATAGGGTACTTTTTATCCCGGAAAAATCGACAGATCCCACGGGATGCGTAATAAAGGCTTCGCTCAAAAACTACTGCACAGATTTTCATGCGGTTTTCATCAATAGATAGAGTGATTCTTGAGAAAGGTTTTGCGGTGTTTTTTATCTCGGAAAAACGGATAGTCCCACGGGAAGCGCGATAAAACCATCGCGCCACAAACCGACTTCTATAGACCCAATCCCGAAATCCACGAGGGCGAAGCCGCGGGCAGAAAATAATTTTAAATGTGCGTTAATATACATTGAGAAATCCACATTGTTTTTTTGAAAAATTTAAAAACTATTCTAAAATACTTACACACTGGCGTGTGGCTTTTTCTTCGAGAAGTCGCAGGCGAGCCCCAGGTCTGATATTCTAACATGGCCGTGTTCATCCAGGAGTATATTTGCGGGTTTGAGGTCCCGGTACACTATATGTCGTTTGTGCATATGTTCTAAGCCTGCAAATGGAGCAAGATAATTGTTAACAACCAGCATTTTAATTTTCATAGATTAAAATTTAAAGCAGAACATGTTATGTCACTTGAAACATTGAAATATATAATATGTATTTGCATGTTTCATAGTATCAAAGTGTACATAGACTTCAATCAAGAGTACTCGTAATCGACAAGCGTGCATGAAAATATTGGTGAAAGTCGAGAGAGCTCGGGAAGTATGTTTTGATCGTAGCAAGTGGAAACTGTGATCTCTCCTAACCCCCACGGAAAAGAGGCGTGAGTGTGATGTATGTATAGACTTCAACCAATCTATAATATGTTAAAGTAAATGTGAAATGGGAGATGCTCCTTTTCCTCTTTGGATAGTAATTTATTAATAACATGCAACAGGATAGACTTTTGTGTGGTGCTGATTACGAAGACATTTGCTCCATATTACTTTCCCATGAATGCCGATTAAGGAAATTTATCGAAATGATAATGTGTCAAGTACCATAACAGTGGTAATAAACCCAAAAAGTGACAGTTTCTCACGTTCTCACTCAACTTGATTTGCAGATGAGAACAAGTGTGACCGAAGTTTTTTTCTGAAAATCAACAATAGTAAACGCATTTTTCAACATTTAGAGCGTACTCGTAGAGACATAACGTGGCAAACTAAAATAGAATATATATCCATTAACGCCATCTTTAATATTCCAGTAGCAGTTATTATTGCCAATCAGGAATATGTCTTCGGTATACCAATTAAGCTAATTTACTATTGAGGACACGTACTATACGGCGCATAGATGTGTGTTAGAGGATTGTGTTCGTTCGGACGAATAACTTTTCTTTCGTCACGTGCCGAATAAGAAATGTTAGGGTCAGTTTTGTCAGTGAAGGTGGGACGGAGAGAAGTTAACAAACAAGTATCCACCAAACTTTCCTGAATAGTATAAAATATTCTTCGAATAAGTAATTTATTGATATTTTGATCAAGTCTTTTAGAATGCCGTTTCTGAACGTATTTTAAAACAAAAATTGGCTTAAAGTTATCGTCCAAAAAAATTATAATCTAATCTGAAAACATTCAGAGTTGCCCAAGACCCAAGATAACATGGACGGATTGCGTGCAGAAGAATATTGATGCTAAGAATGTGGGCGTAGAGTTTAAGAAGATGAAAGGAAGAAAATAGTATATTATGATGAAGTTATAATGTACAGAGTGATAATAAGTATTACAAGCGGAGGCTATTATGAAATGTCTAATGAAAAAGATTATTCATTTAGTTAGACTAAGAGCTTTAATAATATGAAGATAGTTGTAAAAAATCCGGCAAAGCATGCATCGGACTGAGCTCTTTCTTCTTCCCAAATTTATTTTGATTCAATAAAATGGTTTGGATTACCTTATGCAATATCCGAAAATAAAGCTTTCATCGCTTTTTATAATGTTGATTTAGAAACTTAATTATTTACAGCTTCACGCAAGCGCAGACGTATTACGCATGCAAATCAAGTTCTCGAGTAATAAATAGTATATAAAGAATATTGATACACAAACGGACTACTACAGACTCTATAAGGATTCCCTATTGCAATGTAAATTACGGAACCTTAAATATTAAATGAAAACAAAATTTAAACGCAATTTATTAAAAGATGTAATATTGCACCACCCTTATTTCTTAATAAATTAAAATCCTTTGCAGTCAACAGGAGTCATACTTACCTAATATGACTTCTGCAGCATAAAACTTCATTTCCGCCTCATTGAACACACCGTGCTGAGAGAGGTGATAATGGAGGTCGCCGCCGTTCATCAAGTCCAGGATGAAGCATAGTTTGTCTGGCGTGTGAAAGGCGTACGTCATACAGACGATGAACGGGCAGTCCACCTGAAAGAGAAATGCAATTGTGATATTTTTCTGAAAGATCCCCTTACATCAAAATATCAAATGTTGAAAATAATCTACTTGCTTATTATGCGAGTTTTAGTGGATCATGTTATGATATTATATAAATATAACTGTTCTCACAATAAATACTGCTTTTCTTCATTCAATTCTTTTTGGAATTTTGATCGCATTTATTAGTTTAAAAACTTCATTCCTAATCCGCTGTATTATAAATATTTAAAAATATGTATAATACGGAAGGAGTGAAAGAAAATAGAATTGCAGTGTTTGTCTTGCACAAAGTGGATATAGAGCTGTCACTTATATTCAAAACACTTGGCTTATCGTCGTGCTATACCGTATATTCGTGTAACATACTATTAATTATTAATATATATAATAATACTCCGTCGTAACCATAGTTACAAATTCTTTTAAAGCTGTTACTCATAATAGGCAGAAATTTTATTAGGAAACAACAAAAAGAAATTACCTGAAATGAAAATCCCGTCTTAGATTTTATCGCGTATAATAAAATAAGACCTATGAAGGCCAGAACTTTACTGGATCTACGAGTACGACGTCTGGGCACTATTCATTGGTGTATATTGTTTAAAACCGTTAGAGGATAATGGGAGAAAGATAGTCAATTAAAATATTACTCGGTCGATGAACATACAACATGGACATCATCCGGAGTTAGTCATGGCTTGGTGGAGGTGTCATATCAATAGGAGTCGCAAAAATTCATATTTGTTGAAAAGAAGTAGACTTCTATCATTGTAAGAACTTGTTGAGAAACCTTTCAGCAATAAATTTTCTATATTCATATTTCTATTTGTATCATTGAGCTATGTACCGATGACTCTTCACCCAATTACAAGGGACGAACTACCCAAACTTGTCGAAACAAGCGTTTCTCACTCTAACTCCGTGTGTATTCGTGGTCAGAAAGATTAATGACTTTCTAAAAATATGTAGTTAGGTATTAATAAGATTTTATTAAGTAATAAAAAATTAATGCATTTTCTTCTCTAACAGAACTTATGGTCGGATTGCGTACTTGGCGCATTTATTCTGATCGGACACTTCATTAACGGCGTACTTTCTTTCATGACATTGCGGTCGAATCTAGACGATACCGGAAACCACAATAAAATTCTTTATGTGCAAATATGGCTACAGCTAACATATTACACGGCCATTTTGCGGTCCGTATTTTTCTCAGTATGACATCCGTATACGGTATAAAACGCTATAGCATGAATATTAATCATCAACACAATCTTTTTGTTATGGATACTCCTCTATGCAGTTTTTTCTTATGTTGATAGGACAACAATACCTCCAAATAACATGGACGACATAAAAATCTGATCAAATTAAGATCGACTTTTCATTCAATTAGCAGTTTAATTACTCGAATGTTAAACATATCTGGCTGTTAAATATGTTACTGTTTTAGGAAGTTGGCAATGCGTTTAGGTAATTAGGGTTGTGACGTCTAAGTTACACTTAATCAGATATACATTTACTCTTACCAGAATTAAATAACATCGATTAATATAATAAAAGTATCCATATTATAGAAAACGCGACAAAAGCGTTCAAGTGTCGCGCAACAGGGCAATAAAAATGCATAGCACCGTGAATTTCGTGTGGGGCGTCCGTAATGTGCCTCACTACAGTGCCGACCGCCACAAGAGAGCAAAGGTGATACCTAGATATCAAGAAAGACAGAGATAAGTAGTGTTAGCACGAGTCCCGTTGGTGTTATTTGTACGACACAGACGATGCGGCGCCAGCCCGACCACCAGACCGCTCGTAAAAGATAAGCTAACTTGTGAATTGTACTGTAGCGAGCTGCATTACACCGAAAGGGCACATACACGCACGGAGCTTTAGAATTATCGGCCTCACCGGATTCCTCATTATTCCTGAGATTTTATGCAAAAGCACAATATATACAATCTCACAATTTAACGTTTACTAAAATTGGATTGGCAAGAAATATATACAATTGGCTACATCGCGAACGTGAATCGAAAGACCTAAAATAGTGTCAACAATATTATCGTGCTCAAACACGGCTTACATTGCTCGATGTAACACACAATGTGAACAAGTATCAAAAATATCATTCCCAATTATTATATCAAATAGAATGAATTTTTCATATTATTAAATAAAATATAATGTAAGTTTGTTTTATTCAGATATTAAAAATGAATACGATCGCCTACTTTGACTAAATAAAGTGACGTATGTAGCCATGTTTCAAGTTGGAAACCGGCTTGGACAGATTAGATTTTTCTTATATTGGTTCCAATGTTATTTGCAAGGTTGATATAGTTATTTAACCATAGCTATAGTGATAACCCATCATGCAGAGACGCCCGCAGAAACGTAGAACAATTTCTTTTTATATTATATACGCTATAATATAAAATTAATGTTGTATTATAGCTTATTTATAGGATGCTATTAGATAAAGATGAAATATTAATATTATTAAATAAGTGCAGTTTGATACTAATGAGGCTTAGCGGACTCGTGATGAATTAGAAGATCTAAGCGTTGTGGAAAGAAAAGCAATTCATGGACATGAACGGTTCTATAAAAATCGTCGATACTGTAGTTTGTTCTGTAGCAATAATTATGATGGCTCAATTTTAAATCTTGTTTACATTTTTGGGATGAATTAAACAATCATTAATTTAAAATATAGTTTTGTGTCTTTAATATAAGACTACAGATATACTTTTAAACAATTTAAAAAGTACCTACTTCCCATGTCGAAAATAGAAAGTATTGGATAAAATTTTTGCATAATGTATAAATTAGGAATCAAACATTAGGTAATATCTAACAAGAGCTCATGAACACGACAACGTTCCGGGTCAACCGGGTTCGGGATTTGGCTCTGAGTATTGCAGTTTCCATTATACGCCTGTTACTAAAACAAAACTAATCTCACATCGTCACCTTTTTTTTTTTTTTGTTTCCCTGAGGAAAATGCATTAAATTGCATACCCGGGCTGAGGCGAGCCGGCGGTTATGTGGGGCTCTCCTCCCCAGAAGGGGGAGGCCTACCCACTAAAAACCTCAGGGATGGCCTTCCTCAGGCATGTAGGGAGCCCGGGAACATCAAGCCCCTTCCGGGAACCCCCAGCCTCCGCTCCCCTATCTAGAGGGGAACCCTCCTCGGGGGAGGCTACTGCCTCCCCCGGTCTCCTCCATCGACGACGCCCCCCGGCCACGGAAGGGGCGTGGTCCATCCCGGGTCGCCGTAGCAGTCGCGACTTCCTCGCGCCCGCCGGCGACCCGCGGCGGCGGCGCCGCAGCTGTGCTACCGAGCCCGGCGCCGCCGCCTTCTTCGAGCGGGATCGGCCATCTCCCGACCCCGCTCGGCGGCCTCCTTCTGGAGCATCACTGCTTCACAGAAGGAGGCCACAGCCCTCCAACCTCCCTCGTCCGCCAGCATTGCCGCAATCAATGCCGGCGGAGACAGATCTCGCCCGATGTCTGCGACCAAGACTCGGCGCTTGGAGGCCCACGCGGGGCACTCCGCCAGCGTATGCTGGGCCGAGTCGAGGTCGGATGCGCAGTGGTGACAATGTGTCGATCCCTCCCGTCCTATTCGACACAGATACTCACCGAAGCAGCCGTGCCCGGTGAGTATCTGAGTCAATCGGTAAGTGACCTCCTCCTTCCCGTGGAGCCTCACATCGTCACCTATTATGATGTTCCTCAAAAACTTAATTTGATGGCATTTTATCGATCGATAAACATTCCAAATATCTTTTTTACGTATAACATTTATTTTATTAATTGTATTTCCTATTTACATTGAATATAGTTTCAACAGAAATTAGTTCTTCAAGATAATAGTGTATTGTTTACGTAGAAGGTATCGATTCGATATCATTCGAAAAATCTATCCATAGACTCCAGTTTTTACATACGCTACTTCACAGATCAGATATAATATTATACACTGGACCGAAAAAAACAAATCACTAGATTATATTCATTCAAGCATGGTCATATTCAAACTTTCATAATTCTGCATTATCCATATAACAGGACCTATGCTTGTTTGTGGTAATAAAGACGTACAACCGATTAAAGAATCTTAGTTTATGATAAATGTACACATTTGATGTATCCATTAACGTAGAAAATTATTGACATATGACATATTTATAATCCCGTTCGTGCAGCCGACTGTACTTATTTAAATTTGTGTAATATGTTATTATATTATTATCTTCTATATGTTACTTTATTATACTAATATTGGCATGTGATTTATTTTAAAATTTATTATGCACTTCAAAATAAACTTTCAACAATTTCATGTCACATTTCACTGGCCGACGGTAGAAAATGCTTTAAGGATTAAGTCTGTCTTTAGTACACCTTTTTATTGTTGCTTAAAATAAATATGTAGAAGTTGAAAAAACCTTTCAAATCCTTGTAATTGAACATTACACCTCTTCAATGCTGTGGGAGTTATTTACTGAGAATCGTTCCTGGATTGAATATAACCTGGAATGAATGGAAATAGAAACCAGCAGCTAGTTACCGGTGTAATGATGGAATTGTATCACTAGCAAACTTCAGTTCGAATGCAATGCGTAAACACCAGGGCGGTGTCAACCTCGCCGAATTACGTACATGAACGCTCGACAAAGCACTAGGTATACGATACGTCGTGTTTCCACGCGAGCGCGGCTTCAGGGACACTCGTTGGCTTTTAGAATATTACTAGACGAATGAACAGCATACTCACATTTCAGTTTTAGTACGAATATCTAAACGTGAGTCCGAGTTCGATTGAACGAGCAACGAAGCAACGAAGAAGTGTAACAAAATTTATCTTTACTCAATATTTGAATAGATTCGTATCGTATACCTATTACTTCATTAATTTCTTAACCAAACGTTTCTAATTTGTTCCATTTATTCAGTATTTCAAGAAGTGCAAGAATCTTGTCAGAATTAAACGACGTGCATTTCCCAGTTTAGAACATTGCAGTAGTTGTTAAAGATAAACTGTCAACATATAAGTATAAAATTAAAATCTACAATAACAAAAATTATAAATGTCCTCGAAATCTGTGAATCCAAGTAACACTGATATTGATGGCGAATACTCATTCTACCCATAAAGTTGTATCAACACTGTTTATTGGATACACATAATCCAATGTCGATAAAAATTATCACTGGCGTCAGGATACGCCTATAAATCTATGTTTGCTTAAGTCAAGTATAAAAATGACCCAAGGAGTAATAACATGTTTGCCTATAATTCTATATGTTGGTATTTATTCTACTACTAGCGACCCGCCCCGGCTTCGCACGGGTGCAGTGAAAAAATGGTTATGGTGGGTTATCCCTAAGAGATAGACATATACCATCGCGGACTTTTTTGTGGATTTTTGTATGTTGTACAATACTGTAGTACATTATTTTGGTCTATCTCGTAGGGTTCAGCCAGCGTTTGCAATATAAGCGCAAAAAAACGTGCTTATTTACGACATCACATTAGAAACCTTTAAATTTATCAGTGTTTCTCTACTATATTATGCATTTATTATACATACAAACCTTCCTTAAGAATCACTCTATCTATTAAAAGAAACCGCGTCAAAATCCGTTGCGTAGTTTTAAAGATCTAAGCATACATACGGACATACAGCGAAAGCGACTTTGTTTTATACTATGTATTGATACTTCAATATAGACGTTAATACTATATTAGTATATAAATAATTTAAAATGATTACATTAAAAAGTTACGGGACTTAAAATAATATTTTTGTAATAATCAGTCGGGTGATAAATCTAGTAATTTTTTTGTAAATATGTCTTTGTTGCAGGAAGAGCCTATAAATATAGGATATCTAGACTTCTTTTTGTTATTTTACATGGAATAAGGTTCATATTTGTATAATACTAGAATCGTGGTTAGTATTATACAAATATGAACCTTATTCCATGTACGTAAGGAAATTACAGCACCTGTCAGAAACGCATTCTCTTAGCGGCTGGAGTGTATAAAACCGCCCATCTGGTAGTAAGTGACAACAAGTCACCTATAAAACACGTGGTTCCCATGAGGCCTGCAATAAATATGGAACCCCCACAAGTTACAGTACGTAGTAAATTCACAGCATCGCGAACACATCTAGTTGTCTGCCTCCGATTTTCTCACTCTTGCCTTAAAAAGTAGCAGGCATTGAGCATCGCGAAGCCCAGTGCGCATGTTTGAACTAAACGCAGTGAAAATTTAAACTAATGTTACGACAAATTTAATGTTTAACTATATAGTATTACAGACTTTACAGACACACAATTAAATTCATTTCAGTGTATTCATACAAAACATATTTATTGGCATTCATTAAAACACAAATCAATAAAAAACACATTGATACATGATAACATGATACCTGTTATTGACACAACTTTTATATTGAGGGGGTGAAAAAAGGTAGATAATAATGCTTTCATAAAACAACATGCGGTTTATTAAAATAACAAAATAGCCACAAGTTCGATTTTATAATAAAAATGTATAGGAATCAAACTCAACGCAAAATCTAATTCTTTTCAGTTAAATTAGCTGAGCAATGTACATCCCGATCCCATTTCGTTTATAGTTTAGGGTCACGCACAAACCATGAGCTTAAATTATGTTTTATACGATCCAAAGCTCGTCATGGTGGTGAATAAGGATAAAATAAAAAACATAACAATCAGTTGGAAATTGTAAAACAAAATGCATCGGAAGCGGAGTGAGCCGCAACAAATCGAGGGCAATCCAATTCGTTTCAGTCCAATTGACTGGGCATCGTACACGTCCCCGATAATATAAATCGTATATAGTTTAAAGTGCAGGCACACCTAGAGCATAAATTAGAACGTATGAGATGGATTACTAGATACGATATGGAGTTCCTTAACCTGTTATCCAACTAAACCTATCTCCGTTATTATATCCAACTAAACCAAAAAATTTTAACTGCTTCCAACATTCTAACTAAGAATTCCGTTTCGAATATTTATGTATATATAGTATCAAATATTTAATTATCGACGTAGCCAAAGATCCGAAATGGGCATTTAAAGGCACAGAACATAAAAAAGTCCAATTAATCACTAAGGTAAAATACCGACCATAAAGACTACCAACACTTAAAATTTGAACATAACAAAAACTCGTTGATCACCATGGCATAGTTTACCAAATGAGCCTTTTTTTTTGTTCCCCCTGAGGAAAACGCAGCTGTGCTACCGAGCCCGGCGCCACCTCCTTCGAACGGGATCCGCCATCTCCCGACCCCGCTCGGCGGCCTCTTTCTGGAGCATCACTGCTTCACAGAAGGAGGCCACAGCTCTCCAACCTCCCTCGTCCGCCAGCATTGCCGCAATCAATGCCGGCGGAGACAGATCTCACTCGATCTCTGCGACCAAAACTCGGCGCTCGGAGGCCCACGCGGGGCACTCCGCCAGCGTGTGCTGGGCCGCAGCGGCAGCAGGGCAGGGCAGCAGCGGCAGGTACTTAATGTACGGCCCCACCGGGACCACCGCGTCACCCACCCGGATCCGGCAGCTGGGTGGTTCCCGGCGCCTCGGAAGGCCGTGGAACCATATTACCAAACTAACCTAAAACTTGACTTCCAGTATGACCAGTAAATTAGTCTTAATAGTCTGTTTATTTTTATCTCTAAAACTAAATTCATTCATTTACATGCAAACGTCAAGAATTCAGGAGATAGTGCAGTATTTTCTTGTTCTCCTTTCATGTTCTTCGAATAGGGGAACAGCATAAAGCTGAAGAACAACATACCCATCACGCTGCAGAGTTCTCGAGAACCACTACGAATCATCTCGCACACAGGTTTAAGGACTTTCAGCTTCCTAAACTAGCAAAATTTTGAAACGGTCACAATTACACTACATTCATACGAAATGTTTAACTTGATTTCGTCGAGGGCTCTCAAACATACCTGTCTCTCCAGATGTGCTAAATACACTAACGATACATGAAAGTATTGCAATCAATATACGAAAACGCCACAATATTAATGTTATCCTTCGGAACCAAAACTCGACAATGATATGGCTCCATCAGAGTGTGACATAGCCGATTTTATACCACTGAAACACACACCACACTTGCGTTGAAGGATGTTTTGTTTTTATTTCTTTAATTTTATATTTATTCTCCACAGACTCATGGTCCGTGCCATATTATATCAACCACAAAGTATATAATCCATACATAATAGAAAAATTAACTTAGACCTTCGTTGGAAATTGGCCAAATGCTATATTTTATCGATTTTAATGTATGGATCAGAAAGTTGGACCTTAAAGCAACATTTAATAGATAAGTTAAGAGCCTTTGAGACGTGGTTCTATCGAAGAATATTGAAAATCAAATGGACAGATAAGGTAACTAATGAAAGAGTTCTGAAAATTATAGTTAAAAATTTTGAGTTAATTCAAACTATCAAAAAGAGAAAAACAGCTTACTTTGGACACATTTATAGAAATAATAAATACAATTTAATAAAACTAATATTGGAGGGCAAAATTGAGGGAAAAGGAGGAAGGGGTAGAAGAAAAACATCATGGTCCAAGAACATAAGAGACTGGTTGAAAGTGGGGAGTACAGAAAAACTAATTCGTATGACTGAAGAGAGAGGGACGTATAGACGAATGGTCGCCGACCTCCTGGATGGTGAGGGTACCTGAAGAAGAAAATATATTTTTATGCTTGGAGTTTAAAGGATTGGGCATCAACATATTCTCGCCCATCTTCCGGAGCGTCTGAATAATAGCAAGGACTATGCTACCAGTGTCTCTGCGAGATCAAATCAAATATTGTGAATCCGCAGAAGAACAGGGTCAGGTACATAATTCGAAGAACCTGAAATGGCAGTGGCCAAATAACATTGGCTCGCAAGACTGATGATCGTTGGAGCAGCAAGGTTTCAGAGGTATTTCAGGAAACGCACCTTTGGTGACTACAAGGTGTACCTACAAAGATTTGGTGAAACTCACAAGAAGGCGATGAATGACAGCAGCGCAGATCAATCGGTGTGGTGGTCTATGTCTAGTAGTATGAATTATTTTTTTAATCAGATTTAGTTTGCAATTAGGCATCCACAGCTCTTAGTTTGTCCACGTCCTAAATCGATATGTATACGATGATATGACACCAGTATTTATTGTGCTGAATCAAAGCAAATTGCAATCAATAGCCATTCAGATTTCACTGTCACTAGGCTGTAAAATGCTTAATTGGCGTATGTTATGAGCTCAACTCTGGAAAAATTTCTTTGGATCTTAACCTATAGCACTCACTGAAGTGGCCCCATATCTAGGATGTGATGATCTAGACATCTAGATGGACAATTCCAACTTACGAACACAGGTGTAAATAATGAAATCAATAACTATCCAGTAATTTAATCAACAGAGGTGTCAATTATCCATACGGAGAAACAGTATAAAAAGAATCACAACGAAATATCAAATCCCTTATCCAAAAACTGGATAAGGAATAAAAGAGTCATAAAGGAAATTTGTTATCATTTCGAACATTTTACATACGTTTAAATTTTTCGTAGTTTTCAGCTTTATCGGATACTGCAACAAATAGTTAGGTGTAGTTAGGTTTTAGAGTTACACTAAATTGAAAGTATTTGCCTTATTTTTTTATAGACCTTATACCTGAATGTTACGTCACCTCATGGAAAATGAGTCAATACTTTGACTAGATTCCTAACAAATGAAGTTTAATTATTATTCTTAATCAGAAGGCTCTGCAAGTGACCTCAGATTTAAAGCCTTCAAAATCTCTCAGTTTTACAAGATACCATGGATATTATGGTGAAATTTAGGTAACATTCCTCTAGTGATTCAGCATGTGTATAAGTTCTAGTTCTTATAAGTTCTAAATGTAATCAAAGAGTGAAACGAATTAAACAAAATATATTAGCGTGTACTCATTATAAAATTAAAATAATCGTAATTTGTAATCGAATAATGAACTATGTATGCAACTTAATGCATTTTCCTCAGGGGGAACAAAAAAAAAGGACTGATCACAAAGTATAGCAGCGATGGCCAACCAGACGAAAGTGTTCGTCCGATCAATGGCAGCTCTAACACAATATCTACATGAAAAATAATACAATCGCATGTTAGCGCATCTGAATGAAAGGGCGCACTGACCCAGAGCAAAACACATCTGAAGTAAAATCTCATAGCATCGTAACTTGAGCATATAATTATACCTACCTCATAGTTACGACACGGCCTTTTGCGTCGAGTTTGCGCACTAACGAGGAGATTCCTCCTTAACCCACTTTGTTGAGTATAACAAATTCGGAACCCCACTGCGTTTAGACATCGACTCTCGAAAAGAGTACAATTTAGCGCAGGCCATTGCCATCCCGCTTTATGAGTATTGCTCGCATGAAAAAATCAGTTACGTGCGCGTCATTGCCCTTAAGGCCAATCAGGTTACATAAACGATAAATAAAACGGCGAAACTTTTATATCCGTGAAATGACAAACTATCAAGTTTTAAATATCAAACTCTAACCAAAGAGGCTAGTATGGTCTTCGTACCCGAAAAATCCTTTTAAAATTACTAATACTTTATATTATTTATATAAGTAAAGATGATTAAATATGTGTATCCGGTCGCAATGTCTAAGAAATTTACTTGTATTTACTCGTTTAGTAAATAACTTGTAAAACTCCTTATATTAAATGCAAGACGTAACTAATTGACTCGTTTTTAATACATATTATTTCGTAAAATATTTTATTCCCACCACATACGTATATAGATTACTTTATTTAATCTGCGCCGAAAAGTAAATACAATACCCACACGACAAATACAATCAGAATTACATCGGTTAAACAAACGAATTCATGTTTCGTGAACAGTTTTTGTATTAATGGAAGCGGCAGATGTTTCCGATTTACTAAAGTAAACACAGTGGTTTCACCTGGGTCATGTATTTTTAAACCGAACGTTATAGCGTCGTCGATGATATCATAATCATCAATGAGCATTTATTTCGGAACCTGAACGTTTAGAAAATGAATTTTATCGATATCAAAATCTATATTTACAATGGCAATATTCGTTGGGATCATTGACAGAGATACATTAAAGCCGTTACGTGCGAGGCATGGAGTTTTGGGTCGAAAACGTAGAATTGACCTCTTTGAGCCTGTTCTGGTGATAAATCATGGTCGAAACGGATCTGAATAGATGCGTTTGAGCAGTAAGAGCGTATAGATGTTAAATAAAGTAATAATGTAACATTGTGATTGTTAAACATAACGATTCTGTTGATATTTGGACGTAATTTATTAGGGGAATTAACCAACTGGACACAATTGCTTATAATAAGATACCATATTAATAGGTTCGTCAATACGAACCAATTAATATGATAGAAATGGTTTATTCCATTTTGATTTTTGATTGCAAATCACCTACCCCTATATCCCACGGTATAACCAGACTCAACAAGAATTTTATTTTATTACTTTATAGGATCAACTGAATTAGTACCACCCTGTTTTATATCACAAGCTAAATGTATAATCTATATATATATATATATAAGAAACAAATATCACGACAAATGATGATTATAACTCTCATAAAGAAATAACTGGAATTAACCTACTTTTACAATACCTACACTATATCAATAGCAAAGTTGTTCAATGTCTCAAATTGGGTCATGATTCCGTTTCCGTAACCGACCGCTCTATACAATACAGGTACGAAGAGAGACAAAGTTTTCAAAGCGTATTAAGTGCATTATTTTAACGTTGTATTAACTTATTATTTAACTTTACTATTATATTAACTTTATTTCTTACATTTGACGTAACGTGCAATACAGAAATCGTTTTTGCGTTATCAATGACTTAATTAATATAATGTTTTCCGTGAAGCTACATATGGTGACATTTGTTTATCACAGAGTACATACTCGTGCATATGTAAGTAGTATAATAGTGGTTTCAATGCATAAAAATATAGTTAAGCTTACATTGAATGTACACACTCCAAAACATCTGAACCACCTGATTCCCTTTACGAAAAAAATATAGAATATAGGTATTTAGATATAAGAAAAATATTATTATTTGTGGAAGTGCTTGTATGTTTTATGAAATGATTATTTACGATTACGAACGAACTTCCACCACTATAAAAATCAAAAAACAACCCCATGTTGCATTCCTGAGCCCGAATGAGGTTGCCAGTTAGGTATGAGTAATGGATAACACACTGTGAATCCAATACATAATACACTGTTATGTATAGGTTTAGAGTATAGCGTGGTGGCCACATGCCAGCAGGCACTGGGCAAGCTCCAAAGACTGGCCTGTATGGCTATAACAGGCGCCTTTAAAACAACTCCCACGGCGGCGCTAGAGCGTTTCTTGGATTTAGAACCACTACATCTCAACGTACAAAGGATGGCTACAACGGCCCTCTACAGACTAAGCATGACAGGACTGTGGAGAGCCGACGGGCCATGTAGAGGACACACGACTTGTGAGCAACAAAGAGGACCTCTGTCGCTGACTATGACCAGCGATAGAATGTCATCCAGATTTATATTTAGGCGACTCTTTGTAGTACACATTCCAACAAGAGAGGAGTGGGATAAAGGGCTGACTTCCCCAAAAAGGAACAGCATGATCTGGTACACGGACGGATCTAAAATGAAGTCTGGTACAGGGGCAGGAGTATACTGCAAAAATACAGAGATATCAATAAGTATGGGCAAACTGGCAACCGTGTTTCAAGCTGAGACATACGCCATCATTGCCTGTGCCCAGGAGAATCTAGAGAAACGACGTAAAGGTCTCAATATCTATATTCTTAGCGACAGCCAGGCAGCACTCAAAGCATTGTTGAGTTATAGAGTAGACTCTAGACTCGTAATGAACGCGATTAACGTGCTAAATGAACTGGGTAGAACAAACACAGTAAACCTAGTTTGGATACCAGGACATAAAGGTTTATGGGTAACGAAAAAGCGGACTCGCTAGCAAGACTTGGATCGGAAACACCTCTGGTGGGACCAGAACCGTTTGTTGGAGTCACGCCCAAAATAGTGGGCTCATGCCTCAGAGCCCATACACAAGAAAAGCACCAGAAAGAATGGGCCAGTCATAAAGGAATGAAACATTCAAAACTGTTCATGGGCATGGACAGCTGGCTTAAGTTCGCACTGAGCTCAAGCAGACCTCAAACTCGCCTGGCACTAGGTGCCTTAACGGGCCACTGGGGTACAAGGGTCATGCTGCATAGGATGGGTCATGCTAGGATCAAAATGTGCAGGGCCTGCAAGGTTGAAGAGGAGAGCATGGAGCACATATTGTGTCATTGCGATGCTCTGGCCTGCAGGAGACTAAGGCTAACGGGAATTGGTTACCCAAGACCGGAAGACTATAGGACCATATCGCCTAGGACCATCGTCAGACTCATGGTTTCGATAGATTGGACTAGTGACGAGGGCCACGCAAGCTAGATAGCACACCACTAACGACACATGGGGTAGCACAAAAGACCCAACAAGGGTCGAAGTGCGCAAGCTCCCGATGGGAGCAGCCCCGCTCATAAGATAAGATAAGATAGCGTGGTTGTACCTATAAGATTTGCCAGCAGCCGATGGCTATCACGCGTTAGTGTATATATCGATATGATATATACACTGATATATCGATATGATATATACACTAGATATATCGATATCTAAGGCACCTATTACAGAATAAGCAAATCTGGTGAGGTACAGCTCGAAAGGGATAACGTTATATGGGTTCAATAGGAACATCCCTTTACAACTCCTCAAGCCGCTATTTGAGTTTAAGTTTTATTTAGAATATGAACCAGTGTTGTAGGTTTTACAATGATATATCTAAATAAAATGTGGTGCATTAGATATCGATTTATCGCTATTGTGTAGTGATGGTATTAATTTTTATTAACGGAAGTAGCCTTGGAAAAAGCAACAGGCCCATATCGAGTTTTAGCACTCGCAATGTGTCATAGCCACATTGCCATGTTTTTGTAACTGGATCGCTGGGGATGATGCCCGATGAATTAGTGATGATGAGTCTTAATTATACTTAAATGTTATTATTAAACAGCCATAAGTTTTACTATTTCAAGGTTCGATTTTTTATGTGTTTCGCTACCTATTGTATTTTAAACAAATGTAATTTGAATCTTATAAAATTATTATTAAAAGACATGTTCCCATTTAAAAACCGGCAACGCATCTCTATGTCCTGTAGTGTTGCGGAAATCTCGATCGAAGCTAATCGCTTAGTATCAGGTGATACCATTTACCGTTTGCCTCCCTACAACATAAAAAACAAATAATCAGATATTGTGGAGTAGAAATGAAAAAAAAATATTACAAAAAACATCGTAATTTAAGTAAAATTGTGACAGACACACGACACAGTTGATATGTTATTTTTTTTCATTTAGCATGCTTTTCTGCTTTCACACGATGGAGTTTCAAACGATTTCACTTATCAGACCAAATTAAGTTAGCCTGTGAAAACACCCATTGTGTTACGTACGGCGTGTGATACCAATATTCAAGTCTAATTACTATAATTTGATATCAATCTTATCGCTTTAATGATTAGTATTTCTATCACATGCAAATTAGGACGCGTCTCCACTTCTGAAAATCGGGAAGTCTCGCGTAAATCTGAGCGCTGTCTTCAATACTTTGCCTCGTATGAAAACTTTCGTGTTTACCAAGATAACTAGCGTTGCCAAGCGTTCTGATTTGTGCGAGACTCATGGGAAAAGTCAACTGGAAAGTTGCTTCAGTCCTCATATTATATTCCTGCGTGGAGGTTATTCAAGGACATGCTTTCAGAAATGTATTACCAATGTGGCGTATTGAGACCATGGTCGCGAGCTTTTACATATTAGTAGCTGATTAAAGTACGATAGATAATAATCGTATATGAAAGATCTGTTAGGCATGGGCTCCGGTATGGTACCCTGTAGTACATACGATTTCTGCTAGTTTCTAAGCAAATGTAAAATTCCCAACCACAGTGTCGTTGCATACTTGTGACACAAGATGTAAAGTCACGGTACCCAGTACAATATGGTAATTTATGTGTTAACATCAAAATATACGCGAGATAAACCTGAAATTTATTGCATTTTAATGTGATTAGATGCGGCCTTCTCGTTCAATACAACAACGATACATCAAAAACAGCTTAACCAATTTATTGTTAACCTATATAGTTTCTTATCCGTCAAGAAAAACGGAATGACCATCAAACATTAACATTTGAAATATATATAGGAAAAATATATAGGAAAAAGAATAAAAGATAAGATAATCTCTGTTTTAGAAATCCTGCCTATTCCGCAGTTAACAGATCACCTTACTGTAATGTGCCTACGAGCCAAAGGCACTATTAAGTTCGCCGGGTCAATATCATAAGTTTTAAATCAAACCAATATAGCAGCTATAAGTTTCAAACTCATAATATATCCGCCATAAGCTTGAAGCTTCAATAATGTAATCGCTTTAAAATGATGCAAATCTAACTACATAATACAACTTGTTAAATATTATTTTCAAATCTCACTAAAGAAACGGTTTAATATTAGTTTCAAATCTCACTAATAGAATGGGTTTAATTTTAGTTTCAAATCTTACTAATATATCCTTTATAATTTGGTTTGTATACCAATGATACTGTTAAAAAGTTGTGACGTATCAAGTTACTGCAATAAAAATAGTGTCGTGAAGTTAACGCCCACATCTAATACGATCCAATAACAAACAGTGGTTTCAGATTTGCTATCGTTGCCGCATGATATCCAGTTATTGCCGGCCTTAAAAATATCTAGATTCCAATTCGGCGTCAATATTTTATATTGAACATTTCATGTTGCAAACAAACATAAAAATAGATTTGGGTCATAAAAATAAAATTAGCGGTCCCTCGTGTCTTTACGTATCTCATGATGTAAATATAAAATCAAATACATTGAAAACTAGATGTCATTTAAAATATTCATTTGCACTGGCTTCTACACACAAAACAAAATCATAAGTTTCGTTTTACTGTTACTTTTGTCTTTCATGATTCATTACCAAAACATTTTTCTTATTGGATTTTTTGCTATTTGCAGACAATCGTTAAATGGATTCAGTTCATAAAAATACACTGACACGTTAGAAAAGTATAAATCAATGAATAATGTACATAATCAATCATGACCAAATCAGAAAAATACACAATAACAAACTTTATCACATTATCATTTCATATGCTTTAGACCACTTTATATTTATTTTTCCCATAGGCTAGAAATATTTTCCCGTAATGAAACTTGTCCCAATATCTCAAATTTTATAACTTGGCTCAAACTATTCCATAGAACCAAAGGAAATTTCAGCAATTATCTCAAGCAATTTGTATTCTTGACTACGCTATGTATTCGCTTTCATAACTTCAACACGGTTTGTAGAAGACACAGGTTTAATTTTTTCTTTGTTATATGGTGAATTACAGTTTTTAAAAACCTATATATATTAGACGCAAGCAAAAAGTTCACAAGTTTAGATATCCCTAGTTAATATATTAGACTTACTATATCAAGTGTTGCAGACAGTAATCAGAATCTCATTAAAAACTAATATTGAGAGCGTTTTCATTAATTACCGAGCTAGTATTAAACGAGAGGCGTCTAAATGAAACGACGTCGTTGCTGCTATCAACAAGTAATCAGGGACAATAAAGGACCGGACACATTGTGTCGAGCCGCAGCGGAGTGAATTGGTTGCATCGCAAATTGATAACGTATTAACCGAGTACATTTGATCGAGTTACTCTCCAAATTTGCTCCGAACGATTTTTCTAAATCGTTGACGAGTATCCCAGCCGCCCCAACAAGGGCGGAAGTATACACATACAACGTCCCCACCACTCCAATTCTTTAGAACCAAAAGAAAAAGGTTGAATGACAGTGTTTAATTGGTAACAATTCGATATAAATTGTTAAGAACAAGCTAGATACTTAATTTTATTTTACAAAATACAGACAAGTCTACGATGAAGTCAAAGATGTAGCCGAAACTATACCTTTTAGCTCACTTAACTTATATTCCACAAATTGGGAGCAACTAGCAACGATTCCTCTATTTTGTAATACAGCGGAATTTTCATATGCTAGATAAATCATAATGCATTTATAACATTATAATTTAACGCTTCAAAAACGCTTTAAACGCTTCTGAAGTGTTTAAACGTAAATCCTTTAGATCTAAGATCTAATAAACATCATCAAAATCGTAACACAATGTGCAAAATACAATATTGTAAGAATACTCAATTTACAGGACTTAAACGGGCCAACATCAGTGAAAATTAGGACTTCAACGTCTGGATAGATGTTAAAGAGGCCATACCGAATATTAACCGCAAGAAAAAATCACCCCGACAAGATGCGACTCCTGAAGAAGCTGCTCAAGTGGTTGCACTACTGCAATCAGGTATGCGACAGTCTGATGTTGCACGGCAGCTGCACTTAAGCCGCTTTGCCGTTCGCCGAGTATTCCAACAGTTTCAAGAAACCGGGGACGGGGTTTCAAGAACGTCAGAAAGAAACGAGTTTCATCGTGACAACTTCTATAAGAAATCTCGTGGGCAAGAATCGCTGACTGCTAACAGATATATATAGGAGGTCCTGGAGTGGTTTTGTTGAAGAAATCCTTTTGATGCATGATAACGCCCGTTGCCATACTGAAGTCATTGTAAGGGACTACCTTGAACAGGTTGGGATTCCCGTTATGCAGTTGGCAGCAAGAAGTCCAAATCTTAACCGATTGAGCAACTCTGAAACGAACTAAAACGGCGAACACGAACACGAGACCACGCCCCAGCGACCCCACAGAACCTCCAGGATGCTACCATTGAGGAATAGAAAAGCGTTCCTCAAGATGTGATTCGGGCAAGAACCTTATGTTGCTCCCAGGTTTTGATTAAGGTGTAATAATGTTTATTTCATGGCTTATTTCTTTTTATTAAAATTGTCCTTAAATAAACATTATTTGTGAATGTTACTTGTATTTTTTTTTTAATTAATAACCCAGAAAGATACCTGTACCTACCTTTTCTATGTCCAATAAAAGGTCACTAAACGTACTTTATATTTCGGTAGGATGTTGTTAACTTTTGGAAATTGCAGGTGAAAGTTATTTTAACTGTCGTACGATTTTTATTATAGCACTGAATTTATTACGAGCAATATAGAAATATCAAAAGGTCTAACTGTAAAGTTTGACAGTGATGTCGACAATACATGTGCTCCACGTGCAGGTGTCTGAACTCAATTACGTTTATTACTGATGGACGGAACCTGTTACAATCGGAAGTTGCAGATAAAAAAATCAAAATAATATTTATTCAACGTAAGCCTTTCAGAAGCTTTCACAAGGCAAGGCCTAACGAGGCCTTGTCTGGTTTTCTCGAGAAAGTTTGTAGTTATTAAATAACGTGTAGTAATTTTATATATGTTTATTTATATTTGGTCCATAGCACCACGGATTACTGTGTCGCTTTTAAATTCGCGCCGGTGCTAAATGTGTGCATAGGGCTAAACGCACTTACTTACCCCTGTGCTGACTAGAGAAAGCATGATCCGCTCGTTCAGCGCGAGCGTCTCACCCTGCTTCATCTTGATGCGTTTCTTATCGAGGCACTTCATCGCGTACATTTTACCTGTATCCGCTTTCCGACAACCGTATACCTGGACGAAATAAAAAAAAAGTCAACAAAACAATAAAAATATAATAGGAAAATTATATCTGTGACACAGAAGAGGAAACTGTCAAGAACTAGTAAAGATAAAACAAACACAAATCTATTAATTTTGTCAATATTGATGTTAAAAACCATGTTGAAACTGACTAATACGTCAACTCGCGACTCAAATCTGTAGTTCAATTATTTCATTCCTTATTACGACGCAACAAGTGGATTTTGTTTTTATTCTTTGTGGATTTGAATTACTTGTGGATTTAAAAAAAAAACGCAAGAAAACTTTTCGTCTTGATCACCTCTGTGTAGTGATTTGTGCTCACCTCTCCAAAACCTCCCCGGCCGATGATACGGTGTACACTGAAGTCGTTCATCGTTAATGCAATATTTAATTCTAAATTTTTCCATTGGCAAAACCTTGTATATTTATCACTGAAAATAATAATTATGGTTAGTATGAATGAAATATTATTACTATAAGTGTATGACACTATATTTATGACACAAGCAACTATTGGCCACAATACAAAAGTTGATTAGCTAAAAGTTGATGAACTGACAAACGTCTTATTATTAAATACTTTTAACGGATATTCTTTTCCTACATTTGAAAATACGAATCGAAAGGAAACTTGATACAAAAGAAAAAAGTACTAATGAAAAAAGACTGTTATTTCTCTTACCTTTCTAAGAATTTTTTAAAGGGCTCTCCTCGTAGATGTTGAAATATTTCTTCTATGTAAGGCTACAGAACAAAAAGCAAAACGTTAAAATCTATTTAATAAGATAACGTTTCAAATAATGTGCATATTTCAAGATTATGCAATATAAATTTTCTCAATACCTCAAATAAATTTGGTGGTACTTCGTGCTTCATTAAATATTTTTGTACATGTGCTACGCATTCTTTAGAATAATCCTGTAACAAAGTGAAGGAAAAAGAATCTCGCTTTAATAAAATCACATTTAACACGCTTTCAAGCATAATACGCTACATCAAATCAGTCTCTGATACTTGAAGAATATTTTCATCTTAGCAGGTCCTAATTCTAACTTTACATAGAAACAGGTCAATCACGTAGATGATATTGAATATAAAGGAGAAGCAACTCCGATTTATCTGATTTGTAACTCGGTATTCAGTATACACATCAAAGGATTTCGAACAGTAACTGCTTTATTGGCCCAACGTGTCGGCGACGTACAGCCAGCTTTACAATAGCCAGCATGTCTTGACATTTGCAGGAAACTAACTTGTACGTCAATCAACGCGAACATCCTCAATAATTATTTATTAACAAAATTAAATGAAATTAAAATTTTAGAAAGTTAATTTTTAATTTTTAGATAACGAGTCAGTTAATCTCAATGATTAGCGTCTTACGCTATGTATCTTATTTAGGTACAAGTGAAGACACACTACACAAAAGTTAAATTATATTGACAATGCATCAAATGACAGTCAAAATCAAAAATCAAGTGTTAATGCTATTTTTAACAGCGACTCGACGCTATGAACCAAACACAAATTAGTAAATCGCACACCGCTGCTCTGTTTGGCTTATGGTAGATTTTTGATTTCAACTAGCTAGCAACAACAACGTTAACAGCATTGTTGTTTCAATAATTAGAATTTCGATTGTTGGAGTAAAGCTCAAGCTCATCTTGTGCAGCGGATGATGAACAGCCAGTACATGCACGGTAAGTTGATGTTAAGTCACGAAGTTTTACCGTGGGAGAGCCATGCTTCGGCACGAATTGGGCCGGCTCGACCGGAGTGATAGATACCACGGCCTCACAGAAAACCGGCGTAAAATAGCGCTTGCGCTGTTTCGCCGAGTGAGTGAGGTTACCGGAGGCCCAACTCCCCCTTCCCCCCTTATTCCCTTTTAAAAGGCCGTCAACGCATCTGTGACTCCTCTGGTGTTGCGAGTGTCCACGGGGAACGGTTATCGCTTACCATCAGGTGATCCGTTTGCTCGTTTGCGCCCTATGGTATATAAAAAAATAGTTATCGTCTCGTCTCTAATTGTCGGAACTCAACAATGCTAGTTAAATTTATCACGCAAGTGTATTGTTAATTGTATAAATAAAAGTCCTATATCATGCCAAAAACGGTGTATTTTGTACGTTATACGCTAACGCCCATAATCCGTACAATTAGATATATTGCGATAGAACCGTACGTACCAATTATCTGAGTGATGGTAAAAGCCCATTTACTTATCTCGAAAGTAGAGATCGCAAACAAAACTTGAGTCACTAGCATTTTTTCAGTGAGTCACGCAATCATCAAAGTAATAGTTAGGAAAATGGCTTTTAAAATTATTCGTCGGAATGTTTATAGCTAGAAATACAGACAATCGGTCACTTACATGTGAATGTGCTAATAGTTCCTTCATAATAAAATTATCATAAATATCTCTCGCGATTCGCCGCCTTTCTTCTATACATTCTTGTTTTTCATATAACTTAATCTGTAAATAATATGCCTCATATTTATGTTGTTTAATTAAATTTCTTTATAAACAATAACACAACAAATATACCAGAATTAGTTAGTAGCACCAACCTCTTCATAAAATTTTAATTGTGGCACTGGTTCTTCTGACGTTTGTTCGCAGAATTCCTTAAATAATAAATAACCTGTAACAAAAAAAATATGATTAAGTGTTTTGTAAAGTCGAGACGAAAGATATACACGTGTCCCGTCCTACATTTTATAGATAGTATATATTAAATGTGACTTAAGCGTCTGCGCAACCACTACCTTAGGTATTTTTTAATTAAACCCCCTGTTTAATATAATTGCAAGAACGCATATATTGCTGTGATCAAGTTTGTGCGGTAAGCAAGATTGACATTGGGGCTTTAAAAAATTTAATGCATATTTTAAAACATTTTCTCCACTCAATTATACCAGGAAACCAGTATTTATAGACCTAAAAGAATTATTTTTTCATTTTGTTGACATTATTCTAACATAAAATATTTAAACATTTTTCATTAAGTCGAGGAACCACTTAAAATACTCAAGTACGACAAGCAAACTTTACTTATTGTACGGATAATAACGCTATGTCAAAAAATAAACATTTTTAAGTGTTGTAGTTATTATTATTTTAGCTTAAATCACGCGTCTTTATAAGACACGGTCCTTTATAAGGCGTACGCGGGGATACAGATCCAACGCGTAGAGGCCATTTAAGCATAATTTATTATTATTATTTATTATTATAAATTATTATTTTTCACAATAAATTGAACAAAAAATGCTGGTGTTGTATTTAAATTATTATTTCTAATGTTATTAACGATTTGAGAACATGTGAACTTGAAAGTTGAAGCAAGAAGTTCCTTAATTTGCAAAACTAAGTAGGGGGAAAATGGGGACGAGTGAAACACAGAGTTGACCACCAGCACATTAGATTATAAAGGAAAAGAATATCTCGTATGTATGTATATGATATCATTAAGCCTGGAATGGCGAGGAATCCTTCCAGCACTTCTGCTGTAAGACAAACAGTGATGACCGAGCTTGTTGAAACGAAAAATCCAAATATATATATAATTATATAAAATGAATCACATCGCAAATTGCCAACAAAAACAGGCATTAAGCACTTCTAAAGGTTCCTTATCGCGATAAGTAGATATGAATTGCGTTTAAATTCAAATATAGAAAGTATTGGATATAAACTTGATATATTTTTTATCGATAATACAATCCACCTTAAATCATATGATAAACAATTCAAAAGAAATGGGATCTAGAAAGTAGGTTACATTACTGTCGTGATATGATATATCAAAACTTACTTATCGCTATATGAGTAAATAACCAAACTGAGACATAACTGAGTCTACGATTCGAATGATTCGGAGGGTCTGGGGTTCATCCTGCCATCTACCATTGTTTATTATATGTATCTGACGCTCCTCAAAGAAAATATTGTGAAGCAACCTGCAAACACCCAGCGAAGTACATTAAAACATGTATATATAGTCAACTAAACCGTACTGGGCCGGCGTGATTGGTTGACTAAGGTTTTAATCTCTCTAACAGAGTTAGGGTAGGATCGTGCACCTAGGTCCAGCGACCTAGCTTGACCGCCGTGACCCTGTTGTGAAGGCAGCGTACGCGGCTGGCTACCGCGCACGCCCATCAGTGCCCCGCTACCTGGGGGATTGTCGAAGTGTTCTCGGACAATCCCCCCCTTGGCGGGGGCTCGACCACCACCTACAGATCGAGCCGACCCATGGGCGCTGTGGCGGTAGAATCGCGTAAGCACACCCCGCCACACACGCCCGATATGGGCCTAGAGAACACGGGTGGTTTTAGTGGGTAGGCCGGTCATCGCAGACCGGAGTGCCCCACACACGGCCGCGCCTAGCTAGCGTAGTGTCACGATGCAAAAGGAGCATTTCCCTCAAAAAAATAAAGGCTCGTGCACCTAGGTGGGGCAAGTATATGAGCTGTGATGATACGCAGTTAGAACATAATAGAATAACATAAAAGAAAAGAAAGTGTTTTGAATAAGTCGTCACAGTTGCATGTATTATTATGTATTTCTGCAACCCTCACAATAACCTCGATGTCCGTTACCATCTTGTAACATAAGATTTACATCGTATGTTACAAGATGGTAACGACTTTACAGTCACAGTAGCCAACAAACCACAGCAAAGCAAATACTGCTGCTTAACGACAGTAATAAGCAAAACAGGCCCTGATTTAGTTACCCTGTGGTAACAATGTAGTATAAATTTTGTCTAAGATGCTTTAGTAATAGCTGCAAGGTTAGATAAAAAAATAATGAATAATATCAATGGTTTATAAATTTATTATAGATCAGGCCATCAAGTAACGACTTGTATCGCTGTAAACGGTTAACCAGCAGTTTTAAATAATATTTGTTACCGAGTGGTACTGAGGTGAAAGTCGCGGCATACAAACAATCCTTCAAATCTATCAGAAAACAAACTTTTCAGGTGCTAAGCGGTCATGGCTCGTTTGGCCGCTACCTGCACCGCATCGGAAGGGAGCCAACCACAGGGTGCCACCATTGTGGCGCCGAGGAGGACACCGCACACCTAGCGGTGTGCCCGGCGTTCTCTGCGCGGCGCGCCGAGTTGGTCGCCGTGATAGGCGACGATCTCTCCCTCCGAAACGTGGTGCGCGCCATGCTGGAGGGGGAGAGGACGTGGGCGCTAGTAAACTCTTTCTGCGCCGACGTCATGACGCAGAAGGAGGCGGCGGAGCGAGCCAGGGAGGCGGATCTCGAGGCTCCGGCATGCCGCCGCAGGCGTGCAGGGCGGAGGAGGCGCGAGTTCGCTCGCCTCCTTCCTCCTGTCGGTGACCAGCGGGGAGCAGGCCAGGGAAGGCTGATTCCTGCTATTCAAAGGTCGCCGTCAGTCGACGATCCCCTGGATGTCCCGGGGGATCGACGGCCCCCCCAGCAAAACGGGGGGGTGAGAGGGGCTCGCCACGGGCGAGCCAATGACGCCGACGAGGTCGTGGAAGTGTACGCAAGTGTTCCCATGACCTTGTCAGGCAGTGATGCTGCTCTCCTCGACGTGTCTTCCTCCTCGTCTGATAAGGGGGAGAATGCGTCGACGATTGATGCGCTCCTGCCAAGGCGTCCCTGAGGGGCATTGTCTGGTTTTTAGTCGGTAGGCCGCGCACTTGGCTGGCACTCGGCCCCCAAGCGCGCGGAGAGTCCGACATAACCCCGCGGTGTTCCCGAGCCGCGGGGTATGCGTAACGCATTTTCCAGACATTAATAAAAAAAAAAAAAAGTTTTAAATAATATTTGTCTGAAATTTACGAGATACCGTATTTTATTCACAAACACAATCCAACATTACGATTATATTTATTACTTATCCATTATTTGAGATTATATTTTTATAATTTTCTTTCCTAACCTTTTTTTTTGGTCCCCCTGAGGAAAATGCATTAAGTTGCATACCCCGGCTGCGGCGAGCCGACGGTTATGTGGGGCTCTCCTCCCCAGAAGGGGGAGGCCTACCCACTAAAAACCTCAGGGATGGAATTCCTCAAGCATGTAGGGAGCCCCCGGGAACACCAAGTTACTTCCGGGATGCTTTTCCTAACCCTAGAAAATTATATATTGACAACAAATAATAAATAACGGTTATTCTGTGAGTAGGAATGATACGTATAAATCAATGCGCTTAAAAATTATATATTAAAGCGCTCTATAGATGGGGCTATACCATACTAATTTGTTGAATTTGAGTCGCACTAAAAAGTACAAGTGACAATAATAAGTTATTCGCGAAATCAAAAACATTGTATGGTATGTTAGCAATCTAATCTATCCTTAATTTATCTAAGCTGTTGTACACCACGAATACCATAAAATTTGTATGGCGTAACCTGTGAATATATTAATGGAAACAAGTAACAAAATAATTAATCAATAGTATATTGTTAGTCAGTCCTATTTCTTTAAGAACTCAATTGCCTCTGATGCAATTGTTTTAAAACTCAACATACAATCAGTGATTAACTGCGACTAAAGAAAAAAATATTATGATATCAATGCTTTGATCAAACACTTAAGAAAATATCAAATTGTTAAGAAATCTGCAATATCAGGAACAATAGTACCGTGCAGGTATAAAGACCTGTTGAAGCTTTTGCTGCAAATAAATGAAAAATCAGTTATTAACATTTGTTGGCATTTAAAGTCATGTAATTTATTGCATTCGAAGAAACTAAGAACTCTTCATCAAAGAGTCTTATGTGATTAAAATATTTGCATAAAATTAACAGACATTACATTGCTTAGGAGCATCTTAGAAAACTGTGAAAATAATAACAAGGTATAAGAGTATTTTTTGTGTTATTTAGTGATTTACATTTAATACATCAATTCACTCGGCGACACAATTAACAACTTATTGCTCTGATTTTATTGACGCATTATAATGAATTAAAAATAAACTGCATAGTGGAATACTGCAAATAATACTTACAAAGTGAAGAATATAGTTAATTGAACAATAATAAGGCAAATCATATAATATAAAAAGCAGGAAAATTAGTAGTTATTAAGAATCAATTAAGAAATAAATAAGATCAGATTTATATCGAACCTAATTCTATCGCTGAAGAATACGTTTATACGTGAAAAAACTAAAGGTAAAGAAATATCTAAGTTGTTCAATGAAAAAATATTTATATATCAGCATTGTTAAAAAGAAATGTATATCTGAATATTAGTAATATTATTATTTACAAAAAAAAAACATTTTTATTAGAAGTTAACAATTTACATGAATTGATATTTAAAAGAAATATTCATTGCAATCGTTAGTGATTTAGTCACCATCGCATCGGTGCAATAACGTAATGATGTGGTTTGCATATATCAAAAACAATTCACAGCCTTTGCCTCCTGTAGGGGCTTGGCTTTACCAAAGCTTTTCTTTGCAATGGCACAATAAATGTAGCTTTGCGATTATTCCTTGGACGCCCTGCATCATTTCTTTATGTTTGCGTGATCAAGCCTGTGCAGCGTTTACACTGATGGCAGAGTCAAGTCGCGTAAATTAAAGCCTCTTTTCCCATATGCCCACATAAATTTCCTATTTCATACAGCCATGAATATTTCTTGATCATGTAGCCTTATAACGTGATATTCGTACATTTTTTATGACTGAATAGTTACTTGTATTGTGAACAATTGCTATTCTATTACAAGAGGAACAAACACAACTATTATAGTTGTGTTCAACTTTTTATCTGAGGTCATCTTCAGATAATATAATAAATTCAAGTAGCTATTGCTGGTTATATTATTGATTCTTGTCAATACAAAGTCTCCTGCCGTAGACTTATTTGATAATTTTTAAAATAATTCATTTAAATACTGGACTCCCTTTTGACATTTAATGTATGTGAAAATCGTTTCAAATTAGAAAGGAAGAGACAAAAAATAGTTCTTGAGAGTTTATTGATTGCCCGTTCTCCACAAGAAGAGTTCTTTTATTTTTAAATTTACTTTGACGTCAATAACTAGCTGTGAAGGCCTTTTTTTTTGAGGGGGGGAAATGTGATCTTATGCACCATGGCAAGGCGCGGCCGTGTATGGGACTCTCCGGTTATAGAGGACCGGCCTACCCACTAAAACCCCCCCGAGTTCTCTAGGCCCATACGGGGCACATGGCGGGGTGCGCTTTCGCGATTCGGCCGCCAAGCTGTGAAGGCCTATTTTAAATAAATATTTTTGTGATTCTGATACATTGCTGATAATATCGTCTATTATCATATCGCCAAACGCTCACCGAAAAGTCACACACCCAGCTTGAGTGTGAAACCGACATACAAGTCGGTGTAGTAAACAGAAGCCTTGTAAATCTAATAGGACAGACTTCGTTCTAGATTCCCACACATTGTCCCGTCGGTACGCAGCGGATAAAGTTATTCACGTGCAAGTGGAAGTGGAGCCATCGTAACTTGCATTGTTAAACAGTTCCCATAACAGCACCGCTCAACAATAGAGCTCTCGTTAAAATAAAACAGCACTTGCATTTCAAAATTAGCGAACAGAAAGTTTACAAGCTCATAAACAGTTTTACAAGCTTCTGTATTAGTTGTTATGAGATTAATTATTTCGATATTGTTTGATTCTAATAACTGAAATTTGTTACTGTTCGACCATCTTGATTATACTTATATTCTGCTGTTTATTAATTCTGAAATCATAAAAAGATGTTGATCAAAAATTAAATATAACTGTTAGATAATAAATAAAACCCTGATCTGTTAAATAAATTGTTCAGTATTTAATCAAACATTTTTTTAATACTAATATTATAAAGAGGAAAAATTTTATTGTTTGTTCGTTACATTGAATATGCTCCGAAACTACTTAACAGATTTGAAAAATTCTTTTACCGTTCACCGTTTCGGAAGCTACATTATCTACGGTAAACATAGGTTATATTAAATTTTCAAACAAATTAGGGATCCATATTAAATGTCCAATAATGTAACCGAAGGTGTGAAAAGATTACCAAAAAAACTTTCTTATATCGCGTGCGCTGCGAAAACTATTGATTGTAGTATAGAACAAAATAATATACTACATCTTTGCAGAACATATAATTATGTACAAATAATATCACAACGGTATATGTCAACTATTATAGTTATGTCACAATAAATGTTTGTTAATTTTAAATATATAAATGCCACCGCTATAAACGCTCTTTTAGTTGACTTTGGAATTAATCCTTATCAAAATAAATGCCGCAAATAACTGCCGCAATACCATTATAATAACTTTTTGAATTATTCAATTTGGATATTTCATTCGAAAAATATCACAAGTTTAAAAATGTAAATTATTTGAAAAATGGTGCATGGTCGCCGCTCACGCCGTTTGGTAGACGACACCATAATTATAATAAGCGATGTAGGCGTTCATCATTTTACTCTTTTTAATGAACCCACGCAAAAATGAGAAATTTTGTATGTGAGAGTGTGTGTGTGTGTGTAATAAATTATAACTTTAAAAATATTTGTTTAATGCACGTACGAAGGAACAGAGCCGGCTGCTAGTCAAAAAATAAGTTCATAAAATAACTGTAAGAGAAGGCATTAGTTAAGCTATAAACAGAGCCATGATTTTTTTCTAAAAGGCAACGACGAAAGGCTTGAAGGAACCATTCTACATCTAGTAAATAATAAGTTGTATAGCGTAAAGAAAATGCATAATTACTAACAATAATAAAAATAATAACCATTTATTTCGGGCAGGCCCATAATTGTTAGTAACCATGATCTTATTAACAATATGCTAGAGTCAATGGTTAGTGTGTCAAGAATTATTTGTTTAAGCAAGCGATGTTATTTGTAGTGATAACACGTTTGGTAAATCCGAGTATAAACTTTTTACCACGTCCCAATTTAATTAAACGAATTTGAACAATCGAATGTTATTCAGTTATACTTCTAACTCGTATTACGGTAATACGGTTAATATAATAATTAAGGATGATTGCATCGACGATGTCGATGTCATATTGAAATCTCGCTTCACATGATTAAACAGACTTTTTTACCATAACCACATGTGAAAAAAGTGCATAAAAAACAACCACTTGGACAGATTCACAGATAGTATTATTCATTTTGGGAATTAGGAAATTAAAGTATGACTATGAGTGTACTAACACCACAGATATGTAATCTTCATAACATTAATTCCGGTCATGAGTCAGAGGGACCATAAATCATAACAGATCTCGGAGGAAGCGTTTCATTGACGCCTCAGAATACTAGAGCACAACTTTTTACATTTCATTATTTTGTGTGTGATTATGTTATTAGTATAGTATTTTTTTATCATATTTGTTAGGATTCCAAACAGATCGACAAACGGAGATCAAAACAGCTTTTCAACCGATTGACAGATTAAAAATGGGCATTTTGTTTTGTCGCTGATTGCATACAAATAAACATGTATATAAATGAGATTTGATATTATAAAAAAAATAATGACGATGAAATAATTAAACTTGTATTTTTAGTTCTTTGCTTTCATGATAATCAATCAATGATAGTTTTCAAGGAAATAAACCAATTAAATGGATTACGTTGATTTTTTTTATATATAAATACTAAAATCAAACATAATGGGAGGAGTATTTGTCTAAAATTTATCAACCTTTTTACTATCTTTCCACCCACGTTATGTCAAATTTTATAGGTAAAAATTATCTTATATATCCGTGCACGAACAGCAAACTATCCTTTTACCAAATTAAATTAGAATCAGTTTAGCCGCATTTATTGGATTTTCCCAAATAGAATGTATATTTTCCCGTAAAGAAATTTATCCATACTAAACTTTATAATAATTTATATTTTTTGGATTTATTTGTAAGAAAAAATAATGTTTAGTGATGAGAGAGATACGTATGTTTTTTTTTTGGCAATTTAAAGAAAGGCATGTAGGTGACGCCCCAATTGTCCATACCAGAAAAACGTTTATTTTTGGCGTTCGTCATAAAGCCATCGTAACCCTTTACAAATTTGAGGTCTTTGCCTCTTGAGGTCTGTATAGAATTGACATCAATGTGGAATTTGCAAAATCTACAACCAGTGGAGCGAGTTGGTCGTTCCAAATCGTCCCATATTTAAGGCGACTTAGAAAGTGTTCCCTTTAAAAAACCATCGATGTTATTGAAGTATAAATGAGTGACCTGAGAAACGATCGCTTTAACTTATTATAGTGTTTATAAATAGGTACAATTTGAAGGTTGGATATTGTTTTTCTTTTTATTTGCACCCATAGTGCGAGCCTAAGTGCCTAGGGCGATAACCCTTGATAAATTAAATTTAACAGCCAAGATCGATATACTTGGCATTAAAACTTGAGTAATGTGACTATATTCTTGCAGAAGTAACAAGAATAGGTGCTTGTTTCCAACTATATACATCGAATATAACTTCATTATAATTTTCATTTCATAAATAAGGATATCGATCCGATTTGGCCCATTCCGCATAAGGACTACTACATACATTAATCAAACGACCGGTTGACTCAACTCAAATTAAATCCAATCATACGAGAATAATCATCATTAATGACGACTTCATTTTGTATTTTTTGTGCTCTTTTTTAACACTTAATTTTGATATTAAGTTCATTTTTTCCGTGTATTATCATATAATTCAGCAACGAGTCAACTCAACCTCATTACAATTAATAGTATTTGTAATGATAGATAGGTTAGGAAGACCACGTTTACTGCCTCAAAAAGCAGCACGTGCAGATTAAGTACACATAGCAACAAGGTGGACGCAAGAACAGCCGGAAGAACTTATTGTTCTTGCAGCTGCTCTTATTCCAAGTTAGCTGTTTATTCCAAGATCCCCGCTAAGAAAAAATCATCATATTATGTTCCTGCGCATGAGTTAGAGTACCAGTGAACATACATGAAAAGTCGCTGTCAATGCACTATATGCGCCGCAACATGTGGCTTTTGGAGCTTCAACGACCAAGTGAATAATACTTTTGCGTGATAATGATAAGTTTATCAACTCGTCTCCTATCATATTTTATCATCGTCTATTACACTTGGCCAGCATAGGTTAATAAGAAGTGTCAGTCAACTCCTCGTGTAAGAGAAGTTTGTCTGGATCCTGTGATTTACTAAGTTTAGAGCTTTCGGCTCTAAGCTTAGTAAGCAGTCGGCATGAACTTCCAAGGATATCAATATTTCTTTATAATCAACACAAAAATGCAAATGAATCTCCTGAATATAAGTACTGTGCAAGCCAATAAAACGTATTTGCAGAGCCGGAGCTACTTCGAGCGAGTTGTAAAAGGCAGACGTAATCGGTCCAGATGAAAAGAACGTCAAAGGGCGCCCCTATTTACACAATGCTTCATTCGAACACGTTTCGATGGCGGCGCGAGTGTTTTCAATGTTTCGGAAATAACTGTGAATGCTGTTTAGTGGAATTCGATTGCTTCTCAACTGGATACGAGAAGGACGTAAAATCGTTAATGCATTTGCTTACATTTACACAGGAAACAACTATTGTTTACGAATAATGGAAAACTCGTCGAATAAGCTATTCTGAGTGGAAAAGGCCTGTATAAAATGACTGCTTTATTTACAAGATATCTCAATACGCTCTTTTTTTGTAATATAACGCCAGTGCCTTATTCAAATCAACTCAAAATTCAAACTTATAATCAAAATACATACGCCAGTAACTTCAACAATGTTAAGTTTCTGGCGCACTAACTTTTGTATATCTGCGATGACAACAATAATTTGATCATTTATTGTTAGCAAAAGTGTAAGCACAAAATAATAGACATTTTTTTTATTATGGTAGCCAGTTTTTGATATTATTTCTGTCTGACCCAATGTATATCTACGTGATCTATGAGCGATTACGTGTGGGACTGCGTGTTGTTCAATGGATAGTTAGTTCACTGGAGTAGGTTTATGGTACTTAGGCTTGTCTTGGTACCTTTCGCTTACAACTACCTTCCGCTTATACCTGTGAAGTAAGAAATAAAAATAAACTAAAGGTTCGTTTATGGGGACATGTATAACTTTCACAACAATGTTCCACAAACTGTTACTTATATGACTTATCATAAATTTAAATCACGCTTTACAAATTTCTTATTAAAAAGGCTATTTAAAAGTCAATGATTACTTAAATGATAACAATGTTTGGGTTTCGTTTTTAAGGTTTAATAGTTATTTAAAACGTAAATAAACGGTATAAATACCCATAGCGTAGAATAATATTGTGATGCATATATTTAAATATTGTAGTGGATGTTGAACTCGCCCTTTTGTTTTGAGACTTATCTTCCAATTGAGGTTTTTAACATTTAATTTATTTAATACGTATAATAAATAATGATATCATATATGATTTATTAAATTGCGTGTATAATTGTAACTATTGAAAAAAAAAGATTAAAATCATTCTTGTTTCTTATCTAGTCTTTACAAGGCTCTCATAATTTCCGAATAAGTGTAACATGACGTTATTTCTATAGTCGACCATAAAATTGCTTTACCTCCCTACGAGTTATGTCGTCTTCATATCACAAAACAATAAGGTCTATTTTTGTATTTTTGCTTATGCAAGTGTTATCATCGATGTAGTCATCATTGGGTGACGTTAGGATAGAACTATAATCAATTTAAATAAAAGTTAGAATCAACATGCACATTCAGATTTGATAAAAATAAATATCACCCTAATATTATAAATTATAATGTGCAAGTTTAATTTATTAGTGAAAATTAATCAAAGCAATTAAAGACTTTCTGAGCGGGTATTAAAATAAAACTTAATAAATAATTGTTCTTTTTTTAACCCCCGACACAAAAAGATGTTATAAGTTTGACGTGTCTGTCTGTCTGTCTGTGGCATCATAGCTCCTGAACGAATTAACCGATTTCAATTTAGTTTTTTTTTTGTATTAGGTACAGATGGTTTGACTATATATGTATATACTTCTTCAAATGCTACAAATTTTCAGATTATAATTAATTATATTCTAAACTTAAAACTACTTAACGACAAAAAATTACTACATATAAAATATACAAATGTACAAAATAAAAAAAGGTGTTTTTATAATTTTTAATTAGTAACATGAATTTCCTTCACTCGCTTCAATGACTGCCAACAATCGACTTCTAATAGATCCAACAACCATAAGTCCACAAATATGTTCAATCGGATTTAAGTCAGAATATGTTGGACGCAATAGTACTCGTATTAGTCGAATGCGTTGTGTTAATGTTAACGTAACCAGTGACGAAAAACAGCCGTGTGTAATCAAACAGCAATTGTCTTGCAAGTAGTGGAACTCCGAAAGAAAGACAAGTTTTCTGGGTTTCCGGGCAGTTAGTAAAATGACTCTTTCAATTGTCAACATAATTTTAAGAGGCCGCTTTTGGCCGTGTAATTCACCGACACCATCAGCCGAAGTCCATTCTACCAGACTACGTGTCCGGTACTATACGATTTTTATTATATCTTGTGTTGACTTTAAACTACACGTGATTTTTTTTTCCGGTAGTAGTTAACCAATCAACCGCAGCCGACCTGTTTTATAGGCATCAGTCAAATAAACTTTTTTAAGATATCGTTTACAGTATTTGGCGCCCAATATATAAGCCACTAAATAAAATTTAAGAACAAAATAAGAGCATCATACAATAATGTTCTAAATTTCAAAAATATTATTTTACAATCTTAGCTTATTTTATCATAAATTCGCGGCAAAACGTAATTCTTGTTTTTAGTATCTTCATTTCTGGATACAATTTGAATTAATTGGCATTAAATCCTTTAGTTCATTCTACGCATATTCACACAATTAACTCACTCTGGCGACTGTACACCCGTGTCATGGTAGATATCGAATAACCACCGAAAGACGACCGTTTTATTTAGAATATTGCCAGACGGGAGCCCAAAACTCGATTTGCAATAACAGGTTGTAGCCTTGTATTCACGCGTTTGGCGAGCTTCTAGAAGTCATGAACGCCTTCATGACCTCAGGAAATTCATCCTATGGCAGAACAATTATAATTTAGGTGGGTATTCGCATTGGGGGGTAGAACCATACCGATTCTACCCCCCAATAGACGATCGTTCGTTCTACGCCGAATTCAATTGGAGGAAGAATTTCATCTTCGTCAAGACAAGGCTCGCGCACATACCGCAGGATCAGTGATGAACGTTCATCGTGGACGGGGCTGGCAGTCTTAGACTAGCTTTCTTTCAGATTCATTTTATTCAGATTTTAGTTCATTGTGGTTTTTAAGATATAAATCCATAGTTTATGGTAACATTTGTATTATTTAACTATATATTATTATTTATTGCTTTGATAAGAAATATTAAAATATCAAATTTGATTAAAACCGAGAAATAATCACTAAACACATAGCAGCAATTAGTCAGTTTCAATCAAATTTGTTAGCAAAAGTCGCATATTCAGGCTACGGGACATAATAAATATTGGCGAACCTTTCAAAAAAATAGTCATAATCCCTAATAATATTATGATGGATGATTATTACTCTTTCAGGTAAAAACCACTGAATGGAGTTAAATGAAACTTTACAATAATATAGCTTATACATCAAAATGTAAGCTATTCGAAATACTAAACGTGCGCCGCCGAAGTTGCGGGCACCAGCTAGTTATATATATGTATCTAATCTATGTAGTTCAATTATCTGTACTAAATAACTACTCACCTAATACTTGATTAAATATTTTATCAAAATTAACTTCATTCTTCTTTTCCATATATTTGTGCATTACACTCCTTACACTGAAACAAAAGATAAAAGTAGGTTAATTGCGATTTGTTAAATACGAATACTTGCATGGAATTTATAATATATACAAACATATTCTATAATTTTTTTATCACTTTCATTGTCATTTAGTCAGCAAAAAAGTTATGATAGACGTTGATTGCCGACGACGACGACGAGACGACGACTGAAGATAACATCAATGTAATGCAGCGTATAATAGACAAATGAGTGATCTGTCAGTAATTTCGAACAAGGTAAGGCATCGGTATAAGTGAAACAAAATCCTTCATGTACACAGCTAGCGGTCAGGAAACTTTGTGCCCTTAGATCGTCAATTGGTACAAGAAAAAAAAAACGAAAATGACTCTCTGTATCCGACATATTTAACGAAAGCTTGATATATATTATTTTTACGATACCAAATCCAAGACAGATTGCTCGGTGGAAGTTTCCCTCCGAGAAGTAAACTAAGAACGAATCGTGGGGAAAAATGACTTGGGGAAACGGTGGCCTCACTCTTTGGAAGTACTAATCATTACACGACAATTGTTTTTGAGTAGAGGATCGAAAATCAGTTACAACAAAATGGTATGCGAACAATTGTTTGCCATTTCTTGGAAAAGGTCGACAAAAACGACCTCGCAATAGAATTTTCTTTCACCACGACAACTCTTGATTGGCACTATTCGCCCAATTCGCTTGGTAGAGCGACTATTTGGCGACATCTTACTAGGTAACTAACAGCTTAACCCGCCCCCACCTCACACCTTTAATTTTCATTTATTATCGAAAACGTTTCTTAGACGCGGAGGAAGCACTGGTCGTTGAACACAAGACTTCAAAATGCTGTCGACGAGAGGTCTAAAGACGAGTGGGAAAAATGCTTTTCACAGTGATTCCATCGGATATATTGATATGACTAGACAGTATTTAGAAAACATAGATAATAAATCTAAGAACTTGCTTGTCTACTCAGTTTTTCTGTGAAGAAGAGAGAACCCTTATAACGTCGACATAAAAAATATGGTGTAAATAGTTCATTTGAGGCAGAAGATAGTGAGATTCGACAACAATCAGAATTATTTGTTTAAACTACTGTATAATTGATAACTGAAAGAAAAAAGTAAGTGTATATTCTATAGTAAAAACGAAAGACATGAATCGTACAATTTACGTGAAGGTTAGAACTAACCATTGATTCCGATTCGATCGAGTCTCAACTAGTACACGTTGCAATCAACAGATTAATAATTAATAATATCAAATATTCATTGGGTTGTTGTCGCATACTTAGTAGAAGTAAGTAGGTAAATACGTCATAATAGCATAGTTACAAATTGCAAAAAGACAAAAAATGAGTACTGTACCAGTATAAAAAACCTGCCAGAGAAGTTAATAGAAAGTTGTTTATGTAGATAGATATTGCTGCATTATCTGCAGTACTAAGCAGTGAAGGGAATATAAGAATTGCTACTTTTACTACTTTCGGATCGACACCGGTAGCATTTCTAATAAACACACCACCCAGTTGAATCTTCTTAAAGTTTTCGTAAAAACGCTAATCGATAGCTTTTCCTACCTTCTCTCGGTCTAGACGGTGGGAACATTAATTCTTTAAAATCGATATTTATTGAGTGTTTTGTGACATTTACAATTTCACTAAGTTTCAAAGTTTACTCAACATTTCATCGCTTAACAGTGAGTCATGCTGGACAATGTAACTTTCATTATGCTTGAAAAACTTTGTAAAATAGTGCGATACAATCATTTTTCCAGGTGCAGCTTGGGCGCAAGAAAATGATCCTATAATTCGCCTTCTGTGTAATTTATGACCTGGTAAGATACCGTGTACTATTAATATAAAAATAATAAGTAATATTATATAGGTTAAACATACTATCGGTCAACCGGCCGCTACCCTATTCAACCACATCGCACTTTAATTTGAATAATAGTGCTATAAACCACTCCTTTTATATTATGATCCAGACAAAATTTTCGGTTTATAATATAACTGCATGACCTCGATAGTTGTGAATCAATCGCCACTTCAAAATGTTGTGTAGCAGCTGGACTTTTTTACTTTTATTTTTAATTTATTGATGATTTATTTCATTTGTGTGTATTTAAATTAAATTTCATTGTTCAAGTGCCAAATGTAATTATAATTATGTTTTCGATATATTTGATGGTCGGACAATACGTTAACGATTATTTTCATTATTTACTTTCGGGTCGGGACGAAATACTGGTTAATTTACGTCATTTCTCTTTTCTTCTCATCTTCAAATCACCGACACATATTCTATTTTATGAATTCACAAATTGATTCTAGTTGCCAGAATACCTCATGTTACCACCAAAATTACCTTAAAAAAATAATGAACATTTGGCGACCAATAACGAAACCAGAGTCACCAATACAGCTCTAAGAATTGCGAACCTTATATAGCTGTGCACATTGCCCACAGGTCTGTAGGCTGTTGATGTGGAAAAGTCTCGAGAAACAGACATACGAGATAATAAGCATATGCAAGATACCGCAACGTTGGTAGGCCTCAAGGTGCGATTTGAGGAGGTTGCAAGATGCACTGGACGGTAGCAGCATGGGTTTCATTGGTTTAGAAATCCTTGACGGAGGCCTATGTGCAGGTGGTTGGAATCTCTCTGCTGAAATGATGATGATAAAATTCTGAGTAATACTGGGCATAGTTTCATGTTACCTACATTTAAGTTTTTATGATTGTGATTTTGTTTTTAGTGCTTAAGCGGACTCTTAAAAGAGAGTACAAAATATACCATAAAGTGGTATATTGAAATCATTAAGTGAATTCATTAAATGTCCCCAATTTCATACCATTATACGCCCTAGGATTTATTGATTAGGAGACCTTTTTCTATCGTAAAGGAGGTGGCCAATAAAAATTAAAAATAAATATTTTTATAAAATGATGTAGCACGTCTATAACTTGTATTTATTAAACTAGACTATTTGTAGCTCAAATTATTATTTTGTCAGCACTAAAGTTAACATACAACAACAACAAACCTCAACTATTCTCTCGGCTGCAATAATAGGATACATTATATGTTCCGAATAACTATTTCAATTGAAGATAATAAAGTTACAGAAAGTACCGAATGACGTATGCAAAACGAGCAAATTATGTTGTTAGTATAATGTAAAGAAGACGTCAAGTTTTGCATGACGTCGTTTTACTTGGCGTGGTTGTGCACGGTAGCACGCGCGCATAGTGACCAACGAGCTGTAACTAGAAAAAATAAACAATGGAATTGAATAGAGACAAAACATTCAAGACGGTAATGCTGATATACATGAAGTAAGCATTTTGAAAGAATGAGTTATTTGATTCCAACATGGCTTTCTTGTGTAAAATGTTAAATACATCTAAAAATAATACATATATTCAGATGAACGGCACCGTGTCAAGACGTAGATACACGTTATATGCTGTTGATGATGTGCGTGTGATGTCTCCATCGCGTGTACATATAATATCACGCGTGATGTGGGGTGGAGATTTTTAGAGGGCGTTTAAAATATAATATAATAGTAAAAAATGTAGGACACATACAATTTAGACAATTTCTGAAAAATATTATTGTGTGTAATATTGGCGAATATATACAATATAAGAATAAAACGATACGGCTACATTACGTACAGCATGCGCAAATATGACACCAATGTGCAAAATAACAGCGTGTAAAAAAAATATATTCAAAGTTAGCGACACTTTTATAAACTGTTTAAGTTATCTAGTTAAACAGCTCATAAAATTTAGATATTATATTATTGTTTGTATTACATTTTTAAGTGCATTTTCGTAATTAATGTTGATTGCTTTACAGGTGAGTAAAAGGTGACTATTAAGGCTGGCAGAAATCTCTTAGGACTAAAGATTAAATTAGGTTTTCTATTTGATTGTTGTGACATACAGAGTACATATAAAAAATCTCATACTGTGTCTAGTTTAACCAAATATTAACGTAATGTAGATTGAATCGAAAACGAGCTTCGACTTGCTTGGGCTGTGTTAGCAATACATGAAAATATATATAAATATATCTTTCACCAATCAGCCTAGGCCAAAGTAAGCTCCATAAGGCTAGTGTTATGGGTTCTAGGGTATTAACGGATAGACATACATATATAAATATTTGATAGAAATATATTATATATAATATAATATTTTTAACAACCATGACTAAGGTACAAATGCTGGTAGTCATCGCACAAATAACTGCCCCCACCGCGACTCGAACCCGGGACCTAAGAGATGGCGACACCTTGAAACCAGTGTTCAAATGGTCAAATCTGTTTTTATATTTCTCCTCCATGCGTTTCTATTAATCAAATTGCAACTGGTATTTTCTCGGGAAGCGCGTCAAAATTAATTGCGCAAAAATTTATTAAATAATTCAATATATAAGTGAGTTACAGAAATCCATGTCCATGTCGGTCACTCTGTATGTAGAGTTTATTGTAACATAAAATAAAGTTTTGAGTTTAATATGTTATCGTACGCTACATTATGTGAGCCAAATGATTGTCCACCCTCCTGCGAGCATGCTTTGATCGCGTATCGTGAAATGCCTCTCCACATGTATACACAACAAAGTATCTGTGTCAGTTCACATGTTGACGGTGACATGTTGCTTACTGTACAATATGTTACGAATAAAAGATACCTGATGATTGTAGTAGAACGTGTATGGGGTTGTTTGCAATGAGAACTTAGCCTGGCAATAGATAAACTATAACATGCTGAATGAAATAGTTGTTATCAATGATTACCAATTATTATCAATTATTAGATGATGATGATTACTCCTTCAAAACACTTTCAGAAATTAAAATTAGTCAATAACTTGAAATCAGATAGAAATTGTAGTTAACTTGAAAACCGTACTATTTTATAAACATTAAAACATGGTATGTATTTACAAATATCACCGCCATATTATATGATATGTACGACGTAATATAAACACAAATATTGGCCTTGTTTAGTATTTTACATTTCAAATGTACGGACGGTTTCGTGCCATTTGACGGTGCAATGTTTTCAAACATTCAAAGTTTACTGATTTTGTGACGCGAAGGGCAAACGTTATGTGCGTCAAGCAGTAAGAAAAAACTCGCTGCCATTATAATAAATCTCCAAAACAAATGATGGCATGACGACGTCTAGATTAGATCTTTATTATATCTGTAATGATCAGCGATATTCAAATGACGTGATTTGTTTAAAATAATTAGAATTTTATCATGATAGGGCATTATACAAATGTTCATTACAAGGGCACTCGTCCTGCATGGAAAGAACAATAGGTAGTGCGGAAACCAATAAGGATCTATGCTACTACGGTAATTTTGGACTATGTACTTTACCATTGTGCACAGTAATAGAGCTTAGCACATATTCATCTTTTGTGTCTAGTAATTATTCTACTAATAGTACATAATATATTATAAATTCGTTTCGTGTTTTTCTTACAACCGCACTTCGTAAACTTATTATTAATTTATTACTGCACCACAGAATGTAAAAAAGATATATATAGTAAAAACGTAAAAATGAATTCGGTTCTAAATATCAATCAATCTCCCAAAGTGGCCTATATCAACCCCATATGCCATTTTTTTGAGCAGGATTATTATCAAAAGGTTAATTTAATTCGAATTATGTATACAATCATTTCAACAGTTATTTATTATATTACTACAAAATATTACTACTAATAAAAAGAAGTATGACAATTATCACGGATTGACAGATGGGGGTTGAAATAAAGGGTGGGTTTGAGTTGCACATTAGTTTGAAACTCAAAAGTAAGTTGCATTATATTTTTTATTGACAATGGCATTGCTATTTCATGTTTTTGCCGATAAAGGGGTAGAGGGTTAAAAATCGGGGTTGGGGTGTTATTAATTTTGTAGTCCTTAATTAGCTCGAAATTTTGAGGTATATAAACAATGTGTTTTAATCATTAAAACGCGGGGGTGCTAACTTAATTCGCAGTTAGCACCCCCATTGAAAATTTCGAATATCTCAAACTAGGTGGTGATTGGAAATTTTTTTTGCCGTCCTAAAATGTCCTTAATTAGTCCGAAATTTTCACCGTTTTCCTTTTTTATTTTTCGAAAGTGGGGGTACCAACTTTATAACCATAAGCCTTACAGTGCTTTCTTGGTGCTAGGCTAAGTGGTGTGCATGTAATAAATATTTATTTATTTATTCAAACATATAAGCCATAATTATAGTGATGTGAATAGCATATTGCACTATTTTATTTACTGCTCAGGAATGTAATGTTTAAAATGACATAAAGAATGTGAATTGGCATTGAAGTAATTGCATCCATGTTAGGTTACATAGTTATCTAAATTATTTTATTATACATCTCCAACTTTGAATATTACCCTCTTTGAATCAAGTGTGGGTAATGCAGTAAACCTTTCAAATTTAACAATATTGATATTACAATTGTAAATACATTCTATTTCTTAATGAGAAAAATCTGATCAGATATCTAGGATGTCTCATTCAGTGTATCATAGATGAATAAGTTCTGAAAAGTTAGCACTTTAACACTTATGTTGAGGAGGATATTTCCCTAATCTTATACATTAATTTTTAATGTACATTGTATAATAAAAATTGTACATTCATTCCACTATACAAATCCAAACATAGTAATGTTTCCATTACACTAACCATTGCGTTTTCACTTTTAACAAGACAGAAGCCACCAAGCTACAAATAATAATAAAAAATGGAAATAGTATGATCGTGGTATAATAGTATAATGGTGTTCAGCCTTCTTATTTAGACTTGAAAAAAAAAACAATGATATTAGATAAAAGCTGTTATGACAATGTAAATAGTGCTCTATCAACTCATGTTTATATTTTTTATTTACAACTAATTGTCTTTAAATTCGGCTAAAAGATCTTAAATTTACTTTGCCCAATATAAGGAATGTTTATACCCAGTTAAATATAAAAGATGATGTCTTTGACTTATGACACAATGTATTTAGGCATTACATCTTGGAATACCAACTTCTGTGGCAATAATAAAAAAATCTCAAAGGTTAGTTTTTTTAACTGGAGTTTTTCTGTACATAGCCATGGATCATTGTATATCATTTATGGGTAAAGGATATTTATTTATTTATTTAACGATTTATTGTACACAAAAGAAAAGAACAGGAAAATACAAAATTATAGACAGTACAATAGGTGTGGCTTATTTCTAATGAAATTTCTTCCAACCCACCTGTGATAGGAAAAAAAATACAGAGAAACGTGGATGTCGCGTGTACAAATATATATAATAGTTGTATAACAAAAAGTACACATACATAATACTTACATACATACTTATACATAAATAAACTAATAAATACATATATATATATATATATATATATATATATATATAATATATATATATATATATATATATATATATATATATATATAAACATATATACATGGATCTATATATACACGGATCTGTCTAGCTGTAATAATATTAGTATATATTTTATTTATTTATTATATATTTAATGTATATATATTTATATGTATTTATTCATTAATATTTATTCTATATCTTTAGTATAATTAACATATATCTATTTTATAGGAATACTACATAATTATTTATGTCTTAATCTTTCTTCCATCGCCTCACTATAGTCTACAACATTTATTCCGGTTGACTGGTTGAGAATGCCTTATTGCGTTAAGTCCGCCGATTGTATTATTATTATGCAATGAAGATTAAATAAATAAATAAATATATACAAACTTAGATTAGGTTTAATATAATACAGCAAAATTACTGAGAGGATAGTTAATCACGATATTATGAAATAAGATCCTTACAGACAATAGGAACTAAGAAGTTACTTGGTCACATCTGGTAGGAACTTGATTTATTTTAAATATTGAATTCCTTTTTAACAATTAATGTGTAAATTCGAATGTATTATATTACGCATAAATGTTTTAAATTATAATACAGACAATGAGGACATAAGAAGTAAGTCCTCATTGTTTTCAGTTCAGTTTCTCGCCTGTTCCTCTTGAGAAGACTCCCAGTATCCATGTACAAGGTGAACTGAATTAGCACTTTGTTTTTTTTTTATTCTGAAATTAGTATTTTATGTTAGAGTATACAACATGAGCAACATGAGTATAACAATATGAGCAGGATAGAAATAAATAAAAGATTTGTTGATTTTATATATTAATTGTTAATAAAAGATTAAATTGAAGTAAGATCTCTTAATTTAACATTGAGCTACTTAGTGTTCTTTATTATATTAATAATGCAAAGAAGTACCCACACTAAAAACTTGTGATTATCTTTTTAATACTTTTATAAAATAATGAAGTTTAATATTATTAAGGGACACAAGGGATTATTATATTATTGTAGTTCTGAAAAGTCATTGCAACTAAAAGAAGTTTGTCTTTAGAAATGTTTTTCTTTGTTCGAAAATTCAAAGAGTAATGCCTATTGTTTATTTACTTCTCTGACTCTTTTCTCTCTTAGACAAATATTTGTGACATATCCACCTGAACCTCAATATACTTCATGATATGGAATACAAGGCTGAATGATCATTTCCATATAAAATCAACAATGATGTCCAATTGTTGGACATGTTTATGGGGTCTAGTTTAATTGCTTCATACTCCATCTACCCTATTTCTACCGCAAAGCAGCTGAGCAGTACTGGCATTACTGAACTCCAGTAAGAAAGCTAAGATATGGCAGTGACGGGTTACTAATTTATAGTTATTCTCACAAGAACTAGCAGTTTATTTATTTTACACTATCTCCTTCAACCAACTAATAATTTTTCTTAATTTATTATCATTTATTTCGTGATGAAATCTAAGTTTCTGTAGTATTCTAAGTATTTTCAGAACTATAAGTAAAGTATAGGTGAATTGCACCCAAAAACTACAAAAACAATTTATGTGAATCCAAAGGAGAAAATTACTTAATAATTTTTAAAATGATATTTGATATATAATAAATTTACCAACAAAAGTCAAGCATTAACCAAAAAATGCCCACTGAAGGACATAGGCCTGCCTGAAGGATGTTTTCAAATCACTATAGAAAACATGAATGGTGGGTTTTGAGTGGCTTCCAAATTTACTGGAATAATGAGAGTTAATATGGAAGTATAATAGTAGTGGATAAATTATTAGGAACTCAATCACCAAAAAGTGTAAAATGAGAGGAGAAAAAAAAAATGTTTCATTAAGTTTGGAATTCCAGTGCCAGGCAGACATAATGATGACAAATTTCCAATTAGAATCATCATAACGCAGAAATAGTGGTAGAATTATTAAAAAATATATATTTCAAAATAAACCTAAGAGTCAAACTGTACTTTAATATTTAGCTTTATAATATATAACTTTGTATTTCTGATAAATCATTTACCCAAACACACAGATCTATAAATAAGATTTTGCCTAATATACTAATACTATTTTGAAGTATAAAAACAAGAATCTCTTCAAGTTCATTGACCCCAACATGTTAATGACCTATATTACATTTTATATGAAATCAACTAAAGGTACTACTTCATCTCGACATTCTACTAACCAAAACAAAATATTTGATAAATGGGCGAATAAATAAAAAAAACAATGTTATTATTAAACAATAAATTAAATGGTTATATTTATTGTTGTTATTAATAGGTACATTAATTCATTATATACCTAACCAGTAATTACGTACAATAAAGACATAATAAACAACATTTTGATGAAAATATATTCATAGTAACTGTTTTGAACCTGATATAATGTTGTAAACAACTGAAGAATCAAGTCATAATATGAGTGCAGTTCTTTGGAAGCTCGGTGTCTACTATTATTATGTCTTTACCTTGGGTCTGGTAATACAATTTTTTTACTAGCTCTTGCTGCTGGAGTGCATTTCGATTTTTCCATTGCCATCAAGTAGCTGACATCTGCCAGCACAGCCTCGAGGTCCGCCATTTTGATACCGATTTTATTACTCCCGCCAGTAGAAAAATAAATAACACTGGCCCACAACACAAACACTAATTACGAATACTTCATGTACAACTGCTAGTCATAACTTTCCTCACATGACGACTGTTCACTGTTCACTACAAATTTGTTGATAGATGACACATGCTGATCATTTAATCTCAATGAATTCTATATTGGTATAAGGAAGTCTTACATTTCATTAAATAAAAAGCTATAATAAAAAGTCATTTAACTCATTCACTGTAAGTTTCAAGACACAATTGTTTATAAAATTATAAAAATACTACATTATACTTTCGCATCAATAGAAATGCGCTTCCCACCACCCGTCAAATCACTAACACGCAAACATGCAAACTGCTTCCAAAGACAAGATAGATAACAAAATTTGACATTGTTGCAGATAAACAAACCACACACCCACAAAAGTTAACATTTTCTTTTTTTTTATTTTATGACCTGGTAACATAGACTTTTAAGTCATAACTTATTTTTAAAATGTTCGTTACTTTGAGATCACTACACTTTATAAATAGATTTATAGGATGTTGGATCTTTTAGTAAAACGTTGAGTGGCGGCGGGCGGGAGGAAGAAACACACTTATATGCATTGGTAACCCTAAGTTCACTAGCCAGTACAAGTTTTAAATGAGGAAACTTTGGCAATCGATAATAATGTGGTGGATCAATCCTTCTTCTGCTTGACAGTGATTACATTAATTGTTTGAAACAATCCTAAGTGTTTTTTTTTTTTTTCCTCAGGAGAGGAGGCTGAGAATCCATCATGGATACCAACGCAACAGGCAAGCAGGGATGCGTTGATTATGTCGGACTCCTGGTGAATCAAGGCGGCTCGACCCAACAGACCTACCGACTAAACTCAGCCTGAGCCTTTGGTCCTAATGACCCTACTGGCTTATATGGAAGGGGGACAATCCTAAGTTTTTTTTTTTTTTTTTTTTTTTTTCCTCAGGAGAGGAGGCTGAGAATCCATCATGGATACAACGCAACAGGCAAGCAGGGATGCGTTGATTATGTCGGACTCCTGGTGAATCGAGGCGGCTCGACCCACCAGACCTACCGACTAAACTCAGCCTAAGCCTTTGGTCCTAATGACCCTACTGGCTTTATTGACGAGGGCCGCACCTCAGGAGAGGTACGGTTAGCACTGCCCCATGGAGAGGGCATAAGCGCTAGAAGTAGGCACGGTTCACCAAAGTGGGACCGGCCAGTATTGACGGGGAATCCTAAGTGAAAACGTTAACAATTATATATTAACCACAGACTCACCACAAGTTTTCTCTTTGGACCGTAATGTAGTCTGTGGCGTACACAGAGTACAAATTTATTAGAGTATTGTCTGCAATAATTTTATGCAAACAGTTGTCATCAATTGGTACTGAAATTGCAAACAATAACAAGCACTGAATTGTCTCGAAAGTTAACGTTATGTGTCAATGGTAACGTCAGTTTTTGACGACTTCGTTTATATTTAATTATTTCTACTTGTTTCCAGTAAAACGATTTTAATAAAACCTTTCTACAAAGGTTCGTTTTAAAATTATTTTTAATGATGTTATCGTGTTTTATTTCACAAATTTCTAGAAAATGTATGTACGCTCATACAATATTATGCAAATTAGCATGCAAACGCGTTGGTAGTCCTCCTTCAAGATTGATCTTTGATTTGGTGAAAATATTACGAAATCGCAAGATACTAGCAGAACGTCATTTCATACAAACAAAAATTTTATATCATCATAAAAAAAATAAAACACCAACTGCAACTAACACAAACCACACCAACTTTTAATTTCCAATGTTTTTATTTTATTTTGCTTGACTTGTTTTATATAATTGTAATTTGAGTTTGACTTAATCCTTTTATAATATTAGAATTATATAAATAATAACATCAAATCATTTTGTCAATGAAAGGTATTTGCATGCCACAAGGCAGAATATGGTTGTACTTTATATAAAAATATAACAACACCTTACTAACCTGGATTCGCAAATATTTTTTTTTTTTATTTGATTTGATTTCATTTGCAAAGTCAAGAAGCACGTAACGTTGCAGTAAATTACATAAATTGACATTTGGTCACGCTATACAAATTTTGAATATTGGTATTATAAAATGAAGTTCAATTACATTCATTGCAATTTTTGTTCCTGTTTTTCAAACTTTTTATTAGAGTTAATTTATCTAAATATTGTCACATCATATCATTATAATATATGGAAAAGAAAATGCTAAGATAATATAAAATTTCTGTCGTTAGAAAGCACACCTCAGCCATGGCTTAACAGGTGGACAAAACACGAGTTTATAATTATGAGATTAGTGTTATCAAGGCTATGAATAAAATAGAAAACTCGACAAAAAAATAGAATTCGTGATTAATCTAGATATATTTCAGCGGATATAAATTAGGAAAATAATGCTAACATAGTGTGGTGGTCATACGAATATTTTTAACTAATTATATAGATTGGTTTTATTTCATATTTTTCATAATAAAAAGATATAGAACGAAATAATAGCTTATATATTATTGTAGAATTCTAGCATATATTCCAACTCTCATTTATATATTTTCAGTATATGTAAATAATTATAAAATGTAATATAGTATTGTTTTATATTTCTAGCAGATATTTCGGCGGAGGGTCCAGCATCGACTTTTCGAAAAACTCTTTAGAAGCGAATGGTGGACACATAATACCGGTACTCTACAAGAAAATAATATTAATAGTTGTTGTATATGTTAATTTCAATAGTTAAATATCTAACAAATATTTGCTTATTTATTATAGTTTCTGCTTTTAATTTAAAACAGACGTAAACATCAGTGCAACTCGTCTGACAAATAACCTACATCTTAAGAGTATTAATATATATCGATAGTATTTTTTATGACACTTCGAGAGAGACTGAAATAAACCTCAAACTATTTTAATAAACCAAGATTTAAGTCATGGAATAAGTTTTAAGTCACGTTTATTAATCAGAGACAGTTTGGCGTTATCTTTAAGTAGTTTAAAGTTTGGCACGTATTCATCACAGTAAATCATTTTTTACAGCTATTCATATATTGAGTCTAAGTGTAATTTATGCAGTGAAAGTGATTTTATTTTGTTGTTCAAACGTCCCTGATAAGCATAAATTATGAGAAATTATTCAAAAAACGTTTTTGTGCATTGTATAACGTTGAGAATTATATAATAGTTTTATAAATGATATGCATTAGAATCTGTGATACTTACTATTAAAATCAGAATATTGCTTTAAAAAAATATATGAAGAATAATCGCTGTTAGATCTAATTCCTTTGCCTTTCTATAATTGGAAAATATGTTAAAAAAGTCTGTGACATTGACATTATCTGTGAGTGACATTTACATTAATAATATCTGCAAACCAGCAAAGGAACGAAGGAAGAGCGATGTTATAAACGACTCATTTTCTTTTTGTGGAATAGATAGAGACTGATTCATGATTGTTGAGTTTTTGATAAAGTATTATGCGGCTGTGAAGATATCATAGTTGGTATTTGCATAATTTAATACCACCAGTTGTTATAAAAGCTGTAATAATTCGTGATTGAATTACTTTTTTAGACAACAGTAAGTTTAATTATCTCCGTGTCATCGTTCATAGTAAAAAAATAAATACAAATGTTTTCTCTTTAAAACTTATTAGTCTTCTAAACACTTATTTTTGTAAAATAAAATTAACCACTTTTTTTGAATAAATAAATATAACCGAAATGGCAGTTTCATGTAGTATTAACAAAACTAGTCTCTTAGATATCATTTGTCTTACTATGTTATTTATATATTCTGCCAATCTTGTCAATAGATTGTTTTTATACTTCTCCTGTCTCCTCTCCATTAATTGTTCATTAACTGTCTCCGTTAATTGTTTCTATGGGAAAGGCCCGGAATCTTATATTTTCATATAATAAAATAAAAGTTCTATACATAATATTATCTGTACTCAGTTTCTTGTATAAAGATATATAGATAAGTTGTTGTCTCTTTGTCAAAACTGTTTACAAAAACATTCTGCTAAACTGAAGTGTAGTGGACTTAGGGTACTGACTTAAGGTTTGGCAGATATAGACCTCATAAAATACAATTACATCATCCATCCAAACAGTCACATTGATTATTGTAAGTTGTAATAATATTATAATTTTATGATTGACATAAAATTTAAATTATTAGGATTTCCTTCCCCTACTGATTAAAGAAAGTAACTATTTTGAAAGAGTTAATCATTTTATTAATGTTATGGTCAATGAGTGATAGTGCCATGTAAAATTAGTGCACATTAATATTTAAAATTTGTAGTAGTGTCATATAAAAATGGCATCAGTATAATATATTTACATATTTTCAGAGATGATAGGTTACTGCCCACCAAATGTAACTTTGGGAGAAATTTGGGTGGACCATGGTATATCACAATGTTTTATGGAAACAGTGTCTGCTGCTCTGATTGGAGGATTTTTAATGGTGTTTGGATGTACACAGGTTGTTATGTATAAAAGGTATTGTTCAATTTTGAAATATGTTCAAAAATATGTTTATGTAGTCTTAAACTCTAAGTAAGGGAAATCTAAGAAGCTAAGAACAACTAATGTGAGATATAATTGTAACATTAAACATACATACTTAGTAATAGTGTCTACCTAATTTACATTAGTCAATACTACTTTAAAGGCAACTACTATATATACAAAGACTATATTTAAACACAAATAAAATTTTTTGTGTATTTAATTATAGTTTAAATGATATATAATGGAATAAATAATCATTGTATTGTATCTCAAAAGTACAACTACAACTGAAGAAGAATTATTAAATTTACTATTAAAGTTATACTATTAAAATTATACAGGGAGCTCTGGAAATTGACATTTTTAGGGCTCCATACTCCATACCAAAAAAATGGAGCACTCTTAGGAACACTTTGTTATCTATTTGATAAAATCTTTTTCCTCAGGAATGAGTCATGATATCAAGTTAAAATTAATGTGTAATTAAGAAATCTGCAATCAATTCCAAATTTCTTTGTAGTACAAAATCGCAAGATAGGGCCTTTTATGCTTTGTTTATATAACTTATTTTGACACTCACAGAGGAATCAAAACCACTAGGGTACTTGCTGTTGAAGTAGAACCAGGAAATTCAGCATGAATGAATGTCATGTAGCAGAAGTACAGGATACTATATCACCATAAATTTGTAATGGCATCAGAATTGTGATTATGAACTAATTTGTTGATTAGTGAGTCTGACTTTCACTTGACAGGATTTTCTTGACTATCTATATACACATATGAACCTCATTATTTTATTCTTTTGTATAACACTACCTTACACCAATCTAATTCAATAATCTTTAATTTTTTACTTATATACAAAACTTCATTTCGTGCGTATTATTCCTAGCTGTATTAGTTTCCTTTCTTTTTTTGGAAAGAAGTTGTAACATTTTCACACCAACAGATTTTTGGTTAAGTCTGTAAATTTTTATAGAGATTAAATATTTTTTTTACAACTATATTGATTGTCCAGCTTGTAGTAAGTGTTTACAGTCATCCATAGCACCACATATAAGAACCACAGCCTATAATGCCAACTTGGTATAAGTTGTATGGTTACAGTATTTTCACTGCCTTATTTTAGCCTACAGATCAAAATTCAGTAATCTAAGTTTTGTTGCTTTGCAGTAAAAATAGGTATAATATGTTATCTACTTAAGGTACTTCTTCAAGCAGATGACCCTGGTATAGTGTCTCCCTCTGGAAAAATTATTAAAATGCATATGTGTGTGCTTAAACATGGCACAGCTACAAAAACACCAGGAATAATATGTTAAGTGTTACTGTTGTAACCATTGCCTAATTTCATCTATAGATTCACAAATACATTACTGTGTTTATAATGGACTACTTTGTACAATGTTTGAGATGTATTTTTTTAAATATACAATATTTAATTGTGCATGCTAATAAAAATTTGTAACAATTTCCTGTTGTGTACTATAATTAAATTGACAGTAAAAAAAACTGGATGCAGATGATAAAAAAAACATCCAACATGGAAAAATTCTCAAAGATATAATTTTCCACATTCACATTTCAAATATGTCTACTTAAATTATGTATATATTTTGTAGAAAGGGAACTTGTTAGATATAAGGTCTAATGAGTTCCCGCTGGTAAAAACTGACAAACTCATCTACTACTGAGAAACTAGTTATTTACTTTTAAAATTTTATAAATTATGGTTAACATAGGGAAACTAGAATGAAGTGAGATTGGAACAAGTTAAAAATTGTTACAGATATGCTATAGAAGTAACAGACATTAGAAGCTCCCGTCTTTTTGGTGTGCAAATATTTTTCACTCTGTTTATACCAATACTAGCTGTGATAAGATTTTTGCTACAAATCTTCGTTTTTAAAGGAGGACACCTCTATGGGTATATGGTGAGATTATATACTAATATTGTTTTTACTTTTAAAAATCTTACTTGTATTTACATATCACATGTATTATTTTTTTTTCTGCAACTATTAAATATAACATTTAATTATTAATACCAATCAGATGCTTACTTCAAGCACTATCATCCTGAAGGAGGCTAGTTGTATCATTTCTATATGTGAAAGTTCTTGTAGTAATGACAAAATTTAAATATCATATGAATTAAATAGTAAATTTATTATCCATGCTGGCTAACACTAATAATTTACCTTATATTTTATATGTAATGATAATATTAAAATTCACTAGAAGTCGAAGTAGGGTTTTGTAGTGGCCAATGCACTTTTCTCAGATACCAATATTAATTACAGTAGTCTTAACTCTCGTACTCCGCACTGCACACTCTTCCATCAAGCCATAAGGGCAACAGAAGGCAAGGCTCAAGACAGAATTTAGTAGCTTCGCAATCCGGGTTTAGCATAAGTTCCACGGCATTTGGCTGCGGCAGTATCTTGGGCACGCTTCTCTGAGAAGTTTCTCCTCTCCTAAGGGGAACAAACTTGTTTCAACGTGACAATAGGCATACTGGAGGAGTTAAAAGTCTTGCATTAGCTTCAGTTAAAGTTACATCGATGATTATAAGGCAAGCATTTGGTAGGCTATGAAATGAAATCCCTAAATCGTAATTAATACGGTAACAAAATAAACATTGATGAACACACAAGTTTTATCTTGTGTCAGATACGAAAGATAGGTAGCCCCACTGGCCATCGACGCGTGGCGTCATGAGGCTATCGGCAGACCTGCTGCGCACGGGTTATATTATTATAAGAGATATACGTTAAGCTACTTCAAAACTAAAACAAATCGCGCGGAATTTTTTTGTTGTTATACAAGTTCTTTATCAATACATAAAATTGATTTTCCTCTTTTAAGTTGTTCCGTATTCCTTTATATTTAATTATTTCAGTTTGCGCGCTAGTATAATCTTACAAATTTCCCAAACCCTTTTTATCACTAAAAAGATTAGTATGGTATGGTGCTAGGTGGTTGGTACCACTATGTACTTAAGGAAACACTAATATGTAATTCAACTTTAACGTAACCGTAGATTGATCGAAAAGGCATCCGAAAGTTACCATGCGATCAATCAGATGTTGTAATCTAGCAAACTATTTATTCTGATAAACCAGTTTAATTATTAATTAATGTGATGCATAGGCGTAGGATCTTTGGTTCATATTTTACTAGAACCGGATTTTAGAAACTTGTTTTGATATAAATTTTAACGCATAGGTAGGTACCATGTGTTGATATTTCATTTACCTACAATTTGTATACTCCATTCCAAATTTTTTAATCACTATCCAACAAACGAACCGTCATCTTCTATAAGAATAGCACTTAACCTTAAATGATTTAGTTTTTCAAACGCTTTTAAACATCAAAAGTAGAAAATTTAAAACTGATATTTATATTTATAACTTTAGGCATATACCAGTTTTCCTAAAAATTACTTTCAAATGGTAGTTTTTATAACAGTTGGCACAGTCTTATGTTGACGGCGTAATGATTTTCAAATATAAAGTGATGCCGATAAATTATTAGGGTTTCGTACCTCAAAAAGAAAAACGAAATCCTTCCTTTCTGGTCCTTCTGTCTATCAAAACTATTTCTCGAGAATGCATGCAGTTACTAAATTTAAAAAAGATTGAGCCTTATTTCTAATGCTTTGCAAGTTATTTGTCTTTATCTTCACAATCATCACCTTAAAGCACAAACAAAGAGAAGTATCTCAAAACCTTTTGTATGTGTTTCCATTACATTATCACATATTTTGTTTGCGGTTTATATATAAGTTGCACGAAATCCTCGATGCGTGAGTTTGAATCGCACTTGACTGGACTGGATTTTTTTCTGTGGTTTTAGTAATTTTTCCTAGTAATCCTAGATACAAGTATGACAGTGTGGAAATACTGTCAAATCTCTAGACTTATTCTGCAGGGAGCTTATTGTCTAAAAGCTTATAGAAAAATCAACTCCTACTCAATAAAATGTCATAGTGCTACGGTATGTAACTAGAATTACTCCTGTAATACTTTTTGCAGATAGTAGCGTTAGTGGTGACGCTGTTCGTATTTCCTCTATCCGCGTACTTGGCAGTACTGGAGAGGCGGTTTCTCCTGCCCTCCCTGCCGCCCAGAGGCCACGGCTTCGTTCTTCTAGTGTTCTGGGCGCTCATCTTTGTTTCGGAGAATCTTTCTTTTCTAAATCTGAACAAAGAAGGATGGTGGTGGGGTTTGAAAGAGTAAGTATTGAAATTAGGTTTTTAACATTTTTATTTATAAGACTGCAACAGGAGAGTCGTTTCCGTAGATTTGTGTTACAAAATATACAACGCCATTATTTGTTATGACTTCGCAATTTTTGTATCCATTATAAAAAGAAATAAAGTTTCTGTCGCATTTATAAATTTAATTAAATAATTAACTTGGTCAAATATTTTAAGTTAACTCATAAAAATATTTTTGTGTCTCCGATGTGAGTCATATATATTGAATAAGTATATTTGTCCCTTTCTTTTTAATAAATAATTTTTTAATCTTGATTTTATATACATTTTGGATATGCTATCGGTAAGTGGGAGTGGAGTCCAAGTGCAGAAAAGTAATAAATAATGGGTCCCTTCACGATTCCTTTAAAGGCCCAGGGTTATCAGAAGACGGCAACACACGTGCTACCAAAGAGACCCGTATCCCGTAATTGTTGGACAGAGTTATGCTCATAGGTTGTCAAGTTTCTTTGTTGGTGGTATTCGAAAGATCACAAGTGATTTTTATTAATCTTGTTTTAGTCTTCAAGACCGATTAGAAATGGCTCTGTTCGTTGGGCGCTACGTGTCGTGCATGATTATGTTTGTGCTGGGCATGAAAGCGCCTGGTATCATGAATCCATTCGAGCACCTCGAAGATGACACCCGCCGCGTGATTCCACCAAGAGTGAGTATAATTTTTTGTTTTCCCTGAGGAAAATGCATTAAATTGCGTACCCCGGCTGTGGCGAACCGGCGGTTATGTGGCGCTCTCCTCCCTAGAAGGGGGAGGCCTACCCACTAAAAACCTTAGTGATGGCCTTCCTCAGGCATGTCGGGAGCCCCGGGAACGCGAAGCGACTTCGGGAACCCCCAGCCTCCGCTCCCCTGCTGAGGCTACAATACCTCCCCCGATCTCTTCCACCGACGACGCCCCCCGGCCACGGAAGGGGCGTGGTCCATCCCGGGTCGCCGTATCCGCGGGCGCGACTTCCTCGTGCCCGCCGGCGACCCGCGAGTATTTATTATCTACAAATGTTATATTTATTTTTTGTTAAACGTCGTTAGTCAAGTGGTTTGTTCGCCGGTTTCAAAGTTTGCGTTGCGGAAAATTTGAAACAAAGCACTGGTCAATAATATGTTTCCTCTCTTTTAACAAATTAAACTTAAAATGTGGTAATACTTTGCCATTAAATGTTATTTTTACCTATTCGAGATTTGATATGACAACATCACATGACGTATGACTCTTTACTGAGCCCGCTCAATTAACAAAGATATCAGACTAGGGTTGTGCCGGATTAGTGAAAACGCCGGATTACTGGAAAATGATAGTACATATATATACATACATGAAAAAAAAAACAAAAAGTACAAAATAGTCGAGTTTTATTTTCAAGTTTTAAGTAAAAAGTCCATATGTATTGAATTATAGACAAAAAGAGTTTAAATGTCTCTTTGAAAAAAATCGTAAAATCATCACTTAACATAATTAATTTAAAGTACTTCTGCGTAAAATTATATTTTTAGTTTTATTTTCTTGTGGCAGAAGAACATATTGGTTTTATCCGCAACCCGATCTTGACAACGCGACATATCCAAATTTCATTACCATAAAAACGATTCTAGTGAGTTAACCTTTAAAGATAGACATATATTGTCTCAGAAATTTTATTAGATCATTTCAAGAGGAATAATTCTTTCATACATATTTTTTTATTGGTATCTTGAACCGTTTTCGCAGCGCACGCAACGGAAGCCCTCAAAGATGAATAATTTTCCCCGTTTTTACCACATTTTCCATTATTTCTTCGTTCCTATTAGTCGCAGCGTGATGTTATGTAGCTTAAAGCCGTCCTCGATAAATGGTGAATTTAATAAAAAAATAATTTTTCAATTCGAATCAGGAGTTCCTGAGATTAGCGCGTTCAAACAAACAAACAAACTCGTCAGCTATATTAGTATAGATTAGATAATTAAATATATAATAAATAATAATAATTATGATAAGTTAGATACATTTAACTTTATATAAACATAATATTCTAAAAGTGCGGTTGATAAATTTGATAGTTGCGGCAGTTGCTAAAAACAATAAAATTTGATGTCGATAGCAATTAAGGTAAATATATTTAATTCATGTGCAAGTTTAATATGTCGATTGTTATCGCATATTTCATATTACTATATACATATTTCTAAATATCGGAGTTTTCACGCTCATTTTTTCTTTACACACGTAATAGTTTTAAAGTTATGACTTTGAAGTAACTCGTTCATCGTTATCATTTTTCAATTTGCCAGAAGAAAACAAAACACTAGCATTTTGTGATTTCGCTTTTTATTATTATAAATAAGGTACATGTTTTTAAAAGCTGATCTTATATAACAGTTTTCGAATGTGGCTTCAGAACTCGCGAACTTTTTGTTTGCAAAAAGAATATGAAAATTACTTGTCAATCTGTCGTCATGTGTCACGTCATCGTTAATTGTAATATCACATAAACACTTTATGACAACAATGTATATTTAGGTTAAGATGACATGCCCTTATCAAAATCATTTCGTGTTAACGGAAGAAAAAGATATGAACATACCGAAAAAGGTGACCTGATAACTGCATTATCTTTTTGTGCGGCCGTGACATATTGTTATTCCTTTTTCTTGAGTTCCTGTCTATAAGTGATAAAGATTTACATCTATTTTGGTAAAACGTTTTTTTTTTAATTTTTATAATCCTGTGAGACTTTTATGTTTATTGCTTAACTATATCTAAACAAATCGTAAAGACCTGTTTCTCCACTTGCCGTCCTAAGCAAATCTTATCCAGGTTTGATTCGCAGTTGCTCTTATCCCGTCTTCATATCTTGTCTCATATCAACAAACACAGAATCTTGATTAAATTATAATTCAAATAATTTATTGCATGTCACAAAAACTGAATACTGATTCAGGTTCAATTATATTGAATTTATGAAAGACAAATAAATATTGTACACAATTAATAATAAATTATGTATAACTTATTTTATTATACATATAATTATTTTAAACCCAGCACTGAGGTTTATAAACTACGGGAAGCTCTTTCCTTGATCATGCTTGATGGTAAGCGACAATAAGGCTAACCTTTAGCCTAGAAGATAAACTGGATTTCTCAACAATCGAGAAACTGGTTCCTTTATCTTCTAACTGTTAGGACGCAACAATGCTATTAACATTGGTATTACGAACTACTTGGATAGGCCCGGCCTCAGACCTTGCCGTTCTCATTATGTTCTAAGAACATCGAATAGAAACATGAAACATGGAGTCAAGAACTCATACTGACACGAAACGGCAAGAATACTTGGAAATTAGGCAACCGGTTGACTTTACCGACTGAAACGTTATAACCAGTAAGAAGTTTAACGGATCCTGTTCCTTCTCTCCTATATTTGCTTTTTAACGAGTTAATCATTGTCAATAGGGAACATGCAATATTTTTATTTTTGTGCTCATTTTAAAGAACTCCACGTAGAATAGACCACAAGTATATTAAAAATTGAAAAGACTATATTACTGAAAAAAATGCGGTTTAAAATTGACAATTTAAATTTTCGCGCGAAAAAGGACCTATAGTTTGTATGACATCACTCCTGTCTGTCATTATCACTGGCTCATTGATTGTACTGCGCGTGTCATTGCTGGCTTTAGTTGTTTTTGCATTTATCTCGACTTTCAAGGTATTATTTTGTAAAAATTTACAATGGACTATCCATCAACATCAGGTGATCATAACTATGCCATTGCTACTCCGAAAAAAAGCCGTATGGACGTACGTTTTGCGCCAATGTGTCCATCTACTTAAAATAAGTTTCCCAATAAATTGTTTTTGACTGGACCTTCTGACCTAAAACTGAGAAAAATGTGGTTTCAAGCGGCGAAGAGGAATTACATTTATTACCCAAAGACTATCATTCGATGCTGTGAAGACCACTTTGACGTAAGTCAGTGGATATATTTATTGTAAACTTAGTTTCACGAAGACCTACATAGTCGAGTGGATAGTACACCGGTTTCAAGGTGTCGCCATCTCTGAGGTCCCGGGTTCGAATCCCGGTGGGGGCAGATGTTTGTGTGATGAATGCGAGCATTTGTACCGTAGTCATGGTTGTTGATATATATTTCTACAAATATATATATATATATATATATATATATAACACTTAGCCAAACTTTTCAATGTCTTTTCATTTAGTCCCTTTCATATCTACTCTTGAAAACAACATTTACTTTTGTCAGAGTCCTAGAATCTGCTTTGGCAAACCCAATTTCCATTTTTATTCATAAAACGCAATTAATTTTAGGTTTAATTGTTCACTTTTATTACAACTAATAACCTCAAATAAGTTGTCATAACAGGAGTGACGTCACTGAACGCCTATTGGTGTTTTAAATCCGTTCCGTTTCACGTTATTCTTGATTTGTAATTATTGTTAAAAACAACATTATTTTAAATATAAACCTTGCAGTGGTACTACTTTTATATTTTTTAGTATTAGCATTTTAATAACAAAATTTTCATAAATATTATAATTGCATGTTCCCCATTACGCTTTTCACATATTAATACAATTGCTATATAACATGTCTACGGTGGCAGATAGACTCTTCCAAAGTCCGAACCTTTCAATCAACGCTTTGTAATCAAAACCAACTACTAGACTATGGACGTAGTAAAAATGAGTTATCATAGTTTTTGGTAGTCAACATGCTTGTGATAATGTCAATGTACTTAAAAGCTTGAGTACGATGCTCGAAAAGATACTATTTAATTTCTTTGCATATGAAAAATGAGGATATGTGGTCTCATAGTGAAATATTACGCAGGATGACAACAGATCGACGTTCCACAACGTGTTCAGCAAGCTCCGAGTACTGCTGCCGTTCCTCTGGCCTCGAAAAAGTTTGTGTCTGCAGATCTACGTTTTTATCTGCATATTGGCATTGATAGCTGGCCGTGTCACCAACCTATTCGTCCCAATTTATAACAAGCTGATTGGTAAGAAACAAATATTTTATTGTAGCTGAAAGATTATCCTTAGTTTAGTAATACAAAATTCATTCATGAAGTTGTTATTCTAGGCAACAGACAAACCGTTAAGGAAATTTGTCATTCTCACGAATAAATTTTGTAATTACAGATAAAGGAATTATATCTTTACGTGTATAATCACACGAATTTTATTAATATGTAGATACAATCAAATGGTTTCGCACTGCTATGAGACAATTTATCAATTTATCTAAATTAGACGTATGTAGGTTCCGAATATTCTTAAATACCATTATTAGCTAATTGCTAGGCCAAGAGAAAATATAAATTATTTATCGCAAGGTGTCTTTCAACACATTCAAAGAAATTGAAAGTAATTTATTTAAATCTATATGTCTTGAAAAATCTTCACTGGATTTTTTACGCAGAAAGCAACTTACTTCCCGCGAGCTTCCAAAAGTAACCAGTTAACACGTCTTGTTCATTTATTTTGGATAAATTGGGTATGCAATGTAGATAGTGTAACCGTTTTTATTTACGACTTCTATTCGTTGGATTTAGTTATAAGTTTTAAATCAAACACATTTGTAATCAAACAGGATCAATTATCATTCCACTATTTGAAGTTCCGTTGATAACAGCCATATCAATTCTATTTCCATCCAATAATTAACAATGGATTTCTTCATATACTTTGAGATGTCGTTATGAAATAACTTAGCAATTACGGTTCTTACGCGATCATCGTTATTATAATTACTTATTGGATCATCAAAACTATTAGACCTCTAATATTTTTGAAGATGACAAATCGATAGTAAGGATCCAAGGTCAATCAAACATGTCTACCTGTCTTACTTATTATCGGTTATCACAGTAACTAATTTGCAACTATATACAAGTTAACTATTGTAAGTGTTATGTTTTTTTTCTTTCTTGGCGACGGAAGCACTGATATTTTCGTTGTTGTCTTTGCTACGTAATCGCAAGTTATATATTCTAACTATTATTTCATTATTTAATAAGACTTTAATTCACAGTGTTAGATAAATAATCAAGGATTCCAAATAGCACTATGAACTTTCGCGTACTTTTGAGTCACATTATGTTGTTGTTACATAATAATAATATTTTATTGTTTTCCTCGTGTCTGTTAGTAAAGTGAACATGGATAATGCAGCCTGCTACTAAAAATAACTGTTTAAATAGTATTATATTAATATTTAGTGCGCTCATTGTTATGCCCTGTTAATATTATCAAAATGAATGAATGATACTGGCAACTTCTCAAAATATGAAATGAAATAGCTACACTATGATTGATTAATTCAATATCGCTGATTCTTAAATATACCCTTTATTCGACTTCACCATCATTGGTATAAATAAATTACGTTTTATTGGAATAGTATTAACTATCCGAAGTGCTTTTGGACCCATGTGCGTATCTAGCGAGGAAGGTACTGTTAAAACCACAGCTGGGCATCGTCTATATTTATTTTCTTTAATCGCTAATCCATTAAGTTAATCCATCGTTGTCATTTGAGGCTTTCTTATGACAAAATTGATAGCGTTCGTTCGATCGTTCGGTGGAATGTTTTAAACGATAGTAACTAAGAGTAGGATATGACACGATATTATTGAACATACTTTTTAAGAGTACACCTCCTGGAGACCTATTTTTGAATTACGAATGCGACTTCGAAATCACCGATGTGACTAATAATCACCGATTTTCAATAATTCTTATTTTTGAATATCACTGATGTGACTACCTTAGTCACAGGTGTGATTTCATTACGAGTGCCCTCACCCACTCGTAATCAAGTCATACTTGTGGAAATGTTATCTGTGTTTTGTTTGATTTTTCAGTCTATATATACACTATATATATATAAATTATGTATATGTATAATATAACCATAATGGTTAAGCCGGTAATAACCGGCAGCGGCTACATTCTGCGTGGAACCGAACTCTTACATTTAATGTGTACTTTATCTATGTTGGCAGCTCTGCGATCGACTTTCAAAAATTGGATGTTTAGGAATCCGTGACCTCAAAGTCACCGCTGACTAAATAGTCAGCGGTGATTTCGAAATCGTATTCGTAATTCAAAAATAGGTCTCCTGGAGTGTCTGACCATGTGAAGTCTGACGCGATGCTGTGTGTTATGTGTACAACGACATTTTCCTTGCGACGTTTAATTCACTGTTTAAGGTTCTTACATTTACTGGTCAATAATCTACTATAATTTGTCCGTTATAATGTAATGTGTATTCTATGTTAATTGGCATATTATTTAATAATTTTCAGTTGACAGCTTGTCTATACCTCCCCTGATATTCAGATGGGACTTGGTGTTGGTCTATGTGCTACTCAAGTTCTTGCAGGGCGGTGGCACTGGTGGCATGGGTTTTCTCAATAACCTGCGCTCCTTCTTGTGGATTAAAGTGCAACAGTACACAACAAGGGAATTGCAGGTCGGTGTAATAAACGATTTGGTTAGTAAAATATAAATGAACGTAATTGGATATTTTACATAGAGTATATAATATTGATCATGTATTGATTGAAAAGCGAAGTTTTTAATTATTTTTGCCTTTACTAATTTTGTTGTATAATTGCATTGTTTATTCAAAGTAATCCTTACAAGATTTTATACTATAAAAAGTTTTGTTTTTAAAATCGTAGTGTAATGTAGGTTGGTCGGTGGAAGGTCTAGCAACATAAAAGCTATCTGCAGTTTTAGTGAAATGTTAGATAAACAGTAAATATATATATACATATAGTTGACATAAATTTCTGGACAATAAAGTTTTTTAAAGTTTCTGTCAATAATGTACAGAAATTTGATTATTTTCGACATTGTATTTATTTTTCAATCTAATTTGTGATATACTAGGTAAACAAAAAATCACACTGTAAGGTGTAATGAAAAGCAAAATAAATAGTTTTTATAAGTCCTAAATTAACAATGTTATAAAATTACCGGTAATAAATCTTATAATTTCTTTTCCTTGCTTTTTCTAATATTTGAATGAATTCTTGATAGAGATGAATTCATTTAAACAAATTCAATTGTTCTTAAGTTATACGTACGTGACTATCTTACGTGTCGAGCTATCTTATATTAGCGATGTGCCGAGTACGGTTTGACTCGAGTCAGACTCGACTCCTGCTTTAGACTCGCCTACTCGAATACCAATTTATTTAGATTCGAGTACGTTGGACTCGATTCCGGTACTCGAGTCAGGAAGAATCGTTTTGTGCTCGCTAACTCGATTCTATTTATACGAGTCCTACTAACTAGTCTAGTATTCGAGTTTGGTTAACTCGCTTGTCCTCGCAAACTGTTTACATAAGCAGTGAAGTGGCGCGGGCCTAATATTACAAACAAATTTGAACCTGCAACTTTTTGTTTTGATTTTGTTCTAAAATCGGACTCTAGTACTGGACCAGAATTTCCAGACTCGAATTTCTAGACTCGAGTCTAGGAATCAGACTCGAGTTTAGAAATATTCGAATACCAAACAGAATTCGACTACTGGGCTAGAATCGAGTCCTGATTCGAATACCGTATAAACTGACTCGAATCGACTCGATCCACCAAAACACTATCTTTTATGTTGTTTTGTTTCAGTTAGAGCTATTCAAACACCTCCACTCGCTGCCACTGCGCTGGCATTTGTCCAGAAAGACTGGGGAGGTATTGAGTGTGATGGACCGGGGGACAGATTCCATAGACAACTTGTTGTCGTACCTCCTGTTTTCCATAACGCCAACTCTCATCGATATAGTTGTCGCCGTGGTATACTTCGTATGGCAGTTCAACGCCTGGTTCGGCCTCATCGTCTTTTCTACAATGATTCTTTACATAAGTAAGTATTACACTGTCAACTTGTAATTGCTGCAATCCCATTTTGAATTTAAAATACTTTTATTATTTCTCATGTAAATGTGAAAAAAACCTTGGGTTTCGAGTTTAGACGTGTAATTTAGTTAGTAATCTAAATAAAGAAATTATTTTAATTTAATTCGCAAAGGAACGGTCTAGTTATAACTAAATGCTAAAGTTATTAAGCTATTAAAAACTGGCCGCTATCTGTTTCTTGTAAAACTGATTTTTGTATGCACTATGTTCCTTGTAACATTGGGACATTACCGTTGAAATGATTAAGTTAAGAACGTCGCTAGTTTTGGACACAGTTGCCTCATCGTACAACATAAGTGCGACGACGTAAAGTACATTATGGTTGATCGGAAAAAGTCGCGTATATTATCGATATATAATCGATAAGTCGTGTATATTAGCGATAAAATGTACATTAGTTATATAGTGATTTTTCTTGTCACACAACTAAAAAAATACTGTGAATCGTGATAGTAAAATGCAGTCAATTAGATTCTCGGCAATTCTTCATGGAATCCATCATTATAAAAAGTATTCCTTGTACAAATTGTAGTTTAGAAAACTACCATAATAATCCAATTTACCGTCTGATTAAAGGTTCAATGGTACTTGAACTTTGTGTAACTGATATGTTCTGTGTATGTTAATTGTTCAATTAGCATGTGTAATGAGTTGATAAGGTATTGTCAGTTCATTAATTGATGAAAAGCTAGCATTCAATATACTCTATTTATTAATAGTTTATTAATAATACTGCTTTATTGCGTACTTATCTTCTTCCTGTTTGATGAAAAAATATATAGTTCGTTTTATATTTTGTATTACTTCAAAAAGAAGTCTATGATCATATAAGTTTTTTTTTGATTTGCTATGGAGGTTGATTATAGTAAGCGAATATAGAATAACGTATATAATAACGTATTCAAGTTTCAATATTAGCTGAAATTTCTCTATAATTTTTTGTAAATAGTGACGGAAAGTTTGAAACTTTTGAAATTATGTAATCCTGTCAAGCGTATCCGCTGGCAAGCTCATCTAAAATGCACCTTTTGTATATTTCTGGAAGTATGTATATTTTTATCAACATATAGAGTTGAATATTAGACATGACGAGTCCGGTACCGAGATGTAATAACAAACAGAACGTTCGTTATCATAATTAATTACAATATTGGGAGCGTTCGTGACAGTAGCGCCACCTAGCAAACGCACTTTTAGGGGCAGACATACATACTTCAATAAATAAATAGCAACGGTTTGTTTATTTTGTAAAATTAGAGTAAATAAGAGTAAAGAAAAGCTAAGTTGAAAATAACTTACGTAGTTGACCGAAATAAACTAAGCACATTATTTTCACGAGCTTAGTTAATTTAGTAACATGACCACCAAAATGCAATATAATAGAATCATTTATCACGTCGAACGTTAAAAATGGGAAGGATAAATTACAAGATGGCGATTATATTGCACAATAATGCAAATAAATATAGTATCTTGTATTGTTCGGAGTTCTTGAAAAATAAGTAATTTAAATGTATCGTTTCAGTTGCAACAATAGTAGTGACTGAATGGCGTACCAAGTTCCAAAGGCGTATGAACATCGCCGATAATGAACAGAAAGCTCGCTCGGTTGACTCTTTGCTCAACTTTGAGACCGTCAAGTATTACGGTGCCGAGTCGTATGAAGTCCTATCCTACAAGGAATCCATTTTGAATTATCAGGTATTTATTTATTTATTTACTTAAGGTATACCAGTATTTGTTAACACTAATACATACAATATATTTAATTTAAGTGTTACAAATTATAAAGGTGAACATCACATGCAATTTAACTGTACTACTCAATTACTACTTACTACTATTTTGATCTTACATGAAACTTATACAGTACGTTATGGTACACTATTGTATTGTGACTAATTAAAAATGAACAAACGATGATGAATATAATTATAATAATAAGCAACCTAATAAGAGCTTATCAGGATACCAATAATTCTGCTTTGAGCCTGGCAAATGAGTCTGCAAAAACGTCAAATTGTTCGTTTATGACCTTACTCAGTCTTGACACTACGGAATTGCCACCCAGGGTTGCATAGCGTAGGGGAGGGTAAAATGGAGTAATAGGATTTCGAGGAATCCTCCCGGGCACACGAAATTTGAATTTCTCTAGCAATTGTGGGCAGTCAATTCTATTTAGAAATATTTTGTACAAAAATCTAGGAAATAGGTATTGGCAGATACTTGTTTAATATTTAAGGTTGACAGAAGAAACGGCAGTATTGACGTTGTAAATAGTTCTCTTTATCTTTATAAATTTATCTTTAAATCCCAATAAAACTAAATGTATCAAATTTTCATTACCAAATGCAAGAAAATCATTTCAACAATAGTATATATACTATTGTTGAAATGAATATTGAAGTGGTAGAATTTGTTGATTTCATTAAATTCTTGGGTATTACTTTAGATCCGATTTGGACATTTTGAATCCACATAATGAGATCTTATCAAATAGACTAAAATGTTGAAACAGCAAGATTAATTTACTTTAGTTATTTTCACAGTGTTATGTCCTGTGGTTTACTACTATGGGGGTCGGCTGCTAGCATAGAAAGTATTTTTGTTCTTCAAAAAAGAGCAGTCCGCGTTATTTATTAATTTACGAGCAAGGGATTCTCTGTGAGATTTATTAAAAGAGAGACTTTAGTGGGCCAATATATTTTGATTTGATTTGATTTGCAGTATGTAAAAGGTAAATAAGTTGAGACTACAAAAACAGCTTTCATTGTGTATGGAATAGGGTTTCTCAATTCTCGAGTTTTTTTTTATTTCTCGGAGCACGAGAATTGTCGACCACTATTTCTCGAGAATTTTCGGGTTTGCCGAGATATATGGATATTTTTAAAAATATGTGTGTTTTAACAGTAAAACTACCCTTATATGCAATATTCAACAACATCTATTATTAGTTTCAATTGACTTTAACTTGAGTAAGTATATAAAATTTTTATTAAACGAAATAAAATCTAGCGAGATCTTTTGTCATTATTTCTACACACAATTTTAGGACTAAATAGTCTTCATCTTTGGGAAAAACAAATTAAATATCTTCTAAAAACAATGCCATCATGGCACCACAATATAATTTAGTACCTTACATTACATACTATATAATTTACTTTAGTCTCTGTCTGTACTACAAACTTTTCTATTAAAATGTATAATTGAAACGACCGTTTTTGAATTAGGTATAAAAATCAAACAACTAGCTTCATAATTACAATGAATAATAATAAGGTACAGGTAACTTGTTTTAGTCCAACTTTTCAATATACATTTTCAATATTTTGTTATATATAGACTTTTTGTTACGTAAGTATACTTAAGTATAATTAATAATCAGACTAATTATAATCACAATTGAAAGAGGAAACTGCTCCAAAAGCTAGCCCACTAGATATTTTTATTATTTAGGAAATAAGTTTAAAAAATACGAGGGCATTTAAAGCATTATCTGATAGTCGGTTTCGTATTAAGTTTTAAAAAATTTTGACTTAATTTCTCGGCCACTTTTTTCTCGTCTCGAGTAAGGAAAAATTTCTCGGCAATTACTCGATTCGAGAATTCTCGCAGAGAAACTCTAGTATGGAATTGAGGATGGTCTCAAGGACCAGATGTATAGTTTGACTTGCAGCCGCATGTATATATGAACATCGTTTCTTCGGCGAAGGAACTTTAAAGGTGCATGTGAAATATGTACACCCATTCGCACTGGGCCAGCGTGATACATTAAATCATAATCACTTAGGAAAGACTCACCATGCCCCTCGGTGGGAATGTAGTTGCTTATAAATGAATATTAATAAATAAATATTTGTTATACTTACACCAATAGGCTTGTTGCCTAAATTTCAGTAGTTAGATACTAATATACCTTGATGCCTATTCTATACAAAATAATTATTGTTTTTGAAAAAAAAATGCTTATTTATAAGAAAATTTTGCATTTAATTAAATATTTGACATTAGTCATCAAAAACGCTCATGACTGTCATGGCGTCTTGAATGACGTCACGCCGTGCAAAACAGCTGTTTTAGTATCGGAATATTCGGTATTGTGAAGTTATTTTAATTAAAAATGGATTCATCGTATTACAAGTACTGCATAGTGCCCCAATGTACAAGCACAAGTATAAAAACACCAAAAAATTATTTATATACGTGCCAAACAATCAGCAGATACGTAAAAAGTGGCTGACACTCGCGAGAAGGAATGATGCCCGTTCTTTTTCGCACTTCCACAAGACACTTTTTTTTTTTTATTTAATTTATTATAGAGGGTTATTCATTTTGAATATTTCACCCCCATAGGAAAATACACAAAGATTACAGTCTTAACTTGATGATATGTTTCACAAATTTGTACGTATCTCGTGCTTCTTTGGATAGTGGTTGCGCAAGTATACTATTAAACCTGCCCACCTCATGAGAATGACCGACAAGAAGGTGTTGGCGGTGAGTCTGTCCTCGAGTACACTCTGCTAAAATATGATGAACATCTTCTACCACACCACACATAGAGCACAGAGGACTATCTGTCCTTCTCATGAGGTAGGCAAATTTATTCAGCTGTATATGGCCACAGCGTAATCTTAAAGCTAACACAATGTCAGATCTAGTTAAATCGGACTCGTGAAACCATGGAATGCGCAGAATATTAGGTTGGATAGTTTTGTACCATATACCCTTAGAACGACTCCTTTCATCAAAATACTCCGACCACATAGAGAAACATATTCTTCTAAGGTCTGGCAAGAGATCTGTATAATACGGCAAATAGTCCACCTCAACTCCACATGTTACAGCCATTTTAGCCATTTGGTCTACCTGTTCATTACCAATCAAACCAATATGGACGGAATCCACTGTATTTTTATATTAACTTTTTTATCTTTTAATATATTAAGGGTATTGATTATTGTGTAGGCAATAGGAGTTCCACAGTAAATAGATGTACATTTCTTTAAATGAAGTAGGGCACTTTTAGAATCTGTACAAATAACACAGGATTTACAATTCAGAGACACAACGTAGGATAGGGCTTCAGCAATCGCAATAAGTTCTGCGTACATAATACTAACATTATAGTCAATTTTAAATAAATATTTTTCTTGTGTTACAAAGTCCAAAAATGCTGCGCCTACTCTGTAGTTATAACGTGATGCATCCGTGAAAATTTTATAAAAATCACCGTAAGTATCTCTTAAATATCTGTCGCACTGTAATTTTAGGCTATGTTGGTTGTACAGTTTTTTAGGTCTATCAATAAACTCAATTCCAGCTTCTAGAACATTAGACAGATCGACATAACTAATCCATGTAGATAATGAATACATTGGCAATGTTTCTGTGCGATGAAAAATCATGTCCCTCTGATCATCATGAACTACTACTAATAAAGGAAGTTTTTTTCTGCGCCAGTATATATAGTTTTGCGTAATATTTAATAGGTCGTTTAAGTATGTTATTAAGGAGTTATTTTTAAATAGTGCTTTTGATTTTAGTAAAAATTTTCCTGCCAAATAGTATCTGCGGACGTTTAAAGGAGGTAAAACTAGTTCTGACTGCATTACGTGGATCGGGGAACTCTTAATAAAGCCGCCAATGATCCTGAGACATTGATTTTGTAATTTATCTAGCTTCGCTAATTGAGTAAAGCTTGCATTATCATAAAGAAAACTAGCATAGTCTATACGACTTCGAACAAGGGCGATATATAAATGTCTTATGTGTTCGGGGTGTATACCCCAACCTGGGCCGGTTAGCATTTTTAGAATATTTACGAACTTTAGGGTTTTTTCTTTAATTTTATTCAAATGTTTACACCAATTTAATTTTCGATCTAACCATAAACCCAAATATTTTACATTATCTACTACTTGTAGGGGTTTCATTAATTTTAAGTTCTATTTCTTCTAATTGATTACCATTGTAAAATGCACAAATTTTGCTTTTGTTAGATGAAATATCTAAGCCAATGTCAAATAGAAGCGAGGACAGTGAATTCAGAGCAAGCTGTAATTTCTCAATTCCCTCAGAGATTCTATCACAGGTAATGTATTTAAGACAAAATCATCAGCATATTGAGATATAGACACTTCTAACTGTATTAATTTACAGATGTCTATTGTAAATATATTAAATAAAAGAGGCGATAGAGGGTCGCCTTGGGCTAGGCCGTTACTAGTAGATCTACAAATGTACCCATCATCTGTCTGAATTTTAAGATTCCGTTCTTTAAGAAATGACCATAAATAATTACAAATTTTATTTCCTACTTTAAGACGATCTAATGTGGATATGAGCTTAACAATGTTAACGTTATTGTAGGCATTATCAATATCTAAAAAACAGGCTAAAGTAGTTGATTTTTTGGAGAAACCAATTTGAATTTTAGTAACTAAGTCAGCTAAACTGTCCAAGCATGATCGAGCTTTTCGAAACCCTATTGTATTATCAGAAAAATTATTGTATTTTCTAATAACCATTCCAATCTGATACCTATTATCGTGTGTAAAATTTTACATAAGCAAGAAATTAGTGATATTGGTCTTGCGGCACTTGGTTAGTAGCAACCAGCCCTCCGCAGGTAGGTAGGTAGGTAGGGTTCAAATCAAGACCACGAAGTAGGTGGTACTAAATTTATTTAGCCAAAATATTCGAGTGGCCGCCTCACGTCCCGACTGTAAGTCCGGAATTCTAAAGGAGAGTGACACTGGCCTGATGTCGCGGTGATAGATGATGGGCCGCTGTAGTCCAGGTCGATATTTCCTCCAACCAGCGCTGGTGAACTTTTCTTTTAATCCTCTTATCAAAACCTCTTCGGATTGTATTATTATTAAATTGTAGAATTAAATTGGAGAATTAAATTCCTGGAATACAGATAGCACGGTGTTAGCAGATTATTCGCGGCCAGTCACCACGCATAGATCAAAGGTCACAGTGTCACAGTAAAAGGAACGAAAAGGCAAGCGTTAAATGAAGCTAATACGTAGCACAGAAACACCTTACAATAAACACTTCCAATAAACATGTAAAACTTACCCCAGCGGGAATTTATAACTGTGATTGAAAAGAAGTTGTGACTATTGAATTTAATATAATTATAGGTTTTAAATTAATATGCCACCGTCGTCAGGTGATAGTTAAGTACGCGACTGCGCGCTGAGCGTCGGTAACACGAGAACCAGTTTGTCCGTTCGCCTAATACTCCGATAGATTTTTAGGAATGCGTGAGCGCAAAACACCGCGTATCCTTGCGGCCACGCGTACTTGATGTTCCGTAGAATAATATTATAATTTTATATTTTAGTGTTAGAATGTATGTAATTGGAATGTAAGTATTTTTAATATTTAATAGATTTTTAATTAGTTGTGTAGTTTAGTTTAATTAAATTTTAAATATTTATTTTTTATTATAAGTTTAGATAAGTGTTACTTTTATTTAAATGTATTTTTCAATAAGTAAGAAGCTATTACTTTAATATAGTTTAAGTACAACGCTACAGTCTTAAAGATGATATTTCATTAGGGTCACGATCTTTCTTGGGTATTGCTACTATCTTAATATTACGCCATTGAACGGGGACAAAACTATGGGTTAAAAACTGATTGTACAAGGTCAGAAGAATGCGTTTACCATTAGGTGGAAGGTTTATCACCATTGAATATGAGATATCATCACATCCAGGAGATGTATCTTTCGCCTTAATACACTTATCTAGCTCCTGTATGGAGATTTCAGTCTCTAAAAGACCCTCATACAGCGTAATAACAGGTTGTGATGGCCTGGCAAAATCCGGTGTAAGGGATTTAAGAAATTTTTCACACATGGCTCTATTTACATGTTGTTGAGGTGAACTATGACCCTTGGTCCATCTCATCCTACTCCACATCTCACCACATGTAGTTCGACCATCAACTGAAGAACAAAACTCAGTCCACTCCCTACTTTTCGCTTGCCTGATTAATCTCTGAGTGTTATGACATTTCAATTTAAATAACTCTAAGTTAGTCGGGGTTGGATTTCGACGGAATGCAGCTAGACACCGTCTACGAATTGCAACTGCTCGAGAAAGTTCTGGTGTCCAATAGGGTTTAGGTTGAAATGCTTTATTAGGGTTTGCAGTTACTTTATATTTCGGTATGTGTAGGTCTGCAGCTATGTTTATGCTATCAACAAAGACATCATATGTTTTTTGAAGGTCAGATTCAATGCTTAATCTATCAAATATTTTTTCTAGACACGATTTATATGAAATCCAGTCAGCCTTTTTAAAATTTCTTTTGTCTATTTTAGTGTTAGGTAAGTCACAGTTTTTTGAAATTTTAATTAAGAGATGGTCACTACCGAGATTTTCATTAATAACTTTCCAAGTAAAATCGCATGCAATATCAGATGTGCCCAAGGTAAGATCAGGTGCAGACTTCTGAAGTACACCATTTACGAGACGAATTCTAGTGGCCTGACCGTTATTTAAGCATACAAAGTTACTTTCATTTACAGCATCAATTAATTGAGCGCCTTTATGATCAGTTTTGTAAGACCAAGTAACGTGGTGTGCATTGACATCTCCCAAAAAGAGCGTATTTCTATCGAATTGCGAAAACAGCTGATCCCAATCATTTTGAGTGGTTCTAACGGATGGTGGCACATAAATAGACACTACATTTTTTAAATTACCGCAATTATATACATGTAATACTAGTATCTCCATGCCTGAGTTTACAGTTGTAATATTGCCTAGCTGTGCTTTGACAGATTTGTGCACAAACATAGCTACTCCCCCATACGAGTCGTCTCGGTCTAAGCGATATATGTTATACTGACTCATTTTGAGTGAACTTTCCGACTCTAGCCAGGTCTCGCAAATGGCAGCCATATGAATTTTCTCTTGGTTTAAAAGCTGTTCGAAACTGAGTAGTTTTGGCCTTATACTCTGCGCATTCCATTGGATAATATTTAATCTCAAATAATTAGTTTTAATGGTCATTAAAAAGATCTAAGAGTAGCTTAAGAATTGGCCAATCTGTTATATTGTCTACTACTACTAATATAAGCCATTCAATAATTAATTTAGCACAACATTTAAACTTTTGCTGATACGTAAGCGACTTAAGAAAAATTACGTCCTTGAGTCTACTTAATAGCTCTGAAAAATGAATGTTTGGCTCAGGATGTTTTTTTGTTTGTTGTCGATTGCTCTGTTGGTTACCATCTATGTCCTCGGCTGGCTTGAGCTCCGAGTTCCAATCAAACAATGAATCACTTGATCCACGGCGTTTCATTTTCGTTGCTTTTCCCGAAGTTGAAGGAGACTTGGGTAACTTTCTTCCATAATCGTCTTTCCTTTGTGTAGCTTCAGCATATGTGTATTTAAGTTGATTCGATGTACAATTGTCACGTTGTTGAAGAGTGAAATCAAAGTGGTTGTAATCCTCTTTTTTATTTTCTTTCTCGTCAGGTGGCGTAGGGGCTACATACATGGTTCTTGCTCTGCTATACGTGCAGCAGAATTCTGCCATAAGTTCTCTGATTCTTTTTTCTTTGATATAAACAGGGCACGTCTTGGATAAGGCCATGTGGGGTCCAGAACAATTAACACACCTGAATGTAGTGCTCTCACAGTTAGCATGATTATTGCCACATTTTGGACAGACAATTTTTTTAGTTGGACACATTTTAAAACTATGTCCCATTTTCCAGCAATGTGAGCACTGGGTCACTGGAAATACATAAGGCTCCACTTTTACTCTCATGTCATATATCAGTACATACGCTGGCAGGACTGAACCTTTAAAGCAGAGCTTTACAGTTTCGCAGGGTGTCCATCCATCATTATTAGGGCTGCGTCTACTTAAACGTTTTGATGATATTAATACAGCTGGTTCAGGACAAGATATATTATTGAAGACTTCTTCATCTGAAAGATCCAGATCTACGTCTCTGATGACTCCATAACTTTGACTAACTTCCATAGCTTTTTGTATTCTCCAACCCATATCCAATAGCTCAGAGCATTCTTTTAAAGTTATAGCACTATCTTCATCACTAAACTCAACACGAACTTTATACAAATTTATATACTTAACACGACTTATATTTTTGATGTTATGTGTTTTGAATATGCGTGCTAACGCGAATTGTTTTGGCAACTTATCGTTATTAGAGATATATACACTAGTCAATTCCATGGGATAAGTCTGTCGCTGTTTTTTTTCTTTCGACTTGACCACTGTCCATTCTTCTTCAATTTCAACTGATTCTCTGTTTCTTTTTGTTGGTCTACTAAATCCTGTTTCCGGTGTGTTTTCTTTCAAAAATTGCATACCTTCATTTAGCTCATAAGATGTCTCTTCCATTACTTCTAAATTTGTGTTGTTAATGCACGCAGGTTTTGGTATTATTTCATCCATTATAATTTAATAACATCGATGTCGGTATATACACAAAAAGAATCTACAAGGCGTCCAGAAGACGCGATGTAAAAACACTTCGCGCACTCGTCGCGATGTAGGTAGAAACTCGTTTCTAGTAATTTAACCGCAACTATTTGGCGTACACAACTGACTCGCACGCTTGCCATTGCGACACTGCACAAGACACTTGTGAATGACATTTTGACTTTGACGTTTCGCACGGCGTGACGTAACACTTTTTAATTGGTGTTTGCTGTCACGTGACTTATGGCTTATTTTGTGCAATTTTATATTTTATAAAATATATAAATAATCAAAAGTTATTATTTTATAAAACTTTGTTTTTTCATAATTAAATGATCATCTTAATAGTTATGCAACCTAATGCATCAGATTTGTTCATAGTGGATACAAGCCTATTAGCCTAGACCAAACTAAGCTCTGTAAGGCTTGTGCTATGGGATCTAGGGTAACGGATAGACATACATATATTATACATATATAAATAATTTTTAGTGAAATATATTATAACAACTATGACTAAGGTACAAATACTCGCATTCATCACACAAACATCTGCCCCCACCGGGAGTCGAACCCGGGACCTCAGAGATGGCGACACCTTGAAACCGGTGTACTAGTCGACTATGGAGGTCGTCTTGCTATGGCGACATGCATGGTGAAATGTTATGGTGACAGTTTAACTTTTTAACAAGTAATAAAATGTTCTATTTAAGATTATTTAGATATTTAGGATATATTGTTTTCAAATATAATACATTTTATACTTTTTCAAATGATGTAAAGGACGTAGCGATAAAATTCTTTCTTATGCGCATTTATTAAATCTTTATTTTCAGAAAAACGAATTTAATTCTCTTATCACTTTGAACATGTTGAACACAATGCAGAATGTAATTATATGCGGTGGTAAGTATATATTTCTGTACAATTTACGATGTCAAAGCAATATATTTTATAACAAGATTCCACATAGTGTAGCTGAATTGCCTTTTCATAAGTTCAAGGTACATGTTAAAAAGACGCTAATGAGTAAGGGCTATTACGAAGTCAATGATTATTTAAATGATGCCAATACTTGGTGTTGATTTGAGGATACATTCTAACGTGTAAATATTTGTTTTCCCTTATAAATTGTAAACACATGTACATTGTATGATAACGACATAATTTATTGTAAATGTTATTATTACTTTTTATAAAGCTGATAAGTTTCTTGCGCCCATTCTTATCAGCTAAAAAATACGTCCTGAATGAATTCCTAGGATGTTCTGTTTTTGTACCTTTAATAAATAAATAAAGTGATATTTGAACAAAGTTGATTTTGATTTGATTTGATTATAATTATTTTTACATAAAAGAAAATTAAAGAGTTTCTTTAAATTTTTCTAGGGTTACTCGCTGGGTCTCTGCTCTGTATATACATGGTCGTAAGGACAAACGAACTGACTGTCGGTGACTATGTCCTGTTTGCTTCTTATATTGTGCAGCTTTATGTACCATTGAACTGGTTCGGTACATATTATAGGTAAGTGATTGCAGCATATGAGGATGTTTTTTTTTTCATGTTTCATTTAAGTATTGGGTTAGTTGACGTTTTAATCATCCAGCTTATATCCGACTTCTATTGGATTTTATTTATTTTACTTTGCACAATGGTGTTTTTAAATTTTACGCGACAGGGTCCAAAATGTACATCATTTTGGACCCTGTCGCGTACAGCAAAAGTTGGAGAGGGGATGATTTGTAAAAATAATCTGTAACTTTGTTTTTATGTTGACTTCATACCTATTGTCTGTCGTACTTGTTTTATATAATGTTTCGCATATATATTTATAATCTATATAATATAGGTACATGATTATCTTTTTATTTATATATTGTTTTATTTTATTGATATATGAATATTGGTACCTATTATACATATTTCATTATGTTATTATATAATATACAATTTACTATTTAATTTTAAAGACTTAATTGATCTGTATTATATTTGAATATATAAATTTAATGTCTATTTTAGTATTTTTATGTAATTTGTATATTTGTAACTTAATGTGTATCTTAAGTCAAAAATTAACTTTTGGTCTTTTGAACACTTGTTAATTATTGCAAAATTTTATTTTAATGAAATAGAAATACAACAGTCGGTCGTATGGCTATTACTTTATTTCGACACTAGCTTTCTGCCCGCGGCTACGCCTGCGTGGATTTCGGGATTGGGTCTAGTCGGTTTATGGCGCGAAAGTTTTATCGCGCTTCCCGTGGGACTATCCGTTCTTCCGAGATAAAAAATACCGCAAAACCTTGCTCAAGTATCACTCTATCTATTGATGAAAACCGCATGAAAATCTGTGCAATAGTTTTTGAGCGAAGCCTTTATTGCGCATCCCGTGGGATCTGTCGATGTTTCCGGGATAAAAAGTAGTCTATGTTATTCTTCATCCCTTCAACTATCTCCACGTAAAAAATCACGTCTGCCGTGAAAGACGGACAAACAGACAGACACACTTTCCTATTTATAAGGGCATGTTTCACTTACAGGGCCATTCAAAAAAACTTCGTCGACATGGAAAATATGTTTGACTTGATGCGCGTTGATTCCGATGTGACGGACGCGGCCGGCGCTCCAGACTTGCTAGTTCGACGCGGCGCCATCGAATTCAAGCACGTGTCGTTCGGCTACGGGCCTGAGAAGCTCGTGTTGAACAACATAAGCTTCAAGGTGCCGCCCGGCAACACTGTGGCTTTGGTGAGTGGCTCATTGTGGTGGAGTAGGCTGGCTGGCTGCTCATTGGTCGTCGTGTGTAGCGACGAGAATGTAGCTGTAGTTCTCAACTAACTCTATACTAACTAGGGATCGCAATCCAGAAAAACGGATCCGGTAACCCGGAGGTTCCAGCATCATTTAATGGTTACCGGATCCGGCACCGGATCCGAAAACCGGATCCGGTGCTAGCAGTTAGTAATCATGATGGTATCTGTCATAATCATAAATACCTATAAGACTTGTTTGTTAGTATTCTCAAATACTTTAATAATGATTTTGATCTCATTTCAGTTAATTGCGTAAGGTTAATTGTATCTATTAGATATTATAGTTACTTGATAATTAATATTGTTACTTATAAACTGATCTATCTGTGAAAGTGAAATCTAGAAAGACTGAGCTACTCGGGACGTCGTAAAATTATTACTAGTAGTATTATTGTAAACTTGGTGACAGTACTAAATGATTTTATAATTTATCATGAAAATTTTACTCCTGTTCATCGGACGCTAGGCTCATAAAGTTACCTGGCAGCGTATGCTGTATGGTTATCATATACAGTATAAGCTACGCATTACAACCAGTAGTGGTCATTATTCCAATAACAGATAATATAATGAATTATTTTCCCGTAATGAATAACACGTTATTTAACAACGGCTTATACTGTTATCCTGCTGTTGCTGTTGACAAAAGAATCGCCTAGTCGCATTGTTGTTGTTGCCACTTGCGTGTGTGCGGCACGGAGCGAGCGAGTACGACTGTGCTACAAGCTACAAGTGTGAGCGAGAGAAAGCAAACTGTTGTGTAGGCGTAGACGCTCTCTCTGTTGCCTGACTGCTTATTCTTATAATAACCTTTCTCACAAGGAAATAAAGTTCCTATTTGTTTATTTCTTATAGTAATTTTACTAATCCCAAATTCACAATTTTGTACCTTCGCTCGTATGACAATTAGACTCATTTTAATGTCTAGTGTGATTTGAAATAACAATTAGGTAAACTGATGCTGGCTTGCTGGTGCTTGAGCTGCTGTAATTTTTTTAGTCACGCATTATTTGCTGTTGTGCGATCGCGCGTATGCAAATTTAATTATTCGTTGCAATAAGTAATTAATGTAAACATTGAATGTAAACAACAAATTATGTACAGATAGATCAGAGAACTTTTAAATACGCCAGAAAATTATATTGATTAGGTAATTAGTTTTAAATTATTTAAACTACTGCCTAATATTCTGACAGACCTAAGCCATATCATTGTTAAGAACAACTAAGCTAGCTATAATAACAGTAACAATCGTACTCAACAACATTTGTCAAAACAGCAATATAACAGGATAACAGACAACAGTTTACAATAACAGTTATAGGAAAATAACATAACAGAACATTCATTATTACAAAACAGTCGTTATTTCCATCACTGATTACAGCATACGCTAAACATACTTAAAACAAGAGCGATTGTTATTAAATCATCATAACAATGCAGGTGGGTCCCAGCGGAGCTGGAAAATCGACGATAATGCGTCTGTTGTTCCGTTTCTACGACGTAAATGAAGGAGCAGTGCTAGTGGACGGCCAGGACGTGCGGACGGTGACGCAGGCATCGCTGCGGGCGAACATCGGCGTCGTGCCCCAGGACACCGTTCTGTTTAACAACACTATCAGGTAAATCTGGAGGTGTACTCTTAAAAACTATGTTCGATAATATCGTGCCATATCCTTTATATATATCACAAAAACCCTTTTTAGAAAACTCAAAGTAGCTCAGCGAGCTATGGAGAGGGCTATGCTCGGTATTTCTCTACGTGATCAAATCAGAAATGAGGAGATCCGTAGACGAACCAAAGTCACTGACATAAGATTAGACTCAGATACTCACCGAGCACGGCTGCTTCGGTGAGTATCTGTGTCGAATAGGACGGGAGGGATCGACACATTGCCACCACTGCGCATCCGACCTCGCCTCGGCCCAGACACGCTGGCGGAGTGCCCCGCGTGGGCCTCCGAGCGCCGAGTCTTGGTCGCAGAGATCGGGCGAGATCTGTCTCCGCCGGCATTGATTGCGGCAATGCTGGCGGACGAGGGAGGTTGGAGGGCTGTGGCCTCCTTCTGTGAAGCAGTGATGCTCCAGAAGGAGGCCGCCGAGCGGGGTCGGGAGATGGCCGATCCCGCTCGAAGAAGGCGGCGCCGGGCTCGGTAGCACAGCTGCGGCGCCGCCGCGGGTCGCCGGCGGGCGCGAGGAAGTCACGACTGCTACGGCGACCCGGGATGGATCACGCCCCTTCCGTGGCCGGGGGGCGTCGTCGGTGGAGGAGACCGGGGGAGGTAGTAGCCTCCCCCGAGGAGGGCTCCCCTCTAGGCAGGGGAGCGGCGCCTGGGGGTTCCCGGAGGTGGCTTGGTGTTCCCGGGGGCTCCCTACATGCCTGAGGAAGGCCATCCCTGAGGGTTTTAGTGGGTAGACCTCCCCCTTCTGGGGAGGAGAGCCCACATAACCCCGGCTTGCCACAGCCGGGGTATGCAATTTAATGCATTTTCCTCAGGGAAAAAAAAAAAAAGGCCATGAGATTAGTAAGCTGAAGTAGCAATGGGCCGGCCACATAGCACGAAGATTGGACAGTCGATGGGACAAAAAGGCTATTGAGTGGAGACCACGTACCACCAAGCGCAGTGTGGGACGGCCACCTACCAGATGGACCGACGACCTAGTAAAAATCGCTGGGTCTCGTTGGATGCAGGTGGCAATGGACCGGTCGCGCTGGAAATCGATTGGAGCGCCTATGTCCAGCAGTGGACGGCGATAGGCTGAGATGATGATGATGATGATGTGCCATATCCTACTCTTAGTTACTATCGTTTAAAACATTTCAACGGACGATCGAACGAACGATATTAATTTTGACATAAGAAAGCCACAAATGACAACGATGAAATGAATTTGACAGACGAACATTCGCAAATTAAACGTCAAATTTACAACGACATCTCAAACCGTATCGTATAATTACCTTTCGCAAATTTTGTCTGTCAAAATCAATTCATCCTTGTCATTTAAGGGTTTCTTATGTCAAAATTAATAGCGCTCGTTCGATCGTTCTGCGTGGAATGCTTTAAACGATAGTAACTATACTCTGTCCATTATGTTATTTTCTTTTTGACAGATCGCGCGTATGAAATATTGTTTCTATTTTCAAATTATAGTACTACAGTAATAATATACTTTATAGACGGGTAACGCCCACATAGTGAAGTGCTCTGTGCATAACAAACTACCACAGACAATAAGCAGTTCTTGAAATCAGATAAATCGATAAATTGTCTTCAAATCAAATATTTGTAAATTTATTTATTTCCTTCTCGACAGCTACCTTACATTATTTATAGGTATGTGAATTTTAATATTAAAACGCATATGTAGTTAATAACATCTACGTCAAGTTTAAATCAAGAATTATGATCAAGAATACTTAGAAAATCACATACATACCATTTTTTTAACAAACTAGCTTAGGTAATTGGTAATTCGCCAAAAATATAAAATTTTGCCTAATTTACTTGGCATGTGTAAAACTTTATTTTTTCATATATTTCTGATCCATTTAAGAGAGAAAAAGGAAAACTTTCTTAAATGGATCAGAAATAAAAATAAAGTTTTACACATGCCAAGGAAATTATAGGCAAAATTTTATATATTTGGCGAATTACCCCAATAGGGTAATTCGCCAAATATATAATATAAAAATTAAACAAGTAAATTTATTTACATTATTTATTACATAGATTCATCAGATTCTTCTTCGTAAATTACACTAGACTCGTCAGTTGAGTCCTCTGTTACATAAATAACCAATTCTTGTGCCATCATGTTATCAATTGCAACATCTCGATCCCAATCAGACATTATTAATTTTTTTGTCCGTATTGATAAGGAGGAATATAAAAACTCAACTTATTATATTGTAAAACAATACACAATGAAAGCAATGAATGTGATACAAGCGTTGTATGGCAAATGACAACCAAACGGCGTAGCCGTATTTAATGACACATACAATCTAACGTCACTCCTCACAACTCCCGTTGCCTAGACAACCCCATAGACAATATATGACAATTTATTTCATGTATTTGAAAAAACCAGATAAACGATTATATACAGATATAAGATTTAATATTTATAATAAAAATAATATCGCTGCATTAAATCGATTAAAAGTTCTTAAATAAAATCGATATTCTGTTTTAATCGAATCGGTAACTTGCGAGTTCATCACTGATTTCAAAATATCTTAAACTGTCAAAAAGAAAATAATATAATGGACAGAGTATAAGAGTAGGATACGACACGACGAACTCCACGACATCAACTCCATATCGAATATCGTTTTTAAAAGTACGCCCCCTTAAGTTTTCGATGCTCGTAATAAATGCTTTGGTTATCAGCGCTACAACTCACATTTCTTTAATTACCTAGCGGAAAATACTCAAGCGCAATGCTCACACTAATATGAATAACTAATAAAAAATAATTATTTTTTATTTTTTGTATTTTTTTTAACAAAATATTAACTACTACATTATTTTTTGTAATAAACTATGCAGATCCATTTAAGTTTTCAATTATGTAATTGGTAGATCTCACAGGGTTTCGCCAGATAACAATAGATCTCGGGTCTGATCAAGTTGGCCACCCCTGCTTTAGATGCTCTGATAAAATTAAAAATAGATATGAAATTTTATAAATTTATTGGATTTGTTTTAGATACAACATTCAGTACGGCCGCTTGTCGGCAGCCTCTGCTGATATTATATCTGCCGCAAAGAATGCAGACATCCATGACAGGATTCTTACATTCCCAGATGCTTATGATACACAGGTAGGGTAAGAAGAATCACTTATCATAGAGACATATGAGATGATATGATGACGATGATCAAGTTTCTGAGGAGCCGTCCATTAATCACGTGATCTTTTTTTAGCATTTTTTATGCCCTCCCTCCCCTTGGCGATACGTAGTAAGGTTTTAAGATCTAACCCCCCCCCCTCCCCCAACATCACGTATATTTTTAGTACCTACAAAGAATTTTAAAAATTTTCAAAATATTACCTTTAAATACAGGTATAAACTATAATTTTATTTTATTCTGAAATTAAGGACCATGATAATAGGCGGGGAGTGGTAACACTGAAAGTACCGTCATAGCGGATCAAAAAATATATTTTTTAAATAAATAGTACATTAGTATAGGAATAAATTAAGCTCGGTATGCGTGGATTCCTATTGCCGAAACAATGTATTTTTTTTAATGAAAATATGTTTTACTGTTGTCGTCATCGTGGCAAGTCAAGATGTAACACTATACGCCGCGCTGCTCATCTGTTTAAAAATTGCGCGTTTGAAATACACGTGATATCCCCCCCCCCCCCGGCTTGTGTTATTTTCGTGATATTTATCAAAGCCCTCCTTTTAAAGCCTCACGTGATTAATTGTAACACTGTTTTTCTCACTGATTTTAAGTACTATTAAATACATTTTTTTTATTCATATGGATTAAAATCACTTTTACAATTGTATCTCGCATTGGTTATGTTTACGTCGAATTGTTGCTTTGACATTGACAATTTTAATAGATGACATGGACAGTTCCATAGAGTGGACCGCTAATCATGATCCTAACACCATTATCTATGGCGCAAATTAAGCAACCAAGTCTAGCCAAGCGTCGTCTACAAAGATAGTATTTTAATCAGTAATCCACACACTCCCCCTAAAAAAATATTAAAATATTATAATGTCACAATTAGTAGTTTAAAAGAATAGTCTTATGTCAATGAAAAGTTAAATCGCAATTGATCATCATAAGTGTAGTCGTTTAACCTTATTTTTATTATTCCTCAGGCAAATGTTTGTCTGTGGCAATTGAGTCTGTAAACTAGACCTAGCTGTGAGGACTAATAAAGAAATATTAATCCTTCTACAAATTAACATATTCAGGCTAGATTGCTCGGGCTAGCATAGATTGTGTCCTTTGCCTAACTAAAAAATTAAAAACTTAATAAAAAAAAATGATACACACTAATCTGTGGCAGTGATTAGCGGATATTTGGTTTTGGATCAATAGCTGTGATCAATAAGTAACAACTTAGCTATTCACTGTTCTAATTTAAATAATTGAAAATACTGTATTCGGCTGTTGAGGCCGAGCTCTGCTACAAAAGAGAAGGAGTCTATATATAGACTGACGAAATAGATCTACTTTCACCGAATATAAATTAGAGCAAAAAAGACAATCATCCCGAAAGAAAGGGAACTATATTTGGGCTGAACATTAACCCTCGTCACCCAGGGACTTCCAAGTGACCCAGCTGCATTAAATAGACCGCTGATCTACCTTAAATTTTAATTGAAGACGGCGACTTGGTAAGCCAAGGACAGAGAGTAAACTAACCCAAACACGGCCATCTAACCACGGTTACCAGTTGCCTGGACCAGTTCCTGAAGGACTCCTGAAGGACTACCGGAATACTGATTTCTTTTTATCCTCGGAATACCCTCTTTTAATCTTTTACATTATAAATTTCAACTTAAAACCAATATCGATCAAACGGACCTATAAACCCTGCCTGTACCTATATTAATTTAAGTTCTTTTATATTTTTAAGTCATTCTATATATATGAATTGATAGAATTGACAGTAATATTGTTGCCTAGTAAACATTAGTGAATTGAGTTTTGTTTAAACTCCATGTGAAATAAAGATTTGTACTCATACTTCTAGTGATTTATTGGTATAAAATATTGTTGCATAGTAAACATTTGTGAATTGAATTTTGTTTAAATTCCATGTGAAATGAAGATTTTGTACTTATATTTCTAGTGATTTATTTGTATAAAATATTGTTGCCTAGTAAACATTAGTGAATTGAATTTTGTTTAAACTCCATGTGAAATGAAGATTTTGTACTTATATTTCTAGTGATTTATTTGTATAAAATATTGTTGCATAGTAAACATTAGTGAATTGAATTTTGTGTAAATCCCATGTGAAATGAAGATTTTGTACTTCTATTTCTAGTGATTTATTTGTATAAAGTATTGTTGCAAAGTAAACATTAGTGAATTTAATTCTGTTTGAATTCCCTGTGGAATAAAGATCTTGTACTCAAACTTTTAGTGATTTATTTGTAAAAATCCAATTATTTCATATAAAAAAAAAAAAAATACATTACATAATGGACAACCCCTGACGGGAAAAGGAAATACATACATACATATTATATGTCACGCCTTGTTCCCAATAGGGTAGGCAGAGATCACCTCTCTCCACTACAAAGGAAATATAAATCCTTATCTCGAATATTAGAGGGAGTTTCTCTCCCTTTGATGTATTTTGTGTTAATGCAGTGTTAAATAATTTGTACAGCATATTTTCTGATATTTTACAGGTAGGAGAAAGAGGATTAAAACTCAGTGGTGGTGAAAAACAAAGGATTGCTATCGCACGAACCTTACTCAAAGATCCTGCGATAGTTCTTTTGGACGAGGCCACTTCCGCTCTAGACACCAATACAGAGAGACATATTCAGGTATCATATATATTTTTTTAATATCTATAATTTCCATTTCCCAAATCTGAATAATTTTGGTAGTTTTTGAAATTCTAAAATCGAAACCTAGAATCTTACATCACCAGTACAATTGTTTCACCTAGATCAAGGAAGATCTCGAATGAGAATTCAATCAGTAATTTATAAAATTTTGAGATATTCCTGTCTGGTTAGTCTTATGTAGTTATATCCTCGTGGAAGAGACATGGACCCAGCAGTCAGATATATACTCTGACTTCTGACTTTTTTATACAAATATATCTCAAGTCCTTTTTTTATATGTGTAATCAGTAATCAAGCGGTCGTGGGGCCGTATGAATAAGTCGTATGTTCGATTTTTGAACATGTAGTAAAGTAAAATTTCTTAAATTTGTTTAAATATTTTATCTACTATCATGCTATTAATCCTCTATAAAAGAACCTATAACAATTAGCTTATTGCCAACATTAACACACTCAATGATATTATGATCATTATATCATCCAAATGCGTGATATTATGAATTTCAAAAAAGAACATTCTCATGCAATGACATTTTCACCACCAGATCGAAAAAAATTTGAAAAAAGAAAAATAAATTATAGACTAATTCGTAATTTCGGATTCTCGTCTTATCGTGTTATTTCCCGCCATTTTTTCACTCGAATATTATAGAGAATTATTATAATATAGAGGATTCACATCATGATTGTAGATAAGGTCTTGTATGCAACTGTTATAATTAGGTATTAAAACACTAATGCCCACATTCGTGTTTTAATACCCCTGATTATACAACAGTTGCACAAATAACTATTATGGACGACTTACAAGCACAAATACGAGTATATCCATTTGCCCACAGCTTAAAAATGTTGTACCTTTGTTGACTTTTGGAGAAATGTATACCTAAACCAATGAGTTACTTTAGCGAGAGATTTTTAATTATTTTTAAATTGTTAATTAATACGACTATAAAATCTATAATGTTTGTCTGCAAATAATGTATTCGCAATTTCGCAAATGTGTAATAATCAACAACACACAACTTCTAGGCATTAGAAATTCTATTTAACATAGCCATATCTTTGACAAATACAGACGGCGTTATCAAGAGTATGCGCGAATCGTACCACTGTAATAATAGCACACAGGCTCTCCACTATCATACATGCCGATGAGATTCTAGTGCTGAAGGATGGTGAAATCATCGAGAGAGGGAAGTGAGTTAAACATTTAAACATTCTATAACGATTTGTTGTTAAACCAATATAAACATTAACAGGGATTTAACGAGTAACAGATTAACGAGTTTTTCAAGCCAGTTCTGATATGTCACGTACGTTTGTACTCAAATTCAAGCCACATTTCATAGACTAACAAATGTTTAAAAATATCCATAGATTATGTATACGTATTTATTATTTTTGAACAATCTGTTTTCGCTGTAGATTACAAAGACTTTCTGTTACGAATAAAATTATTCTTTACAACATTAAACAGAATTATGTAAAAGAATCAATTTAATTTTATTTATTCTTCGACAAAATTACCATCAGTTTTTTTATTATCCTAAGAATTAACATTTTTTAAATGATTTAATTGAATTTTTCTTTCAGCCACGAAGCCCTTCTAGCACAAGGCGGTTTCTACTCGTCTATGTGGCAACAACAGTTGGATAGTAGAAATACTAGTACAGTGGAAACTCCAGCTGAAAATAACCGCCCACGGGAATCGAATCAGTCTAACGGGCCGGGTACGTTCGGGCATGGCCATGGACACTTTTAGTCTATATATAAGACGAGTTTTGAGCATGTGAGATTAGTAACGGTGCTAGTTGGCAACACTGCTCACCGTACGTGGATGTTAGTTGGCAACACTGGTCACCGTACGTGGATGTTAGTTGTGTGCCATCCTTATGAGCTAAAACATAGAACTGAGAATCTGTGCTATCTGAATTTGAAATGCAGAAAATTGCAATGTGATTTGCTTAAGCAAGACTAATTCCATTCTACTTTTCGATGATTGTCGATGAGCATTTTCCGAGTGACATACAGGGTATATTATGAAAGTAATGTGTGTAAAAATATTTAATGATCCTGTCGGTACAAATGCTTAAAATTCTTCGAAATATTCCCTTCCTCCATCAATGCACTTATGGATACGTGTCTGTCAGGCTTGGAAGGCACAATAAAACTTCTCAACAGTAATGTCTTTCAAGAACATTGTTTTCCACATACTCCCACTGCTTCCCTTTCAAGTCTCTTCAGTCGGGGATACTAAAAAGTATAAAGCAGTTAAAACCGGACTGCAAGGGGGTTAGGGAACTATTGGGGTGCTTTGGGCTATGTAATTGGCAACAATGAAGGCCGTGTGGCTGGGAGTACTATCAGTATTGTGGAGTTTGACCGCGTCTTTGATGTCATCCCTTAAGGGCGTGACCCAGTGCTTCAATCTCTTGAGCACTTCCGAATAAAAATTTGTGTTGACAGTTTGTCCATTCGGTATAAGCTTAAAATGAACGATTCTTTGGACGGTAAAGAAGATAATGAGCATGGTTTTGATGCGAGACTTGTTCATTCATACTTTTTTTCGGAGCGCAGAGATGTATGTCTTTTTGATTCTGGGTTGTACTCGAGAATGCAGGAATTATCGCCTGTTACAACAATGTTTAAAGAGTCCGAATCATCTTCAATTAAATGCAACAATTCGAGCATTCTTACTGCATGTCTGTGAACTCCTTCGGCACAAGTTTCGCACAGACCATTCGCAGTCATAGATACCTTGGTCTCAATTTTATAAACCGTAAATGTGGTCATTTTTAGGGTGTCAGCAATTTGCTAAATGCTCAATCGATGGTTAGAACGCAATACTTGGCGCACGCCCTTTACATTTTTGTTTCTGGTCGTTGTTGGGCGTCTATAAAGGCCCTGATCAACGACCGTCTCCCGGCTCTCCTTCAAAGCCTTGTACCTTGGTATATTACTGTTCAAGTGAACTGTCCATCACATCGTGCTACAAAGACCAATATACACTTCATGCAAAGACATGCCCTTCGGCTCTCATTGCTTGGAGCGACCGACGGAGACCGGACTTCACATCGAATTATCCGCCCAGGCCAAGCACGGTACAATAGATAATCGCTTTATACTAAAATCATGTACATTACTTTTACAATGGACCCTGTGTATCAACGACGATCTACGTTTCATAGATTATAATAGGTGCTTGTAAAATTCTACAGATAAATATATTAAATAATACAAACTCTGTTCACGGCACACAATTTTGACATAGGCTACATGATAAAAGCCACCAGGCTACAGGTGGCTTTTGTTATGTACGAGGCATGTTTTTAAAGTAAGTACCGCTTTGAAATAAAAAAGAACGAGTAAATATTTGTAATTTGATCATACTTTTCTACATAATGTCGACTTATCGTATCGTTGGACCAGCCTTTGTGTACCATTGTATGGTAGGTTTAACCTAATTTGATAACCACTGCATCACGGTTGTTTTCACTCCGTCATCATTGATATGATGCTGCCTCGCCAAATGCTTTTTCAAGTGCAGAAACAAATGGTGGTTCCGCAGTGTTAGATCGGGACTGTATGCAAAGTGGTCCAATTGTCTCCAGCCAAAAGAACTAATAAGGTCTTTGTTTCGATTTGCTGTATGGACAGGCATTATCGTGAAGAAAATGTCACAAGCATTTGGCCACACCTTTTATTTTGCATTGATAGTGTCCCCGCGAGGCAAATAATCAACCAGCAACACACTTTTTCTGACCCAAAATACAGTGCACATAATTTTGAGAGTAGAAATTGTTTGTTTGAGTTTCATTTTCTTGGAGGATGACGAATGTCACATTTCAATGATTACTGCTTCGACTCAGCTATTACGTAGGCTACCCATGTTTCGGACAATATGGCTTTCCCCTCGTTACTGTATTATTCGAGAAACTATTCAGTTTCTCGAATAATACAGTAACTATAACAATAATACAGTACTTGACTATATTCATACTGGTTAGTCATTTGGTTTTGTGTTTTTAGTCAATATTTTTGGCACCCATCGTGATCACAATTTCCGATAATTTAAATGTTCGTATACAATTTAATAAAGAACACTTCTTGAGACTACAGGAAATTTTTCGCATAAGGGTTTTGTGAATCGTTTGTACTTTTTTATTTTTTTAACCAAACGTAACGATTGAAGGCCCTTACGCACCATTCAGACAGCCGTAGATTCGATCGGATGGTTCTGTAATGATGTATGTGCCTTCTCAACGGATGCATCTACACGGCGAGTACGTTTTAGCGCATGCCACACATACTACGCGACCACAGCGCTACGGTCAGCACTTTTAAAATACGCCTCGTATAATGTCAATAAGGTGTAGGAGTAACAGGGAAGCACGATGCGGATCAATTTTCTTGCCACACACGACGCAATGATACAAAGTTTTATGTTTGGCTCTTTATGCTCCCCTAACCGCGCACCAAAGATAAAAGCACACAAAAAAAAAATGGAAATGCAATGGAGTATCAGTTTTCACCTCCGGTTAAGGTATAGATTGCAAGTATTTAATTACAATCATGATACATGCAATATAGTATTATATTGAAACTAAATTAAGATATCTGCGTATGTTGTGTACGCAACCCGAGCTCAGTGTTTCGAACAATATTGAAGTGTGTGCGTAGGCTTGTGATAATATAAAATGTATGTACCTAAGTAGTATAATTAATGATGTGGTGGGAAATTTTGTGTTAATTAATGTTAATAAAACATTTTATATTATTGAATTCGTTTTAATTCTATAATTTGTAAGGTTCAGCATCTTCATTAATTTTGAATTGAGTGGTTGGCTTAGCTATTTAATACGCTTAGCAAAACAACTTTTTTAATAATGACAAATTCGCAAATGTTTAAATTATGTTTGTATTACAAAAAAGCGAGTTATTGACTTTATTTTATAATTGTATTTTAGTGTTAATTGTTTAGAGAAAATAAGAAATATAATCCCTCCTCCTCCGTCCTCTGTCAGTTGAAGACGTGTATATCAAAGTTACGCGTTATATGCGCAGGCGCTGAGGTCATCTTGATGTCGTCATGAATAGTCTTATTAATTGCAAGTAGCATAACTTGCAATCGCTCGTAAACTGCACTCGTATACACAATACTTGATTTCGAGCTCCTGGCAGCTTGATGTGTTATCGTAGATAAACTCTATGCTGCTGGTGTAATTTAATAGATTGCGAGAAACTAAAGTGCGGCCAACTAGAAGCGAAACAAAATGTAAACAAAACTAATTCAATGTCATTGGTTTAATATAATTTTTTTATTATTAATGATGTCGTGTATTTCTTGCATATATTTTTATATTGCTAAGACAGCCTTTTTTTACCAAAAACCTTTTTACATTCGCAGAATATATTAAATTTCACAAAATTGATAGATCCGTCGTACATATAACATACTTAGCTTTGTATTATTTTTATGATGTAGGTAATAGTTATGGGTCGATAATTTATTTACGTTTGTTTGTATTCTTTTATTTAAAAACGCCCCAGATTGTTTTTATTTACCACCAACCTCAGCAGCTGTAAACGTGAATATCTTTAATTTTGGTTATTTGTTTAGATAATGACATAAATATATAATAATTTATATCTTTGCATATCAATTCATATTTCTATTATCGTTTCTGTAGTAATTATTACCATGATTTGAGAATAAATAAATATTTTTGAATATGCGCAAGCGTGAATACGATTAATCTGACAGAATGCTAGACAAACACTTTGAATTAATACAATTATTTTGTGTAAATTTAATTTATAAACAAAAAATATGAAACAAGAAAAAATCATCCAATTAAATATATAAAATTAAGCAAATATTTTTGTTTGAATGGTACCTTTCGGAGTCTATGCTGTGTTTTTCTCCTTTTCTCGTTTCAACACCTCTTGGTATTTCATATTCTTTAGTTGGTAAGTCGAAACCGTCATCGATGGCCTAGTCTTTGCGTATTCGATAGTTCTAATTGAGTTCTCGAATCTCTGTTCCATCTGATCGATAGTTTTGACGTAGTCTGAAGAAATTTTTCTGGTAACTTTCTTGCCGTGTTGTAAGTTTAAAACGTTTTCGAATGGCTTTTTCTCTTTAGCTATGGAACGTCTTCGGAATTTTTCCCTGAAGCTGTAGGTATCTTCGCTTTTGATTGTCGAGTGGGGTGACGTCAAAAATGTCATGTTCATATCCATTGAATCAAGAGTAGGCCTGAAAGAATTTTCGGTTACATTTTGAAGAGTTGTTAAGCTTTATTGTACCATGTGTTTTCTTTTTTAAAACATTCTGAGATCTTCGAAAGGTTGAGTCTTATGTTGTGAATGCTCTGCAGGAAACGTGTTACTTTCAATTTTAAATTGCAATATTCTATAAATGTTTTATTATAGGTTAGTTTAGTATTAGGTGGTGGTAACTACCTATTATTATTATTATATAATTTGTTTTAATACTAGAACTTTATTAACAATTTCTAACAACGCCCCGTCCAGTGTCGTAATTTTCGGTTATACAGCCACGTTTTCTGTTTTGGCCGTCCCAAAGTTCGCCTTGCTCGACACGACACTAATTGCCCGCGCTGAAGAAAAATGCAACAATACTCGTCAGAAATTATACTGCACGCCGACCGCCGAACAACATCTTATTACAAAGCCGCTCCGATCGATCACCTGCAAAATAGTTACAACAAAACAAAACAGGAAGATTGAACAACACACATGCGCTGCAACCAAGCAGTAAAGTCTAGTGTACAGTCCATCATCTATAGTCATCGTGCTTTGAGAGTTAAACTGCGACAATATGACTGAAGCCAAGCCATTCTTCTTCATCAATCAAGACCACTGGGCACTAAATGTCTTAGGGGATATTCGACGTGGAAGATCGAGTCACAGCATCACTCATTTAACTGGATTAGGTGATTGGGCTTGACTGACATCGAAGACACCGTTTCTGAGGTTGAAGTTCCGCGACAAAGACTACGGAGCATTAACTATTCCTTTGGAGAGGCAAGAACCACATAAGAACACCCGATATATACGCCGTCAACTGGAATCTATACATTGCCACCACATAAAAGCATACCGTGCCCCTTTTTATGTAATGCTTTCGAAAATTCTATTATTAACAACAAACGCTTGTTCGTTGCAAACTTCTATTGTAGTAAGAACAGGTTTCAATTATACAAAAACAAGTTTTAATTAATAGACTACTGCAAAAAATATATAAAATTGAACATCGATTATGCTACACAGTTTTTCTATAAGTCGAACGCGGACATGCCATACGAATCCAAAGACACTTTAAGCATTTTTTAGATTATTTTTAATGTAAGAATGTAATATAATTGATACCTGTAATCTTTCAATGTCGGCGTAGTGGTGTCTTTGATAGTGAATCTCTTGTACAGTCGATGCATGACTGAAGGTCGCTCTACATGCATATTTATGTTGGAAAGTCGTTGCGTAGGTTGTCCCGTTAGGGCCCCATGGATGTTTGTGCGTGTAGGTGCTATAATTTGATCTGAATCGTTCGCTGGCACGTCATCTCTAAAAAATAATGTAGCGATTTTTAACAAGAACGTTTGAATACGTCATAGATGGACTTAAAAGTTGTATGTATATCTAAGTCATAATATATACAGCATATATTTCATATAACTCAGTACATGTCAGTATACAGAATGTCTCAGAAAATAATGTCAAGCGAAAGTCCAGAGATTGACAATTATTAAATTCAACGTTAATCGAGCAGAACGTAGCTACTGTTGTAAATTGATTGTTTAATCTATGTTTAGTAGTGTTAGATGTGGTTAGATGTCTGACAAATGTTAAAATATACACTGTGAAACCCAGTATTATTTTTTTTGGTGAAACCGGTGATTGTGCTGATTGTGTGGCTGCTAATAAAATTTAATATAAATACATATGAGACTTTCCTTTAAAATAAAACAGCAACGTTTTGCTCGATTGACTTTGAATTTAATGAAATTTTATCAGATGCGATAGCTTGGTAATAAATATTTTGAGGCAGTAGCGTAAATCTATTTCAATTTATTTACTTTTATAATGAAAAATAAATGTTTCTTTATTTAAAAGTTTTTGGTAAAACATTTAACAAGCTATTTCTACCGTGCATTTCACAGCATTTTCACAGCAACATTTAACAGCATTTTCTACCGTGGGAGAGCCATGCTTCGGCACGAATTGGGCCGGCTCGACCGGAGTGATACCACGGCCTCACAGAAAACCGGCGTGAAATAGCGCTTGCGCTGTGTTTCGCCGAGTGAGTGAGGGTACCGGAGGCCCAACCCCCCTTATTCCCCCTATTCCCTTTTAAAAGGCCGGCAACGCATCTGTGACTCCTCTGGTGTTGCGGGTGTCCATGGGCAACGGTTATCACTTACCATCAGGTGATCCGTTTGCTCGTTTGCTGCCCTATGCTATAAAAAAAAAAAAAAAAAAAAAGCTAATATATGAGTACTTGACATTTGAAGTAATTTACTCCCTATTGTGATTATAGCAAAGACTTATATGCCAATTAGAAACAAATTTCAGTAGTTTGATTTCACTGGGAACCGATTACAACGCAAATGGTAATTTTTATTGAGATTGAGATTATTTCACATTTTTAAAAGCGACAGAATCCAATGCCAAATTGAATGAATTTTCAGTAACGATACTGAACTTGGAAATATAGGTCAAGTTTTCTATTAGATAAACAAAAAATTAAAATATATTTTTTATATCTGTAAAAGCTCCAATTTTAAAAACTTTTAAGTCGTTGTCAATTGAATGTTCGATGCTGATCTTCGGTTCAGCTTAAATGATACCTATAGATACAAATTAGAATCATCAATTGGAACTTTCCAAAAGCTAAAAAGCTACTATAAGCACTTTCGGATTGCTCCAAGACAATGTTGTTGAAATATTAGTATTATTGTTTTGTTAACTTTTGTCTCATTTTCAATCTTGTTTCTGCTTTTTAGTGATTCTCTGTGTAGGGACACATAGCATCAATAAAAAGGCGCCGTTGCAAGAAGGCAGCCAAAGGTTGGGTATTTAAACAGTCTAACCCACCCGTGAAAGTACAGACAGTGCCCTGCCAAGCCGCACCACCTGCGGGATATGCTTAAATTTTTATTTTATTTGTTTTGTTTTTGTAATTAATATTTTTTTGTATAAGGAGGGGGGTGGTGTGAGGGACACATTGCATGTTGCAAAGTGTCATTTGTGTCGCTACGGCACCGACGCATTCGCATTATCGGTAATAGAGTCAGTCGCAATATACGGAGTTACGCGGTGTACGTGTTTTATTTTCTTCTGATTAAGGTTAAGAAACACAAGTATAGGAATCCATATATATATACTTATACTCTGTATAGTGTATTGGCCGTATTTCGTAAATAATTTAGAATAAAGTGGCTGCTCATTCATCCATATAAAAGTGTGTCATAATGATAGACTTACGCGTCATCTGCACTGTCATCAATGTTTAGATTCGACTCGCATTTGCTAAAACTACGAATCTTCAATAAATCTTCTTGTCGAACGAAACCAGTTTGGCGTCTGTTTATCTTCGAAGGCTTAGTTTTTAGTGCCTGGGTAACACTTAATGAAACTTTTCTACAACAATAATAGAAGGGTACGTTAATATCATTTTCCTCATTCTCCAAACTAATCTCAAGATGAAGTTGCAACCGTCCTCGGCAGCTAGCAAAAACTTTTTTCAATGAGTCTATTCATTAAAAAAGGGGAAAAGATTTTTAATCAATGTGAGTTTATTAGTGAGTTGTGAACGTGTTCGAGTTAATTGTCCGTGTGCTGATTTTGTTTGCCGCCGTGTGTACGCATCAGCGGTATGCATGTACTCACCCGGGCCTCCTTGATGTGTCTGGTGTGTGATGTGTCTATCCCCGAACAACAGTGGTCTATTTCTGCATTTCATGCAGATAAAAGTCCCGTCCGACTTACACTTAAAATAATTTATTCCTCCTGTCTCAATAGGTTACACAGAAAAAATTAAGGGCAAATTTTGCGACTCCCTTCTCCCCCCGCTCGATCTCCTCTGATTTATAAAGGACCAGCTTTCCGCCCGCGGCTTCGCCCGCGTTATATTCGAACTAGCTTTTGCCCGCGACTTCGTCCGCGTGGAATAGTGACTTCCGGCAGATTTTTGGTTTTTCCCACATAGTTCCCGTTCTTGCGGATTTTCGGAATGGTCGAGTTTCCGCAGAATTTTTAGTATTATTATGTTGATACAACTTAAACAAATATTTCGACCAAATTTGGTACATAAAAACGGTCATTGTGACTAAACCTTAAAAGATAGACATATGCCGTCGCGACTTTTTTTTAGATCATGTATAGAGGATAATTCTTCATACATATTTTTTGTGTATCTTGAACCGTTTTCGCAGCGCACGCAAAGAAAGCCTTCAAAAATGAATAATTTTCCCCGTTTTTTACACATTTACCGCTCTGTCTTTGCTTCCTATTGGTCATAGCGTAATGTTATTTAGCCTATAGCCTTCCTCGATAAATGGACTATCCAACAAAAAAATTATTCAATCGCACCAGTAGTTTCGGAGATTAGCGCGTTCAAACAAACAACAAACAAACAAACTCTTCAGCTTTATTATATTAGTATAGATTTCCCACAGGAAGGATATGTTTTCCGTCGGTAAAATTATCTTATTTCCTTCCTTGGGTCCTCGGGTTTTACGATTGGTATATACGGGGTATACTATCTGTGTATAAAATTTTATTAAATCGGTTCAGTGGTTTTTACAATACTGCCATACAACCTTTCACCCCCTCCTTTCAACCCTTTACAGCCTTTTCTGCTTTAAAAGGTAGCCTCTGTCCTGTCTCAGCCTCTAGACTATCTTTGTACCAAATTTCATTTAAATCGGTTCAGTAGTTTGAACAATTTTTCCATACAACCTAGCATCCCTTCTTTCAACATTTTACAACCCTTTACAACCTATTTTGTATAAAAAAGTACCTTATGCCCTTTCTCGGGCTTTAGACTATCTGTGTACCTAGTTTCATTTAAATCGGTTCAGTAGTTTTAACAATATTTCTATACAACCTATTATCCTCCTTTCAACCTTTTACAACCCTTTACAACCTTTTTTGAATGAAAAAGTAGCCTATGTCCTTTCTCAGGCTCTAGACTATCTGTGTACCAAATTTCATTTAAATCGGTTCAGTAGTTTTAACAATATATCCATACAACCTATTATCCCTCCTTTCAACCTTTTACAACCCTTTACAACTTTTTTTGCATGAAAAAGTAGCCTACGTCCTTTCTCAGGCTCTAGACTATCTGTGTAAATTTCATTTAAATCGGTTCAGTAGTTTTGGCGTGAAAGTGGAACAGACAGACAGACAGAGTTACTTTCGCATTTATAATATTAAGTATGGATTGAACAAAGAGAACATTATATCCGCTGCCACGCTGAAAATTATAACTAGCTCTTACACACACGCGTAAAGGTGTGCGCAGGCGATCATAGTTACAGTCCCCACTTCTGCGATATCAATGTTCTGAAAGAGCGCATCCCCCGGGCTGTCTTTCGCGGCATCCTGTTCGAAATCCGTATAACAATTCCCGTACAAGCGGTATTTCGCGTGTCATCAAAGTTCTTAATTTGCCTTTCCTAAACTATATGAAAGAATAAGCTGAATATTGTCTGCGGCTTTAACGTATCCATTGTATGTAGCGCATCTAATACCGAAGGTCTAAAGTAATAACAATCTTTATTGAAAATGTATGGATTAACTGTAAAAATATAGATAATACGCCCGCACAAGCTGCTGGGGTTGTTGCCTTGCTTGAAGCAGGAAAATCAATGTTTTCAAGAGACTGATATCATTCGGCGACCAGCAACGGGCGGGTGCCGCACAACATCAGAGCGATTCTTTCTTTCAAGCAAGCTCCTAAAAGAAAGGGAAACTGAACACGGGTGAACCGGGGCAGCAGCTTCAAAAAGTTCGCAATATAAGTCGGTGAACAGTTAGAATAAGATTGGGTGAAACGGAACTGACAGAATATCGCTTAGGAAATGGTGCAATATTGACCATAGCTGACTGGCAATTTTATGTAGAACAGTGGCGCGCTCGTATGTTCGATTACAAAATGAAAGTAAAAACTTTCAAATGAATTCTCTAGTTATTCATACAAAATAAATCTTAGAGTAATAATACAACGGGGTTCGGATTCAACAAATATTAGTATCTTATATATTCATGTTGATACAGCTAAAATCCTAAGGATAATAATTAATAAAAAAATTGACTGGAAAACCCAAATTATACAGCTAACAAAAAAAAATGTAGCCTAACATGTATAAGCTTTCGTTAACCGTCGACAAAAATGCTTTACTTACGGCATACTATGGTCTATACCATACTATATAATTTTATACTCAATATATAGCATTTTGACACTTCTGTCACTGTATATATTAGAAGTGGCATTATATAGTAAACAGTAATTTACATCTTTTTCCAACATATGGTACGGTGCATAGACAACGACGTAATGGTGATAAAGTTATAATCCTTTGTAATAAAATTTTTATTGGTTAAAAGTATTGTGTAGGTATGGGTCCAAAAATCTACAATAAGATTTCTCAAGTCTACACTGCCACTGTGCCAAACTGTAAATATTTTATGGAGTATATTTTTCAAATTATGAATCTTCTTATACACTATAATTGATACATAATTAATATAATTAACTCTTAGATCTTGAGCAATATTTTTTTTATCTGTTCATTAAAATATAACAATGAAATTTAGAATTGCAAATAAACGAGTAAGTACTTTTAAATTTTTACATTCTGATTCTAGATTATCTAGGACACAATTTTATATTTTAAAGAACATTTGCACGTAAGACATGATGAATTTTACCAATATTGTACCAATAAATCACGTAAAGATGCAATAGCCACTTAATAGTTTATAAAATAATACTTAATAGATAGCTTCCTTGTACAGTACATTTTATAAGGAAACATGTCATTTGATTAGCATTCATAATTTTTTTTCAGAATCTTCACTTCTAAATACTATTTCATCAACCCTAATAAACTGTATATATGGATACATACTATATGTGTACTTATTATCTAATAAAATAAACTCCTTGTACTTACTTTGCTTTTCTATATTTTTCGTCACTAGAAAATCTGAAACAACGTCATATTTTGTAACTAAAATTGGCATTAATCTGGACGATTAAATTGCAATAAATTCGAACCTGTGGTCATCATAAGTGTGTGACTTGCTGGTACTTCTATATTCCTTTCCGATTTTCCTTATGATGCTGCCAGCAAAACTTATATTATGCATATTCGTTCTGTAACATAAGAAATGGCAAAATTAAACAGATTAGTATTAGTCAAAGATTTCTAAACACTTTAGCTTAAAAGAAGACTGTAGTTCTTTGCTTGTTGTACGAGCACTACAGAAACCAATTATCGTAAGTGGGGACAGAGAAAAAGACATCCTGACGTTGTGTATAATTTCGAAATTCTTCAAAGATAGATCCTATTTTTTTTTAAATCCTCCATGAACTTAGTAACATATCATTGCTTAAACACTGCCATGATATCTTTGTTACAAACTATTTAACAATATTATCAATGCTGATAAATTGTTACCTAATGCATCTTTTCTTGTTACCCGATTGAATAGGAAGCCTTGTCGTAAAAAGGTTCTTTTCTCATATCCACTCACTAAAACACGTTACGGAAGAAACGCCTTCATAAAACAATGCGTGTTGCATGAACTTAATATCTTCTACATTAATGTAATAAAGATTTAAGAGTGAACCCCTGAAAATTTTAATCATCGAATCTAAAAATTTGTTGAAATCATCCCATTTATGTAGTACCTATCGAATTAAAACTATCTATAATATCATTTATGCTAATAGATGTCTAGTGTTGGACATTGGTCGCTGCTAGGATCTCTACATAGGTCGGTCCATGGCTGCTAGCATCCAGCGCCTTCCTGCGATTTTTCACCAAGTCGTCTGTCCATCTTGTGGGAGGCCTTGCCAACGTCGCGGTTTCCGGTATATTCCTGTTACTCGTGAATCTTTCCGCCCAACGGCCGTCAGTTCTATGAGTAATGTGCCCTGCTCACTGCCACTTTTGATTCGCAATTTGAATTTCGTGAAACATTTTTTCGAGCTGACCTTCTTTTGTAAAGCTCTGTGGTCTCACCTAATTAGGGGTGATCCTGAATAATCTACGTGGTATTCTAAAGCACCTAATAAAAGAAAACTTTATAAAAGATGGAAATTTTATGTGCAGAATGTGTGACTAGAACTCATTTGCAGTGATACGCAATCATCAAAAAAAAGCGCAGAGTGTGTTTGCACATTATATGCTGCCAGGGTCAAGGTCATTCGACGGTTGGTGTTCGGTGGTGACCTTGGGATTCGTAGCACCCCAGGTATCAGCATTGGTATGGTAGCGCCGGGCACTTTGGGCCTCCCTTAATTGAAAATAACATGGGGGGTTGTAGGCCGGTTCGTGCCATGCTAGCTCAGTGCGGGTTGGAGGGAACTGAAGCGCCAGAACCTCGTATGTTACATGGCTGGATGCAGGATGATGGGCTTGGGTCTCATCAGATGTAATCCGGCTTGTTAATTTATTAATGAAAAATGTCCCAGCTGCTTGTTTCTGAGCTGCTAAAGAGCCACGATAACCAGGTGAAATAGTTTCGTTACGCTTATGGATTGTATACAAGAGTACTTTTAATTTATTGTACGAGTAAGACCTAGGCGAACATATTTCGAACAAATCGAAAGTGTCCTCAAAAAAGGCCAGGTCAGAAGTACCCGCAATCGTCGAGCATGTATGAGGAATGTTATGAAAGTAGATGAAGCGAAAGAGATATGTAAAGACCGTATAGCAAGTGGAAAGACGTAATCTCTGCCTACCCCCATGGGAAAAAGGCGTGAGTGTATGTATGTATGTATGTACGAGTATAAACAGCGCGAACGAGAGGTTTGATAGATTTGTAGTTTGATAGATTATTGTGTGGATTCCACTTCGAATCACGAGATCGGGAAGCCCAGGGTCAATACTCCTATGGAGTAATGTGATTTTCTTTTTTTTCATTTCATGTTTATTTATTTGACGCTAAGGTTTAGGAAACCATAGTGAAGTAATTATATAATATATACATCCGAAAAAATTCAAAGATATATGTATGTGAAATCTAGTACGAGTAATACGCACTGGGTTTAATTCGGGCCTAATGACTCTAACCTAGAGTCTTCTGTAGGGACAGATATGAGATGTGATGATGAAGCAATACTTACTCATAATAACGTTGAATTTCATTTTCATCTTCAGAACTCATTGACAAATCTGAAAATAATTGTAGAAAGAAACATAACTAGGATACGTACATAATAACATATAACATTAACACGTAGGACTTAAAAAAATAATTGGTGAACTCTGGTAGATCTTACTTGATTCACTTTCAGAAGATTCATATTGAGATATCTTAACAACGTGCCGGGTTTTTTTTGTAGAAGGTAATTTAGTACCGATGTCTTTTTGTAGATCGCTCTCAAGACAATAATCGCCTCTCAAAAATCTAAAAAAAACACATATTTTTAGGTCACATGCTGTTTTATCAATACTTAGAGTTAGTTAGTCCGCCATTGGTTTCACCCAGATGCATTTTTCATGGATGATTGATGATATGTTCTTTTTCTTATGACGTTTTACAGCCTATAGCTTTCCTCAATAAATAGTTTATTCAACACATTAATTTTTAAATTTGAAACAGTACTTCTTTAGATTCACGCATTCAATCAGCCAAACTTATAATATTAATAATGAAAGTAAGTATTGATCATTAAGGCCCAAGCATTAAAATAAAAATAAAAAGTACGAAGGTGGTCGTGTCATAGTACCTAAGTATGAGGGTAGTAGTAATAGGGTTGCCTCACATGCAGATCATTATTTCCTTGACGGTCTTACAACGCTAATAGTCTGTTAGGGGTTGATTGCTGAACCAAATTGATTTTTTTTAATCAACATCTTATGAAATTTACTATTATGGATTGGGTATAGTTAGGACGAAAAGTTCACTCAAGACTCCAGGCTCTCCTGAGGCGCACTCAAAAAAAATACACAAATATATATAGGTAAGTAGTTAAATTACTTTTTTAAGTTGTATGTAGAATCAACTTCTCCTGGGTACGGAACATCTGTCAGTGGAATATAAAATGGTATTTCGGGTTTCACAAGTAGACTACTAGACGCCAATGTTTGCGGATGATAAGAACTTTGATTCCATTCATATTCCTCAACATCAAATTCGTTGTTTTCTTTTTCTCTATCGTGACTAAGTTCACTTGGTTCAGGTGTCTCTATTTCTTCTTTTTTACGCATAAATCTGAAATTCAATAATATTATTAAGGTATTTGGTTTAAATGGCGCAGCAGTTCTTTGAACCATATTAATTCTGTTTTAGTTAATTTATATTGTTGTCTCGTTCTATCATTAATTATATAGTGAGAAAGAAAGAAAACCCATTGATTAATTAAGCCAAGCTTGAAAGAACTAGGTTTGGCCGTTTTCTTTTAGGATAACTACCTCTAGACCAGTGTGATACTAGCAATGTTGAGATTTGACCCTAACGGCTCCCGAAAAGTCGCCGGCGTCGTTAGCAGACAAGGTGTCGAACCTTCTGTTTGTGCGCCTTCCACAAACACACTCATTGCAAAACTGAACATAGCCATCTGAGGCTTTAGCATAGGTCCGTCCAAAAAAAATACCAATGTTGAATCGCTGAATTAAAACATTGCTTAGCAAATGTGCATGGTTCAAACAAGATTTAAGATGTATGAAACAGCATTTTTTGTCAAACCTTTGCGTAGGGTGGATATTAGTGGCTTGAACTACCCCTTCCTCAAGTTCTTCAAATTCCTCAGCTATTTCTTCATCAATACTTTGACAGATTTTTAAATCTACTTGTAGGAACACCTTTTCTAGAAGTTTCTGAAAAAAAAATCCACAACATTACTCAACTACTCTCTTGTTATAAATATGAATTTATTCTAATCTTGTACTGGTTGTATTTAGTGCAAGATTTACCGCCATAGGTTCATGAACCAATGGCCTTATTAATTGACGTTCAATTGTGATAATGTAATAATGATAATTAAAGTTATTAAATATATCATCTTAAAGTACTTGTAAGTTAGGCGATATAATATTAAATCATCAGAATATGTATTGGTCATGAAATCTATTGACGACTTCCAGGACCGAGCGGTTTGTTCCGATTTCAAGATGTAATCATAGTCTAAGGTTTCGGGCTTAAGTTCCGGAGGAGACATGTTTGTGTGATGAATACAAGTATTTGAGTTTATGGTTTCTCAATATTTCAATAAACCATATTTATCTATGTATGATTAATATCGTTCTATTTACTCTGAGTTAATATCATACATGTATGTCTGTACATCTCATAACCCAAGTGCCTACTTTGGGATAAGCTAATTGATGTCTATATAATAAATTTAATTTAATTTGATGTTTTGTTTATCAGAGTTACATCCATACCTCGACAAGATTATCACCTAGGGCATTTAGATCCTCAATATGACCAAATATGTATTCGTTAGTTCTTTGATTTATTGTTATATCTTGACATTCCATATTCAATATTCCTGCTCTATGTATGATGATTTGGGATATAGGTGACTCGTACCACGTGGGCGCTTTTTCGATTTTTTCCAGAGTGTTTGCACCCTCTATTAGCTGACCAAATGCAACATATTTTTCTGCCATCCACGGAGCTGGTTGTAGCAACACAAAAAACTGCGTTGAACAATCCACGTGCCTGGAGCAAATGAAAAATCAACAACGATTTACTGTCTACAATAATTAATTATCTAAGTACAATACAAGTAATTAATTGATAAGGCATAAAAATGGACGTAGCGTTGCTGGCTTCACAGAAGATGGTCTACCTATTTGGATAAATGCGAGGTCTGGACGCCAGCAATAACGACCGCTGTGAAGATTCTTGGTGGAGACCTGTGTCTAGTAGGTAGTGGGCGTCTGAAATGAATGACTGAATAAAAATATTTGGTATATCTAGTACGACCATAAATTCTGTTACAAATAAAAATAACAAAGTAAGTTAAAGAATTGAGTTAAGTAGAGAATTATTCTACAATATTATCTGTAAGTGTTATCAAGAAACAAAGACTATTATAATATGTAGTTAGAGTTGCTGTGTTTCTTAATTGCAATATAATTTTCTTTGGGATTCATCACATATTTATTTGTGAAATTGATAGAATTACTATTTGTGTCGACGAGCATTTGGTGATTGAGCGGTGACTAATGCACGTAAAAAACGTGTCGTGTCGGCTTAAATGGGCATTCATTCTATAAAGTCAAAATTAAGTGACACAAAACCAAATCTAATTACGTGGATCGTGTCATGTGACGAGGTGCACAGCGCTGACGGAAAAACAGCACGCGACCGTCCGATATTTTGTTGTCTTGGACAGAGGAAGTGTTAGTATGTATATCGATAAAACATTCCATGAACATATGGCTGATACATTAGTATACTGATAACAGATTTAATTTCATTTCTTTTTGTACAAGGGAATGAAAGCAGCCATATTTTCTTTACCACCTTGCTCCATATTCTAATTTATTATCTAACTAGAAAATGATGATAGAAACAGTAGGAATCGAATGATGTTTTAAAAATGTAAGAAAAGTATTTTGTAACGGGATTTATGGCTCTACTAGTTAGTTATTGTGATTATTAATTAAAATATTGTCAATTGGCATCACCTGCCATCGTTGGCCATGCAAAGAACGCCTCTTCTGTCATGGGGAACAATGAAATTTTCGCAATCTAGATCAGTGTTTTTAAGACTGTAGCCACCTCCCTGAATCCAACCGTCCTTGACGATACGATGTATGGGAGTGCCACTGTAACCACCTCTCCTCACATTGCAGAGACGCAAGAAGTTTTCACTTGTGTTTGGCACAATGTCTGCATACAACTGCATGGGACGGAAATAAATAAGGTTTGGTTTTTTCTTGTTATTGGTTGACGAAAAAGTAGATTAAGAGTGAATAGTGTTTCAAATTATTCTCAGGGACGCCCAACTATTTGCTAGCCAATGGAGTTTGTCCGATAAATGACTATGTCCGAAATTTGCAACCCGAAGCCTCGAATACAATGACACACACGAAGATTAGTAATGATCAGATGTATAAATGTATCTTGCATCTTGGTAGACTTGAATTTGACAATTTTTTTTTATAAGCAGACTTAACAAGAGAAAATTTGTGCGAGTCAAACCTTTGAATAATGCATTTGATTGTGTTTCTTTCGTTTATCTAACATGAAAAAGTGTAAATTATTTTGTTGAAATATGATTTTCTATTACATATAAAATATTTTTTCTGAGATATAATTTAAAAATTTTCTTTCTTGTAGGTATATTGTGGACGAGCAAAATAGGCACCAGAGAAATGTCTAAAAACTTACCATAAATATCAATGTTCCTATGTGTTCACCTTCTATCGATATATGCATGTACGCACAGGGTCTCTATAAAATATTAACATTTTATACATATTACATATGAATTTATTTATTATTTAGTTACTTAGTTACCCATAAAAATATACTAACTCCAGAAGAACCAATAAAAGAAGCGAAGTTCTCAATTGCCTCTTTATGATAATCCAAAGTCAGGTGGTACGTGTATTTTGAATCAACAAATTCCTTTAACTCCTTTTCTCCTCCAAGAATATTACCGTTCATTAAAACTGCTACTCGTGTCTGAAGACAATGAGCTATTCCGCCAAATTGAATCTTTAATTTTCGCCATGTTTCGGGCCACTCTATAGTCGTTACTCCTGTGTACAGTTTAGATATGAAAACGATATCATATAATGTAATTGCTTTTTATTATAATTTTATTTATTATTAATAATAAGTTAATTTATTTCAGTCATTGCATTCATATTGTTATTCGTATGTTAGTAACATTTTTTTTTAAAGTAAGTTTTTAATGTTTGTGATAAAGTAATCTAAATTAAAATTTTAACTTTTCTACGGCCCAATGACTGTTTCAATCCAGTATTTTATATGAGACAATCAGAAGACCTATTTTTGGATTACGTATGCGAATTCGAAGTCACCGATTTTCAATAATTCTTATTTTTGAATACCACTTATGTGACTACCTTAGTCACGGATGTGATTTCATTACGAGTGCCCTCACTCACTCGTAATCAAGTCATACTTGTGCAAATGTTATCTGTGTTTTGTTTAGAGAACATATTGACAAGAGTCTGAAGTTGATGTCTTGATTTTTCAATCAGTCTTCTTAAATAGTTTTTTTTATCTCTGTTATAAACTTTTATCTATATTTTTATGTTGTAATTCAGATATCAGAAAATATGAAATTGGTTAGTTAAGTAACTTACGGTTTACTGTAAGCATGTAGAATATATAGCAGTAAGCTATAAGTATTTACTAGAAAATAGCCACTTAAATGTAGGTACAGAATAGAAATAAAAGTACTTACATTAGTTTAGTTTTCTTTTTCTTCAGTTGGATTTCAAATTAAATAAGGAAATAAATATGTTTGAAATCTTAAATTAATTAAGGAAATAAATAAGTTTGAAATCTTGATTTTTTTTCTCTTTATCAAGTCATACACCATAATGGTTAAGCCGACAATAACCGGCAGCGGCTACATTCTGCGTGGCAGTGCGTGCTATGTTGGTAGCTCTGCGATCGACTTTCAAACATTGGATGTTTAGGAATCCGTGACCTCAAAGTTATCGCTGACTATTTAGTCAGTGGTGAATTTGAAGTCACATACGTAATTCAAAAATAGGTCTCCTGGACGAGCAGTAATTGCCTGCAGAAGCAATATCGGTGTATTGCTATTCGTCATACGTTGCAATAGGGACGACGTCGTTTTGCGCATAACAGCGTGAAAGAAATGCAGAACCGCGTCAGCCGCAACAGACCTCTGAAGGCATTATTGTACTGTAAGCGTAGTGCACCGTAAGCTTGCCGCGTATAGTTTACCTACAGGCCGCCCGAGTAAAATTATTGACCTCTATCTTCTCTTAACCTCTACCGTACATAGTGCGAACCTTCGTGAAAGCATATTTCTTGCATACTTCTTTCCGCCAGTGCTCTACGCTCTCTTTTAATGTTCATCATCATTTAGATCAGAAGTGACAATATGACTCCACAAATATTTAAATTTATTAACATTTTTTGATATTATTTCATTTAATGTAATTGGTGGCATACGGCCTGGCACGCGTTTCCCCGCATTAAACACAAGGATTTCAGATTTTTTAGAATTTATTACTTTAATATACTTTTAAAAATGTTTCTGCTTTTTCACATTTCATCGTGAATTCTTCCAGTGGGCGGTTTTCCCCGTTCTATGTGAAACCGCGACATAGGTACCTATCTATTTCACCCCGCTATATTTTTAGGGCATTCTCTACTATATATCTAGATATTGTTTCTTGCTATTTGTTGTTGGTTTTTTACCTCAGTCAACAAGTTTGTGTGCCGAAAGGCGTTTATGTTACGTAATTCACTCTGATAATGGTAATCAAATACGTACGTTGCTAGAAATGAAGTAGTATACAACGAGATCCATACCCTATTAAGCAAAAGCCTACCTATGTCAACATGGTTATTTAGAAGTAACGGTATATTAAAAAACTGTGAATTCTAAAATTAATTTTGAAACTACTATCAATAATAATAATTCCGATTTTTTAAGTTTCGGTTTTATGATGGACCGAAACATCTATAAAATGTAATTATATTTTAAATAATAAATAAATAAATATTTGTTACACTTACACCAATTAGCCTAGCCCAAACTAAGCTCTGTAAGGCTTGTGCTATGGGATCTAGGAACATAACGGATAAACATACATAAATTATACAAATATAAATATTTGTTATAGAAATATATATCAACAACCATGACTAAGGTACAAATGCTCGCATTCATCACACAATCATCTGCCCCTACCGGGATTCGAACTCGGGACCTCAGAGATGGCGACATCTTGAAACCAGTGTACTATCCACTCGACTAAGGAGGTCGTCAAATCTGACTTATACAGGGTGGAAATTTGTAATGCCACCTGGAGGGGAATTACTCTTAATACTGTAGATAGAACGTTTTACTTAAAGGAAACATTCTTTTATTGTTGAAAAGAAATAAAACTGCATTCAAAGATTTTTGAAAATTCACTTGCCCCACCCGGTAATCGAACCGACTAAAATCTGCAAAAGTTTCACCCTGTATTTTTATTGCACCGATCGGTAAGGTCAATTATAAGGATCAAATCTCTTCATCAGTTTTATTTCTTTTCAAAAATAAAGGAATGTTTCCTTTAAGTAAAACTTTCTATCTACAGTATTAAGAGTACTTCCCCTCCAGGTGGCATTACAAATTTCCACCCGGTATAGGCTGTCTTATCCACGGTAGCTAGAACTGTGGTAAAATTTTCATTGATTAATATTTTTCTGTATTGAATTTAAAAAAAAAATTGTGAATTGAATTTATTTCACTATCTGTCTCTCTCACATTTAGTGAAATGACTCTCCCGGTCTCACTCAAGCTAGAATGTTAAAGTTACTGCCTTAAAGCAAATCATGGGCACATTAGAATAAAGATTTATTAAGTACATAAGAAAAATTTGTACAAAACTGCCTGTAGGTGAAAAAAAACATTCTGTAATCGTAGAAATTTTCTACCAAGTGTCATACGATTTTGGGATCCTTACTAAATGCGCCAACTTTTGTAGTTACTTGCCAAACTCGCATAGTACATTTTTTATTCAGTACAGATTGTTAAAGCTGTATAGTTTGTTGCACGCATAATAATACTTAGATAAGAAACGCGGTTCTACCTTTAAGAGCTAGTTCTTCTAGTGTTTAGGCGGTATTTTGGAATGGGTTTGATATTTATTAGAAGAAAATAACTATTTTAGAAAATTGATATTTCGTGAATTTGTAATTTAATGCACCGAAAGGTAAAAATGGGTCTTTGAGTTGTTACTACGATACTTAATTGCTATATTGATACTGAACGCGTGTTTGCATCACCAAAGTTTTGAGAAATAAATGATTCAGCGACTACTGTGCTGGACAATAACTTGGGAAACTTAAAATTCGTGACTCTTTTCAAAATTTTTGACTTACCCTTTATTTCAGGCACCGAGAACTGTTTTTGTCTATATTTATACAATCCCTTTACTATGTTCGAACAATAAATGAACTCTTTAGTAACTTGGTCACCAATAATGCTAAACTTAATACAGTCTGCTGGGATGGCTGTTTTTTTCTCTGGATAGTTGAGGTTCCATATAGAATTATGAGCAGTTTTGATTTTATCCTTATATTTAGGTCTTATTATTTTTTCCCATGGGTGAGTTGATACTATTTTAGGCTTAGGATGCGGTGTTATACTAATTAATTCTGCCATTTTGCCTTGATATATAAACAAATAATGTTAATGATAAATATTATAGTGTAGTGATAAGCATGTTATTTTAATAGGCAGTATTACCTACTCTTTGGTAATTTTACTAAAAAAACTAAAGAGGATAATCATATTGAAAGTTACTTACTCTTTGGTCAGGGGCACAGATTAGGTATTTATGACAAGTAAGTCAAGTGTACCAGACTGATAAATATAAACATAGGGAATCACATAGAATGGAAGGTAATTACTGTTTCTGTGCGTCGTCACTAGGTATGGAGTGAATGAACCACAACTCTTTTCTTCTGAAAATCTTAAATATTGAAAATATTGATAACTTTGTCCATAGTAGGTATCAGTGTTCATAGAGGCATATGTAAAACATAGTGAATTCAAGTATATGTTTTTACGATACGATAAAAACGTTAGAAACTAAGCCCTTTATTTATTTGCAATCGCTATCAAGGCTAAATACTATTTACTACTGCCCATTTTTAAATGTTCCAATTTGTTCCAAGACAAAATTTTAGTGTTCCAATTTATTCCGTTTTTTCTATGTATTCACCTATACGCAATGATAGACTATACGTTATGGATATAATACCCCGTCCGATTATACGATCATATTTCTGATAGAGGTCAGATTCATATTTTGTATCCAAATATACAATCTGGCAGCCGTGATCGCTATAACTTTTTAGAAATGTAACCTAACATGCTAAAAATTGCAGAAAAATGCTCATTGAAAATCATCAAAATTAAAAAAAAAGGTAATTTCACAGAAAAGTAAAAAAAATGAACCAATTTGTGAAAATATAACATTCGTTTTTTTTTGAGAAAATGTTTATAGATAATTTTAGTTTATAGAAAATTTATGTAATAATTTTGTTAAATTAATTACTAAAACTTATTCTACATTACATTACGTATCTAACAGTCTAAGAGTAAAAACAATTATTTTGCTAGTAAAAGTCATAATATCATTTTTCATCGTTCATCTTGTGCGCATAAAATATGATCTGATGATGGAACCGAAAAGTAGCTGTAGAAATTCGATAGTTCAACGACAAACCCATCAAGTACAACTTCAGTATACATTACATATATACCACTGAAGTTGGAACAAACATATATATATATATAATGAATGTACTCATAAGTAAATTACAGATCAAGTGTCATTACAAAATATCAAAGTGAACTTGACAAGTGTATAGCTAATTTAAGCTGTGTATACCAGTTACCTTTGTTTCTTTCAAATAAAGACGATGGCTGTATGGCCCTTTGCGTTTCCCAACCAAGAAGGGAAAAAATATATAAAAAAAAAACAAACATTTAAAATTATTATACAATATGAATTTTATACAATTAATTTAAACTCATTAGATAATTATACATACTATCATAACATTATAGTTTACAACTGTAACCACTAAAATCTGTTTTTGTTTTACGTTGGTTCAAAAATATTCATGAAAATTTGGCAAAAATGAATATAAATTTGTCCAATTGTTTTTCTCAAATTTGTGGTGAACTGTGCAATGAATTGTATGTAAAAGAATACAATATTACAAAGGTGAATTCGTTGATTGATGAACTTAATACAAAACCATTTAAAAGTGATCTGTTTGTGCGGAAAACTGTGAGTATTGTGTAGGTTATGTAGTAATTAATGTAACATATTTTTATATACTTAATTGGCAAAACTGAACACAGATAATCTTCTGGAATAAACATGTATATTTATTATTTAAAATAAATAATTTACAGGATGCATCTACTCTACTCACAGCATTGTGTGTCAATGTGAAGCCTACCCATGAATCTTTATCTGCAAAAGCTTCTCACTTGATCAGCAGCATAATAACGAAACAGAACTTGCAATTTGATGTAACATATCTAGGAAAAGTAGTTACATGGTATATTCTATGTCTAAATAAATGCTCTGATATAATCATACCAGATATACTTCATAATCTTCAGTGTATTTTACAAGCAAACCCACTGCTTGCTCATAAGGTATTTTATTAAGACTCGTTTATACTGAGGGGAATTGATAATACTATTAATTTTTTTTTGTATAACATGGTCATAATTATCTTTGATTTTTTACTGTTGTTCTTTTTAATGTAAAAAAGAGCAAAATATTATGATTTTCATTCATTACAGTTTGCTGATGACATGATTGGACCATATGGTGTTTTGATCAAATTAATTGACAGTGATAGAAACACCAATGGAACTCAAAATCCTCTGCAGATCTGTTTGATTGCATTAAAATGCATAATTTGTTGTGTGAATGTAGATGATAACAAGCTAAGTGAAGTGTCATTGAGTATCAACATAAAACAACAAATCTCCATGATAGTAATAAAATTGTTAATGAAAGGTTATGGGAAATCACAAGATGAAGTTCTCTATTCCAAGGTAATTTTATTTGATTATTGTGCATGCTATTCATTAAAATATAACTGTTTGAAATAATATATAAATTTAAATATTAATAATGCAATCATGCTTGTTGAAATTAATAAGCTGTATTAATTATTCTTATTCTTCACATATACAAATATCTAGTTAAGCATTGTTTAATGTAATTACACAAACTGTCTCTAAATATTTTATATAATTTGTTACAAGTTGTTTACTAGATTGAATCTAATCTGCAAGTATAGAAATAATGAATTTGATTTTTCCTGAATAACACCTATGCCATGCTTAAATTTATCAAATGGTACTCACATTATCACTTTCTCAAACACAGTGGACAAAATTAAATACTTATTATATATTTTCATAAGTTATATAGTTTCATAACATCAATTTTTACCATTAATTTGTCTATGCCTGTTATTGTTAAATTTTGTTGGTTTTTTTTAAACTTTTAAGGTCTCTATAAAAGTGTTTTAAGAGTTAAATCATTTTTGATTTGAATTATATTTAACACTCTCTCATGTTGGCTTTGTAATAATCCCCGTGTTGAAAAAAGAATCTGGGTCTCAATGTTTAAATATTTCTTGATGTTTTCTATAACTTTTAGATGACTCCACATCTTTATTTTTGGTATGAATACATTATTACTAATAATACATTATATACATATTACTCATTTGCAGGCTATTAAGTATTAATAGTATATCTATTCTATTATTCTATGCTCAATATGTACAACTATTTTATAAATGAATATTATAATGCTAACAAAATTAACAAATACCTTAAAACTCTTTTTTGCAATTGTATCTAAAGTATTCAAAAAATAAATTATTATAATTTGAAACTATTTTGCAGGTTGTCATATCAGCATTAAGAGTGTTATCAAACCTCTATTACAATGATGTAAATATTCCTGTGCCATTACCAGAAGTGATGGGTATTTGCAGATATTTTATTCTCTTTGGTTTAGTAATGCAAGAGTCAAAGCCTGAAAAGTTGATGCCAGCACAACAAACAATAGCCATTCAAACTATCAAAATTAATCCTAAAGGAGGAAAGGTAAGATAGTGCCATTTACTACTAATATTCAATGATAAACATATAAGTTTTATTTGTAGTATAATTAAACAGTCTTCTTATTTTAGAAACAAAAACTTAGAAAACAGAGAAACAAAGCTATTGAAAGTTTAAAGAAAGAAATACCAGCATCTGATCGAAATTTAACAAAAGATTATGAAAATCTTGACCACAGTGTATCATATAAACCTGGAAACAAAAACTACCTTGAACCTCAAAGAGCGAACAACTGTTGGGCATTAACCAGTGATTCAGACATGTCAGATGTTGAAAACAGTAAAGAGGCTAAACTTGTAATTTTAAAGTCCAGGGTCAGACAAAGTGCTTCTAATTTACTTTTAGTGTTAGTAAAGGTTTGTGTTTATTTCATTTATGTTAACATAAATATATATTTTTACTTATAAAGCGTTAATATATTCATTTATGAAGCTTACAGAAAGAAAAGACATGTTTGGTTTCTGGTGGGCTTTATTTCCTGACACACCAAATGCTGCTAATTGGAGTGTAGATGACAGCTCCAAGAAGACACTCGCATATTGTGCCTTGATAGACCCTGTAGCAAGTAGCAGAGCGAGTATACTTAGTGTGATATTAGCCTTGATTTCAGGGTCTAGAATATTTTTATCACAAGCAGAATACAGGTAACAAATATTTGTAATGTTTATTACATAGGCTAGCTTGATTACCAATAAATGATTTTAGATCTCACAAATGTGAGGTTTTATAGCCAGTCCACCCTCAGCTTTACTTGCACTATTGTTTTTCTGAAAGGAAACTAGCTACATTAGCTGTAGTGTCTGTTACTTACTGATCTAATCCTATTTTAATGATTATAGTAAAATATTGAATCTTAAAACTTTCTCAAGATATTTACACTAAGTATAGAATAGAAAATAATAAATTTTCAATAAATGGTTTAGGAGTTTTTACATTTTTAAACTTGTGATATTTTTCGAATGGAATGTCCAAATTTAATAATTCAAAAAGTTATATAATGGTATTGAAGCAGACATAAGGATTAATTCCAAAGTATAAATAAAGTAATCTTTATAGCGGTGGCATATATATATATTAAAATGAAAAACAACTATATTAGTTAGAATATGTCTAATCTATGCTATGCTGTCGCGATTTTATGTAGATAATTATATGTTCTGCAAAGACGTAGTACATAATTTTGTCCTATAATCAATAGTTGTAGCACTGCATGCGACTTCAGAAAGATTTTTGGTAATTATTTCAATCCTTGGGTTACTTTATTGGAGTTCTAGTAGAAAATCTAATATAGCCTATATTCGCCTGGGATAGTGTAGCTTCCCTACAGTTTTTCAAAGCGGTCAAGTAGTTTCGGTGCCTTTCTAATACAAACAAACAAATACAAAAACAATTAAATCTGTTCTTTTATAATATTAGAGGGGAAAAAATAATTTAGGACAATCGTCATGTTCTATCATTTATGTTAATTGGCACTGGTTAAAATAAGACTAGAAATAAATAATTAAAAATAGGTCCATTATTTTACGTATTTTTTAAATATATGCCTTTATATTTAAAAACAAGCAGTTTGTCAAGTGGTTCAGAAGCCTTAGTAAAGGGTCTTTCAACAAGAACTTTGTTTTCTAAAACAAAATAAAACAAAAAAATTAGATGAAGATGATTAAAATTTTTATTGTATTACTAAGAGAAAAGTTCGGCAATTATGAATGAAAAAATATATCTGGCAAATGTCCACCACGACCACGCTGACAGAAGTCAATTCTTTCATCAAAATTTTTAATCACTTTTTGGCAAAATGTCGGGTCTATTTCGGTTATCACATCACGGATTTTGAGTTTTAATGCTGTAGTCGATTCGATTGGCTCCGTATAGACTCTGTCCTTAAGATAGCCCCACAAAAAATAATCCAGTGGTGTTATCACACGATCTGGCTGGCCATTTAACAGCTGAATTTCGGGAAATTACGCGTTCAGCAAATTTGGTTTGCAATAAATTGATCGTCTCATTGGCTGTGTGACATGTGGTACCGTCTTGTTGAAACCACATGTCAGTGATATCTATGTCATCAATGATAGGCCAAAATTGAGTTGATACCATCTCGTTTAGATTTACATTTAGGTTTTTTCATATATAAAACGTGATTTTATTATTAATTATACTACTACTACTACATTATTAATTATACTACTTATTAATTATACTACTTATAATTATTATACTAATTTATAAAATATTAATATACATTTCATTGATAAACAATAGTGTTTTTTTTTTTATTTGAATTAACAATCTCATCTTTACATAACGATCTTAAATGAAAACTAGAAATTGCTTGTGCACAGTCTTTCTTATACTTTAGTTATATTAAGGAGTTTGTGTTGTATTTATTTTCGGTATCACGTTAATTTTTGTTACAGCAAAAGGGATATGACGTCATTCATACCATTTTCTGTATCCCTTGGATATGTCATCACATGCATGCATAAGGTGCTTGTAAAGATATTGGAGCGTGAGAGAAGTCATGCTATCATCATTATTACTTTAAAGTGCTGCGCTGCTCTGATACAGTCTACACCATATCACAAAATGCAGGAAGGTCTTATTAGTGAAATGGTTAAATCAACAAGAAAGTTTTTAGTTCATAGAGGTTAGTCTGTCAGTAGTGAGAGTATCAAAGCTTAACAAATTTTATTGAATAATATTAATTTTATAATATTATTTATTGTATCTAGATGTGACACTGCAAGTGGGTGCCTTAATAACAATGGGATGTGTTTTATCAATCGATCCAAAACTAGAGGAAATATTGAAAGCAATGGAAAAAGATGTGACTCCTCTAAAAACAATATGCCAAGTGATACATCAAGAATCACCCATAGATGAGTGCGACGACTTCGAGGAAGGATACTCAGATGATGAATTATTTATTGCAAAAGAAAATAAAAATGTGATTAACAAAGAGATTTGTGGATTTAAGTTATGGATATTAGATATATGTTTTAAAAATATAGGCTGGATATATAAAGATAATGAGTTTGTTGTAAGTATAAATTTTTGTACATTTAAAAAAATAATATAAATGTTATTACGAGTGGGAATTCGCAACATGAGGTATAACCAATTAGTTTTTTGTTTCTGTAATATAGTTTAAATATGTATATATTGATCCATTCTACAAGTGTAATGACCAACTTCCATCATTATTTGTAACATCATGCTTTCGAATATAAACTCGATCACTAAGACAAATTCTATACCCTATTCTTTTGGTATAGAATTGAGGTAAATGTATTTAATAAACAAAACAAAACGTTGGGAAACCAGAGTTCTCTAACCACGCTTATCCTCGGCTCCTGAATAAGGGCAATCGCCTTGTTGTTGACCTCCATTCACCTGATTTGAGTCATTACAGTAATTCTGTGTTCGAGCTTGTACTGTAGGAGTGAGTTTATCGGCGTTGACGTAGTCGGAATAGCCCTTCGGTTCGGGAACGGGTCATAGTTCTAGATGGCATCGCCGAAATCTTCCTCGTATCGTCCTGGAATTTCACGCTGGCTCTCCCAACTAAGTAGCACAACTGTCTATGTAACATGATGCGAGGAATCACCTCATCAGGCACACTTCATTATTCCTGCACATGGACGATATGCAGTTGCCATCTTTTTATTTAGATGTACGGGTTGAGACGTCTGACTATGCGAACTGACTCACTTTAAATTCTTGATAGCTCCGCAGTCCGCACCAGACATTTTTCGGAAAATTCACCGGTATCAGCACAATAAATTCATCGTTGCCCTCGGGGTTGTGCGCTTTGAGTACTTCAGTAACGGATTCCAAAGTTTTATGAGCTTTGAAATGCAGTCGCACATTACCAGATATTTCACTGCACGATATTTCACGCCTCACGTTTACAGATACGTGGGACGTGAAATATCTCCTTAGCCATATCGGCAATCCTGTCCATCTACATATTCTCGATACAGTTCGCTGCCTTCTGTGTAAACTTTCCGCGATTAGTCGAGTCGAGTCGAGTCGATCAATCCTGTTCTCGACGGAGAAAGGCCATTGTTGATAAGTAAACAATAATAACCTATTGATCGCTGGTTCAGAAAAATAATATGAAGAGATTTAGTACTAATGAACTGTACATCTTCGGCTGGTTTATTATTATCTTTATTTAATTTATATTACATAAATATTTTTTGTTGTTTGTTTATTATTTTGTTGGAGCTTTGTGTCTGAAAAAATAAGTGAACCTGTAGTTTTAGAAACGCTGGTATTTTTGTATATTTTTTTTCTTAAACCGAATTGAATAGGATGAGTTTACATGAAACTCTGTTACATGTTGGGCCATTGGGTACCATTAGACGAGATCAAGAGTTCCTATCAGAAGTCTAAATAAAACCACTTTTTCAGAAATGCAAACCTTCGGCCATTCCAATAGTATTGGAATCACTCCTGGTTCTATCGGCAATCGCTTATCATTATTTATCGGAGCTTCTTCTGGGTCATATAAGCTTATTGGCAGATATGTTGAAAGAAACTTTACAATATGACCATCAAGATATTGTTCTGCAAGCTGCAAGGATGATAAGCATAATTGGTGATGCTCTCCAAAAATTAGGTATGTTCTTCTATTGTTGTTTAATCAATATTTAATCCTAACATTGTAACTAATGCAAAAAACGGAACCCTTATAGATTCGTCATGTCTGTCTGTCCGTCTGTCCGTCCGTATGTCAGAGCCATTTTTTCCGAAACTATAAGAGCTATACTGTTGAAACTTGGTAGATAGATGTATTTTGTGAATCGCATTAAGATTTTGATGCAAAAATAATAATAAATATTGGGGGCTCCCCATACTTAGCTGAACTGAAACTCAATAATTTTTTTTTCATCAAACACATACGTGTGTATCTATGGATAGGTCTTCAAAAATGATATCGAGGTTTCTAAAACATTTTTTTTCTAAACCGAATAGTTTGCGTGACAGACGCTTCCAAAGTGGAAAAAAGTTGGTCCCAACTTCTAAAATAAGAAAATGAAAAATCTAAAAAACATATGATGCACATTACGATAAAAACTACCAACGAAAATTGTTTTGAACGAGATCTAGTAAGTAGTTTTTTTTAATACCTAGTAAATCGTAACTCAATGGTACGGAACCCTTTGTGCGTGAGTCCGACACGCACTTGGCCTGTTTTTATATATGCTTTATATATGTTTTATTTGGCTCCATTTTTCAATTAATCTCATCATGTTTTTTATCTTATTTTATCGACATAGTTTAGTAAAAAACACCGCGACACAATTTACATTCTAATTAATCATTTCAATACTCAAATCTTTATAAGTATACAAAAAATATATAATATGAAAAACTACACATGAAAAAAAATCTTTTCAAAAACTTTAGAAATGGTAAATTCTAATGTTACTATAGTTTTACACACGCCTAGAATTTTCATCGAAAAATTTTCTCACTCATCATTTGTATGTATACAAATGGTTATAACTCTGCCTTTCGTGAAAACGATTGAACTGAACTCCCGTTCCTCTATTCCGTAGCAATTTGACTGCGACTTGGTGGTCTAGTTAGTCACAGGATACGCGCACGCGCTAATTACACCTATCGGATCGGTTAATTACACCTATTAAGTATTCGTCATAAAATCATCAATTTGGTGATACCATGATAGTTCGAATTTTACCAGTATAACAAGTAATCCGATTATCAAACTGCTTTTCTGCGAGCTTTTTTACACTCAAATGTCAAATGTTTGTCAAACACAAAGAGCATTTGTGAATAAGAGTCCTATGTTTATCACTTCAAATAATTCAATTTATGCGACGATATATTCTTAGATCGTCTTCTCGTGAATTATATTAAAGTTGAAAGTATAAAAAGACAATGGAAAAATACCCACAGCCGAAGTCACACCGCACCGAGTCCATGACATAATATCGAGACGTGCCGTCAAAACGTAGTAATTTTGAAATCCAAATAACTTTTGTCGATTATACAATATTTTTCATTGCTACTTAAATAATAATAACAGTATACCTACCCGTATTTTGGTTTTGTATACATATACAAATTTTAAAATGTTTGTGTAAATAGTTTGTAAACGGTTATGTTGTAGTGGTGCGTCGATATTGCTATCGATACTGCTATCGGGTCGATACTGCTTCAAACTTACCAAATATAAATGAATCAAAGCGTTTATTAGTTTTTTTTTAATTCGTTATATATTCATTCATTTATACGACGTTTTGGTGCAGGAAAACTCCGTGAGAAAACCTACATACACTTGCGAAGAAATTCATAGGTGTGTGTGAATTAGACCAATTCGCACTAGGCTAGCGTGTTTGACTAAGATCTAACCGCTCTAATAAAATTAGGGTAAGGTCGTGCCGCTCGGCGGGGATAGATTAAGTTGTGATCATGATGTTCATCTCTCTATAGATGTAAACTCCTTTAGTGTTTAGGGGAAAAAGTGATTTCTTCGGACATTATCTTGAATGGCTATAGGTAGTAGGCTATAGGTGATATTTTACTGTTTAACTTAATTGATAATCTTTTTTACATTTACACAGAACAAGCCGGCCAGGCGCCACCCCTGCAACACTGTGTTCACATGTGGGAGACTCTCCTGACTCCGTTGTCTGCGGTACTTCAATGCCTCGACAACTCTTCCGCGAAAGCCATTGTTTGCGACTGTATCGCAAATATTGGGGAGAGGTCATTTAAGGAACTACCGGTAAGTAGTATATTTGTAATGTATATTCATGGTTCAGAGCGTCGATCATCCCTACTTTAGAGTATTTGTTTATGTCTATTTAATAGATTGTATTTCATGGTAACATCTACAGTGCGCACAAAATCAATATCTACATACACACGTCAGAGTCAATTGACCTTTATCTAGTTTATTGAATAGAATTACTGCTCATGAAATTGATCTTTCTTCCACTATAGAAGAAACATGATACAGCTGGGTCCGAAACTAGTCAGATAATTCAGACAAAGTCAAATTTTTGGGCATTGGTCAGTTAAAGTCAGATTTATTGGAAAATAGTCAGCATTGTCAGATTTTTTGACGAACTGGTTTTTTTAAGAATCATTGACTAGCTGTCGTTTTCTTTTAGTGTTAACATAATGCACGCCCAAGTGCGCACACAATATTGATATTAATTCATATTGATTCATCATGATATTGTGAAGGGATCTATTTTTCTATCAATCTTGTTGATTTGGATAAAAATTACTTTTGACTTTTAAATAACTAACTATGCCTGGCTTTTACAAGTTTTCCTAGTTCAATGTAATAATTGGTGGTAGTTTAATTATTAAAATTGTAATTATTAGTGCCCACTTGCCCAGTGATGATTTGAGGGCAACCACCAATGATACTCTATTATGTTGTGGGCATTAGCAGCATAGTTACAAAGCTATTGAGCGACATGCATCAACTCAAAAACATAAAGGGAAATGTAAAATAAAGTTGTCAGTTTCTCAATTGCATCTTGCAAGTGTCCGACCCAATGTTGAGATGGTGGAGGCCAATTATTTGATAGTATTTATTATTTTTATACCTTACACCTACAAAAAAAAATCTGGAAATGGTCAGATAATGTTAGTTATTTTAAAAATTTGGGTCAGCAGAATCAGTTATTTTGGACCGTAAATTTGTTTCGGCCCCTGGATACAGATATAATCAAATTGCTGGCAAATTAAACTTTAAATGTATAAATTCCCAAAAACTTCTGCAGCAAATATCATTAAAGTTGCTATTAAGTTTCAGTTGTGTTCCTTCAATTAAAGACGAGATTACCACAATTATTATCGTTATATTACCAGTAGGGGTAGGAGTTTTTCTTGCTTTGAATATTTATATCCTACTCTAATTCCAAAGAGGCGGCAACAAGTGCTTTGCTGCACTTTACTCATGGGTTCGTGCGGGGACGAGGAAGCGGCGGTGCGAGGCGCCGCGGTGAGAGCGCTCGGGATGACGGTCATGTATCGCTCGCTCAGAGAGGTATGACCACGCTCCAAATAAATCTAATTGTGTTGTAACTAGTACTGGCAATAACGACTGTTTTATAATAATGAATAACACTGTTGTGTTATTTTCCTGTAACTGTTATTGTAAACTGTTGTCTGTTATCCTGTTATGATGCTGTTTTGACAAATGTTGTTGAACTTGAGTTGAAAAAATGAACTTTCCTTCATACTTTTTCAGGCTGAGGACTGTCAGAACATTAGGCAGTAATTTATATAACTTATAACTAATTAATCAATATAATATTCTTGTGTATTTAAAAGTTCATTGATCTGTACATAATTTATTATTTACATTCAATATTTACATGCAATATTTGCAATATTCTTCCATTTCCATTTATTTACAATATCTACTCTAATTATTTATTAATTACTTCAAAAGTACACGACACTAATTATGCAACGAATAGGTAATTTAATTTGCATACGCGATCACACAACAGCAAATCCAAACACGACACTAATTATTGCAACGATCACACAACGAAAAATAATGCGTAACTAAAAAAATGACAACGCTTAGGCACCAGCAAGTCAGCAACAGTTTACCTAATTACTATTTCAAATCACACTGGAAATCAAAATGAGTCTAATTGTCATACGCGCGAAGGTACAAAATTGTGAATTAGGTATTAGTAAAATTATTATAAGTAATAAACAAATAGGAACTTTATTTCCTTGTGAGAAAGGTTAATATTATAAGAATAAGCAGTCAGGCAACAGAACGAGCGCCTACGCCTACACAACGGCATCAAGTGGCAACAACAACAATGCGACTAGGCGATTCTTTTTTCAACAGCAACAGCAGGATAACAGTACAAGCCGTTGTTAAATAATGTGGTATTCGTTACGGGAAAATAATTCATTATATTACCTGTTATTGAAATAACGACCATTACTAGTTGTTAGTCAGTAATTAATTCAATTGATGTGGTGAAGAACTTCTTCAGTAAATTATTTCTGCTATAAATTTATCTACATGAACTATGGGAGATTAAAACAAAATCAAACCTCTAATCATCTAATTTTACTTATTAGATTTATTAGATACATCTAACAGTTTGGACCAATGCATAATTATATTGTATGATTGTTTCGTTTTCGTTTCAGGATATCTATTTTGTGAGTGATTGTGGTGAGAATATTCTGAGGGCTCTAGCAGAACAAACTTTGGTGGTTCGCACTAAAGGTGCTTGGGCGTTGGGGAATCTTAGTGATGCTCTTGTATTAAATATGTGAGTATTTTTAGTTTGAACTTGTAAATGAACATTAAGAACTTTGTAAATACATATATTTTTATACAAAACACGGTTCATTTATACTACTGCTATTAATTAGAATGTTAATACTAATTATATTTGCATATTTTTTCGTATATATATATAATTAATTACTTTTCGATATGTCCATTCGCAACTGCTTAAAGCTGTACAGCACACTGCCCTAAGTAAGGGCATATGATCATGAAAGCGATTCGAGAATCAAAGTCAATCCCCCTATTAGATACGATTGGCCCTATTTTATTTCGTGAAATAAACATTATAAGCATTCAAATGGGACATTGGACTAATAAAGTAAAATCACTTGGAATTGTATGAGAAAATCAAATCTGAATTCAATTATTTATACTTTTTTATTTTTGTACGAATATTTATATTATACCTCCATTCAAAAATGATTGTCTCATTTGAAACATTTTGCCAACTTAACAATATAAGCTGTCAATTTGACATTTGTGTATGAACCGTACGCAGAGTAGAATCATAGAATAATTTTTGATAAGTAAAAATTCAGTTTATAATAATTTCACCAATAACCATCATTGTCTGAAATTGGTAATTTTTGACGCTATACAAAAATAAGCCGCTGTTATTTTCTACGCGGTCCAAATAGCCTTAAATTATGGAAATCCAACATTCTGTTGTAAAGTCAAACACGAGAAGAGAAATGCCATTTTGCAAACAGCGATCTAACAATAACTACCAACTAGCACATATAAGCATTGCGCAGAAATAATCAACTTCCAGAAATATTAACATGTAATTTAGAAATTGAATTGAAACTGTTCGCAATGTATTACGAGATATTTAAAATAATATAAGAACACAGTTTAAATTAAATAAAAAAGTTGTCTAAGCGAAATTGAAACTAACGAGACAATCATTTTTGAACAAAAATGTTCACCAAAACGGACCATCTTTTTTGAACGGTACCTCCGTTCATATTAGATATAAGCCTTTTCAACCACACCTATCAAGGACTAACGCTCAGCATTTTTCACCCATAAATAGATTGCAATATCAGTATAACCTTATTTCAGAGTAGCGACTTCGACATTGACATCTTTTGTAACAGTCTGTACAGTTATAAAAAAAAAACACGTAGTTGAATCTTTCGCGCACATTTGATCCGCCCGTGTACATATAGTTTCCTATAAATTTATATAATTTTTTGTTTTGTGGTCCGTTTCGTTATTCGTTTTTCTTTTATTTTTAATTACATTTGCTCGTAGTTAATGCATGCCGTGGCAACCTTTAATTAAGATAACACTTAGCATAGTTTTAAGTATTATAGTGTCCATGAACATTGTCTTAGTGTATGTCTTGTTGGTTGTCCTAAATAAATAAAAACAATTTTTGAAGTGAAAACTTCTTTAGCGGCGCTGAGCACTTTTTGTATGGGTAAAAACTTCCAAACTCGCGTCAGGGTCACGTGATGCTGATCGAAAAAGCGTAAGATCGAGGGGAAGGGAGAGGAACTAGTATCTCCCACTCTTTCTACCGCGCCTAAGTGCGCTGCTCCGTTTAGGCGGCACAGGGCGCTTGCGCGAATGTCTGTCATATTTAAATGATAGTACTTTTGTACTTATAATTAAACACAACGTTAATATTGAAGTTTTCACTTCTGCCGGCACTCCCGGAGTGCTACCGGTGTTTTTTTTATTATTTATTATTTACATATGATATAACCGATATAAAAGAGATAAGAGAAAATGCGTAATGTTTGTTCGATAATTTGTGAACTTGTTATACCGAAGCTTGTTTATACCGAAGCTCGTTATTACAGGGAAGAACCAGATATGGACGGTATCGACGACGAACTCTTGCGACGCCTGCTAGAGGTCAGCGTACAATGTGCTGGTGACAACGATAAGGTACTTTTATCTTATTTTGGCACATGCTATGCTGATTGCTTTGCTCTGGTTTTTTCCACTGACACATTCTTTAGTAATTTTTTTTTAATAATCATTATACATTAGGGTAGAGTACAACTGATTATGGCCGTTTTTATACTATAATTATCTGATTTGAGCAATTTATATCTAATGAAAGTATGTCAATATAGAAATTTCAGTTTAATTATTAATTTATATTGTTTTTAGATTTCTAAAAAATGAGCAATTATTATTTACATAATTCTAATGAAACGTACACATTTCTAGCATTCTTATATTACATGTAACATTTTTTTATATAGAAAGTATACCTATAAACGTAGAAATGACAAAGTTATTTTAAAATTTGTTTATACGCTCATACAAATTAGGCGAGTTTACTTAGTTATGACGTCAAGATTGCAGTGTTTTTAGTATGGAGCGATTTTGAGCGACCCGCGACAGCGCCGCAAACATCTATTGTCGATGCATCTTCAAAAGTACTAGGTGCAGGTATACTGTTGGTTCTACAATATTTCTCACTTAAAAGAGTACTCTTATTATATATAGAATTTAAAAAATTGATGTCTACCCATTTATTGTCTCTACTTAATTATTATAAATGTGAAAGTAAGACAAGTGTTAGTATCAGATTTATATGTCTGTTAAATTTTCATGTCAAAACGGCAGATTTTATTTTTGTAACTTTGTATGGGAATAGTTTTAGGTGTCGAATAAGGACATAAGAGAGGTTCAGTCTACAAAGTAAATTAGAGATTATACAGTCCAAGATCTAGTCAAAATAATATCTAGTCATTTTACGATGTATTATTTCAGTCTAGTTAGTCATTTAGCTATTTAATCTAGATCTTTTTTCCAGTAGGAAAATCATCCAATAATGGATGTACTGTTTCTGGTGTAATTTGGTTTGAAGATAGGTTGCGTTTGTAATTTTTATAATTTGGATAACTTTACTATAGGAAAATTTTTCTTTTATGCGGGAGAATCGTTTAGACCACTAGCAGAAAGCTAATGTCTACAATAGCGTAAGATTTTATAGATATCAATAGTAATGACAGAAAGCAATACAAGTTTTAGACTTTCTGATTGTGTCAATGTTAGTTGAAGTGAATTTCGAAAAAATAATGACATGACATGTAAGATAACGAGTATTAATGTGAGAGGAAAGAGGAATATTGGAAGATCTCAGAGGCAAATTTCATTACGCAATTCATCCAGGATTGCGTAATACGGCATACGAATGACAAGAGTTTGCTTATGTGGATAAAAAAACATGTAGATTATTCTATTTTGAAATATGCAGTGGCGCTCAATAATAGGACCTAAGCACTAAGAATGTTTTAAGAGAGGGGGATATGGTATATATTTATATTAGACTAACATGTGGTATTTTCTAACTAGCTGACCCGTGCCCACTTCGTTGGGCATAATATTAATAATCCCCGAAGCGAGCACGAACGCGAACCGAATTAAACCCGAAGCCACCGCGCGCCGTCCGCTGCTTTGGCCTTCACAGTTATGACGATGAGTTTACTTGTTTTCATAGATTCATAATTTTTCGTAATATATGACTAATAAATATGACTAATGATTTGAATTATTTTATTAATATAAAAATTAAATTGTCTATGCTAATGTTAAAAAATATACTTTCTGTAATTTAAATATAAAAGTTAGACATACGCTGTCGTTGACTTTTTTGTAGGCATTTTCAAGCTCCACATTTTTTCTCTAGAACTCAAAAATATACCTTTTATAGTTAAGGCAGCGTTCGCAAGAAACGCTTTCATTCGACCGGTTTTTCTCCGATTCACTTTGCAAAACGGGCTACCACATAAAAGCCTTTTTATTTTTCGGTTTTTTATATAACCTATGACATTCAGCAATAATGTGGCTTTCTATTGGTGAAAGAATTTTTAAAATCGGTTCAGTAGATCCCGAGATTACCCTTTACAATTTAACAAATATACAAACACACAAACTTTACTTCTTTATAATATAAGTATAGAAGTATAGATAAAGGGTTCTATTGTAAACGATATTAATGATCAATTGCGGAAGAATGGTTGTATTGTGTTGATGTTGTTGTGAAAAAAAAAATATTATGTTTTATGTGCTGTCGGTCTTCCAAACAATAATAAATAAATAAATAAATGTTTGTTATGTATGTATATATTGACAAATAAGCAGGCGGATTGTAAGTGATTACAGTTGCCTTTAGTATATGTGGTTCCTGTGATAGTGTCAAAGTTCCCAGTAATTTTACTGTAGGTAAGACGAGGTACCCAAGTAGATAATTCCGGTATAGAGTCTCTTCGGTGTCCGATGAGATGTGTATGAAATGTTGACGAAGAGTATGTGATTGAGGCATTGAATTGCACAATGAGTTGATAGAGATTTTGAAGAGGGTTTGTATAAATGTTAAGACAATGCACTACTGCGCAAGTAGCAAAATATTTCTTTACGTTATTAATAACATTTCAGCGCTACTTCTCGTTACGCGTAGCGACGATTGTTCTGATTAATTCATTCGTTTTATATGTTCTTTAAATGGTCACAACTAATATTATGTACTGTAATACTGTTCAGAAAAGTCTATTCTATTCCCCAATATCAGCACTTGTGCCATAATGTCGATACGTGTCATAATAAGATACGGCGGGCTGCCATATATTCAACTGTAGTGCATGTGCTTACATGGTTATGGTTTTCGCCATCAACATTATGTTTACAACAAAAAAGGAAAATTTCCGATTGAACAAATAACTGAATTGCATACTTTCACTTAGAGATATGTTCTGGACTTCCACCATATGTATTGCAATATCTTCACTGGGAAGTAAACGTCAAATTAAAAACAACCATTTTACCGTGGGAGAGCCATGCTTCGGCACGAATTGGGCCGGCTTGACCGGAGTGATACCACGGCCTCACAGAAAACCGGCGTAAAATAGCGCTTGCGCTGTGTTTCGCCGAGTGAGTGAGGGTACCGGAGGCCCAACCCTCCCTTCCCCCTTTATTCCCTTTTAAAAGGCCGGCAACGCATCTGTGACTCCTCTATTGTTGCGGGTGTCCATGGGCAACAGGCAGATCCGTTTGCTAGTTTGCTGCCCTATCCTATAAAAAAAAAACAACAAAGTATCATTGATACAAACTGTCATATCCCAACTAATATTATAAATGCGAAAGTGTGTTTGTTTGTTTGTTTGTTTGTTTATTTGTTTGTTTGTTTGTTTGTTTGTTACCTCTTCACGCTTAAACTACTGGACCGATTTCAAAAATTCTTTCACCTTTGGAAAGCTACATTCTCCCCGAGTAACATAGGCTACTTTTTATCCCGGAAAAATCGACAGATCCCACGGGATGCGCAATAAAGGCTTCGCTCAAAAACTACTGCACAGATTTTTATGCGGTTTTCATCAATAGATAGAGTGATTCTTGAGGAGTTTTGCGGCATTTTTTATCTCGGAAAAACGGATAGTCCCACGGGAAGCGCGATAAAATCGTCGCACCATAAACCGACTTCCGCGTATATGTAGCCGTGGGCAAAAGCTATGACCCTTAACCCTCTATACACCCAATCCCGAAATCCACGCGGGCGAAGCCGCGGGCAGAAAGCTAGTCTACTATATGTCGGTTACGTCTTAGGCATGCATGTACACCGGTGCACTTGACAAAAATAAGGGTTAAAGACAGCTTCCCTATGTGAGTGTGGTTTGGACGAAGGTTCGGCTGATCATATATTTTTCGTTTGTAAAAAATATTCATATTCTTTGTATGATGTCATTCCCCCTTATATCCCTAAGCCGTGTCAATTTAACTCTATTCTTTCTTATGTTAATTCACCCTTTATCAATATTCTTTGTCATTATTAATTCTACAATCGTATTAAACTTTAATTGGTATCTTTTTATTCTCCGATTTGGTTTTCGATCTTTAACTTTTTTATATATTTCTTTATAGACAGCGAACAGGGTATATTGTATTTTATTTGTCTTGTTTAATTTTAATTTTGCATTCACTTGTACTTTCACGGCCTGGATAATAACATGAGTCGCGCATAGTTTAATTAAAAAAAAGTATTCTAAGCAAAAAACTCGAGGTTGGCGAAATCCTATGGGCACCGCCATCAATCCCAAAAGAAGAAGAAGAAGATACAAACTGTCAAACATGTGTCATTATTTGTTAAAGCTGTCAAACTTTTAAATATTCTTTAATAAAGAGAACAACTCTTCGTATTACTCATTCGATTGCCGTGATTAGTTTGGGAATCTTTTTTATAAAAAAGTAGATGCAATAATGCTACTTTGAATACGTATTATTTTTATCTTAAAAAAAATATTGTATGCAAAGTTGTATAAATGCGGCTCAATTCAATCCAAGTTATTTTTTTACCTTTCGTATACAATGGTTGCTTATAATTCATACTATTGTCTACATCCATGTTATCATCAATTATAAACGTTTCTGCAAGTGACATATTATTGCCTACACTAATGCACCCAGTTTAATTCGAATCATTCTAATATCCAAATGAGTGTTTACAATGAGTATTTTATTTAAGCATATAGACTTTGCCGTTTCCATTCAAGCCATAGGGCCCTTATGGCCAAGGCTTAGGCTTAGTTTAATCGTTAGGTCACGTGGCTGGACCGCACCGGTCGCGTGGAGTCCGACATAACCTCCGTGACACTTGCCGTTGCGGGGGGTACGTTTCGTGCTCCTTGTGATGGATTCTCCTACCCCTACCCTACCCTCCTACCCTCCGGAGGAAAAAAAAATTCTATCCCTCTTCTAAAATCTAAAAATTCTATTTACTCTCACTATTTAGTTTGTGGTATGTATGTAGATAAAAAAAACGATGTCATGTGCGCGTTATTCTCCCACCTCCATAGTACTGTCTGCAAATAGAAAAAAACAAAATATATTATTTATATATATATAATATATATATTTAATATAAAATGGCGAGCTGTTGGTGAGTGGTCGGAGAGCTGGCTGGTTAGTACGGAGTTGCAAGTGCACAAGTTCTAAGGGTGCAAGTGTACTAATGATAATGGCGTTTCCCTCACTGCCTCACCTCTACATTTAGCTGCATATACCAACCTTTAAAATCAATACGTAATATTCCATAAATGTTCCTGTTCCTAATCCCAATAGTTCCTGCGCATCTAGCTGGGAATTGTGCAGATATATATTAGACTCAGTTGGTGCACTCCACATATGCACATTTTCATTATATTCTCTAAAAGTCTATTTGTTGGATCTATATCTTCATACACCATCTATAAAGGATCGAATTTTCATAATTTTCATCCGTGATAAGCATAGAAATAATAATAAATAATGATAAATTTATTTATTTATAACTATTGTTCTTAGATTTTATGTCTTAAATATGTTTCGACGCGACGTCGCTATATTATGTTATAAAAATTAGAGAGAATGGAGAAAGATGCTTCTATATGATTGTTAATAATAATGCTATAAACATATTAAAATAATTTCGAAATGATGTAAAATAACAACCCTAGCGTGAGGTAATAAAATGTATCGAGGCGAAATCACTGTCTCGCGTTTTTTGGTTTTATCGTGCCTGGATAAAGGCATGTCTTTATACATATAATTTTTGCAAACATATCTCTCACTATTAGGTAGGTATAATTTTTACACGGCCTGTCGTATATTACATCGAAAATTGTAATTTTTTCGAAGTATTCTAAATGAATAATACATTTAAATTTTCGTTCGTGCATAGTTTGTGTATACAAAGTTAATAATTCTCCACGCTGATTGATTGTCGTCATCTGTCCAATTGTTCTGTTGTCTTCACTCAAATCAATATATTGTCATCAGGTCAAAATGAGCGCCACTCGTGGCTTAGGAAATTTTCTGCGCTTGATAAATAAAGACATTATTCTCCGTGATCCGCAAATGAAGACTTTAACCGAGAACGCAATAGAGAAGCTAATGGATTGCGCATGCAAAGTCGCCAATATGAAGGTGCGGTGGAACGCTTGTTATGCCATTGGCAACGCAATGAAGAATGAACATCTTTTCACGTGTTTCAACGGATGGCAGGTACGAGTATGATAATATTATTTTAATTATTAGTTTATTGCCCTTTTGATATGTACAATTTATAATAAAAAGTGGTGGTTCAAGTGTTAATCATTGTTACTCAACTATCACGTCAATCGCGTCGCGTGATAATAGCTGTAAATCAAATGCCTCATCATTTGATTGACAACTATTATCTTTGTTATATGTTCTTTTATTCTTCTTTGTGTTTCGCTTGATACTAAATACACTCGAGACAACAAATAAGGATAATACTGTTTTCAGATTTAAATATTTTAGTCTTCGTTTAATTTTCTTATCCAATTGCTTCACGATATACATTTAGGGAAAACCTTACAGTATGTGCACGCTATAGGGTGCAGCTTATTATTTCGCTGCACGGTGCAGCTTACTACTTACTATATCTATGATCCACCAGCAGTGTAATGGGCACTGCTGGTGTATGGCATAGATATAGGTAAAAGACATTGGCTAGAATGGAGCACAATTACACCGATATTGTTTGAGTGGAGTTGAGTAGTTATAACATATTCTTTGAGCAGAGGTTCTCTATTATACTTATCATGGTTCTACGCATCATCGACTCTGTAACGATTAAAACGTTTAAAATTAAAATTGTGTTGGCGGACATAGGCCTCTAAGGTTTACATACAACACAATGCCTCTTTTTGCCATTGGTGCCAGAACCCAACCCATGTCTTTATTTGATGTCCCTGTTGGCACAACAGCTTTCTTTTCGTCTGTTTCTAACGCCATTGCGGTAATTGAATAAACATTGGTCTTCACATTTGATTTCCTTTCAATCAACGTGCAATAACAATTCTGTTGTCTAAAATTTTAACAGGTTTTGATGCTTTTTAATTTTGCGTTTTCTGCACAACTAATTAAATAATATTAAATAAATAAATAAATATTTGTTACACTTACACCAATTAGCCTAGCCCAAACTAAGCTCTGTAAGGCTTGTGCTATGGGATCTGGGGTAACGGATAGACATACATATATTATACATATATAAATAATTTTTATTGAAATATATATCAACAACCATGACTAAGGTACAAATGCTGGCATTCATCACACGAACATCTGCCCCCACCGGGATTCGAACCCGGGACCTCAGAGATGGCGACACCTTGAAACCGGTGTGCTATCCACTCGACTATGGAGGTCGTCGTCTGCACGTTTCAGAGATACCGCAACCAGAGTAGAAAAAATGCTGTAAAGATTGGTTTCAACGTATGCAAAAGTGTATCGATCATCGCTGAGAATACTTTGAAAAACAATAAACCCATATTTAGCCATATACGTTTGTTTAATTTTTCTATTCCGGATACATAAGTAGCATTAAGTATTAAGATAGCACTTAGTAGCTTTAAGTATTATAGTGTCCATGAAAATTGTGTTAGTGTCGAGAGCGGACCCCGCCATGTGCCCTGTATGAGCCCAGAGAACTCGGGGGGGTTTTAGTGGGTAGGCCGGTCCTCTTGACTGGAGAGCCCCACACACATAAGTGCATAAGGTCGCATCCCCCCCCCCCTCAAAAAAAAAAAAACATTGTGCCAGTGTAGGTCTTGTTGGTTGTCCTAAATAAATAAATTAACATTATGAAATTTCTAGCGCACAGTGTTCACCAACCTGTGCTCGCTGTCCCAAGAGTGCAAGAATCTCAAAGTGCGTATAAATGCGACGGTGGCACTACGTGCGCCGGCGCGTGCGTACTACGGAGCGCACTTCGCATCAGTGTGGGGCGGTGTTATGGCCGCCATGGAAAACGCGGCGCACGTGGACGATTACACTGAGTATCGGCACAAAGACAACCTCATTGAACAGGTTAGAGATAGTTCTCTTCTTTCCACCTCTTTGAACTGCTTTAGGGTGGTTAACTTTCGCAAGCTCCTTGATCAGGTTTTGAATTATTTACTTTGACAGTGTACTATAGAGGCTATTTCGAAGAACGCAGATTATAAGCGATTACACTGCATGTCTACAGAAGTAGACAATCTTATTGATATGTTGGAGATAGTTCGCTTGTTCAAAATTCTTAAACAGGTTGAGGCTTATTTATTTTATTGATGGAAATGTACTGTGACTACAGTTGTGGTTGCCATGAAAAACGCAGCTTATCGGACGATTACATCGCGGATCGGCATAAGGGCAACTTCATCGAACATATAAGAAATAGTTTGCTTGTTCAACCTTGCTGAACAGATTGAAAATTTTCATTTTATTGATGTTGAACTACAACAACTATTTCGTAACGTCATGGCTGCTTCGGACAACGTAGCTCATTTGAAACGATTATACTGAATATAAGCACAAGGTTAATCTTATTAAACAGTTTTAGGATCGTTCATTACTTTCAACCTCATTGTAAATTTTAAGGTTGTTTCATTATAGTCACTAATAACCCAGTTTCAAAATGTCTATTACGCATCTAGTGCGTGTTTGTATGGGAAGAGTAGAGAAATAAATGATTTGTTTGAAAGGTACTAGTGAAATAGCGCTCTATATTTATTCATTTAGAATGTGATTATTGAACATTTTATAAAGAAAAAACTTTACAATAAGTGACAGAAAAGTGGGTTTCGAAAACAATAATTAAAAAGATGTAGGGTTTGTGTTATATATTATAGTAAACCAGAAATAAACAAATTTGTTATCCCGCTGCTAAAAAATGTTTACTGAATCTAGCTTAAAAACCGCTCGGTTCTAATGCAAGTGTTCACTATTCATACATACATGTCGCTCATTTGAAGCGACAGTGACACAAATGTAAATCAGTTAACTTTACACCAGATCAGAATCAGATCAGAAAGATTATTTCATAGTTCAAAACGGAATAATAATGCTACAAAGACTTTTTGCCCTCTATCGGACTTTTTTTGAATATACAAATGTGGCGTATTCACTGCCAACGCAAAGGACTATGCATAGTATATATTGCAAATGTGTCATTGTCGCTCCAAATGAGCGATGTGTGACTCGCTTCATTACACTAATATGATGTTATGGTTGCAGCTATGCGTGACGCTGGCACATTTGTGTTGCCTGATGTCGGAGAGCGATCTCGCCGACGTGTTGGACCCTCTCGTGTTTCACCAGGAATGCGCTAAGGCCCTCTTCACACAGATATGTCACAAGCTGCCTCCGGAGAACCCGTCGTGCGTCAAAATATTGCAGGCGGCGAAACACGTCACTGTAGATCTAACCGCCACTAATGATACTCAGTCTCAATCATTGTCTATGCTCCAAGATATTTTTATTTGGGACATGTAACTGTAAACCTCTGTTAATACTAATTTTATTATTGTTGTATTTTGGTGTAAGTTAAGGGCAGTACGTATCTACAAGATTATTTAAAACTAAAAGATTTCATATTTTAAATGAAATTTTTTAAATAAGCATTAGCGTCAGCATTTGACAGCTCCACGCTTTTTAAATCTGTGATTGAAAGAAATCTATTAAGTTTTTATTTATTGGTAATGTTAAATGTAATATAAGAATAAATTATTTTCGACTTACATTGCTTTTGTTTTATTACTTTTTTTTTAAATTGGCTCCATTAAATAAAAACACGTAAATTAACCTAATCTCATAACTGTAAAAATGTACTGACATCGTTGTTAATCTGTGTTATTTATTTGATCTGAAATAGCACGTATATGAACTTTTCTCCGCATCCTTCTGTGAGAAGGGGATCGAAACTGCCTCACTCAGGTTATTAACGGCACAGCATTCGTTCATATTTCGAACTAAGTTCTTCCAAATACAAATATTTAATCTTACATTAAATTGAAAGACACCGATAAATCTATATATATAAAAGAAAGTCGTGTTAGTTACACCACTTATAACTCAAGAACGGCAGAACAGATTTGGCTGAAAATTGGTAGGGAGGTAGCTTAGAGCCAGGAGACGGACATAGGATACTTTTTATCCCGTTCGACAGCGTTCCTGTGTGACTTGACATGAAACGTCAGTCACTATAAAACGTGGTATTACAAAAAAGAATCAGACTTGGAATAACAAAACGCAAATGACAGCTATGTAATTGACGTAAAATGACAGCTATGTAATGACGTATGGATGACAATTTGATATTTGTAAGAAATCAATATTAAAACTATTTCTATTAAATAAATAATTAACAAGTGGATTGAAGTGAAGTGAAGTTTAATTAATAATGCCGCGACCAAGACGATCGAATCTTTCCCGACAAAGCCGTTTTCAACAGAAAAGCGGAAAAATCTTTTTTTACATACAGCAATACAACATGACATTTGAGACATTTGACAGGACAACGTCTGTCGGGTCAGCTAGTTCATTATAAAAGTCGCATAATATTCTGCCCCCGTTAATACAAACCAAAGTTGATACGGCCAAGCAATATGTAGTTTGTTTGTATATATAGGCGATATCCTTTCGTTAAAATACTTCATTGTTTAAATTAAAACAAAACGACTAAATGTCTGCGGAGTTTATCTGGACGCGCATATAGTTCAGATTAACGTTACGTTCGTGCTAAGTATAGAATACAGAGTATCCTATACTACCAACGCACACGTGGGCAAAAAGGCCGTGTCCGCCAGTGACCGTTGGCGCCTGGCGGGCAATGGCTGCGCTACTTATAACTCAAATCAGTTGATTAATCAGCGCGGCGGCTAGTTTAGAACACGCCGCATTCTCCAAACTACACTCGTTCATCCTAACCCACCATGACATTGCATAGTGTCGCAGTGTCATATTGATGGCATCATAAATTACGATGGAAGAACGTCGCGTCGTGACGTTACCTGACCTCACTATGTGAGCATCTAGAGGTTTTTCTAAATACTATGTTAAAAAAACGTAGGATTGTCGCTTTATTATTGGTAAAAAGAAGGTCAAGGTAATTCAGCTAGTCGCCAATTTTTTTGTTGATAAAATTGATGTTTGCTCTTGGGTCATTATCACTTTGGTTCCTTTGGCATTGAATCAAATTCTATTTTGAGGAACACCACGTAACTATTACTATATTGTTTTTGCAACACTAGCCTGAATTGCAAAAGTAACGGACATATGGGATCTTTATACGATGCAGTTACATAACGGCTTCACCTTAAAGAACAACTGTTCTCGATTGTTCGGTCTCAGAAATCGATAAAAACTACAGGCACTGCAACAAGTTAATATTGAATGACAAATGGTTAAAACGCGGAAACACAAAAATTTAATTGATTTTTTTAATAATTACTAAAATTATTATTTATAATATTAAAGTATATGACGGTGGCGCTGTGTTGTCGGACTACGAATGGTCTACGAATTAGTTCATTTGGGGAGTACGGGGTCGATCGCGCCATTTACCAATATATTCTTCGTTTTTGAATTTCATACATTTATTTAACGCTCTTACAAAAATATCAAAGGTATTATAGTCAAGCAATCAGCACTGGGTCACAAAGGCCGAATCACCCTATAATAATTAGGGTAGGCTCGTGCTCTGACTGTGGTGGAAAAGTGAGCATGTACATATATCGTAATGAAAATGACATACTATAAGAATGCGTGTTGCCAGGTATGTTTCAAAAGACCACATCGCTATTAGGGTGATATACCTACGAGTATTGATAGAAAGGCGCAAATCACGCTAGCGTAGTAAATAAAATATTTTCCACGCTACTCATATTCTATTTGAAAATGAACATTTTTTCATTTTCAGTATTCAGCAAAACAAGTACAAAGTCCACCATATGCAAATGTATTTTTGGATTTCGCAGCACACACATTAGTAAAGTTAACGCCCCGTTTAATTTGGCACTGTTCCAATATTTTTCGTAAGCGATTTTGTTTTGAATACGCTAACATCAGATATATGACTATTTCCACAGACATGTTAACACTTCCGATGCTATTTGCAGCGTGAAAGTGGGTTGCTATCTCGTTTTCATTGAACCTGACAGATAACATAACATAACATAACATAACATAACATAACATAACATAACATAACATAACATAACCCTTTATTGTATTCATAAAATATTCACACACAAAAAAAAAGAAAATAACAATACAAAAGGCGGCCTTATTGCTAAACAGCAATCTCTTCCAGGCAACCTAGGAACAGGGAAATATTAAAAGGAGACTTAAATATAGGATGGGTACAGTAATTGGACAGGACAATAGGCTATAACTAGTTTAAGTTAAGGAATCTTTGACAGGAAGTGAACACGGACTTGATTCTTAAAGGACTCCAGCGTTCGCGCTCCCCTAATACCCTCAGGGAGAGAGTTCCACAACCGGACGGCATAAGCCGAAAAAGAATATGAAAAATAGTCGGTACTTCGGGGCGGTATATCCAGAGTCAGATTAAAATTAGAGCGCAAGGCACGACATGACGAATGGGATCGAAAAGAAAACAAAGATTTAAGGTAGGATGGAGATGTTGGAAGATACAAAATATTGTAAAGTAGGGATAAAACATGTAAGTCTCTGCGCTGGCGAATAGGTAACCATTTGATTTGAAAGCGACAATTAGAAACATGGTCGTTAGATAGTGCAGTTACATTGCTGCAATTATGTATAAAGATAATTGTCACATTGAATTTTAATAAAGCTGCAATGTAACCTATCAGTTAATATATCAGTTTCTTTTAATTTTGATTGCATCAGACTTACATAATCAGGGGGCTGGCAAGCAAGATGAGAGTAGAAACGAACTTCAGGCATTATTATTTCACAGAATTCAGAGTTGTTGTTTTCTGTTTCGAGAACTGACTTTAAATCACGAACTAAAGAATCTATATTTCATTTTTCTAACGTTCTCTGAACAGTAAATTTTTCATAATACATTTGTTAAATACGAGAATGACACTAGTTAAAATCTCAAATAAATGCAATTTTGAAAATGGTGTCCAAAGATTGGAATAAAAATAAAATCAAATAACAATAACCATAAAATTAAAAAGACGGATCGGATTCTAAGTAAAATAAATTAGAATTTTTAGTGACAGTACTTTATCTTGTCGCATTGAATTTATAAAATACATGTGTTATTTTTAGTTGGTTCGATTTTCAGGTGTGGAAAGTGTATGTTAACAAAATATTTTTTAAATGAAGAAAATGAAACGGATTATTTTTATTACAAGTTTACAGTGAGTTTACTAACAGTGAATTTTAAAAACTGGATGTAGGTAACTCTTCGGCGCGAGCTGAAATATATGTAGCTAGTTTCTGAATGGGCCCACTAACTATACTAATAATCATGTAACTACGGCGTAGTATAGATGCTCGTGCATTACCGTAGATGTATTGTATCAACACAATTCTTTGACAGTGGGGCTTTTAGTCCAATTAACGAGGAATTTGATAGTGCGGAAACGCCCCACAAATTCCTCCGTCTATGAAACTTAGCAAGCGATTAATTTATGTAATATAAATTACATTGTACAATTATCCATTAAAAATAAGACGAGAAATTACTTATATAAACTTAAAAATCGTTTATAACTCATTAAATTTACTTTGTCTTTATAACATTTTTACATACATACATACACACACGCCTTTTTCCCATGGGGGTAGGCAGAGATTACGTCTTTCCACTTGCTACGGTCTTTACATATCTCTTTCGCTTCATCTACTTTCATAACATTCCTCATACATGCTCGACGATTGCATGATTTCTATTTCATATAAAATTAATCTATGTACGGAGATATAATTTCTGTAGCTACATAACAACATAACGTACATAACAACATAACGTACATAACAACTACAATGTATAGGTACCTACAATATTTTCAAATTTTATCAATTGCAGAGATACTGTGAATTTGTTTATTATCAGTTTTTAGTCTAACTTCGTAAACTTCTTTAAAAGTATTAAATTAATTTCTTTAAATAAATTAATGCATTACCAACATTGTAGCATTTTCGGTTCTGGAGTTACAACTTAAAGTTGAAGCCCTTAATTACTCAAACCCAGTTTTTAGTCTTCGTTAGTAACGGAAGGCCTTCAGAAAATCGGAAATCGGATGAGAGTGTCGTTGAGTATATGAATATTAACTCTGTTTCTATTATTACATTTGGAAGATATTGGCTGTTTTAGTGATAGCAAATTAATAATAATTGCTGCTGCAACGGCGATTTGCGGATTCATTCAAATGGAATCCTATCCTAAATTACTAAGAGGGAAATATATCCTACTTCAGGAATATTACCTGAAGCAACTTACAACTGTACGGAAGTTAGTCAACATATCGTCTATATACCGATCTATCTACATTAAATAATGACATTGACAGGTTGTCGAGGTGTTCCGTGTAATGAACCATTGCTTTTAAGCAAGGCCAGGCAGATTGTCATAGGTTCTTATTCTCAACTTTCTCTTTGTAATAACAATTTTGTTCTCTAAATTTAGGCAAATGCATAAAAGACATGCAGTGGTACTTTTTGGCATGTACCCTACCGAAGCACTTGACCTTCAGAGTTTCTTGCCTGTTCTTCTCGAGAAGGCTCTCCCAATTTCCGAACAGGTGTCGAGTCAATATATTTTTTCTTTTTTTTTTTCCTTATTCGTACGTACGGACAAGGTTTTTGTTTTTTTTTTTTATTACTTAAGCTTTTTTTTGTTTTGTTTGTTGACGTCAATAAGTGCCTGTAAAGGTCTATGTTGAATAAATATTATTTTGATTTTTTGATTTTGATTTTGACTTGAAAGTTACAACATAACTATGTTAAAAAAGATGCAAAGTTCAGTCTGTTCAATAGTTGCAATAAAAATTGTACAATGTGTTAATTTGGGAGTGAGGATTTGGTAGTATTAGGGAGAGGTTAAATCCAAAAGAGAACTTCCGATCGTATTAATTATATTTATTACTATTAGAAAAAAATAATTAAAGTTTTTTTATTATAAGTCGCTAAACTGATTGTTATACTGGTTGTACTGGTGGATGCGGAGAATTTTCTATAATAAATAAAAAGATTTGATACGTTCCGTATAATTGATATGGTATGTTAGGGTATTACTTAAAGTATGCACGTTCAGTAACATATTAATTCTCATACATACATACATACACTCACGCCCTTTTCCCACGGGGGTAGGCAGAGATTACGTCCTTCCACTTGCTACGGTCCTTACATATCTCTTTCGCTTCATCTACTTTAATAAATAAAAAGATTTGATACGTTCCGTATAATTGATATGGTATGTTAGGGTATTACTTAAAGTATGCACGTTCAGTAACATATTAATTCTCTATAATAAATAAAAAGATTTGATACGTTCCGTATAATTGATATGGTATGTTAGGGTATTACTTAAAGTATGCACGTTCAGTAACATATTAATTCTCTATAATAAATAAAAAGATTTGATACGTTCCGTATAATTGATATGCTATGTTAGGGTATTACTTAAAGTATGCACGTTCAGTAACATATTAATTCTCTATAATAAATAAAAAGATTTGATACGTTCCGTATAATTGATATGGTATGTTAGGGTATTACTTAAAGTATGCACGTTCAGTAACATATTATTCTCTATAATAAATAAAAAGATTTGATACGTTCCGTATACTCGTAAATGATATGGTATGTTAGGGTATTACTTAAAGTATTATTGATATGTTATATGTAGTTTACGAAAAATAAAATTCATAAAAATATTGACATAATTTTAGAAGAAAATTACTAAACATAAATTCACATCAATACATAGTATAAAACAAAGTCGCTTTCGCTGTATGTCCGTATGTATGCTTAGATCTTTAAAACTACGCAACGGATTTTGACGCGGTTTTTTTTAATAGATAGAGTGATTCTTAAGGAAGGTTTGTATGTATAATAAATGCATAATATAGTAGAGAAACACTGATAAATTTAAAGGTTTCTAATGTGATGTCGTAAATAAGCACGTTTTTTTGCGCTTATATTGCAAACGCTGGCTGAACCCTACGAGATAGACCAAAATAATGTACTACAGTATTGTACAACTTACAAAAATCCACAAAAAAGTCCGCGATAGTATATGTCTATCTCTTAGGGATAACCCACCATAACCATTTTTTCACTGCACCCGTGCGAAGCCGGGGCGGGTCGCTAGTACATAATAAACGCATCATTTTAGTGAAGTACTTACTTATAAAATGTGAAATTCTCAGGATTATTTTTAACCTCATTCAGAACAGATTAGTGTATTTTTTTTTATTTGATCATATTTAATCAAAATAAAATATGGTTTTTAGTAAAAATATTACAACAGATGTATCAATATCAAACTTACAAAATTGTGATAATCAATTAACTAAAACCTATTACAGCCGCTGTCCTAAAACAAATACACAGTTAAAAAAATTATGTATAATTTATTTGTTTATGTATTAAAAACAATAAATATTTAACAAATCGCAATATATACAGCATATAACGCCTGTGCAATCGCGGGCTTGTGTGGACCAGTTTCCTGCACGTACGTTACGTGCAGATCGTAAATTCTGATTATTGCATTGTTAAGAATGCTAAGAAATATCGTAAAGTAATAATGATTCACAAAAAAGAATCTAAATGATTTTCAAACATGACAGTTAATTATTGTTTTCTTATATACTTCTACGCCTTTATTTTTGGGTATTGTTATACTGAGCTTAGTGTAATTGGCACGGTAAAAAATAAATGCCGTAGGCGAAGCTGCGGGTGGAAAGTTATAGTAATTGTATGTTTATGGTTTGTTTAATCACAAGTATCGTGTTATTAAATTAATTTTTGACCTAAACTGCAGGTGGCATGTTTAATCAATGTCGGTATGATAAAAAAGGATAAGATGATATGACAGTGCTACTCAGGGACTGCGCACGCGTCGACCAGGCGGGGCGTACATATAAATGCGTACACGAATATGCGTAATACAACTTCATTAATATAACAGTACCTAAATTCAAAAATATGAGTTACCTAGTTTCAAAGCTTAGAAAGCTTATCCCACTTCATATCGGATTTTCCATTGGGAAAGGGATATTTTTATATTGTCAAAAGATCCTATGTACTCAAATACTATTAGGTCTGAAACTATGCTCATACGAAAGTCAAAAAAATCGAATCAATAACTGTCCTAACCAGATTTAGTTAAAAGCAGTTTCAGTTGGGAATGTAGGTACTTGAGAGATCATGATTATCATATTAGCAATTTGATGATAACGAGCTTGAATAACCTCAAGCGATAAAATATCTTCAATTTACGTTGTTAAGTTTTATCTGGTTCAGTTCAAAGCCCAGACTGATTGGTCTAATGTCTAACACTAATGTATTTAATACCGTATTTATTTGATTACAAACTATTGATAAGCATTACGAATAATGAACCTGCCTTGTATTTAATTGCCCTCTGCCCTATCGCAGATGAGTTAGAAAATTTTGATCTTTCGGACCCTATATCATCAGATAAATACGACGTTTGTTGACAATTTTTTGTTTCACTTCATGAAAATTTTTATATTGTTCACCGACGAACGTGGACACAAAAAATCGATATATCGTTGCGTTATCGCGTTGACTTCCTACTCTATTAAAACAGCATAGCAATATATTACGAAATCGACGATTATGTCGCAAAGTCACATAATATTATTTAGTACACACGTATTTAGTACATAGTTCTTATCACGCCAAGCCTCAATCAAGTCATTAGGAACAATCAACGGCTCAGGTTGAGTTAAGTCGGTAGGTCTTTCGGGTCGAGCAGGCTCGATTCGTCCGACATAATCACCATGGCACTTGGTTGCAGTGGTAGCCATGAGGTTTCTCAGCCTCTCTTTTCCAGAGGGGAAAAAAGTATACAGTAGTGGATAACCACTATCTATTCGAAGTACACTGTAGAAAAATATTAGCGTTACTAAAGCTACGTTCCCGTTTTAAAACTATACTTTACTTTATTTTTTGACCTTAAGAATCGAAAGCCGTATGTCAGCGCACGAGGAATACTACGAGTATGCAGCAATGCTAAGCGCCATTGCATGCACAGCGAGGTAGCTATTTTCGTTTTAAGAGCTGACTAGGTTTCGTCAATTGAAAGTTTTTTCATTCATTTTGAAGTTATTCATAGTAACTCGGAAAGTATTAGGTTTTAGGTCTTCGACATGCACATAGGGTTTATTTAATATAATATCCTATGTACTACTTAAATAATTGTTCCCTGGTTCTGAAACAAACTATATAGTAGATTCGAGAACCGCGTAGAATTTTTATATTATTATTAACTTTGTTGTTTTTAGATTTTTCTGATGAAGAGAGGTATAATTTCCGTCATAGAGTGTTTGTGTCGGATTTCGAATCAATAGATTAAATTATAATGATTTAACAATATACATCATTATGCGACTAAGATGCGACTATCCGTAAATCTATTGATACAAAATAAAGTTTGATATAACTTACTATACTATAGTATAAAATTAATTATATCTGTAAACGTAGTTAATAACAATACCAAAAAAAAAGTTAATTTTAAAGTCTGTTTTTGAGCTGCAAATTAATTTTTATAACAGTCTCCTTCCTGTGTATCTTCATAAATCCAAACTCGTTATACATTTAATACAATATACTTACAATATAAAATATATTTATATTGGGACTTTTTATATGATTATTATTACAATGGAAGGGGCTAAACTGACAAAAGTTTGCAATTATTTATTTATAGTTACTTTTACTTATTTCAATGGTATATTTAAAGTTATTTTTATTTATTTCAGTTGGGATTAGGATCCGGTTACTCGAACTAATTAACTTTTTATTGAATACTTCATACAAGAAGCATTGACGCAAGCATACGTCTGGTCAGGGGTCACAGATAATATGTAGAATTTATCAAAGTTTAAATAAACTTTTTACTGTCGTTGTGAACTCTCATTGATTTAGTCTAAATATAGTAAATATTTATCTCCTCAGAAAAACGTTATTTACGATCTTTTGATTAAAATAATCAAAGAAAAATAAATAAAAGTCGTAATACTCTACCATTCTGTTGTCGCGTGTTTCTGAAGAACATTAAAATAAATCGTGACTGAGTTTTTTTTTACTGTCGAATCGTGATTTAGGTGATTCTGTGAATAGCCTCTAATCAATTGTAAATAGTATTTGGGCATAAACTAGTGCAGGCTGGAATCATCGATTTTTTATCACGAAGTTCTCTATTTATTTACTCTTAAGTCCAAGGCAAGAAATATTAACAATGTTACTATATTCAGATATACACAATCTACATAAAAAATATACACAATGTCAGCATATGTGTATATTTTTTCATATAGATTGACTGACAACACTAAGTATCCGTTTCTTTTGAACTTGGTAACAACGACCCAAAGAGATTTTAGATACATACTGTCTGACTTCTATTACTAGTTATGTATTTTATATAGTCATTATAGTCATTACATGTACATATCTTGTTACATGTACATAACATGTATATATCTTAGATTGTTTTGAGTTGAGATAGAGGACGATTTATTGTGTATTAATATTCTTCCTACTATATCTTTTAACTAATATTCGTGTTTCACTATTGAAAAAGATCCTCCGTTTATAGGTAATGTTGTGACCCATTGATAATATGTTTTTTTCCTACAATACAATTGATAACCTCAATATAACAATTACTTATTTACGCACTTAAAATAATTATATTTATGTTGTTGATATACCACCCACGCACTAAGCGTTTCGCTTCTGCTTTCATAATGCGCACAGCATAGGAGTGGAATTCCCTCCCGCCGGATATTTTCCCTGATAAATACAATCTGGGCCTTTTCAAGGCAAGAGTGAATAGGCACTATCTGGACAGGTATCCATCTTCGGTCTCATAGTCACTTACCATCAGGTGAAATCGAGGCCAAATGCCTGTCCTTATTTTATAAAAAAAATATATTTCTTTAATATCCGGATATTAAAGTGAAATAACTTTTAAACGACACTTTATATTTTCTGAATATTAAATAAAATTGTTATCTGGATATAATTATTTTGTAACATATCTAGTCGAAATAGTGACCCTCAGTTCTCGTTTTATCTTTTTCACAAATTTTTATCACTAACGAGATTAGTCCGAACAAGTTACGAATTATGTATGCGTGCGCACACTTTATATAACAAACATTAATATTTTTTTACGTCTAAAAACCTCAGGTAAACGCATGTCAGAATATGCATTATAATATCCCTAGTAATATTATAAGCGCGAAAGTTTTTTTATATGGATGGTAGCTTTTTCACATAAAAACTACTGAATGGATTTTATTAAAACTTCACAATAATATAGGTTATATATCAGAATAATACATAGGCTACAATTTATAAAGATACACGACACGCTAATATAAGCTACTCGAAATACTAATCGTGCGCAGACAAAGTCGCAGGCATCAACTAGTAATTTCATAAAGAGTGGTAAAAACAATCTAGGCGTAGTAAAAACTGCACTCTTAAACCCATAACGTGCTGATTTCCTAGTTACTACGTGAAATACGTACTTTTACAATGGAACTAATGATAATGATGCATCTGTATATTGCTACACATTTGAATTTAACTTTGTTTTTTCTTTTGTGGGAGAAAACAAGAAAATTGCTCCGACTGGATACCTATGCCGTATGTATGGGCTATGTCCGTATCGACTATAATAAAGCGCTGCTTTGTGCTTATTTTGTTGGTATTTCGCTCCGTTCTGGATTCAAAAATATTCCTGTTATAAAATTAGTTATTTTCTTCCTCAGTAAACAATCTTCAAAACAACTTCCAATTTACGAAAAATATGCATTGGAAATATTATATGTTAGCAATATACTCGTATATGATCTTCTATTTCTATATACATACAGTGTTTGTATACAGTGGTTGTTATACTATATATTACGTATCTTAACCGCGAAACTAACACGTGTAGAATCACGAGTTATATGTAATTGAATCTGACAATAAATATTTCTTTCTTTATTATCTTATATAATATCTTATCTTCTTAATGTTTTTGGTAATATTCTAAAGCTGAAGAGTCGGTTTGTTTCAACCCGTAAAAATCAACCAAAAAAACCATTATGATGGATCGAATTGAACAATTATTTTATTGTTGGATGGCTACAGGGAATATAACATTGTTACGATTATGCTGCAATTAATAGGGGTAGAGTATGGAGGGTAAGATGCGGGTGGAGCTAGTTGAAATATTTTATAATTCCTGGAAGTAAAACCGATTTTTGACCTATACTTTGCATCACTATAGGTTGTCTCTCGGCGTGAAATCTATGCACATACTCGAGGTCAAATGAAAGAAAATATGGGAATGCCTGTCATTATTGCCATCTTTCATCATTATAGTTCAGCATTATGATAGCATTAGGGTCACTTAGGACAGTTTGGTCTGCAGGCCGTGATGCGAACAGACAGCAAGCTAACTGTCAGCTTGGTGGTCCTAAAATTCCTTAATATTAACACAACTGACAGCACTTTAGAATATTCATATTTTTAGTAGTTTTACAACTTAAAATTGTTATTGGCGTAACAAGAGAGCAACATTGGTTCTGCAACGAGCGCTGCCTTATTTAGACCTGTAATGAGAGTCAAACTTATATCGTTGTATGAGTATAGTAAGAATGGGATGGTGTTATTAAGCCAACATATCACCATCTTTAAGTAACTGTACTAAAACAGAGTTATAAATTTGAGTCTCATTCTGTACGTGTCTTAGTGTACTCAGCAATCTAGATCAAGGTGTTTTTCAAGTTAATTACATCTGTGGCTTCGTGTTTGTTAAGTTTATCAGTTAATATTTATAGGTGAAATCTTCCGAAATTAATAAGTTTAAAATCAATCCAAGATTAAACCAAAACTAATCCACAGTTCGGATGTCTATTTGCGTAAAAAATCGTCATCTGTAATCTTTTTTTTGCCCCATGACCTTTTTCTTCTCGGGCCGTTGCATTTCACGCAGGACTATTTTAATTTTTGTTTAAAATAATTAGCAAAATAAATATGTATAAAAAAAAGCTGATTGTAGATGTACGCACGTTAAGCTAGTTGTAAATAAAAAGTAAAAAAAAAAATTAACCTTTGGTTGTCCCATCAAGAAATTCACATTATAAATTGATAGTTAACAAGCGATTGTGTTACAGTTATTGCTTTTAACATGACCTGGCTGAGGTGTCTTGTTTGCCAAACAGTGCCTTCTAAGAAATTATAGGAGGTCGGATCGTGTTATGACATTCTACTCACACGAGAATGTATTCGTTTATAAGTATAAATTGTAGGAATATGATGGTGAGTTTACTTATGTATTTTAATAATAAGTAATTCAAAAAGATCGATATGGATATGGTAAAAAGTTATTGGTCTATAAAGTATATCAATAATAATAACTAAGAGAATACTTTTACATCATGGAGGCGCGTAACTTATTTATATTTGAACTGTTTACTCGGCTTATTAATATTATTTTCATTTGATAAATATTAACATAAACTTAAAAATAATAACTTACTTTATCGAATAATCACTTTTCTTAATAAACCTAAACAAAGTAAAAAATTATAAAAGTAATTGTATTGAAAACTAAATGGTCCCTTTTTATAGTCCCCATGACACAAGCAGCTTCTTGAGTTGCCTATAGAGTTCGTATCCGAAGGACGAAGGGTAAAAAGGAACGAGACCGGTTTAAGTGCTCGTGACGTTGATAATAGCTCGTCTTTGAATGTCATTCAATAGTGCTCGTCTTTGAATGCCATTCAATCAAGACATTCTAGCCCTCGACACATATAGTGATTGCAATAAGTTTTCGGTGCGTGTCAAAAGAGCGATAGGTAGGAGTGTTTTTAATGGGTTTTTTTTTATTGCAAAAGTTGACAAACAAGCAGGCTGCCCACCTGATGGTAAGTGGTAACAGTCGCCTATGGTACATGTGGCTCCCACGAGATTCGCAGCAAATCTGCAAACCTCATAAGAACCACAGTGTACGTTGCCAACTTGTGACATAAGATGTAAAGTCACAGTACCCAGTAATTTCACTGCCTATCTTACCCTTCACGCCGCAACACAGCAAAGCGAACCCTGCTGTTTGGCGGCGGAAATAGGTAAGACGGAGTTACCCATGCAGACGACCCTAGTACAGAGTCTACCTCCTAAAATAAAGACCTTATGATTATAAGTATGTTCCTGCTCCCACGGTATACTTTAAATCTTTTTCACTATAGAAGAATATACCAGACTTTTTCTATATTCTAGTCATTCATGTAAATTGAATGTTAATTATTGTAAAAAAGCGTTCTACTAGAGAGATACCAGCTATAGAGCCGGATATGCCAGGATAGACAATCCTGGTATAGAGTGTGGGTATTATCTTACCTATTTCTGCCATATAACAATATAGTTTGCTTGTTGTTTTCAGGTTTAAAAAAAATGTAACGTAATTACTAGGTATCGTAAGCTATATTGTTTATTATTTCAAATCTTTATTTTCATGGCATGCGTGGAATCTGTAGGTGTAAATATAAAATATTTCACAGTTTCATTTTTGTGCTGGTAAGGTTTCTTCAATCTATTCTACCCCATGTCAAACACGCAACGCAATTACCTATATATTTTTTACTCATTGTTAGTAAATTTATTTATGTAAAATTTACCCGACTCACTTTTATCAGTCCTTATACCAATTAGTGGTCATATTATCTGCAGTAACGTCTTCAGACACGCGTGCTCCTTCCAAATGCACTTGAACAACGGAGTTCATGCATAATCAGTTTTTAATTATTTATCGCTTAATCATTTCTTGGTTTTAATATTTACACGTGTAGACATATGCGAGACGGTTTATCTTTAAAACAAATCGCCTTTTTATCTTTTCATTTGTTTTGCTAGATAAAAGATAAAATGTGGGTGTGCGCTCACAGTGGTTATCAAAATGACATTTGTTTCATGGATTTATGACTCAAACATAATCGTACTTCTAAGAACAATCGAAATCAGTAATAGGTTGGAAAAACATTTTTCGCATGTAGTATATTATACTTATGTTGTAATATGATTACATAAAAAAAGGAATCAATTTGATAGAATGTTGTTACCAGCTATTTTTCATTTGTTTTTCTTTTACCAAAATGAACAAATCTAATGAAGATAATTAATACATTTTAAAATTTTATTACATTAAAATGTACCGTAAGCCGTGATTAAAATGTCCAATGTTTATGTATAAAATACGCAGTATTTTGTTTTCGAAAATGCACCTCGTTCTGGTCGCCTAGTTATGAATAAAATGGATGAAATTAATAGTTTTAGACAAAGTAGAGTAAGATCAGTATATAAGTAATTAAGGCGTAACTGAATAACTGAAATTTATCCGAATATCAAACCAAAAAGTTATATTTTATAAGGACGTATCATAATCACAGAAAGAAACCGAACCATTTTGAAAGAGATTATTGAATTGTTGATCAAATGTGAACTGCGTTCGACAAGAATATGTGCAAAATGTCGTAGTCACAGGTCGGCCAAGCTTGACAGACTTAAGTAAAACTTAGCTTAACTCGAAAGAAGGTAACGGACGGATCTCTACGTCTACACAACTGATGAGGAAGCAGAAGATTGAGAGAAATCGGCTAGAATTAATGAATAAAAAGGGTTTGATTTTTCAATCCGACGAAGCTGTGTGTAACGTGTAACAAAATATGTATGTAGTCTAACACACATGTATAGGTACTTAGCAAAAATAGGACAGTTTGGCTGAAAGACGTTAATTCATTCGCCATCTACCGAATACCTTTTAGATTTTCAAGTATTTCGATGTTCTTAAAATCCTGAAAGCTCACGTTAATCCAAAGTATCACGTTAATTTATAGAGAGGATTGCTAAAACTACATGTCGTTTTTTTTAAATCAAAAGTAGCAAAACTTCTACAGAAACTGAGGAGGTAATTAGTTTTCACTTACTTATTTATTTCCCCGACTCAAAATCTTTCTCATCACTAGTATGTAAATTGGGAAAATAATTGGCTTTCCCTAACTTAATATGTTCAGCTTCTCTTGTATATAAACTGCGGAGATAAACAGTTTTCCCTAACTTAATATGTTTAGCATCTCTTGTATATAAATTGAGGCAATACTATGTTTTCCCTAACTTAATATATTCAGCATCCATCTTGTATAAACTGGGGAGGTAATTTGATTTCCCAACTTAATATGTTTAGCATTTATCGTGTATAAATTGAGGAAATAATTTGTTTTCCCTAACTTAATATATTTTGCATTTATCTTTATTAACTGAGGAGGTAATAACAATGTAAAAATGTTTTAAAAGATAATAATAATTGATAGTTTTTATTCCAATATGTTTCGAGATTAAAATTAAAAAGAAATGAACTACGTAAGGCAAGATGTGAACCCAGATATTTTAAGAAACTTTTACTGAGCAAAATATTTTCTTTATTATAGGAATACTAAACAGCAATATTAACATTGATATTGATAATAATTTACATTAATTAAATTAATTTAAAGTATAATTAACATTGATATTGATCAATGTTAATTATGTTTTAATGAAGGTCAATTACGACTATTGAACTTGATCAGATCTCTAAATTTATTTGTGGAACCCTTATAAGGCCTATAACCCTAAGGCCGTATACATTTTCTTCGGTACAAAGATATGATTATTTTTAATTTCTGTCACGCGAGTTCTTAGAACACACGCTCGAAAGTTTTATTTTTAGGAACATGATTCAACTTTGTGCATTAATATGATAAACAAAATTATTTTAAGTTTTATGTCGATGATACACGTATAAATAATTATGTAATACTTTAAATTGATAAGAATATTCATAATTTTTCAATAGAAATTGAACAAGTGAGATGACATAACAATTTATGTGAAAAAATAGAAAATGCAACGTTTATTATTTGTATCTGCCACTTTTACTTGACATTGATTTATAAATGAAAATAGTCCCAATGAAAGATTTTCTTAATGAAAGGTTTAGTATATTTTTAATAAACAAGCGTATTTGCACTAGGTACGTAGAGTTCAAAAGAAATTTCCAGAGTTTTCTACTACTCGGCGTGCAGATAGTTTACAAACGCTGTGTCAAGGTCTCAAAAATATTTCTGTCAGCGACTCAGTATTGCTCACGTCATGTTAGTTGAATATTGATAAGGTTGTTGTGGAATGTTTGTTTTTAGGTACTCAATTAATAAGTCAATATTGCTTGCAAGCGATCCACTTACACCTCCGTAGTACACATTCTTGACAACTTCCGTAGTCGAGTCGTTAGTACACCGGTTTCAAGGTGTTGCATCTTTGAGGTTCCTGGTTCGGGTCCCGGTGGAGGCAAATGCTTGGGTGATGAATGTATTTGTACCTTAGTCATGGTTATTAATATATATTTCTATCAAAAATATGTATATATGTATAACATATGTATATAACATCCGTTACCCTACACAAGTTCCCATAACACAAGCTTTATAGAGCTTACTTTGGGCTAATTGGTGTAAATGTAAGAAATATATATTTATTTATTATTATTTACAGATTCTACGAATACGTGATAGTTAAGTGAATTGTAAATAGTTCAGTGTAGTTTTTTTTGTGAATACTGTCACTTCCTTTTGTATTACGTAGATTTTTAAAAAGATATCCTCATCTTAAATAGTTCTTTTTGGGATGTACCCTATTAACTTTTAAAGAAAATAAGAAGAATTATAATTTAGTGATTGAAAACAAATTAGTTGTTCATAATTATTACGAACAACTAATTTATATTATATGAACTCGTTATTTATAGGTATACATTTGCATTCTCAAACCTATTTGTTTTCTAGAGAAACATGAATGTAGTACTACAACAGCGCCTGTAGAACAAGTTTGTATAGTATGCTATAAATAGTCCGTAGGACTATTTTTTTCATTTCATTGAGTTGATATAGGTGTTTGCATAATTCTATCACTAAAACATTTTACTTTTTTCCGACTTTAACGTATTGTTTCTGATTTTTTAACTTTGATTCAGACTTTTATTACAGATTTCTGAGTATTGTTTTGATAATTTTTTATCGTATTTATCAGATAACAATTATCGTTCATTGGTAAGTAAATAAGAATTATTTTTTCTATGAAACATGATGTCGACTGATAAATAACTCAGTCATTTAGATGATATTTTTTTTAATATTACTCATTTCTTTATGTAAATAATCTGTTGAAATTTTTATTCAATAAGATGACGAAAACTTCCCCTACGTGAATAAACCTTTAAAATAGCCCCTGAACTTTGATTATAAAGCGGTATTGGTGACGTTGTCCTCGACGTATTCAGACAAATTGATAGCCTCGGCGCATGCGTAACCGTTGTCAATGTGTGCGTTTATGTCTGGCGGAGCACGCTGCCGGTGCGTGCCCGTATTGCTGTCTCTATCGCCCCATAACGTCATCCTTGTTCTGTACGCGAGATTACGTCGCAGCCGGGGACCAACTGTTAAGTTTAAAATACCTCCGTAGTTGCACTAACCCTCAGTCGTATTGTGTCTGTTGAATTGTACAGATTGCTCTCGTTCGTCACTGTCGTTGATTACTGTGAATTTCATTGCATTGTTGATTTTGTGAATCCTCACATTTTTCCAAGCTGATATACTGCTTTCTTGCAGCAACTAGCACCTCTTAACTGTTTTTGGTAAGTATATATAACTGTAAACGGCATGTGATTCAATAAGTATAAATACACTAATAATTTTCCTGCAGTTAGTACTGCTACTGTAACTATAAGTAGGTAATTGGTTGACAACATGCCGATAAAAAGAAATGCATTGAAAAAAATAATTAAATGGATAGAAAAGAACAGTAATTACTAAATAGCTATAAGTTTTTATTGTAATCAAAGTTTCATTACTTTAACATCATTAAAAAACATAAAAAAACATAAAATTAAAAGGGCAACATACTGCTGTCCCCCACGGCTTAACCAGATTTTTTTACAATAGTTATGGAATATTCTAGTTAAACTGTGTGGGTTTACAGCCTTACAGCATGCACGGCAAATGGCCGACATTTTCCTGCTTGAATGGTTAGCGCTTTCTCTCGAATGGCGAACTCGGATCAACTACACGTCTACCTAGTTCAATGGGGGCAATAGACCACCACTTTCGATTCACATTGTTTTCACAGCTTGTAAATTTATACATTTAGTCACAAGCATCATAATGCGATCATGTGACTGATTGCCATAATTAAAAAAAAATAGTTTTTACTTATATGTCAAATGCATGAAATTTTTATCAATATTCTTCAATATTGGCCTCGATCGTTATTTCGTAATATTTAAACACGACCATTGCGGAAACTGTCTTATCAGACTACACGAAATTATTTCGATCGTATTTATAATAAATAGCATGAAATATCTATAATGTTCAATAAAATAAGGTCTATATTGATAATATATATATGATTGTTCATAGAAGGAATTATTTAAAAAAAGATTTGCAATCGCAGTACACCCAAAATATTTAAATGACTTTCTTTGGGCATAGAAATTGGATTTAGGGGCAAAAAATAGAAGATATTTGACTACCTGCTTACTAAAATGAATTCAAACCTCTTCAAAAAAAAGTGATTCGTAGTACAAAAAATATCAATAAATATTTTACTGCGTTGAGCAGACACCGTGGGGTTAATTTGAAAATACATATATATTAAGCAAAATATTATGAAAACTTTATTCAAAACATATGATTCTTTGAATCAGGTCTTCGTAATAACAGAAGTTTCTGTATAAATTCTAATATTTAGAATTTTCAAATGTTAAAGTTTTATTACAATTTGGTAAAAGTTAGCAAAATTATATTGTAACTTATATTAATGTTTATGGTATTTCTATTATCACTGCATTTTATTCATCTGACGTAGAATCGTTTCGCACTTATTGACACAAGTGTGGGTGGAGTTGCAAAGGTTTAATGATTTCTGATAAAACTTTCCACACAGTACAAAGTCCAAATACAATGGTTATAAATAAAGAATAAATAAAATTATAAAACATTTTACTTGAATCAACTTGGAACTTTTTTTCATGATTAGGATATCGTGAATAAAGTTGCAAATTAAAGTTTTCTTAATCGTTTGGTTGGTAAAATATTGGAACCTAATTAATTACTAAATTCTTAAGAACAATATCAAAATTATATACATAATAAATATTCAATACATAATATACAATAATAAATATACATGTTGTATGTAACTTCCTTAATGGCAACAGGTCATAATCACAACTATTTTTGTAAATCTTAAGGTAATCGATTTTTCCGTTTTGACAGCGCTAAATACATAAAACCTTCCGAAGATGCTCGCTAGTCCAGCAATGGATCTTCAAGCTGAAGAAACCCCTTTGGCATTGCAACGCTTGTGGAATTTGACTCGTGCCCGCCTTGCTGGAACTTCCACAGCCGACGCTGAGTCTGCTCTAGTCGAGTCTTTACCTATAGCTCAAGTGAGTAACACAAAAAAGACAAGAAGGTCATTAGCTAAATCGATTTAAAAAAGCAACAACAAACGAAGTACTTGAATCAATCTGAAGATAAAATGATACTATCAAGGTTATTGTTGAACGACTCTATGCAACATTCGTACTAAATCGGAAGTACGTCGAAACCATAATATAATAAATCGTTAAATTTTTTGTAGAACTAATTAATCATAAAGCACAATAAGCACTTATCCAGAACGGATATCCAAACAGGTCGACTTACACATTAATGTTATAAATACATGTATATATTGATACATGTATATATTGATTAATGTTAATTTATGGGTTTACTCTAATATATTTAACATTAAAATTAAGTATAAAAGAAATGAATTGTCAGAGTTGAGTAAGTCAAGGATTTCCAATAAACATTCGCTCCACATTTCTTATCGCGAAGATAAGTCTTGTTAAATTGAGTCATTGTATAATCGGTGTTGTTTTGTACTTGTATGTATTTTTATTACTAGATAGCTTGTATCTTGTCTGTTCCAACTATATTTCATAGTCTAAACTCCACGAGACTTGAGTTTGTTATTTTATTATTTGAAGCCTGTACTACCGATAGTAGCACCGGAGCACGCGAGGTATTTATCGCATAACTCTGATCTTAATTTAATAGAGTAGTATCGATTTAACATAATATTTTGTCTGCAGGATTTTGAAGGGACTCCGAAAGCTTTTTTACCTGTTGCAAATGACTATGAAAGCGATGCAGAAGAAGGCTTCCCGGAGTTAGAAATACCTGTATGTAATTTTTTATTTTTTGACACACTGTCCGTAAATATAAAATAAAAAGATATGAGAATAATAAGTAGGAACAATCAAGTAGCTAAAACAATAAAAACTTGTATCGTATAAATTACATTACATTTGGTGACTTGAAATTAAAGATATACAGAAAAGAAATAAAAAAAAGAACTACTGGGAAAAATAACATGCAAATAAATTTAATAGAACAAGTGGAAAGTAGGTTCTACATTATAAAAAGGGCAAAACTGACTGGCTTGACTATAGTAATGTGATGATATTAATAAAGTTGGTTTCCATTTTCTGACAAACAACGAAGGATGACCACATCGGGCAAACACAAACACACCCTTGAAGCCGTAGGTATTTGTTATGAGGTATTGATTTCAGACAGAGGATTGATTGTTTTCCATTCATACGACACAAAACAGCTATACAGGATGTATGTATATCTACGTGTACTGGATAATATCCTATGCGATGTTTCATGATTAAACACTTGGTTTGCTTCTTATTCCTGTGATTCATGAAGATAGTTTTTCATCATTTGTCCTTAATTATTAGCTCTTTATATATAAGGTTTCCGTTAGGTTTGTTTACATATGTGTGACAGATTAAATTTCCCAGGCTTATCGTAACTTTTAAGTAGACAACCTAACAATTAATATATATTTTTTTATTTTTATGAAAGAATAAAGTATTCTAAATTTTTTAATATATAATTTAATAAATAATATTTGGTGAAAATTATAAAAATCTTTTTACATATATTGAAGGTCTTATGCATTAGCTCGCACCTTTATTGGATATTTTAGATTATAATTTATGTATCAGTACTGAGAAATGTTTCTTAGTTACTTGATGTGCTCTGTCTTTCGTAGAAACAGCTAGTTCTGGAAATAGAATGAAGAAAACTAGTAAAGAGTAGATTCTCCGTGAACTTTGGACTGGCATCTCCTAGTCAACAAATCAATTTAAATTGTAGATTCTGCGCAGCAAAGCTAATAGCTGTTTCACAATTGAAGCAATTGATTTCCCTTTCAAAATGTCAAATTGGTTTCTTCTCATGTCTATTGCGTTATATAATTTGATTCGAAGTTTTATTCATGCAATGAATAAAAATAAATTTTTTTAGTAGTTTGTTAAAGGATGGATTTCAAATTCTACGATCTTGTGTACTTACTTAGTATCTTATCATTAAGTTAGATAGATGTTTTATTTGATATTTTTCCTTCTTTTCTAACTACGCCGAACTAGTTAGTACGTATTCATTGCAATGTGCATAGGTATTTAGTGTACTATATTATATGTATTTGTATTTGGCAAGAAAGAAGACAACAGCTTGGCTTTGGAGTACACATTTGCCAATGAATTATATTAGTATGAAACTAGCTAGACTTCCTTTATTCTCTTTAGTATTGTGCAAGTGGTTGATCGCTGCGTTTTCAATTGTGTTTAATCAATATGATTGCGGAAGTCGAACTCTGTGAATTTTGCGAGGATTCCGGCAATATCTGCTTAGAAATATTCGAAGTGGGGATTTTATATTTTCTTATAAGGCGTTTTTTTGAAGAACTTATTCAAGAAGAACGTGTTTCAGGAACAACCCGAAGTGCAAACTAAGGGTTACTGGACGGAAACTTCAAGTGAGAAGGAAGTGATTCTGGATGCAAGCATTCTGGGTGATGTGCCCGCCGTGTACCGCGTACCACAGCCAGCTCCCCACGAGATGCCGGTCATCGGGGTGTACATCGACCCCCGAGTCAGAACGGGTTTCAGATACAAAGTTCGCCCTATGCAGGTGAGACGAGTAATAATAAATAATATTTTCAACATTGTCAGAAACTCACTGAAACGCAGGGTAGTGTTGAATCGTCGTATGTGTCTATTAGTGTTATATGAAGTGTTGAAGATTGCACTATTATGAGAAATAAGTACACGCAATCCTCCACATTTCAATAGATGTTGTTAAATATATAAAATACGTACATATCGACAAAACAACGACGATTCATCACATGTTAATAATGAATGTTGCTTTTCCATCGATGATGTTACAATCTCTCAATCACGAATCGCTTTTGTATCATGAATATAAAGTTTCCTTCTATTCGAAACAAACAAGAAAAACTACGAAGATCCATCGATCGATTGGGGCAAAATTTTATAACTGAACTGCAAAATCGCATGCTGTGCATACTATTTGAAATTTATCTTAAATTGGAAATGAATTTGGACATGACATTGACTAGATATTAAAGTAACATTGACTGCTTAAATAAAAATGTTTAAATACCCATATTTTTTTTATTAAAACAGCTACTGGTGTCCAGAAATTATGTTAGCGAAATATTTTGAAAGTATAAATATTAACAAACAATTTTAGAATATCGATTGTGGTTACTTTAAGAACATTACTGCAAGGTCTGATTTTCAGAGACAAGGATGGTGAGTCATTTAATATCTTGCAGATGTGTTCACAAACTAAGCGAACATTCTTAAAACTTGAAAAGTGTATTGCTGTTTTTATTATTATAACAAAAACAATCTAAATTACACGTAGCCTGAAGAATCTTCGCAAAGTTTTAATCGATGTAACTACAAACGATACAGATTTTATTTTCATGTAAACATTACTTAGGAGAATGGTGGGTATTTTTCCTGTTGGTACAAGAAGCGTAAGGTTGTCATAAATTCACTCCCTTTATGTTTTTCTTTGTCAAATGTTAATGTATATTATACACGTATATCGTTTTTCTTTTCATAAGTGCTACTGAAATGTCAACCTTACTTGTGCATGCTTCTTTACGAAAGAACACCGATAGAAAATACAAATAAGAAGTCCAAATTCATTTTTGGTAAACATACGCCAGCCGGTTTCAGCAGTACAGAATGTTTTGGTCACATTGGGATTGGTTAAGTAAGTAGCGGTGTCCGTTGCTGATATTTCCAGAGTGAAAGAATCATCAATGATTAACACTGCTGACTTACGTCGCGCTACTAGTTGTTGCTCTTGTCGTGTAGGCGTTGGTATGTGGATCGTCCAGTTTTTCAGAACCTCGCCCAGAGCGGCGTTGAAAACAATCCTCGAAGCTTGCGGTCACACATCAGGTCGAATGAGACTCGGAGGCAGCATGTTCTGTCTGAAATAGGTAAACCATAAGTATCATTCATAAGGGCATCACGCCATACATTTGTGTTATGTTTCTCACTTTGTGCTCATGTTTTGATTGTTTCTTCGCTACATTAAACATTAAACGTAAAGTGGTTGTTCATTTTATATTTATTTTAATAACTACCGTTTCGTGTCATAGATGCTTCTATTCACAGATGAAAAGACAATCATCGCATTTGTCACATTATATATTATTTATTTGATAATTACAAGAAATTTTTAAAATGTTCGTAAAAGTAAAATTTATATTTAATATAAAATTGCATATTTTTAACTTATAGAGTAGAATCTATATGAATAAATACTTTGATAAACTTAAAAAAAAATCATATTTTTATACGTTGGAATGGGAAAAAGAAACCTAAAGTTTCTTTTAAGAACACGTATATAATATTTCGGATGTTTTCAGAGTTTGGATGCCCAACCACTATCAGTTAAGCCAAGATACTTATTTGGAGGAAACGCTCTCATTCTGCAATCTATTGGTCGTGGATTTGCCAGGCGTCTTACGTTCGAGCCATTGAACTGCAGCCTAAATGAGAATTCAAATTATTTTTGGAGCGACTCTAGACCAGAAGGATTCGCATTTGAAATCGAAGCAGTATCTGTTGGAGACAAATTTACAATTTACGATGCTAATCACGAAACTCAAGGCACATTGGAAGTTATGCAACAACAGGTAAAACAAAAATTTCAATTAGACAAATGTCAACAGTATAAATTTAAAAAATATAAATAGTTGAATATAACAAGTGTTTGCATGGTTTAATAAATCATGTTACTTAATTTATTCAATTTGCAGAAGAATCAAATGGAATTGGAGCAAAAAATTTCTGACGATGGAGTTATAGAAAAGAAAGTGAAAATCAATACATTATGCAAAGTTGAATGGTATGAAAACGATGGAGCAACGAAATTGGTGCCAGTCACCGGTATTGCCGTTCTAAAAAAAGGCAGAGGCAATGCCACTTTGACAAGAGTTATTAATGTTGCTATCGGCATCAAGCAATTTAAGAAGGGATACGAACTCAGACCTGGTATTGAGTCATCATCCAGAAGGATCAAAGTTAACGGCAGTGACATCAATGATATTCCTTGTCAGTATAGTTTAGTCGGCCTTGAGAGATATGAACTTCCAGTTATTGGTAAATATTATAATGTTAACAATTTCGTATCATTGGTGGTGACTTATAAGTGATGATAATAAAACATTTTGACATTTTTTAACAGGCACATTTGTAGACCCACGAATAATTCCCGGATTTCATTACCGCGTCCGACCGGCCGGAAGCAGGCGCCATCTATTTGAAGGACGCAGTCTTTTGCTTCAATCTGTTGGCATGGGTTACGGGAAACGTATCACTTTCAAGCCTGACACATTAAATGCTCCAGAAAACTACTTCTGGTCCGACTCGCACCCCGAGGGAATTGGAATGGAGCCCCGCGCAATTCATCCTAATATGAAGTTTACAATTGCCGGAAATGGGGTAAGCTATAAAAATAACTTCCTATAAAAACACTTCAACGAAATGTTAATCGAAAATATACGTGTATTTGTGTAGTTATGCTCCCCAATAAATATTTTATATTGATACTTTTTGCTATAATATAACGGCTACTTTTTTACATGCATTTTGCATATGGCGCTGTGCCAAGATTATTTAGTAACCGTGCCTGGCAGTTCTTGTATTGGTTCTAATTCGGTGTTATTTGTTGTATTTACAGGGTGTTTTGGGCGAAGCAAATGTATTCAGAGCTGATTTGCCTCAAGTTGAAGAAAAGACAGAATATGTCGAGGTGCCGGGAAAGCGAGGAAAGGCTGTGGAGAAATATATTCACGTGGACGTTACATGTCACGTTAAACTAGCAACTACTGGAGGTGGATCAGTAGACTCTGAAGTGCATCTGATGAAAGTATCTGGAGTAGCATTAGTGAGGAAAGAGCCGGGACAGTCCTCTGCCAAACTTATCAAGGTCTTCAACGTGGGCTTGGATTCCCAGCTGAACCTATTGTTTGCTCATTCACAGACCGAACTCACGTTCTACCCAATGCCCTAAAGACTTTAAGGCTGGAATGGCGCTGCGGCATGGATGAGGATGTTCATCTGATGTTGTAGCATCATTACCCTTACCTGGCGTGATATTGACTCCGTCATAAGAAAACCGATTTGGGCGCGAATTTGCAAACGAAGCATGGTCATATATATGTACATCATGCAGTTGGTATTCGGTTGCAAATTCGTTTCGGGTGCTTACCGAACATTTGGTAGATATTAGATTCATTTTCAGTGTCTTTATTTATGTAGAGGGCTACTAAACTTATTGAATAAATGCTTAGTAGCGATATATATAACCACTTGAGGTAGCAAGTGTGTCTACCTCTCTCAATTAGTAGATGGTTATGATCTGTTGACATCCACATGATGTCTATTTTATCAGTACTTTTTTCAGACTTATTGGCATTTCTCTAGTTTCCTTAAAATAATGATCATAATTTTTATTTATTGAATACTATCAGAATTTGTATACTTAACTTTTGGAGAGAATTGTGAAAAGACTATAGTGGCTTGTAATTGTTATTTGTTCTTTAATATTCCTATTTCTATCTGTGGAATATTAAGTAGTTATGTCTCGAATATTATAAAGAATCTTGATTAAAATTTTATCATATTATTGTATAAACTTGTTTTATTCTGCATCCCCACCCGACGCACTTACAAAATTAATAACTATACTGAATTAATAATAATAATACATTTTTTATTTGTATATTTTTCATCCACGAATTCGTAGTGCTTTTATTTGATTGTCCTTATATGGATAATTTTCTAGATTATGTATATATCGTAGTAAGCTTCGCTACTACTTTTCACCTAAGTATTAACTTAATACTATAACGAGTTGCGCAGCACTTTATTTACAATTTATTTGAAAATAATATTTAGAAACATTTACAAATACACACTAGGCTGCAAGTCAAACTATATATGTTGACTTTAAGACTGGTTCCATCCTATTCGCAATAAAAACTATGTTACTAATATAACTGTACTTTTACTTGACGCTTACAGTATCCGGTACATAAACATTATGAGATTGTTTGCTTCTTGTATTTTTACTTCAAAATATACAAATCCAAGGTCTATGTTGGTACTTTAAGAAAGTTTTCTGTGTTTTCGTAGGTTAAGGTGTATAGTCAATATGATACATAATTGTTACATGCTATTTGATTCTGAGGAAAATTAGTCACATTTTTATTTTATTATACAAGGGTGATGCGATGAAATAAAAATGTTGTTTTGATATTAAAAATCTACGTAGCCCCTAGAACATCTTCCATAAAATCATACACAAAATGTTAAGACGACATATCCTATTTGACACATTGCCGGAAATAATAACTGTGAATTTGTTGGAACTATGCCCAGGGGGCGCGGTCTCTGTGGGGGCGACTACTTCCGGAGACAAATGGGAATAAAAATTCCCGGTCGCCATAGGCTCTTGGGTAGTTATTACTCCCATTATTGCCCCTTTAGTATCAATATACTTTCACCCCTGTGGAGATTAAAAGGGTTAGGCAAATTATTTTAAGTGTGCCTTATTTATTTATTTATTCAAATGAAGTGGAGGCAATTACTTCCTCGTTGTTAATTTTCATTCCTATTTGCCTCCGAAGGAAGTCCCCACAGGGGTTACTGTGAATAATTCATTTGTAAGATATTGTATTTAAATATAGCAAAAGTAAAAAATCTGAATAGCTGTATGCTCTTTGAAGTGACAACATTCTATATTTATCTTCTCCGCCCTTTTTTTTTTGTTCCCCCTGAGGAAATATAAGTTTAGCAATACTCCTTACCAATCGCCACTGGGCTAGCATGGTGAGAATTTGTCGAATACTTTTCAAATGATTTCAAAACTAAAACTATAACTAACTAAACCTAAGTGACCGACGGTACCTTTTTTTTTTCCCCTGAGGAAAATGCATTAAATTGCATACCTCGGCTGTGGCGAGCCGGTGGTTATGTGGGGCTCTCCTCCCCAGAAGGGGGAGGCCTACCCACTAAAAACCTCATGGAGGGCCTTCCTCAGGCATGTAGTGAGTCCCCGGGAACCCCAAGCTACTTCCGGGAACCCCCAGCCTCCGCTCCCCCGTCGATACAGGGGAGCCCTCCTCGGGGGAGGCTCACTACCTCCCCCGGTCTCCTCCACCGACGACGCCCCACGGCCACTGAAGGGGCGTGGTCCATCCCGGGTCGCCGTAGTGGTCGCGACTTCCTCGCGCCCGCCGGCGACCCGCGGCGGCGCCGCAGCTGTGCTACCGAGCCCGGCGCCGCCTCCTCCGAGCGGGATCGGCCATCTCTCAACCCCGCTCAACGGCCTCCTTCTGGATCACTGCTTCACAGAAGGAGGCCACAACCCTCCAACTTCCCTCGTCCGCCAGCATTGCTGAAATCAATGCCGGCGGAGACAGATCTCGCCCGATCTCTGCGACCAAGACTCGGCGCTCGGAGGCCCACGCGGGACACTCCGCCAGCGTGTGATCGGCCGAGTCGAGGTCGGATGCGCAGTGGTGGCAATGTGTGGATCCCTCCCGTCCTATACGACACAGATACTCACCGAAGCAGCCGTGCCCGGTGAGTATCTAAGTCAATCGGTAGGTGACCTCCTCCTTCCCGTGGAGCCAAGCTTCGAGGTGCGGGAGTACGGCACCGACGGCCCGCTGGCGCGCGCAGATCCGTAGTTCGAACTGCGCACGCCAGGCCGCCACAATCCATCGGTGCCACTCCCGCTTAGCCACTTCGTGCGCGGGTTCCAGGGCGCTCCCCCCATCGCTCCCCCGGTCGACACGCCGACGTATCGACGGTCGACGCATACGTCGCTGCGTACATGTCGGCCAGGATGTCGAATGGGGGGGAGCGTCTCCCGTATGGCCATTATCCGCTGCAGGTTCCGTAGCAGAGCTCTGTAGCGGGGGGACCTCGCGCAGTCTTGCGACCACACGGGAGCCCCATACATGGCCACGGATCGCACGACGCCCTCGTACAAGCGGCGAACTCCATCCCTTGGTCCCCCGAGATTGGGCAGCAGGCGATGCAATGCGCCCGCCACCCTTTTGGCTCGGAGGACCAACCGCACGAGGCCGTCGGTACCTACTTAAAGCTATGTTGACGACGATGGACGTTAGCATACTATCGATGCCGGTATCAGGGGTGCTAAGAGTTTTTTGGTAAACACCTACTGTCAACGGCCCAGATGGCAACCTATAGCAGGCGAACTCTGCGGACTAAGGAAAAGCAAGTCGAGATAGAATTGAGTAGAATCTGCTAAAGTTTTGTAGGACAAAATGAAATCCCAAGAGAGGATGAGGATACTGTAATCGGGTAATCAGCTCTATTTCCGGGAGGGCCAAAATTTGTTCTAAGCTGGTGTCCGGTTTATCGTCTCTCATGAACAATGTTGAACTAATCGGAAGTGTTGCTGGATAGGGCAGGAACCTAATACTGAGACTCATCAAAGCGACTTTAACGAAAGTCGGTTTACAGATTGACCTCGACCGCCCCTATTAGGAATTGAAGGCAATGTAAGAGGATCTTTCTCGGGCAATAGGTACTTCCACAACTCATAACACTGAACACTGTTTCGATAACGAATCGAATGGAAATGAGACTTTGTCTAGCTGCCCAGGACCATACCTTAGTCTCTCTAGACAGGTCCAACTTTTATGTAAATAGTTGACTGATTTACAAAGTCGACTAGAAGAATTTGAACTCCAGCTTAATTTTACTATTATTGACGCTGAAGCAATTACTAGTGGAGCTAGCCTATATGAAATCAGTCGAGTAACTATGATGCGTATATACAAGTAAGTGTGAGCAATATATCACAACTCCCGGTCACGCATTATTTAAGCCAACGACTCTTAGGGACACACTTCAATTCGTTTCTAATTGGGTCTTCCACTCCACTCCATGTAGTTCAACAACAAGTGACACTATGATAATTTTATTTATGCTATAGTTGATTCAGCATCTAGCGCTAAATTGTAACTATTGTAAAGCTAGTTATAACACAAACCATTGTTTAGCTTATCGCTTTCTGTTTATGCTTATTACTATGTACTTTTATAACTTTTATTATTATTAATATTCGACAATATACGTCGGTTTAACTTATGGTGATCTTTCTCTGCACACCGACCAAACTCAACCCCAATACATTCATACTCAAGTGTACGCCGTACAACAGGTTAACATAGTTGCGCCAGGGTAGGATTCGTTTTAAGTGCTTAAGAGGCACATTACATATTTGGAAAAGATGTAATATCTGTTGCGTTATATGTATGCGTTGTTTCTACAATTTGCAATCATTTCCATACATTGCTATTATATATCGAAACGATTTCCATACCGAAACGAATGCAAAAGATACTTTGTCGAGGGCCCAATTTTTTCTCTCATATGTTCAGAAAAATTGATTTGAACATATAGAATTTTTTTTCCTTTAAATTGTTCGTTCATTCCAAGTAGATGTGACTTTAGTTCATAAAGCCATCTACAATAAAAGCGATGAAACAAGCTATAAAGAGTGACATTTGTATTTCACTATCAAAGTAGATGGCAGCACGGTATATAGGTTTGTTAGTCTACGGTTGAGAGGACAGATGTCGCTAGTTTGGAAAGTTTACGAGTTTTATGAGTTCAGTCGCCTCTACATAGAGCTGTTGCTTGTGTGTTTATAGCGGGCTAGCGGTGTAGAGCCACATTAAGTTCAGCAGAAATACTCGACCGGTGAGCGGCGAACGCACTGGGGGTCTATCGCTGCGTTCTCCGACATTCTTACGAAAATCGCGATGTGTGAAATAATAACTGGAAGAACACTGAATTAGTGTGATTATACGATTGATTCGAACTTAACAACGAACTTTATAATGGCTTTTCGAGTTGTGTGTAGTGGTGTGTTGTTTTTGTGCATTTTCCACAGTGCCGCCAATTTCAATTTAGAGCCGAGGATTCCTGTGATAAAGTTTGGAGAGTCTGGATCTTATTTTGGATTTTCTGTCGCCGAACATCTTACGATCGACGACGATGGAAAAACTACGAGCTGGTAAGCCATCAATTAAGCTAATCTTATACTACTCTTATACTAGAATGATGTCATATGCGAAGGCCGACATCCATCTGTTTTGTAACGAACTGTTGATCTCTACGATTGTTGTGTTACAAGTTATAAGAATAACGTATTGAAGTGTGATATCGCATTTATCAGAAATGAGCTCTTATCAGTACTATGGAGTCGTTGTGTTATTCGACTAAATTCATGATTACTTTTCGTTTTTTTTTGTACGTTACTTACAAACCATTGATCATGTATACGGATGAAATCTATTTTTATGGACAAAACAATATTCTAGATAATATAAAAAAATAACTATGTTTAATTGACATAACATTATTCTGAATAATACATGAAATCATATAATGAATACATACTGAACATTTGGATACGTAAGGAATTCATGCAGAAAGTTTCACACTCTAGACAGATTTTGGGCTCATAAAAAGTTATTTCTATTGATTTTAGGATAAGTTTCGTTGAAAATCAAGTTAAATAATGAAACCGAGTAGTGTCGTTTCTTTGCAACTAGTTCTTAACGTAAGCAAAACAATTCCTAACTACTAGTGATTTTCGACAAACAAACAATGGAGGTTGCAAATGAAGTGTTACACACAAAAGGTCTACGGTCGGATACCTTCGTGTATTTCCAAATTGCCTGCTGTGTTTCATTTGAGCCCGCGCACGAAAGATTCATACAAAAAGTTTTAGTAAAGACCACGTTTTATGAAGCTAACATGTTTAAGAAGCCGACTTTGTTGAAAATACAGACGATAATTTTTATGTTATTACAGAGTTTTACTAGATATGTAATTTTAATAAATGATATGTTTAAGAAATATCATTTAATGAAATTATACATAAGAGTTATTCGAAGTGGGTCAACTTACTTCTACTTATACTACTCTACTTGTAGTATGTATTGTATGTACGAAATCTAGTCATGAAATTCTATTTTCAATAATGGTGGTAAATAATGTGTATTTTACGAATAATTGTGTTGAATCACATTTGGTAGAAAGGTAATATTACTATTAGTTGTAATCTATACACAACACAAGTAATGCTCACTAGATATTCAATTTTTTCTTCACTTTATATTCAGATATTTTAAAATATCTGAATTAAATAAAAAAGAAATGTTATAAAAATAAATATCTCTTGTCTCATAAAATATTGTAATATCACTGAGCGAATGAACTTTGTTGGAACTTGTCTGGGACCTAATAAATTCATGAAGAGATGCCAAGCGCATATCTAGTGAAGTATGAGAGCAACATCCCTGATGGCGCCATTTGGCCTATTGCCTGCTGTACTGACCTACTCGGCGCGACTGGAAAAATAGACTGCATTTCTATTAAAAGAAAATCAACCCTAAGAAATATTAAAATAAGGATTCCGATCTATTGGCATTGGGTCAATTCGTATTCTATTTATATTGCAGTATTCAATTTTAAAATATGTGTATTAAAAAGGACACTTATTTATATTTTGTTAATACACAACAAAACGGTATATATAGTTCATTTTAGGTATAAATATTTTTATAGAATCTAAAGAACATCCACTTTATAAGCAGCCTGCTTATAAAGTGGAGGGAATAAATAATTTCCTCCTGTTCAAATTCTTTGGGATAAGATGGTTTGTGGCAAAAAAAGATTTCATTGATGATATATATCAATTTTAACATATAGACGATAAAATGCTTATGCACACTCTGTGTATTGTAATTAAGATAAGTGCGATTATTTCGTTTTTTTATTAGTTATTTAGTTGATTTTCGATAGATTATTTTTCTCTCTCTATTATGTAAAGTTTTACTCTACATGCACTAATTAAGTTAATGAATAAGTGAGAAAAATGGAAAAAAAAAGACAATAAATCGAAACCTTTATTTGAAGAAACGTTGTCTTGGTATAAAACTTTTTTTAATCTTATTAAGCCTTACACTATAATGGTTAAGCCGGCTAAAAAACAAACTTGTATGAAACTTGGTAAGCTAACATTTTGTTTAGTTAGCAGTGCACCCCAGCATAATTCATGGAAATAACTTACCATAATCATTTCATTAGTCATGCATAGCAAATATTGTTCTTAGAACCTTGAGTTACCTACGAATGAAATTTGATGACACAGTTTCCTGATGATGTTATTGCTACGAGCTGGCTATTTGATGCTGAATTGAATAATTTGTCATATATTTTAATCTGTTTACTTGTAATTAGTTATGTTCTTAAGAATGTGTATTAGTACATCATCATTATTGTAGATATTAAGGAAGTGTATGCGTGTGTACTACATTATATATATATATATATATATATATATATATATATATATATATCGTATTTTAGAATTACAAATATATTATAGGTATGAATATCCTAAACAATTTGTTCGTGGTCTGATTCTAGTGTTGACTTTGGTTGATATTCACACGTGGTCGAGTTCGGTGCGTCAAAAATAGCTGCGTAGGCGCAATGCGTAACTTTAGCGGGTTTGCCTACAAATAGAGACGTTCTCACAGTTTGACACGATTTCGTAATGTTTGTTTACGAAGATAGTTTCTTCATCGGATTTGGACTGTAAACGCATAAAAGTAACCATTTTGGGAATTCTTTGTAGAATAATAAATTTCGTTGTGTTAAATTATTATACTGTCTCGCCTACCTTATGGCTCCATGCATCATTATAAAAAGTCCACCTTTAATGTAATATAAATATTGAGGTGAAGTAGCCGTTTCATGAATTCTATTATGTGTATAGATAGGAATGTCCCCCATAGATTTTCGTGACCAATTAAAGTGTTCACACATAATGCGCAGCGGGGTGTGGGATAAGTGAGCGAGGAACATCGTTTATTAGAGGATTCAATGAACATGCGTGTGAATCTAAGGAGAAAGTCGAAAGATTGTATCGGCGCTCCGTGAATTTAAGAAAAATATATTATCGTTACGTAAATAATCAAATTGTTTCAAGAGTATGAGTAGTATATTTATGGTGCAAATTGAGAATTTTATATGATATAAAATGTAAAAGCAATGAACATTTTGCATAGTTGCCTAACTTTATTGCAATAAAACTATAATTGAGGTACATTTTATTGATAATTACGAGAAAATCGTATGAACTCTTTGGTTTGAAATATTCCACATCTTGTCTGCATTCCACCAATTAAGTTATTACTCCAGCGTTTTTCAAAAGATAATCTCGAAATTTATGTTGCAATGGTCTTCTTCAGACGAACGGTGCGAAGGCTTGGATCTGACAAATGGCGGCCATAAACTCTTCACTGAGTTACGTGTTGATTTATTAATCCATTGAGACCAACACGATGTTTGTATATGGTGTCTACGAGCAATCACAGGCTGACACCTCAGTAATGTCCCGGTAATTCTTCCCCGAAGCGAGACACTGTTCCAATTATTGTATACCAGTAGCGTTTCTCGGTTTATTTATTGCCGTTATTTATAAACAGCGTACGGTCACGTCGCGTCAATCCTTTATCACGCTATGCTCGTTTCAGTATGTCTTTGACAATGTTTTATGAGTGTCCTGTCTACTATAACGTTTTCGGGGCTGTAATGTTTATTAACATACTGACAAAATTATTATTTTTATTTTAACAGATTTCTTTTTATTTTACCGAAGGGTGACTTTGTATTAGGATCTTCTCGTGTTCCTATGCCTTACCTATTTCTGTTGTAAAATAGCAGAATTCGCATTGCTGTGTTCTAATTTGATAGATACGATAGGCGATGATTTTTATTTAAATTAAATTACTGGACACTGTAACAATTTATGTTACATGTTGGCAATACGTTGCTACTTGGGGTGCAGATTTGCTGTGAATCTCACAAGAACCACAACAATAGCCTTTTAAATTTAAGATCATCATCAAAACAGAAATATGTATTTTAAGATATAGGTCTAAGAATATAAAGATATCGTTCTTCGAAATCCTAATGGTTATGTTGCAATTTGATAATCAATTCAAATTATGCAGTAAAATCTTATAGAATATGCTAAAATAGTGCAACTGTATTTCTTAAATATGTTTTCATTTGTAACTTGCATTTTTATTATGCGATATATGAAATTTTTACTAAATATTAAACATGCAAAAGTAGCTCTGTATGTATGCCGTGCTTTCACGCCTAAACTACTAAACTGATTTAAATGAACTGTGAATCAATACACAGATATTCTAGACCGAGGCAAGGATATAGGGAACTTTCTTAATACAAAAAAGGACTTTAAGGGTTTGAAATAGGGGATGAAAGTTTATATGTAAAGTACGTCATTTACGAAGATAGAAGTGTGAAACTTATTTTTCAGATTTGTGAATATAAATATAAACAAAAAAGGAGACGAAAGTTTTTGTTTGAGTCGGCTTACAAACTACTGAACCAATTTTGGTGAAATTGATATAGGAACATAGATATATTTTTACTATAATATATGCGGAAAAATCTGATAAAACAGTATGACCAGTTTCAATACAATTTGATAGGTGATGTTATGGGTGGTGGTATGGGTCCAGAGAACTCGGGGGGGTTTTAGTGGGTAGGCCGGTCCTCTTGACCGGAGAGCCCCACACACGGCCGCGCCTTGCCAGCTCAGTGTCATGGTGCATAAGGTCGCATTTCCCCCCTCAAAAAAAAGGCGATGTTAGGAGAACGGAGAATATAAGATAAATTTTACCGCCGGATAATATATTTCCATCACTTTGGGGAAATGCGATCCTATGGGAGAGTCCGTAATGCGGGCGATGCACGAGCAGAAAGCTAGTTTTTATAAATTTGTTTATTTACTCGTATGACTTTGTATTTTTATTATACTAAACAAGAAATAAACGTATAATATGAAAAAACAACGTAAGAATGAGAAAAATTTAAATCCGTTTCCTTAAATACACACATACCGATTGGTCCACTGAATACATATCTGCTCGATTTAAAATAAGAATTTTCATTATATTAAAGTTTCACGACATTTTGTAGCTGTAGAAGGAAACTGGAACTAGTTATAAAGTGGATGTACTCATTTGGGCGCGAAGATTGCTTTCATTTAGACTCAAATCAAAAATCGTATGATTATTAATAATAATTATTATAATGTATATATGTAAGATAAATATTATTAAATTATTATAGAAATACCTATGGTTAAAATTACTTTGCGCGATCTAAGCAGAAATGATGCACGCCGCGGAATAACCAAGTCTACGGAACTGTAGTTGGCAGAACACAATACTTGCATATTTACCGAAGGCGTTGGATGCGAGCAACGCAGGATCAATCGGTGTGGTGATACTTGGATGTGGTCTATGTTTAGCAATGAACGTTTTTCGGTTGTAATGAGGATGATAATAATGATGATTAATTTTATATCAATGTAACTACGACTTATTCAAAATCATAATTGATTCCTTTATCCTTTGGTTACTATAATTAAGAAATGATAGCCCTTGTAGATAAATTGCCCGGGGCGTTTAAGAGCAACGATTATTAGATACAGAATGGCTTGATTATTATCTGTTTGACGTATCAAATTTATTGTAACGTTTTGAATAGAGTTGGCGTTTCCTTTTGACCAAGTAAGCCTTTGTGAGAATCGCCCACAATCGAATGCGAAATCTTGGAGCAATGAACAATAGTTAACGAGGCTGGCAAAGGCTAGCTATCGGACGGATTACAATATTTTGTTGGGACAACTGTTCCCGTCTTCATTCAATATTGTTATACAGGATTGTCACGTGGCATAATTGTTTGCTCAACAATCTTAAGATTGCTTTGAATTTTTCCAGCCCAGTTGTTATCAGAATATCATTTATGTTGTTGAGTGAGTGTTCAATTTAGATTTCGGTTGTATAGTATTTTGCAAGATTTTGACAAATACTATATTTTTAATAAGCATTGTTATTAATACAAATTGTTTATCCGATAGTAAGTAGTTAATCGACAACCCTCACAAAAACTAGTACACTCTAGTTGCCAACTTGTGACTTAAGATGTAAAATTATGATATCTTGTAATTTTACTGCATCCGGACTTATTCAGTTTATTAGTTTCAATTTTTTTTATGAAGATAGTTAATGCACCGAAATGTGACGTGGAGGACGTTCTTCACGTGATGACGGATCAAAGCAATAAGCAGTTTTCAATTCAATTCCCGACCATTAATATTAAAGATGTTCGTCTATACAATAGCACATTGACTTGTACATTGTCAATTCTCAAGACATTGCCAATGTGCAATTGTCATAGATTACCAATGCGTATAGGCGTTAAACTAAGCTAGACTTATAGTGGTGGCGTGGTCGATGTTTGACTAAGCCCTTTTTATAATTTAAAGATTTAAAAATACCCAGAATACTGCTGTTTTGTAACAGAAACTGGTAATACAATTAATTAAAGGAACAACTCGGTATAGAGTTGTGGTATATACATTTGCTGAATAGCATGTGGTTCAATTCCATGATGAACTACATTTTTCAATTTTAGAATTTTTTGATATATTAACACTAGAAGGGCCGGGCTTCATGCTATACCTTCAAAGACCACAGCGGTCAATTTGACGGTACTAGAGATTAAATGAGAATACTTATGAAATTATTACAGATTTTAAATATAAAAATTAAATAAAAATAATACAAAATTATTTTTTAATAGTAATAAATAATTTAGTATTAAAGTTAGTAACATTTGTAACAAGTAATAGTTTTTTTAGACTCTTTTGTACATTTTCCACAAACAGCTTTTTTACAGATAGTACAGTTTTCACATGTTTTATTTTTTTTACAATTACTATTGATTTGACATTGCCGCCTCTTATTGTTTGTAGTACATGGTTCACTTGTTTCAGAATTAATTTCATGTCTCTGAGTCGCAGTTGAAGTGGATTTTTTTCTCCCATACTCTTCACGTAGTTCGCTCACTAGTTGAAGGATAAAATCATGACGAGAAATTTTTATTCCTGTGACTTTTTGATATAGAATCCACGAGTTTATAGCTGCTAAATCAAGTATATTGTAAAAAACGTGAACAGGCCATCTCCGACTTCCAGCTCTTACGGTGTATTTGCGTGCCATTTGATCGATGATGTCTACACCAAATTTTGTTGCATTATAAAATTCAACAGTTTCAGGCAGCTTTTTTTTATCAGTACCTATGCTTACGTTGGGGTGTAGAGTACTCAAAATAATAACATTTTTTCCTGGTTTTCCTTGATAGGTAGTAAGGGTTATATCGGTCTCGGTTTTCATTATGAAAGTTTCATATCTTATAGTACGAATACCTCTACAAATCGGTGGTACTTCTCGTCTTGCACGCCGCATTGTTCCAACAATACTAGTCTTTTCGACTATTAGTTTTTTAGCCAAATTTAGAGACGTGAAAAAGTTGTCAGTGGTTACGTTTCGACCCTTTTTGAAATAGGGTTGTACTAGTTTCAAAACCACATATTCGGGTAATGAAATATCGTTTGAACGGTTCTTGTCTTTACCTAGATACGGAAATCCTCCACATAGGTACTTACTCTCGACATCCACAAGCAGCCAAAACTTTATACCAAATTTATCGGGTTTGTTTGCAATATATTGTAAAAACGGACAGCGAGTTTTTGATGGAAATAACTGCTCATCAACTGTCAAATTTTCTCCAGGGATGTAACACATTTGACAATTATCTATAAATTTGTTCCATATATCCGAAATCATCGCAAATTTGTCATTGGTTACGCGAGCAGAACGCGTGCTTCTCAAATCAAAACGTAAGTATTTCATGATCTCCTTGAATCTATTTTTGCTCATAGTATTTTTGAAAACGGGTGGTCCCCAATCTTGTGACCACAAAATGTCTAAATCTAGGTGGCTCATGCTATAGGCTCCACGAGCATAAATCAAAGCAATAAATGCATCTAGTTCGTCTAGGGACAAGTTCCAAGTGTCATCTTGACTCTTGTTATGTGCTTCCTTTTCAGTACATTCTTTTATACGTCGAAGAATGTACTCATGAAGAAAAAGTCTCCACGCAGAAATTGGTTTGTTATTTTCAATGTATCGTTTGGCGTATGGAGTAGGCCCTGAGATTTCTCGAAGTATATTTTGCTCGCTACGACGTCGTACTTCACTAGCGTCTAGAGAAATACAAGTCCATTCTGTGCCGTCACTTGCTACTTGTAACATACCGACTTCTGGTACTGAAGATGTCCTAGCCGAACCTCCACCGCGTGCTGTACGCCCACCGCTAATGGATCTACGAGATACCCCGCGTCCTCTGCGCGAATTTACAATAATATTGTAATTTGTAGCAGATGAATCTACTTCGGAGTCTTCTGATGAAGAAGTGACCTGTTCCGGCTGAAATTCTGCATCACGGTTTTCACTAACACTGTCTATGATATCATCACTACTTTCATCACCTGACACATCTTCTTGTATATCCCGATATCGCAACAATTCTTGTTCTATTTCCGAATTGGAGAGCGAGCGACTCATTTTTTATAACAAATTACGACCGCTTACCGAACGAAACCAATGTCTACTGTAAAATGTAAACAAGCTAGGCAGTAACAACTTACTCAGAATTCAATTCGACATAAATATAAACAAAAGTACCCACATTAGTTTGAAGAAATCGTTGTTTACTATTCTTATCGCCGCCTTTATATGTATGCGGTCACATTGACGGTGCGCGGTCTTAGTAGGTATTTGTCATCGAAACTCATATACAACATATTGTTATTTTTTTTTTCATATAGATTTAGCTTAACAATAGCAAATTAGGAAAAGTCATAAAATATGAAAAGAAACAAAAACATAGTTTATGAAATATTTAACAATGAAATTGCTTTGCCGCCAATTTGACTGCCTTGGTCTTTCTAGTGTTAAGCAAAAGTGTAGGTGAAATCGGTCAAAGCTCACTAGGCCAGCACGGTTGAAGATCTAAGTTGCTTAACCTAATTAGATAGGATTGCCCCTCGGTAGAGGTGTATATGGCCTGCTGACAATTACGAGTTGAAGTATCAAAATAAGCAATAAGGATACTTATATCTTGTCTTAATTTATGATATGTAACAGTTTATAATGTGCAGTATTACGATTTAGTGATAGAGTCTTATATTGTAGAATCTTATATTCTACAATATAAGACATCAAAGAAAAAGGTAGAATATAAGTAAAGGGGTAGGTAAAAAATAGTATTTTCAAAAATATCTGTTATTAATCTAAAATTTATAAAAATTTCGGAGAAATATAAAAAAATACGACGTGGCTACACTACGTCATGATTTTTTTAAAATTGCTTACTATAACTTTTTTATATGATATGGCAAAACGCTAGCAAGGCTGCATAACGGGTACATTGTACTGGGCGGTTCAAGATCAAGCTGCCCACGCCTGCGTAGGCGCAAACAACCAGTCCTTGCACGCGGCCTGGATAACACGAACAAATCCAATGAAATAGGAATGCACCATAAAACTAACTTTATTTGATACATTTGAATAAGTAAATCTCAAAGAAAATATATAAACTTTAAAGCTCAACATACGTTCAGTTTCAACATTTGGGCAAATTTTAGAATGTTAATGATATACGATTTGCTTTATACGAAAATTCACCGAATTCTAAAATTAAAAGACAGGAAAAGGAAACTATCACTTCCTAAAAATTCGTGAGTACATAATCTTTCAAATCGACTAATCGTGAACGACTGAATATTTTGACTGGTATGAATCACAATTCCTTGGTACGATCGTCGATGGTCGTGGAACTATTTGATAAGGTTGTACAAAGGGCCGGCTTACATTGAAGATTCGATAGAGTGATTTGTAAGCAGCACGTAGCTTTAGTAGCGGTGAACCTCATTCTTAAACTTAGCAACATTCATTTAATATTTAGAACGCCATTCATCTTTAAATGTGCTTCGTTGGTAATGTTAAAATTTTATGAATTTTGTTTGTTATTATTTAAAAATTATAATTGTTTACAATAATTTTACAAGTGGTTTATTGTTCTGAAAATTATTTTCCAGTCATCGAGATTCGTAAAACGTAATTTAAATGTGAATGTTATTGGCATTGTGAAAGGTTGTTTCAGTCGAACATAGTATCTATTGATATTATAAGCAATTATAGTACGGCTATAAAAAAACTTCTTGTTCATACAGTTATTTTTAGTAAAACGCTCACTAATAGAGAAAATGCTGTGTCCGGTGTACTTTGTTGTGTTTGTGTGCTTTGTTTTACGTGTATTAGATACATAAGTACTACATATTGTGTATTAATATTAGTGTATTAGATAGTACTTGTAAAAATTTGAAAAACGTGCTTCTAGATTCAGTAATATGGGTTGTGCGTTGATACTTCAGTCAACCTTATTTCATCGTTTTCAGTGTACAATTTCTATTTTTAATCAGTAGTCCAAAAGTTAAGTTGCTGCTGCCGACTATTTTTTTTTCACCATAGTAGTACAAAAAAAATGAAAATTTTAGAGAAGAAAACTGTCAGTGCTTAATAGCGGGAAACTACAAACTTTCTACCTGGTTTCTCTCTTTTCCAAGTGATGGGAAGTGGCTACAAGCGTTTATAGTAGATTGTAGTATGTGGTTCCTGTGAGACTAGCAGCAAATCCACAACCCTCTCGAGACTACAATGCACTTTGCCAATTTGTGACACAAAATGTAATGTTATGGTATTAGTAGTAAACCGGAAGACAGCGAAACACTTGTGCAAAAAAACCGTGTTTCACTGTCTTCAATAAAGCCGTAGCATTAAGGGACAGCCAAGCATTCGCTCTCCTTCTGCTATTGAGTCATTTTCGGGATACAGCTATAATAAATATACAGGTATACAAAGATATATAAATGTTTAGCACACGACGACTGCGCATTATTAACTAAAGACCCTTTCTCCCAGTTTCCCTATCTATCAATAGTCAAAAGATTTATTTGGTTTCAATTGGTTTGTTATGATCATATACAGATGACAGTTATATTATATATGATGAATGCACAGAGTATAGAGTCGCTATCAAAATGTTATCTATGTAACCCAATTCGCAATACATCTGTTCTATTCAACAGATATGAATTATGAAATTCCTATATAAAATATTGTATCTCTAAGCGTAAAACATGCTGAAAAAGTAGTTTGATTATAATTTAAATATAAAATGTTTTATAAGTTTTATATTTACGATAATTTAAACTGTGTCTCATTTTAAACATGAATAATAGATGTACTTCATTGTTAGTAATTTTCTCAACATTATTCATTTGGTATTTTGTAGTTGTAACACTACAAAATACCAAATGACTTAGCGGGTTTTATATTCACGTAGCATGTACCATGTGAAACGATCATCACCAACAACTACGCGATACAAATTAATAAATACTTATATTTACAAAAATTGTTGGTAAGTACACAATAGAGGTACACAGGATAGGAAAACCATTTTAATCCAGCCATTAATACTGGTAAATTTTATATTGGAACACTTATATAAAGTGGTTCTCTTGGAATCTTATAGAATTAATTCACAAGTCCCAGGCGTCGCTTCTGGTTCTCCTCTTTACAACAATATGAATCCAAAAACGCACGATAATGAAGAGTTGCTGTGTCATTTATTTTATACATGTAGTAGGCTAAAATGATTTTATATAATTATCGGTAATCAAACGATGAAGTCGCTATTTAGACTTAGTTCAGGAATTTTATATGCAATTTTATATGCAGTTTTTTTTAGTTTGTTAATTTGTTTTTTTAACTTAATATAAAAAAAAGAATGTAAATATGTAAACAGTATTGATGATACTATTTATTAGCGTTTTGTATATAATTAGATATAGCCTTCTGAAAATAAACTTTCTTGACTTAAAAAATATATTATTAGTTAGTATAATTATACATGTGAGTCGCTAAATTTAAGCCCTAAAAAAATTATATATATACATTAGCAAGTCAGTAGATTTATAAAAATTTTATTGATGTTTATATAAATAATACATTTTATACAAATCCCAAATTCATCACAAACAAAAGCAATAGAAATTATGTTGTTCCAATGGTTACGCCTGAAAACTAGAGCTTCATTTGTAAATATATTGTTGCTAATTGTTTATTGGGAAATATATTTTGTTAATGTACTCGTAAAGTGTTACTGATCGAAAATATACTTTGACGTACTTGTTAAAAATAGTATTATATAATAATATTACGAGAATAATGTTAGTTGGACTCGAACCTTTTTTGAGGGCACCTTCCAAATAACATTTTTGATATTCAAATATGCGATTGAAGCCGGAAAACAAGAGTTTAAAAAATAGACCCTTAGAATTTTTTACCCGTTCTTCACAAGAAGGTTTCCCCGATTTCCGAACACCTGGTAACGTTGTCGATGGTTTTCTATCCTTGAACGTTTGCACGCACAATAACCTTGTGATAGTTCTTAGTGTAATCTAAATCTTATTTTTAGATTTATCTTAACGTCAAAAAGTGCATGTAAACGTTTATGTTGAATAAATACTATTTAGATTCGTAAATGAAACTCAGAAAATATTGTTATGGAAAAAGAAAATTCTTAAAAATATACATACAAAAAGTTAATTTCGTTAAATGTCTTTAGTTAAACCTTGAAGCATTCGTTAAGCTAAATGGAACATCATCTCGCTCTTATCTTTTGAGCCAGGTAGATTAGGCATTAACACTCGTTGTAAGATACAACAGCAGGGGAATACAGACATGACCTTCATAAGTCGCAAGGTCATCTTTTATCTTTATTTACATTTCATTTAATTTGTACAAAACTGCTCCGATTTCAAACAAAAGTACGTATTTAACTAAAATGTCCGTGCGCACTCGTTGCGCCGCGCTGAGCATCGGTCGCTTAGTCCTTTATTTTTTGTGGCAGGTCTTTATATTCGTTTTACTCTCGTTTTAGCCTTGTACGGCCACAGCCTTCGTTAGCCGCAAGGTCATCGGTTTTCTTAGTCTCTCTATTAAAGCCCGCCATACGAGTTCTTTGTGAATTCAGATGTATTTGTATAGTTATGTCCTTAACGGTTCGTATCAGACTTTCTGTATGATTTGTGTTATCTCGTTTACGTGAAAAAAATCATCCAATCGGCGAGTGCATTACCTTTGCATCGTTCATTTAATATTTTTATGAGTTTTCTTAGTTATGAGAATTCAATGTTTAATCTGAGCTAATATTAATGTTTTATACAGTCTTTGAAACAAAAGTGTATATATAATGTGAATTAAATTATAAGTATTTAGTTATTATAGTAATTTACATTGGTTGTTATATATACATAATATATATATATATATATATATTATATATATATGCTACTATATATATACTAAAAAGCAATTCTTAACAATGCTTTATATAAAATCAGTTGATTGGATGCTTTTGAATAACAACTGTGAGTAAAATAAAAATAACATTGAGAGCACGTTTCTTTTATTAAAATAATAGATGTTTGATAATTATGATAGATTATTGTATTTGATTGCACATTATGTTTTTTGTTATAATATGTAATTAACAAAATCTAATATATAGAATGATTGAAGCCAATTTTATTACCTATTTATTAATGTAGACATACATAAAGAATAGTTACGTTGAATAATACGATCGAAATATCATTTTGGTATATAAACAGCGAGTGTGAATTTAAAATACGTACTTCATTCCCGACCCGAGGCATGGAGTACTTACTGTCTCCCGCTACTCGAATCAAACAATTAGTATATGAAATTCATAATATGTTCTGGCTACAAAATTAATTAAATAATATAACATTTAAATAAATCGATTTCACCGTGACTGAGTGTAAGGGAACTGCAATCAAAGTTCACTAACACTGAACATTATAAAACATAATCAAGTATTAAAAACAATTGAAATATGTTTTTAACAGAACAGATTTCTCATTTTAAGGATGGTTTCGTGGCATATTATATTTCGATTCATATCCAACTAGGATATGAATCGTGAATGGTGAAAATTGTATCGATGGATATTATTCAAGGAATATGAGATCGGATTTTTTTTTAAAAACGTTAACAGTACTTTTCTGAATCTAATCATACCGTATCATAACCTTCACCAGCTTAGTTCATATACCCATATATAGGTTAACAACGAGTTCCATTCAAGTAAGTCAGTATTACCGGGAAGTAAAACTCTCTATCCTATAGCATATGTCAACGAAATTCTTGATATTGATGTGGCCAACACAGATAAAGTTATCACGGCGCCGGCTCAATTTGCTAGTTATCGCGCAAAGATAAACAGTGATAAGGCTGGTACTAATCCGTGAGTCCAATCGAATAATTCGTGGATATCGCCTATGTGTTATATGAGAGTACAACTATACATATATACAATTACTCAACCCGAAACCTAGACCGTAACAAAAGCATTATCAAATATATATTTCTCGTCTTATTAGTTGCAAGTATCGGATTAGCAACTATTTTTTATTTTGAATAACTAACATTCTCGTATTGTTACTATCTACCTAATATTATAATGATTTGCTATTAGCGAAATATTTAAAAAATATTTTTGTATTTGAGTGATTCTTCGAACCCTAAATTTTCGATGTCTTGAGGTTTATTTTTGTAAGTAACTGACAAATCAGTCTGCAATTAATTTTATAACATATTTCAGACTATTGTCTATCTTGCACAAGATATTTTTTTTAAATAATATTTATATAAATATTTCAAAAAAATATTTAAAAGTAGTTCTTCTGACTAATATGGTGTGTCCGTAACCCAGTTTCTTGAACATTACTAACAATAACATTATTTCATATTGATAAATTGATGTAAATTATAATTATTACGAAAGAATATTAGTTGTTTCTTTACACCAAAAAAAATGGTACTAATATTTACGATTGTTTATTTATAAATAAAAAAATAGTGAGTGTCCGGCACAAAAGTCTGATTCATATTCACGCGCTTCACTCGAAAGTACCCAGCTAATTAAGAAACATGAGGCGACCCTTTCCCGCGCTGGCGGTAGCCAGTGGCTCGGTTGACGTGGTCGTGGCTGAGAAGTGTGGCTGGTTCGTGTCGTCGCGGAGATATAAAGGTAAATATCTGATTCATATAGCCTTGGTACACCTGTTTTCTGATTAGTATGTTCGTTTTTATAATTAAAGTAAATGGTTTTCAAACTTGAATCTGCGGGAAATATAATGCCATTGGGGAACAGAAACCTATGTATAAATAATAATCTTTAATTGCACACGTGTGATGATTTATCGATGTTTATGGGTAAAATTCTGATTGATATGTGTCTGATTCATATGGTAAAAATACCATATTAATCAGAATGTCACACATATTGTTAATGAAACGTTACATTGGCGGCACGTTACGCCTGTAACAAGTCATTTCGTATGAACCTAATGTTATTTACGTGTCTAAAAACAGTAGCTGTAAATTTCGCAGCAGTCCTAATAACGTCAAAGGGGTTTCATATCTATCGACGACAAAATTTTCGAAAATTAGACTATACCTGAAATTAAAACTAATATATTGGTATTAAACTCCGTTCGTCTAGGTAATCAAATAAAGGTAAACAATAAAAACAAACTTCGTTTAAATGAGAGTTTAAAAATAAAATTAATTAACTAAATAACATAAATAAAATAATAACGAGTGGTTAATGAAACTACCTACTTACTCAACTATTAGTTTTAGCGGTAGTTTATAGGCTCAAACTACTGCTTAGACGAAAAGGGTAATATACTGTAACAATATATTAACTTTTAAGACCGTTATAACGTAACGTGATAAGTCGTGGGTTCGATTCCCGCTCAAGAATTTTTCTTAAATTTTTACTCACCTTTTGATAGGTATACATTATTCATAATTGGGTTGAAATGTCAGGTCAATAATAAGGTATCTGTAACTTGAAATTCCTTAAAATATTGAAATTTCAGTCATGTGTCAAACAGTGTATTATTTGTATACATACCTACTGTAGTGGCAAATACAAATACAATACTGTACCTGCATGTTGTCAAAATTGAGACAGTCTTATTTAAAGGCATTTTTAAGTATGATTATTAATAAATTTGTAATCTTCGTTTTTATATTACAGTACACAAAAATGCCACCAGTACTATCTAAGGAAGAAAAAAGAGAGAAGAAAATTGCAGAACGTATTAAAAAGTAATTAATATTGTGATGATTGATATTGTCAAGTGCCATATTACGCTGTGATGACTAGATTTAGGTATTATGATAAGCATCATGTGCATTTACTGTGATTTTAATAAAAATTGACTGATTTTTCTAACTAGAATTTCATTTCTATCCCTAATTCTGATTCATATGTCACAGATTCTGATTCATATGGCCCCAAAATTTTTATAGTTAATTATCTCGGAAACCATTTTATCAAAAAGTGTGCCTTTTTCACACATTGTATCTTAAGTTACCATCTTTCGTAAAAATATGTTTTATAAGCTTAAATGTGAAAAAAAAATTAGGCCATATGAATCAGACAAAGAACGCAATTTCGGAGAAACACTCATTTCTTGTCTTCTTGGCAACAAATAGCCCGCTCAGAGCTTTTGAACTCTTTTTACGTTAAAGTGAACAACAGGTCATTATACATTCAGAGAGGCTTCATAAACTGTTCATCATTTTATGCATGACGTCAATTTGATCAACCCTTTAAATTTACGACACTGCGACGTGTTTCATTATCTCCCCGCCATATTCGTGGTCGCACGAATATCTTGTGGTGATTCGTGTAAATTACCTACTCCATAATAAGAGATGTGAATGTATTTTGCAATGCCTCGTTTTAATGTATGAATTCGGCGTTGAGTACAGAGCAATTGCATGTAAATTCTAGAATAAGATAAGGGTGATATAATAAAAAAAATATAGGATTTAAATTCAATTTTTTTCCTCAAATGAAAATATGGAAATGATGCTCAAGCGCCTATTTTATAGATTTTTAAACTCTTTTAAGTTATTCCACATTTAAATAAGCTGTTTAAATTTATATCCACTTAACATTTTTCGTAGTAGAGCAATTAATAATTAATTGATTTATTAGTGATGTAACTAACATGACATTTGGTTTATGTATATTTATGACAAAAAAAAAATAGAAACTAGCAAACAAAATTGCAATGTATATTTAATATTCCTTATTTACGTAATAATAGTGTCTTGCAGCCATAAGTCAGTTGCACAGTGGATACTCGTCTTTAAAAAGCGATTTAGCGAGTCTGGAACGAGACGACATAATATTTTCTCCTCAAATGAGCTGAGTTCCCAGGCTATTGTAGGCCCGCCTTTTAAGGCGCGCACGCATACAGGCGGATCTCAAACCAGATTTCTTTGAGTTTGTTAGGTAAATGTGTCATCATTAGTTATTGTGTAGAATTTGTTTGATTTTGTATATTTATAATTCAGAATCGGATTATTCGCCATAAATATGATTGTTTCTTTGTACTTATTCTCATGTCTATATATGAAATTTGCTTAAATATATTTATAGTTTTTCCAAATATATCAACTTGTTAGTAAATTCGGTGTTTTCAAAAATCTTCGGGATCATAATATATATATTTGCAGTGAAATATTTAAGAAAAGCACGTGATTCCCGTTTTGTTTATGTATGTCGTAAAAACCGATTAAGTTATATTACCGTAATTTACTTTGCGCCGTGTTGGCTAGTCGCCTATGTCGTAATGTCGCGTTTGAAGGGACGGATGCGGACGCGTGCCGTGGAGACCGTCTTTGTCAGTCGGAGACAAACGTATGCCGTGGCACTCGATATCGTCTCCTAGAATACATATGAACTTTTAACCGCATTAAAAAATAGTAACTCAATTTTTGTAGAAATCGTGCTGAAATTATATATATTTTCTATTCAATTAAAATAACTTGCTTGATAGAAGAAAATGTAATAATAAGCTTGCTAAGATACCAGCTATAGACATCGTACGAGGATATAAAGCATAGACAGTTTAGTTTATCTAAGTTCTTCTCCCTTTCCTTCTTTAAATAAGAAAAATGTAGACTAAGTTAAGTTTTAAAGTTATTTATTTCTATAATTGCCGATTGAACTGGACAGCATGCGATCCGATCGGAACGTCCAAAACCGGTTAACTATTGTGGAATGGTAACAGAGACGATTAGGTTTCAATATGCATCAGTTACATGCAAATATCAACTAAAATTCCTGTTTACACCTTTCATTTTGCTATACCTCATTGTCGGATACAATGTGATGTGAATTGGTCGTATTAAAAAAAACTCATTTTAAGCTCATCCAGTGATGTAATATCTTTGTATAATACAACAACTGCGGCTCCTCGTCAGCAAAAACGAAAACTTGGGCTGTTAAGTATGGAATGTATAAATACATCAGAAGGCCCATGGCGACTAATAATTTATATCGCCTGTAGCAATAAAGCAGCGATCTGTTGGTATAAATTGCTACGCCTTGAGGACGCCGTGATCTTCCTTTAATTGGACTCGCTCTTTTTGGTACGGACCTGACAGCATATATAGTTTAAAATTTGCCATGTCATGTCAATTAAATTAATAATATTATGTTGAGAAGAACAGAAAAATAAATATAGAATGTTAATTGAAATTAAATTTGTATGACAACCCAAAAATAGTGCGTCGTATTCCTTGAAATAAAAAGCTGACTTTTTACTATTGGATTTAATATATATTACATCCATAGTTAAACAATAAAAAGCTCTTTAGTTAGTGTATTATTACAATTTTGTAATTTCGAAATTTTAAATACACCACGAGTGGACATGGCAGGTTTCGGCTTTCGGTTTCGGGCAGGTTTTGGTATAATATGGGACTGAGGAAACACGACGTATGTAACACATGGATTATTTTTGAACAGGTTCTGAGAAAACTATGTTAAATACATGATGGGATTCAGTGACCACATCACTCCCCGCGACAGGGGTGCATTCCGTCTAATTGGACGAACGCGCCTATTATGGTGCTGGCGGTCCGAACCACTTTCACTCAAAGCGAAATGTGATGAATGCTTCTTTTTGTAAATATTTTTAATACTCGTTAGTTCCTAAACGACGTCTGCAGTTATTTTTTAATTACTACAGAGAATTACTGCTCCCTGTCCTCGTACCACCTGATGAGAGGAGTGGAGCTTCACTTAAGCATCTTTAGCAAGATAGCTAGCTTCAGTTGTTGTAGACATTATCTGAGAAACTCATTACTTGATATATTACCTATGATCTCATATGGTTGGATCAATGTTATAGCGAGAAACGCATTATGTAGGAGATAAATATTTAGTTTGGCCATAAACACTGAACAATTGATAATAAAGAAAATATTACATTTGAGTTTGGATTCTTATATGAAAATTCATTATATTTTCTCATTTTAGCGCCAATCGATTGTCAAATATTTTTGTGATATTAAAATGGAATGGGGTGATAAAGAGAACTGTATCTCTGTTATTGCATTACATAACGTAAGTATGGAGCTAGATAGTAGGTATCTAGTCGAATGTTTGTGGATCGGGCTATTGATAGCTACAATGAAATCTCCTCTGTTTGTGACAGGAAAAGATCTGGGCGTTCTCGAAGTGTTCATGCGATAAACGAAATCAAGGTAGTAAGGATAAGAATGATAAGAATTAAGAATCTTGTCACAAAATAAAAGATTTTCTCTCGCGAGATGAAGTAGTACCTAGATAGAATCTAGGTGCTAATATCTCGCGCGTATTTTAATAGATGATTTAGGCCTATAAAAGACATCAGGTTATTACTTGATTTTTAATTAAAAAGAAAAAAATAGACTGGAAAAATCAAAACAACTATTTAAGCGGCATGCATCAGTAGGGCAAACAAGCAGAATGGCGGTGCTTATGCTCAAAGCTTAGAGCTTTAATTAGCTAAAGAAGTTTGATTAATAAACAGAGAACAATGGACGCAGTGATTTGGGTTTGGGTGCGTGTTACCTATTAAGGCATTCCAACTTCAGCACAGGTGTAATAAGATACCATTCTTGATAACCCTGTCAAGAATAGTTAAGCATTTTAATAACATTATGTATAAGAACCAATGGAATGGTCTTTTCAGTAAGACTCAGCGTCGGGTCCTAGAGCTCGATCCATCCAAGCTTGTTCAGAACGTTTCAGACTTCATCAAAGCTGTAAACTGGCCATTATTTTGTCTCGATCTAACTTCTTGCTCTCGACTACTTGATGTTTGCCACATAAATATTTGGTAAAAGTAGCAGTTTAGAATTTTCCCAAAAAGTTTTCTCAAAAGGGAAAAAGTGTGTGCTGCTATTGAGAACTGCCTCAACGTTTAAAGGTCTGCAATGCAGTCAATGGAGATCATTTTGAATAAGGATCATATATTTTTAATGTTTTTATAAATATGTATTGACTATATTACAGTAATAAATGTTACACGCAATAGAAAAGTAGATATTTCCATATAAATAAAATTGTTTCGGTATATTACGATGAAAGGGACAGTAATCTATTTAGTCTTTCTGAAATTTGATAAACATATATCTTACATTCCGGCTGGCTGCTATTCTGTTGATTAACTGTTTATATGTACTTAGATATTTCACCAAAGTAATAAATTATGTAATAAATTTACAGCAAAGTAAAACTCTTGAAATCTATTTCGTGTTACAATTTACCACTGTATTTTATAACGCAAACGGCATAAATTTAACGGTAAATGTAAAGGGAAACTCGTTACTAAGTTTATAGGCAGTTTAATTTAATTCTGTAAATGAAGTTCGAGAAACTTGTTTTCAGTTCAAAAGTTTATATACAAATTATAAGATAAATAACCATTTTATGGTAGCTGGCGATAACTTTTAAAATTGAATATACTATATATTGTATCTGTACATGTGTATTTAAATGTAGACATACAAATAAGTATAGAGAATAAACATATACACAGTCTGTTTTTGCCAGGTTTTAAAAAATATTGTTCCTTTATAATTTCTTTTGTTATTATTATTAATAAGCATGCAAATACAATTAATTGCCTAAACTATTACTTATAAAAGTATGCATTCATCTTTATGTTAATTTGCAATATCTGATTTTTAATGACTATGAAACCAATATATATTCAGTCATTTAATTATATTTTAATGTTAATATTATAATGATATTTCTGTTTTGACAGGTAATAAAAAGTACATCAATGATTAGTTGTTCACAAAATAAACACAGAAATACAGTTTTAAACAACTTTTCTCGCAAATGCAATTTAACACGCCGATAAATGCAAGACATAGCCATTGACGTCACATATCGTTTCGACCAATAGTGACGCGTTGTGTAAGTTCCAATTTCCCTCCCTTATTTTTTACTTTTTAAATAATATTTTTTGGGCTTAAATAATAACTAAATAAAAAAGATCCTTTTAAGTATAATATAAAATCAATAATGAATCCCGAAAAAAATATTTGAGACAAATTTATATTTTATGCATATTCCCTCTTCTGACGTATTGAGAATTTGGTAACCTGCTGCGCAGGTAAATAAAATACTATGTCCAATACAGAACTGTTCAAACATCACTAAGTAAGTTGCAACTATTAACTGACTAATTATTTTCTTCTATTTGGTTATAGTTTTCTGCTGGCGATGTACCACTTTCCGGATCGTTGGTGAAGTAATCAATTGCGATTTGCAGCGGAGCACAGAATCGCGTAGCAAGTTTTACACCTAGTTAGGCGCGTCCCGGCCCAGATGGCTATTGTACTATCTCCCTTGTTATGGTAAATAGCTGCCCCGAGGTCGAAGGCAGGCTTAACTTAGGATAGGGTTACCAGATTTACTACATTATTTGGGATATTCTCACGAAATCCACTTATACCAATAAATCATTATATTTTATGCTTCTTTTTACGTTTATACAAGTGTGAACTCACTGAAAGAGACAATGTTTTTTTTAATATAGGTGGGTCACACTTATTAGCAATAACAAATCTACTATAGGTTTAATAAAAGCTCGCATTCATCACACAAATATTGCTGATAGTTATATTGGTTTTTATGCACAAAAATTTAAATTACTCTTTCTAGTTCCATTCAAACGTCTAACGTTACTAAGCATTTGTTTTGCCACGAGTCCTACAAAATACAGAAACATGCAACCCACCCACATTAGTTCATTGTTAGTGCATCGAGATTATTATTGTTGCTTGTCCGAGGAGCTCATCGTTGTTTACAATGTTTAGTATTTTACATCATATAACATTTCTATATCAATTAGAATACGATACAAATAAAAATTTTATACAACAGATATAAAATTTGTATCCTAATTCCTTATGGAATAAATGTTTTTTTTTTAAAAGATAGTAAGTGATAAAGTACGTATCTGTAGTATAGTCAGACAATAACTAATATCATTGTCTTAAATTAAATTATTGCTCGCCATATTCCTTTGCAACAAATAATGAAGTAAATCTGATAATTTGTAAGCATTTACTTACTATTACTGACTATTGTGTGTGATTTGATGCTACATTTTGCGAGCATTTGTAACGTATTGCAATAAAAATGTGTATTAAAATTGCTTCATTGTCATATTCATGATATGACGAAGTTCTTGGCCAGATGTATAGACAAATTTTTTACATATCATAAATTTTACATATTACAAATCTTCGCTTTATTGTTATGCACAGATTAGGTACTAGTTATTTCGTAATACTTGCAACTATGTCAATTATAATGAGCAAATAGAAAATAGCACTGTATTTTCACAAAAATAATAAGTTTACTAAAGTACAACTACAAATAGACCAAATAATTTGCCAAAAAGTGATTAAAAACAGTGATCAAAGAAGACATCTGTAACTGTCGTCGTGGTGGATTTTACTTTCCAATATAATAAAAATTTTAAATAATATTTATTATTCTATCTTGATTTATATACCAAAGTTCTCGTTGAATCTATTTATCATTCATTTAACGTCTAGATACGAAAATACACGAGTAAGTAATCTCGTCTTGTAAAACATAAAACAACTGTGTGTTAACTCAATTGAATTTGGTAAGACATTGAACAATACGTATCGAAGGTGCAAGAACCGAGTGCTGTACGTGACTTTTTGGAATTCTTAAAATGCGTATAGAATCGGCGGCTTAAAGCGAAGCAGAGCAGGTAGCCTATTATACGTTTGAAGTGTTTATTGTAAGAGCAGTAAGCTCCACGTCCTACGGGTTTGATCGAAGTTTGGACCACGTTCATGTTGCTTGTAGTAACGATGATTTTCGTAGTGAAAATGTAAAGCTTAGTGTGACGGCCAGTGTATATGACGTATTCGCCCCAGTAGTTGTACAAACAACAGATAGGGAATCGGCGGTGACACTAGGTACGGTAAAATACACAGGATATTTTTTACTTTAGTTAATAATATACTAAGATATTGGTGTTAATGTTCGAAGTTATCTCAGATTTTCATGATATTTAGTACCGGGATACTGGAAAATATTTACTATAGAAACATTCGACATAACGCGGGCTACTCCTATTTTTTTAGTTTTCGTACTAGTTTTAGAACAACAGTACGAGATTATAAGGGAAGGAAAGTCATAAGTGAAATTAAAGCGTAGAACAATATGCAGTTTGAGGGTAATGCGACCTAGAAACTGTATAATGTCACTTACATCTTAATTACATTAAATATAAATGATAACCACACATGTGTATAAAATATAGAAAAATTTAAGGAAGAGGTGAATTCTGCTGACTTCTCTATATAGCAACTTATAAAACATTTCGATACACGTGCTCCTTTATCACATTAATAGAAGAATGTTAAACAATCATTACAGTATGTTTAAAAATTAATAAAAATTACCAAGGTATAACAATTTTTTTATTATTAAATATTACACATTAGGTACCTTAGGTATATGATTGAAAAGTTTCAGTTTAAGTAACTGCTCTGTTTCTGTAATTTACAATATAGTATTAATGTATGCACATACGTATGGTGGTATTATATAACATATTATTTATTCTGATTGTTAAAAACTCCCGTTTTGAATAACAATAACATTAATCGAAATAAACATGACTATCGACCGACTAAATCTCTCGGGCTAGCAAAGGTCACCGCGACAGATAGGCCACAATGCACTCGTGGACACTTCGCCTCCAATTACTGTAACGATACAACGCTCACGGGCGAAGGAGTTGTCAGCTGTTTTTAACATAACTAGCCATTAAGCTGCTTCAGGTTTAACTGACAATAAGAAAACTTTGACGAGAATGTACACCACCGTTTTACAAATCCGCACTAATGGTATATCTATATAAATAAATTCCACTTTTCGTTGTAATTTTATGACTCAAGAACGGGCTCACCTATCCAAACCAAATGTTTAGGCTTTGTTCTGACTATTTAGTTGTTCATTTATCACATTTTTGTGACAAATGAATTCAATAAATGACTGATAATTTTGTTAATGGGGATTGTGCTGTCAAATTGAAACTTTTTTCAGTGCTGACAGTATAAGTTGTTACTCGTATGTCATCCATGCGGTAATTTCATTTTGGACCTGTTTCGATTAAACCAAATTGTCAGCGATAATTATTGCTTTGTGTTTATATTTGTAAACATATTGTTGTACTCATACAAACGATGAGTCTTGAATTATTGAAATGTATGCTATGTATATGTGTATGTGTGTGTGTGTACTTTTCTCAAATTTTTATTCATGCTCAAAATGAAAAAACAATTTCTTTGAATAAATGAATTTGATAAGTTAGGGAAGCACTTACTTAAAAGTATAAAAATGAAAACTTATCCTCATGATTAAACCTATATAGTTCTTAGAATTTAGGCATAAGGCTTTTTTTTTGTTCCCCTGAGGAGAATGCATTAAGTTGCATACCCTGGCTGTGGCGAGCCGGCGGTTATGTGGGGCTCTCCTCCCCAGAAGGGGAAGGCCTACCCACTAAAAACCTCAGGGATGGCCTTCCTCAGGCATGCAGGGAGTCCCCGGGAACGCCAAGCTACTCCCGGGAACTCCCAGCCTCCAGGCTACAATACTTCCCCCGATCTCCACCACCGTAGGCATAAGGCTGAGTTTAGACGGTAAGTCACGCTGGTCAGACCGTTCTGGTCGGTGTGGAGTCTGACATAGTTACAGTAAAACTTGCCGTTGCGGTGGTATCCTGGGCACATTTCGTGCTCCTCGTGAGGATTCTCATCCTGTCACTTCTGAGAGAAAAAAAAAGAAAATTTTACTAACTAAATCAACCTTATTCAGTAAATAGTAACGTTGCTGACTTTGCGTTCAATTTTTTTCTCATCTAAGATTAATCCCACATTTTTTCTATGTAGATATCTTTTGTTTTTCTCTATATACAGTACAAAATCGCTACTACTGTCTATTCGGTTAGTTTTAAACTACTCAACGAATTTTTAAAGGTAAAGATAATTGTTAATAAAAGCATTAATTATTTCAATTTGATTGTTATTTTTAACAACTATATGGTAAAACCACAGAACAATATTATATATAATTTATAGAATTTTTTTAATTCATAGAAATATGTTTTATAGTAAAAATAAAACTAATCTATCAACATCTCGGAGTGAATAAATAATATAAAACCCCATATCCTGCATTAGTGAGGATAAGTTTATGCACTTACGTCATCCCGGAGTACGTAAACACCCAAAATAAATATGGAGGAGATATCAAGGACTCTTATCAGATAATGCCTGTGGCTGTGGGCTGTTTATGTCGTTAGTTCGCTAAAAATACTTTTGAAACATCATGGTTTGATATCAAAACACTATGTTGTATTATATCCATTCATATAGGCTGTGGGTGGGTTTAATAGAAATTGTATATAAAAGTATGAAATTGCCTGTTTGTACGGAAGATTTAAAACCAATTTCGCTTATTCGAACAGAAAGAATAGAATATGCTGACAAATAAAACCGCAGTATTTATTTAGACTTTTTTTACCTTAAAATAACCTAATTTTAAGGAGTGCATTTAAAAAGTTATAATTTATGAAATACGAACGAAAAAACGGCAACTTAAGTTCATAGTTAAATATTGATTATTTTACGAATGATTGTTGAAAATCCTATCTATTTATCTAATCTAGTTGAATTAATCTAGATCATGTCAGCATTTTCAACATCACTTTAATTCAATACGTAATTTAATTAAGATATATACCGACACAATAGTCAAAAGTATGAACTAGAAAAATAATATATAATTTAAAAAAGTAAAGTTATTATATAATTATATTAGTGTACGCGGGCAACATCCTCGCTTTCATATTTAAGAATTTAGTAATAGCTCCGTGAATTATTGCCAGAGGCAATATTATGGAGATGTGCCTCCAAGTGGATTTATATCGTTATTGATTGGGATTGGTGGAATATATTATTTATTCATGTTATTTGTTTCTTACTACAAATTTTTATATTTCCTTCCGTACGTTAGAAATTTTTTAAAGGTTCATTGTAAGTGAATTTACAAACAATAAACTTCTGTTGCTAAGTAGTTTATACGTCAGTTTTAAGGTATTGTCATCTCTGAGGTTGCATTTGTGCCTCGGTTATGACTTTTAATAAATATTGCTACCAAAATATTTATATATGTGTGATTAATATATGTACGTAACCCATGTAGTACTAACTTAAGACTAAGCTATTATGTGTAAGTAGTATGTAAAAGGAAGCCAATATATTTTTGAAGTTTTAGTTGTGTTATAATGAGAGCATTACTTGTGATTCTGAATACTTCTCTACATTTTTAATATAAATACAAAAAAAAAAACTGATTTTATTTCAAGTAAAATTATCTAAAGATTAATAAAGACATATATGTATAACTTATTGTAAGCACTTCGTCAGTAAATATTTAGCAAAGAGATCGAATCTCTACATATTTAAAATATAAATAATATTTATTATTATTATATAATATTATAATAATACTATTTATAAGATGAGTTTGCTGTTCAATATCATTAGAATCTTGATATAGAACCGTCTCATATTTCTGTATTATTCATTGATGAAATGCTGAATCGCTTCGAAGAAAATAGTATTTGGTTTCACTGTTTTATATCCTGATATAAAACATCTATCAATACATCTACTTAGTTCATTGAATGGTAAACTAAATATAAAATATGTATTGATTTGCTTATTAATCATCTTAGTGTCTGGTTGCTAAACAAAACTAAGCAATATGTAGAACCTCGAATGGGTTCGTGACTGTACTTCATTGCTTATTAATAAAAAAATACAAGTTACTCTAAAGCGTAATTACTATCTTGCAATGATTTTGATCTCTTTCATTCAAATAGCGAGGGTTATTGAAACAATTCGAAAGGCACTTTTATATTTTAGGAGCAGGTTTTTTTTTAAACAAGCGGCTGTCTTACCAAAGATTGTATTACTTTTAGATCGCTGTTGCATTCATTCACCACTAGGCAAGCATGTCTTCTAAGACGTGTAGGAACTAACCAACAACTATCGACAAAGCTGTTACGCTTGGTTTACGTGCGAGCATAAATAATAAGTACATATGTATTAGAGAAATTTGTATATATTATTACTAAGTATTATGCTGTGAGACATTTACAATGTCTCATTTCTTATGTTTAATATTCTGAAATTAAGATTCGGGAATTCGAAAAATTTGTTTAAACCATAGAACATGTTCACTGCAGCGCACATTTTTGAAACTTAACGTTTGCTTCATAGGGAGAAGTTGACATATGCACCTCGTCCCTCGGAATTCCAAATTTGAACTCCTTACCAGGAAACCAGACATCTGCGGCCAGACTAACAGAGTGAGACAAGTGCACTGTATTGCACTCACATTGGTTCTTTTTGTTATTTCGTGAAGGTCGATATCCTTCAATAACCCTCCTACGTTCGGTATTGCCGATTAAATAGGTTGGTGTAGAATTTTTTATAAATTATCGAAAATTATTTATGTAAAGACTAGATTAAGAACCTTCAGAATTTGTTATTTGTTCCTTACGAATAGGCTTTCACAATTTCCGAACAAGTATAGTCAGTATTTTTCCTTAAGCACTCATAAATTGGTTTTGATGTCAATAAGTGTCTGTCAAGGCTAATAGTGAATATAGATTATCATAATTTTTGACATACAAATTAGCCTTAAAGAAGCTTGGTCTGTTCAATAAATCGAGGTGGTATTTCGCACCAGCTCACTGCCAGCAATTTTATAAGGCTCGGGTTAAGCCACATATGGATTACTCATCTTTAAGCAGAAATTTCTTCTGGACCGCATTTAACGCAGATCGACACGAATCGTCCACTTACCGCAGCGTAGAGATATAGTCACGTTATGGATCCTCTATCGCATGTATTACGGGAAGTGTGCCAAGGAATTATTTAGATTGATCACTGCCGCTTGTGTCCGCCATCCTTATACGCGATAAATCGTTCACTCTCATGACCTTGACGATGGTTGTCAGTTCGCGTCAAGCCTTTTTTCCAGGAATTTTCTGGCTCGCAAATGAATTATCGCCTGCAACATTTTCGACAGATGGGATATCCAAACCTCGAGGCTTGGATATTGATATTATGATATTGATTCTCTGATATTATGGGTGTCTATGGGCAGCAGTAATCGCTTAGGTGATCTATTTGCACCTTTATAGCATAAAAAAGCCTTACAGATATTTCTCCACAAGGAAAAATAATCCGGCTAAAGGCGAAGTAGTTACGATTGCGAGTGCATACGTTATACGCGTATAATTCGGTGCTGCATTTAAGTGCAAGCTAAAAACAGAAACTTCCTAGGTACTTGTTGATTTGTAGGTCACGTAGTATGTAGTACTTGCTCAGTTTTCTGTGCCGTCAGCAACATTACAAGTATTGTTTCCTATTATGGTCCAATAGAGTGGAGTGGAATAAACATCGTCATCGTATTTTGTAACTGGTGAATTAGTTGAAGTTATTTTTCCATAGTATTTACATGTATTTCCATGATTAGATAATAAACACAGAAACTAAACATCTTTCTGAATTTAAATCCTATATATTTGATGTTACAATATTTTAATTATTTAACCTGATTTTTGAATACTTTCTGCATTTCTGTCACGAGATAACTGAAAAATGGAGATGGATGTTAAGGAGTGAACCGAAAAATCTTATTTAATACTTAACTTCTGTCTTCTCATGTTTAAATAAGTTGCGTTGCATGGAGACTGACACCATTTTGTTTTTGGTTATGGCAAACTTTGTCTGCGCTTTTAATTGATTTATTGAATTATAAAGGTAATGGTGAGTTGCAAAAATGATTACTATTGAAATATATACCTTTATAGTATCATAGGGATGGCAATACTACCTGTGCCTTTTTAAATCTTCATTAACTGCCGCGTAAAAATGGTGCCCTTAAGGGAGTCGGAATCCAATTTGTATATGACAAGTTGAATAAGAATTTGAACTTGATAGGTCTGAGGTATTGGATTACTTTCTTTGGTGCTTTGAAAAAGATAAATCTTTGTTAAACAAAGATTTATCTTTTTTAAAGAGCAGTGTAGGACTTTTTAATGTTTTGTTTTTATCGAGATTAAAGTACAATTAATCATACATGATACTCCTAAAAGAAGTAACTTCTTAGGATACGTCTACGGAAAGCATCTGTAACACTTTTTTTTCACTGATTTTAAGTACTATTAAAGACACTTTTTTATTCATGTTGATTAAATTCACATTTACAATTGTATCTTGCATTGGTTATGTTTACGTCGAATTGTTACTTTGACATTGACAGTTCTATAGGTGGGCCGCTTATCATGATCCTAACACCATTATCTATGGGCAAATTAGGCAACCAAATCTAGCCAAGGTCGTCTCCACCCACAGTGAGTCCATGACTATGATAATGTAGCATTTTATGATATGTAACAGGGCAAAAAGGTACCGGGAGATTGTTATAGTCCGGCCTACAAATTTATGTAAGGAAATATATAAAATACAAAAGCCTTGAAGAGAATTATATAAACCTTAAGGAGAATACTTACTGCAATCTATTAAAAGAAGAGTTAAAATCGAGTGTCTGGACCCAGTCTCAAGGAAGGTATTCAGTACTAACCACCGGGGGATGGGAATTTAGCATTAGAATACATATTATTTCTTAGATTTTAGAATTACCATAATAAATAGTTTTACTATTGTTGTTAACTATTGTTGTTAAATATCCTTGCCGAGATTGGTCAAACAGCACCAGAACCAACCTGCCCTTGTCACTCAACTCATCAAAATTTGTTATTTTAAGTATATATAATAAAGTTATTTATTTTAATTGGTTATTTTGATTTTTAATTTAGTGTTATAAAAAAAATAATATTTAAAGTGTTAAAGTTGATAATTAAATCAGTAATTTTGTTGTTTTGTATTATTTGTGTTTTCTTTATAACTTTAGTTGGTGAGTAAGAGTAATATTACATTACACATCTTATAATATTATTCAGCTAAAATGAACAAGACTATTAAGTAAGAAGTACCGATAATGATTAGTTTGAAGAGGTACCATTAAGAGCGAATTTCCGCTGATTTGAGCGAAAGATATGGAGTGGCATTGTGGATCTCATTAAGTACAGTTACGGGATGGTAACGGTCGTGTCTCGTCCACACAAGCGACCACTTCGGCTTGCCTAGATTGATTCACTGTGGATTTGTATTTAGGATTGTTTGGTTACTTTGCTCGTAATGTTCACAAGTTATTTGAAAAAATAACCTATTAATATTTATAGCCCGTCAATATTTTGTACGTGCGGAACTTCCGGTTCACTCCGTATTACGATGATTTTTATTTTTAAATCAAATGTAATGTCAAAAGTATACAAATGGATTGATATGATGATAAAAATATATATTAAAAACTCATACAAAGATATTAAAGTTCACTCATAGTGATCAATAGTTTATTATTATGTCCTATCATATCAAAGTAATTTCTCTCTTTCGGTCTATATGACTCGCTATTTCCGTCCCATCAAGAAATATTTAGTTAACAAACGTGTCTATAAAAAAAGCATTTGAATAAGCAGACAATACCATAGAGAGATGTCATGTGCTTAGACAATTCCGGAGGCGAAAATAGTAAGTTTCCAGAATGTTATGTCAGGTTTACATGTAAATATAAATTTCACCATGTGTCTTAAATATATATTAAGGCAAAACGTAGTCCCTTGCGTCAAATTACGACAACATGAACACATCCTCATCTTACTTTCTAAAATCTTGTAAGACCCTCCATTATATTCTTCAGGGTAAGTTTTGGATATATTGAAGGATATCTTGGGATAGAATGTAATTGTAAATGGCGCTTTAAGTCTGATAATATTATTATGCACCCACACGTTTATAGTTATTGCAAAAAATCTTTTACTTTGAAATATGTACAGTTATGGAATAGCCCCCGCACATTAGGCACTCGAAAACCATAACAATTTTAAGAAGTAAATTATAGAACAATCCATTTCTTAGTTTGTTGTCATTATATTTAATAACATGTGATATGTTTGATGTATAATAGTGTTGGTAATAAATAATGGTACACTGATATTTCCTTTACAATTTCATGAAGAAGCTTGTCTGGAAAAAAATGCTCCTAACGATAAAATTACATTTACTACGAAAGTATTGTATTTTCTTTAATATTTATGTTGTATTTTTTTTGTTGTGTGTAATAAATAATTTATTTATCTATTTAGCTAAATTATGAAACATATACCATCCTTTGAACACAACTTACAAGGGGAAGTTCATAATGACATATAAACCACAACAGCGCATTTCATTAACTAACAAGATAGTATAAAAAATATATTAAAAAAGCTTGTTTTTAAAAAGGTTTTTTTTCTTTAATTTTATTTTCTAGTTATTCTTGGCAAGCTCTTTTATTTGATACCCATATTGTAGGAGTGCATTAAAAATAATTGGTCCGCCATATTGGATACGCCGCCATGTTGGATTTAGAATGACGTCACATTATTTTTTTCTAGTTATTCTTGGCAAGCCCTTTTATTTGATACCCATATTGTAGGAGTGCATTAAAAATAATTGGTCCGCCATATTGGATACGCCGCCATGTTGGATTTAGAATGACGTCACATTATTTTTCTAGTTATTCTTGGCAAGCCCTTTTATTTGATACCCATATTGTAGGAGTGCATTAAAAATAATTGGTCCGCCATATTGGATACGCCGCCATGTTGGATTTAGAATGACGTCACACAGTTAATCATGCATTGTCATCCGAACTAAACGTGTATACCAAATTTCAGCTCAATCGGAAACCGGGAAGTGGATCAAATTTAAGTTGCAAGATTTGATTACAGAACGACAGACAACGGGACAGGTGAAACTAAATAAAAGCTTGTAAAATAAGTAGATGGCGTATACTCTTATACACCTCTTTGTTATATACGTCAACTTTATACACTTACAAATAGGATTCTTCTAATAATGAATTCGGTCAGTGCGTGTAAACAACATTGCAGCAGAGCTCGCCCAGTCCCCGTATAGATCGCTCGTTTTACGTAACTGTGCTTTAATGGAGCATAGTTTTTCCTAGCATCGAGGTACATCTATAATTAATGCCGAGTGCACGTATAAAGTCGACGGACCGTTACCACTGGGGCAATCTCATTCAGATGTTTCGCATTTGCTTCTAAAGTGTCACAGCTGTTGCGGCAGTACTGGTTCCTTTTTTTATTTCATTTACTTTTTTACGTATTTATGTACAATTGATAATTAAATAATTTAAACCTCTACATTACAATAAAAAAATTAAAAAATATGTTATACTTCACATCTATAAAGATTATATTAAGCATCACTCTTATAATTATGATCATGATAAGTTAAAATAAACCATTTCAACAAGTGATAATAAACGATTTGGTACCAACTTCAATAACAAATATGTATAGGTATGATTTAAAATTAAAATCCATTCCTGGGTCCTTTCCTTGGAAAATTCAGTAACATGAGCCATTGCGTTTAACATATTAAAAAATTATATAAAAATCTGTACGTCTGTAGAAAATGGTCCGATTATTATTTGAAAAAATAAATTCTAGAAATTTCTTTATATTTCGCGGAAATATCGAATAACATTTTAATACTGTTGGAATTTCTTTACAAAAATGAAAATAAATGAAGCCGCGATAAAAATTGTGGCGTTTACGACTTGTTGCAGTATGAGTAAGAGAAGAACAAGTGGTTTAAGCGTTTTCAATGTTGGAATTAAGATGTCAATGATTACTTACTTCGTTCTTCTTTTCCAAGTTATGATTAAATAAGTTTGGAAATAGTGGAGCGAGATCAGCATATCAATAGTTACAACATAACGAAAGAACTGGAAATTCCTAACACAAAACAGTTTTGATCCATTTATAAAAGCTAAGTACACTATAAAGCACGATATTTAGGTGTCACATGAACTAATTGAAGGAAATCTAAAAAAAACTATATCGTAAATCAGATGATTCTTTATTGGACGTAATGAAATCTGTTTTTTAAGAGACAATCACGTGCTATAAGAACGCGCATAAAAACTCGTGGTCATACTGTGTATTTGGTAGCATTTGAAGAGCATTGTTCATTACGAGCTTTTATCGCCAGGCTGAACCATCGATTTAAATATATTCAAGCAACAACTGATGACATTAAAGCAAGAAATTGAGATAGAGAGAAAGCAAGCAGAACTCGTCAATATAAAGGATTTGCTCTTTCAGCGCTTTAACGCTAGACTAGGGAGGTGTTAATGCATTCGCCAACTCAAACCCTAATAGCTATCATGAAAGCGATGCCTGGTCCTGCGTCGTTAGCATCCAACGCCTTTTTTATATAAATACTAGCAGCCAGCCCCGGCATCGCACGGGTATTATTTACGTGGGGTCATTAAAAAAAAGTAAAATGAAGGAGGCCTACATCGTTTATTATTATTATTGTGACATTTTTCAAATAGAATGTGCAAATTGAATAATACAAAAAATGATATAATGGTATTCCAAAGTATAATTAAAAGAGGTTTTATAGCGATAGCATTAATATATATTTTAGAAAAGGAAAAAGCAGTTATTTTGACATAATAATTGTTAGATAAATGTTGTCGGGATATTTTTTGTTCATAATTATATATTCTGCAAAGACTAAGTACATTGTTTTGTTACCTAAAAATGAATAGTTTGGGCAGCGCACGTTATGTAAGAAAGTTTTTTAGTAATTTTTTCATACCTTGGGTTACTGGATTATTGGAGTTCTAGTATGGATCCCAAACTTTTTGAAAATTTAATATAGCCTATGTTCACCGAAGATAGTCTAGCTTCCCAACAGTAATTTTGCAAATTAGTCAAGTAGTTTCGGAGCTTATTTAATCCACACAAACAAAGAAAAAACAATCAAATCTTTCCTCTTTATTATATTAGTATTGTTTACATATGAGTGTAATTAATAGAAACGTGATTTATTTCGCGATATTTCAGGTTAAGGCCATACGAGCTATGTGCTTATGAGGCAGATTGCGTGCTTTATGTTAGCTACTAAATTATGCTCGTAAGTAATGTTCATGACATCACGCTAAATATGATAAGTAATTAAGTAATAAAATGTTGAAATAAAGTACAGGACAGTATGTAATGCCTGCAATTGGTTATTTTCAATTTACGCATAGATTTCAGCGAGACGGAGTTTGGTGGTGGTGGTGGTGGTTTGATGGTGATCGATTCAGTTCAAATGTTGACTCTATGCAATAAAAATATACCTAGTATAATATACAATATATAGATTTATATACATACTGTATTTTTAATATATATATATTTGTATATGTATTTTTATACATATTTATTAATGTACTTTTATCGCAGTTCATTACTTACAAGAAAAAGTGTTTAATCTACAGTTTTTATGTGTATCTAACGAAACTTGTACAAAATTATTACTAACTTTATCGAATAAGTTGTATTTGACTTGTTGTAACAACGTTTTTCGATTTTGGAATGTTTTCAGTTAAATATATTAACAAAATCACAAATAATGATCACTCTTTTTCAATTTGTATACAACAAATTTAATAAATTTCGTGAAAAGTATGTGAACTTTACATTTACACTTATTTTGTATTTAAAAACAATTTGAATACGCTATGTAACTAATATTTTGTAACATAGACGATGTTATTTATATATTTCAATTCTTGTGTCTCTCTTGTGTTTCCTATAAAATCTAAAAAATAATTTTATATTTTATTTAAGTGTACTCAATAATTGTACATATTAATGATAACGTATATTATCTATTTAACTATTTGAATGTGGACTATTAGAAATAACGATAAATAAAATGTAATAAAATAAGATTACAGATGTTAGTATATGTTCGTGGAAGAGGTTAGCGCGGCCTATTTCAAATTGTTTGTCTCGAATCAAGATTAGGATACGCGTGCGAGTGGATGCTAAACGTCCCGGCTGTCACTGGCAGGTGTGAGAGACAGTTTTATGGCGGCTGCCACGGAATGTGCGTGGGCGCAGGGCTTTTTCTTTGTCATGGTTTGGCGATTTCTCTCGCGCTTCTCGGAAAGGTGCTAACTTTGTCACATGCGCTTTTAATGTTTAGCTTATGACGGCGCGTACGCAATTGACCACTGACAATGTTGACAGAAGAGACTGAAAATTTTTTGCTTTCTTCGTTGTATCTATATTAGTCTATTAATTTTATTTTTGCGTAGAGACTATAGAGTTTTGTAGCTATTATGATAGTATGTTTGTATAATGAATAAATTAGAAAGATACAAAATTATTTCTAAAATTATATAAATTAAAGTGTTTGATCTATAGTTAGAAAGAGATAACTTTATTTGTAAAATTATATGAATTATAATGTTTGCTCTATAGTTAAAAATATACAACATTACTAGCTGGTGCCCGCGACTTCATCTGCGCAACATTACTATTTCGAGTAGCTTATGTTAGCGTTTCGTATATCTTTATGAATTGTAGCCTATGTGTTATATGATGTTTAAGCTATATTATTGTGAAGTGTTATTATATTAAATCCATTCCGTGGTTTTTACGTGATTAGTCCTTCACGCATTCTTCGATACAAACTTTCGCGTTTAATATTAATAGGTATTTGTAAAATTATATTAATTATTTTTTTTGTTCTATAGCTTTATACATTAATTTGAAAACAACAAGAATATTTTAATATGATTATGGATAATCACAGTTTTAAGTTTGAAACTTTATATACCACTTTCATAAATATTTTTTACACATTGCTCGCCGTATAAGTATGACAAGCCGCACGGTTTTGGTTCCGTTTCGAGAATTAAGCACGCGAATTATCGTATTATAAATGAACACCGTGAATTCCTGGACACAGCAGCAAAGCCTTACTGATGTCGTAATATATATAGTTATTGTAATAACCAATATACATCTATTAACCCAAATATAAAACAGTAAAATCATGTAAAACTATAATAAAAAATGTAATTAAGGTATCAAAAAAAAATATTAGTCTTAATAATTGTTTTATTCTTATATAATATAATAAAGAATCTAATATAGTAAAAATTTGTGTCATAAAGAATATTAGAAGTCATAATATTTTTATTTATCTACAAATAAAATATAATTTTTGTTTGTGTCCATGTTTCTGATTTCTGATAAAAAATAGACTGAAAACAGTTGCGATACATAAATATTTTATTGCGAGTGCATAAAAAGTAATAATATGTCTGCGCGCCGACAGCGCAGTTTATCCGTGCCATCATTTTCAACAATCGAACGATTTATCTCCTCAATTCAAAAACTTTCGCAAAGAGAATTTAATTGGAATCTTTTTATAAAATTAACGCCACCAACATATACAATCTGATGAGACTTGCAATTCGTTCGATCTTTATAAGGAAGAGGCTTGCGTTAATGAAAGCACCTCCGGCGTGATGTATGGTGTCGTTCGAGCAAGAAAGCGATCGACGAACGCCAACAAAGAATTCCAAGTACAAAATAAATTCTCTTCTTAAGAGAGCTTAATCCCTTTGAGGTAAACGTAACGAGTTGTGTCTGGTACACGAAAATTGTTGTTTTTCTCCGACGGCTGTTTCTGTTAACTTTATTTTCAATCGTGTAGCCCTCCGTCATGACTTCATTGTTCACATGAAGCCCCACTATTTACTACGCCCGTGTCTTAACTATTTCTGGTTTACAAAGCTATCTCCGAACGCAACATGGCGAGCTCGTTAATTAGTTCCGAACGTTAATAAAGCAATTCCATAGCTTATAATTGATCGTGTCATTATGTTTAGTCGTGTACACTGTCGTGTGCCATTGAGACTGAAGTTTCACATTCGAATAATGGACAGCATTCCACGATACATAGAAGTATATATAGATTTCTATTTAGTTCCGGTAATATATCGGAACATTATTACTAGAATATTGCATTAAGGTTCTAAGTGTACTTACAGTAAATTAACTTCAAATAATAAACGAACGCTGTTTCATATAATGCTGACCGAAAGTGCAGAACAAAGAATGTGTTAATAAAGAGCGACAATGAATCCCGCTGTGGATTCCCCTAGTCAGGAATGGGAAGTGAGTGGCATGAAGGAGCACAATAGCACTTTGGGGCAGCCGTCCACATAAATTGTTTACTAGACTGACAGCTAGTAAATGAATACCATTTTGATTACGTAGTATCACCCTCTATACCGAAATGAGGGTAAATAATGACTTATTTTATTTAATCTGTATAAACACAACTGTTATGTTACATATACCAAATTATATTTCAGTTCTGAAAGTTACAAAACATGACATATAAAATACACACAAATATATGTATGCGTAAATGCATATATACGAACATGTACAATATATACTATGTATAAAAATGATTTGGAATATGTTAAGATTTGTGAACTATGCAATGCAATTATCACCGGGGCGAAACGTAAAGAATATAATTAAGATGTTGCTGGTAACCCTAAATATGTTTTTTGAATGATATTTAAAATATTATGATGATCAAAAGAAATATTGACAGGTCTTAGAAAAATAACAAAGAAATAAAATTTGCATACTAAAGTGGTTCTAAATTGAGAATGTAGAATATTAGTCACTATTCCAACTATTTATATGAACTAAATAAAACAGTTTTAAACAGTCGATAAACATTTGGTGTTTACTCATTTGCATTTCCTTTGTTCTAGGTAAGTGTTTCAAGGGTTGGTTGTGACGCCATAGTTATTTATCCTTGGTCGACCCACGTGGCAAGTATGGGTAAGTATCGATATTAATATTCATATGGCATAGTTTACATTCGACTGGTGCGACGAGTACTCGTTTTAAGTAGGTATTTATGTTATTTCTTAGGTGTACTGTAGAATTGAAGCCATCGAATACAGGTAACAAAATACTGTGTTTATGATTCTTGTGTAGATGCTAATTGGCTTTAAGATTTAAATTAAGGGAACAATAAATTAAGAGATATTATTGTATTGTTGCTGTTACGAATAAAAAAGGGTCGAAGTTACTACTGTACTGTTCTCTAGGTAAGGTGCTACTGGCCATGGCCACACAGGAGTAATTGAATCGCTTGGGATTCGAATCCTCGACGTATCAACGTGTTTTTCATTATTTGAATTCGATATGTGCATTTATCTGAAGCTTCTATGGCGAAGGAAGTGAAACAATCTGTATAAAGTTAGGAAACAAATTAAAGGTGTTTGTCTCGCTCAATTATCACAGAATCAATGTGGTTGATTCAGTTCTATTCACCTTAATTTTGTTAGAGTAGGATCGTGCCGTAGGAAGGTTATAAAGCATATTTATTTTTAAAAAATGGTGAAGAATCTTGCATTTTATCTTTTTTCAACTCCGTAGGTTAGTCGTTGAGGAAATCGTGCATTTCACACATATTAGGTTTTATTTTGTTAGGTTTTATTCCTTATATTAATATAATTGGTGAGAGGGATGAGTCCCTCACACAAGCCTCGAATTTGTTAGTTAAAGCTGTATTACTTTAACAATGTTAAACTAATTCATACATTTTACCGTTCGATTGATAAACTATTATTCTAAATATTATAATTTCGCTTTTTTATGTAACTAATTTAGCTTATATAGTAATACACGCATTTTATTGTACAAATTCCTTTCATGCGCTTTCACTGTCGCAAATAATTATTAGTACAGGGTGAATGCTGCACGATCGTTGGGCCCACTATGTATCTTAATATTTAAATTTAAATAAGCTCTACACTCTAGGATCGCAAATCGCCGCGAACAGAGGAATAGTTCCCAGAAATACAATACACATTACGGGGGAAATTTATACAATAATTTACAATTTCTTTCCCCTTCACTTTTAATTTTAACATCCGACGCTTTGTTTGTATGCCAAATGGAGTTCCTAGCACCTGGCGATTAACTTAGAATGACCAGCACAGCTAATATAAAACAAAACAATTAGAAAGAACAACACAATATAAATTATAATAATATTATTTCTGATACATAATATACGATATATACATATTTGTAATATTATAAAAGTAATCAAAAATTAAAAGCGACGAACTAATGAAAAAAAAAAACAATTTTATTAAAATATGCCACGTGACGATAGCATAAGTCAAATTCATGGAAGCGCATGGATTTCTTTTACGCTTTACGCAAGATACAAATATATGGCGGAACACAATTTTGAAGCTTACCAAGGAATATATTTTTTCTCAAATTTATTTTCTACCTACTAAATACGATATTTTTTGGTATTTTAATAAAATTGCCGAAAACGGCGAAAAGTAAATTACTACTGCATCTAGATATATACACGTTGAACTCTCTTTAATTCTTTATAGGGAATGTTTCAAATAAACAACCACTGGATTTATCTAGCACAAACGTACGACCGATTACTGTTGAAATATGAGATCTGAAACCCTTGTGTATCTGTACAAAGTGATTTCACTAATTCACATTTCTCCTCAGCATAAATAGTATTGTGTGGAAATATCGGATTGCTGATCATAGTTTAAATATAATTTACAGCTCTTAGTGTTAACGAAATAAAGATCATAAGTGGTGAGCATCGTGGCTCAGAAATAACATTCTTTCATTGTAACACTATACTTCCGATGTCTGGCTCTGCTTTGGAATACAGGGGTTATACACAATAGACTTGCCATTGCACCATGAAAAGTGTTTCTTAATTCAAAATATTCTGATTCACTGATTTCAGTTTTGCGTCAATAGCACATTGTATAACAATAGGCGATAAACAGTTTTACGGTTACATGTTAACATTTAAGGAAGTTACTTGCCGTCTTTAAAGGAAAAGTTGGTTGAAGTGTTTTCTGAATGATAGAAAGTCACCAATATTGTTTTCAAATGATAAAGTCATTTGTCAGTCTTGTAATGATAAAAAAATCGAACTTCAAAGTTGATGTAGTACCTCAGGTAATAGTTAGATAGGTTGCCGCATCAGTAAGCATGTGGAACATTATGTGCTCTACATATAAAGTTTATCGACTGTAATACGTATGTATGTACGTTACCAAATATAATTTATCACGTTATTGACTTAAACTTTTATTGTAAATTTGTTATTCCTAATATGCACAGAGTGAAAATATTTATAGAACAGAGTTTTATATTATTTTATAAAAGTGGCGTTGTTGTTAAATTTGAGCTTAAATTAAAATTTATAATACATATTTGTTTTTTGTAACTATAAAATGTTAAATTTTCGTACATTATGTGGTCTAATGTAATAACACATCATGAAATTATTGACAGTGAATTATTTTCTATATATTAGACAAGTCACAATTCATTAACTATTTAATCAAATCTGATAACAACCAGTAAACAACCTCAAAACTACTCGCTTTCCCACCTTAAGTATAATAATAGCAACATTGCTGATAACGAAAGCAATAGGTCGTGCATTACATTTAAAGTTAATTTATATAATGCACTCAGAAATAAATTTAATGAACATAAATAATTCAGTGAGTTGCCGTGTCCTAAATGAATAGTAACATAATTTGACATTGTTTATATCAGACGGCAGTGTCGCAGGCCATGCATATTTTGATTGACTTGCGTGGGCTATCGATTTATTTATCTAGCAGTATTGAATTATCTGTGCTTTAGCGAACATTTCTAAAGGCCGGCAACGCGCTGATGATACCTCTGGTGTTGTTTGTGCTATGGGCATTGTCTATCTAAACAGTGTCATTTGTTGTCTGTCATTTTAACGTTATTACTGTGAATAACTATTACAGTTATGTTACTTTCGTGGCACGTCGAGGTAGATCGCTTTGTTAAATCAATATGACCACAGCTGCACTGGGTACGGTGACTTTAATTTTTATGTCACAAATTGGCACTCCAACATACTACCACACTACCTTTGCTTCCTATGCCCTATATAAACTGTTTTCGTTGTTCAATTCTATAGATTGACATACTGTAACCAGTTACCATAAGGACACACATATTCAGTATCATTTGGAATGTTTATTTTTACACAAAGCTTTTCATTACTTCTCACACCTCTAGATGTTTACCTTTATTGTAAAAGCTTTAGGTAAATGTAAATATGAAATCGAAACGAGAAAAACAAACGATAGTTCGAACTTGTTTAAAATTCTCGATTATCGCTAACCACTGATGCTGAAAGTCTCGCTCTACCCCGCACTCAACGTGTTAGGGTACTAGCTAACATGTTTTATTTTATATAAATCGACTTGTTTTTGTATATCTCTTTAGTATACAGCAAGGCGGTCAATGATCGTACTGAAAATTTCACAAGTGGTTACTGCTAAATGTTTTTGTTGGCCTATTCGTTACGCACGATTATTTACGTTGCACAGTCAGATGGTAGTGCTCATGATTCATCCATAGATATACAAAAGGCCAATGAAATATTTAAGACGAGATAATTGTTATTGTATTGAAATATTTTTGTGGTTTTCTTCTATTGGTATCAATAGATTAACAATAGGTAGAGAAACCTTTTATTTTTTTTTCTAGATAATTTTTGTTTATTGAATAAACATACATACTGAATTTTTTTTTGTAATAAGATGTGATGTATTTTCTAATTTATTGTACATTTATGTTATTTTTTTTTGTATATTTATTTTATATTAACTTTTGGAAGGATTGAATTAAAACTGTTTGAAGTTTGTGCCATAGTACTACTCTATAACAATGCAGATTCAAAGTCAGATTATTAATTCATATTTACTAGACCGTACAGATTGAGTTGTGGAGATTAAAATAAAATGTGCGACATTCTGGCGCGTTTCTACCTCTGTGGCTGCTGAAGCGCCTTCAATTTTACCGGTGCTCGTTATCTCGTCCCACTAGTGGAAAGCGGTTGTCTATTATCTACGACACGACATTGGAGACTTATTTTTGTATCATTCGTCTATAATTGCATATATCGCATGCGATATGTTATTCTCGATTTCTCAGTGCTGTCGTCTCACTGTTTGGTCACAAACATAAAAATATTTTTTTCAAATATTCCGCTTCTTATAGTAATAAAAAAACGGAGACTGTTCCAACCCAGTTTATTCTTTCATTCTGTACAATATATCTCATTATACGAAAAAAGTAAAAAACAAAGTAAAAACAAATGTTGTCAATAACATACGGTAAGTGTATAATATATTATACGTATTTGACGTTTAGGTGCAATTCATTTTAGCAGTTACTGTATGGGTTAAAATGTCAAAAGTTCTTTGTTAGATATTTAATGACCTGTAATATAAAGTGTTGGTTATATTGAGCCTCAATTTATTAGTCCTTAGTCATTAACATTGTGTTACTGATCTTAAGAGTGATTCTTACAGTTCGTCGATTGAAATCGAAAGATTACGATGCCAATAAAAATCAATAGATATCGGGGGCTTTATGCCAGTCGAATGATTCAAATATAAATTTCCCTGATCCGCTCTGTGGGACGGCAACGGCACGATTGGCTGACAAAGGGCGATCGATCATTATTCTTTACTTTCTGAGCAGTCGGTAGGTGTGTTTGGTAGTCGCAGCTAGGTCACTGTATCATAATAAAATCGACACTGCATGATGTGCAGGTCTGCGAGGAATACTTGAAATTATATCAACTTGTTAACTTATCGATTCATTATTTCCTTTGAGATATATTTTACATATACATTTTTCAGACATTTTTAGGTATGCAAATAAATTGTTATTGAAAGCTATGGAATAACTTAGAATTAACCTTTGACATTGGGAACTGTCTTCAATGAGATTAAAAAACACATCGCCTCAAAAAGTGTATTCAGTTTCGTCCTTTTTACATCTACACGTACGCCACACGGGTGTTCATACTGGTATCGGAAGTGGTTTCGACGTCGGTTTTTACTCGATCGCCATAAATATTCAATCAGGAAATCCGTAAAAAAATCCAATATCAGAATGTAATATCTATATTTACACAAACATTTTACTTTACTTTATTTTTAATTTCTACGCTAATGTAATCACGGTCAAAATCGAACGTATCATAAAAGAAATGTGCTAATTTGTTTCTGACTCTGCACAGAAGGTCTATATTTTGATTGATAGTCAATTTTATCTGGTATAAAATATATATTTTACGATTGGAATGAAGGTCTTAATCAACTATGCTACCTGCGCATCGACTTTTAAATCCAATTACTGTTGTGGTAAGCCTGCACTCAAGAATCAATGTCGATATATTGTTTTCGCGATACTCTAACTCACACAAAGTAAAGTTAGGCGAAGATGTGACGATATATCGTATAACCGATTTTGAGAAGTTCTTTAATACACATTGTTAATGGAGTGGCATTCAAGGCCATTCGTTCAAAACCAAACATTTGTTCAAAGGAACTAAGTTGCTTGGTTATTCGTCATACACAAGTGATATTACAAACTCGCTATCGTTTCTCAGCGAGACTAGCTGTCGAACCTGTCGTTGTTATTTCTAACTGTCCATTGTCCGCATTGTCGACGTACTCTGTCTACTAAAATCTAATATTTAAAGTCATGTGAACTTATGAATTTATATATTCATTAAAATTGGTGTGCTGTTGGAAATTCACATATATGTACAAATATACGAACAAGCCTTATTGAAATAAATAAAATCACTTGCATGTGGTCGCTTTATAAAACAAAGGAACATGATGTTGTTATGGTGCTATGTTCTTTTTGGAAATACTTCTTCAATCTGCTCATCATAACTATAGCTCTACTATCCAACCTCTCTTACGTGGTTTCGCAATATCACCAATATCTGCCGTTGACTGCACCACACCATTCTTGGCTATCTGCGCCAGCGCATGCCACACGTCTCGTAACTTGTTCGAAGTGAATTATCGACACGTGTGTACCCAATGACACATAGAAAATGTCCCCTGTCATATGTAATGCTATCCATTATTTTCAATTTATGTCCGTTTTATCTTTGATACTGGTGTGATTTTATTACTGAACATGAGAATTGTCTGTCTTATACGGTATTGTGTGGAATGGCAATAGTGGTTATGGTAACATTTTATATTATTATCTAAATTATATCCAATTTCTTGAGCGTTAATACAAAATTTGGAACTAGATGCCTATAGACGCTTCCACAGGTTTAAAGAACATACCGATAGCTGTATGTTCTTAAAAACTATTATTATTGGCAATCTAAATATGTATGTAAAATTTTGTTTATATTTTTTTTATATATTACTCTTATTAATTAGAATAGAATCATTGTGTAATGAAATAAAAATAATATAAAAGAAATGAAATGAAAATCTTATAAAAGGTTAATGATATTTGTCAAATAGCGTGAATGGAGGGCTTACTCTATCATCACCAACACAATGACGCTATAAAGTCATTTAAAACAAAAGACGCAAGCAAAAAAAAAATCACTCATCACAATATCCCGGCGCGTTCGAAATTTGAATACAAGCGACGGGGCGTGAACCTGACGTAATTGTTCCTGCTTCAATTTAGAATTTTGATTGCTTGTCCTTTCATTGTTTTACATGCTTTTGTGGCCGGGGCCCAGTGATTGGTCCAAACCAAGTTGATTATGCAGTTTCGGCGTGTCATATTTTATTTCGTTTCACACTCTGTGTTCCATCTATAGATTTATTTAGAATTTTAATTAACATGGAACACGTTTATTAAATTTACTTTCCATGAAAAACTATAACTATCTAGATACGTAAAGATACTTCCAATTTAATTTTTCATATTTTTTTTGCATATAATGGTTGTTTATACCTCTGCCTAGGAACATAATGTAATGTAATGTAATCATATGTCATGTCTGATTAAAAAAATCTATTTTGTATTGTAGATACAGATACACAAATTAATGAGAATGTTTTTTTACATACAAGTGCAATAAACAAGGTTGAGTTTTAGATGAGATTTTTTATGCACTAATAAGCGTGCCCTATGTAATAAAACTGAAATTGATGGAGCAATATTAATTTTTTATGTTAGTTTTTTTATATACCTATTACGTTACTTATTCAATAGATGCTACGCGTTACTAGGCTCCTAGACAAAGTATCATATACATTTAATCAATTATCGAAATTGTTTCGATATCAAACGGAATATATGGAAATATTTCAAAAATGCAAAGCTTTCTCTCAATCTAACGAAATGAAATGTCCTGAATGTTATAGGCTCTCTTGTTTTAGACATTCCAGAAGAAATAGCCTACACGATAGTAAATGATCAGTGAATATTGTAGTAAAATCCATTGTGTAGTTTGTCATTGTTCTATGTAGTAAAGACGTAGGAAGGCATTATAAGTCTGATTTTACACATTGTCCGTGAGACCACTTTATTCTGTTCCGTAATAAAAACTGTTTTTGTAATTTAACTGCATATATTGACGTGCATCTTTCTGTACATGGATGTAGTAATTATAATTCATCAATAAACATAAAATATACGTAAATTTTTATAATTATTAAGTTGAGTATAAACTATCACTTTTGCCCAATGAAATGGTTTGTATTAATGTGATATTTATAACTAAAATTACATTTACAAGAAAATTTTCTGAGATTCCCCCATTTTCCCAGCGATAGCAAGGCGTGGCAATTAATTACTATACTAGCGCAAACTACTTTTTGGCATCGAATTATTTTTTGTAGGGGTGATTATTTGGAAAGACGGAAAGTAGGTTGACTAAATAAAGCTTTATAATTTCAGTTTAATAAGTAGGTACTATATTCATTATGCAATATTGAGTTTAATAATAAGATTTATTTGATGGGATTAAAATATACAATAGTATTGATAATAGCTATCCTCATTATTTCTTAAAAATAACTTGTCAGTTTGGAATGATGCTTGGCTTGACCGAGACTGAACCGAAATCCTAAGAAAATAACAATAACTTCAACGCTGTACAATCGTTTGGGATAATTTTATTTAAGCCGTAAAATTTTCTTTAATTTAAATAGTAGATGCATGTAACGCTTCATATGGTTAAGATAGGCGTGTTATCAATTCTAAGTTTGTAGTAGCAAAGATATTTTGAAAGTTTAACTTTTTTATGTAATTATTGGGAAATGACTCGAGATTTAGGGACTCAGTCAGCCGACATTTAGTTTCCTGGGGGTAAACAAAAGAATACTTAATATGTCGTTAATGTATTTATTTATTTATACATGTTTGGGAAATAAACAGGTTTCATTTTACTTAAAGACTATTCATAAAATATCTAAATCATAAAAATCTGTGAAATTTTCACTTAAATATTGAAACTTATTATAATTAGATCGCAGAATAACCCTTTAAGTAATAATTATATATTTATCTTAAGCAACAAAATAGTCTCATCAAATTCAAACAACATACAGGGAACGCTATGAGTCATGGATAAATAGCACGAGCGTTGCTAAACTTAGCAATATTTTCCATAACAAGATTAACAGACACAATATTATTTTTATTATAAGATGATAAATAAATAAATAAATAATAAATAAATAAATATTTCTGACACTTACACCAATTAGCCTAGCCCAAAGTAAGCTGTATAAGGCTTGTGCTATGGGATCTAGGGTAACGGATAGACATATATATATTATACATATATAAATAAATTTGGTAGAAATATATTATAACAACCATCACTAAGGTACAAATGCTGCATTCATCACGCAAACATCTGCCCCACTGGGACTCGAACCCGGGACCTCAGAGATGGCGACACCTTGAAACCGGTGTATCAACCACTCGACTACAAAGGTCGTCAAAATGATAATATACAAAAAGATAATAGTAATCAAAATGATAAACGTTCCAAAATAGGTTTAGTGCAATCATTTATTTTTCTGAGTGGGAAGTAAATGTAAACCGTACGTTTCTGTGATTTTTTACAGAATAAGATTTGATGTTGATTATGTTGTTTTTGTTGTTTTGATGTTGATTTGATTCTGTTGATTTTTTACAAATTTACAGAGTAAGCGTCTCTTTCGACAGTGCCAAAATAATTAACATATTGCTTCTGTCCGATCACATTGATATTCGCGATATGGTGCGCCAATATTTCATCATGCGTGACCGGACAGTGCCAATGTGTCATCGAATGCTTCCTATCTTGCTTCTAACTCCTAGTTCGAGAAGGTGAGTAAGCCTAGAGCGTATGTAGAATCGTTTTTCAATAGGTACTACGTGATCTATTAGAATACAAATGTCTATTAGAATAAAAATAATGAAATTTATTGACACGGTTGTTAGCTGGTTGATAGTGGTGATAGATAAAGAATATATTAAATAGGTCCAACTATATCGAAATGCTATATAATTTTAATTCATATAGTATTGTTGCGATCCTGATAAATTTACATTTTTAGGGCTACTCTTTTTGACGTGAAACGTCTTTAAAATCGCGCCAAAACATACGGGTACCAGGTTTAAGAAGTGAACCGTAACGAAAAGGTCTATATCATCGTACCATAATAATTAAAAAACTATTAGTCTTAGAAACAAAAATGTGGTGTGAATATATATAGTATATATATATAGTCATATATAGAATATATATATAGTCAGCTCGCTGTTGTGACATTGAGTTTTTTATTAAAATACTTAAAACACCGTCAATCTTGTTTTTATTTTTCAGCTTTTAGTTTCTGTTTTTAGTCTATTGCATCCTTGAAAATAGTTTCCGTGAAACCATTTGCCAACTATAAATCCATTTTTAATATTTAAATCTCAATTCTATCCTATATTAAGTTATGTAATGTATAAACCACTGACGTGTACCCAGATGAGCAATGAGGGAACCGTGGCATCTCATTTCACCATCCATCACTTACTTATTACCTCATCACATCAAACCACTTTCATCATCAGTCTAGAGCATTTATTAGACGCAAACATAAAATTATGGGGCACCGCAAATATTTATCAACAGTGAAAAGTTCATTATTTTAATAAATATTATAATAGATAGTAATATTACTAAACAGGTGACGTGAATGTCTTTTAGCATTATTATTAGTGTCTACATCATCTTGACCCGAATCTTTCAATCTAATAACACCATTAACCTTAAGATATTTTTTTTGATATCAAACAAAATAGAAATTTAACAAAAGCTCTATAGGTCATCTTATTTGATGTATAATTAACCTTTTCAACACACTTCCTCATAAAGTGGCTCTAATCCCATGGCAATTAGGCACATAATGACACCTATAATCAAACTGTGACTTTTTCATTACTATTATTCACGAGTGAGTAATAGTTTTTTTTTTAATATTATTGGTTGAGTTACGCTTACATTTGCGCTAAAAAGCTATCCGCGAAAAGCCCAAAAAAAGAAACCTCATTTTTTAGTCTATGGCCGATGCGCGCGCATAGGAAAACTGAATAATTTTTCCCGCCATTACGAAACATTTTTCACAACTCGTCTCGTTTTCTCTTTTGAAGTTATTTAGTTAGTTATTAAGATGTCTGCAAATACAATTTATGAAGAAAATGGTTTTTTATTTAAGTATTATTTTATTCACAAGTGTGTTGAAAAACGTTGTATGATACACGTGTGTATTGATGATTACCGTACAGTACAGTAATCACCAACATTACACACTTGTACCATAATGTACTATTAAAGCTTAGAAATGATTGGCTAGGTTAGCAACAAAGTGTTGAAAGTAAATAATCCTGAGTCAATCGCTCATATGAGTGAGGTGTGGTATATTCTTAAATATCTTTTTGCCTACGATTCACTTTTAACTAAATTTACCATGGCGGAATTATCCAAACGTCACGTATCATCATCATCATCGAGTATAAGTTTAAATGTTTATTTGCATCTATATACTTATGAATAGGTGAAATATGTGGATACTTCCTTTCCCGCTTATATTATTTTTATTTTCTCTAGAGTGGTATGTTGTTTACTTTGTGACTGAAATTTAGTTATGTATTAGTAAACATTGTTTTCAAGAAAACACGTTTCATTTATGTAAATTTGGTTTTTCACTATTTATTTTCGAAGACTTTATAGTCTTTGCAACTATTCCATGTTTTTTTGCAGTTAATAAATGTGTTGATCGTTGCCACTGATCTAGTATGCTCGCGACCTACTTCCGCGACCAATTTTTTTACATGATATACTTTCCCTCTAGTTGTGTAGATAAATCAGAGCCGCATTATCTTTAATTGATGAAATACATTGTGGCCCAAGTTATCTTTATAGCATCAAAATATATTGAACTATTTATAAGCTAAAATTTTCCAATTTTGTCATTTTTTTTATACGTATATACTCGTAGTTATTTCATGTATTATGTTTATGCATCGTAGTTTGTTTAACCCGGCGTCATTGAGGCATGGTCAATATGAACCCTGCGCGCTTTTTATACGCACAGACCCCATTGTCTCAGTAGCTGCAGCAAGTATCACCCCTGTCCTTCGTGTACCTTACCTTACTTTAGTCGTCCATCGCCTGCACAAGGAACAACACGTGTTTATACCTGCGACCGGGTAATTATGACCCAGCTCAACGGCGATGTTGCTGTTTTGTGCCAAATATTATTTTCATGTTTTACATAATTTTACTTATTTATGCTACTTTATTTTGAGATAACTATCTAAAATGGACTCGGAGGAACGTGCGCATCGTCGCATAATAGCGACACTTGAAGAAGTTTTAGATAGCGACGAAAACAACCTTATGCATCTGATTCGGAAATTGAAGATCATGTTAATTCGAAGTCAAGAGAGTGATACTGATCAAGAAGTTAGTGACAGTGAAGATGACATTCCACTGCAACAATTGCGTCGTTCTGTTTGAGTGATGATTTGGCAGACTCGTCCGACCAACAGCAACGAAATGATTTTTATAGTGGGAAAGACGGTACTAAATGGTGTAAAACTCCTTTCCGTCAAAACAGCCGCACTCAAAGCGAAAATATTGTTACGCAGCAACCTGGAGTAGCACAAGAGGCAAAGATGGCTAAATCGGAATAACAATGCTGGCAACTTTTTATACGAGATAGTTTGCTCAATATTATAGTTACATATAGTAACAATCGAATAAAGGAAAGAATGACTGCGTGTTCAGATCTCTCGAAACATACATAGGTATATAAAAGAGGTCACCTTGAGTGAAATCAAAGCTTTTATTGGATTACTCTACATAGCTAGATTTATTTAGCATAGGTGTCAAGATTGTCCCTATAAAAAGGATAAGAAGACAAAACACGTATGTAATACTTGCCATAAGTTTATATGCCCTGAACATGTCATCTCTTATTCTAAAAACTGCAGTGAAAGTCTAAAGAAAGAAGACTGATTATATCAAAGTTCCTAATATTTCTGTGATTTATATTCCAATGATAAAAATGTTAGGTTGTATAGATTTGATTTAAGTATATTTTTGTAAGAAATTATATTGTTCTTTGTTTATACAAAAAAAAAATGAAGAAGGTTACATTTTTGTTTTACAATTCAGAATCCTAATGAAAGGTAAAAATAAAAATTATTTCATTTATTACCGTTGTGTTTTATTATTGATCCTGATTATATATACAGTTCTTTATTATAAAATAAAAAATTAAAAAATATAAACTATATTTTAGTGGGTAAAACAAACAGGGTCACATTGACCCTCCTCAACGTTTGTGTAACTTTTTTCTTTACTTTCTACTTTATGTATCGATAATTTAGTGTTACAAAATATATGTTTTGTCAATTGATAATAAAATTATCAAATTTGTAATGACAGGCACTTTATGTTAAGATTAGTTCCCGTTTTTAAATTAATGCCAATTAGAAAATTTATGATGCAATTAAATTAAGTAGAAAAGTATTAGCTCCTTTAAGCACCGCTTCAGGGAATACTATCTATCTAAGTCCCATTCTTGAAAATGTGTGTGTATTATATGTTTATATAGTCTGTTTATTCAAATAAATATTTATGACATTTAATAATAATAATAAAATAAATATTTCTTATACTTACATCTATTAGTTTAGCCCAAAATAAACTTTGTAAGGTGTGTTGGCTATATAAATAAATTTGATAGAAACATATTATAACAACCAATATACAATACTCCAACAAAAAATACTAATGCATTCATCACGCAAACATCTGCCTCTACCGGGACTCGAACCCAGAAATGGAGACACCTTGAAACCGGTATATTAACTGTTATTATGCAAAAAAATATTAAAAAATAACGAGGTTCACAAAGATTTGAATATTTTATATATAACTCTTTATTGCACATAAAAATTTCACAGGAAATAACATTAAATATAAAATATGTACATAGGTGGACTTATCCCTAATAGTGATTTCTTCCAGCCAACCTAACTGGGGATTTAGTCATAAAATTGCGGATACTACTTAAAATGCAACAAAGTATAGAAAATTTACACTACACAAAACAAAGCAAAACTAATTACTTAAAAAAATACTAACTACATCTATTACTATAAATACATAAATAACAGTATATATAACAATAATATATATTAATAATCATATACTATATATATAAATACACACATACATATATCTATAAATATATATACATATTAACATACCTACAATATAAACATGACTAATTAATTGTTCGACTCAAGTTGCGATAAAAAATGCTCTTTCAGTCTAACTTTGAAGGTTTCAACAGATCGACTATCACGAATGCTCTCAGGCAACTTATTCCACAGGCGGGCCGCAGTAATAGTGAACGATTTAAAGAAAAATTTTGAATTGGAAGTTCGCTGCTCCAAGGTTTGGGTGACACATGTGCGTCTAGGATATGGTCTTTCGGGCAAGGAAAAGAAACGTGAGCGAAGGTAATCGGGAAATTTTGGGTTATTGAGCACTTTGTATAGAAATGTGAGTATGTGCAAGTCATGTCTTTGCCTTATTGGGAGCCATCCAAGTCGTGCCCTATATTCCGATACATGGTCATACTTCCGCAAGCCGTAGATGAATTTGATCGCAAGATTTTGTAAACGCTCAAGCTTGTTCAACAGCTCCTGTGTAGCGTCCAAAAAGCAAACGTCAGCATAATCAATTAAGGGCAAAAGCAAAGTATGGGCAAGCATAATTGATATCACCGCAACTTTTTATATGTCAGAAGCCGCTCCTCCGTATAACACCTTTTAACCGCTAACTTTGCCTTATCACGCTTAGTCATTAGAACTTTCAGCTCAGATGTAAGCCAAGGAGCCGGGAAATGCTTTACACGTACAGAACGCAATGGGGCATGAGAGTCAAAGAGTTGAACGATTTGAGTCGTCAGAATGGTCACCTTAGTGTCAACAGAATCAGACTCAAGGAGCTTCGACCAATCGATACCGGCAGCATCCTGTCGTAGCAAGTCCAAATTGATATCGCGAAAATTTCTGCGCTGAATGACCCTGCTTTTACGTTTTGGTGGACGTAGTTTATATGAGGCGTGAATCAAATCGTGATACGAAAATGAAGCAGTCAATTGGCCGTGAGATAAAACATTTGCCGTCTTGGAAACAATTGTTAGGTCGATGAGGGATGGATTGGAATTTGGAAAATAATGGGTGGCGTTAGAGGGAAGAATTGAGAGATCATGTAAAGCTAAAACATTCTGCAGACCTTGAGATCGGACATCATTCTTAAGCAGACAAGTGTTCAAGTCACCCATCATCACAACATGGTCATAGTTTGTGCGAATATCAGCTAAAATCATGTCCAAGGTGTCGAAATATTTAATTTTGTCACTAGGACAGTACAGGACCCCAAGCAACAATTTGGTGTGGTGAAGCGTTATTTCTATAAATAAGTATTCAACTCCAGGAGAGTATGGTACACAGCAAGATGAAGTCTCGACAATGGTACAAGGAATGTATTTTGTATTATTTCGTGAGTATCGTAACATTGTAAAATCAGTAGAATTAGTATTGAAACCTACATGGGCTTACCAATGTTAGCGAAAGTTATCTTCGCCTAATTCTCATAACTATTGGCTTTATGGTGAGCTAAGCGCTTAATGTTAATTGATTTGTTATACAAATACATGCACTCACGCCCACATCGGCCTAGAATCAGACCAGGTCCAGCTACTGACCGGTTCCATTGTTGGCTCGGCCATGGTGATTGAGCACGGCAAACATTTGAGGCTGACACGCTATGCCAAATGGAGATTTGGAAAGAAAGGGCCTGCATACTAAAGCGTGATTATGAATATTTAGATGGTGACAGAAGGTGTTCAAGATAAAAAATATACACAAAACAAAGTAGTCTCTAGTTACATCCCATAGCTGTAGAACGGCTGAGTTGATTTATTTATCACGTATTTCTTTAAATCGGATTTCGGAAAGCATCATCTTTTGCAGTTAACAGCTCACGTCTCTTCGTTGATTGTCAGGCAGTTTGAAATTTACCGGGTCAACTAATTGAAAGTAGAAACAAATTTCAGTTGGGAATAAATAATCTTGTGTCGATCACTCAAGCAGATCATCATTTAAATTGCAACACCGCGTAAGTCTAAATGGTGAATTTTTCAAAAGTACCAAAAAAATCATTCATATTTTAGAATATGCGAGGAATGCGTATTGTTTTTGCTACATATAATTTATAATAATGCAAACAAAGGCAAAATAGAACGGTCTAATATTGCATCATTCTACGAAATTGGTCATTTCTTTTCCACAAATAAGTGAAAAAGTCTGAAATTGATGTATATCTACGGGGCAAAAAACAAAAAATGAGACATATTCGTAGGATGTTACGAAATTAGACAGATATTTTATCTCCTGGAATTTCACCATTTTGAATTACGCGGAAGCGATGATATATAGAAATATGTAATTTTAGTTGTAATTTTTCTGTATGGGCAACAACACGTCAAGCTCGCACTTGGCCAATATTATGTGCGATAAAAGAGTCTATATGTTGCTGGTAAATTTAAGGGTAATTTAATGGGAGAAGCTTGCAAATAAAGGATAGCACAAACTCCATCACGGCACAGATCTAGTGTGAAGTCAAAGGAATGATTATATTTTCTCTCGCATAAGACGTTTTGAAATTAATAACATTCTAAAGAAGATTAAATAGTGAATAATATTACGGCAAAAATATTCCGTTGATAAAATTAGATACAGTAGTCTCGTAGATACAGAATTTTTACGACATTTCTAATCTAAATCAGTAATTAGGTCGCCACACGCGCCAATTTATAAATAAAAAAAAAATTGCTCCAACAAATTTAAAAAAAAAAGCTCATTGTAATAAAAAGCATATGTATCGTATGATAAAGCCGTCGTTTCAATAACATTTCTACATATTTGAGAGTGGCGTGTGTATTTTCCTTTATAATTACGTTTATTTGATTTGTCGCCGCTTGTTGCTGTGGCGGGTAATTAATTACGCCCGGCTTGTATCCAGGCCAGGCGTCAATTATGGGCCATGCTAATGTCGCCGGTGGCAGTGGCACCCAGCTAAACCACGCGTGGTAGCTACAGGTTCTGCATGGATCATGTTACGTATTGAAGATGAACGGGGTCGAGCAAGATCGAACAGTCACTTGTTTATTTGAAAGTTAATTTGACATTGGCCACACGCCGTGAGAGAGAGCGACATTTAAATCAAAGTAGAATTAGTCGAATAATAGACATAATCTACTATCTCATATATTAAATTTAAACAGATTTTAATCATCAATTATGTGTTGCGTTATCTGCATGAAGAATAACGATTTAAATATTGGATAAAGCAGGGTAGAGAAAGTATAAAAAATGTTTATATAATCACAATTTATTTAATCACAAACCACAGCATCATTCGGTTTCGCGGTACGAATTTCAGTTATCGTCAACTAGTAATAAATAAAATGCATTATAATTAAAACATGGAATGACAGTCTATAACAATTAATAGATAGACACATGTAACGGATACAAACAAATAAATATACGAGTAACTTAGCCGGCCCGGAAACATTCAAACAACAATGTTGAAATAATATTGTATATGTCCATAAGAAGTGAAGGCTTTATAGAATTCTTTTTTGGTAATCTAACAACGTTTACTTTTACAAAATTTCAGTTCAGATGGATATACACCATTAAAAATTATTTCAGTTTTCTATAACATCCGGTAACATTCACGAACTCTAAAATTTAATTTATTATATGTACAAAAATATATACGTAAATAATAAAAAATGATTTTTATTGACCTTTAAACGCAAAGCAAACCAATTGACAAAAAATTCGCATTTTATTATCATATTACATATTTAACTAAACCAAAACTATTATTAAAGCTAGAAGATCTCAACATAAGCAATGCTATAAATTTTCCATGTAACCTACATTCAAATAATGTTAGAAAGTTTTGTGGTTATCTGTAACCAAGGAGAAAGACTAATGAAGCCAGATAGTCACACATGCGTTTAATAAATGTTTGAATGTAAAATTAGAATATAAAATAGTTATTTTAATTAAATTATATTATCTTAAGGGAATACACCTTAAAATTTTCTGTATTTTAAGGTAATCTAATTAGATAATCTATTTGCATTGTTATTTTGTTTATTATACATTGGCGATGTTGTTATAAATGTAGTTCGTCACATAATAACACTACCAAAAAATAATTATTATTTCGTTTTATAAAATATTCGTTATACTTAATTCATAACATCTAAATTTATTTATTTTTTGATGTAAGACTTATAATTACAGCTCCTTTGGGCAATAGTTAATATTTATATTTAATTGAGAAAATAAATATGTCACTGTATAATTAATAATACGACGTCATCTTAAATTCGTGAATATACACCAATTGATTAAGGAATGTTTTCCACAACCAATTGGCCTAAAAATAACAAAACAAAATGAACATTCATATAAGAATGATAGATTCGAAATTCAAATGTAATATTTTGTTTATTTCTAATTGTGATAGTATTTATGGCCAGACTATGTATTCATATGAACATACAAGAATTGAATTTTCTTATATTTTGGAACTATAGTTTTAATTTGACACAATGTTGTTAAAATTAGCTTATAAGCTTAAACAAGACACTTACACAGTACAGATAACTATGCTTTTTTTCTAACGAAATACGATGGATTTTTTTTGTAAATGTACTATTACTGTGAAGCATGACAATGGTGCTCGATCAAGCTCTACTTGTCTGCCTTTCCTGTAACCTGTGTGAAATGCCCCTCGTCTGGGGAGTGCTCAAGTGTACTCTACAATTGCTCGTGACATTAAATCCGGCCTCGACGTTGAGCTGTGATAGCTAGGGGCATAGTCCTGAAATCGACCGCGAAAGCGTCGGCATGAAGACGGGGGATAACACCAACTGTATGCAAAGCCATGTTTTATTTACCAGTTCTGCAAATCAATATTTATGGAGTTCGGGTTAACTTGTTTGTCAACTTAAATTTTTGGATGAAATAAACACAATAAATATTTGAGTTGTTAGGTCTTTGTAATAGTAATAATATCAACACTTGTCAGAAATCAATGCTTGTTATATATATGCTATATATATATATATATATATATATATATATATATATATATATATATAATATATATATATATATATATATATATATATTATATATATATATATATATATATAAGATAGCTATAGATATATTCAGGCATATTTTAAAACCTTTCTTAATATTATGTTATTCTGATATATGAGCTTTATTATTGTAAAGGTTCATTAAAATCCATTTAGTAATTTTTGCGTAATAGATAGTGAAATTAAAAGGGTAGAAAAATAAACCTTTACAAGCCCCTAAGCTGCAGGCGTACCTTGAGTATAAAAAGTCGCCATGTACTGTAATAAACCTACAGAGCAATACTGCGCAACATTGTATGAAGTCACTTTCCATTTGCGTTCTATAAAATTGAAAACTTCCTGGCATTTGAGGTAGAAATATCACGTATTAAGATTACGTGAATAAAGAAGCCCCATACAGGATACTGTTTATTGAATTTCTATTCTATCACGTGTCTTATCACGCGATTATCTTTATAGAAATTCATAGACAAAATACAGTTTTTGGCGTAGAAAATTACAGTTCTTTTCTACTGATCGTCAAGAAAGCAATTACATTTACTCAATAGCATTAATTTAAAATGCCATACTACATAATTTTACGCTGGCATTATGTCGAATATTTCCAGAGTAATTGTACAGTATATTGTACCCAGGTTTCAGAATATCTTAATACTAAATTTCATTATAATCGGTTCAGTAGTTTCTATGCTTATTAGTTACAAACATACCAAATACAAATCTTTGCTCAATCTTAGTGTAGATTTATTTCCTGCAAACCCTAAAACTTGCATTTGTTAAGTTTCCAGAAATCTGATAATTAGGTTTAACTATGAAATCACCAGTCTCATAAGTTTAAATGAAGTGGATACGTTTGATATTAAATAGATTAACTTATTTAGTCCTCTCGCTTGTTTTATTCAATAAAACAACGACGAATTTATCATACTTGAGCCCCTAGATAAAGTATCATTCGCGTTCGATTTTATAGTAATTTATGAAAGTGATTTCAAATTGTGGAATCAATCCCATATATTTCTTTCTACCGAAACGAAATCGAATATCGTGAATATTTTTCTGGCTACGGTGGTGGTTATGGTCGCTAGTGGTGGTGGTGGTTACGGTGGTTTTCTGGTTGTGGTGTATATGCATGGATTTATCGAACGACAAAAATCGAGCAATAAAAGCATAGTAAGCAACGTTTTTATTGAGTATGTCGATCTTACCATTCAAATTTTGTTTATCTATAATTCCATACTTCTGATTTATTTTAATTCAATACGGCCTCTTCAAACTCAGTTTTTCTAGATAGCTGATTGACTCGTATAAGTATTACAGAGTTTAAAAATAGGTCAGGTGCTTATAAATTATGAGCATGGGAACATTTTGCATGTTAGCCTTATCATTTTTACACGTTTTGTACATGGCTACATACATTAATCCCTTTCACGGTAGCGTTGGGCGCGTCCAAAAGGCTTGGCTAAAATCCTGCACGCGATCGTCCTGGTGCTTGTTTACTTATTCAAATCGTAGTCCTTATCGTATATCATATAAAGATCAATTTAAAGACTCATCATAATAGAGAGTTGATTTATGTCCCGATCCAATTGAAACGTGACCTTAGGAAGTGATAATCCAAAAACTCGTTTCAAATACTGATAACTTTCCATTTCCTTTTGAGTCTTATTTCCGTAGCGATAAGATAATAACTGCTAAAAACAATGGAAATGCAAATTCGCAACGTGTCGGGTCAATGTCTTGTGGCTTATTTGTATATTTGGTTGTTTTTCATTATAGTTTAAAAACACGTTGTTGAAATCGTAACTTTTATGTTTTTGATAATATTACTTTTGCTAAATACTGGTTAATTCTAATATTAATATGTCTTTTAGTAGTTTCTTATTACATTCAAGACTATGAATTATATTTTCGAGAAGAACTCTTCATACCAATATATTACCTATACAGAACATTTGTTTGATTTGAATGATGGTATTTTTTACGTCCTTTTTGGCATGTTGGCTATAGCTCATAAAACTTTTAGTCGAGTCTACTTTCTCAAAGCAATATACGATCAATAACTTAATACAAGTAAATTAAAGTCCTTCCGATGAACAACGAGGAAACGATGAATGACGAGGAATATACCGGACGCGACCGTCACGACGCTAAGAAAACTGTCACCGACAAAATAAACATGGATACGAGACACTGTCGCGAACACATTAACATTTTAAATCGCCCGTTGAATCAAAGCCAACCTGAAAAAGCAGAGGGGACTGCAAAATGAATAAGTATCATCTTAACTTTACCTTCGACTTTTGTTTTTACTTATATTTTGGTTACTTTTTATATTTTAGCATGATAATATTGTAAATATATTTTTAGGTTTTTTACTAAAGTCTAAATATGTTGTATAACTATGTTGTAGGTATAACTGGATACGTGTCATGGGTCCTTTAATGTTTAATATTTTTAAGTTTGAAATTACAGTCAATTAATTATTATAAATTAACAAGTAAAAAGAATTACTTGTGCATAATACAGTAGATAGTGGCTATCAACTTATGCGTACCATAAAATGCAATAAACTATTTTCGTGCTAAAAATACGCGATATAAGTGGCCGTGGAGATAAATATGCAAAGTAAAACTAGATTAGCAAGTTCGTCATAGTACTAGTAGGATCAGCGGGTCCAACGAACTCCGCCAATAATTAATCCGAGACCAGTGAACATGCTCGCCATATGTGCACTGTATGTATCACTAGAACTAGACCATTAAACTGAATAATTGCTTAAAAAGAACATTGAACTTTGCTGGTGGCAAGTTAGAACGCTTCTGGAATAAAAAAACTGACATGAGAGTTTTTTTGAGAATCTCTCTTGTGTAATTGTGTATATTTATTCCGTGTCTCGTTTTATTGAAGCTTATTTTTGTAAGCTTTACTTATATTGCCAAATAAAGTATATGAGTTCACAGTTGCCTGACATATGTTTCCTATAAGATTCGTAGCAATCTGTAACAATCACAAGAACAACACTATACTTTTCCAACTTTTGACAACAGATGTCAAGTCACTTTACCCAGTATTTTGAAAGTGAAATGGCAAAAATAAAATCGATCAAGTTTGTTTTAGTTTCATATTTTGTATGATGTGTAAAATGATAATTTTCTTTTTAAATATAACTTTTGCGTAGTTATAAAATACTTTGACTTAAGAAAGCAATTAACAAACAATGGATAAATAGTTGTTATGTACACGTTTTTTAGGTAGGTGCAAGCGGTATACCAGCTAAATACCTATGTTGAAAGATGTCGGATTGCCCGGAGTTTTGGTAAATTCTGTACTGGAACGTGTATCAAACACGACTATCACGGCATCATATTGGTTATTGCTAGGTAGAGAGTGGAGCCAGGATGGTGATGGTCACAAGTTCAGGGTACTGCTTTTGACTCCCTTTACAGTATGAGAGTATGAATCTATACGGTAAATTTTAAGTGTTTTGTCTTATATTAAAATGTTTTAACATTTACATTACAACTAAAATATGGTTAAGACATACTTAACATATACTTATAATATTGTAAATATTAAAATATTTGTATTGTAAATATTATAAAATTTGTGTAGAACATGCATAGCAAACGTTTATTGTACGAAAATCTACATTTTGTCCCCGAGACACTATCTATAAACTAGAGCCTATTTTAGAATGAGACATAAACTCAAGTCGCTGCTTGAGTAGTTAGAAAAGGATGATGCTATTGAACTCACATAGTTTAACAGGCCATAGAGCTTAAAGTTTGATTTTAAAATGCCAGCATAAAAGGATTTATTTCTGTTGTTAATTTAAACTATAAATTTAGTTATTGCATAACTATAGGATGCAAAATATACTTTATAAAAAATCATGTAAGAGTTGAATCTTTAATTGGTTAAGATATTTGAGAAAAATACAATATCTATTCTTAAATTATAAAATTGCTTTTATAATTTAAGAATAGATATTGTATTTATTGCTAAAACTACTGTCGGTGATCATAGGAAAAAATGATAAACTTCAAAATACAAAGCAACCTACCACTAAAGCTTTTTCATTAACAGTACTGTAAAGTTAATATTCGACGATGTTCCCGGTGTAGACAAATGTTCCCCGGCTGGCCAAGACGGAGCGTTAACTTGCATCAACTTGCTTACATACATTACATACACACTATTGTCTTAGAACAATGGCTGGTAATTAAATTAACTTTGAATATGGTGATAAAATAATACTCCTTACATCCGTGAGATAAGATGCACGACTCATTGAATTGGAGATGGATGTGGATTACTCCGAAAATTAACTTAAATTTCTTATCAATAGCAGGTATAATAAAACGAAAAAATGAAATATTTTGTTTTAAATAAATATTATAGGTAATATAAAAAAAAAATACATTACACTCAACAGAAACTAGAAATTTACATTTTTTAATCTTATATAACCAATGCTTGGGAATGTTGATTACACTCATTAACTTCGATGGTTAATCACAAAATTAATTTAAACACATCCTCACATCCTACTATGTATGTATTTCCAATAGTGCAAATAGTAAATGTCTAATAGCAATGATAGCCACCAAATACGGTCACAAGTTAATTATCCTTATTAAATTAGGCTATTGGAATACCGAGTTTATGGTTTGATCAGTATCGCTTGGTTATAAACTTAGTCTGAGCATGTTGCGAGGTATTAGATATTTTTTTAATAAAGTAATATTATATACTCTGTTAGCAGTACGTTTAGTTAAGTTGAACTACGAAAACAGTTATTATTACGTAGAGTATAAAGGCGATTTTAAAGTTAATATGTATAGTCAAACTTGCAACATTGTGTACTATAATCACACATATTCTTCTAAGATTTTATTACTATTAATGAGTGTTGAATAAAACACTTCGCTAAGTTTTAGTGTAATAGGGTGCCGTCTATTGCTTGCACTCTCTGGGCACTTCACAGACATGTAACATGTAAATTTCTTCAGACGGATTTAATGATAAACGTATAGTGTAATGTGCCAAACCACATTCTTTAAGATATTACATGTTATGTCACATTAATGTGGTATGTAATTAATTACTCATCAACACAAATATTGTACTAATTACTTATATTGTACTAATTACTTATTAATGTATTTTATTAGTATAAAAGATCATGAATTGTATCTGTTAGTCAGTAAGTAACTCAGTAAGTTACCCTTCATACATAATATTAAAGAAGAAACCTATTCTCTTGTGTGTATAATTCCTGTGTTGTATTTTTCAACTAACTCCTCGCTGTGATCCATTACATAAATTTTGGCGCAGTCGGTAGGATCCTATAAGAAGTACATACGGTAAATTCTGACCGAACAAAGTACTATAGGATCAAGAAAGCTATTTGCTCATAAAGCTAAATAAAGCTTGCAAATATCAATATACATCGTTGCTGTCCCACCGAAGCCTTGGTCTTCACTCTACTACGGTCGTCGAGGTGCAGAGTATCCTCTACCGAGTCGTGTGCAGTGCCAGTCCAGCTGAGCCAGTCCAGCCAAGCAAAAAGGAACAGCGGAGCGACGCATCAACGGATCCAAAAGACAGAAGGAGCTAACTCAAGGAACAAGTAAGGGAACAGAAGAGTCTTACTCACCACTTTATCATTTTATGTACTGGAACGAACTACCATATTTTACAATGTCTGCATACATCCCATTAGAAATTGCTGAACGCATGTTAATTAAGTTCGATGGAACGAAGTCGAAACTTTTTGAATTTATAGATAATTGCGACAAAGCCATTAACTTAGTGAAACCTGAATTTAGAGATATATTGTTTAACATTATTGAGTCAAAAATTACTGATAAGGCTAGATCTATTATAAGGAATAGAGACTTTGTAAATTGGGAGGCTTTGAAATCCCATTTAATGGACGCATTTTCGGAAAGGCGTACCATTGGTCAATGGCAACTAGAATTAAATTCTTGTAAACAATTATATAAAGAAAATGTTATGAGTTTCGCGAATAGGGTAGAAACATGTTATATCAAAGTAATTAATTCTTTAGACATTTCTTTGGACAAAATTAGTAGAAACGCGTGTGTAAATTTAATAAAAAGCCAAGCACTAAATATATTTTTAAACGGTTTAAATAAAGACCTCACCATTTTAGTTAAATCACAACGGCCAGATACTTTAGAAAACGCGATCGCAATAGCTCTCAACGAAGAGCAACAATTAAAAAGTAAATTAGAGACAAATAAATATAATAATGGTCAAATACATCACAACAAAGCTATTCAACGTAACTTTAATTTATCCTGCAAATACTGTAAGAAAAATGGTCATTTAATAGAGAATTGCTTTAAATTAAAAAATAAAAATAACTTTCAAAATAATTCAAATCAAAACAATCATTCTAATAATTCTAATAACTTTAGACATCGTAATTTTAATAATAATCCTAATAATGCTAGTTCCAGAAATCATAATTTTAATCGTAATTCCCGACAGTCCAGGCATTTAAACGAGCAAGGGTCTCGACAGCCGACTATGTCGAAGAATACCCAATAAACCCAAGTCGGATATTTAATATTAACGCGAACGCCGTCACTAGTTATGTCATTATTCATTTTAAACAAACAAATAAACCAGTAAGGCTATTAATTGACACAGGCGCTAATGTCTCATTAATTAAAAGAAATACTTTGGAAGAAAACGTTAATTGGCATAACGATTATTTAGTTTACTTAAAGGGAATCGACAAGGTGGATAAAAACAAATTGAATTCCACACTTGGTTATTGTTTTCTTGATTTTTATTTAACTAAATTTGAATATAATACTATGTTCCATATTATTGAGGACAATTTCCCTATTGAATTCGATGGCATTATGGGTAATGATATACTCAAAAATTTAAAAGCTTTTATTAATTTAGATTGTGATATAATAACGTTTTTAAATGAAAGCGATTTACGTATTTATCATGTCGAAGATCCTATTGAACTTTCTACGGACTCTAGTCAAAGACGAGCCAAAGAATGCATTTTGACTATGGACCATGATTTTTCTAAGGATTCCAATAATATTCCCATAGAGGATTCTAATAATATTCCCATAGAGGATTTGTTTAATATTCCCACAGTGGATTGTAATAATATTCCCATAGAGGATTTGTTTAATATTCCCATAGAGGATTCTAATAATATTCCCATAGAGGATTCCAATAATATTCCCATAGAGGATTCTAATAATATTCCCGTAGAGGATTCGTTTAATATTCCCACAGTGGATTCTAATAATACTCCCATAGAGGATTCCAATAATATTCCCATAGAGGATTCGTTAAATATTCCCACAGTGGATTCTAATAATATTCCCATAGAGGATTTGTTTAATATTCCCATAGAGGATTCTAATAATATTCCCGTAGAGGATTCGTTTAATATTCCCATAGAGGATTCTAATAATATTCCCGTAGAGGATTCGTTTAATATTCCCATAGAGGATTCTAATAATATTCCCATAGAGGATTCGTTTAATATTCCCGTAGAGGATTCGTTCAACATTCCCGAAGAGGAATCGTTACATAAAATTCCTAAGAAGGATTCATATAATATTCCTGCTAAGGATTCTTTTAATATTCCTTCCGAAGAAACTGTTATTCATCCCCAGGAAGATTCTAAATTATGCTTAAAAAGTTTATTCAATTATGTTCCTTTCGAAAATTCTAATGAAAAGATAGCTAAGGAAAATTTCAAAAATATAAATTTATTAAATTGTAATAAGAATATAAGAACATATAAAAAGACTCCATGTATTATAATTGATAAATTAAGTTTAAAACCTCGTTGTGAACAAATAGTTCATCTAAAAATTTCTAATTTTCATTCCAACTTTGGAATAATTAACAAAGCTGAATAGCTGACGGAGTATTTATTGCTAATTGCATCGTTAAGATTAATAATGGAAAAGTAATTACGTCGGTTTTGAATACAAGTGACAAGTCTATCACTGTCAACAACTTACTAATAGATATTGAAGCAGTTAGTGATGATGAAATCTGCTTTGAAGATAATTATGTCACTACTCAAATAAATAAATTAAACGTTGATAAATTATCAAATTCCGTCGATCCAAAACGTTTAGAAATTATTAAATCAAAACTTCGTACTTCGCACTTGAATAAAGAGGAAAAAGATTCCCTCGAGAAAATTTGTGTAGATTATAATCATATATTTTATTTGGAAGGTGATCACTTAACTTGTACTAATGTATTAAATCATAAAATTCCAATTAGAAATGATACACCTCCAATTAACGTAAAAACATATAGATATCCGCAAATCCATAAGTCAGAGGTTGATAATCAAATTAAGAAAATGTTAGAACAAGGCATTATTGAACCTTCTACGTCGCCTTGGAACTCTCCTGTTTGGGTCGTTCCCAAAAAGACTGATGCCTCAGGTGAAAAGAAATGGAGATTAGTAATAGATTATAGGAAACTGAACGAAATCACTATTGGTGACAGTTATCCTTTGCCAAATATAACAGATATTTTAGATCAATTAGGTCATTCTAAATATTTCACAACGTTAGATTTAACTTCAGGTTTTCATCAAATAGAAATGGATCCTGAAGACTCTGAGAAAACAGCATTTTCAGTCCCTTCTGGACATTATCAATATACAAGAATGCCATTTGGATTAAAAAATGCACCAGCTACTTTCCAAAGATTGATGAATTCTGTCTTAGCTGGAATACAAAATTATAGGTGTTTTGTTTATTTAGATGACATTGTCATCCATGCTGATTCTCTTCTAGAACATAATAAACGTTTAATTGAAGTTTTTGATCGTCTTAATCAATATAACTTGAAGATTCAACCGGATAAATGTGAATTTTTACACAAACAAGTAATGTACTTAGGACATTTGATAACTAATGAAGGTATTAAACCAGATCCTAAAAAGATTGAAGCTATAAATAATTATCCAATTCCTAAAAACCAAAAAGATATAAAAGCTTTTCTAGGTTTTGCTAGTTACTATAGAAGATTTATTAGAGATTTTGCAAAGATTGCACGTCCTTTAACTATGCTTTTGAAAAAGAATATTGAATTCAATTGGACAAGTAGTCAACAAAATTCATTTGAAATTTTAAAAAATACTCTGAAGAATGAACCAATTTTACAATATCCAAATTTTAATGAAGAATTTATTTTAACTACAGATGCGAGTGCTTTTGCGATAGGTTCTGTTCTATCACAAGGTTTACCTCCTAATGATTTGCCAGTTGCTTATGCAAGTAGGACACTTAATCACGCTGAATCAAATTATTCTACAACAGACAGAGAACTATTAGCAATTGTCTGGAGTATTAAACATTTTCGTCCATACCTTTATGGTAGACATTTTAAGATCTATACCGATCATAAGCCTTTACAATGGATTTTTAATTCTAAAGATCCAAGCTCACGGTTAGTGAGATGGCGACTCTTATTAGCCGATTATGATTTTGAGATAATTTATAAAGAAGGTAGACTTAATAACAATGCAGATGCACTTAGTAGAATTCAAACTATACAAAAACAAAATGAAACTTATACAGATTTTTTAAAACATTTTGAACAAAAATTAATACTTAATAATAACATAGAAGAAATTAACGGAAATATCTGCGATTCGATTATGGAAATATTTGTATTCCAATTTCATGTGATCTAGAGAATTCAGAAATTTTAAAAGAAGTCAATAATAAATTCAATCACTTGAAAAACATTAATCCTAAAGATATTGATGTATGTAACTTAATAATTAAAAGTAATAATGATAAATTTATTTTCTATATGTGTATTAAACAACACTATTGGGACAAAGCTGATTATCAAAACTATTTCGACGCTTTAATAAAAGTGCGGGAGCACTTGTTCCAAATTAATAAGGGAGAGCATACTCTCAAAATTCCTAAACTAGGTGATTCATATGATAGACTCAGTTGGCCTAAATTACGGTCAATGATTAGATTTATATTTAAAGATACTAAAATTAAAGTCGTTATTTTTCATAATGAGCGTATTCAACCTAACAATGATGAAATCGAAGATATTTTAAAAGAATACCATTCTAATCCTATTGGTGGACATTCAGGATTTCACAAAACTTATAAAAGAATTAAAAGTAAATTCCTATGGCCTAATATGAAAAATGACATTAAACAATTCATTAAACATTGTACGTCTTGTCAAAAAAACAAATTAGTTAGAAAGAAAACTAAATTACCTATGGAGTTAACTACAACTTCATCAATGCCGTTTGAAAAAATTGCTTTAGATATAGTAGGACCTTTACCTTTAACTGAAGATGGAAATAGATTTATCCTTACTCTACAAGATGACTTAACAAAGTTTTCTCAAGCTTACCCTATACCAAATCATGAATCATTAACCATTGCTAACATGTTTGTAACTCAATTTATTTGCAAATTCGGTATACCTCAGTCGATCCTTACAGATCAAGGTACAGATTTTACATCATCTCTTATGAAAGATGTAGCTAAGTTATTTAGAATTAAACAAATTAATTGTTCTGCTTATCATCCACAGTCAAATGGTGCTCTAGAGAGATCTCATTGCACTCTAGCTGATTATTTAAAACATTACATTAATGACAAACAAACTGATTGGGATAAGTGGATAGATTTTGCTATGTTTTCGTATAATACAGCAGTTCACACTTCAACTCAATTTATGCCTTTTGAATTAGTTTTTGGAATAAAGCCAAATATTCCTTCAAGTATTTCTAATAAACCAGAATTTAAATATACATATGATGATTATGTTAGTGAATTAAAACTTAAATTACAGAAAAGTCACGAAGTTGCCAAAGAGCATATACAAACTTCTAAGGAAATAAACAAAAAATATTACGATAAGAGACATAATCCTATACATTTTGAAGTAGGTGATAATGTGTATTTATTGAATGAAACGCATACACAAGGTAAAAGTAAGAAATTGAAACCTCATTATGATGGTCCTTATAAAATAATTAAAACTAATTCTAAGACAAATTCTACTATTTTAATTAAGAATAAGAAAAAGTTAGTTCATAATAATAGATTAAAATTAGCTTATTAAAAAGTAAATATTTTATTTGCAGAATGCTGCGAATCGTCTCATTCATCCTGTTATTGCATTCAACATGTTGTTATAACAATGATAACCTTATTCAAGTATATCCATTGAAAACTTATTCTGGATTGTATTACGACCATTACGGTAAAACTGAAATTTTTGAAAGTTTTTGGAATCTTATAACTAGAATAGATTTAATTGAGATAGAAAATAAATTAAAATTAGTCAAAGATGTTTTCACAGAAAGTAAGAAACTTTGCCAAGATCAGACATTTGTTAAACTTTCGAATTGTAATTATTCAATTAATATTATTAATAAACTCATTCCTCATTTAGTTGTTAAAGACGAAACATTAAAAGATTTAGTTGGACATAAAAGAGACAAAAGAGATACTTCTTTATCAAGACAAAAGAGAGGATGGTTTGATGGTCTAGGTCATATGTTCAAAACTGTTTTTGGAACTCTTGACTCAGATAATGCTCAAGAATATAATGATGCATTTGAAAAAATTAATAACAATGAAAATGAATTCGCTAAATTACTAAAACAACAAACTCAAGTTGTTAAAAGCACAATTATTAATTTTAATTCTTCTCTCACTAATTACAATAACAATCTAAATATTTTTAATACAAATTTAAAGAAAATGGAATACTTTATTAAATCAACTAACAATCAAACTTTAACATTAGAACAACAAATGATAATGATTGAACATTTAGAATTACTTAATTTAATTACTAACGAAGTAGATAAAGAATATTCAACTTTAATAAATACTATTTTATTTGCTAAATCTGAAATTTTACATCCAACAATAATTTCGCCTTCAATTTTATTATCTGAATTGCAAAAAGTTGCTAGTCGTTTGCCAACAAATATGAAATTCCCGGTGGATTTAAACCGAAACGAAATATTTAAATTAGAATCTATATTAACATTAAAAGTAGCATTATATAACGGAAAATTATTATTTATAATTTCCATTCCATTAGTTTTCAATGAAATGTTTGATATTTATAAAGCTATCAGCTTACCTGTTCACAAAAATGATGATTATTATTCATTCATAATACCTGACGAAAATAGTCAATTTGTCGTTGTTTCTGAAAATAGAATGTATTATATAACCATGAAAAATTTAGATGATTGCAAAACTATTTCTGATAACGTTCGAATATGTAAAACAAACAATGCCATATACTCTACTCACGCTAAACCCATTTGTGAAGTTGATATTTTACTAAATAATAATATGCCTGAAAATTGTGATATAAGAGTAACTAAAATTATAAACGAATTATTTTATAAATTAAATGCCATTAACCATTGGTTATATGTTGTACCTAAATCTACAACTGCAACTGTGAAATGTGAAACGCATCAACCTAAAGATATATTATTAAAAGGAGAAGCTGGTATAATTAGTTCTTCCCTAAATTGTAAAATATTTACGAGTAATACTATTTTAAATACATTTGCTACCAAAACTTTAGAACATCAGATAGATATAAATGTTTTTCCTACTTTTGATATTAATGACTGTATTAAATCAAAGAAACTTAATCTTACGAAATTAAATCTTATTCCTTTAGAATCTTATAAATTAGATTATGAAACTATTAAACTGACGAGTCATAAACTTGATGATATAGATAAACTTACTCAAGATTTTGAAAACAGAAATAATGTATTTAAACAAATGACAGGGAATAGTATATACCCTCATATTTTCACTATTATAAAATTAATTACTATGTATGCTTTATATAGATTTTTCAAACATCTGTATATGTTATATAAATATGGTAGAGAGTATAAAGATAAAAAGAATTGTTGTTCATCTATTACTAATTGTATTACATTTAAGTTTAAAAATAAAGGATTTTCCAATGTACCTTCAGCACCACCTTTACAAGAAAGGTTAGAGTTAAGTACATTTTCTGAAACTACTCCTATATATAGAGATACTATTGTAGAAACCCCTCGTAGAAGTGTAAGATTAGCTTCTCAACTAAAAACATAATATTGTTATAATTTTATTTCCTTTGTATTCTTTTTATAATCATTTGTAGCTATTTTAACCGATTAGTTCTTAAATATTGTTTTACTTTTTCGTTGAAGAATAATTTTCATTTCTATCAATTATTCTTCAATCTAAGGGGGAAGGTGTAATGTGCCAAACCACATTCTTTAAGATATTACATGTTATGTCACATTAATGTGGTATGTAATTAATTACTCATCAACACAAATATTGTACTAATTACTTATATTGTACTAATTACTTATTAATGTATTTTATTAGTATAAAAGATCATGAATTGTATCTGTTAGTCAGTAAGTAACTCAGTAAGTTACCCTTCATACATAAATATTAAAGAAGAAACCTATTCTCTTGTGTGTATAATTCCTGTGTTGTATTTTTCAACTAACTCCTCGCTGTGATCCATTACAATAAGGAAGAAAGATTAACAAATGACAGATGAATTCTTAACTTTATTATTAGTATTCATGTATGGTTAACCCCATAACATAATATCACAAAAGTATCAATTTCAATTTATTTGTATTTTATAATCTATTGCATTTACACACTCATTATGGCTTACTTCAGCTCAAATAACAGTTTAATACATTTATGTATTATGTACTGACGTCGTTTAATATGTATTTTAACACAGTATTCAAAAGGTTTAAAAACCATATATAATGTCTGACCAAATGATTGCATTGTTGACTCATCAAATCAACAGGTTATCAAAAGCGAGCTTCAATGAGGTGTATGGATTTGTAGAGCTCGCTGCGCAAAGCAATTACCGGGGGCAGTCAGCCGAAAAATGGTGCGCGTGCGTCCCTTTGGCGTTGCTGCATTGCACCAAAGCTTTTAAACTCTTTGAGGTCTTATCTGTTATTTTTATCGCAATGCCGTGTATTGTCATTCAATGTAAATTGGAAAATGTTCTGAAAGCTGCATTCGAATCATATCTGTAATATTTTAGAGAGTACGTTTTTCTTTAGTACAAAGCATCCTGGATTCAGATTCATCAAAAATTTTACAACTATTTATTTTGTAAGATCTGTATCATCATCATCATCATCATCCTCTTGCCCATTTCCCATTATCTGGGGTCGGCGCAGTAAATCTTTTTCTTCCATTCCTCTCTATCAGTCGTCATTTCCATCCTTACTCCTTTGTAAGATCTGTATAATGTACAAAATAAAGAAAAAACACGTTTTATAATTCTACTTTCGCCTGGTGTTAGAACCCTGTCATTTGTCACGGATCATAAAAACGGACAATAATGCACACCTTTCCGTGATAATGCAGATCTTTACGCTCAATAGGCCGGATAAGTGCGTATTCAGTATAACAACACGCGACGATGAGTTAACAAAAAATGTTGAAAAATTTGCTATGTATAAGTCATATTAACTCTTAATGTTTGTACATTATATATGTGTATTTGTTCAGACTATACATATATATAATAAAATATGTATTGCCGTTGTTGTTGGTAATATTCTGAAGCTTTTATATGGCAACCTAATTAAATGAATATATGTTTGTTTGTACAATAGAGTAGTAGCTCAGAAGAAAAAACAACATTTGCTACGTGAATGCAATAAATATTTGGTGTTAGAAATACGATCAACCAAGGGCTTTTGATGACCGAGCGCCATAGTTGTTCAATTTGATTACTTTTCATTGTGAAGTTGGATCAATCTGAAGTATGCAACAAAAACTTGTATCTTTCTGATTCTGATTGATATTGAAAAATCGAAGGTTATACAAATAATATCCTATTAAAAAACAATAATTTCGTTCCATTCCAGTACATTTGTAAATATTTATTTTATTACTAACTAGCGACCCGCCCCGCTTCGTACGAGTCCAATGCTAACAATAAATACACTACAGAAAAACTGTGAACGTTATATATAATAAATTATATTAAAAAAACCATAAAATACGCTTTATTTATTGAATTTATTGAATTAAAAAATTAAATAATAAACTGTAGTAATCAATCGAAAAATGAATATTATTGAACAAAACACGTGCGGTGTTTATGTATGTATATAATATTATATTATGTACAATAATATTGTATGTATGTTTTGTTATTATACATATAAACCTTCCACTTCAATTACTCTATTCATTAAAAAAAACCGCATAAAAATTCGGTGCGTAGTTTTAAAGATTTAAGCATACATTTCTATGTATGCTTAAATAAATATAGAGAAAACTACTTTGTTTTATACAATGTAATGATCTAGCAAAACTTTAAGGGGAAGGCCTTAGCTGCACGCATTTTGCTTCGCGTCTTGAATATCGGAATTTGTGTGGCCACCCATAATTAGATACAGACTTACGCTCTGTATCAACATTAAAAAGTACCAGAATGGTAAATGCTATAATTAAACCTGGAGATTATTTCAGTAAAACCAGTCACGATTTCAATTAGTGCATTTCGAAAGGACGGAAATTGGAAATGTGTGCATTCCTTGTCGCAATATTTTAAGTTAATATTATTTGAACTCATGTAGGTGTAATAGATTGATTTATTCGAAAGCTCATCCCAGAAGGCTGCGGCCTATTTGGGGTTAGTAAGTGGAAACAAAATTGAATATTATTTAGGTATATTAATTTAGTGTTTCTTTTGAGTTTGATTAAAACAACTTTAAAGTTTGATTATAATGATCGATTAAATAATCCGTTGTTATGTGGATTGTTGAGTGGCGGTTAAAAAGAAATTGACATCGTGAGATATTTTAAAATTATACGATAAATAAACATTTTGACGCATGTCGCATTTTGTAGATTGATCGAAAATCCTTTAGATCGGAAGTGGGTCAAATCCATGATATCTAAGATTTCATCAAGATAAGAATTAAATTTCGTTGAGCTATTTAATCTATCTTATACTGCGTCATCTCTATCTCTTGATGTTGTTTTGGAAATACCATCAATCGCAGTTTAATTTTTTTTACCACGAGAACAATATTGGTTGAAAACTCTGTAATATATTTGTCGTCCTACGTATTATCAATCTATCATCTCAATAATGTTATTTAGAATTCGCCACGAGAATTTGCAAAATTATGCATTTTACAGTTTAGACTAATGTGCTAAAATAATTCTAAGTTATAAACGTTATAACATTAATTATTAGATGTAAATTTTCTTATACTACTTGGTTTTCTAAACTAGTTTACTCAAACTATTTTAATCTAAGTAAGATCATAAAATAAGATATTGATCAATGCGATCATATTCTTTGAATAACAATACGTGATTTTCATTGTTTATCTACGTCCAGAGAAGTATTCTATTTCTTTTGCGATCAGATTAATACTAAGTCAAAAGTCAATGATCCATTAATCTTTTCGATCGATGTTGATTCAGATTTTCTGTTGTTTCACTTGATATATTGTTTATGTAATATATATTGAATTATTACACTAGCGTAAAAATAATCTCACTAAAAATATTTTCATTTAAAAGTATTTTTAGACAAGAACACATGACTGTCAAAAATATTTTGTATTGTAAGTTTAAATAGTCCGCTATTGAAAATATTACATTTCACTTAGTACTAAGTATAAAATTATAATAAATAGTAATTGGAATTTTCATTTCCTTGTATAGCAATCTACTGTTGTCGTAATTTATTAAAAAATATACATTTTCACCTTTAAATTCAGTTTCTTCTTGAAAATGTTTAGTTGGCAAACCTAAAAATTAAGTTAATTAAAATATAACCTTTCTTATACCTAAATAGTAATCAAAATTTCATTCAAAAGATCATTATTGGAAATGTATTTAATAATACTTTAATGTTATCTTTGCGGGGCGGTTCACGAATTGACATTGACCAAACGAAACGAGCAAGAACAGTTTAATTTGATAAACTGATTCTGATCAAATTACCTCAGCTTAAATGAAGTTGCTTAAAATTTGTAATTATATTCAATAAATCATTTAAAAAAAATTGAAAATAGTAATATTTATTGCGTCTGAGTTAATATAAAAAAACAAAACGAATATTAAACGTGAGTTGCGTGAATTCTATGGTAATAAATAACTTATTGTTTGATTTGATTATATTTCAGCTATTTTTTAATACATGAGGTCAAATGCCTCAAACTTCATCTTGTCTCATGATAAACGTAGATGAAGTCTAAGGTGGAGAGTGACTATTTCAGTGATAAAACAATAAGGACGGTAAGTTAAGACTTGGACTCCTTCACAATACGCATTATAAAGATAGAAGCAAATTTCTTACGTTATAATAATGAATTTTATAATTGAACTTTATTCATCTTTTCTACCTCCTTTATGAAAATAAAGATTGTATTTTGCTTCAATTCTCATCCATCTTCAGAATAGATTCATTTCACCAAGAATATTTTTACATCTCCAATTCTTGCTACCTATATTTTATCTGTCTAAAGTTCGTAACAGGAAAATCTTCAATTCATTTTGTTACTCAAGTGCTAAAGTGAACCTTATACATTGAGATTGAAACACAATTTTGCATTATACTAGCTCGCTCTCTCGAAATCCACTAGGGATTTTCAGTGCCGCAGGAGGTCACTGTCCCCGTGACGTCATCCTGAAACTATCGTCTGAAGATGCGGGAGATATTGCTTTAATTGATTCCTTGAAATTTGTTTTGAAGGTAACGTTAGATTTATCACGAATAAGTATATAGCATCGTATATAATATAAATATATAAGAATTCTAGTCGCCTATGAGTTATAATATATTGCAAATGCATTAAATGATAAGACAGACTATATATATTATCCATGTATACTGCAAACCAAGGGAACGCCAGAGACCGTTTCACCATAAAATAAGAGTCTGGTTAGTATTATGTATTATGGACAGGCATTTGGCCTTGATCACACCTGATGGTAAGTGACGATGAGGCCGAAGATGGTCCATGGCTGTCCAGATAGTGCCTATTCACTCTTGCCTTGAAAAAGCCCAGATTGCATTTATCAGGGAAAATAACCGGCGGGAGGGAATTCCACTCCTTTGCTATGCGCATTATGAAAGTAGAAGCGAAACGCTTATTTATTACATTTGAATTCATATGATGTTATATTCAGACTGAGCAAAAAAACAAGTATAAAAACCCAAAAAATTAAAACGATATTATGATTTTCTTCGTAAATAAATAATCAAGTATAATTCATATTTTACATAAAATATTTATTAATATAATACTAAAAACTTAGTATGCTAAACGATTTGTTACACAATGATAGTTTCGTTTAAAAATCCAGACAGATATGGGACATTATCGGACAGACAGATATGGATGCCGCAGTTGTTAGGGGTGTCGTGCTTATGCAAATTTTTCTTGAAGAGGGGTTACAGATCAAACTTTTGAATTTACAAATATAACTTTGTTTATTACATATCAATTATTATCTCGATTAAGTTGGCTTCACTATTGCATTAGAGTATACTATGTTATGACAGTTTATGTAAAATAAATAAATTAATATGTTACAATATTTTTTATTTGTACAATATAAAATGACTGCCGTAATGCAAACACTATGAATAAAATTTGAGTAACTCAATAACACAATTCCTATTTCTAATTTTGTTATGCTATAATTTAGTCATCCATACACTCATAAGTCTGTTTTAGGAAGCACTCTAATAAATATTAGTCAGCCAGTAAAATATTGCGTATATTAGCAACCGCAATTCTAATTTAATACTACCTTATTTACAACTGTCATATTTACTAAGATGATGTTGAAATAAACAATGAATTTATTTTATATGTATATTTATAACTGCACAATTAATATTAATTTTAAAATGTTATGATAAAAATTGGAAATAACTTATAATCTTAAGAATCAAATCAAATGTTAAGCTTGAAATTTCATTAGTTAGGTATCTTATTTGAGTAGAACTTGTTTAATGTTTATTTAACATTTAATTACGTGCATATGTAAAAAAAATATATTTTCATATGTTACAAATGTGTAATCAATGATCCGTAATAAATAAATAGTTAAGAATCAAAATCTGATAACTATTTCATTCGTAAATATTTGTATTTTAAGTTACTTAGTAAGCTACGAGTACTATCGGTCCGATATATTTATTTCTCACTAGCTCAACGTAAACAGAGTTTCATTCATCATTTTCTCACGATACTGTTATCTATTACTTGTTTACGGAGACGAGTAAATGTTTAAACTGGAAGTAATAAAAACGGTAATAGTACAGATATGCTTAGATACTCAGAAATAGTATGATAAGCAACAGCTTCATTATATTATCTTGAAATTCCCCCTGTTGGTACAGGTCTGTACTTAAAAGAGGAGGGATTCAGGTATGCATCATGCATACTGAGTACATTGGTCTATCTGTTTATTTCCGTATAGTCTAGTATGTTATATAGATCTAACACGACCACATTTTATCTAGACCATTTTAGTAAATTTAATGAAAATGTGCATGGAGTGAACCAACCGGGATTGACATGAATGATTCTTTGTCTAGGGCTATAAATTCGGATTAACATTTCTGTACTGTATTGGTGTGTGTTTGTAGGTGGAAGAAAAAAAAATATTAATGTTAGAAATTTTTACAGGTCAATTTACCTCTTAAACCACAATAAGTTATTTGAACATGTCAAAAACAAAAAGAAATTTTGAAAACACGCCCATAAATTCCACGAGAAGCTTTTTAGGAATATAATTATCTAGGTTAGATAAGAACTATAAATCACAAAAAAAGTTCTAAAACCTTACACTAAGCAACACAGAATTCATATATTATATTTAAACTTGTAAAAAAAACTTTGAGCAGGATGTAGAGATACACCGAGTTTGAATCTGGACAGGCATCAATTTAATAAGCTCGAGTAATCCGATACTTCGCTTTGAAACCGTATATAACTACGAGTAAAACCGAGAATGTCATTTTAGGTCAGCCTCATACCGAAATCAAAAGCTGTATCAATCTGTTTTTTATCCAGAAAAATAAAGCTTTATTGCTGTACAGTATAACAACTTTTATGACAAACCTATCTAATGGTAAGTGGTTACAGTCTTGTATAGTACATGTTATTTGTGTGTAATTTGCAGTAAATCTGCAATCTCCCATAAGAACGTAACTGATGAAAAGTTACGGTACCCAGTAATTTTACTGCTATATCTTATCATTCAAATCGTAAAACATCAGAGCGAGAACTACTGCTTTGAGGCGAAAATTGGTAGGACGAACACGCATAAGTGGACGATCCAGTATTGAGTCCTTCCAGGATTAAGAATGTGAACAATGTAATCAGTGTGATATGACATATGAATGAATATGTGATGATATGGAATTTTAGAGGCGCTTTTATATTGTATCAATCGACACAATATAAGAACTATTTGAAGTAGGTAGGAATCGCCTACCTAGTTCAAATGGCACGGGAATTGACTACCGTCAGGAATCTTCTGCAAGTCACCATAGTTCTCACCTTCAAATTAGGCAAGGACACTGACAAACCTACAGAAGAAAAAATGCTTAAACACGTGAAATACAATATTTATCTCACTATGATAGTTTTCTGAGCAAAACATGAAAAAGTTAATACTGAAAAATTATATTTTTGACGATTGTTTTATTTAACGGAAAGGTTTATCGGAATGTTCATATCAATTATTCTACAAGATCAGTTCACGTTATCAATAAAACAAAAGAGAAAAGGGAAAATAACAATAATGCTTAAGATAAGTATCGGAGCCGGCGCCAAGAGAGAGCGTTTTATTATCGTATCTACAACTTTTATGTCTTTCTGCAATATTTTTATTTATGCCTCATTGGTTGCCATGTTTTTATGTATCATGTGAACGTTTTGGAAATAATATTTGAAATACATACACATATATTGGAAAACGTTTGAGATTAAAAAAGTTCTAAGCAATTTTATGAAATATTTTATTTATTTCAGTATCGGTGTTATATCGATACCTAAAAAGTATCTGAATCTACGTGATTGATTAAGTAACTTTCGAGTGAGTGTCTATATGAGATCCAATCAGAACGGATGAGATCTACAGAAAAAACCAGGGTCACCGACATAATCCGGACAATTGCGAAAGTTAAGTGGCAGTGAACAAAGCACAATGCTCGCAGGACTGACGACCGTTGCTCGACACCGCTGCGTTGGTACGTCTACCTCGAAGTGAACCGCCGCCGGTTTGGTGGATCGCAAGATATTGGAAGATCGCAAGAATGTGCTGGACGCTAGCAAAGTAGGTGTTCAGTGTCGAGATCTAGGAAGACCTATATCCAACAGTGGGCATCATGGCATATAATTGATATGATGATGATGAATTTTTATTAAGATCCCCTAAATATCTAAAATACATAAAATTATTTCGTTCTAAGTTAAGACGAAATCTTTGGTTGCTTTGTTATAGTTTTATTAAGTGCGTCGTTTTACAATTCTAAATACGACAACATAATAGTTTTTTAAATTCACTTTTTACGATTATTACTTCTTCATTGTACAGCCCTCTTGGATATATCAGCTGTCTTTATCGCAACGAGTGGGTACTATCTTTATGGTAAGCATCTTTCATCTATGATAAGATACGCAACAATTACACCGATACGATCGTACCACCATTATTACATTTAAATCAATTGATGTAATTATATTTGTTGAGGGCAGTGCAGTGGGCGTCTCGGCTCAAATATAATTAATAGCTCCACGATAAGCCGAACGTTTAAAATTAAAATAGAAGAGCAGACGTCGGCCCGACGGGCCATTGTAAAGTAATGCATCCACAATACTTTTACTTAAGAGTTTTATGGTTTTTTGATGGGTGAATGTAAAATGAGTGCGCTCGCATCGTACTTCGTGTTATTACTCGTATAAGGGCAGAGATTGGCTTCGACTTTATTTTAGAACATGTTCTAAATTACATTTCAAAAACTATTTCTAATGCCATCAAATTTAAGAAGCCTATTTAGATAACTGTCATCCTCATACTCGTGGTTTATCACTCAAATTGGGAAATACATAAATAGTCGAAGGTATATGATTAAAGAGAAATTTCCTGGAGATTTGAAATTAGAAAGTATAATTTATACCACGCGGAATCGTGATTGACAATAAAATAATGGGGAACTGTCAAATTTTGTCCTAGAACTAATGGACTATTGTAAGTAGATGAAATCAAACACCATTTCTGAATTTCAAATCTTAATATTTTTTTTTTTTTTGTGAATATTCGGAAATAGACAAAGTCAAAAAAATATAATGGAACTTATGGCTTAATGGAGCTTATATACATCCTATCTTAGTTATGGTAGTGGCTTTAGTCAACCCAGTATAGATTAGTCGCTTTCATCATAGAATAAATTTACATTTGTAATTCGATCAAACCTAGATTCTCCAATTGGAACAGCATCATGGATGAGCGAAATGGAGTTATGATTTCCATTCGCATAAATTATGAAGAACATATTTATAATTTATATTTTACTAATAAGCTCGATATGGAAATTATATTACCAGCAGCTTGTGAAAGTATATCTCCATTAAAGGGTTCAAGTCTGTTATTACTAAATTAGGGTAAAATGCCTTATTCAAACTAATCCGTCTTAGTGTGGGGTAATGTCCTTCACAATACACCTTTGAGGTTTTTCGTTGATATATTAAGGTTGCGTTGAAGTTTTTTGATACTGTGAAAACGTCGAATAGCAAAGTGGAAAATCGAAAATAGGTTGGTACAACTGGGTTTAATATCGGACATCCCTATTAGAGTCCCGTCCAGAGATCACTGAATCCCTGTCGTCGTTTCTGATATTATTGCAATAGTTTATGACCTGTCTTCTAGACGAGACCGTAACGAATGTTCGGAACTAAACATATTCTAGAAATTATAGGTACTGTAAGGAATTTATTTGGAATAATTTTTAAATAAATCAATGGATCCAATCGGCAGTTATCGCTTTGTAAATTATATTTTAAATCTCAAGCTTTGAGTTGTAGATCATAATGATGAACAACTTCAATCATTGATAGATATATTAAGGTAAATAAATGTCTGTCTAGTCATCATTACTTACTATATCTTTAATGAAAGCTTAAAAAAGCTAGTTGCACGTAATCGTTATTGACATAATAGAAATGTGGCTATTTTGTTCCATTATCGCTATATTGAAATGTTCCGACATATATTTGAACCACGAAAACAATCAATATTACGCAGGAAATAGTGGCGACCTCTTAGCAAAGTATAATCTGCCTAGCAACTTGTATATGTTATTTTAATTAAACTTCAAAAGCAAATATCTGATAGTAATAGAGGCTGATCATATATTGCTAACTTGAATTAATGAAACTGTTTTGCCATCTTAGCTAATTTCAAGGTCAATATAATTAGATGCTTTAATAACGGCTTAATGATACTAACAGCTTAATGATACTCCAATTCTGAACACACACATGTGGTAAACTGATAAATTAAATTTCGTTTCTGAATCATAATGTTGTGCTATTTTTTTTACATATTTATAATATTGAGGAACAAGCAAACTGCCTATATAGGCAATATAGGCTAGCCGATATAGATGGATCTGTGGCAAATCTGCAATCGGCACAAGCACAGTATAACGTTGGCAACTTGCGATAACGTACGAATTTTACTATATATTACGTATTAACGTATTATATATAGTACTACTACGTAGAACTAGTACATAAAGTAAGAACTTATCGTAAAGTAACTTCACTTTCAAACCGGAGGACAGTAATTCAAGCACCGTTGCTTTGCTTCAGTGATAGGTAAGACGGAAGTACTAATGTAGATGACAGTCATCATCATCATTCAAGGCTAGATACGACCTCTATTGGACATGGCCTCCCCAAAATAGTTAATATTAGGGTTTGGGCCGTCTCCCACTACGTTGGAAATGTGGGTTGGTGGCGAGCGCTAGAGCCTCGTTTGAAATCAAGCAAATTGCCTAACTGGTACAGGGACCTATAGTGCACAAAACAATCAGTGAAACTACAGTGCAGAACTTTTAAGTGATCCAGACAGGATCTGACTAATTAAATGTAAAAGTTTACAAAGAAGATGACTATTCATAAATATGTTTACCTTAATGCTTTGTTATGTATATATATAATGTTATGTTACCCTAAATGCTTTTTCTTTTACGGAATAAGCATACCACTGTACAATGCAATCAACATTCGGTTTTGAGGATATAAATAACTAAACATCAATATTAGTATATAGTAGATAGTTATCATATTTAATGACTCTGTGTGTATTGTAAATGATATCTATGTATTAGGACTAAAAATATAAACTTTATATTTATTTTAAGTCATGGGTACATACATAATACGTTACTTCCTGAAACATTTGAACACCAAAATTGATTGTTAGAAAATGCATCAAGTTATTAATTAAGTCCGCTGTTGTGCATATTGTACATGAATTTCTATTTAGATTGTATACATTTTTCATTTACTTATATCGATGTTTTATTTACAGGTAAGAATCTCTTACAACACGTCGTCTCCCAGACAATACGATCATGTCGTGCCTTTCCATTTTTGTTGGAATGTGCGTGGGCCCTTGTACTGTTTTCTATTGTAAGTACCTACTTTTGTGACTTCATAACTAGTACAACTTTATACTATTATTACACTCAAGAGTACCTATAATAAATAAATGAGTATCAATGGTAATCTGGATATTATAGAAAAAAATTGAAAAATGATACAATTATTATTAACTAATGATGAGTAGGTAAAAATTTACCGCTTGCTTACTGCCTGAAACATACAGAAATAAATACATATGGGTTTTCTTTAGGTTATCTCTCATTTTTAATATAGAGATAATTTCTGAGAACATTATATGAATGTTCTCAGAAATTTAATATAAAAGTTAAGTAAGTAGTTTGATTTTAAAATACTTAACTCATCTTGCATTCAAAATAAAATACATCAGACAGATCATCGTTAGAATAACGTAACACTCAATTATAAAACGATCTGTCAAATTTATTTTTATCTGACAAACATCGTGTTACGTACATACAACTCTTGATGTTTCATCCATAATATATTACAGGTATCGACCAAATTTGAATGATAGATCTGTCTTAGTTGACGATAAAGTTTTATATAGACTTAGTGGTTCAACATAAGCTGGTCAAGATGTATCTTAAGGACGTATGATACCAAAGGGTCGGTGATTTGAAGTTCAAAAGTAATAAGATACTTTAAACGATACCCGCTGTGAACAATGTTCTATTACTAATATCTAACCCATCTACGAGTACTAATCGCTGATGCAATATAGATGATGTTACATGTGTGAGCATTTTAAAATAATTTGTTATATTTTGAATGTAATCGATCAATACTTAATAAAACAATAATTAACAAAGTGTTGATTTAAAATATGAATGTCTACATTTTACGGGTACTATAATATTTATACGAACACTGTCAGTATAATTGTTTCGTTATTAGCGCGCATTATGAAAAGTCTAAAATATAAGCTTCAAACTTCTAACTTCTTTGGATGTGACGATCTTTCGCGCGACAGACTAATAGAGTTGCTTTCGCATATATAATATTAGAAAAGATGATTTGAAAAAAATGTTGGTACAAATGATTATACCTAAATACTTATCGAAAAGTATTAAATGCAATGTTGTATACTCGTTCGTGACGTCTTTTTCCACCACTATTCGCCTTTTTTGACCCTACTTATGCATAAAATACTATTTTAACTGATAAATTAGAATAAATTAACTCAGATATAGTTATCCAGATACAGCAGATATTCTTGAAAAATTATTTGATTAGTTCAAACTAAAAAAAATCGTTTTAAAAATTATGATAATGTTGTGTTGATTTAAAATGGTTTGTTTTACTTATATTTTGAATGTTGTGAAATTATAAAAAGTAGCTAAATAATTTATATATGCAAGTTACATGACGCTTTTATGCAATCTTACTGGTCTCAAAATAAATGAAAGTCAGTTAGACGTGCCAAAACAAACGAAAGAAATTATCTGGAACGCGGTCTCTAATATTGTATTGTTGTTTTTGTTTACATGCAAAAACGATACATATATTTTTTTACGGTTCAAATTATTAAACAACTATAACACAACAAAAAAGTATAGTATGCAAAAAAGTATAGTATGAAGTACTGAATATATATTATTATTTGTAATAAAAGTCGATAAGTATATACGTGATATATCTGGTACTCTCATGGAATTGGTTCTATCCAGGTGAGACAATGTAGACAAAATTGTACAAAACGAAAGTAGTTTTAATTATATAAAATATTTTTTTTTAATTTCCGCTCCTTTGAAAGTCTGACTGTTACTTTTACATCTGACGAAATGAACTTGATGTAGTATATAAACCATTTGTGACCTTTTTGAGCTTGCATATTGCTCGAATTGCATTTGCACATTTATCTGATGTTCTTACGTTGAAAATATAGTGAGACACAGTTATATGGGAAGTTGACTAATCTGGTCCAGTACCAGGACTAATCGCCCTAACATAAGTAGACTTATATCCGTCGGTGGGTCGTCGGTGGTCATATCTGTATATGAATTGTAAATATGACTAGTTTAAGTGTGTTACAAACGCATTACACAATGTCCATATTACAGTTTTTTACTACTGAACTTTTATGTCGGATAAAGAAAACATTGGCTTTATTAATAGTAACTGTGAAACCAATTGCGACTTTAGTATGAGGTAGTACATAAAGACACGTTGTACCTAAAGATTTATCACTTACATACCGCGCAAATATAACGTAACGACACCGGATCGGTGTGAGAACAGAGCCATAAACGCCAGACATGTTTACGAGGCCCTGTTACGTGGAACAAGCCTGCTGCCTGCTGCCAATAGCTTCCTCCGCGCCTGGATTTATTGCGGTTTAGTGCGATTCATTCGCTAGCTGGTAAACAACATTCTGTTTAGATCGTCTTATGGTTGTTTATGGTACGCCGGATTTTAAAATGCGTTAAAATTATACAAACGATTCTTATTAGATCATCAAGTAAGGAAAAAGTAATCTTATTTAATATGTACATAGTTTGACTGCGGATCTTCCGAAAATATTTTAATGATAACCAATTTAACATATAATTATGTTTACAGATTTATAGGTCTGAAAATAGAACATCTAGAAACTTTTGTAAGTGGAAGATGAAAGAGGTTCTTATAGTATCCATGATCTAATTTAAGTGTCAGTTATCTCAAGTGGCACGAGAAAGCTATGTTTAGTAGTTCAAGTCTTTCCGGTCAAGTACAAGTAGGTAAGATTTGTAGCAGTGCATTGTTTTGTTCAGATAAATATAATAATAGCAACGTAAAGATGTTTTTTAACAATACAAAATAATTTTTTTGATAGAGAAGGTCTTTATTTAAAAAGTAAGCTTTCACGACCAATGAAAAAAATATATTTTTTTTATTTTGACTATTGTACATCCTCCTCCATTTTATTTATATTTAGTAGGTATATATCCCACAAAATAAAAAAAAAACTGAGTTGAACGCATTCTGTTTTACAATGAAACAGTTTGTCGCAGCAAACTTTGCTAGTACAGTTTGTATAGCTTTGTCGATATCAATGTGTTTGGCGCATTACAAATAGCGTGGCCACCCATGTCGGGATTTGTATGTTCATGTACCTGTATTAGTCATAAGTTTGCCTAAAAGTATCTATATTCAAACTTTTCTACAAGTTAACTAGAAATAGCATTGTTTATTTGTTTATGATTACATATTGTGAATCGAAATATTTACATTGATCAGACCGACCACCCATTTCGGCCGATACAATTTCCGTGTTGAAACAAACAAATCTATTGTAGACTGTTGAGATTACTGTCTGTTTGTATGTCCGTCTCTAGTCATATCCGCCCCACGATCGGACGTTCGATTAGTAGCAGGGTTGTCGATGGCAAAAGAGCATGTATAATGAATATTTATTTATTACCCATTGGTAAAATGTTTTGAAATTCTACAGATAAAATATTTGTTAATAGGACATTGTAATATTAACTTTGTGTTATTTCTATAATAACAGCTATATAAAGATTTTTTTTTCCTTGTATCATGCAATCAGTCCTTCCGACTATGAGCAGATGTGTTGGATGAGTATTATGTGAGAGAAGATATTCCCCAGTAGGACCATCTTCCTTATTAATATATTGGCTTATTCCGTTCTACCAAGATCCAAGGTCCTGTGCCGTCTCAGGCGATTCTTACAGTCAGGTAATGTAAGCTGCGTAGCCAACTGGTTAGGATGGTTCATAAGTCTTGTTTTGTATTTACTTGCAAATGCCCTAATTTCATCTAGTTTCTAATGAACCAGGGGGAGTTGCTAATTTGCTTAAGAATATAGTTCTGTGCTCTTTGTATTTTGTTTATGTTAGAATCACAGCAGGCTCCCCATAGCTGAATCCCATAAGTCCAGACTGGTTTTATAACGGTCTTGTAGATTAAGAGCTTATTATCAAGTGACAGCTTTGAGTTTCTTCCCAAGAACCAGTAAAGACCCTTGTATTTGAGATTGACCTCTTTGCGTTTTGTTTCAATATGTTTCTGCCATGTCAACCTGCGGTCCAAGTGTAGCCCGAGGTATTTGACTGTGTTACACTGGGGTAAATCCCTACCACTAAGGTTCACAGGAGGACAGGTTACTCTGCGCAGGGTGAAGGTGACTTGTACAGATTTATTAGAGCTTACTTTAATACGCCATTTATTAAACCAGTTGTTTATTTCTTCAAGGCTGTGTTGAAGTTAGCTATATAAAGATAACAAAAAAATATGGAGAATTACGGCAATTGTTTTTGAAAAATACCACTGTGTTTTTGCAGTTCTACATATAAGATGATATTCGCTTTCCTCTCGTGTTGATAAAGGGAACCAGAAATTTCATATCTGCAAAGTGATCTGTTATAATTTAAATAATATCATTCATAAATACTTCGTTTGTTCGTTTCGCAGATAGATTTATACAAAAGGTTAATAATATTAATTTATTGTATGTACCATACAATAAATTAATCTAAGTGAGAATCTTGTATCCGCATTAGGAGACCTGTTTTATAGATTACCAGCCTCTCCGGCTCTGAACCAAATGAAGTGGGTGTAGGTGTATATGTCCCCTTCCGTGGCCGGGGGGCGTTGTCGGTGGAGGAAATCGGGGGAGATATTGTAGTCTCCCCCGAGGAGGGCTCCCCTATAACGGCAGGGGAGCGGAGGCTAGGGGTTCCCGGAAGTCGCTTGGCGTTCTCGGGGGCTCCCTACATGCCTGAGGAAGGCCATCCCTTAAGGTTTTTAGTAAGTAGACCTCACCCTCCTGGGGAGGAGAACCCCATATAACCGCCGGCTCGCCACAGCCGGGGTATGCAATTGTGTCTAACGCATTTCCTCAGGGGAACAATAAAAAAATATCTAAAAACATAATATTATCTAATATTATGCAACATATATGATGTTTAATAAGCCTATTACTAGCAATGACGCAAATTCATAAAGGTGTGAAATAGATTGAAGCTAAGAGTATGATCAATCATGTACAGTTCGTACTTATTTTCATTACTATTCGTGAGAGAAAAGGGGTATTGGGCTTTCTTGTAAATTAAGGGTCAGGGCGTTAACCATAGGCCATGGGAATACATCATTGAACCTAGCCTATACGAAATAGTATGCTTATTACCAGATGTGACTATTAACATATATTTACGTATAAGATAATAAAAATAATCTACAGAAACAACAATAAATAAATAAATCCAATCGTTATAGTGATACACTATTTCTAGGATAGACAACCCTACCACTTACACAATCAGTAGTAATAAGAAACGTTAATTAGAAAAAGAAAAATGCTTGATCTCGTTGAAAAGCAAATCGTTTACTATCCTCGGGCAGTATTTGTTCTGTTATTTACTTAGCAATCTCATTGTTCAAAACATCCATCATTATAACCATCGATCTTCTTTCTTCTAAAAGTTTGACGATGATTTAATGAAGTGGAAGTGGACTTTTAAGTATTAAACCTAACCTAAATTTAAGTATTAGGTGAAATAAAAAAAAATCGTTTCAAATACTTTGTCCTGATTGGGTTGATGCTGGGACCAACTGACAAAGGACCATGCGCATTTTATATGGATATCTGGGGCCATGAGCAAACACAAATGAAAATTATGTACATGATTAGGATTCTTCGTGACAAACAAAGATATGCCAGAACTATAGGTACTACAAAAATTGGTCCTTTCGAGTGAAAACAGTTACCTAGGGAAACTTCTTTTCTGCACCCAGGGCACCTCCTAGTGGTGACGGTGGTAACAAGCATCGTTTGGCTATGTTCCTGGTGTATTCAGAGGAAGAAACTCTAGATTAAATGATAACTAAAAAGGTATTTCAATACAATATCTATCAATTTCATTTAGTATCCATTTAGAAAACGTCAAGAAACTTCATATTTTCAAGCAGATTTTATGGTACTATATAATTGCATCAAAACTAAGTCAAAGAGTGATTATTAAGGACAATGTCTTATAGCGGCATGTATAACTTAATAAGACCTACACTTTATTATAGGTGTCATCTGTTCGCTCGTGGCCCAAAATGCCCATCCTCCTTTACTCTTTTGATTAGAAAACCAGAAGATATAGGTCGATAAAAAAACACAAGACACTATCAAATATCTGTACTGTCACAAGCAGACGTGCATGTGCAGACGCATTATTGAAATCGGTTAAAAGCTCTAATTTGTACTACTTTCTACCGTTAACGATACATTTAATGACTTACAATAATAAAAATTCTAAGTAAGTAGGCATTACGTATCAATAGTTACGTACCTAAATTAATATCGACACGCTTGGCACAGCGGTCGAGTGATTGGTTACTACTGCACGGGACAAATATTTTAATTAACTCACAGAAATTTGTTTCGGTTTGATAGATTCTGCTTATAATTGCACTCATGACTCTTAAAAGTCAAATGTTAGGCGACTTATTTCAAAAGTAAATAAAAACAAATGAGATTGCCTACTTTAAAATTAAATTGAAAATATCAAAGATTTCAAAAATAAAAAATATAACAAATAAATCTCGATGGATATAAAAATCTGTTAACCACATGTTCCGTGTTCCTCTGTCGTGGACAGCAAAGGAAAAGGCAGATGGGGTAGGGAAATAGGTATATTGCGGAAAATATTACATAAAAATATATAAAGCCGAAACAAATATACTGATTAAAAAGGTGACAATTAATGACAGACCAAAGAAAAGAACAACCACTGTCCTAGATGTAGAAAAGATTATAGAGTTAATAAAGGTCTGTCCGTGACATGGCCCTCCTCGTAAACGAATGTTTACACATAAAAATATGGAACAAGGACTGACCTCTACACTCTATTCATAACGTAAATGCTAATCAACACATTAATATTTTAAAAAAATGTAGTATTAAAATTCAGAACTAAAAAACAACTAGGCAAACCTTAGCCTAAACCAAATAACAAATGATAAATACATGGATAATGAAAATTTAAATCAACAAACATTACTAAATACTAACATTACTACCTACAACCTCCAACTTAATCAATTTTCGAGATGGTCGTCTCAAAATTCCTCCCGCTGTCTGCACATCTACCACTCTCACAGTTCCATCCCGTCCTGGGTAAACTTGGGTCACTCTACCCTTAGGCCACAAACCACGAGGCAAGTTTGAGTCACAGATGATGACAATATCTCCAACAGCAACATTTTCTGAGAGCGTGAATGACTATTATTTCTACGAGCCAAGACTGGCAAATATTCGCGAATCCAACGATGCCAAAAATGGTCTGCTAGTCGTATAGCCTTTTTCCAGTTCGCTCTTCTCAAAAGATCATCGTCCGTTAAATCACAAGGAACTGGTAGTGTTGATGATTGACCGATCAAAAAGTGATTAGGAGTTAATGCTGGAGAGTCATTTACATCCACCGATACATGTGTAAGTGGGCGGGAATTAACGATGCTCTCTGCTTCTTGGAGAAGGGTCCATAGTACCTCTTCTCGTGGCGCTCTTTGTTTTAAAGTTGCCGATAGGGTCCGCTTCACGCAACCAACGAGGCGTTCCCAAACACCACCCATTGAGGGGGCAGATGGTGGTATAAAATGCCACTCAATACTTCTGTTTACTGAGAAGTCAATTACTTCGGGTTGAATGGATTTCCACTCTCTTTTGATTTCACGACTGGCGCCAACGAAAGCCGTACCGTTGTCACTGAATATTTTGAGGGGACAACCACGTCTTGCGATAAATCGACGTAAGGCCATTATTGCGGAATCAGCCGATAAACTTGCTACCAACTCGAGATGAATAGCTCTTGTCGAAAAACAGGTGAAGAGAGCGACCCAACGTTTTTCTCTATGTCGTCCAATGGAAACTTCAACTGGCCCAAAGTAATCCAAACCAATAATAGAAAAGGGGCGTTGATGATGTGCAAGTCTTTCTTCTGGAAGATCTGCTATTGGCGGGATTAATGGCGTAGCTTTCTTGTTTCGGCAAACTTGACATGACGTGGCGATCGCTCTTACCGTCGGACGTAATCGTGTAATCCAAAAACGTTGGCGTAATTCATTCACCACCATTTCACGTCCAGCATGACCAGCCCAAATATGATAATAGGCAACGATAAGTCGAGTTACATGATGTCGACCATTCAAAACAATCGGCTGTTTTACAGCGTAAGGAATACCGTCAGCAGCAGAGATTCGACCATCAAGGCGTATCAGACCATTCTCATCCAATTTAGTGCATAGATTTTTTAAATTAGCCTCGTTTAAATCTTCTTGAGAGTGCCTCAGCAAGTGCAATTCTGCACTCTTAATATCTACAGCAAGGAGTGGGTGCAGTCCATTATGAGATGGTGTACGAACATGTTTATAACGCAATAACCGTAAATACTGATGCGCTCTAGCAGTAACACGTAATAAACGTAACCAAGAACTAAACCTAAGAGAATCTGGTACAATATTCATATAATAAGGAAATATATTTACAGGAACTATAACTAAAGAATTCTCTAATGCACTATTAGTGATATCGGGATCGGGTTCAGCAGTAAAAATAATATCTTTAGCTAACAACAAATCAGGACCATGTATCCACCTATCCAGCGAACTCACATCAGTTAACATAAGTCTAGTTGCGTCATCTGCCACATTAGACGATGATGGTATCCAAAACCATTCATGTACAAACGTTAGTTCGGAAATCTCACCAACACGATTCTTTATAAAAGTGTTCGAATCACTGACCTTTCCCCGTATCCAAGCAAGGACGGTTCTCGAATCGCACCAGAAAAACCTCTTTGTAGGTGTAAATCTGTGTTGTTCGCAAATCGTCCTTGTCATCCTCACACCTAATAGCGCAGCTTGGAGTTCGAGTCGAGGCACTGAAACAGACTTCAGCGGCGCGACTCGCGACTTACTCATAACAAAGGCAACTTTTACCGAACTATCTGAGTAAATAAAGCGCCAGTACGCCACACACGCATAAGCTTGATTACTCGCGTCAGTAAAAACGTGTAATTCACGCGCGACAGGATTTGCAATAGAAAAATAGCAACGTGGTATTGCAAACGAATTAGCTGATGCTATACTACGAAGCCACTCCCCCCAAAGACTAAGCTGATCTCTTGGCAGAATTTCATCCCAGTCCTTTACTAATTGCCATGTTTTTTGAAACAGTATTTTACCTGAAGTTATGATAGGACACAGGAATCCTAGTGGGTCAAAAACTTTCATTAAGTGCTTTAATACTTGACGTTTTGTTAATGTTTGTAAATCTGTTTCTACAATATTAATTTTAAATGTAAAAAAGTCTAGATTAGGTACCCAATGCATTCCTAAAACTCGTAAACTAGGGCCTTCTAAATTCATGTCAATAGCCTCTACATCCTGGTTTATCAAATGTGGTGGTAAGAGTTTAAGAGCTTCCGAATTATTAGATGCCCACGAACGCATCTCAAAACCGCACTGACTATGTACATAAACTACATCGGCTGCAACTCGTGCAGCGCATTGTACTTCATCAAAACTATCGAGATAGTCATCCATGTAGTGATTCTCTATTATGGCCTTGACTGCCTCTGGATGTGTAGCCTCAAAATCTTTGGCGTTCCTATTTTTTATATATATTGCAATAAAAGGAGAGCAACATGCACCAAAAATTAATGACGACATTCTGAATTCTTTGACTAAACCGTTCATGTCGTCACGCCAAAGATATCTCTGAGAATCGCGATCTTGCTCACGCACTTTTATTTGAGGAAACATCTCTCTGATGTCTCCCGTTAAAGCTACTTTACCTTCACGAAATTTCAGCAAGATTCCTAATAATGATTGTAAAATATCAGGCCCCGGCAGTAGGAGTGAGTTGAAGCTGACTCCGTTTATCTGAGCCGCTGCGTCGTGCACAATACGTAACTTACCTGGCTTATTTATATTTGTCACTCCGAAATGCGGTAAATACCATCGCCTCGAAGATGACGTAGGAGAATTATGTAAGTTTGTGGCTTCTTCGGCATAATTCTTTTTTACGTATGCTTCAATATTTACAGAATACATATCAAAATATTTAGAATCACGCATGAAACGCTTAGTCAAAGAATTCAATCTGCTTAAGGCTAAATTATAACTGTCTGGTATGTAGGACTTTTCCTCACGCCATGGTAACCCTACTTCAAAACGATTATTGGGAAGTCGGCGCGTTGTTTGCTGCAATGTGTCTATCGCTTTTTGCTCCAGGGCAGTGTAAGTTTCACTTAGTTTTATACCAATGTTATCTAATCTGTAATGATCCCTAATAAGTAAATCGAGATTTTCATCTTTATCGACATTATACTTACTGGTACTATTTGAAATACAGACATGTACAAGAGATGAATTTTCACATAATTTTGGTAGATATCCATACAGTGCCCAGCCAAGCGCCGTATTAATTGCTACTGGCTGCGACTTATTACCGCACCGCATTTCCCTACAAAGTAAAAGATGCCAGTCACATATACCAATAATTAACCTAGGGGTCGCGATATCATAACTCAACTCGTGCTTTATATCGAGAAGGTATGAAAAAGATTCGATATCTTGTACACTAATGGATTGATGAGCCAATGCTAAACTTGGTATGGCTCGAGCACCCTTAATAGTAAAGACATCATTGCTATTCTTTCCTCTTATGTCGAAACTGACTTCTTTAGTTGCAACTTTGCGGGTTCCGTTAATACCACTAATGAACGTTTCACCCTCTGTACCAACAAGTTTTAAAGAATTGGCTAGTTCCCAGTCGATAAGTGTAGTGGTTGACCCATCGTCTAACAAGGCGTACGTGAGCACTTCCCCCCCTGGCCCTGCCACTATAACGGGCACAATTTTTAATAAAACTTTATTTGACATACAATCTTTTCTATTGATTAAAAACGTAACAGACTTCGTATTGTCACTGTCATTGGCAGGCAAATTGACAAAAGAGGTATTGTTTATATGGGGCCGTATGTCATCACTAATTACTACAGGCCTATTTGACAAGTTCGAATTATCTACAATATGAGCATTTGTATGTGAACTATTTGAAATAAAATTATCATGAAATAATGTGTGATGATTCTGACTACATACACCACATTTCACCTTGCAAGACCTCCAATTATGTTGCCTCTTACGCAAGCATTTTCTACAAACTTTTGCTTGTTGAACCCATGACCACCGATCATCATTCGACAATGCGGCAAATTTTGTGCATGATTTTATACTGTGATTAGATAAACAATATAAACAATTAGTGTTTGAGTTAGCAACGCTACTGTTGTGAACTCGGTGTGATACAGACTGTTGAGCCTTCGCTCTGTCTGAATATACAGCAGCGGTATTAGTAATATGTGACGGAAGTCGAGGCATAAAACGCGCCTGCCTGGCAGCCTCCGTTTGTAGAAACTCCGTCAACATCTCCAAAGAAGGCTTACCCAACAAATAATTTGACGCAGCGTACTCACACCACTTTGTCTGTAAATAAAAGTTTAACTTAGATAAAATATTATTTGTTAGTTCTGGCGAATATGTGTATTCTTGCCTACCTAATAATTTTATAGTGTTTAAACACGCCTGTACTTTGGCGGTTAATTTGAAAATATCCGCAGGGTCTCTACCCATTTTAGGCAATGACCGCACTGCTGTTATTTCATGCATCACTATATCATCAGGCCGAGCAAAATATAATTCTAGATTACTCATAATTAACTCAGGATCGTCCGCTGTAAGCAGCAACGATTTTACAACTTCTCGAGCTGCACCGCGCACAGCCCTACGAAGACGTGCTACATTTTGCTTCGGTGTAAATGATGATTTCGTATCATCAAAACTCTGTTTAAATAAAAGCCATTCAGCAATATCACCACTAAAATTAACAATATCTACATTATTATATAAAGGCATACTATTTTGTGATAAAGAAATGACAGCATTAGTTAGGCGACACAGCTCTTTCACCTGTAAATCTTCACGATGAGTGTCCACGTTGCATGGTGCCATTTTAGGTGATGGTAGGTCATTACGCCTCGCGGATGCCATTTCGTCTTCCGAGGTTCGGACTACAGGAGTGACAAAAGGCGGTTGCGTGGCAATGAGTGCACTATCACGAAATAATAAATTTGGTACCTGATTGTTTACAACGGGAGCTGATTGGCCTGTAATCAATACTGTGTCATCTGCAAGCGTGGGCCTTACGGAATTTTTGATAACATGAGTTTCTTCCTCAACCCATTGCGCCGTCCGCTTAGCTGAACCCAATGATGTTCGACTGCACGCTTCTGCCGCTTCTACAGCGGCAGCTTCAGCTTCATACTCTGCTCGAGCGGCTGCCTCTTCGGCCATCACAGTCCGTTTAGTTAGCTCGGCAAGTTTGCGCTGAAGCTTTGCTTCTACGGCCTTTTGCCGTGCGACTAAATTTGCCTGTTGTGAAGACGTGGCTGAAAAGGAACCTACTGAAGAAACAGCATCGCGATTTCCTAGGTCCCCACCTTCAACTTGAGAGGGCTCCGCCATTTCCATTGCTGCCTTAGCTCGCGTGAGCATAATTTTGTTGCTAATTCAAATAAAGAAAATAATAACGGCTGAAGGACCAAGATGTCGTGGACAGCAAAGGAAAAGGCAGATGGGGTAGGGAAATAGGTATATTGCGGAAAATATTACATAAAAATATATAAAGCCGAAACAAATATACTGATTAAAAAGGTGACAATTAATGACAGCCCAAAAGAAAAGAACAACCACTGTCCTAGATGTAGAAAAGATTATAGAGTTAATAAAGGTCTGTCCGTGACATTCCTCAATTATGATTTCATGACGTATTTCCTTACGAGGTTCGTGACTCATATTTTCATGTGCACCCCAATAATAAGATGTAATTGTTCGTTTTCTCACATCGTGATTCATTATGGGGAAGGCGTCGGCTCTTCAGTTTGTTTGTTATGCCCGTTTTAATTGAACCCTGAGTCAACTCAGTCTCCAGTAGTGTATGATTGATTAATGGAGTAACAATTAGAAGATTTATACCGAAACAACGTTTATGAGTAATGGCTGGAGCAAAATGTTTCGATGCTTATGGCTATTTTCTATGTACTTGACTTTTTATTTCCAAAATCAAGATTTCAGTTTTCAGAATTTATTGACATTAAGCATTATGTTGACATAAGAAATTCATCTGAACAATATATTGAGTCAACAACATAAGTTATGAATCTGTTCTTAATTGGCCTCATCGTATTTTTATATAAACATTTATTTAAGTAATGTGATACGCAGAGCATGTATCTTAAGACATCGACTCAAACTAGAACGTACCATCCGTTTGTGTATCAAAAGCATTTCCTATGCGGAAGTGACACGTTTTTCCCTCATAACTCGACGAGAGATACGGCTAATGGAAGTCATAATCAGTAATTTACATGACATCAAAACAAAACTTCACGGTTGCTGTGCTAATAAAGAAAGTAAGTGAACATCTGCCTAGTATTTTGTGTGATTTGAGTTTTATTGATATTGGAATACAGTTCAAACATATATATGTACACTAGCTTTTTTTTTTTTTTTTTTTATTATTGTCTGGAAAATGCGTTACGCATACCCCGCGGCTCGGGAACACCGCGGGGTTATGTCGGACTCTCCGCGCGTTTGGGGGCCGAGTGCCAGCCAAGTGCGCGGCCTACCGACTAAAAACCAGACAATGCCCCTCAGGGACGCCTTGGCAGGAGCGCATCAATCGTCGACGCATCCTCCCCCTCATCAGACGAGGAGGAAGACACGTCGAGGAGAGCAGCATCACTGCCTGACAAGGTCATGGGAACACTTACGTACACTTCCACGACCTCGTCGGCGTCATTGGCTCGCCTGCGGCGAGCCCCTCTCACCCCCCCGTTTTGCTGGGGGGGCCGTCGATCCCCCGGGACATCCAGGGGATCGTCGACTGACGGCGACCTTTGAATAGCAGGGATCAGCCTTCCCGGGCCTGGTCCCCGCTGGTCACCGACAGGAGGAAGGAGGCGAGCGAACTCGCGCCTCCTCCGCCCTGCACGCCTGCGGCGGCATGCCGGAGCCTCGGGATCCGCCTCCCTGGCCCGCTCCGCCGCCTCCTTCTGCGTCATGACGTCGGCGCAGAAGGAGTTTACTAGCGCCCACGTCCTCTCCCCCTCCAGCATGGCGCGCACCACGTTTCGGAGGGAGAGATCGTCGCCTATCACGGCGACCAACTCGGCGCGCCGCGCAGAGAACGCCGGGCACACCGCTAGGGTGTGCTGTGCGGTGTCCTCCTCGGCGCCACAATGGTGGCACCCCGGGGTTGGCTCCCTCCCGATGCGGTGCAGGTAGCGGCCAAACGAGCCGTGACCGCTTAGCACCTGCACCAGGTGGTAGGAGAGTGACCCGTGGCGCCGGTTCGCCCATGTGGTGAGGAACGGATGGAAGGCCTCGACGCTCCGGCGCAGAGTGCCGGAGACGGAGGCCGAGACCATTAGGTCGCCCAGCTCCTCAAACCACAGGCGAACTACCTCCATTGTGGCCTCCTCGGACGCGGAGGCCCTCTCGCGCGGCGCTAGGCGCCGGTCGCCGCTGCGCGCGTCCGCCCGGACGCGGTATGCGGCGGCGTGGACGTGGGCGACATATTCCCAAGGCGGAGCGCCCGCAATAAGGCACGCCGCCGTGTGCGACACTGTGCAGTACGCGCGCACGGCTCTCAGAGCCATGGCGCGTTGGGCCCTATGCAGGGAAGCCACGACTCGAGGGCCAAGGGCGTCGGCCCAGACAGGGGCCCCGTAAAGCGCCATACTCTGGACTATGCCAGAGTATAATCGGCGGACACTCGCGCTCGGGCCCCCCACATTGGGAAGGAGGCGGCCGAGCGCGTCGGCTGTTTTCATTAGGCGGGGTTCGAGGCGGCGGAAATGTTCCTCGAACCCCCAGCGCCCGTCAATTGTCAGCCCCAGATAATTAAAATGGGGCTGAAGCACGATCGACACCCCGTTGACCGTGACAGAGGTCCCGGCCGGGGGCGTCGGCGAGGCCCGTGAAAGATCAGGGCCTCGGTCTTAGACAGAGCCACTCGTAAGCCGAGCGACTCTATCCTTCGTACGACTAGCGTCGTGTACACCGACGCTAGCCGCACAGCCTCCTCAGCGTCCCTCCCTCTGGCCGTTACCAATGTGTCGTCTGCATAACAGTACAGACGGACACGCGGCGGGAGGGACACGCGCAGCACGTAGTCATAGCCGAGGTTCCACAGGAGGGGCCCAAGAACTGAGCCCTGCGGAACCCCGGCGCTCACCCGGCGGCTGCCGACTTGCCCGTCGCTGCGGGAAAACGCGATATCTCGCCCGTCCAGGTAGTTGCCTATTAAACGGGCGAGGTAGTGCGGCACATTGTGGTACCGCAGCGCCGCCATGATTGCGCGGAACGGGAGGCAATTGAAGGCGTTGGCGATATCGAGTGACACCGCCAACACCTGCTCGCCCCCGTCACACGCCTCCCTGACTGCCGCCCGCAGGTCGGACAGTGCGTCTAGGGTCGACCGACCCGCCCTGAAGCCGTACTGAACCGGCGACAGGTCGGGACCCACCTCCTCGAGGTGCTGGACGAGGCGGGAGGCGATAAGCCTCTCGAAAACCTTACCGACCTCGTCCAGCAGCACTATAGGCCGATAGCCCGAGGGGTCTCCTGCAGGTTTGCCTACTTTTCGAAGGAGGCAGAGGAACCCCTCCTTCCACGGCTTGGGGAACCGTCCGGTGATATGTACACTAGCTGACCCGACAGACGTTGCCCTGTCAAATGTCATGTTATCTCATGTTGTCTCGTTGTATGTAAAAAAAGGTTTCCCCGCTTTTCAGTTGAAATTTTTCCTGAATTTTCTTTGCTATAAACCTCACGGAGCCCGAGACCTTTCCAACGAATGCAAAACCGTGGAAATCGGTTTCCTGCGTTCTGGAGTTATTGCGTCAGAAGGAAAACCCGACTTATTTTTATGTAGTAGATATTATATATTTGCAGTTAAGCTGCATTGCATGGGGTTTATAGTACTGAAGGTAGGTCAAAAGATTCGCTTACCTAGAGAGTTCCTTAGCAAATGTAATTGTAAATAATGTATTTTGCTGATTTTACTTTCAATTACCAAATATTTTTTCTAATATACCTACTACAAGTTAATGTAAGACGGCATAGTTTCAGTAATAATACATATGCTTATAGATAAAAAAAAGCTAAGTGGTTGGTGCGGTTTTATGACATAAATCAAACTTTTATTACAATAATTCAAAAACTGTGCGCGTGTGGATTTTGTGCAGTGAAAGTGTTGCTAGTTTGTTGGTCAACCATTCGTACTAACGATTGAAATAAAGGTTATTAGATGTGTATGACGTTGAGAATTTTATTGTGGCTTTCATCACCTCATCATTCGCTATCATAAAGTCTGACGCATTTTAATGATGGTAACATTGTAATGTTGGTGTCACGAGAAGAAAGAAATATATAGTAACTTACTTCTACGTCATTTAGGAAACTAAAAATATATATTTCTTATTTTAAATATACACGATATTTTATGTCTTAACTAGTTTTAATAACAATAATTATACAGGCAATTTAAAATTATATAATGTTGTCAATATTGAAAAGCTTTCTCGGCTGATTAGGTCTCGAAAAAATAAATTTTGTATCGGTATCGAATATATAACACGAGCTCCATAAATATACATATATTGTGGTAAAGTATAGTGTGCTTATATTGTTTCTCGAAGCTCTAGTTATCTAGACAGGATCTGTACAAGTGTACGATTTAATGTAAATTCACATAAGTGGATGACACATTCTTACCGAGGAATAAGTTATATTTTTCAGCTGTACTATTTGCTATTGAAGACATAAGAATAGAATGTACAGTACACAGCGGAACCCTAATTTGCTTAAAACATGAGACACGTAAGTTTTTGAAATTACCGCATTCTACGAAATGTAAGAATTTTTATATACAAATATAAAAATACAAAGACGTAAACATCGAATGATTAAAATTATAGAACAAATAAAAATTCATGTATAGATTAAGGAGTGACGTTTAAATGGTCAGTTTTTATTAACATAATAAATACGTTGATTTGATATATTTTCTATATGTCTCAAAGTCACATGTTACGGTTAAAAATTAAGCAATAAGAATCTTATTTAATACTTAATGCGCTAAATATGTTGTTGGGATTTGTTACGAAAGGTTAGGGCTATGTTAAGGTGTGTTAGTGGATTAGTTCATTGTAATAACATTGTGACATTTAGATGTAAAGGTTATGAAGGATATTAGCAAAGGGAAGGCTATTCTTTCAATGGATGATGACCTACAAGAATGACACTGCCGTAGTTGTATAACATTGGCGTAGCTTTTTTGGCGTGCCAAAATGATTATATCGAAATTCAATGTAAAAATTAATATTAATATTAACTCGTATGAATTGGTCTACAACATTTTATATCTATATATATAAAAATCAATGCCACTTTTCGTTGTAATGTTATAACTCAACAATGCCTTTACTGATTTGGCTAATTTTGGTCTTGAATTATTTGTGGAATTCCAGAGAGTACCATTGTACGTAGAGAAAATTTAAAAAATCTTGAAGAAGTGTAAAATCAACATCTTTCTATACTTCTAATAAAAGCCAATTTGAACCATTGGCAAAACAATCGAAGACAAAAAAAAATGAGTTAGTTCTATCAAACAAATTTAATGTCATCAACTATAGTGTGTAATTCAGTAAAGAAAATATGATACTTTTTACCATTCTATATCTTTTTGCTGTTCGGAAATTACGATAAAACAGCTGAACCTGATAAATACAATAATGACCTTATATTATCTTAAATTTGAAACCTTTGTGGATGTTTCTTCATGCATAAATATACTATACGTCTCATTATTTGTCGTCAGTCTATGGAAAACAGAATTATACACTTTTGAATGAATGAATTATCAACATACATTGCTCATCATTATTCGTCAGAAATTTGTATCAAGGCTATAGTTCTCCATCATACATTAATGCTATTGTATGCTAATCCGATACGAGCATTTAACTTACTGATTTTGATTTTGCTTTATTAGTATTGTATTGTTATTCATCCATTCATACATTCAGATAAGTGATGTGGTAGTTCATTATACCTAGTTAGCATCAATTTAGGATTCCAATACAAAAATACATATACATAAAACCAGGATTTTTTTTTCTATAATCGTCTCTCTGATTATGAAAATATGAGTGTGATAATGTCTTGTCTGTTTTTAACTTAGCGATGAGTGATAGCTGCGACACAAGCGAGTGTTGTGTTGTTTGTTACAAAATGTATTTTTAGTCTTGTCTTTCTTTACCTTAAATTATAAGCGTTGTAAAAAGATTAGTGTGACCTTCACTAGGCGCTTCATTCAAACGACAACACACAAAATGTAAAAGTGACAAGGAGTAAAATAATAAAAATAAGCAGCTTTGTTGACATACAAAATATTTTCTCGGTAACGTGGATGGAGAAATGCATGACGTTCCTACTAATGGAAAGTGCAGAAATAAGAGTTTATATGACAGGGAACTGATTTAAATAAGAACGAAACAGGTTAAGGATTTGAGCACAGAGTAGAACTGCGTGATAACGAACAAACAGTGTATAGCATATATAAAAAATAATTCCTTCAATCCATTAAATTTTGTATCTTATTCAACAAGTTTGGTACAATACAAACTGTGCTACAATGCAGTAGAAGCGGAGTCACAATTGTTAAAAAAGAAAACAACAGTCAACAACTGGTTTAAAAATATAATTTTGCTATAATGCATCTAATGTTAAAGCAAATTGTTAATGCCTATATTAAACGCAAAAGAAACTATTGTGCAGAGAGAAAATGGCCCTGTATAATTGACGGCTTTCTATTTTTTGATAGCGAACTCGATTCAAAATTCGTCCGTGGGCGGACTTGGGTGAGTTTCGTAACTGAAGTGGCGACTCGCGGTGATGGTATAGAATGCATGGCGGGCCCACTAACGATTTATATTACACTTTGATTCAATTTACATGGAAATCAATCATTGGATACACTTTCGTCGCCCGACATGCCTGTAAACTTTGGAATGTGGTTCTATATACTATTGACGTCAGAGATGTGGTTAGATTAATAAATTTGATAACGTTGCGTAGTAAGTATTTGTTATTGACATGTTTACTATTGATTTTATTTATTATATAGGATATTTATTTACTATTACTTACTAATTTGCTTCAATAAGAGTTCAGTAAATATATTAAATAAGAAATAATAACGCTACGCATACTACGCTGTACATACTAGACATATATTAAAATTGTTGTTTTTAAAAGCCTGTATGTTAAAATATGAATATGAGCAAAATTGGTTAGTACGGGTACGAATTAGCAGACACAATCTAGCCGATCTTTAATTAAAATTCCGATATATTTATTGTAGAAAGCTTGAGCGTTTATGGCAATAATACTCTTTTTGGCAGCCAATTAGATAAGCAAATGACCATAAGCACAGCAGCGGCTAGCAGAAATTAAGCGTGTCCAGTGCGCGCGCGCAATAAATCGTGTCCAATTAGCGTGCGCATGCGCCGATATCAGAGGGGAAATTCTATGAATAAACCACAAATGAATCGAAACTGAATTTTTGCTGTGTCCAATAAGAAAGCTTTGATTGACTTTGAAATGTGATTTGTCAATAGAATTACTACTCCCAAACCTACTCTCTGGTTTGAGAGTAGTAATTCTTTAAATCATTTTCTATCCACATTGATATTGTGATTTTCTATATTACCTGGAGCTGATATTTGATATCACCATCTTTGGAAATTGGAGCATCAGGGCCTGTCATTACTCTGGTTGCTGGTGAATTATCGGAATCGACACACTACATATAAAAGCGACAGGTTATTCTAAAAGTTAAGGCGGAATACGGGGCCAGGATTGACTTCAACGCTACGCAGCAGAAATTCTGCAAGTCTCTTTCCACTGTGAACAGCAGGCCATGAATTACTAAATCCTGTATTAAATCTATATAGCTTAGTTTTGTAATCCATAATTTTTCTCAGTATCTCTTAACAAATTAGACAATCGTCAAAATAAAATAAACTATAATCATCTAAACAAGTACTAGTAAATTTTCCGAATAAAGGGATAAATTTGGTTCAAGATAAGCATTAAATATTCGTAGATATCCAAATTTTTTGTAAATCGTTCGGAGATAATCCACTCAATGAAATTACTGTCGGCGAAGTATCTATTACAACTTTTCCAATAAAATGTTTACAGCTCATATTAAAAATAGATGAATAACTAAATATTTTATTGGTCGTAAGCTTTGAAGAGTTTTCTCTACTTTTATGTCTACTTATAGCTTGAAAGTGATTTAATTCGGTCAAGTCGATAAAATGTTGTGCGGCCGAGGCATAGCGGGTCAAAGAATATTTACGACCACTACACGGGACGAACAATGGTTAGACAATACGAACACGATACGACCCATCTACTTAATTTTGAGTAGACACCTTTGTCATGTGTTTTTGTTGGCGGTCATTTCCATAAATTATAGGGGATGGCTCCGGTTTGTATCGTAAAGACAACATTACAATTTACAAACCGTTTCTGATACTTTCTGGTGCTTACGTCACTTACAATAAGAGTGTATATCGTTTGGCACTTTCCTGAAACTTCGAAGTGAGGTAAAAGTTTGTACCTGCCATTGTTATGATAATAGCTAACGTGACGGATACGCCACGCGGGGGATATGGTTAACGCCAACCGTACCTTGTTGTATTAGATCTTTATAAGGGTTATTGAATCTTTTCTGTGAGATTAAAAGCCGCTTGATAAATTGTGGGAAGCTACCATTTCGGATCTAAAGGAATATAACTAAGTAGTTAATTTAATAAGTCTGTTTGAACAGGTAATTTTAGAAAAAAATAAAGTTAGCTTACGGCATGACTAAAGGAGCAAATGTTCGCCGTGACCAGTATTTACTAAATATTTGGATGCTTGATTGCATAATTATGCATAATTAATTGATGATTAATTCATTAGTATTATTAATTTTAATGCTATGTGGCTCTACCATGTAATTAGTATCGTTTTCGATAGATTTTTGACGTATACTTAACTACCGAAATCATTTGTTTGAATAAATATGAAAAATTAGTACAATTAATTTCAATAAAATAATTTGCGCTATCGATATCTACTGCAAAGCAATCTAAGCTCGTTTTCCATACGTTAACATGCATGTGAAAAGCTTATTTGTGATTACTTTGCTTTACTGCTTTACCATAATGACACAAAAATTAAAAATATCGATTTATTTTACGCAGCACAGTTTTAAAATCTAATTATTTTAGCAACCATAAAACAACATACATAACAACATAAAACAAAAAGACAAAATGTTTCACTCTTTTTATTTGTTGCATCTTTATGGTCAATAATTAAAATTTTATTATTATAGTAACGAAGTGTTTATTGGTTTAGCTATAAATAAAACGTAAAGTTATATTATTTCTATTCACTGTCCCGCTTAAGCACCAATTAGATAATGTAAATGAACCATTCTGTAGGCTCTTGTATTGTTCAGTCAAACACAACCATTGGTTTATATTTCACCCTGTACGGTCTCGCCTTATACGGTTGGAGCTGAAGCGTGCGGTGCGCACAAAACATTCGCTAATTGGCAGAACCGTCATATTATATCGAAATGATTGATGCTATCTCGGATCGTGCCTTCTTGGGTACGGCGCTTGTGATAGCGGCTTTTTCAAATATGTTCTTGTCGGTGTAAATTGTAATGACTTCGGAGATTGGTGCGTCTTCAATAATAGCTTCATTGTAACTGATAGTGCTTCAACCGCGCGGATAAAACAAGTTAGATTCTTGTTTTTAACACGTGTAACCTGATGGCCGCCGTATATTGAATCTACTAAGGATTTATTTATTAATTAGTTTTATTAAAATGTAAATAAATTCTTGTTCACTCACGTTTTGATATGTTTTATCATATCATCATCAGATGAGGCGTGCACCTTCTACTTAAAGTAAGTAAAAGATAAGGACAGATCCGTTCGGAAAATCTTTTATTTCCAAATATCCTGATATTAAAAATAATCATAAGTAGTTAAATATTAATTATGTAACACATTAAGACATAAAAGCTAATAAATTAAAACGATATATTCAAACTGTTTTATTCATAAGAGATTAACAAAAAAAAGTAAATATCAATCTGTGTGAGAGGAGCGACACGTTTGGCGTAGCGGTCAAGTGATCGGCTTTTACGCAAGGGGTCTCGAGTTCAATTCCCACACGGGAGATATTTTTTGTATGACCTTCAAAAAGAAATCCGATCTGGGTGTATGTGCATGTGAGATATCTATGTTTTTGACTGCACACACGACACAGGATAAAAGAAGAAATAATACTTATGTTTTATATGATATTCCAATAAACCAACCTTGTAAACTTGAGTGGATTCTTAAAGAAAACAAAATATTAATAAATATTAGACAGCTTATAAGGGACGATCTTATTAATACAACTTCTAGTCTGTCTAACAAAATCTAACTAGTTCATTAACCTAGTTCACACGTCGCAGATCCGCGTCAATCATAAGCCCAATTGGGCCTTCCTGTTGGTGACAATGTTGCTATCCCAAGGCCGCATTCCCTAAATAGATATGGCATGGGTGACCGACATTTGCAACTCTATATTTATTAATAGAGAGTTTCAAATGCGTAGTGTGCAGTAGGTGATTGATGATTTTCATGTATTTCTTACTACTAGCTGTAAAGTTTAATTTATAAGTGTAAGTAAATGAGATATGTATGATGATTGCTTTATTATATTCAATAATTCTTGTCCATCGTATTTTTGTGTGTGTGAATTTTGTTTAGTTGCCTAAGTTGTTTCTCGAGGTAATAGAATTTAGCTTGCACCATCCCATCCCAAACTTAAAAAACTATATTTCTGACGGGCTTAGGAATGAGTCACGGTTATTTGGAGCAAGCAGACGTCTTATTTTAGCACTCAGTTATGTTGCATGTGCAAGACTGATTCGTTGACCCGGATCGCGGGACTGTGAACATGATCACGACGAATCTAAAATTAGATTTTGACGCATATCAATAAAATTAAATCCAACTAACTTGTAAAGTATTATTTTATCTTTTCAATACAATAAATTTATTTTTAGCTACTGTTAGCGTCGTCGATGGAATAATTGAATACTAAAGACCGTTGCTAGTTTAAGTCTAAGTACCACATCGACATGATTGTACGTTACTTTAAATCGTTATCGCATGCTTAAGTGAAATTGCTACAATAAACAGACATCCCTGTATTGACTCGGAGATCGCGGTGGTATGCCGTGAGAATGGTCGGACCTACGTAAATATTAGCTGTCGGTGCATACACAACCAGCTCCCAACCGTTTGTACCGGTAATGTAATTACTTGTCGGGAACTCTCGAACATTTCCTAAGGTTACGAGCTGCATACTGATCGCGTCGATGCCTAGTAGATACAACGAGAACTCAATAACAAAACACATGTTGCATTTGAATTTGGTCAAGGAATTTTTGGAAAACTTGGTTTACCACAATATTTAGTAGGAATTTTCTGTTCTTAGCGATATAGTGTGATTGTAAGTCGATTGCGGGATTATAGTGGTCTAATTAATTATATTTTGTTTTTGTTTCAAACGTGTCGATGTTGTGATTAATATCATTAAGCTTAAATCAAAATTCATTATAATAAATGGTTAGTTAAATTGGGTCCATTGCTTAATAATATGTATGTCCCACAAATAGGTAAAGAACACTAGCCACACCTACGGAGATTTTAAAGGTTACCTCCAACACATTAATTTATTTAAAGTTAGCATTAAGTAAGCAAACATAAGCGCTCGAAATAGGCATATCATTAAGCGTAGATACCAAACATCGGAATTTATAAGCTGTATAGCCGGTAGTCTTTGAGCGCGCATACCGAGATATTTTTAAAAATTACATAAAAATAAATAAAATAAAAAAGTTTCCGGCATGATGGAGAAATTTTAGTTCTCATCACACATTTCAAATAAGTATGCCAGATCCTTCCGGTAGAAAAAAGTGGTTTGCGTGATTTTTTTCTAAACGCCAATAAAGTTTACTATCGACCATATTAAAAAATAAATATCCGCGATGACGGTAAAACATTTTTTATTTTTTTAACATTGTTTCTGCAATAGGAATCCACGTATACCGAACTTAATTTATTCCTATACTTATGTACTATTTATTTAAATAAATATTTTTTGATTCCGCTATGACGGGACTTTCAGTGTTACCGGCTCCCCTAAATCTATAAATTTACTCAAAATTTTATTTGCAATGGAGTTTGCAATGAGAATTTAGCTCTACCGTCCTGTGCCGCCCACGCTGCCTTTATATCTGACTAATGCACACTACCAACTATTATTTACCAGCTTCGAACAGGTTTGTGATTATCCGCACGAACCGCCGCTGCATCTCGTGCACTGGTTTATGCCACCTTATTTTGATTTATATCCTCTCTGGGTTGGATCCTATTTGGCGGATTTGTATTCGGGCTGGTTTCAATTTGTATCGCAGCCGGGGATGAATGTACAGGTAATATTGCTTCGTATTTGACTTTAAAATATATTATTTTTAGTAGCAATTTAACGACAGATGAACATTCTAGGTTTACGTCTACTATAATCCCTAAATAAATTCAAAGAATTTCTTTTCCGTAGATTGATGAAACGTAATAATATAAAATATGCCATGTATTCTAGTTAATGAAGATCGTTTTTAATTGCTGTATACTATTTCATTGAATCTAAATATTTTCACCGAATGATAATTAAAGCTATGACTGAAGGTCTAAGGTTACCTCTACGGAACTACGGAACTAGCTTTGTTACCTCTAATTTTCGCAACAAAAATGCTATTAATATTGTTCATAGCGTGAAAATTACTTTCTATATACGACAAAAAATTAAAACAGTCGTGGTTCGTAGTCAACAAAATAGAACCACGAAACTCTCGATTAACACTTAGTGGCCACTATGATTAGTTGGTACCACCAAAGATGTGGTCAAACATAAAAGATAGTTTAAGACAAATTTTAGATTTCACTTCAACTGCGTGTAATCAGATTTATTCTATTTACACATTAAAGACATCCAGCAATTGTAGTTTGGTGGGAATAACAAAAACAGCGAACGCAAACGTGCATTCGCGCGTGAAAACCGACAGGTCCGTCCACTGGACAGCCGGGCAGCTTTTGGATGTTTATTTTCTTAGACTTACGAATGGGTATCAAATGACTTTGGGGACCATTAGTTATACATACATGTATAAGATGATAAACGTTATAAGAAAGTCACCTTAAAAGTTTCCTTATTAAAAGGGCTATTGTTCTTGAAATAGTAAACGAAATCTAGATAGTAGTCGATTTTGATTAGATTTTGCAAATTCTAAATTCAAATTGGAGTTCTAAATTCAATTTGTGAGTAAGTATATAAAACTCATAATCAATTTTTGATATCATACGATTACAAAAGCAAAAAAACAAAGTGGTATTTTTTATAAATTATTTATTGCTTAATACCAAATTTTGACATAAGGTAGATTTCCCAATACAAGATTTATTTATTTTAATTTCAAGGTCTTTCGATGAAGTACTCGTAATCCTTATTTCTAGCGCTAGTTAGTCAAACGAAAAGATTTTATACATTAAATTTAAAACTATTATTAACAATAAATAAATAGCACAAAAAGGTGACAGCTACAAAGCACGTATTGTATCTGGAACATCCCGCTTACGGCGGCGCTGGTATCGCGCGCTGAATCTCTCATTAGCAGCCCAACTCTCGTGACTGCACCGCATTTGCGGCTGACCAGCGCGCTACTGGCGATTTTACTGCTAATTAAAGCCTAAGTCATATGACCCGCGTTGTGACCGAGTTTAATAAAATAAACAACAAAATTAATGTACTATTGAAATACTACACATTGATTAGTATATACCAACCTTTAACCATTTCGTACATTGTATTAGACCTTCAAGGTCTAAGATAGGTGAGTTGTTAATACGTCGATGCATATGCATATGTACCGGCTGTAGAACCTACTGGGTTATATATATATATAAGAAACCAGTTGTAAAACATAAAATCGAAGAAAGTTATGCAATCATATGATCTGACTATGATTTTAAATAGATAAAATGCAATAAATGTATACATTATTTTAACGTATATCCAATTATTCACACATCAATACAAATCTTAAAATCGTGATGTTATAAAGACAAAGCGACGCCGAAAAAGACTCGACCCTAAATGACGCAAGAAGTGACATCTACGTCTTTTTTATTATGGTCTATGATGTGTCTTCTGTATTTTCCATTATCGACCTCGCGGTTCTAACAATGTGTTAGATTTAACAAGGTTGTAATGGTCGCTCGTGTCAAAGGCTACATTGAAATCGAATATAATAAGGTATATGACAATGCAGTCGTTAAAACTTGATAGCCTCGTGATATTATTATCACAAAGGGCTCTCACTATGGGATTTCGTCATAGTCTGCTTTCTGCGTTGTTATAACTCCTCCATCATTTAGACAACGGTAATAAATTCAAAATGTCACAGAAGATGATGCATAATGGATTCAATGCCGCGAGGTGTCATCTCAGTACTTGATAATGGTGCTAGACCTTAAGGTCTGTTATTCAAAGTATTATTTTGCTTGGTAAAATATATTGTTCTAAGAACAAAATCTCATTGACGATATGTTACTTCGGTTACAAATTAGAGTCACTGCTAAATATATTACAAAAATATTACAACAGTATTTTCTTGATATAGGCACATAGTTTTAATATTTAAATGTTTATATTATGTTATTATAATTATTAACATTGAAAAGAGGAGATAAAAAATAGACCTTCAGAGTTTCTTGCCTGTTCTTCTCGAGAAGGCTCTCCCAATTTCCGAACAGGTGTCGAGTCAATATTTTTTTTTCCTTATTCGTACGTACGGACAAGGTTTTTGTTTTTTTTTTAAGCTTTTTTTGTTTTGTTTGTTGACGTCAATAAGTGCCTGTAAAGGTCTATGTTGAATAAAGATTATTTTGATTTTGAATACTGTCATATATAAATATCGTATATTAATATATTAAATTAAAGCCCATTCTGCACTTTGAACATAATTTGACATATGTTTGTTATTGTCGCATCACCTACGTTAACTTGACTAACGTGAGTGTATGTAACATAGTAAAGCTATCGCACACAGGGATATGGAGAAAGATGTATCGTGAGTTACTTTTTAAGAGCACGACCGCAGTATTGAAATACTACTTTATTCTCAATTAACGAACAAGGAATTGATTGTGTAGAATTAGATGGACTTGCGGAATTTATTGTTTTTTTTTGTTTGGAGAAACCAAGACATATACAGTGTTGCTTATAATTAGAATTCAATTTGACGACCTCCATAGTCGAGTGGATAATATCGCCATCTCTGAGGTCCCGGGTCGAATCCCGGTGGGGGCAGATGTTTGTGTATTAAATAAAAGATCAAAAATTAACATCAAAATTATCTTTATGGAAAGCTTGTTTGAGTCGTCCAACTTTTTTTTCCTACCCACCATACTGACTTCCCATTCATGACCGTTTGTACCTTAGTCCTGATTGTTAAAATATATATTTCAATCAAAAATATTTATAATATTATTGATAGAAACGTTAAGATATTACGTTAACCCTAGATCCCATAGCACAAGTCGTATAGCGCTTACTTTGGGCTAGGTTAATTGGTGTAAGTATAAGAAATACTAAAATACTTATACTTAATTTAACAGATAATGTATTTAACTAGTTTTGTATATTGAATTTATTATTTTGTAATATTTGTTATTTTTTAATAACATTAAATTTTCAACTACAGAGAACATTAGATATTAAAAATCATGCATATGGCTAATGAAACTTCAAACCCCTGTCCTATAATTTTTACATTCGTTTGCACCTTCATATTAATTTGTTAACATTGATACTAATTCAGGGGTTCATATTAAATGTACCCCTTTGTAAAATTACCATACGTTATACGTAAACCCCTCATACTCCGATGTTATAATAGTTTAAATATGTTATAAAAATTCTTGTCATGTTTGACTAATGCTGAATTAATATTGCAATGATTACTATGTAAATACAAGTTACAAATAACACAGTTAGTTAATTTTAAAGGAACAGTTAGCGTTTAAACTAAAAACTTTTCTAAATGTTATTGTTACATTAAGATTATTATAACCGTTTGTAACTTGACGCTTTGATAAGTTAAGTTATCATTATTTGTTAACCAACTAACCGTTATTAACCAACAAATATCCAGAACTCGGGAAATTTTGCATTTAATTGTGTGGTGAACTTTATTATTTCTTATCAACTTTATTTCCATACAATCCGAGCCACACAGGGTGATCGCGCGTGCTTTTGTGGAGTTCCCATGAAATTGCCGGCCCATTTTGCGTGTCTTCATTGAAATACCGTATGTATTTTACATGAACCACATTGAGATGTTTAAGGAGACATACTTGGCAGAAACTTTCAGTATATAACTAAGCCAAGCTGCTTCACAGGTCCTATTGTATCTTATAAATATTTCACAATCAAATTCATTAGTTTAATTAATAACAAATTGCAGTAATTAATAAAGTCTTATACGTAAATTGATATAAATTTGTTTTTTTAAGTAATTATGAAGCGTCTATCCGCACGAGACAGGTATCCTCCGAAATATTTTTTAAATTAGGCAACTATCAGCTAGAGTAGGCGATGACTATCCTTTATTGAGAGATCAAATAAAGCAGCATTTCCTAAAAAATATGTTTAATTATGTTCACGAAATAGGCTACACTAATAGTTCAAGTACTTATGTCTAAATTTACATTTTGCATTATTTCCTAAGTACGCATTATGTCATTACGGAGCTTTTTTTAAAAAGTAGAGCTATCCTGGTTTTGTACTACAAGTTCTACATACATACATAGTAGCAAAACTATAAACATAAACATTCTGTAATTTTTTTTTATCGAATTTTTTTAGAATTATTCCTAAATCTTAGATGTTTAGAATGATAAGATTATAGAATAATAGAATAGATTTTATCAATTGCTATCAAAATATTTTTGAAATGTCAAAATTTCACTATAGAAACTGAAATAATATTTGGTGAATCTATAAGAAAAGACGTTTTCGATTGGAACATATTTTGCTTACCCCAATATTTCAATTACTTTCTTTCTAGAGAGTATTCATTTGAAGGGTATAAAAGGTACAGTTACAATTATTTTATAGATATTTACGACCGATAGAGGTACCTTAGGTACAAAGAAGCAAGGATCAAAATGTCAATTAATAATACCTATATGTATATATTAATAAAAACGTTTATTATTTTCGCTAACACCGATGTGCTATCAAGTCAATTGTATGTAAGCAGCTACATAATACTATCTACTAAGATCCTAAAATATAACAATGACATATTGAAAACTCTTCTCATATATTTCGACTTTGAAATACGGTGTCACTGATGGGCTATGAAATATCGGAATGAAAGCATTTTGTACGTAGGGCACCTTAATACAAGGCTCAGTTTCGAATGCACACTAGCTGTCATACCTTCGACTATAAAGTTTGGACAATGACTGAAGGCGGTATTTGCGGTAGGACCACCGGCGACGAGCGCGCACGGCGCGACGCTCCTTGATGGATTTCGGATGACACGCCGTTCAAGGAACACTTCAACTTCCTTACAAGTCTTGATACCTTAATTACATTTTATTTCGAGTCTTAATTACATTGCTGTGTGGCGTTTAAAAGCTCGGCCTTCATACGGATAATGAAGACTACATTTCAAAAGCCAGTGAATGCCGCCGGCATGTCGGCTAAAACGTTCTTATATTATTCATGAGATTGTATGATAATTATATTTAATTAGCCTATTAATATATTTATTTTTATTATATATATTTAATAAAGATAATTTATTATAAAATTACCTAATAGGAACTTACTGATTTCTTTTATTAAGAAATTCTTATAAAATATGGTGTTCCTCTTATACATAAGCATGGTCACTACATAGACACTTATGAAGATTTGGTTGTGGTATGTGATAATATTACTTAATATTTACTACTTTGTTGTGTTGTGTTTCTGTTATTCCAATTACAACTTTAATTGTAGGATAAAATAAGATTTTTTTTTAATATTGGAAAACACAATAAACATAATTATTAACATTCGTGTCACCGTAAATCGTATCTAATCCATCCTATAAGGAATAATGACCGTATTAATAATTCAATTTCATTTTAGCTACATAGAGAGATTACTGTATCCTGCATTCTATCGTTTATGAAATAGTTAAACTATAATTAAAAGCTAATTTCATAAGCTGGAAGTCGATTTTAATGTGGTATGAAACTTTAAGGACACTCCCGACACTATCTACTGTGTTCATCTCACTGCCTACTAGTTTGCGCGCACTTAAGTAATGTGCGTGTAGACATCCAATTCAACACTATCGTAGCATCATGTCTGGCCGGCGGAGGCTGGTCTTTGATCCCAACAATAATTGACTTAACCAAGTAGCCCTTTCATACATCACTTATTTCCGCTACAAAGATGAAGACATTCCGGTTGACAGTGTTGATTGAAATGATGATTAGTAGACAGTATCCATAAGTTCTATCGCTGTTAAGACATAAATTATGTAGAATATAGACGGCGTAACATTTGAAGAAACTTGAGACAGTTGTGAAACAAATTTTAAAAGACTATTATGACAATTATGAGAATATTATTATAGGAGTACTCCCTATAAATTTTATTTGTTAAAATTGTGATTTTGGTCATATTTTAGATTTCGACAGTATATACGCTTAATTAGGATAGGCTAGCCCCTTAATAAAGGCAGCTCATAAAAATTTACTAAAGTATTATAGAAAATAATGATAGGTCGACTGGTGTCTTCGTGGTGAGAAAGTAAAAAATAAATTAATTAGATAAACGTATATAAAATATCAGTCTCAAAAACCGACTTAATTACTTTTTAAAAAATTGTCACAATCACTACCCTATACATACTAACAATACACGCTCTAACTATATGAAGCTTAACCATATGTCAATTACTTTTCTGTAATACAATAGTTCTTGTAGTAACGGAACGTCCACGCTTATAGTTAGAAGCATGGCTCTACAGAGTTCTGATACCTATTTGACAATGCGATTCATATGTTGCCGCCTTGGCAATATTCAACATGATATGTTATTGATGGGATCTTATCTATACATTTATTTAACATTTTTGCTTGCTTTTACCTTAGTTAATTTTCAAAAAAATCTGTAAAGATTTTTAAGTTGGATGATAAAACGTCGTTATTAATAGCGAAGAACGTCTAGTTTACCTGACAAGGTGAACGGAGCAGAATGCAGTAGTAATATTCGATTGGGACAGCTAGTATTCGATGGATGCGGTTGAGACGTTGACACGGCTTATTGAAGACGTGGGTTTGAGTCCCATTCGAATGGAATATTTTTTAAGCAGACAGCTCGTAGCCACGATGGTTGCAATTATATTAAAACAGAGTTAACATTTACATTGCAATCAAACCCATTTTAGTTCATTTGCTATGAGTTCAAATGGCGACAGTTTTAAAAATGTTATTTGCTAACTGTTTTCAGTTAGTTCCACTATAATAAATAGGTTATAATGATAAGAAAATATTTTTAAGGCAACATTTTGTTAAGCAAATGATAATCGTTTTCCAACCAATACAGATTTATAAAATAAAGGACTCTCAATTTACAAAAAAAAATATTGAAAGAAAACACATTACAAAAGCGCAAGATTAGTTAAAATCGTGATAGATACCCACCCACGTAATGCAGCTCCATTGTAGCACATGCTTATCTAAATGCTTTTGCAGCACGATGTCGCTATCGCCTGATGTCAAGGATATATAGCGTATTGATGGCAATTTATCGCCCTTCAGAGTGCGGGCGGGGCGAAGGATACGCTAGACGTTTGCTGGGCGCGGCGCTGGTTGGCAATAGATCTGTTTACAAACTTAATGGTGGCATGGTTTGTTCAGATATTAGCTTACATTCGGAGATGTGTACCGACGATGATAAATTAGCAGCGTAGGCGCAAATGGGTGAAGGCAATGAGGGCGCGATCGATTGCAGCATGTGGGCAACGCGCAATGTTCCGACAGAAAATAAGCCCTTTGTAGAACCAATCAGAAATCAGACATGAGGGCTTGACCGATTGCCTTTCGCAGTTATAAAAATAACATTCTTCCCACGCGAGTAAAAGCTTGCGAGATTTACGAACATTTGTTTAAGCTTTCACGAGACAGGAACTAAGCGTTTAGATAAGGGAATGTCGTAACTAAGCGAAACAATAAGGTCTTAATTGTTGCGTTCTGTTTTAGTTTCATAATATTGTGGGGGAGCGTTGACCTTTGTGTAGGTGCTTTATGATCTAAAGATCAGGAACAACGAGGATAAAGAGCGGCTATTCATAAGTTTGGTTTATAATTTGAAACAATAGCTTTCGTTGTAATTTAATATTTAGATAATTTCATTAATTTTGCGCTTGCTCGTTTGTACTGATCCCGACTTCCAAAAATAAGACACACATACCTGCATAACATTAAAACAAAAACTTTGAAAATAAAGAAAAAAGAGTAATTGGATTGAAGAAAGAATATAATATCTTAGTAAAAACAAAAAGGCAGTTAATATAAAACTAGTATTATAAAATTAGCAGATGTGTGTAATTGTATGGTCACTAATGTAATATGAAACACTAATGTAATATAAAATATAATTGGGTGATACTGTTTCGAATTCTAAGCAACGGTCTATTTATATCGCTTGGCGATAGATTTATCATAATTTATATTGATTTAATTATTCACATGAGGGCGAATAGACATGCCCATAATAGCCGCCGAACCCATGACCAATGTTAAATTGAATAGAGCGACTATTTGCCAGAGACATCGAATGCGTACAGTAATCGATTTGTTACGATGTGATCGATTGGAAAGAATCACAATTAATTTTTATAAATGACAATGATATCTAAATGATCTTCTGCAAACACATAATTAGATTATATATCTGAATAACCTTTCTAAATAGTTCTAACTGCACTCAGTTATACTCAGTGAATATAATCCACTGATTATATTCACAATTCATATACATACAAGGATGACATAAATTTTAGTAGTAGAGGTATTGAAATTATTAGGGAGTTTATGTACTTTTTTAATATTAGTATTAGGCAACATCTATGGGAAACATGTTCTCAACCGTAATTTAATTAGAAAATAAAAGATATAAACGTATCAATATTTCATGTATTAAATTCTAGATAAATAAAAGTAATTAATTTCTTTAAATATTTGATGACTGATTAATTCAGATTTAACATATCTTATTTGTATCTTTCAGGTTGCTAGTCGGTGCTCCTTTGGGTCAGAATCTTCAGCCCAATACTAGGAAGTCTGGTGCTCTCTGGAAATGTGCGCTTACACCGGCGGTGAGAGACTGCGAACAAGTCATCACAGACGGCATGAGAAGTGAGTAATTTTTAAAAAAGTACGTACAAATAATGCATAAAATTATAGGATTATTGCAAGAGACTATGTAAAAGGGATTCTGAGTTACTTTTCTTTTCTATAAAAATTGACATGCTATGAATAATCAGTGATTTTTTTCTATTCATATCATTTGAATGTATCTGAAAATCGAGTTCATTTGTTATGTTACATGGCATTTTAATCTTCAATTCTCAATATTTTCAATACTATTACTATTAGCGTGCAAAATTTAAAGTCCACAAATATTTAGTTTATACAATAGATCTTACGCCAAATAATTAAAGTTTTTAATTTTATCACTTGGAATTTTATATTGAATATTTTCTGTAATTTGTTCTTGTTTAGTAAAACTCTAGTTTGTATAAAGTTTGTGATAATTAGCTTCTGTAGTCTTAGCGAAATACATCACTTCTTAGTTTACACAACTATTTAGATTGACACTGTTTTAAATATAGTAAAAGTAGTATGTATCTACACGTTATAAACATTACGCAACATATATAAATATATATATCAAAATATTGAAAATACTCACATGTAGTCGGATTATGTTTTTTGTCATCATTTAATGCCTTAATTTATCTAAGTATACGAGTATATGTACGATGTACTCGTACTTGTTATTGGAAACTAATTTCAGATGTCTGATAGAACGTCTTATATGAATATATTTAAAAATAAATATTTATTAGAAAATATAATAACTAAAATGTTGTCTTTTGTCGGTGGTGCCCCAAACAGCGAAGTACGGCAAAATAAGGACCAGTAAGTGAGCTGTGGTCTCAAACCTCCTTTATTCTTAATCATCTGCTCTCGACTAAAAAGACTAATTGCTATACTTATTTTGATTTACTAAGAACATCTGCCTGTCTATTCAATATGTTACTTACACGTACGAAACCGCACTTTCTCTACATATATTTAAATCAATTAACATTATTTCTGTTGAACAATAATAATACAACTGTATCATCAACTTACAAAGCTAAGTGTGGTTTCGTCCAAAGAAGTCTACTTGTTATTGCAAGGCATGTAACTAAACTAACTACGTTCAAAAACATTTGGTATTTATAAAGTATGTGGGATTTATTTATATTTTAAATCTCTCCAATGAGGTACACCTTTCCCATGTCTTAGTAGGTCCTTCATACAGGAAATGCACTAACTGCTTGCCTAAGCACCCACCTCCGCTTGAGCAATTAAAGCACATTAGAACATGTAAATAATAAACTTATTAAATTTTGTAAAAAAAATTATATTTTACTTATCTCATAAAATCTGAAGATTCGAATACAATTAAGAGAATATACTGTAAAACTATAACAACGTTATGTATTTATTTATTATAGTATTTTTAATTCATTGTTTTTAATAAATGTGCGTAAAATATACAGTAAAATAGCCGGTGACTGGTTATTGATAATCGTCTTAATAAACTAATATTTAATGCCACAGAAAAATGGACTTTAGTAGGAAGCGTGTACAATTTCTAAACTGGTATCGTCTTTCACTAGAGTATTGTCTAACATAAATAATCCAATAATTAAACGAAACGCTAGGCCGATTAACATCATAGATTAACCAAAATTTAATTACCATACATATTTTAAAATAAAATGGTGTCCTCTGTGGTGTTCTAACGAATCGGTCATTAATGAAGTCGTCAGCATCGGCTCTGAATTAACAAATTGTAGAAAGCGATAAATTATTAACATGAGACCACATGTTTAAGCCGTCCTCCATAGATTTATTTCAGGTTGCAGGTGATATTCTTCATCATATTTACTCAGTCACCAATTTAGGTAAAACACTGCAGTGTTTTGAAACAGCATCGGTTGCATGTCATTTTTATTGTAGACAATTTTGTTATTAGCACGATATTCACAGCTCAAAATATCAATTCATCTTTTGTATTTTTTGCTGCTAGTCATAAGGATATAGCATCATACACGCCTGGTTGCATAGCTTTGCATTAGCCAAATTTACCACGAATTAAACTTGGGATTTTACGCTTCCTGAAAGCAACCATTAGTTTTCAGTATTATCTTTTGGCTTTAATTTTAAAATTGAATCGATATGAATGCCCCCTTTTGTATCCCGGTTATTTTATGTTTGTGTGGAATTCAAATAACACGATTTGCGATTACCTAATAATTTATTAATATGTTAAATTGTCTGATTAAATTTTTATTAAGATTTGTGTCTAATTCAGCTTGACGATTTTAAGACAAGAATTGTTTGCCATTGTTTTAACACGTCCAATTTATGTTTTAATATGTAATATTTTTGCTGTGATCAAAAATTTGCAAGCGTTAATACTGTGATGCTTATAATTTTAGCTTTTGCTGTGTGGTCATAAATATTATAGAAAAACTTTTATAGGTTTTGGATTGGAGACGAGTAACGTTAACCTGACTAGTCCTTATCCAGACGAGATTAAGGAAGGTCAGTGGCTTGGCGTATCTGTAAGAAGTCAAGGTCCAGGAAAGAAAGCAGTGGTTTGTGCTCATAGGTAAGTCTTAGTTCCTTTATTATTATGGTTTCATGAATTCAATTCTCGTTACTTTATATTGACATCGATTGGTAAGTACTATAATTAATTATTATTTTTCCAGATATATCCGCAAGGTCGGTGAGTCACAGCTGGGTCAAGGATTGTGTTACATGCTCAATAATCAGCTCCGACTGGCCGATATTTGGGAGCCATGTAAGGGAAGATCAGTTGTCAGGTAAGTAAAATATTATCGTATGTTTCGTAGTCATGGATTATAACATTAAATTTGGTTTATTGTATACCATTCAAATAAACAAAGTTTAGAAGCTTGAGAAGAGTCATTAGGTACGAGTACCTTGAATTTTCAATAATAAAATCCCTATGACAATTTCAAAGAAAGGCGACTTTCGTACGCTTGATGTAACTGACTCTGTTCATCTTAATATCTTTTCTACAAATCTTAACAATTGAGATTGATTAAGATCTTATTATAATTGATCTGATGATGCAAGAATGCTTTTTACCCAAATTACACGAATTACGAAATTTTACGAAATCGAAATTTGAAAAGAAAAATTAAAATTTATATGTAGTTTTTTATCAGAAACAAATACACTAGATTTTACACCTATTTACAGGTCAATGCTGTTCCTTGAACAAAAATGGCACCTTTAGTACTATATACAATTATTTTTATTATTAATGTAGTATCTATAAATTGATCAGTCGCTTAAACTAAGCAATCAAACGTGGAGTTCGTATAATTGATTTTAATGAATAAATTTTAAATTGATGTTGACTATGGCGGCATTTTTATTCAGAGAAACGCCTTAATGACAAATAATTAGATTATTTGCAATATATTATTATAGACATTTTTTTGTTATAGAGAACACGAAGATTTTGGCTTTTGTCAAGTAGGAACAAGTAGTTCGTTTTTGGAAGATGACACAATCCTTATGGGTAGCCCTGGGCCGTATACTTGGAGGGGCACAGTCTTCGCACAGGATGCCAACGATGACGTGCTGGGCCGCGATAACATAGTATACATGGCCCCCGTAGCAGATGGTGCTAGTCCTGTCGAAAAGTATAGTTACTTAGGTAAGCAGAATGTAAAAGAAATAATATAGAGATACAGCAAAGGTTTGTATCTGTATAAATATAAAATAATTATAATTGATACAACAGGGTTATGTTCTCTTCCTGTTGTGTAGAAAAAAACATAAATTTTCTCATATCATTATAATATATAATAGAAAATAATCGATGTGACTATTATATATGTTATGCTTTTCTTTAATTTTTCTATAATCTTCTACTATAAACAGGACTAAAAATTGTAGTTCAGTAAATATATAATACTTAAAATTTCCCCTAGCGGTGATAATTAGAACTAAAATACGATGCAGAAAAGCATGCTTTCTTTAGAAAAGCAAAGTTATCCTTCCTATGAAGCATGCTTCCTGCGGCTTAATGACCAACGTGGGCTATGTTATCTATTTTTATTAACATTTATATTTTCTCTTGGGAATATAGAAGTTGCAACATTAATCAGGTATCTAAATGCAATATATTTTTTGTATTATAATGTTAGTTATAATAAATTGTCATGATAGGTACCTACAGCGGGTTAGGACAAGGTTCGTCGCATTAAAGTCAATTTTGTTTGTACTAGGACAATTATCAGTCATGCTAACAAATTTCAAACGAAACGAAATATATTATTAAATGACAAGTCAACCAACTATTTTGTCATTTATAATCAAGTACTGTTTTCTTACTGTTTTTACTTTGGAAAATATACTCACTTTATTTCACTGAGGGATTTTTCGAGTGAACATGTGTTTATAATATTCCATTAATAGACATACATTCTAAAGCCAACACACGGTAATTAATTTGCTTGATTAAAGAATTATTGTATCGTTACTAATCAATATAATTTTAACTCGCCTAGGGACAAAAACGCAAACTCTAATAAGGAAACAATTATGTCGTGATTGGCTATGCGAAAATTTTTCATTAAGCACAATTTTATATGCAGTTGTCCGCTTAGTGGTTTATTGTCAAAAGGTATTAAGTTTCGGCGTCGTGTTAAAGAATTTGAACAATAATAAATCTTTTTTTACCCTTACTGTACATACTTCTATTTTTAAAATCCTGCAATCTATAGAATTTATCATGCATTTTATGTTTGACATTCAATAATTGGGAATATTCAAAATTGTTTATTTTGTAACACAGGCATGTCAGTTACCGGAGCAAATTTTTTCGGCCCTAAGCCAGCGTACGCAGCAGGTGCACCGCGCGCCCTAGGTACGGGCCAGGTGGTGATCTTCAGCAAACCCATTATCAAGGATTGGACGCGTACCGATATCGATATCTTAAAGATTGCTCAAATATTCAAAGGCGAGCAGTTCGGCTCCAGCTTTGGGTACGAAGTATCAGCTGCCGATGTAAATGGAGACGGGTATGTATAAAATATTACTTTTTTCTGTACGCCTACAACTTATTATATACTTATAAATAAGTTGCCTATCAAGACATTTACCCTTTAGGCCATTGATTATTCTTGATTTAGAATGAGTTTTATATTCGGAATTTTATGGGCAAATCAAATTACATAAGTGCTGTATTAACACAACGATTTTATTGGAATTGTTTTGATATTTAAATATTTAATATTAGTTTGTTAAATAAAAGAGGTCAATGTACATGAAAAAATAAACTTTATCTTAATTCAGACATTTAAAATTTCAGATTACCTGATTTGCTAGTTGGCGCTCCATTTTTTTTCTCCCGTGACGCTGGAGGTGCTGTGTACTTGTATCTCAACAATAAGCTCAACTTCAAAGCCAAATATGACGTTAGGTTGACAGGCGAGCCCGAATCTCAATTTGGTATAACCATCGCAAATGCTGGCGACTTGAACAGAGACGGCTGTGAAGATATAGCAATTGGCAGTCCTTATGAAGACTACGGCGTAGTCTATATCCATATGGGTGACAGAAAATCCGGACTTAAAGTAAAACCTGATCAAGTTATAAATGCTGAATCTTTACCTATAACCCTAAAAACGTTTGGCTATTCACTATCGGGTGGAGTTGATTTAGATGGAAATGGTTATCCGGATTTGTTGGTTGGTGCTTATGAAAATGTAAGTTTAAAAGTCCCTTACTTTTATAATTATTAATTGCTTTTAGTTAGTCGTAAATATATTGCTAAAAATATTGTGAAAATTTGTATTTACAGAGCAGTGTCGCCTTAATTCGTACAAGGCCAATTATTGACATCAAAACGTCAGTGCGGCCATCGAACACCATAATGAACGTAGATCCAACAGTACATGGATGCGAAAAAGACCCGACAGCAAAATACACGTGCTTCCACTTTCAAGCTTGTTGCATCATTAAATCATTGGTTCGATCGGCAAAGACTAACGTTCACAGACTGAATTACGTCATCGAGGCAGAAACATTCCCTGGAGGTCGAAAGTATTCTCGAGTATTCTTTGATTCTGAGAAAGTAAATATTATTAATAAAACTATACGTCTCGGGAAAGATATGGAAGATTGCAGAGAACACATTGTCTACTTAAAGAACAATACGCGAGATATCCAAACGCCGATAAAGGTAACCGCTGAAATTAATTTGATTTGTCATTCATATCAGCCGCTGTTCCATACTACACGTACTTTCACTTTAGCTCGATAAGTTGTATTTGAAGATCACTTTCTATCTTTTAGTTCCAAGTAACTTATACGCTAGAGCACGAACGACCCAGATATTCGACGATTGGCCAGCTACCAAACATCGACGACTATCCAGTTCTGAATTCAACTGCCACGACAACTTTTACTGCTAATTTCTTAAACGACTGTGGTGCAGATGGTGAATGTATTAGTGATTTGGTTGTTAATCCTATTCTAGAACTTCCTAAAGGTAACAAAAATAATATCTATGTTTTAATTTTCGCAACTATTTTAGTTAAAACTATCATTATGACTAACGTCATTCTATTATTCTTTTAGCTGAAGGTAGCGATGCATATGCATTAACATTAGGGCAGGAAGAAGAGATTAGGTTGTCTTTATCGGTAGACAATTATGGTGAATCAGCATATGAGACCCAATTATTTGTTCAACATCATGCTAGTCTACATTATATTGCTGTAAATACCAGCGTAAGTAGTATCCTAGAATGTTTAGTATTAACGGCTATTAGTATTTGACGGCTAATAGTCATTCTTACGTTGTGGAAGTTCCACTTCACCGCACGTAGCGATTTACTTCCACTTTTATAATGCGGACTGCGAAACAATAATTTTTTACCGCTCTTTGAGTTCCCGCTACTGCACAATGTTTTGTTTTGTTGTTTTTAATAATACTACTGAATATGCACAATTCATCTTACACTCCTCTTTCGCTTATCATCAGCGCGATGTCACTAAGTGCACACTCATACGTAATAATAAAAGCAATTATATTTTTACGTAACGCAGTCAAGTCCAGTAAAATTTGATTTCATAAAACTATTGATAAATTGATACTCGTCAATTTTACTTTATGCCATTTTATATACTTCCCGTTTCATTTCTAGGACAAACACGTTATTTGCACAAGTTTGAACAAAACTATAGTCTCTTGCTTGCTTGAGAATCCATTTAAGAAACAGCCAGATAACACCCCACCAATCACAATGAGATTTGATGCTAGAACGCTAGAAGACAACGAGCCTTCAGTGATTTTCACAGTGTGGGCAAACTCGACCTCCAAGGAGTTGTATCCAGGAAAAGTTCCTGCCAAAGTGGAAGCACTTGTGATTAAAAATGCTGAGCTTTTGATCAAAGGGTAAATATTAATAACGAAAAATAAACAGGTTCAACGTCATAGAAACTAAAATTACAGTATACGTTCTTATTTTTACTTAGTGTTAATTTATATATATTTACGTATAATAGATAAATCATTGTTCAAGGAGTAAATATGAGAAATATTATATCTAGATAAAATAATCTTAGACATAAGAGGCTGCCGTCAAACTATTTTACACTTGGCCTGATTTAAAATGCAATTATGATGTTAAGGGCTTATAAATAATAACAAAACATCATATTTTGGTCCTAGCTAATTATTCCTCTTAAACTTCTTATAGAGTGGCTCGTCCCGAACAAGTATTCTATGGTGGCGAGGTGAAAGGGGAATCTGCTATGACCTACTTTGATGACATCGGTACCAGAGTGGTGCATACATACCAGGTAATTTATTTGTATATTACGTCATATTGAGATCTATATATACACACATAAATATACATGTTGAGTAGAGTATTTCTTGAGAATCAAAAATCTTTGATAAAACAGTTACTTTGATTCGAAGATTTTGAAGATATTGTTATAACTTTTATGTAAATAGAACAATATCTTTATAACTGGTATATAAAACACAGTCGTGATATCTATAATTTTAACTTATATTCCTATTGCACAATCGATTTAAAATGATGAACTCTTTGTTAGATTCGTGCCCGTTAATAATAACAAAATAACCTATTGCCACTTTTGAAAAGAAAATAATAAATCCATGATATTTAAAGTACTTGACATTAGTGACTTGGAACTCGCTGGGTAAGTTTTACAAATAAGTAATAGCAATATTAAAATAAATCGTTATAATTTCTCCATTTCAGGTATTCAATGAGGGACCGTGGAGAGTGTCTTCAGTCCAAGTAGTCATCTCGTGGCCTCACCAAGTGGCTTCAGAAAACGCACAAGGCAAATGGTTGTTGTACCCTGAAGATGTACCGACTGTTGATGGAGAAGCAGGTACAATCATTAGAATATTATTTTCAATATGCCTTGAACAAGGTATTTCAATGAAATTAATTAAATCAAATACAAAGTAATAAAAATATTTCTTTTTGTTTATCTGTATATATAATACCGTTATTAATTGACAAATGTATTGAAGCACAGCTCAAACCACTAAATCGATTGTCCTGTAATTTAGAGAACATTTACCTATTATAATGTAGGCTTGCACTAATAACGGATTTTCTAAAACGCGAGGTTAGTAATTTAATTAAATGAGCAAATATCTGTTTCAGATTTTATCATAGATCACTTTATAGGGGTTATAATAGTTTATCCCATTATACATGCACTAAAGTCCCCAACGTCTTAAAACAATTTGGGTGTTTTTTTTTTGTATTTTTGTGGCCGCAATTGACACGAAACTTCAAATTATTTTTCAGATCAAAGTAACGGTGAATGCTTCATATCTGAAAACCAAATCAATCCATTAAAGTTAAGCCCAAGACCTGGGGTGCCTGAGCCATTTCTCGAAAACTTAGAAATGGATCCTTTCCTCAGCAAGGGGAAAGTCAGTGTGACCTCGAATGAGAAACAGCACAACGAAACGATGAAATCTTCTGAACACTCTAGCAGTGTATTACCAAATAAAGTTAGAAGGAAACGAGAAAACGACATTATAAAAGCTGAAGCATATACAGATAAAGATGGACAACGAAAACAAGTCGTGAATATGGTTGGTATTAAATTGCGCGATATTTTTAGGGTTGTTTTAAGGGATCAGAGTTTCTTGATCAAAAATTCCACAATATTCAAAAAACTGTATCATTTTTTTCTTTAGAATTCATTACTGCTTAATAAAACATTCCTCTGCCACTTTTGTAGTATAAATATCCTTAATAGTTTAATATAGTCTCCTCTATTAAAGTGATAATGAAATTATTTAATTGTTTATGAGAACCATGTCGGTGTGTGTTTTGTTTTCGAAATTTGTAAATTATATATTTACAGCTTACAGGTTTCATATTGTTGTTAGTTTTTTTTTAAATACTCTTTCAGAATTGTCAAAAGAAGACTGCAAAATGCATCCAGTTTCAATGCGTGATCTACCGTCTCGGGCGCATGCAAGCGACCACTATCACAGTCCGCGCGCGTCTTTGGAATGCTACGCTGGTGGAAGATTATCCACGTGTCGGTCGAGTAAACATTGCCTCCGCCGCCTATATCGTTATACCCGACCACTACAACCTGCATCAGAGCAAGCATCATGACGATTCCACCACGGTAAATATTTGTTCTTCTCTTGAATTCAGGCAGCAACATAGCTATGCTTCTGACATATAACCATGAGCGATTGTTACCTATGGTTGAATTCAAAATTTTCCTTCATAGTAATATAGATTTTTAAAAGTCCAATTATGTAGTTTTAGTACCTGAGACTCCTTTCAGTACTTTTCGCTATTCATGGTTTCAGCTTTATGTTTTGAATTGAACCCATATATACATAAACATATAGTATCCATAAGTAAGTTTTAAAAATATTACAGAATAAAGATTTTGGAATACTAAATTAAGATATACTTGTTTATTTCGACTTATAGGTGGAGACAGTAGCTTACCCTGATTTGAAGATAAGTGAACCCACCGAAGTGCCTCTGTGGGTGATCATTCTCTCGGTGATAATCGGGCTGATAGTGCTGATCCTGCTCATCATAGCTCTGTGGAAGCTTGGCTTCTTCAAGCGAAGCAGACCGGACCCGACGCTTTCCGGGAACTTGGAGAAGAACAACCACGAGTCCAGCCCGTTCATAGGGAGGGATCGGAACAACATTCGATAGCATGAGTATTTTATGGTGAGAAGTGACAGTGATGGAACCCAGTGCGAGAGATTTTGATGACGTGTACATAGTGTCGCGGTATCGGTCACTTCTATCACTACTCGAACGCTGCAATCTTTTGCGACGTTCGCAAAATAGTAATTGACTAATAATATTGTGATGTGTTAGACTATTTACGAAACAGCAATCGGTAGATGCAATCTTTGAATGTGTAAATATGAAATGAAATGTGAATGAAGATATGACTGTGAAGAAGTATCAAATATCAAAAAGTACTTCCACGGTGGTGATTTTCCAGTGTTAGTAACGTATTGTATACATCGACATATTAGAAATGTATTACGATATATACTTGCACTATATGCTTACTGTTTTCAACATCAGGAACCAGTTATTTTAATGTATAAAAAATAAATACTGTATGTAATCTATTTAATTGAGTTTTCTAAACTCTCTGGGAAATGTGAGGTATGTTGGAAACACAAGCTCTACGCATTAAAAACCTTATTTTTAGCCATTGTAGATATAATTTCAAAAGTAATTTGATAATTTTGAAGACCTTCAAAAATTAGCTACTTTAATTAGCATGAAATTAAGAACTATGCCATATGTATTTAACCTTAAACCTTTTTGAAATTATTCTTTAAAAGATGTCTAAGTAGATACTTTTCAGGTTTGCCAAAAAATGAGTGCAGTGCTTAATTGTTATTATTTAAATAATGTATGTAAGGTGTGTAAACTATGGATGAGGCTCAGTTGCTTAGTATTGTTATTTATCTACTATTTGTTGGTTTTAATCATACCATTGTATCTTTTTAACGTGAGGCCTCACTGAAGTAGGTCAACTTAGTGCAAAGTATAAGTACTTACTTTATTTGAAAAACTTATGAGAGGCCGTTATTATCTATTCTTTCTGATCTTTCAGTTTTTACATCCTTTTCGATATTTTTATTTTGATTTCATTATAAAAGTCCGGAATTCAAACTGAAGCATCTATCAATAAGTTTATAACTAGAACTAAATCTCATACCTATACATATGTATATTAAAAAATAAAATCGTGTTAGTTACATTAATTAAAATTGAAAAATGACTAAATCGCTTCTCCCAAGTATATCAGAATATACCTATTCAAATATTGGAATAAACAGAGAAAAGAAATTATGGAGAAAACTGATGAGAGACTAAAATAATATCAGTTTTGGAATTTCGAAATCTCCCGTAGTTGACAGCTCACATTATTAATTGTTAGAAGCTAATAAGTTCACCGGGTTTGTAAGTTATTTAATATAGCGACACTTGTATTTATTTGAACGAGCGCAATAAGCATTAGGCTACGAAAAATCGTAAAATATTTCTAAGTACGTAGCTCCTGGCTTAGGTAAAAGAAGTGAAAACCCATTTCCAAGCTGTTGGTACTGTGACATATACCTCGTGACGTTATCGTCTCGCAATACTCTCTTTTTTGTTCACAAGCACCACATCACATTTCGTATGTTGTGCGTTTAAATCTAGCACAATCACCATAGAGCAGTGTAGAGGCGACGACGTCAAGGAGGTCGTCACAGTACCAATGAGGTACGAATAACTTGTTCGTGGTTCACCTACTTAATATTATGTTACTAGGTATTATTTTATGCGGGTGTGTGTATGTTAAGCATACCCAAGTGTGTTTATGCGATATGTTATAACAAAATAATTTATAATTGTAAATTTTTGACTGTGATGTCTTCATAGAGGAAAAATTGTGCACATGTGATGTTTTAGACAGTGAAATGATTAAGTTTTGTTGAATTTTCACGAGTCCTTGTGTTAATAAATTTTATAACTATTTTCTTTTGTATTTGATTAGGAATATAGTATTAAGAGGATGTTATACAAGTAAGTTGTCTATTTCTATATATTCGCACGGACGTGTTTCTGTTGTAAATATGTAACATTGCTATTTATAATTTGAATAAACATACTTAATCGACTAGGTTTCCTTGCTAGTCATAACTTTGTATTTAATAGAAAATATTGTTAGCTAACTACATATTTTTCTGTTAATACATTAGATGGTCACAAAACACATTAAACATATAATTATTAAAATATGTTTCGACTAATAATGTTATTGGTTTTTTATTCCCAATAGTGGTAATCACCAATTTAAAAGTTTTTAGATTTATAGGAATAAATTTTGAACGGTGTATTTAAAGCTATTTTATGTAACTTATGGCGGTACTTAGATTACTTGATATAAGACAAAGAGTTTGTATTTATAAAATATTTATTGAAAAAATATTTTTCTTCATTAACTAATTGTACATTATTAACGGAAATAATCATATTTTAGATTAAGTAATCTCCTTCAGTTTACAAGAGTTCTCCATATGCACTCTCACCAATATTTTTGGCTTATGGAATATTTTCAACATTATTTTTTGATTGTGTTGTTAAATTCAGACTGAAATATAAATGAGTATGATTTTTTAAGTAAAAATAAATACTAGTAAAGTAACCATAAAAAATAAATATCATACATGTAGCATGTTTTTATGAACGTGTAACGTTTGATTTATGCAAAGATAATTTTTAAAACGTTTATAATATTGTTTATTTTTGAACATGGGCAATATAAGTAACATTTATTGTGTTCATATATAATTTTAAATAACATTTTGGTAGGTAGGTATTTATTAATGTTGCAAAATAATCCCAAAAATTTGTTGGGAAAATGATATTACATATTATATTTTTGGATTATTTCAGTTTCATAATAATGTTGGAAATACTTTGCCTAAAAGAGCTAGTCTAATAATATTTTTATGATATTAAGAAGTTAAAAAAACACGATATATTATGCCTATTCATAAATCTAATTATATCAAGCACACTACAGTAAAAATCATCAAGTACTGAATCAATGTTTACTAATGTTCACCTTAAATGCTTTGCAATGCAATTACCGTAACGTTAATAAATTTTTCATTATTAAACAACACAAAATTAGTGTACTTGATTTATGGACTTATTGTAAAAACGCTTAAAATGATTATACTATGCAAACTTTTACTATGAGCGACATCTAATACTGACTTTTACTTAAATTATCATATGTATTAATATGTGTTGAATGCAAGTTTTAATAATGAAGAAACTGTACTAAAATATGAATGATAATTTATTTTGTATAAAAAGTCTGTTTAATAAAATAGATAATATCATAAGTACAGGTTGTGATGACTGCTTTGTTCTCTTGATAGTTTCCTTGTGTTTTTATAATTATTAAGTAGTACATTTTTCAAACAAATAAAATTGTGCCATTTAAGTTTTCTTATTTCTTTGCTGTTATTCCCATAGATCGCTACTCGATAGTTTTGGATTTGTTCCCGATATCGTTTACTGAGCACAACTTTCTGCTTAATACATTTAATACCGACAACACTATACAAGCTGTTTCAGAGCTAGCAAAATACTTTTAATGAGCTATTTGACAGATCCTAGGTGCTTGTGTAAGACCTAAAAATCTGATATTTTCCAGGTTAACATAGACTTCAGAATGGATCTCTTTTCTTAATAACCTTGACACATCTGATTACCACAATTTCCTATTTCAATACTTACAAAAAGAAGTATTTTTTTATAAAAAGATACTCTTTTTGTCTCACAGGCTCGCTTAAATGTCCCTTTCATCAATCTAATACGGTTCACTTCTCCGTCTTTCTTCAATCTATTCTTTTATGGAGTGATATTCATTCAAGAATTGTGGAAATCTTTAAGTAAACTTAGCTGTGAAAACTTTACCCAAATATTTTGCTATCAATGTATGCTAAACAGGTTTTAGGTAATTACGTATTAGTGTATTATATATTTTTCATGTATTAGAATTTTAAATTAATTTTTGTTTTATAATTATTAATATTATTTATAAATATGTTTCGGCGCACATACCTTATTATATCTCTGTATTACCGAAAATATGTCCATTTGCACATAAAGTTTCAATTAAATAAAATAAGGATTTCATGGCGCCCAGCGAGGGACTTTTAATTGCTCTATCACAAAAACCGTTAAATTCTCATTAACTTATTTTTATCATCACAGCTCATATACATCCCCACCGAGGGACTCGAGCCTACCCTAACTACGTTAGGGCGATTAGGCCTTAGTCAACCACGCTGGCCCAGTGCGGGTTGGTGGGTTAACTTATTTTGATATTTGTTTACAATAATCGGTATTGTACAGATGTATAAAAGTAATAGCGGGTTGATTATTATGTATAATCATAAATATATAATTTACAAATTATACAAAGGCAACTTTAACTTTACGAGAAAAGTGCTATAAATCTGATTCTTTATCTACAGACAGATATAATTACGATATAATAGTTATCTTCTATTAAGGATACACATGCGATTTGAATATTTACTAACATGACTTAGTTAATATTTCTCTTTCTGTGTTAGTATTGGAACCGGTACTGAATTAATCCAAGTCCGCTTCTAAACATATATATATATATATATATAATATATATATATATTATATATATATATATATATATATATATATATATATATATACTGCGTAGATTTTTGAGACTGATCAGAAAGAGTAGGTACTTTAAGAGTTATAATTAAAGAAAAACGTTCCTGAAGACCTGTCATAAAATATTTAGATATACTACACTCACAGATTAAAAAAAAACAATCATCAAAAATAACGTAAAATCCATTTTTTGTCAACCAATCCAAATTTACGCGGGAATCAGTAAACTAAACAGTTTTACACAATAAAATATGAAGATTTATCTTTGTTCAGTGCGATAGGTGTATGGGAAATGATTTTGATGGTTTCTGTCATTTATGAAACCTGTAAATACAATAATAATAGTTTTTAAATACGTACTTGTTATATTTGTAATAAATTTACATTCAAATAATGTAATAATAAAAAGCCATAAAATGAATTCAGTATTAAATTGTTGCCGTAACAACCTCAAGGACGAGGAACAATTTGATGATTTCTAACTTATAACATATTTTTGAGTACAGTTTGTTAAAATATGACTTACGATACATCATATACTTTAAATATTAGATTTTATAAACTTTATATATTTTATAATTTATATATTAGTTTACCATTTTATTCGCTATTTAAAATAAAAATAACTATTACTTAATTATAATTTTTTCACAATAATTTTATAAGATATTTACTCATTGATACGACTAGGTTACATTTTGATAATAATTGTAGACATTTACACATTAAAATTGTGTCTTGTAATAATTGTAGATAACTCTCGGCGTTTTCTGAAAAAATATAAGAAAAAAAATTGGATCAAATCATGAGATACATTGGTGAATTTTTTTCACAGACGGTAGAGACTACCCTCCAGTGCAATATACTAGGTGTTCAATTCACTATATTTGTAATAGATAAAAAAATGTTGTTATTATTTTGACGTATATCTTATGGCTAGCCTGCATATAAGTATGCAAGAAATGCAGATAATTTTTAATCATTAACATACATATTGTTTTAATTACTCACGCGTACAATGTATACAAATACAACTTACATCTTTTTTAACAGCGGACCAACAGAATGTGCAGAGAGATTGATTTTTATGGTCCATATCACTTTTTTGCAAGCAAGGTCGCTCCATTTCTCCTGAAAACATTTGGAATTGTTTTGTGCATATAATTATATAAATTGTTAGGCAGATATAAATTGTTATTAGATAACAAAAGTTTTAAAAATGGACCGTCTTCTACAATTTTTCTATTTAACACTTGCGAATTTATCAATACCTTTCGACTGTAGTTTGACGGCTGTATTTCTTTAAATAATGTGTGGGGTGTTTTTATAATTCGTCATTAGATTTTATCAAAATTGCAATAGTAAATAATTCGGAAAAACTGCTGAGTGCACCTATTTCGCATAGGAGTAATAGTAGGACGACCATGACTTTAGTTACAGATGAGTGAGTGTTTCGGGATGTATAATTAACTCATGGATAGTATTGTACTTGCCTGGGCATGGCTGTTTTGGCAGAATCAAAAATCAAAATAATCTTTATTCAACATAGACCTTTACAGGCACTTATTGACGTCAAAACAAACAAAACAACAAAAAAAAGCTTACAAAAAAACAAAAATCTTGTCCGTACGTACGAACAAGGAAAAAAAATATTGACTCTACACTCTGGTACAATACTATCCATGAGTTGCCACTGAAATTAATATAATGATAGCTGGACCGGGCAGAAATTTAAGAATTGCTCAAAATAAGGCAAACAGAACCGGATCCTCGTCACGACAGATGGGACCGTCGGTGTAATAATGTTACAGGACCTGAGTGACGGTAGCCTTCTTATGCAAGATTGTCATCTTGGACAAGGAAGCCCCAGAGGAAATATGGAGGTGGATCTCTCAGCAAGTCCACGCTGCTGTAGGAAGGTCGATTAGTGACTGGGATTATACCCTGAGGGGGACAGAAGGGTAAAAGCGATAAGGGTAAAAACGTCGCTGTTCTTCAGGTTTTCTTCCCCGTTCGCAAGACCGACAAGAAAGATCCATGGAAGTTAACCGAACCCTTACTTACGTAATCTCTTCTCTACAAAAAATAATACTAAGCTTAAACATAAAAAGATAAACTTTCAGCTTATGTTATATATACTATTCACATTAAATTGTGTGTCGCGATAAATGTAGTTCTTCTAAATTCTTCTTGGGACGATCATTATTTTTTTCTAGTAGAATATTTGTGCCTATTAAATGCTTTTGATGATGTGTTCAAGTTTATTTTTGTATTACCTGTATAAAGCTGATTGTCCAAGTGCGTTATGTAACTGCCGGCAAGGCGAAGGATCTCAATCTTGCTCAGTTTGCGGTCAGGCGGTTCGGTCGGGATGAGCAGGCGTAGCGTGTTGAACGCCATGTTCACACTGCTTGAGCGAGAGGGAATTTTGATAACATTTTCATATAATACACACTGCGAACATCATCATAGTTCATATTATATACGTCCCTACCCAGAGGCACTAGCCTATTCTAAGTTATTTTGACCAGGCCTTAGTCACACCACGATAGTACTGATTAAATAATGTCACATATCATAGCTTAGCTTATGATGTTTTTAACCATAATACCCGATAAATGTATATATAAATGTATGAAATTTGAAAAAAAATGTATTGGTGGATAGCTGAAATAATAATAATTCATTCAACATTTTTTTTTGTGCAATTGTACATTTTTAATGACATAGCAAGTTACTAAATAATATTTTGGGATGTGCTAAGTAAAAGTGGATGGCTTTTCAAGGATTCTGCTAATGAAAGAAGAAGTAACCATACAAATAATCATAATGTAGCCTACGTAATTCGTTATCTGTGTAAATCTTTTATCTTCAAAAAAGCATAGAAATAATTTATTGCTATTACTTTTTATTAGATCAGCTTTTTTATATGGGATACTACTGTAACCCATATAAAAAATCTTGTAATAATTTATATTCGCTACGATCCAAGCAATTAAGATATTGCCTACCGGGGCGTAAGATGCTACAGAAGATAATAAAATTTAAATTATTCTTCATTCTTGTATAAATGATGCAATTTTGTGTGATTCATGAATCAAAATACATAGATTTTATTTTATTGATCTGTTATTTACTCAAATATGATTCTTCTGGGTTTGGATTTTTCTTGTTTCTATCATTTTTACTACGGCTCTTAGCACCGAATTGACATTAAACTACGGTAGAATTTAACCGAATCAACTTTTGCGTTGATTAAATCCTGCTGGTTTGTATGTCTATCTAATTTTGACTACAATCCTTCTTAAATATTTAATTATGTATGTTAACTTTCTATTTACTAGCACGTCGAACAAACAGATATTCTAAAGAATAGAAAGACGTTAGAAATTAATAAATAAACCTATAATTTCATAGTTATCGTACCTTCGTTGAAATTATATAATAATAAGATTGCATGTGAGTCCTCATTAAGAAAATGTTGAAGGTTATATAGTTTGAGTTTTCTAATAGAAGGTAGCGTTTTAGTACAAAAGATACCGCCATTTTTCTTATCCCAGTTTATTCTACTTTATTTTGTCTGTGGACTGTCATCGCGATTGATATGTGGTTGGGAAAAAATAATTTGATAATTTAACAATGTCCAGTAATAATGAAGAGGTGTTTTGATTACTTCATTGACTATTTTTGTCGCACTTGAAATTTGTTTTCACGTTGATATTACACCATTTTATAAGGAGGAATAATACTCATCGATTTAGAGATTTTGCGAGATCTTTATAATATCTACATAAATATTGAACGTTGTTAATAAACATTTTCAAATAAGCTTAAATTATATATATATATATATTATATATATATATATATATATATATATATATATATAATATATATATATATATTATATATATATATATATATATATATATTATATATATATATATATATATATAATATATATATATATATATGTGTGTGTGTTTATGTATGTACAATATTATAAAAAGAATATGCACCAACTTTTGCGTGCGGTCCCTCTCACGAGCATTAGCTTGACACCTCTGTTTCGCGGCTGGTGGCGTCCCGAAACCGTTGAACGATCCCACTGTCGTAGGTTGGAGCCAACTTTCATCGTTACACTGATAGTTTAAAAAGTTTTCCATGACACCACAAAATCACTTTATTATTGTCGATGACTGTTATTCAGGCGAATCATTCGGGCACTGGATGCATACTAAGCTTGTGGTGTATGGGAAGACATTAATAAGCTTCCCGATGGATATCGCTTATGAAGGACTCATTTAGGTAGAACAGCGTGCGCCACTGACTTGCCTCTTAACCGATAATTGTATAAACAGATGGCTCCAGAGTGCACAGGGCCGTGCTAAGGCAATATGGCACATAAGTTTTTATGAAATTCCGTTATGTTGTTATATTTACAGTTTAAAGTGACACTTACAGTTTAAATGTTAAATATCTGACTTACCAATCTTAAATTGGTATTGTGAATTATTATTTCAAGAAAATTCTTATTCTTTACTACCATGTCATAATTCATGTTATAATATTATATGTCGTTGTGATAAATGTAAGAATAGAATGAGCATAGAGTATCAATACTTCGAAAATATGCAAATTACTTTCTAAATTTAAATCGCACACAGAGAAAATTGTGTATAAAATGTAATATGCCCACTAAAAAATATGTACATACATACTATCCTTCATAACATTTAATATAGCTTAATATTTTAGGCCTAAAAGTAATAAAATAACATCAACTTTCAACATAAAATTATATCCGTCCTTAATGCGTGCCTGCATTGGCAAATGGTTTAGTTGTCATCGGGATGTAAAACTCAGCCAGTGCTCTGCTTCGTTGTTGTTAGTATAAGCTAACTACCGCAATAAATAAGTTTAATGTCCGTGATGATCTCTCTCTGTAAAAACGACGCTACTATAATCTAAAAAAAAAACTAGTTTTAGACTGCGATTGTCTCCGCTTAATAATTTACATAACCAATGAAAAATGTGCCGCAACTATACTATACAAACTGCCGATATAAAATCCATCTTTCGTTAAGAGACAAGCAGACAAACAAGTTACCATTTATATTTTAGATTAAATATGAATAAAAATTATTAATGAAATTTTAGGTATAACTAGTATATTCAATTTACTTTATTTGATTTACTTGATTTTGACTTATATAAAAAAAATGAATATTAATATCCTCTCTAAAACAGAATTGAACGATTTCACAAACATAAGTTCACTGAAGAACATTATGAAGTTAGTAGCCCATTTTTATTTTATAAACTATTTAGTTTGATTTACGAGTACATTAATGCAATTTTCAAAGTTCGCCTCATTAATATAAGTACCTGAAATACAATATCGTTAACTTATTTTATTTAAATTAAATGTAATCTGTCAATTTTTCCTCACAATGATTCGCTTCTCAAGGGATGTCTCCCTTCCGTGGGAGCGAGTCTACCTAATTGGTTAATTTATACAACTTGTCATCGTTTGAATCGTACACATCATTAATGACATCCACATGTGAAAGCAATGCGAGCGTAGACATAAGTTTTTCACATACAAAAGCGTCTATTGACGTTTATAAGAATACCTATTACGATCATCCATTTCAGTAAATCTTATTATTTAATATCAAATCTGACTTAACACTTAACAGTAAATTCAAGCAATAATTTAAAACTACTAGGACTTGCGCAGCGAGGGTTAACCCAAAAAAAAGGATATTCTCCTAAATATTTTTTGTTGCAACTTCAAATTCACTGTTTTCAGATTTTCCGTTATTTACATTTTTTTCATCATTCTCGGTCATTGGGAAGTAACCTATAGGTTTTGATTTATTGCAAGTATTTCAAAAATGCATGATAAAATGTTATGCAACTATAAACGGATTTCGGATTTTCACTTTTATTTCCGTTACTTGACATTTTTACAAGCTTTTAGCTTCACTTGTAACTATGTAAGAAAATCTTGGAATCTTAATTTGACCCACTTCCCGGTCTTCGATTGAGCTGAAATTTTGCATGCACGTGTATGTTGGATGACAATGCATGGTTATGTGTGTGACGTCATTCTAAATCCAACATGGCGGCATTACCAAGATGGCGGATCAATTATTTTTAATGCACCCCTACAATATGGGTATCAAATGAAAGGGCTTGCAAAGAACACCTCGATAAATAATGTGACGTCACTCTTAATCCAATATGGCGGACTTTCCCAAGATGGTGGACCAATTATTTAAAATGCACCCCTACAATATGGGTATCAAATGAAAGGGTTTGCTAAGCTTGGTTTTTTAGTCGAAAAATAAATTAAAAGTATTTTTTTTAAATACAAGCTATTATTAAATGCGCTAAAAAGAACAAAATAAACTTTTACATATAGAAGCTTGTCGTTAAAAGTATTCTATAAGTAAGTAAATCTCACGACAAGCTTTTATATGTAAAAGTTTATTTTGTTCTTTTTAGCGCATTTAATAAAAGCTTGTATTAAAAAAATATATATTATAGGAAATCAGAAGTAAAATGCTTTAAAAAAAATAACAACTTTTAATAACCTAATTTCTTACATCAATTACAAATAATTCGAAATTAACATTGATCTAAAATCAACAGTAAAACACTATGGGGAATAACAAACATAGAAAAAATATCACCAAAAACAATCGTTACGTCCGACCGGTCCGATGTCCAAGAGCTAAGAGAGCGCGAGCGACCAAGCACCCGGCCTTTTATAGGCAAAGTGCGGGCGCCCCCTACTCCTATTCCTTTTACTCCTTACACGGCTTCTCCTGACATCCTGACGTCCTCGTCAGGTATTATCTCACAGGTCACTATCGGCGTCGCTAAGTTCCAGCTCGGGAAGGTCACATTGTGTTGAAGGTCCAGGCTGCGGTGATCCTTGTTCATCCAAATCAGGCATATCCAATGCGGTAGCTGGACTCGGCTCGTCTTGTATGGGAAGTTCCTGCCCTGGTGCCACGAGAGTTTCATCATTTCGCTCGCTTACTTTAAATTAGAAACACAAGGACAAGAATAAGCAATAGTACTTATTGCAAATTTTATCATTATTTTAGTTTGGTGTTAATTATTGTTAGGTCAGTTATCCCATAACCATGATGTTGCGATTGCAACGCAACATTGAACCTTCCTTCCCAACATTTATAAACATACACACTTAATTTTAATCATGCGAGGGACACGAGATGATGGACGAATGATTTCTTTTGAATCGAAAACCTCCATCTCCTCGTGGCCAGAGAGGGTCACAGGTGGTTGCCATACGGTAACCCACCCTTCAGTGACCAGAACAGAGGTGCTATGGTGCGAACTGACTCCAACGGAGATCAATACCACCACAGCACAGAGAGGATTGAGGCAGCCCGCAGGCTTACATACTCAATCAGAAACCAGAGAGTGATACACATCACTAGAATGAGGGCTATCACATAGCCAGACAGCACTGCCACTCACCCTCGAAGAATGCAGTGCACGCCTCGGGTGTCCATTCACCCCTCCATGGCACCATATACTGGGCAGCAGCATAGGTTGTCTTCCCATATGCACCGGCCACCAGTCGTAGCTCATACCGACCATTAGGCAAAGCTCGAACAACGTGATATGGGCCGCGCATACCAGAGTCCAGCTTCCCACGTGACTGAGCGTACTTGATAACGTACACCAGGTCACCTTCCTGAAACACACGAGGAGGGCATCTACCCTCGTTAACGTAAGAGTCTTGGTCAGATTGGTTCTTTAACAGCCGCTCGGCCGTCCTTTGCCGCACCATCTCTCTATGACCTTCGCGGTTAGCATTTGTAGGGTGTATTGCGACATCTCGCACTAGAACCCGAATAGCTGGAGTGGCGCTCTCGTGACCGATAAGTAGATTTAATGCCGATGTTTGAGTAGTCCGCTGTTTCGTTAGATTAAGAATCAGCTGTAGCTGCCACAGCTCGTCAGCCCACTCGCGCTTCCTGTGGTTGGTCTCAATTCGGAGCATGTTGAGAACGGTGCGAATGTAACGTTCCACCTCGACTCGCAGGTGACATACAATCACGTGAACGCCCCTCCAACGCCTCCAAACGTGACAAGATGGCTCCCAACGGCTCGGAGTCACCGTAGTGCGCCGGTGTCCGAAGATTGGTGCCAGGATCAATGCGCGCCCGCACATCGCTACGGCTGCGGCTCCGTTGTCTCCCCGGTGTCGCCGGTGTTCGCGAATGATCACGGGAACGGCGCTTACAGGAACGCCGGTCGCGGGAACGCCGGTCGTGGGAGCGCCGGTCACGGGAGCGCCGCCGGTCACGGGAGCGCGTGTCGTGGGAGCGCCGCCGGTCCTGGGAGCGTTGCTCGCCAGAGCGCCGATCGCGAGAATGCCGGCTGCATGAGTGACGTATATCGGAGCGACTGGACCTGTCCATTGTGACACACCAAACACAACCACGAGACACAAATATCACAAAAAAACAATAACACAAAAAAAAACGTTTCACTGCGTGTAAAAATGTGTGGGTAGTTAAATTATTTCTTTTCACTATAGACCGCACACAAAAACTAATTATTTACTCGATAAATAGGATTGAACTATAAATTAGAAAAATGTGGGAGCGAATTTACGTATCCCACTTCTGATATAGGAAATCAGAAGTAAAATGCTTTAAAAAAAATAACAACTTTTAATAACCTAATTTCTTACATCAATTACAAATAATTCGAAATTAACATTGATCTAAAATCAACAGTAAAACACTATGGGGAATAACAAACATAGAAAAAATATCACCAAAAACAATCGTTACGTCCGACCGGTCCGATGTCCAAGAGCTAAGAGAGCGCGAGCGACCAAGCACCCGGCCTTTTATAGGCAAAGTGCGGGCGCCCCCTACTCCTATTCCTTTTACTCCTTACAATATTATTTTTAATTTTTTCTTGACACATTTTATGATTGTTGATGTTTCTTCTCCATACGTTTTGATTTCCTCGCTTATGTCAAAATATGCGGCATTAACGCAGATTAAAAGGGCGTATCCATAGATTAAGATAATATAGAGGCATACATATATTATGATTACGTTGACTCGCAGGGAATTGTAGACCTGAGTATTCGTTATTAATTTCAAGCCTTTACATTAATACCTTTACGCGTTTTTGAGAAAAAGGACGTATGTACGTAAAAATAGGCGGACAACGAAGCGATCCTGCAAGTATACTTAATATCCTTGTACAGAGTATGGAATCCTAAAAAATATTTGAACATTGTTCTTCTTGTAATTAGTGCTTTCGAATTCACAGAGCCATATAATTAAAATCTAGTACTATGTTACGTTATTTAATAGAGATTATTACATTGAATTATAGCGTTTTGTTCAATTTTAATTTGATAGTGTGTTCGGTTAGTTAATGTTAAATAATTTGTTTTCTAATATATAGGTGTGTTAGAAATTAGCGCAATACAACGTGATGTTCTCGTTACACTGTGACCATCACATTATCCTGTCACATTCAAATGTCATTATTCAAAGACTTATAATCATTATAAGTCTTTAAATCTGTTGCCTGAAGCCTTTTTCACCTACTAATTCATAGATGATGTGACAGGATAATCATCAGGACAAGAAGATCTGTTTATATCTCAAAAATATCACGTCAGAAATTAAAACAGAATTTCACGTTTTAGGTGTAACAACTCTGAAATCTAGGAAGATATAATTGTGTAATTAAATTTTACACGACAATTTTGTTTTGTTCGCGATTCCAAGGTAACATACCAAAGATTCTAGAAAAAGTATAATATTTTAACTCATAGATTCCTTTAGATCGACTTTTCTGTATGTATGTATGTAAACCTGCACACAACAACGTTTAGACTTTACATGTTAAACTGGCTTTACATATTAGGGTGGCTTATATGTTTAGTTTAGCTGACTGTACTATATACGTTACGTATTAATAGTTATATAGTGTGTATTAGGTACACGAATACTAATCCAAATTAACGAACAAATAACAACAACAACAAACGAACGAATACTAAGGTAAAATTTCACTTTAACTTTTATACTGGCATCAGTCTTATTGTAAGGTCGATCCAAGTATGACATCCGTATAATCCGTAAATCGATCCTCTATCGATCGTAATAACTATGTTTAGTTCTCCTAGGAAACCACGATGTGAGCCATGCACAAAGATATATGTGAAGTAAACAAATCTACTACTACTATATACTTATTTCGAGTATCTTCGCAGGTGTATGCAAGCACACCTGCGACAGTGTTTTCTTTCACTCTAAGATTGCCGGTAACTAAATTATGAAATTCAAAAAACATTTGTACATGCTTAAATCCTGGTCCTTCCCATTACGTCAGTTTCGAATCCACTGAGGCACCCATGATATCATTTTAATATTAGTGCTATTTCGATTAACGAAACATTAATGTTGATATCATCATAATCTTCTTAATATTAGTGTAAATGGTATACAAACCCATATTCACTATTTTATGACACATCTGCTCAGTAAAGATAATGTTAGAGGTCAGCGTTAAATATATTAGATTGAATCTGATACTTAAGTAACTTTCGAGATTCAGTATAGGTACACCTTCGTGAAATCATAACATTTGAAACTTACCAAAGCATTTGTAATGAAGATGCTTACAATGCTCAGTTGTCTGCTGGCAGTGACGACGTCACACCCCCTCCAAGGCGGCGGCGTCCAACCGGCGCGGGTGCACCACGGCCGAGACTTTCTCTTCGCGACACGGAGAAACGACCCGCGACGCCGACGCCGAGTCGCACACGCAGCCGCGCGCGAGGCAACCGTCTCCGATGTATGCGCACACGATCGTTTGTTGTCACAACTTCCGCGTTTAAGTTACAACTTTCGCCCCGTAAACAGTTCTCGTGCGAACATTCGTGTTTTCAAACAATTCGAAACCTTCGTGCTATTATCAAATTAATCTATCAATTTCCAAGTAGATGCGATATCTGTGGAAATAAGCGTTTGAAAAACGCTGTCGTGATGCCTGATCATAATTAAAGGTAAGTGAGCCTTTCTATTAGCCAAAATCCGTTACTTAGACGATGACATTCCTTGATAAGGTAGCCGTGGTATCTTACAGTGAACGCAAGGACGTACTGACTACTGCTGGCCACAGGCCATTGTGCCAATTGTACATGACTCTGTCAAGCACATCGGCAAAGCTTTATATAATTGATAATATAAAATAATACAACAAATTTCTGAAGATAAGCTGATTTTCTTTAGTTAATATTACGGTTATAAAAGAATATTTTACTTAAAATTTCTGAGTACCCACAGTTTTTATGTTTACGCAACAAATATTGTATACGAACATCACTTAAGTATTTGATTGAGATAAAGATTTCTCATCATTATGTAAATTTTAGTGATAAGCTATTAGTGCAAATAGTTTATGGTGCCTGGATTTATGTAATAATCAAATACAAATTAATCTTCTAATTTCTGTAATGTTTATTTACATAAATAATTTTATGTAAATAAACTTCAGAACAGCTACATATATCTACTATCTTAATAGTAAAATTTGTAGTCGGTGTGTATGAATGAAAGTTTTCTAAAACTGTAAGTTCATAATGCGATTATTGCAATCGAGAGACGTCCACACCGCCGGACAAAGGCATATCCTTGTAAAACTGTACAAAATATCTAAAAATCTCGGTTTGAATCATCTAATAATAAGGATAGTCTCGGAATCTTCATAAGTATTAACAATATGACGTTTAATAATACGTGATTATTCATTTATTTTTTTCACATAATCCTAATGGAAATAAATTATCCTTTTTGACGAAGAGTACTCTTTTTACACCAGCGTAAAGTTGGGGAAGGCAATACTAAACTTTAGAAACATACCTAAAAAATTGATGAAAATTTAGGAACTTGATTTTATACATAGTGCTGGGCCCTCATAAGTAACACGTAGTAAGGACAAATTATCATTGTATATAGTATTTACATGTATGAAAAGTACAAATATATGTTATACATATGATATATTAACCACTAAGATAATATGCAATGTGTGAACTGTACAACGTGAGAAAGAAGAGACATATAAGTACGCGTAGGAAATTCTCGCTTAATGATGCGCGTCAGGTGTTAATCATAGGTTCGTTCCTCGATAGCACTGTAATGAAACCAAGTTGCATAAATATATACAATTATTATATGGTTTAGTACGAATCCATGCGCACACTTCATGTGAAGATTGGTATATACTCAAGAAGAAAAATACATTATATCTAATATTTGTTATGCCTTTAATCATTATATCAGTCGTATTACAGATAAAAAAGAGTTTATCGTTTAAGAAAAAGGTTATGCGTTTTAAAAGCGTCACTAGCTCAGACAGCGGTATGGACTTGTGCCTGGCCGCCAATGTACCGCGACTACGATAGACTACTGGTGGTGGCGGTAGAACACACACAATTTGGGACAAATTCAGAGAAGATTGCAATAAATTAATTTCATAATACAACAAATATATGATTATAAATGAACGTCATTGCGCACATCACCACTGCCGCCGTGTGTCAGAGACACACTTTTAATCATAGCGGCGCTATGATAAGACACCTGCCTTTATAGCGTATTGTTTACTTATATAAATGTCACACAAAATAAAATTGAAAACATAGGCTGTAATTCAGATTTAGCGATTGAGACCACCGGGATTTCATTATGAGGTTTAAATGAGGTTCCTTAAAGGGACAGTAAATTTTATGATCGATTTGATTGGTGGTAGGATTTCTGCTAGCTTCTACCATCCACGTCGATTAGGAGTAAAAATAATCAATTCTTTAGTTGTAATTAGAAACCCCTTTATAATCTTCGGCATTATCGCCCCTTACGACTATTTACGTTTGCGACGGTAACAGGTTCTTACGATGCTTAGAATCATTACGCTAACGTGGAACCCTGCAGTAGTAGGCCCAAAATTTACTATTTATTTCTATGGATCTTGTGATTCACTCTTTTTTATTGCTTTATGCTTATTTTTTTATCGTCATTATTCACCCACTTTAGCATTTACGTTTTTTTCACAGGTTCTTACGATGCTTAGAATCATTACGCTAACGTGGAACCCTGCAGTAGTAGGCCCAAAATTTACTATTTATACATATGGATCTTGTGATTCACTCTTTTTTATTGCTTTATGCTTATTTTTTTATCGTCATTATTCACCCACTTTAGCATTTACGTTTTTTTCACAGGTTCTTACGATGCTTAGAATCATTACGCTAACGTGGAACCCTGCAGTAGTAGGCCCAAAATTTACTATTTATTTCTATGGATCTTGTGATTCACTCTTTTTTATTGCTTTATGCTTATTTTTTTATCGTCATTATTCACCCACTTTAGCATTTACGTTTAACAAGAAACAAGAAACAGATGTTTAAATCACGGTATATTTGGCGTGTTACATCACAGCTCATATACGTCCTGACTGAGTGGTACGAATCTATGTTAATTATGTCAGGACGATTACGGTTTTGATAAACCACGCAGGCTTAGTGCACAACGGCCATTGAATTTATTCGCAGGTGTATGCGAGTTGCCTCACGATAAACCTCACGATATCTATTACCTATATGGGAGATCATTACCGTGAACATCACGAGCCCACTGTAGGCACGTAAGGATTTCCAATGAGTTCACTTATACCAAAATAGTAGCAAGGGCGCAAATCCACACATCAGCAAACCGCGCCTACACATAAATTAGCACCATCGCGTGGGAAGAACTTAGGTCGATAAACGTAGCAGCTCTGTATGCTTTTATATGTTCGTATTGGCTAGTTAACTAGTGTTTTTTTGGTATAAATTCTTGACAGTGTTTAGAATATAATGTGCATATAACTTACAATATTTTGATGGTTGCTGTTTATGGCTATACAAATTGAGCGAATGCGTTTAAGATAAGACTGCACGTGAGATTTAGTGATTTTGGAATTTTTTTATTTAATTTTATAGATTTTTATTATTTAAGAATTTTTACTATTTGTGATTTAGAATTACATTTCGAATACTATATAAATGTATAAGATAAGATATGAAATAAAACCTGAAGAAAATTTTACTCTTTAATACTCTATGTTGGGTTCGAGTCCCGCCGGAGTCGAAACTGTTTCTTGCGTTTTTTTATATTTATAGATAATTAGCAACTTACTCTTATGCTTTTCATTTAGGTTCAACTAAGTTAAGTAAATAGTTTTTGATCCCATGTCTTCGAAAAGTCTTTGTCTTGTTCCTGGAAGTAGATTTTCCTGATAGGGTTATTATCGATACAAATAAAAATGATAGATATTAAAAGAATCGAGTTTGATATATTAACTGTTGTCCAAAAAAATGAAATTTAAAAAATAAATGCTTCTTTCCTTTTTTTACTGTTAAATGTGAGTTCCAATTTTTGTCGTACTTTGATTATTAAACTATCAAACTGTAGGGGTTCTATGCCTATGCCGCGCTGTCAAAAAAAACTCCCATTCGGCTTTTTTTCTATTTTCTTATTTATTTCTTCGCGTAAGTAAATTTACCTATAGATGTTTGTGTAAATGGGACTAGTAAAAAAATATTTTTTCGGTTGTATCTCTAACTAATAATTAACTGGGACTATATTTGTAATTTTATACTAATGTTTCTATCTGTCATATCTATACTAATATATTTAGGATGAGGATTTATTTGACTGAATTCGTTAATATCAGGAACAACCGATTTGATTGAACTATTTTGATGTTAGATGGCCCAGTTATCGAGGAAATCTAATAAGTGTCAATATAATGATTTTTATAGACGCTAGGGCTTTTGCCTTTATACTTTTTTTACGTTTTGAAACAGAACTTCCCGTAATTTTACCACACCGACTAAAAGAATCAAACTTAATTATTTGAAAGATTATTTGAAAGTTATAATTGTTAAATTATTTATATAAACATATAAAGTAAAATAATATAAAACAATATAAAATAAATATATATAAAGAGCTTAAATTATTGCATTACATTATACCATAAGTCATTGACTGGACATTTTATTGTTGTTATTACCTATCAGCCATCGGCTTTTGATTATTTGAGACGGCAGGAGATTAGACATGTATATATATATATATGACGGATATATATAGATATCTGATTTGATATACCTACTATATATCAAATCAGATTATATATCCTTGAGATCTGTTAATTTCCTGTAGACTTTATCAAAAAACAAACAAGTATTTAAGACACCGTATATCATTATCACAAAAATACAGTTTTTTTTTAAATAAAAACATATTAAATAAACGTTAAAATTATAAAAAAGTTAGATTTACACAGTAATATGATTCAGAAACCATTGAGTATAATATATTGGGTTAATGCAAGTTATGTATTGTACATAACACTTACATTGGTCCAATATATTATATCTGGTCAAGTCATTACCTTATGTGAAGATTACTATATTCGTTAATATGATGACAGTAATTAACATTTTTATAAGCTCCTCGCCAGTACATCTGGTTCATATCCATGACGGCGAGCACGTGGCCGTAATCACGACATCCGCTTACACTCATAGCACTCATCACTGTAAAGCTCTTGTCATTTGTACAGAACCATTCGTTTTATATTAATAATAAAATATTTATTTATTTATTCAAGCCTCAAAGACAGATTACAATACTTAAATCAGTTACATTAAAATATAAATTGCTTATAATGTATCACAGTGGTTTAGTTTAGTCCCCTGACTATCATACTAGGTCAAGCCTGTATTTTTTTTTTTATAGGATAGGGCAGCAAACGAGCAAACGGATCACCTGGTGGTAAGCAATAACCGTTGCCCATGGACACCCGCAACACCAGTGGAGTCACAGATGCGTTGCCGGCCTTTTAAAAGGGAATAAGAGGAATAAGGGGAATAAACGGGAATAAGGAGGGTTGGGCCTCCGGTACCCTCACTCACTCGGCGAAACACAGCGCAAGCGCTATTTTACGCCGGTTTTCTGTGAGGCCGTGGTATCACTCCGGTCGAGCCGGCCCAATTCGTGCCGAAGCATGGCTCTCCCTCGGTAAAAAACACAATAAAACACGGTAAAAAAGACGGTAAAAAAGTATTACAAAAGTCTGTGGTTCGGTAACAGAAGTAGCATTTGTAAACTCATTTACAGGTGAGATAGACATGCCACGGAACATCTGAGACTTAAGACTAAAATAATAACAAAAATAAAGTTATGATAGAAAATATTTTAAACAGACATTCTTGTCACAATATTTTCGTGTGTTAAATATGTAGATATTACATTTTGTATTTAAGCCTATAAAGTTACAAACTTTTGTCAATGTTGTAAATAATATATTTTGTTTATCAGTGCTATAAATATATTTTAAAGTAACTAGGAACCTATTGGCTGACACTATTTTATTATTTGTATTGAAAGATTACTACTAACGCCTATTGGTTACACATCAGTGTTAATTGCCCTTAATATTTTTAAGCATATCTTTGTAATGGTTTGAAAATCGTCAACAAATGATTGTAATGTTTGAGCAATTACTAATCTAATCAAATATTTAATACAAATCATCCATCAAATAACGTATGATTGTCATCATTAATCACTCAAGGTCCACCATCATCTTAGATTCATACGCGTAGGTAGAGCAGTGATCCAGCCGGACAAAGTTTATCTTCGGTCATAATTTGTGAAGGTTACGTCTTCTTTAGTTCTTAGAAATCTCAATTAGCTCTGATTGCGTAACACATTGAGAAAGGTTTAATTATCTGGTGCAACTTCGCTTTTTTACTTTTCAAGATTATACGCGAATTGCAAGAGTAGTAAAGAACTCAGCAGCGTAATAGTATGACACACCATGTGTATCTTCTTTAATTAACGAATGTTAGAAAGTGTTTAATAACTAAACGTCCCTGAAATCAGAGTTATACTTTATTAGTATGCTATATACCTATAAATTAAGTATATTTTTTAAAGAAATAAATGATAACATTTTGTCTCTATCCATTTAAAAATAATCATAAAATTGTCCTTTTAGAAATAACTAATATTAACAATTACAATTGCTTAAATTATTATAGTTAATTCGGTGGCAATGAAGATTTTATATGAAACGCGTAAGCTACACAAGATGTAGATAAGTATGGTTAGTAACACGTCAAGCCTTACTACGAACACCACCGTTATTACCAGCGACATAAGAGGTAACTTAAGGCACACTTATACAATCTGACGTGTTGCTGTGTGTACATGTAAAAATTACTTGGCACTCAAAGTGTATTTAGGGTCACAAAAATTAAGCGATAAATCTTAAACAAGAAGAATTTTATTTTGTAACTGTAAAATTGTGATTATAGTTATTATGAAATAAAATACGTTAATATATATGGAGTATGTAGTATAAATAATCAAGTTAATAAAAAATTGTTAGAAGTGTGAAATTAATATTTGAGAAAATATTCAGAGCTATATTACACAAACAAAGAACAATAAAATGTGTATATTACAAACTGAAATACAGGACGCATTTATGTTGATGATACGTTGAACTATAATAGATCCTATGCAATAAATTGTATCTTTGTTCGACTTTACAGTCGTTGATCATTTGCAGAGCGGATGAGATCTGAAGGTTGTGGTCAATTTATATTTAAAGTTAGCGAAGAGGATATTATTATCCGGTATTCTTTTTCTTACATTTTGGTTATGAATTATTTAGACGGTAAGCTAGGAGAAGTTGCGCAAATGTAAGCAGTTTATATCTTCCCTAGAAAGAAATAATCCAGTAACATCCTGGAGAAACAATCCAGGTCACCTGACTATTTTGGCAGATATGTGGTTTATTAATACTTCTTCAGCGAGGCTCAAGTTCGGAAAAATTGAGCTGAAAAAATAGGCAGATTTTCTGTATTTCTTTAAGTTTGCACAGCTTACTATTAATGTAATATATTGGAGTATTAGAAAATAAGGATAATCATAAAAAAAATTAACGCTTTTCAATGATATAAGATGTGAAGACAAGAAAAGATAGTTAGCTGCTCCATCACAATAACAATATTGTCTTGAGATTTCTTTCTTTGAAAATATTTTTAATCAGAAATAGCATACAGAAAGAATGTAACTAACAATATTATCAAATTGAAAATGTTAGCATATACCATGCTTTGACAGCTGTTATCAGCCGTCAAACTACTTAGCTACATAAACCTACAATAAAATTTAACATACACAAATCGCTCTAAATTGCTCTGGGTATGTATATGTTTTTAGTATCTGCAGTTCGGTGTTCGGTGTATTCAATGTAATTGTATGGCAGCCGAACTACGTATTTCGTATAACAAGTTTAGCAAATAGCCCCTTCGACCCGTAGGTGCCACGCACAATACTCGACGTTTGGTAAGGCGGCCTTGGGCAAATAGGCCAAATTCACATCGCATTACCCAACCAAAATTATACATGACTGCCCATTATTTTATTTAATAATTCACGCTCTTATCAGTGCCATCTTGAGAAATAACTCATAACGTCAGGTTTGTCAAGATCTCGAAGTCAATTAGAAGCGAGGTTTAGGTGTACGAGTATGTCAAAGGGAATCGTATCGCTGTACTTTACTGATTTCATCTTTTAAAGTCTTTTGTATATTGAGTCGTGCCACGGCGCTAAATCGTTAAACTTAACAATCAATTTGGTCACAGATATGAATGAATAGACCCAAATGTTTAGATATTAATAAATACACCATTTTAATTAGAGATTTGGCAGCTTATAGATTTTTGAAAATACAAGTAAGAATACACACGTTTGTTTTTGTTAGTTGTAGCGGGCTATTTAATTCATAAAAATGTTTTAGGTAACAGATTAGTTATTACCAATAACTCCAATAAGTTACTTAATATCTCCAAGAACATTTAAATTAGTCCCAATTAAATCAAAGGTGACATTAATATTCTAAATCAAAATAACCTTTATTAAATGTAGGCCTTTACAAAAACTTTGAAAGAAGAGAATGAAGAATTAGTAGCACACAAGGAGAAAAGAAAGATTTTTTTTACTAAACTGAACTGATTAAACTTAAAAACAGTAATTTGGATATCCTTTTCTTTTCCGCAGCTATACTTCAAAGTTTTCGTTCAAAACTTTGTCGAAGTATGAAGTGCAGTTAAAATAAATTTAAAAATTATCTTTGACTACTTAAGATTTGAATTGCCTCCACTTCTAGGGATCTCAATATTGTTATGTAAAATATACTAATAATAATGCAATAGACCAGCTTCAGTGAGAATTTTCTTCGCATCCGTATTTTGAGGTAACACTTCTGTGTTATTTTTATGACTTCCTTCAGGGTCGTCATTGTGTTGCCTCAACAATATCTTATTGACTACACAAAATATTTAAATCTATATAATTTATTGTCTTATAATGGTGTCTGAGTTGGAATCTCTTCTATATAAAAACGTTCGTAGTCCTCAATATGTTGTTTATGTTTGTTAACTATTTATTGCAAATAATACACATAAAACATAATACATATAGCAGTTTCAATTGTTTTCATTAACTTCTCTTTGCCGGCAGTTATATCTTCAAACTCCAATGAAGTTGCGTTAATCACTGAGGTTATTGATGTTCGACAGAGTGCGCTACTTATGGGACATGTGCAAGCTAACTGGAGAAGGGCTGAAATGTTGGTAAAATTGATCAATATCAACGTTGAAAGATGATTCCGCCTGGTTTTCACAAATGCCTTACGATTTTAGGAAAATTCATCTTTTTAAATCAATTTTAAATTGATGAATGATTATTTACACGTAGGCTATGACTTTTACTTGTACTGGCGATTACATTTATTATATTGTTACTGAAATTCAAAATGTCAACGTCTAAAAAAATATAACTTAAATGCACAATACACACACACACACACACACATATATATATATATGCTATTGGGTTGTATTTGGGTTTACTGATTGGAACGATAACATGTCTACACTGAGCATTAAGTCCGTGACATCTTACAGCAATCTCCCTTAATAGGCAGATAAGTCTATAATGTTGTGACTGATTTAAAAAAAAAAAACACTTAGTTATTATATAACGTGATTCTAACGAGTAAATTATTTGTGGAAACGATTACTTTTCTTATTAACAAATTATATTTTGTTACATATTACAACTGATCTATACTCAAGAATGAATTTAACGAAACAGTTACTACTTTATTGAACTTACTTTATTACTAATTACTACTAGTATTGATTTTAGTATTGTCCCATAGAAAGGAGATATTTTCCCATCAGAATTGATTTCAGTCGTATTTATCGGATTTTGTTTTTGTTGATAAAGATACATTTCTATGGTAAAAATTTAATATTATTCTTTAGACCTCAAAGTCAAAGTCTCAAAGACCCATATAAAATATCATTAAAATCGGTACAGTCGTACAAATACATAATAGACATCAGTTACTTTCACCTTTATAATATAAGTTGGTAATAAATTAAAATTATCGTATTTTAAAGGGATATATTAACCTAATCTAAAGTTAGGTAAGTCAATATATTTATATACTAGCTGTGTCCTGCGGTTTCACCCGCGGACGATTTGCATTGTTTATATATTGCTATAGTAATCTAGTACTAAATATAGCCTATGTTACTCAGTGATAATGTAGCTTTCTAAATTAAAATCAGTCCAGCACTTTTTGAGTTTATTCTTTACATACAAAAATACAAATCTTTCCTCTTTATAATATTAGTGTAGATAACTGTATATAATCGTGGAATTCTTAACATACGAATCAAAATAAATATAATCTTTATTCAAGCGTTAGGAAAACTTTAAAAGATTGGAAATTGCACACAAAACATTTATAAATATCCTTATAAACACCACGTAAAAACAGTTACCACGTGCAAAAATTTAAAAAACCGGGTCTATCTACGTTTCAAATATTCCGAGATTATGCATAAATATGAAACTTGTTTTAATATATAAACATAAAATACATCTAAACGTATTGGAATATTATATTAATGTGATATGTTTATGAGTGATATGTTTATACCTACTTTAAGGTATTTTAGTACTGGCTGTAGACGAGTACTTGTCACTATTAGACTTTACATGGAAACTGTTCTATACTTTGAATTTATACTTTGATGTATGTCATTCGGTCATAAACAGTACTCAAGCACGTAAGTAAATAAATTTTCTGTTATCAAATATCCTGGTTTATCTGCTTCCACAACAAGAAATTCGTATACCTCACATTGGTTATGGGCCCAGAGCACAATCCAGGACTATTTTGAACGATAAAAGAAAGAAATTTACGGCAAAAATGAGTAGTAGTGTGAAGATTGACCAACTCAATGAGAGCAACTATGAGACGTGGAAAATCCAAGTAGAAGCAATTTTAATAAAAAATGATGCCTGGGGATACGTAAATGGAAGTATTCACAAACCAGCAGAATTAGCCGAAGCAGCGAAATGGGAAGTTGGTGACTCTAAAGCTAAGTCTGATCTCATTTTATCTATTACTCCTAGCGAATTACGACATTTGAGAGGTTGTATGACATCGCGAGATGTATGGTTAAAGTTGCAAAACGTTCATGCATCGAGGGGACCTGCGAAAAAGGCGACATTATTAAAAGAGCTGTTACTACGTAAATTGGAGGAAGGTGGTGACGTTAGAGAACACGTAATGAGATTTTTCGATTTGAAATGCCAATTAGCTGACATGGATATCGAAATGCACGATGATCTGACATCGATAATGCTTCTATATAGTTTGCCATCCAGTTTTGATAACTTTAGATGTGCCATCGAGTCTCGAGATTCATTGCCTACACCCGATGCACTGAAGGTCAAAATATTGGAAGAGGATCATTCCAGGAACAAAAAGGAAAGTGTAGATAGGGCACTTCTTTTAAAAGAAAAGAGATCTTCTAAATCGAAAAATGGTACAGGCCAGAAAGGACGCCTAAACGATAACGTTGAGCAGAAAAATCTGAAGTTCAGATATAAGTGTTTTAAATGTCATCAGCATGGTCATAGAGCCTCTGAGTGTAAAACCCTGAAGGAAAAAGAGCTGTGTAGTGCTAGTGTAAAGTATGTGTCGAACATTGATAAAATAACAGATGTCGATTCCAATTTTGTAACATTTAATTGTGTTTCAGATGTTAATGCTGTTTGCAATAGGAATGGAAATTGGATCATTGACAGTGGATGTACGTCACATTTGTGTAATGAGGCAAGCAAATTTAGTACTACATTATCGCCTTTGTCTAGCAAGCTAAATTTAGCGACTAATATAAGCACAAACGTACAAGGTAAGGGGACAGTGAGATTGCCTACATGTACAAATAATTCTAGAACTATAGTTCAATTGCCAAATACTCTTTTTGTTCTGGATTTGCGATGTAACCTAATTTCAGTAGCTAAAATAACTGATCAAGGGTATAGCGTTACGTTCAAGCGTGACATAGCTAGTGTTGAAGATAGCTATGGTAACACTAAACTTGTTGCGAATCGTAAAGGTAATTTATATTACGTAGAGGAATATTGTGAGAGCGCGTCAGCGATTTCTGATCGAAAGGTTGACATACGGTTGTGGCATGAGCGTCTAGGACACTTGAACGCGAAGGATCTTCTTCGAGTTTTAAACAAATCTGGTATGAATGTAAAGATGTCAGATGTAAGTAAGATTTACGATTGTGATGTTTGTGTGCAGGCGAAAATGAGCCGTTTACCTTTTCATAGTTCAAGTGGGCCATGTGATGAGAAGTTGAGAATAATTCATTCTGACGTAGTAGGGCCTATACAGCATACGTCAATCAATGGGGCGAAATATTTCGTCACCTTTATTGATGATCATACGAGATGGTGTGAGGTATATTTTCTAAGTAAGAAAAGTGAAGTTTTCACTACTTTTAAAATATACAAAAATCACGTAGAGAATCTGCATGGACGAAAAATAACCTATCTTCATACGGATAATGGAGGCGAATATTGTAATCGGGAATTCGATGAGTTCTTGACTAAAGAAGGAATAGCAAGACGACTAACAATTCCTGGTGTTCCACAGCAAAATTCTGTTGCTGAAAGAAAAAACAGGACATTGACAGAAATGGCGAGATGTCTGCTGATTTCTTCTGGAATGTCTCCGGGTTTTTGGGCAGAAGCTGTAGCAACAGCGTGTCATATCAGAAACCGTTGTCCAAGTAAAAGCCTTGATGGTGAAATACCATTTGAGAAGTGGTTTGAACGACATGTCAAGTTAGACTACCTACATAAGTTTGGGTCTAAGGTACACGTCTTGGACAAGGCTGTGAAAGACAAGTTCGCTCCTCGAGGCATAGAAGGTATTTTTGTAGGTTATCCCAGAGATAGAAAGGGTTATAGAGTCTGGATGCCACAAAAACGACAAATTATTATAACGAGAGATATAAAATTTCACGAAACAAAGAGTGTAAAGAATGAAAGTATATTGCAAGTGAATCCTTTTGAATTTGGTAAGATAAATCCTGCGAAAACTCAAAATCAATTTTCAACGGTGGAAGTAGAATTTCAACCAATTGAGACCAGAAGAAACCCAGTTGAAGAAGTATCTGCTCATGAATATGAACAGGTAAATCATGATCCTGAACCTGGGGGGAGACACGAAGTTCCCGTTGAAGTTAGCCGAATGACAGATCAGGCAAACGTTGATACAGAGCCATTTCAACATGATCTTCATCAAGATGACGTTCATGTTGATGGGGGGAGGTAATGAAGAGAGGTCCAGGGCGACCACGACTGGAAAGAGGTCATGTCGGCAGGCCACGAAAGATACACCACATGATTGACATAGAGCCACAAGTTCTCTCTAGGGAAGAATGTGACGAGTCATCAGAGGAGTATGACAGGCAGGACTTCGTTGGAATCGCTGAACTTACTCTCAAGCAGGCTTTATCGGGTAATGAACAAAAAGGATGGAAAGATGTCAGATGTAAGGATGTAAGGCATGTTAGGCATAGAGTTTGACAGAAGTGACAAGGGCATTAAATTGTCACAACAAAAGTATATAGAACAACTTTTGTTGAAATTCGACATGAATAATTGTAAGCCGATATCTACTCCTATGGAATGTAAGTACAAAATTGAGAAATCAACAACGAAGTGCAGTGAGAGTGCACAATACCCGTACCGTGAACTTATAGGTTCGTTAATGTATTTATCAACAGGAACAAGACCTGATATCACAAACACGATATCTATATTAAGTCAATTCTTGGATTGCCCTAATGAGCAATGTTGGCTTGCTGCGAAACGTGTATTACGATACCTAAAACATACAAAAATGTATGGACTTCAATACATGAAGACAGGTAAATCATTGCATGGTTACTCTGATGCAGATTGGGGTGGATGTTTAATGGATAGACGTTCTTATTCAGGTTATGTTTTTATGTTAGGAGGTGGATGCATATCGTGGAACTCGCAGAAGCAAAAATGTGTTGCAACTTCAAGCTGTGAATCAGAGTATGTTAGCTTGGCGTCTTCAATGAAAGAAGCTATCTATTTGAACGGTTTGCTGACTGAAATTGGGTTACGTAAGTTTGCTCAATTATCTTTACATGTAGATAATCAGGGGGCGATTTGTCTCGCTAGTGATCCAATGTTTCATTCCCGGAGTAAACACATTGACATAAGGTATCACTTTATACGAAGTGTATTGAAGGACAATAAGGGTATTGAGTTGAAGTATTTGCCAACTGACTCAATGCTCGCTGACATTTTAACCAAGGCTTTGCCCAAAGAGAAACACTATACGTGTATGAGTACGGTTTAGGCATTGCTTTGTAATGTTTTTTGTTATAATTGTTCTTTGATATTACTTATATTTTTTATGTGTTTTATAGTGATGTTTTGTTTTGAATATGCACATTAAGGGGGCGTATTGGAATATTATATTAATGTGATATGTTTATGAGTGATATGTTTATACCTACTTTAAGGTATTTTAGTACTGGCTGTAGACGAGTACTTGTCACTATTAGACTTTACATGGAAACTGTTCTATACTTTGAATTTATACTTTGATGTATGTCAGTCGGTCATAAACAGTACTCAAGCACGTAAGTAAATAAAGTTTCTGTTATCAAATATCCTGGTTTATCTGCTTCCACAACAAGAAATTCGTATACCTCACAAAACGATCGTGTCATAAGTGTTTGATGACAGACATTAGTTACTTCGCTTTAGGATAAAATATTTAGTATGTATGGCATGGTAATAGTTACAATTGAAAACGTCCATTGGCTGTACTGAAGACGTATTTTTGAATTATTCGTCTTTTGACGTAATATAATAAAATTAATGGCATTACAACATTAATATAAAAAATTGAATTGTCTGACTTATTACTATTAACATACCATCACAAGTCAGACAGGCCCCATCGAGGGGTCACGAACTTATCCTATATTGGAGCGATTAGGTCTTGGTCAACCACGTAACTTCATGTACACCTTTGAGTTTTTTAAATTGCTACACAATGTTTTACTTCGCCGTAAGAGCGCACAATAAATAAATAAAGATAGTAATAGTACTAGTGAAATTCGAAAACCGAAAAATACTTGGTACATGGCAATATCAATCCCATACATGCCGAATCTCCAGATACGGACACCAGTGCCAAAACCACAGCATCAGCAACGTTCATTTAAACATATTCAAGAGCATCTAATTCCTACAAATACTTTCGATGTTTATTCATCGAAACGAAAAGTTATAAAGTTCCTTTCGATCGTATTGTTTTAAAAATTTCGTAATATTTAAAAAGAGTCACTTGTTTATTTATATTCATAATTTTGTATTGAAATTCTTTTTGCTAGTTATTTAATATTACAGTATTCTATAAAACATAAACGAAAAAAAAGTAGTTCTACGAGAAACGGAATGGCCCTAGAGGGTAAAATCACAGGCTATTGGGCCACCAAAATGATTTCGGATGACTACTTTTTATATTGCGACGCAGATAGAAGGCCAATCTGTGAATTGATATCATTCTTGCATTGTTTTTAATCATGGATTGTAGATAGATTATTAATTTCAATCGTTAGACATAAAGAGAAGAAGATAACAAATTTATTTGCAATTTTATAAAATATGGAACATAATGGTGGTGATGTATAAATGAAAATTTTAAAAAATTACGTCACATTACATAATATTTTCTCTGCAATCTTAAATGAATGATTCAAATATAAGTCTGCTGGATTAAGTGTCTAAGAACTAAAAATATATTTCGATTTCGATAACAATTCGTTATCGAAATCGTTTCGATATCTAACGGCATATTATTACAAATTAAGAAAACATTCCCGTATATTTCATTCTAATGAAACGAATTCTAATGCTATGAATGTTAGTTTGGCTGCGGACTCTGATCACTTACTGCTTTCCTGTATACCACCTTTAAATAAAAAATATGTAAAGAATGACATGAACATGTTACATTTAATTAATTTTCAGTTGTATATTATAACAATCATGTTTTCATTCCAGATTGCTTACCGACATGAACGTCGGCAAGATAACGCGATCGTGCTTGGCGATCGCGATTCTGGCGATTGCTCTGCCTTCAGGATTAGGAGATTCAGGTGCCAATATTTTATTAAAACCCGATCTATTTATGTCAGATTTTATAGCAGGAAAAATATATTTTCCTTTAAAAATGTTTAAAAATAACGTATTTTATCTCCTATTTCAACCTCTTATAGATATTTTTTTAATTAAAAAGTTAAAAGCATTAAAAAGTAGGCTACCTCCTTTCTGAGATCCTATACTTTCTCTATGTGGAATTAATAGTGCGACAAATTGACAGAAAGACAAAGTTACTTTACAATATACTTTACAATATTAATGTACATTTATAATATTTAATAAAAGTATTTTTATTCATTTTTAATTTCATAGGTTATACTTTTTTCATAGGTTATTGGTTTGTTTGACATTCATGATAGCTATTTTCTAATGCAATTGAATCAGGTATCTTTGAAACTACACAAGTCTACTTTTTGGTAAAATTGATTTCAGTATGTTTATCCTGGCAACCCTGGCGTAGTGTTTTGTTCTAAATTGAAGTATCACGAGCTTTTCTTTGCCCGTGTTTTAGTAAGAAGTCGTGAACCTAATTTATTTCTATAACTTCATAATTGGTAAGATTCCAAACAAAGAGTTTACAATTATTATGTATTTGAAACTCACTTTGTTTGATTTTTAATCTCTCATATTCGGTTCTCTCGTTTATTAATATCTTGTAAAAATGTGTTTTTATTTTTTAAAGAAATTCCAATATTAGTATAAGTGCAGTCAGCAACACGGCCACGACTATTACGAGCTATGAAAGATCTGTCTCAAAGTTAACGTGTAAAATCCGAAGTGTTGCTTCATGTAGTTAATTTTAGTATTTTTTCCAAAATCCTGTAATATTTTTACTGTATAAATTTCTTAAGAATATGTAAACTTGTGCACACTTAATAGTTTAACTAAAATATTACCTATATTTCTTTTGATTTATCATCAATAGTAGATTGAAATACTCATATGCTTTTAGATATTATTTTATATTGCAACTAAAGTTCGATTTTTAATTCGAGTCAGTAAAATGACATTTCCAGTGTCATGTGTCACAAATCATATTATTTAATATGGTATGTATTACATATTTACAATAAAAAAACGCTTTGATACCTAATAAAATAAAGCATGACTAAATGTCTAAATCTATTGATTGCCGAACATCACTATTGTAGTGGGTTGTAGTGGGTTGTAGTGGGTCACCCTTTTCTGTATCAGTGACAGTTGCACTTGTCATTTTACTGACTCGAATTAAAAATCGTAGTTTAGCTGACCCGACAGACGTTGTCCTGTCAAATGTCTCAAATGTCATGTTGTCTCATGTTGTCTCGCTGTATGTAAAAAAAGATTTTCCCGCTTTTTTGTTGAATTTTTTCCTGAATTTTTTTTGCTATAAACCTCACGGAGCCCCAGACCTTTCCAACGAATGCAAAACCGTGGAAATCGGTTTGTGCGTTCTGGAGTTATAACGTCAGGAAGGAAAACCCGACTTATTTTTATATACTAAATATTACCTGTTAGTACTTATCAAGCTTTTGCTTAACATTAACAAGATAACATACACCAATTCAACATATCACGTTACTGCGGTTTTACCCACTTTTATAAGTATTTAAAGTCATCTATAAGTATTATTAATTTGAGTCACGGGAAATTTTCAACTTAGGTCTTCGATGAAAAAGTACAGACGTCATTGTTTTTAAGTAGGTACTCACAACAACAGACAGACAGCAGGTCAATGTTTTACCGTTCTTATAACGTTCGTACTAGCATCGGTTTTATATTGTAATTGTAAAGTTTGACTTACTCCTGATTGTACTTGCGTAAAGTATTCAATAAAGATTAATGTTTGAACAAAAAAGTCACGACAAAATTATTAGTTCGTCGCGGTCGGTGGTCTCGTTTCACGGCGATCGATCGACAAGGATGTGAAACTGAGGGCTTGTTCCACTAATCAAAACTAAATCTAAAATGGCAGTTATATTCTATTGCATTAAGTATTGTCTTAGCTAAATCAAGTCATTTAAGCAAAATCACGGTGTAGTATGGTAGTACCACAATAAAATATAATCCATATAGTGATTACCAACTTTCACATGCATACACAGCAATGCATCGGACATTACATGTTAACCTTGAGATAGATCGCAATAAAGGTGGTTTTCATAATGCAAATATAAAACTTAACGTGTTACTGGCCGTACTACATAAAATTATTTTACATAACTGTGGCAATGTATAAAATGCATTAATATTGTATAAAGTGAACTGAAAAATAAATCGACGGTACTCAGGAGTCTCTAACTCGCTTAAAAATATAAATAAAGTTCATAAGTATTCTGTTGCTATGTCAATAAAACATGTCATACTGTCATTTCCAATTTATGCGCTTAAGTGTGTGTACGTTTTGATTGATTAAATTCAATAGTTTCGTTGTTTCGGCAATAATTTGTTTGTGGAATTGACCTTGTTCTGAGTTTTTATTGTCACCGGTACATCCAGCGTGAGGATCGGTCGTGAGTCGTGCAGATCATGACTCGGCCACATTATATCCTCGTATCAACCATACTTCTTTGTATATCTTCAGTGAATTATAATTTGTTACTAATATGTCACCATAAACAGTTCTTTAAAACTAATACTTCTATGTAATGTATTTTCATACTTATTGTACGATAGAGTTGATGTAATAAGACGCGTAATACAGGAGAGAGGAAAAAAACCTGCTTAGCTAATTTTATAATGTTTCTAAATCTGAGGCGGAATCGGAGACTGGGGGTTCCCGGAAGTAGCTTGGTGTTCCCGGGGGCGCCCTATATGCCTGAGGAAGGCCATCCCTGAGGTTTTTAGTAGGTAGGCCTCCCCCTTCTGGGGAGAAGAGCTCCACATAACCGCCGGCTCGCTACAGCCGGGGTATGCAACTTAATGCATTTTCCTCAGAGGGAACAAAAAAAAAAAAGGTCGGTTGTTAGCACCACTAAGCTTTTATTACATTTATACGGTAAATAAAAAAAAATACTAACAGCGTGAAGATTAATTGCATTTTTATAAATCTCTCTAACGAATTATGGCGTGGTACGACAATGTCACAGAATGTGGTATATGTATATTATACTAGCTTTCTGCCCGCGGCTTCGCCCGCGTGGATTTCGGGATTGGGTCTATAGAGGGTTAAGGGTCATAGCTTTTGCCCACGAGTACATATGCGTGGAAGTCGGTTTATCGCGCTTCCCGTAGGACTATCCGTTTTTCCAAGATAAAAAATCCCGCAAAACCTTGCTCAAGAATCACTCGATCTACGATCAAAGAAATAGTTTTACTCCACCTTATTCTTTAATATTTTACAATATTGTTGACATAGTAAACTTTTTTCGTTTTCAAATATACAAAAATATTTAATACTATGCGACCCTTAAATCACAAATTTTAACGATAAATACTCAGTTACAATAATATAGTAATTGCTGTAAATAATTTAAAAATATCTATAAAGTTGACCGAAACCTACCGAAACCTACTGTTACTCATTTAAATTTGTAACGAATATAAAAAACGTATAAACTAATATGTAACGTAATAAATAACATATTTTATAAAAATAGAATCTAATTTCTCATATCCTGCAACGTGCCTTCTCGCATAATTCGAATGATTAAGTCAGGGGTTGCGACACTAGGATATTTCTAAATACCTTTTAAAATACCTATTTAACTTTATCGCACAACCATTATATTGTCTTAACCCGCATTGATTGATCGTCGGGAGAAAAGTGTAGTACCATAAATAAAATTTACTAGTTATAAGATTCAGCACGGTTATATAAGCTAATAAAGCATAATGGTAATATATTGAATATGTAGCATATTAATATGAAAATCATGATTTTGTAAATCATAGCTTTTATTTAAATATGCTCTTAAATGTAAATATGCACACATAAATAAATACTCAACACACATATTCATATCAATACACATTGATGTTTTATTTTATATATTCGAATATATTCCTTTTAAGTACATACATATGTTTACAATATCAACGTATTTCATTAAGCATATAAAATTGTGTAAAATTGAGGCATAAGCCTAAGTAATATATAGTAAAATATTGAATGAATTAAAATTTAGGACAAATTTATGAGTTGAAAAGGAAACTGAAATTTTCTTTTAAATATTTTATTACACGTATATAAAGCTATTTTTTTTACATTATATACGTATGTAGTAGTAATAAAAGATAAAACTAACTTAATAGCAATTAAATATTAACAATTACAAACGTACGTTAAACAAAAAAAAAGTGTTCCGTCAGGTTTCAATATCGCAGCTTCTGTGATCCATAATAATCATAAATACTTATCTATAGGACCACATTCATCAATGGACATCCTGGACCAGTTACATAGCAATTACTTAAGTTGAAAAAAAGAGTTACATACGGACACGGCTTAAGAAATTCCCGAGCATTGAACTGGTTGATGTGACGTCAAGATCTTGACATTATAGGCGCGTGCGCACCGCAGTCACGATATCACAGAGCATTTCACCGCGACCTTGATACAGCTTCCGCTTCCGTCAGGTCAAGGTTGGGACAAATTAGAATTCGACATTTTTATCACCGCACTAATGACCGTTAGCTAATAACCGATTATCTATTGTCAATTAAAAAATGAGCTTTGATTGTAATGAGTTTATGATTTATTACAACTAACAATGTTAGACAACAATGTTGTATAGACAAAATTAACTTAAACATTAGTTTTGTAGTACAATGCAGCGATCACGATTGCAATAGAGGTTATTTGTAATCGACAGTCCTTGACTCGGGATGTGTCTAAAACACATGTAAGCCTTGAATGTCTAGGAAGTGGTGTAATTGCATCCATGCAAGTCAATCATTACCTGCTTATAAAAAGTTTCTATTGTTATGTAGACATAGAATAAAATTGTTATACTTGCAATTCCTTAACTAGAATTGGATCTACAAATCAAAATCCACATAAAGTTATTAATAATATTAGTATTACAAAATATAATTTTAATTGCTTAATACTTATTGCCCACACTAAGCTGTCGGCTCAACTGGTTTTCGTTATTCACTCTGCTCAATTAATCAGAAAGTTTATAACTTTCTGTCATTCCGTCCTGCTTCCGTCACATTTCACCTGCATATCGTTCTTCACGCAATCTTCCTTCCTTGATCCTTCTTTGATCTCTCTGTTTCTTCCTTTACCTCCATCCACAACACCCTTTTGTAATGTGTGTTTGATCACTCCTCTTGTATATTGATATCACCATATCATGCTAACCTATTACTCCTCAACATCTTCTGGTCCCGGTACTCACCCCACATAACTTTCATATCTTTGCCGCATGCAGTCTTCTTTCTTCAGTATATTTAGCTTCTCAACACTGTGATTCATACACACACAGCAGGTCCCATGATAATAAAAAAAATATTGTAGATTCCCCAAACAAATGTGCATAAAATAATTACTCTTGATTTTTAGAAAAAAACGCGATTATACCTTTAAATAAAATTAAAATGAAATTAAATATAATGCATTATTAAAAACATTTCTATAGCGCCCGACGCGGCTTGGCGATCCGATTTGCTATTAATTGTCCGAGTATGTGTTGCATTCAAAATAATTATAGGCATAGCACTGGCACATCAGCGCGACTACAGCGATTTCAAGTCAGAGCAGCATCTGTGCAACTGTAACTGCAAAACTAATAAGCAACAGATATGACGTAATTCAGAGCTATAGTATGATTGTGAGTGCGCTTTATTTGTCAATGGCCAACGATCTTGTCTCTTTTCGTTGATTTGTTCCTTTCGTAGGTAAAATTCACTGTTTTGTTTGAGTTTGTGATTTGTGTCTTCAGGTATTTGCTGTTTATTCTACGTGCACTGACTGACTCTGGACAACTATTAAACTATCAAAATCTACCGAGTGACTATAGTAGGAACAATAAAAATCAATAAGATTAATCAATCATGAATGAAACATTTTACATAATAATGTTTCAAATCGTATTTTTAATAAATAGTGGAAAGGGTTTGTGAACCACACCTAACGGAATCAAAGCCTACCTCACCTGCTTGCGGTACTCCTTGCCAACTGACAAATAAGGCTTTGGCGTTCCCCATCAATCCGCACTGGACCAGCGCGGTGAGTCCACCGAAAACCCCTTATTATGATTTTTGAGGAGAAGTCTATGTACTACAGTAGGTGTGTTTTAGCTGAAAGATCATCATCATCTCAGCCGTCCACTGCTGGACATAGGCCTCTCCAGTCGATTTCCACCCGCATCCTGCCACCTGCATCCAACGAGACCCAGCGGTTTACACCAGTTCCATCTGGTAGGTGGCCGTCCCACACTGAGCTTGGTGGTACGTAGTCTCCACTCAAGAACCTTTTTGCCCCATCGACCATCCAATCTTCGTGCTATGTAGCCGGCCCATTGCCACTTCAGCTTACTAATCCTATGGGCTATGTCAGTGACTTTGATTCGTCCACGGATCTCCTCATTTCTGATTCGATCACATTAGCTGAAAGATGATGAATAAAAAATAATATCTGATAAATGTTCACTACGACTTCACAAATTTAAGTTTTAACATTGCAATCTTAAGTATATATAAAAATAAATATTACATTAAAAATTTTAATCATTGTCATCTATAGATTTTTGAAATGTTGAGTTATAAATCAATGTTATTAATATAACGTCACAAGAATACTCGTACATGTTGATTTTGAGACCACCTTTATACCATACGTAATAAAACCTATTTGCTTAGTTTAACTGTAAACTTTGACGATTGTAATGTAGGAGACTGTAGCCAGTGGTGGGTAATGTGGTTGTTCGTCTATAAGTTGTATAAAAATAGTGTCTGTGATCTTGAGCAACGAATTCGTTTAACAATGTATTACTAAGTCATCTGTGTACCATCGAAATCGTGTCTGTTGATACAGACACGATTTCGATGGCTCGTCTCGCTGGCAACTAACTCCTAAGTGACGTGGCAGTGAAAGTGATGACGACCTTGCTTGAAATTCTTGTCTGGTATGTGAATCTGTGTCGATATTCCTGTCTTAATTGCACTGTACTAATACTCGTATACTGCTGGAATAGGTAGTTAGTTCAAAGTAGTTATTCAATTGATCTATAGCTATGTACGAGTAGCTTGAGTGATAGTATCTGTGCCTAGAATATCAAATCTAAAATGTCAATTCCAGCTAGGTTCAAAGATATGAACTATTTCTATGCATGAACCCTTAGCTTCAAATCGATATAGTCCTTTATCCCAGTTCAAATATTGTTCCCAAAGTCTATTTAATCCTAGGCCAAGGTTATGGAGATTTTGCCGTTTAGCGATAAGTTTTATGTTATTTTATGTACGTGTTTTTTTCTTAGTTATGGTAAATGTTTATCTGAACATCCCTTAAACAAGCCATTAGTTAATTTAATGTATAGCTTCTGTGTCTATGTTAACGGTATCGTGGGTCGTAGGTCTTCCAACGTTAACACCCGGATCTTGATTACTTAGTGAATTATAGTATTTTTGGCATAATAAAACTTTATACAACCAAATCTAATTGTGAATTATTTGATTAATTTCGTACATAAACTTTAAAAATCATGATAATTTCCATTTAACAGTAAATGTGTCATAAAATTAAGCCTTTTTGGTTGACAAATGACAAAATGTTAATATGAAAAAAGAAAAAAAAATGTAAAACTCGCCAATTTCATCGGAATACATCTCATCATCTCATCTCAGGAATACATCGAAATATCAACGAAAACGATTGTTTGTAAGACAAGTATATAAACTAAAACACAAAATACATACTTTTATATATCCGTTACCTTATCAATACTAGTCACTAGTACATAATTATTATGAATGAAGTGAAAAGTTTATGATTAGATTCGTTTAGTTTTTTTTTTTGAGCACTCTTAATTGTACTTAAATATATCTTTTGAAAACTAATACATTTAAAACATTGAAACGATATATTTTGTCACATTATACTAAACAGGCGCCTTTTGATACTAACAGTGCATCAAATTAAGCAGCCGCACAAAGGCTATATCGCTGTATAATTTCTGAAAGACATCTTTAGGTTTATGGCGTTGATTGTATTACGTCGTTGGACACAAAATTATAGAAATAAATACAAAAAGTACGATTCAAAAATTATAAATTATTTATTATACTAACCGTACTAATGGTCCGTTAATTATGATTATCAATCTATTCGCATAAATATTGACTTTATTCATAAAAATCTTGCGATCTTATCAAAAACCACACTCGTTTTTTCCCACTTTTATGTGCCTATTACTTATTAAATGTTCACTAACTAAATAATAGAATAAATACAGTTCACAATATCATATTTGCATGATATTATGTAATTAGCAACGATACTGCTATAACCTTAACATATGCGGCCGCGTTAGAATCCTAATATCTCGGACAAGTGGGTGTAGACGGAAATGGAGCTGAAATATCAACGGTAATAGTTTACCAGATTAAAAACAATATTATTACGTAGACATATGAAATTTAATATCTAGTTGTTAAATGCAAGTATGGTAAAAATAGAATATAAGACTTCTAGTTTCAAAGTCCAAGTAAACTGGAACTCTAAGAGTATATAATTAGTTCCAGTAAATGTCGTTGAATATTTCCGCAAAGATATAAGTGTCAATGAATTTTCTAGTCTAACTAATAATATGAAAAAGAAAAAGTATTTGGAATAATAATATACAATGTAGGGAACGGTCTCACGCCCTCGCGGGTTAACCATCACGATGATGACGATACATACGAAATTACAAATATGACCTTTCATGGTCTCCGCGGCATCAAAGAGTATTCGAATAGACTGCTGCTACTGCCTTCGTGGTGTTGATCCAGATGTTCGGGGTAAGACTCGCTGCCTTCGACGGAATATTTTTTCTGCTCGTTTTGGAGTCTGGGCTTCCGAGTCAACCTAGCTAATTACCATGCTATTTCCTAAGTTTGTAATAATACATTGTATACTAACAATATTTAATGAACATTAAAATACAAACTAGTTTTTCACTAGGATATACTATGAAATAGAGGTAAAATTAGAAATACGTCATACTAAACGGACATCATTTAATATATTTTGATGAAAATAATAAATTCTTAGTCTTTTTAATAATGCTTATTTGCTTTTTATAATTTTGTTTCTACTGTATATTGTAATCGTAAACAATGACTATTGATTATAAAAGACATCATCAAATTATCATTTTCATATGTATCTCGTGACTCTCACAAACCGTGCCGAAACTGTTAAAAAACTTGTCAGTCACTTATACTTTTATTAACTGGACACAATTTATTAAAAATGGGATACAATAAGTGACATGTTACAAAATTTATATGAATGCCGGATGTTGATCCGGCATTCGTATAAATTTTATATGAAAACCAAACTTTGCTGCTTCAAAATAAGCGCACCGACAATATTGTCGGTGCGCTTATTTGTAGGCAAGTGGTAATAATGAGATTCTACTATACTTAAGTGTCGGTAAATTCAAGACCTCATAGTATGAAGCATAATTGCATTTTTTGTTATACAATATCAGGATATATTTCGTCCGTAAAAATCCGTCCGTACAGTAAAAATCTAACTTTATAAACAAAGTAAAAATATCATAATTAGAACCTTTATAATACAGAGAACATTACGAATTATCTAATCATGAACATGCTTTTATCTATAGTATCACCTAGTAAAGCTATTTCTCAGGCAGTTGAGAAGTAGACATACCTAAATAAAATCAATATTTTAACAACTTAACATACCATTAATCTTAACCACATTAGCATTTTGAACAGCATTGATTACTGTATCTACATCGCACAAATGGTTTATGTTAGTAGATATTGATGACTTGTTAATCAGCACTTAATACTTCCTCATTGCTCTTACACGATCGGCAACATTAAGCATACTTACTTATTTATAGCCAACTTAGTAACTACAAGCACTTTATTGACACATTAGCGTCATAATTATATAAACTAAATATAACCCAACATTATTTATGAAGTCAAAAACAAAAGCAACAATTTAAACCTCAGAATTACCTTAAAAAAACTTTAATTATTTTTTATTCACGGTATGAATCTGAATTTCAAATTTCGTCACATGAAATGTTCTTAAAATTCTGTTAAATTTGACCTGGGCTATTATTAAGAATCTCATTCCATAAATCGTTGAAGCAATTTAGGCGTAACGATGGAACATACATAGACTGCCAAAGTTACCTTTCCTTTTGACTTTTCGGCGAAAAATGCTTAAATGGAAAATTTATTATTAATTTTTCAACCAGAATCATACATCATTCATGTAACCTAACTAAGCTAGGGTGATTAGGCCTTAGTCGACAACGTTGGCTACGTGGAGAATTGTTGCCTCCACATACTCGTATATTTTTAAGTTTCTTCACAAGTTCGTAGACTGTATTTAGCCTGGATGTTCCGATTTGAAGAACAGCGTTGAGACCACACTGCCATTGACGCTTCTAAATGTATGAGATTACTATGATATTATCGCTAGTCACATTATTGTTATTAAAAAATATAATTGCCTTCCACTTTTCGGCTGATCGCTCAATTCACCATGATCTCATTCTTCGTAAAAAGTTTAATTACTACAAAAACTTATTTGTATTAAATAATTATGATGACGATACCGGATCTAGTTTTTTGTACTCAAGCGGAACCTTTTCATCATGTGTCGATATTTTAGAGAATACCTTATTGCATAAAATAGAGTACTTTTGAATAATAATAAGAAGTTTTTTAGATAATTATTTCAAAATATTCACTTCCAGATATTTTAATTTCATGAAGTCGTAACAAATTGTTGATTAAGTTTCTAATCAAATTAATTGTAATCGCAAAACATAATACATGAAAAACTAATAGTTGTTAATAATTTTGTATTACCAAATTTAAAAACAATGTAATGTAACGACATGATTAGATGATATTACTTTACACTGTATAAAATATCTTTACGATAACTGTTTAAATAGTTAAATATTTTATTACAAAGATTATTTTCTTATATGCATTTGTTTTTCTCCTAAATTTAAAAAAATGGAAGTGTTGTGTAAGACTAGACGTCGGTGTCGTTTTTCAATTAAAAAATATACGACAAAAATTAAATTTCTCAAAAGGTTTAAAACTTTTTTGATGTGTGTATGTAGCTTTATATGATGTTGACCAAATGAAATGAAGCATATTAACTAATTAAATGAAAGACTGTATCGACTTACAACATTATTAGCATGATATGTTGTAGATATTTATCGTTCAATGTTTCCAATTGATCAGTAATTATCAATCAAGAATTCTTAACATGTTCCTAAATGAGTAGATTGTATGAACCTTATAATAATTGTGGATAGTGTATAATTATTGTAGACAGTTTGTTAATTGTACACTTTATATTGTACCTATCAGTCTTTCAAATGATTTGCAGAAAGCTATCAAATGAGCAGCTATGGTTTTAAAATCTATTTTTATTGATTTATTGAACTTCAATATTTTGCATGTGTATGTGCTTATTAAACCTTATTTAATATGCTGTATTATGTCACACCTACGGTTTTTAAAATTTTTCCTTTCCATTTTATAATATAGACTATAATAATAAACCTATATGATCCAAACTGACATCTAAAACAAAGGTTTAGTGACAGTTGGTAATTACTCGGTGACCTACCTACCTACTTAAAAACATTGTATACTCAAACATATCTTAGTTATTACATCACCCTATAAATAACAAAAAAGGCAGTGCCAAAGTTATTTATTAATATTGGATTTTCGGAAATTACACTCATTTTTGGAGCTAATTAAGCTGTATGTCCTATAAAAGTAGCGCAGGTATATTTAATAACTATTACTAATTACAATAAAAACAAACATTAATCCGGACATCGTGATTGAAATCGATTGGATTACTTTCCTCTCGTGACATTGCATTTAATATATTCTGAAAACCGGATCTTCTTAGTAAAGCGCACACGGTTTGTTAGGCATTTGACATCTGTCACAAACGTTCTACATATATAAGTGGCTATTTCTAACATTATAACAGATGTATTATAATACAGACCTTATTCCCAGCTGTTTTATCACTTACACTTCTATGAGGATTCTTCTCAATAACAATAAAAATATGAGTTTAATATCGCTGCAGCTTAAAGTATATTGCACCTTAAGACTATCCACATTTGAAAAATCACATCATGACATAGTTCTTTATCTCCTTTTGACAAATTGTTTTTTATCTCCTTATAGTTTATTATATACTGTACATTTTGTTACATTAGAGAAGTGTGCTTATTTTTTATACTTATGTGTATTATGTTGTGTATATCTATAATTATTATAGATTATGTAGCTTAAAATCACGCGGTCACATGTCACATACGGTCCTTCATAAAGTGTGCGCGGGGATATAGATTCAACGCGTAGATAAAAAGCTAAATTCATATGTATCTAATTGGGTACAATCTTTTGCTGCAACTCTCATTGTACACATAGAGATAAGACTCGGTTGATACATTCCACGTACACTTCCATTAAATTCGCTTAAAAGGCCTTGGATGTTGAATTTATATTCCCACGCGTGCCTTATAAAAGACTGGGCCTTAAGCACGTGATAAGAAGACATTTAATAATAGAACGAACGTACTACGTACACGTACGGAATACTGGCGGTCCCAAAGTTAACGTGTATAATCTGACTTCCAACTGTGTATTTAGCTATTACTTTCGTCCATTGGCTTCAAAAATAGGTATGAGATTTGGAAAATAGTGGTTGGAATAGTAGTAGTTAATGGTCAGAATATTAGCAAGCGCTCGTAAACAATACTCGTAGACTACTAATACAAACATAAAAATATCTGTAATTTATATAAGTCACTCACTGTGAATATAAAATTATCATGAATGATGTTAAATACAAACAAGCAAGTAAATATCATTGGTTGTTACTGTATCAGTTTACCAGTACAGGTGAAGTCCTATGACATATGTATATAAATAAAACTGTCAATAGTAATTTTATTTTATTTAATATTAATGAAAATGCATAAGTTTGATGCCTATGTATTTACAGTATTAGGTTTCGAATGACCTATTTACAATTTTATATTGAGGTTAGCCTTTCAATTGAAGACTGATGGCCTTAGAAAAGTAACAGGTGCGATTTATGTGATCACATCATTGTCTGTCGTTGTCTAGCATCTACAGTACATACACTGAATAAAGTTTATTTTTTCATAACGATGTATGTCGTGGATTATAAAGGCGTTTATATTGTTCTGAAGTCATATAAACTTTTATACGTCAAGTAGACTTTTGATGGGTATTCCCTGTTTTTGATATTAAATATCGAAAATCGGGTAATGATGTATACTGTAACTGCATGTTTGAGTTAATAAGTGTCTAAGTGCCTTAAGTTAGTAACTTGAAAGTTCTTCAAATAATCGTCGTTTTTATCTCTGTTCAGTATTTGGAGTAATGAAATAGTTATTTTTTTTCTTTTCTTAGTTATCGAAGGTAACTCCATTATTTAAAAGCAAAACAATATAAAAATAAACCTATTTTGTTCTAAGCATACCAATTATTATCTTTTTTAAGGCCATCTGTTTCCAATCGAACCCATGGTCTCTACTATTTATCGATAATTCATATCCAAAGAATTAATCTACAATTAGATGTCGCATAGAAAAACAGCTAACATTTAATAAAATTCCTACATCTACTTGTATTATTAGAATTGCAGTAATTCTAGAGGCTATAGATCTAATTAATTGGTTGTTAAACGCATATGTTGTAATCAAAAGAATGTATGACAAGCTGCTATAATAAATTATTTTAATAATTTATCTACAATAAATTAGTATTATAAATAATCTATTATAAACAGTCTAGGTTCGAGCGGATTTTAAAGCTGTATAAAATCAATACAGCTATGGAATCCTTTTTAACAACTACCTGTACTGGCATTACAGCCTTTTAGGCAGAATTTAGGTCTAAGCTGCCGATTTCGTACATAGGGTGAAGCTATTATTTATCTTCATCTATCATATCTTAAATTTTTTGCACCGAAATTCTAAGATGTAAGCGTAGCGTTCTTAATTTTAGGTGTCCTGTAAGGATGTAGTAATGTAACATAATGTAGACAAGTGTGCGACCATGTTGCGAATTTCAAACCTATTTCCTATTGAATCAATGAATTGTTAATATGATACTTAATATACGATTTTTCTATTATTCAATAACAAATATACTTAAACTAAAAACAAAACAAAATAAGCTAACCTAACTAGCTAACCATGAATGTAAGCAATACAAAAATACATAGTCAACGGAATCCTTAATTTTGAAATGAAATTACAAATAGCAACGAACAAATTAACTTTAATACCATAAACACACTAAAGCTATTTTAATTAAAAGAATCAATGGAGCTTAAGTCATCTGTAAAGACTCTATCGCAAATTTTTATCTTGCGGACAGCTCTTGACAAGTGCACCCGTTTCGTTATTGATTGTATGACTATATCACTACCTGTCCTACATACATCAATATGTGTGTATTGTGACTTTTAATTGTATAGCTATAAAGCTGCGACTTATTTCATAACTTATCTAACGATATGATCAACTTATTTGCTTCGTCACATTTTTTACGTTAGTTGAAATATTTAGGTCGAGCATTTAATTGACATTGATTGATAAATATCAGTCTGAGAAACATATAAACTAAAGCCTGATTTATTAAAATATAAATTATTCTTGAATGGAATCTGCTTGGTTCTGTGTAACATAAGCATTTTTATGTACAATTAGATATAAAAAAAATTGGTTAAACTATAAAAGAAAAAAAGATACATTTTATTGAAAAACATTAAATTACGAGGTTCGCTAACTTTTCGTCATTGGATTTAGGATTTTAAAAACTAATCTTTCACTTTTAACTGATTGAAGTATAACAAAAATATGTATTTTTGTACGTGTACGGAACGTAACTTTTCGAAATCTCAATGCATCCATGCAGTATTCATCACTATTAACGATTATAATTATAGTAACGTCTGTTGATGTAGACATGAACATTACATAATAGTTCATTTTATAAAAATACTTTTATACTCTGTCAATCGAATTACATTTATGCTAATCAAGATGAATCGCTTTTTTGCGTTCTGTTATGCAGATACGCAACGCCGCCGCCTTCTAAGACCTTGCTTAGCTACTGTTGCATTAGTAATAAGAACCTCATTACGCGGTATCAGGGGCATTTAAATAGGAAGGAGTAAGTTTTGTTTATACTTTGAAGCCAAACTTCGTAAAGGAACCTGCATATACCTGCGAAGAAACTTAAAAGTGTATGTGAAGTCGATCTATCTGCACTGTGCCACCACGCCATGGTGGTTTAAGTTAAAGCCTACTCACCCTAACATTAAGGTTATAATAAGGTTAACATTAAGCTCGTGTCCCTCGAAGAGTAAATCTTAAGTTATGACATTAAACTGTCATGACTACAGTTTCGTGTCAAGGACCATTCAGATCTTTAGACTGAGGAATACAAATCTTAAAAGAGAATTTAAAAATTTATTGGAGGATGTTTTTTCAGAACTAGGCATACAAAAGCATTATCCTTTTTTATCAGATCTCATACATAATATGTTATTGTTACTCATAGATCTACGTTGCGGCTAGGCTTCAGATGTCGTCACGAGAAAAATAAAAAGAGAGAGAGATATAAATATTTAAACATGTTACATTAATTTGTACGGCCGCTTTATTATTAGTATACGAAAATAGGGAAATTAATAAAAAAAAAATATTGGCCTAGAAGTAGGCATTATTTTATTTAAGGTTGTGGAAGTATTCTCGCAAGTTCCTATGACCTTGCCTGGCAACGATGAGTCCCGTATCGATGCGCCTTTCTCTGATGAGGGCAACGCGACAGTAATAAATGCACTCACGCCAAAGTACGAACTTATTTTAAACTAGCTTTTGCCCGCGACTTCGTTCGCGTGGACTTCAGGTTCGTCCCGTCTAGTCTAGTAATAAGTAAGAAATACGGTAACTAAGCACTGCAGAGCCCTAATCATAGGCCTATAGGTAGCTACTGCAGTATGCTCCTATAAACTACATTTAACGATCTTTTTCCTTTTGTGGGTTATTCCTAAGAGATAAACATATACCATCACGGACTTTTTTGTAGACCTTTTTAAGTTGTACAATACTGTAGTAAATTGTTTTGATCTATCTTGTAGGATTCAGTCAGCGTTTGCAATGTAAGCGCAAAAAATGTTTTTTTACGACCTCATAGAAACCTCACAAATTGTAGCCTATGTGTTATTCTGATGTATAAGCTATATTGTGGTAAAGTTTCATTCAAATCTATTCAGTAGTTTTTACGTGAAAGAGTAACAAACATCCATACTTACAAACTTTCGCCTTTATAATAGTAATAGGATAACTTATTTTGTGAATTGTGTTACTTAAAAACAACAATATATAATCGAGCGGCAACTCGCCAATTTTTCATATTAATATCTTTATATGCATTGTATAAATAAAAAAAATCTTTAAAAAATGGGTAATAATTTTTATGTAATAACGTGAATCTTATTGTTTCAGAAAAATACTTCGAAAAACAGCGCTACGATGGCTGGTATAATAACAGAGCCTATCCTGATTGGGGTTCCGTTGGTGAGTCGAAGATATGTTTCAGCCCATTAGCCGTTTATAACTTAATGTGTCTTCTTATCTTAAAAGTAATTTTATATATGGTACATATAGACCCAACACTCATCCTCTTCACGCTTTCGGAAACGTGTACCTAAAGATGTCACTTCCTAGAGCTCTATCTTCCTATCTAATTCCTTCAAGGTGACTGCAATTAAATTGTGGAACAAACTGCCCCTCGACAAACCTCTCTAGTAGTATAGTCATTTTCATTAAATCAGCTTGATCTGATCTTTTCAAATCGTTGAAAATACATAACTGCCTAAGTTTAACATTTGTTAATTATTTAATTCAAGTCTGCATTTAATTACTATAAATATTAAATTCAGAAAACACCGCCACAGACTTCTGTTTGCTATGATTGACTACCCTACATCGCTAAGTTCCCTAACCTGAGTCACGGGCCAAAACTAAATAACTCGGTAAATGTTCTTAAATTAATTAAGTTATAATTCCTTCCCTCCTTCCCACTAGGTTCGTTTACCTGCAAGGGTGAAGTTATATGACCGATTTCTTTACAACAAACTTCCCCAAACTTGTCAAATTTATTTTATATATATGCAGTCTTAGCGTAGATTCATTAAAATTATATAATTAATTATATATAGTCGTAACGTCGAGAAATGGATATATAAATGGAGAGTCTCATGACCAGAACTATTTAGTAAGTCTCTCTCAGTCATTTATTAAATTCATATATGTTTTTGTACACGAAGCCTTGTCTGTACAACGATGGAGAGAATCTATATATATAAAAAATATAATGTAATATATATCGCACAATAATTTATTGATAACTACAAAATGTAGAAACGCCACCACACCATACTATCACAAAATAAGTATGCAATTTTTCCTAATAATTAGTATAAAGTATAATGGCCATACAGATCGTACGACGCTACCGTACCATCTCGTACGAGGCGGCGACGATTCTGGGACGCTCCCTCCCATTCGACATCCTGGCCGACATGTACGCGGCGACGTATGCGTCGCGGCGTGTCGACCGGGGGAGCGATGGGGGGAGCACCCTGGAACCCGCGCACGAAGTGCCTAAGCGGGAGTGGCACCGACGGATTGTGGCGGCCTGGCGTGCGCAGCTCGAATTACAGATCTGCGAGCGCCAGCGGCCGTTGGTGCCGTACTCCCGCATCTCGAAGCTTGGCTCCACGGGAAGGAGGAGGTCACCCACCGATTGACTCAGATACTCACCGGGCACGGCTGCTTCGGTGACTATCTGTGTCGAATAGGACGGGAGGGATTGACACATTGCCACCACTGCGCATCCAACCTCGACTCGGCCCAGCATACGCTGGCAGAGTGAGCCGCGTGGACCTCCGAGCGCCGAGTCTTGGTCGCAGAGATCCACGCCCCTTCCGTAGCGGAAGGGCGTCGACGGTGGTGGAGATTGGGGGAAGTATTGTAGCCTCCCCCGAGGAGGGCTCCCCTGTATCGGCGGGGGAGCGGAGGCTGCGAGTTCCCGGAAGTAGCTTGGTATTCCCGGGACTCCCTACATGCCTGAGGAAGGCCATCCCTGGGGTTTTTAGTGGGTAGGCCTCCCCCTTCTGGGGAGGAGACAAAAAAAGTCACGAGTAAACGAAGAACGTGTATGAAAGTATTACCAAAGTCGAGGTAGCTAGGGAAGTGTATTTGGATCGTAGCAAGTGAATAACTATGATCTCTGTGTGTGTTTGTTTGATGTGTTTAATTTTAGTGTCAGGTATTATGTAGAAACTTTTTATCATTTTTTTCTGATACCATAGATAAAGTGTTTTCTTTTGTGCCAACTTAACGTCGTCGTAACGTTGAGAAATGGATCTTCCATGACAACATCTCATTATGATCTCCATCGAATTACATATTACGAAAACTGTTTTACAAGCACACTATAGATACCTATCTACATAAACCTCTTTGTAAGCTGTTACGTTTTGAATTGACGTTAATCAAAGCCAGTTTGATTTAGTAGTTTGATTTATTGCTGCAATCATAAGTACTTGGTGTAAATATATGGATACTATCAAACAAATAACTAGCTATTAGCCAACAGCTTCGCCCGTATATTCTATCGAATTTTCCTATTGAAATACTTACCCTAGGTAAAAATTATTTCGTTACATTTTATCTCCTCTTTAAACTGACAGTCCCGAGTTTGTTATTTGTTGTTCGCTATTTTGAGGTTCACACAGCTCATATACGTCCTCACCGAGGGGCTCGAGCCTACCCTAACTATGTTAGGGCGATTAGGCCTTAGTCAACCACACTGGTCCAGTGCGGGTTGGTTGACTTGAGGTTACGAAAAAATATATGAAAAACCATAGATCAAAAACTTTATCACAATTTACAATATAATTTCAATTGCATTGACTTTATAAACTAACTAACTAACTAAACTAGAAATGATATCATATTGAAAAAAATCTGGAGATGGTTGATAACAAAGTTGTTATCTTTATATGATTATGTTGCAAAAATAATGTTACGTATTCATAAATGTAAAACAGTGGCCATAAAATACGTGATGATCATATAATTTACTTTTATTTAAAAAGGAGCAACATAAAAGTTATAAGTTCTATTTAATTTGATAGTGAAACGATTTCTTGATAAAGTCACACAATTCAAATATTATACCATAACATAATAATTTCTCGCAATTTGATGTAACATTTGATAACCTCTATACAGCAAAACAACAAAAAAACAGTAAAACAACAATATTATATCCATTAAACTTATATTAGACTTTGTAGGTCTAGCACCAATAAAATATATTTTACTAATATGTATATATATATATATTATATATATATATTACATGATTTATTTATAATATATCAATATATTTTAAAATTAATGTGTTTGCTAATATTTAAGTATTAGATTGAACACAAGAATGAAAAATAGCATTAGTTAGTTTGGCTGGGCTCCACCGCACTTAGCCTCACGATTGGGCCATTGTGCGTTACTAACTAATGCTATTTTTCATTCTTGTCCTTCTTGTTGTTAGCATTATCATGTCCCGCGAAACAGCGATCCATCATCAAAATATGACTTAAACAGGCTAAGCTTTAAAGATCATTTAAAATGAGCGTTGGATTACATTAACTATTACTTAGTGACTTTTAACAATCTAAGTCAAAGATATCACGAACAAAAGTACAGTAAGTGTTTAGCTATACACAATAAATTCAACAGTTTATATATATATATATATACCTTACAGTTTATATATATTATATATATATATATATAATATATAATATATATAAACTGTAAGTTGAATTTCATTGTAAGTATATGAAGATTGCCTCACAAAATTTTACATCACCGTAGAAGCATCAGATGAAAATGCATACGAAATTTGAAAAACAATACTTTGGTACGTTGTATGATCAAACCCGGGCCTCCTGAGGCTAATCGGTACTCAGCGCGATCCACACTGATTGCCTTTAAGTTATTACATGTTGGTAAATTGAATATCCATATATCCTATGTTGTGAAAGATAGCATATATAAAAGTCTGTTTAAGAGTACGGATCCAGACATATCACTATATCGGGAGGGTTCATATGTACGATATCTTAGCCGTACTATTATGGAAACTTGCTTACATACGTTTAGCTGGCAGATTTAGATTTGATCAATAAATCCGAGCAACTTGAACTAAAAAGGCAATGTTCCAGATACTGTGCATCGTTTAGCGATTTATTGATTCAATAAATCGAATGTTCTAACTGCAATTAATAAAGCTTATAGAAATACTGTAGCAAACATTTGTAATTGCACCATTATCTTTCCATACCCAGTTATTTACAAACTTATAAACGAACCGTCTACATTTACCACTGTACCTAAAGGCAAAAAATATATTGGAGAGATATAAATCAAATAAGTAATATGACATTAATGTGTAAATAAAGCCAAAAATTAAGTTTGTTGTTCACAAAAAAACAATTTATATTCTATCAATGGGATCGATGACTTTTATTTTACCCAGAAGTCATAGTGATTGCAGTGGTACTGCAATTGAACTGGAGAAGTTATATCCTTCAACACGATGACCGATTGAGAAATATTTTATACATACGCTGGAATGTAATATATATTATATACCTACCACAGAGAAATGCTACGTAATACGAACTAGAACTAGAAAGCTTTGCTGAAGGTTGCATTTTAAGGCAAGCACTGACTATTTAATATTATTATGTAACTGATTCGTATTTACTCTCTAGGGTTTATTAAAGTTATTACTTTAGTCCCCAAGAATTAACATGTAGGAGGTGAGAAATGAGACGTAAATTAATTAGCGAGTTGTTGTACTACCTCATTGCCTCTTCTTTTGGGCAGTAATAAATGTAATTTATTATGTATATATTTTTAAAGTTATATTTATAACCATAAAAATATAATGACAATAAAATGATTACGTTGCCGTTCTCGTCGCATAATCATACGAGTGGTCTACGTTTAAATATACTATTTGTAATATGCGATTATCATAATTCTACTTTCTTAATTCAAATTCATGGCCCACGTCATTTATCAAGTCGATCACAATCCATATTATACTGGATTGTGTGAATGAAAGTATGTTAAATTATTTGTAAGCCTACTTATCGATCCATCTTTTCGCAACTTATATCACACAATTAGTCTTCGGAAAAGATATAAACGCGTGACAATAAAAAATATAAAAAAAATATTTAAGTTAACTAAGCATGACATAAAAAATATTTTATGATAACATTTGCCAAGGATTGAGTTTCACATGCTCGTGTCAAGTGTATTTGGTACTACATAGTATATAGTGGGTTCGGAATAATTTGAAATAGTTTGAATAGTAAATAGTATTCTTAATCCTTTGAGCCATACCTTGAACTACGACGCGAACAATGTGAAGTTGATTAAACTCTGACATATTTTCTATGTCATTATTTACTTAATTATGAGTTATGCATTATTATTGTTTTAAATAGAATTATAAGGTTGACTTTTTCTTTCTTTTTATGAATTTATGCTATTGTGGTGTTGCTGTACAAATATTATTTAGGTTTACGTTGAGAATTAATTTCAGGAAAGCAAGAAATATGGAAAGATTTTGAGTTTTACAGACAAACAAATCCATTCAACTTCTATGTGTTAGAAAATAGAAGTATAATAATTAAATAACAAGCAACAAATTAAAAATAAATCCTTTATGATGTTTAATGTATTGAAATATACTTTTTAGTTTACCTAGTGAATAGTAAGAAAGAGTCTCTCAAAATAATATCGAGAAAACTTTCTTGGAAGCGGTTCACTTATTCATTTTTTGCTCAATGCGCAAGACAAAATTGAATCGTATACATTGGCCACACTGATATACACAGAATGCTCCAAATTACGTTATTTAGCTTTTACGTCATGCTTATTCATAACTTTAACCAAGAAACATTGACTGCTTGAGATAGCCCTTCTCCAAGGATCTCGCCGCCGATCTGATCTATGTTGCCAGCACCAAGCGTGAAAAGTATAATTATTATTATATAACTAGTATTATATGCTAGTAACTAGTGTTAGTGAGACAATAGCTCATCAGATTGTATTTAATGAAAAATCTCTCAACAATTACCTTAGACACTCAGGGAACCTTTGATTTAAATTGTTTCTTATTATCTTCAGAAAATTGTAACAATACCAGTATGTTTAATATTGATTAATTATTAAATGTCATAAAAATCTCATTGTAATATCAATTATATTAACCTATAGCAAACCACATAAAATATGTATGTATCAAACTATAATTAAAATTGAACAGATTAACAAAATGATGATGATTTACGAGGTGTGGTAACCGAACTCTTTTCCCAAGCACAATTAATATTATTTGAAGTATTAATAAACGATGTCGATAATAATAACAATTATAAGCGTAAATTGCATAGACGGAATGATGCTGACCGAAATCTCCTTGTTCCTAATTCGTTATTCATGGATCTATCGAGTGTTGCGCAACATGGCGGCGTCACGACACGAGCACATGTTAAATTATTCACCATCTCCATGGTGCTCCATCAATCACAAATCGCCAATTGCAACATTACCTCTGAATGCTAATTAAATCAGTCATGTCTCATTCCTTTGTGATTTTGATGTAGATGTATGATGTTTTGTAAGTTTCCAGAAACTTTCCAGAATCGTAGAAATAAAACTAAACAAAAGAAAAAAACAGTACGATATTTCTTTTACTTTGACATCATAAATGGAAAAGTAAATAAAAATGTTTAAATACCTATATTATTTCTAATTATTTCATAAAAATAATTTACTTATTACCTATTTAAATATAATTTGTTTAGTAGAAAAGTTAATATGTATAGAATAAACCTAGATTTTAGCATTACCAGTATTTGTTTGATATAAGTAGGTACATACATCAAACAAATACAACGTTACGGCGAATTCACAGAATTAAGCAAAATTGGCATAAATGTAATTATCAGTCATTCTCAATTGACAAGATACCATAAGTGGTCATTAAAACTCATTCCAAGATGCACATTACCATAAATGGCAAAATTCACTTTAAAAGCAGTGAGAGGGCCGGATGCAATCAGTTCAGAGAAGCCGAACATGTGACAGGCGATATGAACTGGAGCAGAGATAAGGGGTATTAACGAACGTCATTCCCCAATGCTGTGGTAAAAGCGACTGTCTGAAAGTATTTTGTATATATTTTCGGATAATTTATAAAATCAGTGCGTCTATTACTTAAGATAGTAAATAGTTAAAACCAAGCAGTCATATTTGACATACTATACATATTTTGCTTTGATCTTTTTGCGGGTCACCGTATATTTCATATCTAAAATATATTTATAGATTAGATACTTAGATATGATAAATTAGAAAATGTTAGTAAAATCATAAGTAACCATATCGTAAAATTAGCTGTTCATATACACTACATATTTATGTTTTTTTTTATAAATTCTTATTATTCCGTTGCGACAGTAACAATATCTCTTAACTGAATTATAAAAAAAACATTACAGCAACCAAAACTTAGCAATATTTTTTATTTGTAATATATGATGCATCATTTTGTTATGTAAATACTGAATGTGTGGTTATATTAATTTGTAGTATTATAATTGTAACTTGTAGTACGCGATACGTGCGTGTTACATTCTCTTTCCCGTCACTTTTCAGTGATCCAGTTATAACTTGTTCTGCCCGCAGATATCGTGTGTTTTGATCTGATTTCACGCAATTTTCTCGTGCAAATCGACAGCCACCTACAGCTATGTACGTCATCAATTATTATAGCCCAAATAAGTTGGCCAATTTCGATTTGTTTTAAAACATTAAATAAGTATTATTGTGGTGATTTCCCCAGACCACCATAAAAAGATTGATTTAAAAAAATTTCGAAGAGGACTTATATTAAGTCCTTATCTACAGCACACTACCTATAATTCTGACAAGAAAATAACTTTATTGTAAAGAATCAACGCCAAAACTATTGGACCAATTTTAATGTCATATTAAACAATAATTTCACTATCACTTCTTCCTTTTTAACTTGTATATAGCAATGCAAATAGTACTGCTGCTTTATGAGCGAAATACGAACCAAATACAACCAAATATAACCAAATACATGTTCTCCACTACGACGTAAAACAAATTAATTTGTTCAGGGGTTATTTTGAGTTTGATAAGCGGGAATATATAAAAGTTGTTAAATAATTTTTATACTCATCATTCCCAGGTAGCAGACTAACACGTAAGTCACCAGCGTCATATGCAGATGGGGTGTACATGATGGCGGGGGCGGACCGGCCCGGCGCCAGGACGCTCTCCAAGCTGTTCATGAGAGGGCAAGACGGACTTCCATCGTTAGCTAATAGAACTGCTCTGCTTGCATTTTTTGGTGAGTTTTACCTAAAGCCTCATGTTCGATCATCGGTATATCTCTGATAGTAGGGGAGCCCAAGCGGGGATTTTTGAAGTGACTCTAGCGTGGCAGAAAATTATATAGGGAAGATCCTTGCACCCTTTAAAGTACCTCTACCAAGTATGAACCCTCCATGTGGTGGGGTGTATTGAGGGGAACCCGTCTGATTGGTAAAAAAAAATCGATCCTTAGAAAAACTCGAGCGCGTCAGATTAAGAGAAAGTTGATTAATTACATTGAGAAGATTGTATATCTCAATAATCTGACTCCCCTGCTATAATCAATATAATAAAGTGCAATATGGAATTCCTAGTTTATACAAGAGTGTTTCTAAGATATGATTAATATAAAAATACTAGGAAACACAAATTAGAAGAGAAATGAACCCTCCTCGAAATCCTCCTCGAAATCATGTAAAGACCTAGTTTTAAGAATAAATAATTAAGTAATTAAGTTTGTAAAGATATTTTGTTGCTTACCGAACGGAGCCACGTGGCACTGTTTGAAAATCATAACATTTTAAAATTAACAAGGATAAGGTCAGAAACATGTACTGAAATAAAACAAATACTTTTTATTAGTTTCACAAGTAAATGTGATTACGAAAGTCAAAGTTAAGTATTTGAATCACACTTTTCATTACCAGATGGACGTCTTGCGTGATAATTTAATTCACAGATTGTTGTTACAACGTGTAAAGTGAATATTTATTACATTTAATATTGTTATATAATCTGCTTAACTTTTTCTATCTTTGTCATTGATGATAACTATGTCAAAAAATGTGATACAGTACTAGTTCAATCAGTATAAGTCCTATCCATGTGCTAAAATTATGTATTTATGTATGCATTAAAATTTAAGGTCAAATCGTTACTGGCGAGATAGTGATGGCCTCAGAATCTGGGTGTCCGATAGAACACCACAGAATCCCAGTGGATAAGTGCGATCACATGTATGACCCAGAATGCAAAGGCGCCAAGTACATGCCTTTCCTCAGAGCTGCTTACGACAGACAAACTGGACAGAGTCCTAATAGTCCAAGGGAGCAGGTGAGTGAAACTACGCTGACAAATATTTAAAATTAGGTCACTGATTGATTAATTATAATGCTCAGTTCCGAAAATAATAGTGTACGAAATCACAAAAAGCAAGTTAGCTGATGCAACGAGCACCGCATATTTCGAGATTAATCGGTTTGAATAGCAAATGTAGGAATTTTATTGTATTAGTACACCTACCTATCAGGTTTTATGGAGATTTTTACAAATTTTACGTATTTGAGACTAACTTTTATACGTTTAAGTATTAGTTTACTTCATTTGTTTAACAGCCAGGAAAGCTAAATTTAAAAACATATTTCAATCAAACAAAATTAAGATAAAAAATATTTTGACAAAATACATCAAATAAAGTAGATATTTCTAAATACTAATAAAAAATGTATATTTTAATCACAATAGAAAAATACTATTTTATGAGTAGAACGAAAATCTCTCACGCTCTTTCTCACGGAGGTAGTCATTCATCACAGTTTTCCGCATGTTACGATTCAAACATGCTTCCCCGGCTTCCTTGTGTTACTCTTTCAAGATATCTCCTATTTAATCCAAGTATGTACATCTAGATTGTCCCCTACCAACTAGCCCCTTTATATTTGCCTTATATATTTCATTCGTCCATCCTTTCTACGTGGTCAAACTGTCTAAGTATTCCTCGGTCTTAGGGTCGAAATGGAATGTAATATATATTCATAAATTTTAAAAGTTATAATGTTAGATATACATACAACTTGAAATTGCTGTTATCTCGCTTATAATAACGCCGAATTTCGTAGTTGACAAGTTATTGACTGAACAAAGAAATTAAAGGTAATTTTATAGATAATTATTTACTAAGAGCTGTGATTTTTTAAACTTCATCTGTAATATCCACAGGCTCATTGTCCATGTCTTTTCAATAAAATGTATTTGCTTGACCAATACCTTTTTTTTTTTTTTTTTGTTTCCCTGAGGAAAATGCATTAAATTGCATACCCCGGCTGTGGCGAGCCGGCGGTTATGTGGGGCTCTCCTCCCCAGAAGGGGGAGGCCTACCCACTAAAAACCTCAGGGATGGCCTTCTTCAGGCATGTAGGGAGCCCCCGGGAACACAAAGGCCACTTCCGGGAAGAAAGGGTCTGATTGTATTGGTCGGGCTGTTACTGAGCACCTACTCCCGGCCGTTATCCCACTACTGCCTGATACGGAGACTTTTGGCTGCTGGGTTTCCCCCCTGGCCCGGTTCGCCCCTCCTTAGTTAACCTGCACCCCCCAGACTCCTCCGGGGGGTCCATATTAATACCAGGCTTAGTGTGGACGTCCAGTCAACATAGGCCACTCAGCACCAGGACTCCCGCCCTCAAACCATCCTCCAATCCCGACCTCCGAGTAGCCGGATTACAGGAGACGCCACGCTCCCAGTCTGCTTGACCAATACCTAATTAATTAAGACAATTAAATTGCGTGTACGCTGTGATGAACTACATAAACCATGGCGTATTTAATTGGTAACTCTTATTTGCACATTATTTTATAAACAGTTATAAACCCGAATATGGCAGTATAAAAACAAACCATTAGTTAAAAACTAAATCTCATCAATCAAATAAATAAAATAATAAATTAAGCTATAATTTATATCGCGGGTCTAACATCTATTTGTTGTAACAGATAGAAATATGATAATATTTATTAGTAACCTTGGTCTTGAATACTTTCGCCAGACATGTTAATAACAGTAACTTAAATTAATATCAGTATTACAATTCCTTTATCATTTAAACCCGAGTATTTTAGTAAATACTCGGGTTTAAATGATAGTAGAAAATTTCCTCAAACCCAGCAAGAAATACTATATTTTCTACAGAATACACTTTCTATGTATGAGAGTTTATGACGTGTGATTTCACAAAAATATTACCAAATGTATCAATATCTACTCCACAGAAATATTCAAGCTAAAATAACAACATAAGCTGGTTCCCTAGGTTTAGGGATCATATCACTAATAAATATAAAATAACAAAATGGTGTTACAAAAAGATATGACGCTATTTTTATAGTATATAGTTGAAGCTACGCTACTAAAGTTAAGTCTCCGTGAATCCTGATTTAACATTGGCACAAACTCAAAACTACTCAAATTGTCACATCGGGAGTTTTTATAATACCGTTATATTAATATACCACTGTTTAAATCGTTAAACATAGACGTCAACGCTATTACTAATTACGCAAATTTTATAAACAATAATGTTTTGATGCACTAAGATCCGATCCAAAACGAGACTTAATCTCAAATCTTTGTTTGAGTACAGTTAGAAATAGTTAGCGTTTTGTGGGTTCAATAGCACCATCCCTTACTAAATGAACTAAAGCAAAGTTTTGAGGTTGAGTCGCGTTTTATAGTACAGGTTTAACATAACAATTAAAACTAAACTTTTTTTCGGGATTTTCATTTTCAACTCCTTGTTCTATTTTTGTTTCCAAATTGAACACATAGTAATTCATAAATCACTAAAACACGATTTCACTGAATGTCACGATTCAACACAACATAATGAATATTGTTACCACTTCAAAGTAAAATACTAGAAACAATCTTTTCATTGTGTACTGAATTATGCTTACATTTATTTCGGTAAACTCGCTCAAAATAGGCTCGCTGGGCATTTCATTAATTTGAATTCAGCACATAGAATCAAACAGCTATTTTACAAAATAAAATAAATATAGTTAATCAAATAGCTGTTTTACAAAACAGATAACTCTTTTGTCTTTTTAAACGTTGTATTTTAATAACTATAACTTCTTTACTAAAATTTACTATTTTGATAAATATAGTAAAAAAATCTCTCCTATTTAATATATCACAAAAAACGTAAACAGAAATACTGCCTCAAACGCTGAATGAATGATTTGAGTGCTTCTAATTTATGGATCTGGTATAGTTCTCAGTTGATCCAAGTTTCATTTAAATAATAGTTGGTACATAGATCAAGCTCACTATTCTTAAAATGGACATTTTAATATACTTACATAATTTTAATAATGACTTGAAATAGCGGATGAAATTTGTATGGAAAGTACGGCATTTTAAAAACTTATTTTTTCAGGCTTTTAATTAGATATAAATAAAAATACGACATCTAGTTTGTTAAATTTAACCCCTAAATAAAATGAAAATAAGAGATGAATGTTTTGTTTGAATAGGCTCATAAACTACTACTCAGATTTTAATGAACTGTAATGATGTAAGGATAGTTTGCGACTCGGAGAAAGACATGAATGATGGTTGAAGAAACAGGGAAGAATATATGTTAATTTTAACTGCGGGAAAATATATATTTCCTTTGGAAGCGCAAGTGAAGTCGAAAATATATAATCACAATTATAGTATAACTGAGCTTTCTCGATTACGAATGGGGGCGGAAATGTTCCCGAAGGAGGAGGACTATCTGGATAATCGGACACCATGGGAATTATCGTGGTGTAATGAAGTTAAGTGAAATGACAGGGGCGTTTAGTCAACAACACTATATTTGTCCTATCATGCAATAAATGCTAAGCATGATGGTTCAGGTTGAAGAAAGAGCAATTATATAATAAAAGGGAACTTACAGGTACTGCGATTCATAAAGAAGCCATTTGTAGCGTTTCTGTAATATATTTAAACACACATTTATTATTTTTTTTTATTTTTTTTATTATTTACGCGTATTTCTTCGAAAATAATAGTGTCACAATTTAATAACTTATAACTTTTATTTAGTTTTATCTATCCCAGAGTCTGTAATGAAATCTTGAAAGTTAAATTTTACCCATTTCCCTTTTTCTGGTTTAGCCGAAGTTTATATAGCGTGTATAGCATGACAATGTTATATAATGCGGAGAATTGATCAGATGCTGTAACTGGAAGGTGGCCTAGGAACTGCAATAAAGTGACACAACTCCAAAGAGTTTAGGCTCGTTTGATTTGTCTTGACGAGCCCTTTGGACATAGATAATATCAGTATGCCTGCAATAAGTTTAGATTTGGTAAATTAAGATCGTTCCATTTTATTTTTACTGTTAAATTGTTTTATTAATAAACAGTTATTTAAAAAAAATGTGTCTTGTTTAATTTTTTTATTAACTTTGTTTTCGCGCGTAAGTTGTATGTATAAGTATTTCTATATATTTTTTATTTTATTTTGACAATGAAATAGATTGTATGCCCGATGTTGAGTGGTTACTAAATATATTTACTATAGCTCTGAAATCTTGCAAGATTCTATAAATTTGTTTTACCGTTGAAGAGCCATGCTTCGGCACGAATTGGGCCGGCTCGACCGGAGTGATACCACGGCCTCACAGAAAACCGGCGTAAAATAGCACTTGCGCTGTGTTTCGCCGAGTGAGTGAGGGTACCGGAGGCCCAACCTCCGGGGGGAAGGGACCCCCCTTATTCTCTTTTAAAAGGCCGGCATCGCATCTGTGACTCCTCTGGTGTTGCGGGTGTCCATGGCCAGCGGTTAACGCTTACCATCAGGTGATCCGCTCGCTCGTTTGCTGCCCTATGCTATAAAAAAAATACTCCTACAAAAAGCACAATATACATTGCCAACTTGTGACATAAGATATTAGACCCCTGTAGTGCTTGTACTAACTATCTTAACCTTCGCGCTAGGCTAAAGCAATGCGAAGACTGCTTCATTGCGACAAAAATAGACAAGGTGGAGGTCAATCTACCACCGACTTATCTATTTTTAGATACTAAAAATCTTTTTGAGTTAAAAACATAATATCTCAATTCAATTGGTATAAAAAATTACAACCAATTTAAAACTTTACCCTAACAACATAGAAGTCCGAGAATACACAGAGATTTCTTATCCTAATAGTAAATCATTTCTTTAACTAGAGTACCATGTTAATTTTGTTCTTTTTTGTTTAATATTTAATAAAATTTGGCAATAATAAGATTAAAATTTTCCAATAACGTTTATGCGGAACCTATTACAAATATGTACTGAACTTTTCTTCGATTAATAAATCTAAAATTTGAATTAAACTAATTCTTGTTCTATGTTTTCGTTTATATGTCAAAATTGCATACTTGAGTGAAATATTTATTTCAAATTCCTTTTTATATTGATGCAGTTTGTGAGTCGGCCGGTGTGTAATAGCATATCAAACTGCGTTCTTGGGTGGTCGATTTCAACATAACGATCAAAAGATAACAACACCCCGCTAACAACTTTAATTAACCTTAAAAAACCTTAATTGCCTTAACTTTTACACGATTGTACTACCACAAATCATACACAGAATTAGTACTGATTTATATCAACATCGTTTTGCTTTAGTAACAAGGAACTCGTAAAAACCACTCCAAATTGCTACGGCGGCGATCCACGCAGCCGTCGTAAATTACCTTTATCTTATCTTCAGTTCAGCATGTGCCAAATTAAAACGTGACTTGGCGGTAATGTATATCAATTTTTTAAACGCTCACATCTATCTCTGATCAGAACCTTGACTAAGTTTACTTCCTGTAAGGATATTAAAATTGAATTTGGTGAATTTGCCGCATGGTTATAACAAATTTATGTCATAGCTCGAAGTTGTACTCTGTTTGCTAGCTAGCTCTGCCGTAGCTAGCTCATCAAAACCAAAGCTAAAATGATAAAGTTGTATTTTATCGCATTTTGACAGTTCAGCACGATATTATGACTAGTATAGCTTTGTTATATATAGTGATTTAGTGTTCATGCTAGCTTTCTAGATATCACAACATTATTGAAAATTGAAAAATTATAATATGTGATGCCGATTTCAATCACTATAAACTATTAAATATTATTTCGATAACTACTCAATTACGTTAAGTAGCACGTAGAGTAGAGTGACATAGAATTCGTTCAACAAATAATGACTTAATTGATCTGTGTACTCAGAAACAAAGATTTCATTAGAGAAGGTATTTGGTATGTCATCTAATCTAATCATAATTCGTCTCTCATGTATCTACATGAAATAACTTCATAAGGTATTAATTTATGTTACAAAAGAGTCAATTTCGGGTTTATAATATTTATTATATTATTAATACCTAATTAAGTGAATTGGCTGGAGAAAGCAAATTTATGGACATAAACAAATCTTCACGAAAAGGGCAAGTTAGAATTGGAAAAGCTCATCTATATTTCTGTTAGATATTTAATCGCCTTTATAAACTTCCATTCTACTTTAAAAAATATTGCCTTAGAGTAAAATATTGTAAAACTTAAGTCAGCAGTAGCATTGTCAAATAAAATGTGTATTTTAATGTTTATTCATATGAACAAATCGTAAGGCGCGCGGTAAATGTTACCTGTATTTAGATCAAGTGTTAGCTTTGCGGTCGTGTTTAATAGTGGAATCTATTGATTTTAAAATACGTGCGTAAGAAGGCTGCATACCTGGCTTAGCGATAAAACCTAATAACTCTATGTAACCTAGATTCATGAAACTTTGTAAAGGGATACCAACTATCTAAAAATCTGAATTTGTAAGAATATTAGTAAATGCATTTGAATTGCGCTCTAATTTCAAAAATATAATTATCTATTTTGTTTAGAATTTCAAAATATATATGTTAATTTTAATGTTTTGGTTTATCATAGAAATATTAAACCACAACAAAACCTTTATATTCCTACATAGAAAAGTGGGCAAAATATCTTACAGTTAATTATATTATATATTTTTTACATTTACCTAATACTTATTAAGTATATACTTTCACTAACTAATATAATAAACTAACAAATATTATTATTAAATTAAATACCTAAAAATTTAACAACAAATAACAACGAAAAAATCCTTTTATCTGTATAATTGGAAATTAACAACATATATTATCTATACTAATATTATAGGGGAAATATTTATGTTATTTGCAACAAAGTAACTCAAAAATTTGTTGGATCGATATTGATTGATTTTGGTATGGAGATAGAAAAAGAATTATTACCATAGGAAAATATATTTTTCTTGTGTTCAAATCCGATATATGCAAGAAGGCCACGAGTCGAATGCCAATACTTTATAAGATGGTTTAAAGCTTGACAGCCCTATTCAATTTAATAGGCAATTTAAATCGCACAGATTATCAATAGTTAACGTACCTCTTAAAATTGATGTATCAGGGTAATTCCTTTTGGAATAACATTACATATACAACAAAGTTGTAAAGTACCTTCGATTTAATACGAATAATAATACTTTTTACATTAAACTTAATCACTAATTGGGTAAGAAGAAAGTTTGGGACGAATCTCACTTGTATGGCTAAGATCTGTTGTACTAAAACTTCAATAATTTTAGATACTACAGCACGTAATGCTACTAATTTAAGAACTTGAATCAAATTAATCCCATGGAGGGATAATTTACTAAATATAGAAAATAGCATGTTTTTCTCGAATGGAAACATTCTTAAATATCATTCTAAGTTCAAACTTTGAATTAATAATCACTTAATAGAGCTGCGATCGAACCCGCCAAACGTATTTATCAAACATTTTGTATTAACATGATACAACTACTAGTTATTATGTAATTGATAATTTTTGTATCAGGTACAAAAGGATCCATTACTTTTATTTATTTAGGATCTGTGAATGATGTAATTTATAAAAAGACTGCATCCTTAAGCGAGCTATTCATGAAGATCGAATGTGTTTTAAACATTAATCACACAATACCAATACGCAAAGTATCGCCTGCAGGGAATTTTTGAAATTAATCAATATTTGTATTCCAGCATACAATTTGCATTTTGATCAACTTTTAAGTTAATGATATTGCTGCTAAAATTATTATTAAAAAAATGATGTACCACTTTGTAGTTGTTTATTTGTATTGACTTTTATTATTTCTAATCTTTTATTTTTAAAACTGATCTTTATATTTATTAAACTTAAAAGCTTAACTTAAAAGACGATATAGATTAATATATACAGGTTGACTATTTTATAAATTTAGAGGGTTCGATTTTCGGCTGTAGTGACTTTTATTTGTAGTAATAAAATAATTATTTCATGTATTAAAATTTGTTTTTTTCTGTAGTCAGAGTTCTTGTCTCCAGGAAACATTGCTTTGGTTCATTTTTTATTTTGCGTTAAAGTACCACATGTCAACACATAGAAAATATACCTACATTTATACCATAATTACGCTTATTCGATCCGAAAGGTTAAACAGAGGTTTAATGGTCAATCTTTGCCAGATTTTGTCAATTTTTATATCCTGCAAATTATATTCATTATTATAAGATCAAAATATAAGATAAAATTATCCTTTTAATTTATTTAAGTCCCTTTATATTTTAAATTTCATTAAGTGCTAACGAAATATTTTAAAAAAAATCTAATTGGTGAGTTACATATCAACGTACAGCTCGAACCCTAGAACTAAAAACTAAAAATTAGGTAGGTTTTTTATGGTCTAGGGTTGCACTAAGAAATTATTCCAAAACCAAAGCCAAAACTCACTCTGCAAGGGGGTGAAACGGCGGCACTGTATCGAGTAACGACATTCCTTGGAATTTTCAGCGAAGTAGTCCTGTTGGCAAATGAGTAAATAGTGTTATTACTTACTTTAACTTTTTATTAATTTAACCCTAAGGATAGAAAAATTGACAGGTGAAATCTAAAAATCAATGTCATGGATTTTTGTGTTTGCGTTACAGATAAAAAAAACAACTATTTAATAGTTGTTATTATAATAAGTTTCTGTAAAAAATACTAGCGTCAATCAAGATATTTTTTTTCTACAGAATCTTCACTTCTGTTTTTGCTAGATACACACCATTAAATATTATTTCGGCTTTCTATGACCAAAAGTTAATGCAATTTGATTGTTTCAGATAAACCAAATGACATCGTGGATCGACGGTAGTTTCGTGTACAGCACGAGTGAGGCGTGGGTGAATGCAATGAGGTCATTTCAGGTGCCACCCAGCAGCCACGCCTGCCTCTTTACGTATACTTCTATACGAATATCTTAACATAATACATTAATATTTATCAGTTAACCTTTCACAAAGGATTAGTCTTCGTGGAAGTTGGAAAGTTAACATGATAAACTAAATATACTACTAATTTCAAAGCATTTGACATTTGGAAATAATAGTTTTCAAAGATATGACCAAAAACCACTAATTGTTATTTCTTTATTAACAATGGCTTTATGGTTGGTTGCGTTTGATTTTTAATCCTGCTAGACAATCTATTTTTAAACCATCCATTTACTAACATCAGTATTTTAAATTGAATCGAATAATTTTTGTATAATTATTTTTATTATTTCAATCTTAAACCAAGCACCCAGTTCATTCGCCAAACTTCAACTTTCTAACAATGACTTTATTCCATATTATTTTAACAATGTATAATTTTTTTTAGCTGCAAATAATTCATAATCCCTAAATATGGCTTATGAATCACAATGATAACTAACATATCAAATAACATATATTTATTAAATAACATTTACAGAACGGGACTTTAGCCAGCGAAAGTGGAATGCCTCTGAAAAACACCAAGCGAGTGCCTCTGTTCAACAACCCTGTACCACATTACATGAGAATGCTCAGCCCTGAAAGATTATATTGTGAGTACTATAATTCTTTTGCTAATGACTGAATGACAGTTTTTTTTAATTTCAACGAGTATTCCATGCTTCTTCTTCTTTATAGATGACGCCTGCGATTGCTTATATTAAGCTAGTTTCCTCATATAATAAATTTTAGTTTGTTTTAGCTAAGGACTTCAAATGTTTTGAAGGTCGTAGCTTATTAGCTTAACAAATAACCAAATGATTTAAAACGTTTAATGTGAATAACAAGAGATTTTCCATTTTACTCAAAACAATGTTGACATCAGCAGCAGTTCATATAATAAAGTCCAACCGAGTAGCTCGTGCGTATGTTCTCGGGCTTTTTGCTCTAACATCTAATATTGTAAAAGTTAGTTATAGCTAAATATATGATAAACTCTTTCTTATTGATAAGAATTATGTTAATAAAGCGATTCTCTACCAAATCCGTGTTAACGTCGTTTCATACACGTTAACTTCAAGACAGCTCTTCAAATAGTTTAAATACAAGGAATTTCAAATGGTCAAATGGTTTGATGTGATCATACTATACTCGTATATAAAATAACATTTTCTGATTAATCACACAGTATTGGGAGACCCTCGCACTAACCAGAATCCCGCCATGGTGACTTTTGGTATATTGTTGCTACGCTGGCACAACGTGGTGGCAGCTCGAGTGCAGCGCAAACACCCAGACTGGAGCGATGAGCAGCTCTTCCAAAGAGCGAGGCGAATTGTTATTGCTTGCTTACAGGTTAGTTCTCATGCAAAAAAAAAGCTCTTGTAATCTTCAAATCGAATTTATTTAAAATACAATTACAATATTTCATCAATCAATTAATTATATTTAATCAATTATTTAAATACAATTTGACCAGTGCATGACATGGCGGCCGCAGGTTGAGGCTGTCCGGAAGAAGTTATTTGCTGCTTATAGTACTTTAAATAGATTAAGAAACTTTCTCAATAAATAATACAATAAAGGGTTATATTATGTTATGTTACAATAAAAAGAGCCATGTTATATAATATAAATATAAAAGTCAAAAAGGCAGGAAAAAAGGTTGAAAAGTAGAGCGTATTATTCGCTCGCAAAATTATTTATCTCTCAGATGAATTACTTTGAACCACTTGATCTCTCTGGGTTCGCGATTGAATATTAGAATCTCTCGTTTCGCTCGCGATAAAATAGCACGCTGGCTGTTAAAATATAAATTTGCTTATGATAATATAATCTACTTTCTATTAGTAAACTTACTCGATCTTATTTATTATTTTCTTCTCAAAGTAAAACATGCAATTACAAATAGAGAAATGGCATGCACTAGACTGTATACCAATACTTTGTTACTTAGAACTTTAATTAGTAATTTATCACCTCGTTCTGTTATTAAAGAATAAAAAAGGTAGACTAACTCTAATGAAGAATTAAATATTCTTTTGTTTATAAATAAATATTCTCAGTGGCGTTCTACGCTACTTTATTGACGTGGTTTTGATTGATTTTATTATTTACTAGCTGTTGCCCGCGACTTCGTCTGCGTAAATTTCGAGTTGAATGTTATTGATACACAAATCATATTAATATACGATTTTACCGATTAAAATATTTTTGGTATAAAGCAATTCCTTGAGGTAAAGTAAACTCAAAGAATTTCTTTATATACCACATTATTCGTTTAAAGTCTCCAAAGAGCGAGAGCGAGAAATGCGCTCCCGATTATTATTAAGTCGTTTCTGTCTGTCGTCGATAGACTCTTGAGACCTCATCATCCTCATTCGTTTCGCTGCTCTGCTAACTTGAGACAGGTTTGTCCTTCTCCTCCTAGTCATTGTATGAATTCAAAAAGCAATTTACTTTAAATAATCCAAAAAATGAACACCTACAAATGATAATTTGTTAGTTTATTCTATGGAATTAACACTGAAATTAATTAGAAAGCAATAATACATCAAAAGAGCGTTATGAAGTTGGCAATTACACCAATTAAACCCTAAACGCAAAGCAAAACAAAAGCCTAAAACACAGCAAAAGTCCGTCTTGAAATAAACTCAACCAGTAACACCAAATCCTAAACACAAAGCAAAACAAAATCCGAAATCAACACAGAAGAAATTATTAAATTAATTAAAGCAAAATTCACAGAAAATTTCCTATTCGATTCTCAGCGCAAAGATCATGAAAAGATACGAAGGAGATTTTCGCCTTATGTCGAAACACATTCCTTATTAGGCTTTATTTGAAAAAACTACAATAGCGCGTTGTAGAAATTGATTAAATGAAACAGCGCCATCTAGTGATTTATGAAAAAACTAACATGCGTAATGAAACTGATTTACACTTAAATATTTTTTCTGTTCTATTATATATATAGATTAAGCGTGAAGAGGTAATAAACAAACAAACTTTCGCATTTATCATATTATTTTGATAAAAACTGGTTTCGTTTCATCGTATTTTGGTTCCCTGTTCCATCTCACTGCCCACGAACATGCTAAACGTGGCCTTTGGGGTCTTATAACCTGTGGCTCTGTCTACCCCGCGGGGATAAAGACGTTATCTTATGTATGTATTGTATCATGATGATGAATTGTCTTTAGATTTTAAATTTCCCATGTAACTTATGTAAGAATGGTGTACATTATAATTCGCAATATTATCATGCCTTGAGTTCATTAAAATGACGATAACTTTTTTTTTAATGAACCGATTTTGATGAAACAAAGTTTAGATATTATTCTGAGTTAAAACAAAGCAAATAGTGAAAGTTTCAAGCAAATCGGTTCAGTACTTTCGGAGATAAATGTGAACAAACATACAGACAGACAGACAGACAAAAAATTCCAAAAAATTTTTTTTGCTTTCTAATAATCTATTTAAGTGCCCCTCTATCCATTTCAGTCAAAAATACTAAATGTACAGACAAAATATTTTTACTGTCTTAATTATACGCAATATTATCATGCCTTGAGTTCATAAAATGACGATAACTTTTTTTTTAATGAACCGATTTTGATGAAACAAAGTTTAGATATTATTCTGAGTTAAAACAAAGCAAATAGTGAAAGTTTCAAGCAAATCGGTTCAGTACTTTCGGAGATAAACGTGAACAAACATACAGACAGACAGACAAAAAATTCCAAAAAATTTTTTTTTCTTTCTAATAATCTATTTAAGTGCCCCTCTATCCATTTCAGTCAAAAATACTAAATGTACAGACAAAATATTTTTACTGTCTTATTATATGTATAGATTAATTTTTTAGGAGCACAAACAAGTTTTAAATTAATATAATTCTAAAATAAAGTGTTAATGTATTCACTTTAAGTGCAGATCCAATTAATGTATTCACTAATATATTCACTCTAAGTGTAGGCATGCACAAATGAACTCACTGCTACATACAACTTTTACAAGGTTATTTAAAAAAAAGTACAAAATATTCAGAGTTGTCAGGAACTAACCGATAAATAATTTATAATTTTCGTACTTTGTCCATGAGCTCTGTCTTAACTACAGTACTCAAGACCTGATCGAACTAACGCTTGAATTAAAAACTACGCTTTTTAATTTATTAAAGAATATTTATTTGACGTTCCCATGGGGATAGGCAGAGATTACGTCTTTCCACTTGCTACGGTCTTTACATATCTCTTTCGCTTCATCTACTTTCATAACATTCCTCATACATGCTCGACGATTGCGGGTACTTCTATATAATCTCTGCCTACCCCCATGGGAAAAAGACGTGAGTATGTATGTATGTATTTGACGTTCCTGGCACCAGCCACCAAACACCATTAGGCAAATTGCAAACACCAACGAAGAAATTAAAATTTGTATGTGAATTCGACTAATCAACACTAGTTGACCATAATCTAATCAACCTAACGTGTTCCTTGATGGATACGGCTATGAGCTCTGATGATGATTATAATAATAGCATATTGTTACTAGTTTATATATTTCAAAAGCAACACAAATATGTTTCAGAATATAATTCTATATGAATACGTGCCCGCGTTCCTCGGCGTGCCGTTGCCAGCTTATGATGGATACAAAGCAGAAATGGCGCCTGGCGTTACGCACGAATTTGCAGTCGCTGCATTCCGCTTCGGCCATACGCTGGTGCCACCGGCAATACTGCTTAGAGATAGACACTGTCGGTATGGCAAAGCTCCCGGTGGGCATGATGCCATCAGGCTGTGTCAGACATGGTGGGATGGAAATGTAAGTACCTAAATCCAAATCTTATAAACATATAATACTATCTGTTTTTCAATAAAATTTTGTATGAATATAATTGGAAGTTCTGGTAACAACATGACCCTATGACATACTAGATCAATGTTGCATCATTTGATAACAGTGAAGGAATCGGTCATCCAAGCAATCAATACGCCGAAGTTGTCTGTGGAAGCAAGTGATGACGGTTCCAGTCGCTTTCATAGTCTTTAATGTAATTTATACTTATCATACGTGGATGACTTAATTTACAATTCTCTGATATATGTTTTGGATTCTTTTAATTATATTTATATAATACTTAAAACGTAGGTTTCACACCTGACAGTTATAGTTTAGCTGACCTCTTCATTTTTAGTATTTAGTGGTGCTGAAGATAAATCAAATTATTTTCGTAGTTCTATATGTAATAAAATCAATATGTTTGTCTAGTGTATTTTCATGCCATCTGTAAATATCTCAATCATAATTCTGCAATAAATATTTTTGATTTTGAATAATTAAAATTGAATTGAGAAAACATATGATGATATCATTAATATTACACATAGTAAGAGTCCGAGAATAGGTCCCTGCGGAACGTCAGATGGAACGGGATGAAACGGTCTAAAACGTATATATAAAGATATACAGTTAAGAACTACAGTTTGAGATATACCCGCTAATTCTTGTTTATGATGTAATATCACGTGATCTCTTCTATCAAAAGCATTACTGTAATCAGTGCATATTTTCGTCTAGTGTACCCCCACATTGCTTGTTATCAGTTATGTCCTACAATAAACGAAGCACTATCAGCTCTGTATCTACAAATTTTATTTATGTTACGCAATCAATATATATCGTTCACAATCTTTTTTAATTTCCAGGATGTAGTCTCTCATGTGCCAATAGAAGAGATCCTTATGGGTACTGCATCGCAGCTATCCGAGAGAGAAGACGCACTTCTATGCTCTGACGTCCGCGATAACTTATTTGGACCAATGGAATTTTCTCGAAGAGATCTCGGGGCACTTAATATTATGAGGGGACGAGACAATGGTTTACCTGATTATAATACTGCAAGGTAAGGTATATGAAGTACAGGCCACTGAACGATATATTAATGGTTCCATTGTTAAGTATAACCCATCACGAAGCCTTCAGGGTATAGATTTCTATTTAAGAAACAATAAGATTTTATGTACTGAAATTCCATTAGAATTCAAACTGCCACTGCTATTATTACTATAAAGAAAAATATGTACAAGTCTTATTAATTGAATTGAGCTTATTTCTTATTTATAGGGAATACTTCGGACTTCGAAGAATTAAGACGTTTAATGAGATCAATCCGCAATTATTCGAGGACAACCCCGATCTTCTACAGAAATTGATTCAAGCATACGACGGAAGACTTGACAATATCGACGTTTATATAGGTAAGTGGCAATAGACAGATAGCAAAGACTTGCAAAATATGATAAAAGATACATACTGAAAAGTTATTTTAAATCAAGTTAGAGAGGACATTGGGCGAGGTAACCAAGTAAATACACCAAAACAGCTTGCGATTACTTGTTATAAAATAGCGATAAAATTGTTCATATTAAAGTATTTATATCATTTTTTTCTTATAAAGTTTTATCATGGATATATTAATGAATTAGGTAACGTCTATTTATTTCCTGTTAAGAGTATTAAGTTAGGTCAGCTAGTTTTGCAATATTATAAAAAATAAACAAATTTAAATTTCCCAACTAATCGCATCTGTTTTGTGGTGTGTGTGTGTGACTTTATAAGAAAAACTAAAAATAGAAATGTTTACTATTAAACACAGCTTACAAGTTGGATAGTAATAGTCTAAAACAAAAAAAAACTCACGCAGACGATCTTGGTATAGAGTTTCCTTCCCATTAAGTATTTAATATTAATGGATCAATTTTGTTATAACAAACATGTAATATTTTAATTTTAGGTGGAATGCTTGAATCAACGGGTCACCCTGGCGAATTGTTCAGGTCTATCATAATCGACCAGTTCACGAGAATACGAGACGCAGACAGATTTTGGTTTGAAAATGAAAAGAACGGGTAAGTTTTAAACACGACGAGCAAGCGGCACACCTGATGTTAAGCGTTGACCGCTGCTCATGGACTTTTGCAATTCCAGAGGTGGATATAGCTAAGCCGCTGCTCCACTTATTTTCTTTTTCAATTATTTATTACTAGTCTTATCTAAGACTAGTGATATGAGACATATGGTTTGCTCACCGGTTACTTTCAGATGAGAAATATGATAGTAACATACTACGGGTATATTATTGCAAATCGAATGGAAAAATTATGTGATTAGTAGATATATTAATATTTATTATGATCTGACCTTATTCTAATGCAACTCTGTAATAATACAGGGAGAGAAAAAAAAACGGAATTTCTTTCCATTACAGAGTCATCCGCTGCAAACTTGTGAACCTTTAAAGTAACTCCATAGGCTTGCAGCAGTGATTGTTAAGCCTTATTTGATACGAGTATTAAATAATTTCTTTTATTTCAGAATATTTACCGCTGAAGAGATAGAAGAGCTTCGTCGCGTCACCCTATGGGATATCATAGTAAACAGTACGTCGATAGGTCCTAGCGACATACAGCGCGATGTGTTTCACTGGACCAGCGGTGATCCCTGCCCTCAGCCGTATCAGCTGAATGCCAGCAAGCTACCCCCTTGCAAGTATCTGAGGGGATACGACTATTTTGAGGTACTTCAAATTACATTGAAACTGAAAACGTCTTCCACAGAATCAGCAGCAACTCCTGCCCATAGCAGTATAAAATAAATATGTTAATAATATTAAAAATAACTATCGTTATTGCAGCTTTCAATGTCAGACGAATTATGCTCATTACTTTAATGCCAATCATAAAAAATTTTGGTGTTAACAAAACTGTAAATCTATTGAGAAATAATGCTCATATTACATACAAAAATCAAGAAAAAATGTTAAAAATGGATGAGCTACGAGGAACGGTGGACGCAGTTTTGTCATTTTACTTATCGTACAAATTTGCTTAAGATGTATCGGTTTGCTAGTATTTGGTGAACCGTGGCTTTTTCATATATTATTGTCTTTCCATATTCAGATCCATACATACTAAGAAAATTCTGTCACCAAATAGCTGTGTTCCGGTGTGAAGATAGCCAGTGAAATTACTAGATACTGCGACTTTATGTAACCACTTATAATCAGGCGAGCAATTGTCTTACAAAACTTTATAATATAGGAAACAAAAAGTTTCCAAAACCATCCCTTAACCTAAACTGCACCTATCAAATTCCCTACATCCCGATCAATAGGTACGAATCACACAAGTCTGTCGCAGGGCAACGAGTTCGCGTACATCTACACGTGCCTGACGCTGGCGTTCGTACCGCTGGTGTGCGCGGGCGCGGGCTACGGCGTGGTCAAGCTGCAGAACGGGCGCCGCCGCCGCCTGCGCATTCAGCAGGAGCACCTGCGCAACGCTCAGTATAAGGGTATCTCACTAACATAACTATCCGGCAGGTCTCCTCTACCTCATTACTGTATCCATTCAACTCGCCCAAACCAAACATCAAACTACACGTCAATTGCAGAATCCGCTTCTCGTCAGTTCATAAACAAATTATTTGTAAGGATAACCTTAAATCATTGTAGCAGTGTCTCGAAACTTTGTGGTGCTGCCTATAGTTTTTGGGTAAATAAACGGTTGCTAGAGACCGAGAGTCTTATAATATTTACTTGTCTCACTATAATAGAAGAGCACTTTTTCTAACTTTGTTTTACAAGTAACTGCACAGTAAAATACTCGTAAATGGATTTGCATTGTCACGGTAAAGAGACTTGTTAGCTTTCTTAATTAAGTAATTGATAGACAGGTATCAATATTGTAATTATTAAGGAGAATAATATAATAAGTTGACAATATAAAATAATATATAATATATATATATACCTATATATATATATATATATATATAAATTGTGTAAACTGACATTTACATATATATATATATATATATGTGTATATAAATTGTGTAAACTGACATTTACATGCACACAGTTGGTAAGATGTGCTATTCTACTGTATTATGAAATACTTGACAAAGTATGCCAGTAAATCATTGACATGTATGAGTTTGAATAATTATGATAATTATGATTGATTATTAATATGGGTATATAAAACATTTACATGCTATAGGTTAAATAGGTAGTAGGTAAGCTTAATGACTTTTAATAATACCCACAAACTAACTAATTTGAATTCGAATTTCATTGAAGGACTGCTTAGGTCGTAGACAAACTTCAAGGACTTTTGTTGTCCAATGGTTTTTTTTATTTCGTATTTCAACATAATATAATTTGATTAATTAAAAACATTTTATTTTTCCTCAGGGTCAGTCGACAAAATGGTGTGCCGCGAATGGGTCCATGCGTCCCTTAAACGTCTAGTGAAACTACGGCTAGGGCCTGAACCAGCGCTACACGTTACGGATAGAAAAGGAGACAAGCTAAGAACAGTACCGTTGGATCACACCGAACACCTAACAGTTTTAGAGAGTCAGGTGAGAAAACAATAATCCAATTATTTATCTAGGCATAATATACGACAGGCGATATGTATAAATATAATATGGACTGTTCCCACCACTCGTGCTGCGTAATATTCCTAAAAAATATAAAAATATTTTCGATATATCAATATTATCTGCAATTACCTTTAATACGAGTAGGAAGATCATGAGATAGCTTAAATATACTTATAAAGAAAATCAAAGGTATTCGGTACATCAACAAACCCGTACTGGTAAACTCGCTTAAGGCCCCGAAGTTATTTGAATAATTTCTTATGAGTAACTTTATGTATCCGGATTATATTAGTCTGGTACTGAAATACAAGATAACAAAAATATAGCGTTACCAACGCTAGCAATTAAAATATTGACGACAATTTCAAAATGAATGAACAAGTGGGTAATTGTCAGGAAGGGCGAAAAAACAAGCGGCCACTAGTGCTGATTCGCGCGACTCGGGAACACGACCTTGTTCTGGAGATGGAATCAGCGACTGCCAGGCGCAAATTCCTCCATAAGCTAGATGCTTTCCTGGTGCAGCACAAGAAGGGTCTTAACCTTACACAGGTAAGCTGAAAATAATAAACTCCTGGAACAGGGGATATGTATTAAACGAAAGCGGAATATGTATTTAATTTAGATTTTATCCTGTTTTGATTTTGAAGTATGTAATACTAATATAACTGGCTGTTGAAGCAAAATGATTTTGCTTGTATTTAATTTTTTATGAAAAATCACGGAATAAAAAAAAAACAGAATGAGTTTCAATATGGATACTTTAATGTAACTGGCAGTAATTATTAATATATAGGTATTAATTTAGAAAGGAGAAAATGAAACTAAAGTGAACATATAAATATATAAATAAATAACAAAAATATTTGTAAGGAAAAACAGCTTTTATGTAATTTTCTATACAACACGCCTATTTTATAGGAAAGAATCTAATAAATTATGTAATTTCTCAGGGTCATCGAGATCAAATCTTGGCAACAGCAGAGACAAGAGAAAGACGGCAACGTAAGCTAGAACATTTTTTCCGCGAAGCTTATGCCATTACGTTCGGTTTGGCGCCGGGCGAGAAACGTAGACGATCTGAAGACGCTGATCCAGAAGTATATATTTATAAGTTTTTCATTTAATTTTTTGAATATTTCTTTCATTGAAATTGAATTTTATTTCTTGTATAATGTTTCTCAAAAATTCTGTATATTTCAGTCAATAGTAATGAGGACTTCTCTATCAAAATGTGAATTTGCAAGCGCGCTTGGTATGAAAGCAGACGCCGTATTTGTAAAGAAGATGTTCAATATAGTCGATAAGGATGGGGATGGAAGAATATCGTTCCAGGTAATTACAGAAAATGAATGAAATAATTAGATTTTAATTAATTTATGTCAAACTATGTGTTATTTTGCTATATTATTGTTAAATTTCATTAAAATTCATTCCGTAGTTTTTAAGTAAAGGGTAATGAACATCCATACTTACAAACTTTCGCGTTTATATTAGTAAGATTTTGGCTTTGAATTAAACCAAAAATCTCTACTAGTATATAAATGTAAAAGTAACTTTATCTGTCTGTCACGGCTGATAACTCCGATAACAACAACCGATCCAATACTGATGGTAACTTAATTTTAGGATAGTTGGAATGATAGTAGTTTCAAACCTAGAGCAGGATATAAAATAATATTTACCATGTGAAACCATCTCTTTCATATGAGAAGCCGTGAACCGAAAGCTAATTACTATATAAAAATGGATTCTTGATTATTACTTTAACTTCGAATCCTTGAGTTAGCTTATTTAATTGGTTTAAGCTCCCTCGTCCCAATAATGATTGCTTTAAATTCCTTCGAATATATTTTAGGAATTCTTGGATACTGTCGTGCTATTCTCCCGCGGTGCTACCGAGGATAAGTTGCGCATAATATTCGACATGTGCGATAACGATCGAAACGGTGTCATCGACAAGGGCGAGCTCAGCGAGATGCTGCGCTCACTAGTCGAGATAGCTCGTACCACGTCGCTCAGGGATGAGCACGTCACCGAACTCATCGATGGCATGTTCTCCGTAAGTCATCGCTGTCACAACATTCGACATAACAACATCGGGGTCGTGGACAAGGGCGACTTCAACGAAATATTCCATCCATCAATGTGAGTTGCAATACCTCGCTTAGCAATGAGAATGTCACCAAACTCATCGACGGTACGTGCTCCGTAAGTCACCGTTATCACAACACGCAACATAGACGTAGTAACAACGACATCATGGACAAAGAAATATTCAAGGAAATTCTGGTCAATACAAGTTCCATCGCGTCGCTCAGAAATGAGCATACCACCGAACTTGTCAACGGCATGTTCTCTATAATTACTCTCTAACAATATCCATCACAACAACTCTTAACAATTTTAGCCAGATTCTGTACTTATTAAGACAGCTCACATCATGTTACACAGTCGAGTAGTCGACTGAATTGATGACACGTTTTGTATAACTTACTATTTTTCAACATCCAACATAGCAACACTGACGTATTTATCAAGATAACTTACACCACCTTACATAATGAAATAAGTCAATTTTACGACACTGTTCCGTGAATCGACTCACATATTGATAGATTCAATTTACGGAAAATAAAGTCATTCGTATGTCGTTAATAATAAATATTTAATTTTTTCTTTTAAGTTATATCGTTTTTTCATTTCTTATTTTTACACTAAAACATCTGTTATAAAAAGTTTGCATATTATTGATTAAATGAATTCAATATTTGCTATTGAATTATTATTTATCCTGGCACTCTCAATCAACCCACATTGAGCCATTGGTGGGAGATGCCCCAAACCCTTCCTTGGAAATTATATTCCAGTCACATGGTGTGAAGATAGTATCGTATTCTAAGATCAAATTCAAATCTCTACCCGATCACACTTATTTTTATTTTATTTATTTAAACTTTATTGCACATTGACTTAATGCAACATGCGGCATTCTCTACCAGTCAACCGAAAGGCTAGTAGGTATACAAACATTTGTTTGGCGCAGACACAAAACTATTCTAAACTTACATACTACTTAATATATATACAAATACATACATAAACAAACATATATACAGCTATATACCTACATATATATATATATATATATATATATATATATATATACATATATAAATAAATTTATCTAGAAAATGAAGTGTTTAAGCAAGTGTCTTCAGATAGTGCTCACGAACTAATTTCTTAAATGTGTGTTTGGTCGTAGCCGCCCGAATGTGGTAAGGTAAATCGTTCCATAAACGAATTGCAGTGACAGTAAATGATGCGGAAGAGAAGTTAGTGTGGTGAACTGGCACTTCCAATGTGAGGTTGCGTGATGAGCGGAGACCATGATCATGAGTGGATCCAAGAAATTTAAATCGCAACTTAAGATAGGTCGGAGCTTTAGGGTTGAACAAAATATCAAAAAGGCAGCAGACAACCCTGAGGCTCCTGCGTTGCCGGATAGGAAGCCACCCTAGTTGCCGACGGTAAGACTTAGAAAGAGATGGTGCTATTGAGCCTCCTTAGCGTCATTTTTTTCTAGCTGTACTCAAGCAGAAATTTAAGTTGGGTCTCATTCTGTAATACGAGTCATAGTGTATTATTAATTAATAGCTTCACCCCCTATAACAATGGAACTTTATATATATTAGAAGTATGGGTGCTTAATACACCAAATTGTTATCTGTATCTATGTTTATTTATAGGACGCTGGATTGCAACATAAAGATCATCTTACATACTCAGACTTCAAAATAATGATGAAGGAATATAAAGGGGAATTCGTTGCCATTGGACTGGATTGTAAAGGCGCCAAGCAAAACTTTTTAGACACATCCACTAATGTAGCTCGAATGACTAGTTTCCACATAGAACCTTCAATGGAGTCATCAAGGTAAATATTAAATTTGCTTTCCATTTTCATTCCAACACTAGTGATGCTGCGAGCATGTGAGCAACTTGTTATTGGATTTTCGAGTCTTTCTCTCTGAAAGTTTTCACTCGGAATTTTTCGGCTCAGTGTTGTTGATTAAGAGCCGTTGATTAAACACCTCAACTTAATTATGACTTAACTAAAACTCATTGTGATTTTTAATTTAAATAAAATATTTAGTAAAAAATTCGTATGCAAAAGCAACTTTTACTTAAGCAACTTAATGTATCCTATCGATAAATTATTATTTTATTTAATTAAAGACCTTTTGAAAGTACACCAGAACTAACCTTGGAGTGTTGGTGTATCTTCAAGAGGCAAGTCAACCCATCTGAGAATAAAATTATTTTTCAGGCATTGGCTCCTCCTCAAATGGGACTATTTAACCACGTTCCTTGAAGAGAATAGACAAAACATATTTTACTTGTTTGTTTTCTATGTGGTTACTATCGGATTATTCGTAGAACGATTCGCACACTACTCGTTTATGTCTGAACACTTGGATTTGAGGCATATTATGGGCGTAGGTATCGCTATCACCAGAGGATCTGCTGCTTCTTTGTCCTTCTGCTACAGTCTACTCTTGCTTACCATGTCCAGGAATTTGTTGACTAAGCTCAAGGTTAGTTTTCTTATGTCTTATTAAAAGTCACAGGCGTTTACTTATATGTTAATAATGTAGCATTTTTTGAATTTCAACTTGTTATTATAATTATCTTAATAAAAACAATTAATTCAATTCTCCCAATAGAACCCTCTGCTGGACATAGGCCTCCTCCAAGGATCTCCACATTGGTCGGTCCAACACTGCTATCGCCCAGCGTCTTCCATCGATCCTAACGAAATCGTCCACTCATCTTATCAAACAATAAACTTATGAAATTGTTAGTGTTAAAAGTTCAAATAACTGTTTAACTAGAAAGTCCAGAAAAACCCGCCTGAATCAACTCATAAACATATCATAAAAATGACAAATCTGTGTCATTGTACTGTACATTGTGACAAGTTTGTATTTGAATGCAAGGTAGTTAATCGTGTCACCTTCCATGTTATTGTCATTTACGTCACTTTTTGTTATTGAAGTATTAGATTTGCACTAGGTTCACACAAATATTAATTGTACAATATAAAATATTTGGTTATTTCATTTCTTATTTTTGCGCTTTGAGTGAATTACTTATTTAGGAGATAGTTTTACAATTGTTACATTATATTACTCGCTTTTATTTTTGTACATTCATTTTCATTCTCTCTACATACCTTTTACTTTGGCGACGAGGCATTAGGTGCAGGAGAAGACTGAACGGCTTCCACGCAACGGGTCGCGAGTTGAATTCATTCAGTTGAAAATGCATGTAAAATTTCTATATGTGACTGCACTCATGACGCAGGATAACAATTCTAGTATCGGGCAGCGTTAAAAACAAAACAAACAGGAACAAAAAAATATAAATTAAACTTTATAAAATGATTTTAATGTAATTATATGAAATTTTTGATGGAATTTAGATTGACTAAGAATACTAACCATATATTAATTTAGGCTTGCCCATAAAAAATGAATTGAAAAATATTCTATGACTCAAAATTACAAACAGCTTATTAAATTATCACCTCTTAATAACCTGTAGGTTACATTAAAAAAAATATTGATGTAAAATTTTATTCTAATTAATTTTTATGTGACAAGTAGGTTAGAACTCATAAAATACTTGACACTGCACATTATTTTACGAATGAGAACATAATTAAAGGGCTTGTTATCTAAAAATGTAAATAGTTGTTCTGAAAAGTATTGAAGTAAATAAGTGATTGACAAAAGCTAGTAGTTTTAGACCGAGCCACGGAAAGTATAAATATATTTACTTATTATATATTATTTTTTTTTATAATAAGACGTATATTTAATGATCTGCCACAACGTGAAATAAGAATTTTGAGTAGACGATATATGGAATCCTGGCCACATATAATGAGCATTATAACGAGGCTCAAAGTCACTCAAACAACAATGGAGAGGCCTTAGTGGTCGCCGACATAGCCTGAAGAATAACATACCTTAAGGGCATATTACTCGCCAAACTGATAGCGGTTAGGACGGAAAGGCGAGTGAGAGGCATATGCCGGGAAACGCAACATCTGTAGGCCAACCACATGGTGGACCGAATGCTACTAGTGCAGAACCGTTCAGTGCAGAGATCCTTGGAGAATATCTATGACATGATGCAATAGGCGTCTCTCAATTTTAATTATTAAAGTTTAAGAAAATGCATAGTTTTCTTGATGTAAATAAGGTAATCAACTCTTCACAGGAATTTAGCATCCAACAATACATACCATTAGACTCAAGCATACAGTTTCACAAAATAGTGGCATGCACTGCACTGTTCTTCTCACTGCTACATACCGCTGGCCATATGGTAAACTTCTATCATGTCTCCACTCAACCGGTGGAAAACCTCCGCTGTCTTACCAAAGAGGTGCATTTCACTTCTGATTTTAGGCCTGGAATCACGTACTGGGTCTTTCAAACTGTCACAGGTAAGAATTTTGTATAAGTTAAATGTTTACTTTGTATTTTGATTTGATTTAAATGTATCATTTTGAGTATCACTTGCATTTATTTCTTAATTAACTCCAGGAAGTAAGTAAGGCTTAATAAGTTTTACAGTAACCATTTTACTACATCGCCTATATAATAATGTTTATTTTGTTATTCTCATCATATGATACTGCACTATATTGAGAATTTTATTAAAGTTTACTTTCTTGTTGTCAAGGTGCCTGCTGCACTCGTCGGCCGTGCTGTAAAGTACTGTTGCCTACACGATAGATATTTCTTACTTCCTGAGACGTCAAGCTTGATTTTTCTTTACCGACTGAAATATTTTCTGTGATTTTACATTTTATTTTTCTATCTACGAGTTCAGTTCAGCTTATCATATTGTAAAAGATTTTTCATAGTAGCATTTCAAATAATGTTTCAGGTATCAGTGGTGTGTTGTTGTTCATAATAATGTGCATAATCTTCGTGTTTGCACACCCGACAATCCGCAAGCGCGCGTACTCATGGTTTTGGCGCGCACATTCTTTACACGTGGCATTGTATGCTTTATGCCTTGTGCATGGACTTGCTAGGCTTACGGGCGCTCCACGATTCTGGATGTTCTTCCTTGGACCAGCCATTATCTACACTTTAGATAAGGTACCGTATTAATTTTTCCATTAATATGTGAACTATTAAATACTTTGACTTTAGACTTCACTAAAGGTTAGCTCGAAGACATGGTTTTAAGAGATAATGTACAGATTTCGTTTAGAAGCTGTATAAATAAGTGTATGTTGTTTTCTATCCAACATTTTATAAAAGAATATATTATAGTATACATTATGTTATTTACATGTGTCCGCGACAGAATGTACAAAAATTATCAATCATTTTTTGATGATTGATATTACGATTATGTTTTCTAATTTTGCCTCTAGCCTATTTCTGTATAATATATATATATATATATATATATATATATATATATATATATATATATATATTGACGAGATATATTTATTGTATTAATTTGAAGTAAGCTCGATGTAAACTAGCAATAAAAGCAATGATAATGATCACGTAATAAATATTCTTTTTTTTTCTACTAGGTGGTGTCTCTTCGTACAAAATACCTTGCATTAGATGTACTGGAGACGGAATTGTTGCCGTCTGATGTTATAAAAATTAAATTCTACAGGCCACCTAATTTGAAATATTTATCTGGTAAACACAATATCCTCATAAATACTTTGCGATTGGTATTAGCAATATTACCGAAACTAAATACTGCTTTATTAACTGTACAAGCAAAAATAAGAAAAATGATATCGAGAAATAATTATTTCGAACTTCATTTACAACAGTTTTTTCTATTTACTAGGTCAATGGGTAAGGTTGGCCTGTACGGCTTTCAAGAAGGAAGAGTTCCATTCATTTACGCTAACATCCGCCCCTCACGAAAATTTCCTTTCGTGCCATATCAAAGCGCAAGGGCCGTGGACTTGGAAGTTAAGGAACTATTTCGACCCTTGCAACTTTAATACTGAAGATCAACCTAAAATAAGGTATGAATATTTTTTAGGCGTTATTTTCAATGTTAGTATTGGTTTTCAATATTCGACTTCAATATCGAGATCTCGGTATTAATATCGTTATTGGAGATATATATCTTTTTTTAAATGATTTTGACAAATATATTTATTCCAAATCGTAATTAAAAATACTAACAGTCGATAAATTGTTTTTATAATCTATTAACGTTAACTTTCAAACTATTCCAGAAAGACTCAGTCTTATTTTTCTTTGTGCTTAAAATATAGTTGTATATTCTGAATCAACAGATATTATATATAACTTAAAAATCTGTGTAATAATATAATTAATAAAAATAAGTTTCGTTAAAAAGCTAACAATTTGCAAACAAAATATTTTTCATTAGAACTACTCAACTGAATTAATAATGCTAATTGAAAACTTCCTTAGAGATTTTTAGTGAGACTGTTACAAATGCAACTCAAAATAATAAAAATGAAAAATTGCTACAAAAATGACGGTACTCCAAAGCAAAAATTAGCATTCTACCAATCAAGTTATATAAGGCTTGATGATTTTTCTTTAATCGTCTCTATTCTTTTAATAAGTGTGATAGTAACCTCTCTTTTTCAATTTCATCATTAGCTGAATAGCTGTGACATAAAATGTTTCCACCAACATCCCATGGTTACGCCTAAGTGACGTGTTCACGCCGCGTAAACAGAAAGTTGAACGTGTGTACTTAAACATTATATCATTGCGACCGCAAGACGTGGTTAAGGTTTCAATTATTTCGAATGACTGGCTCGCTCACTGCATCATAAGCCACAGGCAAAAACAGTAAAACGCGTAATACTTTCAACAGTATTATATCTAGAGATCGGATAATCGGATGCATATTTACCTAAAGTTAATTTTTGGCTCACAAATTGTGGAAGCGGCTTTTTAAAATACATTTTGTTAAATCAAAATCCCGGGAAAATACGAGACTGCAAATTTAACGTAGTGATATTGTTCGAAAATTACTAAATTAGCACGTGGTATTTATTTTCAAAAGACCGAGACTCCGGGTTCATTTATACAACTATGCATAAGTATTTACCAAAATGTTCTACAGTACCGGAATTCCGGGATTTTTATTTATGGAAATAAAAAAAAAAGACAGTTCCATACTTTGTCAAAAACTAAATTAGGTAAATAAATAAACATCCGGCTATCCAATTCCGCAATCCCGGGATTTTTATTTAACAAAACAATAAAAAGCCGTTTCCATACTTTGTCTTAAACTAACTTTAGGTAAATATGCATCTGTTTATCCGATCTCTAATTATATCATTAAATTGCTAATGTCAAAGAGTATCATGCCCATCGCTACATGTTTGATTAATTTGCGTAGCATCTTTATAATTATAGTTTCAAAATATTATTATGATTTCGGTAGATCATTAACAACATATTTTTTTATTTTTATTATAAACAGAAGCATTTAACTGAATATTTATTCAATTCGTCCTATATATACAATACGAGTAGGTTCTATTAAACACTAAGGAGTAGACATTTTGTTAATTAGGTATTAGACAAGTGACAATTAATTACAAACTTAATATTCGAGTTATGAATAAGAGATCTAGTATGCCATCTCTTATCTTTTTGTTCCTGTCTAGTTATAAGATTCATGATAGCTTGTAAGATAATGCGCAGTATCATACTTATTATAGAATCCAAGGCCCGTTCGGTGGTGGCAACCAGGACTGGTACAAATTTGAAGTGGCAGTAATGGTTGGAGGCGGCATCGGCGTCACTCCTTATGCATCTATCCTTAATGATCTGGTTTTCGGTACCTCCACAAATAGGTACTCTGGGGTCGCCTGCAAAAAGGTATATTCTATTAGTTTTGTTAAGTTATATTATGTTAGTAACTGTTTTTTCTTTTAGTCAAAATACATTTTCGTGCTAAGTTATTATAGATTTAGACGTAGAAAAATTAAATTCTGATTTTTTTTATATAAATAGATAAAAAAAAATATTAAAAAAAATTAATTGGTTAAAAGCAATTGTATACTTTCCTGACTTCACAACTTTTAAATATGCTATGACTATAAATGTTTCACAATTATTCTAATTTCTATACTCTTGATAATTATTTACTATAGGTCTACTTCCTATGGATTTGTCCATCGCACAAGCACTTTGAGTGGTTCATCGACGTCCTGCGGGACGTAGAACGCAAGGATGTCACCAACGTACTCGAAATACACATATTCATCACACAATTCTTCCACAAATTCGACCTCAGGACCACCATGCTGGTAATACTTTTTTTATTTCTTCCATCCGTCTTCCAACTGTCTGAAGGTTATATTTTAATTATAACGATGACTATTGAATTTGTAACAATATGTTTTTATTCAGCTACTAGCTTCCGCCCGCGGCTTCGCCCGCGGCTTCGCCCGCGTGAAATTAGTTTTTGTCAATCCTGGTCCCTTATGTCTAAGAGACTCTTACAGGGGCCAGCTTTGACGTTGTGTACAACAATATTTTGTATGTTTTGTTTCTTATGACGTGATATTTGACGAATTTGTATACTAACTTTCAACCCTTATTTCACCCCCCTAGCTGGTCGAAATTTCAAAAATGCTAGAACAAATGTTTAATGATTTCCTATCAAGTGCTTAAATATAAAGTTTCATGATTTTATCTTTTAATATTAAGAAATCCCATACAAATTTTCAACCTCTATTTCAACCCCTTCATCCCTTTTTTTCGAAATAAAAAGTAGCCTATGTTCTGTCTCAGGATTGTCTGTACCAAATTTCATCAAAATCGGTTGCGAGGTTTATGCGGAAAAGCGTAACAGACAGACAGAGTTACTTTCGCATTTATAATATTAATTGGGATATAGAAGGTATAAAGAAATATTGACAATAATATAATAATATTGTATTCGAATGATTAATTCAAGAGTAACAATACTATCACCATTTTAAAATCATTATACTACTAACATTTGAAATTGCCTTAATAAACATTTCACATAAAAACATTATTTACACAAATAAATATTATTTACAGTTATATCTTCACTTCCTATAAAGAAGACGTAGTATGTATGAATAGTTATTACATGAAAAATTATCAAAATATATATTTTTTATCAGTACATCTGCGAGAACCATTTCCAGCGACTGTCTCGTACTTCCATGTTCACGGGTCTAAAAGCAGTCAACCACTTCGGACGTCCAGACATGTCTTCATTCCTAAAGTTTGTTCAAAAGAAACACAGCTATGTGAGTATCTAAAATATTGTTATTTGATTTCATTTCTTTAAGTATAAAATATTATAGTTTTATTTATTTTCAAATTTATGTAGGATAAAGCTAATCTTCTCTACGTTGTGGGAATAGAAATTATAAAAAAGCTTATTTTTAATTGTGTTTATAATAAATCAGTTCCTTGTTAAAATACAATCTTGTCAAAATAACAGTAAATCATATTAAAGAAAACTTATAGTGCAAAGGTTTAACTCGCACTTGCTGCTTTAATAAAAGCTTTAAGAAAATCAATAATTCTAAAGGAATGTAAATACTTTGTGCTCTTAAGATATTTCACTCGAAAGCAACTGCAGTTTTAGATTTCAACATTTTTATAGTTGATGTTGTCGACTTAGGCATCTAATATAATTTAATAATAATTCTCTACATATGCTTGACAATACTTATTTTTTTGATAGGTATCTAAAATTGGGGTATTTTCGTGCGGCCCACGTCCACTCACCAAATCCATTATGTCCGCTTGCGAGCAAGTCAACAGAACTCGACGACTACCTTACTTCATACACCACTTCGAAAACTTTGGCTAGTGCATTATAATCATTTAAGCAACCTTTACAGTTACGAATAATACTTTTTATGCCAACTGTACTTACACCAGCATCTATGTTACTACCTATTTAAATTATGTTTGTTATCGTTACCAATTCTAGTGTTTTGTGTAGAAAATCTATTATTTAATTAAGGCAATTTTATTTACCTATATAAACTCATTCCATGTTTTTACGTTACCATGCTAACCATATGATATACCAGCAATTATGGGCTAATATCGTACCATCGAAATATCTGTATTTGTGAATGTGAAAATTATTTTATGTTTGTGATCAGAAAAACATACGTGTTGTTGGTATTTTTATAAATTTTAATATTGAAAATATATTGTTCAAATACAAAGTCATTCATTGATTTTATACTCATTTATATATTATTCATTTACAAACGCATGTTTGAAACTTTTGTGATGTTTTAATTAAAATAAGATTAGAAGAGAATCGTGAAGGCAGTATTTAATAGTGCATATTTATTATAAATATTTGTTAAACTTTTACCAATTACTTGAACTCTATGCAAAATATATGATTACTTTTTGATTATTCTTGTTTATATAGAACATTGCACCGCATTTGCATTTTAAAACACTATTTACTTAGAACGAGCATATTCAAAAAAAATCAAATATTGAAATGGCATGTATAATATTCTTATTTATATATGTGAATGATTCATGTATATACTAAGAATATATTAGTTCAATGATAATTGTCCTTTTTTTATTCATCACAATTTTATGATTTTTAATACAATATAATATTATTAGTACAAATACAAAAAGTAGGCATTATATTAATGTACAAACTATCAAAAATTAATTTTATGTTAAATAATAAAATACTCAATGACATTTGGAAAATTTTTGTTCAAATTATTACATAAATTATCAACACAAGTCAGAAATTTTGTTTTGTAAATAATGTAAAAAATATATTAAAATTGGCTAGTAATTACATTTGCTATATAGAATAAGTATTGACTAAATGTAAAATAAGTATTGAAAAAGTAAATAAGTATTGAATAAATGTTTGTTCCAATTTATAATTTTGTTGTTTTTAGTGTCCTCCTCATCAAGATTATATTAAATTGTGCCTATATTTTTACAGAACCTAGCAGCATGCATATTGCGTACACCAAGAAACTAAAAATTACAAAAGTAATATTTTATTAACAATAGCATTGCATCGGAGAAATAATTACTGTCAGACCTTTAAGATCCGTTCTCGGATTGTTTATGGACAGTAATTTGCGGTACGCTCTTAATCTAAAGTAAAAGGCAAAGACAAACAACCTTGCCACCTCGCTACACACGACCATGGAGTACCGCCAACCATTTTACTCCACAATTACCGTAAACTAATATGCTCCAATTTGGGTGGCGTAATAATAACACCTGTATAAAAAATAAACACATAAGCATTTCCAGCAATTTATACGCCGTTGCCATCATTGTACAAAGATGAACTCGGCACATAATAAATTCGTAAACCTATTTGTGTAGTAACAACAAATAGACGATAGATGTGGTAATCACAAAATCTCTTGCTACCAGAGTCACTTGCGCATTGTCGACTTAAAATGTTGCTGCCAGTCAAATTTACAGTATAATTTAAACAACCTCTGTCAACCTTTTGATTAGACCTTAATGCAATATTATGTTGTCTCTTGTAAAGGATAATATTAGTTAGTCTCTTATAACTTGCATGATACTTAAATAGTATATATCTTCTAAACGTGTTATAAGTTCATGTGGGGTCTGTAGATATGCCGCGAATCTTACCAGAACCACGTATTGTAGATACGTCTATAAATGACTGTACCCAGTTACCATTAAATAGACAGTCTGTTTGATTGCTAACATACCTACTTATATAAAAATGCTATTGATGTTGCTGTGCAATGGTGGATAAATCACTAGTGAATAATAATACTATTTGTTCAAAACTTTGTTTTGAAAATATTTCTGTTTTAATATATTACCTTGCAGTAACTATGTCATGCATGACGCAAAATAAACAAATAAAAATAGAATAAATAAGAATAGAAGTAGATAATATACGAAAAAGCTCTATATAAGAAAAATTTGCACTTTTACGATATGTTTATAGAATAATAATGAAGTACCTACACCTACTGTACTGGTACCATAAGATAGAAATAATATAAGACTAAATATCACAATAAGATAAGATAAAATATCAAAGCTGTCTGTTCTCTGATTGTCTGACCATGTCGTTATTCGAGACTTAAAATAAATCATAAACACTTCAGCATTGGCGCAGTGCATTATATTGCACCAATCGCTTCTAGCGTTTTAGTGTCGCCGCACACGAGCCACGGGTCATAGCCACAAACACCGCCACGAGAAGCTAGACGCAGCTACAAAAGTAGCTGAAGCGCGCGACAGCTACTTGTGGCCGGTGGTCGTCACTTGTGGTCGGTAGCTACTACTTTTTTTAACCCAGGCATGCAGTATCACAATGGACTCGGACGAAGAAGGTTTAATTGCGATACTTTTGATAAAACGCCATCGTCGTAGAAGACGAAACCGTAGTTATTGGATAGTTTACTGAAAGGGAGAGAGGGGCGCGGATCCCGCGAGTGGCGTGTGGCGGCTTTTTATGTGGGCGTTTAGTGGCCGGTGCGGGCCACAAGAAGCAAGCTGCGACGATTTGTAGCGTGTGGCCGCCACCGGCGCCTATCGTGTGCGGCGAGTCCATAAAAAATGTATGAAAATTACAGGAAATCTGCCAGTGGCGGCGTTTTGTCGTTGCGGCCCGTGTGCGGGAGCGCTTACGGTGAATTAGTGCAACTTGCAACACAATTATTATACTTACGTGCAGTTGCGATGCGACCATAACCTTCAGCGCAAATAATTATGCTTTTGAACATTAAATTACATGCTTTATTTCGCGAAATAATCGAAATGAGCGATAAATTAACACAATGTGGTAAATCAAATCATTATTTTTTATTTATTTCTATTCCTGAATATTATTGAAAAACAAGCAGAGTGTTCACTTGATGAACACAAGTGGTTACAAGTCGCCTATAGTATTGGTAGTCCAAGTGAGATTCGCAGTAAAAGTGCAACCCTCACAAAAGCCACTATTTTGCGGTAGAAATGGATAGATAGATATCTTGCGTACCACCAAACGATATAAATTTTGTAGCAGTTGCTCGTATTAGTAATTTTAATACATTTTGAAACTACTATTTGTGAAACAAACTGCAGTAGCATACACTTTTTTTTTCGTTTGATGCTTATTTTGTGTTCTGTATGAAATCAGAAAATGCACAATGAACAGTAAGTGGGCTGCAAAAATTTCTATGCAATAATAGAACCCATTGAAATACTAATGGAACCAAAAGTAGGTTAAGTAAATAATGAAAATAACTAGCTGTACTTTTCACGTAATAGATTCGTATAAGACCGTGATGAATACTAAGAGCAGCTACGATTGCATCATCTCTTAATGGTTTTCTTTGTTTCACAGTCAAATGAAATTGGTACTATTTTCTTTTTAGTAAAAGTGCATTGTTGTTAGTTATTTATTTGTCAAATAATTTTCGCACATATAGTTAATATAACAATAAACATCATTCAAAACAAAATGTACAAAGGTACTGCTTATTTCACAACTAAAATTTCTTCCAGCAGATTCGCGAGAAATTTTATATAATATTTGTATGCGTGTATGACTGACATGAAATAATAACAATAATAGAAATAAAAATAATAATACACTAGTATAAATAGTTATAGTATAATATACTTAGCACATATTCTCAATATGAAGTTATTTAGTTAATAAGTGAACAAAATTATTGTTTAATGAGTACCAACTTTCTGGATACTTACTTCCAATCTCAAACTTGCAGATTACAGTAAAACACCAAAAATGTGCTCTCAATTTTACGATTTTCAATTTAACCAGTCGGATATCTTGAAGATGGTAAAAGCAAAGCAGCAATCGTCTCCGGAGGAAGCGTATATTGTAATAAAAAAAAAATACAAATAGCCATACTAATATTTATGAGAAAAATAATACTAACTGGAGACGAGAGTGGTGTGCCATACATATATGGGACACTGCTATATTCATGTATACTTTTGTTGACTCGAAAACAAAACAAGTAAATATTTGTATATGAAAATATAAAGATTTTAATACAACAAAGAGCAGGGCTATCGGCTAAACAATGGAATAGAAGAACGTTTAGAATACCATTCAGATAAAAGAAACACGAAATAATATGAAGAGTTTAAATCAAATCAAATCTAATATATTTATTACATATGTACAATATGTACCATTCCAATCTCCTCAATCTTTTATATTTGGATATAATGTTTGAAAATAATACTAGTAAAATAAAATCAAGATGTGAAACCAGAAACTGTGAAAACTTTATCCTTTTTAAAAGTTTATAATTTAAATGATGATAAAGATTTAAATGATTACATAAAAGCTACAAAATAAGAGGTAGGTACAAAGTATCCGTAACTTTCCGATTCAAGATATAGTATTAAATTGATTAAATTGGTGAAAATCTAATTATCTAAATACGAATATAAATTTATGAAAGGTTTAATATAAAGTTTTCTTTACTAGCCATTTTGACAGCTCTATATGAACCGCACCCATCCTGAAGAACCATCGCTCTCACTTCTAGACACCTAAGGTCTTTAGTACCAAAACTCCAAGGCAGATTATAATTGGCAGGCAATACTAGCCAACTCATCTCGGTTAGTATTGAGTCAAGCACCGCCGCCTAGTGCCGTGGAGATTATCAGTAAAATTAACCGCACTTGGTTGTGGGAGTAACTTCCCGCTCCTTAGTATGAATTCACTGCCTCTCCTGTTCAGAAGGAAAGAAGCTCAATTTGGCAACAACATTTGAAAATCCACCAACCATTATGTTAATATCGAGAAATATTTAATATATTACATTTTGTCTTACCTTCATAAATAAGATGTCGACTGCAAACATCTTAATTGCACAAAATAATATATCAAGTACACAACTTAGCTAGCACCCTTCACTATTTCAGAAGGTGAAGCGGGCTAAATTATCGAACAGGTAATATTAAACCTATAATTAGAAAATAATTACTATATCAGTTACAACTATCGAGTCTTGCTCATACATATTATCGTATTTGACTATTAGTAAACTACAGTAGTCATGTCAATTTAATATCTACCATTTGTAGAATTTTAACGCATTCCGTTTCCGGTGGGCGTCAGTTATAAAAAGCGGAAATATGCTTTTGTATGAATGAACACAGAACGCATAACTATGATTTAGGTGAATATCTTCAACCAATAGTTAATTATAAGAAGACAAAGATCATTGTAGTAAGAAATAATAGATGAATAAACATTGACGTAAATGAAACTACAGAGATACAATCAAAAGATGAACCTAACCTAAAACATGTTAAACTTTACAATATCGCTACGATTACTGCTATTACAAGCTACAATAAAAGCTTTCTCAAGGTCAACATGTAAAATCTGACGTGATGCTATGTGTACGTTGGATATACATTCATGAAAATATTTAGAATAGATAAGTACCTATTTATGAATGATGGATGGAACGGCGTTATCTGACAGTTGTAGTGTTTGATATTTATAACAATAATTTGAAATATAATTACTGCCAGATTTTAGCTGTTAACATTGGTTTTTGTTTATATGACTTATAACGGTTAATAAAAATAAACGACTAACATCAAAAGTATGTCGCGTAAAAGCCCGCGACCAACAAAAACGTATAATGTAAGGCAATTATTGCAAACTGCCATCTGGCCCTGCTTGTATGACGAGTCGCAAGCTTCCAAGAAAATGTCACTTTAAAAACAAATTAATAACTTACTAAGCTAACCGTGCCTACTTAATTCACCGTTTCAAAGATAACAATCACAAGCATTTGAATTCAATTTCTTTTTAATTATATATTTAATGATTACGTTAACTTATTACAAATCAACAAATCCGTTTCTATTAACACTAGCTTACTTTTTAACGAATAATTATTCTTTTAAAAAATGTAAATAATAGGTCTTAGGTGATGCGTAACTCAATTTATATAAAGTAGACGATAAAAAAGAAATCTTGAAAGATGCAATGAAAGAAGGAATAAAAAAGGCATGTACCACGAGTCTGTAATATAAATAAATAACTATAAAAAAACAACGTACTGGTGAAGTCGTTACCTCTTAATTGCACGTAATACAATTAAAGGGCCTTGTATTCCAAGTGCATAGATCCACACAAGGCGAATGGCCTTAGTAATGAATAAGTAGGTAGTACACGACTTGTAGGCGGCAATGGGCCGTCTCGCATGGTTTACCGTCTTCCGCATTTCCTTACATGATTTCCAGGGTAATAAAGTACTCAATTGAAACCTTTGAAATGACGCTTAGTGTAATTGCTATAATATTGCATAGATACGTGTTTAATTAGATTATGTTTGTAATGCCTGTGGTGTTACAGATGGCCATAAGGCTACAGCGACTGCTTATCATTAAACAGGCTACGGCCTGTTTTTCACCATCGTGGTATAAATTATTTAAACATTGACGTAAATTTATAACTATTATTATTGTTTGTAATTAATGTCTGAAAAAGTACTGAGCTAAATATATTAAGAAATAAAGCTATTAATTAAATTAATTGTAACAAACCTTATAATAAATACTTAGCTATATATATAGCTAAGTATATATATATAACTGAAATTATGTGAAAAACAAGTTTAACATTCCGTCGCCATTGAATAATGTGCTCAAAATGCTGTGAACAAAAAAATTTAGTATTTTGACTACTCGTTGCTTCAACCTATAGCTTGTATGTATGTTAATATATGAATAAGAATATGAAGGGAATATGTTTATTACATCTCTGCCGATCTTTTAAGAGAACAAGAGTGATTGCATGTGTGAATGTATTAAACTATTCTTTCTACATAGAATTATTGAAATGATTTAATTTTATAATTCTAAATTGTTCTTTTACATTAAGCTCTAATACACAATATATCACATACAAAATTGGCTATAACAATATTGTCTACATATCGATAAGAAAGCTAACATTTCGCTGGCGAGAAAGAAAGAAATGAGCGGCTATCCTTCTCTTGCGCTTTCGTCGCTCGCGGCAGCAACGCACGCGACTCAAGAGTGAGCGCGCTTAGTTTTCAGTGGTCGCGCGGTGACGGCGCACTCTGGCGGCGACCTCAACAGTTTCGTAACCGCGACTCATTTCCTCGTGCTAGTGCTGTGTCTAATCGCGTTGTTCGCCGGAAGTACCTCGCTTATTACGTGTTATCTAAATGTGACTCGCAAGGAAGGATAATTCGTGGTTATCAGCAGGTGAATAGATCGATCGAAACAACTCTTGTTGCGCTGGGGCGACACACCGCGGCCCAGTCCAACATCCTTGTCCTCAATTAAAAACAATTTACGGTGGCATTTATTTCAATTTTATATTCTACAGTTACCACATAAAGTTAAAGCACCCTAGATTTATATCATTAAGCACGTACCTGAAATAACATAAAAAAGTGTATTATAATGAAGTCGAAGCGCGTTGAAGTCTTTTCAAAGGACCGTGTCAAAATGTACGGGTGAACATTCGACCTTATTTTTTAAACAATACAGCTATTGTTAGAAAACATTGTTGCTCAAATATAATAATTAACTTATGAATATAATTATAACGATATGCAATAAGGACAAGTTATTTGGACATGCCTAGCGTCTTTTAAGTTAGGTTCACATGTTGACCTTTGCGAAATGTCAGTGTAAAGTAACGGTAGGATTATTATCGCATTGAATATATTTTCGTGTCCCCTTTTATGTAAGTAACGAAACTATGTTTTCAACAATATTTTTAAGGACTTTAATTCTTAATATCTAGAATTGTCAGCTACTTTGAAAACAGCTTAATGTCGTCTAGCTTCATGCTGAAATTAGAATGAATACAACATTTTCAAAACCCATCTATCTTGTAATATGATTGCGTATCATATCATAAATCTACATACTACTACATACAGTACATTTCTGTTTTTATATTTGCAACTTAATATAATATCAAATCACATAGATAAATAATTAAAATACATTTTACTAGATTATTATCTTGGTTAGACTTTACTTTTAGACTTGGAATGGAGAGATTTCTTTGAGTTCTAAGATGTCGGCAAAGAGAACATATTTTTTGTTTGTTGTTCCTAGTGAATAAAAGTTTCTTTAGTTATTATATATTATTTCTTAACAAAAAAAATATGTCCGACGCAAATATACTTAGATACCTAATTGATTAATATTATTTATTAATATTTATTATTTGTAACTACAACTACCAGTTACTTTAACTAAAGTACCCCTTAACGGTGCCCTAATTCAAGGTACGTTTCACCAACCGAACCGCTATATATCGAATTGCTAAATATGTGACAGTTGTGGAATCATTGTCATATATTTCTGTAACCCATATTGGTTTCTTTACAATTCAGATAAATATCCTATGAAGGAAGTGGGTAACTACTTGCTTAAATTTATTTTATTTTGTTTATTATTCTTATTTATAATGTTTAAATGTCATTGTATTACAATAATTATTTATTGACTTTATTTTATATGATATAATAAAATTAAATATTCTAGAATACTCGTTAACTGTGTCAATATTGGTTATAATTGCCTACAATAAATGAATTACATATAATTTAATTTTTATAATTATGAATACTAATTAATTAATACATAGATGATGCTAAATAAATTAATAATAGAATTTACAAAATAAATCTTAGTATTTTTGTAGCAAATATTCTATGCACATTACTATATCGATTTTTTAAAATTATATATATATATATATATATATATATATATATACATATATATATGTGTGTGTGTGTGTGTGTGTATATATAAATATCGCAAAGGCCTACTTATGGGCTCTAATTTGAGCGCATAATTTTAAAAGGTCATTATACAATAGTGGCATGTTTGGTCATTTTAAGTCAGGCAACCTTTATATTTAAGGTGTTGGTGAAATCGATTTTTAAAGATCAAATCACATGACAAATAATCCGTTTTCGACAGATCAAAACCTAATGCTTACAAAACCACTGTCACTCACTACCTTTGTATCACTATTATATCATTGCTAGCATAATGAAAACAATTACACGATTATCATAATATGTCCAGTCTCTCTCAATAAATAAGTGACAAATGGATATCTAACAATGATATGCAAATTCAATCGCTCTTTGTACTGTTCAATGTAATTTATTACATAATGAAAGGTTAGTTTTATTGCTTTTAACACAAGCATTAACATCGATATGTAACAACCATTAAATATAAGCTTTATGTATACGACTTAAGATTCATATGTATCCTAAACTATTGTTAGACGGTGCGCAACCGATATGTTACATCTCCTAGCATACGCGTTACTCAAAAACCCCTTAGGGGAGTCAATAATTAAACTCTGAGATACATATCTGTTTTTCATTGTTAATTTTGTTCAGACATGACTTACGTAAGTTATGTGGGCTAATATTCTTATTTAATAATTAAGAATGCTTCAACAATAGTATGTCTGATTCAAAACTATAGTATGCAAATTACAGTACAGTCTTACGCATTGTTCAATCATAAATTAAATAGGTCTATTTTTGAGTTTAATAAATTAGTTACAACGTATTAACAATATTCAACCATATCAACAATAAGTTTGATTGTTAATTTATTAGACATTCAGACATACTTTTTCGCTACGGGTAACATTATTCAAGTAATTTATTATATGTATACCAATTATTGTAAAATGTCCTAAACATCTATATGCTAGTAAATATATTAATATTTCCTAGTATATACATGTTTAGGACATTTTGCTAATTGGATTGACTAGAAAGATCATAAAATGTATAAAGTATAATTGACACATTAAAGATTTTTCATAAAATGTGTATACATCACCACTGACTTTCAACTCCTATTGAATCACAATTGGTTATTTCTTATTATATTTAAAGTTTCGTTTAATCGTTTTGTCAAAGTCAGAAATATCAGCGTCGGTATCAAACAAACCAATAAATAATATATTAAAAACAATACGATGTATATATTTAAAATGAAAGAACTGCTTACCCCAGAATCGTTCAATATCTTATGACTCATTAATGTCAGAGTATTAGTACAGAGTATTGAAACTGAAGCTAACGATTGCGCTCGGCTAAGATAATTTAAGTGGTTTAGTGAAACAATTCGTTCAGGTTTCCAAATTCACGTCGTATTTGAATAATATTTTCACAATCTATTTGTCAACCTAATTGTCAATATTTAATGTTTCGCGGGAAACCCTTTAAAATTTATTTATCGCTTAGATACACCCGATAATATGTCAAACTATACACGTAGACTTTTAGATAACTCTTATGTCTTAAGAATTTTTCTTTTTATCATAATTATGTTAAGAAATGTTAGCTTCATTTTTTTTATAGTAATTCATTTTGTTTAAAATTAAAACATAATTTCTATTAAGGCACAAATGCGATTTAAAATTTATGAGATATGAGATTTTGCTAAGTAATTATTTACTAACATATCCATATTCAGATGTATACATCTAGCCTATTCTAAAACTTTTATTGTTTTCTAAATTGTTTCTTTTGCCTGCTTATTCCAATATTTGAGTTGTTAGGCTACTATCCTACTAATTCTGTAGCTTTATACATTATGTCAGATGTTGCCAACATATACTATTATTTTTATTAGTGTTACTGATTTGACCCGAATTTCATAGGTACTATTTGTGGCTATAACTACTTATCATAAGAAGGGCAATCTATATTTGACAATATATCATACATTAATAAAAAATACATTTCCTACATTTTTACATAATTACAATTGCAAATTTTTTGTTTATTAAATTGAATAAATTATTATTCAATTTGATATAAGTCCATTTACGTTGAATGCAAAAAGTACGTAATTGCTATTTCCTGTAGTAAGTATTAAGTTTCCAGATTTATTAAGTACTAGCGGTTCGTTCCGGCTTTGCACGGGTAGACATTACTCTTCGGAGCGTATACGATGAAATACATTTTAGGGCAATTTTTTTACACTTTTGGTTAGTTTTAATAAGAAATTCTAAAGATTTCTATAGTAATCTAGTACTAAATATAGCCTATGTTACTCAGTGATAATGTAGCTTTCTAATGAAAAAAGAATGATTAAAATCAGTTTATTACTTTTTGAGTTTATTCGTTACATACAAAAATACAAATCTTTCCTCTTTATAATATTAGTGTAGATAAGTAAGATATATATAGATATGCCTTACTTATACTTAATAAAGCTGGAAGCTTCTACATAGGTAGAAGTATAACTAGGATAACTTGTTCAAATCTCGAAAAAAACTACTACCTAACCAAAACCTTAAAATGTCTTTCGCAAGCTTGACATTCTCGCATCAACTAAGTGGTATAATATATGTTGTCTGACTAGCTAACCAATCACGTGTAATTCATTCTTGAATATCTCTAAATACATTATAACACAATACAAAGTGTAAAGGGCGAGCTATTCAAATCATAAAAACAACATTGCACAATTTTTACAAATCGCTACTCTCGTGATATTTATAAGAGCAGAGTGCTCAAAACACTGATATCGCTATCAATATTTATATCTTTTGTAAGCAATTGATTGTTGTGAGGCCTTTTGTGCCTGACTATTCTTAAACAAATCAGATTCAGACCAAAGATAATGTCTTTCATGATAAATTGCAGTAAAATTTTAATGCATAATAAAATCTAAGATATCGTAATTACTTTTATCTATTATTACAATAAGTATAGTATCCATTATCTGTAGAAATGTTATTGAACTTATTAATATATGCACATTAATGATGAATGATATTCAAATAAATTTAAATGTTTTATATATTATTTCAGTATTATACTACAAAGAATACATAATATGATTGTGTATGGTTAGTAAATGTTACGAATGTTAGAATCAACAGAACGGAGAAACGTGGAGCACAGAATAATTCATTATGAAATAGCGTTCTCCAATTTTAGTAGTGCCTAATCGTAACGTGACAGTGATGATAAACTTACAATATTGGGAAATTATTATTTATAATCCTGAATAGGTGCTCGTATCATTATTCATTTCACATTATCACTTAAAAGATATTATGAACTGAAATTAATAGTAGATAATTAGATATTGCTTAAGTACTTATTTATTGAAATAAGTCACGTGGATTTATAGAATAAAACAAGGAGATAAAACATCTTACGGGTGTAAGATAAGAAAACTACACGAAGGCCCTGTTGAAATGTCTTGTGGGAAATTATATATAAAGTTATTATTATACTTAGTATATTCTAATATTAAGCTATACATACTTTGTCGAAATAATTACATGGAGATGCGAGCAGACTCGGCTATTGTTCGCGCTTAAGTCTAATATACTCCCACAAGTGCCAAGCAATCTTTTAAACACAATGTAGAGGTTTCTCACGTTTCACGGCGACTGCTGTGACTCTATCCTCATTTAAATAACATCTTAAATAAAGATATATTGTCGAATCACATTTCTATAGGTGCACATTGAAAGTGCTTCAATTTAAATGGCCACATTATTATTTGTTATTTCTTTTAACAATATTTTGATGACAGGATTACCATTTTCTATAGTCTTCAAATGTCAGCCTGTTATCACAGGTGTCATCGTCATACTTAATTTCACAAAACTACAATATTTTGACAATTAAACCAATACAATTAAATTAGATAAGAAATCGGAAGAAACGGACTTCTTAGATTGTGAAAACGTTAATAAAGGGCCAATTTCCGACGAATTCAAATTTCTTCTAGTACAATCACAGCTCTGCCAATTGAAAAGGATGCGCATTCAAAAGGAGTATCAATAGAATCGTCGCGAATAATGGAATCGTATTTAATTAGAAAAAAAGAAAATATTAAGAATTATGTTGACAGTAAAATGAGACTATTTAGTTCTTAAGTATATAATTAAAATTATATAATAAATATCAAATATAAAGTGAAGAATCGTACTTGCATAACGTCAAAATGACAAATCGAAACTAGATTATACTAAATACCATTAAATGTAGGTTAGTGTTAAGGTAGTAAGCCAACGGACTCTTGCACCAAGTGATTGACCAAGACCAAGTGATGATTTTTCGTTGGAGTCACAGTCTCTTGTATTCACACAACATTGAATGTTTCTGATTAGTTAGCCAATTACTAGGATTCTATGCAACGGGGCGTATTATGATGGAATGGTTTCCATATATATGGCCGAGTATATTAGTGCCACCAAATTATTCCCAGAATCTATGATACTAATCTATAAGTGCTCCTTTCATTTTAATAGTTCCATCTCAGGCCCTAACGATTCAAATACGAGTTTAAATCCACACTTTTGGTAAGCCTAGAAATAGCATTTAGAGGTTAGCTATGACTAGAACATAGTCTAACAATTCTACGGTATAAATAGGCGCTTTGTCGTGCAAAAAAAAAATTTTAGGAACTTCATGTTTGTATTAATAATTTTACAAGGTCCAAATCACGTTTTCATGCAACTGACTTGTTTACACATAGTCCTAAGCAGTTGCTCTGAATGGCAAATTTAAGAGATCTCCGACTCTCGCTGCATAAATCCTACTCGAAATATTTGCACTAACATACTTAGATCACCATGTAAGTTTTGGTCTTCCTTTTCTTTTTCTTTTTAATGAGCTTTAGTACAATATTGGTAACATGGTCTTTTCTTCTTCTCTGAATATTCCCAAATTACCGTAGCGTAGTTTCACGGAGCGTTTCGTGTATAGAACCGATAAGGCCTGTATTACAGAATAATACTCAGACTTAATATCTGCTTGAGTACAGTTAAAAAATGATGGCGCTATGTGGGTTCTTTCCACATATACTCAAGTAGAGATTTGAGTTTGGGATTGATATTAGAATACGATCGATTCGACGATTAAAACTACCACAATCTTAATCGTTACTTATTAGATTGAACATTGATAACACCACTAGATCAATGTTGCATCTTCATCTCGTATTTGCTTGTGATATTTATTTATATTCAAAAATTAATAACCTTATAAGATAATCTATGAAGTTCAATTTAAAAAGTTTCGTAAAGTTTAGTAATTTATTATCATCTGATTCGACAGTCCTACAGTGGTGGGTCCCACAAATTCTTTGATAAATCTTTTTTAGTAATAATAAATAGAATCTTTTGACAGAAATAAATACATTGTTTTTGAATAAAGCTTCAGAATCCTCCAAAATATGTGTAACTGCTAGTAGCATGAGATCTGATTCCTATTTAAATAGCTGAAATATGTAAGTATATGTAACAAAAACTTATGATTGTATTCATAAGTTAAAATAGCATATGTAAAAATAAACGCATACATTACAAATTTTTAATATTTAGTGCTATTATTTTATATTTCAGGAGATCAATCTCTTCTGATAGACAATCAGGCAGTCTGATTATTTGTATACCTTAATAAACTTTGCTGATTTACGAGTGTTTACTGTTCTTTTGTCTAACCTAACGATGTTTTACTGCAACTCCTTATACTGCACTACGCTTAAACTAACCCTGGTTGGTATGTATACATACTGATTTTTAACGTTTGACACGATTATTAGTGAATGAAACAGATCATACAGAAAGCACGTGACAGAAATCGTAAAGACAATGTAAAATGATACTATCGGAGCGAGAATGTCTTCACTCACTCACTCACTATTGTTATGCGACTAATTAAAATTACACTAAGTGCCCAAATTTAGTCTAGTTCATTGAGAAAAACAAGTGTGATTAAATGAAAGTATTCAACTACATGATACCACATTTTGATATTCGGATCCTGAGTTACCCAAAGTTAATCCTGATTAACATCCAATTCTTTGTTGACTTGCCTCACGATGTAGTAAACTCATTTGTTTTAGTTTAACCGCGAGACTTCGAAGCCTTTGCACAACGTATGAACCGAGCAGTTTATCAATGTCATATAATGCTGATTCTGCGCAAATTTATGTACAAGAAAAATTTTCTACTGGATTGTATAAGAAGTATTGTTATATCACTAGAAAAGTGCATAGCTATTGTGACAATATAGATCGTTCGTGTGCAGTCTATCGTTAAATGTGACAGTGTCAGTATTTCAAGGTTGACTTTATAACAAAGGATCATAAATAAACATTTGTATTCAAATGCTTAGTAATAAAATTCGTAATAAATTCCTCATGTTTACGTAAAAACATTTTTATTGGAAATATATAAACAATAGGTACATTTACAATAGATACATATGTTGGGAATGTTGTTCAATTGTTTATTGATATCGAAGGAAACATCTACGTATCTAAATAGCAATAAATAGACAAAATAATGAAGATATTACAACGCATATATTGACAATTTTACATTGTAGGACTTTATTGATGAAAAGTAATATTTTTGAGGAATTGAGGGTGAAAATTTGTGCAATTATCTAAGAAAATATTTCACGATCACGGTACTGAAAATAAAATTATTATCGTCATTTATAGATAAAAAATTTGCAGCATTTGCTGTACATTTGTATAGAAATGATTAATATGCATGCAACATGATTGCAGTGAATAAATATAAATTACAAATTACACATGACCTTAATATAGGTATAGGTATAAAATATCTTACACGTTTTTATCTTAAAAAATCTATTCTGTCGAAGACGTGGCTTTCGTAATTCTTATAGTATCACACTTGTATATTAAGAAAATTTATATTATGTTGCTAATTTTCTTTTTTGATTAAATATTTTGTATGTTATATATAAAACATTTGAACTGCATTTGTATATATCTCAAAAATATTAATGATATAAAAATACAGCCTGCATATTTATCTAATAGAAATATTTTTACTGTTAGACAACAGATGGAGTACATTTTGGAGTAATTTGTGAAAAATGATTGTGAAATAAGATATATCGCATAAAAACATTTTCATTAAAATATAATCAAGACGAGACCATATGTTTCGTATCGTCAAAAAGCATCACCTTACTCCCATTTGACCACATATATAATAAATCTATACAACATACGACGTCTCTGAGGTTTGTTCCAGCCTGCAAAAAATACACAAAGTATTATCGCTGACAATATATTTTTACTGTGAGTCTTGTACCCGCTAACTCGGAAAAAAATGAATAAGCAATAGACATAGTTTAAAAAATACGGACTCAATATTTTAAATACGAGTATTATTATTTAGAAATAAAACTCGTGAAGTACTTAATACAATCAATAAGATTAAATACAAATAATTTATATCCTTTTACTTCGAACATATTCATTCATTTGTTGTCAATTTCACTCTGCCTTCAAAGACCGATGCTTGCTAATTGCAATATCATAAACCAACAAACGTCTAACATTTATCATAAGGCACTCCACAAATGTGTTTAAAAAAAGCCAGTAGAACAGACTTATGATATATTATAATTGTATTTTGACACGTTGAATAGCTGGAATGTTTCACAGTTCGCAAGTTGAAGGGTCGGCTGTGGTGTGGTGTTAGTCGAAGAAGAATTTCGGGCAAGGCCGCGGTGATCGATGCCTGTGACTGGTTGCGCAAACGCACGCAACCGCCACCACGTCACTGACTCCCTCTGTTTACTTTTTATACATTAACATATACGGCGACCTTCTATGTTTGAACACGGGCCACTTTTTGAGCAGTTTGCGCGACAATTTGCAAATCAAACAGTTTGTTAAACTTCATTATTGAGCCTCGTTTAGAATTACACTGGCTTACGTCAGAAGATACTTATATGTTTGAACTACGTCATTAACTTTAAGATAAAGCATAATCCACGCGAACATTCTCGAGATCCCAACCCACAAGTCTGGTTTTGTTTCCGATTCCTTCACAACGTTCGCAATTCGCCAATGGTTATTCCAATGCTTGCTTCTAAACATTAGGTACATTGGTTAAAAATAGATTATAATTCAAGAATCTTGTACGAATGCTGTTTTTTTAATCCGTTACTAAAGATAATAATTTATCATATTATGATAATAATATATTGATATATTTTATATATGTGTGTGTATATTTATATCTGTGAATGTATGTATTATTTATGTTTATCTACTTATTTCATTCGTGATCCTTTCCGTGTAATGTAGTTGTTGTTGTTTTATTTATATTTATATCCTTTTCAGAAATTTGTACTGCCTTATTACTTAACTTTTCTGCACGCTGTATTAGTTGTCTGGGAGAGAATGCCCTTGGCATTAAGTGTAATTTTTTTATGTTGTACAAAAGTGTTAATAAATAATATTGAACTACCGCTTTAAATATCAATACATTTATATAATGTTAGATTCCGACTTGAGTAATTTAGGAGTAGAGGCCATTGACAGCATCGTGTAGTCGAATCAAAGTCGAACTACACAGACAGTGTAGTCGTGACAAAACAAATAGTACATGGCCCCGATTGAAGATCCATTAGTATAATGAGTAATTACCTACAGGCGGGACGGTAGCGATTGTGCGAATACCACTCCTGCCTAGCGGCTCCTTGAAGGCCGTTTTGCAATTAAATTGTGACCCTTTTTGTTATATATATAGTTATAGTTTTACTAACATAGTCCGTGTTAATAAGATTTGCCGACTGTAAATAATTAACTAAATACATCCGGCCATTTTTAGTATTTTCTGGATAAATCCTTTTGGTAGACTTTGGTGCACAACTTTACAGTGGTAAACACATACGTTGGGATATTTTTAAAACATTAAATAAGATAGTGCTCATTAATTTAAAAAAATGCAATTCTAGCTTTTATATATATATTTTTTGGAAATGACTCCAGGTGTCGTCACCACAGCACATATACTTGGTGCGGACACCGAGGGCACGAGTCTACCCTAACAATGTTAAAGCGATTAGGGTCTCAACTACGCTGGCCAAGTGCGGATTGGTTGGCTATTGGAAAGAAACTACATAAATATTATTAGTCTCTAAATAAAATGTAACCATGAATTAGGTATTAAGTCTTTAACCACGAGAATTATTAACATTCGTCTTACATATTTTGTGAATCTATCTATCTTATGTAGATATCGTCATAAGTACGTAAATCAGAAACGGAAAGGCGTCGGTATATATATATATATATAATATATATATATATATATATATATATATATGTATATACTTATGTATATATATATATATATTTATTTATTTATTTATTTGACACACAAAACAGAATACAATCGATTATTGAATACATATTGTAGACCAGATTGTATTCCTAGGTATGTGTGTACAACATGAACGACACATAACTAGAGTAGTACACATATATGGTAATATAAAACTTAAATTTACTTTACTTACTTATAATTACTTTAATATAAAACATAAACATTCAATATATTAATCACGTATAACACAATATGTTCATCACGCTCTGTTTAAATTTTGTGAGACTTTGACCAAATATGTCTATTGTCTCGTGATGATTCTCGTTGAATATATATATATATATATATATATATATATATTACGAAGGAGGCTGTACCGGCACCTCGACAATTTTTTTTAAAAAGTATTGTACCAGACATTTTTAAAAGGCGAGAAGTAAAGGGTAAGAGGAAATAATCTTTTAGTACAAATATTTACTTAATAAAACACCTATCTATTTAGTAACATTACAGATACTTATACGTTTTATCATCACAACTCATTTTCATTCCCAAAAAGCCTATAGGGCGTTAAGGCATCTGGAAGTCGTTACAGAATCACGTCTTCCCACACCCTGTCACCCCTTCTAATTATCTAATCGAAAATTTACCTTATGGTTTAGAAAATAATGGCTTCGCTAACGGTTTTCGCCTATTGGAGTATCATTTCCTCTAACGTGAATTGGGAGCACCTGGGGTTCGCAACTACTGAATTCTCGAGCGCATAGTATATCAGAACTCTCCTTTTCTCAATTACCACATGATCCACTTGAAGCATGCACGACCTGTCATTGTATGCCGCCACATGCCTTTATGATAAACACAAAAAATATAATTTTTTAAGTACTTCAAAGCCTTACAGCTATATATATGTAAAATTATGTATACTATTATAATTACTAATAGTATCTCAATACAACATTTATAAGCAGCTACTTTTGGAGTCGCTGACAGATTTCGACTTTTTCCCTCTGGATAGGAGAGGCTGGTTAGTCAAACTGAATCGGAAGGAGGAAAGAAGTCGTCACTCTATCGCTGTTGGTATAAGGAAATTACACCGATTGCCCGAATTTTAACGCCTCAGTTTTAACGATCTGGTGCGATAACAATCTTTTGTTTGGTAACATTATTGTATATATCTTAATATATACAAAACGCAGCTACCTATGCTGTAAAATTACAAAGGTTTCACAAGAAGAATGGTGCTTACGTTATTTCGAGCTCATTATCTAAAGTCACATTAGATTGCACCACATAAATTACTCCTCTCTTGACCAAATGAATATAAGGAACTGTTTATTCAAAGTTTTATACACAAGCGTAGCGTTACACAGCGCGACGAATGTATTCATTTATTAACCTTCCTCGCCTTTCATTGCGCTCATTAACTTAAATGACAGGGTAAACTTAATTTAAAAAAAACGCTATTGTTAGTACTATGAAAGATTTTCTCACAATTACCTTTTAAGTGAACGCGGACAAATAATTGGCGCTCCAGTTGAAACTATTTATTATACGTTGCAGAATATTCGATACGTATTCGTTACGCAGCGCATAGTCAGTTCAATATACGTAATAATTTTGAGCTGATATAACAATAAGTTGTCAATTACTATGATGGTTCTTTATTGGAAAATAATATGGAAGATTGGTAAATGTACTAGTACTTTACTAGTAGATTCAATGTTACAAAAAATGATGTATTCTATAAACTCGATTCTTTGAAACAACATCACATAATGGTGTAAAAAATCCAAATTATCTGTACACAATATTTAAGACAGGGTTAAAAGTTATATCGAACCGTGGAAAACATTTTGCTGTCTGTTTTTCTCACAAACATTTTCCGGAAGAAAAACAAACATAAAAACGAATCAAAAATTGTTATAAGATGAGTGCACATATTCACAGATACTGTTTGTAGTACACAGTTGTGAGGTATTTGATTTTTATGTATACATAATCTTAACTATTATTTATTATTTTGTTTTAGATAGAACCCAGCGAAGCAGTGAAATTGATAGATTAAAGTGGTTATCAAGTGTACTATAATGTGAGCGTAGAAGCGCTAAGTCTGTGACATGAATTCAAAGCGGGGCTCTCTGTGAATCACGTGGAAATGAAAAGAGAAAAGTACAAGAACTCAGAACTCGGGTAAGTTGGATATACATACAATCTTTTATAGTTTCATGAGTATTATTTTAATATGTATTTGGGACTCTGTTAAACAAACTCAACCTAGTTAATATTGGGCAGTATTTATACATTTCACTTCTTTAAAAATAAACCGTTTCTCAATACGAAATTACCAGTTTCAAGTCTCACAACAACAATTTAAAGAAAATTGGCTACATTAAAATATCTTGCTTTTGCGCATCAAGCAAAATATGTACCAAGTACTTTTTGATGCGCACGATGTCTCTTACATAAATCACGACAAATTCAAAAATATACGGAATTAATTGGTTCACATTATTTATAGAAATCAGTAAAAACAAGTAAGCAGATTTCATTATGAGATGGGTCACTAGACAAATGTATGTTAACAAGATGATAGGTCAGAACACAATTATGTATAGTAATTATATGAAAACGGAAAACTGTAATTACAACAATTATGCACACATATACTATTTTTACTTACGTTATATTACATTTGAAGCTATAAATGTTGCGTAAAATTTTGCTTACCTGTGTTATGCGGTATTTCATTTACATTTAAACTGAAAGTTCTTTATATTGTACATATTAACATAATTTGCAATTTGGTTGTTATCCATTACTAGGTTCTTTGACTCCGCATTTATAAAACAGCGCAACCCCACAGCAACGAACAGCAAATTTCGCTTTGAAACCTTGAATACAGCCTTCATAGCTCTTCTGGCTTTAAGCAAACGTATGATGAAGCAAACGCATCTGTTCCAATTGTACGATGAACCGTATCTTATACCTATTTTACATTTTCTTCTGCGAGTGCAAAAACTCACTACCCAAGAAATCCTATCGGATCTTTACTATGTAGTAGAATGAACCAGACTAATATCACACTATTATCTCAAATTGTAAATATTACTTAGGCTCAATTTATTAAAAATGCAAACTATAGCATGTATAATAAATACATGACTATAGCATGTATATAAATAAAAAATGTACAATATGTTCAACAGATACACAATTAATACAGTACTGTTATGTTTAATTTAATAAGAACAAAAAGCCTGTAGATTTATGATTACAAAATACTTACATTGATTTTAGCAATTTGTTTACCAAATACATTGAGTTATGATTTAGTTTATAAAACAATTGCACTATAATACCATGTTGCCTGAATGACCTTTGTTACCATTTTCAAGTGACAGTGACAGATATACGTCGTAAATATAACAAATCACCGTGAAATTGATTGCAACAAACGCTGGGGGACACTATTTAATAATCACAAAATATTGAGAGCAAGAAAAAAATATCACAAACCAATTTGTTTTATTTCTTCTAGATGAATCCCATGAAAAAATAAAAACCGCATTATAGCCACATTTAAGCAATGTCTACTGAAGATTATTTTGTTATTATCAACATAACTATGGATGGATGAATAAAGCCTAATTTACGGCAGACTCGTGCAGGAGCACGAGCCAGGAGCCGAAGTCCAGGAGGGTGGAATCGTAATTGAGCTATATGATGATGATTAACTTAATTTATTCTTTATATAATATATATAATAAGCCTATGTATATGTAATATATCAGTCCATATGTTAAAAAGTTATTTGATCAACTCATTACTTCAGTCATTTAAGTGATACCGAATGCTTGTACAATGTATTAAAATACTATTTTGTCACTATATACAGGCCAATTAATTGACTTTACGAGTATATTTAATGTAAGTCTCGTGATAGGAGATACTTTGATACATCAGGCATGCTCTACATCTCACTTGATAGATAAATAACAGTAAAATGGTACCTCGCCTGAATTCTTCGATTAAGAAATAGTGTATCTTAAATCTAATAGTCGAAAAGTACGCTAGTCACCATCCTTACCACATGGTGGGCACAATTATTATACCGTAGTTGTAGAATAAAACACGGTTAAGTTACATTATACTAAAAATAACTTAACTTATGTAGTTTTTGTTACAGTTATGTCCTATAGCAATAATATAATCAATTCACTGAACTAACAATAATTATAAACCAAGTGAGTTACCATCAATCATAATTCATACATATAACAAAAAAACTGATACACTGCTTGCTATTAAAATGATGTGTAATTTATCATACCATTTATAATAATGATATAATTATAATGAGCTCACAAAAAGTTCATTAACAAAAAAGAATATAACCACTTATTATTCACCCTTCTTGAGCAAGGCCTATGCGCAGCAATAGAAGTAATGTACATAAGTCACATTACTCACACTGCTGAGCACTGTGATCAAGTTTAATATTGAGTTACGACGCTGAATACTTAGCAAACTATGTTACCGTCTTATATGTAATTATATATTTTGTTCTATATTATATATCTTATATATTTTGTTCTCAATACTTCGACTTCGTAGGGACAGATATAAGCTATAACGTGACGTGAAACTAACAATAAATACTCTGAATATAAATAACAAAGCAAAACAGCTTTTGAAAAGAGCTACGTTTTACTCCCTATTATATCTACTACCTTCTTCTTATACTTCTCGATTAGAAGGGTAATGCCACCATAACCCTACTATTCCTCCAATTATTTCACCTTATCATCCAATTTAAAACCGGTCTATTATAAATTTTGCAACAAACAAATTCAAATTTCAACTTATTGCTTTAGTAACTCACAATATATCACCAGTCCGTGTGCCAATTCTCGGCGGTTGATTTGTGGATCCGATGATATAATTGCGGTCGTGGTAGGTTGTGGCTGGTGACGTAAAATCTAGTAAGCCTGTGTCTTAGTGAAAGTGTCAACAGACAAGCTCGGAACCCTGACACCGCACCGGAACGTTGCCACAACGTGCATTGGATAAAAATAAAAAAGCATGCTTCTGTAAGTGTGCTCACAGCTATTTTTATAGGTTATTGATAAGCGACCTATATACAAACGAACATATTTTAATATGATAAAAATCATTTAAATTTATTCACAGTTTAAAACATACTAGAATCGTTGAAGAACTAGCAAATTCAATGTTTTGGTCGATCGAAAACAAAAACACATACAATACCTACAATGTATTATTTGAATCTATTTGTTGATGATTAGACGATTAAAACCATAAAAGAATTTATTATGATATCCCTAGATACATTTTCCTTACAAAAAAATTATACAGATTTTTCTTGTTACAAAAACGTAGGGCTGTTGTGGTCAGATATATATTTCATTTATATCTATACTACTTCTTAATAATATCGCTTCAGTAATGATTTCAATATCATTATTGAAAATAATAATACGTTATATGCTCAATATAATTAAACATTTTTTATTTAGAGTATTAGGTATTTATTTTATTAATATTCAAAATACTTATTTTTAAACAAATAGAAGTTTGTTGCAATATTTTTACTAACCAAATATTAATGTAATAATACCGATGAAATTTGATATCTTCATGGCACTGTACTCTTGTGGCTTCGGTAAATTATTTCGCAATCAGAGTCCTTCCGATGGGCATTTGAAGAAAGTCCGCTTTCTACAAATTGCCCAACGACGAACGGGCTGTGGGTGGCAAGGTCGCGTTGGGTAATCCGTCTTTATTTTTCTTATACATTTTTATGCAGGTGATACAAGCCCTAGACTTGTTTCTTTTGTTTTTGTAAAATAAATCACAACCTAATATTATATAAATAGTGTTTATATAAGTGATATCGAACAAAATATAACGATTTGACTGCAACACTACTTACCACTATTGATCAACCAGTTTAGATTAGGTTTTTGATAAATTAGCAACTTAATATCTGTTAAGTTAACGTCTCGCTTACTAAAGTAATCTTTGGGAACAATATCTCAGCGAAGAGAGACTCTACGTTATATGCTTGGATATCTTGATCGGAAAGCAGTTGTACCCCATTACTGTATTCTGGTTTAATTTTAGACTGACTGTATTAAAGTTAGAAATGGCAGTGAAATTACTAGATGACTTTATATCGATTGTAACCACATATAGTTTGCTTGTTTGTAAATACAGAACTATAAAAAAAACTATATTGATATCCTTGTATTTTATTTATATAAATGTATGACAACAAAACTAAATTATCGACTTCAATGGGTCTCAAACCTTCACTTTGGTTTAAGGCGCTAATGTCAAGAGCTATCGGTACAAATTGAATCATTATTTTTGTGGCGGGAGCCCATTTATCGGGAGGCGCGTATAATATCATGCGATTACCAATAGAAGCGAAACAACAATGCAAAAAATGTCCACATAGTTGCACTTTCAAAAGAACAGCTAATAAACGGTAAGTTATGACAACAACCTATTAAATAGCCTTATATTTATCATATAACTGTTCAGTAAATAATGTACTAATCTAAACAATATAAAGGTTACTGGTTAATATTTCGTTAAAGAACAATAATAATGTTGTTGATTTCTTTTGATTAATAGTGAAGTACATAGTTTACTGAAAATCCTAACCTAACCTATAGTCTTCCGATTCTCTTAGCTCATTTTCTCTAAAAGGATTTGCTGATTTCCTTACAAGTGTAGTGTTTTTTATCCTTGTATGCTTATCCTTAATATTTCCAAGGTTCGTAAAATTTGATACCAAACCTTATATAAAACCTACGTTTTAAAATTGATTGTGTAAGCTATTATGCGGAAAAATAATAACCTATAATGTTACGGTAATGGTAATTGATCATGAATTATGAACGCACAGTGCATTTCCAGACACGGCCGTTTTGCCCACTGGCTGGAACCAGCTGACTCCAATGTCGCTAGACATAAACACAGCATTATAGTAAGTATTTATAATGGATTGAGATTTTTATGTTAGAATTTTTGAGACAGCTAAATAGAATACAAAAAGTTTGTATTAACCAATATTATACATTTTGAAATATGATAGTACGTATCCCAGCACTGCATATATTCTTTAATTAACATATACCTAGATTACATCAACTTCTACACATATCCTCCCCACTTTTGGGCATGGACATTTTTAGAAGAAATATCAACTACTTTATTCTGTTCAGAGGGTTGTAGTGTTTTGTTTTGAGTTTTCCGAGTCATCACACACACAAAACATGCATGTTTTTGCCAAAAGACACCGCCCTGCAGAATCGACCAACTGTAATTAACTTCCCTAACGACATCGAAGGGTCCCTTCCCGTGATATTAAATAGATGCGAAATGTCACCACATAAGTTTTAATACCACCACCACACGGATATAACTTTTTAATATCACATTTAACAGATATGGTAGCTACGGTAAGCTAACAACCTGCTGTAGACACTTCACCACTGCCGGCGATTGCAATAAAGGTATTAAAGCAAACGTACGTAAGCTGTAGATCTTCCTACCGAACCGGTAATTTACAACCAAATAGTCACGAACATCTAATTACATAACAGAATATACAAAAGTAACTAAAGAGCCTAAATCCCGGAACTAAATAATGCATAATTAGATATAGGCGTACTCACGCGCCCCGGAATTTCATGCATGTACCAGTGAGCGCATGGATAATCAGCGTAAAGTAGTCACGATTTGTAGTTAGGCGCCTATTTGCGTTTTTTTCTCGTTCAGAAGAGCAATCAAAAATAATAAATAACTTCAATGATTTATAGCATACACATATCTTACATATGTGATTAGTTTTAAATTACATTTATCACTTTATGACGCTTGCCTTTAAAATAACTAATTAGAACAAACTAATGGTTTTATGATTAAGCTAATTCCTATTCCAGCAGAGATTTTAGTTTTAGTTTGGATTTAAAATACAATGCTAAGTGATGCTATAGCTTGATCTCCCAATATTTTTTGTTTATTAGAACTGTTGAAATTTCATACTTCCGCCATAAATCAGTACCCCTGTGGCTTATTTCTAGTCGACGATTTAATACACTTTCGCTATGTCACTAATTAAGTGAAGGTCAGCATACAATCGGATGAAAACAATAAGCATTAATTCAAGCCTAGCCTTGAAATAATCAACCTCGACTTGCTCACGATTGGAGCGACTCCCGCACAGGAAGCAATCACGAAAGATCTTCGAGTCAAAGACATTAAAGCACACACATAATCAATGTAAGCCGTTAGTCTGCACGGCCCGAAGAATGAATAAGCATTACTGACGGAATAGTCATAAAACTGTTGTGTAACGCACTTGAATGAATTTACGTACTTACAGAAATTTCACGCTTGCTTGGCTGGAAGCTAGTATAGGTAATAAGTATTATTCACACCTTTGTTGGCAACTGTTTGCAAAAGATAAGAAGCTTGAATAATACAAAAATTTTCTTACCCAAAATTGCAATCGAAGATTAACTAAATCGAAATAATGATAATGACGAACAACCAATATATTGGTTGCCACCAAATATATTACGTATAATATATATAGTAAGTTTGTAGAGTCTGTGTATTATATATTTAATCTTCGCCTATACATAAAAATATAGTTATTACTTAGCATATGCCCGTAAACGAACATAATGGTTAAACCAAGCAGACTAAACTCTGAGTTGTGTTGGTTTTTATAAGCAAAAGTAAATTGAACCTTTACACACGCCGCCTTCTCCGACTGTTGCACCTTAAATCAAATCTCGTAGAAATATGTAAACTATCTTACTATACACAATGTTAGTTTCTTAACAAAACTAAAATTTCGCAATATGAAATCATCTTGCTTAAGCAATATAGATCAGTCGTGACTTCCTTTGCAAATTACGTTCCAAAACCATTTTATTTTATGAATTATAGTGTTACAGAGTTATTTTGTCTAAACCGACTGAATATTTCGGAATTTACTTAACATATAATATTTGCTAACATTTAAAATATTTATATAACACCTAGTCTCCATAATTATATCATATAATTATTTATATATTACTTTTTAAAAGTTAAAGCGGCAACATGTAATGTATGATTGTTTATTAAGTATATTCAAGATTTTTTTATTACACGCTTATGACTCAGTCAGATGCTGTTTTATGAAATTGCTGCTGTGATAGTGAGTTATGTAACAGGGATAATTCGCAAAGAAAGCGCATAATACTGCCTCTATGGTTGGCACACGCAAAATCGTCATTATAGCCCTGACTGAGAGACCGAATGAGAAAAATACACCTTCATATTTTCATCTCACAACACATTTTTCACTTACTGCATTGTATCAAATTTTCCGCATGAAGTTTATTATTATTAAAATTAAACACTTATATGCCAATAATTTCAAATAAATTCAAAACTATTTTAATTTAAATTGTTTACAAGGATTTGCAGTTGTTGAATCCGTCACAATTATTACAAAGTCTTACACATATCTTAACTAATTAAACGTAGGGTAAGTTAGAGAGAGAGGTAAGACATTCGCTATAAAATTGAAGTGCAAAATTCCACCCAAGCAAACATAGTAACATACAGAAACACATACAAAGAAATAAATACGTTGCAAGTTAAATAAAACTTTATAAATAATATAAACAGTTATAAGGTTTTGTAATATAAAACTCTTTTATGCACAAAGGTAATAAACTATGAAAATGCGCCAAAATGTGTATGTATCGTATGTACATACATGTCCACATAAGTGGTTTTGGATGTAATGTGCAACTTAACATCGCGTTAGTAGGAGTTAAAAATCTACTACTTTATAAATAATATAAACAGTTATAAGGTTTTGTAATATAAAACTCTTTTATGCACAAAGGTAATAAACTATAAAAATGCGCCAAAACGTGTATGTATCGTATGTACATACATGTCCACGTAAGTGATTTTGGATGTAATGTGCAACTTAACATCGCGTTAATAGGAGTTAAAAATCTACTACTTATTTTGTAGAATGAATTTTAATGGGATTAATTATAAACCTAACATGTAGTTAAATATATTCACATATACTTAATTAAGAGTGTGTATCGTATACTTAAATAAGAGTAAATGCATTTAAATTTAATAAATCATAACATTTTTATTGTTTGAAATCAGACTATTTTGCTGCACTAGCAACACTGCGATTGAGATAATACTTTTCGCATCATTAGCTTATATTAAAAAACAACATAGAATATTTTCTTGTGACATCTATTGTAATTACTTTTTTTTATCTTACCCGATGTATTAGAATACCATTTGATTGCATAAATCCTATTTCTAATTAGTTTAATAGAGATGCGTTCGAAGTGCGTTAGCCTTGAGCACTGTAGCGCTATTCGGCGTAGTGCGTCATTTATGACACAGTTTAAGTTGCTTCAAAATACACTCGCGGGCTGTATCTATGCAATATTTTTTGAGGAAACCACATTATAATTATGATAATATGAATGTACAAATCTAATTTCTTTGAGCTATTTGATAATAAGAAGGCTAGATCACACCTAAAACAATTTATCATATCATTTAGTCTAACCATTCAGGGAACAAATGCAGAATAAATTGAGTGGATTTTGTAAGTATTGAAACAATTGTACGACCCCCACAAAAACCACAGTTTACGTCGGCAACTTATCACATAAGATAAGTCACAATACCCAGTAAGTTCGCTGCCATATGTTTCACTCAAAGCAATACAAAAATCCAAGCAATGCTACTTCTATTGGAGACGACCCCTGAGCCCGTACTCTTAAAATGGAACACACCATATATCGTCGTTTCTTTGCTTTACAACCACGATATATCGAATTAACGTACTCAGATTACAGAGGTTGGGCCTGTACTCTTGGGACTGTATTCCGGAATGAGGCTCAAACTCGAGTACAAGTAAAAAAGGGATGGTGCTATTTAACCCACATAGTGTTATCTCTTTCTAACGGACTTGAAGCAGGAATTTATATTTGAGTCCCTTTCTGTAATACGGGCCATAAAATCTATCCAAATAAATAAAATTGGAGTGTGTTTGTAATATTAAAATAAAAAAATTATATACAGTACACATACCAAAATACATATTTTTAAAATTTGTGTCTGTCTGTTTGTTCCGGCTAATCTCTGGAACGGCTAGACCGATTTGGACGGGACTTTCACTGGCAGATAGCTTATGTAATAAGGAAAATTATAGGCTACCTTTATTTAAAAAAATCTTAAAACAAAAAAAATAAATATTCACCCCACACTGATACGGTATATCATATATTTATGTAAATATGTTTGTTATGTATTTTAATAATAAATAAATTGCTTGTTAATAATTTATATTTAACATAAAATTCTACTTTGTTCTTGTCAATAAACATTTTTTTTTCTAATTATATATTAATAATTTATATTAATTACTTATTTGAGCGTCTTATCTCAAATGTCCTGACTTTTTAGAAGTTTACTTATGAAAATTTCTGTAACAATCATAATGTCGTTCTGTAAATATGTATTAAATATATTTTTCCAGTTTATTTACAATTCATAAAGTATTTTTTTAAAGTGGTTAAAATTCTTAGTGTTCTTTTTTCCTATATTTAATTTGGTTTAATTTTACTATTACCAGGTAAACAATTAGAATAGTATTTAGCACACTCTCCCACAAGTGCTTATTCGTCAATGGAAATACTTAAACCGGCAATCTATTTCACTCATCCGTTTCGTCGTATAACAAAAGTAACAAGCTTAATCAATTTATCAGCAACACACCAACGTGGACCCAAATAAACATTAGCAACCTTAAATAATATCAATATCACCTTCAAAATTTAATTCAATAATAAGATCATATAAGCATATAAAAGATTTTTTTTTCTAATATTTTGATAAACATACAGATTCACCTGTCGGTGGACACTGCTAAGTCAAAAGCCACCACAGTCAATGAAAATGCTGGCACTCAGTAACCTCTCAACGCAGCCTCCGTGGGAGAAACTCTGACTTGCGCAATGCATTCCGCTCAACACATACGATTGTCACTTACACTTTCTTTGTGAACACAAACTATGACAAATGTGTAGACAATATTGCAAGAATCGACTAGTCTGATTAACATTTTTCTTCATATACAGTAAGCAAATTCGGATTATGATTAAAACAGTATAATGAAACCATATATGACATATTATACTTATAAGTACCTAGTTTATTATGCCAAATAATATTTAATTTTTTTTTGAAACATATAGTCTGTGATATAAAGTTCGTTTTTGCATACATAGTTCCATACCCAGTTCTTGTATAAAGTTGTACTACACTTATTTTACATTTTTTACTAACATAAAACAGCATTTTATTCGATTAACCATTTACGTACTTATTGATAGAAAATTAACTTGCAAGATCATTCTTAGATTAGCGAATACATATTTTGTCGTGTTCCTTGTTCTCGTAGTTCCTTCATTAAGGTATTGTTTCCGATTTTCCACTTTTTCAGACGTGTTATTACGATTAACGGTGTAGCTCTTATACGACATTGATGAGAAATAAATTCGTCATTAAACAGACCCGGACAAAAGCAAGAATTTAAGCGATTTATTCATTTGTTAATGAAGTTAAATTTGTTTGGTTTATTGATTATTCCACTTAAAGTAAATAATAAAACGAATGATTATATTAACACCTTCGAATATAATTGAGGGAAGGTTAAAAGGCCATATTAGAAATGATTTTACGCATAAAATATACATAACGACTGATTTTATTTGGAAATCATTGATTTGCATGTCATGGCAATAATCGAACATATTGATATCTTTCATGTATATCTTTTCTTGTTCCAAGTTCGTAATGATGTCAATATGATTTGGTGATACAAGCGTTTTTATGCAGTGGCAAGTTGGAAAGGTCAGACATTACAATCAAATAGTATACCGTTGCTAATCTTCTGTGTAAGCTATTACACAAGTGTGTGATTTTGTTATCAATCGTTTACCGTTAATGCATGCATCTTTGCAATGCTACCTTTTACTAAACAATCTCATGAATATTCAATGTTTCAGTTGAACGTTCAACACCTTTAGTCGTAAAATTATATAATTTCCATAATTAATCGTTATAGCTAACATTTTTTGAATATTCTTAACGTTAATCGCTTACGAAGTGTCAGGATTTAAGTTATGGCAAACAGCACAAGATTAATACATGAAATATTCTGTGCTACATATTTTCTTAATACATTGCAAATTGGATAGCTATCCCTTCCTGTACATACTTTACTATTTATAGGATCAACGCAAAACCTAAAACAAATAATACAATGGAATAAAATTAACGTTATTGAATTAGTACGAGTATATACGCCTCTGATAGAAACCAATAGCTTGCTTACTACTCTCACATAAGTGGCAACTCGTGTTGTACGCGACGTCATTGTTCGTGGACAACACTAGTGCTGCATGGCTGACTTTCGATAGACACAATTTTCATTGCTATTTGTCAAACTCCACCTAACTTTATAACACTTTTGTTACGATACTAATTCACTAACATACATTTACTAGCGTCGCGTCGCGTCGGGTCGCGTCGGTCTGTATAAGGTGATTATCAATTCTTAACTACACATATTGATTCTCCTTTACTGTACATAATATCCATTCATTTATAACAGATTTTATTATATTTACATGTTTATTATGAATATTTAAACAATATTACATTCAATTACTGAATTTAAAAAAAAAAATTTTTTTTTTGAAAGATTATCTTGCTAGTGTAGTTTATAAAAAATCTACCTTACTGCATTAATTTTTAACTTTAAAATGACACAACACAATTAACGATCATTTCAGTTCATTCATTTAATACAATTTTAAGATATAGTAGTACTATAAAATATATATAATCAGTTGACAAATACAGTCAAATATCGGATGCAAAAGTTGGTCCATCATGAAAAATGTTAATAGCTAATTAGAGAAAAACATTTATGAAACAATCATCCCTGCCTAATAGTGAACTTATGTTTTATATAAACAATAAACAGAATAAACCTAACAATACCTAATAGCATTTTACTTAGAATGATAGAAATCTTGAATGAAGCCAAAAAAAATATGGTTTCTTTATCGATTCTAATGTAATATTAATATAACTTATTTTGAAATACTTTTCATACTAAATATATAAATTTTTTCTAATCTCTAATCATGAAACATAATCTAAAATGATAATTTGCATGTCTCTCCTAAAATTAACTATTTATCGATAAAAAATATTACAGCTTAGCTGCCTTATCCCCACACTAGCCGCTAGTCGCGTCTGTGAGCACACAATGGGTATTACCTTATAGCTTTATGGAACTCAATAATTCACAGACAGCCTGTCCGCAAAATGGAAACAAATGGACTGATAACCAAACAATACGCCATAACAAGATCGCAAACAGTCAAAAGCTTCGACAAGATTAAGTAAGCCTATTCTTCTCCATAAGTCTGTAGGACTAAAGACCCATCGGAAATTTGTAAAATGACCTTTTTAAATGCTGTTTAGGTAAACTTCAAGAAAATTAATGACTATATAAAACTTGAGTCCAGTCGTAACTTACTTACATTAGCGACCTCATATTGACTTATAGGGCGAAATCAAAGCCAAATCTTTTCTTGCATATATTAATTAATTATGTTCCATATCATTACAAGTATATGTAAGATAACCATCAGCTAGTGCAAATATTCTAGACAAAAATTATATGTCTTTTAAAATATTACACCCAAAGCAATCCCGTGCATCCAAATAATCTAATATTGTTTTTTATGTTTATATGTTTTTCTCCATTAATTTAAGAAAACACAATGGTTTTAAAAGTAGATCACGAAAGCCTGTTAAATCCGGATATACAGTGTGTCCCTGGATAAAGTGCAATCCCGAAAGGGGATGAAACTAGACCATGAATCATTGACTAGAAAAATATAAAAAAAAATTATAAAATAGAATAGCGTTCGTTACGTTTGGACTGTTCCTGTTCTGTGGTGCTGTATCTAATGTCTACAACCCAATCAGTCTGGCCAAACATCTATGCATAAAACAATGTGAGCATTTTTCTTTGGGTAGAGTTCCACCATGTATTTTGACAGGTCGTGGAGCACGCACCTGGGCAGAAAGAATGGGGTTGGAGATTGTAGATCAAAGGAAAATGATATCAGCCCGTGCATTTCGTAATTATAAACACAGTAAAAGAAAATTAAAGAGCTATTCTCTGCAAAATAATATCAAATTTAGTCCATTAGACACAGTAGGAGCTATTTGTGTTGATTCAAATGGAATTGTGGCTGCAGGGGCTAGTTCTGGAGGGGTACCTTTAAAGCATGAAGGTAGAGTCGGTCAAGCAGCATCATTTGGCAGTGGAGTAGGGCACCGAATAGGACGGAAACAATGGAAAAAACGGTCTCTACCTGCACGGTAACACGATTAGGCTCCACTTTAAAAGGTCATAGATAGCGTGTTTTTTTAGTTAGAACATTGTGTTTTTTTTTATTTGGAAGCTAAAATGGTAAAGAATAAAAGTAAGCTATAAAATTACATAGTTATAGGGCACATTTTTTTAGTAATTTGAAGCTTTTTAAAATAAACGTCTAATACATTTTTTAACCCAAGATAGTTACTTTTTTGCGGACTATTTATTATTTCATGGTCGTCGCCAGGTATTAGGCATACTGTTTTTTTTTATTTCAAAGAAATAGACCCATTATTTTGGAAGAAATCAATACTTTTGTACATAGAGTCCTTAATGAAACATGAAAATCTTAAAATACCAATAAATCCTACAATATTTTTTTTTTTGTTTATATTTTTCTAGTCAATGATTCATGGTCTAGTTTGATCCCCTTTCGGGATTGCACTTTATCCAGGGACACACTGTATATAATAGAAAACTATGCTTTTGTTTTAACATCCAAACAATTAACATGTATCCTACTACCACACCTACTATACACATTGGATGTCTGAACTTTCGTGCTTATTTGGAAATAAAATATTTTTTCTCAGCTTTCTCCCACACCACTCCCTGCTTAGGTCATTGTGGTTTACCCCATAAGCATTCTGTATTTTATACAAAACTAATTATCTAACTGATGGTAAAACGAAAATGTCAAATGAAAATGTAAATTGCAAGTTTTTGAGCTCTTCTACACTAATATTATAAAGAGGAAAAATTTGTATATGTAACGAATAAACTCAAAAAGTACTGAACCGATTTTAATAATTCTTTTTTAATTAGAAAGCTACATTATCACTGAGTAACATGAGCTATATTTGTACTAGATTACTATAAAAATCTTTAGAAATTCTTATTAAAACCAACCGAAGGTGTAAAAAAACAACCCATAAAATATCTTTCATCGCATACAATGCGAAGAGTAATGTCTACCCCTGCTAAGCCGGGACGGGCCGCTAGTTCCGAATATAAGAATACATTTGGGAGATGCATAGCATGACTATATATTTATAAAATGCGGGATACAACGTCCATAACTATTTACTTACTTATACGTTCCCAATAAATCTGGTTCAAAATATCTACGCTCCAAGATTCCTATGACAAAGGAGAAGGAAGATCGGATTATCAACAACGTCATCTTGCTAGTGTACGTGGCTGTACCTACGTACGATAATTTTCCTCGGCGTGGTTACTTAATTGGACTGTAAAGGTCAGCCCAAGGCTGCTCTAGGACACTGTTAAGTCGAAGTTCCGTCATAACCATACTCATGTATATTAATTACACCGAAGCCTAATCATGAAACTTAACATAAATAGACGATATTCCGATATAGATGTACCCACACTGTCCAAAGTACTGTACTGATTCAATATGAAGACTGTATCACTTGAATTAAACTAAAATTCTAAATTTTCTAAAAATAAATCGTTAAATTGTAGAACAATGAAATATAATATAATAAATAAAATAGTAATAAACCATTCATAGTGTCATATCGTTTGCGCTTTTATGCGAATATTAAAAATAGTTATGTATTAAAAAAAGCGATACCCATATAAGAAAGAGAGAAGCTCTTAAAGTAATTTATTGTATATTTATGAGAATTGAAATTATTTTTATAAAAACTACAATATATTTCGTACAAATTGTAAATTTTTTCACACATTTTTCATACAAATTGTTTAAATTCCACAAGTTGCCGTTCAATCTTAATAAAAACTGCCAATTCGTTCGTGATGAAATGTGCAAGTTTTTAAAACAATGTCAAAACAGTGTGTAAATAAAATATGTGTTATAAATACTCCTCCAAAATTTAGTTAAAATACTTGTACAAAACAAAGTTTACAAATTCTTAAATAATAAAATGCTTGGATTTAATTTTTATAACAATCAAATTACTTATAATAATAAAATAACATTAATTTTTACCAATAGAATCTATTGTTAGATATATATTTTAGTTGTTAATGTTGCTAACGTATATCTATAGCGGACATGTCGATATAAAGTGGTCTGACATTTATCTAATCTTTTAATGGAAGTTGCGCATGTTGTTTCCTCTGAAACCAATTTCTAACTGACAACGTTCTAACAATATTTAATATCCGGAATTACCAATTTTCCTGCCAATTCTTACCATTATAAATTCATGTGAAGTAGACTTTTAATCCAATGGTGCAACTTCCTTAGCTTCCTATTTGAATAAAATTGTATGATGAATGAGCCATACCAATTTCCACACGAATCGTGATAACTATTTTTAATCAATGAAGCTGCCAGAATTGGATATCCAGTTATAAGAATATTATAAATATTTTAAGCAAACATCCCTTATGTATGTCAATACGAAGTATTACTTTCTTCAATATCTACACATACATGAGTTGACATGCATAAGCTTTAAGCTAACTCTTGGTCAATCCTTGATTTCATAGATAATGCTACAAGATCTGCGAAAGCGGAAAAAATTTTGATTAAGTTGTGGTATATGTTTGGGACTAGTTATTTATCTCTATGGTTTTTTATGTTTTGACTTTTTATACATAGAAAAAATAATAATGAAAAAAAAGTGAATAATTTTTTTATGTCAGTTTGACAAAACTACGGCATATTTGTCTTTATCACCGATTTCAATAAAACCACGGTGAATCACCAAATAAATGACACCCTTAACTACAACAGTATAAGTCAGGAAAAACTACTACATTCATTGTGAAAATAAACATTGGAGGCTAATAAAATATTAAAGATACATACATACTCGTAGCTAATAAACTATGATTATTGAGGCTTGTTTAAGTATTATGTTTGTTTAGTTATAATCATTGAGTTGCGTTTATTTTACTAAATAACAGTATGGAATGACAAATATTCGGTGAACCCGGACACGACCATTTAAACTTCGGAATGCCGTGTCGTGTCCGGCGCCCGCGCATTTGCACGTGCACCGCGCCGCCACCGGTGAAAACACTATTTGTTATGTCCGTGATTTATTAATCCTGTAGAAACTCTGGCTTTTTTAAAATATTAAAAAAATATCATTATATTAATTGGCATTTGTAGTCAATTACTTTAGTTGTATATATTTGTTATTCTTGCTGTCAGCTATCCGAATAAAATAAATAAATATTTTAACAGATATTTAACTTGATGTCGTCACCTGTACTGTATTTCCTTTTTCCGATAATGATACATTTTTACAACAAAGTTCCATAAATTGTTACCAGTTTGTATTTGGCACATATAAAAATACATATACGACAAAAAATCTATCATACTTATCAATCAGAGTTGACAATGTAACTAAATGATAACTCTATGATCTGAAACTTTAAGGGCTTGTTTACTTTGACCTTCTCAACAGTCGACTAGGAGACCTCAATACGGATCTTCTCAACAAACTTGACAGACTCCTTAATAACTGCATTCGATTTATTTTTAATTTAAGGAAATTCGATCACGTGTCCAAATACATACAGCTTATAAAGTGGTTACCTATGTGGGTATCTAAGTGGCTATTGTGTAATAATACACACATTTGTAATAATACCTAAATGAAATATATATAAATATATTACATTTAGGTATTACGATTTTTATTAATTCTCCATATAGGTATCTGTTTTAATGTCCTTTGTACATCTCTACCTATATGTATCTCTGCATCACCTGAAGGTTGTCTGGTAAAATATGCAGAAAATAAGTCCGCCTTCGTACACCAAAATATGTACATAAAGTTTAAATAAATAAATGATAGCAATGGTGATCATCATCACAACTCAATACTTCCCTGTTCCAGTTTGTTCTTTATTAGCGAGAAGGATATACGTCATTATGTAACCTTTACTATCGCCGTATCACAAACAGGGTAAACTATTAACAAAATTAAAAAAAACTCTTACTCGAATTATCAGAACGTAAAACTCTTAGAATTGGGCTATTAATACCTATTTCTTATAACATTTCTTCCTAGCATACCTACATACATAGATTAACCCGTAACTATTACGCATAGCAATACCAAAATGACTTGGCGAGATATAAGATCCGGATCATAGAAACGTCTACGTCGTCATGGGGAATTCATGTTTATCTTGATAAGTATATTCCCCTTTGATAAATTTGAGATCTTATTAAAATAGTTTTTTAGTTATAATCATTACATCTATGTGGTCTGCATAAAATTTTTTACTCGTTGCTACATCAAATGAGACATCTTGACGTCAGTCGGTCTATACAATCTCAAGATTTATATCGCACATTTACTGACGTCTATACAAGCTTTGCTCGTGACGTTTTAAATTTTCCCCTTGGAAATCTATTTTTTTTACAAGCTTTTATATTAGCTGCACTTGTAACTATATAATAAAATCTTGGAATCTTAATTTGACCCACTTCCCGGTCTCCGATTGAGCTGAAATTTTGCATGCACGTGTAAGTCGGATGACAATGCATGGTTATGTGTGTGACGTCATTCTAAATCCAACATGGCGGTATTACTAAGATGGCGGATCAATTATTTTTAATGCACCCCTACAATATGGGTATCAAATGAAAGGGTTTGCTAAGCTTGGTTTTTTAGTCGGAAAATAAAATAAAAGTATTTTTTTTAATATAAGCTTTTATTAAATGCGCTAAAAAGAACAAAATAAACTTTTACATATAAAAGCTTGTCGTTAAAAGTATTCTATAAGTAAGTAAATCTCGCGACAAGCTTTTATGTGTAAAAGTTTATTTTTACACATAAAGCTCAAGCAAGCTCTGTTTTAAGAGTACATATGGATCCTCTGTCTCTATTTTTAATTCGTCGTGGGCTCGTCGAGTGTAATCTATGCGTCATATCAAGTTCTGTTTTAGTTACGATGAAAATCTAAATGATGTTTATATGTATATTGATTACACTTATTGTAATCGAATTCGAAATATAAATTACTTACTACTTCTTAACTTACTAGACTAAAGCGCAGAAAACACTCAACGAGAACCCACCGGGAGACGTAATTCGTCGTGTAATAAAAAAGTGTGCCCCTCTCCGCTTAAGATAATGACAAGCTATACTGAACACCTTGCAGCATTTACACGGCATAAACACGTGACACAATTTAATCATGTGACCGATACAAAACAGTGAACCGGACCGGTTGTTATCATGTGCGGTGCTCCAAAAGTGAAATAAATCCGAGACACATTATGAGAACATTTCGCAATTTAACCTCGACCAGCCAAGGAATATGAACATGCGCCAGCCATGGATGACGGCTCACGTTACTCACAATACGCTCTCCATTTTAGTAAAACGTAATATTTTGAACTTAACCTAACGCCTTCATAGCCTACCGGGGGTTGGTCGAGAGTTCTGCGATTCAATTCTACATTAATATAATTGATGTCCACATATCCCCGTGGACATAAAATGTTCTGCTTAATATGGCTTATAGTTCAGCTTCAATACTCACCAAGCTAACTAAGAATCATATCGTTGTTGTACTTTACAAAACTTTCGACGAACTCACAATGTATTGAAAATCTATGCCATTTATGTCTTAGCTAATCTACTATATAAAAATAAGTCGGGTTTTCCTTCCTGACGCTATAACTCCAGAACGCACGAACTGATTTCCACGGTTTTGCATTCGTTGGAAAGCTCTCGGGCTCCCTCTCCGTGAGGTTTATAGAAAAGAAAATTCAGGAAAAATTTCAACAGAAAAGCGGGAAAGTCTTTTTTACAAATACTGCCACTTTACCAATCTTTTTGACAGGACGGAGTCAGTCGGGTGTTTGTAGTGATTTATATACAAACAAGGGGTAAATGTCACACTAGCATGTCGAAACTGTGCCGTTCAAATTCAAGCAATGGGTGTGATTTCATTTTGTCGCACATTAATAGCGAGACATTGAAGATGTCTTTTCGTCTTGTACTTTCTGTGCAACCTGTTTCATTTACTAATAATTTTGTGAAACATTAAAAGATAAGTATGTGCATTAAAAAAATAGGTACGAGTTATTAAAATTATACGTACCCTGCGTCCTCCTAAAAGATATCTTTCATACTTCTCCGTCCGGTTATTTTCATCGTTGTATGCACTATGCTCAGTAGATATGGGATTTGCGGAAGTATAAAATGTTATATTACACCTAATTTATAGTGTTTATTATGATAGAAATATACGAAGACCAACCAAGTAGGACCTTACAGCAACGTACACTGTGAATCTTATAGGGGCGACTTCAAAGACTAACCCATAGTATTCTAATTCTTTGTCAGTTAAATTCTCCAAAAATTCTGTGTAAAGTATAGACAGAGTAAATTTTTCAGAAGAATCTTTGAACTTTGAATAGCGCTCCTTGCGGAAAAGAATCAACTAAAATTGTACTCATCTTAGTTATTATATTGACTTGACTTCAGTGGTTTACTATGTATGTGCCAAATAACTATGGAAAACAATACAAACTCTTGGTTGAGCTACGGTATATTATTTAGTAATATATCAATTATCTTTATTATTTAGTTTAGTGTAATCTGCATGTGATCTGTGTGGCTTATCCAAAATAATTTTCTACTTTTTTATTTAGGTACTTCAAAACCTGGCACATATACATTATATTTTTGTTTTATTTAAATGGGCTTAGCCTTGTATACATCATTCGACGAGCACAAACATTGAATTCTCAACAGATAACCTTTAAGATGGATTTAAAGAATAAATAACCTCTGCAAGTACTTAATTCATGACTTAGCTTTTTCATACTTAGTGTTGTGCATTATCATTGGATGCATTAAATCAAAGCGTGTCTCTAATATCAAGATAACAGGCAGCCTTCCTTTGAGCTTCGATCAGGCGGCATAGTGGTATATTTTATATGTATAATCTAATATGTATGTACATACAGATTAGCTATTAGATTAACTCTCAATCATGGAATAAACCTTAGATTTAATTGTGATTTTACATATTTTTCAAGACACTTTTAAAGCATAGGAACTTTATTATATTAAATAGTAGCTTCTAAATTATCTTTTTCTGTCCTAAAACAGCAGTGTTCGGATTGCTGCGTGAAGGGTAAAATCGGCACTGAACTTACTAAATACTGTGATTTTACATGTCGCATGTCACAAGTCGGCAAAGTACACTGTGGTTTTTTTGGGGTAGCCGATTTGCTACACATCTTCTAGGAGCGCACTATTGCGGAACATAATGCCAATCGGATCATTTTTTTTTTCTCCCTCGGAGTACGGTAGTGAATATTCCTAGGGGGCGCGCCACCACAGTGGTCCTCTTAACAACCCCCTGGTACTCGGACGACTTTACACCGGATACCACCCGCAACCGGTCTACAGCGGGTGGTTATGTTGGACTCGAGCAGAAGGCCAGCCTACCAACTAAACACTACCTACAAGCCTTTAGCCGGGCAGAAAGCCTGGGACCTTATCGGCTTTGAACTAAAGTTCCCGCCCTCCAGAACGGTGGGCGGTGCGTAAACTAATCGGAAAGTGATGCCACAAATGTATACCATATATTACAAAAGATCATTTATTTGTTAAAAATTATAATAACTAAACCTCAGACGTGATAAAGAATAACTATCAAATTGGTCTTCTTTATTCTTCTACACAAATTTTCTCGATAACCTCTGTTAGAGGTTAATACATTTGCTATGTGTCGCTCTTGACACATAGCTAATGTATACGTAAATTTCGCAACAAAGTTCCGGCCGTATTTTACTATTTATTTTGCTCATTGTTGTTATAGTTTTGTTATTCTTTTAAATAACAAAGAGAAACATTTAACTGATAAATAATAATTATTATTAAGCTAAAGTGATAATATCTCGTACTGACTTTTATTAGAGAGCTAATGCTGAAATATACTTTTGAAAGCAACACCTCAGTTCCGTTATACGGCTATTATTTATTAACAGATGTGGACCAATGATCATTCGCTAGCGATAATTTCCACATTAATGATAACAACATTTCTTTATTGCAATTACTAATTTTGAAATTTCAGTTTGTTTCAAACTTGTCGTTGTCTTTACATAAAAAAAAAATATGATAATTTTAACAATTTGGACATATTCTAATAACATAATCAACATAGAATGAATAAGCATTCTATAAGCACAACATTACGGTGTACACTACTGGTACTCACGAAGAAGGTCGCAAGAACATAAAAACAGCATTGAGCACGAACAAAGTGGGAAATTCGTTTCAATCACTTAATGTCAGTTTTGACCTTCCGTTACATTTTTTATAACACTACAACTACATGCAGAGTCAATTTACAGCTGAATGCCGATGAACATAGTAATCTAAAACATATTATTAATAATTTTCTTTGAGACTTTTTAATGTCGACGATTTCGTTATTTTAATTTACCTTTTGATAAATTTATTTAATTAAATATTTTGATTTACTTAATCAATGAACCTTTCATACTTCTGTCAGAAAAAGTTAATAAGACATAAAGCAGGATTCGCTGGAGTATTGTGGATGATTTGAATTCACTTCGGGTTCATTGTCTCTCGTACAGATCGGAAGTATGTCAAATAAGTTTGCGTACTTAATGCCCAGAATCACCAAACGTTTTTTTTTTATTAATTTATTACAAGCAATTATAGCCCATATTAACATGGAGTATAAGTTCAAAAAGTAACAAACTACTTATAAATAAAATTGATCATATAAAAAAATCTATTAATATAAATAGCTATACACTGGCAAGTGTTAAAGAATTACAAATAATAATAAAATAGGAAGAAAAATGACGATAATGCATAGATAATCCAATTAATATGTTAAATAAATGCAATTATCATTATGTCAAATCAACCTAACCTAACGAATGGTTGAAATGCATTTAGGTTTAATCCCTAACCTCGAACCACCCAGACGAGCAATGTTTGAGAATGTTTCTCAATATACACGTTTTCAGATCTGTTTACATTGTTACTATGGGAGATTTAAATGTAAAGATAAGCATACCAGGTAACTGACGAGCTATGGAAGTTGGGCAATTTGAAGCTGGAATCCGCAACTACCGTAATCAAATGCTACATACTATAAGAAGAACTCTCTATAATGAACTTTCTTTATAAAACGGACCTGGAAAGGCTTTTCCAGGTATATTTACGATGCAGCCGTTTAGCCGCATAGCTTGACAAAAACTAAGATTGACTTCATCATTCCATCTTGATTATTAATAAGACTCGTACAAGCAATAAAAATCGATTGGTAAGAGGCATATTGAATTCTGTATCAATTGATGCAGTATTTATACACTGGGTTAAGCCCATTAAGCTAACATCCCAAGCTCTAAGACAGGTTTGATTGGACTGATGTAGACATGTATAATGACAGGGCTGTGGAAGCAGTTACGGTGGGTTCATAGTTTTTAAGACTCCGCCATATAAAGAAAGGAAACAGAGATATCATAGATGTTCCTTAAGCCGACAAGACTTTAGAGACTATCGAACTCCATTGTAAGTGAGAGCGAATAGAGGCTGGTTTATAAGGAAAACACGTTCTATTAACGGTATAAGATTATAATAATAAAAAATTAAAGAAAACCAAACATTAATACAAAACTGTAAAAAAACTATAAACAATCCAAGAAAGGTAAAAAATACAAATCATTCTAAAAAAGGTTGCTATCAGCAACATCCGTTAAACTCAAAGGCAGCAGCGAAGCAGGGCACCACGCCTTTGTTTTTCTAATAAAGGGACAGACCTCAATGAAGAACCAAAACCGATCACGCTTCAATCTCCCGAACAAGCTGAAATACGAAAGAAATGGAAACTGCTTAGAAATGACAAAGTTAACTTATTAATGTAGATTGTTTTTAAATATACGTATGTTATTTAATCTTATATCTATCTGCTTGCATTGTTGTGTTCAGGTTTGAAGGGTACCCAAGCTTTTATCAAATAAGATGCCAATCTTACAAGAATCGCATGTACTATAAACGACTGTAAGTACTTGCGTTAGGTGGGGAGTCTACTTGCGTATGAACTTACTGCTTTAAAAAAATATGATTACAACTTAATTTGTCATCATTAAAAGTAACATTGTTATTCCCTGATTCTTAACATATTAGATTACAAATTAATTCTTCTAGGAAAAATATACAGGCCTAGCCTTGTAAACTAGGAAATATAAATAAATATTATATTAAATTGATTGGATATTGAACATTCAAGAGGCTAAAGGTCAATAAATACTCATTCACTTCCGAACGCATATCTAAATAAAGATTAAGGTTGAATTAAAGTGAATAATATTGTGTGCTGTCAGCAAGGTATGTACTATCAGATAAACCACAACACAAATAAATATATGCTGTTAGTTGCAATGTTGTTAAACGTAATTTATTGATTTTTTAACTCATTGACAAACTAAATTATAAAAAAGTTCTTTTAAAGAATTAAAAACGTGCGGGTCATGTCTACGTGTCAACTTAAATACAGTATACATTGCAATTATGATTCGACGTATTAAATACAACCACCTGTTTGCAAATCAACTGCATACAAAGGATAATAATATGTGCTGAAAGTCACGTGATCTATAAACACTGATAGTATACGTGGATCAATCAACACACGTTTTACCGTACGTGATAGGTGACACGATATTTGCGAAACTTGTATGTAGTGCCCCTTAAAAATTGCTCATTTTAATATTTTTTTGTTTGTGTTTTATGTGTAAAATTTACCATTCTTTATTAGGTTATATTAGATCCTTTCATTAAGAGTAATCAATAGTTAATACCACAATAACACACACACAAAATATTTTCAATTTCAGATTTCTTTTTAGCAACCAAAATATTTTTATACTTCCCTTTTGTTCCCTGCTATGCTAATAACTGTGTTTACTTATTGCGTTTAGAAAATATGATCTGAAATTGTCTTCAAATCTGAAATTGAGCTTGAAATTCTTTATTCCTCTATCACCTTCATATACGTTTAATGAAGAGCAATGCATTTCCTTTTGCATTTAAATTCGTAAATTCCCCCTCTTATTACCTGTCCTTAAACTTTCTTTTAAATTTTATATATTTATATTATATTATATAAAGTGTGTGTGTGTGTGTGTGTGTGTGTGTGCGGAAAGCTTATATATATTAAAGACAACCATTAGTAGAGTACATTCATTGTTAAAAGAGTCGTAGACATCGTCCAAAGAGACAGACACTAGCAATTTATGACAAGATTCGTCAATGGTGTCTAAACGCAGTGGACTAATGTAACTTAACGAATGCCAAACCAAACTCCGCAACCTCCCCTATCGATTGTGTTCCATGCCTGCATTTTCTACCTAGGTCACAAATAATAGTTACTAGAGTAATTACAAAAAGATTGTCCTTTTAAGGCTCACGCGTAATGAGTAGGCGAAGCAAATCGACTTTATGCATGGATTATCTTGCTTTGCAAGGTTTTGTTGTCGGGTCAGTTACTCTATAGTGGCATTAATCAATTTAGATATATATTTCATTATAATAAATCAGAATATTAGAATATTGAATAACAATGAATAAAACAAACATGAAATAAACATATTTATGTATATTTTACCATTTAAAAATGATAATATATGCTGTATTTCCGACTCGCTGAATGATTGTGATAACAGTATTTTGTTTTTACGAGTCGAAAGAGTTAATGAATAATACTAAAACAAAAATACCTAATCATATAATTTTCATTGCTGTATGTGTGTCAAGTCATGCAAACTTTCTTTGATATGTGTTTTACTCTCAAAAAGCGTTTGAGAATAAAAATAACCTATAGTTTCTCACGCATTTTTGTGTATTGCTCGTCATATCAGTAATATTATAATCTGAAAAATCGAAATAAGAACACTTAGAAATAATGAGTATTACAACACCCAAACTATCGACAATGTCGCCGGCTCACTCTTATTATTTCCACATTAATGATATACATAGACAATAACTACGAAAATATCGCTTATTATCCACGAATATAATGTGCAAACCAAATTATTAAATTAATTATCCGTATGTGTAGTTATAACAGCTCGCGATTAGTTTCTGCTGCCGTACCGCTAAGAATTCGAGAGCGCGACATTTTTATTTACTACACAGTACATTGCAGTTTTTTTGTAGTACAATACTCCCAAATATAAACACAAATAGTAATTTGACTGTCCTAAATCCTACAAATGTGTAGACGACATTTTTTTAAATTCTATATATAATAAGAGGACTCTTTTAAGTAAGAAATATTGTAAAATCAACAGTACACCTGCACCTATTACTTTTGAAGATACATCGCCATGTTTGTGGCGCTGTCGCGGATCGCTCAAAAACGCTCCATACTAAAAACACTGCAATCGTGACGGCATAACTCAGTAAACTCGCCTAATTTGTATAAACGAGCGTATAAGCAAATTTTAAAATAACTTTGTTATTTGTACGTTTATAGGTATACTTTCTATATAAAAAATGTTACATTTAATGTGAGAATGCTAGAAATGTGTTCGTTTCATTAGAATTACGTAAATAATAATGGTCATTTTTTAGAAATCTAAAAACAATATAAATTAATAATTAAATTGAAGTTTCAATATTGACATACTTTCATTAGATATAAATTGCTCAAATCAGATAATAATGGTATAAAAACGGCCATAATCAGTTGTAGTCGTCTACCCTAATGGAGGCATGTGGTACTTTCATTTGTAAAATTACAAGGTTGTGAAAGAACTTCCGCAATGGATACCAATATTTCACAAGCACGTTTCGGAAATAACAACAAAACGACGGGACCATGTTAGTGATGTGAGAGCCACCTGAGAGAATGCAAGGTTCCAATTTATTATTTGTTTTAATAATTTATCATTTATATAATTTATTTAATATAAATTAATTTTATAATAATTGAATTTGATTTGTGTAATATATGACAAAAACATAAATGAAGGTACAATATATTAAAAAATGATTTTATTTCTATATCGAATACTGAAATTATAATATAGAAGTGTATACAACTATGTACACAATATACATTTCTTTATTTACAAATAGATAAACAGATACATCTTTTTGGGAACACAAAAAGTTAAGATGCACGTAAGTGGACCACTTGCCTTTTTGAATTAGGACTTTTCTGGAAAAGGTTACAAAATTTTAAATGTATAATTTGCAAGATTTTTATGATAAAGTCCAGCATTGTTTCACAAATTTCCGGATAATTTACAGCACCTTGCTACGTGCAGCCGGCGGCGACCGCGCCGCTACCGGCCGGAACCTTGAGATCGCGGACACTCCTGCGCCTCACAACTCACAAGTCACAATAATAAGCCGCTCAGTGTACCACTAACCCGCACCGGCAACGCACGGTACCGACGCTGGTACCACTATTGCGAAACGACGCGAAATCCGGCATGACACCCGCTCGAAACACCCCCGACTGATTGTGATTTTAGTGACAACACCTATATACTGATAGTGTATATTGTGATGATTTGTGCCAAAACTCCAAGTGCCATAATAGGAATATATTTTTGGTCTACATCAAGAAAAGGTATGTGTTGAGTGATTTTTGTTCTTGATCAATAAGTTGATCGATCAATACCTAAATATTCAGCGTTGTTCTCATTTACTACACCTAGCTACGATGGCAACATTTAATTAAATTTTATTTCAAATTTTGCTCTATTTAATTATACTGAATGGATAACAAATATTTTCTTTCTACCAACACAAGAAAACTCGTTGGTAATGTACCTACAAACAATAATGCAATTCAATGTTAACTGATTGCAATTTGGTCGTGGAGGTAAATAAACAAGTGGTTCAATGCTTGCTAAATTGTTACCCTCGTATTTGCGTAATGGTGGTAATCATTGCTAAAGTTTTGCATCATATTTACATCAGTCCACGATTAAAGAACATCAAATGTCCATTGAGCGCACAATTAAGTGCTATAACTGCATTTTTTATGGATAGTCCTAAGATGTTCCACTACAAAGATCTAACTACAGTGCAAAACAACAAAGAAAATGTCTCTGGCTTGTAAAGAAACAATTCAAGTTTTGAGTTTTGCTGTAGTTTCTTAGTTAACCTTACTTTGTATTAGGGAAAACTTAAAATTATACTCGAATATTTATATAATCTATTTTGTTTATAAACACTATATAAATTATCAGAATCAAAACTATATAACATTTATTACTCTATAAACGGACTGGCCTTACTTATAACAGTTAATTACTTAATTTACAATACATTCCGAAAATTTGCACAATGTCAACAAGATCGAGTCGAAACCCGGCAGCGGATAGTTCGGTTTCTCGCGGTATTGATCGACAAATTCTTTAAACAGGATGCGCCTTTTGGCCTTTAAACAAATCCTTGAATGCATCACTTAGCTGGTATTTGACAGTATGTGAATACTTGTATTGAATATAGTAAAGCATTTTAAATGGAATCACATTTGTGTTTAATTACCACTTGTATTGTACCACATTAGAGGATCGTCTTAACTACAAAATATATAAAGATAACATTACATTCAGATACCTTCTATTATTTTTATTGGTTTCTATTATAATTGGTTTGTTATTCGATTGTTTTATTTTCACGTTTATTGATGAAGAATTCCTTCTATTTCATAATATAAATCTGAAAGAATATCAAATGATTCATAATTTTCCCTCATCTTGTTTCTGTGACACTTTAAAATTAGTATAGCTAACTAGCAAAGTTTTGCTATATATATATATATATATATTGTAATAAAACCCATGTGTCATTATCACAATTTGATACAATTATTGACGGTTTTTTTGATATTTCGAGCATCGACTACATTTTAAATAGGTGATACTTAAGTTCCATTTACATATATATTCTTATGTAATGTATTTACGAATGTTTATGTCTAATTTCTAACTAAACATTCAGAATATTGCAAATGATTTGGTTGGCTGTCGTTACATACGTCGTATTCTCACATTGAACTGTCGAAGAATGAAATTAATCATACATACAACGGATGGTATTTAACCCGGCCTCAAATACACATTGTCAGATTTTTACCAACATTGCAGCACCGGTGCGACACGAATAAATTGCACACCATTGTCAGTCATTTTGAAATCTGGTTTCGGTGTTCACAACAAACAACAATGTACGGTACCAAGTTTTCAAAATCAAAATGACAATTTAATGTCAAGTGTAACATCGGTAGGCTGTCACACGTGTGCACTTACTAGAAATAATATATGTAGTGCATTACAGTATGATTTGTAGATCTACTGCGCCGACCCCAGACAATGGGAAACGGGCAAGAGGATGATGATGATTACAATATGGTTTTGTATTTTCCATCACACTCGTAATTTTGATCTCATTAATTTGTCTTTTAGGGAAGGGAGGCCCTTAGTTTGTGATATATTAAATTTTTTTACTTACAGCACTACTGTTGGTAGTACAAGTAGAACATTCCTATTTTTTTATTTGCGCCTTGTAATGATTATGTAATTAATTTAATTTTAAGGTTTTTGATCTGTTAATTGTGAATGGGTGTGTGTATCGGACTGATACCAACTCTGTATTTTTTTAATAATATGTGTTAATGCATGCACTGCTGTCCTAATAATATATAAATAATGTGCATGAAAATTTAATATCAACACGTTGCACAAATATCATGGATACCCTGGGGATTTTTCGTAATGTGTATGTATATGACAATGATATAACTAATGAAATGCGAAACAGTTTACCAATTTTCATCACAAGCGTCTTGGAAGTAGTCGTATGAAACGTATACGATATGTGCAGTAATCGTTACGTAGTCGGCTTTCATACCGCGTTTGACTGCGGCTCTCGCTGGTAATACCTTTGTATATAACGTTATATTCAAAACGATATTATTTTTGAATTCGTAAGGAATTTTAACTTTGGAACATTTTCTGGAGCCGATATCTGATATGTCACATTATTTGTTAATAATTATTAAAGACTTTAAAAAAGGAGGTTATCAATTCGATTGTATGTTTGTTACGCTATTATTCAGCCAATTATGCATATATTTTTTATAGTTCGTTTTATGTGTTTGCTTATATTTCGTAGGTTATCCCAAATATTCTTTTTAAGATTAAAAATTAAAAGTATTTTTTTTAATAATACAAGATTTTATTAAATACGCTAAAAAGAACAAAATAAACTTTTACATATAAAAGCTTGTCGCGAGATTTACTTACTTATAGAATACTTTTAACGAGCTTTCAGTTTTTTTTCTTTTTGCTTTCAGTTGCTTACTTGTCCAGTACAAGAAACTAGCACACTCCCTTTTTGGTACATAGAAAGAAGAGATTATAGTAAAGAAAATGTTGAAAAGTTTAGAGTGTTGGAATCGCTGTCTTTCGATGGGATCTATAGTACGGACGATCCGAACTCAGCGTTTGAAATTTTTCATGAAATATTCATGCTATTTTACAATTTATGTTATCCTGTACAGAAAATAAAGATCCATGTGCATAAAAAGTAAAAGTGGATATCGAGAGGCATACGGAAATATTCTAAAATAAAACTTTATTAATTAATATATATAATTAATTTATCAAGTCCTGTCATTATAGCTTGTAAGTAATGGTATATAGCTAAGTTAATTCCTTTATTCCTTCGAAAACCCATTTGTATATATATTGTTTGTTTCAAAGAAAGAGCACAAATTTTCATTGATCACCTTTTCAAATATTTTTGAATATATGTAAGGGTAAGTTGTAAGGGCAACTGGTCTATAACAATTAATATTTACCCTGTCATATTTCTTAAAAAGTGGTTTAATTATGGTTGTTTTTAACTTATCTGGAAAGACACCATTTTCCAAACACAAATTCACTAAATAACTTAGGATTGGTGCTACTATTATAGATACCGCTTTAACAATTTTAGTGCTTATACCATCATCTCCAGTACTATTTGATTTTTCAATGATTTTATAATTTTATTTATATCATAAGCAGACATTGGATTTATAAACATTGAATGTGAATAATTACTATGACAAATTACTGGTTTATGGTCATTAGAAGAGTTAACGTGTTGCGTGGTCTGTATTTACCTCGTTAATGTAAAAATTATTAAAAACTTCAGCAATTTTCTGTGGATTATCAATATAAATTTCATTTACTTTAATCTGTTTTATATGTTCTTTAGGTGTGTTATTCTTTCTACAATTAATTACGGACCATGCTGCTTTTGACTTATTTGTAGCAGTTTTAATCATGTAATTGTTTTGAGATTTTTGTGTCTGCTTAATAATATTTTTTAGACTATTAGTATATATATATATATATAATATATATATATATATATATATATATATATATATATATATATATATATATATAATTTTACTGTGTACACCCGTGTGGTAGATTTTTGCGACCTTTTTTTATTTAAGACCAATTTAATGCACCAAAAATCACATTAACAAAATGATTTATTTATGATTTTAATTTATTTTCCGACTAAAAAACCAAGCTTAGCAAACCCTTTCATTTGATACCCATATTGTAGGGGTGCATTATAATTGGTCCGCCATCTTGGGAAAGTCTGCCATATTGAATTAAGAGTGACGACATTATTTATCGAGATGTTCTTTGCAAGCCCTTTCATTTGATACCCATATTGTAGGGGTGCATTAAAAATAATTGATCCGCCATCTTGGTAATGCCGCCATGTTGGATTTAGAATGACGTCACTCATATAACCATGCATTGTCATCCAACTTACACGTGCATGCAAAATTTCAGCTCATTCCGAGACCGGGAAGTGGGTCAAACTAAGATTCCAAGATTTTCTTACATACATAGATAAAAGCTTGTAAGAAAATAATAAAACTGTTTATTTAAAAAACTAACTTAGAAACTATACTTATACGTACAAACTTAAACTTAAAAGATTTTATCTTTCGCAATGCCTTAATACACTCTTCTGATCTTATTGTGAAACTTGGCTTCTGCTTTTCATAAAATACTATACAACATATTTTCAATTTCACAATATAACTTCCGCTAACAGTAAATAATTTCCCGCTAAATAGAGTAAGTCATTTCCAAGGATCAGTAATTCTAGCTTTTTAGTGGAATGAAAACCTTAATTTTTATCTTATTAGGTCATGTAGCAATAGACGAATTAAAGGTTAGAGCTTAGAGTTAACGCTCTATATACCAAGAAATGTTCAATTACAAATTAAATGTAATTTACGGTGGGTGCTGTCACGTCACCAAACCAACTATAGAAAATACACTAGATTATGTAAAGCTATTACCATACTATAAATGTGTGTTATTTTCATTCTTGTAATGTGCGTGTCGTTCGTCAATTTCACACCCATTGGGAATAGCTTTCGCTTACAAAACTAAATCTCTGTTGCGTCTGGATTCATTGTTTTGAAGAGTTCTTTGTTCTGATTGTACAATCGTGTAAGGTATAGGTTTTCTATATAGTATAAAAAGATTTTCATTTATAAGAAAAAGACATCATGAGCTTATTTTAAGTTTAAAAAAAATTATACAACATTGTATAGAATACTTATTCTACAATTAGTATTAAAGTTCATCATTATTTCATCCATTATTGTTATGAACAGATATTATTCAAATATATATAAACAAATATAAATCAAAATATGAATGACATATTATATCTAATGACAAACTTTTTTTTGTAATTAATATTTATACTTGATAGTAAGGATAAAAGAAACACACATAATTAGCTGTAATAAAGGTCTCTCGTTAATTTTCTCTAGTTATAATAGACATATGAATTCAGTAAGTTATTAGTAAAGTTGGTAATTTATTGTCAAATCATTTTTATTGTAAAAATTGTGATGGTCGAGAAAACCTTAACTTATGTACTTATAAACCTGTTAGCTACGCGTACCGTTTTGTTAACATTTTGACAATAATATTGTTTATAGGATAATAGGTTATAGACTTTTTTGAAAGCATTTTATTTATGTTCTTCTAATAGTATCTGTGACAAGAAGATTTATAAGTAGAAAAGTGAAAAAAATAAGATAAGATTTAACTTATCAAATGAATAAGTTCATTGTTGATATGTAATGTGTAATTACAGTAAATGTATTAAAATTGCAGTTCTTATTACGATATACAACGTAGTTTTAAGTCTCAAAAGTGTTGACGTGTAATTAATTTCAGCATTGGATTGAAAAACATTTTAGCGATTTTTCCTTTTATTTCTTACTGCCCCGTATTAAGTAGATGTTACCAATAATATACCAAAACTATATTTTTATTACTTTAAATGTTAATAATGAGACAATGTTAACATTATATTAATTAACAAAGTGTCAATGTATTACCTTTGTAGAAATTTAAACATAATATCAAAAACACTATATACACTTTAATATTATTAAACATAAGCGATTATCTAAATGAAAATCTAACACTATATCAATTAATAGAATTGTTTATCTGTCTATGTCTGGTAACAAAATTTTAAATACTATATTATACTACCTTTTTTGTATTTGTATTAAAAGAGGAAATAAAACTAACCGTCCGACATTCTGTATATTTTCCTCGAGAGAGTTGTCAATTTCCGCGCAGAAAGTCATATCTTTTAAATTGCTTAAATTTAAGTGTAAGTCACACCTTTTTAAGTAGCTTAGGAGCTTTTTGTATTCTCTTAAATTCAAATTTGTTTTAGCATAAAAGTATCTGTAAAAACCTTTATATTTACCTTTATTCATTTATTTTTCTTAAACAAACATATATCCTCTCCACATGTACATTATGTTTGTATTTTACACACGTGTGTATGTTATTTATGTTTCTCTGTAACCATTTTGTTTTGTCACAAATCTTCAATGTTAGCAAACTATTTGAGATGTTGAGATTTTTTAGACAACCGGATATATGAGGTGACTGATGAGATCAATCAATCAAATTACAAGGCTTTGTTCACACAATGTTCCACTTACAATGGACCTTACACAATAGTAAATATATGTCGCAATAGTAAATATTTATCATCATCATTTCAGCCACTAGACGCTCACTGCTGGACATAGGCCATGCGCTGCTCGCATCCAGAGTGCATTTCTGAGGTCCTCACCAAATCGTTTACCCATCTAATGGAAGGGCTACCAACGCTGCGGTGTCCAGCATATGCCTGTCACTTCATGATATATTTGCTATCGAGGCAAACAAATCCTACATTTTGAAAAAAAACGACAAGAGTTACCTAATATTCTATTCATAATATCGTTTTTTTAGAAAAGTTAATGGAAAACTTAAGCTGGGCATTATTTTTTATTAACTTGAGATATAATGAATTCATATTACATGTTTTTTTTTACCCTATACAATATTATATCCGAATCGTTCTAGCTGTTCTTACCTTTTTTTTCATAAAAAACAGATACTTTCCATTGGTAAAACATGTCGTTCCCCGATCTCCAACTTGTTCATCCGTTCAGAAATGATAAATAGCAATTATTATAAGGCCCCACTAGAATAATAAAAAACAGCACAGGCTAGCATACTTTGATGATGAGCGAGTATTCGCATAGTTAATTTTGTTATAACCAAGTATAATTATGCCTAACCAATGAAATTAACCATGACAAGGCAAGTTAAGTATGACCATTGTAATTATTGTGCCCGTCCCTTGGACCTTGAACGCGGCTAATACCCTTCGTAACTGCCACCACTTTGACTCAAAACGGACAAAAACGTAATAGCATCATTTAAACAATTTACCAGTTTTTAAATATATAATGATATAGTTATACATTTTAAATCACATTTAAATTGAACATCTCAATTATAAATAATATATTCATTAAATGTTTTTTTATTTCTTTTTACTTTTTATCGTTTAAAGCAACCTAAGTTACGTTGTAATTTTTATTAAAATATACAGATGAATTTTTAAAAAACTTTAACAAATAACCAAGAAAATATGAACGTATGTCTCTCGTCGAATAGTTCTGTCCGGTCACTACAGCCCTTGCGATGACCCACCAAAGTTCTCGCCTTCCTAACCCTCAAGGTGATGCTGTAAAAGCTACTTATGTGGGTCAGATTATTAAAACAGTGTCTATAACTTATATATACACACATATATATATATATATAATATATATATATATAATACATATATATATATATATATTCAAGCTTTTATCTATGTATGTAAGAAAATCTTTGGAATCTTAGTTTGACCCACTTTCCGTCTCGGAATGAGCTGAATTTTGCATGCACGTGTAAGTTGGATGACAATGCATGGTTATATAAGTGACGTCATTCTAAATCCAACATGGCGGCATTACCAAGATGGCGGATCAATTATTTTTAATGCACCCCTACAATATGGGTATCAAATGAAAGGGCTTTGCAAAGAACATCTCGATAAATATAATGTGACGTCACTCTTAATTCAATATGGCGGACTTTCCCAAGATGGCGGACCAATTATAATGCACCCCTACATATGGGTATCAAAATGAAGGGTTTGCTAAGCTTGTTTTTTAGTCGGAAATAATTATATAAATAAATATTTTGTTAATGTGATTTTTGGTGCATTAAATTGGTCTTAAATAAAAAAAGGTCGCAAATCTACCACACGGGTGTACAAAGTAAAATTTATATATATATATATAATATATATTATATATATATATATATATATATACATATATACACATATGTATATAAGTGAATAACATTATCATTCTTTAATATTACAGCCACAAATTACATTACATCGTGCTGCGCTTCTCGAAATAATTAGTAGCATCCAAATTACTGCAAGTGTTTGTGTATGAAATATTTTAATAACTATCTGATTTTATGCATCTAATTCTTGGTTTTAGTTTTGTAGGTAATTAGTAGTTTCTCAGGTTATATTAGGATTTGTATGGCACTCATTTAATACAAGCCTTTTTCTACAATGACTTTCCAAATGTTTTTTTTTGTAATCAGATTAATTTTACTGATTACAGTATATTTATGTGTTCGTATCCATCCAGTCAACTTTTTTCTATTCTTGTATTAATATGTAGAATAAGTTTCATATTTATTGACCTGTTATTTAAAGTACTCTTGAGTATTCTATTCATATTTTTATTATACATCAAAATTCATCTTAATTGTCTACAATGGTAAATAATTTATCAGACAATATCTTTCGTATCGCGTTCACTTGTATGTATTTTGATAAAAAAAATACGATCGCTGTATCGATTAAAGAACTTTTTGCCTGCTGACAATAAATACATGCTAAGGTTTAAACAAAAACTTTTACTTTTCCTGTCATTAATTTTTTGATTGATGTGTGTTTTATCTCTAAATATAAATCGACTTACAAATAAATTAAATAATTATATGTGTTAGCATATTATTATAAATGGTATATATGTACTAAGTTTTAAAAATAGTTACTTTTGATTTTTTTAAATAGTTGTATATAATAAATGGGTACATATGTCAGTTTACTTTCTGCACCATCTACAGATAGACTGTAATAAAATAAGTATCTGAAAATAAATTAATATGACAAAATGTAAATGCGAGCTGCGACCTTAGGCTCGGCCTCCGCCGGCTGAGAACGAAGCAACAACGAACGCGGATGCTGGAACAGGAACATTGACCAACTTGTTTTGATATTAACTGTAATTAATTTCACCCTTGTATTAATAATAAAAATATGTGTAATATCTTCTTTAAAGTTGTAAATGTTAAGGATTATTAACATGTCAAATTCGTATGAAATTTCGATTTACATGTTCAAATATTTCACAACACAATCTCGCACCGAGTTCTGTTTAGGCTTCTACATAAACTGACCATTCTGCAAAACGTAAAGAATCTCTTGATAATAATCTATTGAAAATTAAAAAAATATATATCCCCGGGTACCCAAACTACATAACATATAAATATTTATTTTTCAATCAAACAATTTTAATAATATTGAATTGTAAACCAGCATTCAAGATTACGTCCGATTTTCCGTAATAATATCACAAGTTTAAAACTGTATATAAAAATTGTATATTATTTCAAAACCTTTTAACATAACTTACCCGTATTTTAGAGTAGGTTATAATCAACTGGCGTCAATATGTATTCTGCGACCAAAACAAGAGACGGAATTCTTTAAAGTACAATCAATAACACATCCAGCTTTACATTTTTGTTCCGAAAACAACCTTTATTATGGGGGAAATAAGAGATCAACGTGTAAAGTTCGACGTAAGTAGTAGTTTAATGCCCGCATGTGGCTAGAGACAAGCGTTGCGCAAGGTGCGCGCGCGCCGCCAATATACGCACTGCTCCTAATTGCATGACTATTATCTACACCGCGAAACCACCAACCTGATCTACGACAAATGAATCAACGAGTATCTTAATAATTGCCTATCCTTATATAAAAGATAGTGTTAAGGTTTTACCTTTGGGGACCATCAACAAATTACTTCACACCAATTTTATGAACATTAACCCAACCTTTTGGTCCGATCACGTTTGTGATACTTCCCCATCATTAGTATGACATTACATATTTTGCAATTTTATTTCTAAATATTTATTAAATTAAATTCATAGATCTAATATTAGTTTTTTTTTTCAAAATAAATGTTTTACCATTTTGAGACTTTGAATTCACTCCTTTAAGCTATTTATAACTATGTAGCATATCAATCACTTCATATTTACTTAAGTTGTTAATGTCTGGAAGAGACATCGTGACGTCAAAAAAAATCAAATATCTCCTACTCGTTGTAACAATGACACCTCTATGTCTAAGTAGATGATACTGTTTATATGGTCAACTGGTTTTCGGGACCCAGGTATAAATTTTGGATATGTTGTTCTCCTGGTCGAGCTGAGCAAAAAATGTAATGGTCGCAAGTTTACGACTTTTTCCGCTAGGGGGCTCTGAAGTCTGTATTTGAAAATCGTGGTTTTCGGCAGAAACAGCAGATTTTTGGATATGTTGTTCTTCTTGACAAGCTGATTCACAATATTCAACGTTTAGAAAAAGTTAACGACGCATTTTCCCGCTAGGGGGCTCTGAAGTCTGTATTTGAAAATCGTGATTTTCGGCAGAATCAGCAGATTTTTGCATATGTTGTTCTTCTTGACAAGCTGATTCAGAATATTCAACGTTTAGAAAAAGTCACCGAGGCATTTTCCCGCTAGGGGGCTCTGAAGTCTGTATTAGAAAATCGTGGTACAAACAGGCTTTAATGCTTATGTCTGTCATTTTATGAAAATGGATGTCAGCTATGGCAGAAGCGTATTTACATATTTATTGTGAGAGGACTCACAATCAAACTAGTGATACAAGATTGGGAGCTCATAAGTCACTATTAATGTCATGATCTATTGATAGAACTATCAGCCGCTGTATCTACGAATATTTCAGTTTCAATGAAGGGCCGCGTAATGAAGTTGTCTCTATATCTGATAAGCACGAACAAAGAAATAGTCGCACAATCGTCATTCATAATTTTGTCGGAACACAAAAGCGATCTACCTGGAGATTGGGCATTCCCACGCTAATTTGGACGTTCCCGTATATTACTGTCGTAATAGTTTTTGTTTCTCAAACCTAATGGAAAGAATATCTGTGAGACTCCAGTCGCCTGATGACTTCTTAAAGTAACGTGAAGTAACTTTTGAAACTAATTAATTTAACAGCCGCTTCTGCTCTAAGATTAGGAGACTAGAATATTTTCTTATTAAACAACTAATAGGTTCGTCAACCAATCTTGAGGTAGCGAAGAAAAAGTACCGTTATAAAGTTTAAGCTACAGTTACCATTATATTATTAAAATATTTTACAAATCAATGCCGTACATTTTCTACAGTAAATCTCAACACTTCTTATAAACCTAACCTAATTTAAATGAATCTATATTTACTGAATAATAAAACAAAAACTGATCCACTTATTTTTAAAAAAATCACTTAAAAATTGATTAATTAATTACGACACGTTATTTTATCTAACCTTAGATCTCACATCAAATGCGCGTGTTTCTTTTTTTATAATTTATTTCATTAGAGTAACATATTTTTTACATTCATCTCCACACAGATAATAGTGATGGAATTGATCCTGCTTTGTTATTTGACGTCCATTATTAATAACTCTAATTGAAGTAATTCATTATCGAGATGCTATGTCCAACGCCTACACAAAGAAAAACCCAATTAAAAGCGTGTTTTTTCGATACCGACTCATGCGCATGATAAAATTAGGCTGGAGACGTTATCTGCTTGGGCACACGAAGTTCTCTTAATTCTCTTAACGGCTATCTACGTGAAATATCTCGTTAGTGGACCTTGGCTCGCATACCAACTGTCCGTTGTTTTTTATACCGCTCTGTCATTTGAGAAGGTTGAGCCCGCTAGTCAATGCAAACATGTTACGTCGACGCGGGCTTGCGTGCACCAGTCACTTGAAAATGTTCTGTAAACACAACTATGAACTAGTTCGTACGTGAGTGAGTTAATAGAAACCTCTTGACATTGTTTAGTTAAGTCTTCTAAATTTGTCGGTGAATCTCTAACTCTTCATAAATAGCAATTTCTTATTAATCTAATACAATATGCTTGATTTAGACTTAATACAGGAATTTCATATAGTATATGGTAACAATAGCAGGGTTGTTAGTAAAATATAAGGTGGTAATGATGAGATAGGATCCTAATATGACTATTAAGTACAGGTCTGAAAGTATAAATGAATTACTCGTAATATTACAGAAACTCCAGTCAGCCCGCGTTCTAATCCCCACCGTGTACCAATGTGTTTTTCGTTCCGAATTTCATATGTACATTTATCCGACGCTCCTACGGTGAAGGAAAACATCGTGAGGAAACCTGCGTACATCTGCGAAGCGATTCAAAGGTGTACATAGTCAACCAACCCGCACTGGGCCAGCGTGGTTGACTAAGGCCTAATCGCCTTAACGTAGTTAGGGTAGGCTCCAGCCCCTCGGTGGGGACGTATATGAGCTGTGATGATTACAGAAACTATCAATAAACATTTTACTTTCTGAATTTAAATACACATACAAATTCAACTTATTACGTTTATTTCGATAAAGAACCTCGCTTTGCTTGTTGATAATTCTATATATGGCTTGCTACAAAACATTCAGAACTTTAGTGAATATCTATCGGCTGCCGTAACATAGATGATAATGACAAACGATTTGTCACTACTCGATTGTAACTTATTGAAAAATATTACGATGACAAATTTTCAAGATTTTGGCTATATAAGTCCTAATTTCTCTCTTCAAATCAATAAACATTATTTCTATTAATGTAGTCAACTAGCATCCAAATTCATCAAAACATATTTTGATAACATTATAGCATTAAAAATGAAACCTCTTTATCAAGAATCAAATTTCCATGTATAATGAAAAAAAATTATTCAAGAAAATAGACACAAACTTCCATATGTGCTATCATTTCTAATACTTAATTCACCTGCTGAACCAAGCTGTTCTGCAGGTGTACATTGCCAAGGTCGGCGCAGCGGCAGAGTGGCCGTAATGTACGTTATATAACACATGGGCCGACCACGAGTCGTCCGTCCGCCAATATCTCAATCCGTGTTAATAATAAATTTTATGCTATGGCCAGACATCAATGTGTGCGAATAAAAAAGTAGGTAAAATACAGCGAACAAAATTATTTATACTGCGAAGTTTTACAATTTACAAACTTTATACAACGAACATTAAATTGATGTTGCATTGTCTTTGCATTGCAAGATTTCACACATTAGTTAACATACCGTAGAATAAACTATATAAAACACTGTGTTAAATTTTTATACCATACTAGTAAATTATAGAAGAAAAGACAGAACCCAAGAGAGAGAGTAAGGCGGAAAAGGTTATAGACAAAATTAAGTAGAAACTGAGCGTCGTGTCGTGTGGATGAACTAAATGAAAAGCGCAGATTAAAGAGTTTTGGCGACTACTTCACCGAGAAGTTTTAAGTCACAAATGAACATACATTGTAACTAGTATACTAAGGTGTAAGTCCCAAGGTGATATTGACTAAAGTATTTAATTTGTTGCGCCCTCGCTCAGAAGCCGCACATTAGACCACAGCCCTAACCACAAACCTTGTCGCCTAGAATTTTCCGCTGAAACTAAATCTTACTGCCACATTTTTTCAGGTTGCACTTTATAAACGTATAGTTTTTAAAAATATGTATTTGTATAAGCATTATATAAATAAACGTGCCTTTCCAAGATTTTGGGTTCCAAAAAACTAGAGGTTCGGGAAAATCTATAACTTATTATACCAACCTTAAGTGTGCTATATATACCTGCCATTTCATAAATATAAAGCACATGCTAAGATAACTCAAATAAAATAAGGAAATTACAAGATCAATCGTATCTTGAATGATAAAAATGCTTGAATTTAATGACATAAAATGTATAACATTAATAAATAATTCCGTGTTTTAATAAATTATTCAATTGATATTGTACCGAAGATATATCTATAGCGACGATATTTATTGTGATCTAACAGTTGTATCATTTTGTATGACAACGTAATTTGATGCTTAATGTATTACATCTGATTGTAATATGTATATGTAATTATGATATGAGAAATGACGATTTAAGAGCAAAAATAATAGACCTTTTTTACTCACCTGTTCTTCTAGAAAAGGCTTTTCCAATATTCAAGGTGCATAGTTATTTTTTCATCATTGTTCGTATATAAGTATACGCAGCAATGCGTCCGAGACTAGTCATTTTTATTAGTTCTCATACAAGTACCAACAGCAATGCGTCAGACTTTACACCTTGACCTTGTGTCAGCTCTTATGTTGCTCATAACAACAGAGGTTTTCGTATTGCTAATGTAATACTTGACGTATTGCTAACTGAAATTAATTTTATTTAACTATTTAACTCTTTGTGGTCTCTAATTATAAACTAAACAATATTGTACGTTTTACTTACGTGATTGTTGAGTATACATTTCTGAAAGTAAGTTAGTACCCCTAATGAAAAAATGAGAATTTAATTTGCAGCCACATTCCTAACACTAAAAGCATTATTATTGCGGCTAGAAAACAGAACCGTGTCAAAAACGATTGTTTCGTAACCATAACAAAATAAATTTTCATACTCGTAGCCTGTCGTAGCCACGTCAGCCTGCTAGAGACTTACAAAAAATGTTTTGACATCGTCGCTAGGCGTTTTTCGCAACACAAAACAAATATGCCTACCAATTAACCGGTTGGTTTAAAATATTTGATTTTAATTATTTAAATTAACCTGTGTGCTGATTTTGTACATATTTCCCCAGAGCCCTTTTAAAAAGTTATAAAGTGACGTTTATAGTTTGATGAAAGAAACCAAGCTTTTCCCGAGCGATTTATGAATTTTAAGCTTCTACAGCTTGAGAAAAGTGTTTATTGAAGAATGCTTTACCGTAATGTAAGTTATATTTGAAACCTAAATAAAAAAAAGCCTCAAAGTTATAACAATTTGATTTCTCCACATTATAATAAAAAGAATGAGGTACTCTCCACTATAACAAATTATGAATACACTAAACGAGAGTGCCCTTTATAAAGTGAAACTAATAAGCCCTACACAAAGCAGTCCTTACCATACGGTGTCCTCGACATCGAACGGCCATGACTGCTAAGAGTCCACCTCAAGAGCCACAGGAAATAACATGGTTATCCTGCTCGAGCAACTTAGTTTTAATACGTGCTTTCGTGGCTATGAATATAAAATTGGAACAACGGCGAATGAGCGACGAAATAAATTGATATTTTAAAATGAACTATGAATACAAATATTATGTACATTGCTTTAGGTTAAAATAAATAACATGATGATTAGTTTGATAATTTGCGTAATAGTAGAAAAATTAACAATAAGTAATTGAAAACTTTATCAGAAAGTGTTTGAAAATACATTAGATTTACAGTGACAGAAAAACAAGTTTCAAAGAATCTAATGAGTAAATAGTAAACATTTATGTTCCAATGTGTACGTTAGTAGTAACTATTATACTAAATAAAAAAAATACAGTTTTAGGTTTCAGCGGAATTTAGATTTTATTGAAACAAAAATATTTGGGAATAAATTAGTATAATCGCATACAACAATAAAAAGTTGTGTTCACTATTATTTTATTATATATTGAAATCCTTACTAATATAATAAATGCAAAATTAACTCTGTGTTTGTTGATGTATACATTTTTTTCTTGTTTCACTGATTTGTTTGATGTTTTTCGTTGCGATATAGTTTTACATTCGACAAATGTATAAAATTATTTTAATATCCCTCCTTTTCATAGTTCATATTTAATAAATTTACATTTTAAAAGTTTACTGAATCCTTAATCTGCCAGTTATTTTTACGCTTGCATCATCTAATTATACAACAAGGAGGAAAGGTCTTAGTTCTATTTCTATGCAAAACTTGCAACTTAACAAAGGTTGTTGTTTATTTTTTAATTCTCCTACTACGGTGACGCAAAATAATATTAAATCATATATGTAGTTAGGATTTGATATATTCGTTGTTTCGTTGTTATGGAGATAGTAATATCAGATGGAAATTTTTCAATATCAGTATTATAAACATATTCAACTAAACACATATGATAAAACGTAAAACATGCGTTCAGAAATTATTAATAATAATCATCAGCATTAAGTCAATAATTTAATTTGAACACTTTTCTAATCTATGAGAATAGGTTCTATTCTAGTTATTAACATGTCATATTTAAAAAATATTTTCGAATATGCAATGAAATCGAAATTTAGATAAATATGTTTCGTGGATGTTAGTAGTTTATCAATTATTTAAATAGAACATCCACATTTTTGGCTTATATATGTATTGACGCCATCTTTGTTCGGCTTTAATGCTAACGTAGAATTGTTGTATATGTAAATAAATTAAGGTATACAACTAGGAGGTAAATGGGGTTTTTCATCATTGTGTAGTAGATACCTATTTAAAGTTATGCAAGTAACGTAAATAAGTGACATATAGATAGTAACATTGAAAATAACCAATTCGATGGAATAACAAAAACAATATTGTTTTTAATTGTATTTAGAGCGACAAGAATCAGTTTTTAGAAATCTACTTCGTATCATTTGTTTAAAATCGCTTATATCGCAAGCCACAAAAGTCTTTTTTAATGTTGGAATCGTTCGCCACCAGTAATACCAATATAACAAAAAATACCACTAATACGCGTACACACAGTTCTACACAGAAAAAAAATTAATCGGTGGCAATCGCAACTTTTAATCGTTTTATGACTTTATATTGTATCTATTTCTGAGGAAAAGGGAAAGTATCAATTTTCTTGTGAAAACACGTGACAGAGACGCACAAGTAATACACGTTTAATCTATTAATCGATACTGTAGCCAGACCTCTAAGCCAGATTAATAATCCAAAAATAGCTATTGATTAAGTATTTTATGACCTGTACTCCTATGAATAAACCATTAGTATAAAATTTAATTCAGAGTTCGTTAGCTTTTGTTTTATTAATACCTATAGATTGAAACGCTCCCTAAGCTTTCAATTTAACAGGGACTTGCCCTAGCTATCACCGACGGTGGATGTCCAAGGCCACTGCACTGACCGCACCATTGGCTCAATGACCCTGATCATTTCCGTGTCCATGGAACATTTCAAATGGACAATTCACTGATGTTATCCATTTTTAATTAATCCAGCAAACATCTTTCACGGCAATAATGATCATCTATCTTTACTGTTTTTATTTAAAAATTTAAAACAGGATCCGCCCAAATGTAGACTGAATTTTGAGATTGTCCTCCTTCCAAAACTAGTCATAGCTTTTAGAATATTAGATTTTAAATTGTAAAAATATATTTATTCCATAATAAAATATTTTTAGGAATCAGAAGAGAAATTCCTTAAAAAAAACAATTTGGCAACAACATAATTTTACAGAGGAACAAAATCAGCCTAACGCCTACTTTACGAATTACGCAACGTTACGCAACGCAACACGTAATAACGTTACGACCGGTCTACCCGCTCCGAATGCCCGATGATAAGTAAGTCGCTAGCCAACCGCAGCGACTTTTATAGGCAACGGCCGGCAACCTTACGCAACGTGCGGGGGGTATCCGCTTATACGGCCTCTCCTGACATAGTGTCGTCCTCGACACGAGCCTCGGGGTTGTCACCACTTTGTATGCTGCCATCTGCTTCAACTCCACCATCCTCGTCTGTCAGTCATTCATTCATTCTTATACCTGTATCATCATATTCAAGCTACGTGCACTCGTACGTTCAATACATACAAAACTGTATGTCTGCCGGACATAAAGTCCAATACATACAAAACTGTATGTCTGCCGGACACAAAGTCCAATACATACAAAACTGTATGTCTGCCGGACACAAAGTCCAATACATACAAAACTGTATGTCTGCCGGACACAAAGTCCAATACATACAAAACTGTATGTCTGCCGGACATAAAGTCCAATACATACAAAACTGTATGTCTGCCGGACACAAAGTCCAATACATACAAAACTGTATGTCTGCCGGACACAAAGTCCAATACATACAAAACTGTATGTCTGCCGGACACAAAGTCCAATACATACAAAACTGTATGTCTGCCGGACACAAAGTCCAATACATACAAAACTGTATGTCTGCCGGACACAAAGTCCAATACATACAAAACTGTATGTCTGCCGGACACAAAGTCCAATACATACAAAACTGTATGTCTGCCGGACACAAAGTCCAATACATACAAAACTGTATGTCTGCCGGACACAAAGTCCAATACATACAAAACTGTATGTCTGCCGGACACAAAGTCCAATACATACAAAACTGTATGTCTGCCGGACATAAAGTCCAATACATACAAAACTGTATGTCTGCCGGACACAAAGTCCAATACATACAAAACTGTATGTCTGCCGGACACAAAGTCCAATACATACAAAACTGTATGTCTGCCGGACATAAAGTCCAATACATACAAAACTGTATGTCTGCCGGACACAAAGTCCAATACATACAAAACTGTATGTCTTCACACCGAACGCCAAGGCCGCACCGCGACCCGATGACGTCCCTGACGCACCACACCCGTCCGCACCTGCATCCGCCCAACACTCTGAGGCTCAGCTGAGTCAATCAAAGGTCCAACCCTCTCCCGACTCGGCCCAACCTGACCCCCACTCATATTGCCAAGATCGATGCAAGACGGTCCATGATCGAATTCAATGTGGAATGAATAGCCAAACCCGGGGCACGTGACCTGCCTGAAGACCGCGATCCGCTCAAGCGACGATGATGGTGATCACGATTAGGCGCTCCCTCTGACGGTGCGAAACCTCCACCACGCGTCCCACCATATGACCGACGTCGCGATCGGCGGCTCCTAGTGGACACCCCGTGACGGCTGCGTGAACGGTGCCGCGACTTATCACGGGAACGACTTCGCGACCTACGGTCACTCCGACTGGATCCGCCAGCCATTATCACAAACACGAACACTAAAGTACGCAGAAGACTTGGTTCCTCGTAATTGTGGGCTAAGAGTTGCTTATCCCACTTCTGATTTTAGGAATCAGAAGAGAAATTCCTTAAAAAAAACAATTTGGCAACAACATAATTTTACAGAGGAACAAAATCAGCCTAACGCCTACTTTACGAATTACGCAACGTTACGCAACGCAACACGTAATAACGTTACGACCGGTCTACCCGCTCCGAATGCCCGATGATAAGTAAGTCGCTAGCCAACCGCAGCGACTTTTATAGGCAACGGCCGGCAACCTTACGCAACGTGCGGGGGGTATCCGCTTATAATATATATTCCATATAAACGCAATAAAATAAAAGGTACATGTGATAATAGCCAATACAAATTTTGTGTATTACAAAACAAAACAGGATTAAAATTATTTCACATTGATAACAATCAAAGTATATTTAGAAAAAATAACAACCATACAAAAAATGAAATGCATATAATAAAATAATATATACGTACAGACTTAGTTCATTGCATTGTACATACTCTGCACCATAGCAGAGTGGAAATAGAATGCATGATGTGCTGCATGGTGCTGCACCATGCGAAACATAGCGTAGTTTTCAGATTGTTCTAACTTATCCAGTATACATTAGTCAATAACATGCAAAGAACTATACAAGTACACTGACATCGGAAACCTATCAAGTTTGATGCACTTGACAGCGGTCACGCTCGCTTGGCGAAGTCAAGGCTGAGAATGACTCCACGGGCTCACCATGAGCTCAATGACCCAACTGTTCCGCGTAGAACGGACACCTGTTTGTGGTCGGCATTATATTACTGACCTTTAAACTTCCTTCTTTAAAAAGGACCTTGCTTTTTGATGCATAGTAATTGTCGAATGTTGGTCCACGTAGGTACGTGATCGCGGAAGTACATTAATGTTACCGAAATAATAGGTTAAACAATTTTTCTGCGATTACATTACTAAGATCAGCGGAAATTGATTATTATATATGATAAATAAAACGTTTATTGTTTGATTTTAAATTAATAAGAAAAAATCTGACTAATCTAAGTCCTAGCTATTAAGGTTTGTAATATACATTAACTAACTGACCTACAACTCCTAGAACCTCGATAAATGCTCCCATAAAGGCTGTATCTAATAATGAAGTAACGAAATGCCATCTATAATAGGCTTACGTAAGGTATTTCCAATATGTATTAACTTAACAATATAAGTATAATTTATAAGGACACGACTAAGTAGATAAGTGTGAATTTTTAAAATAAGTAACATCATTAGTACTTTATCTCTCGTAGCATTGTACCTAATTGAAGAACACGTTATTCTAAGCATATAGGCCAGATTGTCATACTACTAAAATTATATCATATTTCGTGACCGCCGGGCGTGATATAATTAATTTGCCCTTTCAACGCTAACCAGTGAACGCAACCGGAACGAAAGAGCAAACAGTGCGGGAAAAATAGCTCGCTGCGATTTGATTCGTAATCAACTGTCACGTTTCTTGAATAAATCCAACTGCATTTGTTTACTATTTTTATACAAAAAAAAAGAAATGCTTAGCTAGCTAGTTACGACTCCACAAGTGTATATGTAATATGTACATATAATACTATATGTAAATAATATCTGGTTAGAAATTACTTTTTATGCCTAATGATCTTAATTACTTTATTTTAACAATTTGCAAACAAATTTTCCTTAAACAAATAGCTTAAAGTATAATTGTTTTCTGACAATTATTCACCTAACGAGAAATTTAACCCGATTCCATTTACTTGGAAGTGGATAAAGTGAATAAACATAAGAAACAAGGCAATATAGTGATGCAGATTGACCTTAAGACTATCGTTCTAATGTTGACGATGAAATTCTTCATCAGTTTCGCGAAAACCCAATAAAGCAGCGTATAAAAAGCAATAGTCGTAAAGACCGTGACCAAAAAACACAGTACACGTAACATCACTGCGAACAGGCGATATCAGCCTGGTTCGCAGTGCAAAAGAAAAGATCAACTCTGTTCTTTTAATTCGGCTATAGACAATAGGCGAATCTCTATAAATACGCCTTTTCTACCTTTCCTATCAGTAGAACAGGGTACATTTTCAGAGAAGATCAACCGACAAACTATTTACTGATTGATGAAATAAGGAGAAAACCTTTCTACAAAAATAGCTAAAAGTGAGCTACGTCATCAGATCACACATGTATTAGAAAAAGTGGGCAAGACAAAATTTATAAAGAAAGAATTCTAAAATTATTGATTTTTTTATTTATCTCATATACTAAAAAAATAAAACAGTAATGAATGAAATACTGCACTTTTTAATTATTTATTCTTAATCTTATTACAAACTATATTACAAAATGAAACATATAATATATTAATTATTATGCACAACGAAATTCATAAACATAGCATTAATATTTCCAAGATATTTAGGTATCTCTTCAAGAATCAAATTCATTGTTTTTAGATTGGAATTGAAGCCACTTGTTCACCTTTACAAAAGATTTGAATCTTTAAAACAAAATCACAAGTCGCCCATTTGCTTAAAACAATGACGATAAAGCTCAAAATATTAACATTCGAATGTTGAATAAACAAGCAGCCTCGGCTTGAGGAATTGTTTTGAACTCAAGCTTCCGGTAAGTAGTCGACATTATCCGTCGTAGTCTTACTACTTCCGAATGGATATATGTCAAGATCTTTTGACCGTGGGCTTAAAGATCAATAAATCATTACAGCGTAATTCATAAGATTATAATTATAATTTATGACCAGTCTCTTGCAAGAAGTTAACGACGCGTGTAGTGTTTTAAGCTCAAACCTTATTGTTTATATTTTACTTGTTTTTTTAATGTTGAACATTGACATTTGTAAACTAACATAGTGTTATAGTTTGCGATTAAAAAGAAGAATTCCTCTTATCTGGATATTCTCTAAAGGTATTTCTATTTTACTATATGAACTTCTGTACACACAAGTTACCACAGTAAGTTAATCTTTCAAAATTGACAATGAAAAATGACACTCTGGGCATTCGATATTAAATTGAAAATGTTAATAAAAATTAACCGATTTGATTAACTGAAGGTGCTGTTGTTTAGAATATTTGATAAATTATATTAGTATTACGTTCAATTCTAACCGGATAAATGTGTAGTAAAGTAATCTAGTCCCTTTTTGGAATAGTGCACTGACATTTACCGAACTCCAGCATTCAACTAAGATTAATATTCGTAAAGCGAGTTAAGTGCCTACTGACGTGGACAGACAGGCGAGGAAGAAGTTCGTCAGTTTTTAACCGACTTCAAAAAACGAGATTATGTATTCAGCTGTATGTTTATTATGCGATTATTTTGCCAGAATTATAAATTGATTTTCATGATCCTTTCCATTTTTGTTCAGTAAATCATATTACAATACTTTTAATCGAATTTGATTTGGAGTTTTAAAAGGATATCAGCAAATAGCGAAAAATATGAAGATATAATTATTAAAATACATTTACGGTTGACTTCAATACTACACGATTATCTACAAATTTTTCCAAAAAAACAATATAAAATAAAAATAAGTATTTCTCACACCAATTAGCCTAGCCCAAAGTAAGCTCTATAAAGCTTGTGTTATGGGATTTAGTATAACGGATAGACATACAAATAATATACATATACAAATATATATATTAACAACCATGACTAAGGACACAAACATCTGCCTCCACCGTGATTCGAATCCTAGACTTCAGAGATGGTAACACCTTGGAACCGGTGTACTAACCACTCGACTAAGGAAGTCGTCAATATGTTTTACTACTTTTAATTTTGGCGTTCCGGATTCCTTTGTGTTCGGACATTCAGCCAAGTCAGCGAGTACCATTCAGCGAGTAAGAATCACCATAATATGTTTATAATCACATTTTTTTTTTTTGTTATGCAATTACAAATTTACGGTTCTCAGATTTTTCTTAGATTCACAGTTAAAATATAATTTTCAATCTGACAGCTAAATATTAGGTTTGATGACATGGTCAATGTTAAGTGACTGTTGGTTACTCAACTGTCAGTTTGGTCCATCTAGAGCATAGATTACTGACGTAAATAACTCTATGATCTAGCTAGAGGCTTTTAATCACTTCTTCATGTAACTTAACTTTTTATTCAAAAAATATTTCAAGAATAATAAATACACTTGGAAACCTCCAGTTGCAATATTGTATCTGACGGCGGCGGTAAGTGGTTAATGCTTTCTGACGGCGGCAGTGCCACTCACTGCCGCCCTCTAATATTTAATGCTTTCCTTAGAATTCGTGGCGTCGGTCTCAGGCTAATAGGTCACCCTCGTTCATAGCTCGTCACAGAAGAAGTGATGCCCGATGCTCGTGTACCTTGCCAACACAATTCTTTTTGATTTGCCTAAACTCATTTTCAATCATGTGACGTCCCGGTGTTCACTCACTTCCAGTTCCATCGACAATCAAATTAAGTCCTATTAACTACAGCTAAAATAAAACGTCGACATATCTATTATTATATAATATCAACAGACTAAGGTTACTGCTCAAAATCAGGCAAGCCGTAAGCATTGCCGCCACCATCTATACAAATCAATAAAATTGGAATGTCTGTTTGTAATATTAAAATAACCGCTTTCTACTACATGCATATGAATGTATATACGGTACAAATACCAAAATACATATTTATAAAATTTTTGTCTGTCTGTTTGTTCCGGCTAATCTCTGGAACGGCTGGAACGATTTGGACGGATCTTTCACGGGCAGATAGCTTATGTAATAAGGAGGAACTTAGGCTTTAAAAAAAACTATTTTTTTTATTACATTCCACGCAGACGAAGTGGCGGGCACAGCTAGTAATAGTATAAAAAATAAAACATTGAATCTACGAACGACACTAGCCGTAGCAGGACATAAAGCAATAGCGTGACGTCATCATTGAAACATTCGTGCAAGTTACAATCCATGTCAAGTACAGAACTGCTAATTAACATTTAAAACAGATAACGATTCCGATAGCGTGATTTGCACCTATTTCGTTCACAGTGAAGCTCCACAATGAACCAATTTTCTTTCGCAAACTTACCACTTGATAATCGAATAAGTCTTTGTGTGAATATTCCTTTTAAAACATCTAATCTTCCTCTAAAATATGTTGCAATTCAAGAAACTTAAAATGAATATAAGGTATTGAGACCAATTACTATCATTTAGTATCAGTACGAAGGGCATATACATGAACTTTATTTAATGTATGAAATAACTATCATTTACCCGGCATCATGTATATAGTTTCAGGAACACCTATTTAACCGATTCTAGTTACCGTTACACAAAAATGAAAATATTATTCGTCTTTTGTTTTGGCTGACATATTTTTTTCATGCCATTTGTTTTAACCTGCATGGTATATTATTTTATTATGGCTTTTGATTTCCTATTATTATTTGTCCATTTATTTATTTATATTTAATACAATTATATTTTATAATTTTATTTCGTTTCTTGTACCGTGTACCTAACATTCTTTCTTGTACGGTATATATACTGTGTTGATAAAATACGCACTATAAGTGTTATATACATAACACTCACCGTGTCTGCGCGAAAATGGTAGCGTTGAGTTTTAAGTTTGTTATTGTGCAAGTATTTTATTTACAGATGAATAATGTAAGAGACACAGGAGAAATAAATAATCATAGAAAAATTAAAAATGGCACAATTACCACTACATTAACCACTACTAATACTTTCAAGATATCATAAAGTGTGGAATATATATCATTTTACATTAATTCAAATTAATGCAACTGAATATACTATATAATTATGTAGTGTCATTAACGCCGAGTGTGATAAATAATGTTCCAAGTTATAATGGTTTCCTCGCAGCAGTTCACAAATGCAATATATATATATAAAAGAGACACAAGGAGATGCTAAATACTAATAATGTATCCAGTACACAATACACCATTATCAGGGTGCCACAAGCAATACAGTTCTATCTTACTTTGATTTAATTTATGTACTTCTCACTAGATTTTTCGTTTCACCAACAAGACATGTTATTGAACGAGACGCCTTCAAATCTCGAATCCAAGACGGTTATAACTAGAGATCGGATAATCGGATGCATATTTACCTAAAGTTAATTTTTGGCTCACAAATTATGGAAGCGGCTTTTTAAAATACATTTTGTTAAATAAAAATCGCGGGAAAATACGGGACTGCAAATTTAACGTAGTGATATTGTTTGAAAATTACTAAATTAGCACGTGGTATTTATTTTCAAAAGACCGAGACTCCGGGTTCATTTATACAACTATGCATACGTATTTACATGAAGTTTAGTTTCAGTTCCCCGTGCGATTTATGAATGTACGATTTAATACATGAAGAGTGAGATACGAAAGTAGTGAGCTAGTTTGACTAAAACAATAATCAATTAAATATAAAAAGCCGTTTCCATACTTTGTCTTAAACTAACTTTAGGTAAATATGCATCCGATTATTCGATCTCTAGTTATAACACACTAGCTTTCTGCCCGCGGCTTCGCCTGCGTGGGTTTCGGGAGTGGGTCTATAAAGGGTTAAGCTTTTGCCCACGGCGTCATATCCGTGGAAGTCGGTTTATGGCGCGAAGGTTTTATCACGCCTCCCGTGGGACTATCCGTTTTCCCGAGATAAAATATACCGCAAAACCTTGTTCAAGAATCACTCTATCTATTGATGACAACCGCATGAAAATCTGCGCAGTAGTTTTTGAGCGAAGCCTTTATTGCGCATCCCGTGGGATCTGACGATTTTTGCGGGATAAAAAGTAGCCTATGTTATTCGGGGATAATGTAGCTTTCCAAAGGTGAAAGAATTTTTGAAATCGGTCCGGTAGTTTCGGAGCCTATTCATTACAAACAAACAAACAAACAAATCTTTCCTCTTTATAATATTTTATAATTTATAATTATAACACATTAGCCGAACACGATAAACCATCACAAGAAAACTGTCATCTTTTATATTCCATAGCAGTTTACTTATATCTTAATATTCTCATCATTGTTACAGGCTGGGTGAGCGATGAAGGGGTGGTTCGATGCGTTCCGCGAGGAAGGCGGCCCTACCCTGTATGCGTACCACAACCGAACGGCTGTGGCGGCGGACGTGCCGGCGTTGGCGCTGGTCGTCGCTGCGCTTACGCTTTACATTGCTTTCCTCGCCATATTCCCGGGCATTAGGAAGGAGGTAAGCACACTGAATCTAATATGCATCTACATTTAGTAAGGTCCCCTTTAAATCAGCAGACATATGGGTGTGGGAGATTTGTATTTTCTGGGTGGTTATTTTGTAATGCATATAATAAGTACAACACATTCATCGAATATGTAATCGTTGTTAAATCATACATCGACTGCGATGTCAATGGCGTACTTTCCTTTATTGCGCGAGAATAAAGATTGTGAGTTCTTCACGAAATATGCTGTCAGTACTTTTGTTCTTCTTCTAGTGATATACTTTGAACATATACATATACTAGAATAACCCAATGTGGCTTTAAACTAATAAACCAAAATAGAGTCTTGCCGGTATCAGTATCCACACATGCAGCCGCCGCCGTGCGCGCGATGAATCAAAATGAATGTCTGTGCACAATGGGGCGTATTTATTTATGCGAACTACGTGAAACAAAATTATTTCTAGTGGGTTTAATTGTATTATTTTTCTTGCAATTACATATTATAGTGGTATATAATTGAAAGCCTAAAATGTAAATATTGTATATTTTTCAGAAATAAATTAATAAACCCATCATTCCACTTTTATTCTTCAGAATAAAAGTTTTCAAATTGATACCACTATAAGCGATGACCCAGACGTGATTAAAATAGTTAGTGACCATTCAAACAAAGATATCAGACCATTGGCAATGAAGTCACGTATTCCATTATTTTAGCGTAGGTAAACCTCTTTGATTCACATTCGAAGCTATGGAAGGCAGTTTAAAGCTAAATCGTGAAAATAAATTTGCGATCGTCGTAACTTATCGTCAAAAATTGAAATCGATCAAATTAGCGATATTATTATGACGCCACCAAAGATTGGCCATTACGAAATTATCTAGAAGTAATTACTTTCTATCTAAGTAGAATCACAACTACTACACCGCATGAAAGACTTTGCTAGCGGAAAAATTCAAATATAATGGTGAAAATGGGACATCTACCAGATTCCACCCTAGTAGTGGTGTCAATAAATTGGACGAACGAGACTCAATTCGGTGTTAAGACGAATCTTACCTATAAAACATCCACTAGAAAAAATCGTCCTTATCCGTAACTGGAATTTCGTAAACGAACATTCAAGCGATTCTCCACCTTGGCCGCCCAAAAATAATAACAACACACAAAATGGGCCACCATTATAGCTGCCAAGCTATATTCGTTTTGTCATTAGCGAAGCAAAATGTAACTATCTGGGTTCGAAACTAAATACCTTGCCTACATACATTGCAACACAATCACCTGTTGCTGGTTTCTACGGTGGAGATCGATTGTATGTCGTCTATATTAACATAATAGGATATTGACTTGCCGTTTATGTACCCTGGTCAAAATGGTCCAAAGCATGTCCTGTACCAGATATCGTAACTGAAACAGAGGCGCGTAGGCGTTATACAACCGGTGGATTGCAAAATTAGGATGTCTAGCTGTTGTTAACACAATCCCCGGATTATGTAACTACGACTATCAAATTTGTTTGAAACTAACAGATAATGCCATTATATTGCTGCTGTACTAAGAGCCAGTGTCCAACCAGCCAGACTATTATATTTATAAAGCAGCAATGTAAATAGTTCGGTCACATTATATACATCTGACAGTTTCAATCAAATTTGATAGCAACAAAGTTACATTCACACTGATCAAGCGAGGCAGCTCAAATTCGTCCCATGCAATAAGCTGACGCACGAGCACCACCGCTTTGCCACCCTTGAACGAATGGTATGATAAAATGCTGCCACCTCTCACTTAAACCTGATTTAATCATGATGAACACGCGAATTACCTATTGTGATATTACCTACAAGAAGTCTGCAAACCTACTATATGGGCAAACATCGCTATTATCCGGCCATAAAACGTATAAGAAAACTTTTATATCATATAACATTTTTTTCATATTATTTATATTAATCAATACAGCATAATATATTTATTAAATGTCATTTTTACAGCACATCTCACATAAAACGCGCACTCAACATCAATATAATCCCATAAATATTAATAGGTTCAAGAGCTTTTTAAATTAAAATTCTACGATTAGCCCTATGATAGAAATTACATTGGCAAATGTCATTTATTATACTTATATTTGCTCGTTTAGATTATGATTTCTAATGAAAAAATAATGCACCAACTTACTATGTTCATATAACCTACTTCCTTTTAAATCAGCCAGTGCCACTAATTGAAACAAGTGTCTAAAATCTTCGTTTAAAACTTTTATCGAATGCCTAAATGAGCACGAGTAACAAGACAATTATGAAAACTCATAGCGCCGTGTACGTTATCTCGCAGAGCTCACAGACTGAATCTCCTCTTATAATTTCCTTTATGGAGTAATTTTAATTGAGATTGCAATTTATTTTAATAATACTTATAGTATTTGACCGGATGCAATCAACTTTATTGATTACCGTGTTTACACAAGAGCCTGCAATCGGCGAATCTTATTTGACTACTTCGTCGCTAACAAATTCAAAATTAGTACTACAACTTAAACTAAATTGTGTCTTTTTTTACGCCACCTTAACTTTAAGTGCTTACGAAAGCAAATTTTTCATTTTTTATTTGTAAAAAAAATTCAAATTTAAAATACGCGTCCCATACTTAAATTCGGATAAAAGAATATACTGCTATAGCATCAATCAACAGTCAATCGTAAAATCGGGATCAAATGTCTCTTACAAAACTATACTAAATGTAATGACAGATTAAGATAAGACTACTATTACTCAAAAGTCGTATTACAATTTACTAAAATCATATAATAATTGAATACAATATCAAGTATTCACAACAATTCGATATTTAAAAGCTACTCAATATAAATTACTAAAAATTAAAATTTTGTATTAAGCAAAATAGAAGCGGTCGCTAGTCTCGGCGCTGATTTACGAATCAGGCGACCCGGGGTAGATAGTAGATACTCGTACTACCATCTACCAATGTGTTTTATTATTTTCGAATTTCTTATATATATTTATCTGACGCTCCTACTATGAAGGAAAACATTGTGAGACAATCAAATAAAATTTGATTTTTTTCATTTCTACAAATAAATTTCTCCATCCCATGTATATACAAAACAACAAAGTCGTGTTAAGTCAAAAATTCTCGTTATTAGAATAGAAAACGCAAGAAAAAGGAATTTTAGAAAACTATTTATTCATTTTAATATCGGTTTCGGAATTCCACCATGTGTAATTGACAGCTCACGCCTACGCTTCCACAGTACTTACTGTGGAAGCCTCATTTCCATTGGTAGTTGCAGCTCGCAGTTTTGATTTTTGTTCACTTATACTATTAGGAAGACATGATGTAATTGTTTTCATTTCTCAACAGGACGGGATACAGGAATTTCTGTTTATGAATCATTATGAATTAATCTTTATAATGCGGGGAATTCCCGCATGCTGTTTATTGTCCGAGATATAAGTACATACTACATAATCGATATCCCGTATTCTGGGGCTACCCACATGCTGAATAACGATTGAGTTATTGAGCAATGAAAATGAGCATTACAAAATACGTAATAAGTTTTCCATAACGTTTACATACTATTCCTTTTTAAAATGAAATACTTCGTTTGTATATAAATTTAATAAATTGATAGCAAAAACAATTTTTGCTGATTATTGGTTGAGATGTGTTGTTACTATAATTATTTGATCATTGAAATATTTTAATTTTAACTAATTACAATTAACAAGTATCAAATTTGTATTGTTTCAGAGATTCAGCACATTTACAATAGTCACTCTCAGCCTTTTTGTGGGCACCGTCATATTAGGTAAGTGACAATGGCTGTCTTTTTAATACTTACATCTAGAAAAAGGCGTTCTGAAAAAGGGATGTCGCGGCCACATATCCAAAAAGTGTATTCTCTCAATATCTTAACTCGATAATGCAAGTAGTAAATTGTAGAATATTGTTAAAATTTTCAAGATGTCGCAGATTGAGCTAATGTAAAAAAATACCTAATAGAAAACAGTTTCCACGTACATTCTAATATTTTTTTGCGGTAAACGCTGTCACATATGTTTACCGATACTTTATTCGTCGATTTCTCAAATTTGTCGGGTAAAAGTCTGATGACTGGTAAATATCAACCGTCCGCGTATGCATAAGACATATTTTTAATGCTAGAGACAATCAAGCGGACTGCCCACAGACTCGCTTATACTGAATGTGATTCCTGTGCGATTCGCAGAAATACTCACAACTTGTAACATAAGATTTTATGTAAATATTTTGACAATACTCAACAATTTCACTTCCAATCATCTATTATGCTATTACCTATTATCGATAGCTCATTTTACATTTCTACTTGATTATTTGTCATCATAAAGCTTTCTGAGGAAATATAGCGAACTCTACCCAAACTTAGAACATATTGACTTTACCTCCATCGTGATATGAAGACACGTTCTAGCGCTGATAAAATGTCTGCTGATCATCGCAACAGCCCACCATTTCGGGAATTTCTATAAACCAACAACACGAAATCGTGACACTAAATCTAGAAACATTTAAATGGCAACTTGAGCAATGATATTATCGTTAAGTTTAGTTAGAATACGTGAATCTACAAATCATGGATTACATTAGATAGACGAGTCATTTACTTTCACGTTTTAAGTATATGTTGCGTTTTCCCGAACGCCCGTTATTTGCTTATATTATTTAATTATATAATAATATTGCTTACCGGTCCGTAGTTCTGGCTTTGCTTGAACTGTGTTTTGTGTGTACTAATGTGCCCTACCGTATGTGGTTATAAATATATATCATATATTACAATACTTGTAGTATAAAAATAGGAGAACGCGTGGCCGACCACTTTTCCAATCCAATCCGTCTTCAAGACAATATGCAAATATTAGTCCAATGGTATATTTAAATACACTATGATACACTTCCAAATGTAAATGTAAATGATCAATTATTAATCCGCCGTAAATATAACTCAATAAAAATGCCGTGAAAAAATCCGAAGTGACAGTCAAGTACCGAAACCGTAATGTCAAAAATCTTTTTTTTATTACTTTTTTAAATTTCCTTTTCCGCGGTCCGAAACTCATAAGTCCTAAACAATCCCCCACCCCGAGATGAGCAACCCTCATCTCGCTAGTCTACCGGTAGACGGGACAGGGTTGCCACCGCACGGCGCATCACAGAGTCGCCGATCGAGACCTCTGCGAACCGAGGTACACCGTCAGAGCCTGGATAAAGCTTCAAAAGGCGTCCTCTACGCCAACGTAGAGGAGAAAGATTTGAATCCTTAATCAGGACAAGATCCCCTACCCGTGCAGGAGCCGTTTTATCTGTCCATTTCAGCCGCTGCTGCAACATGTGCAAATACTCCGAATAAAACCGTTTATTAAAATTTTGTGACATCTGTTGCAGCATTTGAAAGCGAGAAAGTCGACTCAGTGTACATTCTCAAAGGGATACTCAGGGAGAGCTGCAAGGGGCTGGCCGATGAGGAAATGACCCGGTGTCAAAACCTCCATATCGTTGGATCCGAAAGAGTGGGCATAAAGGCCGTGAATTTAAAGTTGCTTCCACTCTGTAAAAGACCGTAGTAAGTTCCTCGAACGTAAGAACCGTTTCCCCAATAACACGTCTCAAATGTGTCTTAGCCACCTTCACGACAGCCTCAAAGATGCCTCCCCAATGAGGACATCCAGGAGGATCAAACTTCACGTAATGCCCTGAGTAGCCATTGCTTGTCCCAAGTCCGTACTATGTTTCGTTAAAAAATCATGGACCTCCTTAAGATACCTGTCAGCACCCTGATATTTGTGCCGCAGTCCGACCGTACCAAAATCGGTAACCCCCTCCGTGAAACAAAACGTCCGAACGCCGCGATAAACGCTTCCGTACTAAGCGAAGATCTACTATTTCTAAATGTACTGCCTTCGTTGACAGACAAACAAATACACATAAATAAACTTTGTAAGTCTTAGAGGTCCGCAAGTGAGAAGCCCTGACAATAAAAGGACCAGCGAAATCCGTACCGACACCGTGAAAAGGTCTGGTGACACTAACCCGATCGCTAGGTAGGTCACCCATCATAGGCTGCATGGTGTTAGCCTTTAACCGATAGCAAGGTATACACTTAAATATAACCGATCGGACGCACCGTCGCGCCGATAGTATCCAAAATTCCCGCTGAAGAATAGCAAGCAGTGCCGTACAACCTGCATGCGAGTTAGTAATGTGCCGATCACTTACTATCAACTGCGTCAAGGGTCCGTCCTTGGGCAGCAAAAGGGGATGCCTAGCCGAATACGGCAGCTTCGAGTTGCGCAGCCGTCCGCCAACACGAAGTAATCCCTCGCCATCAATGAATAAGTTAAGTTTCTGTACGGCACCCTTTAACCGACCCGTCGTCCGTAACGATTTAAGCTCGTCAGAAAACCGTTCCGATTGTACCCGTCGTACCCAAAACATGAGAGCAGCACGCCGTTCGCCTGCCGTCAGAAACAAAGATGTATTTCTTACAACCGGTTTGCGAGTATTCGTTATAAACCGACGCATCCATCCCGTGAGGATCATAGATACGAGCAACCGTAGACAGGACTAGCCGCTTAGTCCATATCTTTTCCGTTATTGTTAAAACCCGAAAGGAAAAGATGTCAGGAACCGGTAAATACTGAACACCTAAAACCGATGTTGAACGAGGAGAGTCCGGATTCTCAAATAACAATGGATCTTGAACGTGATCCGCTGGTAGTCCTTCTAAGAGACGTGGACTGTTCGAAATCCATTTCCGTAGTTCATAGCCAGCCGTTGCCAATAACGCTATGAGCTCGTTACGTAAAATTAAAGCCTCCTGTTCCGAAGATCCACCCGTGATAACGTCATCGACAAAAATTTCCGACTCTAAGACGTCCGCCGCACGAGGGAATCGAACGCGTTCCCGTTGAGCGAGTTCCAACAGCACCGCATAGCCATCCAGGGGCTAGATTTCAAACCGTACGTGTTGTGTTCAGTTCGTAGACGCGTAATGGGTGAGACGGGTCCTCGCGCCAAAGAATCAGCTGATACCGTCTATCAGCCTCATCAATCACCGTTTGCCGGAACATCATGCGTATATCCGTCGCGAAGACCACCTGGTGTCTACGAAAGGCCGAAATAAGATCCGAAATTCTTTATGTAGTTTAGCACCCGAGTGCAGGATTTGGTTCAATGAAACACCATTAGAGGAAGGGGCCGACCCGTCAAACACGACCCGTATCTTACCGCTATCCGATTTAAAAACCGCGTGATGTGGTATGAAATAGTGTTCTTCCGATGAGTAGTCCCTCCGTGCCAGGACATGTGACCTAATTGTACATATTCCCGCATGAACTCAATGTATTTGTCGCGAAACTCTGTATCTCGCTTCATGCGACGTTCCATAGAAAGCAGGCGTTTCTCAGCAGTGAGGTAGGACTGCCCCAGCGGTTTGCGAATGCTCACAAAGGCAACCGAGTAACGAAACGACCGTTCGGTAACCGATAAACATTTTCGATAAAATGGCGCTCGCATTCTTCGTCGAGCGGGTCCTTCCGTGAAACCGGGGTACCTCTTCTGTCTCCCAAAAACGCTGTACTAAATCCGAAAGAGAAACGCCCGTAAAAACCGTATCAGAAACCGTATCATATGCTGGGCCCATAATCATATATCCGTAGTGCGATGGTATAGCAACCAAGCCATTATTATTTAAATTTATAGTGCGTCCGGTGCACAATAATTGACCAAGCACATCAGTACCAAGCAACAAATCAATTTTTCCAATATTTAAAAATTTTCTGTCAGCCAAAGACAGGTGAGAAGCCGAGTTCAAAATTTCCGAAGGTAATTCCACCTGTGGATGTTCTCCTAAAATATCATGCAACACTAGTGCTGTAACTGTAATAACAGGTTGAGAGACCGATTCTCCAACAATGTTAAAGGTACATTGACCATAAACATGTGACACGAGCACATCACCTATGCCACGAACCGAAATATTATTATTAAATATGTATAGGCCTAACCGTCTCGCCAAATTAACTGTTATCATGCAACCTTGCGAACCCGTGTCCGCTAGAGCCCGTGCTCTAACATAAAAACCGTTAATATCACAAATCCTTACCGCAACGGTAGGCAATAAAATAGTATTTAAAAAGGTTGCATTTGGCGAGGCGGCGGCGACTACCTATTCTTGAACGTCACTATGAAATGAAGCATTCACCAGATTAAAAACCTGGGCTGCCGACAGCGCCAGAGGGTTATATGTAGGGGTCTCGAGCGCCCCAATGGTGCCCGAGTCAGGTGCCAACTGGCATCCGGTGTCCGGTAACCACCGGATGACCGAAAGATGCGGCGTGTTCCTCAATCGCGGCCGTTCCGCGAGTGGTGGTGAGAAACCCCTCGCTCTCGCTGCATACGAGGCCGCAGACGCATACTGTTCCGCAGTGACGTCACGAGATTCGTCCGCTTGAATATGCCCTATGCCCGCTGCATAGGGTGCTTGTACCATAGGCCCGGTGCCTCCCCCACCCGTATGTGGAGATGCCTGTGAAGTAGGCCTAAAGCCACCCCCACCCGTATATGGAGGTGTCGCGCGCACGTCCACCCGTCGAGGCGACGCTCGTCCAGAATGAGGAGGTGAAGTCCGTACTTGTCCGCTTTGACCCCTCCTGAAGGAGAACCAATCCGTCCCGCTGCAGGCCTAACTCCACCATTCCTATTCAGGCATAACATCCCGTGATGTTTGCCGTTACAATGAATACATGGCCGTGCCACTGCACAACTATTAACAAGATGATCCCCTAAACAAAAATAACATAACTTGTGATTTTGCACAAAACGCCTCCGCTGTTGAGGGGAACAATTTATAAAATGTTGGCATTTAGATATAAAATGGCCTATGATGCCACAAAAGGTGCAACCAACCCGCTTGGATTGCAACCTATTATTAATAGTATGGTCCGATGTAGCCATACCTACCCTAGTCCCCCGAGTGGGTGGCCTAATCCTACCCTGACTGAATACAGGTCTTCCCTGACTGGACACAGGCCTCCCAGATGGCCCTGAGGTAGCCGTTGCAGGAGGTGAGCCTACATTGTCAACAATCCGTGCTTCTTCCTCCAAGAAGGTCAAAAGGTCAATAAATTTAGGCAACGGGCTTGCCTCATCTCCGCTTCCATATTTTTGTTCAAATCTTAATTTTAAATCAGAGGGTAACTTATTCAATACAATATGGAGCAACAAGAATGACCACTCCGTTACTGGTAAATTTAATTTCTCCAAACAATTATAGGCCACCTTTAATGGATTTAAAAAATCATCCCTTATAAACATGATATTCCTTAAATAAGGCAAATTTAATATCTTTGCCACATGGGCATCCGCAATTAACCTAATATTTTGATATCTGCCCATCAATAGCGCCCTTGCAGTCTCATAATTGTTATCTGTTATGGTTAAATGTGAAATAACCTGGTGAGCGTCTCCCGATAGACAACTCAACAGATAACTTAATTTTTGTGAGAGTGATATATCCATCCGACAATGTACCAAAGAATCAAAAATGTTAATAAATGACATCCAAGTTTCATACCCACCAGAATACTTGGGCAAATTTAAATCCGGCAATCTAGTATAAATTGAGGCATTACTACTTGACTGACCCTTAACCGTGGGACTACTGGCCAGATCCAGTGTCCTTACCGCCTGAATAATGCTGTCATAATATTCTAAGCATTGCTTGTAGTCTGCCTGAGCTTGAATCAACCTTGCCTGCAAAGTTTCATTGTCTGGATTCATGTCAGCCCTATCATAACACATTTGTAAAGCTTGATCCAGGTCCGCCATGTATCTGTTCGCATTTGAAGCCCGCTCTTTCAAGGCCTCAACCCTGTCTGGTCTACTCACCAGAGAAAATGCGCTTACCAACCATTGTAATATGCGACGAATTTCGTTGTAACCGTCCGACATTTTAATAATTAAAGTAAATACAAAACAAACAGAAAAAAAAACAATACCTAATATAACCCCAAATTAAATTTAATGTAAACCCGTTTGACACCGATGTCAAATATATTTGTTACGCATATAAGTACAAATCAAAGAATTTACAAAATAACAGGTCCGTAACCGAAAAGTAAACCACGCTCTGCTACCAAAAAATGTTGCGTTTTCCCGAACGCCCGTTATTTGCTTATATTATTTAATTATATAATAATTTGCTTACCGGTCCGTAGTTCTGGCTTTGCTTGAACTGTGTTTTGTGTGTACTAATGTGCCCTACCGTATGTGGTTATAAATATATATCATATATTACAATACTTGTAGTATAAAAATAGGAGAACGCGGGCCGACCACTTTTCCAATCCAATCCCGTCTTCAAACAATATGCAAATATTAGTCCAATGGTATATTTAAATACACTATGATACACTTCCAAATGTAAATGTAAATGATCAATTATTAATCCGCCGTAAATATAACTCAATAAAAATGCCGTGAAAAAATCCGAAGTGACAGTCAAGTACCGAAACCGTAATGTCAAAAATCTTTTTTATTACTTTTTTAAATTTCCTTTTCCGCGGTCCGAAACTCATAAGTCCTAAACAGTATATATATATATATATATATATATATATATATTATATATATATATAATATATTATTATATATATATATATATTAATATATATATATATAATATATACTTATATACTTAGCAAAATGCATAATAGCCATTAAAGTCCGATTTCTGGACATTTGCTTTTAAAGTGAAAACGTTAATTCTAGACATACGGGTATTTATTCTTGTCTTAAACATAAATACAGTAATTTTAAATTGTAGAACAGCAAAGCAATCTATATTTAATTTAACTAGTTGGTTACATGAACAATATTTATTACAGTATTTCAAAATGAACGTCTTCGGCTATAAGTATACATATATTTTATAATCTGTCACAATTTGCCAGTGTGACTCCAAGTACACCTTTCCGCTGCTTGAATTGATTATTCCATATAATATATTTAAAAACAGTTTACAGCACTATCTTTTTTTTTTTGTTCCCCTGAGGAAAATGCATTAAATAGCATACCCCGGCTGTGGCGAGCCGGCGGTAATGTGGGGCACTCCTTCCCAGAAGGGGGAGGCCTACCCACTAAAAACCTCAGGGATGGCCTTCCTCGGGCATGTAGGGACCACCAAGGGAACGCCAAGCGACATCCGGGAACCCCCAGCCTTCGCTTCCCCGCCGATACAGGGGCGCCCTCCTCGGGGGAGGCTACAATACCTCCCCCAATCTCCGCCACCGAAGACGCCCACTGGCCAAGGAAGGGGCGTGGTCCTCCCGGATCGCCGTTACCGCGGGCGCGATTCCTCGCGCCCGCCGGCGACCCGCGGCAGCGCCGCTTCCTTCGAGCGGGATCGGACATCTCACGAACCCGCTCGGCGGCCTCCTTCTGGAGCATCACTGCTTGACAGAAGAAGGCCACAGCCCTCCAACTTCCCTCGTCCGCCAGCATTGCCGCAATCAATGCCGGCGCAGACAGATCTCGCCCGATCTCTGCGACCAAGACTCGGCGCTCGGAGGCCCACACGCGACACTCCGCCAGCGTGTGCTGGGCCGAATCGAGGTCGGATGCGCAGTGGTGGCAATGTGTCGATCCCTCCCACAGAACACAGAAAGAGATTAGAACGGCTATGTAGGCGTGGCACGCGAGCCACAGTTATGATCAAATGATCATGACTGTGGCCAATAATGCGAACGCGTTGCTTAGTCAGTCACGAGTGGTCACGGAGAGTGTTTTACGAAGTGCTGCGCGTTTATTAATGAAAATGCCTACTTGTGCTGTAATTACCTGCAAAGCAAGAAGTCAGGTCTCAAGTGTAGCTAAAGATGGAATATCTTTTCATCGGTAAATAGCAAATTTGATCGTAATAACTAACGTTTTACAAAAAAATTATCAAAGCTTGATCGTAACGATAAGACACATAATATTTTTCTAAAAAAATATACATTGCCGGCTATGTACGCGCATGCGTCTAATTACATTACTCAGAGCGCGTAATGTAGTACACTGAATTCGGTAGCGACGCATTTGAATAACAGCAATAAACGTAGTAAAAGGCCATAGTGCTGTGCTTACCAAAAAACGTACGCATTATGTTTTATCGATAAATATATTTTTTTAATATTCTGGTAGGAATAAATGATTGTGTGATAAACTCGAACATTTGTTGGAAGATTGTTCAAGTATTTATTTAAGTTTTAATTAAATTTAAATTATACTTTTATTAAACGAATTAATCGGCGTGTGCGACCGTGGAAATATTATTAATATGTCCAAATACATGTTAAATACGTTAAATATATAAAAACTATTATTGAATTTGGGCATACTATATGTAAATGTATTAAATGAATGATATTACAGATAGCTAGGGCATAATAAATTATAAAATTGTGAAAATATAGCTACTGCAAAATCGCAAAATGTATGAACATGTCGGAAAAATGTCCTATCGCACACATATAAAAGTGCATGTATATGTTTGTTATGGAAACAAGATTTACAGAAATATAGTTTACTTTGCTTCCAACCTACATCTATTTCACTTAATAAGTTTGTTTCATCATTATAGTATAGGTATATACAATTAAATTAATTATTAAATTTTAAATACCTACATGAATGTAATATTTCGTTTTTAGTATTGAAAATATTTGTAATATTAAATTTGCTATCGACATTTTATATCGATAATTTTTCATTTTTGTCAATCACTAAGGTAATAATATCGTTTTTAGACGGAATTATTTGAATCTGGTGAGTGCAGTGCTGTGATTGGTTCAGTTCGTTATCGCGCGATGCGTACTTCTCCTGATTGGTTATGCGTGACTTTACAGACGCAGCGCTGGCTTCTTAAACTGGCGACAGCGGCTCCCGTACAAACGATGCATGTTCGCCATTCTAACCTCTTTCTGTGTTCTGTGATCCCTCCCGTCCTATTCGACACAGATACTCACCGAAGCAGCCGTGCCCGGTGAGTATCTGAGTCAATCGATAGGTGACCTCCTCCTTCCCGTGGAGCCAAGCTTCGAGGTGCGGGAGTACGGCACCGACGGCCCGCTGGCGCGCGCAGATCCGTAATTCGAGCTGCGCACGCCAGGCCGCCACAATCCGTCGGTGTCTAGGCACTTCGTGCGCGGGTTCGGGGGCGCTCTCCCCATCGCTCCTCCGGTCGACACGCCGTGACACATACGTCGCCGCGTACATGTCGGCCAGGATGTCGAATGGGGGGTAGCGTCCCAGAACCGTCGCCGCCTCGTACTTACAGCATTACCTTGCTAGTATTTTTAATCTAGTTGTGATTTATTATTATAGTTAATTAGGTATCTGGAATGGAATTCACAATAGATATAAAAATAATAATTCACTACTTACTGTACGAAACGAATTACATAAAACAACTATGTATTTATTATATAATAGCAAGCTACCGAAAGGCATTTAAATTCGCAGAATTTGTGTAATTTCATTTAGTCCTTTTTTTTAACAATAGAAAGAGGGTATTTTATAATTTGATGGAACGATACAATTGAATATAAGCAATACTAGAAATAGATATGTTGGAAATGTTCTTGCTACCATATTTTTCTATTTAACGTTTATTTTTCTATTTAACGTTTCATTTCATGAATTTGTATTCGATTCAAATTCGGTTAATATACCGAACAAGACAAAGTAGAAAATCATCAAAATAATCTACACACTGATTTGTGTTGACGAATCCTACCTCGGGCAGGTTTGGCGACTCTCAGCTTTGCGAACAAGTCAGATGCCACACACTCGTATACGCTACGGCAGATTATACAGAGCAGAAAGCTGAATCAATCACGCTAGATTAGATAGACTAGTTTCGATTCCGTTGAGACCTCGAGAGATTCCGTTGAGAGTCCGTGCTCGGGTATCTCCATAAAAAGTGTTGCAATACTAAAACACCACCTATGAGAGTTTTTCAAATCAGACTCGAAACTGAAACAGCTCCAGCAGCGTGTGGAGTATAGCCGCGATATATTGCAAGACCTCTGTATAGTTAAGCTATAGAATGTGTTTAAGCAATTGGGGTAAATAGGTGTTAATATTACTACGAGTATCAACGGTGAGAACATATTGTACATTCGTTTTTTGATGATATCGTGGCCACATTAGAAACTATAAAAAACCTAAACACAAACTCAAAGATATCATTGCTTCAAGTGGGTCTTAGAATTTATATAAACCATATAAAAATGATATCTAATTGCCATGTAGTAAGTACCTTGTGAAGGCTTACAGTATTCTGGATGATGTTCACAACTATGTCAATAGCACAATCAGGAAACTATAGTTACTTCCAGGAAAATGCCAATCGAACTAAGCATTTGGAAATCTATGCGGCATATTCTCAGTCCATCTATACTACAGAATCTCCAAACGACTCCTTTTGATTAGAGAGAATTCCTGTAATGACTTTAAATTAAAAAACTAGCAGTTCAAAATGGGCTTTATATGCAGAGGCTCAAAGTCAACAAGAAAGTTAAACTTTGCGCTCCATCGGTTAGTTGTAATATTCCTGATCCCTTGTAATAGCAATGTATTGTTTGCAGTAAGCTATCTTATGATTTTTTTCAGGATTTATTAAAACCCACATATTGTCTATGACACATAAATTACAAACTGGTTTTTTTTTTTTTTTTTTTTTTTTTTTAATTATACATTTGCTACTCCACAGACTCGTAGTCCATGCCCTTTATAATTCTTAATTAAATATTTTTTACAATTCTCTTAATTAACATGTACTACAAACTGGTTTAACAATTAAACCAACATATCTGAACACTGCACATTTAAACTTTATTAAAAATTCAAACCAACTTATACCTAAAGGATTAATAACCCAACCATCCCCCAAAATGGCAAAGGAAAGATCTATCCCCAGTTTCGTACTTTCTGTGCATAATTTAATCAGAAATTATTATATTAAGTAATTCCATAAGGATATAACTCAAAGAATTGCAAACTGTAAGCGGCTATGGCTATGTATAAGACTCAGCGCTCGGGACTAACGGCAAAAAATCCAACCATAAGGTAGGAAGTGCAGCGTCGGTAACTCTATACGAGTATAAAGATCCGACTATTTGGTGAAAATCACGCGATGATGGCAAAAACGAATAGCATAATATCTTATTATTTAAAATGGTTATTTAGAATTTTAAAAATACTTTTTTACTAATAAAATAATTAGTATCACGGAGACCTGACTGCAGCTCCAGTCCGCCTGCGACCACGGTTTTGGCAACTTGGTCAAAACGTCAAGCAATAAAGCGTAAATACCATGATGTTCTCGAGTTATTTCTAGTTTTTACTATTTATATAGAATTCAGAAAGCGCTGCGCCGTTCTAACACGAACTTACATGATTGAGGTAAAGGATTCCGCGATAAAATCTAATTGCGTTACCAAGGTTTATAGTTTAGCTCAGTTGCTCTTGCTCGACGATTGCTTCAAGCTTAAATGATTAGATCCGCGAAAGAATACTTATTAGAAACATTTTAATTTTCGTTTCGTAAGCACGCTGTGACCAATTATGCACTTATTACTTTTATCTCCCAACCTTATCAATGTTCAACTTTCTTAAATGCTTTAAATCTTTTGACTAATTATTAATTAACATTTCAATAGTAATTTTGTCTCGGAGCAGCCGTCAATCAATTTCGCGCCAGTGTGCGATTGACCTTGTCTACTTTGTAATCAACTTGCTTGTGGAAAATATTTTGTAAGACAATAAAATTTACTTTGTTTGCTATTGATAAAAAATAAAGGTCCATAGGGTATACATAAAATGACTTAAAAGGACTATATATTTCAATAACTTGACAACAAACTGCGTTTAGGAGAATGGTATTGTATGGACAAGCAGTAATAATTGATAAATTGTTTATTATTGATCAATTTTAAATAAGTAATAATTCATTCGTTATAGGCTTAGACCACGGAAGACTCAGGAACAATGGTCGAAGATGTCAGTGGATCTGAAATTGAACAAGACAAAAAATATGTTTATTATGTGGATTTCATTCATGTGAAAATTGCAGTTTGGATTGTTGATGGTGGGTTTACCTGAAACAAATTTTCGGGGTATGTCAAATTTTCGGAAAGAGCTCAGTCGGCGGATTCAACTCAGCTGGATATTTCAAAGTTACGCAGCATATTTTTGTACAATAGGCAAATCACTGTATATGTTTTCTGCATAATTGAATCAGAAATGATAAAGTCCTCAAAAGAATGAAGATATAGACAATAGCCCGATGAATTTCGAACTATAAGTGGCAGTGGGCCTGCAGCACTGCAGCAGTGGTTCACATTGCTCGCAGGAATGACGGCAATTGGGGTGGAAAAAGTCCTCAAATGGCAAGCATATACCGGGAATTTGAACTGATAGGTCACTCACAAAATGATCCTACAATTTGATAAAGATCACAGGATCACTTGATGCCAACAGCACAGGACCAACCAGTGTGGAGAAACATAGTACATTAGGCAACATGCTAATAATTATATTAGCACTATTAAAACCGTTCTAATTGCTTACATGAATAACCGTACTGTTTCTAATCCATCCATACTTTCTTAGGATTTCCTCTATTGTATAAGTATACTTTTTTTATGTGTGAATTCATAGGTATAAATAATCAACACTTCAAAAGTTGTTCCGGCACACTTGTCGCTATATTGGTTCAACAACACATAAAGTACGCACAAGACATAATGTAATATTAATTAACAAAATGAATCAAAATGTCAGCAGTTTCAATTGTATTAAACGATTAAGGTTAAAAGAGGTCGTAACCTTTCATAACTCAGGTCTAGGCAGCGATCATCACATGACATCATGACATGTTATAAAGTAAATGGTTATTAGACATACACAATTACCACGCGAGGTAAAATTAACTAATTGCGCTATTAAGGTGTTCAGACGTACTTAGAGCACCACTGAATAAGCTATTCATTTTGATGTATATTAAAAATATACAACATGTATGTATGTACTGGTCTCAAAAATAATGAGGACTGCAGAAAAAAGTGATATAAGCAAAATATTGCAATTCTCGAATTATGAATATGTTAATACTGTAGTTATTCATGCAGACTGAAAAAAAATATCTATGGCAAAAATTGAAACTAGAGCCTAACATGGCACTTTCATAAAAACTATGTATATCTTCCTATACGAAGATTTCTGTATTTGTTTACAAATTTAGCGAAATCATTATAAATATTGCAGAATTCAATTTGCTAAATAAAAAAATGCCATCACTCATTTACATTTCACAGATAAGTTAGATAAGTAGGCATCTAGTGGTTACTGCAAGGAACATTTACAAAAATAACTCTCCTCTTTATTATTGACAGAAAAGCTATTTAAATATTATTTTCGACCTACAATTTTCAATTACATATTACTACAATACATTATATCACAAATTGTAAAATGTAAACAGTTTATTTATTTTAATTTGTGTCGTTCAAAGTACGTTACCTATTATAAATGTGTGTGTGTTGATTATACAATTTGATGCTCGCTCACGGCCATTTTGTAAAAAGCACTCAATTATTTCGTAAGGAGGCTTAGCATTGTCTACACGTGGCCGGCCAAGTGAAAACTACGCATAACCATGCCATTGACCGCAATCACACAATATTCATGGAAGGATAAATCTTCAAGAACACTATAAATAACTAATATTTTATACCTGACTTCATAACTTATTCAGATTTCTAAATAAATTTTGGCGTGACAGACTTTCTGCCTCATCCATCCAGGCCAGAGCCACTTTGATGTAGGTACCGTGCCTTTTCAAGCGCATTTGACCGATGTACTATCGGGACCTCTCGCGCCTTACCACTTTTTAGAAATATTCGTGTGCAAGCGGCTCGCACCGGGCACGACCACGTGATCCGTAGCTATCCCTGATTGGTTACGTATTTTACTACGATTTACTACGACCATTCATTATACCAAAAGAGATTTCAAACAAACGATTTTGAAATCTCTTTTGTAATACCCTTTCCAGAGATTTTTTTTTAATATCGCTCGCTTATCGCTATCTCGCTTGCATGTTTCCGCGCGAGCACAATTGTTGAATGAACGGAAGGCGTGGCTTGTGCCTTAGCATCGTGCAGTGTGCAAGCGACTAACGCTCTAGGACTGGTAAGGCGCCAGTGTCCCCGATAGTACCTATCAAGGCAAGAGTACCCGTAACCGACGAGCGTGCATAAAAGTATTAATTCTATCGTAGCAAGTGGAAAACTGTGATCTCTGCCATGGGGGTCCATGGGAATTAGTATATGTATGTATGTAGCGGTGATCGAGACATGTACAATAGATTAGCTAGTTATTACATTGTTTATGTTCCATTTACTATTTATATCAATGTAGGTGTTTGATATCTTAAATTAAACATCACTCAACGAGATAGGATTTTCCAGATCCGTTTACAAACGTATGCTATTCATATATTTTTACACTCAGTAATACACTAAGCTTACACTTGCACAACGAAAATCACCGCTATTATAGGCGACATAAGAATAGTCTTAAACTTAACATGTTGCTGTGTGTACAATTTTTTCTTAGCGACTCAAACTGTAGTACAGTTGGGGTAGATAAAAGTTCTTCAATTTTCAAAGTTACTTCTTTATGGCAGAAAATTTTTGTATTATGAAACTAAACTACTATAAAGGTAACTGCATATAAAATTATGCTCAATTGATATGATAACAAACGACAACGCCATCTTTTTGTTTCATTTCACAAGAAATTTTAGACATGACTGATTGCAATCAAATACACCCTGTACGTACCGTCGTATGTAACTTTAACGTCCCGTATCTTTCCCTACCCGACTGTACCTGTATTATGTACGTATATTGTGTACCTACCTAATTGACATGATACAGAAACAATGACATCACGACCTTAAACTTGATCCGGGTTTAGAAGTCGCTAAACACTTAATCAACAGTAGGTGAAGTACCTGTCAAACGTGTAATAAATTAAATAAAAATACTGTATCAGATTTCATAGTTGCATCAATCATTGACATACGGTTTGAAATAAGAACACAGATTTAATTTTTGGGTGTTATGTAAATACTTAATACTTAAAATGAGCGTGAAGAATATTTGATTTACAATTTTCTTGCTCTGGTACCGTGAAACCGACATAATTGACACCACAGAACACAGATTGATTGGTTAATACCTACTCAATAGGAGATCGCAAAACCTTGATTTCGGGCGAAACTTTACGAGAGGGAGAGAATTTGATAAATAAAATTTTAGGGAATTTAAACTGTAAAGCTCAATTTCGGGTAGCTATTAAAAATATGATGTTAAAAATTAGTTAGAAGCTATTGTGGTTATTATATAGGATTTCAAATAGTAATTATGGCAATTTAAATAGGATCTTATTAGTGTATATGTTTTAACTTTTGTAAGTTTGTTCAAATTTCTATTGAACATCATCAATATCACATACCGACCATCTAAAAAGGTTTTTTTATGTCAAGGGCACTTTTTAAAGTACTGTGACACTCTTCTAGGTGCTTTTTCTTTAGGAAAACTAATAGATGTCGGTAGGTCGTCTGCACTGTATTTCTTCATTTGTCTAGACCGAACAAAAGCGGATACTTACTTTGAAATCTGACACACTCGCCGTTAATTAAAAGAAAGAAAGAAAGAGACAAACCTCCAATGAGTTCGTCACAGTACATACATGAGTTTGTTTTTATTATAATATTACTATATATTATCATTGTCTTTCCAGTATGTAAGCACGGCTCATCGTGGCACATAGCCGGAGCGCGAGTGCCACGCGCGACCTATCGCGCCTTCTCTCCGGAGCGGCTGGACTGCTGGCTCGCGGTCCATGTCGGGCTGGGGCACGTTAATGTCACCCTCACTGGTAATATATATACTTGCTATATTTCGTACAGCTTCACACCGACTATTGGACATAGGACTCCTGCATAGACTGTCACAGCTGCTCCTTGCAATTAACAACTGCTTATTATTTTTCTAACGTTATATATCTACCACTGTGCTGCTGAATACGAAGATCGTCATTCGACTTCGAACTGTCCGGATCGATCGCATCATTCATCATCATCGCATCATTTGGTAACTATAAACAAATGGGCTTCGCTCGGTGGTTCTTTTCCGCGATTCTGAGAAGCGACAAATACACTCGTAGATTAATGAGATTTAAATAAAATGGCCCTTTCCTTGATGATTGACTTGAGTTGATGTTAACAATACTATCTTTCTGACCGAACCAGGTTTTCAGTCCACAATGCGTAGTAACATTTTGCAAAGATTCAGCATCAATCAACTTGTAAATTGTTAACGCAAATCTTTTTCCTGTTTTATCTGGCGATATCATTAACACACTGGAATTTGTTTCTTTAACCTGAAGACTGTATACGAGCATTCTTAACACAATAAATTAAATCATTATCGTTGTATCCACAACCTTCAGTAAGTTACATGCATACAATAAAGCTAGAGAATGATGTACAGCAATATCGATCAACGTTATATGGTAAATTCAATTTTAAGAAAACGGGCCCTATGTGGGCGTCTTTCCATAGTCTGACATGGGGGATACTAAGTTCCCTTAGTATTATCCCGATATCTGCGTTTTCGCTGTCTTATGAACAATTGTGGTGTATTTACAAAGAGACAAATCACAATGCAAACTCCAAGCCCTCATTCTTTTAATTATTTAACCTTAGTACTCCCTTTCCAACCATAATGTGACTAACAGTTGGATCTAATTTCCAGCTCTGTCGTGGCAAAATACAACAGTAGGTGATCCTGGTGTAGATTACAACGAGCAGTTTCAATGGGAGGAGGCTGGTGCCATGCAAGAGTGGTACCGCGCTGGACTGGCGCGCGGATTACCCTACCCAGTTTTGTCGGTTGCTGAACATTTCGCGGTGCAACACGAAGGATTCGAGTGGGGTGCAAAATACCGCGCCGCTGGCTACACAACCTCTACTTTGCTGTGGTGAGAATGAATTCAAAGCATAAGCATATAGCATAAGCAATCGACAAGCTTTTAACAGTGAATGCGAATCCTATTTGTGGTGGCCTTGCAGTTGGTTAACAAACATCTCCAGGAGACATCTTTAGAAAGTACAAAACTCAAAAACAAGCAGCAAGTGCATTTGCTCCTGACAGTAGGAAACAATAACAACTCCCCCGCTCTTATATTCCACAGACAAATAGGTCTTCATCAAATCTAACCAACCAAGGCAATCAAGATAGACTCACTACAAATACCAGCGAGTATCGATTTTGTCAGTACACAAAAGTAGCTTCTATATACACTTTGTGCTCTTCTCGATCCTTATTGACGCGCCCTTAAACACCAGACCTTCATCACTGATCTTCTATGACCAATGTTAGGCCACGATCGCTGAGTTATATCATCTCCTCATTGTTCCAGGACAGCGTTGTCGCTATGGCTGGTGATGAACCTGCTGTTGGTGGTGGTACCGCGATACGGTGCATACGCCATGGCAGCGCTGGGTGGAGCATTGTGTGCAGCGGCCGCCGGCTACTGGTGGTCGTTGCCACACGCACCGCTTGTTGTGAGGCTCGACGGCGCCGTGCTTCTGTTCTCGCTAGGCTGGTGCTTTTGGCTAGTGCTGATCTCAGGTAACTAGCTCTTATGATATAATATGTAAAGTCACGGTATCCAGTAATTTTACTGTACACTTTAAATAGCAATGAAAGAATGCAGAAACTGATGATTTGGGTAGAAATATAAAAAACTAAAATACCCTAGCAGAATATAAGATGGACTCTGCTATAGTCTCTACTGCTTCTATTCAGCTGGTGTTCGTGTCCGTGTTAACTTTTACATACGGCTTTCAATAGAGTACGAGGGCGTCACTGTCACGCTAACCGCTCACAGCAAACCTAAGGAGCATAGTGCTACTCTTCCCGCTAGACTGGTGCTACTAGAGCCAAAGCGATTGGCTTAGCAGTTTGCTGGATATCAAGATCTTCACTGCTGATATAGGTACAGACCGCAGGAGCACTTTGTCTTTGATAATCTCGTGGACTCCTGACAACTGCGTCTTATCGTAATTACTATATCTAGTGATGGACTTTTTACTATGAGGATAAAATATATAAACATTATCATCCCAAAGTAGAACTACTACCCAAAGAAAAGGTACTTTGTGGAATTAATCGACCATATATAAACTATACCAACACCGACTGAAACACAGACCCATCTGATCTGAATTGATCCAAAAGTGTTTTGGGATTAGATTGAAGTTCATCGTATACCCGAATTATAATAGCTCCAGTGTTACATAGATTTAGATTTTATTTTAGAACGTTCGCATTTTTATTGTACTTAAAAATCTAAAACATGTAAACATATATTGTAATTTCGATATTTGAAAAGAGGAGAATATAAAATATGTGCTCGCAATTTCCGAACAGCCGGCAGGATCAGCTTGTATTAGATCATTAATCATTTTCATTTCAATTCATCATTAATTGCTTGCAAAAGGTTATGTTGAATATATATTATTTTACATTAACAACAAACTTCTTAACAAGAACATCAAAACTCATTTCATTGTAGATTGTTTTCGATGCAGGTAGCATTTGCGTGGTGGTAGGTCTATTGATCGCGGCGCTAGACTTGACCTGGCCGCACCGGTTCTCCACCGTGCTGGAAGTGGACTACGATACGCCGTACGACCGGCACGTGCTTATCGTGGACAGCCGACAGCGCGCGCGCCCGCAGACGCAGACCTCGCTGCCGTCCAGGATATTGAGGTACTTAATAATACAGCTTATATAGAAAGCCGGATACAGGGATGGTAATGCGATCATTATATATCGAGTATTACGGAAAGTCGAAATAATATTTAATGGTGTGTATCCCATTGGAAGTGTCTTGGGGTACTAGGGGAAAATTTGCACACTGTTACTTCTTTTGCACTGATCATTAACTACACATAATGACTAAACTAATTTTAATGTAAATTTAAGTTGAAACATGGAGAACAACATCAAATAACGGAATAAAAATTTGAATTATTACCATAAAAATAATGTCGTATGGTAATAATTCTGGGTTTTTTGCGAAGTGTATAAGTATACTTAAAAAAAACATTAATATGTCTAAGGCGAGCAAGGCGCGAACAGAAAGCTAGTAATTAAGTTGTTTTTAAGTGTACTATACACTTCGCAAAACATTGAGCTTAGTAACAACTGATCAATATAACGTATGTTAAACTAAGTTAAACATGAAATTTACAAAATAACGTAGCACTTATATGTAGGTTAATAAGGACATTATTGTTATACATAATACGATGATATTCGCGTATATGCGATAATGAGACCAACATAAGAGTATAGTAATGCAATCAGCAGATTTTAAATCCTTCCCCAATGTGGGTCGATGGCTTTGGGAATATCGGAATAAGGCGCTGGATACTAGAAGCGCAAACTATTGGTGTGAAGATCTTAACCAAGATGATGATATGCAATTAAAATACCCAGATAGTCCTGATGCCGGGCGTTGTTCACAGGCGGTTGTCGTCCAAGACGAAGGAAGCAGAGGGCCAGTCGGTGGCTGTGGTGAACGAGCGCGGCCGCGATAACCCCGCCTTCTCACACGAACGCAAACCGAATTCGCCTTGGCGGTACCCGCTCTTCAGGCGGCAGATTGACAGGTTAGTTTGTCATGTCACATAAAAAAGTACGCTAGGGTAGTGAATCTGACGAATAAGGCAGAAGCCGATCAATGCAAACTCAACTTGTCCTGGCAGTTCGACAGGTAAACTTCTAATGTGATATGAAAATGTATACTCTTGCCATATTCTTCAGAGATCCAGAGAGTAGTAGTACCTACAAAACCACTATATATTGAAAAAAAAAGAAAATCAGTCATTCGTTCAAGCGACATTGTCTTCAGTTCATCAGATTCAAAGGTAATTTAGGAGTTACGTTATCTAATGGTTATAGCCTGTCGACCTACGAACAAGGCTATGGCCGAGAACACCCACTCGCGCCTTTTTTTAACGAGTTGGATCGAATTCTTATGAAGCCACTGGTAACGAATTCAGCTAGACTTATATGGAACTGTGATTACCAAGTTCGATTTATCAGATGACATGAACTTGTTTCCGATTGTTATGGTACTGGGTCAGCGAGGTAGAAAACCAACCAAATTCTACTTGTTAAGGTGTACTATGAAGGCTAAGATGATCATCATGTTGCTATCGTACAAGTTCATAAAAAACTATTACTTAACTACGTGTTACGTTAATACCCTATCGAGTTGAAACCTACTTACATTAACATAGTCATATAGAAGTTATGGTGTCATTAAAGCTCGAAATTATAAATATTTATTTTGAAATTCTCAATATATTTTTTCTCCGCGACATAGCTATTTGACATTAAATTTAAAAATTAATGTAGCAGTTTCAAATTCTTAAGTACACCATAAATTTTACATGACTGTAATCATCGGTAACTGTGGAATTAATAGGATATTGATCAAACACGTTGTATATTTAATTAGACATAATTATATAATTTCCAGTAAAAGCTGTGCAAAAACGTGAGACAGGCATATATATATATATATATATATATATATATATATATATATATCAGCTAACAGGCGAATATGGACTAAAATGATATAACTATGAGTTTTAATTCCAGGGCGGACTCCGCCTCCAGTCTAGGCTCCAGCATAAACGGCAACAGCTCAGCCATCAAGATGTCGCCGCTGGCCACCTCAGCGCCCGGGACCAATACGATTCCTGCACATAGGTGGGTACTGAACTAATAGGGATCCTGTATTTTCTTCCTTTCTATATTGAGACCGATGTTCTTCAATATTGAAAGATTTTATGTTGTTGTTTCTGTTTTGTATATGTGCATTAAGCATTTTCTAGCATCATCATAAGTAAAATTATTATTGGGCGTAGAAGACCCCAGGTAATAAAACAGTTTATACAAAATATTTTTTTTTTTTTGCACTAATTTAATATAAACAAGCAGGGTCCCATCTATGGTAAATGGTTAAATACAGTCTCTCATGAGTGTAATTCACAGTAAAACCCCACAAAAACACGCGTTACAGTTCACGGCATCCATAATTTGTATTGCCATTTCTGCTTTCATGCGGAAATAGGTAATACCTCTGTATTACCTATCTTATATTTGGGTATCTATACCCAAGCAAAACCAGCACCATGGTATTAGATACAGCCTTTCAGAATAATAACTCAGTCACCTGTACAGGTTTCCGCTCTATTTCAATTCAATTCAGTCTAAGGTTCTCGGAATACATAGATAACCAGCAAACTCGAAATAGCAATACCAACTGCTAATTAATTAAAGTTTCGTTTTTACTCTTATAATAATTTCACTCAAATTCATATATTTTACTAGATTACGCACATAATTATGTACGTCGTAATTCTGCCTTCGTTTTTACTTTCAGGAGCTACATCTAACCTATTAAAACTAATAAGATACAGTAATAATATGATATCTAAAATGTAATGTATGTAAGGTCTGTCTTAAATAATGTTTTCAATTCAATTGATAATATCTTTACAGGTTGCGACCGCAAATTCCTGCCGCTGAACGTGTCAAAGATATGTGGTGACAAAGGATAGTTTAGTTTGAATAAGTAGGTATACAATAGCGCAGTGCCACGTGTTGACATGCAAACTACTGATCTCCTGAAGGACACTTTGGATATGTGACCATTGTATTATATTTAGAAAATGTGTTAGTAATTAGTTGCTGTAACATAGATAGGTAATTTAAAACTGTAAATAATGTAAAATGTTAGATAGAAATTTCAATGTTAATCCGTCCAGTGTCATACTATTACACAATTAAAATGTTATGCACGTCATTTATTTTCGTTATTAACTTATAGAGTAAGTGACAAGTATTATAATAGTATATAAAATTCAGACACAAGTGAATACTTTGTGCCATTATTAATTACAGATGACTTACTGAAAATATATTTTAAAAATTACCATGAAAGTACAACTAGAGAACTTTTTTTTCATATTTATAATAATTGTATTATCGCATTTTATAATTCTATGTACTCTTTGTTTAATTATTTATAAAACATATGATGTTTGACCTAGTCATCTGTTGTGCCTGAATTTATCACGGCATCGAGGCATACATATACTATCAAGATTTGCCACATTATAATTCTTATAATCTATTTATACTAGACTATACTTAATTGCTATCTGAAACCTTGTTTTTACTGTAAACTACCCATAAATATAATTCTACTGCTCAAATAAAAATATTTAAAAAAAAATCAGTTCTGGAAAACGTTAAACATGCTAAAATCAGGAATATGATTATGATTCTAAAAATGCAAGTACAAAAAAGCAGAATAACAATAACGAACTAATTGGAATCATGTATTTAATGCGACAATTGCAATTTTCATTCAATAAAAGTCAATTGCATGTAAGTTTAATTTTAAGTTATTTATTTTGTAGGCGTATTTAGAAACTATAAAAAAAATATAAGATAAGTATGTGTAAGATGAATTTGTGATATTGAAAGTTATGATATCTATGCGTGGTCGTCGTGATAATTATAGTCTGTTCAGATAATCCAGCTTACTTGTGGTGAGATGACAATATGTGGAAATAATTCAATGCAATAATGCGTTCTTTCACTTTAACATAATGAATTCATGATTATTAATTGCCTATTTTTGCCATTGTCAATAAATGAACTATTTAAAAAAAGTTAATAACTTATCTATTACAGAGTTGTCAACAAGTTACATATTTTAGCCATGTCAGTCTATCACCATTTACAATGCTTACTTTACACTTTAGTTTAGCAAAGTTAACGAAGTTGAAACTCTCTTAGTAAAAGACAGTCTTAATTTTAAATGAATTTTATACAAAATATTTTAATATTAGTTTCATAATTTAATTTCAATTAACATGTCTTGTCGTCATTGAAAATTGAAATTTTTAATTATACGAAATTGAAATCATTAAACGGAAACAAAAAGAACTATTTGTAAACAAATCTTGGTACAAGAAGCTTTCCTATTTTTAGTATCATATTTTCATGGTGTGACTAATAAAAATGAAAATAAAATGTATTTATAACAAGGACTTAACGTGACAATGGAAATATCACTTGTGATGGATGTCGTAATTATTGTGTATGTGTCGTATGTATTGTGATTAAAAAATATAATCAATTCAAAATTACTTCTTTTTTATTAACTCATACTTTACATGCAACACTTTGTTTGCAATTATATATCTATATAACAGACTAGCTTTCTGCCCGCGGCTTCGCCTGCGTGAATTTCGGGATTGGGTTTATAGAGGGTTAAGGGTCATAGCTTTTGCCCACGGCTACATATGCGCGGAAGTCGGTTTATGGCGCGAAGGTTTTATCGCGCTTCCCGTGGGACTATCCGTTTATCCGAGATAAAAAATAACGCAAAACCTTGCTCAAGAATCACTTTATCTATTGATGAAAACCGCATGAAAATCTGTGCAGTAGTTTCTGAGCGAAGCCTTTATTGCGCATCCTGTGGGATCTGTAGATTTTTCCGGGATAAAAAGTAGCCTATGTTACTCGGGGATAATGTAGCTTTCCAAAGGTAAAAGAATTTTTGAAATCGGTCCAGTAGTTTCGGAGCCTATTCATTACAAACAAACAAACAAACAAATCATTCCTCTTTATAATATTAGTATAGATATATCTTCACAGCCCAATTCCATTCCCACTGAGGCGCACGAACCTATATGTTACGGCGATTAGGGTTTAGTCAACCACGATGACCCAAGTTTGCTCAACTTCACATACACTTTTTGATTTCTTCACAGATCTGTGCATGTTACCTTAACAGTTTCTGTTCATCGTAGAAGCGTCAGATAGATGTACATATGAATTACAATCTACCAATCTGCCAAATAGGAGCGTCGGTGGCGCTGTGGTCTCGGCACTGGTTTGTGCGCCGCATAGAATCAGCAGGCCCGCGATATAATAGTTAATTAGTTAGAGCAGTTTGTTGATTGTCTTATTGTTTGTTAATATGCCAAAATATCTTTTACTATAGCCAATACTGAAAAAGTGTAAAAATTATAAATTTTATAAGAAAGAAATATGAGAGCTACGTCTACCAACAAACTGTTATGCAGTTTGGCAGAAGTAAAAAACTATTGTAGATAACTGTTAAAAAGCCGGAATAAACACTTTTTCATTTTTTCATTTTCATAATCCCCACCGTGTACCAATGTGTTTTCGTTCCGAATTTTATATGTACATTTATCCGACGCTCCTACGGAGAAGGAAAACATCGTGAGGTAACATGCGTACATCTGCGAAGGTGTACGTAGTCAACCAACCCGCACTGGGCCAACGTGGTTGACTAAGGCCTAATCACCCTAACGTAGTTAGGGTAGGCTCGAGCCCGAGGGACGTATATGAGCTGTGATGATGAATCTGCCAATCTACCCACGGAATCGGAGCTTAGTCCCCATTTCCTCCTGGCCCGGCCTTGGGGCACCGGACTGTGCCGCCTTGGCCGGGATGAGACGTCCTCTGAGGGAGGGAGGGGGGATTGCAGTTTACATCTTATCATTGTCATATGTATCTTGATAAACAAGCGGACTACCCACCTGATGGATAATAGTTTATAAATTAAATATGGTACTTATGGGTTGCAAATCTGTATCATGTAACAACATGCGCTGCCAATTTGTGATTTAAAAATGTAAAGTCATAATCGTCGCAACTCATGACCACAGATTAGGGACAGTCAAAGCAACACTGAACCAAGTAAAACAACAGCAAAATCATCACTCAGGAGACGTGGAAGACGGCGGCAGAAACTTTATCCAAATCGCTTGGTATACAGACTTATAATCTCCTAATTTCATCACCATAATAACAATATTACAGTTATATTAGAAGACAAAACATATCCAGCATACAAGTCGCAAATTGTATTTTTTAAATAAAAAGGAAATGTAATGTACTTATTACCTATGTTAACAACATTAAAAAAACTCGATTCTCGGCCTTATTACTTTTTCAATAAGGATGGTCAAGAGTAACATATGACGGAAATAAATAATTATCGTATCATTATGCCCGTTTCAGTTGCCCTAGATATAGCAAAATGCAAAATCTTTGACTATAAAGTTCTAATAAAAATTCATAATGCTTCATTAGTCTAGTTGGCCACAAGTGCGAGTGTCAAACGATCAAACAAAAGTCGGTAGCTCATACCTATTCAATTAGTTTGCAAACTTATCTCATATGACAAACCCATCGGGGAAAACAAGCATATTTTTTATGGAGAAACAAATAATAATAGCTTTTAATTGTTCTCTTTAATTAAATCAGTAAAAAGATACAAAGCTTCACGTTTGTTCTTTGACCAGGTGTTCCAGGTTGAGTTGACAGAGGAATGCATTCCAATTCACAAAGCCATCTTGAATAATGTTTTCCACATCCGCCCATAGCTTACACTGTAAACATTAATACTTATTAAATGAACTGTGTATCTTTCTGTAAAAAAACTTTTTAATGTTACTAAAAATCATGACAAATGTGTTTTGAAAGTAATTGAATTACGAAAAAGAGACTGTTACTTTAGAATCCACAGTTGCAACCTTACATTATACTTTATTGCACAATAAAACTATACTAGGTTATAATTAGTGCTCGGAATAGGTAGTTTAATTTTATGTACTTACAGAAAGAAGGTCTGTGTAAGCGTAACATGGATAAACCTAAAATCAGCGTGATTTCCGGGTTTTTAATTGCTATTCGTTTCTTTACGCTTTTATTGTAAAATTTTATGTTTACAACTTATTATTACAACAATAAGCTAAAAAATGAAATACTATTTTGTAAGTTCAATATAATATTTTTACAATCTCTGAAAATAGTAAGTTCCCAGGCATATCCATACTATAGATGTCACAAAACCGCAAGGTACATAAAATTAAACTACCTATTCCGAGCACTAGTTATAATGAACACATAATGTACATGAACGATCTTATCTCTAATCTCTAAAAGTGTTCTCTTCTAGCCACATCAAATAGTAGTGAGAGACTAAACGTTGCAAGCGACAATCATATAGTCGTAACAGTCGACCATTAATAAAATTGTCTATACGTACAAACACACATACTTAGCATATAGTATGGTATATGTGTGACGAGATTAATTAAATAGACAGTACTCCTTCAGAAGACGTTTGAAAGATGTAAAAGATGATCTCTCACGGATTGAAGCAGGCAATTCATTTCAGTTGCTAAATAAAATATTAATTTGAGCTGGGGGTTAGAACCCAGGCTGGGTTCTAACCCCCAGCTCAAATTAATACGCACACTACTAGAAGGACCTACAAGCCTCATGACATGACAAAATCATGTTTATAAGCTATTTTCTAGTCATCATAAATCGTATCGCGCCCATGTTTGGCGACTTTCAACCTACCGAAAAAGCCAAATCCTGAAAAGGCTACAGTACGATAGATCACATACTTACGTCCCAGCAAATTATACATAAGACCGAAGTGTTTAACCTGCCCCTATGCTTGGCATATGTGAACTATAAGAAAATCTTCGATTGTGTATGGTTCCAGAAATACCATATAGATTATCGGTACATCCAGGTGTTGCACTCACTCTTCGAAACCGTTACAATGTCAGTCCGTCTTCAGGACCAGAACTCGAGACCGATGCGGCGGATGGGACAGGGCGTTGTGATATCGCCATAACTGTTTACAGTTGCGCTAAAGGATTTATTTAAGGTTTTGGACTAAAGGGAACTGGGCATCAATATGAACTGCGAGAAGATGACATACCTTCGTTATGCTGATGATATCATAGTCATGGCTGAGACAATGCCTGATGAGTTTCCCAACAAGTGGCTATTAAAATGAACACAGACAAAACAAAAATCTCTACACTGACAGTTGTTGATGGGCATTTTTACGTCGAACAAATAATCCAACTAAGTAATTCCGACTTCCAGAAACATATGTTAATCGACGGATCCAATTCGGCTGAGCAGCCTTTGAGAAATTACGCGGCATATTCTCAGTTTATCTACCGCAATGTCTCAAGATTTGATACCACAAGATGTGATCATGCTCGGAGTTTCTGATTTCATCAGAAATGTTGAAATACGCAGAAAACCGGGGTCACCGATTTAACTTGAAGAATTGCGAACCTCAAGTGGCAGTTGTTAGGGTTAATTGCTCGTAGAACTGACGGCCGCTTGGGGTAGAACGGTTCTCAAGTGACAGGTATATGCAAACACCGCAGCGTTAGTGGGCCTCCCACAAAATGGGTAGACGCTTTGGTGAAGATCGCAAGTAGGCGTTGGGTGCTAATAAAGCAGGTCCGATCTCTGTAAAGATCCGTGGGAGAAGCCTATGTCTAGCAGTAGGCGTCATTTGCTGAAATGATGATGATATTTACAAGCCACAAGTGAGTTACATGGTTTGTACGCGATTGACGCGTTGACATTGTTAAACGAATGTCAAGAATTGTCGTACATTCTGTAATACAACGCATAATAAAGGCGGTTATCGTGGTAGGAATTACTAAAGAGCAGAGCCTGGGTGCTGATGCATCGTAAGTGGCCCTTAAACCTACACCTGGGTCATAAGTCCCTGGTGCTGCTTCTGGTTCCCCTCCTATAACATTATGTACCCACGCCCACACGATGAATCCATGGAATAATAAGAATTTTCATCTCACCATGAGACACACAAGCAGGGACCAGTTTGAAAAAAAAGAGTTTTGCACTACCGATGATCCGGCATATAGCTGGATGACCAATCTATAGTTCAAAGTACAAAGAATTGCTAGGAAAATATCCTAAATAGATGAAATATAGAGTGGAAAGTGCTAATTAAAATTGTTGCGAATGAAAAAATATGATAATTGCATGCGTACAGCATTTTCAAGAATTTCTGATAAAATCGAAATAGAGATGGCTATAAATGATAATGGAAATCAAGCCATCACGAAATTTGAAAGAGCAATCATACAAATAACATATAGTGTATGGATTGCATTATGTACTATATATATATCACATGTGACTTAATGCATGAGCCACTTACTATTAAAGGTTATAAAAAAGAGTAATTTATACCTCAGTGTCTTTGAGAGGAGGCGCATGTCGAACAACAGTTTCGTAGTCAGTTTCACCCAAGTCATGAACGGGGTTTATTTTGAAATCTAGGAACTCCATCAGGTCTTCGTAGTAGATGTTACAATTTTCATCTTTATTCAAGCTGAAATAAAAACAATCGTCAGTTGGGCAATTTTAGGAGGAGTGTCCTATCCGGACAAAAATCTATGTGATTTTGAAACACGGAGTTTAATGGACAGTATTCGATAGCAGTGGGAGTTCGTTACAATTTTGGTAATATGAACCAAAAGCTTTAAAATCAGCTAATTTCCGCTCGTCCATGTGATTCGTATATTTAAAATTATTTCACTCATCCCTTCACGGATACTCTCAGACTCATCCCAAAAATCGAATTATCAAGTAATAACATGCATTTACGCTTTAACACAGTCAATTTCGCATCGCATTGCAGTATTACCAAGTATTTCCTAATTTGTAGTTAGGGGCTAACATAACTACTAGGCTAGTAAAACAAAAGCGTAAATCGGTTTTACATTTTTTATTTTGTTTTTGTTCTTTAAATTACTTTGATTCATATATTCACCTAGCTTTAGAGTGTTAGGATAAATTTTTAAGAAGTAAATAACACCTTTGTTTGTACTCTATTTTTTAATACCTACGTTGATTTATTTTATTGTATGTGAACATAAATAGTAAAGATATCTTACCACTTTACGAAGTCTCGAGGTCAGTCGCATTCAAATAATACAGTTGTATCATGTATATACGTGTTATAAGAACATCGTTACTACAGTTGTGATGGACAAGTAGATAGCGGCAGTAAACTACTACCTTTTTTTCCCCTAAGGAAAATGCATTAAATTGCATACCCCGGCTGTGGCGAGCCGGCGGTTATGTGGGACTCTCCTCCCCAGAAGGGGGAGGCCTACTCACTAAAAACCTCAGGAATGGCCTTCCTCAGGCATGTAGGGAGCCCCCGGGAACACCAAGCGACTTCCGGGAACCCCCAGCCTCCGCTCCCCTGCCGATATAGGGGAGCCCTCCTCGGGGGAGACTACAATACCTCCCCCGATCTCCACCACCGACGATGCCCCCGGGCCATGGAAGGGGCGTGGCCCGGTCGCCGTATCCGCGGGCGCGACTTTCTCGCGGCCGCCGGCGAACCGCGGCGGCGCCGCAGCTGTGCTACCGAGCCCGGCGCCGCCTTCTTCGAGCGGGATCGGCCATCTCCCGACCCCGCTCGGCGGCCTCCTTCTGGAGCATCACTACTTCACAAAAGGGGGCCACAGCCCTTGCCGCAATCAATGCCGGCGGAGACAGATCTCGCCCGATCTCTGCGACCAAGACTCGACGCTAGGAGGCCCACGCGGGGCACTCCGCCAGCGCGTGCTGGGCCGAGCCGTGGTCGGATGCGCAGTGGTGGCGATGTGTCGATCCCTCCCGTCCTATTCGACACAGATACTCACCGAGTAAAGTACTACCTACTTATTATTGTAAATAACATACGAATATTGACAATGTTAATGACGCCGCTACTCACACGTTCAACATGCAATCCATTAGGTCCGGGTTGAGGGGCAGCCGGTGCGCCCGCAGCAACTGCCGCAACCTGCCGGACGTTAGCACCCCCGCACCTAGCTCATCAGCATGCATCAACCCCTCGCGCAGACGGTCCCGATCATCCCAGAGTCCGCGCGTTATTTCCGTGAACACGAGGGATCTTCACAAAAGAATTAGTTAAGACGCTCCCCCCGGCCGACACGCCGCGACGCTTACGTCGCCGCGTACATGTCGGCCAGGATGTCGAACGGGGGGGAGCGTCCCAGAACCGTCGCCGCCTCGTACGAGATGGGCTCAGACATCCTAATTAAATCTTCTCTTGTATTACTGATAGTACGCGAAAGCAGAAAATTTCAATAAATGTCAACACTATATTTACGATTCTCCGTTCTTAGAAATATTTCTACATAGTCTATTTACATTATAAGTACTTAAATGTTTACGCCCCTAAACCATATGTGGGGCAAAGTAGCACATTGTGCAGTGCCTGTGGATCGTCATTCGCAACTGGCAATAGGTCAACATGAAAAAGCTTATGTATTGATATGTTTAAAACTACAAAATTAAGATCCAAATGAATACCACATAAACATAGGCACAGGCCACAAATGCCTAAATAATTTGCCAAAAACATAAATATCTACACTTCAACAACAGAAGTCTTAATCCTTACCGTATCATTGCTCTTCTTGGACTCTTTTCTATACCAGGATCTCCTTTGAAATGACGAATCAATGATAGAAACTCATGTTCTGTCATCTTTTCACACATGATCTCTGTTAGAGCTTGCCTATACACAAAATATGCAAACCAATTAATAACTTATATCTATATTCTATAACTACATGTTATAGAATATAGATTTTCAATAGAATATTGATTCACAAAGAACAATGATCAATATCGTGTCTCAATAAAGAAACGACGCTATAATGAATACTAAATATTTATTTATTGTCAGATGTCAGCAACATCCCGTGATTGGCCGCTATGTTTGATTCGTGCTCATCCTTCACTGTTTTCTTAAACATGATATGATAACTCTTTAGTAAGATGTGTTTCACCTACACAGCTACAGCTCTTATATACCTTTCATATGTTAGGCAACCAAGTTGACCCTTCAGATTGAATGGACAATATTGAGATAAATACGGAACCGACAACTTTTATCAATATTATATACTTACCTGAAACATCTCACAGACATGAGTTCCTTTTTCTCGGGTAATACGGCTGCCATATATTTCGCTACGAAGTTTTTATAACCATTCTCCTCGGACGCTAATGTACGACGTATTTTATCCATAATCAATGGCACATTTGCTTTAGGATACTGAAACATGAACATTTTAATATTAATGGGGTAATGACTTGTTAAATACAGCCATTACTCTATGGTTATTATTGATTTCTATTGTTTACTAAAATACAGACATCGTATTAAGAATTATATTTGTTTTAAATTCAGAATTTTATTACAAATTCTGAGAATCTAAGTTCTAATAATCTAAGTAAGTTTAGGTTAATCTGACATACACATTATATATATCTTTGTAATCGACAGTGAATCTTGTTAATCTTATCTCATATGCCGAAAATTGGAAGTGACTTTTCTCTGGACTCCGAAACAACAGAGGAACCTTATTTCACTTGTCGGCATAAACCAATCTTACTAACTATCGTTATTACGACATCAACTTAAATGACATAGTGATAGCAAGCCAAGCGCAGATAGGTCCAATGTAATATCAAACAGTGACGTATTTAGAATAAAACATACTAAGTTGAACAAACAGTCCAAGTAGGTAAGTCCAACTTCCAGATAGAAGAACCAGGATCTCCGAAATAAGAATTGCGAACCGTAAGTAATAGATAATCGAGAACCTAAACAAGCATATGCCAAAAATGCAGCGGTGGTAGACCTCCCGCAAGATTTAGTGAAGATTACAAGAGGGCGCTGTATGTTAGCACGATCGATCGATGTGGAGTTACCTAGAGAAAGCCTTCATCCAGAAGTGGGTGTCATTCGGCTGAAATGATGATGATAGTCGTGGTGATTTAGAATATACAACAAAATTGTTATTCGTGGTGGTGTTCTATTTAAAATGCAACAGTTGGGATAAGTTAGAGTTAGGGTTAAAATGTTGAAGTGAAAAGCAGCATCGTACCTGTTCTGCGTGCAGCTCCAAGTACCGTAAAGCATATTCATCGGCAGCCACGAGACGGAACCTGTGCTTATTGATGACCAGCTCGTTACCGACCCACATATCTTTGTCCGTGTACGAAGGCGGCTCTTTAGGCACGAAGAAGTCCACGTCCGGTAGATACATTTTATCACGTCGAAAGAATTTCCCTCCCTGCAATCGACAAATAAATGTCTTCTCCCAGGAAAGTGACACTAGAGCATATTTTTTTCCTACATATCTTCTCAGGCTTCTATTGCCTTATCCCTATGGTCAAATACACAAATTATTTAGTAAAACAAATATAAATGTTCAAAACCTATAAGCAGCGACCTCTGTAGTGGAATGCTAACTAGGCTAGCTGGTGTGAATGTAAGAAATATTATAAACTAGCTGTGCCCGCGACTTCATCCGCGTGGAATGTAATAAAAAAAATAGATTTTTTATGTTAGTTATTCTAAAAGTAGTTACTCCTTATTACATAAGCTATCTGCCAGTGAAAGACCCGTCCAAATCGGTTCAGCCGTTCCAGAGATTAGCCGGAACAAACAGACAGACAGACAAAAATTTTAAAAATATGTATTTTGGTATTTGCATGTAGTAGAAAGCGGTTATTTTAATATTACAAACAGACACTCCAATTTTATTTATTTGTATAGATATAGCTAGATTTTCCAGTGTTTACGGACATTCAGTAAGAGCGATTATTTGTAGAACACAATCAGCTAAAACCTTTCTTATATTTCTTAACAATAAAATATTAAACGTGTAGAGTACACGAGATCATTACGTAACTACTATTAAAGTACTATTTAGTATCTTGTAAACCCTTATTTAAAAATCTACGTATATTGACAGTTCCTTGTTTATACATCTATGAAGTATTGTGTTTTTGTAAAAAACAACCAGAGCTTTTTATGAGACTTGGAGAAGGAATACGCGCTTCATGTCGTTCCCAAATAAGTTAATTTTGCCAATGATGAGAACTACGCTTCGATCTCGAAACTCATACGCAATGGCCATAAAACTGTATAACAAATTGCCTGCGAATATAGGGTCTTTGCCTCATAGTCGATTTAAATTATCACTAAAGAATTGGCTCATTGAGAAGTGCTTTTACACTGTCAATGAATTCTTAGAATCAAATGACCTGAATGAATTATTAAAACTCAAATAGGCTTAGTTAAGCATAATAACATAGTTTGTAAAAAATTTTGCATGCCAGCTTCTGGTGAATGTGCCGGATATTATAAAGTGTTTATTACTTACTTTAAGATCTGATGTACCTACCACATTCTAGCGAAATAAATGATCTTATCTTAAAAGATTTGTATGAACATGCAAAGAGAATCCTTTTTAAAGTCTTACAATATGGACTTATATCGTATTATAATAAAACATTGACTACATCTGAGAAAACAGTATATATATATTTGTTGTTCTCTACGACTGACCTTAAAACCTGAATTGCGTTCCCCTAGTTCGAAAACACCAATGGTATCATCACAGAGGTGGTATTTGATGATAAAGTACCGGTTCTTGTCCACGGGCTGATCGCTGATTAGGCGCGCCGCGAACCGCAGCACATGGGAATCGAAGCCCACACTGAAAATATTTATTCAGTTTTCACCTTGCAGTATTTTTGCAAATTACAGTACATATTACATTATGACAAACTCTCTTTACTTTTTTTTATTGCAAATGTATATTTTTAATTTGTGTTTTTGATTAAAAGTTTGCTGTCTTGATTATTAAATAAGGAAAACAAATATCTTAAAAATCTCTGTACAAACATTAACGAAATAAGCACCTAATTGTAAAGCTAAAATAATAATATATGCCCCAGCACGTAAGCAAGCACCATAGTTGTTTTTACCGTGGGAGAGACATGCTTCGGCACGAATTGGCCGGCTCGACCGGAGTGATACCACGGCCTCACAGAAAAACGGCGTAAAATAGCGCTTGCGCTGTGTTTCGCCGAGTGGGTGACGGTACCGGAGGCCTAACCCCCCCCCCCTTCCCCCCATATTCCCATTTTAAAAGGCCGGCAACGCATCTGTGACTCTTCTGGTGTTGCGGTTGTCCATGGGCGCTTACCATCCATTGGGTGATCCATTTGTTCGTTTGCTGCCCTATCCTATATAAAAATATATAATATATATATATATATATATATATAATATATATATATATATATATATATATATATAAAGGTACGGCTTTCAGACCTGTAATAGACGAGTACAATACTAAAAATAAAAACGAAAAATAATACAGTTAATATAGATGGTTACTATATATAATCTTATTGTCTACAGACTATTGATACTTTTTTTATCTGAGAATATTTCTGCTCAATTATTTATATTAATTCTAAAGTTATTTATTTTTTCAATAAATTTCAAATCTATCTAATCTTGAGGCGGAAAGGTCCTAGAGAGGCAGACATATGCCGGACACCACAACTTTCATTCCCATAAGATGCGACAACGATTTTATGAAAATCGCAGGAAGGTTGGAAGGTCTGATTGGTTTTGAAGATCCTTAGGGGAAGGGAAGCATCTAGCAGATGTTGTCGCAAAGGATGGTCAGGTCATCACTATTGTACTAGAAGATCGCAAGACAATTAAAGCACCGAATTTTGAGAAAACAATTCAAGACGTCGTCATGGTGCAGTATCATAATACTGCACCATGACAATTCAAGTTCGATTTTTTTACGTTCCCTAAAATTAAGTAGTCTTCGTGGTCAACGTTTTAGCTCACCCAAAGAAGCTGTTGATACATATAAATCGCCAATTTTATCAACCCCTACTTCGGAGTGGAATAAATGTTTTAACAACAGAGGGGCGATCGCACTAATAAATCGCAAGCGAAACGCAACCGAACCGTTCGGCTTAACCAATCCGAACGCCACAGTATCAAGTCATCTGTTCGATGACGTGATATTCTAGCTCTCAGATTGGTTGAATGGAACGATTTGGTTTCGTTTTAGCTGCGATTTGTTAGTGCGATTGCCCCCCTGGTTTGAAGGCATGCAAAAGCGTGATAAATATCGCAGAAAATTCTTTGAAAAACAATAAATGATAATAATCTATTAGGTTGTCTACACTTATTTCAAACGACACAACTTAAAAGGCAGCCCTCGTATGTATGCATTAGAAGAAAAGATTCTATAGAAATATATTTTCCCTCTTACAATCAAAGTAAATTATTTTTTATTAATCAACAACCCTACAGCGTTCGAGGAATACTGTGCAGCAATCTCTTGAGCGCCATTACGTCTACAGCTTGCTAGGACTTCTTTTCTTGACAAACCGGTCTTTGTGGATGAATTTCATAAAGTCTCTGTGCGGTGCCTTGGGCTCGACGGTGCGGCAGTTCTCGGCAGAGTCGTCGAAGGAGCCGTAACCGTTCCACGGCGGTAGTGCTCGCTCAGACAGGCTGGACGTAATACATTCCTTGCTCTCGTCATTCGGCTGTCCCAAAGGGTTGAAATTATCTACACAAAAGAGTTAATTTAAAATGCGTAAATAAAGATCACTAAGAGTGCAACAGCAACATATTGATTCCTACTCTTAAAAGCGAACTTACGAAATCTCGTCGTCCATATCGCAGCTCACGTTAACTTTAGGTGCTATGTCCATGTAAATTAGAGTAGGATTTGCAAAGATAGGCTCAAGAATAGTGATCCAGCACAAAGCACCAACATGCGTTATAATCAGTGCCTGGTTAACCCTTAGGCGCGAGGATCGGGGGGCGGACAATTAATTTAGAAATTAAAAAATTAAAAACTCAGCCTAGGCAATATTACATAAAATTTCGCAAAAATGTTGTAACATATATGTTTTATAGGATTGTGGGTAAAGCCAGAGAGCGATAGAAAGACGACGCGGTCCCACAAGAGGCAGTGTCGTTACGCGACGCAGGCGAAATATGAAGAATGAGGACGAGAAATTAATAGAATTCTTCTTCTCGTGTCATGAAAGTTATAATAATTATGATTATAATATAATAAGAATAACGTCATCTTCATCATTCAGTAGCTGCTGAATAACTTTATAATAGTACACAGCCGTTACAATTAAAAACTGTGATAAGACTGGTGTCCAGACGCCAGTATAGTACGAGTAATATCGCCGTCGCTAATAAATCGCTAATTCCGTCGTCGTCGGAAATCTAGGGTCACCCATTTTTTTTTTTTTGAGGCGGAGCAAATGCCTAGTCCAAGGAGAGATCTTATTCCCCGGCGCACTGTTCCTCCTCCAGGGGAAGGGAGGAGGGGAAGTGTTGGGCTTGCACCCACTAAAATCTCCGGCAAAGTGGGGAACTTCGCCAGAGGTCGCGGGGACTACCGGAGGTCGCGGGGACTACCGGAGATCGCGGGGACTACCGGAGGTTGCGGGGACTAACCGAAGATCGCGGGGTCTAGGGTCACCCTACGTCAGGCAACCGTGATCGCGTAATCGAATGGTCGCAGTCGCTCTAAACCGATTGTTACTCGTACATTTAGCAGAATTATGTCATGCAAACGTTACTATCACGCACTTCCTACTTTATGTTGCACGCAGTAAACAGTTTTATAACCATAAATCAGACGCATATTAATACTTTTCTGAACACATGTTATCTTTTTACTCCTCGAATCTTTAATGATTAATTATACTGCGGTGCATGCATTAGTGCAGGATTTTATATAAAACAGAGTGTGTGCCTTATACGATACGGACTACGATAAAGCTAAACTTCTCACTTAAATAATGTGTCTATATAGACTATCTTCTAACATTTTTAACTCATTTTGTCTTAAGTTTCCTTGTGGTCACATTAGTAGTAAACAATGTCATATTATTGTTTGTTTACACCACCTGTAGAAACCGGTCAAGAAAGAGTGGAACTTGTGCACCGAGAATCTATACAAACATATTAATATTCACAATTTATTTCCTCTGATTTAACAAAAAATTAAAAAAAGAAAAGATAAAAAATAAGTTGCAATTTTACATAATTAATTTAGTTGTAGTTAAAAACTTTAGTAAAATTCCTTTTTTTTTTTAAGTCTAGTCTAAATGATCAAAGTACTGCTTCGGACCTAAGTTCCTGATATTTTTGGCATAAAATAATTACAGACTGAGTTTATCAAATATTACAGACATCATACCAAATCCGTAGGTGACGCGATAATACTCCTTGGTGTAGGAATCGCAGTCGACGAGCACAACCTTCCTGCCGAAAACATTGAGCACCGCGCCGATGCTCAAATCCGCCGGACCGTACGACGCCGGCTTCACTCCGCCTGTCATCTCGACATGTGCAGGCATTTTCTTTTAAACGTATAGTGCAGTTTAATAAGTTGAACAAAACGTCAAATCTAGACCTTAAACTTAAACTTCTTAATCGTGAAATGTTAAAAATTCTATATATTTATTAATAAAGACATGTGTATTAGTTGGTGTAACATACATTTTGTCCAATCTAACATATCTATAAATTAACGATATAATCTTGGCGACGTAATATAATGTAACGGTCTTATGGGCCGTGTAGGTTACGTCGCTTAATCTAACGTGTTCAAATGCTTGTTGCCGGTTCTGTCTCTAGATCAGTGGTTACCAAAGTTGTATTGGCTACGACCCATCTAATTCAAATTTACAAACTTGGGACCCACCTCTCGGAAATTCAACTGATTTATTCATTTTGGTAACGGTTTTCATAGCGGACTTTTCAAATAACAAACGAAGTGTTAATGCAATTTTTATTACTTAATTAAATAACTATTACACTAAAAAGTTATTTCAATGGGAAGGATGAAATTGTTTCCTATGTATCGGCATCATAGTTTTGACGTCAACTTCAACCCGAGTTACTTTTAAGCGCAGTGAGTTTGTTAAGTCCAATTTTTTTTCGGTATTTAGTTTTAATGTTCACCATATTAGAGAATCCGGCCTCACATAGGTATAGTGAAAGGGAGGAGGACTTTTATAGCTTCATCAAACAGGCATGGATAGTTACCAGCAACCGAGAGCCAGAATTTTGTTAATTGCTTACGATTGAAACAATTTTTTAGTGACGAAGTTTTGCGCATTCAATCCGTTCGGCCCGGCCGGCGCGGCGGGCGGTCGTCTCAATCGGTTGGTGTGTCGTTCTACAGGCAGGGCCCACTTAATATTCGCTTGCGACCCACTAGTGGGTCGCGACCCATGGTTAGGGAAACCCTGCTCCAGATACTACATGTGACCTTGTATACTGAGTATACTAATAGTATACTCAGATAGAATATAATAATGAGTGTATGTTCAATAAAAGTTCGCGACGGCACTTGCAGCAGGCATCCTACTGGTACAGCATTCGCCAGGCATTGATTAGAAAGAGTGCAAAAAGGGGAATGGTTTATAATACAACTAAAAAACAATGAAATTAGAAATTACTGCGTTTAAGGTTGTCATAAGAGAACAATTAAGTAGTTAAGTTCAAACCCCTGAGTGCAAGTACACGACGAATTGATTGGTCTTATCAAACTATATTTAAATATATAATTGATACATATACATATATTAAGTACAGGCGACGGAGAGGAGAGGTCCTCGAATGGCAGGCATGCCGGCCGACATAGCCGACATAGCTTTGGCAGATCTCCTACGGCAAGGTGGAACGACAATTTGATGAAGCTCACAGGATGACGCTGGACGCAAGCAGCGCAGGGTCGATCGTTGTGGAGATCCTTAGGAGAGGTTCACGTCCTGCAGAGGGCATCTCCAAGCAGAAATGATAATATATATAAACACAAAACAATTAGGGGAAGATCGTAAGAAAGCACTGGATGCTAGCAGCACAGGATCAATTATTAATGTTGAAATCCTTGAAGAAAGCTTGTGTCCAGAAATAAGCGTCTCTGGGCTGAACTGACGATATATAGCCCCGCTATTTGTCCCTGAAGGGCTAGGCTAGAGATATATTTATCACTAGGACTTTGGCTTCCTTTAATTATTTAATGTATTTTTGAACACTTAGCTAAAATCAAACACACACAGAAATGCACTTACTATTTTATTTTTATAACGGTAAAATGTTTTTATTCCTTGTATATTTATATTATTTCCTTGTATCCCAACTAATATTATAAATGCGAAAGTGTGTTTGTTTGTTTGTTTGTTTATTTGTTTGTTTGTTTGTTTGTTTGTTACCTCTTCACGCTTAAACTACTGGACCGATTTCAAAAATTCTTTCACCTTTGGAAAGCTACATTCTCCCCGAGTAACATAGGCTACTTTTTATCCCGGAAAAATCGACAGATCCCACGGGATGCGCAATAAAGGCTTCGCTCAAAAACTACTGCACAGATTTTTATGCGGTTTTCATCAATAGATAGACGGCATTTTTTATCTCGGAAAAACGGATAGTCCCACGGGAAGCGCGATAAAATCTTCGCACCATAAACCGACTTCCGCGTATATGTAGCCGTGGGCAAAAGCTATGACCCTTAACCCTCTATACACCCAATCCCGAAATCCACGCGGGCGAAGCCGCGGGCAGAAAGCTAGGTATTGTATAAATCAATTGGCTTTCGTTTTTTGTTTATTTTCTTATTTTTAATTTGTATTAACGAACATAAAATCTCATATGCACAAATTTCTACAGTTCATACAAAATATTTGTCCGGAGCGGGAATCAAACCCATTGCCGCAGGAATCTAGCCGGCCAGCCGATGACTCGACCATTGCGGTAACCGTATCATATAATGATTATTTTGTTTGTGATTATGAATTTTGATTGTTGCATTGAAAATTGCATAACTCTGCTTGTTATTTTTTGCACCCATGCTTTAGTTTAATGTCAATTTTTTTGAAGACCCATGGCGCACTGTCGTGATAGTGTGTCGATTACAGATCGTACTTTGTTCGTATAAAAGATTAATTATTTGGTTAACCATCGTCGTCCTGACATAAATATTTGTAGTCTGGCAAAACTTTAATATGACTGCAGCATAATCAAAAACTTACTCGAGGTAACCGCATTCTCTTCAAAAACATAGGACCTGCTTCCATTCCGGAATTGGGAGGAAGCACTTCTTTAATTTCAATTGTATCATCGGCGAGAAAGTAATGTATTTCCAACTGATGAATTACACCGAACTCCGCATCCCGGTCATCCCAATAGCCGTAAAATCTAAAAAAACTTGTAAAAATGCATACATTCTAGATAAATCATATTAGATATGTAGATGCCTAAGACTTACCTTAAAACTTGTCTATCAAAATCCAGAAACTGCCTAAATGATCTATGTTTGGGTTGACAGTCCTTCGATACAACTCTCTAGAATACAAAAATAATCTTAATTTATATTAAATTTACGAACTAATTGAAACTTAATAAAATGGCAAACCATAAACCCTTATTGTGTGGTACAATAAAAATACAATTCATTGATTGTTATTAAAAATTTCTAAAAAAACATTATTTAATACATTATATCTTTTCATCTATGAATATCCTTTCTTTTGTAGACTGATCCGACATGTAATGTGAGTAATACAATACGCACACAAACATCTTTTTTGAGAAAAAAAAATGTTTTGAATAGATTATCTTTCAGATAATTAGGAAAACACCATTCTCAGTCATAAGAAAGCGAGACAAACATTTTGCACTTACTTCCACGGCATCAGGAAAATGGAGGGGATCAGGCACATTGATTCCAAGCCGATTGAGGAACACCCTCGTAAAGTTGTCACAGTCGATTATCTAAGAATATACAGTCTTTGTTTTAGTGAGCTACTTTTAATAAAAATAAAGTATATTTTAACGAAGTACCAGTAATCCCGACCGAGGCACCAGAAGTGCATCCCAATCTACGATAACCACCTTTCCTTATTTTTTCTCTAGCGTGGTAAAGGCTAAGACATGGATTTTTAACGACTACTAATTCTGACTTTGGTTAGTGGCGTAGCTTTAGTGGCTTAATAACATGGCAACCATCCCCTTAGGAAGTAATGGGACTAATCCGTCGTAAGGGATTGGAATACTCCAATTTTATCTAGACCACATTTAAACAACCTAACGTAACAAACTAAACGTAAGCCACGCTAAAGCCCATAAAAACTACAGTGTACGTTGCCAACTTGCGACTTAGGATATAAACGGCTTCTACGCAACGGGTCGCGGGTTCAATTCTCGTACGGGACAGATATTTTGTATAACCTACAAAAAATTGTTCCGGTCTAAGTGTTTGCGCATGTGAGATTTCAATTTGTGACTGCACCCATGACACAGGATAAATCTTAGTGAGGGGCGGCGTTTTTTTTTTAAATAATAATAATATTTCTAGTAATATCATATTTTGTGATATTTTAGTGAAATGTTACTTAGTTATTGTGTGCACAGTTTTACTTATACATGTTCATGTTTTCTTAATATAAAAATCTTTTTCTTCGTTTATTTTATGTTTACTACTACTTATCTGTGGTTAAGGTATCAATATCTACAATATCAATAATAAAGTATTTCTTATATTAAATATATAACTTCTATAAATCTGTGACTGTGATACATGCCTTAAAAACTTTACCGTAGAATGTTACTTCCTGTCCAATATTCAAGTCTAGCACGTCATAGTAAAGATCGTTGCTATGTGGTATTCTAATTCTTTGGCGACTAATTAATGTTCCTGGGAAAAAAATATGTATATAATAAGAAATCTATGTTAAACTTAGAACTTAATATTTATTGTCTGTCCATAATTTCATATGTTTGATGTTCTGTATTATAACGCTCCTTACTTCCTTAAAATCTCGAGAGAAAAGTATGTAATTTTCCAAGTAATATAAATAAAATATACTTCAAAATTATTATATTAGTTGAAATGTAAAAATACAACAGACAAAGTATACTACCGCATTTTTGATATGTATTCGAAGATATAGATAATTAAATAAATGAAATTGTTAATGGACGAGTATGCACCTACCTTGTAGCAAACCACTATTTTCAGTCTTTGGCTCTATAACTTTAATAGTTCCGTCTTCCAGAAAAAAGAATATTTCAACTTTCCGCAAAATATTCGAGCCAATCTTCATTTCTTGAAGAGTTTGTTGGAAATATGCTTGGAAATGTAGAATCTGTAAAAATGTAATAAGACTTCAAAATTGTCTCGACTTGAAAACGAACATACGATATGCTTCACCACACGTCTCGCTTTATCTTCACTGTAAGTTACAGTATGTTTGTGCGTAAGTTAGAGTAAGAAGGAAACCGTCAACAACAACGATATACCGAATTTGTATTCAAAGTAGAACATTCTAAAAAGCTAATATTCTATATGTCTGCGCAACTAATCTTATTCAGTTCAACACTAGGTGTCAGTTACTATACAAGCATTCTCCTATGTCAGCTATGACTTTCACGATTTAACAAACAGTAATGTATTTACAACAGATTGTAATGTGTTTTTATGTTTCTATTCAAAAGAATAAAATCTAGTTTCTATAACTACGAGTACAAAATAAAAGTAAGTACATGGATCTTAAATAACAGACATACAACTATTTTGTAACCCATGCGTACCTACTTATTATCAAACTACTGAATAACAATGGTATGTTACTTATTTTCTACTAAATAAGAAGGAAAGATCGGTTCTTTATCTGTATGTGATCACATACAAAGAAAAATAAATAGAATGACAATTTTTTTTGTAGTATTCAATTTTTTTTATCTGATGAGATATTTGCTACTTCCTGGACCGTCTGCTATTTTGATACCTAGGGTTCTCTTTCTCTCTCAATCATGAAATCATGAAAATCAGAGCTCATGAAAATATGTGAATCTAGTTACTTGAGCTCTCCATTTCTGCATTAACAGGTCTTCCATAAGGGCTCACATCAAACATCTATTCGAACTTCGATACTTCACTAGTGGTTCTGTTTACCCGAGCCGCTAGTCAATCACGGGATGACTATTCCCCGCTGATAGCGCCTCTCTATAATGCATGATGGACCGAGGAACATCCTCATCGATTTTCAACAGCATAATAAAAACAACCGCTATACCACATCTATCAGGAATTCATGAGACAGAAAAGATTAAACCAGAAATCCACTTAAAAACACTAGAATGTCTTGAATACAATGCTCTTTTACTACAGATGGCGTATATCCGTTCTGAGCGATACGTTTCAAGTTGTTAATTATATTTTAATTTTTCCCGAGATTATTAGTGTATAAAACAGATCATACAGAAAGTACCTACGGCGTGGAAAGATATAGCGTTACACTAACCAAACATAGAACGGGAGCGAGAAGCGAAGATTTCCCTCTCTTACTATTACTATGCAACAAATGAAATTACACCAATTGTCAGAATTTGAACGCCACAGTGCGATATCTATCTCTTGTTGTCATCGTGTATAACATTATTAATTGGAATATATAATTTTGGGGCGCGCTTCATCGCGTTGGACTAGTAGTGAAGGTTTTTATTTATTTTTTTTGTTTTTATTCCATACGGTGGCAGACGAGCAAATGGCCCACCTGATGGTAAGTGGTAACCATCGCTTATGGACATCTGCAGTGCCAGGGGCACAGCTGAGCCGCTGCCTACCTGGAGAAAAATACTCTTTTTAAGCCTCGTTTGAAGTTAGACATATCGTAGCGCCCAGGCAACATCGCAGCTGGGAGCTCATTCCAAAGTTTGCATGTACGCGGAAGGAATGAACGCTGAAACCGAACTGTACTAGACAAGATTGGTTCCAGGTGATATGGATGAACTCTACTGTGGTGGCGAGTGGTGCGATGGTAAAAAGGTGAAGTGAAGGCCAGAACTTACGTGTTTATCATACATAATCCAAGTAGGCAGATCGGGCGCCTGCTTGCGGCAATACAACGAGGGTACGCGATTATTCAGCTCAGCTTTGTCCACAAGCATGTTCACATTGTCTATCGATGTGAATACAGGACGCACTCCAAAGTTTTTCTTCCCTATCTGAAAACACGTATGTAAACAAATGGAAGACTTTAAACAACTGTAATTATGAATGGCTAGCTCTAGTATTTACATGATTTACGACCTTATCGATATATAATTATATACGAAAATATTAAAATTAGAGAATGAATTTAAATAGCCGAATCTCTTAATTTTATTTTTTTACCCCAGAATATACAATTTGTATATTAGATCTATCTAATATAAGAAATATCGTACCGTAGAATAATTTTCTCTAATGTCGGTGGTGCTGTAATGCTTTAATCGACTTATGCATGTGTTTATAAATTTTTGTATCAAAGTATCGGTACATAAGCAGTAATAATAACATTACTCACCAAAGGGTTAGATCCATATCCAGGGAGAAGTGGCAGTCTAGGATTCCGTATAGCCATCTTAATAATATTTTAAAAAATACGAATATAAAAGTAAGTTCAAAAATGGTATGAAACATTCATGACGATAAATCGATAAGAAACAATCTTTGTTTTATTTGTTGCCATGGTTTCTGTTAGTCGTACTTTCGGGAAGGACACTACAAGCCAAACTACAATAACCGTTACATTCTTTTTAGCTAAGCTAAATTCTTGATAATGTTGGTTAGCGATACAGACATGAAAATGGATGGCCGTGTAGGGAAAAGAAGACCGAAAAATAAATGAATGGACTGTGTGAAGGATGATATGTTGAAGGAGTGTTTGAAATGGCGACCCCGAATAAAATTAGGAACAGGGCCGGAGAAAGAAGACGAGCTGGTAATATCAAAAAGATTGTTTATATGCTAACCTATTGAGATGCCTAATCTAAAATATATACAATAATATTATTATTAAAAAAACTAAAAAATAACCATTTGTAACCATCGTGGTATAAAAAATATACAAATTATGTTGACTTATTACATTAAATATTAAAGTTCATTTACACACCTCTTAGAAAAGATTTGATATCTCTTAAACAAAGTTGTTGGCATGTAAATCTGTGTTATTGTAGTATATAACACAAATGAGGTGACTTGTCTTAAACCATAGTTTCAGCAGTTCTAGTTTGAACGTCATTATATGTCATACCTATTACTTTTATTAATAATGTCACACGAATTTTAAAGTTGATTAAAACCAATATTCTTTGGTTTTGTCTTTTAATTCAATTTAATCAACTTTATGAATTGAAACAAAACAAAAATGTCTACACCCGATACTTCTGGTAATAGTTCTATGTCCATAACAAGATATCTAAGACCAGAACGATTCGATACAGAACCAGGAACAAACGGAGCTGAGTTAAGGTGGGTTCACTGGCGTTATACATTTACAAATTTTTTAACTGAAGAAATTAAACAAGATACTTCATCGGATTCATTAAAATTGAAGCTTTTAGTTAACTATTTGAACCCGAATATATTTTGTTTGATTCGAGATTGCCAATCATACTCGGAAGCGATAGAAATATTAGACAAAACATATACAAAGCAAAAGAATGAAATCCACGCCCGATACTTATTAGCATCTTGTAAACAACAACCAGGAGAAACTATTCCTGAATATTTACGAAATCTTAAGCTGTTAGCACACGACTGTAATTTTAAAAACATGACTGCAGAACAAAATCAGAATGAATTTATTCGTGATGCTTTTATTGCCGGTATTACATGTAATATTATTCGACAGAGGCTTTTAGAAAATACAACTCTAAGCCTAGAGGATGCTAAAAATCAAGCTATTTCATTAGAAACGGCAAAACAAAATTCGCTTGTTTATAACAATAACTTCAGAAGCATAAACGCCAATTCAGTAACAAATAATAAGGATGAAAATCTGAGTGCAACTTCACACTTGAATAGTCAACGTCGCCAGCGTCGGTGTTTCTTTTGCGGTAGTAATAATATACATCAAAGAGTAAAATGTCCGGCTTATAATGCGACATGTCAGTTATGCGCAAAGAAGGGCCATTTTGCAAATGTGTGTAGAAGTCAAAATCTAAAAATCAACGCAGTGACAACGGATGAAGATTATTTGAATCCATCAACAATGGCTACAATAATAGCGGCGTCTCCATCTAGTCTCAGTAAAGCAACAAAGAGTATTACTTTAAATAATATTTCTGCTGACGCCCTTATTGACACAGGAAGCTCAGTAAGTTTCATCAATAAAAGGATTGTTAAGGATATGAATCTCAAGATAAAACCATACAAGCAACCTATTACTTTAGCATCTTTAAGTCATGTCTCATTCGTCGAAGGTATATGCTACGCAACAATAAAAATAGACTCGCACACTTATAAAGACCAGCCGCTTCTTATAGTCGATAATTTATGTGCAGATTTGATCATTGGACACGATTTATTTAGACTTCATAAATCTTTGGAACTGGATTTCGGCGGATCTAAGGAAACGCTAAAAATATGTGTCATAGCAGCATCAGTACCCCCAGCTTCGTTATTTTCTCACTTGTCTCCAGAGATAAAGCCAATAGCTGTAAAATCAAGACGTCACAGTCAAGACAACGAAATTTTTATACAAGAAGAAATAGCGAAATTACTTGCAGACGGGGTTATTGAGCCCAGTATATCGCCATGGCGTGCCCAAGTTTTAGTTACAGGAGGAGGAGCGCACCGAAAACGTCTGGTTATAGATTATTCTCTAACTATTAATAGATTTACAGAACTTGACGCCTATCCTTTACCGAATATTGAGTCTTTGGTTGCAAAAGTGGCAAAGTACAAGGTGTTGAGTCAAATAGACTTAAAAAGTGCTTATCATCAAGTACCTATTCCTCAATGCGACAGGAAGTATACCGCCTTCGAAGCTTGCGGAGTATTATATCAATTTACGCGTATTCCCTTTGGAGTAACCAATGGAGTTGCCGCATTTCAAAGAACTTTAGAGTATATAATAAAAACGGAGAAACTAACTGGTACATTTTGCTATCTCGATGACGTGACAGTCTGTGGGGAAAATAAGGCGGCCCATGATAAGAATTTGAACAAATTTATGGAGGCAGTAAAAAAATATGGATTGACTTTGAATGAAAATAAATGTTCTTTCAGTTCTGAATCTATAAATCTTTTAGGCTACTCTATTTGCAACAATAAAATTACGCCTGATGGGAATCGCTTGAAACCTTTAATGGATTTACCAATTCCTACAAATGCTGCTGCTTTGAAACGTGCATTAGGTATGTTCGCACATTATTCGAAGTGGATACAAAACTTTTCTTCAAAAGTGAAACCACTGGTCGATAACGTCAAATTCCCTTTAGATAACGATTCTGAGGAATGTTTTCAAGATTTAAAAAATGAGATTGCTAAATCATCCCTTTCGTCTTTTGATGATCAGGAAACTTTTACAGTAGAGACTGATGCATCGGAATATGCAATAGCAGCAACACTTTCACAAAATTCTCGCCCAATAGCATTTTTCTCAAGAACTTTAAATAACTCTGAACGACATCAGTCATCGATAGAAAAGGAAGCGTGTGCTATTGTGGAAGCCATTCGTAAATGGCGTCATTATTTGATGGGACGACATTTTATTCTAATAACAGATCAGCAGTCTGTAGCTTTCATGTTTAATCAAAAACATGCGAGCAAAATTAAAAATGAGAAGATAGAGCGTTGGCGTTTGGAGTTGTCTTGTCATAAATTCGACATAATATATCGACCTGGTAGAGAAAACACAGTAGCTGATGCGTTGTCTAGAATTTGCTCAGTGATCGCCCCTAATAGACTTTATGAGTTACATGATCAACTTTGTCATCCAGGCATTACAAGGATGACTCATTGGATACGGTCTAAAAATCTTCCGTATTCTGTCGAAGAGGTTAAAGCTATGACTCTATCTTGTCGTACTTGCGCCGAAATTAAGCCACGATTTTGTCAAACTAAAGGTAGATTGATCAAAGCTACTGCACCGTTCGAAAGGCTTAATATGGATTTTAAAGGGCCATTACCAACAAATACACAGAATAGATATGTATTAACAATTATTGACGAATATTCCCGATTTCCTTTTGCTTTTCCTTGCAAAGATTTACATGCATCAACTGTAATCAAGTATTTGAAGGAAATATTTTATATATTTGGTTTTCCTATGTATGTTCATTCTGACAGAGGAACATCGTTTATGTCCGAAGAATTGAAACATTTTCTAACTGCGTCAGGTGTAGCTTCAAGCAGAACTACTCCTTATAATCCCCAAGGGAACGGACAGATAGAAAGACTCAACGGTACTTTGTGGAAAGCTATTCAATTGAAACTTCACTCTAAAAAAATGAATATTTCTGAATGGGAACAGGCACTCCCAGTTGCTCTTCATTCAATTAGGTCTCTTGTATGCACTAGTACCAATGAAACGCCGCACGAAAGACTCTTCAACCATCCACGTCGATCCACAAATGGTGAATCGCTTCCATCGTGGCTTCTAACACCAGGACCGGTATTGAAAAAGGTCAATGTAAGATCTTCAAAATACGACCCTCTTGTTGAAGAAGTTGAGTTACTAGAGGCAAATCCTGGTTACTCTATTATTAGACATTCGGATGGACGAGAGGCAACCGTATCTAATAGACAGTTAGCACCTCTCCCAAATGAAAGCTTAACTGAAGATGATGAATCACCACCATTGGTAAACCCTAATGAAGATAATGTATTACCGGGCCCATCATCTCCTCGAGAAGTATTGTCTAATGAAGGAAAGGCATTATCACCTTCTGAATCTTCGCCAATATTACCTGTCTCTTCTGAAACAGCGCCTCGATGTTCTGGCCGAGAAAGACGTGCGCCAGCTTATCTTAAAGACTATATGTATACATAAGGATTGAAAACGGGAGGGTGAATGTAGTATATAACACAAATGAGGTGACTTGTCTTAAACCATAGTTTCAGCAGTTCTAGTTTGAACGTCATTATATGTCATACCTATTACTTTTATTAATAATGTCACACGAATTTTAAAGTTGATTAAAACCAATATTCTTTGGTTTTGTCTTTTAATTCAGTTATATATTCCTTTGTATTCACGATTGAATTTTATAAACTCAGAATGACAGTAACAGTGACAATGACAACTTAGAAAATACTTTTGTAATGTTCAAAGTAAACATTTTTGTTGACTTGATTTAAATAACAAAGAATAATTAGTAGTCCAGGTTTATAAAACTATTTGTATTTTGTAAATATTTATTATAATATAATAAGTTACACTTTAAAATTTATTGTTTTGTGTGATTTTGTGGCGCAAAACAACATATTTGTGACCCAGACACAGTGTACAAAATCTATTTATATAATGATTGATATAAAAACCAAAATTTCGTCATTTTTTTTATTTAATTCATCTTTTGGGCCTAAAGAGGGGGAGGTATCTTATTTTCTTAGTTACTATTGTTTTGGTATCTATTGCAGTTAAACGCAAAAGTAATGTTTACACGATTTCAGGAACTAAAACGAATATTATTCTTTCATCCAAAAGACGTAAGTTCTGATGCAAGAAAAACTCAAGTTGGCCTTTGTGAAGCTGTAGTAAAATTTATGTGGTATGTATGTATAAAAGCTTGTTGTCTATAATTATTCCATTGTAATTGTACTATTTTAATGCATGTATAATTTCAGTACATTTTCTACAGAACCATGTGAGGCACTTCAAACTCAAACAAAAAGATATATGTTCTATCAACCGGAGGAAGACTATTGGATGGTTCTGGTTTGTAATAATATCTATATAAATAAATATATTCAAATTAATAATTACTTTTACAATAATAATGTGAGGTTATCTAATGGTTGTGAAGTGTTTGATATATTATTTGTAAACAACTTCGTTGGACAACTCTCACAATAAAAATTATAATTCTGATAAGTATGAAGTATTCTTCTTATTTCAAGTAAAGAACAAACTTAGAAACATGTTTTATTGTAATTTAAAGGTTGCCAACATTCCCTACACAACAAAAGCACATACATCTACTGGAGAAGGTCAAGCAGAGGTAGTAATTGTGTTTTAATATATTTAGTTCATACTTCTGTCATTCACCTAGTAATTCAGCATAAACATGTGCAGAGATAAAAATATTTGTTTCATTGATGATTAGAAATAATATTAATCAAATTGTTTATATTCTTGTTTCTGGTTAAATTTTTTTGTTCAAATTAACTATTGATTCTGATGTGACTTTTAGTATCAATCTAAATTATTTAATATTTTTTCAGTTTGCTTGCAATCACTCAGACAGGAATAGCTCACGAGGTGGAAACTGTCAGCAATGTAATAATAAAACTCAATGCCACTCTTCACTTGAGGAATCATATTCAACACATCCCTTCCCAGAAGCTTCCATTATGAGCAACCTCCTTGTATCTGCATACAATACATTCAGAATGTTCATGGGACCCTTAAAAGACATTCCAATTGAAAATATTTATTCAATATGTGAAAAATTTTTCACACCAGTAAGTATTTAACTCTCAGTCCAATACTCCAGTATGTTATTTCACATGGCTTTAAAATGCGGCCTAAAAACAACTTTAAAAAGATACTACTTTTTTCAGTTTATACAATCAAGAAATCTGTGTAATGATATAACAGAAGTAATTAAAGGTGTTAATTACTTGCCTCTAGATAAAAACTGTTTCTACAAAGTTATATGTTTTATAGATTTGTTGGAAATAAATTACCCTGACTTCAATTGCATATCTTTTGTTTACAATGATAAACTTATTTGGTAAGTAATAATCTATTATTATCTTTAAATCTTATTAGCAGTATTGAGTATTTTTATATTGTCATAACATTTATCACCAGGAATGGACTAGCACCAAATGATATGCTTACACTATATCAATACTTAGTAGAATCATTATTACCATCACAAATTGAAAAGGAACTACAAGGTGGAGCTGTCGCAGCTGCTGAAAGACATGGAAGATTCATCAGTCCTCCAGAGGGCATTAGATACAAGGAAGATTTGCAAAATCTTACTAAGATACATGTTACCAGAGAAGATGAAACAGAATCAAAAGAATATTATCTGATAATCTACCGAACTTTGAGTGCCACTGTATGCTTTACTATTGATGGTATAAATAACTGTTTTTATTTGTCACTAACTTGTATTGTAAAATTTATATGCATCAACATACCATGCAGAATCAAACTTAGATTATTTCTTTAGCAGAAAATGTTTTATCCTCTTATTATTTGATTTCTCTAAACCATGGAAATTAATTTATATAATATTTATTTCAGTTAAAACACCTCTCGATATAGAATCATTTCGGTCTTTAGATGCATTCATAGGACCACAGCTATCAATAATAGCATCTACAATCAGTGAACAATGTGCTGTAAATGCTTTACAGGCTGCCCAATTAATCAATGCTGACCACAAATTTGTTTATTTCAATAGATTGAATTATGCATTTAAAGCATCAGTAAGTATCAAATTAGAAAATAATATATTTTAGATTAGTAGCTAACACTTACAAGCTTTATTTAATGTACAGGATGTTGCACTAACTAAGATGCATGTCGAAGCTTATTGTATGGCTTAGTGTTATGACACTTAACACATAAGGCAACCTCGCAACCAAAGGCAAGCAGCCAACTAGTACGAACTACCTTAGCAGGGCCTACCATCGTGGGAATCGAATGCAATGCAGGCGTGACATTATCCAGTTGTACCACTTACAGACCACCACTAGGATGGCGAAGACAGACTATAGCAGCGCCGCCCGTCGCCAGTCTACCGTTCGACGCCTTCTTACGCTCGCAAGTAGTTCTTGCTTGCTGTCGCGCCCATACACCAGAATTCGTTGATAACCACAAGGTTAGGATGTCGCCATTACTTATGTGGACAACCACAAAAGTAGTGACGACCGCCAAGTCGAGTTCACAATCCCCTGTTGATTGTCGTTAGAGTAACGAATCTGCCCTGCATTGTGCCTTTCTCGATATCTATATAAATAATTACTGTCTAAAGCTTTTTTATTTTAATTTTTGCTGATAAAAATGTCTTCCGAATATTTAAAATTCATATAATTTTAAATTTACGACTTAACATAAAATAATCCTATGCTTTTTGTTTTAGCCATCTCTAAACAAACTAGTCCCATCAACAACCTTAAAACCTGAAGTTTTAAGTATAATAGCAGGAATACACGGTGATCGACAAAGGTAAGTAACATTTATTATTCCCCAATTTATTATAGACATATTTGATTCCCTACTCTGCCGGCTTCCAGCGCCTTCCTGCAATCTTCACGAAATGGCCGGCCCATATTGTATATGCATTGGTCTTGGAGAGGCATTTGTCCAGCAGTGTGAGTGAATATTGGCTGAAATAATTATGAAATGAAAATCGAAAATTTATTCTTCTAATAGAATTTATATAATCACTTTTACATGTCGAAGATGATGTTACGCCATTCGTTTCGGGAGACCTTGTAGGAATATTTGGAAAATGATGATTTGATACTTAAGTGTCATCCCACCATTACTTACTAGAATGATAGGTTTTTTACAAAATATTTCTGGTAAAACCGACCACGGAGCGAAATGCATTATCGGCAGCGATGTTTCCGATCGCAAATAACGCTATTTACGGTCAAGTTATATACAGCTTCTGAGGAATCATAGAATTCATTTAACATGATTCAGATTGAAATCAATAACATCTTCGTTAAATATAATGTTTTGAATTTAAAATAATATAGGAATTACAACATTTTTTTATGATTTTAGCTTGGGAAATTATGGTGAAGTTATAATAAAAACACCGCATGAATATTGGATTACAGGCAAATCGTCAAATAATCGAGAATTTTATGTAGTTATACAAGAAAAAAATGCTAACTTAAAAGAGATAGCAGGTAAGTGTAATACTATCACTTATTGTGAAGTTCAAACGCTTTATTCAACGATCATGATATATATGATACACAACAGGTACACGTATGTCAATAACCTGTTTACACAAACAAGAAAAGACTGCTCACCTTGCCTCTGCCAACACTTGCCAACACTAAAAAACTGATACAGCAGGCATTTCATCCAGGCCTCTTTACACAGCGACCAAGATCCTCTTCCTTAGGCAGCATTGTGTGCAACCAACCATGCCAATCAGATACTCCACCTGAAACGAAAGTCTCGGACAATGAAAATACAATTTGTCATCCAGTTGGCAGAGAACACCCACTACACGTGAGGTCAAAAAAAGAAAAATAGCAAATAGCCCACCTAATGCAAAGAGGCATAACGCTGACTCATTTCCGATAGAGACTAGCACTTCAAACAGATTCAGCGGTCTACCGATAGACCTGACTGCGGACCCATTAGAGGCTTCAGAACATGAAAACCAAACTGCCCATTATCCCAAGAGAGTTAGCAAACCTCCACCAATTATCTTGTATGGCATAGAGGACTTGTCCCAACTTACCTCATTGTTAAATGAAAGTGTTACCGATGGCAGCTATTCTTACAACATCATCAACAGGGATCAATTACGAATTGTTACACAATCAAGTGAAACATATCAACAATTAATAACACACATTCGTAATAAAAACCTCATAGGACATACCTTTACACAGAAAGAAAAGAAGTGCTATAGAATTGTCATCAAAAACTTACACCACACTACGCCAAAGCCGGCCATAATAGAGGAAATAGAAAAATCGGGTAATAAAGTTCGCGGTGAGGTCATTTGTGCAATCTCTAGAAAAAATAAACGTCCCCTAAACATGTTTTTTGTTAACTTGGAGCCCGGACCCAATAACATAGAAGTGAAGAACATTCGATACATATATCACACAAGAGTTAAGATTGAAGATCCCAGAAAATCAAATGAAATCCCTCAATGTACCAGATGTCAGCAGTACGGTCACACAAAAAACAATTGCATGCGACCATATCGCTGTGTAAAGTGTGCCCAAGGACACAAAACTACAGAATGTCCCAAAAAAGACAGAAACACACCAGCCACTTGCGCCCTCTGCTCTGGTGACCACCCAGCCAACTATAAGGGCTGCCAGGTATACAAAGAGATACGAACCAGGAAAACAGCCGCAACAACCTTGAGACCAAGAAATAAAAAAAATATAGTTCCCCCACCACAAATTGAAGAATTTCCACCGATGAGGATAAATACTCACACTGCGGGAAATGATAATCCAGAAATAGGCAACAGCCAGCACACACTAAAATATTCAAGAGCTGCCATGACTTATAACAAAAAAACAGAGGATAAAGAACCTCAGCCAACAAATTTGCTTGAGCAAATCATCATAAAACAAATTGATAAAATGGATATGATTCTACATCAAATGAGTACCCTTATGGGTTTGCTCACAACACTCATAGCCCAGAAGCAGAAATGAAATTCTTACGCATAGCTGCATGGAACATAAATGGCCTAGCTCCCAATAGGCGAGAAGTTGAGACCTTTCTCAACCTCAACAAGATCGACATCCTATTAATCTCAGAGACACACCTGATCGACGACAGAGTAATTAAAATCTACGGGTACAATGTGTATTACACAAATCATCCTGATGGAACATCACACGGAGGAGCTGCAATAGTAATTAAAGAAAATATCAAACAACACACTCTCCCTTGCTTTAAGCGTGATTTTATGCAGGCTACCATAGTATCAGTGGATGACTGGCAGGGCAGCCTCAATGTTGCTGCAGTGTATTGTCCACCTCGACATAGAATCAAGGAACATATGTTTACTGAATTCTTTCGGACACTTGGACCTAGATTCATTTCTGGTGGAGACTGGAACTCTAAAAATGTCTATTGGGGGTCCAGAACCACTACGACACGAGGAAGAGAATTAAAAAAAGTATTAGAGGTTAATGGTCTTATTGCTTTGTCAGCGGGGGAGCCGACTTACTGGCCTACAGACCCGAATAAAATTCCTGACCTGCTTGATTTCTTTGTTGCCAAGGGGATGTCGGAACTTTACATAGAAATGAAATCGTCTCTGGATGGCAACTCTGACCACACACCTGTGATTTGTACAATAAGCACCACAATCATATGCAAGGATCCAACTGAGTCATTGTACAATCGCAAAACAGACTGGGAAGCTTTTCGCGATTACATTGATAACAACGCCAACCTGAATATACCCTTAAAAACAGAAGAAGATATAGAAACCACTGCTTTAGATGTGACTAACCTAATTCAAAAGGCTGCATGGTTATCCACTCCATATAGGAATATTAAGGGAAAAAGTCGGGATATCACTCTTGCTATAGTTAACATGGTATCTGAGAAAAGGAAGCTACGACGCCAGTGGCATACAAGTCGAAATAGCCATGACAAACGAGCACTCAACAAAGCACAGAAAAAATTGAGGGAAATGCTCAAAGAAAATGAAAACAAAACCATAAAAGACAAGCTGAGGACTCTTTCGCAAAGCAAAGCTGAAGACTACTCACTTTGGAAAATAACAAAAAACATGAAACAACCCACCAATCATATCCCTCCACTGAGACAAGAAAATGGCGGCTGGTCTAGAAAGCCATCGGAAAAAGCCGAGTTATTTGCAAAGTTTCTACAAGAGACTTTTAAACCAAACCAACCTGATAACTCAGACTCGGAAACGGACATTGACGATGTGCTTAATTATGACCAACAAATGTCGCTACCGATGAAGCACATAACACCAACAGAAGTGAAGAAAACTATTCTGCAACTGAAGGACAAAAAAGCACCGGGGTATGACCTAATAACATCAGAAATATTAAAACATCTGCCAAGGAAAGGAATCATCCTTCTGACGATCCTATTCAATGCCATACTGAGATTGCAGTATTTTCCACTTCTGTGGAAAGTCTCAATAATAAATATGGTGGCTAAAGCTGGCAAACCTCCAACCGAAGTCACTTCCTACAGGCCCATAAGTCTTCTACCGGTTGTATCGAAGCTATTTGAAAAACTTATCCTCCGACGCCTCCATCCAATGCTTGAAGAACAAAACTTAATACCGGACCACCAATTTGGATTTCGCGCACACCATGGTGCTATAGAGCAAGTACATCGTGTTGCTCACACAATTCGACAGGCATTGGAACGGAAGGCATACTGCTCTGCTGCATTTTTGGATGTGCAACAGGCTTTTGACCACGTATGGCATAAAGGACTTTTAGCCAAATTAAGACAATGTTTGCCAAACACAACCTACATGCTCCTAAGATCCTACCTGTCAGACCGCAAGTTTCAGGTGAAAACAGAAGGCTCCTTATCATCCATCTGCAATATAGAAGCAGGAGTTCCACAGGGATCAGTTTTGGGTCCTGTGCTATATACTATCTACACTGCAGATTTGCCATCTTCTGATGAAGTAACTATAGCTACCTATGCTGATGATACGGCAGTACTCTCATGCGACGGGGATCCTTGCACAGCATCCATAAAATTACAAAGACACCTGGACACACTTGGAACGTGGCTTAGAAAATGGAGAATCAAAGCCAGTGCTGCTAAATCTACTCATGTGACATTCACACTAAATAGAGGTGATTGTCCATCGGTGACACTTGATGGAGGTGTCCTGCCCCAGCATTCATCGGTTAAGTATCTTGGGATGCATCTAGATAGGAGGCTTACCTGGAAAGAACACATTAAAGCTAAGAGAGAACAAGCAAATGCAAAACTTCGAGATTTATACTGGTTAATAGGACGAAGATCCTCGCTTAGTCTGGAAAATAAGCTGATAATATATAAAAGCATCATCAAACCTATATGGACATATGGTATCGAACTCTGGGGTCAGCAAGCCATTCCAATGTAGAAATACTACAACGCTTCCAAAACAAAGCCCTAAAAACCTTAAGCAGAGCACCTTGGTTTATTCGAAATGAGGAGATACACAATTATCTGGAAATACCTACACTCAAAGAGCAGATTGAGATCTCATGTAAAGCATATAAACGCAGACTCCAAATGCATATAAATAAATTAGCGAGAACGCTCATTAACACAAATGAAAGTATATTCCGTTTGAAGAGAACAAGACTAGCTTCCATTTGAAGTTATACTTATTGTATGGGTTGGTACATCACTGGATGTGGTAAAACCTTAAAATTCAATAAACTCAACAGATTTAATAAAAGCTAAGAGGCTGATTGTAAATAGATATAAAAAAAAAAAAAAAAAAAAAAAAAAAAAAAAACCTTGCCTCTGAACGCAGCGTAAATTTGAACGACCACACTAGCTGAATTTTACAAAACCATTAGCATAGCAAAAAGCGGTGTTTGCTGGAGTAGTCAAATTCGCTCGACACCATAGACCACTTTTTTTTAAGAGGGGAAATGTACCGTGACACCGCGCTGGCTAGGCGCGGCCGTGTCTAGGGGCTCTCCGATCTGACAGGACCGGCCTACCCACTAAAACCCCCCTGATTTCTCTAGGCCCATTCGGGGCACATGGCGGGGTACGCTTTCGCGATTCTACCGCCATGTGCTCCGGGGGACACAATAGACCACTAGAATTCAATAGCGTCTGTAGTGCACACTCTATAGCACACATCAACGCTTATGTCGCTCATAATAGCAGCGGTGTTCGTAGTGCAAATGCTAAACTTGACGAGTTGCTTACATTATGTTCGCGGCGCGGACATCGACCGATGCAGCCTTTATTATTTCGCAGTAAAAAGACCGGACCCGCCGTTGCACAGAACCTCAATATTAGTCTTCTTCAAGTGATCAAAGTTGACCTAGTACCGCTAGACCTGGACCTTGCACCGCTTTGACAGTTGACGCTTTTTTTTCGATCAAAAAATACCACCACTTTAGTATGCCGTGTTTCCCGGTACACCTGGACGTACACATAGTGAATGAGTTACACTTGTCTAACCATAATTTATTACTTAATTAGCAAAAAGGTCAATCATGAAAAATTCTAAATTGTATAATTATTGCTTAAATTCCTCATATATTTTATTAACTAGGACCAGTATTTGTTAACATGGGTATGTATCGCCTTAAAAGAGTCCTAACACATCAGTATGATTGAAAATATAATAAAGCTTTGTAAACAATTAAAAACAAAATAAGCAGTACCAATTTTGTATCTATGATAAAAGAAATATGGATAAATATGACATGAATATGATTTAAATGGATCATAGTCATGGCGTCATCTGTCCTTAATGGGCAGCATTGGGCTGTGTTTATTATTAAAATACAAAGTAGAAACAGCATTCTATTTCAAGAGACAAAAACAGAAAAACATGAACATTTAAACAGAAATGAATACTACTTTTATAACATTGATTATATTTAACAATTAATTAATATATTGAAAAATTCTCCTTTTTACAGATGAAGTACGGCGCATTAGTGAATCCCAATTAAAAGGTATATTTTTTTACCCAATGTAAATATTTTGAAAAGATTAATACAGATTACATTAATTATTGTTGTTAAATAAAAAGCTATAATAAAACACAATATATTCTTTATTTTATACATTTGCAAAAATCCTATAATTATACTATAACTAATCGATAATAGATATTAATCTTGTGACTCTTTCAAGTCACTTCTATTGAAAAACTTACTGTAAATTTTTAAAACAAGCACTCTGTTTTCATATACCCATGCTAAAAGTACTAGAAGCAAACAAATAATTCCAACAAATATATGCATTATAATAGAATTATGTAAAATTTTATTTTCTGAAATCTTGCATATGGAACCTGCTAAAAACAATGCTAGCAAAAATATTCTACCTACATATAATCCATCCAATGGCTTATAATTTGTATCTTTATATTTATTGTTAATAAAATTAACACTATGCATAATTCTTGCAAGCATGTTCACACAATTTGAAATAATAAATCCAACTGGACCAAGAATATATGTTAGAATATAAGACAGAAATAAAAACATAATAGAGAAGAAAACCATTAAATAATTGTAGTTGTTCAATTGAATACTTGTCATTGTGGCAAAGGCATAACATTCAGTTACACCATTTATTGCCAGTAAAACAATAGCTAAGCAATGACTACGCAAAAGTTGAACAGGAAGACCATTGGCTATAAATGCTTCTCCACCATATAACAAAAGTAATGTTTTTGCATAACTTTGACCAAAGACTAATACAATCAAACCAATTGAACTTACTGTTTTACAAACTTGAGATAATACTATACATGACTCTTGAATTTTGTGTTTATCTTGTTTATATAAAGGCAAATCTCTACTGACCATTTGAGTGAAATAAAAGTAACTGCTATCCTCAATTGGTCTAAAAATGAACCTGGCAGCAAGACTACCCAAATTGTTAACCACATCATAAGTTGCCTGTTCTTTAAAACTCATTACAGGACTTACTGACATCACATACTTCTCACCTTCTGTTAATAATTGTTTCACTACACCTTGTTTAGCAAAACTAACTGTCAGAGAACTTAATTTCTTGTTAAAAGTGGAATTAATAGATCCTAAGTACTTGGGTAAAAAATCTTTGATTGAGACAAATGGAAAGTCATCCATATTATCATATAGTTTGTATAACACTGATTGAGGTAATAATTTGCTTTTTAGCACACCTTTTGTATAAAACTCTTTGTTTTTGATATACCAATAGAAAAATGCATAGTAACATAAAACTGTGGTACCAATACTGCCAACTTGAGCCACTGAAAATGCTATTAGTGCTATTGATCTATCATACATTATTATACACAAAAATAACACAGTTCTGACCAAAATATGTAAAGTATCTAGAGTCACTTTGAGTTTGACAAAACAAAATAATTGGGCAATCAGAACCATGTTTGCTGAGCAAAGTTCTAGAATACAGGAGAAGGCCACACTCCAACAACCAAATGCATATTGCAATGAGTATTCTGGATTTCCAAGTGGTAAAACTTCAATCCAAATGTAAACAAAAATTATTGACATAATACTACTGATTGGAACTGAAAGCCAAATTTGGTTAATTAGATGATTCCAACTTATTTCATCTTTTTGCCCAAGACATGCACGATGAAATGGTTCTCTGCTTAAAAATAATATAGTACTTTCTAATAACAACAATCTAACATTCATAATTCCAAGAACTTCATGGCCAACATTTCTAATTACCCATGCGTTAATTATAAATGTAATACATCGAAATAATATTTGAAATATGATGTTAAATGATGCATTCTCTAAACTGCTCATCAACAAATTACGACCCATTATTACTTTTTTGTTGTTCAAACAGTTACAGTAGCACCATCGGTTGCTATCAGTGGTATTATCCGCTTAACTATGTATATCTTTTTATTAGATAAACATATTACAAACCAGTGATCATCATAGGTTATGGAAATTTTCTTAAATGGTTCATTTGGCGCAAAAGCAACTGGGTCGACTCTGAAAATAAAAGAAAATAAATTAATCAACACTGCCATTCTGAATAAGTTAAATCATGAGTACTTCCAATTAAAAAATAATGATTTTTAACTTACTTGCTTGATAGAGAGATTAGGTCAGTTATTATCGTCGCAACACGTTCGTCGTTTTCCAACTCCCCGCCAGACTCAAGGACGGCTCCGTCCTCAGTTAACACCAAATAACCAATTTGGTCTGGTATCTTATCCATTATATATTATAGCAATAGTAAACAGAAAGTTTTGTTACATTAAAATAATTAACTAACATTTAGCTACCAAAATGAAGAAACCAAACTACAAAAGTGATTAATTGTACAAAAACAAATATAGGTAGCAAAAATGTTTCGAAATCTTATAATGACAACTGACAGTGACAGATGAGAATTTACGAGTTTAGAAACGACGCGTTCAGAATGGCCTTTTCGAAAACCATAATCACCGATATAAAATGCATTCCGATTCGATGACAGCGCTCACATTATTTTCCAACTTCTATATAAATTGATCACGTCAACAAGACAGTTGAAAATCTAAATAATCTTTATTCAACATAAACCTTTACAGGCACTTATTGACGTCAAAACAAACAAAACAAAAAAAAGCTTAAGAAAAAAAAAACAAAAACCTTGTCCGTACGTACGAACAAGTTCTACTATTATAATTACTTTACAGTTACAAAAATTATTATCTAAGCAGGTAGCTGACGTGGGTGTTATTCTAGATGGCTCGTTAAATACGTGATGCAGATCAAATGATTTATATAAATTAATAAACCTTTTGGACAGAGATGATATATTAATGTTAAAATCTCCACATACAATTACATTCTTATTTTTCCTGCACACTAATTGCAAAACATCCTCCATGGTGGATTCAAACTCTATATAGCTTCCAGATGGGGGCCTATAGATACACACTATAATAAGATTGATAAGCTCCACACACAATATTTCAATAACTCTTTCAATGGAAAGTGATACAACATCTTTGCGTTCTTTATAATGCAATACATTATTTAATATGATTAAAGACCCCCCTCTTATTTCAGATTGTCTAATATATGAGCTTACAATACTATAATTATTATCAAAGGTGATTAATTCATAGTCACACACAATATATCAACTTTTTCACATGTTAAAAACAAATTAATTTCTAAATCTATGCCAGAAAAGCCTTGGATATTTTTATGTACAATTCGTAGATAATAAGGCTTTTCTATTGTCTTTATAGAGCCAGAGATAATCGCTGTTGTCTTATTATTTAATTTAAATTCTTTGGAACAGATTCCAAAAAATTATATTCTATATGTTGCTCAATAAAAGCATTGTCATTTTCTAAATTAGCAGCCAAGTTCTTGGCTGAAGTGTAAAAGTAATATTTTAGCACCATTCCTAATCGTTTTTTGTAAAATGTAGTCAGAATTATTCTATCCTTAATTAAAAAGAAATTATTTGTTATATCTGATAATTGGTTAATGTCAATAATATGAATATTTTCCATGTATTGAGTCAATATGCAATTCAATTCAAATATAAAATTATTTTTATTTTTGCCTAAACTTTGACAATAGGGAAATGAGAACATAATATGATGTTCATGTTGATGAGTCTCTGGTTGTGTTTAATCTGAGGTCTCTGATATGATTGACAATTTTCAAAATCATCTTTTTTCTACAAACAAAGTAAAAAACTTCCTTCTTGTCATGATGTTTCGAAAAGAAGTTACTAACTAAAGTCAAAATTTAAATAAATGAGCAAAAGTGACGTTATATAGTAATTTATTATTGCCTCACTCCATAAATGTTCAGGTAAACATGACTCTACTATTTGAGTTCTAGCTCTGTCATATAACGTCCGATTCATACGTTCAGAGACTCCGTTCTGTTGAGGTGAATGTGGTTGAGTATATTGCATATCAATACCTTTATTCTTGTAAAAAAAATCAAAAAATTGATTCTAAATTCCTTGCCGTTGTCACACCTTATTTTCTTCACTGTGACTCCATATTGCGTTTCGATTTTATTTATAAAATATATTCTATCAAATTGTTTGTGGCCTCACATTTATGTTTGAGTAAAAATACATTTAGAAAATGAGAATAATCATCGATTACTACTTGATAATAAAGATGTTCAAATATTCCTGGAAAATATTACTGGTCCGGCTAATTCACCTATTGCTTGTGATCTGGGTTTTGCTACTGAAACAAAAGGCAATCTGGTAGCTTTACCTTGCCTGCATGGACTTCACACGACATTATTTATCGGAAGTTTAAGTATTTTCAGCCCACGACGATTCAGGTACCCTAAGCGCCTATGCCATAGATAGTCAGAGTTTCTATTTGCGGTAAGTGCAAGTTCTGTAATGATAGTAAATAATATACCCTGTTGTGGCTGACTAAAAATTTAGGTGACCAAGAGGTCACCTAAATTTTTATATAAACTTTATCTTTATTAAAATTAATTGTATAACCATTTTCTAAAATTTTGTTGACTGATAATAAATTGAATTTCAAGTTTTCTACAAGTAATGTTTTAAAAGTTAAAATGTGACCATTTACTAGCAATTTAATTTCACCTACCTTTTTAGCTACAAGAAAATCTCCATTAGCGATATGAATTTTTACCTCTTTTTCTAAATCTTGGATGTTAAACATATAATGTTTACAATTCTCTTGAATTAAATGATCTGTGCAACCTGAATCTATAACCCATTGTATCTCACCGACTTTATAAGATGTGTTACAATATTCTGTAGATGTTATGAAACTGAAAGCGATATTAGCTGCTGATGAATTCCGATTTCTTTCGTGTTCTTGCTGTCCTCTAGCGCGCTGATTCGTCCAGCGTCTACGATATTTGCCACGACCTCTGCCTTTGCACTGAGATGCTATATGACCGTACTTATTACACCGATAGCATGTAATAAAAGCTGTATCATTTGATGTGAAATTATCATTTGAATTTGCCATAGTCATTTTCAACTCCTCGACTAATTCACGAATTCTAGTTTAATATGTTTATGACTTAATGTTTCGATCGCCGTTATTACATTATCATATTTATCACTCAATCCAATCAATATGTAGCATATTTTATCTATTTCGCTTATCTTCTCATCAGCACACTCCAGTTCTCTAACTATATCATCAAACCTCGAAAAATATTCTTCTAATCTTTCCGTTTTGCTATGTTTAATATTAAGTAACTTAAATGTCTCATTCATTCTATCTAGCATTTCACGTGCCGTAGCACAGTCTTTACTAATGTTTAAATATTTATCCGGTAAACAATGAACTACAATATTTTTTGCTTTTGCATCTTTACTTAAAAACTATATACTGGTGCAAATTAAATTCATTTGTGTTTTATTTAGTTTGTTTAATATTTGTAGCAAAAACTTAATGAAAATGTATTATTATTGGTATAAAATAAAAAATATTTTTTATTGGTACAAGTATAAACTCATGCAATGACTCATCAACGCAGTGGTTTAAATAATTACTTTAAAGTCTAAAATCGTTTGTGTGACTTAAAATAATACTCGTTTTTCTAATCTTTAGTCAAAAGAACATATGACAAGCTAGCGACAAGCTATCGACAAAAGCATCTGTCAATGTCAATTTATAAGAATCTTTAATTATTGTTTTTTTTAATATGTAATCTTTAACTGACAATTTTTTGTTAGTTTTATTTATTGTCACACCCCACTGTTAAATTCAAGCACCGTGCCATTCATTCGTCTCCCGTCGTCACTTGTGATTGTTATGTTAGTGTTAAGTTTATGTTGTATTTTCTTGTAAATGCTATTATTACACTCTGAGCGCTCATAGCTGTTCTGCATATCCCATGCACCAAGTAAAAATTACAATTGACAGTTTTTCATTCGGTTATTAGAAAAGAAGTGTCGCGTCTACGACGATGTTGATTTTTATTATCAGAATATAACTGTTCTATACTCATTCGGAACATACCCCATCTAAAGAAGTTTTTAATCTGTAAACAATTTGACTAATCTGTGATTTATCTAAAAAAAAAACGGAAAGATCTACATTTTCTGATTTTCATTAAATATTTTGCAAAAATACGTTTTCCATTTTGTGAAATTGTTGTTGACTTTCTACAGTGCTGAGAAAAAGGTACAGATTAAGTGTCAGCTCATATTAAAAACTCAAATTAATAAAGTGATGTGTTATCAATAATCATATTTGTATTATAATATTACGTTGTCTATTTCGTTATTAGCACAAATCGAATAAAAGTAATATAATAAATAGTAATATATTACATTAAGTGATACCCACAGTATTCGCAGAATATGATTAGCACTTACAACCGTAATGAACGTAGTAAAAAAAATAGTTTCCTTTGACAAATTGTGTTGTGGGTATTGATTTTCTTGTCTATTGAGCTGTCTATTAGATCTATTTTACATGGATTTTCAGTTTCTAATTACGCAAATAGAAAACTCTATGTTAGTTAGTTAAGGTTATTCATTTACGTGATTTTTCAGATCTTTTCCAACATACACTTTCTAGAAGGCTATGTTTACACAATTGCTACAAGTGCCTTAAGTGTAATATTACAAGATCGGTTCTGTGACTAATAGAAGTTTATTCAAATAGATTTTCTTGCTAGTACATTATAATATTTACATCAAATAATTGTTGCTTCTGTGTCCACAAATAGGTATTATTTCACCAACTCTGCTAATGCTACGTCAATCATGGGAGTGATATTAAGGGGAATATGATGTTATTTTCAATTACCTAGTTGTAGAGCCTATAATAGAACAAAAGAGTTCCTATCACCATAAGTCCATGAACAGTTACAATAATAATGGTTGCTTTACATTAGTATTTTACTTTATATCAAAGTATTCCATATCCTGTATGCCTGGCAAAATGTAATCAAACACATTTTGCCTAAAGGGCAAGTAGAGACTAACTGTAGAGGCACACCTACATGGGGTACTGAGCATGGGAAAAATAAAGTCATTGTTAAACTAAGGAAATCTATAAATAACATTGATGACTTTACAATGCAAGTAAAGTCTGAACTGCTACTAAAGCTAACAACAATTCACTCTAGAAAATCACATGTTCTTGGTACAGACCTAATACACCAAAAACCCCAACAATATCAAAAAACAGCTAGGCTAGTACAAGCCAGGATAGGAATATGTTGATGTTCTTCTAAAAGAACATCTGTGCTCTAACTTCCTAGTGACCATGTAAGATGTCTTGGTGTGCCATGAAGGGTCCATAATTGATGCTATGTACTAATAGGGTAGACGACTACAACTGATTATGACAGTTTTTATACTATAATTATCTGATTTGAGCAATTTGTAGCTCGTGAAAGTATGTCAATATAGTAATTTCAGTTTAATTATTAATTTATATTGTTTTTAGATTTCAAAAAAATGAGCAATTATTATTTACGTAATTCTAATGAAATGAACATATTTCTAACATTCTCACATTAAAAATATTTTTTTTTATATAGAAAGTATGCCTACGTACAAATAACAAAGTTATTTTAAAATTTGTTTATATGCTCATACAAATTTGACGAGTTTATTGAGTTATGACTCTTATGATATCACGATTACAGTGTTCTTAGTATAGAGCGTTTTTGAGCAACTCGTGACAGTGCCGCAAACATGTCGATGTATCTTCAAAAATAATAGGTGCAGGTGTACCGTTGGTTCTACAATATTTCTCACTTAAATGTACACTCTTATTATATATTGAATTTAAAAAATTCTCATCTACCCAATTATACCATTTTAAATACATTATGCAATCCAATAAAGAATTATTTCCTAATATTGATCTGGTGGATTAGATCCGTTTACCTCTAATATTAATATTTATTAAAGAATCACATTCTTCCAACAAAGCATTTTCACAATTATATTATTTCAGGTCCAACACAATGTTAAGGTTTCGTCCCAAATTGGGAAGCGAAAGAAATATAGAATGGCGTTGCTGTTTCTGTCTTCATGTTCGCACTGGCACTATTCTTCTGGGAACTTGGCATTTGGTGAGTTTATTTAAAATAAAGTTGCAAAAGAATATCATAAGTCTATGAAAATAGATTAACTTTTACTTTGAAGATTCCTCTAAGAATACATGATATATTGTCTAGACCAGTGATTCCCAAAGTGGTCTTTATCGACCCTTAGGGGTCTATGACAACCTGCAAGGGGTCTATGTCAGCAAAAAAAATACATCTCAACATACATTGATAGTACCTATTTACTTACATTATACTATCTTCTAATATAAAGACATAAAATTCATTACAAATGTTTATAAAATTTTGTAAGTTGTAGTATGTAGGCATTCAATATCAGGTAAGTAGGGCTGAACTAAAAAACATGGCAAAAGCTCTACGATACAAAGTGTTTGGGAACCTCTGAACTAGACCATATTGAAATTTCTATAAGTCTGTTTTTATATGGCATAGCTTAAATGTTTTTATAAGGATATGCAATACTGCCATGTTTAGCAAACTAAACATGGCAGTATTTTGCGTTGCACTTGTAATGTAATTCTAGTAGTAGTTCTGTTTTGTTAATTCTAAAATTATCCTTAAAATGTTTAATTTTTTTTAAAGCTGCTTCACTTAGTGGCCCTGGGCTTTTTGGCCGCTGTAGTGCGCGACCCTCGCCTTTTGGATGAGCTGGAACGTGATTCAGTGCCCGTTGCAGATTGGAGTGATCTAGGAAATAGAAATGAGATGCCAACTCCTCTGTCTAATGTGGAGCAACGTCCGACATCTTACTCACAATTTGCATCCAATCCCCCAAAGGACCATAGCCTTATATACCGTAAGATTATTAATACTGTTAGTGATATGTAGATGAATGTTAAATTTATATTTTCTTTAATATAGCAAGAGATCATATTTTACATGTTGACCTTGAGACAGCTCTTATGTTGCACATAATAGCAGCAGCTTCCACAGTGTAAATGAAAGCTTGACAAATTGCTGACTAAACAATCAACCAATTTAAATCCCAACCCCCTTTTACTTGTTTTTTGTAGCATATAATAATTATGTAAGTTTCTTAATATACATGGTTATCATATTCTTAACTGTAATGAACTATGTCTACTATGAAAGCCGATGACTGGACTGGATTTTATCTATATTATTAACATATAATTTGTGTCAGCTTTCATTTATTGTCTCTATCATTGTCTAACTTTTATTTATGCTGTCATCGTGTTTGTGATAATTAAATGATAATCAGTCAAATCATCATCAGCAGGTTTCCAGATGGAGTCTAGTAAACATAAAATGAAAATACATAAAGTCAACATTAATTATTGAAAAAAAGTGAATGGTGTTCAAGAACTAGCATTATGTAGTCTGCTCACTATTACTAACTTGCTTTTAACTTAGTGTGTACATGAGAATTTTTGTTCTAATCTATTAACCTTTATTGTTTTTTTTTAAAAACTGAGGTTATTTTTTTCAGTTGAGGTTTTATTCAGTTAATTTGAAAAAGTGTATGTGTTCATCATATAGACGATGTCGATGTGGGTGCACTGGTTACAGTGTGCACCCTGGCGATTACTCTGATGCTGATATACGGTGCGGCCCGGGGCAAACCAGCTCATCTGCTGCCGTTCTTCTGTCTCCAGATCTTCGACTTCGCAATAACAGTGTAAGTACACACTACACTAACTAAAGACAATTGGGGCATTTTGACCTACATCATCACAGCTCATATACGTCCTCACCGAGGGGCTCGAGCCTACCCTAACTACGTTAGGGCGATTAGGCCTTAGTCAACCGCGCTGGCCCAGTGCGGTTTGGTTGACTACGTACACCTTTGAATCGCATCGCAGATGTACGCAGGTTTCCTCACGATGTTTTCCTTCACCGTAGTGTAGCAGTACATATGAAATTCGGATCGAAAAACACATTGGTGCACGGTGGTGAATCCCCAGATTAGATTGCAGGCCTCCCGATTCTATGCGGCGCAGAAACCAGTGCCGAGACCACAGTGCCACCGACGCTCCATTTTTTTTTTGACTACATTCTTAATAAATTTTGACATACATTCTTAATAAATTAAAGCATTAAAGTTAGCCACTGTCAATACCCAAAAGAATTACACATATTAAGTGACAGTGGACAGGACTGACAGCTATTGGGGCAGAAAGGACCTTGTGTGGCAGACATATATCGGGAAAGTCAATGTTGGAGAATACTTGTGAACCAATGACTTGGTGAAGTTTGCAGGATGGTGCTGAATGCTAGCATTATAAGGATGATCAATGTGAAAATCTTTAGGGAAGCCCTATATGAAGGCATCTTTCAGCTCAAATTATTAAAAATAGAAAATAAAATGGTGATAAAATAGTTAACCAATTCAGTTGGTAATCATGGAATAAAATATAAAAACATTTTACATAACATAAATGTTACATATTTATTATTCTTCTGTTTCAACATAATATGAAGAATAATTTTAATTAATCTATTTTAAAACAGAGTTTTATTGATTTCCTGCATTCTGTAGATTTTTGTTTTTCATGTTTTTTTTTTTCATTTATAAGAATTATGTCAAATCTGCTAAATCATATATTTTCAACAATACCTGTACATACAGTTAATACTGTACTTAGTAATTTTTTATTCCAAAGCGCATACATTTTTATAAATCTGCACCTATATCTTATAAATTCTCATGTTAGACATTACACTGTTCACAAAACTGGTTGGTTGGGCTTTTATTTGCACTTAGTCTCACAGTTGGGCCATTGTGCTCTTCGCCCAAACGTATGGTCGAGGAAACACTAAAAATATTAGCATTTTATTTGTATCATAATCTTTGTTGTTTGCTCATTAAACTACGCTTTTACTTAATAACTTCTAATTACAAACAAGGTGTCATATTTCCATAATTCGTCGATGAAGTGACAATATCTCCTAACATTTTTTTTATGAAATACACTTTTTTTATGTAATAGACTTAAAATTTAATTTTAATTTTGTGTATTCATTTTTCATCTATCTCAAATTTTCTTTTTAAAGGGCTGTTAATACATTGTGGAAATAGCTGCTATATTCACTAGTAAATATTTACGTATTTTTTTTATGACAATATCTCCTAACTACTCTTCCAAACGACTATACTCTGACTTATTCGGTATTTAACTGATCATTATTCTACAAGTATTCAACCAGGACGAAAAGCGGGTGATCCCACGGTAACAAATATTCGTGGTATCAAATATAAGGTTGAATATAAGGGGCAATTACAGTTAAATTGAATTTTGACGACGATTGGATAAGTTTACCCATACGGCCAAAAAATAAAGACATTGTTACCTACTCCCAATTAAACACCAAACTGCTTCCCATTTCGATTACGAAGTATAACCATTTACAAAGTTTAAAGTCATACCATTGGATTGTCATAATTTCTATGATTCGTTGCCTAAAATATAAAATATTTCATTATAAAAATTAATTTCATTAAAACATAGTTGATTGCATATTATTGATGATTGTTCTTTGTCATGAATTAAAATTACTTTAAGCAAAGTTAGGATTTTGATTCTTGATTAAACAGTTTTGTCGATCATTATCATCGGATTGTCATATTGTCTGGTAATGATTGTGTAAAATTTTCAAATATTTGTTTAAATATGGTAGAGGATCGTTGATTTAATGTATAGGTAATATTTAAAGTTATTATTTTTATTAATTAAAAAGTTTGAAATTACTCATACATGCTATGGCATTGTCACAATTACTCTGATTTGTTTCAAATTAATGTAACAAATTGTATTGTGTTGTGTTATTTTCTTAATTTAAGATTAAAGTTTTGATTTTCATTGTCATATTTTATTACTAGCAATACATCCTAACTTGTTATTTTATAATATTATTTTGAAGAATAGAGGCAATACCTCCTAACTGACAGTTTTACAAGAATTCATGACTTTATTTAAATCATTGCATTGCATTAAAAGTTAAATTAAGTTTATGTGATAAAAAAGTAATGAGTTAATCGTTTTTTGCTTGTCCTGTAAAATAAACGTAATAACAGTTAGGAGGTATTGTCACTTCATCGACGATATGCAATTCTCAATGTTAGGAAGAACACAATGTTTTCATCCTTCTTTAAAACAATGGTAATAAATTTTGCAGAATCAACGCACCATTTTTGTGCACAAATTTATGTCAAATAAGACAATTTTTGTAGCGCAACAATATTTTAACAATAAAACAAACCACAAATATTATAATACTATAACTGCTGTAGATATGAAGATATTTATATTTCTCATGTTTCATTCTAGCAACAGGCAATACAATCAACTTTAAGGAAGTGATTTCAGATATGCAAACTAAATTTTGCTATAATTTCAATATTTTTGATTTGATTGATTACTGAAAATCGAGAACGTTCTGATAAAACCGCCAGTGTATTAGAACCAAGGTTATGGGTCTTGTTGTGTGAAGGAAATATTAAATGTTATTGAAATTCTATTAGTTTCGTTACAGATTTATAAACATTCGTTGAAAAGCCATATTTTCTTAAAACAAGAATCATTTAGAATAAATATTCGAGATATCTTTGCTTTCATAAGTTTCATATTATTAGTGCTACGAAATTCATTTCGCGTTCAATTAATGTATTCCAATCAATTGAGCCGTTTCAATTGTATTCTCTGACATGGCGTTTCAAAGTATTTTCCGTGGAGGCAATAAAAAATGATGTCTATGATGTTGTGTAAATTCCCATTATATATTTGTATTTTTTTACATTTTAATACGTCATGCCTAGCTGTTTTTGTATATACAGGTAACTTAGAGTCACCAGTATGATATATAAAAGTTAACTGAATTTAGAATGATAGTAAAAACTTTCAAATGACAGCCCTGGTCAGTTACAAACACCAAATAAATGCTATTTAGCTGTAGTCGCAATAGCTATTAATAATAGACTGCTGCTTAATAAATAGATTGTACACTGATGTAGGACCTCAGATACTTAAGGTCAAATAAGTATTTATATAATTTGTAAGGGGAAAACTAGATTAATAGTGCTAATATTTATTCTACAGAATAGTCACATCTGATGGATACACACAACAAAATATTGTTGCGCTACAACATCTGATATTTATATCAGATGTTGTAGCGCAACAATATTTTGTAAAGGTATAAATACAAAAACGCGTAGCGTGCAACAGTAATATTTGTACAAAATACTTGTTTAGGTGTTTAAATATTTACGTAGTTGCTACTTTGACGTCGATATACTGATATTACAACTGTGAACTAATTCATTTAAGGGAATATATTATTGGTTTGTATTAAGATAAATTATTGTATATAATAATAATGAATATTATCGCAATCGGACAATTATTCCCTACATGAAACTTGCACATGACCACCACAGATATCGGTCGTAATAAAGTACCTACAAATGTAATAATAGAATCTATTTTAACGCTCAATAACCTAATAACTACATATGCATAGTTGAGCAATAAATAACATTATAATAAAATACTTATACAAACAAAAGATTCCGTTTGTATTTTTATTTTGATATTTTGAAATTGAAATATTAAGTTTCAAAATATGAAAAAAAAACATTAAAATTAAAAATAATCAATTGTAAAACGAATTTACATCTCTGCAAAATAATAATTATGTCTGTATAAAACCATGTTATCGCGAGTGACACCCCTGGTCGTAGACTGAGAATGTAAATGTAATAGACCTTTAGTTGTGCCGCTTGTGAGACAGACTGATAAATATAAAATGTTACCATTATGAAATATTTTCCCACATTTTGGGATTTAATACATATTATGGATTGTATCTTCATCGCCCTTTAATATGATCAATTAATGTTATCACTAAAAAGTATGTTTAAATAAGAAACAAAACGGTATTTACGCCTTTTATAGTTTTTCAAGGCTATCAATATAGTCAAATTTTACAGCCTATATAACGAACAATTTTGAAAAAAAAAAACGCTTTAAAGGTTTTAAAAAATACGATACTAGAAATTATTCTCCGATCTTACCGGTCTCACAGAATGTCAAAGAATCAGAAATAAATTATAGGTACTATTATTATTTCCACATTTAATCTCGATCGCTTAACATGCATGCATGTAATATACGATCGACAGTTTTATTATTGACGTGATAATGTCTTATAAATCGATTAAATTTTTGTCTTTATATTATTGCAGTGTAGTGTAGGTAACTAACAATAGCAATGAAAATAAATCATCATCATTTCAGCCAATATACGCCCACTAATTATTAATGTTAATTGATTTTCATATCAAGCTAATTCATATTAAAATAATGTTAGTCGTGTGTTGTTTGACCGGTATATCATATAAAAATAAGTATATGAAATGTTGTTATATCATATCGCCGTCAGTTCAGCCGAGAGCTCCACTGCTGTAAAATCACCATATATTATATCTTTATTAATTTTTTTGATAATATTTCCGATTCAATTACCAGATAAACTTCCATACAATAAATAGTTCATGTTATAACTTTACACACAGTCAAGTCTAAACGAACTAAATTCTGTTATCTCCGTTAACTAATACAGAGGATGCATTAATGTTTATTATTACTTTGGAAACATGATATTGTACGAAAGCAAATGACGTATGAATGAGACAGTATTTATTTACGTCTGTGCCATATGCTATGCCACAGACATGAAAATATAGGCTGAGAACTTGCTACTTGTAGGGATATATTTAAACGTAATTATTTGAATGTGTACATATCCCATCCCATATCTTGATATAAATAAAATAAAATAAACTCTCCAACCTAAAGCCTTTTTATTTTAATTTAACTTTCATTTTACTATTAGTTATAAATATCTTTATAATCTTACTTATTGTTTATTATATAATATAATTGCTTATTATTGTACCAAATGTCTTTGGTATTATCACCAAATGAGCATTATATTATTGAAGTACAAGTTCATAAGCTAATATTTACATATGTATTAACTTTTATATATATATGTCTACTCCACGGACTCTTAGTCCGTGCCTTTTTTGAACTGTACGTACAGCGTCATATTATCTTATAATACTATTCCGTGACTTAACATTAACGTGAGTTGCGCAGCACTTTATGTATTTACTATATGTATTTACTTACCAGCTGAGGGGTAGCATTGGCTATGAGAACAGTTAGCTTATTCTTTTTCACCAACATATTTTTTTCAAAATAATCACTGCAAATACTTGAGCTAGTCTTAGGTTCCCAATTTCGTCGACCTCAATCCAAACCTTCCTTGAGTCATTATTTGATGGAAAACTATACCAAATATTTATATAATTAAGAGAAGTAGATTTTATATTTCGTAGTTTTGTACTTTCATATAATGAACTGAATATTGTTATAAAAATTATAATTATTTTTATAATAAAATTATACATTACTGCACGTTTAAGTTCGCTATCACTTTTGTACCCAACAACACAACATCGAACCATTTTGTAAAGAAATTATACAGGGAAACTAAATAACCTAATATAATTGTCACTTTCAGTTGATGCTAATAAGTGCATTAATAATTTATCTTTAAATTTCAGTAGCATAATCATTACGCAGAAATAAACTGTCAAATTTGTTTAGTACAGTAGTGTGCTGACCTTGAAAATGTCGGCCACGGATGCGAGACAAAAAATTCAAAAGCTGTGTCTCACTTCTTCACAGGATGTGTATATCGGCTCTTCTCTTTCTTGTGGGAAAGTGAAGGAAGATAAGCAATCGTCTATACACTACTCTGTCTACGCCCCTGGTGTTGCAAGTGTCCATAGGCTACGGTAACCACTTATTACCATCAGGCGGGCCGTAGGCCTGTTTGCCACCATCGTGGTATAAAAAACCATTTTGTCAGTGATCTAAGAATGTTTCTGCATGATGAATGTAAAAATGGACAGTACATTTGTAAAATTAATATTACAAGAATGCATCAACAACTCAACTTAAAAAAAAAACAATGAACTTATCGATTCATTAAAATTTCTCGAATTGAGAGATATTGATAATTATTTTGTGTAAATGGTAATAATTATATATATTGAAAATAATACGGAAAATAAATAATTTTAAATGTCAATTCTCAATTTTCCTTTTCATAAATTTCTTTTTGACTAAATTTGTAATCCAGTCTGCTAACATTTAAAATGCCTAATACTCTGATAATAAAGATAAAAATGGTATATACTTATTGTGAGTTACGATGTAGGGATTGGTTTTCTACTTATCAAAACATTATGCATCTCTTTCAGTAATATTTGTATGGGCTGTGGAAATGTTCAATTACTAGAAAACTAAATCAAAACTGATAAATCCATTTCTTGACCGACCGCACGGCCCGCAACAGGACGTTGGGTGTTACAACAATTCTGCGCCGGCCGTTGGTAGCATTCTCTGCTCTTTTCTATCGTAATGAATGCCTTCACGGTCCTCAGCCGATGTCTGCCTTGTCGTTCCTTCTTTCGTCATGACGGTGCCTCGTGCTGTCGCCTGTCGCACCGCTGATATTAGCTTAGCCCCAGCTGCGATGATATATAAACATATAAGCTGCAATTCGACGCCGGCAATTGCCGTCACACTGGTGACATCGTCTTGTTATAAGATCAGCACAGTATTGACTGCTGCTGTAGACACGTAAGGAGCGCGTTAATCATATATGGTTATATACAAACTCGCTATCCTTTGCGAGCTAAGCGAAGATAGTATGGCGGTCGAGTTGCAGGCTGATTCTTACGGATATTTCTATGTTCATTCTGTTAAATGACTATTCTTACTAGTAACACTTTAATCTGCATGTCAACCTAGCCTTTTTTTTTGTTCCCCTGAGGAAAATGCATTAAGTTACACACCCCGGCTGTGGCGAGCCGGCGGTTATGTGGGGCTCTCCTCCCCAGAAGGGGGAGGCCTACCCACTAAAAACCTCAGGGATAGCCTTCCTGAGGCATGTATAGGGAGTCCCCGGGAACCCCCAGCCTCCGTTCCCCCGCCGATACAGGGGAGCCCTCCTCGGGGGAAGCTACAATACTTCCCCCGATCTCCACCACCGACGACGCCCCCCGGCCACGGAAGGGGCGTGGTCCCTTCCGGGTCGTTGCATCCGCGGGCGCGATTTTCTCGCGGCCCGCCGGCGACCGCGGCGGCGCCGCAGCTGTGCTACCGAGCCCGGCGCCGCCGAGCGGGATCGGCACTCTCCCGACCCCGCTCGGCGGCCTGCTTCTGGAGCATCACTGCTTTACAGAAGGAGGCCACAGCCCTCCAACCTCCCTCGTCCGACCCTCGTGCGACCAAGACTCGGCGCTCGGAGGCCTACGGGGGGCACTCCGCCAGCATGTCAAACTAGCCTGCTTATGAATTCTGTTACTCTTTGATATCAAGAAAGGCCTTTAAAATTTGTGTTGAATCAGATTTTAGCGATTTTTAAATGTTGAACTTGCAGTGTAACTGCCACCGGATATCTGTTCTACATTCGCTCCATTCACCGTCTGGTAGCGGAGACTCGTCGTGTACCGTGGCGCGCGGAACTGCTTGAGCTGCAGCCGCCCGTGCTCGCCCTGGTCGTCATCTCAGCCTTCTTGATCGCCGTCTTGCTTAAGGTGAGCAGCTGTTTATCTTATATGTATATTTCTTATTTTGTTTGGAACATATCCTACTTTTCTTATGTTAAGTATATTTTGTAATAATAAGTGATATTTTGTAATTAATGTCCATAACAATAACATACATTATACTATAATATATATATACTCTGTCTGTTTACTCTGTCATAAATGTTTAATTTCTACTACAACACTTTATAAACACACAACGTGTTATAAATGCAACATGGATATTATTACGATCCACAATGATTAATTAATATATAACACATTATTATCTCTGTGTTTAAGAATAGGATATTATAAAACATAATTAAGACGGAGAAAAATGAAACGACGCGTATAGGAATCATTTCAAGAAGAAGACATAAAAATTTTATTTGGGGTATACCCACACAATTTCTAAACTACGTCTCTTATGATATTGCTCGCGTGATAACATTAGGTTTTTCAACACTCTGTCTATGTGATTAGCAACTGGCAACCTGATTAAAACTGATTTGTTCAATATTTTTCAAATTAAATTAATAGTTCCATATCTTTTCAATCGGGATTGACGTCAACTAGAGAAACTGAGTTTATCCACAAATGTAATAAATTAACAATGAATATAGTCCATAGGTTTACAAAGAAACTTAAATAAATTCATTCTGTACTTTTTGGCACTGGCATTATATATCATATTATACATATAATATTATACATTCTTCTCACAGTCATAATACCTATTAACTAACATTAAAAAAGTGATGGATGTAACAATTTTATATGAATATTGGTACTGTTTTGTATTTTCATGGTTGGATGTGAAGGGAAGAGCGCTTTCCTATCTCACTAATTTACATATCTCTATGGATGAAAACACGAAGACACCTGTCGAACTATTTTCAAATATACTTAACTTTGTTTGGAACTGTCATGTCATGTGTGATTTTTGCTTAGCTATAAAACAATATTTACTTTTAACCAAAGTTTATTTTAAATTTGAATCATCCTTTGCACGTATAAATTAACATTGAGATACCCGCCTGCACCTGCTTTAAAATTGATTAGGTTTTTTTTTAATTAACTTTCCAGAAATTCTAAATCTGAGTTAAAAAGTAAATAAAATCTTGATAAACATGCACCTTTCGACAACCAGCGTACTTGGGTATGTAACAGCAACCGATGGAAACCTTCATCATTTTCATCGCACAATTGTGCAAATAAGCGCGTATTTAATGCATTGCTTCTAATTTTGTTAACTGCATTAATCACAAATTGAAGCGATTGGTGCAATCTTTCACTCAAATTTTTCGCTACTAGATGTGTCGGTAGATAACACAATGAATTGCAGTTAATATAATTATATATGTTTTTACAAGTAACAGTCGCTGAGCTTCATAGTATATTATCTGCCTATATTGATAGGAGAAGTCAAGCCAACATTTTAATTCTTCATTATCGAAACCAAATTAATTTTCATGCACCCCCGCTTACAAAGTGGAAACCCCCATCTTATGTCTTGCCCAACGTAGACCCCCGTCGAGACTTCCGTAGACCACTTAGGGAATTACTGGAAACGAATTTTTGAAACAAAAGAAAAGCAATTCGCATTCGAAATCGTGAGATTCGTATACGAATTCACTATTTCTGAACTTTCATTTCGTGCGTTGTGCAACGAGTGGTTGACCCACTCGTTTTTGATTACTACTAGTAGAATATCCAACGCTGAAGTGACCTTGACAGTGATCCGTTTCACGTGTGGATCACCGCCGGTTTTTTGTTTTTGTTGTTGTGATTTTGAATTTTTCTGCGTGAAACGGAATTTAATTAAGAATTTGTTTTTAATGACAACACAGAATTCGAGTGATTCAAAAATCTATAAAATTGTAAGCAGTAGAAAATGATTTCGCGCACGATTTGTATTCGTATTCGAATTTCAAATTCACGTGTAATGATTCAAAAATACGTCTCCTGGTCTATCGCAATACTGGTTTAATGAGGTTAGTGGGAAGGTCTCATCCGTTGACCAAAAATGTACCATTGAATCGAATCGGTCGAATCGGTGCAGGTCGACCTAGGCGGACATATCTCGATCAAATCGATGTCTCAAAGAAAGACTAAGTCAAGAGTACTCGCAACCGACGAGCATGCATGAAGACGCTCATGAAAGTGGAGGAAGCAAGAGAAGTGTGCCAGGATCGTAGCACGTGGAGAGAGGTGGTCTCTGCCTACCCCATTGGGAACAAGGCGTGACATATATGTATGTATGTATGTATGAATCAAATCGGTCCGTAAACTAGTTGAACTTTCGATTCGCGAAGTAAATATATTCAATAGATCCGTTTATAAGATCACGACATTAGTTATTTTTATTGAGAATACTATACATATATAAAATCAATAATGACAGGGTAAAGATTCGCATTAAACGATAAATCCAATTAGTTTCCTCACCGTCCCCTACTCACCGCAATCATAATTTTTGTTGTAGGCATATTGCATAAACATCGTGTGGCGATGCTATAAGTACCTGACAATGCGCTCGCACGCACTGCAAGGGTTGACTCCGTTTGTTATTTCTGGGGAGAATGGCACCGTGATGGGGACTGCAGTGGCGCCGCCGCCCTATTTACCGTCACCGGCGCCTGCACCGGACTACTCCAGTCTACTGCCAGCTTATGAAGAGGCAGTGAAGCAGACTCCGCCGCCCTCGTACCGCGGCCACGCTCCTTGCCACTACGCAGCCGCCCACTGATGCTGTGAGTTTTTTTTTCTTCTTCATTTTTGGCTTGCACGGCTTGTACATCAGCCACGAGGGTGAAAGGTAGAGAAACAGAAAGATTGGTTGTGGAATCGGTTATCGGATTTTAAGGGTCAAGGACAGTTGGTATAACATTTTATAATTCAATACTATTATTAAATAAAAAGAAGTTGATATAATATTATAAATAGATTCATTGAAAGTAAGACGCTCATGGATGAAGGAAGTGGAATTCGAAAAGGACATGGACAAAAAGTGGGCCTCAATCATGTGCAGAGACGTAGATATATCAATCGATAGGTAATTTTATGTTCATCAATTTACAATTTATTATATTTTTTCCCCCGTTATTTTTGTAAATGATGTTTGAAAGTACCTAGATATTCAATTAAACACATCAGAAAACGTGGTTAAAATGTTTTAATTAAGCATATAAAATGATAATTTATTTTAACCTTTTGGAAAATGGTTATATATAGTTAAAAAAGAAATGTAATTTAGTAATTATAAATTCATGAAGTTCTAGTATATGTTGTGTTACTGACCACCCTGAATGTACATAGTCTGTGACCAATGATGACACTCTTCCGCTGTCAATGCGACTTTGACAGCATGTCTTGCACAAATTAATAAAAAGAAAAAAAAACTTAAAAAAATAAGATTCCATCAACTTGCTAGTATTAAATAATTTAAATTATTAATTACAAAAAAAAAAACGGGAGATATTTAAAATCTAATCATTATCCAGATGATCTAAAATAATATATACTTCTCTCTGGTAAAGTTTCGTCGCTGCACATTACTCAGGCCACCTTCCATACAAATTTTGACCATCACCTTTATCAGATTTTGAAATGAAAGTGGATGTGTCATTTAAGGTACATGCAAAAAAATATTGATTCAAGTCGCCAACATCAGACCCACACTCACAAATACTTGTATTTACAATATTGAGTTTTTCTAAGTGAGCGGGTGTTCAAACGTAACCCAGTCTCATACGAATCAAATTGGTGCTGTGTGTTTATTGTCTATATAAATACTTTGCATTGGTGACGCAGTGATCTCGCCACTGCTCTTCAAATCGTGATACCAATGTTTCTGTCATGTACCACTCTGTTTTGCGTGTTTCGAAATTCAAATGTTTCATTTGTTCTAACGCTCCTATAGTATAGGAAAATCTACATACACATGCAAAGAATATGGAATGTCAATCGATCCTCACTGGGTCAGCCTAATGTCTAATTACCTAACATGCTATATGACAGCTCGTGATTCTCGGCGTACAATACGGTGGCAAATATCTGTAGTACTCACGATGAAATACAGATTACTTCGACCTGCTTCTGTAGAGGCAAAGGTAAAGCATTACGCTGCATTTTTTGTATATTCTATTTTGTAGTGCAGCCACAGCGATGATTATTGTAAGTTTCGTTGTATCTGAAAAAAAAATTAAATTTGCAATTTCCGGTAAAAAGATGTATCCATTACCAACACATTTCGATGCTTTTAGTATTCTAGAGTAAATCATTAAACACTACTTGTTCATTGGACCAAATGGACCTAATTAGGAGGATCAAACGCGCCAAAGGTGCAATGCACAGAGTTAAGCTTGCAATTTTATGCATGATCGAACCAGAAATGATGAGACTCACCGACATAGCCCAAAGAATTGCAAATGTTAATTGGTAGCGAGCAGGTACCTTACTAACTAGACTGCTAATTAAACTATTAGGCCCAAAGACTTTGAGTGGCTAATATGTCCTAGAAACGCAGTGTTTGTAGGCCTCCAATAAAGTGAACCAGTGTGAAAACCTTTGGAGAAGACTTATGTCTAGTAGAATATGTCCATTTAAATGATGATAATAGGGTAGACGACTACAACTGATTATGGCCGTTTTTATACTATAATTATCTGATTTAAGCAATTTATATCTAATGAAAGTATGTCAATATATAAATTTCAGTTTAATTATTAATTTATATTGTTTTTAGATTTCTCTAAAATGAGCAATTATTATTTACGTAATTCTAATGAAACGAACACATTTTTAGCATTCTCGCATTAAATGTAACATTTTTTTTATATAGAAAGTATATCTATAAACGTACAAATAACAGTTATTTTAAAATTTGTTTATACGCCCATACAAATTAGGCGAGTTTACATAGTTATGACGTCACAATTGCAGTGTTTTTAGTATGAAGCGTTTTTGAGCGACCCGCGACAGCGCCGCAAACATGTACTGTTGGTTCTACAATATTTCCAACTGAATAAGAGTACTCTTATTATATATAGAATTTAAAAAAATGTCGTCTACCCAATTATTAATAATTGTAGTTACTCATTACAGATATACATTATAGTCATGATTAATAATAATGGATGAGGCAAATATAAACACTCCCTGTTCTATATAATTTTGGATTGTAGTTTTCAATAGCATACATCTTGCCTTGCTTGTAGTACACACCCACCTTTTTTACTACACAAGCACTACTGCAATGTAATGGAATAAGTAATAATAATAATAACAACTGAATCGGCCATTTCAAAAACCACTTATGTCACCATTTTTTCCAACATGCTTTTTTTTTGTTGAAAATGGTTCCTAAAAGGTAGATGCATTTTCTGGGTGAAAATAACTTAAGTAAATACATTCCTTCCTATTTTTATAATACCACGTGAAAGACGTTCATTGCATAAACAACATTAGTCAGTGACTTAAAGGTTTTTGCATGCATCACTAATGGCAGGAGTAGTTTATTACTGAGTTTTAAACGATATTTTAAATTTGCTTTGTTTTGATTGGTTGAACAATATTTAAATTTTTGTAAACCATCGCCATTAATGTCATTTGAACTTCATTTGCCTGTTACTCAACTATTTTGTTAAACAAAAAACAACATATTTTTTTAAAACATGTTTGTCAACTGAATCTTATGGAAAAAAAGCCCCAAAGGACCAGAAAAAGTTATTTGCACCTTCTATATACACGAGTTTTCAGTATGATTCAGATCGAAAAGGAACTATCATAGCTGAGGAGTATATTGATGGGTTGATTAAACATTCATTCTCATTATTAAAGAAAGTAACAACTTCTGTTTCATTTCCATCAACCAAAGCCTACGATATGAAAGTGCCGATCAATTTAAAAAAATTGACGATTTAAAACAAGTTCAAGATAGCAGTTTGCAGTTTGCAATTGTTGAAGATAATCCAGATGAAAATGATGCAGAATATGACTATGTACCATTAAAATATTAAAACGTGACAAATTAATACATGTAAAATTTTAATAAGACTATTTTAAAGTGTAATTCTTAATTATAAGCAATAAAAAACATGATTACTACGATTGTTTTGGTTAAATTATATACTACTAAACCTATTTCTCGCTAAAACAACATAAGTCAAGAAATGTTTTTCAGGATTTTTTCATTATATCTATTAATAAACTGTAAAGATTATACGCTCTTTTAATTCTTTTACCACTCAAATACTAAATTAAATATAAAAAAGTCGTTTAAAATTCATTTGTTTGTGTATGAAATAGTTTTTATTGATTTCTGAAAAATTATAATTGTGTGGCTTATGAGGTTTTTGAAATGACCTATTCAACTCTGGTCCAGAGATATGTAAATAAACGTATTTTGTTTGTCCGTCTAGGCCGGCAACCCTGGCAACCCTGGCAACCCAGGCAACCCTGGCAACCCTGGCGGGCCTGGCGAGCCGAGCCAGCAGCCCGGGGCCAGCACCGTGGTGGTGCTGCCGCAGCGCGGCGCCCAGGCTCCCGTCTGAATCTCCCGCGTCAACTATAACCCTTTTTCTTGTCCTTTCCCCCTCGATATCCGCACATCTCTTTGGACTTATCATACTATCGTATTGCGAGCATTTTCAAATCGAAATGTGTGCAATGTGAACACACCTTCACGGAATATTTTTTTTACATGCAATATACACTGTATATATATGTCGCAGCCAACTGGTTAAAATAGCCGTTCAATCAAACAGCTAGCCCTTTGACTGAACAACGCCATTCAACCATTTACAAGGCCAAGTCCATAATTTTATAAATGTTCGATTCGTTAGAATAAACTTTAGAATAAATGAATGCACGGTTGGTTGTTTACATTCTAAAAAATCATGTAAAGCTAAACCAATATATTACTTGATTTATATCGTAATCAAAAATAACGAAGAAATTAAAAAAATCATTTTAATAATAAAGGACATAAATAAACTAAGCTAATAGCTAACTCCGTGTAAAGGTTTGTATAAAAGTTGTAGACCCTTGTACCCCTATTACTACTTAGTTTGACCTATTATCTATAGATGACATTACTATATTAAAAATACTTTTTTTTTTGGTGGCCATCTGTTGAGTGTTTTAAAATATATTATTCCAATTCTCTGATTAACCGTCATTAATCATCTCCTGACTAACTACATATTTTTTTCGTCTTACAAAACGCAAATAAATGTATTTATCACAGAAAATAATCTCAAATTGATTGTTAATTTGTTGCAAGTATTAGATTTCCAGTAAGTGAATAATGTGAATTTTATCAATAAAATGAGGTATTTCGTAAATTTCGAATCAATATTATTTATATTGTCTGTTATTGCAATCATTTCCAGCAACAAGTAACGCTAATAAGGTATATTAAAACTTTAACCATAGAAATTAATACAAGGCGGAGGCAGGCTATATTTAATTTATTAATCTATTTAAATGTATAAACACAACACACAAAACCTTTCAATTACGCAATACACATATCGCATGTGGAATAAGCGACGTGCCTGTTTTTTATGCAGAGTTGTGTAATAATTTTATTATATTAATATAACCATGGCTTAACCCCGCGAATATATTACTCTACACGCTATTTTGTACACTCATACAGAAGCTAACATCTCAATAGACAAGTTAACAGTGTATTTATTAAAGCCTGTTTCGTTTGAAAACGCATGCTATCCGTTAGTATGATAACTTGTTAGGCCGCTTGTTATTAGTAACTAGCAATGGTGTGATATTCGCAATGGACTCAGGCTCAGTTTTCTATAGTTTAAACCCGCCCCACATGGGACGTGATTGAGAGACGAAATAGAGCTCAGTTTATGGATTATGCTGTATGGAATCCATACAGCATTAATCAATGCTGGCCATTGTGAAAATTAGACCGTAGTCCGTTACTGTTAACGGTAGGGTTCACAACAAACTTTGTCAGTCATTGGTTACGAATCTTCAAACAAATAATTCTGTCGTTTTTTTGTCATCATATGAAACTAGTGATGTGCCGAGTCGCGTAGTTTATACGGTATTCGAATCGGGACTCGATTCCCTGATTCGAATGCCCAGTACTCGAATTCTATGTTTGGTATTCGAATATTTCTAGACTCGAGTCTGATTCCTAGACTCGAACTGATTCTTCCGGAATCGAGTCCAGCGTACTTGAATCAAAATAAAGTGGTATTCGAGTAGGCGTGTCCAAAGCAGGAATCGAGTCTGACTCGAGTCAAACCGTACTCGGCACATCGCTATATGAAACGATCGTCCTTATTTGTTTATTATTTTAAATCAAGTCTGCAAACTGATTTTACGTATAATACAGTACCTATGTCTTATAGAGTAGTGCAGGCACACATACGATAGTCAACATCCGTCCAGTCCGAACGATAAATGCAGACTGCATTCATTTTCGCACTAGGGGCTATAATCAGCTAGCACCCATTCTGTGACTGTCAATAAGTTGATGTGAACAAACTCTTATCTCTCTATATTTCCACTTCGCGACAGTTTGCTAATAGTTATTTATGCAACTGTTGTATAATCAGGGGTATTAAAATACGAATGTGGGAATAGTATCACATGAGTGTTTTAATACCTAATTATAACAGTTGCATACAAGACTTTATCTACAATCATGATGTGAATCCTCTATAAAAGATTCTCATACCATACAGTGCTGTACAGTGTTGTAAGAACTACGTAAATTCAAGAAAAGTCTAATTGCGAAGCATGTAAAATAAACAAACCTTAATAAGTAAAAGAATTATTTGTTGTAATAATTTTGGATCGTCTACAATTTATTGTTCTTTTTTCAAAATTTTATCGATCTGGTGCTGAATGTCATTGCATGAGAATGTTATTTTTTTGAAATTCATAATATCACGCGTTTGGATGATATAATGATCATAATATCATTGAGTGTTTTAATGTTGGCAATGAGCTAATTGTTATAGGTTCTTTTATAGAGGATTAATAGTATGATATTAGATAAAAATATTTACGGAATATTTTTGTACATTATAATAATTTCATTTTAGTTTGGTTTGAATAATATTTAATTTCTTTTCTGTTTTCTTTTTACTAATTTAGTTTTAATATTACATTCCAATTTATATCTTCTAACAACTTCGATATCGAATATCGATTGGTAGAGGTATTGGTAATTTTAAAGACTATTGTTGCAAAAAAGAATAGCTAAAAATATTGAACCCCTGCTTTATATTAAGTAAATTTTGTTTTCAATTAAATTTGAATATTTTATATACATATTATGATACAATTTTCTTGCTGATTTGATTTGCTTCAGTGTTTAGGCTTTTAGTATGTTATTGGGAGCGATTCTGACGGTACACTCTCTAAACCTAAACTTAAAATTAGAGAACGAATTTTAATTTAGTTTTAGAGAATTTGGTATTCTGAAATTACGTGCTAACTAAATTTAAAACACAGTTGACAGCTATAAAACAGGCATCTAAATTGAATTCACAGATTATATAGAATCATTTTACGGGAATTTACCGGTTTCTATAAAACTGTTATAAATATGTTTTTAGGGTGGTTTTGACCATTTTGACTTACTTTAGTGCCTTTATTAATTATTTATTAATGTTTTATTATATAATTAATTACTTAAAACAGTATAAAGTTATCATAATTTTTATTTGGAAATGTATAGCTCCTTGTTATAATTAATAGCTCCTTGGTGTTTCCACTTTAGAAGGGGGTTTCAAAATATATTTTTTTATCCATACTAATATTATAAATGCGAAAGTAACTCTGTCTCTCTGTCTGTCTGATGGCTGTCTGTCTGTCTGTCCGTCTTTCACGCCAAAACTACTGAACCGATTTTGATGAAATTTGGAACGAATATAGTTTGGACCCCGGAAATGGACATAGAATACGTTTTAACGCGGTAAAATACCTCTTTCCCGTGGGAAAACGCGATAGCAACAGCCGAATCATTTATGGTGTAATTTGGTATGGGGAGGTTTTAAGACACGGGAAACGAAATTGTGATGTTTTACTGAGGGAGACATCTCTTTCCTGTGGGAAAATCGAATAAAACGCGGGCGAAGCCGCGGTCGGAAAGCTAGTATATTATATATTATAATATTCTATCATCCCGTTTGGGTCTCTTTCACCGCTTAACTCACCAAAGGTAGCTTGTACAGTCTCGGACTCATCAACCTATACAAATCTGTCAAAATATTACAATTGATATTGAACTCGGAGACTTTGGACATAGGGTGGAAATTTTGTTGTGGAAATTTGACAGTTTTAGGTTGATGAGTCCGAGCCTGTTACCCTTATTTATTTATTTATCTTGTTAAATAAACGGGTCTAGCCAATTACATATTTAACACAGGTACACTCCTATTTCCTTATGACTGTCTGTCCGTATTATCGAGATCTTTTTTTTATGCGAAGATCGGCAGATGACCTCTTCCCGCCTAATGTTAAGCGGTGAAAGAGGTCCAAATGGGATGACAGATAGAATTCTGTATTTTATGTTCCGTGGATAGAATAGTAGTAACCTTTGCCTGTCTTTACAACGACGAATGAAGAGCATCAACAAAAACCACTCTAATCTGTGGCATCAACATCAATGTTTTTTTGTTTACCTAACCTTGGCTCTCTATTTTTAATTTAATTCCTAAGGTTAAACCAGGTTAAACTGTTATTAGTTATAATTAGTTTTTAATTCTTTAATTTTCACTTCACTATAATTTTTATTGATTTGAGATTATTAATAATTATGGAACCCACGAGAAAAAGGGCAATTTAGGTTCCGGCAAATGAAATGGGTTGGAATTATCCCTGAGCTACTTAGTGATTATTGTCATCATTTATTCTGTAATTTTTTGTACTAGGTTATATTTATTATAAACTAGCTGACCCGGTGAACTTCGTACCGCCTAATTATTGGAGGTATATTTAGTAAGTCACAAACACACGACACAATACTTTTTTAATTTTATTGAAATTTTGTTGCTTTTAGATTTTTAGGAATATTAAAGAATTATAGTATAGGTGCACAGCAAAGAGGCGTTTACATTTCAAGTGACATTTTACCATAGACAATAGGTTGGCACCCATCAAATATGTCAACACATTAATTATTTTTATATTTTGAAATTTAAATACACGATGTTATAAGCAAAGTTGATATTATGTTGTCGATTCAAAAGTCTTGTTTTAATGCGTTCTTCAATTCGAGTGGAACATTTGACGGTATTTGTAATACAGTCAAATGTTTGACAGAAAGTAAGTGATAAACTTTTATATGGGAAAATGAAATTGTCGTCTTACTCTATCTTACTCGCAATTTTTCCATATTTTCTCACCGTTTAGACCTACCCTGGACTACGACAAACATTTTAAAACCAAAATCAGCTCAATCGGCCCAGCCGTTCTCGAGTTTTAAGCAGACTAACGAACAACAATTCATTTTTATTTATATAGATAAATAAATATGTCAGACACTCACACCAATTAGCCTGGCCCAAAGTAAGCTCTGTAAGGTTTGTGTCATGGGATCTAGGGTATCGGTTAGACATACATATATTTTACATAGATAAATATTTTTAATAGACAACAACCACCACTAAGTCACAAATATTCGTGTTCATCACACAAACATCTGCCCTCACCGGGAATCGAACCCGAGACCTCCAAGTTAGCACGCGGCGTTCATACCACCTCGGCGACGGAGGCCGTCGAATTCGATTAGCGAAATTTATCTTGAATATTTTGGTCGATTTTTATTCAAGATTAGACCTTATTTATTTAGCTATCTACTTAGGAAATCGGTTTTCGGAGACAAGCATTTTTAATTTTTTGGGCCTTTGTTATTGCTACCCGATATAAGTACATATAACTTATTCGTAGCATTAAAGTCATTATAACCTATTATTTTAACATTACAAAAACTTCGATTTTACTTATTTCTATAGATTGTAAGTACGAATATACCTTATATTTACCTTTCTAAAGATTCCAAAAGAGCTAGTACAACAATTTCGTCATCCATCTTTGCAAAAAAAATTCAAAATATCGAAAAGTTTTATCAGATACGCTCACCAAAGTACCCACTTAAATTAGCGATAACCTCCGTAGATCCTTCCTAAATTTAGCGTGACATTTCCAATTTTAGAGAAAATTTGACATTTAGAATGCGTTTCAGAATACCAAATCAGCGCCTAAATCTAAATTGAGTAACTTAGCGACGTCAATTTTAAATTTAGAAATAGACTGTCACTGCAGAATACCAAATTGAATTTGACAGTTCTATGTCTAATTTTAGTTAGGTTTAGAGATAAGTTGGCACGCCAGAATCGGGCCCATTATGTTGCTTATAATTCTCACCTGTGCCTCTAGCAATTTATATCTATTCGTATCTAGACTTATTTGTATGTCGTTAATATTGTAAATGTTGCCAGGAAATAATGTTTAAATTGTTATATAAATATATTAGATATTAACAAACACATCGTTGGCACATACCTATTGCAGTCACTTACAACTTTGACTATTTGTAACTTAGTGCCATTGCATTAATTGAATATTTTATTTACTTAGTATAGATAATATAATAAATTTAATCCATCTCCTAAGTGTTTTATAAGTAGTTACTATGTGTCATATCTATTTTATTAAACGATCCACCCAACGATCTAAATTGGACTACTTGTAATATTATTTTAATAACAAAATTAACTAATTATGATTGACCTATTGCAATCAATCACTAATTGCATCACGAACACTTACGGTACCTACTACAAAACGTTGTCTAAGTTGCTTAAACTTACGTTCTCTTTATGTGTTTTATAACAACCATGGAACAAGTTTGTTTATTAAATCCTGACCAATTTTGAAGCTTAATGTCATGTGGCTTAATGGAGCCAGAGTTGAAGGCAAAATAGACCTTGGTCAGTCCTGGAACCAAAAAAGAGTTAAAAGTTAGTTATATAACGTTTTATAGTCCTATTATTCAGCTATTGTCACTTATGGGCATTACCAATGAGTTCAAAAGTTATTTAGCATCATTAATTGAGATTATCTGATTGTCAGTCACACATAAATTTTGGATCTTAAAAGAAAACGTTTAATTGTTAAAAAATAACAAATTGTTCAAAGTAACATTGTGTCAAATTAATGTTATATTTTAAAAACTTCAATATTACTTCTAAATGTACTAGAACAATTTGTAATAGATTTGAATAGGTCCTTGTTTTTTTTTTAAGTTTTATGTAAAGCTATGGGAAACTATCGACTCTCTAATGCTCTTTGACCAATGTGTCTACATAGCATTTACAAAGATAACTACTATACTTGTTGAACACAATCAGTATGACATTGCGTAGAATGTGTTTAACTATATTGTTGATAATAGACATTTATTGTAGAAATTCGCTATCCACAATGCTTTTTTTTGTATAGATCTAAGAACCCGTGAGTAGTTTCAAACGGCCTAAAAGATATTATACACATTTATATTATTTATTTTTTGCGTCAAGGAATTCCAAAAATATATTTTGTTAAGTTTTATTGTGTGTATAGCTGCTCGGAGGCAATGAACAACTGTGATTATTTTTTGTAAATAAAATTTTCCTTCAGATCTATTTCCTTTTTGCCTAAAAGTATATTATTAGAATCTAAATTCTGTTATGAACTCAGTACTTATTTTTTGGCTGTCATGATTTAAGTTCCAAAACATTGATAATAATCATTGCGTTGTTTTGAGTTTTATTTAAATAAGTTGGTATTGATTCTTAGGGCACTAGGTGTGTACTCGTAATCAGTGTTTATTTATAAGTACTATATCTATATATACTTATGCTAAGAAATTTAAGAATCAATAAAAATCTAGAAACGCATATTGATCTTTCGAATCTACCTTGGTTAACTATCTGCCTGCCCGTGGCTCGTTTAACCGTGTGGATAATAGGTTGACACCTACCTTTTTATTCGTGAGGAAATCGCACCGTAGTGATCGTTGGCTAAGCGGCGGATGCGTCTCCCAATAGTGTGTCAGGCCTATCTTCTAAAACGTCCCGGTGCTCTCTCTCCTTCGATGCCCTTTTCGATGAATTTACTAGGGTTCACTTTGCGTGGCAGTTGGTCGGGTTTTCATCCTTATAAACCTCATCGCAAATTGCACGGGGTGGAACCGTGCACGCAAGCCTCACGAAATTGAAATCTACCTGTGAAATTGTCTATAAATTTTTGCCTTTCATTTTAACCCTACAAAGCATCTCATAATTTACAGATTAAATTAAAAATAGCTCTTATTTTTTTCGTCAGCATTTAAACACTTTGTTTCTATTAATATGTGTTGAAAAAGTTGCAAAAATTGCGTTATTTATTGTTATAAAAGGTTACTAAACAATACTATGGAATAAGCAAAATTATTATTTTTTTTAGTTGATGCTCATATTGGTCGGAGAGTGGTGATAACATAACATAGTGGCATAACCTTCCCGCACCTCGATAAATGAGCTATTCAACAGTTACATAAACTTAGTAACCGTAAAGTATTTCATGTTAGGAACCCATAAATATTGCTTTAGAAGAATAATTTTGCCAAAAGTTCATAAAGAACTATAAGGTTGTTCCAGTTCAAGAGTCTACTCGGTATAGGGCATGTTAAATTTTTTCCCTCAGGAGAGAGGCCGAGAATCTTCATAAGCAGTACGAACCATGCCCAGGTTTCAGTTTCCATCGTTTCGGAGCTGTTGTGTCATCAAGGGTATCGTCAAGATCGGTGGGCATTTTAGATTTTTGTATGGTTGGGTCTAACCTTTATCATTCAGAAAAGCAGTGATTAAATAATTAGATACACAAGAACTAACAATAGTTCTTGTGATTTTGATGGTAATAAGAACTGGACTGTGGTAAAATACTACGGCCTCCTACTTTCTCAACGTCGCTTGATGTAAAAATGGCAGATTATACTCGCCATTTACTAAATTAGTTTTTCAAAGCAAACCAGGCAAAGCTGGCAATATTGGCGTAAATGATTAAGGATGTAGAGACGTACCTGCGGCAGCAATACGCCGCGCCGCCGGCTTCATGACATATTACCTACACTTTCACCCAGTATCAGTATCTGCTCTTGAAACTCCAGGCTGAGCGTCTGGCTAAGGCAAAACAGAGGCGGGTATTATTATATATTTATTAGACTTGGCGATGATTTACATCAGATTGAGTTTATAGTTAGTAGTTTTTATTCAATCAAACGTGAACCGATTTAATTGAAACTATTCAATAAAAATCGAGGGACATGTCCAACTCTGTCCCTGTTTTGCTTTTTTATGTACATACTAGCCTGAAATTTGATTGTTGTAGTCCCCAAGCGTCAAAAGATACTCTTATGTTGCCTCTAACTAATCAATAAATATTGATCAAAGCACTAGTAACACCGAATAGCTTCAACTTCAGAACTATATTAACATTTATTGTTTGTTTCAAGTACTCAACTGCAATAAATAATTGATTCAAATAGCATGAATATGGTTGAGGTTTAGTACTCTCCTGTGAATTTCCCGTGAGAAAACGGGACTTCGTTTGTATGGAAAATATGCCGCGTGATACCCTCTTAATTGGAAATTACACGTAGGAATATTAACTAAAAATTTTAACCTTCATTAATTACATTGATCTACCTAAAAGAGTACCTACTGCAATACATATGCAAACTCAAGACTCGTGTACAGTGCATTGTTACGGAGCAGCACCTACAGTTATAAAAATGTATCACATTAATACTTCAAATAAGTTACTACATGATCTCACATATATTTATACTTTATAAAACATAATAAGCAATACAAATCAGTAACGAACCATTACATAGATAATCCTACGTAATGATTTATTTCTCACGCACACGACAAAATGTTATGGCAAGGTTATTTCGTATAAAGATCAAGATATATAAGCACATCAGGATATGCCGTGAACCATTGGCATAGGTAGGTTTTTTGACATGCAAGTGATAGAAGGGTAGATAAAATTTGTAATGAAAATTTGCAGAAAAAGTATACGAATTACCGAATTCATTATTTCTGAACTTTCATTTCGTGCGTTGTGCAACGAGTGGTTCAACTCACTCGTTTTTGATTTCTACTAGTAGAATATCCAACGCTGAAGTCACCTTGACAGTGATCCGTTTCACGTGTTGTTTTTATTGTTGTGATTTGAATTTTTCTGCGTGAAACGGTTAATTAAGAATTTGTTTTTAATGACAACACTGAATTCGAGTGATTCAAAAATCTAAAAAATTGTAAGCAGTAGAAAATAATTTCACGCACGATTTGTATTCGTATTCGAATTCCAAATTCACGTCTAATGATTCAAAAATACGTCTCCAGACCTAAGGCCGTGGGTCAAACGCGCTCTTTATCTACCGTTGAGTAGCGCACAAGTAGCAAAAACTTATCACAAATAGTTATAACAAACAAAAATTGTCTCTTTTTAAAAATCTTTTTATCACTAATAAAGAACTCCACTCCTTAGCTGAATGTAATGTAAGGTAATGAAAGCGGAAGCAAATCGCACGCGGGAACACGTTAACCTCCCTAAAAGTGTCGCCCTGGGACTTTTTGCGTACTTGACGGAGCTTTTCGTTGGTGGCTAATCTATTAAATGGGCCTCCGACTATCTACGATCGACCAGTGGAAAAATAACTGTGCTTGGGATCCCACTACCCTCCATGATCAGACAGCCAGCCCAGTAAAGGTTATAAAGAAAATATGATATTAGCTTTAACCCTTGTAGCACTTATATGAATTACCATTAAGCAAATTGTAGTAACAACCGTAATTGTAAGATCAATAACTACAGCCATATAAAACCTTTATTAAATTGGTAAGCAGTATGTGATAAAAGCAACTGCTAACTCGAATGTCAAAGGAAATGCTAGTAATTTCGAGTTAAGTTGTTTTCGACTTATCAAGAATTTCGTCTTACAAAGGTCTTAACTGATTAAACTTCGACTTAAAAAGATGCGGTTTTCTAAGTATATTTTTCGAGTTGTAGAGTAAAATTTAAATGTAAAGACTTAAGTTTTATGGTACATATACAATTTATTAAAACAAATCTGTACTACAAAAATCTATTATCTTCTTTTGCTGTAGGCTATTTGCAGATTTTTTATTGATTATATTATTTTCTCAAGTTCATATAATGAACTGAATATGTGATCCTCGATAAAGTCAACAGCCAAATAAGTACTGACCGAAGTACGAAGTCTGCTTTTTGAAATTCGAGCTATAGAGTAAAAATACGAGTATGTATGTACTATCAATACCTCGGGAGGAAATGACATTTTGTTTGAGTGATTAAGTCTAAATTATTCGAGTATAAGGGTTTCAGTGGAAGGGAAACGTGTCTTTTTTCGACTTACCGGGGATTTCGACTTAACAAGGTTCGAGTTATAGATATTCCACTGTATAAGGCTTACATTTAAAAAGTAGTATCTACATTGTACTTTTCTTTATGGCAAGTGGTTTTATAAAAGTTATATAAATAAACCCTACGAGAGTAATATACCTAATTCTAAATGGTGAAAGTAATGAAATGTATATGTATAACAATTCCACCATAATTAATCTTATTTTATCAAGCTGTTTTGCTAGTTGACGGACTCATATGTTCATATAAACATATTATCATATAAAGTATACCTACTCTGCATATTTAGCCAGCGGCTGTATAGCAATAGAATACGCAACTAATATGACAATATGTTGTAGTATACATAGATGACCGTAAGCATTTAGAAGAAATTTTGATAATAAGGTTTTCATATTATTAAAAATGTTTAATATCAAGTAAGATATTTAAGGTAAAGATGATCTTATACACTACTTTCACTAGTCATATCATTTGTGTCATTTGTAAATATATATTTTTTTTATGAAGTTAACCATAGATTTTACTTCAATATGTAATAAACCTATAAAAACGCTGTAAATCATAAAGTCAATTTTGTACGTATTTGTTGATATGATTGTTTGAAGATATCTGATACGATATACCTAGCTACGTTGATCATGAAAGTAACAAGAACATTCACTTGCAACAGTTGATTGATGCACTGTTCCGCAACATTGTTGACGCCATTTACCGACGGCAGGCAGAATGTCAATGCATTCCAAAGGTCACATTGAATGGCTGCAGCTTCCAAACAAACCGCTTGGCGCAGGCGCGGCCCGCGGCCGTGCACGGCCGGCGCCTGCAGTGCACGCCGAGGGCCGCCCCGCGGCTGGACGCCGGCTGGCAGCAGGCCACAGCTCGACGCCGCAACACAACGTGCATTTTCTATTTATATCGACAGCCCTCCCTCACCCCTCCGCATTAGCTCGCGCATGCGCGTTAAAACTAACAAAGTGGAAATCGCACATCACGGTTAAAGCCGGCTAAGGTTCATTTTTATATCTCATTATAGAATCGGTGATCTAGCCGACTGGTCAGGCGAAGGTGCCGCAGGATGGCCGATGTCCGGCCTGACGCATATTTCGGTACTGCTGCACTCGCGCGTCACACATCACAATCAGCTGAGTTGCCGACGGGAGCCGCACGCTCGTGACGTCTCGCGAATCGCGTGCCGGCGTCGCGATCACCATGGCGTCCACCACGCACCTCGAGTTCACCCAGGCGATGACCGACTTCAAGACCATGTTCCCGGACATGGACGACGACGTCATCGAGGCAGTGCTCCGCGCGAACCAAGGAGCTGTGGATGCGACGATCGATCAGCTGCTTGCAATGAGCACAGACAACCAGAACGAACGGCTACGGCTGGAGATGGAGCGTGTAGAGAACTGTACCCCGTCACGACGTAAGGACCGGCGTTCTACCAAACCCGCCGAAAACGGAGAGGACAACGACAGGACGGCTCTTGTGTGAGTTCCTTTTTTTTAAGAAAATGATTGTATTTAATACTTCAAACAATATTAAATAAAATCAATAATTTTACGCATAATGCAGTAGATATTTTGTACATAACAATCAATCAAAAAGTTTTTATTCCAATTCCTCAATTACAGACATTAAAATATTTTAATAATTGTATGTAGTGTTATTGATGAAGTCTTGGATTGTTTATCTTTATTTTGCACATATGAACGCAACAAGTTAGTATGACATGCAAAATCTTACACAAAAGGCGTTTCCTACAATAGAACTGGCGAGCAGTCTTTGTATAAACTTAGCTTTTGTCTACAAACATGGTAAAGGCATGTGTTATTTGATATGAGAGCTAAAATAAGCATCGTACAAGCAGCAATGTATCCGACTATTAGATGAAGAATATATATTATGTCATAATTATGTATCTAATTTTAAAATTAATTAAATTTATCAATATGTAAATTTTGCTATACAACAATTAAAATATTACTTTATCGTGTCAAAATGTATGTATATTATGTGTAAAATACTTGAATACTAAGTAAGAATTACTTATTATCTATAACATGAACATAATATGTATTTTAAAAAAATCTATATAAATTAATACAAAATGAAATCTAAATTTAATTAAATTATAATTAATATTACAATATCATACAAAAGACCCAAGCATGTGTTAATTTAAAACAAATAGAAAATCTAATCGTGGTTGCCTGCATATTAGAATTTGGCTCATTATTTTCTACGAACTATGAAATTTTTTTGACCAACTTATACGCATTATAACAAGTACTATCAAGGATTTTTGTTCGTTCTTAAATCAAGTTTCTTTAGAATACATTATATTATAGGAGGTGAAATATTTTTTTTTAAGTTAACATGTGGCCTATTATGTTTTGATTAATTTATACTTAATTCATTACACAATAATAAGTTTTCTTAAAGTAGTTGTAAGTTAATAAAGCATAAGTTACACACGGTAAGATATCTTACCGTTATACTAATTTGCTTTCTTTGATATCAAATCAAATCATTTACTTGCACAAATGTAGGTACAATATAGATCACAAATTACAATTAAGAACAGGCCACATCTACCATTTTGGGCTTGCAAAAGTTACATAAAATAATTTAGAATAATTAGATAGATAGTAGTTTGAGATATAAATTCTATTACGACTATTCGAACACTGATAAATAAATGCACATTAGGGATTTACACTGGCCTGTTCATTGAAGGATAACTTTGAGAAGTAGCATGTAATTTGATTACCAGCGACATAACTTTAAGATATATGTGAAGATGACCAACCTATTGCTATTGGATCATTGCTAAGTACCTACCTAAACATCGGTAGATTCAAGCTCCCCCCAGTAAATATACTGACATGACGTTATTGAATGTTGTTATCAAATAGCTACAGCTATATAACAATATCTACTCCCATTTACGGTATACAACTAAACCACTCCGACAAACTTTTTTTTTTTCCTCAGGAGAGCAGGCTGAGAATCCGTCATGGATACCAACGCAACAGGCAAGCAGGGATGCGTTGATTATGTCGGACTCCTGGTGAATCGAGGCGGCTCGACCCAACAGACCTACCGACTAAACTCAGCCTAAGCCTTTGGTCCTAATGACCCTACTGGCTTATATGGAAGGGAGCCGCACCTCAGGAGAGGTACGGTTAGCGCTGCCCCATGGGGAGGGCTAGAAGAGGCGCGGTTCTCCAAAGTGGGACCGGCCTGTGTTGACTGGGAACCTACTCGTGGCGAAGCAGAAGGCTGCCGAATAGGGGGAGACAAAGGAGGCGACGGCTCAGACGCCGCCGCTTGCAGGTCTAGAAGGTCCTGCGTTAATTGGTTAGGGGGGTCGCTTAGGACATGTCGCGGTCTACGTGTCCTCTGCCAATATGGACTGGTAACCGACAAACTCTGACACACAAGTTCATTATATGGCCACGTCCTTCGCTAACTTACATACACACAATGAAGTTAAGTCAGGCGTGTAGGGAAGCGACGACGATATAACGTATGTTCGATTTAAAGAGTACGGGCTTGAATCTTAATGCATATTTTAAATAAGACTTTAAAATATTAATACAGTCTTTTTGAGGTCCCTCACAAACCCACAGTTATGGCCACCATCGTAGTGAAAGATCCTTTATTGGGACAGGCTAATACCTAGTAGTTAGGGTGGTAGCTAATAAATAGTGTGGTAATTGGTAAGCAAAAGGCTTGCTTACGACAAATGTACACACCAACATTTTAAGTGAGAAGAGTACGGCCTGTTAAGAAAGGGAAGAAAGGTGATAGTTTTGATCTCCCTTGTCGTATCGATGCTATGACCCAAGTGGTAGGCTTCACCTGGATTACACGTTTAACACTTAATTCAAGAATTAAGGAATAATGTCTTTTACCTACCTGGCAAGCCATGCAAGTTGTTATTTTTATAAACCCCACCACCTTTTTTACGGTGAGATAATCATGTTTATATTTCCTAGATGGCCGTTGATGAGATAACTCTATAGTGCATGCCACTGAACTCCGTTAGACCAGGGCTGATTCCCATATTTCTCCAACTAGCATATCGGTCCTCTCTTCGGAACTTCTCCACCCCTTACTAACCACTTGACATCGGAAAGGCCCCGTTATCAAATAATTGTAAGGAATATCTATCCCTGTTATTATTGAACTAATAAACACAATACTTTTCAGCCCATGACGAACAAAACTTCATATCGCTAAAAACAGTAAGAAAATTCATGTTCATTATAAGCACATTAAAGTACTAATGCTGAATGAAATGACTTTAAGTCGTCCTGGTCAGTGGAGGTCATGGCTCAGGAACGGACACGTCATTCCCCGAAATAAGGAAGAAAGATATCTCTGTCGGTAACAGCGACTTCAATTATTGTGCTATTGTCAAGGACCACTGACCGTTCGAACTAATAAAACAACAATGAAACAGTGCGTAATCTTCACTAAGAAGTGGATAGAAAATATACCACAATTTTAAGTTTACAAGGTTTAGTTAATAGATACTTTAATTTTTACCAACTGTGATATAAATGCAATGTTTGTATATGTTAGTACTTACTAGCATTTAAAACCTGTGTCAAATCATACGTACATATATGTATTTTCAAATGTACGTTCGTCCGCAATTACCTCAAAAAATCAACGTTAACTTCCAAATATAGAATTTTTGGACACGTTACAGAAAAAAATAATTAAGAGGGTAATTAGTTGAAATAATGCGGTATCCTGCAATTAAATATCTCTGTTTTTATAAATAGTTACCTAATTTAAGTAAGTTTTATCTGAACAAAAAATGTGTGTCCAAGGTAAAACTATACTTATTTTTTAAATACTATTAGTTTCACTTCACTATTGAGTATATCTTTCATTTACACACGCTATAGTTTAGTGGTACCTACTGACAAACGATCTGGCTAAAATATACATCTCATTGTATGAGGGAGAATTGCATTTTTTAATATTTCTCGGTATTTAATATTACGTAATATACACTATATGTCCCTTAATAAAAAGCGGGCCTCACCGTTATAGCTGGCGATTACCTCGTACTGTATTTGCTGGTATTTTCCTTAAAAGTTTCAGTCCAAGTATTTTGTGGAACACGGTAATTCAGGTGTCCAGTAGTATTAAATTCGTTACTACTTTATACATATGCTACACATTATATATGTGCTAGGTTTACGAAAATATTAGTTTCAGTTAAACTATTATTTGGTTTCAGTGACATTGATGAAGAATCCGTACCTCTGGCAGTGCGTAGGAAATGGGTTCCACGGTTGCTAGGTCCACTGCCACCTATGTTCTTAAGAATACCCCCTTGTACTGACGCGCGGATCGACCTGAGCCTAGATATGGACGATGACCGTATCGCCACCTACCTACAAAACGAGGAGTTTATGGCTGAACTCCGATGGAACCAGGAGTTCATGGCGGCGCTAGACAGCGAACAGGGGCCGAAGACAAAGGGGCACGATGATGAGGCAGCTTTCAAAGAACGACTGAAGAATATGGGGAAGTGTGAGTATAACTTTCATATATATATCTGAGATGAATATGCATTTGCACCTTAGTTATGGTTGTTAATATATATATTTCTATCAAAAATATTTATAAATGTATCTCAATCTGTTACCCTTTTTTTTTCTTTTTTTTTTTGTTCCCCTTAGGAAAATGCATTAAATTGCATACCCCGGCTGTGGCGAGCCGGCGGTTATGTGGGGCTCTCCTCCCCAGAAGGGGGAGGCCTACCCACTAAAAACCTCAGGGATGGCCTTCTTCAGGCATGTAGGGAGCCCCCAGAAACGCGAAGCGACTTCCGGGAACCCCCAGCCAGATCGGGGGAGGCTACACTACCTCCCCCGATCTCCTCCACCGACGACGCCCCCCGGCCACGGAAGGGGCGTGGTCCATCCCGGAAGTCGCGCCCGCCGGCGACCTGCTCATTCTGTTACCCTAGATCCCATAACACAAGCCTCACAAATAACAGTTACATAAGTACAATTAGACTTCCCGTATCGACTCTTGCTTTAGAAGTGCTTAGACCTAATATACAATGAATTCTTTGTTTTTTAATTAAATAACAATCAAGTCACTTTGGACTAGGCTAATTAGTGTAAGTATAAAAAATAATATGACTATAGTATGATCAACACAACTGTGAAAGGTAACATTATTATAAATTGTATGTATAAGTATATTATTATATATAAGTATTTGTAGGCGTATCTTTGTGTGTGTCTTTCTTCTGTTTACAATTTGAAACTCGTTAGTCCAGGATTATTAACATATTGCAGTATCGCGGAAGAAGTTTACGCATCTGACGCGGTTATTTGGCCGCGGGGGGCTGCGGCGCACGCCCTGCCCGCGGCCGTGTCCCCGCGGCCCGCCAGACAGCCTGCTGTTGCAAGAGGAACATAGTGACGACGAGGAACGACCACACACCGCCAAGGTGTAAAACATGCAACTGTAGGTATGTCAGTGTAACACATGATCTTAGCACTAACAAAGTGGATGTACTATGTGTGAGGTGAAATTGAAAATCTGGCTACCAATGCAGGAGGAGCACAGCGATGATGAATTTCGCTCGCACACCACGAAGGTGTCATACACAAATGTATGAAAGTTACTTGAAATCTGTTTATAGTGTTGAATACGTATGAACATCGATCGAATGAAATTGTTGACTATCTATATTATTGTCTGATTCAAATATGAACATATATATATATATATATATATTATATATATAATATATATATATATATATATATATATATTATATATATATATTATATATATATATATCATACTTTCTCATAACTACCTAACATATCTATGTAAGTGAAAACTCAGGAAAAGAAATTTAGAAAGAAAAGATCTTCCATCTAGTCTATATTATTATTACATTAAACATTACCACTGTAAACTTTTGTTCGAAAATGATTGTCTCGTTAGTTTCAATTTCGCTTAGACAACTTTTTTATTTATGAAATAAATATTTTATTACAAACTGTGTTCTTATATTATTTGTTTCAATTGCTTCCAAATTACATGTTAATGTTTCTGGAAGTTGATTGTTTCTGCGCAATGCTTCTTTCCCAATATGTGCTAGTTGGTACTTATTGTTAGATCGCACTAGAAGTGTTTGCAAAATGGCATTTCTCTTCTCGTTACTTAAATTTTTTGACTTTACTCCAGAATGTTGGATTTCCATAATTTAAGGCTATTTGGACCGCGTAGAAAATAGCAGCGGCTTATTTTTGTATAGCGTAAAAAATTACCAATTGCAGACACTGATGGTTATTGGTGAAATTATTATAAACTGAATTTTTACTTATCAAAAATTATTCTATGATTCTACTCTGCGTACGGTTCATACACAAATATCAAATTGACAGCTTATATTGTTAAGTTGGCAAAATGTTTCAAATGAGACAATCATTTTTGAACGGAGGTAGTATAAGATTAAAACCGAGTTGGCGTGATATTTGGTGATGGAAAATGTGTGAAAATATTTCATTTTTGCATTGATAACAGAATATTGTTATGTTGTAATTATCCATACTCGTAGAAAATAATTTACATTTTTATGTCTGAATAATAATGATATTACGATTCATGTTACATTTGTAATAAAAAATACCTAGTATTATATTTATATTGATATTATAAATATCGGTTGGAATCGATGAAACTAATAATATCGTGTTTCAATATATATGTTGTTTTTACTTTGTAATCAGGTTAAAATAAAATTACATTCATATTCTATACAGTTACATTCTGCCTATACAACACAATACTAGTGTAATACTGCAGGCTTAAACATTACGTAGGTACGTACGTAACGTAGGTACGCAGGTTTATAGAAAGTGTTAATAATATTGCAAATCAGCGTAAAAGCCGTTCTTGATTCCAATACTCATAAATTTGAAATGGCACAATTGAGTGTTAGGATCAATTAAATTTGTTTTACAACCGCGATAAAGAAAGTAATATTCAACATCTGAGAGCTTAGTAAAAAACACAAAGTTTATTCTTTTCCCACTATTTATAGGTTATTTTAATTTCGCGAGTTTCGATGTCACAATTGTCTTTCCGCAGACGCAGAAACTATGGGTAATCTTAAGATTTAAAATTAAAGAACTATGGAAAAAAATGTTTAAAGTAGACTGTCTGATATCCGAATACAGAAATTTCTTGTATTTTTGTTTCAACCATAAGTGTGGTCTAACAATTTCATGTATGAAGGGATTGCGGCCTTATGAGATGAAGGTTTACAAGGTTAAGGATAAGACTGGGCTTGTTAGGTAAGAGTTATGTGGATCGATCAATTTAAAATCGTGATCGCAGACGATCGGATTATTTTCTGACCGATGTTCTATAGATTGCAATATAACATACAAACGAATCTATAAGATTCTTCTTAAATATCGCATATGCCGACATGCGTTCCAAAAGAAATATAAGTATTACCTAAAACATTTAATGTATTAATGTAGTCTGTTAACCTCTAATTTTCTAAATTTACTCTAAATGTTTTAATGCAGACCTCTCAGAATTCCTTTTAAAACTAAATCCGGTCGCCTGTGAATACGTTAATGTAAACATAATACAACACAAACTGAGACCAACATTTAACAGTAACAAGAGAACAATGTTGTTTATTTTCCAAAGAAAGGCTGACAAAGGTTTGTATACAAATAAAAGATAAAGAGATTTTCTATTCGTAATGTAAATAGATGTTATAATAGATGATACGATATGTAGTTTGCTTTGTGGTGATTGATCTGCTGCGAATTTGTTTACCGTTAAAATTCTTGTACAGTCAACGGCACATTACTTAAATATCTAACATAAAAATTTATTCCAAAATAAGATCTTCAGATGGAAATTATTGAAATAAGTAAGTAGGTATCTAAAACATTTTTATAATTAAATCTCCATGTATGTGCAGATTTTGAATATATTCAAAACAAATCTTGGCGATATTTTGCAATACTTTGGTAAACGACAAAGATTTTAACCACCTCATTTAATTGCTATAGGAAATAAACTGAGTAAAATCGTTAATTCGTATTACGGGAATTCAGTTGATTCAGGCATTTACAAACTTATCATGAATTACGAAAATAGAAAATAATAACAAAATAAGTTTAATTACGAATATATATAATATACGAAATGTAAAAAATCAATACAGTAAATTAGACATTTTAGAAAAGTATTCCTTTCAAATAAAAGGTTTGAAGAGTAGGCCTCAAGTCACTTACTCAGCAGACTAAAAACTGTTTGCTTTAGTTGATTGGAAAGACCAGAGGGGCTTCACAACTAAATCGCCTGCCATTATCTTATTCATAAAAAAGTATTCGAACTGTATCGTTGACCAGATTCTTATTTATAACAAGATCTTGAAGATATCGTAATCGAACCATATGTGTCATCATAAACGATATTTCATTTACATTACTTTGTCAAAGTGAAAATTCAAATCTCGGAATCAAACAAAGCTAATCTGGATAGCTTAATGTGCTGTCGACCGTACTACCCGTACTGCCAATAGTCTTCCTCGCAATTTAGACAAATACGCGCTATTACATCCTCTGCAGCACGCTCGTCAAATTAGAGTTACTTCCACCGTCATTAGAGGCATCATTACTACCCAACTTTAATATAATTGTTGGTTTTGAACTTCAATTCTATACTAAAAGTACAACGTGCAACAGAAATAACGCGTCTATGAAAGTTAATGAAATTGCCTTCTGTAACCACTCCCATAACTTCAAATAATAACAAAAATAATTAAAATAAATTTACAGGTATCTAACAAAGATACAAAAACAGACGACCCTATTATAAATTCAATTTTAAGAGCTACCTCAAAGTAACGGTGTAATGTTTGATACGCGTATAACACGCATTATTTATAAGTATTAGACAAAACTACACATACTAATTCATGAATTAACAAAATGCAGCCAATTATTACACAATAAATCTTTATTTGTATCTAGCCATGAAATTAAAAAAAATACATTTAAGACTATAGCGTAACCAGTAAAATTTTTTAGTAAAAAAAATATTATTATTAAATACCAAAGACTATGAAATCTTAACTTCATTTCTGTCGCTTTAGAATTAATATTAAACTCAATTATTTCTGTGATTTGGTTTGCTTCCTGTTTTCTTAAAAATAAATATAAGTAGAAGGTTATATTGTACAGTAATACTATATTCAAATATGCCAGAAGATTTTCAGAAGAGTTGTGGACTGTTGGAATATTATTTGAAAGTAATAATTGTAGTTTCATATACAATAATTATTGAGAGCAGTTAACAGATAAAATTATTAAACGTAGTTGTAGCAATATTTTCTTGTATTGTATTGTTTTTCACTGTAATATTAGAAATTAATTACGAACCTTATTTTATTTTCTGTCACTTACAGTTTTATAAATAATGTAGGTATTATAGGCTAGTAATATTGCCAATATCAACATACATTCTGCAGAATATGATACCTATACAAATGTAAAATGATCGTTGAATTATAAAAATATATATTGTTATTATTGTTTTAATATTACGGTTCAGTATCTGTACTTTTAGAATTAATCTAGCGCTTATCTATCGTGTTATTTTTATAATATTACATATTGTATGAAGTCAATAAAGATTTATTGAATGTCCGAGTATTTCCTACCCATAATACAAGGTATAATTTTTACATTTTCCATTTGGTAAACTTCAACTTTGCTATTAAGTAATGTTGGTTAGTTACTAGAGTGTGTGCATACATATGTCGTCGTCGATTGCATAAAATAGCTGATCAATTAAATAGCTAGACTTTTTATTGAAAAACGCCATTCTATTTCAAGTTGGATTATTTGTCCCAAGTGAACATGTCACAGCGGGTGAACAGAGTATAAATATAGACGAGACACCACTGACAGTTATTCATCCTTGTAGACGGCAAAACAATTTCAAGGCAACGCACTGTTAAATGCCTAGGCATCACACTAAACAAAAAGCTAACTTTCCGCCTACACGTAAGGTCTCCAAAATTATCCAATACTACAAGTGCCGGTTAGGGAACTGATAGGTAAAAATTAAAAAATGTCACTCCGCAATAAATGCACCTTATACAAAGTATGCATCCGTCCGGTTCTTACGTACACATCACTCGTCGTTGCCCACGCGAAATCATCAACCCTTCATAAATTCCAAATAACCCAAAATAGATTCTTACTCAAAGCCATCGGTGCTTCTACTACGTTAGACGAAACGACCTCCATATACACGTGGACCTCCCTACCATTCAACAATATCTCAATTCATGGTCAGAGCGCTTCTTGAAAGCCCCTTCCTGAGCACTCCAACCCACTAATTCGAGAGGCGGCAAACTATTTGCCCTCACCCTCTTATCTGCGCCGTACTGCGCCAGCACGGAGCAGTAAGTACCTTCTGTATACTTATTATTTCTCGACCGACCGGTTTCACGGCAAAACAGAGCGACGAATTGACGTGATTTTTTACGTGGAGATAGTTGAAGGGATGAAGAGTAACATAGGCTACTTTTTTAAAAATAGATAGATCCCACGGGATGCGCAATAAAGCTTCGCTCAAAAACTACTGCACAGATTTTCATGCGGTCGTCATCAATAGATAGAGTGATTCTTGAGCAAGGTTTTTCGGAAAAACGGATAGTGCCACGGGAAGCGCGATAAAACCATCACGCCATAAACCGACTTCCTCGCATATGTAGCCGTGGGCAAAAGCTATGACCCTTAACCCTCTAGACCCAATCCCGAAATCCATACATATATAAATATTTTTGATAGAAAGAAAGAGAATTACTTGCATTCATCACACAAACATCTGCCCCCACTGGGACTTGAACCCGGGACTTCAGAGATTTGGACACCTTGAAACCGGTGTAATTTTTATAAAGGTAAGATAAGTCTAAGCACATAATAAACTTCTGCTTGTCCATTCTAATCGAGATCTTGTTTACAAATAGAAAACCAGTTTTCCAGTAGGTACATATAAATCATCATCATGCTTGAATGAATGAGGTTACAAATATGAGAGTAATCGGGCGCGTCCACACGCGTCAAAGAAAACGCTTTTCATGGAGGGCATCCGGCCGGAACGGGAAAGTCGAGCGATTCTAGAGGCCGACCGCACACAACACATAGTAACTGCCAAAGAATTTAGGCAATTATGGTGTACGAATTACAATTTAATAACACTGGTTTCTGAATCTTTCTTCAAAACCCCAAAAAAAGGGATAGAAAAACTCCGTCACGTTAAGTTGACATTTGCAATTGTCTAATTGATTTAAGGTTGGAGGCTCTACACTGAAAGTTGTTGATGAGTATGTTTACCTAAGACAATTAACCCAACTAGATTTCAGGGAGTTAGTAATAGGAATTTAGTAGTAGGAAGTGTTTCTGGAAGTTAGAAAGAAGTCATGAACAGATCCAACTCGGCTGGCCAGTGTTCGGATAGTTACACGGCATATTCTCCACCTATCTACTTATGTTGTATATGACAGCATGTATAAGTGTAACCTGCCGAGAGCTACGTTCGATGTTTCTCTGCATGATAGATTCAGAAATAATAAAATGTTCAAAAGAACCTGGATCACAGACACACCAAATTGCGAACCTTGAGTGGCAGTGGGTAGTGCATATTTCGCAGAACTGACCTGGATAACATATTAATCAAGCCTGGCAAAATATGAAGTTCAATTCTTGGTGATTTAGTTTCTATGTTTCTACACAAACTGATGAATCATTTCGTACTCCAACTAATATGTCAATTTGTTGTACTTCTGAAAATTATTTAAACAATTTGTTTCCCTCTTTTTGCGTTTTTCCGTGTACAATTTAACAAAGCGCAACGCAACGTAACAAGTTTGGAGCTTACAATATATCGTCGTTGATATCGCCATATCGCATTGTAACTTATTTTATATGTATGTTATTTAGAAAAGGATGTGTCGTGACAACGAAAAAAATATATCGAATTTAGTTCAGACTACAGGCTGCCTCTGTTACAGCTCGCCTATGTGCGGCGAGGCTGTATGCAACCGCCCATTTGCGACAACGCCTCGTTGTATGCTTCTGCACCATTCACGGCGTTCCCTAAATTCTTTCTGACATTAAAACATGCGAAATACACACCTAATTAACCGCTGAATTATTTGCACACATCGTTACTATTGGCTAATCACCCGAGAGAAAAGTTCATTTGATTTTATTTTATTTTTAATTATGTTATTATTGTCGCTTACACTTATATCACGTGATTAATAAAACACCTTTAGTCCTTTATAAGGCGTACGCGTACGTACATCCAACGCGTACAGGCCATTTAAACGAAATTTAATGAAAGTGTGCGTTGATTGTACCAACTGAGTCTAATATCTATACGCACCATGAAAAAGACTATAATAGCTATAGCACAGAAACTGGTCATGGCTGGTCAAAACGTTTGTGGAGTATTGCATTTCGATTTTGATGGTAATGGAAACCTAGCTATGGAAGAGACTCCGTGTACGACGTACGTACGTGTCTGCGACAGCGATCGAGACGCCGTCAGCGTTTTGACATTATTACAGTTGCACCCTTCGAGCATCTGCCCTTGCGACTCCACTCTGTCCGGCCGGCTAAGGCAAGACAGAGGCAGGTGGCATACGCCCCCCTCACAGAAGGAAAGGAAGCCCCTCGGTACACTCGGTGACGTAACTCACCGACAGCTCGCCACAATAGTGTTATTATTGTTAAGGTATATTGAGACATAGCAATCCTTTCTTACTAACAAAAACTCTTCCTGTGTATATCATATTTGCATAAGAAAGATCTGCAGTTTTACGGCGGCCATATTGTTGAATATATAAAGTTGTAATTCGGGTTAAATCACCCGAAATTGTTTTTGTGAAGTGTATAAAGCACGCAACCACGTTACAACTGATATTATACATTAAAAAAAATGCAACATTTTACTTAACGCTAATTGTATAATAACAAAATCTTGAAATATCAGTTTCAGATTGTTACTTAAACATACAACAGTAATTTTCGAAAGACTCGACATCTCTGAACACGTTTGTAACTTATCTACTGTACTACTCATTTTTACTTTTAACAAAAGCCAACTCTATAAAATCAATCTTTTAACTATTTACAAATTGAATCTCTTAATTAATTGCTAGTGCCAATATGGCCAACGGTAATAAATTACATACCATACGCACAAGTGAAAACACGCACATGTGGAAACAACGCTGCCCGCTACGAGAGTAATTGTGATTTCTACAGAATCTAATGGTTAACATTTATACATGTTACATTTTCTATTGTTGTTGCGCATATGGTAAGTAGACTGGCAGCGTAAAGCAGAGGTGAGCGTCGGTAGCCCAATGCTGTCAATCGAAGCAAATATTTCCTTTCATTTGTGAAACTGTACTATTAATGTAATAATATTATTAACAGACAATCTATAGCAATATTATAAAGTTTTTGATTGTTTGAATGATCGGAATAATTTCCATGACTATTGAAGGTACAGAGAGACTATATTCTAAAGAAATATAGGATATGAAATATAAAGAGATTGGAGATTTTATTATACGAAAACATCTCTTTCCTATGCGAAAAAGTCCACAATTTATTATACAAAATTAGTTCGGTTAGTATAAGACAATAAAGACGAGTTAATTGTAAAATCAACCTTTCCGGTCATCATCAACCAACCGGAAATCATCATATATATAAGTACAGATTTTTGTCAGTAAACCGACGTATATGTTTCTTAATAACAGATTTAACAGTCTACCTCATACTAATCGATCTAAATAAGCCAGCCTATATAATAATACACCGAGAACAAAGTAGGTCATTGTTGGAGAATGAAGAGGAAGCGAATGAATTTGTTGGTGAAGTGGCGTGTGTTCATGAAAACGTGAAACTTCACGAGTGCCTAAGTGCTTCAGATGAATGGGGCGCAGACGCGACGTCTCGCACCGAAGAACAATTTCTGGAAATATTAAGATGCGACTGTAGTCGTCTCTTTTATATTTGAAACAAAAAGCGCAAACGTAAACAAGTTGCGTCTTTCTGTGAATTACTTCTATTTATATACGTTTTTTAAATGCCGACAATAAAAAAGGCATTTGTTTTTAATCTACCCTTCATCCTGACTTCAGACACTAACATTGTTGCAGATATAGGTAGTATACTAAATTAACGCGACTTATCATAGAAGCATATCAAAACAAACGCTCAAAAGGTAATTAGCGACGACCGAAAAGGTTTGCGACGACGCAGAGATGCGTCCCGAACTGCGCCCGCGCACAATCACGGAGCACGTGCACCCATCACGCACCGCAAGCACCCAGAAATTCACTCAGTGTACCCCCACACTCTATGCTGCTCGCACGCATGGAGACATAGAACTTTTCCGTGTTCAGTGACTATGAAATATCAAGTTCGTGATACCCTGGATCTGGCAATAGTGCGTTCAACTGCAATAAAAAATAGGGCAGCTCAGAAATAATTTTCTAGTGAGTATCTATATATACTTTTGGCCGACGTTAGCTCCTTTTTTATTATTTTTTATATTCATTTAATATAATACTTATTTATTTAAAGCTCCTAAAACAAAAATGAGTTTTCTTCTAACAGCAATAACACTTTTATTGCTTAAGAACCTGATTGGCTGAAGTAAACCTGAAGATTAAAGAAATTGCTCCTCTTATATAATATAACAGCATATATTTGAGGCTGAATATACATAAATATACAATAATCATAGCATACAATATTGTTCTAAAATAGTCAAAAAATTAAATAATTTTTTTATATAATTTTCTATTATTATACAAATATTTGTGTATCCATGTGTATTATCTATGCACTTCTAAGCTGTTGGTCAGATTGCTCGATTGGATTAAATCTTTGGCAATTTCTTCAGAAAATGCTTGGCAGGATATTTATACTAAAAATTTTAGTCTTACAATGCAATTTCATATTTTGGGCATATTTTTTTCACATTAGAGGAGATACTCCATATACTACGAGTATTTCATCGAAGAGAGACTCTACACGGGTCGTCTGTTCAGGTATCTCTATTAGGTGGCTATTCTTGTAGTAAAGAAAATATGCCAGTGTAATTATTACATAGTCTGTCGCAGACTTGTTGGGGCTACCTGTACTATATTCGAATGCACTTATCATCAGTTATGCAGTATACTTGTTGATCAATATTTTTATAAGAAAAATATAGCGCTAATAAGAGCAGTCAAACAAAACTGACCAATTAATCACTTTAAGTGTCAAATTATTTCAAAGCAATAAATTATTTGAAGTTATCTTCTGTTATCGTTATTGCTGAAAATTTATGACAATAATTATGTTACTATAAGACGATAGATGTTTGCAATTACTGCAAACAGCATTAAAGTACTGACAAAACCGGTGGCAACATCTCGACAAGCGTACATCGTGTTACTTAGATTTTAAACTCTTACGTTGAACTCGAACCACTAAAATTACTCAAGTGTCTTGCTCGATTGGCATTCAACTTGAGACAGGTCCAGAGCAGGCTGGTCCGCCTTCATTTACATAATGTACCTACCGAAGCTCATTTACTTACAGGGCGGGGGTATATAATTACATTATTGTACATTTTGAAGAACTCTCTGATTATACATTAAATATGTTGTTACACGATCTCAAGATAATCCAAGGGTGATGAATCCAATAATCCAAGGACAGTAATCTTTGTAGATAAAAAAAATTAAATTAAATAACTTTTGCGTTGTTATATTCATATAAAATTTTCGTTCTTATCCTGATTTGCCAAATTTCAATTCTATTTTATATAAAATAGAATTATAACTTAAATATTGAATAGTCATATCATAATTGTATGTTATTAGCTTGGAAATAATGTTGTCAAACAAAGCTTGTCGAATTGGTTATTAGAATTTTTTCGCTTTTGTAGAGAATAGACATCAACGACTGTCTTTATTTTTTTATAACATGATTTTTACACTACTCTATTTTCTTCCAATTGAGAATTACTTTTGCTTTATTCTATTTATATGAAAATACACTATTACAACTGAGAAATATTGTAGAGGTAACAATCTAGTAAAGTAATCAAAGGATTATTACTTTATAAGATACAGCAACATGTTTGCAACGTTGAGGTACAACGTTAAAAAACGTTCTATACTAAGTACATTGCAAAGACTTTATTAGTAGTAGTTCGTTCATATAATTTCTATATACAAAAATGTTAGAATTTATGTCAATGTAAAAAAATAGTCCGTAATTTTTATTTTATATGCATTTATTATATCAAAGTTTCTTAAATTAGACAATTGTATAAAAATAATCCATATTTAACTGTAAAAAGATATATTGACAGATTAAGCCCCTATACGTTATAAAGAGTATATATTATTATCGAGTAACTATAGGCAGCCAGGCATATAATTATTAGAGAACTAGAACAATGTTATTTACTGTTATGAAATGATATTCATAATTCCACATTTCCTGTAAACTTAAAAGTTGGAACAGCAACTATAACAAGCAGGAATATTAATATTTCCGTCACTGTATGAACGTCATAAAAATTTTAGTACCCAGTCTATTTCCTTATAAGATTTTCGCCACTTAAATAGATAATGAATAATAATCATTTATATAATGGTAATAAATACTATACATGGCATTTGTTTACTATTTATTTAAAAAAAAAACTGCAGTTTATAATAAAAAAAAACGTATCTCATATAGCTAAGACTAGTGAAAAACCAACACACACAATAAATTTATAAACTCCTCGTTATATCCTATCACGAACTAAAACATGTTCCATAAAAGAAGCTCAAACGACTCAGACCATAAAATAGTTTAACACTGAACTGAACGTAGGCCATTTTCAAGTATTCTTAGCATTGCGAATAGAGGAATGTCACGTATTGCCAGTGTGGCTGACAATGAACTCGCGATGTAGCGCCGCAGAATGGCTGAATAAATCAGGCCCTTTACGACGGTGGGATGCCGTATTGGCTCTTTTCAAGTCATAGGAAGAATATCGCAAGTAGGGCTGATATATAATAGGTATTTAAAATAACCTGTTCCATATATAACTAGTACTTATCGATGACTTTATCCAAATGATAATTAATATCAAAATCAAAAATAAAGACATTCCAGACGAAAAATGATAATATATAATCAACATTTTCTGGATAATTAAGAGTACCTAAGTATCCTTTAACAAACTAATTGTAAGTATAAAAATACAGAAGCTTGTCATTTAAATAACAGTTGAATAGAAGTCGAAAGTTGAATAGAAGTCAGTATGAGTCGTTTCAACATGTAAAACCCTATTTTAATTTTACAGCTATTCTATGTGAATCATTTTAAAATATCAACTTTATACTAACTTTTAAAAATATAATTTTATTCAAAACCAATACAATACAACAATATAACTTATCTGTTTAATTTTAACATGATTTTTTAATGGTAATATCTTCTAAAAACAGATTCCTTTTCAGATTTTAAAATAACACAGTATTCAATAATTCTTGTCAAAATATTTTTATTACGATACCAAACCGTAATGTTTTCCTGGAAGCCTTAGTTGTTACTGCTATAAAATATTTCATTTATTCTTGGAGTTTAATTTGCATTGATAAAGCAAAAATGGAGTCCTAACAATAAATTATTATAATTTAAAGCATTTAACTCGATCTCGGTGTGTGCAATAGACCGGTCTACTTTAGATAGTGGTCTCAGATAATAAAGAAATTGAACACTGTATGTTTTGTATGCTAAGAGATATATTAATGTTTTCGTGCTTTCTATAAATTTGCATACTTATTTGTAGTCGTTATCTTGACATTGTTTTCCAGTAACCGACTATAATACTAAACGTCTAGAATTTCTCCTAATGACCATACATATGATAGTGCTACTGTGCTACATAGAAATGTTATAATTATCCATTAGGATCATTTTATTTTAATCTAAGCATTAGTTTACAATTAATTTATGTAAAGGAGTGTTAATTTTTTTCTTATTCTATGAAGCATCGCTTATAATATCATTAGCCTTATAATAATTGGTTGCCACAGACCAAAAATATGTACTTGTAATGTGTAGCGAAAAAAATACAGAATGTATATATTATTGTGTAATAGACCAGCATAAAAAAGCAATATTTTATCATAAATGTCTAGTCGTGAACAAATTCGCTATTCAAGGCACGGTACTGTGTGTATAAAACTGCGATTAAAATTCAAGCTACATTTATCAAATAAATTCATTTCGCTTAATTAAATTAAAACCTGTCTAAATTTGTATTTTGTGTATATTATCTAAATTTGTGTTTTGTTTGTATATTGTCTAAAATGAATTTAAGTGTCTTACTTTACCTATAAACGTTTTTGCGATCTTACATCTTATTTTATAATATTTTTATTTATGAGTTATAGAAGCTTTAATTTTGCATTACACTTAGTCTTATCTACAGTGCTATATTTATGACTATTTAAAACCACTATTTGCTCATACAAACTGTTAAAACCTGTGGCATATTTTTATATACGTAGCATTGCATGATTTGCTCTATTATTCTAAAAAATCATGATGCATTTTTATTATTTTTTTTTAATAAAGACTTGCATAACCCATTCAATCCAATATACCCATAAGGATATATGTTTAATTTTTCAAATTATTAAATAATTTAAAAAAACGTTACTAAACAATAAAATACAATATTCTTAAATGAGATAAGTCTAATTATATATAATATTATAGTACAATATTTATTATAATAGAAAAAATTGTATAAATGTCACGTATCTATAGAAGGTGACAATATAAATAGTATGAACCAACATCTCTAATAAAAAAAAAATAACTCAATTAATTTATACAGCTCAATTAATTTTTTGAATAGGATGATATGTAGAGAAGAATCTTAAATTCGATACCAATATACATTTGCATAAAACCTTATCGATATAATACTGCAGTGAAAAAGAAACGAGAAATTAACTCAAAAATCTTCAATAAATAATCAAATACATCAATAATTTTTAATGGAAAAACCACCTTTTTCGTTTACTATTCAACAATATAGGCACTCCCACACACAATATATTTGCAGCACACACAATGTATTTCAGACGTACTTATGAATGAGTTTTTCCATTTCTACGATATTAATTCCACTTTCATTCAAATGGATACGCAAATTTATTCAAATACATCTATACTAGTTTTAGAAAACGAAAACATTGTTGTGGAATTTGTATAATATACCATAGTCGAGTTAGTTAAACTATTGTGTCAACTATATTAATCATCTGTGAACTCGGTTTCTATAACTTAGATTAATCGCGTAGGTTTAAGTTGTCTCATTATTTTTTAGATAGTTAGAATATTTATTTGGTCTTCAAACATACACAGAATAAATCAAATACAAACAAATTATTATGTTCAATAAAAAGAAACCATAATTATAAATATATTTCTTGTGGAAACTGCAATATTACTAGTATATATTCTGTATTGTACATACTATAGAATACATACGAACAAATGTAGGCATATATCTAACAGAAGATATCTCATCCAGTCTACACACGAAACCTTAGTCGTGCGGTTTCCTAGGAATTTCCTCGAACGCATACTCAAAAATAAGGAGTAAATAGGTTTTTATAGCGTCGGCAACGCATTTGCAATGCCCATGAGGTTCAACGCTATAAAATAAGGTAACTACTTACTATGAGCCAGACTATAAGTCTTTTTGCCGCCATCGTGTAGTAAAAAAGCCTTTACTTTTGTAAGTAATTAATAATAATAAATGCGCAACTGCATAACATACTCGTATTGCATATTTTGATACATATTAAATACAGTATATATTTGATACATTCACGTAGATATCTCGGAGTATTAACTGTTGTTTAATCAAAATGATCATAAATAAAGAAGATTTTTTTTTATTCCGTACGGTAGCAGACGAGCAAATGGCCCACCTGATGGTAAGTGGTAACCATCGCTCATGAACATCTGCAGTGCCAGGGGCACAGCTGAGCCGCTGCCTGCCTGGAGAGTAATACTCTTTTTAAGCCTCGTTTGAAGTTAGACATATCGTAGCGCTCAGGAAATACTGCAGCTGGGAGCTCATTCCAGAGTTGGCATGTACGCGGAAGGAATGAACGCTGAAACCGAACTGTACTAGACAAGATCGGTTCCAGATGATATGGATGAACTCTACTGCGGTGGCGGGTGGTGCGATGGTAAAAAGGTGACGAAGGCACTATTGCATATAGTTACTCAGAGCACTCTCCGTTAAAGAGCCTATAAAGAACAGACAGAGAGCCAAAGTCTCTCCGCTGCTCCAAGGTCTCTGTTGAGGCCGTAATATTGGGCTCACCGATGATACGGAAAGCATATTTGGGGGCTCCAGCCCAGAGGTGTGAGCAGTACTTCATATGCGGCGGTATTTGAGCTTTATAAAGCATCAGACGCTGACTGGGCGTGAAGTACCGCTTCGCTCTGTTGAGAACACCCAATTTTATACTTGCCATTTTGGCTTTGTCCTCCAAATGACTCCCGAACTGCACTATGGCTGAAATTTCCACACCTAGAATCCCAATAGACTCGGAAATACGAAGAGCGACTCCCTGAAACTGAGGCACTACGATAAATGGGTCTTTCTTCGCAGTGAACGCGCACACTTGTGTCTTCGTGGGGTTGAACTTGACTAAGTTCTTTGCACCCCATTCCGAGACTCGCCCTAGAGAGTCCTCGACTTCAGACACAAGTTGCAACCGTCTTTCATGTAGCGACATCCGGGGGACGTTCTGGTGGTTGGTATACCGCACATCACCCGTGCTGTCATCTGCATAACAATGTATGTTCTCAATGGACAACATATCGTTGATGTGCAGAATGAACAGTGTCGGGGAGAGCACCGAACCTTGTGGAACGCCAGCATTTATGGGCATGGTTTTCGAGCAGCAGCCATCAACGACGACTTTAATGCTCCTACCATCTAGGAAGCTGGCTATCCATTTGCAGAGTCCCTCGGGGATTCCATATGATGGTAGCTTCGCCAGAAGACCTCTATGCCAGACCCTATCAAACGCCTTCGCGATATCTAGTCCAACGGCGCGAGCCTCGCCTTTGCCCTCCAAAGTTTCTGCCCAATGGTGCGTTAGGTAAACTAAAAGATCACCAGCTGAGCGCCCGTGACGGAAGCCGTATTGCCGGTCGCTAATCAGCTGATGTTCTTCTAGGTACCGTAGAAGGCAGGTGTTGATGACCTTCACAATATCAATAATCACTGTATTATTAATTCTAATTAAAATTGAATAATTCCGAAAGAATTCACCGTACTCGAACCCCTTATACTTAGTGTTGCCCAAATTCAGTCTTGGTCTTGCAGTCTTGGTCTTGTTCTTGCGTTTTTGCAAGACCAAAACCAAGAACAAGACCGCGTAATTTTAGCAAGAACAAAGACCAATAGACTGACCGTGCAAGACTTGGAGCAAGAACAAGACATAGCCTGCCAGACTCTTGCGTCTTGCAGCATAGGACTTAGCGCTATTTCAATGAGTAGTTAGGTTGTAACAGTTCGGTGTATAGGTAGGTACGCTTAGGAATTCTTGAGATGCAAAAAACTGTATCAAAGAATATGAAAAACTGGACCTATGCGCATTACGACTAATACCATAAACTTAGCGAATAAAAATTTTAGACCCAAGGCATAAGGCTCAGACTTTTGACCTGACAATGTGGGGAAGCAACTTAAAACAGAAAGTCTGCGCAAGTTCAATGAACTTTATGAAGAACATAAAAGTCTACACTCACTGAACAAATCTCTGGAATTACCAGAAAAAGAAAATAAAGTATGTGATGAAGATGAAGACGTAATAGACTTTGATAAACTCTATGAATGTCCCTCGACGTCATCTGGATCTTGTCTTCAAGGCTTAGTGATAGACGAGTTGGAGGAGTACCTGAGAAAACCAAGAACTGCCAGCTCGGAAGACATTTTAGATTGGTGGAGGACGCATGAGACAGAGTATCCGTTTTATCGAAAATGGCCCGTTGATTTTCTCTCAATACCTGCAACTTCAGTACTGCTGAGAGATTATTTTCTAAAGCATCATTAGTAATTAGAAAACAGAAATAGGTTAAGTGATGAGTCAGCCAGATGGTTACTTGTGTATTAATTCTTGGTCAAAAAAAAATATATAAAGTTTCATAACCTAATGATAAAAGCTGTTGATTTTGATGTATTTTATTTTTTAATCAAATATAATGATAAATCGTAAAACTCTTTTATTAAATTTCTTATAAGTTGAGGGTTCAATCTCTTTCTAGAACAGATAAGTATTGTTCTTTAAAATACAGTCAAGTTATTGTAATTAATTTGTTTTTTTATGTTTTAGCAAATGTAAGCTTATAAATCATAAAATGTTTATTAAGAAACAGTTACTTCCATGGAAAGACATATAGGTCAGTTGATTTTCGAATTTCTTATCAAATCTTCAGTTATTTCTATTAATCTGCTTGATCTTTACTATGGCTATGTTAATTCAAGCTCACAATGTTCCAATTCTAATACGTTTTTCTAAGATTTAAAATAAACTTTAATAAATAGTAATAGACTAATAGGTAATTGCAAGACTTGCAAGACTCTTGCTGCAAGACCAAGACCAAGACCAAGACTGGGAGCGCAAGACCAAGACCAAGACCAAGACCAGGTGTATTGGCGCAAGACCAAGACCAAGACTGGCTAAGTCTCGTCTTGTTCTTGCATTTGGGCAACACTACTTATACTCGTAAAACAGATACAGTGCTCGGGCAAACCGTTTTTAAATTTCTGTAAACCAACGTTAATGTTACATTTTATTTAAGCTAAAAAAATTACATTTTAGTGAATAAGGATTTGCAGTTATCACAGACATACTTTCTAATGTCTTCAAAGTACTATATCCTGCGTGACACCATTGGTGACGAATAGTACACCCAATCTCTAATCATCAATCCACTCCAATTATCCATCAAATTACATTTAGTTCAATTTCAACCTCAACAAAATATATTGAAATTCCTTTTCTCTGGCTAATTAGATTTTGTTGCGGTTTTCTTTTATCTGCGGATGCTTTTCAAATTAATGTAAAAGTTGCTAAAGCCGATACATACATTTACTTGTGCCCTCTCTTGGTTTCATAGCTTTGCACTAAATTATAGGTGTATTTAAAAAGATTTAAATTAACTTTGAAACATCATTTTTTTCTTCATTAAAAAAAATTATCACTCCGTACGCGAAAAGCGTCGCGGCCGCGTCCTCCGGTACCAAATTCTTACCCAGCATTGAGTCAAAATAAGCGTATGTTATCTGTGGTAGTTACATGTTAAATGGCGAACCAATAATTCAGTAATAAATAATAAATAAATATTTGTTACACATACACCAATTAGCCTAGCCCAAACTAAGCTCTGTAAGGCTTGTGCTATGGGATCTATGGTAACGGATAGACATACATATATTATACATATATAAATAATTTTTATTGAAATATATATCAACAACCATGACTAAGGTACAAATACGAGTAATACGAGTGGAGCAGGAAGTTAAAGTGAACACCTTTGCCTAGGATTTTTACTTTGACTTATGTCTAAATATCTTCATATGATAACTATCATTTTATTATACTATAATCGTGATATGCATGTTTTAAATTATAATAAAAAAGTGGTAGTAACATATTTCTTTGAAATTTTGCATTCATCGTTATTATTCTATAAACTAAATTATTTATTTATATTTTCAATTTATCACCATATCGTTTACAAACAATAATATTTTACATAAATATTCCAAATTATCTAAATAATCTTACTAATTTATTGAAAATTTAACATTTATGCACGGTAATCAAATTCATCAATTTGAAATTTATTAGTTAATCAAAATGAGTAATCGTTAGGATATTTATTAGGAATGTTAATATTATGCAATTAGAATAAACTAAATAACGTAACGTTAGAATAAATCTAATATTCAGAGAGGTCCAAATAAATTTATTCTATTTTTAACTACGACACAAAATCGGCGGCGTGTTATTAGTTTGACGTGTATCTGTGTGCGTCTGTCTGTGGCACTGTGACTCCCGTACGATTAAATAAACCAATTTGTGATACTTTGTTTGAAATGTAAAATAGTGGGAAGTGTTAATGGCGATTTACATTTTTTTACAGAACACCCTCAATATGGATATCAAATGAAAGAGATTGAATAGTAGAATACTATACACTATGACAAATATTTTTTGCAGTTCATTCAATATGGCTATCAATTAAAAGTGTTTGATTAGATTGACTTTATTCAAATCGGTTTAGCTGTTTAAAATGGTGGAGGTAAAAGTAAGATGTCTAAACTGCTTCTCAGTCTGGAATTATACCAAAGCCCACTTGTCATGAGAATTATTAAACCAGTTAACTTTTTACGCGGCGTAATGCCACGTAGGCTTGACATTTTACGACTTTTTTTTGCCCTAATACTCGTATACCACAGCCTTTTTATGTATCTAATACCTACCTATGAAATACTTTTTTTTCTTTGTTCCCCTGAGGAAAATGCATTAAATTACATACTCCTCAGGGGATGCTACACTACCTCCCCCGGTCTCCTCCACCGACGACGCCCCCCGGCCACGGATGGGGCGTGGTCCATCGTCTTCTTCGCGCCCGCCAGCGCTACCCGCGGCGGCGCCGCAGCTGTGCTACCGAGCCCGGCGCCGCCTCCTTCGAGCGGGATCGGCCATCTCCCGACCCCGCTCGGCGGCCTCCTTCTAGAGCATCACTGATTCACAGAAGGAGGCCACAGCCCTCCAACCCCCCTCATCCGCCAGCGTTGCCGCAATCAATGCCGGCGGAGACAGATCTCGCCCGATCTCTGCGACCAAGACTCGGCGCTAGGATGCGCAGTGGTGGCAATGTGTCGATCCCTCCCATCCTATTCGACACAGATACGAAGCAGCCGTGCCCGGTGAGTATCTGAGTCAATCGGTAGGTGACCTCCTCCTTGCCGTGGAGCTAAGCTTCGAGATGCGGGAGTACGGCACCGTCGGCCCGTTGGCGCGCGCAGATCCGCCGCCACTCCCGCTTAGGCACTTCGTGCGCGGGTTCCAGGGCGCTCCCCCCATCGCTCCCCCGGTCGACACGCCGCGACGAATACGTCGCCGCGTACATGTCGGCCAGGATGTCGAATGGGGGGGAGCGTCCCAGAACCGTCGCCGCCTCGTACGAGATGGTACGGTAGCCTCGTACGATCCGTATGACCATTATCCGCTGCAGGCTCCGCAGCGGGGGGACCTCGCGCAGTCTTGGAACCACACGGGAGCCCCATACATGGCCACGGATCGCACGACGCCCTCGTACAGGCGGCGAACTCCATCCCTCGGTCCCCCGAGATTGGGCAGCAGGCGAACCTATGAAATACTTGTGCAAAACTTGTATAACTAAAAAAACTACTAGAAAAAAGATGGCATAAAATCAAAGTATGAAGTGCGTTTACGATAGTCCCAAAAACTATATTCCTGCAGCGATTTATTCCTGCAGCTTCACCCTAGTTAGATATTTTATTTCAAATGCAAGACCTATATTACTATCCTGTAAAATACGAACTGTTGTTTAGAGTGTAGGTTTTGTTCAGTACGGTGTTTTGACCTATTCAACATACTGAATATTTTATACGTATTGGGTTTATCGTCACGAAACAAAGTTAATAACCCAATGAATAAAGAATTGCAAAAAAATCATCTACAATTAAATTGGAGAACATGCTTTCACTGCATATCGACGTTTTAATCACATATCATGTATCAATTATCTCGTAGTAATTCAACACCATTAGGCAAACGAAAAGGCTATTAATTATATTATTGTCATTCCTGCAAAAGAGAAATGACACTGGTTAATACTTGGATTTTATGCGTTGTTATTCTACATAAAGTCTATCTATATGTATAAATCGAAATAAAACGCTAACTACAACGGCAAGTGTAAAAATTGAGATTTTTCGAGGATACTGAATTTCATTATTATAATGAAGAAAATTCTCATTATATGATTATACCTATAATTACGATAGCTTTTGACTGAAAGTTTAGTGCACCGTCAGTTATATTGTTGGCATTAAAATAACCTAGTTGACATATATACCTCCGTGGTATAACTAAAATGCCGTTATCTGATATCTGCCGATTTTTAACTATTGATTTCGTATTAATCAGCAAATATTATTTCTGTATTTTCCAATTTTTGATATGGTCTGAAAATAATAATTCTATAATTGCCGTTAATTAGACTTGCTTCTTGTGAGAGTTTAAAAAAATGCCGTTACGAAACCTTGTGAATCTATATAGCCGCTAAAGTTTGTTAACTCATACGTTGGTCAAATATTCTGGATTTGATTGCTTCTCTAGATTGCAGTTATCGATGTTTTGAAAAGGCTAGAGTAAAATGCGATTAACGGCATAACCAAAACTAAATTACTCTTAAATGACGTTATCTCTCAATTACACAAAACTCGTAATGCCGTGAACTTACTCACGCGCGGGGTTAAATTTTTAAGAGATATGTTGACAAACAAGTAGATTGTCCACCTAATGAAAAGTTTTTGTTTTTATAACACGATGGTGTCAAACAGGACATTGTCGTAGCCTATAAACACTTGCAACACCAGTTGTGGTACTCACGCTTTGCCGACCCCTTAAAAATTTATGTACTCCCCTCTTGAAGAACCCCATATTGTAGCCTTCTGGAAAAACCTAGGGAGCTCATCCCACAATGTAAGTGGTTACCTATACTGCATGTGATTTATGTGAGATTCGCAGCAAATCTGCAACCTCCACAAGAACAGTGAACATCGCCAACATGTGACATAAGATGTAAAATCTCAGTACCCAGTAATTTCCTTGCCTATATTTCTCTTCACACCTAACAGAGCAATCCGAACACTGCTATTGTGCTACAGAAATAGGCAAGACTGAGGTTCCAAGCAGACGACCCTGGTATATAGTTTCCTTCCAGTGTAAGATAATAATTAGATAACTTTATTTTTATAAAATCTATTTAATTGGCATTAATGGCACTTATCCTTAACTTAATCTTGAATAAAAGTTTAAGTAAAGACAGTTAAATAGTCTGTAACATTTCTATAGACTAATATCAACACTGAAATGACGTATTACAGATGGTTGAGTACTCCACGCGCAGATTCCGTAGGATGGTGGGAAGGCGATTATGACGTGGCAGCCTGAAGAGCTCTACGTAATCAGTTCAGCCGAGTTTCACCCAGAATATTCGTGCTGTTACTTTTACGCGCGCGGCCGCACATGAACAACGCTCTGTTTCCCTGCAGAACAATAATTGTGAATGATACCACACACTTAGAAGAAAACTTTGACTTTCCATTTGTCTTTGTCACCTTTAAGCGTGTTGTGAATTCACCATTACTGCTCATGGGTAATTTTAAGAATGTTCAAGAGACTTCGTTCGATGGACTTTCCTACGAAGCGAAAGAGCCGTGCGAGCGATCTCATCTTGCCGCAAAGGGCTTACAACACATGAATTTTGATGAAGGATTTTTTTTGTGTTCAAACAACTACGTAACCTAAATAGTTTAAACATGAGATCATGTCATGATTGTTGGCATAACCTAATTGTTATTAAAAGATAAAGGACTATAATTGTTTTAGGTCGGAATAAAAATAGACAAAATAATAATGTTATTTTCTTATGACTATTCTAAAGAACGTAACGATGGTTATCGGTTCATCATGGTTTTTTAAAATTGTTCGCCGAGGTCATTTTGATAACCCTACATTATAAAAAAATTATTAAATCTATAAAGATTTAATTATTTTCATTTATTATATATATATATGTAGATATAAAAGGAAAGGTATGACACTCTACACTAGATATGCAATAACTATACAGTATACGGAAACAAGACAGATATTGCATATTATAGCAGCTTTTATATCGACGAACAACAATTTTACGACATTACATACCCAAACCAACTACAGGCAAGGGTCAAGCTAATAAAACGAACGAAGACCTCCTAAGGGCTTCTAGTAACTAGTAATACACTTTATGTATGCGCTATCATGTCTACTTATACCATTAGATCATAACAGAATAAATCTCCCCTGGGCACAATTCGTCTTGGCGATATCTGTGGCGATAGGACCAATATAAATATGCATCCAACCCGTATAAGGAGGCTCTAATTCAGCCGGAAGATTACGTAGACAGGCTCGCGGCGCCGAATCGTGACTGCAGACTTATTATCCGAATCACAGAACAGTGAAGTATTGTAGGCAGATTCGGTGCTAAATAACGGTGGGAGCACCAAGGCCAGGCTATGGTATCATGCACGCGAGCGATCTCCAACGGTATACACGTTGTGTTGCTTATCTTAATTAATTCTTGCCGCGCTTCCAAATCTTGAACTTAGTATGGTTCGACAACTCTTCTCGTTTGTTTACTTTAATGTAAGTTTTTATTGGAGCATTTCGGATACGACTCCGGTGTATCGCTAAATTTAAAAGCATCGCATAACATTTATTTTAGATGTGTTTTTATGTGTAAAGAAATATTAACCTTGTTTGCTGTTGAGTTTTCAAATATTAATTAGATCGTGAGCATATTAAATCTTATTGCCAATAAGTTACGTTATACTTACATTAAATTTTGGATATAAATTATACTGAATGTATCTCGAACCTGTTGGAGCATCGTGAATTTTTTATGGAATACCATACTATGAGCATATAATTTTTAAATGTCAATGAAACAATAGTGGTATTTTAAAGGCTGTTTTTGTACACATGTACGTAGGTCTGTGGTATCAGTTTCCAAATAAATGCGCCGATTTAATTTGATACGTCTGTGAAGGCTGACGTAATCGATAATTTATTACTATATAAAGGCTGTGATTCGTTAAGGCATTTAAAGATTAGCTGAAATTTTGACTAAATTTTGATAATTAATTCTTATTTTTGGTTCTGTTGCTGGTAGTATGTCATTGAAATGGGTAATATTTCAAACATATGAATTTAATACTGCAACATCAAATAGTGTGAAATATTCAACTCTTCGCCTACAGCTTAGTGTAAAGTTTCCTGTTACTTTTATGACACAATGCCTTGATCAGTAGATATATGTACACATACATAATATGTTATAATTCGGTACTTGCTTTACTCGATGCAGTATGTTTAAGTACCTACTTAAATTAAAAATCATCATACTTGTTTTCATACTCGTGTTATGTGTATAATTAAAAAAAAACAATACAAAAATCCTTAAAATAAGTATTTGTTTATTGGTCTATAACCTTTGATATATGTATAATAAACATTATTATTTGAAGAGACAAAATAAATTGAAAAAAAATATGAGTATAATTTACCTTCTGCAATAGAAGATTCAGTGGTCTATTAAAAATAACAAAAGTTAATTTCATTTTATAAACTGCTCATATGGGAATTATTCTAAAAGCAATCTAAAAGAACATAGCTTGTAGCCGTAATAAAAACATGAATGGCAAATATTCAGTTCTTTTATTTTCCCGATGAAGGCTGCGCCTCATGTTAATGTTAATTATTTATATAAGGATTCGAGACTTGACGATGGCCTGTCTGGATCGCATTATACAATAAGAGTTCCTTACCCCGGCACGACGCCGTCTAAGATATATCGAATAGATAACCGATAATATCGATACATAATCACCACAAATTATCCGATTGTACATCAGTATTTTTACAACAACCATTTGATATTCTCCTGAATGAATTATCATGTAGGGTTTTTAAATTTATTCGAAGATTGTAAGGAAGTATACGTTATAACGAAATGGTAACGAACGTAATGTTTATCACCACATGATAAATCCGTTTTGATAAAATTGTCTTACTTTTTATTAATTACCTGAAACGATGAACAGTTAGTACGTTAAACGTATATTGTACTATTGGTTAAAAGGGTTCAACGAACTGTGTAATTGATACTTGACGAGCATCTTAACAAAAATAGAATTGCGTATACTACAAACGGCTAACTTATCAACATCTAACTGACCTCAGTTTATGGATATTTTTATCGATAAAGTTTTTTCCAGCAAGCCGTGGCTAGACACTATTATTAGCGTTCGCATCTCGTATATCAATTCCAGTTTACCTTTATGATTCTCGTTATCAGTATAAACGTATGCCACACCACAACTCACAGGCACTAGCCGGTAGCCATGCACCAGACAGACAGCTAATCAGATTTTGCATACTAATATAAATAGTATTATTCAACAAATGTATGTACAGTATTTTTTATTACACATAAAAAAGTAACGTTAACTTGACACTGCCTAAACAATTCTGTAGAGACTGAAATTGGTGGAAGTTAGTAGGTACGTACTTAGGGCTATATGGCGTATGTATTAACGTCTTTCAACCGAACTCGCAAAATTTTTTGCTGAGTAGTTAAAGATACGTATAGTCCAGCATTATCTTCATGAAAACTATTTCTTCTGTTGACACCGACCGTTTTCTCACAACTTCAAAACCAGGCTATGTCAGTCTGTAACGCCTGTCTAACCGTTGAACACGGCCGTTTTTACACGTTCTTATCATACGTGTCTATTATATCATTACCAGTAATTAATAGCTTCAAAACATTCGGTTTCATTACGTCATAAAGAATCGCAAATGAGTGTAGTGCTTAATATAATTGTTTCAGTGAGCTCCCATATATATAGTTTACTTTCTTTATTAGATTTATTAATTTTGACCGAAAGAAAAAGAATCGAGAAATATCTGGAAATAATTCATTTGATACTTGTTTTTTAATAAAATTATTTTAATATCATCATTAACAGCCAGATTCAAATTGGATTTATATATTTCATTACAGATTTTACAATTTTTACATACTACGTGTATAGTCATTTCCCCGACCAATAAGGTCGAGAACACAGACATATATATATCTAGTGTTCTGTACTATAATGAATGATATATTGGTTGTTTAACACAAAAAGTCGTTTTCAATAAATTACAAAAATACAAATTAAAACTTCTCGTCTTTCTTCTCAAAGTGTAAATATATTTCGAATTTCGATGACAAATATGAAATCAATGTTTAAGTCCAAAGAATACAATAATCGCAATTCGAAAATTTATTAAATTCAGATTAATAATTGAAATCGACGTTAAATTAAAAATTGTCTACTTTAAATAATCCACGAAAAAAAAAATTTTAATGAACTAAATATAATCATTTTAGTTATTTACGAAATGTTTGCTAATTGGTGTGTCCGGTTTTTGTGAAAGGGAAAGCAAAATATTTTCGTTGCTTATAATTCGCCGCAGTCAAGTCTGTGAGAACGGCAACAAGCTCGTTAAAAAGAAAACGTTAAAAACAAGAATTGTCTTCACGACTATAGAGCATCCGAATATAAAACAACAAAGAATAAGAAGTTAGGCTCCCTAGGAGGTGCCAGGCAGACGTCCGACCGGTTTGGCCGGGGATCTTTGTTTGGTTATCGCTGTCGAGACGTTGCGACTGGCGGTTATCTCGTGCACCAGTCAAATAGGCTGCGCACATGGAATAGTTGAACCTTCTGCATTTGACGAACATGAGCTATTTTAAATTTTTTACCAAGTGATTCACGTTGTATGTTAGCGTTCCCCATGGTCTATTGAGACCTTATTCCTTGATACCTATTCTTTTTTATTTTCATGTTTAAAACTGTTGTAATAAATAGGGATAGATTCATGAGTTATACATTAATTTGTTTATATACCTAGTAAAGAATTCCAATTAAGGTTCTTGGTTCTCATTATCTTAGGTATATTTGCGAGAATTGATTTTTCGACTCGACTAGCTGCCGGCACCGCTAATGTCAACAAATGTACTGTTAATGACGGTAACACATGTTAATCATGAAATTTTATCACTTTAAACTTGAGTTCCTATCTCTTTAACAAAATAAAAAAAAGAAAATACGCAAAAATTACATTTATCTAGTTGCATACATTTTGGCGGGTCGTTCTAAAAGGAAAGGTCACTCAGACAATAAACTAATTATCACTGACCAAACAAAACACGACCAGTGCATTAACTCCTTTCAAATACACTTTTTCAGTTGGCAAGCAAGTTCTTAAGCAAGTTCGATAAACGATCCTTCTCGACGATTCCTCTTATTTGACTCTTTAAATTATTATAACTATAGATCGTTATATGTTAATATTTACTGATTTAATTTTTGTGAACTTTTCAGAAACGAGGTGCAGTAGAGTGCTGATGTATCTCGACGTCGGACCAGCGAGCTGAGGGCGTCAAGCCCATGGCGGGAGCGTTGAGGCGCGCGCTGCCGCTGGCTGCGGCGCTGGCCGCGCTAGCCGTGGCCGCCGCCGGCGCGCGCTTCGGCGACCGCCTCGCGCCCCGTGTGCCCGCGCCCTACGCGCCGCGCAACGCCCCCTCCCCGCATCACTACGCCGAACCAGAATACGAAGAGTCATATGAACAGGATTATGAAGACCCAAATGTCACTGCCGAAGAAGCATTGCCAGAAACAGAGCCCCCGCCGCGACGTCCCGCTCGCACCGAAGCGCATCGTCTCGAAATGAGCACGGAATATTTTGTGATACCCGATAAGAGTTCATCGTCCATTCCCCCGCCTACGCCATCGCGACCTATGACATCTTCTGCTAAACCACAAAAATCTAACGTAACAGTGGTCCCTGTAGTCTCGACCATTTCGGGGAATCTGCGCCAAGAATCATGGGCTGTGCCGATATTAGCCCTCGCCTGCGTATCAATGGCGACACTCGGGGGCTTTGAAGCATTCGTAATTTGGGGCGCTAGACGACAAGCACCGAGCCATCGCCATTTGCTTCTCGGACAATGCTTACTGTTTGGACTTTTCACCTGCGCCGCTACTGCCGCCCTATATGCGACCACGCCTACAGTGTTCACATGCGGAGCTGTTCGTTTCGGAACCGGGGTGGCTTACGTAATAGTTTTCGCTTCCCTTCTCGTAAAATGTGTATTTCTATTGAGCTTGAATGGTGGGGTGTACCTTCCGGCAGCATACCAAGGACTGCTCTTGTTCTTCGCCGTGATGATACAGGTGGCAATTGGAGCGCAATGGTTGGGTGGGTCGCCCCCTCGAGTTATCGCCAGCGGCGCTCGATGTGACGCTCAGCTCTCAGACCTGTTGCTGTCCCTATGCTACGCCGCGTTCCTTATCACAGTAGTATGCGGAGTGGCGCTGCGTTCACGTGGTATCCGCGACAACTACCGCGAGGCGACACATATCGCGGGCGCGAGCGGCGCCACAGCAGCAGTATGGGTGTGCTGGGTGGCAGCAGCGCTGGGCGCACCCGAGCGGCACCGCGATGCTTGCGTGGCCGCAGGACTACTGGGCACATGCGCAGTCGTATTCGCACTCATGTTCGCGCCTAAGGGGCGCCGGCTGGCGGCACTGGGCCGCGACGGCCGCTGGGACACTGACCGCGAGGAGGGCCTCAGCTCGCTGGGCGCCGGCGGCTCGGGTTACTCGCCCTCCTTCTTCCACTTCAAGCCGGTCAAGTATGGCATGGTGTCCGGGGCGACGCCGTTGCCTGTGCCGCCGCCCGCGCTTGACCGAAAGGAGCCGCCAGCTCAGCCAGCCGGTTAGTTAAGTATCTAAAACGCGCTAATAGTGAGGACTAGCGCTTAAAGCACCTCAATAATCCTTCGCGTTATGTTCGCAGATCCGTACCGTGCGATATTCGGAAGCTCACTGCACACTCACTCGCGCCCATATTGCTCTCCGCAGCACTACCCTCTGCACCCCTTTATGCACTACCACTACAATTACTCACCCTATCAGTATCTGTTGCCACAAGGTAATAATTATATGATTGTTCCAGCTTTTTCGACGCGTATAAAACACTTCTGTAATACTTGTCTATTTTAACTATTTCATTTATTATATATTATTTTTTTTCACGCAATTTTTCATTACGTATTTTTGGGGAGAAGCTTTTCAGGGGCACGATTCTCATGCAATCGAATTTTTTCCATATTAAAATTCGTATACGAATATCTCCGCTCTACTGAAAAGTTCGAATGTTTCGTTAATCTCGTATTCTGAGCACCCATAGAACAATTACTATTCGAAATAGTACGTCGGGTATAGATTAAATAATAAATTACGTTATTATTAAGCGTTTATAAAAACGCTGTTACTGCATCATCTACTAATAGATTTTAGACGTAAATATTACTTTTAAAAATATATTATTTTATTAATATGACACTTGAATTTTAAAACTCTTAAGTTTTTTAGTAAACAACTTTCAAACGAGAAATTAAAAATTATTTATTTCCGATATTTTCTACACACACATATATATATATATATATATAGAATATATACATATATATATATATATATATATATATATATAATATATATATATATATATATATATATATTATATATAGAGGTACATATATATATTTTTTATTATTATTTTTTTATTTTGCATATCAAATCAAATGGACCTACATTTGCTGAAACACTTCGTCGCGGCGGTTCTGCATTCGCTGCCTCTAACTCTTGAACTAAATTATAATTAAAATCTACAATAAATTCGTCCATTTCCTATGTAAAGTCAAATCAACACAAACAAAAAGTATATCCAATCAAACTTTGATTTAAATTCGTATTCGAATGTCCACTTCTACTGGTCCGTATCACTCGTTTTGTTCGAATGACGTTCATGCGAACTAGTTCGATTGTGAACTTCTGAGAATAGACTAACTGTGTTACATTCGAAAAAAATTCGAACTTCGAACTTTTTTACGAATGTGAACTTTTTTCTATTGCATGAGAATCGTGCCCCAGGTTTATGTTCGACTAGCGCTAAATAGAATTTTTATCTAGTTCTTCAAAACTTTATATCAACTGCTCTATAAATAGTATCCGCATTGTATATTAGACCGCGCAAACTTAATACTAGTGTTTCGATTACATATATATATATATATTACATGTATATGAAATTCTAAAATCGAAATTATCATTGATACGGGGCGGGTTCAAAATTCAAACTTTCCACTTCGAAGGTATGTGCCGAAAACTTGCTTCATTTGTTTTGTATATAAACTGTATATAATTCAAAGTAAAAAACCTTCCATTACCTACACTGTGCTTTTGCATGTCAAATGCATCCCCACTTGCACAGATTTTAGCAACTAGAGATTAATTTAACTAAGTTTTTAACACAAAAATTATATTTGAATGCTGAATAAAATAGTGAAATGTATTACGCTGTAATTTAATTGTGATCTACAAGAACTCGAATGAGTGAAACTCGTTATTACAATTAACTATTTTTTTAATAATTCAACATTAATCACTAGTTTGCGAAATCTGTAAAGTTGTCGCGAATGTCGTTGTATAAACAAAGATTGCTTTCCTTGTGATTGTATCATTCCTTTTTGATCTAATTTTATTAAAGATCACCTTTCGACGTTCAAGTATCTAGTTTTTGAATATTTTCTGATCGAGGTTTACTTATTGACGTTAGTTTCACGCCTATTTACATATGATCGAATATACAATCTCTTTTATTTCTTTTTAAATGTTTCTTTTAAATCAATATCTATACTAATATATAAAGCTGAAGAGTTTGTTTGTTTGTTTGTTTGAACGCGCTAATCTCCGAAACTACTGGTGCGATTTGAATAATTCTTTTTTTGTTGGATTTTTATTTTATTTTATTTTATTTTATTTACAATAAGGCACAACTACAGAATACAATTCAAAACATTCACAAGACAAATAATTAACGTTATATAAATTAAAATTGTAGTCCGATAAATGCTGTACACAACGTTGACATAAAAAAAAACATGTAATGGTCTGATACTAAATATAACGTGTAGTTATAATTTTTACAGTTCAATATAGATAGTGGACATCAATCAACAGGCGTAGTATATAACTGTTTTACCTTTCTATAAAATGCACTTGAACTATGAGTAAATAAATCCAAACCACCGATATTATCATTAAATAGTCTAGACATAGGATAGTCCATTTATCGAGGAAGGCTATAGGCTAAATAACATTACGCTATGACCAATAGGAGCAAAGACAGAGCGGTAAATGTGTAAAAAACGGGGAAAATTATTCATTTTTGAAGGCTTTCTTTGCGTGCGCTGCGAAAACGGTTCAAGATACACAAAAAATATGTATGAAAGAATTATTCCTCTATACATGATCTAAAAAAAAGTCCGCGACGGCATATGTCTATCTTTTAAGGTTTAGTCACAATGACCGTTTTTATGGTACCAAATTTGGATATGTCGCGTTGTCAAGATCGGGTAACAGCTGAGGTGCGCAAAATAACTATTCCACGCGGACGAAGTCGCGGGCACAGCTAGTAGCTTATATTACTGTAGCAAATGTGTCTCTATCCGCTATTATTGCCAGATTGTGTAGCCTGTTAATTAGTCTGTTAGGTAAACACGTCAATAACTTCCAGTGCGTGCTTTCAATCTTTCAAAGAGTAGGTGCTACATGGGAGTTCGAAATAATTTGATAATTTACGTCTTATCCATGTTCATTTTAAGATGCCATCGTTATAATACTCTGCCGAGGTAATCTAGCATTGTGCTCCTGACTTCCATGATCTATCATCCGTAAAGCGAAGGTGCGTCGTGTTATTTGTTCTTGCATCATCTCTCCGTTGATTTTTATGGCCGCCATCTTCTCCAGTCACAAAGGCTTAATTACATGCTCCAGCGTACCTGTGTATGTGTGCGATTTAACATCGCGCTGTCTCACTACCTGCAGGAGAGGTATCAATCTTGAATTTTGGTCCTTAAAATGATCAAACATGGTCATTTGTGACAATGTTTTTGTATAATGACTGCAACACTTGGACCAATAGTTTATATGTCACCTTTGGAGAAACGGAACCTTGGTCTAGTCTCGACGAAATCAAATGCTTTTTTAAACTACGGTTTTTATTGTTCGAGAACTTGAAATACATCAAACCAGTGCACGAGATGACTCGTGATGGCTCACCAGAATAGCTCACAAATATCACATGATCCAATAAAGGGTATGTTGTTTTTCAACTAAGTTCGAAACCCCTTTTTAAAAAACAGGGTCACCACGCTCCTTGGCTATGTTGTGTTTTACTTTGGAATATTTCGAAGTACCAGTCTCTGAAGTGCCTTTTGGATTTGCAGTGCAACAGTTTACGAAAATTGCGCCTTCTCGTTATTGAGCTCCTTGAGAGCCACACTAATTTTACTAAAGCCAATTTAGATCTTAATAACATCACGGGAAGTACTTCATAGAAGCGCTCGATCTCACCCATAACCTTAGATTGCAATATAACGCTCGGTTGTCCTCTGTCTTTATCAGAAGAATTTGTCCAAGTGACAAATCTCTTGCAAACACTTTGGAACTTTTACACCACTCCGTAACCTCTTGAATACGCTCATCATTAAATCGACGTAAGTCTATATAATATACTTCCTAACGGTTAAGCACAGTTGTAATAAACACCTACACATAGTACATTTTTATTAGATCCAGGCAGGCCTACTGACGTTTTCTATGCACTTTATAGAGATATTCTCTTAATTGCGTTTTACATCTAGCATTGAATCTTGATATTTTATTGCGATAAATCGTTTTAATTATGTCGTTTTTTGATGGTGTTAGTGAGACGGGATACTGGATTTCCTGTAAAGAGACCTAATAAGACTGTTCATAATGGATGGATGAAATGGTGAAATAAGATGTAAATGGTTTTCTGCATGCTATTATTTTCTAAGAAACTAATATATCACAATTTTTAGTACGTTATATAACTTTTTTAACAATCTACTCGATAAATCAAGGACTAGCTTGGGTACCGGTTGTGATTTCTTAGCAAAACAGACCCAATGTTCTTCAAATACATATATCTATTTCAATTTAAACTGTCAAATGTGTAGACATAAAAAAATATTATATAAAAAAACATACACTTTCTCACTTAAGTACATCAAAAATACTCTCATACTCATATTGACATATAATACAGGCGTGATGGTGCGGCCGGAGGAGGGCAACGTGTACACGAGCGTGGAGCCCACCTTCAGCAGCAACCCCAACGTGTATTTCCAACGCACGGAGCCGTTGCACGTCGGCATGATGTACTGAGCCCTGACAATCCAGCGTTCCTCGCGAACCATGCGATTTGGCAGCGCAACCGCGGCGGGCGCGACGCACCCTACAACACGACAGCACTACACGCGTTACGCTTACGCCTAGTGCTTATAATCGATTTAGCCGAATTAAAACAACGAAACATTCCTGCTATCACATAAGGGTCTACATTGATTGGCGGCGAAATTAGTTTGGAATTTAGCTATACGCATTTTATCAATTAAACGCTTACTAAACCGATTCACGTTCACGTTTGGCAAGTTCATTTCCCTCTTGGTCTAAGCGCAGTCGTTTTATTTTCGCCAATCGTCATTGTTAAGCAGTGACTGTTCGCCGTCATTCATCATCGACAACGACGTTTCGGCCCGGTTTGTTGACGAGACGCGTTCGCCATATCGACACGAAGGAGTGCATACGCCATTTGCTGTTGCTCCAATGACTGGTGTTTCTAAGTGTACGAGAGTGATAGACTCAGAACCAATCGATCAATATGTGAACCCTTAACATCATGAACTGCTCTGTTGTTCAATTATAAAATCATATCTCATTTATTTATTATATGACATTTAGTTTTTCTTAACTGTTATTTATCATTTTGGTGTCATTTTATAAATTCTTGTAAATGTGACGATAATTATAATAAAAATTATTTAATTTTACAGCAGTGGAAAATATCAAGTGATGTGAAGTGAAAAACATTATGTGATGTAAGCACTAAACCCACCAGAAGTTAAAGACCGCCAGCGAAATTTGTGACTTTGCTATAAGTTTAACTTAGGATCATAATTGTATTACATAAGACTGTCATTCTTCCGCAATGTAAATAAAAGTAATGACTGTGTAATAAAGTTTTTATTTATAATTAAATAATGTTAAAAAATATACTAACAACAAATTATTTCTAAGCAATGTTGATCTTAAATACTCTCAGTTCACAACTCCCAACACAAAAGATCTTATCGATCTTGTGCTCACTTAGATCCAGTCGACAGCAGTGCAAGAAATCCAGAGGCAGCAGTCAGTGACACAATGTAGTTGCTGTATATTATTATTAAGGAATGTTGTAATGGATATGGGGCCTCAAACTAGACTGTTATGATAAATTACTTAAAAGCTGCTTAAAACTATGATTTTCTTTGGGCTCCAACTGATATTTTCATTATCTCTACATAAATATAAAAACCTAGTCATAATTTTATTCTAACTCAACATACCAGTATTTACTATCTCACATCAACCTTAAATATAGGCAATTTCTAAAATTGGTTAAAAAATACACCATTTTTAACCACTTTTATATACCACTTTTAATTATGGAATTATGATAAAATTTAAGTTTGCAGACTCATAAATTTGACTAGCCAAGTCTTGATGGAGCTGCTAGTTTATCTCTAAAATGTAATGAAATATAACAAAGTCGTGCCAAGTCTAAGGTTCCTTATTGAGATTTCGTTATTATTATAGTTAATGTTGTGTGACTTTGCTGTTGATCTGGTTCTTAGGAGATTAGTGGCAAATCTAAAAGTAATGACTTAAGAAGGTATAGTATCTAGTAATTTCACTAATTTTTAAACTAAAACAGAGCAATGCAAGCTCTGTTGCTTTGAAGCAAATATAAGTAAGATGTAGATGCCCAAGTAGACGACCTTGGTATAGTTTTCCTCCAGTTAAAAATAGTGTTTTCATAAAGCCTATCACAAATTCAACTAGTATATAAATACTACTTGAATTTACTACTACAAAACTATAGAAATTACTACTTTAATAATATAGTAGTAATTTCTGACATAGGCTTATCCTAAAACTTGACACAGAGGCACATGCAATGTTATATGTTTGAAAAGGATACACAGTAGGTGTGAATGTGCGTAGCAAATAAAAACTGCTCAATATGACAATGGTGAGGAAGAGAGCATTGTTGTAGAAGATTGAATAGGTGGTAGCTTCATAGTCAGCTACTTCATTCTTCTTCCAGAGGATTCTGAAATAATAGAACAAATCCATTAGGCTAAGACAAATTTGAATGAGAAAATGAAATTGAATTATGTACCTATTTTATTTATATATATTATTCACCTATTGTTAACATGACATGGTATATAATTTTTAATCAAAATCAAATCAAATTAATGTAATTGACAATGCCCTTCTGAAGTTATTCTGTGACAATGGGAAATAATGGTCCATTGATACACTTTATGTGTATTTGTAAGCTAAATGGTTCATGTCATACTGATAATAGCCTCTGTTAAAAATTCCTTAGTTTGAAAAATCCCTACATAATATAAATCAGTTAGTATGTTGATTTTATACACTTCAACCACTAAACTTTTTTTTAAATTTTAAAAATATATAAATGCACCTCAAATTACTATTTAACCATTATTATGCAAATAGATATTTACAGACTCAAACCCCATAGAAGATATTAAGAATAGCCTAAGTTATGGTGTATTGGCCTTTGCAAGCTACACTGGCCAAATGGAGGTGCAACACTTTACATACACATTTAAATTTCATTGTCACATGTATGTAGATTGTTTTACACTAAATGCCTTCACTATTGGAGAGATTAATAAATATATACATGAAATTCTGAAAGAGCTAGTGGCGAAACTACTGCACCACTAAAACTCATATAGATCCAAACAAATTAAGAGTTAATATGTAACGGCACTAGCAAGAATACACTACAGATCTACTACACTATCAGTTTCATACAAAAGTCAGCCAAAATACAGTTATCTATTATACCTTCAGATTAATTTTGATATTAACATATAAAAAATGCAATCGCATTGCGAAGATATTTAACTTTAGTATATACATAGTTTACCTTTCATCTTTTTCTTTTCTGTTCATTTTTTTGTCATCGGCTAGCTTTTTCGACATTTCACGAGCGACGGCATCTTCACGTCTGACAGCTACTCGGTGCTTCAGTTGGAATTTTGTGTTGCGGTATGCTAAGGCCAAGAACCAAGTACTAGCTGCGGTAACTAAGGCGAACCAGGCTAATGAGGAGCTCACCTCCAAAGCGTGAATCCTCCAGAAGAGCCCTAAAAGATAGAATTCATTCAAAAGCAAGTAACAAAACAAGTACAAAGTTACAAATCTTAAAATTATGACTATTTAAATGAATTGTTATATAAAAAGAATAAAATATCAAATTTCGGTGTCTTACAGATGGGAATAGCAGATACTATGAATGCATTTCCATAGAAAAGTGCTGAAGATTTGGTGGATACATTTCTGCTAAAATCCTGAAGCAGCAATTCTTCTTCTTTTGTGAACGCTTTGTTAGCTTTTCCTGACATCTTTTAATTTATAAAGTTTTCCTTATTTTGAAAATATTAATCAACTCAGTCCTAACTTTTGAGTAAAACTTCAAAAAAAGTGAATGTAATTTTACAACGCTGGCAAAGCTTCACTGAATGTCAAATGACTTGTAACCAACGTGTCAAAATTTGGCAAAACTATTGCCAGTAAAAAAAATAAGATCATAGAAGTTATTTTTAATTAGCAAACGCAGCGTACTCATGTCAATGTCAAACTTTCAGAACACAAGAATGTTTAAAAACCATAAATAAAATATCATTTTCGAAAATAATTGATTTTTTTTAAAGATTATCGTATTAATAATAATTCTTAATTACTGAATTAATAAACTTAACTAACAACCCACGGATTAATAATTCTCTATTAATACATTAATAAAGATTTTTATGTCTAGTTACTAATTTATTTTTATTTAATTTCATCTGTCAATAAATATCGTAAATTAGATTGGAAGGTGACAATATTGTAATTCTGCACTTGGATATAAAAAAATATTTGATAGCAAAGGAGTTACGTATCAGAAGGATAATTAGCTTTATTATTTAGCCTTTTCTGTTCGTGTACGGTAAGATTTACAAAAACAATATTTTATAATTCAGAAGAGAGGTTAAACAATTGATAATCGAAAGTTAACCTTTACATAATATGACTCCAACACACTCTAGGAGCAGCGACCTAAGAACTTTGGTCCTAATAGGCTGAGAATAAAACTGACTGCTGCTAAAGGGACACACGTCATGTCAAAAGTAGGTGCTAGTCTTAAAATTCATAATGAAAAAATATTATTAATCATAATAAAAAAAAAACGCAATACGCGTTTGTGGTGTGTACTATTTTCGATACGAGCGAAGATTTAAAAAAAAATGGTGTGTACTCTATGTATTGCAACTATAGGTTAAGCATCGGCTTTGATAAACAAACAAACGTCACGCCGAGCACTGAATGAAATTTAATATGTAAATATATATTAGATTTGGCAGTATGGCTTAGTACCTTCGCCTGTCCCTATGGACGAAATTGACAACAACAACAACAAACAAACGTCAAATTTGAAAAATAGTCGGTTAGTTTAGTTCTAGTTTGCTCCATTTGAATTTTACTGATTATTGTTGCTTAAAACATGAATAATTTTGAATTTTGTATACCTATACAAAAAGATGAACTATTAGAGTCCCATGTTGGTCAATATCATGTGGAAGATGTGGTTCAACCAAGACTTCTGTTATCAAAGTTGCAAGGTGATTATTATCCTAATATTATTACTGTGTCTATTAAATATGGTAGATAAAAAGAAGAATAATTTTAAAATACTTGAGTTCCTTAATCTGTCAGTCTGTCGTCTTTTATTGTGGATATATAAGAATAAAATATAAAATGCCTTTTATATCACCTACATAATCAAATGTAAGTACAGAAGAATAGGCTTTTGTGTAATAAAATCTGGCTAGTGAGTATAGCTATTTAAAAAAAGTATAAAAACTTGAACTAATCCAGGTGTGAAAGAACTTTTATTAATATAAGTCTTAAAATATAATTGTCCTTCAGATGCAGCCAGAGCATACAATACTGAAGGTGTTGATTTCATTCTGGAACATTTTGATACATATTTTTCAATAATAGTCCATGGCAATAAGCTTGAATGGAACATAATAAATAAGGGTAAGCAAAAAAAGAAATATACTTCAAACATTTTCAAATATTAAAATTTATTTTGTTAAGAACCCTCTGGCCTACTAATTAGATTTTCTTTGCTACTACAGGATTTGATCATATTGTACGTTCAGTGAAAAGCTTATGCAACAATCTTGAATTAATATTTCAAGACCAAGAAATTGCCTCTGAAGTTCGTCTGAAAAATCTCAACATAATTAAAATGGTTATATATCTTTATTCACAAATAATGAAGACAAAAGATATAAAGTTAGCAGCAGATGTAAGTAATAGTTTTCGTTAATGTCCTATAAATTATACCAATATAGTTTGCACAAACTCTACTTTCTATCCAGTAAGGTTATTATTCAGATGGTAACAAAGTCAGAGAGTTATGAGAACAATTTGTGCTCTTCTGTAAAATATCACAGCTTTTGATAGTTTCGTATAAGGCTCTACTGTACAAGAAGGAAAACCTCCACACTCTGTGTTTTAATACTAGATTCCTATCTGAAAGACAGAATTTTCCAGATAAAACAGAGCGATGAATTTATACTGTTGTACCACAGGATTCCATTCTGACTTCAGTATTGTATAACAATTTCAAATCATATATTCTAACTACCCATGGTGTGACCATTGCCACATACACCAATGATTTTAATTCTGATGCAAACCAAGCAATTTCCAGTGTTCAAGTTTTGCTGGACTAGATACACAGGTAGCATAAAGGAATGGTGTATATAATTGTTGTTATTCAAAAATCACATCACATCAATTTTTCCCTCAGGAACAGCAATTGCCTCCAGCTAAACTTGAGACCTTAGCTCATTTACTAAAAATGTAGAGATTCACTAATACCTCAACATGCCTACTATTATTAACGAGATTTAACTACTTAGGAAGCGCCTGAGTGATCACCAAAACACCCATGCATTTAAGCTACTTCTTACCGCAAATAAAATCTAAAGATTGAATGGGGATTATAGCACAAATACTGATTGCAGATTCATCAAGTTGTTGGTTTGTACTCGATTAAGATAAGCGTAAGGGGTATACACCAGCTAAATCCATATTGTTACTAAATGTAGGCTTGTCTAGAGTTTTGGTAAATTCTGTACAAAGGTGGCTATCGCAGAAACATATAGAATATGGTTAGGTTGGGAAAGGAGACAACTGATTGATGGTGAGTGTTAGATGTAACACTCACCATCACTACCTTGACTCCTTATGATGATAAGAGGCCCCTAAATTTGCACCTGAGTTATATATAAAACCCAAGTGCAGCTTGAGGTGATGAGTTTATGGAATGCTAAGAGATTTCATCTCTTTTAAATGGTATAAAGTGAACTTGTATATAAATATGTATAGACACAAATAAGCTGCACATATTTGTGACATGTCCAGTAAGAGTCTAACTATGTACTTATATTCCTGAAATATTATTTTAGAATTCTACAAAGCTTACTCTAGGTAAAAAAGGAAAGAAAACGTCAGATGATAATGAAGAAATATGCAGTTGGAGTGATTCTGATAAACAAGCTGCCTTGGTAACATTGCATTTAGTGATCCAGCAACCACTATCTAGACTTTGGGATCCACCCTTAGCTGAAGACAATTTTGTATCGTAAGTGACTAAGAATAATTAGAATTCTTTATTTATCAATAAGCACTTACTTTATAAGTGCTTACTTTGATGAATATTTTCAGATTGATTGCAGATCCATGCTATAAAGCGATAGAGGAACAAATTATAAAAAACAAAGTAGTCAGAGAAACAGTTTTTCAAGTGCTTGGAATTTTGATAAAGAAATACAATCACGGCACATCTTGTCTTATAAGACTAGTACAGGTATATACAATTTGTTTTTGTAAGTATATATTTTTATCATTTTGAATACTATATTTATTAGAAATTGCCTAGAAACTAATTATAAATAGTCACTAAATTTAATAAGTAATTCAAAATAGAAGTACTTAAAATTAAGTAGTAATTTCATATTTGAAATAATTAACATTTAATAGTAAATTACCATGTTTAAAATTTCAGATCCTTCAAATGACTGAACATTCTGTTTTACCTATATGCTCAGGAGTAGTACAATTGCATAAAGAATTTGGTCTTGGAACTTTTGGACCTCAGATGGTAACTTAACAATTTTATTTAGAACTAAATTTGCGCCCGCGGCTCCTTGTCATCATAATTTCAGCTAAGAGACGCTCGCTGCATTCATATATAATTTCTAGTTTTTGCATTGGGTCATTAAAAAAGAGTAAAATGAAGAACGAATGGCGTGAGCGGCGACCATGCGACATTTTACAAATACATACTAAAATTTCCATACTTGGCAAATCTTTTGAATGGAATCTCCAAATAGAATAATTCAAAAAGTTATTTAATGGTATTGAAGCCGACTTAAATATGAAGTCATTTATTGTGATAAGGATTAATTCCATAGTATAAATAAAAGAGCTTTTATTGTGATTGCATTATGCAATATATGTAATATTGGTAGAAACTGACACTTATGGTGACATAACTATAATAGACATGCTGTCGCGATATTTTTGTAGGTTGCACTATAATGCTGGGACCACACTAACGGGAAATGCCATTAATTATCACGATAATGGACGGTAACGTTAGGTGTAGCCACAACTTAACGGGATAATTTGACAATGGCGTTAACAATGGCGTTCGGCGATAGCTCGAGTGGCAGTACATCAAAGAGATTAACGCGAGAATTGATGCGATGACGTGGCCACTCTACGTATTGTCAGTGTGCATCGAGAGCGCAACGGGAGCGGACGTGTTTGTTTTTTGTACAACGGATTTGCCTCAATATCGCACGTTTTTGTTTTAAAATATGTACTATGGCGACAGAGTGGAGTAACGAGAAAGTTATTAGTTTTCTCGAGATTCTGCAAACAGAACCATGTTTGTGGGATCCGAAACTCAATGGTTACAACAACCATCTTCGTCTTTGTTTCCGTTTTCTCTTTATTCGGTAATGATTCAATAAAGTCAAATAATATAAATGTACACTCATGAAATATAGAGCTCTGTCGACGTCCATCTTGCTTGAGTTAAAGTAAATTCAACGCCGTTTTTATGACCAATAATGAGCATTCACCACTCACTTTAATGCGATAAACATTATTGCATTAATTATCGCGATAATGGGCATAGACGTTAAACGTTAGTGTCGCCCCAGCATAATGTATAACATGCATTTCACATTCAATGTCGAAGCTGATAAACCTCATGCGGGAAATCAGGTTGTCTAAAGCCGTTTATCGTGGCTTCGAATATCTTTTTATGTCGCCAAAAGCACGTTTACTGAATGTTCATAAAAAAAAATCCCCGTGTTAAGACCTTATACTGATTGTACTTTTCATAATCAAGAGAAAAGGAAGATGGATTATTTCCCTCGCGATAAAGCGTTGGTGCTCTAATCGCAGGTTTCTGATTAGGAGACCCAGGGTCCCAACTAAAGGTGGATAATATAGCGCCTAGCGCCATTCTATAGCGCGCTGTTTCCTCGTAGCGCATAGCGCGCGCTAAGTAGGTGGACGTTACGATGCTATGACGCTATGAACGAAATTGATTGAATGACTATCGCGCGGTCGCGTCGGCCGCGCACGCACAGCGCGCGACGGCACTCCGCCTAACGATGTACGATATGCAATGTAATGTAACGTGCTACGAAATGTAGCGTGTTGCAAGAATTATCGCGCCTGCTGGATGCCCGCGTGCATTCTTATTTATAGCGCGCTATAACATGGCGTATTTAATAGCGCGCTAGAAATTAATAGTTTATAGTCTGTAGCGTGCTTTTGTTTTATAGTCGTTCTGAACAACTCTAGTCCCGACCAGCCCCCAGCTAATATGTACAGTCGTATAATATAATTTACGACTCACCAAATGTTGAATAACTAGCATCATAAGCTCTGCTATGAACTACTATTATTTTAGTATGACGATGTTATAGATTTCTGGATAAGGGACTAGATTTGAAAAATCTTATTGCAAAAAGTTTATTCGCAGTGAATAGATTTGGAGGGTTAATTTAAAAATATATAAAATTATGTGTACTCCACGCAAATATCGATCCAAAAATGCAAATTCATACCTTTATAGATACATATAATATTGTCACATTGTTAATTTTATTTGTTGTTACGTGAGGAAAACTGCCATTATATGAATATATTATTATTACTAGTTACAGAACTTGGAATAAGAAGTTTTGGCCATGGAGAATGTAAAATGTAACACACATCATTAAATAACTAATCCTTATATTGCTAAACCTTAATTTTAAGGTGCGGGAAATAGCTGAAGCATTAGCATCAACGGATGAAGAAAATATAGGTGCCGGTACAGAACAAGGGGCCGCAAAAAACTGCGGCGCATTCCTCGTTGAGCTCACTAAAGAACTGTCCAAGGAGATGACCAGTGCTATCGCTACGATACAACCATACCTGGAAAGTGATGAGGTGCTGTTTGTTGTGTCTTAACAAAACAAAAAGTATATGATAATGAGTCTAATAATGTTAACATAATACTTTGCATTTTGAAGCCTTTCATAAAAAGTTGAATTGGTGCGGCTGACCTGATGTTATACAGTTATTGCAGAATAAAGTTTACACCAAGAGGCACTTCTGCCTATGTTGTCCAAAATTCCACCAACAACATAAACCAACAAAAGTGCTGGCAGTGATTAACACGATATATGTACAGTTCATTAGTTTGGTGCAAGAAAGTAGACTAATCTTTCAAACCTTAGTCTAGTAATATTATTATAAAAATGTGTAACAACATGATATCAATTAAATATTTCAGTCCTATACTCTTCGCATCAGCGTTCTGGGCATGATGTGCGAGGTTTTGAGCGTGGAGCTCAGAGGCGAGGGTCTAACGGACGCACAACGTGCACAAAGGGATGACTTTCTTGATGAACTGTACGAGCATATTCACGACCTGTCAGCATATGTACGACATAAGGTAATAAGCTATTAAAAAAAATGTCGCCACAATAAAAGTTAGACAGTATAATTTCCATTTCTGTTTAGTTTAGTTATGGGTATTCAAAGGGATCTAGGCTATACAACCATTATCTTGGTTTTCTTTTGTGCTATTTACGTTAAAATGTGGGTGTCACACAGTTTTATTTACTTAGTGAGAAATGTATGGAATTAGTCTGATGAGGTGGTGAAAACCACAATAATTTCGTAATGTCATTCATACACCAAAAACCTTTCTTTCAAAATATCTCATAATTGATTGACATCATAGATACTTTGGCAACAAAATAACACCACTTTAAGTGTCCAAAATTCACGTGGACTCAATTTTTTGTATCACTGCAATAAAAATATTTTATGCTTTATAAAAAAAGGATTCTCAAATTTTGTTTGTAGATTGAATATTTTTGTATGAAGCTACTACAGAGATTCGTTATTTTGTTTACTTGAGTGTATTAACAAACATATTATGTGATTTCATTTGCAAATTAGAACCCTTTAGAAGTTGTTGCAAGGCTTCGCTCCGTTGGTGTTTAATAATAATAATATTGTTTCCTGCATTTACTAAGCATTACTGTTCCAATTTTATTTAAAACAGGTATTGCAGTTTTGGAGTAGATTACAACGGGAGAATTGCATACCTGTGAATAGACAACGCACTGTGCTAGAGCGCTCCATTGGTCGCCTGCGTGATAAAGCTGCTTTGGTTAGAAAGGCGGCTATACAGTTACTGAAGGTACTTCGAAATTTAATTATTATTAATTGTATCAAAATTACTTTTCCTTATTTATTTTTATACATACATATATTGTTAATTCAATTATAGGTATTTTTGGAGTGCAACCCCTTTTCTGCTCAACTCAAATTGGAATCCCTGGAGCAGCAATTAGAAACTGAGCAGAAAATTCTAGATGATTTGCAAAAGAAACTAAACCCAGGGCCGGATCCGGAGCTAGTTAAAATATGGGAAGGTATAGAGAGAGAAGTTATTTCTACAATTAAAGAAAAGATGGACATCCTAACACAAGATGAGCCTGAATTATCGCAAGCTTCGTTGGACAATTTGTATGATGCTATTCGTAAACACATGAGCGATAAAAATTACTTTAAAGCTTACTTGATTGTAAAACATACGGAGAGACAATATCCAGATGCGAAGTTATTACGTTGCAGTATGGAAAAGAGTGATCAGGTATAATTCAGTCATTTAATTATATTGGCATCACTATATCAATTCAGACACTAAACTTAGTTAACTATTTTGTGAAAGAGTTTTAATAATAAATAATGAAAATTATAGTTTTCTGATTACAGCTTACACATAATTCATATTTAAGCAGAATTATTAATTCAAGTCCAAAAATGTAAAAATATGATATCACTATCGTAGAATGATTGGTGAAGTTGGTAAAAATTATTATACTAATTATTAAGAAAATTAGGTGTAGTTGAAATAACTGTTATTTTTTTTTTAATTTTATCATTAACAATAATATCTAGTTATTGCCGTGTCAGATTCGCAATAATGGAATGGAAATGGTGTGTCTACATATGTCACCACATAACAATAGGATAATCCAGTGTTCGTTAATTATCTTGTGTCAGTTGATAAGCTAAAAATATTCAATTGGGAATAATTTAGTTAAGTAGTATACGTGTCGTCCGAATGCTGTTTTTAAGAAATTAGTTCCAAGACTAATTGTTAATATCAACATTGTTTAATTATCCAACTTAAAAAAATATATTTGTTTCATATTTTAATGATTGTCATTTTATTTTTAGCACCATTTTATATAAATATATTTAAGAAAATTTCTTTTTCGGCCTAAACTTTAGTTGCGTAACCTATCTCGGTCATACATTATTAATAAGCGGGACTTATGGCCCTCCCAATTACAAAACAACAAAGTTTGTTTACCAAATTAAAATTTGTTTACCTTTTTAGACTATAATTTAGAATTTTCTTTACATCTCCCATGAAAGTTAATCAAATTCTCCTTTGCATTACACAGTTTGATATTAAAATTGAACTTACAGAAGTATTATCCTTTACATGTTTCGAATTACTGTTTGACTCGAGTACTGGCACAGTAAGATCCAATGTCGGTTCCATTATTTTCAGGTCGACTATTTCGTCGCATTGCTTCGAAATATTTTTGTTATACCCGACACGCGGCAAGGGACATCTCTTACGCAACAGTGTGAGAACGAGCTAGCATTATACAAAAGATTAGAAGAGAAGGAAAATATTGTAGCGTTTTTACAAGAATCCGTGTATTTTAGCCGCATGGTGTCAGAAGCTGTGCCATTGATTAACTCGCTGCTGACATCCAAGCAGGCGGGTGATGTCAATGAGGCAATTGATTTCTTTACCACAGCTCACCACTTTAATATTGAATCAGCGAAAATGGGCGTAGCTAACATGTTACTCCTTGTTTGGTCACCTGATCAGGTAAACTATATGCTTTTACGAATTCACGAGCTTAGGTTTTTTTCAACAAACAAACAATATTTCTTTTGTCACTTGCGAACTTTTGTTTGTTTTAATGTCTTCTTTATGTGGCATAGGTGAGGTAGGTACATTGATAGTCAGTATGTGTTTATAATTTCGTCACCACTAACGGTATCAGGAATACATAACTATTTAAACTGATTATTGAAACTAGCTAGTTTGATTCCTGTAAGTAAATAATGTTCCTAATATGTCTTACAAAATAATTATTTTATATATTTTAGATAGCTTTGAATAAATTACTGTATATGTCGCAGCCAACTGGTTAAAATAGCCGTTCAATCAAACAACTAGCCCTTTGACTGACCAACGTCATCAATCACACAACTATACGTCGTTTAGACGACTTGTTGATTGCAACGTTCAACATTACAGCTAGACGACGCTGGTTAAATGGCAAATTAACTAAGGTGGCCATTAGTTTAGTACTTCATTTGAGAGAATAGGCTTGACTTTTTGTAATTTCTTGAGAGGTTATTCTTGAATTAAGTTTAAGAGGTGACCAAAAGTTTGATAAAATAAGTAAAAATGAAAAACAACTTATTAATTATAATATTGTTTATTGCACCAAGCAAAAAATTACAAACTCGAAAATTTACGAAGCAAGAATCATTTCATAATCCCGGAAATTCTCCTCGAATATTTGTTTAAATTTTGATTCACTCTTAAGCGACCTCATAATTTCTGTGTTAAAGACGTGTAACGTATGTTTACTACTTACTTTCCGAAAAATATCTTGAAACAATCACAAACCACGGCTAGTTGACACCATATTGAAAACAAAACGCACCTAGCGCTACGGTGGTGAGCGCTGAACTAATTAAATTAGACGGCGGTTTTTGAATCAGCTGTAGTGTTGAACGTTTCGAGCGACTCAAACATTCAATTACTAAGCTAGACATATGGTTGAATGGCGTTGTTCAGTCAAAGGGCTAGCTGTTTGATTGAACGGCTATTTTAACCAGTTGGCTGTGACATATACGTCCTCAACGTAGAACGTATATGAGAGAGTAGTAAGAAAAAGTTAATATGTTGTAAGTGTAGTATGTAAGTTGTAATATGAAGACCATAATTATACAAAAAAGTTGTTGACGTTGTTGTTCTATATGACGCCAGGACAAGCGCGAAGCTGTCGAACGTGCATACAGGGAAATGTATTTGGAGTGCGACAGTAAAGCAGAAAGGGCACGCGCGTTCAGCGTGGCGCGGCAGCTGGTGGCGCTGGTGACACACGTGGACCGCGGCAGTGCGCTGGCGCTCGAGCACCTCATGGGCAAATGGGTGGACAAGGGCGACATCACGCCGTCCGTCATACAGGTGCGTGCCACTAATGACGTAGTTCAGCGTGGCGCGGCAGCTGGTGGCGCTGGTGACGCACGTGGACCGCGGCAGTGCGCTGGCGCTCGAGCACCTCATGGGCAAATGGGTGGACAAGGGCGACATCACGCCGTCCGTCATACAGGTGCGTGCCACTAATGACGTAGTTCAGCGTGGCGCGGCAGCTGGTGGCGCTGGTGACGCACGTGGACCGCGGCAGTGCGCTGGCGCTCGAGCACCTCATGGGCAAATGGGTGGACAAGGGCGACATCACGCCGTCCGTCATACAGGTGCGTGCCACTAATGACGTAGTTCAGCGTGGCGCGGCAGCTGGGGCGCTGGTGACGCACGTGACCGCGGCAGTGCGTTGGCGCTCGAACACCTCATGGGCAAATGGGTGGACAAGGGCGACATCACGCCGTCCGTCATACAGGTGCGTGCCACTAATGACGTAGTTCAGCGTGGCGCGGCAGCTGGTGGCGCTGGTGACGCACGTGGACCGCGGCAGTGCGCTGGCGCTCGAGCACCTCATGGGCAAATGGGTGGACAAGGGCGACATCACGCCGTCCGTCATACAGGTGCGTGCCACTAATGACGTAGTTCAGCGTGGCGCGGCAGCTGGTGGCGCTGGTGACGCACGTGGACCGCGGCAGTGCGCTGGCGCTCGAGCACCTCATGGGCAAATGGGTGGACAAGGGCGACATCACGCCGTCCGTCATACAGGTGCGTGCCACTAATGACGTAGTTTACTAGGGCTGCTACTTAAGTATCCGGAATCTGGGATTTCAACATTTTTAAACGCAATATATGGCCGCTATTTTTTTTCCTTATGTACGCTAGTGTTTTGTTTCTGATGGGTTTAAAATGTCATATCGCTGAAATGATGGAACTCACACGTGAAAATATTCGTGCTATGATTTATTACGATTTTCGACGTGGTTTAACGCAACAACAGTGCGTAGATCAATTAACTTCAACTTTTGGTGTTGAAGCTCCATCAAAAACCACTGTGTATCACTGGTTTAGTGAGTTCAATCGTGGACAGAGTAAGCTCACGGACGAAGTTAAGGAAGGTCGCCCGAAATCAGTCGTTGTGCCACAAAACATTGAAGCTGTACGAAAACTAATTATGCAAGACCGTCATGTTACGTATCGCGAGATAGATGATACTCTGGGCATATAAAAATAATAGCATTAATAAAATATTACATGAACATTTCTTCGTAAAAAAAAATTGTTTGCGTTGGATACTGCACAACTTAACTCAGCATCAAAAAGAAGCTCGCGTCGAATGGTGCAAGAATATGTTGAAAAATTAAACGGAGGTGACTCAAAATCTGTTTATAACTTCTACACAGGTACAATCTTGGATCTATGCGTACGATCCCGAAACTAAGCAACAATCTACAGTTTGGGTGTTTCAAAATGAGCCGAACCCTACGAAAGTGACCCGTGCAAAAAGCACTTTAAAGCAAATGGTGGCCTGCTTTTTTGGTATTTATTAATGGTCATGTGGCTACAATACCAGTGGAATCGTAAAACGGTCAATTCGGAGTGGTACACGACTATTTGTTTGCCGGAAGTATTTGAAGAAATACGTAAAAATAACAAGCGACGCAGAATCATTCTACACCACGACAATGCCAGCTGTCACACATCATGCGAAACAAATACATTTTTGGAGGGTCATAAAATAGAATTGATGGGTCATCCACCTTATTATAGCCCAGACTTGGCACCTAATGATTTCTATTTATTCCCAAATGTAAAGAATAAATTACGTGGTCAACGATTTTCGACCTGTGAAGACGCATTCAAACAGCACGTTTCAGAAATACCGCAATCAGAGTGGAAAAAATGCTATTAAAATTGGTTTCAACATATGCAAAAGTATATCGATCATCGCGGAGAATACTTTGAAAACAATAAAACCATATTAAGCCATATACGTTTGTTTAATTTTTCTATTCCGGATACATAAGTAGCAGCCCTCGTATTCAACTTGTGCTGTGGTTCTACTGAAGATTGGCTCTTATCAGTATTTACACCACTTTTTTTTTAACATAAAAAGTCTAATGTTAAACGATGTGGTGATCACAGGATTATCAGTGTGGGAAGTCATTTCCTGAAGGTATATATAAAAATAATTCAAAATCGAATTTATATGAAAATATAGGAAAATACATAAGGGTGTTAGATATGGCTGCATCCTATCACCAAGTTTGTTTAATTTGTATTCGGAATATATCTTCAGGGAGGCTTTTGAAGAACTGGAACTAGGCATCCGTGTCATCGGAAATGCTATCCGGAATATAAGATATGCTGATGATACTGTCCTGTTGGCCACTAACCCTCAAGACCTTCAAATAATGCTTGATAAAATGAATACTTCACTTTTGAACTATGGGTTTAAAATTAAGGCTAGCAAAACTAAAATAATGGTAATCAGTAAAAGTCCAACCACAATAGTTAGTAAAGTAATCAATATAGGTAATAACAACATAGAGAAAGTAGACTCGTATAAATATCTTGGTTGCTAGTTAACTAATACCTGGGAATCAGAGAAAGAGATCAGGACGCGTATACAAATAGCGAAGACCACATTTCAAAAAATGAAAAAGGTTCTAACCAATAGATAAATTAACTTGACCTTCGTTGGAGATTGGCCAAATGCTATATTTCACCGATTTTAATGTATGGATAAGAAAGTTGGACCTTAGCAAAATTTAATAGATAAGTTAAGAGCCTTTGAGATGTGGATCTATCGAAGAATGTTGAAAATCAAATGGACAGATAAGGTAACCAATGAAAGAGTTCTGAAAATTATGGGTATAAAGGAGATGTCCTCTTATTACAAGGAGGTTGGTTTTTGTGATCAGCGTTAACTAACAAACACCAAACTACATTAAATTGAAAGCCGAAAAAATATGAAGTATGAAACAAATAAAAGAAATATTTTTACCACCCCCAATTATTTTTAAATAAATAAAACACGTTTATAAGAAATATTTCATATGGCAACACCTTAATGATGTTTTTATTAATCTGTGACTACCGGTATCTTACTCTATGTCACAGATTAATATATTATTGCTGGTCTGATCATAATCATAAAATCAAAACTATGACATTGACAGCAGGTGTCTGACTTGTCAATTGATTTTTTATTAATATTTTTTTCTGGCTCTAGATAACATACATTAAGTAACATAGCAGTCTTAAGTAACATAGCATTTCTAATTTTGAGATGTTTTTAACTAACAGTATATTTTGTTAGTTAAAAACATCTCAAAATTAGAAATATTCGGTTCATTAAAGCAATTATGTATGTATTTAGATTTTTAAAAGGCTTGTTGATAATTTTTTTTAAGCAATGTGTAATTATTGCATTAAAGATATTTCAATTTTTATTATACTAGAATACGAATTATTAAAAATCGGGGCTCTTGAAAATAACATGACTTACGGCGATTACTTTCTTTTAGAGCCTTCTATCCAAATATATCAAATTTACCCGAGTTAGTTACTATAAACCAATATGGGACATCTCCTTTAGAGTTAATTCAAACTATCAAAAAGAGAAAAACAGCTTACTTTGGACACATTTCTAGAAATGATAAATACAATTTAATAAAACTAATATTAGAGGGTAAAAGAGGAAGGGGTAGAAAAAAAAACATCATGGTCCAAGAACATAAGAGACTGGTTGAAAGTGGAGAGTACAGAAAAACTAATTCGCATGACTGAAGACAAAGGGACTTGTAGACGAATGGTCGCCGACCTCCTGGATGGAGAGGGTACCTGAAGATGAAGAAGAAGATATCCCATTACGCTAATCTCCTTTCTCGAAGATAATAGAGGCCATTGTTCATATCTTTGGTATTAGCAGTTATTTAGTGATTAACAGTACAGTTCCATAAGAGGTCGGTCGGCTAGTGATCTGTTGATATATCTAACACATCGTTGGCACGATCACCAGTACAGGAGAAGCTGCCACCAAGCAGCGATTAGTTTGTATATAGCGCGAGCTTTCGATCGGATATGGCGTGAAATGCTTCTTTTGAAGCGTTATGCGAATGCGAAATTTATGAATTAAGCAAAAGAGTCACTAGTTTATAGCACACAAACATTAAGAGCGTAGTCGACGATAAATTGTAATATTCGCCAAAGATAGTATGCTGTCGCCTACACTATTCCTTGCGTATATCAGTGATATGATGCAAATCAGTGACATTCATTGTTTTGCGAATGACAGTACAGTTGATGGTCACACAAACATTTCTCAGGAAAACACAGTGTAGATCTTAAACAAATCTGTCTTAAACAAAAACTTCTTTAAAGAAAGTCTCAGATTGAGGAACACTTTCGTGCAATTTAATCCCACAGAGCACAACTTTACTTGTTCACCGCAAAAAAATTAACCATTTATCTCTTCTCCTTGTTATGTGAGCACTCACTTAAAAACCTCAACTAGTATTCGAATTCTTAGTATCGATATATAAAGTACTAGCTTTCTGCCCGCGGCTTCGCCCGCGTGGATTTCGGGATTGGGTCTATAGAGAGAGGGTTAAGGGTCATAGCTTTTGCTCACGGCTACATATGCGCCGAAGTCGGTTTATGGCGCGAAAGTTTTATCGCGCTTCCCGTGGGACTATCCGTTTTTCCGAGATAAAAAATACCGCAAAACCTTGCTCAAGAATCATTCTATCTATTGATGAAAACCGCATGAAAATCTGTGCAGTAGTTTTTGAGCGAAGCCTTTATTGCGCATCCCGTGGGATCTGACGATTTTTCCGGGATAAAAGTACCCTATTAATCTATACGTCTGCAAAATTTCAAAGCAATCGGTTGAGTAGTTACGGCGTGAAAGCGGAACAAACAAGCAAACAAACTCACTTTCCTATTTATAATATTATATAGTAAGGATGCACAGATGGCCTAGACAAAAGCCACTTAGCATTAGCGTTCAGTCACTGCGGGAAGAAAAATGTATGGAGATGTCACGTGACTTATCGTTACCTAATGTCATCTACATACATTTTTTTCCTTTCCGCAGTTTCGAACGCTAACGCTAAGTAGCTTTTCTAGGGGGGCAGTTCCGTGAACATTTAGACGGTAAGGCTAATTAAAGCCTCCAAGAAGTTTGGTGTGCTCAATAGATCGAGGCGAAATTTGACACCAGCTCACTGTTTGCAATTTTGTAAGACGCAGCTGCACGGCAGTTCTGCCACATATGGAATATTGTTCTTATCTTTAGGCGGGACCGCCCCAGTCGTCATTCCGCCATCGTTCCACGCGACACACAATAAAATTCGTTTTGTGTAGAATACTTAAACGGCGAATATTGATAGTATTTTTCTATTAGTAAAAAGGCGATTCGTACGATCTATAATTTAGAACCCAGTACCATACTAATTATTAGAATAAGTATGGAATCTAAAAAGTTAATTTTCAATTTTTCTTTCAGGTGTTCTGGGAAATGTTTTTAAAGAAAATTGATGGAACAACTGACATGGACAGTTATGCATCACTAACGCTGTTGGTGATGATCGCAAAAGCTAAGCCTTCTGTGACGCTGGCCAACCTCGAAGTAATTCAAAATCACGGGCTCACAGCAGAGTATAACACGAGAAATCTAAGTGCACAGTTACTGTTGACGCTCGCAAAGAAGAACCAACGGTATCCCGCTGACCATTCTATGTTTACAGCAGTCAACGAGAGCCTTTTGTATACATTCTATAAACTAAACAAGTTTGTTTCATTTGCATCAAATGCCATCGATTTCATTTACGCTGTGTGTGATTCGCCCGAAATTGTATGCACTAAGATGTTGGCTGGGATGTACAAGAAAATAGAGGAGAACTTAGTGAAAGACAAGGACAACGAAGATGAGGCTAGCTTTCCTACAGAGCTGTTGACGCGATTCGTGTTTGTACTAGGTCATATCGCGTTGCAGCATCTGATATATCTTGATATCAACATTTATAGTGAGTTGCGAAGAAGGAATCAGGTAAGCAAGCTTTTTAAATTAGTTATCCTTCATTTTAATAAACCTTGATTGTTCTATATAATTTATGTAAAGCTTCAATTTAATCGTTATAATCCTGTGGAAGGGCATTAATGAAACTTTAAATTTATTTTTATTTGTAAATATAAAATTGAAATAGAATTCCATCCCGAGATACTGCTATATGCCAAAATTTGCTAATTTTGAGAAGTCCACGTTGATAGAGTTTACATATTTTTGGCGAAATGGATCATAAAATTCTTGTAGACTCTGTATTTCTTTTTTGTTGACTTGTCAATTGATAATTGCAGGTGACAAATTTTAGATAAAAAAAAATATAGACATTTTTAATTTTATCTTTATAAAACGATTGTGTTTCATACAGGTGTATGAAACACAATCGTTTTATAAAGATAAAATCTCTCAATCTCAATCAATCACTCTTCCATGGAATTAAATAATATATTTAGACTTTGGTTAGTCTTTGAATTTATTTTCCTTTGATTTCATTGAACTTAGCCAAAATTCTTGACTTCATTGCAACCTTGACTGTAAACCACAACCTTTTAGTCATCATCTCATGTAATAGTAGGTAACGACTCTAACAGTAGGTTGGCCTCAGCCAAAGAAGGTAACAAGGTCACTAGTGGCTCTACCATGAGCTAGCTATCATTTTCAATAGATGTAAAACATACTAGTAAAGTCATATGCAATTACAGAGCTGGATGTCTTAAATCTTTTTGTCGTAGTTTAACAATAATATTCAGATTATTATAGCAAGAACTTTTGTTAACATTGTTATAACCACACTGATGGGTTCAGAAGCCCTTAAACCAACCAGGGAAACTATACCTATGAGGTATTGAATCATTTCTATTTATTTTCTTTTATTGAAATTTTATTATTGTAAAGTTTCTTTAGAAAAGAATACGAGAGCTGCTACTTATGTATTCGGAATAGAAAAATTAAACAAACGTATATGGCTAAATATGGGTTATTGTTTTTCAAAGTATTCTCCGCGATGATCGATACACATTTGCATACGTTGAAACCAATTTTTATTGCATTTTTTCCACTCTGATTGCGGTATCTCTGAAACGTGCTGTTTGAACGCGTCGACGGCATCTTCACGGGTCGAAATTCGTTAACCACGTAATTTATTCTTTACATTTGGGAATAAATAGAAATCATTAGGTGCCAAGTCTGGGCTATACGGTGGATGAGCCATCAATTCTATTTTTTGACCCTCCAAAAATTTATTTGTTTCGCATGATGTGTGACAGCTGGCATTGTCGTGGTGTAGAATGATTCTGCGTCGCTTGTTGTATTTACGTATTTCTTCAAATACTTCCAGCAAACAAATGGCCGTGTACCACTCCGAATTGACCGTTTTACGATTCTCCAGTGGTATTGTAGCCACATGACCATTAATACCAGAAAAGCAGGCCACCATTCGCTTTAAAGTGCTTTTTGCACGAGTCACTTTTGTAGGATTCGGCTCATTTTGAAACATCCAAACTGTAGATTGTTGCTTAGTTTCGGGATCGTACGCATAGATCCAAGATTCATCACCTGTGTAGATGTTATAAACAGATTTTGAGTCACCGCCGTAATTTTTTTTTAACATATTCTTGCACCATTCGACGCGAGCTTCTTTTTGATGCTGAGTTACGTTGTGCGGTATCCAACGCGAACAAATTTTTTTTACGAACAAATGTTCATGTAATATTTTATTAATGCTTGTCATACATATGCCCAGAGTATCCTCTATCTCGCGATACGTAAAATGTCGGTCTTGCATAATTAGTTTTCGTACAGCTTCAATGTTTTGTACCACAACGACTGATTTCGGGCGACCTTCCTTAACTTCGTCCGTGAGCTTACTCCGTCCACGATTGAACTCACTAAACCAGTGATACACAGTGGTTTCTGATGGAGCTTCAATACCAAAAGTTGAAGTTAATTGATCTACGCACTGTTGTTGCGTTAAACCACGTCGAAAATCGTAATAAATCATAGCACGAATATTTTCACGTGTGAGTTCCATCATTTGAGCGATATGACATTTTAAACCCATCAGAAACAAAACACTAGCGTACATAAGGAAAAAGAAAATAGCTCCCAGTATTTCAAAAAAAGAATGAATTTTACCATGGAGGTCATATAGGATTGCGTTTAAAAATGTTGAAATCCCAGATTCCGGATACTTAAGTAGCAGCCCTCGTATTACAAACAGTAACATAATTACAATTGATCTTCACCGGGACTACTGCTTGCTCATAAGATAAGATATATTAGGTTACATGAAATTCGGATTGGTAGGCGAAGGCGGGCACACGCAAGCGCGGTGTTGCCCGTCTAGTGACCCTACCGTGAGGCTGCGTGCGCGTCCGGCTAAGCGCGCACGCCGTGGTGAAGTCTCTCTGTCTGGGGACTGTCCAGGGGTTCTCGGACAGTCCCTCCTTAGGCGGTGGCTCGACCAGCTCTTGGTCAAGCCGGCCCTGGGATACATGGCGGTCGAATCGCGAAAGTGCACTCCTCCATGTGCCCCGTATAGGCCTAGAGAACTCGGGGTGGTTTTAGTGGGTAGGCCGGTCCTCTATGACCGGAGAGCCCCACACACGGCTGCGCCTTGCCAGCGCGGTGTCAAGGTAGCATTTCCCCCCCTCAAAAAAAATGGTTACATGAAATTCATGCCTTATGACAGGTACGCGAGGACCGCAAATTGGAGGAGAAGCGGAAGAAGAAGGCTGGCAGCGCATTTGTAACGCCGGGCCGGCGCGGGCGCGCGGACGAGCTGCGGCGCCAGACGCTCATGAACGCCAGCAACGCCAGCGCCTCGTCGCGCGGCCAGCGCTCCGCCAGCGTCAGCAAGGGCTCGTCTGTGAGTGACGCTGCCTTAACATTGCACGTGTTTTTTTTTTTCTTTATTTTAAAAGGACTTTTATCAAACATGCTTAGAAATTTGAGCATTATTGACAACCTTCTTCGAGAAAAATCGAAATCGCTGTACTGGCCATGTACCTATCCATATCTGTCGTGTTTTAGCGGCCAAATAAATATACATGTAAATTCACATATCTATCGTGTATTTTAAAAATGGAACGATTTGTTGCTCCGAAAAATGGCAATTCAAGGAGGCAACTTGTCAGAGTTTTATTTAAATATCGAACTGGCTTGCAAAAAAAAACCGTTTTATAATGAAAAAAAAAAAACGAATCCTTTGGCGCGTGAAAAAATTTGTTCATTTTTGGTCATTGAGTTTGACTAGGTATACAAGCCTTGGCCACAACTAGGCATTGATGTACACGTTCGTCCGTCAATGCCTCTATTGCTGGCCGCTGCAGTAATTTACTATTTATCCAAATGCATATATCAGTCCTATCGGAACATATACATTATCATACACAATCATATACAATCACAGTTAATCTCAAGGTAGTCGCGGCGGGCACAGTACATTGTATAACATATGGGCCTCTTTGGAAGTTGGCTGGGCCAAAATACTGTGGAACATACCAACATCCATAATATTAATTTTTAATCTGTTAATTAAATCTCTCCTAGCATCTTGATAACGGATACATTCCACCAACAATTGTTATTGCACGTGTTCTTGAGCGATGGTTACCACTTACCAACAGGTCGGTCACTTGCTTGTGTCCCTCTTAACCAGCGGAAAATTTTTGATAATGCTGTCTGGTTGTTGAGTGATACTTTAATTCCAGCATACCAGCACCTCTCGTGTTTGACGCTCCGTCAACATCATCGACGCCCGTTTGTGTGTAATAATGACTCATCATGTTTTCTATGTCTATTACCACAGTATAAATTCGATTCAAATATTTGTTCGGACGAAAATATTTTCTTTAAATGTTAAAGTTCAGAGAAACTGTAATATAATGGATCAATTTTAACGTTATTTATTATATGCTCTGTTGAAGAACAAACAGGCTACCCACCTGTTATATAGTAAGTGGTTTCAGTCGCCTGCAGTACATTTGGTGTCTGAGATTCACAGCAAACCTGCAACTCACACAAAACCTCGTAATGTGCATTGCCAACATGTTATATAAAAGTTTAAAGTGACAGAGATGAACAAGCAAATATGAAAGTGAATTGGGTTTGACTTTGTTCTCGTCGTCGTGTGTGCTAAATGTTATAGACGCTCAACCTAGTTCCTCTCTGAATGATCCTTCTCTGTATTTGTACGTAGATCGCGGCTGATTTGAACCCGACGTCGGTATCGCCAGAGTCGAGATGCTCGACTCTCCTAAACGCGGATAACCGTTTGCATGCGCTTTCGTTTTATTACTATGACCGAAAAATCGTCAGTTTATAAACCATAATCCAAATGTATTCAAACATTTTTTTTAAATAAAATAATGAGATGAAATGTAAATCTGATCAAATTAGACAGAATAAATAAATATAATTTGCTTTTGTCAATAACTTGGCACTATGGCACAAAGCGGTTGTTACAAAACTTCCTTCCTATGGGCTTCCCGAGAAATTATGCGGATGGGTCACCAACTTCTTATCAGACAGAAGCATAAAGGTAGTAGTCGACGGTCAATGCTCTGACTTATTGTCTGTGAATGCTGGTGTTCCTCAAGGCTGTGTGTTGTCGCCTACTTTATTCCTTCTGCATATTAATGATTTGTTGCAAATCAGCGGCATTCATTGTTATGCAGATGATAGCACGGGTGACACATTTTATACCGGCCGAGCCAATATTTCTCGGGAAAACGTCATCGAGAGTCAAAACAAACTTGTGTCTGAAATTGAGACTTCTTTAAAGAAAGTCTCAGATTGGGGTAGACTTAATTTGGTCCAATTTAACCCCACAAAGACTCAAGTCTGCGCGTTCACAGCAAAAAAGCTCCCGTTTGTCGTGTCTCCTCGTTTTGAGAGCACTCTCTTAACCGCCTCAGCCAAAATTGGGATTCTTGGTGTCGACATATCGAGCGTAGTTCAGTTCCGTGGTCACTTACAGGGTAAGGCTAAACTAGCCTCGAAGAAGCAGCAGAATCGAGGCGGTATTTCACACCGGCCCACCGTCTGCAACTTTAAGGCACAGGTCCGGCCTCATATGGAATACTGTTCTCATCTTTGGGCAGGGGCGCCCCAATACCAGCTTCTCCCTCTAGACCGGATTCAACGGAGAGCGATTCGCATCGTCGACCACCAGGAAACTTCAAGTCGGCTTGACCCTTTGGCATTGCGTAGAGATGTAGCTTCTCTCTGCATACTCTATCGCATTTATTACGGAGAATGCTCAGAGGAATTATTTGGACTAATCCCTGCAACTACTTTCCGACATCGTTCCACGCGACAAACCTACCATCCTCACCATCTCAATACTTGGCAGTCCACCACTGTGCGTTTCTCTAGAAACTTTCTGCCTCGTACAGCTAAACTGTGGAATGAATTGTTGCCTGCAGTGTTTCCGAAGCGTTACGATATCCAAACCTTCAAGAAAAGAGCGTACTCCCATTTAAAAGGCCGGCAACGCGCTTGTGACTCCTCTGGTGTAGCGGGCGTTCATGGGCGGCGGTAATTGCTTACCATCGGGTGATCCGTCTGCTCGTTTGCCCCCTATCACATAAAAAAAAACTTACATAATTTTATTTAGTGTTTAATAGTCGAAAATTACAAAATAAAAACAATTCACAATAATTTACAATACTTTTTGAGTGGTAAGTGCAAAAAAATATGCTAAAGTCATAATCGAAAATAAAAGTAATCAACTGTTACTTCTCAATTTTCTAGCGCGATATCTAATTCGAAGCGGTTAAGAAATTCCGAGTACAATCATCAAAGTTCATTTGGAACATTTCCATTGTTTGATTCTACAATGTCCTATTATTCACTATATAACAACACCCAATGACGTCAATATAAGTCAACCGTTTTGTTAGACGAATACCACGATGACGGAGGAAGAGTGCGGTTTGGAAGGCGCGGTGGCAGACGATGCGGACGCGGAGTACGTACGGAATGTGTGCGAGAAGGATATCGTAGGAGAAGGAACTGCGTTGGCGCGGTACACGCCGCTGCTGCGCTGGCTCCTGGCCAACCCAGCGCGATGTCCGCCCGCACTGCAAGCTGCGGCAGCACTTACATTTACCAGGTGAGTACTTACAGATAGTCTATCGAGAGCTTAGGATTGCATTATTTGGCGGTTGAATCGCGAAAGCGCACCCCGGGTAGTTCAAGGTTCAAATGGTTCAAAGGTTCAAATTAGGTGTGAGTAATTTAAGGGTGAGTAACAAAAGCTAATATTGGGAGTAATTCGGAAATTCGCTAGGTGTCGCTAGTCTCTACTATATTGGATAGTAATATTTGTTATTGGTGCTAAGCATTGACAGTTGACGAGGAATGTAGACGCAATAATAGTTATTTATGCAACTGTCGTATAATCAGGGTAATGGTAAAAGGTAATGTACACTCATGTGATACTATTATCACACTCGGCTACGCGTCGTGTGATAAACCCACATTCCTGTTTTAATACCTAATTATAACAGTTGCATACAAGACTTTATCCACAGTCATGATGTGAATCCTCTATGAAAAAATGGTGGGAAATAACACGATACGACGAGAATCCGAAATTACGAATTAGTCTACAATTTATTGTTCTTATTTCAAAATTTTAGCGATCTGGTGGTGAAAATGTCATTGCATGAGAATGTTCTTTTTTTCAAATTCATAAAATCATGCGTTTGGATGATATAATGATCATAATATCATTGAGTGTTTTAATGTTGGAAATAAGCTAATTGTTATAGGTTCTTTTGTAGAGGATTAATAGCATGATAGTAAATAAAACTATAAACTTATTTTGGATATAACACAACTCATACGCCCGCGGGTTGAGATTATTTTCCAAAGTCAAAGTCTTGGTATCTGGCTCCGTTCGCCTGTTCGCTAGAGTCTAAAAAGCTTGAACTAATAAATGCAACATCTGGTGATGAAAAGTTGAAGGACTACATTGATTAAAGCACCTCTTTGTTTTGCTCCGTGTGCAAGGCAGTGTCATATAAATGATTTGTCCTGAAATAATTTGTCAGGTTCATGCTAGTGTCAAGTTCAATGTGCGAAGATGGTCTGCAGCTAATGGTGACGGTTCTAAAGCGGTCGAAGAATGTAGCGCTCAGGACCAACCTCACGATTGCGTTCGCGGACCTCACCTTGCGATTTCCCAACCTTACCCAACCATGGACGCATCACATTTATCATATGTAAGTATAAAAAGTAAAAAAAAAATTACAGTATTCTGACTTATTTCTAGTTATGGTCGTTATTTCAATAACAGATAATATAATTAATTATTTTCCCGTAACGAATAACACATTATTTAACAACGGCTTAAAGAATCGCCTAGTCGCATTGTTGTTGTTGCCACTTGAAACCGTTGTGTAGGCGTAGGCGCTCGCTCTGTTGCCTGACTGCTTATTCTTATAATATTAACCTTTCTCACAAGGAAATAAAGTTCCTATTTGTTTATTTCTTATAGTAATTTTACTAATACCAAATTCACAATTTTGTACCTTTCGCGCGTATGACAATTAGACTTATTTTGATTTCCAGTGTGATTTGATATAACAATTAGGTAAACTGTTGCTGGCTTGCTGGTGCCTAAGCTAGTCAAACAAGCTCAAACAAGTACTAGTTCTTGTTTGAGCGCTGGCCACCATGCGTTATCAAAGGCACCCTCTATATCTAATGACACCATTAATACCAGCTTTTTTGCTGGATTTTTCTCCTAATGTGTCCAACCAAGTTGTAGAGAGCGTCCTCAGTTCCACGCTGTGGCATAAAGTCATACTGACGGGTGCTGAGTGCTGGGTAGATGTGCCATTGCAGTCTGTTTATCATCAATTTTTCGATGAGTTTTTTCAAATACCTTAATAAACACTTATTAAAAACATCGCTATTTCACAGATTGACCGACGAAGAGCTAGAGATCCGCCAGTGTGCTGTTAAAATGTTGTCGTTCCTTGTTCTTCACGAGATGGTGCGCGTTAAGGGGCAGATAGCCGACATGGCGCTGTGCTGCGCCGACCGCGACCCGCGCGTCTCCAACATGACGCGGCTATTCTTCAAGCAGCTCTCGCAAAAAGGCAACGCGCTGTACAACGTGATGCCCGACATCATATCCAGGCTTAGTGACCCCGAACTCAACGTCCCCGAGACTCAGTACAGGGTTATTATGAAGTTAGTATGAATAACTGATTATTTGGTAAAAATAGATAAATGGCACAACATTTGGTTTTGCATCTAAACACTCTTTAAGTAACATAATTATTTAAACTTGCCACAGTTTTTATTTAGCCAAAATCGTGACGAAAAGGAGGCTTGCGCTGTAGATTGAATAAGCTTTGTAAAATTAGTTAAGCGAGTGATCGTTCACGTCAAAACTATGAAGACACTTGTGTACTACCAGGACGAGTCGGTATGCCGGAGGATGTGAAAGAGGCACTCACAGACTGTTGAGGACCTAGTAGACGAGGTCAGGTTGGGTGAAATCTGCCAATGTGCATATCGACAGGGAAACCAACGGAACTGTCCCCTATCTGAAACCCAGGGACTTGTCCAAGTCGCAACTACACATATAACTGAAACCAACCTACCTACTCTATTCAGTTCTAATAACAACATACTAAAATCTCTTGAATACATAGAATATCACTCACATCTCTGACCAGAGAGCCAATTCTCAGTTCATGTGATTTGGTTTCGAATTTGATATTATATCAAGCATCTTTTATCGAACGTAAATGTCATAAAAATCTCCATTCCAGAGCAAATTATCTTCTCGGGTCTATTCAATATAAGATTCGATATCATGTCGATCACGAACGAACGGAGCGCAACCAAACTTGGCTGGCCTGTTAAATATTTATAAGAAAAATTATTGAATGAATAATGACATCGAAAATTTTTGTAATGTTTGGATGCTCATTTTTAGTTACTTTAAAGAATATTAATTAGGAATTGAAGAAAAAATTTGTCGCAAAAATTAATTAATTAATTATTTTTATCTAATAATTAATTATAAGTTTATAATTATTCATTTTAATACACTATTTTTTACAGATTCTCATTACATTGAATATCATTTGTTTTTGAATTAGGTAGTTTCTTTTTTTATTTTAGAAACATATATAAAGCATTTACAAAACACCAGAAACTACTTAAATCATTAACGCAACATCTTTAACATGCAAAAGAAACAGTTTGACAAATTAAAATAATATATTTCATTAGATTATAAATTTACATTAAAGCAATATTAATGTAAAAATTATAAGAGGATACTAAATACTAAATAAAGGAATACAAGAGAGAGAATCTTATTTTAATCTAAGTAAACTAATACGATATTTTTGACAATTAACAATATCACAGACGATATTTTTGTATCGGCTACGGTAGAGCACTCGTTGCATATCGAGTGCTAACACTGGATAAATATCACGTTTGATATCACGAGAATTCCAAATGTCGCGATTAATTGATATCCGCCATGTTTTTTCGATAAATATCGAGTTCGACATTATCAAAGGAGTGAGAATTGGCTCCCTGGTACACCAAACAACCCCCGATTCTATGCAAAGACGTAGGTTCTCTATGCGTATGAGTGTTCTGGGCAATTAGTGGATTGGTACCACCAGCAAACTTTTAGTATTGTACCATTCATCACGAACTCGGATTCCATCCTCTCACAACCTTGAGGGATGGCGTACTGCACTGCACGGTTCACAAGTTTAATTCTAGTACACACATGCAAGTTATGGAGCGATTTTCCCGTTTCATTCGGTAGGAATTACGATATGGGTTCATATAAAAGGATGTAAAATATGACAGAACTTTGTGTGTTAATTTTATCCAGCACTTTTGTTTTTTTTTTTTTTATACTGTATAACAAATAATTTACAGATACATAACATCCCTCATCCAAAAGGATCGCCAGATGGAGGCGTTAGTTGAGAAGCTATGTCAGCGCTTCAAACTATCGACGGAAGAGCGTCAGTGGCGCGACCTTTCGTTTTGCCTGTCGCTGTTTAACTACAACGAGCGGTCTCTTCGCAAGCTCATCGAGAACATAGACTGCTACAAGGACAAACTGCATTGCGCCGGTGTCATGGAGTCATTCAACGCGATTATGAATAACACTAATAAGATGGCGAAGAACGAGATAAAGGTGATGTCTAAAGTATTTTTATCACCTTCACAGCTTGTATGGTGTATAGTAGGATCGAAGCCAGGACATAATTGTACACACAAAATTTATATGGTCCCCAAATTTGTACTAATGTGCGATCGATTTGTAAATATAAAATTGATATTTTCCGATAAGTTTTTAATAAATGCAAATAAAAGTGTTTCAAATTTATAATTCAATGACAAAAACTTACAAAATAATAATTTAACAATAAAAAGATTAAAAATTACATAATCGTAATATTAATAGCAGAATATCAATTTAGCGGCAAGTCATAACATTAGTTGCGCAGCGGTCTATCAACGAAAATGTTATTGTTATAACGCGCTTAAAATAAATATAGTATAATGTATATGTCGCAGCCAACTGGTTAAAATAGCCGTTCAATCAATTAGCTTTTACTGAACAACGTCATTCAATCACACAGCTATATGTCGTCTAGCCGACTTGTTGATTGCAACGTTCAACATTACAGCTAGACGACGCTTAGCCAACTGGTTAAATGGCAAATTAACTAAGGTGACCATTAGTTTAGTACTTAATTTGAGAGAATAGGAAGACTTTTTATAATTTCTTAGAAGGTTTTAGGTATTCTTGAATTAAGTTTAAGACGTGACCAATTGATGAAATAAGTAAAAATGAAAAACAAATTATTAATCATAATATTGCACCAAGCAAAAAATTACAATCTCAAAATTTACGAAGCAAGAATCATTTCATAATCCCGTAATTTTTCCTCGAATATTTGTTTAAATTTTGATTCACTCGTCTCGTAAGTGACCTCATAATTTCTGTATCTTTGATAACACGCGTAACGTATATTTACTACTTACTTTCCGAAAAATATCTTTAAACAATCACAAACCACGGCTAGTTGACGCCATATTGAAAACAAAACGCACCTAGCGCTGCGGTGTGAGCGCCGAACTAAATAAATTCGACGGCGGCTTTTGAATCAGCTATAGTGTTGAAAGTTTTGAGCGACTCAAATATTCAATTAATAAGCTAGACGTATGGTTGAATAGCGTAGTTCAGTTAAAGGGCTAGTTGTTTGATTGAACGGCTATTTTAACCGGTGGGCTGCGACATGTATAATGTGTTGTATAAAGTCGACCTCTGCACTAGGTTACTATTGATAAATTTATATTAAGGTCTGTAATATTTATTTATTATTATTCATATATTTAACTAGCTTTTGCCCGCGACTTCGTCCGCGTGGAATAGTGACTTCCGGCAGATTTTTGGTTTTTCCCACATAGTTCCCGTTCTTGCGGGATTTTCGGAATGGTCGAGTTTCCGCAGAATTTTTAGTATTATTATGTTGATACAACTTAACAAATTATTTCGACCAAATTTGGTACCATAAAAACGGTCATTGTGACTAAACCTTAAAAGATAGACATATGCCGTCGCGGACTTTTTTTTAGATCATGTATAGAGGAATAATTCTTTCATACATATTTTTTGTGTATCTTGAACCGTTTTCGCAGCGCACGCAAAGAAAGCCTTCAAAAATGAATAATTTTCCCCGTTTTTTACACATTTACCGCTCTGTCTTTGCTCCTATTGGTCATAGCGTAATGTTATTTAGCCTATAGCCTTCCTCGATAAATGGACTATCCAACAAAAAAAGAATTATTCAAATCGCACCAGTAGTTTCGGAGATTAGCGCGTTCAAACAAACAAACAAACAAACAAACTCTTCAGCTTTATTATATTAGTATAGATTAATAATCTTAAATTTAAGTTTATTATTATTATGTAGCTTAAATCACGTATCTTTATAAGACACGGTCCTTTATAAGGCTTGCGCGGGGATACAGATCCAACGCGTAGAGGCCATTTAAGCGAAATTTAATGAAAGTGTGCGTGGAGTGTACCAACTGGGTCTAATCTCTATCTGCATCATGAAAAATGCAGCTAAAGACTATACCCAGTTAGATGCACAGAAACTATTGTCATTAGTGGTCAAAACGTTTGTGGCCTATTGCATTTCGATTTAGGTGGTAATGAAAACCGGGCTATGGAAGAGACTCCGGTCACCTGCCTTCTCAAAGCCTCCTAATTGATTTAAATATGGCAGGTGGTGACTCGCCGCTCACTAAATGGGCTCTCCAAAAAAGCAGACCAATATTGGTGCGAAGAGAGCAACATTGGTGTGAACGGCTAAGGGTGTAGAGAGGTGTGTCTGCGACAGCGATCGAGACGCCGTCGGCGTTATGACATTATTACACTTCCACCCTTCGAGCATTTGCTCTTGCGACTCCACTCTGTCCGGCTGGTTAAGGCAAGACAGAGGCGGGTGGCATACGCCCCCCTGAAGCACATCGGTACCCTCGGTGACGCAACTCACCGACAGCTCGCCACAAGCTGCCCTGAGGGAGACTGACTGCACTGATGGGGCATTTATGGCAGTCAAGGGCATTAAATGCCCCACCAGCGAGCGATGGGGTCGTCACTTCCCTACGCCTATTATTATTATTATTATTTTTTTAAATCCCCCGTTTTTCTGTAAATTATGTTTTAAAGTAACTAGATATTCAAGTAAACACATCCCAAAACGTGGTTAAAATGTTTTAATTAAGTATAAAAAATGATAATTTATTTAAATCTTATTGAAAAATGGTAATTTAGTAGTTATAAATTCATGAAGTTCTAGATATATTGTATTACTGACCACCCTGAATGTACATAGTCTGTGACCAATGATGACACTCGTCCGCTGTCAATGTGACTTTGTAAGCATGCCTAAAAAAAAGATTCCATCACCTTGCTAGTATTAAATAATTTAAATTATTAATTACAAAAAAACAGGAGATATTTAAAATCTAATCTTTATCCAGATGATTTACAATAATTTATACTCTTTGTTTGGGGTTTGATTTCAATTAAATCTAAATGTCAACTTAAACTAATGTCAAATGTCAATGAGCGCCAAAAAGAATAACTTAAAATGCAAGGCGAGAGTTGTTGTCACGATTTCTAATTGAACACTAAATAAAAACTATGTATAATTTAAGCATTACGGCAACAGATTGCATTTTATTGCACCGCTATTTGTAGGTCTTGTACACTCTTCTATGGTAAAGTTTCGTCGCTGCACATTACTTAGGCCCACCTTCCATACAAATTTTGACCATCACTTAGTCAATGGACTGAATGTTTAAAATAATGCACATTTTGTATATAACGTAGAGTCTAGTGACGGAATTGGGCGACAAGATAGAAGAGTGTTTCGCGGTGCAAGACGGGGACGGCGGCAACAGCAACGAGGCCAGCGAAGCGGCGGGTGCGGCGGGTGCAGCGAGCGCCGCGGCCGCCACGCCGCGCCGCCGCGCCGCGCCGCGCCGGCGCCGCTCGCCCGCCAGCCCCGACGAGGTGAGCCGCGCCGCCCGGCTTGTTGCGCCACTTACAATATACCTACTCATAATAGGCTAGATAACTACAACCGCCACGCCGCGCCGCCGCGCCGCGCCGCGCCGGCGCCGCTCGCCCGCCAGCCCCGACGAGGTGAGCCGCGCCGCCCGGCTTGCTGCGCCACTTACAATATACCTACTCATAATAGGCTAGATAACTACAACCGCCACGCCGCGCCGCCGCGCCGCGCCGCGCCGGCGCCGCTCGCCCGCCAGCCCCGACGAGGTGAGCCGCGCCGCCCGGCTTGCTACGCCATTTACAATATACCTACTCATAATAGGCTAGATAACTACAACCGCCACGCCGCGCCGCCGCGCCGCGCCGCGCCGGCGCCGCTCGCCCGCCAGCCCCGACGAGGTGAGCCGCGCCGCCCGGCTTGCTACGCCATTTACAATATACCTACTCATAATAGGCTAGATAACTACAACCGCCACGCCGCGCCGCCGCGCCGCGCCGCGCCGGCGCCGCTCGCCCGCCAGCCCCGACGAGGTGAGCCGCGCCGCCCGGCTTGCTACGCTATTTACAATATACCTACTCATAATAGGCTAGATAACTACAATAGGGAATTAATCTCTTTTTTGAAAAGAATCTTAATTTGACCCTTGCGTGTCAGTAAACCATTTACTAAAAATATAAAAATTTTATACACTCGTTAAGTACTATAAAAATTGCATTAAAATTTTATATTTTCAAATTTCGCGCGTAATTAGACGAAGGCGCCGCACGAGTTGTTACTCTGTAGCGATGACGTCAATACGGCATGTAAATAGTAAACAAAGCTCTGTTTGATACTATGTATTATTATATTCATAGATTAAAAATGAGTTATTATCTTTTATATATAAACATCTAATAAAGGAATAATAATAAAAGAGTAATACTGACATCGGTGTTTTAATACTCCGTAACTCGGCAGAACAAAAGTCGGGATTTGCAGCAAAGAATTTTCCGACCATTAATGCATTTATTTTTGGTAAATTCGTACTATCCCCTTTTACAAAACTGCTTTCCATAGTGTGATTCACGTGCGATTTCAATTTAACTTACGTATTTATAACATTCTCTTACATTAAAAAGCAACCTACAAACTTCTTTTTTTATTGTTTTGCGGCTTTATAGGTACGTACTATGATTCATAATGACATTGACACGCATAAGTTTACAGTACCTTATGACGTCACGACATGGCGGCCTATGTTTCGCTCTTGTTTTACGTATAGATTAAAAAAGTGAATATTTTGAAACTAATTTTTATATTATTTTTATTTTATGTACTTTAACATGATGGTTCCGACTATTTAATGCATAAGCTATCATAGTTATATGCTTTTAGATCTTTTCTAATATAGAGGGAAGTACCTTATTGAACGTGGCCGTTTTTATTCTATGTGCGGTCTTAATCCGTACATTGCAAATAAATGCAACTAGGTAAACGTCGCGTCTTCGGTGAGTATCTGCGTCGAATAGGACGGGAGGGATCGACACATTGCCACCACTGCGCATCCGACCTCGACTCGGCCCAGCACACGCTGGCGGAGTGCCCCGCGTGGGCCTCCGAGCGCCGAGTCTTGGTCGCAGAGATCGGGCGAGATCTGTCTCCGCCGGCATTGATTGCGGCAATGCTGGCGGACGAGGGAGGCTGGAGGGCTGTGGCCTCCTTCTGTGAAGCAGTGATGCTCCAGAAGGAGGCCGCCGAACGGGGTCGGGAGATGACTGATCCCGCTCGAAGAAGGCGGCGCCGGGCTCAGGAGCACAGCTGCGGCGCCGCCGCGGGTCGCCGGCGGACGCGCTGAAGTCGCGCCCGCGGATACGGCGACCCGGGAGCATGCATTAATGCATTTTCCTCAGGGGAACAAAAAGCAAAAAAAAGTATACGTCGCGTAAGCGGATTTGGTTACTGCGCCGCCTCGTGCATGATTCATGTTGTGACATACTTATTAATTAAGTCAATATTTGACCGATAGCCAAACCAACCGTGCATCATATACCATATTCCCGAAATCCTACCATTTTACCAAATAGCTAGTTTAATATACATTTTATACAAGTTTGCATAGTTAATAGTGTGTTAGAGTAATTGTTTGGTGCCAGTAAATTACCCGTTTTACACCCTTACACGTGACTTTTAACTTACTACCATTCTTTCTATAAATATACGAAACCCCTTACACTATAATTATCAAATTTGACCAATTTATATCTCGGAAAGTATATCTATATACAGATTTCAGTTATTTTTTTTAATAATATAGTTTTTAGATGTCTATAAAATGTTAAATTATTTTTTACATAATTCTAATGAAACGAATACATTGCTAGCTTCCTCACAATAATTGTAACATTATTTAATATAGAAAGTATATCTATAAATGTATACAAAAACAAAGTTATGGGTAATTTTGTTTATACGCTCATACAAATTAGGCGAGTTTACTGAATTATGAATGACATCACGATTGCACTGCATTTAGTACAGAGCATTTTTGAACAATCCGTGTACAGTCTCAAACTGTGACGTGATGTGCCAACACGGAACAAGATGGAAGAGCTAATGTTTTTTTTTTTATTTTTGCCAATTTATTCTCCACCTTCACATTAATAGTAAAAAAAATGAACAGTCAAATGATATTTTATATCTGTTTTTTCATTTTTTATATTATTTGTTTATAATGTATTGGAAGAGTTATACTAACTAAAGTAAAAAGGAAATTATTTTTTGAATTTGCATCATTTATTTATGTATTTTTGGTCTGAATTATAATTTCTAAAAATATTTATTATTGATAAAACTAAGTAATTATACAGCATTATTTCCAAAATAAAATCAAATTAACATTATGGTGCATTATGTACATAACATAGGCTCATGATTGTACTTTGATTATAAATTAATTTATAATCACAATATTTTCAAGAACAAGAAAATTAACTAACTACTATCATAAAGAATATTCTTGCAGTAGTTAAATAATATGTTGATATTTTAATTTTATTGTATTGTATTTAACTATTTATATAAAGGGAAAACAAAACGAAAAATATTTTCCTGTCAATTAACTACCAAGTAGTGATTAACAAAAATATATATAAATTTTATGTAAGTAACTAAAACACACTTCTTGTAAGTTTAAACAAAAGCAATATTCTTATCTCAAAAACAATATTCTTCTATTAGATTTTCTTTTAGAACCCGGCTTTTTTCAAAAACAGAATTCAAAACACGAATAACTATAACAATAACTGGCACAACAAGTTAACCTCAATTAAACAAAGCGATTCGATTGTCGATTTAGGTACAAAATCACCCCACATATAATAATTGATTGATTTCTATAATTTGACCCAACCCTATAAACATGGCAGATTATGTCAATCTGCTGTAAAACGGAAGTTTATTACTGATTTATTTCAGAAAATTATTCCCAAAAGGAATGTTAAATAAGCAGAAAAGACAAAATACTTAAAATATTATTGTTTAATTTTTGGTAAGAAAATCATTGAGACACAATGTTTCTACAAAAAGTACTGAAATGGGCAATCTCCTTTCAACTTGACGCGTTGCTTACAAACATACTTTGTTTTAGTACTAATGACGTCATACCGAGAAAATCATGGCGGTCGGTGTTTTCGGTCACGTGATAAAACTTCGATTTTAAATTAGAAATATAAAATTAATCTTACGTTTTAATGAAAAAGTGATATATTTTTTGCATTGCTCAGTTCAAAAACTATATAAATAAATATATTTCACATTTTTATGTTATAACATGAAAATAGCGTATTGTACGAAATAACAAACACAATTGTATCTGATCAATTGGAGACATTGCTCTGAAAGATTTAAAAAAATCACTTTTATTCTGGCACTAAATTGTCTCCGATCTTTTGTTTCAGAACGAACCTCCAAATAATGTAGATACCCCACAGTCAGTGAGAAAATCGAGTCGACGAAGAGTCAACAAAGCTGCAATAAAGGATTCAGATGAATCAGGTATATAATTCAATCAGTCTATATATATTCCACTCTTGTAGTCACTATATATCGATCTTGCAGTATTTGCATTCTTTTAACTGTTTTAGATGATGAAGAATTCCAAAAAGAAGATGAGGAAGTATTTAAGAAGCCCTCGGTTCGCAAAACGACTAGAAGAAGAAAGTGACATTTGGGTGATACATATTATAAGATATCAATTAGATTTGTTACATTGTATGTTGTTTCATTTAAACACGCACGCAGAAATTAAGTAAAGGGAGCGCGCGGTAAATCGCGCAACACAAAACAATGTCGACCTATTTAATTTTGTGTTTAAAAAGGAAAAGTGTAATATTGTAAACACATTATGCGAAGACATGACGGCGAAGTTTAAAAATTGCTATTAACTGGGATAAAAATAACATTATTAATAAGTGGATCACTCAAACTGCGCGTTTTAAGATTACATCATAATGTATTTACGTATAATTATAATTAAATATTTTTAAAATCTTGGAAATAATCAAGGAATTACTAACCAAGCCACAAATGCTGTAGGTAATGAGATTGTTTAATAAAATTGATGATTATACTACAAGACGATTCTAAATCATATTATTGTCAATTTCAAACGATTTTTATTTAAATGGTATTTGTATAATTGGAGAAATGAAAAAAGGTTATTGATAAATTTATTTTTAATCTTGTCATTTGACTTTATCATTATACAAAAAGCATTAATGTTCACTTTCAAATATCCTTATTTGTTTCTTATTTACGGTTTGCACAATTTCTTCATGACTAGCATATAGTTTGATAGTAGGAGTAATGTCAACCCAACAAACCCCTACAGCATCATCACCAGCTTGTAGGTTCATGGAGCCCACTATAGTACCGGTCTCATCGTGAAAATTATATGCAACAGTCTCCAACCAAGCATTATCTGTGTTGCGCCAATCATCAACATAGCCCTTGTATACAACTTCACCAGTACTAAAGAATGTATTTAATTTTTCTGTCCATTGTGCAGTTTCTTCTAAAAATATAAAAATTAATTTAGGATTAAGCATTTCACATAAATTTTGACTGCCCCGTACTATAATACATTGCCGCTTTATGAAGATAATTATCACATAGATTGTAACTGCATTATCTGTCAGTTTCCATCAAATTGATAATGATAGCAGCAGAGTTACATAATTAGGGGCTGAACCCATTGGTTTTTATTTGTGGAGTGGGTTTAAACTACATGAAGGAGCTCCCAACTTACATTCAAAATATTTAATATGGAAAATTTTAATTTAGAACAGTACCTTGGATTTTTTTTAAATGTTGAAAGCATTCACATAATAATCAAATTGTCAAGACAAGATATAATAGGCTTTCTTTAATAAATATTAAAATGATTATCTTTCCAAAAGCTTTAATATATATGTAGGTATATAGTAATTTTGATTTCACTGCCTGCTGAGTTACCCAAATGAATTGTGTTAATTATTTTAAAAATATTAATCTAAAAAATCACAGATTTAAACATATTTTGTGTTTGCAAAGTAAATATAAGGTTCTGTTATATACGAAACAATGAAAATTATTTTCCAAATGGCCACTCTTTTTAACAGATCATGTCAGTATAATTTTATGAATCAAAACTACTCTAAATACTGCACATTTGCCGGTGCTAAGCCTTTAAAGAAAATTGAGAATCATTGAATTTGTTCCATCAACCGTGGTAAATGGCATTTACCTACCTAAGGTGCTTTTACTAAATGCACCTTGCTTTCCTAGATCAATATGGAAAACAGATTGCTGCTATTGGTTAAGTGCATATTGTAAGTTATAACACTTTTTTTTTAATTTAAGAGATCTATGCATATTTAATTGTATACCATTATCACTTTATAAATCATATCAGCTAGCAAAGTCATGGAATAATAATTAAAAAAAACAGGCAAATCTATAAAATATTTAACTTGAATGCTTTACCCTCAGTTTTTGCTAATGAATTCAAAGCTTCCTCTCGAAATTCTCTAACAGCTGTAACAGTATCTAATTCTCCAGGGTCTACCATGCCACCTGGTAGGGCCCATTCTCCTGAATCCCCTCTTTTAATTGCCACAAACTGAAGGATGGGTCTGTAAAGATTACACAAAGTATACTGTCTAATTGTTACAGTCCTAATATAGCTATCAAAAGAACTTACTTTTTGTTAGGGTCTAACACCATCTTTCCATCGAGCCTTTTCCATCTCGTAACAACAGGATCTGCAGCATGGTTTGGACCCCACCGTCCCAATACACCACGACCACATATACCAGTACGTCCAATTGGGTTTTGTGGTAATTGGTTTACAATGTTATATGTGCCTATATGACTTGATCTGTTGACTTTACCATCCACCATGTTCCATTTGGGTTTAAAATTTGGACTATCTAAAATGTACTTTTTTATTATTTATATACCAGTTATACTACATTAACTGAGTTATACTCGTACTATTTACCAATATCGGGATCCGCCCAAGGCTTCCCTTGAAGCGACGGGGCATTAAAACAGTTTGGCTTGTAATCATCATATTGTGTCTTCCAACAAACTTTGTCATCGGGCACAAAAAAACGCTCGACAGTAGATCGCGGATATATTCCACCTCTACATTTGTAATGGATTAAATTTTTAGCAAAATTCTGCTTTGACATCACCAGTATGACTAAACTAATCACACATTTAAACATATGTTTATACGAAAAAAGCAACTAATATTATGACGTGCTTAGACTGCAATATTTTTTTGTTATGCCAAATATGTAAGTAGTTGAATTTTCTAATGCTCTCCTACACCGTACAAAATTTTAAGTTACTCTACTATGTTGTAAATAAACAACTATAATCTATAATAACAAACAACTTTGACATTTTATTTGACTGACAATGAATATGACATTACTACAGAACATCAGTCCGATCCGAATGCGAATGACATTGTCGATGATTTTTTTTTTCGGCGGGAACTTGAAAAGGGCGGGCGCCAAAAAAGGAAACTCTCAAAAATAATTTATTTTATTATATTTATTATTATTTAGTGTTTCTTTATAATTTTCTTATATCTATATATTCTTCAGTTTACGTGGTAAGTGTTAGTTTTAATTTCTTTTTCCTGTTTTTACTATGGATCCCGATCCAGACCCTGATCCTCCTGACCCTGTTTCTAATCCCATCCTTTCACTTATAAATGCAAGTGAATACATTTCGCAGGCTGAAGGTAAATCGAAATTCTCCTTGGTAAAACAAACTCCGAAAAAGAAATTGCAAAAATTCCACTAAAGACAAAAGATATTAATCCAATGTTCGCAACATCCAATTAGCTATAGATGCATTAAAATACAGTTCTCCTAGTCTTTCTTCAAATTATACACCTCACAATTCATCATCTGACAATAGTGTTCCCATGGACAGCTCTCATGTTAACATTTTTCGCAATAGATACAATGAGTCTGACAAAGGCCCATACATTGTACATGTTCAACTAATTGAAGCTTCGCCATCTGCTGGTTCCACTTTGCACCCATTAAAGTTCGGCAACTTCCTTTTTAAAAAAATAATTTTAAAAATGTTCTTAGTGACGGAATTAAAAGAGTGGGAAGAAATCGCTTAGCCGTGCATTTTAAATCTCCTTCAGACGCCAATACATTTATCGACAATCACTTGCTATTTGAAAGCAATAATTATAAAGTTAACATTCCCACTTATAATATTTGTAAGTTAGGAATTCTTAAAGGGATCCCTGTGGACTGGACCCATGATGATATAGTTAATAATTTAGTAATTCCATTTGGGTATGGTAAAATCTTAAAAAGTAGGAGAATTTCACGAAGAGTTACCATAGATAATGGTAATTCCTCGTGGATTCCTACACAATCAGTAGTACTCACTTTTGATGGCCAAATTCTTCCTCCCCGTGTTACTGCTTTTTATACCTCTATAGTTGTTGAGCAGTATACTTACCCCACTATTCAATGCTTCAAATGTTGTAGATTTGGACATACTCAGATTCAATGTAGAAGCAAACCTAGATGTTATAAGTGTTCACTAGAACATACTGGTTCTGAGTGTGATAGAATTGCCAATCTTCTATGTATTAACTGTCAGGGTTCACATGAGGCTACAAATAAAACCTGTCCAGAACATGTTAGACAATATAAGATTAAGCAAAAAATGTCTGTCGACTCAATTTCTTATCAAGAAGCTGCTAAAGAGTTTGCCCCGTCAAAACGGTCATTTGCTGAAATTACAAAAAATTCGTTCCCCTCTAATTCTCAGTTACAGTCGTCTTCTATTCCTAATTCCACTTCTCCGGTCATCCAAAGTTATAAAAAAAACTGTTTTTATACAAAAAAAACCTAACAGACATCTTTCTCAAGGCTATGATCAAACTGAACATAATGATTTGATTAATCAGTTTGCTTTGCCCACACCTAAAAATGGATGTGGTTTAACTTCATCTCAAGGTCATGAAGCTGTTACCTCTGACAGCTTGAATGAGTTACTAACATCTCTTGTTAATATTATTTTAAACTCATCACTACCAGAATCCGTTGCCATTACACTTATAAATAACATTACAATGTCAATATACAAAATTATTAAACATGGATCTAATCCTCCAGTGGAACAGTAGAAGTATACAATCTAATAATACTGATTTAATCCATCTTGTAAATACTCATAATCCCTTTATCATTGCTATTTCAGAAACATGGTTGAAACCAAGTATGAATTTTAGAGTCAAAGGTTATACAATTCTTAGAGATGATAGGAATGATGGTTGGGGTGGAGCTGCCCTTCTTATTAAAAAAAACATAACATTTAATTATATTCCTCTTCCTCCATTTAATAATAATCATATTAATGCAGTTGCTGCTAAATTATCAGATTTTTCTGTTCTTTCCTTGTATATATCTTGTAAGGACATTTCAGTTATTACAATTTTAAAAAGTATTATTCAGTCCTTGCCGTCTCCTGTAATTATTCTAGGCGATTTTAATGCTCATCACTCGATTTGGGGAGCACCAAATAATGATGCCTTAGGTATTCAACTCTTAGATATCATTGATGACTTAAATTTATGTGTATTGAACGACGGTTCAGCTACACGAAGGGCTTACCCCGGCCAATCATTAAGTTTTGTAGATATCTCTTTATGTTCATCTTCATTTTCTTCTCTTCTTTATTGGGAGTGTCTTCCTCTATCTTATGGTAGTGACCACTACCCCATAATAATATCTTTGCCATCCAAGAACCAATCGGTTCCTTTACTTCCCCCTTTACTAAAGTATAAGTTAGATAAAAATTGCGATTGGGACACATATAGTTCTGCTGTAGAAAATAAACTTTTAATGATGCCTAAGCTCAATGCAGAAAATATTTTATTTTCATACGATTATTTTATATCGGCTGTTTTGTCTACTGCAGATTCCTTGTTTACCTTAAAAAATGTTGCCATTGGCAAAATCCCGTCCCCTCCGTGGTGGGATCATGAATGCACGCAAGCTATTAAATCGAGAAATAACGCAGAGAAGGAATGCAATGTGCTTTTAAATACTCAGTCGTACCTTAAATATAAAAATATTTCTGCGGCTACCAAACGTCTTCTTAAAAAAAAGAAAAGAGATGGTTGGAAAAAATTTGCGCCTCCTCTTGTCCCCGGATACGCCTTCGTCTGTTGTGTGGAGAAATATAAAAAGGTACAGATGCTCTGCAGATATTAAGAAAATTACGTCTTTTTCTTTGGATTGGGTGACTCCATTTTTGGATAAACTGGCGCCTAATTTTGTTCCAAATGCTGATGAAATGCCATATTTATATACTTCAAATACTAATAGCTCATATTTAAATAGTTTCTTTTCACTTATAGAGTTAAATTATGTTCTGGATCATTTATCAGATTCAGCTCCTGGTATTGATTCCATTCCATATTCATTTATCTGTAAATTATCATCTAAATCTCGATTGTTTTTATTAGATATTCTGAATCTTATTGTTTTTAACGGAAATATCCCTCCTAGTTGGAAAAAGCATATAGTTATTCCTATTCTTAAGCCTTTTAAAGATCCCACCGATTCATCAGCTTATAGACCAATTGCATTGGCATCAGCTGTGTCTAAGATAACAGAACACTTAATTAAAAATAGACTTGAATGGTATTTGGAACATAATAATTTATTAGCAGCATCTCAATTTGGTTTCAGAAAGGGTAAAAGTACCTCTGACAACCTTAGTATTTTTTCTACTGATATTCAACTGGCCTTTTCTAGAGGTGACTCAGTTGTTGCCTCTTTCTTGGATATTTCAGCTGCATATGATAATGTTAACCTTAAAATTCTTAAAGACAAACTAAATCTTCTTAAAGTCCCTCCCACATTTTCTGATTTCATATTTAATTTATTTACTGGCAGATTGATCACATTAAGATTACCGGGTGCTTGTTCACACCCAGAACGCTTTGGAAAGGGGTTCCTCAAGGTTCAGTCTTGAGTCCTCTTCTTTATGATGTTTACACATATGACTTAGAAAAGTCAATTTCTCCTGCATGTTGCATTCTTCAATATGCTGATGATATCTTAGTTTATTCATCTAATTATTCTATTCCAGTTGCTGCATCTAATCTAGAGCATTCTTTGAATAATTTATATTCATGGTTATCCCGACATTGTTTATCTTTATCTGTTACAAAAAGTTATGTAGTAGTCTTTTCTAAAAAAAGATCCCTTCCTAATGTTGGAATCAGTGTTAACAATTCTAGGTTACAGGTACATAACGAATGTCGCTTTTTAGGCAGAATATTCGACAGTAAATGTAGTGGCATTCCTCATACTAATTACATAGTAGATAAATGTGAAAAACATATTAATTTATTAAGATCTTTATCTGGTGTCTGTTGGGGGGCCACCCTTTTACCTTAAGACTTGTATATAATGCTATTATTCGGAGCCTCCTAGATTACGGTTCATTTTCATTAATTCCTGTAAATAAAACGGCTATCAAGAAATTTGATAATGTGCAATCTAAGTGCTTACGTATAATTGTAGGTGCTATGAAAAGTACTCCCATTGTTGCCCTTCAGGCAGAATGTGCCGACCCCCCATTATACTTACGAAGACAGTATCTCGCCGACAGATATTTTTTTAAGTTAATGCAATTTGAGAATCACCCACTTTTTCTAAAATTAGATACTCTCAATAATATATTTTAGGTAATAATTCATTTTGGCGAAATAAAGATATTCCATATCTAATTAAAAGTCTCCGAAAGGTTAAAAAATTGAATTGCAATTTCAGTCGATTCCCTTGTCACCCACTTTTTGCGCAAAAGTTTAGCTCTATTATTTTTTCTCCGTCTGTTATCACTTCAATAGGTATTACAAAAAATTCAAAATCAGCGAATGCTAAATTCATATCGTTTGTTAATCAAAATATTACTAACGCTGAATATTTTTTACAGATGCTTCTAAGATATCCGATCATTCTTTCTTTCCGGCTGATGATTGCTTGTGTAGGCGCTGCTTTTTACAACAGTCCACTGGTTATTTTAAATTATTTAAATATAACAGCCTCACTTCTAACTTTACGGCTGAAGGTTTGGCCATCTTAGAATGCATACGATATATAAATATAAACAATATTTGTGCTTCTTTTATTTTTACCGATTGCTTAAGCTTTTTTACAACTGGTTCAATCGAATCCGTTTAATAAAAACTCTTTTTAATCCTCTCCCACTTATGGTTAAAGATATTTTAAAAGAAAGTTTAGATAAAGGTCTGCAGATTACTTTAGTTTGGATTCCTGGTCATTCGGGAATTCAAGGCAACGAGAATGTTGATAAATTAGCTAGATTGGCGTCTAAGCAAGGTGCTACTTCCTACAAGTTCATTTTTGCTCAGGACATTACAGATTTTTCTCGCGTGTCGTTAGAATATGATTGGAACCAGGAATGGCAATCTTCAAATCTACATGTGGCTCAGTTTTACCGCAAAATCCATCCAACAATCTCCCTTACTCCATGGTTTTCAAAGCTGCGATATTGTAAAAAAGTCTCTTCAGTTATTTCTCGCCTTAGATTTTGGTCACTGTTCATGTCCTTCCCATTTAGCAAAACTTCATATTTTGGATTCATCACTGTGCAAATGCGGCCTTGCAGAAGTAATGTAATTCATATCCTTTTCTCTTGTCCTTTTTTCAACTCCTTACCACTTTATGATATTATGTTATCCTTTAATGCTCCTCTTCCTTATAATTTATCATCTATTCTATCTCTTTCGAATAAATTTTATCGTAAATCTATTATTAAATTTATTTCATTTCACGATATTTGTTTATAATTATGTTATCCGTTTCCTTACATTTTCCCCTATAACGCCCAACGCCCAATCCTTGCCCTAATCCAACAAAACTTCCCATATTCTGTCTAATCTGTGATTCCATTAACACGTGAAAATGGCAGCAGTAATTCTCAGTTTTGAAGAGAAGTAAATTGCCAGTTACAAAAATAAGAAGAAGAAGAAGAAGACATTGTCGATTATAAAAAAAAATATTCGTTGAAAATTAGACGTTGACGTAAATATATTTTAATGAATATATTTTTCGTATCTTGGTCTTCCTTTGTTTCAGGTTCGGATTGCCTATTCGAGCATATTCTTTATTGACTAACTTCTTTTGGTATTTTCGTATTGATTATTGTAAATAGCTGACGTGACGCTGGCAAAATGTTTTTTTTGTTAAAAAACCATTGTCATTAACAAAATTACTTACTTACTTTCGTATTTTGGCCGAGCGTAAGTACATCAAATTCTTGATAAACTAAAGTAAACGTATAGACATCTGTCGCATAGATTTTAAAAATATATTTAGTTTGTAAGAGATGTCATGTGTATGTGTTTGTTTTTAGAAATAAAACTTTTTTTCCGTCTGGAGAGGAGAGGCTAAAACCCTCATGAATACCACCGCAACCAAGTGCCACGTTGATTATGTCGGACTCGAAAGACCGACTAAACTTAGCCGTTGGTCCTAATAACCCTATGGCTTGACGTGATAAAGAAGACCGCACAGTCGGCGCTGCCCTATAAAGAGAGCTCAGACAGCTTCCAATTGATTAGAACCCTCTTAACTTTTCTGCAAATGGGTTATTGATAGTATACGGCCATTTGTAAAATTTAATAAAAAAAATTACAAATCTTCTTTGAATATTTGTATTTCAACCTCAATACCACTTTGCACAATACCTTACAAACATTTTTAGACACGCAGCGTTTTGCAGTTTATATTTTAACGTTAGACATATGTAGATACTGACGAAATATCAGTGTTTTTAGGAATAAGTGCATATTGCTTACAATAAATATTTGTATATAAAGTTTTTTTAAATGTCAAATTTTTCTTTCGTATTACTAAAAGGGGCATTAGAACAGGGATTAAGGGGAATGGAAAAAGGAATGGGTCATTAAATAGGGTTAAGGGGAATGTCAAATTAAAACAACTATCGACATGACATCGTAATGGTCGATTTCCACGATTTGAATTTCATACTTATTTGGAGCTTTACATGCATTTCAGTGTGTCTCGGACTTGGATAGCCAAAAAATATACACGTTTTGTTCAGATATATAATTTATTGGTTTGAAAGAGGTATAAAATACAGTAGCAACGAGACCAATGTTATTTTGCCCGTATCCGTTAATCATATACAATAACATCAAATAATTGTTAGCACCATTTTTTTTACATTTTATTATTTTTTATAAACATACGTGAAACCTTTACCTTAACTGCTACAATTGCATAAAAGAACGAAAAGTACTTCCGTCTTGTGTTTAATCTCAATTATTGTGAAACAATAAACAACAATACATCAGTGTACAGTACTGAATCACACCAACCTACGACTAAAAGAACTCCACTGAGCAATCATTTATATTTCAAGCTCTAAATAATCATGCTGTGAAATAATCCGAAACATAATATACAACAAATTTGGTCCAGCTTCAACAAAGATATTTTTGTTAATGATAAAAAAATCTCCACATCAGTACAGTCTTTGGTTAGGACAGAAAAGGTATGAGAAACATTAACTTAAACTTTACAATAATATCACAAGCATATATTCCTTTACTAAACTCAGTCAAACATTTGAAATTAAACGCGTGGATTAAATATAAAAATTATATTATCTGTGATTACAATTTATTCCCAGAGTGCAGTAATCATTTTTTTGTAGGCTCAATATATAACTTTTACAAAGCTATACAAGGCGCGATGGTAATGTCTGAAAGGAAAGCAAACATCGAAATAGTATACTGGCGAAGATTACAACTATGTTAGACGACAACCAACAGACAAACCGACAAAGGATCACAATGCAACAGTTACTATGCGAATGTCGTACAGTAGTGTACATCGTTAATTTGTCCAACTAATATTTTACAAATACTCTTTTAATACTTTCAAGGCATTTTTTTACTTTTAACGTTTACGTTAATATCCACCTTATGCTAATACAATTAACATCTTAAAATAAACTTCCTGGTTTCAAAGTTACAGAATAATCATTATGTCATCAAAAGGTGTTCTAACACATTTTCAACTTTAATTTGAAACCTGAAAGTGCAGAGGTTATTAAACTATGCAAATATTGAATATTTAAAGGCACGTTAAAAGGCTTATGGCAGCTACATGCCTACGATACGTATAAAGGAACAACTTAACTAATGATCTCCTCTACATTCTTTAACTGTGCGAAATCACCATTCCTAGAAAAGATACTTAACTTCCGTCTCACATATACAGCATATGGTTATATATGTGTATGCGTGTCATAGTATACTTGTAGCTGTTGACATTAGAAAATAATTTTTTTCAGCGCAATATAATAGTAAAGTTTGATTTCATTCGTACAATAACAACCAAATATGCCAGTTATTGAAAACTAAAATACATGCTATTTGATGACAATATATAAATGATATATTCGCCGTATTACATAGCGCTACAAAGTAATTTCCATAGTCAAGGCGTGTTTCGACGTACAAAATAATTTAATAACCACATTACAAACGTTAAGAGTACCAATGTAACTACTTGCGGTACTTCATCAAAACTGCAAAGTGTCATTCACATTAGTTGTTTAACTGCTAGTAACATGTGAGTAGAGAGGAAGAGTGTAGATACTGCAGTTGTTTGACATTATCAGCAAGTGGGCCAAGAACGAACGCCAGCACTAACTGTAGGTTCCCGAAGGAGGAGCTGCATCGCCAGTGTCACCCAGCATTGAATCAGCATTCAGCCTATGAAATACGAATATGTTATTTTTCAATTTCATAAAAAATAAAGCATTTGGACTGCTACTAGCTTCGATCATATATTTCACTAGCTGTGCCAGTGACTTCGTCCGCGTGGAATAGTTATTTTGAGCATCATATTTATTTTTGCAAACAACCACCTCAGCTGTTACCCGATCTTGACAACGCGACATATCCAAATTTGATTACCATAAAAACGATTCTAGTGAGTTAACATTAAAAGATAGACATATACTGTCGCGGACATTTTTTTAGATCATTTTAAGAGGAATAATTCTTTCATACATATTTTTTTGGTAGCTTAGCTTAGCTTCTTAAATAAAATGCAGACAAATAGATAACACAAAATATTATAAAAAGAAATAGATTTGCAAATTTTTACATTGCCACTCACATCGGCGAGAAGAGAATTAAATAAAAAGCTTACCAGCATTGTATGTCAAAAATTGGTAATAAAATTTTTGACATTTGTATCATAGTAACTAAAAAATTGTGTACGGTTTGCAAGCACACCGAGAAGCTTATGGTGTTTGAGGCACATCAGTGAGGATCCACGTGATCGTGACAAAAAGAATGTTGAAAGTTTTGGGAGCGTGCGGCGGATGGAGAACACTGACCCGCTACTTGGAGGAGGGGTAGTAGTAGAGCACGGCGCAGCCGGGCAGCTGCCAGCGCGAGGCGTGCAGCTCGATGAGCTGCAGCAGCGTGCGGCGGATGGAGAACACTGACCCGCTACTTGGAGGAGGGGTAGTAGTAGAGCACGGCGCAGCGGGCAGCTGCCAGCGCGAGGCGTGCAGCTCGATGAGCTGCAGCAGCGTGCGGCGGATGGAGAACACTGACCGCTACTTGGAGGAGGTAGTAGTAGAGCACGGCGCAGCCGGGCAGCTGCCAGCGCGAGGCGTGCAGCTCGATGAGCTGCAGCAGCGTGCGGCGGATGGAGAACACTGACCGCTACTTGGAGGAGGGGTAGTAGTAGAGCACGGCGCAGCCGGCAGCTGCCAGCGCGAGGCGTGCAGCTCGATGAGCTGCAGCAGCGTGCGGCGGATGGAGAACACTGACCCGCTACTTGGAGGAGGGGTAGTAGTAGAGCACGGCGCAGCCGGGCAGCTGCCAGCGCGAGGCGTGCAGCTCGATGAGCTGCAGCAGCGTGCGGCGGATGGAGAACACTGACCCGCTACTTGGAGGAGGGGTAGTAGTAGAGCACGGCGCAGCCGGGCAGCTGCCAGCGCGAGGCGTGCAGCTCGATGAGCTGCAGCAGCGTGCGGCGGATGGAGAACACTGACCCGCTACTTGGAGAGGGGTAGTAGTAGAGCACGGCGCAGCCGGGCAGCTGCCAGCGCGAGGCGTGCAGCTCGATGAGCTGCAGCAGCGTGCGGCGGATGGAGAACACTGACCCGCTACTTGGAGGAGGGGTAGTAGTAGAGCACGCGCAGCCGGCAGCTGCCAGCGCGAGGCGTGCAGCTCGATGAGCTGCAGCAGCGTGCGGCGGATGGAGAACACTGACCCGCTACTTGAGGAGGGGTAGTAGTAGAGCACGGCGCAGCCGGGCAGCTGCCAGCGCGAGGCGTGCAGCTCGATGAGCTGCAGCAGCGTGCGGCGGATGGAGAACACTGACCCGCTACTTGGAGGAGGTAGTAGTAGAGCACGGCGCAGCCGGGCAGCTGCCAGCGCGAGGCGTGCAGCTCGATGAGCTGGCAGCAGCGTGCGGCGGATGGAGAACACTGACCCGCTACTTGGAGGAGGTAGTAGTAGAGCACGGCGCAGCCGGGCAGCTGCCAGCGCGAGGCGTGCAGCTCGATGAGCTGCAGCAGCGTGCGGCGGATGGAGAACACTGACCCGCTACTTGGAGGAGGGGTAGTAGTAGAGCACGGCGCAGCCGGGCAGCTGCCAGCGCGAGGCGTGCAGCTCGATGAGCTGCAGCAGCGTGCGGCGGATGGAGAACACTGACCCGCTACTTGGAGGAGGGGTAGTAGTAGAGCACGGCGCAGCCGGGCAGCTGCCAGCGCGAGGCGTGCAGCTCGATGAGCTGCAGCAGCGTGCGGCGGATGGAGAACACTGACCCGCTACTTGGAGGAGGGGTAGTAGTAGAGCACGGCGCAGCCGGGCAGCTGCCAGCGCGAGGCGTGCAGCTCGATGAGCTGCAGCAGCGTGCGGCGGATGGAGGGCGCGCCGGCCGCGCTGAGGAACGCGTCGCGCACGGCCGACAGCAGCCGCTCCAGGTCGCCGGGCAGCTGCGCCTCCAGGTCGCGCCCGATGTACGTCAGCACGAAGAACAGGTTCTCCGTGTCGCTGGCCGACGGCACCGGCTGCCGGATGCAGTCCTCGCAGCACTTCGCGATCAGCGCCAGCAGCACCTGCGCACGCCGCCAACAAAAACCATAAGCGATAAACAAAACCAAAAGGAGGTCATTAGCAGAGATGCATCAATTCAATAGACAATATTAGTCTAGTGCAGTGTTTTTCAATCTGTGAATTCTGTAGCTTCTGTAGGGGGATCGCCAGTCGAGAGAACTACTTCAGTAAAAAAACAATATAGATGAAAAATATTGATTTATTAATTATTATATTAAGTATGAGAATTTTAACAAAAGGATATACCGGCAGGAACGACATAACACGCACCTGGCCGGGCTGCGCGCTGCCGGCGCGCGGCGGCCGGCGCTGGATGGCGCGCCGCCGCAGCTGGCAGTACATCTCCAGCAGGAACGACAGGAACGCCATCAGCCGCGGCCGCCCGCCGCCCACCACCGCGCCCAACAGCTATAACCGACACATTTGTAAACTATAATACAATAAACCTGCTAAGTTTAACCTGCCACTATGCTTGGCGTTTGTGGATTATGAGAAAGCCTTCGATTCCGTCGAGACATGGGCCGTGCTTCAGTCTCTCCAAAGGTACCGTATAGACTATCGATACATCCAAGTGTTGCAGTCACTGTACAAAAACGCCACAATGTCAGTCCGTCTTCCGGACCAGAATTCGAAACCAATACGCCTCCAGCGAGGTGTCAGACAGGGCGATGTGATTTCGCCGAAACTGTTCACAGCTACGCTGAAGGATGTGTTTAAGCTTTTGGACTGGAGAGGACTGGGCATTAACATCAATGGCGAGAACATGACGCACCTTCGTTTTGCTGATGATATCGTAGTCATGGCCGACACCATGGAAGACTTGGGCATAATGCTCAAAGACCTCAGTAGAGTTTCACAACAAGTGGGTCTTAAAATTAACATGGACAAGACGAAAATCATGTCGAATCACCATGCAGCACAATGGAGAGGGCTATGCTCGGCGTTTCTCTGCGTGATCGAATCAGAAATGATGAAATCCGCAGAAGAACCAGGGTCACCGACATAGCCCGAAGAATTGCGAACCTTAAGTGGCAATGGGCGGGGCACATTGCTCGCAGGACTGACGGCCGTTGGGGCGGAAAGGTCCTGGAGTGGCAGGCATATGCTGGACACCGCAACGTTGGTAGGCCTCCCACAAGGTGGACCGACGATTTGATGAGGATCGCGGGAAGGCGCTGGACGCTTGCAGCGCAGGACCGATCTGCGTGGAGATCCTTGGGGGAGGCTTATGTCCAACAGTGGGCGTCTATTGGCTGAAATGAATGAATGAATACAATAACGGGTTGTCCATTAATCACGTGAGGCTTGAAAGGGGGGGGGAGGGGGTTGATAAATATCACGAAAATATGGGGGAGGAGGAGTGTAGTAAGATATCACTTTTATTTATTTTTTCGTCAAACGTGCGATTTTTAAACAGTGTGTTATATATTGACTTGCCACGATGACGATGACGGTGACGTAAAACATTTTTTTAATATTTTTTTTAACATTGTTTCGGCAAAAGGAATCCACGCATACTGAGCCGAATTTATTCCTATACTTATGTACTATTTATTTAAATAAATATTTTTTGATTCGCTATGATCATGGTCCTTAATTTCAGAATAAAATAAACTTATAGTTTATACCTGTATTTAAAGGTAATATTTTGAAAATTTTAAAATTCTTGTACATAATAAAAGAAAAATTAGGTAAGTAAAATTTTTATTTGTAGGTAAAAATTCTTGGGAGGGGGAGTTAGTCTTAAACCTCACTACGTATCACCAAGGGGGAGGGGGGGGGGGGTTATTAAAAAATGCTAAAAAAGATCACGTGATTAATGGACGGCCCCTAACGACAATGTTGAATTACAAACTAAAACAGTTTTAGTCAGTCTGAACTTAAAGACTAGAAGTAGTCAGGTGAGAGATTAAACTTTAAGTTCTAGGGCGTTAAATACACGGCGGTAGTGGTAATGGGAACATAGTATGGGTAACCTTCTCCCAGGCGTGGTACCACTGGTGGCAGATGTGGAGTAGTGACTATAGAAAGGTTTGATTGAGTGACGTGAGCTGTTCGTGGCCTTGTCTCGGCCGTGGTACTACGAGTACTATTGACAGATGTTGAATAGAGGAAGCTCTGACGGAATCACAATTGAAGTGTTTGAGAGGACAATATCACCTTGTCTCAGACGTGGTTACTACAGCCGACGGATGTGAAGTGGCCATTATAAGAAGGTCTAACGGAGTCACGCGAGTTATCTGTGGGAAGGGTCACCTTGTCCCGGTCGTGGTACCACTGCTGGCACGTGTTGAGCAGCGACTCGAGGAAGGTCTCGGCGGCCTCGCGCTCCACCACGGCGATGCAGCGGCGCGCCGCGGGCAGCGCGTACCGCGGCGACTCCACCGCCCGCGACACTAAGTGCCCCACCGCCTCCATCAACGTGCGAGCCATCACTGCGTTAGGATCTGACAACCGAAATCCCCTGACAGTTGTTACATTACCAGAACTCACTATGTAAACCTCTATCCTATTTCCTTAAAACGATAATGGAACTAGCTTGATACGAAATTCTCACACACATCACTAAAGAACACTCATTAAAATTGTCATGTCAGATAGTGTTAATATGCAGTTCAAGTCATACAACTAATACCAAAAATTACATAATTTTTATAGGAAACAAAATAATATTATTATAGGGAGTGCACTTTCTTGCATCATGGTGTAATTCTAGCATTCAAGTGTAAGAATTAAGTGTAAAATCAGGAGATTACAATGAAGGATTCAAAAGAATTTGCCCGAGCGAAAACTATTGCGCAAATGAATTTACTCTGCATCCGAAATTATTTATATTATTAATATCCGAAATTTATTTATTATTTTCACAAGAAACATTTTAATATCCAACAGTAGTGGGTAATAAATCCTTCAACGGTAACTAATTAACGGTAAATTAACAAAAATCTAATATATAATATAAATACTGTACGAGATGAATTTAAAACCGAAAGACAAATAAGATGGGAACAAGGCGTGACATATATGTATGTATGTAAGGCAAATAAGATCAAAAACCCTACAATATAAGATAATGTTTGAAAATGGTCGCATTTATTGTGTTTAAAATGTTATTACTGCAATGAACTACCTATTTATTAATCGAAGGTTAATTTATGTACTTATTTATTTATCAAGAAAACTTAACAGCATATACATTCAACATACAAGCCAATAAAAACATACAAAGCCCATAAAAAAGTTTGTCACATAAACATTTGTACGTAGTTAATTATTGTTATAAATAAAATACAAATAACTATATAGTTATAACTAAAATAATATATTTTCATATGAAATGATGGCGACGCTTTGCATTTGAAAAAAGTAGTATTTTTGGTGCATAGATCTTTTTGTTCTCTATAATTATTCCTGAATGAATACTATTCGTGCCGCAAATTCAAGATAGCGCACAAAACTACATTGCTCGCACTCATAAAATGCGAGAAAAGTATATAAATGCCCTATCCTATAAAAAAATATATATATGTGATGTGTCGTTATAGTTGGTTGCCGTACCTTCGAGCGCTTTGTCGATGCATTCCTGTATCTCGGGCGGGAAGGTGCCCAAGTCGCCCGCATCGGCGGCCAGGCCCAGCGCGGCCATGCCGCTGGCCAGCGCGTCGGCCGACGTCAACGATTTCGATCGCTTCAGCCCACCTAGGGACACCCCGCTAGGAAAAGACTGTGGCCGAATGCCGCCGCCACGTCCGTTAGATAACGATGACGGTGGGGATTTCTTTTTCTCGCCGCTCTGCTGCGGCTGAAGCTTGAAGTGCACACGCGGGCCCGTCTGGAAACGTACGTACAACTTAAACTAATGATAAAGAAGGAACACTGACCAAACTTGACGGAGATCTAAAATTGCGTTGTTTAAGTCCTAGATAGATGCATAGATAGATATAATCTTTATTTGGTCTACAAATACACACACACAATAAGTAAAAGACAGAACAGACAGACAGCAAAATCACAGTTATAACTTATCAATACCAACAATTAAATACAATATTACAATTATAGCATACAAAAAATTATTAAACACAACATTACTTAAATATAACTTTACAATTTACATGATCTTAATCCTCTATGCCGTATGTTGTGTGTGTATACTGCAGCAACACAAAAAGGTCATAACTCAGCGTCAATATTTCCTCATAAAATATGAGCAAATCGCTAGTTTTCTGTTACAGCCTGAGGGAACTATGTCCGCGATACTAAGCAGCGATTGCTAAATTCCTAATAAAACTAAATGTCCTGTGATTATTATATAGGTCACACTAAAAGTTTCCGGAATTGTCCATATACAGAAACAATATATAAAAAGTGGAATAATATGTACTCGTAGAATTCATTGTTTCATTTGACTATTGATTGTTTTCACTTTGTAGCGTAATTTTAAAAATTGTGCTCTATAAATTAAGGATTCATTTTCGTTACGATTTTAAGTGTAATTTTACAACTAGGCAGAGGCATGTCCGCTTCAATTTGCTTTTGGTGAAGAAGCACCATACACATACAAGACGACTATTTAAAACTGGTTTGCAGAATTCAAACGCATATCATGTCAATCTCCATGATCAAATTCGTGAAGCAGAATGCTAAACAACAAAAACGTTGATAATCTGCGCCCCGTACGGTCGAAACAGACAGACATGTGATCTACCATGGTACCCAGAGATTTTTGGATATTGGCATACTTCAATACAGTCAATCCCTACACAGACATTTAGGTGTGAGAATGCTGTTATCGATAGGTTCTATACACAATTTACTGATGAACGGATCGCATCACTTGGGTTCATGCTTGTTTGCCAGATACAACAATAGAGCTTCAAATTTTATGTGGAATATAGCGACATGTGAAGAAACATTGATTATAGCGCATGAAAAAAAAAGTCTAAAAGCGGATGATTACTTCATTTTTTTAAATAAAACTGGATACGTGCCTGTTATTGCTTTAGAAAATCGACGTACAGTAAATAGTGACTAGTACTCACTATACTCTCGGAAGATCATTTGATTAGGGGAAATTATTGACAAACTCCGTAAAAATAATGGTGATCGCTATATATTACACCACCACTATGTTGCTATATTTAAGTCAGTTAGCGTCAGTAAACCTAATGATTTAAGCCCGAAATTAATATACAACACTATTTTTAACTATCCATGATCGTGATTTCAATCCAACTTTGTGTTCAAGTATGTCACTAACGTATCCACAGATTGCAAATACTATCTGAAGGTGCAAATCGTCCATGAGAGGTCTGATCTCAGATTACGGGCCTGTTGACCTATGTTCGAAATGAGTTGGCGAGATAGGTTATGGATACTAAGACAGTTAATTGAAATGTATCCATTGGAAAATCAAAGCGTTCAAACACCTTGAATTCCCAGCAAATAAGACATAACTTGGTATTTTTGTACGAGTTACAAAAATGTGAATCTAACAAACATGCTTTACTTGTCGACTCTATACACTCGTCAGTTGGAAAGTCTGTTTATTCTCAAACTTCATTTAAGCGTTACATAAAAAGTCACCAATACACCTTGAGCTCCCAGCGATACATACCTGCGCGTGAGCCACTCCGTCTGAGTTGAGAAGCGAATGCGGCATGACAGGCCGGTAGTGCGGCGGCACCTGCGCGTGCAGGACTGCCGAACGGGAGTGCTGAAGCCCCACGCTGGCGTACCCCAGGCCCATAGCCGACCTGGAATTAGTATTATTAATGTAAATGTTTGTTGCTTCAATGTTACGACTGAAGGAATAGAAAATGCACTTTTCATTTGAAAAGTTCGTTGAGATCCGCAGATGTAACCAAAGATGTTAGCAGGGTCATAACGCTCCTAACAACAAATCAATGGAACTTTTAATAAATTGATAAGAGGTCATTTTAAACGATCTAAAAAGATTTTCAAAACCCACGGTTTGAGCATAGTGTACATGAACAGTAATTATGTCATCGAAAATAAATGCTGGAAAACTATTTTATATAAAAAAAAACATTAAACACAACGCTATGTAAAGTGTCTGCGAGACTACAACGTATCAATACCGATTGCTAATTTCTTGCTAATTAGCACATACATAAAAGGCCACACAAAAATTGTAGCTTTGACAATTCTTTAATTATTGATTTGCCAGTCTTGATCTTTGGAAAAAAAACGATCTTAAAGGCAAAGAATACGGAAGCTTTAATTTTCGGTAAAGATATATTTACAACGTGCATACTTTACGAGGTAGAATGTTCTTATCAATATACAAATGAATGTTTATCCGCAAGGTTTTAGGCATACTAACTATGATCCAGAGGTAAACATAATTCTCCGAAAAATTATTTCCTATCATCCCAATGAGAGATTGACCAACTATGATGACCAAGACTGTCTTATGAGATACAATCAACATCGCGAGTGACATTGGTATATTATTCTCGTGAGGTATTAGGATGCATTTCAAAAGTAAATAGACTGAAGAGCTGAGCAGAGAAAAAATCAGTCACATGGTGCAAGAATATTCTATTTTTACTTCCTTGTATTTCGTAATTTCTCTCAGAACAAATCTGGTTTTAGTCAAACAGGTATCATGATTTTAAACATCTTATTGCCACCCACGATCGGGTAATGATATGTCTAAAAGCGCATCTCGTAATTAGCATAACTTATCTCTTTCAAAGTACTGCAAACAATAAAAAACAATGTATATGCATGACATTATCTGCAGATCAAAATTAATAGACATAGCTAGGTGCTATGCTATGCTATATATATTACAGAATTTTGTAAAGTCGATTCTAACATATTTAAATTGTAAGAGATATTACAATAAAAAAGTATATGAGACATAATATTCTTTTGGTTTACCGATATGCGTGCGCAACATTTAAGCCCTACCATAATGAATGCAAAACGCGTATCAGTAGAGGAGTACCCGTTTAGGCACGACTCCAGACACAGAAATGGCGCGACTCCTTGATTAGAATAAGTAATTAGGTCTGACAATGCATATGCTATTTCCATCGACTTCTCTATTGATTAAAGCTTGAATACTGTCATTAAACGAAAACAATAGACCCTTTAAATTGTACGTCAGTTATATAAAAAAAAATGATAGCCAGCGCGGTCTAGTGATTAAGACACCACCGGGTGTAGATCAGGATGGAGCTTCCCTGTCATATGATAAAGAGCGAGTATATGGATAACTCTACTGGATAGATACTTTTAGATATCCTAAGATACAATCGCTACTAAATCAGGTATTATATCAATTCAAACCTAAACTAGTGTGTGTTCCTGACATAATTAAATAGTAATAGTTTTGGTTAATACATCAGTTACAGAAGACAGTTTGAGAATGTGTAGAAATACACCCATTTATTTTGCGCAATATATACTATTAAGATACGGTGGATGTTCATTAAAATGCCTTGATTTTATTAATTGCTTTATTTTATTCCTGTTAACACACATTTCCTGTTACGCAGCGTAGACCAGAGAGAGAGATGAGGCAGCGTTTCGTAGACAAACAAAAATTCTACCATAGATAATACAATACAGTATTTATACTCTAATACCGCCCCTCAATTTTTAGTGTAAAAATAAAAATTGCTTATTACACAATATATGGCAACCCTATTACTTAACATTACAATTTTGCAACTGTCAATAAAAAAAATATGTCATGTGTCACAATTGATATCTTTCAAAGTGAGTCATCTGTCAAAATTTACATTTTTACTAACCTTAAAATTTCACAATACAAAACATTACTCTAAACTGGTTTTACCACAAACTATCACTTTAAACAAAGCATCAACTTTTATTTTAAACCAAAAAGTAACTTATCTTTAAAATAATTAAACTTTGGGCTGCATAATGCCTTTGTAAAACAATCAGCAATGTTCTCACTTGTTTCTACAAAGTTAACACATAATAACTTTTTATTACCACTATATCTTTGATAAAATGAACCTTAATGTCTATGTGTTTTGACCTTTTAGTGTTCTCATAGTTATTTATCATTTTATAGCACTCATATTGTCACAATACATCACAACACTGAACTTTTCACTGTTAAAATCTTCATTTAATCCTTTCACATACAATAATTCAGTTTCTTGAGATAATTTTATTGTGTTTTCATTTCTTGTTATGTCTATTCCCAAATAGTTTGTTATTTCACCAAGATCCTTTGCATTAAATTCCTTTACTAATGCCTTGACAGTATATTCTACACTAACTTTTTGTCCCATCAAAATTATATCGTCCACAAATAATATGAGCCATATATTTATTCCTTTGTATAGACACACATCATAGCTTGATCTCTTTAAGTTAATATTTTCACATAATTTATTGAATTTATCATTCCAGCATCGCGGTGACTCTCTTAAACCATATAATGCTTTTCTTAATTTTAGAACTTTTGTTGTGCCTTTTACTTTGACTCCTTCAGGAATATTTATGTATGTTACTGACTCTAAATTTCCATTTAAGAATGCTGAGGGAATATCTAGTTGTCTAACTTCCCAATCTTGTACTACAGCATGTGACAAACCTAGTCTTATTGTAGACATTTTTGCAACTGGTGCATATATATTGTTATTATTCATTGGATCTATATCTTGCTGAAAACCTCGAGCTACAAGTCTCGCTTTATTGCTTCCATCCTGTTTAGTTCTAAAGATCCACTTAGTGTCAATTGCTTTGTGTCCTTTTGGTAAGTCACTCTCTTCCCAAACTTCTAATTCTTGTAATGAATTTATTTCTTTACTTATGGCTTCTCTCCAAGATTCACTTTTTATTGCTTCACTATAAGTTTTTGGATCATCACTTCCTATTAATGCATATGCCATGAACATTTCATAATCAGTGAACTTCTTTGGTAAGATTTTAGTACGCACACTTTGATGTATATCTTCATTTTTATTACACATTTGCTCTGTTTCTATATCTTCTTGATTATCTTCTATCTCTTTCTGTTCTATATTTTCTTGTAGAATATTGTATTCTCTATTACTAATATTTTCCTGAACATCATACACAAAGTCTTCTTCATTAAAACGAACATCACGAGATATGATTATTTCACCTGTTATTGGATCCCATAAGCGGTATCCATTTCCTGAATATCCCACAAATCTTACAGTTTTCCCTCTTTTATCAAGTTTATTTACTCTTGGTAATATAGTAGTCCATGCTTTACAGCCAAATACACGAAGATTATCATAGGAAACTCTTCCATAAAAATTATGTGCTGGTACATCATAATTCAATGCTTTTGTAGGAGATCTGTTTACTGTGTATGTTGCACATCTTAAAGCTTCACCCCACATATATTTTGGTATGTTTGTTTCTGTTAACATTGTTCTCACTTTATCCATTAATGTTCTATTCATTCTCTCACAGACTGAATTTTGTTGAGGAGTATATGTACAAGTTGTTTCCTGTTTGATACCATGTTGATGATAAAACCGTTTTTATTTTTCATTTAGAAATTCTGTCCCTTGGTCTGATCTTATCCTTGATACTCGGTTTCCATTATTATTCATTCTGTTGATATATTCTATTATATATATTTAGCTTGACTTTTATTCTTTAATAAATATGTTTCTGTAAAATGTGAGTAATCATCAATAATTAGTAAATAATATCTTTCTTCTAATTTAGTACTGGGACTTATTGGGCCTCCTATATCAACATATATCTGTTCTCCTATTCTCTTACTCTTAGAATGCATAACTGGTTTGAATGGCACTCTGGTTGATTTACCTTCCATACATGCATTGCATATTTTTGGTGAGGTTGGTAATCCAAGTAGTTTTAACCCTTGATGATTCAGATGATTTAATCTTTTATGCCACAAAATACCTTTGTCTAATTTCTTCAATATCATTGCTTTTTCATGTTCATTTATATAAAACTTTATGACAAATAATCCTGTGTTATATGAATTTCCGAATAGTGTTGTAGAATTATTACTTATTATTGCTCTGTTATTTTGAAATATTACTTTATATCCTTGTTTATTTATTCTTTTTACAGACAATAAATTATGAGACAATTCTTTAACTATAAGTGCTTCTATACTTAGTATTATGATTTTGCGTTTTTACTTCTAATGTTCCTTTCTTTTTTATGTTTATTACTTGTTTGTTCGCTACTATCACTTTTAATTCTGGTATTTCTATTATATCTATCATGTATTTTTCATATTTACTATTTATCATATTATGTGTAGCACCTGAATCTATAACAAAAGTGATATCATTTTCTTTTTCAGTACTGCATGACTCATGTGATGAATATGCCTCATCTGCAATAAATGAAACTTTCTTCTTTTCTTCAGACTTTTCTTCTTGCATCAGATTTGCTCTTGGTCTTGCACCTCTACTTCTGTTTCCTCTCATATAATTTCCTCTGCCTCTTTGTACTTTACTGTAGCAATCTTTTGCGAAATGACCTTTCTTTGAACATTTATAACATTTATATAGTTGTCATATCAAAATTGAAACTGTATTCTTCTCTATTTTTAGTGCTTGTCTGTTGTGTATTCTTTAGTTTAAGTTCAGCATCTAACAATTTATTTTTCGTGAAGTCCAGTGTCAATTCCATGTTAGTGGACTCTAGAGCTGTTATGATCGGGTCGTATGAGCTTGGTAACGTTAATAATAGGTGACAGACTTTATCTTGATCCGTTACTTTGCTTCCAGTCTCTTCTATTTCCCTTAATATTTTATCGAATTGGCGAAAGTGTTCACTTAGCTCATCTGTTTCTGAACATTTTAAACTTAGAAGTTTCTTTTTTAGATATAATAAACTTATAGCACTTTTACGCTCAAATACATTTTTGAGATTATTTAACATTTGATATGACGTTTTACAGTCTCTTACGTATTCTAGATACTTGTCTGATAAACTCTGTACTATAATGCTGCGGGCTCTCGCGTCCCTATTTCTGAGATCTCTTTTATCGGCGTCACTGGCTTTTTCAATGTCTACATTTTCGCTTACTTCTTTACATTGTTTTTCCTCTAGGATTATACCAATCCTAAATAGCCACGAGCTATAGTTATCGCCTGTGAATTGCGGCAACTGCAAAGTTGAAGAAGCCATAGTCTTACCATGTGACCGTAAACGCACTTTTTAACTTTCTATCAATCTGTGCCAATCTGGCTTAATTCTGAACATCCAATTACTTTCCCGTCCTACTGGGCCCATAACCTATTAAGATACGGTGGATGTTCATTAAAATGCCTTGATTTTATTAATTGCTTTATTTTATTCCTGTTAACACACATTTCCTGTTACGCAGCGTAGACCAGAGAGAGAGATGAGGCAGCGTTTCGTAGACAAACAAAAATTCTACCATAGATAATACAATACAGTATTTATACTCTAATATATACAAATGCAATACACTACGCTTTTCAATAATAGTCCCATTTTATTCCAAGCAGTCCAAACGGTCCGCATTTCAAGAGTTAATTTTATGGTTGACCACACTGTGGTTATATTTTTTCAACTAATAAATAGACATAGAAGTCACTCTTCCTCGCTATTTATTATACCTATCAATTAAGAACTCCAGACAATATAGCGCGAGGTCCGACTCACCAATGGGAGGCACGCACGCATTAAATAACGCAATGACATTATGTGCCGCCGGCGCAGAAATAGGTCCTTACAAACGACATGTCCTGTCTACAAAATTAAATTTTATAATAAAGAGCAACATTGTTGTTTAACTAAATACAATACATCATATATCGTTGAGCACACCTTTAAGACTTATAATAGGTAATATATACTCTGCAAAATGTAAGACTTAAATATGTTTTCGAATGTAATGATTCACACAAAGTAAAAAAAGTTTATCCGGTCTGTTTACAATGATTAGACAGAAATATATATTTTAAATTGATTCGTATGTAACTAATATATAACATTTCATTTAGAAACATATTAATATTACATTTCGATTTCAAAATCAAGATCATTTAACGTTTATCTTCATTGTCTTTAAAAATATGTTGCAATAACAAATGTACACTTTTCATTGAATGATTGTTGTTAATCGGTCGATTTATAAATTAGAATACCTCTCAGCAGAGCAAATGTTTCGACTTATTGGGATGATTCACTCGCGCAAAAAATGAACCGGTGTCAATTTTTCTCATGACCTTGCTTGTTTACAAGAGCGAGTGTAGCCGAATATAAACCTCGGAATATTGCCGTTCTATAAGTATGCCCAAATTTGTACGCTCGTTTGCATGCAAACATCACGTGAGTCAACAACATCAGCCAGACGGCTACACTACAGCGCGAGTGATGGAAATTCATGAAGTCGAATTCAGCGGATGATAGGTAGTTGAACATTGGCCTTGCAACTTTATTGTTGCGGTTCATTAAATATATCAAATACAGGCGGCCCACTGGCCTCAGTTGGATGGATATGACGCGACACGGAGGGTATTGAATATAAAATAAATGTGCAATGATGATGACCGGCGTATATGATACAGTGTATCATGCATGGCGCGTCTCAAGTCTAGTTAGGTAAGACTATTAGCCTATATCCCCGATAATTTAAAACCCGGATTTCGTTAGATATGCCACGTAGAATCATAACACATAAAATAATTAAACACTACATTATTTAAATGACATAAATTGCGGCGATAGTTTGCATAAACAGAACAAAGAACTGCGAATGTTCTACACAGGCGTTGATCAAATTTAAAAGTAGAACATATTTTAAAGGCATACTATACTACTCACATGTCAGAAGTAGAGTATCTGCCACGAACCATTGTCGACACGCACAATCCGATACAGGCTCAAGACTAGATATCACAAAACTCCGCACTGAGCGGTATCACAGATGTCATCTCACAGTTTAATTGTATTGAGATAAAACAACGCCTGATGTGCTCGTCAAATTAATTACTGTTTACTTACTCGCAATAAAAGCATTAAATATATGATTTACCCGCAAATCCTAATGCAAACTTGGCAATGTTGCCGTTCAATTACGTCCATTTCACTAAAGTTTATTTATAGACTTAGTATCAAACAGCATTTAGAAATTCTTTTTATTATACTAGTCGTTTCCTCAATGAGTATTATTGAGATGCACTCAACAATACCGAGCGATTATCACGGTGCAGTATATATTCGTTCGAAATGTCCGCGTTTGTATTTCATACGCGGTCGATGATAGAGTCGAGAAACATGCGCGACTCTCGGCGAGCGGTGCGCGCGCAGACTGTGCGCCCGAGTCTACGTCGTTCTCCTCGTTTTGGTACGAAGGCGTGTTCACGTCACCGCAGCCGAGCACAAAGTGATAACAAAAACTATACATTAATTGACACTATTCCACATCAACGCGCCTCGGGACGCATTTGTTTCATCCAGTTCACGATATTCCGCCATATTTTCTATCTGCTGGACAGCTGCCAACATCGTGAATACATACTTTAGTATTACAACTTTTGACAAAAAACAAACTTAACCTGCCAGGTCAAAATCAGAGGATGGTAGTAAAATTTAAAAAACGCGTCAAATGACTTGTGCTGATGATCTTTGATTTTCGCAGAAGTTTTTCACAGAACCTGCAAAGCTACAGCTCAATACATCATATGCCCTATTGCTGGAAACTGTGTAGCTACCATTTAGGTTATACTGCGTATCATGGATACGTATCATCAGAATTACGTCATTACGTAGTTGTCTCACTGCAATAGTTTCGAGTCGATTTTCTGTTATTTTGTTTTCGATTTTCTTATGCATAACGATTTCTGTTTGTATTAAAACATGCAAGCTTTAGTTAGTTATATGAGAAAACTTCTATAGTATTTCAAGTTTAGTAGTTTGATTTATAAATAATATATACTTATAACATTTTTTTATTAAATGACTATCTCCGGTTAGTTCGACGGATTCAAGGTGTCGTCAGCTCTGTGTTCCCGATGTTTGTAGATATTTAATGATGAATATTTTTAGCAAAATACATATCTGTATATGATCAACATATATCTCTCTGTAACAGAATCTTTACAGTGCTTACTTTGAGCTAGGTTAACTGGTTGAATCTATGAAATATTTAAAAAAATATATATATTTAATACAGTGTTTAAATTGAAGTGTAATTATGTTAGAATTTGCATATTGACGAGTTCAACAGAATAGGTAGTGTGCTTAAAATTATAATATATTTTTGCAAATAAAGGTTGATTTCTTTCTATTGTATATATTCATACAAAGTCAAGGTCTCTAATAGTTTCTCCTCTATTTTCGTTCGTGTGAGCCGAGCGCGCCAGCGATGACGCCCGCATGACGCAGCATGGCACACCAGATTCATTGACATTTTGCATTACATCACGAAATCATACTAAATATCCCATTCAAAATGATCTCTATTGTTTGGCAATCATCACGTAATGTTCGCATTTGTTTCCGTGGGAATAAATACAACAATAATTAATATATCTATATAATTAGATTGAAATTTATCATGTCTATTTCAATGTTTTCTAATGACTTCGATTATTCCATCTAACTTAGTATATGATAAGACCGACGGATAAGGGAATTATAAGTCCACGTTTGAATAACACGATTCATTTTGGAAGAAATATAACAATTCTAATTTCACACTGACGCTGATGATGACAAATCTGTAGTCTTATAAGTAATGTTCTTTAGAATCGACCAAAAATCAAAGACGTGTCGTCTTTGATTTTTGGGAGATTTACACTAGTCGAGCAAACCGTCAATTACAATACTATCCAAATCAAACAATTTGTATACAAACTTTACTACTCGACTTATATAATATCAAAGGATCGCTTAATGCGGAAACACCAGCTCGGATACCTCCTGTTCAGAGATAGCAATTGAGGTTCTGTTCCTCAGTGAGGGTTGGAATATCATTTATCATTATTTCAGCCGAGAAACACCTATTGCAGGACATAGCACCTACAAACTGATCGATCCAGAGTTATTAGCATCTAGATCCTTCCAGCTATTTTCACTAAATTGTTAGTCCATCCTTTAAGAGCCCAACCAAAGCTGAATTTCCAGTCCTATGATCCTAGCACCATTCCGCCCGAACGGTAGTTAGTCCTGCGAGCATGTACATTTCCCATTACCACTTAAGGTTCGCAACTCTTAGAATCGCGAAAGCGCACACTGCCATGTTCCCCGCATGGGCCTAGAGAACTCAGGGGGGGTTTAGTGGGTAGGCCGGTCCTGTCAGACCGGAGAGCCCCACACACGGCTGCACCTAGCCAGCGCGGTGTCATGGTGCAAAAGGTGCATTTTCCTTTCTAAAAAAAAAGAGGGTATGTCGGTGAATCTAGTTATTTGTTCATAATTTCTGATCTGATTTTAACACGCAAAGATACTACTAGCAATGCCCTCTTTATTAAAGAGCAATGGCATGACTTTGAGCCTCTTTATAAAGCGAAACCTAGCCAGTTATCACTAGCAATACGGATAACTTTCATCTAGAGCCAGTACGGTACTACAGGCCGAGAACATGCTGCGTAACTTAAGAATGCTGTCCAGTCGAGTTGGATCCGTTTACTGACATGGTTCTGGAAGTTGTCATTTAGCTATTTATCCTAAGTATCAACTACTTACTACAGCGTAGTTCAGTCTATACTGATCCTTTACAAGCTGGCCCAGTGTGGATTGGATTGCAGACAAAAGTTAGTGTTACATAGAAATTCGATATAATTTTCGTCTTGTCCATATTCATTTTAAGATCTCCGCATTGGGAAACTTTAATGATGAACAACATTACGACTTAAAAATGATCAAAGTAATGCGCTGCCATATAGTACAAAAAGAAAGAAAGAAAGAAGACATTTATTCATACTTAATACAACATACATTAGTTTACAATATAAATTTACTGATGAATACGTTCTCAAATATATATATATGCGGTGTGCTCTTCATGTACCGGTGAATCGAATACTGACTCAGCATATGCTGAGGTAGATACAAAATATGTTATTATATAATAATTATTGAAAATTCTACTGCACTTTACATAATTATATTATATAGGTAAAATTAGGTGTAATTAAAATATAAAAAACATATATAGGCAGCTAATTTATTGATTGAAACGACACAGTTGCTGTGCTAGGTGCTGGTTTATTTAAAAGATTTTTGTAGAGTCAACAGATAAGCCCTAAACTTTCGTTTAAAGCTGCTCTTGCTGAGAAGAAACAAAACAACACTCACCTATTGTGAAGATCAGCGGGCTTGGCCATGGTGAACTCCTTGGCGTGCACGTTGAGCTTGTTGCTGGCGGGTGCCTGCGCCGCTCCAGCCTGGGTGGCGGGCGCTGCGCCGGCGCCGCCGTCTGTGCGCACACCTGCTGGTCAACGCCGCTCGTCAACGGAAGAGAGAGGACAGAGGCATGCGACAGTTGAAGAAATAGGGATAGTCTAAAATCTCAGTGAGTGTGTAGTGTCCGTCTTCGAATGCGCGTAAGTCAACTTGTTTTCATTCCGTCAAAGTTATCAACTTATGGACGCCTCTGAATACTGGACACCTTATGGATATAGACAACTCAAAACAACACCATTTACACATGGACATGACACATGGAGCAAAGGGGTGCTCCTACGGTCAATTGGAAATGAGTGATGTTTGATTAGATCTCGAGCTAATTCAAATTTTATTTAAGTTGATTCTCATTTAGGCTAGACTAATCACTTTCCTATCTTTATAACTCGATGCCAGGCAAAAAGCGGCTTTGTCACAAAAACGCAGTAATAAAGTATGGATACACCTGCACTTATTGTAAGTTAACTGCAACTTAAAATATAAAAAAAAATACTTTATATAAAAAAACGGTCGCAAAGAGATTCCAATAAAACATGTCAGGAATAATATAAATCAAATAAGGTCAAACTCTTCTTCATTACATGAGTACAAGGATTATAACGAGCCTTTTTCAATTTTTATCTTCTGCTTTTACGTGTATTTTGGCAAGAAGTTTTAATCATATTATTATGGTCTACGTAATATATCCATCCATTCCGTCCATTTCCGTAAAGGCCTCTTCGCACACCTGTGAGATGTAGTTAATTGAATGAAAAGTCATACAATATAATAAAAAAAAATCATAAAGGAGTAAAAACATAAATGGTTATTAGTACTATTAATTTATTTTGTAAGTTTATGGTAATGATTAAAGATAATCAATTAAGTTCTTAAAAAATATCATAAGTTATTCCGTATGTTAGTGTTCCTGGGTTGGCAACTTTAAAAATATTACAATAACTTGACGAGAAAGTACCCCAAACAAAATACTTCGATTTGTTGCTCCTAATTACTCTCTTTATAGTATAAATATATATTATAAAATAACAATTTGTGTTTATTTTAAAGAACCACAACTTTTTTAGGTTACGGTATTTTTGCCTACATAGCATCCATAGAAATAACATCATTTTCTACAAATAAATTTTATAAGAAAATAACTATGTTTTTTGTCGTTAATTTTGATTTAGTTTCACTCCCTTCCGGGATGCACTTCCTGCAGAGTTATATTGTATTTATAAGTATCACTACTTACATCTACATAGAGATAAAACAACACATTGATCGAAACTTAAAATATCTCTTTCAATAATATCAGATAATTAGTCATTATTTTTAAATACTAAAGAATAACCAAAACTTAAAACGATGTGATGTTCTTTTATAAAAAAAAACGCAATCCATTATAATACAGTGATTGGTATAACTGAAAATCTTTTACCACAGGAAATAAAGTAACGCTTTTGATAAATATGAATATGAAATGACGAAATAATAATAACCCGAAGCCTGTGAAACTATAGGCTTCTCAGATTCAGCTTCAGGCGGCGGTGGCGTCACCACCACCGGCGGCGACACTACCACTGGCGCCGCTGACACCACAACCGCCACCGGCTGCCCCAAAGACTGTTTCACGATACATCGAGACATTTTTCACAACATAAAATCACGAATTTACTGGCACACTACATGACACGCGTGAAACGTCGCTATTCACTATAAACATACGACTGTCGTCCGATTCCAAAAACTGAATGTGAAGTTTGTTTATTTTTAATTTTGGCGCCACTTTTCGCGGTGACGCTTGCCAGCCAAGCATTTCCGTGCATAGACAATTTGTGTTCTTACGCTATTCGAAAAACATCGATTACTCGCGAAATTTGTTGGTATTTGGAGTTATTGTATTTATTATAATGAGTGATTTGATATTAATATTGATATTGTTGGAAGTTAGAATTTTAGTTTATATTTAATGGTATAGCCCTACTAATATTACAAACGCGAAAGTTTCTAAGTATGGATGTTTGTCACTGTATAGCGCAAAAACTACTTAATGTATTTTAATAAAACTTTACATGAATATTAGTTATATATCAGAATAACATATAGGCTAAAATTTATAAAGGTATATAAACGCCACGCTAATATAAACTACTCTAAATTATTAATCCTGCGTATACGAAGTCGCGGGCACCAGCTAGTAAATAGTAAAGTTTGAATTAAGATAGTTGCACCGCGCCCTCTCTTGCGGAGCGGTTGTTCTCATTCCCAAACACAATGTCAATAGGATCAAATCTTAAAGCTGAGTTTAGTTCTTAATTAAGATTGCCATATAACATTTAGAATGTTTAGTGTGTTAATAGAAGTTTGAAGTTTTTTTTGCGGAGTTGTTTCAAGAAATAGAGGAAGAATAAATTTATTTGTGATGTATTGCAATTTTGATAATTGTTTTTATATATATGTTCCCTCCTAATCACATATATGGCACAGTTGTTAGCTTTTAATGTCAGAAGAGGAAATAGAAATATAGTAGGTAATAGTTAAACTAAAATATCACTAACCTGGTGGCCTATATATCTCGAGTGTAGGTTTTCCCTTAGCATTAGTTAAGATCATACTCCGGCGCTTTCCATTGTTTGGAAACTGTAAATAAAAATTTATTTGTAAACTGAGTGCCTCAATGACCCAACTCATCATTTATTTTCAGAGACATCCTCTCATTTCAGCATGCGTAAGATTTAATTATAGATAATTATGCAGCATCTATATAATGTAGATAATTGATACATTTTTTTACACGCTTTTTATTGACTTACTCTGTCCGTTTGTTTGTTTGTCATGATCAAATCTTGTAATCGATTTTTCGACCACTTCTACTGCTCCAATCGAGCTCAAATTTTTTTTACATGTGTATTCTAGATGACAATACAATATTCAATCATTTTCGAATCATAAAAATACATAATTATGTTGTAATAAATTAAAAACTTTTTAATATGAGAATTGGTTCAATGAAGCAAACAGATAGAATTTGATATAATGCATATGTTTAATTCTAATACTACATTTTCTGAACAATTATGTACATTTCTTTATGTTTGTTATAATAATCACGAGACTAAAAAGTAGTAAATAAAAAAAAAAATTAAAAAAACTTTTTAAAAAAACACGCTTTTTACGCAAAGACTAAAAAACGTTTGAAAAAACTTTTGTTTGTTATAAAGACTAAAAAACATTTGATCTAAAAAGTAGTAAATAAAAAAAAATTAAAAAAACTTTTTAAAAAAACACGCTTTTATTAAAAAGACTAAAAACCGATCTAAAAACTTGAAAATAAAAATAAAGTCACGCTCTTAGAAAATTTGGGTACATATCAAGAAAAATTTCTGATGACAAAAAGAAATGTAACTCAAAAATTTGTCTATAAAATTTAGCAAATTAGTCCAAGAACTCAATGACTATAAAAGCGTGGGGTGTAAATGTTAAGACCATTAAATGAGTAATGTTTAATTTTGAACACCCCACGCTTTTATAGTCATTGAGTTCTTGGACTAATTTGCTAAATTTTATAGACAAATTTTTGAGTTACATTTCTTTTTGTCATCAGAAATTTTTCTTGATATGTACCCAAATTTTCTAAAAGCGTGACTTTATTTTTATTTTCAAGTTTTTAGATCGGTTTTTAGTCTTTTTAATAAAAGCGTGTTTTTTTAAAAAGTTTTTTTTAATTTTTTTTTATTTACTACTTTTTAGATCAAATGTTTTTTAGTCTTTATAACAAACAAAAGTTTTTTCAAACGTTTTTTAGTCTTTGCGTAAAAAGCGTGTTTTTTTAAAAAGTTTTTTTTAATTTTTTTTTTATAAATGAGCTTTCATTAATTCTTCTATTCTTGATTCTCATGGCTCAAAAAACATTTTATTTTGAAAAACTAACAGTTGTGTGATCAGAATAGGTGTCTTAGATAACTTATTGAAAAACAATTTCTGGTCTTTACCAATAGAGACAATTTACAATGTTAAGCACTTATCACGAAAGATCAAAGTTAATAAATAGCGTAACATAAAAAAGTAGCCTTAAAAGAAACAGTATAATTATACGCATGTAAAATATAATTTACCTATAGAAAAACTTATTGTCATATTTGAATTGTCTGAACACATTTTATTTTACTATATTCTGATTTAAGCTATTTAGATAAATATACATTTAACAATATAATACGTAGTCTTGTACCTGGTTATGATGCATGTTATGATGTGACTGCGGGCGAATAAAGCTGCGCTCCCTCATGATGACCCCGGGAGTTGCAAAGTCCTGCATTCTGTAACTGCGCTGTAGCTCGTTACCAACACCCATTTGGGTCTGCATTTTCAATTATCACTAGATTCTTGAAAGGTTGAATTGTCTCTAGTTGCAGCTGATTACCGTTATTGATGGAATTATTAAAATATTGTTTCTTTGGTTAATTACTGCGCTCTGGTCTTTAAATATTTAATTAACTGATATATATATTTTATTTAAATACGTTATTTTATTACTGTATCTTGGATTATTTTTTTTATTGATTTTTATGGTTACAAGTTTCAGTACACTAGATAAATGACTAGTATTATAGTTACTTTACACAATGTCACACTTACTAATATTTATAAATAAATATTTTGAGCTATATACAGCTCTCAGTAGAAAAAATATGATTTAAAAACACAGAATATACTTTAAAAATGCGTGTGAACAAAGCTTCCTATATAGTAAAAATTAATCACAAAGTTTATATTGTGACGTCACGTTAGAGATCACTTCTCCGATTTATATATGCATATATAAACGTATGTACAATGTCAAGTCCCCCTGTCGTGGCCACAGATAGAGGGTGTTTTTTTTCGATTATTTTCGTTAACGATAATGCAATAAGAGCGGTGCAGTGTGGTGCCTGACTATCACCGAGCGACACTTTCAATATATCGATGGCCGAATTATTTGGTGTTTCGGCGTCTATCTAGAATCGTTTTTGTCGAACTCGCTCAAAAGCCAGGATCTGAAACAATAATATCAAAGTTTAATATTAATTATTAATATTAAAATTGAGAATTAATCGCAAAAAATACTATTTTGGAACCCTAGTATATTCTTCAATTCATAAAATATTTGTACCCAATACACAACGGTTTACAAAAGCCACTATCATTACACACAAATTAAAAAGGAAGTAGCCAATTAAAACCACACGTAACGTGTGAGTACGCACGGCCATAACATACAGGTGTGTTGAATTATCACAGTAAAGTTCAACACAAGTCTACAGAGTGATAAATAACGTATAAATTAGTTGGTATTGGTGACTATAGTTAACTCAATTTCATAGTATACGTCCCTACTGGAATACACAAGCCTACCCTAAGTCAGATATTTGGGCCTTTGTCAAATTTACTTCCAGTGTAGATAGATTAACTTCATACACAGACATGAATTTATTGACAGAAGTTTATCTCACGATGTTTTTCTTCACTGTATGAGCTTCAAATGAATATGCCGTTCTATTATATGTATTATAATTAAGGCGACCGAAAATCAATTTCAAAAAATTTCAATCAAAGCTTGTTATTGTTAAGATTCCGGGCTCGATACGAGGTAGACAAAGGACTCTTTACTAGTAGCTATAAAATTTACTAGAGACCACAACAGAGACAAAATGAGAAAATAGTTATACATATAAAATCATATATCAATTGGTTTTTGTTGGGTATGTATGACATCTAAATAGAAAGTCACTATAGTCTACTGTAGCCATTAATCATCAGGTAATCTGCTTGTTTGCCAAGATTGAAAGTTTTCATCTTGTGCATGTTCATTTTAACACCTACTTATTGGAAAACTACTGAGGTCTTCAAGCATTATACCTAGTCTTCCATAGTTTTAGCCAAGGTTTTGATATCATCCGCAAAATTATGCTCTATTATATTCTCACCGTTATACGTTGCTTGAAAACCTCTCTTTTATTACATAATATGGTCATGAAATTGTAATGTGTGTTGATGAATATATAATATATGAATATCCAGTGTACTGTCATGTCATTGCAGAAATATAATATAATGGAGAGGATGTCTCCAGTCCAAAAGCTAAATAACATCCTCCAGGGTGCTTGTGAACAGTATCGTCGATATGATGTCGCTTTGAATCACACCCTACCGATCTTAAGTTACAACCCGGAAAGCGGATTGACATTATTTTGTTTTCATATGGGGATGTATCTATAGTTTATGTACCGCCACTAGAGAGAGGGCTAATCTCAAAAAATTAAGTTTTCTTATAGTTCACAAACTCCAGTGGCAGATTAAACTCTTCAGTTGTTTTATTATTATTAAAGCCTAATCGTTATCAATCTTATTTGAGAGTCAAGTTTTAGCAGTTTTTCCTTCTTGAAGAAGCGTTTAGTTTCTGAAGTATATATATCTGAAAGCTTTAGGGTCTGACATTTGGTATTTCCTTTATCATAAATTTTGCTCACCATCCTGTCGTTGTGTGACTCGTCGTTTGGACGTGCTCTGCACTCGAACTCGTTCACTTTACTCGTATTTTTTCACTGCAACAACAAAATAAACTACTAATCGATAAGAATATTTGTAATAGATACTATAATAAGGAACCCAAGCCGGTATTCATTGCCTCATGAGTAATTGTTAAAACAATAAATAAACTATTGCACGTGCTTTACTTAGAATGAACGTGGTTGAACTACTTATAAGACAAGTATGAACATTTCCAATCACGGTTCATTTCAAGTCACTCATTACTCTCAGCTTTAAAGTCATTGAAACTAAGGCTGAGTATAGTTGGTAGGACAGCCTTCCTACCGGTTACTGAGTCGTCTCGGTGTAGTCTGAATCCAACATAATCCGCTACATTTGACTGCGGGAGTATCCTGGATAGGTTCCCACTCCTTTATTTCTCAACCACTTTTTTTCTACAGTAATAAATCTGCAGATCCTGAGAGGGCGAAGGCATAAATATATACGCCCACTGTTGGATAACAGTAGGAATCTGTCGGCTGATAATTGCTAATGTCAGACCTTATTTGACAAAAATGGAAGATGATCTTATTATACAGTTTAGTAATAAAATCAGTAATAGTTTTTTTATTAATACAGGCGTTAGGTAATTAATTGCAGTTTTGTTTTGGAAGTAGACAAATAATGTCTAATTCGTAAGTCAGTAATGCATCGATGCAACGAATGTCGAAAATTTTTGATTATTTGGTGAAATATTTTATTTCTTTATTCGTCAAATATAGTTCGGTCCTGAATTAGTGCCAATAAAGCATATAGTTGAGACAATTCGAGATAAAAGACGTACTAGATTTATATGGATCTGAACTGAAAGTATTTGTGAGCAAAAAATGTTAAAAAACACAAAAAGTGATTATGAGCAAAAAGAAACGTTTTAATATAATCTAAGCACATTTGAATTATTTCTGACAAAATAAAAGATCAATAATATCTATGAAATTGGAATTATATATAGACTGATGACCAAAAAATAGCTATTCGATATTACGTACAAACTGTGATTCAAACAAAATAAAAGTTTAAAATTACTAATGCTTGTTTGTAGGCGTTCCTATGACATCATCTTTGTCTCGCGTGTGCTCCTGCGCAGCGTGCGCTGCCTTTATTGTAGCGAGAAATACAAAAAAGAACAGTCGTTATGTACATTGAGATACATCGTATTTTCCTTCACATCACTAGTTTGATTAAGGAATCGTCCAGAACGAGTTGAGCATTTGTGTACATATTAAACGTAGTTCTAGGTCACTGGGTTCGGCTGTTGTCTATGGATTCATTATAAATGTTTAAGTCAATAGAATTAATCGATTCTATATGTGACATAGGTATATTATCTATTTATAAAGACTATGCTCCATACACCTTTCTGTATGTTGACAACTGATATTGATGATTCATTACGTGCACTATTAAAATTTTACTTACTTTTTATATATGGCCGTTATTTGAAAGAATCTATTTATAGTGTATAGCCTGGTACACTTTGACCTGTCAAAGTAATGTAATCAAATCTTTAGCATGGGAACGATATTCATGTTTCATAAAAAAAACTATCTATTTAATTAATCCTTGGTATATTGATAGATACCACCTTTATTATCGAGATTTGATGTCCATTTCCACATGGGTATAAAAGTTTTTCCAAATTAATACCGCTAGAAAACAATAGTTGGCCTTACTTTGTTGCTAAGAATATTAGTATTTTCGATTTCGAAAATTAAAACTTGTACAGTTTTAGGTTCTTGAAACGCGGCCAACCATCAACATTCTACAAACGATTTAAAATCCTTTCAGTTTAATAAAAGTTACTAAGCTGCGTCGTATTATTTCGTGTCACTGATCTTTTTCAAATTATTGCATTAAGCCGATATTTTGTAAATACTACCTATAAGTAAAATGCAGACAAAAATATTTTTATACTTTTTACGCCAAAGATTTCTTAAATTATATTATAGTTTTATAATTATTAAACACTCCATAATTTACTCTCAGAGTAAATTAAAATAAATAGAACTTTAACAATAAGTTCTATTATCATTATAAGCTGCTTTAGATAATTTTTCTTTCTAACTTATGCTACTTATTTAAAGATCCTAAAGGCTTAGAAATTAGAACTTCGTATGAAGCTTTCGGAATTGTGAATGCTTTAGTTCAGGTTATCCAAGAGCATTCTGATATGAATTCTAGTTAAAATTTACAAAGTATAGAGTAATATTAATAGTGAGTAAAATTATTTTAAATTCACAGTTTTAACTCTTTACTGCACCGCATAGATGGTATCATAGTAAGAATTAATGATCGAATCGAATAATTAATTTCGGTTCAAAACTAAACGTCGATTATAAATGACTAGCTTTAGAAATCTGTGATAGTTTTTTTATTTAATTTTATTCTTTCGTTACGGTCATGATTTAAGCAAACACTCGATAGGCTGTCTGAAGACAGCGTTATAGTCAGTGAAAGACAGTTACATAGTAAGTTTCCAATTTTCTAAACTGGACTTAACCTACGTTAATTAATACGGCATTATTGAATTTGTTAGGTTATATTTTTTTCCAGTGATAACAGTAGTATACGATCAGCAGGCAGCTCAATACATACTGCAAACTTTAGTTAATCAGGCCGTTAATGGTACAATATAGATACCACATAATAAGTTATGTAGAATAGTATAAATAAGTCTGCAACATCTTGTACTCATTGTCACCACTCTTATGGTACCTTTTTTTTATTCCCCTGAGGAAAATGCATTAAATTGCATACCCCGGCTGTGGCGAGCCGGCGGTTATGTGGGGCTCTCCTCCCCAAAAGGAGGAGGCCTACCCACTAAAAACCCCAGGGATGGCCTTCCTCAGGCATGTAGGGAGCCCCCGGGAACGCAAAGCTACTTCCGGGAATCCCCAGCCTCCGCTCCCCTGCCGATACAGGGGAGCCCTCCTCGGGGGAGGCTACAATACCTCCCCCGACTCTTATGGTACCTGACATTTTCGTAACGAACTCAATAAGTATTATAAATATATATCGTTTATTGTAAACAAACAAAACAAATAATTTGTTTATATATAATAATTTGTTAAATGTCTGTATGTTTATTGCTAATTGTTAAAGTATTTCTGTCTGTCAACTGCCACACTAACCATATAAATACAATTATTGTATTGATAATTACTATGGCAAAAAATACTGTAACAATTAGCAATAAACATAAAGCCATTTAAATTTGGAATTTGTCATTCTCGTACGAATGTTCATTATATTGTCTCAATTTCGCACTAATCGGTTGTCAAATATTATTGTCATTTTAAAATGAAGTGAGATGAAAAGAGAAGAAAATGATTGTGATTATTACAATAAGGAGATATTATAAGATTTCGCGACGACCTATTATTCAGATCTTAGGCCCTAGAGCCAAACTAACCCGATAATAAAATCCCAAATCCGAAGATATCCCAGATGCCTGAATGACATTAGTGTAGCTTTCAGTCACCAAATATAATTTTTAATCTCTGCAGCGTGTACCGGACAAGGTACAATGAAACTGATATGAGCTCATAGTGAGTTTTGGGTCTATCCAGTTTTTCTTATTTATCAGATTGTCTTTTTTGTGCTAGTTGCTAATTTAGTAAGTTGTAATTTTTGTTTTTATTACCTATATTACCTACTCAAAAGTATTTTAGTTACTACATAATTAGCAAAATTGTATCATATCGCGTATGTTAAGTTATGGATAAATATCTTCGATCAGAACGATTTGACGGCGATTCTACCATTTACGGGGAGTTGAATATGGGACCATTGTAAAAGAACTTTTGAAAGTTTTCTTGATTCTCCACTTAAAATATAGGAGGAACGGAACAACATTAAATTACAGTTACTGATAAATCATGCCCCACCTACAGTGTTCAACTACATCAGAGAAGCCAGTACGTATAAACTAGCCTTTTCGCTTCTGAATAAAATGTATTTAAGCCAAAGAGCATAATTTATGCACGCCATATACTTGCAACTGGACAACAATGTTCAGGCGAGAAAATACACTCGAACAGTTATCGAAAGATTGCAATTTTTCACCTGTTCATTATTCATCCCGACCAAGGTGCGAGAGGCTACCCTAACATAGTTTAGTTAGGTTTTATGCATGCTGACCCATTCAACTCGTCGATTTCATATACATCCGATTTTCACAGCTGTACACAGATTGTCTTATGTTGTTTTCCTTCATCTTAAAGACGAATAAATATAGATATAAATAACTCCCAAACTTAATCTTTTCATAAAATAAATGCAACAGATTACTATCACTTTTACCTACCTCATTTTCAGATTTCTAGCTTCAATGGTAAACAGCTTTATTGTAGCTTTCCTAAGCTGTTTGAACAGACCGAGTGAAATTTTGTCGTAGCAGATAATCAAACACAAAACTTGGCGTGCTTCTTGAAGCTTTCACCAAAGATTTATCTATCTCGTACAGACCTACTTGAACCGTGTTAACTACACCTTGCTTCAAAAAATCATTGGTTAATGAGAAACCTATTTCTGTAGTTGTAGGTGTAGAACTTGTGAAATTACTGAATAAATTTATTAGAATGCCATTTGTCGAAGAATAAGAATGTCACTTAATTCAAGCAACAATTAATCGTATCACCTTTGCATAAGACTTAAGATACCAAGGCGGAGTTTTTTATTAAGGCATTTGCATAACGTACAGTAGGCGGTGTTCGCCAAATTAGGAATGGAGTGCATTGTGCATGGAGCCAAGGAAATGTTAATAAGGATAGAGTAAGGTCGTGATTTGTTTATTAACGTTTATACAATGTTTTCATATATTTTATAAGCAAGAATTATTTGAAGCTATCATTTCATTGCAATTTTTTTTTATTAAATTGCTATTGGAATAAGGTTCTTGCGTTACTTGAAATAATATTTCTAAATTTACATCCTCTGTTTGGATCACATCTAATTATTATTAAGTAATCACTAACAAAGCTCATTTAGGGGAGTATTTCAAACAGCATAAATCAGAAAACCATACTATCTTATCATTATAACATAAAAACTGTTAAACTATGTTTCATCTTTATTGTTCACATACCTACCATTTTATGCGTGAGAGAAACAAAACTCTTGCAAAAGCTAGTTACAGATTATTTTTACTGAATAATACAAATAGGTAGTTGTTAACAATCGTTTTATTAATCTTTTATCCCTTTCCTGATTTTAAATGCCAAAAATCTGTATGATTTTAATGTCGCATGGCAGCCCTACATCAAGGCTCGAGGTCACCTACGTTTCCTGTCTTTGAACCATCCCACACAATAACTATGACATTAATAATTTTAGCAGCTGCACTCTATTTGATTGAAATATTAATTATAGTTGTCAGAAATATAGAGTACTATAAAACAATTTACGACTAAAGAGAAAGGACCAGAAAAAGAACATTAATAAAATCATTAATATAATGCACTTAAAACGAACTCTAGCGGCTCGACATTAAGTATCAACAAAAAGAATCTGCATTTTTAAAGCACAGATTTTATACAAATAAGCAACAATAAATATATATAAGAAGAGAATGGTTTAAAATAATATCGAGAGAGAGAGAATAGTGTAATTCTATGATGTTCATCTCGAGTTGTTGTTAATTCAAAATTCTTACACGAACGGCTTAGATATGATAGCCTTAAATTACTTTGCTTTATTCACGTTCGGTTCCAACACTGTCCCTTGCGATACCAAAAACAAATTTAGTCTCACCGCCTCTACTAATGCGATTCCAAACGAAGTCGTGACGAAGATTGTATAATGACAAAAAACATGGTTGACGATGAAGACTTTTTATGTGTTAATATTACGATTTTTTTAATCTATGTGCAAGAAATCACATGTCTAGAAATCAAAAACGTAAATATTATGTGTCTAGGTGTTCAGGTAATGAAGCGTCACTGGAGCACGCCAGCTCAATTTCAGAGGTGATCGACCTCCGTCAATAGCTCGCGTCGTTGATATCTCTCATTACCCAACGTTAGCACCGCATCAGAAACGCGATTACTGTTATTCAACTGCTGTTAACATGGAATTATGATAATTCCATGATGGCAAGAAGAAAATTCAAATGAAAAATTATCAGTTCCAAGTAACAAAACCATTATGCTTCACGCCGCGCCTATGATTCACAGACCACAGTGGATTGTGGATTCACAGCCGAACGATGTATGCATGGAATTTAAATGCGATATAGGAATTGCAAATAGGTGGAGTAGCTACTGCGTTATGTTGTTATTTTATTACATAGATTCGACATTTATAATCAAATATTTTGTTAAATCTAATCAGATGCCATTTAGAGTATTGCTAATAGTAATTAAGATAATTTAATAAAATGATTTATAATATCTATTAAAAGAAACTTTTATTGGACTTGTAAAAGGATTCGCCGATGTATAAAAAAAAAACGTGATTTTTAAACGTTTATTACTCGATTCGAATGAAGGATTACCTAAGATTAACATTTGCCGACAAAATGACGGTATTTAGGCCAACTGAGCAGCCTCACAGAAACACAGGCGAGAAAATCTATTTTTTCATGTTGCTCGACAGCCGAATAAAAGATTCGGCCGCCTGAGCCGCGTTTTGGGCAAATGTTTCAGTAATGCACTCAGTACCCGAGTCTAAGACAAACTATACAATTGCATATTATATCAGGGCTGCGCTGCTTTCTATTCGCGTGTTGACCCGAACAACTAATGATTCAATAGACCGTCGTCGGTTAATTTGAAGTAAGAGTTATTTTGACGCGATAAATTGGCTAGTGTGAAAAGGATTGCTAACCGAACTCGATAGAAGTTTCCGAAATAACCGATCTAAATATAAAAAGACAAAAACGTCTTTTGCGGAAGTAAAGAAATCATCCAGAAGAAGAGTGTGCAGTAGTACTCACCAGAATCGTGCGCTCGCTTGCGTTTCAGCGGTCGTTGGCTAATGTTTTTCACTGAAATTATTTTTGTTCGTGGCCGCTCGTCGCTCGCGCAGATTCCGGTCGTGTGGCGCCCGCCCGGGCGGTGTGCCGACTGGCGCGCACGCTCTACCATCGCACAGTTCCAAGCGCAGCATGCGTCCGCTCCGCTCTATCCTCGCATGTCTGCATTAGACCAACATCTTAGCGTCTGCAATTGGAACCGACATTGAACGGCGCGGGCGCAGCCATTCATCCGTTGAATCAATGTTTGCCCGTTCCACATCTCGGAAATCTTAGCAACCGTGCAATGCTGTAGGCTCTATTACTTTATATTTCCACATTTGACTTCCACTTTATTTTAAATAATTTAAGATTATTTATTAAAAGATGATTCATTGTATGCAATCTGTATGCATGTTTTTTATATAAGTATTTGGAACAAACAATTTTGTGGTCCTGAATAACTGACGTCAGCAGAATTTAAAAACTAAATAATGAAGGACAATTCTTTCCTAACTTGTATCAATATCGTTGTTAATGAGAAGATGTAGGATGCTATCAGACTAGAATCACAATAGTCAGTGTATAATCATCCAAGCGCAAATTGTCGGGCATGGTAATGAAAAGCAAGATTGGTAATGAAAAAGATAAGTTCAGTACCCACATATTATTATCATATCTGCCAATAGCTCCCTTAAGGATTCCTCTTTGTCTTCCGGCTCTATTAATCGTCGCGCCTTTCTGCGATCATCAAATAGTTAGTCAGCTCCTGACCTTATAACCTTACATCCTGCGAGCAATGTTACCTGCAACTTACGTTTCGCGATTGTTGGAGCTAATTCGATAACGTAGAGAAATTCCGAGCATAGCTCTCATCAGTGCCTCCTCTTGGGTGATTTTGATCCTTCTTATAAGAGTTAAATAAGTGGCCAGGTTTCGGTTTCGAATGTTATCACTGGCAACACGCGACTTTTGACTTGAGGTACTTAAATTTTGACGACTTTTGACTTAAATCAACGACTTTTGACTTGAAGTACTGCAACAAATACACCAAGAATATGCCGTATAACTTTTCTAACGCTGGTGCGTTGAAACAGTCAATTAACCTCTTTCTGGAAGTTGGATTGAATATGAAACAGGCTTCGGTGTAACGATGAAGCCAATCAAATTTTTTGAAGAAATTGCAACGGAGCGGATTAAAGGCGTAAATCTGACTAATCTTCAGCAAATACTGACGTTTTTGTGATTCCGAGTATTGAGTACGTTACCCTGTGTTTACTTCTGACACACTTCTGATCTCTACAACATAGTTCATGAGAAACTTGTAGTTTACCCGACAGCACCTTGGAATAGATTTTGATCATGCTGAAAATTGAACCGATTGCTCAACCTATTACTATATTTCAAATACTCACAATGCTGCAGCTTTCAAGGTTGCCAGGGTCCAAAGTTGTTTGGCAATGAGCGTTCGCCGCCCAAGGATTCTTTGCATCCCTGGCACTGGCCCCCACTAACATCCGTCACCGTCGACATGGTCTCCGGTCGGTCGTACCCCAAGTACGGGGTCTAGAAAAATTTTGAAGACTTTTGGGTTTCTTCTACCTTACTGGCCCAGTAAGTAGCAGGTTGCACCAAGCAGGTGACATTAACTTGGGTCCCGTCAGATATAAGGCAGAACTCTTTACACTACTACGTCTATTACGCTCACGTCTAAAGCTAGCATTATGTGGATTATGGACTAATTCCCTTTGATAGTGTAGTTCACAATCAAGATGACATTGAAGCGATGATTACTAGTAAAGCGTATATTTGCCGTTGCTAATTGTGATTGATCAGCATTCTATTTGCCGAAATTCAATAATTTTACTCCTTAAGATTGCTAATCTACCACAATTCTTGACTTCCGCAAAATAAGGCGAGAGGGCGCTGTGAAAGACGTCTGCGGCATCGTACGCATATTTAAAAACCATGTGAAAAACAGAAGAGCAACGCTGACACCTTCAGCAGATAAAATGTATAACAACTGCAATTCGCTAGCTCATTAGTACCCGACACTGTATGGAAATGGCGCGAGCGACATTTTATTGGCCTACTAGATTCGCTAGTGCTTATCAACCTTTTTTTAGCATAATTCTTCGAATCGGATGTCACGATATTAGGAAAAGAAATAACACCAGGTGTGGAGTGTTATGCTAAAATAAACTGGTGTCCAGCCCATGTTATAGTTATATGTTACTACATCCATAAGTTCTAGCTCTTTCCGCAAATTATCTTCTCATAGTATTACCAAAAACTATTTAATTCGCTTCGTGTCAACATAAACAGATAGGCGGGTGCTACTGAATCATGTATAATCACAAACTTAAAACAATACAAGCAAATTGTAAGGCGTCCGTGAGTCACCGGGATCTACAGAGCGTTACCCAACGAACCTATGCATGTTCGCGTGCTGTCAGTTTTCACTAGCCGGATAACGAAACACTCGTTAATTAAATTGGCTTAAACTACAAAATCAATACAATTTATCAGTCCATGACAATTATTTCAACGGTACAGTGAGGTTTTAATGGCTGTTACTAACCACATATAATAATTCTAATACTACTTGCTCCACATTATATTAATCAGTCATCAGACACACTATCGGGCACTATATGCTGCTGATAAAACTCCCAGCTATCATCAAACTACACACTAAAGAATAACATTATACCACCGTACACATGCAGATTTTGTCACACATTGCAAACTTTTGGTCTTTGTCAAACTTCTTACTCTTGTTTGCTACTTGCGTTGCTCTTGTTGCCCGATATTATACGTTAATCTCCAGCGTACACATCTTACTCAAGTTATCCTGGATACGGATTGGAACAATCCTTTGTACCAAATGATGTGCATCTAGGTTAGATATCAGCACCGAAAATAACGAAATAATTGAACATATCCAAATGTCTGCAGACTCCAGGCAGCAGCAAGTCCCATCCCCGGAATTGTGTTGCTTGGTGATTTTAACGCCCACCTTGTTAAATGCCTAAGCTCAAGTCTGAGGATCGATAATTGCAAGGGGATCTGTTCATGAAATCACCCTGGCATATGACTTAATCCAGCTGGTCCCCACGCTTCAAAATCATTTACTCTTAGACCTTCTGCTGACTTATGCAGACGGCTATCTCGTGTCCGTCATCACTTCATTCGACTCCTCAGATCACAAAGCCAGTGCTACTTAGGTGCTTGCTACATTCAACATTTGTAGTCTCAACTTCATGAAAAACAAATTTATTACGCGGTTGAGGTCGTTTGACTGGTAACCTTTTGATGTATCCAAAACATCGTTGAGCACCAGCGATAAGAGATATAGACAGGTTAGTTTGGACATAGCACTTCTTTCGTATGGACTTCCTCAGAAATTATTCGATGAGTCACTATTTTTTTTCAGACAGAAGGTTAGCGGTAAGTGCTCCGACTCAATGTCAGTAAATACTAGTATCCCTCAAGGCAGTATGCAAACGCCTACACTATTCTTTATACATATAGTAATATTACTTTCTTTAACAACAATGCATTTTTCCAGGAACTTTCTACCAAAATACCAAACTGAAATGAATTGTCGGAGAATGATGTTATATTGCCGAACTGATGTGATGTTCAAACCTTCAAAAAAGAGCGTATCTCATTTAACAGGCCTACAATGCATCTCTGCCTCCTTTGGTGTTGCTGGTGTCTTATGGACTTCGGCAATTGCTTATCATCAGGTGAGCTGTTTGCTCCTATAACATACATATATAAATAAACACTTTTAATTGGTATTAGCGATAATACTGTGCCAAGGGTAACAATTTGTTTGCAATACAAGTGGACAAGAGTTTGAAGATAAATCATAAGTATAAAAAAAATAATAAAACAAACATATATTGGGAATGTCTATTCTAAAAAAAATTCACTAAAAATATATCTAAATTAACATCGAAAATAATAACAAAAATCTCATAAAAAATATAATTCACTAATTTCTTTTGTCGTTTGCCAGTAGGTTAAGTTCTAGGAAGGACCGCTTGTACACACAAAAGTTAAATATAATGATGACATGTTCTGTTTACATATAACATCATATGTTGACCTGAGATTTTAATCAAATTAACAATGCATTACACTCACACAGAATAAAAACACAGAACAGTCTACGAAATTATACTGTTCTATATAAATTTCGATTATTGGGTAGAGACCCAGACTTTTAGAATTCCGCGTTTCATTACATCCCAACTAATATTATAAATGCGAAAGTGTGTTTGTTTGTTTGTTTGTTACCTCTTCACGCTTAAACTACTGGACCGATTTCAAAAATTCTTTCACCTTTGGAAAGCTACATTCTCCCCGAGTAACATAGGCTACTTTTTATCCCGGAAAAATCGACAGATCCCACGGGATGCGCAATAAAGGCTTCGCTCAAAAACTACTGCACAGATTTTTATGCGGTTTTCATCAATAGATAGAGTGATTCTTGAGGAGTTTTGCGGCATTTTTTATCTCGGAAAAACGGATAGTCCCACGGGAAGCGCGATAAAATCTTCGCACCATAAACCGACTTCCGCGTATATGTAGCCGTGGGCAAAAGCTATGACCCTTAACCCTCTATACACCCAATCCCGAAATCCACGCGGGCGAAGCCGCGGGCAGAAAGCTAGTTAAATAATAAAATCAAACCCAAAGTGGCAGCAAAACTGCTTTAAGTGGTTTGAACCTCATGAAATTTCGCAACAGATTATGTCACCGTAACTGTATTCCCAAAGCGTACATCATCATATGTAAAGAGTTCGAATTCCATAATGTAGTGATCACATCTTCGCAGGACCTGGATACAGATAACTGACCTAACAAATCATCATAGTCATTGGCTCTAAGGACGGACATATTAGAAAATTATCTCAAAACATTCTAAATTCGGCTCTAGTTATTACGCAACATGTAGATTAGTAATTGCAGGCATAATATTTATTCCAATTTATATAATTTAATTTAAATAATTTATATAACAAATATAATTTTGAACTTTCAATGGATTCTTTGATAAAACACTTTGTGCGACTTTATAAACACAGTTTGTTGCAAAAATTTGTTTGCATCATTTTGCAAATCATATTTAAGAGGATTTCGTAAATATTGCAACAATTGCCCAATTTATTGCATTAGATGACATAAATAATAAATAGGTTTTAATAACATTCACTCAATATCTGAACAATGGTGATAGCATTTTGGGTTGGAAATGGTTTGTACCCCATTATTCATATATATGAAGAAATTTCACAAAATAATATTAAGCTGGCTTTTCACTACTATATATAATGTAATATATTATTACTACGAATAAAATATAATCTCGACGCTGGAAAGATAACGTTACTTACACATGACTTAACAATGAAAAGTTTTAAAATACGGAAAATTATTTGGACGAAATCTAGCGGCCTGAATAGCTAGAAATAGGTTTGTTACAAACAGGCTGAAGTTTACATTATTCTACATAAAAAGCAGATGAAAAATATTATACTTACACATTTTCATAAAACTAATCACTTGATCGGTATTCTTTAGTATCATATGTTCGGTCTTCTTAGGTACCCCTTAGTTTACTTTATATAAGAAGCTAGCGACTGATGCACCAGGCCGCATCAGTCTAATTAGTTGAAATATAGACCATCTGTTCAATTTTTCATGACAGCTCTTAAGTTTGATTTGTTAGTTGAGCTAAATGTATCTTGCCTACCTTGGAAAATGATAATCCCCAAATACTAGCTACCAAGCAATGCTTATATTGTCGGTTTGTACGCGGTCGATTTCGGCGCAAAGCTAAATATATCAGCTAAACCTATCCATAGAATGTTAAAAGATTTCAGCTTGTCCAGTTTCCGCAATTTTTATACTGGAACGCATAACAAGGACGACTCATGTGCGCGTAGAGACAGGAGCCAGGGTGGTGGGTGCTAATGCATCGTAAGTAGCCCCCAAACTAAGCCCATCCATAGAATGTTAAAAGATTTCAGCTTGTCCAGTTTCCGCAAGTTTTATACTGGAACGCATAACAAAGACGACTCGCGTGCGCGTAGAGAGAGGAGCCAGGGTGTTGGGTGCTGATGCATCGTAAGTAGCCCCCAAACTAAACCCATCCATAGAATGTTAAAAGATTTCAGCTTGTCCAGTTTCCGCAAGTTTTATACTGGAACGCATAACAAGGACGACTCGCGTGTGAGTAGAGACAGGAGCCAGGGTGTTGGGTGCTGATGCATCGTAAGTAGCCCCCAAACTAAACCCATCCATAGAATGTTAAAAGATTTCAGCTTGTCCAGTTTCCGCAAGTTTTATACTGGAACGCATAACAAACACGACTCGCGTGCGCGTAGAGAGAGGAGCCAGGGTGTTGGGTGCTGATGCATCGTAAGTAGCCCCCAAACTAAACCCATCCATAAAATGTTAAAAGATTTCAGCTTGTCCAGTTTCCGCAAGTTTTATACTGGAACGCATAACAAAGACCACTCGCGTGCGCGTAGAGAGAGGAGCCAGGGTGTTGGGTGCTGATGCATCGTAAGTAGCCCCCAATCTAAGCCCATCCATAGAATGTTAAAAGATTTCAGCTTGTCCAGTTTCCGCAAGTTTTATACTGGAACGCATAACAAATACCACTCGCGTGCGCGTAGAGAGAGGAGCCAGGGTGTTGGGTGCTGATGCATCGTAAGTAGCCCCCAATCTAAGCCCATCCATAGAATGTTAAAAGATTTTAGCTTGTCCAGTTTCCGCAAGTTTTATACTGGAACGCAGAACAAAGAAGGTGGGCCTGAGTAATGTGCAGCGACAAATATCTCCCGTTTTTTTATCAATACATAGTATAAAACAAAGTCGCTTTCGCTGTATGTCCGTATGTATGCTTAGATCTTTAAAACTACGCAACGGATTTTGACGCGGTTTTTTTTTAATAGATAGAGTGATTCTTAAGGAAGGTTTGTATGTATAATAAATGCATAATATAGTAGAGAAACACTGATAAATTTAAAGGTTTCTAATGTGATGTCGTAAATAAGCACGTTTTTTTGCGCTTATATTGCAAACGCTGGCTGAACCCTACGAGATAGACCAAAATAATGTACTACAGTATTGTACAACTTACAAAAATCCACAAAAAAGTCCGCGATGGTATATGTCTATCTCTTAGGGATAACCCACCATAACCATTTTTTCACTGCACCCGTGCGAAGCCGGGGCGGGTCGCTAGTAATTAATAATTTAATACTAGCAAGTTGATGGAATCTTTTTTTTAAGTTTTTTTTCTTTTTATTAATTTGCGCAAGACATGCTGTCAAAGTCGCATTGACAGCGGATGAGTGTCATCATTAGTCACAGACTATGTAACATTCAGGGTGGTCAGTAACACAACATTTCTAGAACTTCATAAATCTATAATGACTAAATTAATTTTTTTTGTTAACTATATAACCATTTTTCAATAAGATTTAAATAAATTATTATTTTATAGACTTAATTAAAACATTTTAACCACGTTTTGGGATGTGTTTACTTGAATATCTAGGTACTTTCAAACATCATTTACAGAAAAAAGGGGGATTTAAAATAAATATAATAACATAAAATTACCTATTGATTGATATATCTTACGTCTCTGCACATGATTGAGGCCCACTTTTTGTCCATGTCCTTAGTGTGTAAGAGTTTTCCATCCGTTCATATGTATGACTAAATTTAAACTCTAACACTTTCGCATTTAAACATTAATAACACATACATCCAGCTATAGGCATATCTCCCACTAATCAAGCAATTTCACCAAATATATATTTTTTATTTCTTGCATATCCATTCCCACCCCGCAAACCCCCGTTCCCCGAATTGCACAAACTACTCAAATTTAAGAAAAATAGAGTTCAAAATTTTAACGGTTCTGTGTTAATTTAAATGTGTTGACAAAATATACAGACCTAATTCGTCGATAAATTTTGACATATAATGGGACAGTTGAAAAGCGTTTCACTCACTTGACTTGCGAGAGTACATACGGGAAAACTAGCGCATATTAAGTCAACTCGGACCATGGGGCCAGTTCGTTTATAACTCGATATATCCCAGTGTGAAAACCGATAACGGAATACATCTCAGGGTGTAATATATATTAAATCCCATAGCGAAAAGCCAGTTTTCATAAACATATATGTATATTCTGTGATAATGTTTCAATCATTATATATAAAATATCTATTATTTTAAGTCCCAAATCCATAAATTGTAATGTTTTTATATTCAACTGATTCAACACAGGTATGTGAATAGATAAAACATAAATAATAAGCCTTATACTATTACTAGTCCTTGGCACACATATACAAAAGAGCACAGGAGTTTTCTTCATGTTTAAGTTATGTTAAACTTGCTTATTTGTTTTTCCTAACCCCAAATAATAAAAACAAAAGAAACAATTAAAATGCTTTCTATGGAAATAGGAGTATCTGTATTTTATATGCACATCCATATTTAAATTCACATCAGACCTTTACATGTAATTCCTTGTGTTTAAATAGTACATATTATTACAACCGCTCAGCATTTCCTTTTTAAATTTACAGTATAAGTAGATACAATAGCAATAGAACAAATTTAAATAACAGATTTATGTAGTACGGTCAGACGATAAATGAGAATAATAAATATTCATAAAATATACTACTATGAAGATAGATATTACCACACTGCATAAATAGTTGAGTATAAGCCATTTCAACTTAAATAGTATAAGCAATTTGATTGATACTATTACACACAATATTTACAGACAATAGAGCAGTCCTATTTTATGTTAAGTACATAACATAATAATCTTTGCTATACTGAAATGTTAATAAATAATAAATTCTTTTACGTATAATGGTGGTCTTGATTGATCTATAGATTTCATAATTCGATCACATCTGAACGTAACCTTTTCCATTGACCTTTGTGTAAGTTTGAGCCTACTTAAAGTAAAAAGTCGAAAGCCCGCTTCATATTTAATAAATAGCTATACTATATATTTTTTTCTTGAGTAATAATATAAACTTCCTGTAGTCATAGAACTTATTTATACACTGACACTAACACTTATTGAATGTTGTCTGTGTCGATTTAGAACACTTATATCATTAATCCCTTTTCTAGGGATCTACAATAACCTAATAAATATTTTAAAAAAACTTTACAGCAGTTATGTCTGCAAACTGCCTGTACAGTACATTTAGGCTCATCCACTATTACTGGCACTTAATGAAAAATGCCTAAGTCTGGTATTTATTACACCTTCACCTAAAATGTTCGGGGAAACTAAGTGTATGTAAGCATGCACTAACACTGTCTTGAAAATCCCGAACAATTGCAAGATACAACAAATGGACATAGCTGAAACTAAAAAATCTAACAGTTTGTAATATATGCCAACCGTACATACATAATCCTATAAATTCGGACTAAAATAACCATAAAAAGATCGTGATAATTATTAGGCTTATGGCTACTTATTTTACTGTTTTAAATAGTGTATAATAGCCAACACAATGCTCAGAGATTTGAACCAGGAAGGGATGGTCTGTTCCAATACATCTTAACAGGATTTTATATAATAGTATAAAAGGACATCTTTGATAATTGATATTCTCCCACAAACTTCTTTTTGTGTTCCGTAACATCCAAAAAGGGTGCAATACAAATAAGATTGGAACTCAAAACATGAGTTGGCAATTGTACATGTGTCACAAATATCTACATCACAATACGTCTCATCCAAAGAGTTCTCAGAGTAAGCTGCACTCATCACATGCTCAGTTCAGAATAATATCACTGTTTCACTTAGTCACAGTACGGCAACATTACCGTTTATTTATCACACATTAACTTGGTGGCCACACTGTCTCGGTAGCTCATAACACAAACACTTGACTGTTTCACTAGTCGATCTCGATAGTGACAGTGGGGGCCGACAATCATTTGTTGCTTGTAGTCAACCCAAGTGCCGCAGACAGCAACCGAACAACATTCTTCTGCTCCTGAGTCTCATTCTCTGTGGATGTTTATACATGAATAATTATGTTTAAATATGACTTTCTCAATAATTTAAAACTATACCAATTAGCAATATGTTGAGTACGGTTTGAATCGAGTCAGACTTGATTCCTGCTTTGGACTCGCCTACTCGAATACCAATTTATTTTGATTCGAGTACGCCGGACTCGATTCCGGTACTCGAGTCAGGCTTGTACTCGCAAATGAGTTAACCAAACTCGAATACTAGACTCGAGACAGTAGGACTCGTATAAATAGATTCGAGATAGCGAGTAAGAACCGATTATTCCTGAATCGAGTCCGGCGTACTCGAATCAAAATAAATTGGTATTCGAGTCCAAAGCAGGAATCGAGTCTGACTCGATTCAAACCGTACTCGGCACATCGCTAGTTATCACTGTGTATCTATTAAACAATATTTATGGATTTCGTTGCTAACCTAGAAATCAAGATTAAAGAAAGTTTGTCTGATCTCACCATCATTCTCCGTGACATGCTTCTCGAGGTTGAGCTTCTCCTGCGCCACCTGGAATATGCCCTCCTCGATAGTGCCCACGCTCAACAACCGATAAATAGTTACTGGCCGCGTCTGGCCCAGCCGGTGACATCTGAAAATGGGAAACGTTGCACATACATACGATCAGTGATGGCAATAACGACTGTTTTGTAATAATGAATAACACTGTTATGTTATTTTGCTATAACTGTCATTGTAAACTATTGTCTGTTATATTGCTGTTTTAACAAATGTTGTTGAGTACGATTGTTATTGTTATTATAGCTAGCTTAGTTATTCTTAACAATGATATGGCTTAGGTCTGTCAGAATATTAGGCAGTATTTTAAATAATTTAAAACTAATTACCTAATCAATATAATTTTCCGGCGTATTTAAAAGTTCATTGATCTGTACATAATTTGTTATTTACATTCAATGTTTACATTATTTACTTATTACAACGAATAATTTAATTTGCATACGCGCGATCGATCGCATAACAGCAAATAATGCGTGACAAAAAAAAATTACAACAGCTTAGGCACCAGCAAGCCAGCAACAGTTTACCTAATTGTTATTTCAAATCACACTGAAAATCAAAATGAGTCTAATTGTCATACGAGCGAAGGTACAAAATTGTGAATTTGGGATTAGTAAAATTACTATAAGAAATAAACAAATAGGAACTTTATTTCCTTGTGAGAAAGGTTAATATTGTAAGAATAAGCAGTCAGGCAACAGAGCGAGCGCCTACACAACGGTTTGCTTTCTCTCGCTCACACTTGTAGCTTGTAGCACAGTCGTACTCGCTCGCTCCGTGCCGCACACACGCGAGTGGCAACAACAACAATGCGACTAGGCGATAATTTTGTCAACAGCAATAGCAGGATAACAGTATAAGCCGTTGTTAAATAACGTGTTATTAATTACAGGAAAATAATTCATTATATTATCTGTTATTGAAATAACGACCTGTACTACTTACGATCTTCTCACATGGTCATTTTTACATAGGAATTTTATGTCAAATGCTGATGAAGTCTAAGGTAAAGCATGCCAAATGACAAGATACCAATACACTTGAAAAGACCCGAATTGTAGTGTGGCACAAATTCTATTCATTCAGTCTTGTTATTAATCTATACAAATAAATAAAACTGGAGTGTCTGTTTGTAATTGTTGGAATCAATAGGTCGGTATTAAAAGAGACAGCGTTTTATTAACAGATTTTAATTTTTAACAACAGTAATATTAAAATAACCGCTTTCTACTATATGCATATGAATTTATATACAGTACACATACCAAAACATATTTTTAAATTTTTTGTCTGTCTGTCTGTTTGTTCCGGCTAGTCTCTGGAACGGCTGGACCGATTTGGACGGGACTTTCACTGGCAGATAGCTTATGTAATAAGGAGTTAAGAGAAATGACATGAAATCAAAAACAAAAATAAAATAAATAAACTAAATTTTTTTTATTACATTCCACGCGGACAAAGTCGCGCGCACAGCTAGTGTATTATAAAAGTGGAAGCATAATAATTACTGCATATAGGTGGGACTTCAATAACGTAAAGATAGGTCTTAGTAGTCCACATGCTTCAGGGGTAAAAGGGCGGTGATGCAATGAATTTTAGTGGCATGTCCAGTATATATCCTCAGCTTGCTTGTCAGTAATAATAAAAATTAATGTGTTTTATGAAAATTGTGTCATCGATGAAGTTGATGGTGCCATGCCAGTACTTGTCATTTGGATGCCGTTATATGGGTTGAACTCTATGTAATGTCTATGGGATCACAGTATCAGCATTGGGTTTAACGGAAATATGTCAGTACCTGTCCTCAGCTTGCTTATCGTTATAGGGGTTGAAGTCTATATCATGTATAATGACGGTGTCAGCAGCAGTAAGGTTGATGCCGAGTCCGCCCGCGCGTGTCGATAGAAGGAACACAAAGATGTCTGATGCATTATATTGATCGATCAATTCTTGTCTGCAAAAGATAATTTATGACATTTCTTAATAACAAAATATAAAAATATTATAACAAAAATAAAAGAGCGTCGGTGGCGCTGTGGTCTCGGCACTGGTTTGTGCTCCGCATAGAATCGGGAGGCCCGCGATCTAATCCCCACCGTGTACCAATGTGTTTTTCGTTCAAAATTTCATAAGTACATTTATCCGACACTCCTACTGTGAAGGAAAACATCGTGACCCACCTGACACCTGCGTACATCTGCGAAGCGATTCAAAGGTGTACGTAGTCAACCAACCCGCACTGGGCCAGCGTGGTTTGACTAAGGCCTAATCGCCCTAACGTAGTTAGGGTAGGCTCGAGCCCCTCGGTGGGGACGTATATGAGGTGTGATGATGATGATGGTGAAAAATTTTAAGTTTAGATATTACAATATTACTTCACACATTTGATCTTCCATGTTTCTTGAATTGTAAAATTTGTATTTCCGCGGATGATACTATACGATATCGTATATTCTATACGATTTGCAAGAATGCTTTGGCCTAATATACTCCATTACAATCAGATGACGAGAATGTGGCTTGGCTTGTCCAAAATCATCACAGCTCGTATACGTCCCCAGAGAGGGGCTCTTGCCTATTCAAACCACGTTAGGGCGACTAGGTCTTAGTCAACCACCATGGCCCAGTGTGGATTGGTTGACTATATACAACTTTAAATTTCATCAGAGGTGTTTGCCAGTTACTTCACATTTTTTTCTTCACCGTAGAAGTATCAAACTAATGTACATAAGGAAATTCGAAAAAGGCACTTTGAGACAGATCTGTACCAAGATCACATTTTCAGCAAACTTAAGTAATCCACAATAATAATGAAAAATGCTCCATTTTCTACATAGAGAATTTAAAATATCTTTTGCCTTATAATCTAAATGATGTTAAAAGAACATCTTAAATGGGAGGGACGTATAGTTATTATACCTAAGTAGGCGAAATATCTTACAAACATGAATAACTGATTAAAAAAATGTATTGCATGCTTGCTCCAGAGATTTTAATAATCTTATTATTCTTAATATTATATCAGAATACGAATTTTAGAATATGCTACATAATAGTATAAAACAAAGTCACTTTCTCTATCCCTATGTATATATTTAAAACTACGCAACGAATTTTGATGCGGTTTCTTTTAATAGATAAAGTGATTGAAGAGGAAGATTTATATGTATAATAGCATTGCACCCGTGCGAAGCTGGGCCGGGTCGCTAGTATTTTATAAAGAATACTAATTTATTTATGAAGGTAATGAGTTCACTAAGATGCCAAGACAATTAAACAAATAGAGAGACACTTAGAAACTTACAACTCTGTATATAAGGTAACTTAAAGGAATTGAAAATTTCTTCAAACGGAACAAGAATGGGAAAACCATCAAAAGCTCATGAGAAATTTCTCACACAACAACCATTACAAACAATTTTTATCTAACAGATTAATTGTTGAATAGAACAAATTGCCAGAGGATGTAATTTTAACACATAACACAACAACATTTAAAAATAGATATAGCTTACTAGTAATAAGATCTAATGGAGAGTCGAAACAACCTTTTTATCATTTGTTTTAACTATGTATCGATTCCATAATGAACGGTCAAGCATATACGAGTATTTTAAAGGACGGTTAGTTGGTTAGTTTGGCTGGGCTCCACCGCACTTGATTCCTCATGATTGGGCCATTGTGCGCTAATTTCTAAAGGACGGTACTATCTATCAGGCAGGACGCCTTCCCGGAAAATCAATACATATTTTTTCTCATTTTGCTCGTCCCTCAACAACATAATATTCGACTGTAGATTCGATAACGCCGTACTATAAGATGTACCCGAAAATAGGCGTGCCTTGTTCTATTACAACATCTCTATCATCATATATTCTTAGCAATAATTCTGATATAGTAATGATCGACTAATCCCAACGTGTAATGCTGGTCGTTGTCACCATTCCTCATGAATCGTAATAGCAAAAAGGACAAAGACAGCAAGGATCTTGACCATCAAGTACGATGAGGATTGGACGATCAGCGTTACGATCGAGTCAAGGGTATAATGTATAGCTTTTTCTTTTTTTGTATAACGTTAATTATTGGCAACCATCTATTCATCAATGTAAAGATATGCTTGTTATTTTATTTGTTAAAGTTATTAATGATAGTGATCTACTAATATTATTAATAACAAGTTCCAAAACACATTTTTTTTAATTTTTTTTCCAATTTTTACCTGTCAGTAACAGCAGTGCTGCCGTCAAGTCGCAAGTAGCGATGTTGCCGCGCGGTCAGATAAGGTTCTAGCACATCCAGTATCATGGTGAACTGACTGAAAAGCAGTACACGATGCCCTTCCTCCTTCAATCGTGGCAGCATCTCATCTAACTTCTGGAACTTGCCCGACTCTAGTATCAACTCTAGCGGCAGTGCGAATGACTTTATACACTGTAAAAAAGACATCAATAGGCTATTTGACAGGTTTTTAAAATCCATTTTATATTATGCAGTAGGGTCTAAGGAACCCAGTAAAAGTTGTTATTTTTAATTCTGGTATATATTAGCTGCAAAACATCGAATTAAAAATTCAATATTTAAATAGTGTGCCAAAACGCTACTTTGACAATATGGCGGTGCAATGAGGTCGGTGACGTCACTTGCCTGTATTCTGATCTGTGACAACTGGCATATATATTTGTTTGTTGTAAACAAAAAACGAAAGTGCGATTGGATTTACTTTTTATCACTGATTTATGTAACAAAATGAGTTACAAATGGTGTGCAGTTCCAAAATGTACAAATACGTCGTTAAAAACGTCGTTAACTCCGGAAAAACTATTTGTTCGTGTTCTAAAGAATATCGAAGTGCGCCGAAAGTGGTTGCTACTTTCTCGGAGGGATCATAATGACATAGCGAATAGTACAAATATTTTCTTTTGTGAAGACCATTTCGATGTAAGTAAACATAATATTTATATTTTGTAATAATTAATTACATTCTGAATGTTAATATTTTCGTTATTGATTTGAGGTTATAATACCTCTGTTTTTAACAAAATGTCTTTTGCAACTCACTTCGAATATTTCCGCTGTTTTCCATAATATTTGTTAAAATTTGTAGCTACAGAGTCCTATGATTTCAATAAGCAGTACACTAAAAGATCCCGACTAAAACTTGTTTGTTCGTTACAGATGGAAAATGACATGGCAAAATACTATCAGTACAAAATGGGTTTCAGTCAGAAAATAATTTTAAAAGATAAAGTTCTGCCTTTTAAATTTCATTGCCAGCCAGATCGCATTAAAATAATGTGTGATGCTGGTACTTCCCGATCTTTGCTGTTTTTACATTTTTTAGCTCCGAAGCATAAAAGTCAGAATTATTTTTGAAAAATAATCCGACCATGATTGCGTCGACTTGCGGCAGGTTTCTGCTGTCTGCTTTTACAAAATCGTTCTCCATGGTTGAAAATACTTGTAAAATAGTGCAAATAAAAAAAAAAAAAACAATGCATAATAAAGAAAATCTTAATATAACGGAGATAATCTACCACAACTAGGCGCACCTCAAGTAGGCAAACGAAGTTTACAAGCAAGTGACGTCATGATAAATTCGACCAATCAGGAGCGTTTTATGTCACGTGACAAACGTTTAAAAAATGCAATTTTTATTTACGGATTTTAAAATAAATTAATCATTATTTTCAACTTACGTTAATAAATAATCATTTTTTAACTCTTAATTTATACTGTTAACAGTTATTGACACTTTATTTTTCGCATTGTCAAATAGCCTATTTTATTTTATCTACTATCATGCTATTAATCCCAACTATAATATTATAAATGCGAAAGTGTGTTTGTTTGTTTGTTTGTTTATTTGTTTGTTTGTTTGTTTGTTTGTTACCTCTTCACGCTTAAACTACTGGACCGATTTCAAAAATTCTTTCACCTTTGGAAAGCTACATTCTCCCCGAGTAACATAGGCTACTTTTTATCCCGGAAAAATCGACAGATCCCACGGGATGCGCAATAAAGGCTTCGCTCAAAAACTACTGCACAGATTTTTATGCGGTTTTCATCAATAGATAGAGTGATTCTTGAGGAGTTTTGCGGCATTTTTTATCTCGGAAAAACGGATAGTCCCACGGGAAGCGCGATAAAATCTTCGCACCATAAACCGACTTCCGCGTATATGTAGCCGTGGGCAAAAGCTATGACCCTTAACCCTCTATACACCCAATCCCGAAATCCACGCGGGCGAAGCCGCGGGCAGAAAGCTAGTCCTCTATAAAAGAACCTATAACAAATAGCTTATTGTCAACATTAAAACACTCAATGATATTATGATCATTATATCATCCAAACGACATTATCACCACTAGATCGCAAAAATTTTGAAAAAAGAACAATAAATTGTATACTAATTCGTAATTTCGGATTCTCGTCTTATCGTGTTATTTCCCGCCATTTTTTCACTCGAATATTGGAAATCGCAAACAAACAATTACTGTTAATTATTACAATAAATAATTCTTTTACTTATTAAGGTTTGTTTATTTTACATGCTTCGCAATTGGACTTTTCTTGAATTTACATAGTTCTTACAACACTGTACAACACCCTATATTATGAGAATCTTTTATAGAGGATTCACATCATGATTGTAGATAAAGTCTGCAACTGTTATAATTAGGTATTAAAACACTCATGTGATACTATTATCAAACCCACATTCGTGTTTTAATACCCCTGATTATACAACAGTTGCATAAATAACTATTATAGTGTCATATTAATAAAATGTCAATCGAAATGTAACATTTTAGATATGGATAATGGAGACAAAAGAATGGGAATTTTTTTAGTAGTACTTACGGTAAAAAAATATATGCAACTTATTGAAATATCAGTACCATATCTTATAGTAATTCCCACCAAGACGAACGAGTCTGCTCTTAGGTAGGGTAATTATGCATTAGTGAACAAAATGGCCGGTTAAGGCATCAAATCAGATGAATCTGGGCTCTGCTTGTCTGTGCGAATTTGAGTCTGTTGTCTGTGTTCAAGACTTGGCCATGATTTTCTGAATCCTTAATGTCTGGACTCTTAGGCCGGTGTTGACTATTTTAGTTGTTCTTCCAATAAATGATGAAAACAAAAAAAACATTAACTAAATGGGTTTCTAATCATTTCTTGTCAAGTAGACAGCTTTTTTGTTTGCAGTGATACATTTGTGACATGATAACCAAAATAAACACACTGTAATTGTATTAATCACTACATCTGGATTCCAAATTATGCGCATATGTCAAGATAGCACATTTATTACAGAATGTTCCTGCTTCATCGCGCGCCTTGTGCGTGAGGAGTAAACTTAAATCACCTACAACGAATATTGTTTGTAGATACCGAGTATTTAATATGCCAGCCTATTCAATACACTCAATATCTGTGGAACATTTTTGAAAAGAACCTTAGGAACTATGAACCTAACACTATCCAGCAGCTTCTCATTTTTATACAGTTCGTAAGTTATAGATTGTCGTTCAAAAATTATAATGCGGAGTACAAATTAACAAAAAATTTAGTCAAAATGAAATTTACAATCAAATTTACAAAAATAAATATTACATGCCAATAGCTAGTAATCAATAAATTTAAAATAATAATATACAAGATCAGGAGACGAATTTTTGAAACAATAGACAACCAATTCGCATTCGAAATCGTGAGATTCGTATACGAATTACCGAATTCACTATTTCTGAATTTTCATTTCGTGCGTTGTGCAACGAGTGGTTCAACCCACTCGTGTTTGATTTCTACTAGTAGAATATCCAACGCTGACGTGACCTTGACAGTAATCCATTTCACGTGCGAGTCATCGAAGGATTTTTGTTTTTGTTGTTGTGATTTTGAAATTTCTCCGTAAAACGGAATTTAATTAAGAATTTGTTCTTAATGACAACACTGAATTCGAGCGATTCAACAATCTTTAAAATTGTAAGCAGTAGAAAATAATTTCGCGCACGATTTGTATTCGTATTCGACTTCCAAATTCAAGTCGAATAATTCAAAAATACGTCTTCCTGCATAGCACAAACAACTGAGATTAACGTAGCTTACATCGTGCTGCTGTGTCATTTGATGTATTTGGAAATCGGAAAGGCACAGCAGGTCCTCGTAGACATGGTGGGCCACATCCTCCTTGTACGTAGGACTGGCGGCCAGCTTGGCTGCTATGCGCTCTACGAGCTGTGGAGTGTAGTGCTGTCGTAAGAGCACTGGGTGGTTGGCCATCTTCCGCATGTCCATCATCATTGACATACCACTCTTCTCCGTGGTCGCGTGAACCTGAAACAAGAACAAAAAGAAACAATCAATTAACAATGAGCAGAAATCCATTTTTTTTAAATTATTTATGCAACTGTTGTATAATTACGGGTATTAAGGGGTTTATCACATGAAGCGTAACCGAGTGTGATAATAGTATCACATGAGTGTTTTAATACCTAATTATAACAGTTGCATACAAGACTTTATCTACAATCATGATGTGAATTCTCCATAAAAGATTCTCATACCATACGGTGTTGTACAGTGTTGTAAGAACTATGTAAATTCAAAAGTCCAATTGCGAAGCATGTAAAATAAACAAACCTTAATAAGTAAAAGAATTATTTATTGTAATAATTATTTACATTTTGGATCGTACAATTATTGAAATGCACCTGAACATTTGCACCTTGTTGAATGTTGGCAGATCCTGATGTACTTGGAATATTTATATTCACCACTTCATTATTTATATTTTCTATAGAACTTAAAATTTGATTTGACACGTGGATTTTGTTGGATATGTCATTGCATGAGAATGTTCTTTTTTTGAAATACATAATATCACGCGTTTGGATGATATAATAATCATAATATCATTGAGTGTTTTAATGTTTGCAATAAGCTAATTGTTATAGGTTCTTTTATAGAGGATTAATAGCATGATAGTAGATAAAATATTAAAGTGTACCTTTGGCCGCATATTTCACTTTTAAAATGTCATAAGATATCTGCACTGATATCCAGTATGGTTGACTAAGGGCTAATCGCCGTAACATACTTAGGGTAGTTTGAACCCCTCGGTGAGAACGTAAATAAGAACGTATATAAGTGATGCTGAAGGTAAACAAACAAGCTAAGTGCGAGTCCGACTCGCCCATTTTATTACTTTGGAGGTATTTCTCGTGCAAATTCATATTCAGTTTAGAAAGTAAAATTATATTAGAAACCTCAATATATTTTTTTAATACCTATCCATAGATATCCCACAGGGTTCAACGAAAAAATTTTTTTTGAATTTCAAGTATGGGGAAGCCCAAACTTTATTGCTTATTTACTATTTTTGTACGAAAAACTTATGCGGTTCACAGAATACATCTATTTACAAAGTTTCAACAAAATAGTTAACGAGATAATATAGTGAAACTTATAGTTTCAGAATAAAGTAGCCGAGTCGGACAGACAGACTGACATGACGAACCATAAGGGTTTCGTTTTTTGCCATTTGGCTACGGAATCCTAAAAATGGGAGACCTAAAAATTATTCAAAGTGGACGAAAGTCCAAATATGTTTGAGTTTGAGAAGTCTGAGCTACAGTCGGGCTCTATTAATATTAATAAAGCAGTGGTACCAACCGTGCCATCCGTGGCAGAGAAACCAGCAATCAAATCGGCATACAAAGCCTTCTGTTTCTCAGCCATCGCACATAGGACTGTGTGGTTGGTCTTGGGCGGCAAGTCTTGCAAAACGTCTCGCTTGAGTCGCCGCAGCACGAACGGCTTCATAATTCGTTTGGCTTGTAAGATCTGGCTCTGCTCGAATGCTGGCCCCTCGTCTTCACCTCCATCCGCTTTAGTGGCAGTCTTCGCTTTCTTTGAACATAAGACAAGTGTGTGAAAATACAGAAAAAGGGGGAAACCATATGCAGGTTGATATTTGTTAAAATGGAAGTAACTAAGTTCATTGTTATTTTATCTCGTATATGTATGATGTAATGTACAAGTTATCAAATGTACTATATATAATTATAAATATATAAATTTTCTTTTGTTATGACATTGTATGAGGTGGGCGCTAATAACTACGACAGAGTCTTCGACTAATATAATAATTAACATTAAATGTGTTTGTAAACTTTATAAAAAACCAATAATAGTTATTTATGCAACTGTTGTATAATCAGGGGTATTAAAACACGAATGTGGGTGGATAATAGTATCACATGAGTGTTTTAATACCTAATAGGCTTGTATCCACTATGAACAAATCTGATGCATTAGGTTGCATAACTATTAAGATGATCATTTAATTATGAAAAAACAAAGTTTTATAAAATAATAACTTTTGATTATTTATATTTTTATAAAATAAAATTGCACAAAATAGGCCATAAGTCACGTGACAGCAAACACCAATTAAAAAGTGTTACGTCACGCCGTGCGAAACGTCAAAGTCAAAATGTCATTCCCAAGTGTCAAAAGTTGTATTCCAAGTGTGTTGTGGAAGTGCGAAAAAGAATGGGCATCATTCCTTCTCGCGAGTGTCAGCCACTTTTTACGTATCTGCTGATTGTTTGGCACGTATATAAATAATGTGTTTGGTGTTTTTATACTTGTGCTTGTACACTGGGCCACTATGCAGTACTTGTAATACGATGAATCCATTTTTTATTAAAATAACTTCACAATACCGAATATTCCGATACTAAAACAGCTGTGTTTTGCACGGCGTGACGTCATTCAAGACGCCATGACAGTCATGAGCGTTTTTGATGACTAATGTCAAATATTTAATTAAATGCAAAATTATTCTTATAAATAAGCATATTTTTTCAAAAATAATAATTATTTTGTATAGAATAGGCATCAAGGTATATTAGTATCTAACTACTGAAATTTAGGCAACAAGCCTATTATAACAGTTGCAAACAAGACTTTATCTACAATCATGATTAGAGGACATCTCCAAAAAATGAGTCACTGCTTTTTAATATTCTTAAATTCATGAACTCGATGTATACTGTTTCCTAGATTTTTCCGGTAACAATTTGTTAGAAATTTCCTTTGCTGCTTTAGCTGTCTATCTGGTGGTGTGTCATCAAAGCTGGAATCACTCATTTTTGTAAACAACGCACACAGTAATGTTTGCGATTTCCAATATTTGAGTGAAAAAATGGCGGGAAAAACACGATAAGACGAGAATCCGAAATTACGAATTAGTCTACAATTTATTGTTCTTGTTTCAAAATTTTAACGATCTGGTGGTGTAAATGTCATCGCATGAGAATGTTCTTTTTTTGAAATTCATAATATCACGCGTTTGGATGATATAGAGTGTTTTAATGTTGGCAATAAGCTAATTGTTATAGGTTCTCTTATAGAGGATTAATAGCAGGATAGTAGGTAAAGATTATTATCACATTATACTACATATTTATAAGTACACCAGCTACCCCTACCGTGGTGCCTGGTTACTGGCCCTCAATGAATAGAAAGGTGTCAACTGCCGAAGATGTCAAAACTTATATTATGATATAAAAGAATAGTTTTCTACATAATTTCTTTTATCTGCTTTCTCTATATTTCTATAGTTATTCTGTTTTCTAAAAGATAACAAGAGTTACGATTGGTCAAAATAACCTTTATGCAATTTCTAAATCCTCTCCAGATACATACCAATATCAAAGCAAACTTAAAAATAAAACACATTGATCTACATAACCTTGTACCATGTCTACAATGGAAAAGGAAAGACTATACCTGGGAGCCAATTCTCACTCCTTTGATATAATATTATCGAACTCAATATTTATCGAAAAAACATGGCAGATATCAACTAATCGCGACATTTGGAATTCTCGTGATATCAAACGTGACATAGTAGCCGATACAAAAATATTGTCTGTGATATTACTAATTGTCAAAGCTAAAATAAGATTCTCTCTCTTGTATTCCTTTGTATTCTCTTTTTGTAACAATTAATTTTAAATTAATTGTGCTTTAATATAAAGGAGAATGCCCAAAATCGTTTCGCTTTAATATGAAAGAGTATGGTAATCAAAATATGCTCATAAATCGTTAAATATTTTTTTAAGTATTCCCACTTCAATTTATTAAAATCGTATGTGGGGTTTTCAGTTTGTATTTAATTAGTACTACATTTATTTTTTCCAATTTGCGATAAAAATAATGTTTTATTACTAATATCCGTATGATTAGTGTTACCACTACACAATTTTAATGAATTATGGTAATATGAGCTCCTATTTAAATATGCGTTTTAACATTAATCCAATGTATTAACATTAGTTTAGTTAAATACGTAATAATATCCGCGATTTAACGTTAACACATTAACGTTAATTCGTGTTTATTAATAAAAGTCTAAGACGTCGAACCGTGGATTAATGTAAAAAAGTTGTTACAGGCTAAAAAATATAATTTATCCCTATTTTATTAGTAGGATTTTCTCTGTACCTTTTTGGTTTTTATTAAAACAGAGTCGCTTATCTGTGGATTGAGCTAGATTTATCTCATCTGCGGTTTAAGCCACGACATCGTTAAATCGTGGATTAATGCAAAATGTGAATGTGGTTACAGAGTAAACATATGGATCTGTCATTAAAAATAATAGTTATGTGTAGCATTTTCTATAATTTGTTTCTTAGCGGTCTTCATTAATATCGAGTCGCTAAATTGCAGATTAAGCCATTTAACTAGATTTAACTGCGGTATATGCCACTACGTAGGAACTTTTTGTTATGGAGTCGCCAATCTGCGGATTAAGCCGTTTAGCTATACTTAACTGTTGTTTAAGCCAAACGTTTAATGTAGGAACTTTCTATCAATACGAGCCATGAAGATTCGAAATTAATATATCTGATGGCCTAGACAAATGCCACATTAAATTCTATTTTAGTAGGTATGTCATATTCAATAAATTCATATTACATAAGAACTGTTTTTTGTTTGTTTTTTTTCTATGAACAATTTGTCTCAATAACCTCAACACTGAACTATAGTGTGATAATAAAAAAAAACCCCACATATTAATTGGATAATTTTTATTTTCCTTGAAAGTAAGATATCATTCCTATTTTATATCAAAATTTCACTGTCATACAAAATTATTTATTACGCAACGACGGTCCATACAAAAATGGGCAATCTCCTTTATATAAATTTATATAATAAAGTATATTTTTTAATTTGTCAAACTGTTTCTTTTGCATGTTGCAAATGCTTCATAATATGTTTCTAAAATAAAAAAAGAAACTACCTAATTCAAAAACAAATGATATTCAATGTAATGAGAAACGACAAAAAATAGTGTATTAAAATGAATCACTATGTAATAATACAATAATCACAAATAAACTTATAATTAATTATTAGATAAAAATTATCGCAATTAATTAATTAATTTTTCGACAAATTTTTTCATCAATTCCTAATTAATATTCTTTAACTAACGAAAAATGAATATTCAAACATAACAAAAAATTTTCGATGTCATTATTTCATTCAATATTTTTCTTTTAATTTTTTAACAGCCATGGCTTCTAGGCCTTCAGCCAAGTTTGGTTGCGCTCCGTTCGTTCGTGATCGACATGATGTCGAATTTTATATCGAATAGACCCGAGAATACAATTTTCTTCGTGAATGGAGATTTTTGTGATATTAATGTTCGATAAAAGATGCTTGATATAATATCAAATTCGAAACCAAATCACATGAACTGAGAATTGGCTCCTTGTTTGGAAATTGAGATAGCCTTCTTGAGAAAAACAAGTATGAAACTCTGTATTTTTTATGGGAGTGAATGCTGGTTGTGGCAATAGAAGGATAAAAATAAAATGAATGCAGCGAGAGCTTTGAGGAATAGCTGGAGTGATGATGAAATTTAAATTGCGAAATCGTGTGATAAGAGAAATATACAATATGTAGTGACAAAAATCGAGTGTGTATGTAGTCAGTCATTAATAGGACTAACGCGAACTTGTTTTATGTTTATAATAGATTGATGGAATGCTGTTATCCCTTATTAGGGACAAACGACACGTAGAAGAGACAAGGGAAATTCGACCTGAGTGTATTGTCCGTGCCCGACAATATTTTGCAAAATGCAATGTTATTAATTTTTAACAGTATATGTGCAGACATAGTATAGTACAAACATCAAACCCTCGAGCTATAGCATATATACACTGACCGAATTTTTCTGGAACAGGCTCTTGAGATCATCAGTCTTGCCAGAGAACATATGTGGCATCACGAAGCACAGCAGAGACATCAGCTCCAGTAGATTATTCTGCAGCGGTGTACCAGTTAGAAGTAACCGGTGTTTTGACTGCAATGGCATTACCAATATATTAGGTGAAATACATTCCAAATAACAAAGAACACATTTTATTAGGGTGTTTTTTTTTCATCCCGAGATAAAAATGCTATCAACCTTAACACTATTGAATATATATTTAATTTAACGACACGCTATAGTTTAAAAGTGCCAACAAACGTACCTACTAGCTGAAAAGCTAGCTTAAATGCATATATATTCACTTGATATATCTATAATTCGCTTGATATATCTTACACATTTACTTTTTAAGGCATTGTGAAATTACAATAATATTATATAGTATTTTACAAATTAAAAAAATAAATTAATCTTCTATTCAGGGAAATCAATTATACATCATATTAAATTTATTTTTAATAAATTAAATTGTCATACAATTCCCAAATTTGAAACATGACAATTATATTACTTCTAAAGCATATTAAATTAATTATAAATAATTTCAAATTAAATTATAACTAATTAGGTTATGTCATGTTACATTAAATTATACTAAGTTATTTCCTATTGTATCAACTTTCATTAATTGTATTTAAAAAATATTCTTTTAAATTGTATAAAGTTTTACTATCTACTATCATGCTATAAATCCTCTATAAAAGAACCTGTAACAATTAACTTAGTGCCAACATTAAAACACTCAATAATATTATGATCATCATATCATCCAAACGCGTGATATTATGAATTTCAAAAAAAGAACATTCTCACGCAATGATATTTTCACCACCAGATCGCTAAAATTTTGAAAAAACAATAATAAATTTAGCATAAACATGCTTCTCAATTACACTTTTCTTGAATTTACATAGTTCTTACAACACCGTATGGTATGAGAATCTTTTATAGAGGATTCACATCATGATTGTAGATAAAGTCTTGTATGCAACTGTTATAATTAGGTATTAAAACACTCATGTGATAAACCCACATTTGTGTTTTAATAACCCTGATTATACAACAGTTGCATAAATAACTGTTAATCAATCTGACTTTTTTAAAATTCTCTACCTGGGAAGACTTTAGAAGAGGATTATGAAAAATAATTGCGCTTTTATATATATATATACAAAGTTACAGGAAAAGTCGTGCTAGATCCGTTAAAGGCGTGGAGTACCCATCATTTGTGACTTATTTCACTATGAAACACCTTACCCTAAACTTAAACCATTTCGAGATAATCGACTTTTAATTTTTTTATTGAAAATTGCCGACTTTTAGGCTTCTAAATTAAATTTCGTTTATTTTGTGGGTCTTATTATTATTATTATTATTGCATGTTTACATATGTAATAAGTTGCTATAGGACGTCAATTATTAAAATAGTCTGTAAGTTAATTGAACAGGCCGTAGTAGACAAGTTAGAATTAAGAAATGAAAACTAATATTAGAAAGTTCATTTTTCTATAAGGGATATTACAAAAAAAATAGTATGGCAGTTGTTCGGCACATGTGTTTAAAAATATCTACGTTTCATCAGCTATCCAACGATGTATAACAATCTAGGGTTTTTATTACATATCGTGGAAAAAAAGTAGTTGGGACGCTCCAGGTTCTAACAGTCCCGCGGCTATTGTCCTTCAAGTTAAGACGCACCGTGCGAGCGAGACAAGTGACGATTTATGTAGGTGCGAATGAAAGAAAAAAAACCGGTTAGGGCTGGGAATACAAGGGATATTGTTTTGGTTGTCAGTCTGCTTTTGTGCTTCGTACATAGTAGATGTGATATCGTTTTGCTCTTTTTTCTCGACTTGGCTGTGATTCTGGACTATTTCTTCTGATTTGTGACTACTGTGCTTGTTAACCGGACTCTGATTTGTACTTGTGATTCGGAAGTGTTAAAGATGACGTCCTACACGCCTGAGGAATATGCTGATATGCTTATTTGTTACGGATTCTGCGGTTGTGTGTCTGCGCGAGCTCGCAACGAATACATAACTCGCTTCCCCGGACGTCGAGTGCCGGATGTGGCCGTTTTTGACAGAGTGTATCAAAGACTTCGAGAAACCGGCTCTGTTTTGAGACGAAATACAGACATGGGAAGACCACGAATTAATGACGACGAAGAACATGACAATGAGATTATATATAGATATATTTTACCATTACGCTGCTTCCGTCGAGACATCGTGTTTTTTTAATACCTTTCTTAACATATTAAATTTGTTCTATTGAAATACCTTAATCTTGAGCAGATTGTCATAGCGCTGCGTGGCCATGTTCTTGAGCATGTGCGCCTCGTCGTACACCACGTAGTGCATCGGCGTAATGCGGAACATCTTGCGTTCTTCGGGGCAACTGCTTACCATTGTGTACCTGGAAATAACGATCTGTATTAACGAATAGAATACTGACGATTTGCCTAGGCCAAACATCATAGTATCTTCAGAGACACATTTACAACACGATACCTTACCAACCGCGAATTCGTCTGCGTTACGTCGAATTTTTCCATACAAAAATAAACTAACTCCATACCAAAGGAGATGTTCCATTTTTGTATGGAGGCTGGGCCCCTCTCAGCCTACAGTAATAAAAATATTTTATGGAAAGAACAAAAAATAAGGAACCTTTACCCGTAACAAGATATTTTTTTAAACCTTCAAAACATTGTAAAAAAAAAAGAAATGGTTTTGAAGTTAAGATCAATAAAACAGCAACCCAAAGCTTTTTTTATATTGGCAACTACGATTTTGATTGTCACAATGCGTGACATAGCCGATGTCAGCTTCACCGCCACTACCAAAATAGAAGGATGTCACTGTCACACTGATAATGACATTACGATGATAGGAGTAACTCTCATTATTTAATAAAAATGCAAAGGAACTACCTACCCAATACAGCCAGCATCTACAGTTTCATTTTCAGGAATAAATCTGCAGTAAGAGCATATATTTACTATCAGAATTTATTAATAGTTTCGGAAAAATAATATTAATAGCTTGAAGCGTTCATTAAAACCTATAAATATAAAAAAAGCTTTATGAAAGAAACCAATATTCGAGACTTTAAATATCATTTTGTAAAAGTTCGCAGGTTTTTATATTTTTTTTCTTTTTGGAAACTTTGTCTTAGAGGAGAGATCTATCAGAAAAACATCACACAGTAAGTGCAGAAAAATAATAAAAAATGGGGCCCAAAAAAAACGTCTCCTTTCATCAATATCAAATCAATAGTATGGAAGATTGCCTCAAACATACCAACACATAACCATTTTTATGTATGACGCTTATTCAAAATAATCTCCATTAGAGTCCTTTAATTCCAAAAAAATTCAATAGTATGTTGCATGCTATTTTAAGTTTTTACGAGACAATTTTATAACTTTTTGTTATGTTATATTGTTTCAGAAATCGCTACTGATAACCCAAATTACATTTACCTAGTAAATTTATTTTAGTGGTGTATATAGCACATATTGTTATAAAAATAAAACAACTTTTAGCTTAACATGATTTGAAATTGGATAGTCGCACAAAAATAATAGAGACTAAAGATGAAGTAAATATAAATAATGGTTAAGTTATAGAAGACGTAGTGTGTATAAAAAAAATATCTACCGAAGATGTACCACTTCAGCCGCAAACCAGCAATGTCTGAATTGCTATTACCAGGACTTTATCTTATCTGACAACATTGTTGCGTACTTCTAATGAGCACTGCAGATTTACTGTGAGTCCTACAAAAACCACATGTAAATACTATTAAGTAACTATAGCCCTAACTTAGATAGACAGGTTTGTTTGTCATGTATATAGCTGTTAAAAAGATATGCTAAAAAAAATATTTATTATCACTGAAGTAAAAATAATTTATTATCTCTAATTGTAGTGTATTGTAATCGAGGTATATAATTAGCTCAATCAGTTATAAAATTAAAAGACATAAATTAAACAACAATTAAACAGGTAAAGTTGCAATGTACTTGTAACTTTGTAGCCAATAGTATAGGTGTTTAAAAAAATATTACATCAATATAATCGTTAAAGATGTTGAGAAGATTCTCTTCGTAACTTGTGATATCGTATTCTTAAACTTATTGAACACTTTAAACAAAAATGTTAATAAGTTTATTGTGATCGTTAATGGAAACTCACGTGGTCAATACAACGTCATATTTGTCAAGTCCGCGAGCGTACTGTATTCGCAACTGTCGCCTCTCTTCTGGATGACCGTAATATTTGCTCACTCGCAGCGACGGGCACCACCGTTCTAGCTCCCCGCTCCAATTATCTGCCAAATTCGATTAATCTGAGATATCAGTTTATACAAAAGATAAATTCCTTATACGATCGCACGGCGTAGTGTCTTCATTTAGTTACAAGGACACCCATGACGTGATGCTAGGCAATAGCAATCCACCCAGGTCGTTCAGCTGCAAGGCTTGAGGAACCCAAATAATTCCCATCTTGCAGTAGGGTAGACGACTACAACTGATTATGGCTGTTTTTATACTATAATTATCTGATTTGAGCAATTTATATCTCATGAAAGTATGTCAATATAGAAATTTCAGTTTAATTATTAATTTATATTGTTTTTAGATTTTTAAAAAATTAGCAATTATTATTTACGTAATTCTAATGAAACGAACACATTTCTAGCATTCTCAGATTAAATGTAACATTTTTTTATATAGAAAGTATACCTATAAACGTACAAATAACAAAGTTATTTTAAAATTTGTTTATACGCTCATACAAATTAGGCGAGTTTACTTAGTTATGACGTCACGATTGCAGTGTTTTTAGTATGGAGCGTTTTTGAGCGACCCGCGACAGCGCCGCAAACATGTCGATGTATCTTAAAAGCAATAGGTGCAGGTGTACTGTTGGTTCCACTTAAAAGAGTACTCTTATTATATGTAGAATTTAAAAAATTGTCGTCTACCCAGTTAGCAGCACTTCAAATGGTTGGGGGAACTATGCTAATTATATAGACCAATAAAAAAAACACGTAAAACATATTTTACATAAAATCAATGCTTGACTGACACTGATTCTGAAATATTCGTCATCTATATATGGTACTTTTAAAAAAGCGGTAATCCATTTAGAGCCTGTCAGAATACTTGAAAACTCTACAGAGGTCTGCGAGCATAGACATCGAGCATTTCGAGCACAAGTCATAAGACTTATATGCAACCATGACTACAATATCATCATTAAAATGAAGGTACTGTAACGTTCGGTCATATAATACAGCTTTCATTTCTATCTATGGCCACAATCTAGGGTTTTATTGGAAATAAAAAAGATAATTTTTAAAGTTTGATATTACATAGGTTGTCTCAGAAAAACAAGGGGCAGTTGAATATTCGTTCGGAACACGATAGCAAATGTAATTGAATAATATTTTGGTAGTTTATTGAATATCCCACATCCCCAGCAGAGTAATATCTCGTCGTTAATGTTCATACCTAATCTTGACCACTATAAAAAACATACATCCTTGAAGTGAAAGGTATTCAGACTTACACCTGGCACAAGTCCAACTTACCAGGTTGCAATACACCTGCCAACCAACAAATAAGAAGTTACCAAACCATCTAGAAATTACGTGCTACTATTAGTCGAAAGTGACGGTTCAGTTGCGTTTGGGCTGTAATGTATTAGTAGAATAGGGCTATAGGTGACTCAGCATAAACTGACCGGTCTGTTTCAGGTAAACTAGTGATGATATGTACCATCTTCTAGTTAAACCTTGTTTATAGAATAGTTTTACACAAATACACAAAAAATATGAATACAAATACATATTCATCTTTTACAAATATCAACTTAGTAACGAATAATGGTATATGCCCAATATAGTGATGACATTGGTATGATTTGTCTGCTTTTTACATAACATAGCTATACCATAAAAATATTTTTCCTTAAAACCGTTCATAAGATTTTTTCAATGGCAGGCAGCATACATAAAAACTTTTGCTTATTGAAGAAATTTTACAAATTACATTTTTATAATTCTGTATTCACATTATCTGTCTATTTACCTAAAGTGGAAGCTGGCACCACAATCAAGTGAGTACCCTTGGCCTGACCGGTTTCTTTCAGGTGAGCAAGGAATGCGATGACCTGTACTGTTTTTCCAAGCCCCATCTCGTCTGCGAGAATACCCGACACGCCCTGCTTGTGGAGCACAGCCAGCCAGTTCAACCCCACCAATTGGTATGGGGCTAATTTTAAACTGCAATAAATATTAATTTTGTAACTCTATAATTAATGGGTTATGGTATAAAAAAGGTTATGAACAATTTGGTTATATAAGTATAGAAACTTAAAACTTAATTAGTATTACAGGCTATTAGCTGAATCATTGCCAGTATAAAGCGTCGCTCGTCAAAGGTTGTGCACTTGCCGATATTGATATTTTTCATTATTTAATATTATTCTTATCTTCAACAATTTAAAGTATTTGCAGATTACATCTATTATAAATAGAATCGTTATCAGATTTTCATTTCATATGTGATATTAAGCTATACAATGTTGGTACAAACTATATATGCTTTGAGTATAAACACAATATCAGGATATAGTGTACTTTAATTTTATTTTTGGACATCTTAGTAACTAATTTATCAATTAGTATTTGTAATCTACTACTTACTACTTAAATCATATGAATTTGGGCATTTTTACAGATTTGATTAGCACTTTGCGATACCTGACTCAATGTACATTGGGTACCCAAGAAATATTGATGCCTAAAATGTAATTTATTTATAATATTTCAAGCAGATTAAACAATAAAAATACTACAATGGCTAATTCAGAATTAAGTGACAACAAACTTGCCAGTATTCATGACAAAACGTTTTAGTATTTAGTTAATAATAAACAAGTGAAACAGAATTTAAGAACTGCTTCATCCTAGAGCAGTTTTTCAAGATGACCTGGTTTTTTCATTCCAATGTTTCGAGATTGCTTTTGGAGTTAGTTCTACTAGAAATAAATATTTATCAATGTAAATAATTGTGCCATTTGGTGTTTTAAGAATATCCATATTGGAGAAGGTAGATAAGTATGTAAGACAATCCTACAAAGACAGTTAATAGATATATTTTGTATGTTAAATCTCCAGTTAAACAGGTTGAACAAGGCTTTGAGCCACCATGAGGCTAACATACATATAATTATAATGAAATTACATAAATAACAACAAAAAATAACAGATGCACAGTTGTGAAACTATTTTAGACCCTACTTTTATAAACATAAGCCTTATAGTGCTTACTTTTGGCTGGGCCTGGATTTAACATCTGTAATTCAGAATATGTGTTAAGACAGAACTGATTAGATGTTTTCTGAATTAGTTCTGAATAAGTTGTAAGTAATAAGAGATGGACGTGTGTACATTCATTTGCATGCTCATCTGATATCTTTTGTTCTCGTAATTTAAGACAAAAATATTGATGATTGATATATGTACCTATGTAAGAATATGGACTATTAAATATGAATACTTCAACTTTTTTTACAAGTTTTAGTTATAGCCTTATTATCAAATTTTAAATACGTCTTTTAAAACATTTCCCGTCCAATGTAACAAGTATTACACTTTGTTACATGCAGGACTGACTGCCATTTGCGTGGAAAGATTTTTCAAGTGACAGGTATATACCGGAAACTGCAATGCGGCTAACACAAGGTAGACAGACGATTCGGTAAAGATTGCAGAAAAGCATTGGATGCCAACAGGGCTAGACCGTTTCCAATTGATGTGAATATCCTTGTGCATCTCGCACATAATCGTATCATAAACCCAGCACCATCTTATATTTTTCATATATTTTAGTCTTAACTGCGATCAAACTCTCCTGAATTAAAATCTTGAATATAGATGCTAACTTCTTGAATGCAAATTTATTGATTAAGGCTCTAAAATTAAGGAAGGTGTAATAATAGGTTCTTTTCATTCAATAGAAATGCGCAGGTCGTAATAGTATGAGAAGTAACGTGTTTACACACTCATCCTGCTTAACTCACTTCTTCTGCTAAATATAATTAAGAAATGCAGGCAGTTTGGTTTTCAAGTAGAGAACATAATTAAGTATTGTAAGAAGACACACATAGAATGGTGTATTATTTCAATATTTACCATTTTTAAGGCTCATAGGCAAAGTAAAGACACACTTCTATCTTGCTATAGTAAGAAGTGCCACTGCCCCTCAATAAAATTTCACGGGTTGAAAAGTGAAGTGAGATAAATATTACCTAGGATCCAACAAGCCAGGTGTCTTCAGTCGGCCAGCACCCGCGGCCACTGCCGCTTCAAGTTGTTGCGCAAGCCCTACACACTTTTTCATTAGCTTCTTGATGTTGTTACGAGTTGCCAGCAACTCTTGAGTGGCATTTAGTAAGTCTGTGCTTAATGTTTTATTACTGTTGAACTTTTCCACCTATAAATGTTTAGAAAAAAAAGATCATTTCCTTGTAACTTATAATGGACAAGGTCTAATAAGAGATATCAACTCAATTTTTGTGTGATGGTTATATTTAGTTTGACAGTTTGGTTTTAAATGGATTAATCCATTCATTTGAATTAAATAAAGTGAAAATTCAGAACACTAGTTTTATTTATATTGAATGTGTAATGTAAACTAAAAACTGAAACTGTGAATTGAGAATAAATAAAAATGTCATACCATGTCAACCCATCCTTTGAAGGGCCTAAGAGAAATTATCAGTTCTGCTTTCTTCTGTGAACATCCACTTAGCTGAGAAAGTTCAGTAATTTTGCTTGTGTTGAGGAATTCGAACACATTCTTTTTGTCGCCGATTAGGTCATCAGAGATTTCTGAGTCTGAATCGTCACTAAAACATGAGTTTTATTACAATAAATATATATAAACAAAACAACTTTTCACTACATATTCTGTATCTCAATTAATACTCCTTATCTGAGACAAAGACATCTTTTCGACAGGGAACACAATATAGGGTTCTTCAAAAAGGGAGTGCATAGGTTTTTAAAAAATCGGCAACTTATTCCTAATGCCCTAGTGTTGCAGGTGTCTATATGATACTGCTTAGTATCAGACAGGCTTTTAACCATCATGGTATATATGTATATAAAAAAATCTAAAAGACATCTTAATCATTATTATTTTTTTCTGTGACTTATAAACAAATGAATAAGTATAAAATATACATTAAAAGAACAATAGTCAGGTCTGAATTGGTTGTATGTTGTTATGTACTTATTAAAAGTAAAAAATAACAATGCAGTTGAATTTTCGAAAATGGAGATTTGGGATCAAATCATATATGAATCACATATGAGTTGACAATTATTCTTGTTTCTTCATAATTATATCTAGTTTAATTTTGAGTAAAAACACCTTAAAAAAAGGTATTTAAAAAGGAACTTTATTGTTTATTCATCTTTATTGTTTACTAGCTTTTGCCCGCGACTTCGTCCGCGTGGAATAGTGACTTCCGGCAGATTTTTGGTTTTTCCCACATAGTTCCCGTTCTTGCGGGATTTTCGGAATGGTCGAGTTTCCGCAGATTTTTAGTATTATTATGTTGATACAACTTAAACAAATTATTTCGACCAAATTTGGTACCATAAAAACGGTCATTGTGACTAAACCTTAAAAGATAGACATATGCCGTCGCGGACTTTTTTTTAGATCATGTATAGAGAATAATTCTTTCATACATATTTTTTGTGTATCTTGAACCGTTTTCGCAGCGCACGCAAAGAAAGCCTTCAAAAATGAATAATTTCCCCGTTTTTTACACATTTACCGCTCTGTCTTTGCTCCTATTGGTCATAGCGTAATGTTATTTAGCCTATAGCCTTCCTCGATAAATGGACTATCCAACAAAAAAAGAATTATTCAAATCGCACCAGTAGTTTCGGAGATTAGCGCGTTCAAACAAACAAACAAACAAACAAACAAACAAACTCTTCAGCTTTATTATATTAGTATAGATATCTTTACATAGTATAAAATGAAAAGGCATCCTATGTATGTCCTTTAGATCTTTTACATGCATATTATAGTAGGAAAATGCATATTGTAGCCCTGTAAAGCCAGGCCCAGTCATTAATTCATATATAATTAAAGACAATCATAGCTCATTAAACTCAATATTAATGTCTGTTTTTCACATACATCAGTTACCTGTCATAAACATCCGCTGCCTTTTTACCAGAATAATCATCATCTTCACTTCCACTGCTACCTCTTCTAACTCTCACCACTTTGGTAGGAACTTTTCTCACTACAACACCTGCCAGATTCTTTCTTGGTGGATCCCCGCTCATGACTCGTATTATACCTGTGTTGCCATTTGTGGTCTTTGAACTGCTTGGAACAGTAGGTCGTGCACTGAAATAAGTGGTGTTTGGTTGTGCACTTCGAACATTGAGTTCATCACTCTCAGGGTCATGCTTCAGTAGCTCATCTCTGGCTCTCTCTTCGTTCCAAGCATGTTTTACCAATGTGTTTTTCACAAACTGCAATTTTTTTTAAATTTATATGAATAGTAATAAATATTAAATTATAATAAATTAAACAGAATAAAATAATTTGTTCATATCACTTATAAACTTAAAATAAAACTTCTTCACATTTTATTTTATACCTTAAATAATTAAATTATATGGACTAAAACTATTTTGTATTTTAAATACTTAGTTCCTTTAGTATAACATACTGTCACTAATATTGTTACAATTTTTTTCATAACTTTTGTTACTTTAATGTGTGTTAATTAATATAAAAACATTATAAATATAAGCTTCATAAATTCATCTCCATTAGCTGTAATACCCTTTAAATGTTGAGGTGTAATATAAATAGTAATTCACAATATGTCCAAAGTAAAATTCTTCATTGTCAATAGCTTATGGATTGCTTTAGGAATTTCACATTAACATGACATCAGAGAAAGTAAATAATGTAGAGGATTAAGATGGGGACTAAATGGCACCGAGTCTTGAGCTCTGATGAAGTCCGGAACATTCATTTCACTTTGCTGCTGGGTGCTTATGTTTTGTAGAAAGGACCATTCTTTGTTATTAAATATGGTGTTGTTAAGGGGCTAAATTATCAACTCAAGAATGGTATCTTGATACATTTATGCTAATGTTTTGACAACTTTATCATAAAAATAAGGTTTGGTCACTCCTTCATAGCAAACAGCTCACAATACAATCACTGAAGTCGGATAATGTCCGCTAGAAACTTCTTGAGTTTTAAACATAAGCAGAAAATTTGCTTGTTGACATATTGCAGGCCCCCAAGTGGTTTTTGACCCAAAAAAAGTAGGAAAAGTAGGATTTTTTTTAGCAAAAAGTAGGACTTTTTTACTGAAAAGTAGGACCTAATTTGACATAAAATCAATCTTTTTGTGCTGAAACAATGAAATGACATATTAAAAACCGACCAACTGCAAGTCAGCCTCGCGCACGGAGGGTTTCGTACCATTATCTATACAACATTTTAAACAAAATTGAGTTATTTACAATGTTATTTTAATATCATGGACTTCTTATTATTTTTCGTATTATCTATAAGTAAAAAATTATTATCTAAAAAATTATTATATGTGTACCAAATTTCATCTTAATCGGTTTTGTAGATTCGGAGATAATTGACTGGAAGCGAACGGACAGACGCTAGACGGACACACAAGTGATATATAAGGGTTCCGTTTTTTGTATTCGGACGTACGGAACCCTAAAAACTAAATACTCAATAGTCTATCAAATAGTATAGGAATAAATACGTAAAACGTTAATGAAGGATTTAAAAAATGTTAAATAGTGTTTAGCCATTACTAATATTATAAATGCGAAAGTAACTCTGTCTGTCTGTCCGGCTTTCACGCCGAAACTACTGAACCGATTTTGATGAAATTTGGCACGAATATAGTTTGAACCCGGAAATGGACATAGGATATGCGGATTTTTACCGCGATAAAATATCTCTTTCCCCGGGAAACTGCGACGGCAACAGCCAAACCATTTTCGATGTAATTTGGTATGGGGATATTTTAAGGCCTTTGTCCTATTTTAACGCCTTTTAAATCCTGGTTCTTTAATGCATTTTTAATTCTTTCATTTGCTTTGTCTACTAGTGTTTTGTAAGTATCCATCTCTGTCGCAGCTTCATCCTCTTTCTTTCCTAGAGTTTTTTCTTTCAATATCACTTCTTTAGTTTTTCTATTTTTCTTTTCAAATTCAGCTTTCTCTCTTGCCAAATCTTCTTTTCTTTCAATTTATTCTGTTTTTCTTCTTCCTTTTGTTTTTTTATTTCTGCTTCCACTCTCTTTTCTTCTTCTATTCTCTCTACGTAAGATCTGTAGGCTCTAGCTCTAGCACCTTTATCAATGAAATTTTTGTGATAGGGACTAAGTGACATTTATTGTCAAACTTTTTTAAGCCATCCTTTGTAGTTTGCAAAGCACTGATCGAGGCTGCTGAAAGAGAAGTTCTTGTACTAGTTAAAAAGTTTGAAGTTAGAGAAAATCCTCGTCATCAGCATTACCGTGCGAAATAACCAAAACTGCTTTTACTAATTTATTTAGTTCAGGATACTTTTCTTGGCCAAGATAATTTTTTAAAGCAAAGATTTCACTATAGTATTGATCAATCCTCTTTTGCATTATATTTTCATCAATTTCATAACTATACCAGTCTTGTGGAATATTTTCACACTGAAGAACTTTCCATTCATCACTTACTATATCTACATTTAGGGATTCTTTTAATTCGACACTGGCTGCAAGGTTCTTCACAGATGCAAGAGTCCAAGATTCACACCTATTTTGGGCCTTCAGACATCGTGCTTCTCGGATTATACCATTGGTTGGTACTTTTTCCAACAACTTCAAAGTTACACACCTCAAAAATTTACGCATACCCACAATCAAACTTGACTGTTGTTCTGCCTTCAGTTTACCAACTAATTTCCTAGTGTTTTCTCCAATATCTATATCTTTGTCAGAGAGCTCAATTTCAAAATTTGGGAATTTCAGGCTCTACAAATCTTCAATGCTCATTTCTTTAAATTTTTTATTCTGATAAAACGTCCAAGCAAGTTCTTAATAACACTGACCATTTGATCAAACAGTAGGTGGATAAGAGGTTCTTCCTTTTGGAAAAGTTTTAGAAATGGTTGCAATAGATTCGATACAGTAATCAGAAAATGGATCTTGGACAGAGTTGTGTGGGGGATTTTAAAGAATTTTATTATTCGGTTGTAACGTCCATTTTCAGTTATTTTCTTATCTCTTACAGGAAGAGTTTTCATAAAATATTTTTCAGCCACTGACCACTGGGCTCAGCAATCTTTCCAAAGCAGGTCCTAAAGTAAGCCATCTGCTTGGCACATGTTTTAGAAACTTTTGATTTTTGAAAACCAGTTCATCTTGTAGTTCTTTTAGTTCTTCGACCCTGACAGGGGAAAGTTTGAAAAAATAGTGTAAGTCAACTATTAAGTCTACTATATCGTCTCCGAATTCATGTAGAGCTTTGGAAAAAGCATTGTGGACGGAATGTAGTTTACAAAACCCGATATTGAGAAGAGGAGGTAGGTCCTGAGATTTCTTCACTTCAGTCACCATTTGGAAAACTGCTTTGTTTACATTGAGCCCATCACTGCCTAATGCAATAAAGTCTGCTAGTGGGATTTGAGCATAATTAATTGTTGAATAATTTTTTCCGAGATAGTGTTGGCTTTTGCCTGTCCCATTAGATGTGTGTCAAGATGATGGACGACAACTTCTTTTTTAATGCTGGACCAGTATCTTATTTTCAGATCGAGCTGTTTTTTATTGGTCAACTCATCAAAAGAAATGGAATATGGAGATGAGGACTTTATTATATTTAGACAATAAGACCTCATGAAAATACGGTCCAGTTGCTTCTGTTATCATGTAAGATAATTTTGAGTGGGACATAGAAAACCTGGAAGCTATAGTGCTGTCAGGGAACATTTCTTTAAACAACTTTGGAGTATCATCTGCTGAGTTATATGAATAATCACTACTAACTGACTTTAGGCTCCACAAGAGCTCTGCCTTTATGACTTCTTCTTTTGCTGTCCAACAGGAAATAGTAGCTACGGTATTATCTGCTTCATTTAAGGTTTTGGTTTGACTTACTAAAATCATTTGTGTTCCAGCTAACACGTCTTTAACAAATGAAGAGTGGACTTTAGTTTCTGAGTGAGTTAGCAACTGACTCAGCCCACGGTTATCACATCTCACAACCTTCTTACATAAACGACAAAATACTTCATATCTTGATCGTTTTACACACCACTGTTCATATCTTTAATGATTTTTGTTGAGCCTTTCTTCTTTAAATCTTTAAATGATGTTTTGTAGGCATGTTCACTGCACACTCTCTACATAAAAAATTACGTTTCTTCAAAAACATTCAACTATCACCAATTACCTAAGTACAGAAAGAAATCTGAAAAACATGAATTGATTAGGAAATTATTGTAGACATTTTCTATCACTTAAGACTAATAATTATCTAAATTAGAACATGTCTGCAACTATTTCCTAACAATGTGAACATCAATTGAAGATCTCAAAAAACGCATGAATTAGTAGGCCTAATATAAATTTTGGGTAAACTATTAATATATCCTGAACCTGGAAAGAAAATGCTGCCACAACCTGGGTTAAAGCAGGCAGGAGCATGGATTTCCCTCAGTTTACTTCATTGGGAAATCTAAGAGACATGTCAAAATAGTAAGCACATAATAATCACTATTTTTATTTTGTATCACAGTGTATTGCCATGTCTTTGAAAAAAATTGTTTTCACGGTTGATGAGATATAATACTATTGGAACTTATAAATTGATAAAAATCATTTATTATTATTCATTTATTTAAAGTACAATATTAAATTTAAATTTTTTACAATACATATAGATATAAAACATAAATATTATAAAAAACTTAAACCTGTGTGCCGCCGGCAGCGGGGCAGAGCCCATTATTATTATTTTATTATAATACTTTATTGCATACAGAAGGTTACATTAATACATTTAATCAATTATTTTATTCCCATAAAAAGAAAAGGATCTTAGTCAGTCAATTTTTAAGAAAAAAACAACTTCTCATTGGGAAATATTGACATAATTTTGTAAAAATTAATAATAAGTGTAATAAATTATCGCAAATTCAACTCAATTTTTAGAGAAAAGTAGGAAAGTAGGACAAATGTGTAAAAAGTAGGACTTTTCCTACTTTCCTACTAAAAAGTAGGAAAAGTAGGAAAAGTAGGACGACTTGGAGGCCTGATATTGCTTAATTGTAAAAATTTTTCTCTTTTCCACAGTATTTTTGTAGCCTTGCTTTACATACTGTTTATATAATTGTTTTGATTTTAAAACACAATTTTCTATTAATTATCAGTTAGTTTTAGTTTAGCTAGGCTTTTATTCGCACTCAGTCTCACAATTGGGCCATTATGCATTTTAATTATCAGTTAAATAATAATCAGTGTATCTTTTATAGGCTGCAAATTCAAGCCATCCTCATATTGTGAGATAAAATCTTTTGCTTTCTAACAGGGTTTCTTTGAATTATTTCCCTTACTACTTTGATTGACTTTTTTATACTGCATGGACAGTTAAATCTTATTCTGTCAGAAACAAAGGTTTAATTCTTTGTATCAATAACCTCATAAACAAACATACCACTTATATCAAATGGATAGAAAGTTTACAAAATTGTATTTGATTCATTACCTAAATTGTGTAATACAATCACAGCAATTGAGTTTTCTTTATTACCCCACTCCATTTTAATATCACCAAAACATTTGACAGCCAACAGACACAAAAAATGAGAAAACATAATAAACATTCATACAATTACAGATTCCATATTGAAATATAATATTTTCCTTACTTTTATTGTATCAGTATTTGTAGTAAAAATTGTTATTATTGTGTGATAAAAATATCTTTTTATTTGACCTGTTCATTTTGAATTGATATTTTCTTTTTTGAATTTAGATTTTGTTGCATTGTATTTAAGGATGATATTGAAAGATAAAGGATGATGATGAATCATTCAAATCTCACTATGTAACTGTAAAAGTACTATGGTAGTTTTACACTTTCATCATCATCATTATTTCGTTTGGTTCAATCAAATAAACTATTAATTTGTATAAAAGCAGGACATACAATTATTAACACTTACGATAACTGAAAGATCAGGAAACATTGCCAACATATTTTTAAATCGCCTCTCTTTAACAGCAGTAGTAAGTTCTGGGGCTGCCACCTTTTTGATAGGTGTAACAGGTTCATCTGAATCAGAGTCTTGGACTCTTATACGTTTATAGACTACAGGGCCATTCCTGATTGCAGCATTTGGTGCAGCCATTCTGATCAGTGTCGCTAGAAAAGGTCACAAAACAGAAAAATTGGTAAGCTTTATCAATCAAAAGTATACAATTTAAGTAACTAATTAAATCAGTGTTTATTGTGAATCAGTAAGAATTAGGCCTAGTAATTTAAAACACTTTAATTTTTTATAACGAATGAATTCTGCATGTCTGTGTATTAGGCATGATCAGTTGTCCATATGAAATCGATTGCCATTATCATAGTTTAGTTTAATAAAAATCTTAGGCATAAGCAGCAAAAGCACCTACAATGTGATAAAGCAAAAAATTGAGAGAACATGAGTAACTTCACACCTATTATATAAATATCTACAAATACTAGTCAAGGCATAATACTTACGCGAATTGGAAGATGAGGCTATTTGAAATGAGCTTGAACTACTCGAATCTGGCACGTTAGGTTTTTTTTGAAACCTATACTGTCTCAAATAGCTAATCTTATTAGCATTACTGTCTGACATTTTAACACATATAGCAATTTTTAATGTCCGCTATATTTGTTTATCTTATGAATGTAGTACTACTGATTATTCTTTTTGATTTACTATGAAAATTAATCAATTTTCCGGACCTTTAAAAACCTAACATCATACGGCCATTTTTATCCGCGAGACTACAGAAAAAAAAACACACCAATCAATTACAAACAATCTCGAAAGGCTGTCAAATCAACCAATCAAATCTATTCATATTTATTACAGGCCAATAAATGAAATTTATTCTAAAAATCAACAATAAAAACTGTACCGAATGTTAAAAAGATTCCAATTATGATTAGTGTTGCTCGTGTTATTAAATTATTTAGTGTATACTATATACAATTATTTGACAGTTTAATGATTATTTGACAGTTAATATTTATTGTCTGATTTAGCTTAAGGTCGTTAGTAAGTTTATAATAACTCTTAGTCCAACAGGTACCAGCACTGGCATTATAATCATTTTAATATATATATTACCTCTAAAATAACTTATTTACTCTACTACTTCTAAAATAATATCTCATTTTATTGATATAATTCAAACAAAAAAGTCATTAGAATTTGACATCACAAATTATTGTTTGACATCAGAAAAAACGCTATTGCATAGACATTTGACCTTACATCTACACGGGTTCTTGAGAGTTCTTGCGGAATTTGCGTTATCAAAGCGTTATGCACATCGTCTACCGTTTTAGTCACGCTAACGCAGTGGCGTTAACGTTTGCGGATCGTACAAACGCGCCCTAATGGAAAATTGTATGGGAGCCTTGTGTGGCTGCCTGTAGTCTGTGCTAAGAAACAAGTTTCTTCTTAATCTATGCATTTCCCGCTATGAAGATTTTGTTGACACGTTGTTTTCTAAAAAGTAAATTTGTAATCTCTTAAAAATAATTAAAGGTTAACTCAACTTGAAATCTGAGTATAATTTATTGGTACATAAAACCAGTTTCAATACTTTAACTAGACGTCGCGTGCTTGCCGCAGGGTGCAAGCGCCCCTCGGTGAGGTGGTTCATCCCGGCTGCCTGTAACAAAAATTGTGGTCTGTCGAAAATTGAGGGAGTGAGTGAATGCCACGAGGTGCGCACACCTCGCGGTGATTTGGAAAAGGGTGATCTGGTAAAAGTTGGTGGGAAAATGTCATTATTTTTGTCATAAAAATCAAATATACTACAAAACTGAACTAAATACACAACGAATCTCATGGCGATTGTAGTCGCGCAAGTGTCGCGAGGTGCACGCACCTTGCGATGGAGTGGTTCACCCCTGCTGACTATTAGATATAGGGTGCTCTGTCCAAAGTTGTTGGGAAAATGTCTTGTTATTTCTCATAAAAATCAAATAAACTGAATATCTGTGTGCGGCTGTAAACACAATAAGAATGTCACTGTGAGTGAGGTTGTTTGAGTGCCGGAAAGTGCACGCACCTCGCGGTGGTGTGATCTGCCCCACATTGAGAAATAAAAATTTGGCGGTCGGTCGAAATTGGTAAAAAATTGCCTTCATTTGTGCACAAGAAAATAAAAAAAAATTGTGCGGTTGGAAATACACTAAGAAACTCACAGCGTTGCATATTATAGCGTTTTTCAAATAAAATTTTGTACAGTTGAGAAGCAGTACAAAAGCAAATCGAGTTTAGAAAAAAAAGGTTTCCACTCACTTTACACATTTGATTCTGTTCTATTCGATAAAGAACTTGTATCCATGTCACGAATAAATGATTATTAAAAAAAATTATGACATGCCGCCACAAGGTCATAGGAAATCTTCATCTCTTAATTCTACGAGATTAGGTATTTCGCAGCGTCCCGACAACTCATTGAACAAGAGTTAATGTATTCTATGTCATTGAAGGTCACACGTCCAAAATACTGCATTGACGCTACGACTAAGCGATTTTGATATTTTCCCAAAATTTTTATATTTATAAAATTTTTTTTGTGGAATTATTCGTTATTGCTATATATCGTATATGAAGGAACACATTATATGAAGATAATATTATAAATAGGACAGATGATATTGTTAAAAATAAAGTTTATTTTATTACTTAGTATGTTATTTAGCAAAAGACGGTTTAATTTTAAATTAAAAATATAGCTTAGATTAGAATAAAACTAGGTACAATTTATATAGGAGTATAAATCACCATAAAACAGAATCTATTGCCGAATTCCCATCATTCGAAAACCTATTTGCCGAATTTCTATCAAATCGATCAAATGGTTTTGGTATGAAAAAGCTTTAGAAATAATAGAATAAAATAATATATATGTGAAGAGACTATATATAGTATATGACCTCTTTGACATAGAGTCGATATAATCATGTACTACTTGTACATTATTAGCTCTCCATGATTTTTGACAGTGTTCTAAATCTGACGCACTTCTAATTTATTATTTGTTCTTTCTCATTGTATTTTCTTTAATATATTTATATTACATATTATTTGCTTTGATCAAGTTGTTATATTATTGTCTTATCGTCTTTAAATAATTTTACACTTCATAAAAAGTTAATAATATAGAACAGAATAACTTAGTGTCATATTTTTTCTAATACTTAAAAATATGAAATTCTAAATAAATAATAGTTTAAAAGTCGCTAAAAAATAATTTTAGTTACGTTATCAAAACTGATAATCGCGCTATACACTGACGCTCAACGGCACGATTTTTTTTTCCTCATGAGAGGGAGGCTGAGAATCCTCACAAGGAGTACGAAACGTACCCAAGATACCCCCGCAACGGCAAGTGTCACGGAGGTTATGCGGACTCCACGCGACCGGAACGGTCCAGCCACGTGACCTACCAACTAAACTCAGCCTGGCCTAGGTCCTAGAAACCATATAAGCAAATCGTGAGTGCGAACGGCACGATCACACGGGTTCTATTGATATTGGCGCGAAGAAATTCGACATAGGTCCGACTCTGAGGAGCTCTAATGAATTCGGACGGCCTGTGCATCGCATTTTGTAGTAATTTTGCAGTAATATTTATCGTTTTTATTGAAATAAAATAATCAATTCATGGTTAAAAATATAACATATTTATTCCTCATAAAGTAACATTTATTCTAGTATAAATTTTATTAATAAATACCATCGTAGATAGAAGCTATTCACAACTTAAAGCGATTTTAGAAATTTTTTCGTTTAGATAAGATTTTTTTTCTATGTTAAATCAATAATATATCAAAATTCCGAGGCTGCTACGAGTTATAAGACTATAGAAGAGATAAAATTTTCATTTTTTAATTTCATTTATGAAGAACAGTAGTTCAATCCAGGAGCTCAAAAAGTGTCTTCGCGCATTTTATGAAAATCTTTGTCTACAATTTTGGATTATATTAAAAAGTTAAGCAAAATTTAAAAAAAGCGAGGCCGCTACGAACTATGTCAATAGCTATTCTGCATTATTCATTAAGTCAAAATTGTTAATGTATCTTTGTTTCCGAGATCAAGAACGCCAAAATTGACCATTTTACATATGGCTCCACAGACTAATTAGAATACTATGGCTCTTAACTAGTGAACGCATTCGTGACAAACAACCACCAAACACTCGGACTAAAACAACATCGTAAAGGTTACATCTGTTTCTCCTTTATTTTATATCTTTTGCTCAATAAGAATTGCGTTAGGTATAACAAAAATAAATATCATATTTTGTTGAAAAAAAATAAATCGACACACTTTTTGTGTTTTTCAACGAAATATCTTTTAAAAAATGAGATTAACTTTATTATTTTAACGATATATACATTGTTGTAAAATATTCGGATTTATGGAGATAGTCACATTGCAACTGTTAGTACTCGTATGTAGATGATCTAATGGTATGAAATGGATGATAGTTTTGTCGATATATGTTGATCGACAAGTCCTTGTGCGCACAGCTGTTGAAGCTATGCTAACCCAAAAAGCCCAAAACAAAACAGTTTTTATTTGTAATCTGTGGGCAGGTCTAGTTGTCAGACATAATATTTTTATTCTGTGCTGTCAAATGAATAGGTGCGGCCATGTTGAACTGTAGTGAATAAAGTTGAGATAATTTTCTTTTAGCAAAATAAAACTGACACAATATGCCCAAATGCGATCTCAAAACGAGGTATATTCCCGCGACATTCGCTTGGACGTTACTTTTGGGCACAACATCCCTTTTTTTCTATTTCCCGTAAGTACAATCAATCGTAGATAAATACAAATCTCATTTTTAGTTTGACAACTTTCACACAACATCGAAGTCTTGGTGCTATTAATATCCCGAATCTATACCCTTTGCCTTGTAATGATCTATAAATTTGGTCTTTGTATTACACGAAATATTGATGGGAAGTGTCCAGCATGGTATCTTTGATTAGCAAAGGTAGCCTGATCCATGTCCGACTATCGAAATTAAATAAGTTACTGTTGAGGAATTCAATTTGACGTTCTAATTACTTTAAATAATCGTTAACATTATATCAATACAAGTAAATCATATAATAAATTATTTCACTATTACAATTTATTAAATTATTGATCGACTTATCTCACTTTATGTTATGATCATTACATTGTAAGAATGTTAGAAAAACAACAAACAATATTTTGAAAAGCTCAGAAGTGGTAACTTGAAGTATAACTCTTAGTTATTTAAATAAACAGATATTTTATTAAGTTATATTATATATAAGTAATAAATTTGAGACCATTGTTCTATTATTTCTCAAGGAAAAGAAAAACGGAAAATGTAAATATTATAATAATTAAGTGCATATATTTACATAAAATTAGTAATTTCAATATTTATTAAATACGTAACACCAATTTGAACCAAAATAAATCTGATAGTTATAAAAAGAAAAATTTGATTATTATGATCCCTTTTGCTAGCAATAGATCATAACAATAAGAAATTTATTAGAGCTAATATCAAATCATAACTGCTATTTGTACTGAGTATTTACTATAACAATTGGAGTGATATTGAAATCATAATTATTTCTTCTATTTTCTATAATTCTTATACAGGTAAACTCTTTGCAACCTATATGCAAATTGCAAATTATCTAATATGAAGATTGAAAAGATATTATAAAATGTGTTTTTATGAATCTGCATAACCTTTGGAGTACATTCCTTGAAATGAAAGAAGAAATATTGTTTAGGAAACATATGTTGTAAAATGCATTATTTCAGGGATAATGAATGTATTACAATATTTTTTTAATTTATTGCAACATTAAAACAATGTCTTTGTTTGAGGTGATGCCAAACTGATTCTTTGGTCCTCGAGACAGCACATATTAATATTGGAAAGTGGGAGTAGTGCGGCAAACATGTAGGATATTGTAATTAAACTAGTGACATGTGCTACCTTTCGGCTGATGTTTATTATAGAATTTAGAATTATTTATTGATTATCTATTGTGACAAGTTTCTGCTCAAATAAATAATAGTAAATTTAAAGTAATAGTATAAACTTACACAGTTTTATTTCATAAATTACACAGTATCTATCTTTTAAATTATAATAAAATACTTCTAAGTTTTATTTCATAAATATATAAAATGAGATTGCGGAAATTTAATTTTTATTTGTTGAGGTCAATTAGCCTCTAAGCATTTTTTTAATAAACCCTTACTACAAACTTACATAGGTATTAATGATGTAGTGGGTACTAAATATGTAAGTACATTATTTATCAATAACAAATTGTATTATTTTTATTTACATTTCTCAATATTATTGTATTATATTTTATTTTTAAGACTATCAACCACAATAAAATGCATGGTAGGATAATATCAACAATACCTCACTGTAAAATATTTTGTTACATCACGACTAAGTCAAGTCTCTGCAGAGTAAACTTCAAGGATGTTTTAGAGCTATCTTATGCAGACAAGGGAGTGCGCTACTTGTGCGAGTGAGAAAGTAAATTTTGGAAACTCGTGTGCACCCCAGTCCTGGCATTTATATTGCTACTTGCATGATTGTGTGGTCAGTAAAAAAAGATACAATGTGTTTTTAGAATAACATCTAATATTGTCTAATGCAGTTCAATTCTATGCTAGTACACCACTATGACAAGTGAATGAACTTTCATTGATTTAATATACTATGCTGCCAATTTTACTTAATAATGTTTTACAGTGGCAATTACATTAAATGAGATTTACTTTGTATGAAAGATGTGAAATTTTAAAATAGTCATGCAGATTAAAAAAAAATCATTGTATAGAAGTAAATTTAGTGTTTGGATGTTGAGTATTCTCTGGTACTGCTGATGAAATTTGGTATAGGGATTGTTTCAGACCTGGGGTAATACATACAATAAGTTTATCTTGGGAAAATCTGATGTAATGCAAGTATAGATGTTAGTGGGAAGCTAGTAGTTATTCACCCAACCAAAAATTTTCTTAGATTGAAGTAAATGTAAAAATTTTGTAATTACAAATAAAATTGTTCACAGCTGTCAATACTACCTACACAAACACCCATGGGTTCCTGCTTATCAAGGTGTCATAACATTTTTTGTTTTGGCCAATTTTACACTGGCCACTTTCATGGACCCGGGAGTGATACCAAAAGGTAATATTTCTATTTTATACATTTTAGTTTTATTTTATTTATTTTAAAAACTTTTAACAAGTCATACTCTAACCTCTTATTATAATAAATGTTACTTCTCCGATTTACCTGAAACTTTTAAGAGGCCAATCCCCATAATGTATAATGTCCCCCTAACTGGTTTGTGTTGAATATTAGCAATGTCAAGTAAATGTCGTTTTCCACTGAGGATTTCCACTGAATTTCATTTGTCCAAATGGTTTTTGCATTTTACTATCATGCTTGAATTCCGTTTATGGATGCCAGATACTAGTGAACCAGCCAGCCCCACTGAACAATTGAGGGATCTGGGATTCACATTTTATAGTAAAGAATTTGTCAAATTGGCTGTATGTTGTAATTTTATATTATGTGGGCAGTTTCTTTGCCAACACATATATTTTTTAAACAGTACACATCATTATGTTAAAAATTACTTGAACTGTTAAAAAAGTTAGAGGCATATAAAGTGATGGATACCTGATTAAATAAAAAAGATATCCATTTTATTTTAACTTGATTAATATTGTCAATGTGTCAATGATCTTCATAGCAAATTAATTTATTGACTATATATATATAAAAAATCAAACATTCTCAACATATATATACTATTGCAATGCCAATACATGTGAATTTGTACTGCAGTTATTCATATTTTTGAAAATTGATGGCTTAATCCAATCTGCTAGTGATAATGCTCAGGGTTCTGTTGGTACTATCACACATTATATGTATCAAGGACTCATAACATTTTCTTACATTGCTGTTCCGCAATTGAAGAGCAACATGTTTCAGTGAACTTACGGGGTACTGTAACATTCAAAATTTATGTCAGAAGTTTGTAACAAGCAGCACTTTAAGTCTTGTAGGGGTTACTGATTTGCTGGGAATCTCGAGACCTATTATTACCGTAACTTAGCCATTGGCAACAGGTTGGCTGCTATTTATATGCCAACAGTAGATATATAAAAAAGAAAATCATTTTGCTACTGCACAACAGGTTATTCTTGAAAACCTATGAATTTGTGATCACATAATTTCAAAAGATGATGTCATAAGTTGCTTACAGTATGTATGAAGTACATTTCTGTATGAATTTGTTTCATGTATTTCAGCTCCACCTGACGAGGACCGCGAGGATGACTTCAGGGCCCCATTGTATCGCAGCGTTGAGATCAATGGTATAACAGTGCGCATGAAGTGGTGTGTAACATGCAAGTTTTACAGACCACCACGGTGCTCACACTGCTCCGTGTGCAACCACTGCATAGAGGTAAGTGTTTAATTAATTTATTTATTTAAGGATATCTGAGTGAATATGTTTGAGTAACATTGGGACTTTACACCGATGTGACGGTACAGCTCTATAACAGGAAAATCTATCTTCCTTTGGTAAAATAAAATGCCTAAAGTTACTTAGTTAAATTATATATCACGTTATAAGTGCTATTACTTTTGCAGACATTCGACCATCACTGCCCATGGGTGAACAACTGCATTGGCCGAAGGAACTACAGATTTTTCTTCTTCTTCCTTATCTCGCTGTCCATTCATATGCTTAGCATATTCGGTCTCAGCCTCTACTATATCATGAACAACAACAAGACTCTAACACAGGTCGAGCCAATTGTATCGTATCCTTTTTTAAAATTATTTTTGTGTATACTATTTCGTACATACTGCATTAGAAAATAGATATCTTTACTATAAATACCGAAGTGGATCTATCTGTCAGTATGTTACGCAACCATGCCTAAACTATTGAACTGATTTTAGGAAAATTTGGTATACCAAACTCTCCCTGTCCATGCAAGTAAAATATCTAGGTATAATATTTGATAATAAATTAAATTGGGCGAGTCATCTGGAAGCAAAAGCAAAGAAGGCATGCTTGGTGTTTAAACAATGTAATAGAGTTGAGTTGTAAGTCAGTTGAGCCAAATTTATTTTCAGTCAGTGTCAGATTTAATGCATATATTCTGTAATAAACTTGATAGGAGACATTAAACCACTGTCGTATATTTATATTTAAACAAAAAGTGTGCATTAATGTAAAACTGTGCAATGAAATTTCACATAACATTTTGCATTGTTTTTGTTTTGTAGTGATTAATGATAACGTCACTACGTAATTGAATAAAAAGTATACTGCTTTTTAAATATATAACCGCGTCTTCAACATACATACACCAATATGCGGGTTCGACTCCCGCCCGAGTCAAATATTTAGTTTGCATTTTGTCATATTTATAAAATATATTGGTTGAAAATCAGTTTTACTGTGGATCCTTAACTGCAACAACAGAATGGTAATAATGGGCATAATTGCGCTGCTCGCGATCCCCATCTTCGGGTTAACTGGGTTCCATATGGTACTGGTCTCCCGTGGGCGGACCACTAATGAGCAAGTCACAGGAAAGTTCACCGGAGGATACAATCCTTTCTCGAGAGGCTGCTGGTACAACTGCTGTTATACGCAATTCGGGCCTCAGTACCCTAGGTAACTATCTATCAGTCTGAGGTAGCGTAAACAATTGAACAACTTGTCAATCGCTCTTCAGATGAAGCCTTGGGTCGTTGCCTTTATGTTGTCGTTGGTATGTCTCGAGGTGGTGCGGTACAACTCTTTCATATACAGATGTACAACAAATACTCCAGGTAACTATGTCGATATCGACGAGAATTATTGCTAATGATCTATTTTCGGAAACTAAACTAGCATATTATAAAATTTGACCACATATAAGTTAGATTGTCGTAATTGTGTTATAAGTATACAAAAAACTTTTTTTTATTGATTATATGATAAATATTAAATTCAATAATTTGTTTTTAAATAAACAATCTTTTTTTGTTATATAAAAAATAAGCAGATTAACATTCTGAAATCTATTATTTTTCTAAATTTTTAAGTACATTATTTATGGTTTATGAATAAAACTTCCCCTACGTAGATTGCCAGTGTATATTTGTAATTTTCCTGTTTTTTAAATATTACTAATCTCACATTGGTCATATTACCAATGTGATGTGTCTGTTGTACCTAAGTAACCTCTACAAATACAAATTAATTATTGTTTTTGACTACTACTACCGAAACAAAAAAATAATAATAAATAAATAGATTTATTAAAAATACAGCTATACAACACAAAAAACTGTACAATACTGTTCCTAATTAGTTATTATAATAATCCTGATTTGCTAATATGCTGCCTGCCATGCTGCTGGCTTCCAAGGTACAACCTGTGATTTGGAACTAAAAATAAAAATACATAGTAGGTGTATCCAAGCTTGTACGGCCTGATATAGAGCAGCGAGTGGCAAACTTTTGTAGACCAACCTATCATTTATTCCAAACAAAAGTTATAAACGTGTCGTCATATAATTTTAATTTTTAAAAATTACAAAACATTAAATATAAATTAATTATCGACTTAGCTTTTTACAAAGAAGAAACACAACAAACACGCAATATGTTTATTATAAATAATAACCATAAAAAATACACAAGAAATTCATATCGACTTAACAAATCTTTACAAAAATGTTGTTGCAGATTATACATTAATAATAAATCTTCGTTGGTTAAGTGAATTTGTTTGCTATTTTAATTTAAAATCACTTGTAGCCCTGTTGTATTACAGAACAACTTGTATTATTGACGACCTCCATAGTCGAGTGGATAATACACCGGTTTCAAGGTGTCGCCATCTCTGAGGTCCCGGGTTCGAATCCCGGTGGGGGCAGATGTTTGTGTGAGGAATGCGAGCATTTGTACCTTAGTCATGGTTGTTGATATATATTTCAATAAAAATTATTTATATATGTATAATATATGTATGTCTATCCGTTACCCTAGATCCCATTGCACAAGCCTTATAGAGCTTAGTTTGGGCTAGGCTAATTGGTGTAAGTGTAACAAATATTTATTATTATATTTATTATTTTATCTTAATATTAACTAGCGACCCGCCCCGGCTTCGCACGGGTGCAGTGAAAAATGGTTATGGTGGGTTATCCCTAAGAGATAGACATATACCATCGCGGACTTTTTTGTGGATTTTTGTAAGTTGTACAATACTGTAGTACATTATTTTGGTCTATCTCGTAGGGTTCAGCCAGTGTTTGCAATATAAGCGCAAAAAAACGTGCTTATTTACGAGATCACATTAGAAACCTTTAAATTTATCCGTGTTTCTCTACTATATTATGCATTTATTATACATACAAGCCTTCCTTAAGAATCACTCTATCTATTAAAAAAAACCGCGTCAAAATCCGTTGCGTAGTTTTAAAGATCTAAGCATACATACGGACATACAGCGAAAGCGACTTTGTTTTATACTATGTATTGATATGTATTGATATGTATTGATGAAAACGAAAAACAAAATTATCCGCTCCCGCAGTCTAGTCCGGCCGTCGAAGTACACGTACAAAGGCGGCAAGAAACGGCGCGAGGCGCTTGCTATGGGCGCGCACTCCGCGTCTGCCATCTCGACGATCGCGACGGACGCGCCGCCGCAGGTAAAGACGTACACGGCGGACAACGGCGCCGCGCTGCGCCCGCACGGCGCGCACGCGCACTACAACAAGGTGAGGGCCAGACGCTTGCGCTGTTACGCTATTATTATTACTAATATTTAACTGTGAAATTGCCGTTTTGTATGGAGATTTTTACATGCTAACTTGTTAACAATGAATGCAAGTTGTTTTTTTTTTAATTTAAGAACATTTGTTTTCACCTAGTCAAAGCCAATCAATCAACAGTTTGACGGCAAAAGGTGATATTTGCAAGATTAGTTTTATCAATTTAATAATAAAATTGAAATATGTACACAAATTGAACTGTAGGGTCAAATTGTAGTGCAAATCAATCAATCCTATAACTCTTAAATTCAAAAAGTTGTTAAGTTAGATGTCAATAACGGCGATTTCAGAGTTAAACCCTATAATAAACACAGTCCCAAAAAATCAAAACAGTGTGTCATACAAATATGATCAGTTCACCTCCTCATAATTAACAATGTATGCACATCTTTACAGTGATTCCTACATTGATGGATAGGTCATTTTTTTCCAATCATAATATATATTCCAAATACATAATTGGAATATTATTATATACACATAAGTATATACACATGTATATACCTCTTCGTTTCCATAAATATGCAATAGAATCATTGTTAAAGTTCCATTTATCGTTTAATGGAATTATAACGTTAATGAGGTTGTTTTTTAAATTTATTTATAAAACTACATACCTATTCATTCACGTAGAAATAATTTTAGAGGTGTATATACTTCTTAAATTAGGAGACTATAAATCGAATATGTTTGTATTAAAATATCACCATTTGTTAGTTTTTTGCGACTTCGTGTTGTGCGTATGTATGTAAAGGTAAGTTACAGGTCCTCATATAGGGGTCGATTTATCGTTACTATCCTTTTCAGACCAAGGATACACTTTAATATCGTTTTAAGATTTACTGAAGACGATATCGCGATCGCAACAAAAACATGGCCTCATACGGGACGATGTGTTGTTACTATACTTCTTTTCATACTAATTAAGACGGTTGATAGGGCAATAACATAACTGCAATAAAAACTTATACAGTAATTAATATCGTAACGATAAGTCGGCAATATATCGACCTTTTGTCGATCGGCCATTCCATTTTTTAAATAGAAAACGTACTGAGTAATGGATTGACTGAATAAAATACAAGTTGCCAAATAATTAAATGTCTGATCAGTGATTAATCGCTTCGTATTTTTATGACGAATAAATCGTTGCAATGTTCAGATCTATCGAAGTGTTTAATCGCTACGGATATGAAACCCTTAATTCGCGCGTGATTCGATCGCGATCTTAATGCATTAAGTATTTAATCCGTTGCTCGTGATTCCTATTGATTTTTGGCATTTTGTCTATTGATGGGGCGCCTGGGGCGTGAGAATTATTTCTCGTAATTCCTTTAATATTAATTTTGTGTGATTCATAATTTTGTCGATGTGTAGTTTGTAATAAATGTAAATGATGATGAATATATATATCAACAAAAATAAAAATTATGACGTCGCAATATGGGATCAGCTAATTACAGATGATAATTCATAAACACATTATCTATCGTGCTCAAAAGAGAGATAGATATCTCGTTCTTCCTATCAACTAGTGTAAAAAGGGGGTCAATACCTAAGCTACATACGTAACATAATGTTTAAAGTATGTACATTTCAACAATTTTAAACACTCCAAATTATTTGGATTAAAATATAAATATTATCTCATTTTCATATAAGCATTCTTTAATTCCATTAAAATTTATCGGTAGAACCTATTTACATTTCAGTTCATAATATCGAGAGTCATTGTCGACGGAATCGGTATTGAAAATCTCCATTGATGGGTTAACACATCGACAGTACCACAAACACAGTGCTCTATATCTCAGTACACCAAATCGTACAGTACCCTCAATGTACGCTATATTTGCATTTGGGGTATTGTCGATAAATTAATTAACCCGCTGATGGAATTTTTTGATATAGTGACTGGCAACAAATCTATGTTGTATGGAAAGTCCACATTATGAACCACAAACACAGACTAGAGCATGATGAATATACACTTTATGATTACTTTTAGAGATTGTTTTTCATTATAAAAACTATTATTTAATATTAAATGCACATCAAAATATGCGTTTAACCAGCACAAAAATCTGAACTCTTCATTTTGAGCATAATATTTCTTAATATAATATCTTATTTCTTTTGTAAACAAAAACTTGCTTAACAACACAAGCAAACTTTATATATAGTAAATAGTGTAGTCTATTTTTCTAAATTCACAACATAGCTTATATTTTATCATACTGTATTTCAATGCGCGTAATGAAATAATTTATAATAACATTATTATAGTTTTGTATGGTTTATCATCTACCTACTTAATATATTTTAATATTTATTTACGTACAAATTGTAGAGCGAATATGTAATGTTTTGTAGTATGAAACGCTATTCTCATCCTACACTCAGTAGACTTAACACTTAGTTATCACGCTTGTAGAGCAAACGAAAACATACCTTCAATTCACTGTCGTAAGTTCTATATTTGCACTCGCACAACTGTACAGATCTTATTTGTGAATTGAAGACATGAAGTATGTCTGGCTCTCTCTATTCAATGTCTTTTTTTCTTAGTATTATACTTATTGGAGATTTCAAAACTTATTCAAATTAACAATATTCCTGTAATTTAATATATCTAACAATAATCATATAATGTTTCTTTACACAGGATATTTTTTACGGTACAGATTGATTCTTTTCTCATTTTGATCTACACCAGTCAACGGAATTAATAGTAAATACAACTAAAAAGTATGTATATGTAGCTTTGGATATATAAACTCATGGACAAAAGAGGAACGCAAAAAAAGGTTTAATTTCTCCTGTTGTAATGTCTACTGTACAAACATTAGTAAATCCTATGAAAAACGAAAGTATTGAGATGTTTTTAATTTCGAATTTCATGTTGTTATTGCGTAATATTGTGGTTTTCTTACTGCATAAAAAATATCATCTTTTGATTTGAGTTTAAATGTAGGTCTTTTTTTATTTTTACCATGACTGCCTTGTTTTATCGTGTTAAGTGTGCATTAATATTGCAAATAAACTGACAATGGCGGATCTTAACGCAACTCTAGTTGCTAGGGCCGTTACTCTAATTGAAACTAGGCACACCTACGAAAATATGGCTACGGAGTATCAAAATCTGTGGTACACCGAGTTGTCAAGAAGTATCAGCAGACTAGACAGTTTACGAGACTCGCAGGACATGGGTGTAAACAGAAAACTGCGGCCAAAGATGACTGGTTCATCGTTAGCAGTGTGCTTATATTTGTATATGGGCATGTACGGAACTCCGTGTCATCGAGAATGGGGCACTAACAGCGGCAAGATATGTAACTGAAGTTTAGAAGAAATTGTAGTGTCCTTTGCCTCTTTCATAGGAGATGAATTTGTTTTTATGTATTATAATGCACGCCCCCATACCGCGGCTGTGGTTGTCGACTACCTTCGAGACGTTGAAATCAATGCTATAGAGCACGTATGGGATAAGCTCGGACGACAAATTTCGAAAAGAAATCCTCTCCCCGCTAATTTGGGAGAGCTTAAAATGCGTTACAAGAAGAATGAGAATGGAACTCAATCTCTCAAGATTTTATTGTTAACTTAATCAGGAGTATGCCAAGGAGACTTGAAGCATTTCGAAGAGCTAGAGGAGGCAACACTAAGTTCTGATTATAGCCCACGTTGTAACGTGGCCTATAATCAGTACTTAGTGTTGCATTTTTTTTCCTAAGGGTTATGAAAAAAATGAATAAAACTTTAAGTACACAATTGTTATTTATATAATCTGTAAAGGAGATTGCCCATTCCAGTACTTTTTGTAGAAACATTGTGTCTCAATGATTTTCTTACCAAAAATAAAACAATAATATTTTAAGTATTTTGTCTTTCCTGCCTCAAATTCTCTTTGGGAATAATTTTCTGAAACAAACCAGTAATATACTTCCGTTTTACAGCAAATTGTCATAATCTGCCATGTTTGTAGGGTTGGGACAAATTATAGAAATGAATCGATTATTATCTGCGGGATGATTTTGTACCAAAATTGACAATCGAATCGCTTTGCTTAATGTCTATTCCCTCTATGGATGCAGAATAAAAAACAATCTTTTTTGTTATGCCCTCGGCAACGGCAAAATAAATACTTTCTTTATTGTGTTCGTCAATTCCAAACCATTCATGCTTTCGTCTTAGTAAACACAATAACACTGCGCAAGCGGTTTAAATCAAACTGAATGTATTGCGTTCATATTCCATTGTTATGACAGAAAATCTTGATATCTATATTATTTATTTATAAAATTCGATTCACTAGATCTATTCTAAAAATCGATAAGAAATCGATTTTGATTTGGTGTAAATCTTCAATCTATCTCAGATCACATCCCTAGATTTGACAGTCTGTGTTTGTTAGTTTGGTGTGTAACTGAACGAAAACAGCGGAAAAAACTAATGCAAACCTTATTACTTACGACATACAGTGTGCATTTAATTGAAACTATAATAACCTAAAAGCAAACTTATTTTCTTGATTATTTCAACATTCCATTATGAATCTTGACAGAAGTTGTTAAGTATCATTTATTGTTATTATATAACCAAATAAAAGCATTTTCATCGAGACACAAAAATAATAAAGTCAGTACATTTGCCCATACTAAAATGGTCAATCTTCTTTATTTCTTAATTTGGTTAATTTTTGTCATTTGATCGTTTGTTTTTTCGACGTTTGCAATTTTAAATTAACGAATAATATATATAAACAAAATCCAAATTACAAAAAAATATATAACGAAATGTCCATGATTATTTGTTTTATACACACTTTTTTTTTGCGTTCCTCTGAATTTATCCGTGAGTGTCCTAAGCTAAATGTATATATTTGTAAATCATACTTCGCACGTTGAACTTGAAGAATCTAATGTACATATTTTTTACAATATGATATTCTGTACTGATAAAATTTTTTTTTTGTCATTATTGACGCTAATTAAATTATGACGCTTATTTAAATTATCAACATTTAAGAATCTATATATGTTTATGACGAATCTGTTTTGGAATAATTAATCTATAAGCCGTTTTAAATGTCTATTTTAAAACTCTAGCGTTCAACCCCCCCCCCCCTAATTTTATAACGACTGTACTGTCAATAATATATTTGTCTAAAGGAAAAATTACGTTAAATTTGTAGTATTTGGTGCGAGATACGATCCTATTTGTATTGTGGATCTTGATGTACAAGGATGTAACAGAAGAGTGTAATAGTATTTCAGTTACTACTATACTATAGATTCAGTATTTTATATTTCTAGATATTAGTTATTCCTTAAATTTTAGCCTAAAACCTGAGAACTTAATAGATCCTTATCTAGCGAATCAGCATTAGTAAATAAACAATAGTTTTCAATTTTTAGTCATTTTAATATACCACTTAAACACATACAGTTGACCGTACACTGTATTGACACATTGAATCTTAACGTAACATTCGAACACTCCGTCCAGAAGTCAACTAGAGAACAAAATATCGTTGCCTAAGGATCGACTCCGATATCTTTCTTCTTAGCAAATTTTATATCTTATAAAGAATCTACGTATGGTGGACCAGCAAATCTCTGACGAAGCTCGACTGCGATTCAACAAACAGATCGATCGATACGCCGAATTACGCGACATATGCAGAACATATTAAAGAGGCCATGGAGTTAAATAACCAGTGGCGTAACTATAGGGTGGCAAGTCGGCAAAATGCCGCGGGCCCCCAGCCCGAAGGGGCCCCCGATCAGGAAAGTCTCAACTCCCTAAGTACATTTATTATTACACTTAAGTAAAAAAAAAAAATTGTCTTTAATTTATTTGTCACCTCCTTAGTTGCTTACACAAGTAAAAAGAATACGGGTAGGTATTATAATTTTTCAATAAATTAGTAAAAAAAGATTTAACCCAGTTTTAGAATGAATGGGTAAAATCCAATTAATAATTTCGGAAACATGCATGGACAAACATACCTCCAAAATGTGTATATTAAGTAATTATAATTTTAAAGTTTGTTTGAACCTACTTCACGTAGTGATTTATTAGTTACCTCTTACAAATAAAAGTGTATAAATGAATAGGTATTATAAAATAAAAAATGCTATTATTGTTGGTTCAGCTTTTTTTTAAATTGGGGAGATGGAGGGCCCCTCCGATGAATTTGCCACGGCCTCGAACGGTATAGTTACGCCACTGTAAATAACTGCAAAGTATTCGCAAGAGATCAGCTATCAGACAGCCTGTTCACAAAGCTGAAGAGAAGACGCTAGAGTCGTCGAAAGAATTGTAGAGAATTCCTATGTAGCACCCACTCTTGAAGATTAGATGCTCTACACTGGAAGTTGTTGTCCTGTGTGCTTACCTTTGATAAATTGACCAACTTCTACAAAGAGGTCAATCGACGGATCCAACTCGGCGGGGCAGTGTTCGCAATATTGCGTGTTGCTATTGAAGACATAAGGCACGGCAATCTGGGTCTTATAAAGTATTTGAAAATCAAACGCTAACGGACAGGGCTATGCTTGGAGTATTTTTACGTGATTGAATCAGAAATGATAAAGTTTGCAAAAGAACGAGTGTCACTGACATAGACCGAAGAATTACTAACTTTTCATGGCAGTGTATATTGCTTGCAAGACTAATGGCTGTTGGGGGAAAGGTCTTAGATTGCAGACATATGTGGGAACTGCTGTGTTGGTAGGCGTCCTACAAGGTTGCTAGCGTATGGCCAATAGTCATAGAGATCTTTGGCGGTGGCCTATGTTTAACAATGTCCTCTAATATTATTCTAGTACAATAATGAAATCGTGATACATACTCTGAAATATATCGTATTTTTGTTACATCTTGTACATGAAATGTGTAGCTGTTGTCGTGTGGTTGTATAATCAAGTCGCGTGGGGTTCAGCTATCGCCCGGACGTGAGGAGCACGAGGGCGAGATGGAAGGACCTGGCGCGTCGCAGAGCGCGGACTGTGAGCCCACGCCACCACAGCGCCGCGCCTCCGCTGTCAACAACATGTTCCCGCCGCGGCCCATGCACTACCCGCGTCTCAGCCCGTTGGCCCGCAATACTAGGTGAGACATACGCACTATCGCTGGCTAATACCAATATACATTACCTAATGGACTATCACTCCCAGACACACATGTTACACTGGGTGATATACAATACATGCCATTTCCGACTCACACACATATAAACTATGTGAGAGACACACACGTACGTTGAATAAAACAGACACGTACACTAGAATACATATTGTGTGTTAACTACCCTGACTATAATGACTGCTTGCAAATGATTTTACTTTAATCAAATGAGTTTTTTCGTCGATTTTCGTGCCACTTAACTATTTTTCAGGTATTTTGTTGACCCCCGAGCATGGAAATCTTTATCGCAACGGCCTATTTCAGTTCATCCTTTATTGATACTTTATTGGATATAAGTCGGAACTAAGCGCTGCTCAATATAGGGTAGGAATCCCGAGTTTTTTTAGTTACTCTGTAGTTGCTGCAGTGTTTTCACAACCGGTATTATTGTGCATTAGTAGCATATTTTCTCAAATAAACGTAGCGTATGGAAATATTGTCCATATATCTTTCTGTAGTTTGCTCCCTTCTTGACCAGGTAACACATAATTGGGTATGGCTAAATGGTAGAAAATTTAAGATATGGGTCCATAAAGTGTTAGGATTACGACCACTGACATTGTTATCAGTAATAGGTGAATTAATAAAAATATTTCAACTCTGTAGTCACAGCGGCGCGCCCACTGGCTACAGGATGGTGATGGAGCCTCTACGTTACGATACGACATCCAATGGGGCTCGGCCGTCGCCCACCATGCAGCAGCGGATTAAAGCCCTTGGTGTGCCTACGCCTTTAGCGGTCAACAGCCCGGTGAGAAGGTATGGTGATATAACATTATTACATTACATTATCTATTGTCGGACAGTGTGCATTCCTACTTAGGCATCTGCGGTATGTTTGTTAAGATTCTGATAGGGCAAGTCAAAATGATGTCAAACATAGACACTTTTTGTTCACTTTGTTAAAAAAGTGTAGTTTATTTTTTTCTCTGACATTCAATTTACGCATGCAAATGTCAATAGTGCAGTCCAATATGTTCTATTAGTGTGTATGCACTATTTATCTGCAAAGGGTTGGTTTGCGGTTGCTCCTATGTGCGATCTAAGTAGTCAGGTGCAATCAATGACGTCTTCTATTAGTGCTAAAAATCAATCGGAAGTTACTGGTAATTATGGAACTGAGCACGCGCATGCGAACGCTGACAACAAATCTTGGACCGCTTCCTTGAAATTCTCATGTGTGCATTCTAAAAAATAAAGACTATGTACAGTTGTAACGAAATTATTGATGTTCTTAGTACATGCGTGTATTTAGATAAACATTTTTGTAAAACATTTTAGCAGTAAAACATTTTTGTTAATAATATAATAATTCCTTTTTCTTAATTGCACTCTCACTAGTAATTGATTTCGAAACTGCACATAATATTATACGCATTTTATTATTATCAAATGAAGTCGTTTATTTTAAATGATGAAATGAAAATATAATATGAATAAATTGATGCCCTAATGAGAACACAACCTAGTGTTACTGAGATTCTGGTAATAATTTAAATTGCCTTCCTCCTACAAAGTATTATGGCGACTTGTTAGGTATTTTAGTCTAAAGAACTAATTGTTCATGAGGGAAGTGGCCGTAGCTGATCAAATTAACGTGAACTTGTTTTTCTGGAGTAACCTCTAACCATTTGTACCAGTACTAATTATCCACTATTGAAAATTGTGAAATGAATTTTTGTATAGGTATTCTATAACGCGTATAGTGACGTAGATGGTGAGACAGGGAAATCCAATATGTACTGTGACGTAATGGATATCACCGTCTTACCATCTATTTAAAATCTGAATACAGTCTAAACCCAATTTGCTAAGTTGCAGTCATCGGAACTGGACGCTAACTACACAAGGACTTCAATCAGGCTGCGCTATTTTGTGTGCAGTTTTATCTTACTAGTATTAATTAAAATCAAATTTGCAATCAAAGTACAGTTGAAATCCAATCCGTCTCTCTAGTGCCTTGGGATATAACCTATTTGCTATGCCTAAGTAGAAATGTATTGCTCGCAATTTTTTTTTTATTAAGAATTATAATGAAGTTGATTATTTATGAAATATTTTTTACAGACCGTTGCACTGTGCAATGTGTAATATAAGAATCGATTTAATGTGCCATACAAACGAAATTGACACATCATAACTTCTTTGTTGATGTTTTTCAACCACTGAACTTGAATTGAAATGTCTGTACAGATAAAATTTTTAATGTTCGTGTTAATATAAAAACTATTTACAACAGCTGTAAACGCGATTAACTAGTATAGAGATAGAACTTTCTGTCTAACATTTAGGTTAAGTTGCATCAACCATGGTCATGCGTTGGCTGATGATGCTGGTTGATGCCACTCAACTAAAACGACGTCTATATATAGATAGATATTGTAATTTTAATCAGGCTAATTTATTATATTATAACATTTGGAGCCACAGTCGATAGTTTCCATCTGTTAAACACATTTCAACTTTAGAGGTATTTCTTGATTTATGCCAGTCGTCAACTAGGTAATCAGCCATTTTCGATCAAGTTCAGTGACCAATTTATCTGTGCGACTCAACTTTAGAGAACCGTCTGTACGCTGAATGTTCATTCTTCTCATCATGACATTAACAAGTTTAATGAAAAGTTTACGGACTGGTTCGGCGATACATATCAATGAGAGGAGTTAAAAATTACCGTAGGTATTTATGGTTTCCATACAGTCATGGCCTCTTCCCATCACATTAACAAAATTAATTGTTAACGAACAATATTCTCCCATGTCCTCCACTTAAAATGCATCGCTTACTTATGTGTTTCTTTTGAGTGTTGATTTGCATGTAAAATGGTTTGCCTACTCATAATGTTTAGCCACTATTTATTTAAAAGTTAGATGTTATCTGTTTGGTGTTACGGACGGCTTCGCCGGTGCTTGTGAGGATGCTTACTATTACTTATTGTATTAATGTTGATTGTTTTATGTCATACAGAATTAACAAAAAAATATGTAAGCATCATCATAATTATTAATCTCTTAATCAAAAGGTATGGGATTATATAATTAATAATAAGTGTTAAACCAATTCTTTAACTATTGGGGTGAACATATTTCATGTCTATTATTCAACTTGTGTCGTTATATTTTACACACTAACAATCATTTGCCTGTATAATACACATATCAGAGCCTTTGCTTTACGATTAATTTGCTCAGTGTACAAACACGAGATTATTAAAACCGAAAAAACGTAATTTTAAAGAAATTGGCTACAGTTTATATTGACAAAAAGTCGTGTAAACTTAAATACGCTTTTTAATATTTCTATTGGTATTCATTTTATAATTTTTTACTTCCTATATATTTGCAAAGATTTGCTATCAATCGAAAATATTGCCAATTTCACATTCCGACAATTAAAGAAGTGAAATAATTTCCACGAATTAAAATGTTATTCATTTATTTGAGTTGGTCTAAACTATTTATATATGGTATATACTTTAAATAAAATTATAATTTTCGTGTTACTGGTATGTTATAAACTTGTAGTGACTGTACATTATTTGTAGTGAAGACTATTAAAGTGTACGTTTACCGCTTGTCACGCGGCAGGTGGACGTAGCGCGTAGGGGCGACGTGGCGATGGTAAACCGTTGTTGCATTTGAATTATGTGTGTTTGCTCTTTACTCGGTTGTTTTGGTGGAATTTACGGCGGTGCTTTTTCAAATATGATTACTATTTCAATCCATTAATAAATAATTATTACGTAGTAAATATTTATTTATTAATGGATTGAAAGAGTCATTAACAAATACCTGTGGATATGAATACGGCTTTGTGTTAGGATTGGATTGTTTGTATAATGTAAATTAAAGAAATAGTGTAGATAAAAGCACATTAATAATACATAAACCTAGATATATTGTCCGCTACTTAAACTTAGAAAAATTATCTTCAGTACTTATATGAATAAGTATTATTGTTATTTGTGAAAAGTAGTGATATTGTGAAAGATTCTCTACAATGCTATAAAGAACAGGGATTTTTTAAGTGATAGCCTATCTTTTGAGGTTTACATTTCATAGATATTTATAAGACACACTTCGCCGTTTTGTAGATTATATTAGATTTCTATTATTATATATTCGTGCGATTAACTGTACAAAGGAAAAATGTTTCAGAAATGTTAATGAAAAAAGAACATATTTTAACAATCATAATTTCATGAATATACTCATTAAAATTTCACCTAGGAAGTGAATCTTGGTCTCTACCAGCTTCTGCTTCCTTGGACTGACGTTTTGATATAAATCGTAGGAAGGCGATGGATGCTAGAAGACTGAGAGGTTTTGAGACCGTTGGGAGAGGCCTTCCTCGGCTAGCATGAATAGCTATTCTAATTAGTTAATTAGAACGATAAATTAAAATGATAAGAATTTGCTGTTTGCAATCAATCAAATCAAAAATCTTAGAGTTTAATTAATCTAATCCATTGTCGATAATTGGCACCAGAGTAATTTCCACCGAGCCATACCGTTTTGTTGTACATATGATTTTGTATTTATTTATGTGGCTGCACTGTTGAATCGCTAAATCGAGAAATATCATAATTTCGAGAAATAGGTATAGTCAGTACCAAATGAGATACTTGAACAACATGTAAATGAAATTTTATATAATTTGCATCTTCATTGGAACTGACTGTAACCAATTTTTTTGACGTATCGTGTGTAACCAAGACGTAATTAAACAAATTGTTGTATACAATCTTTTAGTTTGTATGCCGAATAAAATAAACCATGACGTCCTGTGGCGATGTCTATTTTTGGTAAATTGATTTTTTTGGTTTCTTTGTTGATAAATTTGTAGTACATAAATATATAATAAAATAAAATATAATAATAAAATAACAATTTTACGACATGAATGGTTAAGTCAACAATTACGGATATGTCTCATTTACCCACAAATTAACTAAAACACTTGTAACACGTATGAGTGACGCATACGAGACGGAAATTAAAGATAGAACAAATAAGCAACAAATACATGTAGTATTTGTCTCTGTCATTCTTGCTGCAGGAATTAAAGTTCCATGTTGTGCACAACGAATTCCTTAGTTTGACGTCCGTCATCCACGAATGTTCTTTTACGTTTTGGTTACTAAGTTTGTCCTAGTTTGTTGAACGACGATAAGTTTTAGAGCATAGACAATTATGTGTACATTGATTAGTTTGTGCTTTCCTTATCTTAGAAGTGCAAATGAATAAGGTATTGTTTACCAAACAATTTTTCACGAAGGCATGATTAGTTTAAGGTATGTTTAATATATAAGTTTAGTATAAGATTTGTCTGTGATGTGATGACCATTAAATTTCAGACAAGTAATGTTATTTGTTTAATGATATATAAGGCAAAACTTATTCTAGACTTGTGTGATTATTACTAAACATGGTATTATTATTTTTTATTTGCAAGCTGTTGTGAGAAAGCGGACGGTGGGCGTAGCGCGACGCACTATACAATGGCGGGTAACGGATACCTCCGATTGTCTACGGTCGATTTATGATCATAGACTTGAAATGTCCAATGGTAAACGTTATTCAATTTTGTGTTGTCCGTTCATTATTATCATTGTCTCAAGCTTACGTGGATACTGTCGCCCATTTTTATTTTCAGTATTATTTAGTTTCTTTTTTCTTCTCAACGTTCGATGTTTAATATGTATGATAAATATATATGTTTTTGCTAGATGTTTTATTTGAATGAAACTTGTTATTACTCCGTGTAATCAAATTGTATACAATTTGGAATAAGAGAACAAGTCTGGGAATATTAAATATTTTGCCATTGTTACGGTTGTCGCGCTAAAGCTCTGTTGAAATACATATTCTGATGAATAACTTAAATTTCTTATGCACGAAGCAATTCTAAAAAAGAGTATAGATATTACTAACTAACAGATGTATGCTTTTTAAATTTATTCTTGTATTGTTGTTATTGACACAACAGTTCATCAGGATACGGTCAGTATGGCTTGCAGTAGTGGTAGTGTGTATGTACTATAGTGTTGTAACATAGTGTACAGTTGAGGCATGTGGCGTTAGCATGCTCCCCGCAACTGTAGTGGCGCGCGCCGCCGCCGGACACTGACGCGCGTTCAGAACCACACGCATACGTTGCTCTTTGGTAGACACGTATTTGCAGACCGCCTTGTATAAAATGCATTGGATATTGCATTATTTGTATTATTTGTAAGATGTAAATTAAAATTGATTACTATCATTAATTCCAAAAAATAAATAATATTGGTGTAAAACGTCGCGATGTCGCGCGCGACTCGTTCTGAACGGTGCTGTGTCGGTGTTCGAGGGCGCGGGCGCCGGTCGCCGGCATCGCACGCGCAGACGCTTCACCCGCAGCTCCCGTCTCCTTCTGTCCGTAGGCCGTACGATAACGATAGCGAGGGCTCGGACGAGCTCGCGCGATTAAACCCCTGACGTGAGCGCCGCGCACAGGTCCAATCCGGGCACGCCCACGCAGCCGCGGCGGCCGGACTTCATCGGCGTGCGCGGCTCGCCGCAGCGCCGCTTCCTGTCGGAGGGGGAGCTGCTGCGCGCGGAGCCCCCCGCCCCCCACCGGCCCACGGCCGACGACATCCGCGAGCTGGCCGCCTCGCCCCAGCGCGGCAACTACCTCTGGGCCGAACGAACCTCCAACCCTTCCAATCCAAACCCCCCACACGTCCCACGTGGAGGCGTTCCCGTGTTCCCTCCCCAGCCCTCCCCTCTATCCAGGCGACGTGGACCTCCCGCTCCGCCCCAACTCAGGCCCGCTCGACCGCTATCCTTTGTCCGCGCCCTCGAAGTCCAAGACCAATTAGAAGCTCGCGCCGCACCTCCCGACCCTCCCGATCGCGCCTCCGTTTACGATTGCAACTACGAGATCTCCGTCTGAGAAGAATGCGAACGCGAGGTAAAGTCAGACTTTACCGGATGGAACACGGTACGTCAAGTGTAGTGACTTTGAAGCAGAAGTCGCGAATAGAACGCTCCTCTGTTTGCTGCCGCGCCGAAGATGGAATTGACTGAGTAAGCTTCAATTTTACGCTAGTTGGATTTATGAATCAGATGTTTCTACGTCTCTTCCATAGAAAATTATCTCGATTCGGTGAAATTACAAAAAGACGTGTTAACAAGTGCCAAATATTTGTGTAGATGCCGAATAGTTCTAACGCATAATTTTTTTTTTCTGTCTCTTCAACGTATGTCACTTTTTAGGACCAGTTTATTTTACCCAATGCTGCAGTCTGTGAAATGCAGCAATATTAATATTGCACTGTATTAGTATTTTTTTAGTATTTTCTATGTGTAACGGCTTAGATTTGCTAGTATCCGTCCTACCAATACCGGGTCAGTCATGATTAATTATTTTTTATGTGGATCCAGGGTTGTCACGTATTAGTTCCTTAATTTAAGTTGATGATTAAAATCTTGACGAGTTGCGCTTAGGTATTGACAGATTGCTTTTTTTTTCTACTGATAGGGTTGTGATGTCAATGTGTTTGATGGAATCTCCAGGTGGGAAAGCATTTCGATATGATATTTAAAATACCAGCTATTTATAATTGTGTAAACCTCTTTGGGGTCACACTGTGCAATCTTTCTTTTGTACTTAATAATCACAAACGTGTTATAATAAATATTAACTGATAACATTAATCACAAAATTGGCTGTTACATTAAGCAGCTTTAGCAATAGTATTGCTACGGTTGATGATAAAGTTACCTTTTATTTATTATTATTTGGATACCTTAATTACAATGCATTGATTTATTTAATGTCCCAAATAACCAAGGAATAGATTCGTCCCCGTTAAAGTATTAGTATTACTCTGTATATATTTGTTCAATAATTATTTTTACGTATTGAATATTAGATTTTAATAACTTGTACAGTTGAAATATAAGACAGATATAAGTTATTTGATTAATTAATAATATATGTTTTCATTATAATTAAAATATGGTTCCAACTTATGTTGATGTTTGTATAAATTATAATACTAGAAAGGTTAGTTCGCAGTATGGCAACACTGGAATATTTTGACACACTCAAATAAATCACACACAATGGTTTTGTAACCGATCTCACCTCACCGTGAAATTTCTCAAAACGGTACTTAGTTTTTGTATGTATTTGTTTTTATTATTGTATGTTATGGGTATATGTTAAATATGAAACATTTGCGATTTGAGATATGCGAGTTACAATTAGGTTATGTTTAAATTGTCGAGATTATTTTTGTAAATATGAGGTGTAATCGTGTTCGTACGAATATTTTATAGATAAAACATATCAGACAGATGTTGTCTTGATGTATATTGAATGTTAAAAATATTTTGTTGTACAAACTTTGTTTTTGGTTATAGTAAGCATGAGATTTTTATCTTGTATTTACATTGAATGGAAATCTGTATTGTCTATTGTTGTTTGCAAAAGACAGCAATTATTATTTATGTTTAGAATTGAATGAGTTTCGCAGTAACTCGATAGCAATTTACAATGTACAAAAGAATTGCATTTAATTTTTCACTAAACGATATCCTTCGACGTTGAAATCTAGTGAGCTAACTTTTTATTCCTCTACTATCTGTGTCTACTATGTTATTTATTCATTTTCTACTTTGATGTTCTAAATATTGCTGGTAGAATTTTTGCAATCGAATTGAAGATTATAATGCAACATCAAAAATTCAATCTCCTCTTTGGCCTCAATAATGTCAGATAAAATGTCTAATGTGATATGTACGCTATTTATGACAACTTTTTTAATACGTTTATAAAGAAAATAGATCTTAAATATAAGTGGCACTTGTGCTACTACATGTCATCAAACGAACATCTGAAGCACTATTGTGGTAATTGTCCAGTAAAAATGATCGGGAAATTGCAATTGATTCTCATAAGTGGGGTTTAAGCACATTGAAATTAATACATAATATATTATATTGGATAGTTGAATTATATTTGTAAGTTTTAATACAAATATACAAAATAGCTTTATATGTATTATTGCAAACCCAAATAACTGTTTTCTTAATTAAGTGTAAGAATGTAAATATCCCGCATTGTGTATAAACAAAGAATAAGGACAAATTTTGTATAGATTGTGTATTAGTGTTTTGTTGTGAATGTTGTAATTTATGTATAAAATAATATAAAACAATTTTGTTTATGGTGCCAGTTATAAATGTTCTGATGTTATTGATGCATATCATGAGTGTTTTGAGTGGTTTTTTTAACAGGCAATACAATGGTTAAAATATTGAACGAACATTAGTATTTTAAAGGCTCTATGGTATAAATTGTATATTCATCGCATCACAAAGATTGTACATATTATGAAAATATGCACTTTCTCTTAAAGTTCACCAGATAAGCGAAATAAAGCATATATGTGAACTTAAATGATATAAGCCGCCTTTTTAGAGATGTGGGTACTCTTTGAGAAAGACAATATAATGATATAGATTTATTTTTGGACGTAGCTGCATTGATATTAGTAGTAAAAATAAAGTAAGTCTTGTACTGAATTTATGATGCTGACATACTGGATTTGTAATATAATGTAATGTGAATGGAATCTATTTGCCATTGTATTGCCATTACAGACATAGCTTATATTCGAGTAAATGTTAGTTCTACATGTGTTCGATGGTGTTTATCACGGCCTATTGTTGAGCATACATGCAAAATATTTATTAATTCTCTTTCTCCTATACACATTCCGTTATGATAGTCTAAATTAACTAATATATTAAATACTAGACTATCTATGGCACATTGTTACGGTGTGTACTTAATTGTATGCAACAATTTTAAATTAAAATGATGCCTATTTATAATGTATTGTTCAGTATTGCTAGCCATCATAACTGGTGTTTATACAGAGGAAATATAATAGTCAAATATAAACAATTAATAATCAATACATTATATAAACAGATTATACTGCCTATTTTCAGTTTTAATATCGATCCCTCAAAAGATTTAGCTATATAATTATTTTTGATGTGATACATTGACAATCAAGCAGACTACGCATGTAGTGGAAGTGGTTACAGTCGCCCGTAGTACAGTCCCACAGTCTACGTGTTAACATGTGACAAGATGTAATCACAGTATCCAGTAATTCCACTGCCTATCTTACAGGGAAAATAACATTGCTAACACTACTATTTGGCGACAGAAATAAGTAACATTGAATATCCAAACAGACGACCCAGCTATAATCTTCTGGTGTTAGATATTAAATTAAATTCCTTTATTTGTATAAACAACCTGTTTAATTGACATCAATGGCAGCTATAACTTTGAATAATAGATCCAATAAATTACTTTTATATTCTATAAGTGTGAGAATTGAATAAAAGTACTTTGTTGGATCTTAAAGATCCTACTTGATGCCAACTGATTTGTTGATTGTTTGTAATCACTATGTGTCATAGATGTATAGACGCAAATGTATATTTTTGCTAATAAGCTCTTAAAATATGCCTTTTATCCATCACTGTCAGTTAATTTTACAGAACTTAGCAAGTAGTCATTTATTTTGATGATCAATAAGGTAAGTATCAATTTTGTTCCTACACCAGTTGATCAAGTAAGTATACACATTGCTCACACTTGACTAAAATATATGTATTGGTCGATAAATCAGGGCAAAGACTTAAAACAGTATAATTTTCATAGAGTATTGGTTAAAATAGATAGTAATATAGATATACCAATAAAACAAGAATGCAATATTTTTCTAGTTAAAAATGTTGTGGTATAATTACGGTACATAATATGAAGCAATATTTTGTTTTTTTTTTTAAATATAAAGAGTAAGTATTAGGAACAATATTCTTGTAAGATGAGATTATTTTTGTTGACAATATATTTGAGCTATTAATTATATATACTTACCCGCAACGTAATTGGGAAAATCAAAATAATTGAACACAAGTCAATGATAAGTGAATTCCAAAGAAGTTGTAACACTCTTCAGATAAGATAAATACATATTTATTACCAGGACACATCCCATGTAGGTATTGTATGTATGTGACTGTTTTATTTTTGTATTTTGATAAAATTTGTGTAAATAATTCTCTTATTTTATTGATATTAAACTCAATTAACCGAGATCTTATTTATTACCCCAACGATTATGCAATGGATTCATGATTCCAAATAGGTATAATTAACGGATTTCCTTGGAACTAATATTCATAATTATCTCCACTAACCATTGTGGAAGGTTAGTCTGTTTATCTCAAATTATTAATTCCGTGTTCTTCAGTTTAATTTATATTCGAGAGTATTCTATCAAAGTAGTTTCGTAAAGACACATTATCATTGAAAACACACAGTACAGTACAGAGTTGGTATACATTTTGCATATATTATTAATTTACCTATCACACTAAATGTCAGATATATCGAAGCAAACAAATAGTCAAAATTATCTAATGAGCGTTATTTCATTTATATCTTCACAGTCATAGTAAGCAAATTCCTTGATCTAAAACTGATCTAAAGTGATTAATATATATTAGTAATGGTTGCAATTTTATCTGAGCTGATGGGCTACTTATACAGATATGTGCATATACAAAAGTCATCGGCTGCACAAGACTTGGATACAAGCAGGCTTATTGGTCAAAAGTGTTTCGTATTAGAGAAACAATCTTAGTGTCTAGTAATAGGGTACTGTTTTTACTGACATTAACTGTCATAAAAAGTACGATTTTGTGAAATTTCTATGTTCATCGTTATTCTTTTCATAATACAGAAAGAGAAGCGAACATTTTTGACATTAAGAAGTAAGTACTACAATAGAGTTCCCGTAAAACGCATACCTTGATCATTCAAAAATATTCACCTACACATATCCGTTTTGAAAAGTAAGACTAGTGGACTAATGGAAATTACCTAAGCAAAATAAGTTTCCTTTATTATAAATTTATATCTTAAGTTTTATATATTTTATCGAAAATAGTCATACAATCGTTCACAAAGTAAAACAATTTCATGGATTGTTCTCTTAGTTGAATATAGAACACAAATCATAAGCACAAATCGTATTGGAGTGGTCAAACCAAAAAGCCGATGAAAAACAATCTTCGAGTGTGTCTACGTGCAGCTAACGCAACTGCTACTTCTAATAACACGAGTATTTTTTCCGCAAATTGGGAAAAAACAATTTTGTTTTGATTTATACGAGCGCCTTGTGGGCTAACTATACTCAAAAGCAGTACAGCGCTCTACGTATACAATATAACAATGTCTACAGGGTGTTGTTGGGGCTGCCTCGGTACTGCAGTGCGTCAGGAATGATCACCGAGTCACGGATTGAAACAATCGTACCGTGTACTATTTTATATGCGACTAGTTGTGTTCTACGCATTTCCGGTATTTTCTCATATATATCTAGTTCCAAATTCTTTACTCCATACAAAGGATGCAAAACGTGTTAATACGTAGGATGGCCAACGTCCCTATAATGTTAGTCCCATACAAAATTAGTTCATTTAATGCGCAAAAGAACTTCCTACAGGGATAGTTAAAGGAATTTAAAAGAACTAATTATACGACATATAGATATATATATATATATATATATATATATATATATGTGTGTGTGTGTGTGTGTGTGTGTGTGTGTGTGTGTGTGTGTATGTATGAAATACGCTAGTCAAATTACCACAAAATTACAAATTTCTGACTAATTGAAAATCAATCTGATTAAATTATTGTAAAGGCAGTGAATCAATTATACTATGTGCGGTGTAGCATGGTGCGGGTTACAGTTTCAGTAACATTTTTTAACACACAAAAGTTGCCACAACTTACAAAAAAATTATAGAGAAACTTTGCAATCGAGAGGCATTTTGTATATAAATTATGTATGTATATTGTATAGTACGTGTCATGGAGCTTAACGGCCGGTTTCTGAAACGCATGTTATGTTAACACGTTGTTGACACGTTAATCTCTCATTAAATGTTAGATGTATGGATAACAGCTGGTTACTGAATGGGTTTATAGTGTAAAATTATCTAATTGACTATTTTTTGGTTATTTACTCATATATTTGGCATTTAATAAGAAGTAGTAAACGTGTTAACATAACACGCGTTTCAGAAACCGGCCGTAAGTTATATTTTGTAGACTATATGTGTGTGTGGCTATAATAATAATATAATAATAATCTTTATTTTCCCATCGCAAACAGTTTTTAAGATAACAGTTGACAGAATACTTACTTATATATGAAATAATGTTTGTGTGAGACTGATGCCTATGCTAGGCACGTGTGTGCCTGTATTACAGGTCATCAGGCTCGCACTCCTTGGTCCGCCAGGTGTCCCGTAGAGAACTTGATGTGATAAGTGATTAACAAAATTATTAATTATAAGCTTTTCAGCACTAAAAATGAGCCAATATAAATAGGTAGGTGAACGAAAATAAAATAAAAACAATAAAATTTAAACAACATAAAATGACTGTGAATGATGTGTATAAGAATGTATCTGTGAGTTGATTAGGTTAGGTAAGTAGGTTAGTTTATTTTGTAGAATATACATAGGTAAAAATGTTACACTATTAATCAGTTCAATTGTTAGCCGTTTTTAATTATTGTTGTGTATTTAATATTTTATCTGGATAAAGTTATTAGGTTTTCAGTTTCTACATAATCGTGATCAAGCAGCCACATGGTAACCTTGTCCTTACATCCATGTAACGAGAGGGAATAAATTTTAAGTATAGCATTGATTTTATTATACAAGTAGTCACCTAGAAAGCATGCAAATCTCTGAGCAAATGATGTACTAAATGGTTGAATGGTACAAACAGCACTCCTCCTACGTCTATCGAGGTTGAGATGTGGATCATATGGGAGTTGGGAGTGCTTGCGAAGAATAATAGCAAGCAAAAATAGCTGGCGTACTGTAAGTACCCTCCAATAACTGTACACTTCGCTTGTGGGGGTGAGAATGGGGAGAAAAGCACCAACCTTCAGGACTGCCCTCTGTGCTCTTTCAACTTTTAATGTATGGGTTTTAACAGCACCACCCCAAGAAGAGATGCAGTATCCCAGCAAGGACTGACATAGGGAGAGATACGCAGTTTTTACAACAGGCTTACTCGCTACATGTCTCAGAGTCTTAAATATATATATCAATTTCCTGATTCTAGTTGCTAATAGATTAAGGTGGGATTGAAAATTCAGGTTAGCGTCCAACATGATACCCAGATACTTTAAAGTTGTAGCACAAGATAATTCCTGACAATGACAATCGTCTTTAGATACGCAGCTGTTCGCATGTGCAGTAAGTGTTAGGGATGAAGGAAGATTGCGATTGACAATAGTAAACGTCATATACTTAGTCTTATCTACGTTAAGTGCCAGAGAATTAAGGGTCAGCCAGTCAGTCACTTCATTCAGCCCGTCCTGCGCAAAACGGAAGACATCATTCCATGTATCTGCATAGAACAGCAGAGCAGTATCGTCAGCAAAAGTTACAATACGCCCATTTCTCAAATTCATCCGACAGAGATTATTGATGTAGATGAGAAATAATGTAGGGCCTAAGACACTGCCCTGGGGAACGCCGGTGGTCACCGGCAGTTCACTACTGGTCCAACCGTCAATCCTTACCGCTTGGAAGCGATCAGATAGGTAACTGGTGAAGAGTTGGAGAGCTTTGCCCCTAATCCCCACCCTCTCCATCTTGTGCAGCAGAACCTCAACCGAAACCGTATCAAAAGCTTTGGCCAAATCCATGAATATGCCAATAACCTTTCGTTTCTTATCCATATGATTAACTATAAAGTTAGTGAGGTCAAAAACAGCGTCATCAGTTGACCTTCCTGAGCGAAAACCGTATTGAGACTCCGACAGAATGTTATGTGTGTTAAGAAAGTCAATAAGCCTCTTATTTATGAGACGTTCCAAGATCTTAGATAGGATTGGAAGCAGCGAAATTGGCCTATAGTTATCAACACAGGTTCTGCTGCCACTCTTATGCACCGGAGTTATGAGAAATTTCTTGTATATCTTTGGAAATATACCTGATTCCATCGAGAGATTGCAGATATATGTTATTGGTGGAGTAAGAAGTGCATGGTGTCGTTTTAATAATTGTCCTGATATTTGATCAGCTCCCACAGCACAACTGTCCCTGAGACTCATCACCAAATTACACACTTCGGACTCGTCAGTTGGATATAAAGTCATTGAACCTACAGGAGACATCAGAAATTCATTAACTTGGGACGGAGAAGAATTCCAGTTGGATGTACTGGCAGTAACGTTCCTACCTATACCAACAAAGAAAGAATTAACGTTGTTTATGCAATCCTGAGGGTTACCATGCGCAATCAAATCACTAGAGACAGTGGTGGCTTTCTTATACCGTGTTATCTTCTTTATAGCCTCCCACAATTCCTTAGAATTATATTTTTATTTATCTATTAAATCCTTTTCATATTCTCGCTTAACCTTTTTAAGAAGATAATTACAAAAAATTCTGTATCGCTTATAAGTTGTAACCATAGTTAAATCCTCAGGGTGTGTCTTTGCTTTTTTATGTAAGTTGTCTCAATTTTCATACACTTTAGTTGCCCAGGAGTTATCCAGGGCTTACTAATCCTTTTACGCCTAGCTATAGGGATCACATTAGTATTATCTTTAACTGCCCAGGTAAGTGAGTTGATAAGAACTCAGCGGCGTCATTAGGATCATATGCTATATAAAGACGACAGGTCTAAGCTTGCAATAGTAAGGTCGGGTTCCGATTGATTGATACGGAGCCTAGTCTTGGGTGGAGCTAATGTAGTTTTCTTTAGGTCTATATTAATGGCTACACTACTGTGGTCAGTGACCGATGATTGAATTATATAACACCATGAAGTGAAGTTTGACTTAACCATAATATGATCTAAACACGTACGATTATGTGTTGGCGTGTTATGACCAGGGTGAATATTGAACCCAGCTAGAAGATTTAAATAGTCCCAACATCTTCGATCGTTAGTGTTAAGCGCAATATCAATATTTATGTCACCCGTTAATATAATATTTTTGAATGATTTTAGTTTGGTAAGAAGTACATTTAGTGATGTAATGAAGTTTTGTGGTACATTATAGCCCGGTGGTCTGTAAATCGCAATAATAACTGTAGAAGAATCTAGTTTAATTAATATAGTACTCAATGCCGGTTCCTTGTAGCATTAAATATAATAAAAGGTAAATCACGGTATAGCATCATTGGTACAAATCTAGCTGTAACGTAATTCAGAATAGCTAAGTCTTCACAATCTAATAAACTTGTGATGACAGGTGTCACCCCCTATAATTTATCTGTATAGTTTTGACAGATCAGTTATGACCAGGACACCTGTCAAAACGTAGTTTTTGAAGACTTTGGTAGTCTGAAAAAAAAAATAGGTAAGCACTTGAATTAAAACTGATTCATAATTATAGTGAACTTCGATTGACGTTAGACGATACTGACGTCTTTAGTAACCAACTTATTTGACGCTCTCCACAATCCAGGGTTTTCATCTTTCCGTTTTCGATAAGATGTTGTTCTAGGAGGTAGACTCTGTACCAGGGTCGTCTGCATGGGTACCTCCGTCTTACCTATTTCCGCCGCCAAACAGCAGGGTTCGCTTTGCTGTGTTCCGGCGTGAAGGGTAAGATAGGCAGTGAAATTACTGGGTACTGTGACTTTACATCTTATGTCACAAGTTGGCAACGTACACTGTGGTTCTTATGAGGTTTGCAGATTTGCTGCGAATCTCGTGGGAACCACATGTACTATAGGCGACTGTTACCACTTACCATCAGGTGGGCAGCCTGCTTGTTTGTCAACTTTAGAAAAAAAAAAAAAAAAAAAAAAAAAAAAAAAAAAAAAAAAAGATGTCCCCATTCACTCTGTATGTACCTACTTAGATGTATTTCGTAGGTATTTAGGTTCGAAGATGGATAGTTAATAAACGGAAATATATTATGATGGATTTAGAACTTTTATTTTTTATATTATTAAGACTATATTACAATTTTTATTTGTGCTTCTAAAAACATTTCAAAAGTAGAAGTGACATAGAAAGTCCTTGTCAAAACTAAACTTTAAATTATGTGACAATTATTTGCCTAAGCAGGTAGAAATCTAGCGACTTATAAAACTCTATGTTTACTACTCCAAGTCGCGACACTGTATTTTTTAAAGTAAGTTTTTATTATAACTAGGAAATTTACCTTTAATTATTTTTTTAAAGTTTGTTGTCTAAGATATATGTATTGTTCTAAAGATTCAAATAAAAAAAAAACATTATGACAATTTATTACGAAACAATAATTCAATAATCCTATTTAACATTTGAAAACATACATTTTATTCATAAAAAACGGTCAATATGTAAATAAACAGGATTTTCAAATTAATTTAAATACATGTATGGTAGCTCAGACTATATATTTTGACCTTTAGACAATACGCAAAATTTCGTAATAGCGGTGATTGTTGTAGTGCATATTGAAAATTTGACGTGTTACTTACGTGCACGCTATTTATGATCAGGCTTGGAATACTCGTTAATATGTTACTCGGCAAACCCGGGCGGGGGGTTGCCTGCAGCCCTTAATTCACTTATATAATAGAGCCCTTGTGTATCCTGAGGCTAACACAAGCTCTAGGTGACGGTCAAATAATATTTGAAAACTGAAGGCTTATGAAGATCAATGGAGGCTTATGTTATTTCTTATGCGAAGTACTTTCTCTCGGTGAATAATACTCCCGTTTTCATCAAAATAAATATTTACATGATTGAGTTACAGGTTTCTCGTCTTATAAAATGTTGAACCAACCAAGGAACTTAAGCTGTTAAGTTTATGTTAACCCTAATTTTAAATTAGTGTCATTATCAATTATAAAAAAAATAGTGTGAAATCGCAGTCGATCTCGAAACGCAGTTTGTGACTAAATGTTTTTGGAGTTATGGATTAGGTTCCTTTGCCTTTATATGTTTTGCTTGACAGCTGTTAATGTTGAATGATGGATATTTTACCTGTGACAACGATTCTTTTTATTGCCGACGGGTAAAGAGAATGTGAGTTTCGGATGAATTCAAGAAAATATCTATAATAATCCGTGTGGATTTACATTTTATTTACTATAATTTTACATAGTAGTGAAATATTTTAGTAGTTCTTTTTGATATGACGAATATTTTTTATTCTCATCCCTTCAGCATTTGTTTTTGTGTTGTGTGAAATTTTAAGTTTTCGTGGTTATACCCAAAGACATTTTCACTACTCAATAAAATTATGAGTATACATGATAGTGCATGATGTGGCAGTGTTAAAGTACGATAACTTCATTAGTTTATAACAATAGATTAAAATATTTTGATAAGGTTAGTTTCTGTATTCCTCAGATCCATCAAAGATGGGTAAGATTATGAAGCCGGGGAAAGTTGTGCTGGTCCTCAGTGGCCGGTACGCAGGCCGCAAAGCTATTGTGGTCAAAAACTACGATGAAGGCACATCTGACAAACCATACGGACATGCTTTCGTCGCTGGTATCGACAGGTATCCTCGCAAGGTTCATAAAAGGATGGGAAAAAACAAAATCCACAAACGTTCCAAAATAAAGCCTTTTGTGAAGGTGAGTTCATTTATTACCCTATATTTGTAATGTAATTGTTTCAGTAACCTCAAATATTTCAAATTTGGTAGTTTACAAGTTGGTTTCAAAACAGATATTCTAAATACTGAATGATTCTGCATTTTCTTACATATAAAAGAAATTGTGCTTCTGGTAATGTGCATAAGCGTTGACTTGTTATTGAGACTATTAAATAGTTAACTATGATGGGACCAACTCTTAACTGAAATTTTAACATTATTATTCCTTTATGTAAAAAATATGGAGGCTGGGGTTCAGTCTTCCAGGTACGATTCTGTTATTCAAATTCCATATATACAGCCAGGGGCACATGTAGGTATAAATTTTGATCCATAAAACATATTTTATTACTTAGGGGAAGGTGCATGTGAAGTCAACCTGTACACTTTAGGCCAGTGATAACCTTTTGTAAGGGATGAAATTAACATACCTACTCATTTTATTCTTCATAATATCTCTATTTATATACAAGATAAAAATTCAACTTAAAATATTACAAGAACCCTCGCACTACAATTTTCAATACAACTATCAAAATCTTAAAGCCAAACACATTTTCTTTTTCTCAACCTACCAAAGACAAAATTTCAACCTCTTCAACATGCAGATATAAATAATTTCTGTTCCATATACTACTATAAGACCTTATATATTCTTATACATATGCAATGTCCAACTCATGATTTTAGAATGTACTAAATATCTGCCTGCAAAGCAATGATCACCAGAACAATACAATAAATTGATATCCCACATTGAGTCAGTCTAAAATGCAATAGGTTTAACCTGCATATGATAACTGTCAAAATACAAGTAAAATCTATTGTAGTTAGGATAGTCTAGGGCAGCATATGGATTTATCACATCATGTTTTAGTGTTCTTGATAATCAGATATTGTATAAAAAATATAATGTTAAAATATTCCATAATTTTGTGAGTGTGAATCTCAATTTTGTAATTTCAGTAATAACAAATATGGGATAAAAGCATCCTAAAATTAGGTTAAAAGTAATTAAAATAGGGATAACCTTATTTTAATTGATATTAAAATATATACACATATATAATCCATTGAAATAGTCATAAAATAAAGATTCATCATAGAACATCAAGATCATAAAATAATTAAGTATACCATGCTTTTCAACCAAAAAAACTTACTTGTTTGTCAGTGTTTTAATTATTATTTATCTTAATTTTTTACTATAATAATGTGTACTATAAATTCATCATATCTTTTATTCTATTATATCATTTAAAATTTTTATCTTTCCAGCTCGTCAACTACAATCACTTGATGCCAACCCGTTACTCAGTTGACTTCAGTTTTGAGAAATTCAGTGCAAAGGACTTGAAAGATCCTGGCAAGCGCAAGAAGCTGCGATTCAACACAAGAGTGCGGTTTGAGGAAAGATACAAGAGTGGAAAGAACAAATGGTTCTTCCAAAAACTTAGGTTCTAAGATGTAATTTTTAAAATAAACATTACAGTGGTAATGTACATTTTGTTTTTGTTTTGCATTATCTATGAATATAACTAACAATCAAATTATTCCATTTCAATTTACAAATTTAATTGTAAGAAACTTTTCGTGCACTTGATAGTTTCTTGAAATTCTTTGATTACTTATCAATGTTATAATTTCAAGGTAGCAGATGCAATTCGTTCAGATACCATCCTTTGACAGTCTCTTATTTTCAACTTATCACAATGATCGAGTTTCAAAATCGTTACCCAAAATTACTGAATTTCGAATGATTGAAATAAAACTAATCTGGTGGTACAGTCAGCTTAACTTTATTTAGAATAACTTGTCTTTACATAAGAATTGTTCTATAAACAAATTATTGTTATAATCATATTAAAATCATGAAAACGAACATAGAAGTTTCCATCTGTTCACATAAATTCATTAAAAACAACATAAAAATAAATTAATTCTGTTAGGTTATGAATGGGGAAAGTGAAATGAAAATACAGAAATAAATTGCACTAGAACATGGATTGTCAATGAAACTATACAAACACATAATATGAAGAATTTATTGTAGCTCACTCCCTTTTTAAATTATCTTTTATAACAGTTAAAAAATTAAACAACTGGTTAAAATTAAATAGCTTTTATTTTAAATAAATTATGAAGCCATCTATATAGTACATGTAGCACTCCCTTTTTAAATTATCTTTTATAACAGTTAAAAAATTAAACAACTGGTTAAAATTAAATAGCTTTTATTTTAAATAAATTATGAAGCCATCTATATAGTACATGTAGAAGATAATTAAATTGTATCTCTTACTTTCAAATAGAGAAGATTTAAGATATTTGATACTTCTGTGTTGGTAAATGATATAAGATAGTTTACAGTTATTCTGGCACCAAAATAAAGTAATAGGACTTGTTATTGGACATAAATTTAACTATTATAATATGAATTTTCATTAGAAAGTGTCAATTTTGATGATGAGATGTTGTCATTAATAAATAAAATGTAAGGCTGCTTTTAAATTGAAAGTGCATGCACTTCGTTAGAACTTGAGATAATAATCTGACATTTATTTATATATAATAATATATTTTAAAGTTGTGGAAATAGTTTTTGAGTACAATAAACTAATTGAAACAAGTTTTTTGTAGTTGGGGAAACAAGCTAAAAACTATATTTTTATTACAAATCACTGTTATATCAGTGGTTTTCTCTTAGGAGATCTCTAATAGAAATTATTCAAAGTTTTTTTTCTGCGTCCTTAATTACACCCTATACCAAATGTCTTCAAATGCACATCAGTAATAATGGAGATTACCTCTGAACATTCAAACTTGATAAAAAAAAATGTCCTGAAAACAAATCTATTAATTAATCTCAAAATCGAAGAAATTTTAAGTGACCGTCAAACCTGATGTAATAAAAATAATAATACAAAAAACACCTTTTGAGTTGGAACCCAAAAGTTGTCAATCAAATTATGGTAAAAATGAAATGCCAAAAATTATAGTATTATAAATTTGAGTATAGTTGAAATATAATGAAATGTTCTAGTCTACAACTTATGAAGACTGAAGAACTTATAAGATGAATGTACCAAAATAATGTAAGAGATGCAGTAAACAATTGTGAGAATGTATGGTGAGACCCATGCGTGTGTGCAAACCGTATCTGTTATTGACAAACTTGTGAAAATAAGCATTAAAAAAAATGAAAGCATACCTTTTACAATCCATCATTACAATGAAAAAAATATTCTTCAAATAGGAATTTTACAATCACTTTTGCACTTCATAGATTGCTACATCAGTGTAGCTACCACGAGTTTACATTCGTTTGCAAACAATATTGAGTGTCATATTTTGTATGAAAACTTTGTACAGAGCCACTAACGAAATTGTACTAATCTTCCATATTAAACTGACATGACTTCTATAAATACCTATCGAAAAGGATGGCAGAGATACTGACCAGACCCGTACTAATACACGAACGAGACTATTAATACGAGTAAGTTTAACACGGCTTTATCGCTTTTAAATTATGTATACTGTTTTATTTCGGACGAAATTGATACGTGCAGATCTAAGATGCGGTCAGAATTTGCCGTTGGCTCTTGTTTGCGTGAGCTCAGGTCGATAAATATCAGTTTTCTCTTTGAATCATTAACACTGATTGATGACGTTATGATTCCCGCTTAGAAATGGGTACACGAGTGTTTAAATTGAATTCCTGAATGTTGAACTGCTCTTAGGGCTATATTTTACCAAGTTCTGGAAAGTCTAGATTTTACTTATATATGTAGCATGACCATTGAAACGCTGTGATAGAGCAATTTATCACTGAACTTTCAAAATTGATAGTTATATTTAGACGATATAAGCTATTTCGGTTCATCCATTTATGACTCAAATTAATATCAAAGGGACAAGGATATGCTTAGATTGTGGACAACCCAAACATTATATATTTTTGCTTAGGTTGTATTCAAATATTCCAAACGGTGACATGGTACTTTCTAATAAGAGGGGCATTTCTCTTATCTACAAAAGAGATTTTAAACAATGATCGACAAAAAGAATGGAATTAGTTTATTTAGTTTTTAACTCGCATAAAAAAAATATCCGACTCTGGACCGCACCTTTGACATTTACTTCTCAGTTTTGTCAGAGGTAATAAAACAGACTAGAAGTATTAGCTCCGCAGTGACTATTACATCAAATAATCGTGACAGATTTTTACTTAAATACTAAATCATCGATCACGCGGTGGCCGAAGCGATCTTTGTGATCTTTTCATCCAATTTCTTTATCTCGCGCTGCAGACAGTCCACGTTGTGCGCAAACACTTCTTGCACGCCTTGCAGTAATTCTTTGTTGTTCTGTACTCCACAAGCAATCGTGCTTTGTAGTGTCTCCAGTTCGGTCAGGGACTTGCCGAAGTTGCTCGCTAAAAATAATATATTTTCACACTTTAACTAAAATCTCAAGAAAAATACTTTAATTAAGTCAATTATTATTTAATTCTTTTATATTTATATGTAATTATGAGCTTATAAGTACTAATAAACTTAATCAACTACATCTTTAACATAGCACATTTCCTTTGTCACAATATTTAGCAATTTATCCTTCATCGTCACTCTCAACCATTTCCCTCAAATACCTCATTTCCACTGCATTAATCCTACTTCTTTTCTCCTTGTTTTGCCGATTCACTTCCATACATAAGCGTAAGGACCAAGACGCTTCCTTGGACCCGCAGACGCGCCTTTTTTCACAGTCTGCCTAATGAAGCAATGTACAGCCCTTTGATATAGTACAGCCCTATTCACTTTGTTGCCTTTTATTACTCTTCTTTTAATGTCAGGCTTATACTTACCGTCTCTTGTTTTGCTAACATTACTTTCATGTATTTTCTTTTGAATAGAATACAATTACATATTGCTGAAAACTGTAATACAATAAGTTATTATATAGCTATAGGTTATGTATCCACAGTATACCTTAATAGACATGCAATATTATAATATAAAAAAATACAAGTAATACTACTATTAATATGAGCTATGCATAGACTAAACCATGTCTTGCAACTAATTCCTCCTTGAAGGAGACAAAATTAATGTCATCAACACTTGCCAACTTTTAACTAACTCATTTATTCTCAATACCTGCCTTAATTATTCAAATAGTAATCCATGATTAAACTGAACAGACACGGCGAGGCTACATATACTTGTCTGACAACTTTTCCTTGGGCTCATATATTAACACTTCAGTTACACATTCATTTATTCTCTCGGCAAATAGGAACTCTTTTTTTTGTTCCCCTGTGGACAATGCATTAAATTGCATACCCCGGCTGCGGCGAGCCGGCGGTTATGTGGGGCTCTCCTCCCCAGAAGGGGGAAGGCCTACCCACTAAAAACCTCAGGGATGGCCTCCTTCAGGCATGTAGGGAGCCCCTGGGAACGCCAAGCGACAACCGGGAACCCCCAGCCTAATTCCCTGACAGTCTCTGTTAGTCATCGGGACTGTCGATCAATACGCTGTGTAGGATGCATGGGTGGTTAGTTCATTACATTTCCGTTTTGTTTCGTTCAAGCGCAAAACATCAATACTTCTTCCTTTCATAATCTCAAATACCTATAACTTTATCCTCTATCGCTCCTCGAAGATGCAACGTGGACAAGTAGCTACTTTTCGCCGCCACAAGCACAGAGATATGATGGACGGTGATGTTCTCTGTGTTACCACTATTAGCAAGGGAAATAGGTATCCATCTAGTCAGCACAAGGTTAAAAAGCTTACATAAGAGTAAGACTATTTTTTGAGTTCAAAATGGGAGCTAAATGGGATGCATCTATTGCACGACAAATGTAGATTGGAAGGGTGCGATGAAAAGGAGAGGTTCAGGGTAAGGATAAACTATGTATATTTTTATATATATTTCGGAATATAACATATATTGTATAGTAGTGAAAAGTGCAACACTTCAAAGGTGAATGTGAAGTCAACCAATAGGCACAGGGCTAGCAACTAAGACTTAATAGCTAATCTAGTTCTCTAATATAGTTAGGGTACGCTCGTGTCTCTCATTGAGGACGGATATAGTGCCCCCACATTTATGAAGCCTGCTAAAATGTGGGTAACTCTTAGAGGTATATCACTCTAAACACCCCATTTAAATAAAAAAATTACCTTGATTGTGTAATGCTTCTAAGGCCTCCATACGCTCCAAGATCTCTGAATGTGATATGCCATCTATTTGCTTCAATAGTTTGTGTAATTCATTGACCTGATAAATCAGAAACATGTAATTTAGTATAAGTTGCAGCTTTTATGTGTGAAATTAACACCATCCTTCATCCACAATACTAGTTGCTTGTTCTTGGCGCAATGTTTAATGTGTTGCCTGTGTTTGAATTTAAAAATCATATCAAAAATACGCATGTGAATAAAAGACTATAATAATCACTCTATATGACACTAGAAACAGTATTTATTGAGCTATTATATAGTATTCTTTTTTAATATGCAGAAATGTAACATATATGTACTATTATATATGATTGTCCTAATTTATCTACTGTAATAATAAGAGGACACTTTGATATTCAATAAGTATTAACTTATAACAAAGAAGAATAAGACCTATATTGAATAAATATTTTGATTTAGTATTTAATGCAGACTTTATGACCAAGCACAGAATATCAAACTTTCATGGTAAATTGGAAAAAATAAATGTTCTATTGTAGTGTGTTCGTTTCAGGTGGATGGATTCTAATTACTAACCCATAATAGTATCACACAAGCGATTCCCAATTAAAGAAAAATAATAAAAAAAAAAAGAAAAATTAAAACTCATTTAAACACATGACGCCTAACACAATATAGACAGTTTTATATACCCAGTCAAAGACACACAGAGCTGGCAGAATTGGGTAGACGACAATTTTTTAAATTCTAAATATAATAAGAGTACTCTTTTAAGTGAGAAATATTGTAGAACCAACAGTACACCTGCACCTATTATTTTTGAAGATACATCGACATGTTTGCGGCGCTGTCGCAGGTCGCTCAAAAACGCTCCATACTAAAAAAAAACTGCAATCGTGACGTCATAACTAAGTAAACTCGTCAAATTCGTATGAGCGTATAAACAAACAAATTTGTACGTTTATAGGTATACTTTCTAATAAAAAATGTTACATTTAACGTGAGAATGATAGAAATGTGTTCGTTTCGTTAGAATTACGTAAATAATAATTGCTCATTTTTTTGCAAAAACAATATAAATTAAACTGAAATTTCTATATTGACATACTTTCATTAGATATAAATTGCTCAAATCAGATAATTATAGTATAAAAACGGCCATAATCAGTTGTAGTCGTCTACCCTATTGTTGTCGTAAGATAGCAGATTGCCAAAGAAGAAGCATGCTGAAGGTGACTGGCGGCCAGTGTGAAAGAACCATTATAGATACCTTTTCGCGCACATCGGGATCTGTGGATTGCGCGCGCAAAGCATCGGCGCCACTGAGCAGCGCGGCCACACGCGCCTCGGCCGCTGCTAACTCTCCGCCGCGGAGCAGCGCCGCTTGCGCGCATAACGTCGATGCTGCACCGCATAATGTGCCCTATATGTGTCCGATTTGAGTAAACAGCGTATTTCTTTGGTGCAATTATATAACCAAATAAACAAACTGAGCGCACCTGATGGTAAATGGCTAAAGTTGCCTATAATATATATGGTTCTTGGGAGATTCACAGCAAAGGAGAACGGCAGTTCATGTACAGGCTACTTTTTGTCATGTACCAGGGGCAAGATATAGCATAACAATATCTTTTACATTTAAAAGACACTATTTTGCATTCATCAGAATACAATTTCAACTTGTCTTAGATCAAATAATACAAATTAAAATCAGTAACGCAAAACCGGAAACAAAACGCATTACGAAATCACAACGCAACACGATTATCAGTACTAAATAGAAGAAAAATGTATTAATCGATTAAATGAAATCGATTTTCTTAATGCAAAAGATATTGAAGAATTATCTTTCTCTTCGACTTTGAGTACATCTAATTTTTATGCATTATCTACATATTCCAATGTCTAATATTTTTGTTGCTATTTGCTACGTGTTCTGTAACTCATATTCATTCTTAGTAAGATGTTTTGAAAAAGATATATAAGGCTTAAAAATAATCAGTTACAAAGAACAAAAATCTATAAACATAACCTCAGTTTTTGTATTCAAAACATTATAACTATTGAATGTATGTAAAACGTTTATTCACCAAAACAATACAAATTAAGATATTAATAATTCTGCCAAACTGCGTGACAGTTTATTGGCAGATGTTACTCTCACTAAAAAACATCACAATAAGTAACGGTGATAAGTTAAACATAAGCAAAAAAAGAAGCCATACTTAAAGGGTTAAAACTTACAAACAAAAACAATAAGAGGTAATGACATCCTATCATTTACAGTATTATACATAAACACATCCTGTATATGCACACAATATTATACACGCGCCTGCATGCATGTGCACATGACATACACATCCAAACATATGATGTATGTTTGCGTGCATGCATGCATGTATATACATACATATACCCAAACATACACCATACACAATCTGTAGGTATCCATTATGATTAGTAAATAGGTATTTAATAATTCCCTTGTAATACATATTATTATCAGCTGAGCAACACTGTAGAAATACACACCATTGTGTCATCACAATATGGTACAGTCAGTTAATTTATATAAGTGTATAAACAGAAACGCCCATAACTTTATTATTTGTACATTTATTTGCATACTTATATGATGACAAATTATATATATAATGACAAATTAATAATAATAATAATATATATAATGACAAATTAATAATTGTTTTCTTATTTTGTTAGTGGCTTTCCAGAAAATTATCATTATTACGACATATGTTTCATTACAGTACGTGATAAAAAATGGGTGTACGAAACTCCCATACAAGCTTGCCGTTCTCCTTTGCAACTTGCACTAAAACTACTGCGTATATAATCAATACATACACAATACACTTCGGAACACAGTACTGCAAGCACAGTTACCTAGCAACAGAAATATGCTACAACAATTTTAAGTTAGCCACCATCACACTCAATAGCATATATAATTATGAATCTCTACGGATTAGGCATAACAATAATGAAAAAGAGGAAAACTACACCACTGTGAAATGATGAAACCTCAAAACAACTTTTCATCTGGGTGTAAACCTATTAGATGTATATCTGAGTTAAAAAGGTGATTCCTAATGAGACTAGGCCACATATTAACGATATGTAAGAACACTTCATCTGCCCCAGGTGTCAGGGTTATATTAGTCAGGTATAGCTTAAAAAATATATATACATATATTTAGCAATATCGTTATGAGGTGTATTGCAGATTGCTATAATTTATCTGACCTGCCCAGTTGCTGCTTGTAATCTACGAAAAGCCTCCTCATCCCTCACACCAGCAGCTTGCTCCAATTTGTGTAATCTATAACAATAGCAGTGAAAGAAATACAATTATAGCTTACAATATTCATTGTATATATATATTCACTAGCTGTGCCCGCGACTTCGTCCGCGTGGAATAGTTATTTTGCGCACCTCAGCTGTTACCCGATCTTGACAACGCGACATATCCAAATTTGGTACCATAAAAACGGTCATTGTGACTAAACCTTAAAAGATAGACATATGCCGTCGCGGACTTTTTTTTAGATCATGTATAGAGGAATAATTCTTTCATACATATTTTTTGTGTTTCTTGAACCGTTTTCGCAGCGCACGCAAAGAAAGCCTACAAAAATGAATAATTTTCCCCGTTTTTTACACATTTACCGCTCTGTCTTTGCTCCTATTGGTCATAGCGTAATGTTATTTAGCCTATAGCCTTCCTCGATAAATGGACTATCCAACAAAAAAAGAATTATTCAAATCGCACCAGTAGTTTCGGAGATTAGCGCGTTTAAACAAACAAACAAACAAACTCTTCAGCTTTATATATTAGTATAGATAGATTGTATACTATGCAGGAACTCCATATACTCAGAATCTTGAGTACTTTAGACAACTTTAATGAGGTGTTAAAATTATATGTATATGGCAGTAACACACGGATAAAAGTATCTAATGTATAGCTTAATCGTTATGACCATTAGGCATTTCGCATAAGTAAGACTATATACAAAATGGAAATGTAGAATGTTAATATCTGAACAAACCACATCACTAGATGCAACCTTGCTCTAGTGTTTGAGATTTGGATACATCCATCTATCTCCACGGTTCCTAAATTGCAGTAATTAATAAGAGGATCCATGTAGGGGTAAAACTGATATTCTGTTGGTGTAATAAAATGACAATATACGAGGGGAGGTCAAAAAGTTCGCGGAATGACTGGGAAAAAAGATGAAATGATACATTATGTTATTTTTCCTTTTCAATATATTCCCCCTTAACACGAATACATTTTTCGGATCTGGCATATAACTTATTAATACCGTCGAAAAAATAGGTTTTGTCTTGGGCGTCAAAATACGCCGAAATCGCCGACTTGACTTTATCATCGTCTCTAAATTTTTTTCCACGCAGCTCTTTCTTCATCTTTGGGAATAAATAAAAATCGCTAGGGGCCAGGTCTGGACTGTAGGGTGGATGGCGTAGTTGTTTAAAACCGCATCGATGAATGGCAGCCGTCGCAACATGACTCGTGTGAACGGGCGCGTTGTCGTGCAAAAGGAGTACACCTTTTGTCAGTTTTCCTCTTCTTTTTTCTTTAATAGCTTCTTTTAATCGGTCCAATAGGGAAGCGTAGTACTCTCCCGTTATAGGAACACCACGTTCTTTATAATCGATCAAAAGAATACCTTCAGTATCCCAAAAAATAGTCGCCATGATCTTTCCGGCCGATTGCGACACTTTAAATTTTTTAGGGGGTGGTGTGCCTTTTTTGTGCCACTGCATCGACTCCTGCTTTGACTCAGGCTCATAGTGGTGAACCCAAGTTTCATCACCGGTTACAATTCGGGCCATAATTTCTTCCCTATCTTCTCCACAGCGGTCCAAAAACTCGCGGGAACAGTTGACGCGCTCACGTTTTTGCAGCGGCGTGAGCATTCTCGGGACCCACCTTGAACACACTTTACTCATGCCAAGATGTTGATGAAGAATATTTAAAATTGTGGTTTCTGATACTCCAATTGATGCTGCAAGTTGTTTCTTCTTCAACCTTCCGTCTTCCATTACAAGTTTTTCAACTTTTTCAATGATTTCCGGCGTAGTGGCCTCAATGGGCCGTCCAGGTCGAGGATCATCTTCAATTGACTCCCTTCCTTGCTTGAAAAGGCCGTGCCATTTATAAATAATGGTTTTACCAGGAGCAGAGTCTCCGTAAACAGCTAACATCTCTTGCAAAATAGTTTGATGCGTTTTTCCTTGTTTGGTGAGGAACTTTACGACGGCGCGATGTTAAATTTTCTCCATAGTGGCTAGTTTGTTCCCGATTTACTTGTTTACTCGTTTGTAACTCGAAAGCTAATGACCCAATTAGGCTAGAAATTGGCATATATAGTAATTATGAGTTACTCAAGTAGCGGCTACCTGGAGGAGCGACCTCACCCCCGCCAACCCCGCCATTCCGCGAACTTTTTGACCGCCCCTCGTATAACAAAATTATCTCAATATAGGTCATGACCTATATTGAGATAATTTTAACTTAACGAACTTAAGATGTTTTTAAGTGCAAAAAATAATAATTAAAAAGGGTATATTAGTAAATCTGTCTGCTATAGTAAGTTTAAGTAAATACTTAATTCAAACATTTATTGCACATCTAATTACAGAACAGTAGGTATAATAAATACGGTATCTACAATATTAAAAAAAAAGTCGCCTCACATTAGGATTTTTATCCTGTGTCGTGGGTGACAAACATAGAAATCTCACATGCACAAACACCCAGACCGGACTAAACGTGTCGTTGTTATATTAGTATACATATATATACTGACTGTTAAAGTTGAGTAAAAAATTTAATGAGGTGTATTAAGTAGAAGTAGACACATAGAAAAAAAAAACCGAGTATGTTTATGACCATATGACTGAAGTGAAATTTCTTTCGCTCCATCTGTAAGTATATATATATATGTATGTGTGTACAATATTATACATGTATGTACATATATTCATTTCCTACAAATATTTAAAATTATTTTATATTTTCATTGGTAAATTAATATTTTTGAAAAGATCTTTTATTTTTATTCATTATTTTATTACTTAGATATATGGAACGTATTTGACTATAAGTGGAACAGAGAAAGAAAATGTGCACCCGCACTGCTTTCTCTTGCTTATATGCCCCACTCAACTACAGTTTCCTAGCCCAATCACACTTTTCAAAATGCTTACATCACACGCACACCTTTACTTTAGCTTACTGCCCAAGTCAAGCTTGTGTAAAGAAGTTTCACTTTAAAAAGTGGCTTGATTAGCAGTAATTTGACATAATCTTCATTACGAATGTATACACACAATTAAATATTATTTAGACTTTCTGTAACAATCTGTATATTATTCATAATAATACAGGTATGTAATGGTATTTTTTATTATTAGTTAATTTATATATAGACTATCCATTTCTACATTTGGAAGTAAATCAGCCTTCCTAGGAAGTCATACTATCTTATTTAGTAAAATAAATTGTATGATTGTGTAAACATAGATGTAGTGTCACAGAAATTTAGAAATCGCTGACATCTAAATTCATTGTTTACAAAAATGAGAAATTAGATCTAAGTAGATTTAAATTTACCTGTGTTCAAGCTGAGCTATCCGAGTAGTTTGTGCTAGATTTACTTCTGGTTTGAGTTTAAGATATGCAGTTACCAGTTCACCTTTCTTTTTACCATTAACTGACAGATATTCCCTGCAAATAATCATTACAATCAAATCATGCAATTTTTATATATACATTACTCAAAATATTGCAAGTATTGATATATTCTCACTTAAGTTTTTCTGCTTTTGGATCTATAATTTCACCTTCTTCAAGTTTTAATTCTTCTAAAAGTTTTTTAGTGCTGTTTATTTGAGAAGCTAATTTTGCAAACTCATCCTGTTAGAGAAAAAAATATTATTTACATTTTAGATGCAATTTATTATCATTACAAAATATTCAAATATTTTTAAAACCTTTTCACTTTCAGTAGCTTTATTTTGCTGTTCTGTCATTTGTTCTAGAAGCTCAGAGAACTCACAGCGTAGTCTGTTATATCGTTCAAGTAGTGTTTCTGGTTCACCTTCTGCAGCCAAACCCCATTCACCTGCCCTGTAATTGAACATTTTTTATAAAGAATTAGTTTACTGAAATGATAAAGACCTGTAGTTATCTTGGATGTGAGGGCCATTGTATATTAACATACATTAAGATGTATGTTAATATAGAGACATAGAGATTTCTCTAGACGATTTTACCTGTAACCAATTCTGGTTTTTCGACTTAGTCTGTCGGAGAAATCTACGGTACCACTCAAAAATTTTCCCTTAAATTTGTTAAAGGAATCTTTCACAGATAAATGTAATTGTTCAATACATTCATTCTCTTCCTCCTCGTAAGGGTCCGGTTGATCAGCTTCTGGTAAATCGCCGGTTTCATATACGTCCGGCTGATCGTAAGCCTGAAAAATAAATTATTTTCAGAACAATTGTCACTAGTACGGTCCTTTATTACGAAATGAATTTTGTGAGACTTACGATTCCAGGAAGGTTTTCATATTTAGGATCTGCCATTATATGTATAATTAAACAGGCAATTTTACAGTTCCTAAAAAGAAGACAAAATTTGTTCGAAAAATGACGTCACCAAACCAGAGTAAAATATCTGTCAATGTGTCAATACTAGACCTGAGTCGATCGCGATTGATCAAATCACTGTGATTCGATCGCGTAGCATTTATGAATGATCGAGTCACGACCCACGAAAAGATTCGATCACCGAGATTGACTGGGTCACGGTAACTCGGTCCTGAGTCACGATCATTTATGTACCTGTGTATTGAAAACAAATTGTTACAATTCATTTTCGTTTTTATCCTTGTAAATGTTTACTTACCACATTATGAAAAGTTAATAGTGGTAATTAATAGCAAATCAATCATTAAATTCGCAAAATGACCAATCGTGATGGATTTATATCCATTTACGAAAGTCTTTAAGCGATACAAAAAATAATAACAATTCAGTGAGTTTTTCGCAGAATTCAACGATGTATGACAGACGCGTATTTTATTTCATTTATAAAACTTACATCTAGCAATGAACACTATGAGATATAAAATGTGTGTTAAAAGTTATCCATTTATATATAACATAATCATGTAATAATCGTATCTAAAATATTTGAGTACCAAATTTTCTCGTAGCCCAACCAAACGAGCGTGACCCAAAACGTACAATAGCCACCCGATCAGAGACCCGAGACCTGTTGAACACCCAACCCGCTACCTCAATCAATCGATCATTTGATCGAATCATTGTGATCGAATCACCAAGCGAATGGGTCGCGATCGACCCGGGTCACAACAAATGATCGATCGACACAGGCCTAGTCAATACAATTTTTTTTTTGAGATGCTTTACTGGCCAGGCTTCTAGTCCTTTAGGCCACCATCAATACAAGCACAGACGAACTTGAATCACAGACTTAAAAAAAAGACTAGTATATATGAATCAAGGACTTTATAATCAATCAAACAGGACTACGCTCTTAAAAAACATTACAATACAAAACTCGACCATATGCAAGTGTAATAAGGTTTATTTACAGTAAAAGTTGTTATAGAGGTAAAAATGAGCCGAAAGAGATAGACAGCACAGAGGCCATTTGTCACTTTCTAACACTTGCCATTAAAAAAAATATTTATTTTAGTAACTTTGTTAAAGAATGTGAAAATACTACAGTGCCAAATTTTAGGTATTAATATATGAACTAACTCATATAAGATGCAAATGTAATAAATACCTAAAGAAGCAAATAAGAGGCAAAGATGGATCGATGTGATTCCGGGGAATATAACAAAAAAATCTGTCGTGTGCAGTCAACATTTATCTCATTTACAACGTTTATAGACAGAGGGAACCTAAAATATGTAACAAAATTTGTATTTGAGCTAATCAAATGTTGTGAAAAACTATTACTAATGTTAATACGATTAATAAAACACGCATGTTGATGACCATATAGGATATATCTCTAGAATTACACTTATTTTTATGGAATTTTCCTATGAATATATCAGTATTATATTATTTTATGGTAAATGAAACCACCATCGTTTTTAGTATTTGACAGAGTCACTTTAAACTTTTTATATATTTGAAATCTCAAAAATAACAGTATTTCCCCATTATTTATGGATGTTATTATACATGTAAACCTTCCTCTTTAATCACTATTTGTTTAAAATAACCGCAACAAAATCCGTTGCGTAGTTTTAAAGATTTAAACATACATATAGGGACAGAGAAAGCAACTTTGTTGTATAGTGAAGAGGTAGATATCCCCTTAGCCCGTCGAAATAAGAGAATTTGAATTTGAATTTGAATATGAACATATGGAGACGCTCTATTTGTCTATAGCAACAATTCATTACATATATGAATATTAAATCGACACGGAAATGTCATAATGTCCTTTACCTCTTTTCTACTTACGTTTAACTCCGTGTAAAAGAAAAGGATAGAAGGAAGAAAAATGCTATGTCTGAATTTTGACAACTCTTTTTTGTGACGTCACAGATTTTCTGTCCCATGACCGGTGCCGCTATTTTATGCGACGAGTTATGTGGTAGATTTGCTGTCAGCCGGTGTTTTGCTCTAGATGTTTTTGTAATTTTTGTGTGAAATAACCCAAAATACAAAATGTTTGTTGTTTGAACGTTTTGCCAGAAGCTTTTTCATTATGGTTTCATGTTGTATTATTTTTTTAGTGGCCATTTTATGCGAAAAATTTGTGTGTAGAGTCTGGCCATCGGTTCTTTGCACAAGAAAGAGCGGTAAATTTAAAAAACTAGGGGTGACACAAAGGGGTGACAACACCGACTATAGACTGAAAAAATGCGTTTGATACTATTATTTTTATATTCACTTTGTTGGGTGTTATTGGAGAAAATGTAAGGATAAACAGATAATATAATTATAAACAAATATCGTGATATGAAATAAATTTAATAATAGATTTACGATAAAATTTATTCGAAAGAGATAGGATAGATGATAAATTATAAGGAAGAGGAGTAAATCTGTCAATCATATTATATTGTAAGCTAGAATGAAAAAATAAAAGTAGAATAACTAAGTAAGGTTTTTAATTAACTTAATAATACCACAGATAAGTATAATAATATTACTAATCTGTGGGCCTAGAGCTGGTGACGTTTTTCATAAACACATCATTATTTGACTGTTCAGTATCTTCTTAGTAGTCTGTGGAATGTTCCCGTCTACATTTTTTTTAAAGATTTTATAAAGTTGTCAGTCGTCTTTAAAGAATATATATAAATTGTATAATTATTTAAGCTTATGTCATACTGTGCTGCAGATTTGAATATTTATTCTTTAGAGGTGACGTTGCCATCAAAATAATTTTATATTCTCTTTAGATCCGTTATTCAGTTTTGTGAGTCACAGATATTTTCGTCATTTACTTGCTATATTTCGCAAGAAATACGTCAGTTTAAGTTGCATATAAAATACCGGGTTGTGAACTTTAGCCTTGTTTTTATTTGGACAGCGTAACAATGAGTCTACAGTGGACCATAATCGCGTCGTTTCTTTACGCCGAAATAGCGGTAGTCCTGCTTTTAACTCTGCCCATAGCAAGCCCATCAAGATGGCAAAAATTCTTCAAATCGAAGTTTCTAGCGTATATTGGAAATCAAGCATATTTCTACTTCTTTGTGCTAGTTGGAATTTTAGTATTGTGTCTCTTGGATGCTATTCGAGAAATGCAGAAGTACTCTGATCTGGAAAAAAGTGATCATCAACATCTCGACGCTGAAATGCAAGGTAACATGCGCTTGTTCCGTGCACAAAGGAACTTCTATATATCTGGATTTGCACTATTTTTGTTAGTTGTTATCCGACGCTTGGTACAAATGATCTCACAGTTAGCAATGTTGTTGGCTCAAAGTGAGGCCAACTTTCGTCAAGCCCAGAGTGCTTCAGTGGCAGCCAGGAGCTTACTCGCTCAACAAGGTGCTGGAGATGAAGTGTCTAAGAAGGAAGTAGAAGATCTCCGTAGCCAGATCAACATTCTCGAAAAGGAACTAGCTAAAGAAAAGAAAGACAAAGAAGCTGTAAAATCTCAAGCAGAGAGTCTCAATAGAGAGTATGATCGTCTTGCAGAAGAACACAGTAAATTACAAAAGAAGATTACTGTTTCAAGTGAGGGAAAAAAAGATGAATAATTTATAGTTATAAGAGAAAATTTTTAACAATATATATGTTGTTGAATTTTCATAGTAGTTGCATAAGCTTTTATACTTGAAAAATATTGTTTAAATAATTAGTTATGTGTGAAATAAATGACCTTCAATTATGTTTCAAGTAAATATGTCTTATAAAATGTTTAAAAAAAAGCAAATAATAATTTAGCTCACTTAAGTATTCATGTGAAGTTTTTGTTTATCCTGCATTATCTGAAATGGTTCAAATAAGTACTTATTCAATTTTGTCAATAAAGATAATTGTCAATAATGTAAGGTCCAAAGGCCATAGATCTATTGATGTGATATAATTCATGTTTTTAATTAACAATTTATTAATGTTCAAGTAAAGTTGTATAATATTTCTAAAATGTATGTCCTATTGCCAGTATAGATGAGCCACTTTATGCAGTAGTTGCATATAAATAAATGTGAATGGGTGCAAATAATATATCACTTATTTATATTCCACAAATGGTATTTCTATTTATTACTTATATTTCTATTTATAACTTATATTGATGATATTCTCCTGAGATTTACTAGATGGGAAACTAAGAAGGCTAGGGCTTATTAATATTGTATTCTTGCTTTTCAAACATCTGAGTTTTTGTATATATGGAGTGTGTTTGGTTAATGGGTTGTAATGTTTTTAAATTATGTTGAAATAATTGGTAACGCTAAAAAAATCTTTAACACTTTCTGGAGGAGTGTTTTTACTTTTTTTTTTCTTTAAAGAATACTTATTGTTGTCTTTTAAAAAGTTGTGTTTAATAAAATAATTTAATAATAAGCTTGTTGTGTTCTTGAGAAACTTTAACACCTTTACCTTTAACACATGTGCAGTTTGTTAATTTTATGACTGGTCCTTTGCTTGTACTAATATAAAAACTATACACTACTCATTAGTAGTGTATAGCATCATAGAATATTCAATAGGCATTCCTATTGAATATTCTATAATGCTACTAATATAATTGAGGTGGTAGCATTGCAAAGATGTTGAACCATGTTTGTAGCCAATGGTGTGGCTTGTGATTTGCTGAGAAGTATATGACCTTTTACCAGGAGCAGCACTTATATGTATAAGAACTCATGATCTTGTGTCCTCGCCAAACAATATGGTGGACAATAGAATATAATTATAATACTAATGATAAACAACCCTGTACTGCAGACCTATCAAATCTAACTCTATTTTTCAAGTTTTATATCACTTTCTGATTGGATTACATGGAGGTGTCTATATAGGTGTCTAGGCTGTGGTGATTGCTTGTCGTCAGATGACTAACAGTTATTTGCCACTAGTTTAAAAAATATGGGTCTCATAGGCTGACAATGCATGTCTTATCATTAGTAATTTGTTAGATTAGATTATACTTGTACTACTGGAAAGTTTTGCTCAACATACAATTAAATATCTTTTTACAAGCAATTGATTGAAGTGATAAATTTTTCACTTACACATATATTTCTAAGGAAACTTCAATTATACATAAATGCAGATTTGAAAATGTAGCACTGTAAAAATGTACAAGAATTAATTAATTATTGTGCTGATTTAGAACAGCTCTTTTCGGCGTAACGCCTAATGGTAGAAGATGGAGATTGTAAGATGGGATTGGTGATGATCCATTCTTCAATATTGGCAGACTACCTACTATATTACCTTTGATTCTTTAGTAACAGTGGTGTAATATATTACAACTCTATTTTATTACTCTTGATATTAGAGCGACAATCGTAGGTCGACTGTTCCAATTTTCCACTAGACGCTGTCGAAGGGTAGGTATATAATAGCCGAAATGGTTAGGTAGGTATGGAGCACTGTTCGGTGAATTGAGCTAAAAATGAAGTGAAATCTCTAGCAAAGGTAACTTGCCTTCAATAGAGCCTGAACTCAGTCAAATTTAATAATAGTGTAGGTAGGTAGTTTAAAAAGGAACATTATTACTCGTGAACTTTAAATGCCCCCAAAGTACATATTTTGTAGATTTTTGGGTTTTGTAACATATTATTATTTCAAAGTATATACAGTATATAGGTATTTCCGAACCACCACAATATCTAAACTTTCAAAATTTCAAAGAGTGTATGCCCATTAGCAACGTAAGGATCGCACTTTGTGTGGACCCTGGTAAAACTGGGTAAAATTTTATTTTGAGAACAGTCTTGATTCGCGTTTATGCCTGATACAAGAAGTCACGGCAATACTGAAAGACTCTCAACAGTTATTATATGGGCGGGTATTATGAAGAACACGAACTGAGCTCGTTTTTGTAAATGGAAATATGTACGCTCAAAATTACGTTGACGATATTCTTAGTCCTTATGTTCTTTAAGCTTAGCATACAGCTTTGCGGGTTCGGGATTACTTGGCATCTGAATATATCAGTGTTGCTCTGGCCTGCACAATCTTCAATGCTGCAAATGCTTCACAGATGTGTTTTTGGATTACTTAGACAGCGTGTCAATAGCTCAACTGTTGCAGAATTTGTTGAAAGGAGTATGCCCATTCGTAGTATCACCTTTACTCGTCCTTGTGCCTTAACCAAACTAATACCAAAAAATAAGTAACAATTTTTAACAAAACTCTGCAATATACCAAGCCGAAACTTCGCCGGAGATAAATCCACATAATAATTAGTAATTATTTCACTTCCGTTTCATTCGCCGTATATTTTTATTGATGATATTCTAATTTCATTGATAAATAGTCTCTTCGGTATTGCCATATATATTAACGATCGGATCGATTGGTCAAAAATATATTCGATACATTCCACTGTCCTCTCGTGAAAGGTTAAAAGGAATACCAAAACAATTAATTTTCTTTAGTCTTTTTTCAGCTTTCTCTAATATTTTAGTCATTATTCTGCTTTAAGAGTTCTTTATACAGATAGCTAATATCAATGTTGCTAAAACAATTATTTTAAATTAATAAATTATTTTATATGAATTATTGGATAGTTGTAATATTTATTGGATAAGATAGACTTAATCATTTTATAGTTTTAATCTTCTACAATTAAATAGGTATTATCAAAAATGATGATAGGAGAAATTCGTAACTTGAAAGTCTTTGGTGTTTAATTTCTATTTTACCCATCGAAATAGAGTCAAATAGTTTTTAATAATTGAATATATACTTAAAAATCTACAATATATCATAAAAATCATTATGGTACAAAATCATTTTTGGCGATACTAAAGTCCATACTACAATGGGCATTCTCCTTTCATTAGGAGCGATTGCCGCAGGATACTATTAACAACCTCATCGATAGTATAAATAATCAGTGCAGCGTAAAATAATAGACGAGGTCACATTTTGTATTATTATAGAATTCTTCATAATATTAATAACAATAAATTAATTTTGGTTAACGATTTAATATTCTTTCAAAAAGTTTAGTTTTTTAGTTGCCTTATTTTATTCTATGCTTTATAGAGTAAGAAGACAATAATTGTTCATTTAATTGAAAAAGCAAGACAAGATCGGTTTTTCTATCTAATCTAAAAGGGTACATACCTACCCACCCATGGTTAAAAATATAGAATGATTGCACAATGTAATTTGTAGAATATATTTAATTAGCTTCTTGTTAAACTACTATTAAATTTAGTAATAAAGCATTTCGTACTTCTGAGTCGAAAAGAGCTCCTTATTGCACAATTCCTATTACATTTACAACGCATTTTATTTGCTTGAATAAAAAGTATAATATTTTCTATCACAAAATATATTCACTATAATAAGATGTAGGCATTGATTTAAATAATTGATCCGAGTTAAAATACTGTATGATGATATTACCTTGGCTAAGGCGTGTGTGCCAGGATTTTAAAGAACGCGCCGCTGCTAACGTGGCGTGTTCAAAACAATTCGAGGGATCCGCCTCATAGCTAGTTGTATTAGTTCGCTCTGTCTGATACAGTATAAATAATCTCACACGCCGTTAGGTCGCACCTGGTGGACAGGAGGCGGTTGACGTGATTGAAGGGATTGTTCAGAAACAAAAGAGAGAAAATCCTCCGGAACGTGAGTTTGTTCCGTTTATAAGCGAGGTCTGTTGGGAAATGAAAATTAACTCATTACTAGATACCGGTATTTCGGTTTTCGTTATATCGAAAACTCTAGCAGATAATTTTAGAGAATTCAGAACCTGTGAACTATGATCATCGATTGATCTAAATCCATGGGGGTGTCTTTTCCGTTAATAATTATTACATTGAATCTTTATAATAACAAAGTAACAGAGTATCATAATGCCAACTAGCTTTCAACACTGTTGGTTAAATAAAAATACGTAATAATATAGGATTTTATTTTATTGTAGTAGATATATAAAAATGCTTCATTCATTTCTTTGTGAAAGGGTCTATACGAGTATAATAACAGTTAAAAACATTAATTTGGAATCCGGATGCAATTGGCTCTGACATACAGAGTGTATGTTAGAACCAACTGCACACATCATTTTTAATTACAGAGTGGTTGACATAAGTTTTAATAAGGTATCGATTGAGCAAATTTGCCAGTTTGTGATTAAATGAAAAAGTTATTGGCTGTATATTCGAAAATGAATGGTACTCTTTTACACAACAATTTACAGTACAACGAACCTTCCAATCATATATGACGCTGGGCGTTTTCAACACACATTTTAAACATCAAAAACAGTTTTTATAAAATGTTTAAATATAGTATTGATTTTTTAATTAAAAATATATAAAATTAATTTTATGTAGTATTTAAGCACCACTATACAGGTAAAGCTATATGTATATTTTTTTATTTATGATTGAATAAAAGAAAAGAAACAGAATTTTGACAAATCTGTACAATTTTGACATGTTTTAGGAGAAAAGCGCCACGTGTAGTTAATTACGCAAACTATTTTCTTTTAATCATTTATAATTCATCCCTTAAATTCATTTGATATTTTTCGTTTTCGATGAATCCTAGGCTATCCCAGAAGGATTTCTGTCCGAAGTCCGTACTCGACTTCATTTCGAGCTTGGTGGGCGAGGATATCTCCAGGTAATTGATTGCCGGCGCTCCTGATGTCACTGGCAGCCACTGGGAGCCTGGGAGCGACACCTTCGGTACACTGAATAATAAACATTATAGAGATCAACATAAATGTCTTTTCGAATAAATAAGGTATTATAATTTATTAAAAATTTATTATAGGTTTTAGCTAGTTTTGATGACTTTAAAAAGGTTACATTATAAAAAAGAATCAAACATAACAAATATATAGATTTTAATAAGTTTTTGTCGCCACTTGCGTAGCATACATATATTCATTTTTGGTAGGAAAAAATGCAAAGCAATTCGTGATGAAAATATATAATGCTTATAGATTAAATGCAGTGCCGGTAGAGTAATACAATGTTGTTTTAACCATTAACTTCAGTTTGGAAATTCACATGTCAAAGATGTACCTCGCTTTCGTCGCCCAGTTATGGTTACCTTTTTTTTACTTAAAATTGGCTTGCGTTTGTCCACAATCTCACCGGATAGTAAGTGACGATGAGAACTAGGATGGAACACGCTTACCTAGCAAATGCCTATTCACTCGTGACTTGAAGACCGTAAGATTATATTGTTCCAGGAACACAGACGTCGGCAAAGAATTCCACATCTTAGCTGTTCGTATTAAAAACGAAGATTGGAACCGTTTTGTACAAACCGTTGTGTGCGAGGATAGTCCACCACGTAAGGATGGTAGTTAAGCCTACGTCTGGTTGACTGGTGGTGGAAAGGAGCGGGTGGAATTAATTCATGTAATTCCAACGCACACTCTCCGAAATGCAACCTATAGAAAACCGAAAGGCAAGCAACTCTTCGACGGTGTTCTAGACTCTGGAGACGTGAGTTTATAAGTGTTTCGTCGTCGATAAGTTTTCTAGCTCGCCTTTCTACTGAATCCAAGGCAGCCAATTGATAGCGGGCCGAGCCGTCCCAAAGATGGCAGCAGTAGGTACTCCATGCAGGATCGAACTTGGGCTTGATATAGGTCGAGCACCTGTTCTGCAGTGAAGTAGCGTCTAACTTTGGATAAAATGCCAAGCTTTTAGCTGCAGTTTTCGCCAAGGACCCAATGTATCCCTCTGTCTACCTCTGGATGGAAAGGACACAATTTTGAAAAAAGAGAACAATGACGGGAAGTTACTAACATGACGAATGTATGTTATCCTTGAATATACTCTTACCCAGTTGAAGCGTAGCTGTATATGATGTCCAAGAGCAGATCGGTCATCTTTTTGTCTTCGGGCGTGTTGAACTCTAAAGAGTCGAACTTCATGAAGTGGAACAGATCATCGGCATGGCTCACTCCTGGAGGCAAGAGAACGAAGACGTCATCCATTTGCGTTTGCAACGCTATCTTTTTGCGACCTGTACTTTTAGTATGGTCTGTTTCAATCACGTATAAACTCATGAAACATTAAAGGTTAAGTATCTACATGCAAAGTGGGGTCAATTTTTAAACGTCGTCCACTATGGAGATGCGTCATTTAGTAAAATAAAATTGCTTACAATATTAATGAATTCCTCAAAGACAAATTAGATCATTAATTTTTTATTAGTGTCACTACGGATAATATGCAGGACATATCCATAATTACTGGTATTGTAATAAGTATGACTTTGGTTAGATGAAGTAATTGGTCATAATTTATGTCAGTCCATTCAATATTAGTTGTATTATTCTTTCAAATTAAGTGTTGTTACAGTAAAGAGCATTCAAAAAGAGTACAAATAAATAACACTATTTTGAACCTCAGAACTGGAAAAGAGCCCTCGTCCGAGTATCTGTATCAAATTTAGTTAGTGATTTTATGACTAATAGCACATATATCAATATGGTCGTCACAAAATCAATGAATTTTATACTGTAAAAGTACATCTGTCAGCTATTCAAAATTTGCTTGTAAAATTAAGGGATGCAATATGTTTTACAGGAAGTAGAGAAACATTGAAGAGAATTTTGTACAAATATGGCTTCAAGTTCAAAAAAAAATCTCTACTATTTATAGCGAGATATGATTTTTAAGGTTTTGAAAAAAAAGGACAACTTTGATGAAACTTGTATATATCAAAATTATAAACCGAAAATAACTTGACATGAACCTGCCAAGTGGTTTGTAGATAAAATATTAGCTGGAAAAAGATTCATCATTGTCCATTGGATCAAAAGAAAGTAAAAAAATAGTAAAACCCAGCATCATTGCAAGCAGCAAAAACAGGTAACACACAAACCAGTATCCACTGATTGTAAAAAAAACATAAACCAAATCCCGTATATGAAGTAGATGAAATTTTAAAACATCATGTGTACAAAGTAATAAGGTTGCCGCCGTATCACTATTTTTTCACGCCGTGTCACTGACTTTAATGCTATTATGCATTTGGCAAAAAGTAGGATTGGATCTGATTGAATTGAAAAAAATATAAAATGGAAAAAATACTGAAATTCTATTTTCTTTTATACCCGAATTTATGCCTTTTATATCGAATTTAATCATTAATAGTAATGAAATGTGTGAGATGGCGGAAATGTCAAGAAGTTATATGAACGTATTTTAAATTCAATTAATTAAGAGTTGAAAGAAGACAATTTTTATTTTACATTATTTACGAACAAAAATAGCCCTGTCGATATCGACGAATAAAGATAGAGCATATAGTTGAACCGAGACAAAACTTTTCTGATGTATATAAAAAAATTAAACGGTTCTCTTACCATAATTGGTCTTCGAGTTTGTTGACAAGTCCGAGAGGCTGCTCGATCCTCGGTGGGAGAAGCGGTAGACGAACACGGGCTGACCGGAACGCAGCGCGTGAAGCTGCGCCAGTCGGCCGACCTCTGCCCCGAACAATCGGTCTCCGAGCGCCTATATTATATGTATGACGGATTTAAAATTTCTTGTTGGTCATGTTTAAGCTGCCTATAACTACGGTAATAGTATAATATATATTTTGAATCGTGCGTGCATTGCACCCACTTATTAACACGTGTCATAATTTCATCTTCTATATACAATTAAGAAATTAACAAGAAAATGAAATCATTTTCTTGCTAATTTCTTAACTGTATATAAAATTTGAAATATTTATATCAAACTTAAACAAATCATTTATAAACACATTTTCTTCTTATTTCTGTTCTCATATTAATTCTACGACGAATGTTTCGAATAACATGGACTAACTATAGATGGCGTTACTGTTTTGAATTGTGTCAATGTCACTCTTATGCAGTATTGATTATGATGTTAGTAATTGTAGAATAAATTTTTAAATGAAAAATTTTTTGACACCAAACAGAAAATGTTTGGCATAATAAAAAAAAAAATGTTATCACAAACGCTTTGAAACGCATAATATATTTTTAAAAACAGAATATTTTATTATATAATCTAATGAACGCTGAGAGCGAATGACAATTGAACAACGAGCGAATTTTGCCATATATTATAATATATGAAATTTAGGTTGAAGTGAGGTGCAAATGCAAGAACACATTGTTAAATCTGTCACTTCGGATGTGTTCGTTTATCCAATAAATAAACAAACGTATTTAACATTTATATTCTGGATATTGTTGTTACACTCTTTGATTTTAATATACGTTCGGCGACTGATTCATTAGATTGAGGTAAGCCCCAGAAATGTATAAATCATGGTGCTGTGTCACCGACGTACTGTCGGTAGATTATCTTAGATCTATACTCACTTGTATAAGCTGCGGGAAGGTGTCCTTGCTGACTGGCTTGCCTCCGAAGTAGTGCTGCTTGATCTTAGCTGCGACGGAGGGCCGTAAGGATTCAGGCAGCGTGTCATTGAACTCAAAGATGTTGCTGACCAGCTGCTCCCAGCGGGACTCCAGCTCGGGCAGGATAGTAGGATCGCTCACGTACGCTGATTAAGAATAATATTTGATTCTTACTAGGGAAGCACACTTGACAAATTTGTTAATAGTATCGAAGGCAGGAAGCGTTAGTGGTGCAGTAGTTTCAGTACTGGACCACAATGTGCGTACTTATGTATTTTTCCAATTTCATATATTTGTACATTTATAAGACACTCTTACGGTGAAAGCAAACAATGTGAGCGCAATCTCCGTACATTTGAGAAAAAAAATTAAATTGTATGTGAAGTCGACCAATCCGAGCGTAGTTGAGTGAAGCCTAGCTGCCTTGAAATAATTAGGGTAGGTTCGTGCCCCTTGGTTATGAGCTGTGATAGTGATGATCAAAAAGGGCAAAACATTTTATAAGAAAATTTTTGGCAAAACATTTTGTAAGAACATTTGTAACAATCTCCCAACCCCGCTGAGCGGGGTCGGGAGATAGCCGATCCCGCTCGAAGAAGGCGGTGCCGGGCTCGGGTAGCACAGCTGCGGCGCCGCCCGCGGTCGGTGGCGGGTGCGAGGAAGTCGCGACTGCTACGGCGACCCGGAATGGACCACGCCCCTTTCCGTGGCCGGGGGGAGGAGACCGGGGGAGGTAGTGTAGCCTCCCCCGGGGAGGGCTCTCCTCTAGGCAGGGGAGCGGAGGCTGGGGGTTCCCGGAAGTGACTTGATGTTTGATGAATAAAATTGAACTGATTAAATTTCTGAGCAAAGACACGTCAAATTTGATACGTGTCTGCAGTTCGAACTTGAGTTGGACATTCGGTTTCGCTCTTTAGTCCATAAATAATTCAGTTGGCTAAATACTCAAACGCAAAAGGCATTGCTTGTTGGAACTGAAACGACAAAACAAACTTCCTTCTAAAAAAATAGTGACATATTTCGTCACTTGGCAATTTTCTGCAAATACCTTTATTACAATTTAAATACTGAAGAAATATGATGATGAATAAATATAACTAAATTTCATAGTAATACAAGTACCTAATACGATACCGTATGCCATTTATACATTGCCTCGAGTCTGTAAAATAATATCTGGGGTAATACATTACAAAAAGCAATATTCTGCATAGTAAATGATAAAGTCACCTGTTCCTAGTGGTACGGCGCCGGCGCCTATCTGTCTGCAGACTGTCATTACTAGTTCCCGGAAGTCGCTTAGCGTTCCCGGGAGTTCCCTACATGTCTGAGGCAGGTCATCGCTAAAGTTTTAGTGAAAAAGGGTTAGTGTGAAAAGGTTTTTTTTTGTTTTAGTGAAAAAAAAGGGTTAGTAATGACTTGAGTCTTTTTTTTTTGTTCCCCTGAGGAAAATGAATTTAATTGCATACCCCGGCTATGGCGAGCCGGCGGTTATGTAGGGCTCTCCTCCCCAGAAGGGGGAAGCGTACCCACTAAAAACCTCAGATGTCCTTCCTCAGGCATGTTAGGAGTCCCGGGAACGCCAAGCGACTTCCGGGAACCCCCAGCCTCCGCTCCTCTGCCCATATAGGAGAGCCCTCCCCAGGGGAGGATACAATGCCTCTCGGTTCGCCGGCGGGAAGTTTATAAAGTATATATATAGGTCATGCATAGCCTTAAAGATTAAGTAATCATAATCAATATCATTTTTATTGGATAAAATCTATAATATTTATTATTAATAATTAATATGATAAATGTAAATTTTAATGAAAATTAATCCAGAAAATGTCTATATATATATATATATATACAAATATAATGTGTTAAAGTAATAATTTAATAATATTAATTAATTTTTAATAACTAGCAATTTACTGCAAATAACATAAACAATTCTTAATTAATATTGAAACGGTATATATCCATCAAAATGAATTTGTTTAACCTACGTTAGCATGACAACCCGTTGTAATTGTATGTAAAAAGTTTTGTAAGTCGTTAGATCGTGGAATATGTTCAGATGCTATAAATATAACATCGTATTAACCATATTTTAGCAAATAAAAATTATTAATAAATGTCTCTCAGTTATCAAAGTTGTGTCAATTCAGAAGTTCCATTTATAACAAACTTTTTTTAACTCATAGCTATTGTGACATACTTTTATAACGAGTTCTTACAGGTAAACTTCAAATGTTAGCTCTTAGAATTTATTATGAAGTTGGAAATTATGTGGAATGTTCGAATATTTGTTCCTGAAACTTCGAACATGATTTGCATTATACTTAGTGTCAATATGCGTTAGGTTCCACATTGGCCGGGGGAGCGACGCGCGACGGGGGGAACGCCCCGGAACCCGTGCACAAAATGCCTAGGCGGGAGTGGCACCGACGGATTGTGGCGGCCTGGCGTGCGCAGCTCGAATTACGCACGGGAAGGAGGAGGTCACCTACCGATTAATTCAGATACTCACTGGGCACGGATGCTTCGGTGAGTATCTGTGTCGAATAGGACGGGAGGGATCGACACATTGCCACCACTGCGCATCCGACCTCGACTCGGCCCAGCACACTCTGGCGGAGTGCCCCGCGTGGGAGGCCCACGCGGCCGCCGAGTCTTGGTCGCAGAGATCGGGCGAGATCTGTCTCCGCCGGCATTGATTGCGGCAATGCTGGCGGACGAGGGAGGTTGGAGGGCTGTGGCCTCCTTCTGTGACTCTGAACTTAAATCAATCAAGTCACTGATACAAATATTCTGATATCTGATACAAATACACTGATACAAAATATTGATATTGATTCATTTGTATCAGTGACTCTGAGTCGATCGTGTAAGCGTCGCGTATCGAATGAAACGGAGATGCAAATGAGCGAATGATTCAATTGAAGCGATGTTAGAGATTTGAATCAGTGAATCACTTAGAAGAAACGATTTACTGAGTCGTTCCTGTAATGATTGACAAACCTCTAATTGATGTACAGTATGACATTGCATCGTAGAGATGATGTACATATATTGGTATGCCATAGTAGGTGTGAATGTATTGCACTATTGGGCCAAGTTGAAAATTACTTACAGGCAGCAGGGTACAATCCTTCTTCAGAGGTGATGGAAGTAATGAGCGGCACTCGGTGCATCGCGCCGGCCTGCGCGGCATGGTATGGATACTGGGTGAGGAATGGCTCACGGACGCCCGGGCTCTCCACCGTGGGAGTGAAGGGGGTGAACATGTGCACTTTCCAATCCTGGAGATATTAAGATGTTAGCTTAGTATAAAAATAGGATTATCGAAAAGGTTTTTCACCGAAAACTTTTAGTTAAAAATAATCCGATTTTATAACAAAAATGACTTTCCTTTCAAAATGGGTAGGATATGCTTGTAAAAAGTGTAAGTGTGAAGATTTCGTACTAGTTGCATGCACTTGTTCTCAGTTGAGAGGCATGCACTCGGGAAGGATATGGAAGAAAATATACAGAAGAATAAAACAATTAATTTTTTTAAAGTTCAAAAACACTGATTTCTATTTGAATGTCTCATTGCTTTCCTATTTTTACTCCTAGGATTAATGCACACATTTTTTCCATACAGAAGCTCAAAAGATTCAAATTGTGTCCAGTGTTGCTGAACTGCAACATATAATTTTGTACTATAGTTTTTCTTTATCCAAGTTTCTACTGAAATGTGTATTAAGTAAGTTTTCTCTTATTCAATCGATTCAGATTTCCTATCAATTTATTGATATTTACCGACTAAGCGTAACTAAATTAAAGTAACTTATATAAACCCAAAAGTTTTACAACGCTTATCAACAATTTATTTCAATCCAAAGAAATTTTAGAGGATTCCTTTCGGTTCCTCTTCATTTTATCAAATACGCTGTCAACCCTCATAGTCAAAATTTCGTAAAAGAATTCTATGATGGTATCTCAGCATGTTTATTCTAAATTCAAGTTTATTTTCACAGAAATAAAAACGTATGACGACTGAGATGTCAACATTCTCGTAAATCTAGAGGGATTTTCTTTTTTGAATAGTAAATCTTACTACTCAAAAAGGGTTTCTTATTTAAAGGGTATCATTTTGCTAAAGGTAGTAGTTTCCTCAAAGTTCACTTCGACTGTTACATTATGCGATTTGTCTATAATTCTTTACCTAATGAAAATTGGACAGATACCATTATTAAGGGACATATTTTACTTTGGTATATCCTGATATGTTGATTAAAGATCACTTCAGAATACTAGTAAAAAAATATATTTTATCTAGAAATTCGTATTAACTGACGCAATGTAGCTTATAGCCACAGTTACAAAGCTTCCCATTTCTAATTATCGCTAACGAGTTGAGCTAAGTAATTTACGGTGCTCTTACATCGCTTCAGCATTAAGTATCGCCGAGTCGCAAGCTAATTGCGATTTCTAACCAGAAAGCTGACTGAAGTTGACAGTAAATTACGACTAAGCGATACTGAAAAACTATTCACCCTATTACATACTAGTAACTTATTGAGTAAGAATTGCTATATAATGTCATTAAGCATTAAATAACCATGTACCATTGAAAAATGATTTTATAATGTATGCGATTTTTTGGCAACACACATTGATATCTGAATATTTAATCTTACCTTATAAATGAAATGATTAATGACAGTAATATTTTTTGTGATTTAGTTATTGTAGTGATAGGTATAAATAGTAAATACTGTCATAACTCATAATGTCATAATATTCTTTAAATACTGTTTTTAATTATATTTAAATTTAAATATATATTTCATTCGCATTTCTTTATTATTATTGTCACTTATATCTCGCGTCGTTATTAATATTATTATTGTGTAACGCATTCTTATATTATATTTAGTTCTGATTATTCGACAAATATTTTAAAATTTTGCGTGCCATGTATTATGTAAAATATCTTGACCACATTTGTTTTTGAAATCTGTCTGTACCATATTTGTGCAAACAAATATTTATTATTATTATAAATACTGTAATATTTTTAAAAATATGGTTTTAGATTGTGGTGTTTACTAGTTCTGCAACGCTTGTGCCATTAATAATAAAACATTATTTAAAAAAATATTATAATATATTTATTGCGGAGCTAATGTTATACATTCCTTGACAAGTGACAGAATGATATAAATCACAGATTACACTCCATTGCAATGACATTTGTTTCTGCAGCTGAGCCACGTTGCTATTAAATTTCTTATAGGCGTTAGCCGCAACAGTATTTGTTTTGACCATGCCGCAGGTTTCTTGATTTTAAGTATTAAACACCTAGAACATAACACATGCATTGTGCCACCAAGATCTTAGCTAGTCAACAGTTTCGTTATGTAGAAGATATATATCGATCTGCTCGTTAATCTTAACGTGTTTGACATGTTGGTTATGTTTGTAATTTCAGATTTCAGATTGAAGATAGTGCGCTGAGCTACACTGCGCGTTGGCAGGTACTAGCATCTGACTAAACGCAGTGGAGCGCGGCGCTCTAGGCCGTGCAGACGTAGCAGATGCAGATAGATCCTTACGCCTAACGATCCTTGACTTAAGCGATCGATCGTTGAGTTAACGCTAGTAAGCAGTTTTGTTGGTACGTACAAACATGTCGATCTGTGCGTTGACTAACACTTCTGCGGGCCGATACTTGAGGCAGTCCACTAGCTCGCGGTTTGTAGCAGTGGGGCAGCCCACAGCGGCGGCCAACGTGCGTGCTTTCTGCTTGGGTTTTACGGCGTGCGTCCATGATGCGAACGCAGACCCGCTCCATGCTATACCACGCGCGAAGAGACCTGCACAATAATTATTTTTTTACTTTTATTACCCATACTTATCTCGTTATCGTCACTGTGTGTTTATCTTTAGAGCACTTCATGATGATACAGTTAAAGAGCTGAACTAAAACTCTTTCATAGTCTCAATTTGTGCCCGAGCACATCCATCACCTTGTGATCTTCCTCTCATCGCAGGAGGATACACCGAGGAAAGAGGCGTCGACGGAAAAGGTCATGGAGACTCTCACAAACACTTCCACGACGGCTTCTGTTCGCCTAGGGTCAGCTCCTCTCATCTTAAAATAGGGAATACAGGCGACCAGTGGCAATTGGTACAATGCCAAGAGCCCTTGCCTTGTCCGGACCGGGACTCCTTTGGCTGCCGTTAGGAGAGAGTAGGCGGGTGTACGATGGTCCGATGTGAGGAGAAAACTGAGCACATCTCTAAGGCGTGCTGCACCGTCTTATGGTGGCACCAGGGAGATAGGTCATGGCAGATGTGGCACAGAAAGCGGTCAAAAACAAATCCAAGATACTGGTGTAGCGGTCCAACAACTCGAAAGGCTGGAAAATTAGAATGAAGATGGAAGCAAGACGTAAAATTCCCGAACATCGAACGATATCCGACTTCATCATCTAGACGGTTGGCAGTCTACAACAATGCTTGTTTCTAGTAATTTATTGTCTCGTATTATTGGATCTGTGGAATTAATTGTCGCCTGAGGTATTTTCGAACTGATGTGATAATTAAACTTTCAAAAAAGAACGTTTTCATAAGTCTGGCAACTTGGACTGGCACTTGTGACTCCTCTGGTGTTGCGCGTGTTCATGGGCGGCGGTAATAGCTTATCATCAGGTGTACATTTTTCTCGTTTGAATCACATTTAAACAATTTCGCAGAGTAGCAAACTAGCCTAGTCCGCTCTTACACTATCATAGGATATTAACACATCTGCCTAGAATCTGTCGACGTTGTTTAGAGCCGCGTTTGAACAAACAATTGAAACCATTACTACTTATAATTCAATGAAAAATGCAATTTCATTCAGTTAATCTTATATATCAACTACTGAATTTTGTGAACAAGCTAGACCTACCTAGCTTGTTCACAAAATTCAGTAGCTGATTTAAATGGAATCATGGAAGAATAACTTATCATCTGATTATACCCATTAACATTTATAAAGAAATGGCTATGAACAACTCATTTTGTCTGAAACGTAAATGCCCTAAATCTTTGCTTAATTACAGTTAGTCAGGGAGGGCGGTATGTAGGCTCAATAGCACCATTGAGTCTCGTTTTGTAATAAGGGGCTTAGATCCGTAGTCCATTTGTTACGTAGATGTTTTGTAATCATAAATAACAACGAATCACTTAATTTTACTTGAAATCTACTCAATAGGGAGATCCCTATTGAGTGGATTTTGATATTAGATAATATGGCTATAATATGTTTTACATAATCAAGATTATGGAAAATCTTAGTATTCAATATGTGACGGTATTTATTTCAGGCGTACCTACTAATATAGCAGGCAATTTAAGGAAATCGCTGTATAATGAAAAAAATAGCCCTTTCATTGAATAATGCGAATCAAACGCACATCTAGCTTTGTTATTGAATTACTGTGGCTTTCAAAACTCTCACCACCACAGCTGATTCAAAATTTGTTGCTCAAACTCCTTATTTTTTTAATGATCTACCTTGCTGTACATTGGTGGGTTTCCAAGTCTTACTGGCGAGCGAGGAGGCGGATTCCTAGCAGTTCCGCATTCCTGAACCCGAGGGTCGTCCCCAGGACTGCAGAGTCACTAATCAGACGTAAGACGTCAGTGGATAGTGGAGGGGAAGGAGACCAAACGTCTGGTATTTTTTTATTTAATCCGTCTTTAGTTTTAAGAGTTAGTTTAAGCGTTTAGTTTAACCGTTAAGTCTTTAGTTTTCTATCCTTCTTTCTTTGTCATTCCTCTTACTTTCTCATATACTTACACCTATGTAGGTATGTACATTTAATTTATTATACATATGCGAGCCTATATTTACGACTAGCGCTACGTGAAACTACTTACTTAAAAACTATGTTTCTTGATTTTTATAAAATTTGTTCATATCTTTATATTTAATAATGAAAGTAAAAAATGCTACGTTGTTTATTAATTAGCAAAGTTTTCAAACAAATTGACATTTCGTGCTTCTTGTGAGGATTCTTAGCCTCTCACTCCCGATGGACAAAACTATATGTTCAAATTCAGGTAATTGGTGTAATTTCAATGTGAATGGTGACATTGTTCCCTGCTAAGATTCTGTTTGGCTAGAGCAAGGTTATCTCATTTGGTTTCCTATTTTCTGTAAGATTTGTTTCATATATACTAATAATGTAATGGAACGTTAATAGTAAGTGTGTACTGTACATGCAAAGCGAGATCAATTTTTAATCGCGGTACAGTATAGACATGCGTAATCTATGGTCAAATATGCTGCACTGAATGCTGGCCTTTAATATCTTGTTTGTGTTTTTCGTGGTCATTATCACCAGCAGTTTACTAAGCGCTGCAGTTGTTCAAATATTTACTCCGTCATGCATTTAATGTTTGCTTTCTTATGATAAATGGGCGTTGGCCTCTCAGAACAAAGGGTTCAACCTAGTTACTTCGTATTTGTGAATGACGTTATTATTGTATGATTCTCGTGCTTGTATTTGCATAATTTTGCATTGTGTTGCTTGATGAAGTCTATATAAAATTAAATTCGAAAACATTGTTCTTCATCTGAGGTACAAAGTCATGCAAAACTACATGTTATCAAAAAGATTAAAGGCAATACTTTTGGAAGAAATTAACAATGAGAGTTGACTAAATTATTGAAAAACAAAAATGATATATATGTGAAAGGATTAATATTAAATAAAAAAATGTAGGTAGTTATAGAAAAGTTTCATACATGGGTTTAATATATCTGTAATTTTTTGTTATTTAAATACAATACGCCGCTACATTAGGATTTTTATTCTGTCATGGGTGCAGTTATAAAAATAAAATTTCACATCTAAATACGCCCAAAACGGAATAAAATTCTGTAGGACATACAAAATTATTATTTTGTACCTAGCTTGTTGCGTATTATTTATGTTGTACCTAATAGTAATACCAGTAGTAAACAATGTTAAAGTATAATTCATCAACAATTAAATCAAACGATATTATTTGGCATACTTTATGTGTATAAATAAATTTGCGCAATAAATTCAAATGTTACTTTCTACTCCATTACATCCGCTCATGCCACCCTATCGAGTGGTAGGGAGTGAAATCGATGACATTGTCAATCTATGCATCCAAGAAAATAAGAAACGTCATATTAAAATTAGCAGTGTTCGTTGAATTTGCTAATAAAAATTAAGCTGTACTTATTTTTTTTTTTAACAGGGGATGCACCTTTTGCTCCGTGACACCGCGCTGGCTAGGCGCGGCCTACCCACTAAAACCCCCCTGAGTTCTCTAGGCCCATGCGAGGCACATGGCGGGGTGCGCTTTCGCGATTCTACCGCCATGTGCTCTGGGGCTGGCTCGACCTAGGTCTGATCGAGCCACCGCCAAGGGAGGGACTGTCCGAGAACCCCTGGACAGTCCCCCAGACGGAGAGACATCACCACGGCGTGCGCGGTAGCCAGACGCGCACGCAGCCTCGCGGTAGGGTCATTAGGCGAGCACCGCTCTTGCGTGTGCCCGCCTTCTCCTACCTATCCGTCTGCGGCCTCGACGTCCTTCTCCCGCTCCCTCTCCGCTGCCTCCTTCTGCGAGATGACGGTCTCGCAAAAGGAGGCGCACGACGACCACGCTCGGCAGCGTGGTCGAGAGGTCGCTGCTTCCTAGCGCAGCGATCAGGTCGCTGCGCTGTTGTTGCCACGCCGAGCACACGGCCAGCGTGTGCTCGGTCGTGTCGTCGGGAGCGCCGCAATGGTGACACCGCGGCGTTTCCTCCCGACGTGCGACCCGGTGCAGGTAGTGACCGAAACAATCATGTCCGATCAGTACCTGCACCATGCGGAATGAGAGGGTGCCCTGCCGGCGCCCAACCCACTCCTCCAACACCGTCCGGTGGCCGGCAGCTGGGAAGGCGAGTACCTCGCCCCACCGGTGCAGAGCCTCCCTCTGCACCCGGGCACGGACTCCCTCCACTTCTGGTGGAGCGAGCCGTTCCCCCCGCTCACGTGCCGCGACCCGTTCCCTCCGCTCACGTGCCACGACCCGATGTCGATAGTGGGGAATTAACTGTACCTAAGGTGTCAAGCGTAATAAGATACCGCAGCAGTATTATTTTATTTTAATAATATCAAATAGTAAATTTTAAAAATTATATATATTAACCGTTTGAGTGCTAAGCAATTTTTGTAAAAATCTATTGGAAAATGCTATGCATATTTTGATTACTCTAAAGGAAAAAATTATGGTGTCAAATAAAACACTTTCATTTAGACAAATATTAATCAATTTTAATAAATCTTTTTGGGTTATACAGAAAAAAGTGCGTCGCACTTTTCGATACAAATAGCCGCAGCGCAAAATCGCTGCTTAGCACTCTAACGGTTAATTCTACATTATACATTGAAGGTCGACAATTATTATTTTTTAAGTCTCTATAGCTCGATCATAAATTGGTTAAAGAATTTTGTATACATGTATACTCGTATTATTCTTCAATAGATAAAAAAATAACATTTTAGATTGTAATTTTTTGACGTGAAACGTCTTTAAAATCGCGCTGAAATATACGGGTACCAGGTTTAATAAGTGGACCGTAACGAAAAGGTTTATATCATCGTACCTTAATAATTAAAAAACAAAGTCTTAGAAACAAAAATGTGGTGTGAATATTTCACTTTTATAGTCAGCTTGCTGTTGTGACATTGAGTTTTTTATTAAAATACTTAAAACACCGTCAATCTTGTTTTTATTTCAATCTTTTACTTTAAAAGCGATTCCCTAACATAGACGTTTCATTCACGTTAAAACCAACGGCAGTGTCCCCGGCACAGCCCCACTCGATTTTTTGTTTTTCATGTGCGCTTATAATTATTTTTTCTTAAATATTTTCGCTTACGAGTGGGTAGTATTCTTACAATGTTTTATCACACTGAAATTATTAGTGCCGGACGAACGTAGCCAAGCACAGAATAATTTTTTATTTTTTTATAATGGTCATATTTAACATCCACTATCGAATTTAGTCCATAATCATGCTATATTACATCTGTTTAGTGACAACTTTGAAATATATCGTACACTAGCTGGCGCCCGCCACTTCATCTGCACATCAAGCATCTTATATTTTTGCCAGCGCACGCCAAAATAGCTCCAATGTAAATTTTTACGTACTTACTTGCCAGCTATTGTCATATTTTGGACAATTTATACAATATTTTTATTAATTATCTATGTGTTATTTTTGTGTATAAGCTATAATATATTATTGTAAGTTTCATTAAAATCCATGCAGTAGTTTTCATGTGAAAGAGTAATAAATATCCATATATACTTACAAACTTTCGCGTTTATAATATTAGTCGGGATATTATTTAGCCGACTAAGGTTGGTTGTATGTATGTTATGTATGCAGGTACTAAAATACCTACCTATCTTTACATCATCTTTTTCTCGCATATGTAGGTATGGTAATCCACATGGCTGTCGCCTCCTTCTGCGAGAGCGTTATCACGCAGAAGGAGGCCCTGGAGAGGGAGCGGGAGGAGGACGTCGAGGCATACGGATTGGTAGGCGAAGGCGGGCACACACAAGCGCGATGTTGCCTGTCTAGTGACCCTACCATGAGGCTGCGTGCGCGTCCGGCTAAGCGCGCACGCCGTGGTGAAGTCTCTCTGTCTGGGGGACTGTCCAGGGGTTCTCGGACAGTCCCTCCTTTGGCGGTGGCTCGATCTTGCTCTTGGTTGAGCCGGCCCCGGGGCACATGGCGATCGAATCGCGAAAGCGCACCCCGCTATGTGCCTAGAGAACTCGGGGGGGTTTTAGTGGGTAGGCCGGTCCTCAATGACCGGAGAGCCCCACACACGGCTGCGCCTTGCCAGCGCAGTGTCATGGTGCATAAGGTCACATTTCCCCCCCCAAAAAAGAAAGGTATGGTAATCCACATAGGAAATTCAAACTTCACATTGGACCTATATCACCGCACATTTTGAATCTTGTACCTCTAGATTAGAAAACCAAATGTTGTTGTTACTCTAGATTTAAATACGCCTATAAGTCTTACCTTATACTATACTAAACTTCTGCTGCTAAATAGCAGTGTTCGCATTGCTGTTATCCGGGTAAGATAGGCAGTGAAATTACTGGCTGTTGTGACTTTTACATCATATGTAACATGTTGGCAACATACGCTGTGGTTTTTGTGGGTGATGTAGATGTTGCGAATTTCACACGAACCATATCTATAGGCGTCTGTAGCCATATACCAAGAGTGGACAGTCTGCTTGCTTGCCAATAAATGACATAAAAATGATTATTTATAGTAAAATTTTCTATTTAATATATTCATCTTTATATGTTCCAATTAGTTAAGTACTTATAACTAATTCAACATCCCCATTTCTACATAAAAGCTGTCATACGATGTGTTACGTTGAAACTGAATGCATTATTCATCAGGCTTTCACAACACTGAGTGCTTTGCAATCGCTATCTCTTTGTGCCCGCGTACCCTGTACACTCGTACTAATTAAGAAAGTCTAGTTTTAATTTTGAGCTTTAACGAATTTAATAATGTCTAACGTCACAACATTCACCGGTCTTTCGTTAATCATTTACGTGATCACTCCTCTAAGGTATTTGTTGTTTGTTTGTTTGTATATCTTTATTGCATAAATATATATAAAGAAAATAAATTTCCACCAAGTATTTGCACACTAAGGAATCTACAAGCTAGTTTATAATCGCAACTTTTCCTTTACATGTAGAGTGAGTGTAATGTTCAAAAGAGGATTGTAGTGATAGCCTTTCACAAAGTCGGTATGGGATTTGCGGTCAAATTCAAGACATTCTTTTGGGTTTGATGGATTGAGACAATCAAAAGTTACGTAGTGGTTTTTTTCTTCCCACTAGGGAAATGCAAAGGCTCTGTGATATACAGCCAGGTCTTAAAAACAAAAAGTTAAGGCTTTTTATGTTTTGTTTGTCACATATTTTGACACTCCCAAGGGAATTAAAATCTATAAGGTATTTTTCGCTGACCTAGAATCATAAAAATTGACATGAAGCAATGTGGTGTTCAATTGTGCTATAAGTAAAGGAAAGTAAACAATTTGAAGTTGCATGACAAAAAAATCCCTTGATGTGAAAGAACAAAAGACATAAACTAATTTTTTTTAATTATTTTTAGTTTTTATAGACAATCTCTCAGATCTATAAACCAAAATCAGGTCTGTCAACACATAACAAAAAACCTATAACGTAGTTTTAAAAAAATTAAAAAAATGATTACAATGTTTGTATTCCAATTATACTTCGCAAATACTTTTATAAAGTTTTGCTAGTCCGTTTTAAATTGTGGAGCTATTCGTAAGATAAAACCGCATTCGGGAAACATACATACTTTTTATTCTGTAATCCTGCTCATTTTGCATTCAGAGTTAACTTTCCACCTATCTGGGATTTACTTTAATATTGCGGTTTATTTAACGTAAAATCAGCCAAGTTTCGCTCATTTTTGAAGTTTATCACTGTATATGTTTTTTTTGTTGTGATTCCTTTACTTATAGCACAAGTTGATAGGACGTTGCTTCATGTCAATTTTTATGATTTTTTCATTTCAATTGTTAATCAACGGGAAATAGATTTCGATTCCTTAGCGAGTGTCAAAATATGCTAAGTAAATAGAGCATAAATGATTACTATCATTTATGCTTTTGATTGTCTCATCTCAAGAGTTAGATTTTTTACTACTTACTGCAAGGGATTGCAGATTAATTTCAACTTGCTATCTCCGCAGGTTCTTGAGAAAAAGTCATGACAGGCTGCTAACGGAAATGATTCTTAGTATAAATAGTTCTTAAGAGAGAATATTTTTATTTAACTTTGTATATCTTTATTTAACTTTTCACGGAGATAAAGTTATTTTCTAACAAAAAAGGCTGAAAAATGATTTCTACTTTGTGATGGATGTTAACGGAGATTTTTGCTGCCATAGCAAGACATAGCAAGTTAAGTATTGGATTAATGAGTTAATGCCCCTGAAGTACCACTGAAGCCGTAATGGAAGGTACGACACCTTCCATTTCGGGAATGTATAGTGTTTGTATGTCGGCAATTTTCGCCTTATCTATATTGAGTTCGGTCGCGGCTATAACGGATTATTGTATGTACAATTATAACCATAGTAATTAATTTATACGAGTATTATATTAGTTATAGTAATAGTGATTTGTATGATATATTTTGTTTTATTTTTATTCTAGTCTATTGTTTTGATATTGTTTTGTTAATTAGGAATACTCATACAAATTAACAAATGGATAAGGGGGCCAAGCTAAAAAAAAAGTAAATCACTACCCCAATGACAAAATGAATTATTTGTCATTTAATTTATCAAAAATGATTTATAACTTCAAACGCAACTGCTATGACTGTAACGATGTGGATTCGTACAATTATCGAAGCTGTTATTAAATAATTCAAGGAATAATTAAGCCACTTTACCTTTAGACATTGGAGACAAATAGTGGTAGTGAACGCTGGCTCCTCCTGCTGAGCAGCCTGTCAACGTGACACTGGCTGGGTCTCCTCCGAACAGCATGATGTTGTTCTGTACCCAGCGGAGGGCGAAGGATTGGTCCTTCAGTCCGGCGTTGCCTGGGGCTGCTTCATCACCGGTGCTTAGGAAACCTGATGGTAAAAAAATGTTACCTATGCAATTGTCGTTTAATTTCGTTCTTACATCTAACCTTATAATTTTTAAAAATTTAAAACTATAAAATATCTTATGCCATTTTAACCCTACCGTGTAAATCTTGATTGCTTTTGAATATAATTATTTATTTCAATTGAAAAATCAAACTGTAAAATGCTGTATTTTTTACTTTCTTAGCTGATACTTTCTAAAACAATTCCGTTTCATTCAAAAAGAATGCTTATATCTGTGCCAAAGATTCATTTAAGTAAAAGTTATTAAACATTTGTCATTATCATGATAAAAAATAAAAAATCTTTAAATGCAGGGAATAACTAAATTTAATATCTAGTTGTTATTGGAATTCTACACCATTTCTGGGAACCGAGCTTAGGGCTCAATTTAATATCACCCTGTTAGATCTCTAGTCCTGAAGGTCGACTGACATTGCGGTGTTTGCGTGTAGTGACTGCAATACTTGAATCTATCGGTAGTTTATGTGGCAGGTCCAGCAGTAGGTACGGTGTTCACAGTTCACAAGTCTCTCCATAGGTATGGATTGACTTGTGAACTGTGAACACCGTACATATGCCACAACTTTAATTCTGTATACTGACGAATATGCTATCAAAAGCCTTCAAGAACATCTTCTCGTTGCATCGCTCTTTTTCCTGCAGAGGCAATAACCATCTTATTAATTGACATACAAATGATGATTTTAATCTGGACAAGCCCCCTCAGTCTTATGTACGCTACGCTTATGGGTGCAAACAAGACTATTTATGTTACCAGAACGAGACTATACTAAAGTCATCTCTTTGGGTACCTGGCGTCGAACCTATTTACCGTAAAGCAGCAACATTGCTAACATTGCTGTCTTGAGATTTGAACATTAAGATATTAGTGTATTGATATTAGTGAGTGCCTTGACTTTATACCTTATGTCACAAGTTGACTTCAGGATCTGGGTCTGGGTCGCAGAGTTGTTGCGAATCTTACAAGAACCCATGAAGGTAATGGAAACCACTTACCATCGGGTGGGTAATTTGCTTATTTGTCAATATAGCTCAATAAAAATAGAATAATGGAGCATTACCTAAAGGTCCTAACCGATAGTTTAGGGTGACTACCACCATGTCCCTGTCCAGTATCGCCGAGGGATCGTAGTGGGAGGCCGAACCGTACATGAAGGCGCCTCCGTGGATGAAGACAAGCACGGGCAGAGTTCCGCCTGCGTTGACGTTGGGCGTGTATACGTTTAGGAATAAGCAGTTCTCGCTTCCTGGGGAACAAAGAATGTAGATTTTGAAATGATACATAACCAAGTCGGTAGGTATGTGGGTTCAGAAGCTTTGACCGTTAAGGCTAATGAACCTTCCTGTCCATATATTGATCAATGGGATGTCCAGGTGAGCTTTTGTTACTAGAAAATGTTAAATAAAAATTAATAATTCCATAGGCTTTGAAGGTAGGTATACTATAATATTAGTAATAGTAATTAAGACATGATAATTGATGGATGACTACTGGACGCTACCTAAAATTTCATAGATATCCTTATATCTCATATTTAATAAGTTGTATTTGTCCATTGACATATGGAGAGGATGAAGTTCAAAAGTAATATGTTGTGTTTGCTGGGTGTTATCGTGTGAGTAGGTACTATTTGTTATATACATACATATCGCAAACATTCCCATGAACAAAGACATATACACAGCTTCATACCTACGTATGACTCAGATTTGCTGTAGTTTTAGACATTTAGTTAAATTATATGTCTTGGTTCTATCTAATTAGTGATATGTATATATATTAGTAATAATATATTAGTAAGTTTAATATTGTAAGTTGCATGACACTTGAAGAAGAAAAGGCATTAATTGCCGAATCGATATCATATGTATTGTCTGTTACTAAAGAACTGTGACTTTTGTAAATTTAATAAATAAAATAAATCTCACCTGTCACACTTTTGATGTAGGGGTCGTACTGCAAACAGGCAGTGAGAGGCCGCGTGGCGTCCCAAGCGCCCGTCCAAGGCTTCATTTGTTGCGGCTCCTACAACAGGTCATTGTTCAGTCGTCCCGAAATTTCGCATCACCACGTTTCATGCCAAATGCGTTTGGTTGTTAGTTTCTGTTGAGTGGTTAGGGTGACCAATATAAAATTTTGTAATGTCAGTAGATTACAAAATAATTGACAATTACATACACCATTATAGAATGTAATATGATCTGACCGGTCCGGTTACTGTTAACTTGTTTGTGATGCACCCCAATCACCATTAATTGAAGTTTTTATCCGTATAAGATTATATTCTTCCTTAATCAGCATTTACCAAGCACTCCAATTTGGCTGCCATCGGAATTGAAATTTGAATTTCCTATCGGTATGAATTACTAAACTACAAACGCGGTAGGAATATACACATATATATACATAGATGATTTGTTTAAAATCTAACGTAATATACCAACTTGTTCTATTCTGTGAGATAAATTCTGGGTTCCGCTATATATAATATACTATATATATTATGTTGAAGAGGTTGAAATTTTGTCTTTGGTAGGTTGAGAAAAAGAAAATGTGTTTGGCATTAAGATTTTGATAGTTGTATTGGAAATTGTAGTGCGAGGTTTTTTGTAATGTTTTAAGTTGAGTTTTTATCTTGTATATTAATAGAGATATTTTGAAGAATAAAAAATGAGTATGTTAATTTCATCCCCTACAATATATTATACACTGACATAAATCATACTCAATATTAATCGACGAAAAGGGAACACGTAATTAATAATTCAGCTTCTGAGCGAATTATCGTGGTCGATTTGAGGTTCAAGCTATTGTGAACGAACAATATGGAATAATGTAATATTACTTTTATTCTTTTGTATTTAAAACTTTGTAATAACTTTATTCTCTCAATATTTGCTAATACCCGTAACCAGTGTATAGTAACAATTTTGTAAAATGTTAGTGCTGCTATAAGAGCCTTAACTTTTTTCTTATCCCTATTAGTAAGTTAGTATTTCGTAAAAATATTTGTTCAGAATCAGATATATATAATAAATGTATATATTTGATAACATTAACAGAATGCTATGTTCTAAAAGGGTACGAAACTAAGAAGATGAAGTTTTCTGGGTTATGTACCGAGAAATTGTTTGATATGATGCCCGTGGCCACTTTCTATTATCCACCGCTTGTGGAACTTAAATCATCCCGTACAGTACGGTTCCAGAGGAGGTTTCCGGAGAGCTATAGTATGGGGTTTCAAAAGGGGAATAAATACATTTTTAAAGGGTTGGCAACGCGCGAGTGACACCCCTGGTCTTACAAGTGTCCATGGGCTACGATAACCGCTTACCATCGGGTGGGCTGTTGGCCTGTTTGCCACCATCGAGGTATAAAAAATTAAAAAGGTTGAATTTTTTAATTCCGCCCGTAGGGAAAGTAGTCTATATAATAATAGGGATATAATATGAAGTTCAAATATTTAAGTAGAATTCTAATAAGAAACAAAACTGTCCTTTTTCAAAAGTACGTTTCCCTATGCAGAAATCTAACCGGCTAAATAATATTATTATAGATATTTAAATACAAGTATCTTTATGACTGGTCGTTTTTAAATCTTTCTAGTTATAAATAATAATTATAAGATATATATTAAATGAGAGGAAAACTAAGAGAGACGGGATATTATACTATCACTCAAGTATTCATTCGATTACATAGGTTAATCTATACTAATATTATAAAGAGGAAAGATTTGTTTGTTTGTTTGTTTGTAATGAATAGGCTCCGAAACTACTGGACCGATTTCAAAATTCTTTCACCTTTGGAAAGCTACATTATCCCCGAGTAACATAGGCTACTTTTTATCCCGGAAAAATCGACAGATCCCACGGGATGCGCAATAAATGCTTCGCTCAAAAACTACTGCACAGATTTTCATGCGGTTTTCATCAATAGATAGAGTGATTCTTGAGCAAGGTTTTGCGGTATTTTTTATCTCGGAAAAAACGGATAGCCACGGGAAGCGCGATAAAACCTTCGCGCCATAAGCCGACTTCCGCGCATGTGTAGCCGTAGGCAAAAGCTATGACCCTTAACCCTCTATAGACACAATCCTGAAATCCACGCAGGCGAAGCCGCGGGCAGAAAGCTAGTAGTTCATAAGGTATCTCTGATCAATATATTTAATTTAGGCTAAACAACAGGCAATTATTTTCACACGTGTGTTTGTCATGAAATGTTAATCTCTTTATTAGGTACAACAAAACTGCCTATGGTATAAGTAATAAAAACTTTACATTTTAAAATAGAGCATGGGAATATGACGCCGTGCAACGACTGTCTTGTCTCACCTGTAGCGAACTAACCTAAAAATGATTTATCGAGAAAACTTTAAGTAAATAAAAGTTTTAAGTAAAAAATAACTCCATTGGATTGGACTGGAAGCATATCCGAATTAATTAAGAGAAGGAGTTAGATATTTAAATCAAAATCAAAATCAAAATAATATTTATTCAACATAGACCTTTACAGGCACTTATTGACGTCAACAAACAAAACAAAAAAAAAAGCTTAAATAAAAAAAAAAACAAAAACCTTGTCCGTACGTACGAATAAGGAAAAAAAAAAGAAAAAATATATTGACTCGACACCTTTAAATATAAGCACTGTCATCTCATATGCTTGATTTTTATACACTTTATTATACAGTGAGTAAAACACATAACATTAAATTAGGTTTACAAACTGTGGACTTGTATCTAACAGAGATTTCTTCCAGTCAACCTATGGAAGTTTTGAAGTGGGGAGGCAACACTTAAATGTATTGAAAACTAAAAATATATAAAATAATATAATATAATTCACATATTAAAACATTAATAACATACAATTTAAATGTATGTATATTGTACTTATATTTATAATACTTAAGTAAAATACATAAATTATTAATATAGTATTTCAGTAGATTGATGAATACGAAGCAACGTATTTATTTATATGAGATACATTTGCGAATACTTAATACTTTTTATAAGCTGACTTGTATAAGTGAATATACGTCTTTATAAGTGGACAGTTCTGAGTGTGTGAGGAGTTATTCCGACTAAAACGAATTTAAAAAAATGGGTGTTGTGTTGGTAGTAGAAAGTTCAAGTATTCTTGTCTTAGAACGGTTGAGAGTTGGTTACAATTGGAATCGGTAGTGGCGATAAGCAGGAATTCGGAGATCTTTCAAGATTTTCTATACGGTTGAATATACATTCTATCAGAAAATAAAATTTCGGGTAGTTTTGCATGGAATCTGGCCATTCTCTTTGATGTATCCAAGAACGACTTTTGTTGATTATTTATAATAATTTTGATTTGAATGTTTTCCTTAATTCAACTTATCCTTGCGAAGATGTATTGGTATTGAGTGAAAGCAAGAATTCGGGAGCCCCGACTCGCCGCTTAAAATCAAAATCAAAATAACATTTATTCAACATATACCTTTACAGGCACTTATTGACGTCAACAAAACAAAAAAAAAAGCTTAAATAAAAAAAAAAACAAAAACCTTGTCCGTACGTACGAATAAGGAAAAAAAAAATGAAAAAATATATAGACTCGAGAAGTACACAGACGCTGAAGAAGTACACAGACTTCGAACCAATTCGCAGAGGGAGACTGTACCAATGAGGCACTCGCCTTCCCAGCAGCCGGACACTGGATGATTAGTATTGTTCGTTCGGTGTTGAAGGATTGGGTTAGACGCCTGCATGGCAATCTTTCGTACTGTTTGTTGAAGGTATTAAGCGGTCATGGGTGCTTCGATCACTACCTGCACTTGGTTGTTCGTTGAGAAGAGACACGTGGTGTCACTACTGTGATGTGTCACTGACGATAAATCAAATCAAATCAAAATAATCTTTATTCAACATAGACCTTTACAGGCACTTATTGACGTCAACAACCAAAACAAAAATAAAAGCTTAAAAAAAACAAAAACCTAGTCCGTACGTACGAATAAGGAAAAAAAAAATATTGACTCGACACCTGTTCGGAAATTGGGAGAGCCTTCTCGAGAAGAACTGGCAAGAAACTCTGAAGGTCTATTTTTTATCTCCTTTTTCAATGTTAATAATTATAATAATATATATAAAAATACAATACAGTATAAGATACAATCATACCTAATATGATTACAGTCGTATGTATGTTTACATACACATATAAAAATAATACAATATTATAAATAATGTTGTTACCAAACACGGCTCTATGAATAGTGTCCCTATTCCCAAATAGTGTGATCATTTCTTCGATCATATATTATGATCGAAGGATCATTTAGATAGTCACTTACTTTATAATAACCTTTACTCATGAGTGTCTTTTTGATATGGATTTTAAATTTATATAAAGGCAAATCAATGACGAAGTTTGTTAAACATAGATATACATTTCCCCAAGAACGAACTGCTAGTTTTATGGAGTCTGAACATTGGAACGGCAAGTTTATTTTTGTTTCTAGTATTCACATTATGTAGATCACTGTTTTTATTGAATTTATTATAGTTTCTATATACAAAAACTCTTCTTCTCTTCTTCTTAGCCATTTTCTACCCTATGGGTGTAGGCCTCCTTCATTTTATGCTATTTCCGACGATCTTGGGCGGCTTCGATCCACTTCACTCCTGCTGTTTTTTATAATGTCGTCGCACCAACGCATTTTTGGCCTTCCTTGTGGGCGTTCCTCGCCCCACGGTCTCCACTCCACCAATGCTTTGCACCACGAGCCTCGATTTCTGGCGACATAGCCTGCCCACTTCCACTTAAATTTGTCACACGTTTAGTGACATCAGCGACTTTGCTTTGCTGTCTAAGCCATTTATTTCGTTTTCGGTCCCTCAGTGTAATTCCCACCAGTTTTCTTTCGATTGCCCTCTGAGTCACTTGGAGTTTATGGAGAATCTCCTTTGTGAATACCCAGGTTTCAGCTCCATAAGTGAGCACTGGCAGGATACACTGGTCATGTATACGTGCTTTTTGTTCGGCCTTTAAATTCATTTTGAAGACAAATTCAAGCTTAGAGTAGGCCGCCCATGCTAATCTTATACGCCTATTTATCTCGTTGCCCTGATTTTCTTTCCCCATTACAACCTCTTGCCCAAGATAGACATACTTATTAACTCTCTCGATGATTGAGTTATTTACCATGATATGTGTGTTTCTGTCTGTACAGTTGGTCATAATCTTAGTTTTGGTAAGATTCATCTCTAAGCCACAATGCCTAGAGGCATCACTAAGTTCTTGTATCATGGCCTCAAGGTCTCCTGGGGTGTCGGAGAATAAGACAATGTCATCCGCGAATCTCAAATTGCTCAATCTTCTTATTCTTCTTCTATATATATATATATATTGACTAGCTAAAGTTAAAATATTCATTTCTTTGAACAATTCTTTTAGGGATACCGCCGTGCACACATAATTAGAGTGCTACACCGGTGTGTACCTGACCCTGACCGGGCTGGTCGGGTTGTCCAAGGCTGATCTGGAGAAATTGAGCTTCCAGTTCCTAGATAGCTTTAACTGAATACAGAACGGACAGCTAAGTTGTATACCTTGCTTCCCTCCGGGTGAGTCTCATACACGCCTGTTGATTAGCCATGCGTACAGGTAGGTACGATACGTTACAGCATTCCGGCGACGGCGGCGAATAAAAGGCGACATTAGATAATTTCAACCTTTATATTACATGCGGAAACTGGAGATAATTGCAATTTTACAATTACATAAGATTTATATCAGAAGTGAAGATGATACGATGATGACGAAGATAATACACACAATTAAACATTATTTTCTCTTTCTGCAATGTACTAAATATAATATTCCACTACTTTATTGTCTAGATCTTATGAAATATTTTTATTTATGTTCAGTGACATATTTTGAATACAACTTTGTATACCGTATCAAATGTATAGAATTTATCAATACGTAAGATACACAGTAAGTACAAACGCTACTACTCGGATAATTGTAATAACTGGCCAAGGAGCTGATGAGCTTCTAGCTCGCTCTCAAGGAAAGTTTTGTACTTGCGATCAATTTAATTCTCTTGTATTCAATAATTTTTAGTGATGTCCTAAAATACACAAGCATTTGGTCACACACGAGCGGTAGCGGTCTTTGTGTTCAGCGGACGAAGCGTAAAGTGTAATTAGCGCCGAACTACATCGCTAATTTATCAGTTAGCGCAGAACAATTAATGTCACGAGTAATAGTATCTCTATATCCTATAGTACTATATATATGTATATATTCGCGTACTTGTCAGCTTGTCGCACTGGCTCAATAAGAAGAATTTATTTGTGTAATGTATAGAATGAGGTTTTATGTTTTTATGTCAGATGTTTATTTTATATGTCAGTCGGTAGAAAAATGTAAGTTGTCATTCCGCAATAAATGACGAATGGAACACAATGTTTGATTTCTAAATTAATATATATCTCATTTGGCGACGAGGATTAAAAATCTATATTGCGTAGAATCATGGCTGTTGGGAAAATTGAGCCCTTTGATTTGGATGCCGGTAACTGGAATATATATGTGGATCGGTTGGAGCAATATTTCGCAGTGAATCAAATCAAGGAAGAAATGAAGGGTCCTACGTTGCTAACTATAATAGGAAGAAATGCTTATGAGATGTTGGACAATCTGTGCACACCTCAAAAGCCTGGTAAGATGGTATACAAGGATTTGGTCGAGATTATGAGGAAACACGTGCAACCCAGACCTAGTCGACTGGCCGAAAGGTTTAAATTTCGTCAATGTACACAAAAGTCCAGTGACAGTATAGCGATCTATGTGGCGGAATTGAAAAGGTTGACAAAAGATTGCCGTTTTACAGCTGACTCGTTGAAGGAAAACTTACTGGACCAGTTTGTGTGTGGAATCAATGATGACAGTATCCGCCAGAGATTGTTCGCCGAGGATGAGTTGACGTTTGAGGCAGCATGTAAATTGGCAATGAACATAGAGGCGGCGCAGAGAGACGCGGCGGTGGTCGAGAGACGTGCACAGCAGAGTGACGTCATGCCGAGAGCGTGGGCAGAGCCGCTGCATATGTTACAGCAGCCAAAGGGACGCGGACAACGGAGGTCGAGTGATGGCAGTAGCAAGAAGGGTAGTGACGGCACAAGGTTGACATCGCACATGGCTGGTAAGAAGGATGGACACCGCGGAGATGCAATTACTGGGGAATGCAGTGCTTGTGGAGGGAGCCATGCGGCAGCATCATGTAAATTTCAAGCTTACGTATGTCGGGTATGCTGTAGACAGGGACATCTTAAGAGAAAATGTCCAAACTTAAGCGATTCACAACTTATCGCCAGATGAAGATGGGCAGGCTGTGAGCGAAGAGAGCGATGAGGTAAATGGTAGTGCTATGTTAAGAATAGATACTTTTACGGAGGTCGTACCGTTTAGGTAGTTGTTTGTATAGGAGGTCGTAAGTTAGAAATGGAAATTGACACAGGTAGCCTTATTTCATGTATAAGTAAAAGTTGTTATGATAAAATGTTTGCGGACTGTGTTATACATAGTACAAATCTCACCTTACGTTACTATACGGGTGAGTTAGTAAAGCCAATAGGTAAAATTAAGCCATGGGTTGGATATGGCAGAAATGTTAAGCAGTTAGATTTGTATATAATTGAAAGCGGTAAGACTAGTTTATTAGGAAGGCAATGGATAAAAGAATTAAATGTAGATATTAAGTCTGTAACCTGTAAAAAGACACATTGATCAAATAAGAGGAGGTATCCGCAGCTTAAACTGGCCATCGTTTCGTTCTCCATCTATATCAGGGACAACAACACCATCAGTTGTCACTAATCGAGACTCTACTGCGCCGCCGGTGCCGGAACTAGGTAGAGTATGCTTAAGACCCCGTGACACCCTGAGACCGCCAAACCGTTATGGGTTTTGAGAGCGATTAGTAGTCATGTTTTTGTTTTATTTTAATATTATCCCTTAATTTAGCGTGAGGGTGTAATGTATAGAATGAGGTTTTATGTTTTTATGTCAGATGTTTATTTTATATGTCAGTCGGTAGAAAAATGTAAGTTGTCATTCCGCAATAAATGACGAATGGAACACAATGTTTGATTTCTAAATTAATATATATCTCATTTTGATGGTTATTCATTTTTTAAGTATTCCCAAAGGTTTTAGAAAGTTTTTCTAAAATTTTTAAAGACTGGAAGTCTTGAAGTTTGTTCTGGAAAGAATACAATTGTAACCCATAAGTAGATCTTCCAGCTGCCCTGCGGTTCGTATTTATCATTATCAGTGTACCAGTGTGTCTTTTTGGTTTTTGCTAGGACGAAGGAATACACTGTAACCTAGACACACATCGAGACCGCGCTAAATTCAGCTAGTTTAGCCCTAGTGACGCTGGCTTATATCGGGTTGGTCACTTCCTATACGTATAGAACCGCCGTACAGTTGACTTAGGGTTGCCTAAGAATTCTGTTCGGCCCATTCTCAAGACTTACTGAATCGATATAAATAATCTCTTTATTGGATTCATCTCCGTCAAGAATACAAGATGAATTATTCAAATATTAGATACAGCAGGAAATACAAATTGTAAAGAATACTATGTATTTCTTATATCACTTTTGGAATTTTGCCATCTTCCGCAGTTGACATTTCACGGCTATTTGTTGACTATTAGGCGGAACGAACTTCGTCGGGTCAGCTAGTATAAACTAAAACATATAAAAATCTTTAAGAAAAGCAATTTAACAATATAAAATTATTAACAAAAAATAGAATTACTATAATAAAGGGTTAATGTTAAATTACTTTACGTAAAATTTGTTACTAGTAATAATAACAACGTAATAAACTTGGACTTGGAGCCCGTATTGTTGTTATCAACTTCGTATTGAAATTAGTTTGGGGAAGGTTTGTTTGGGATGGAACTTTGGTGGGCTTTTATTGGCGGCAACAACTAGTTGGATTTGGAGTTAGAGGCTTAAGCTCATTGTGTAGAGGAAAGTGGGGAGGTGCGATCAGGAGCCAGACACAGAGTGTAGATAGCTTATTTGTACGCTTCTTTTACGAGTGCTGTGTCTGGGTAGGTACTATTATTGGATGTGTAGTTTATTTCAACTCTATTAAACATGGGGAAGAAACTCATTCTCATGGATTAAGGGATGACGCCGCTTAGAGCAGGGTTTTAATACAATATTGTAAGTGAAACACCACTCATACAGCGTTTAGCGCCCTCTCGCGTGCACTACGATCATTACTGTTTTTAGAGATCGTGGTAGGCCAACTCGGGAGTCAATAAGCCTGTGGTCACAGGTGGTCAATTCGTTACTTGTAGGGGGCTAATATGATATGAATGTGGTATATGGTATTACGGAATATAGGTATTTGGCTTATTAGGGAAGCTAAAAGTTAACTTAATTTACCTATATAGGGTACTAAATACATTTTTTAGTAATGTTTAAGCATTTTGGTGCATTATAAATACTTTCAGAGAACATTCTTCACCTGGGTGCATTATATTGTAAGTGATTGCTGTGATGTCTTCAATAAAACATGATTTAGTTTTTTTAGTTTTTAATATTATATTGAGAAAACCAGAATCTCTTACAACCTTTCATAGACTAACTATATTATTTTAGTTTACAGATTATATAATTATCATATACCACATCTTCCCCTTATAACTATAGATTTTACATAGTAATAGAATCAACCTACTTAAAACATTTATCTGAAAGGGTTTAATAAATTGGTCATCAAACTTCAATGAAACAAATTAAATATACCTTATACCTCCTCTAACACTTTAGGTAAGGTAATACTGTTAATACTTAACATATTCATTAAGGTATTGAGGCTGCCTAGTCTCTCTACAAGATCTTCGCAGCTGTGGTGGACTAGAATGTGATGACTCTTCACTCAAGTATCCTATTCTAGAGTCACTGTTACATTTATTTTTGATTTCATTTCCAAATGGTTTAATATATGAAGTATTTCTAGTTTTTAGTGTACCATTACTACAATCTTTTACAATTATAGAACGAGGATTTTCAGTAATTTTATGAATTGTTGCAGGTTGCCACGTAGTTGAATGTTCATTGTTTTTATAATAAACATTTTGACCAATATTCAACTTAGTCTTTACTTTTGAACCTCTATCATAGTATATTTTATGCTTTAAAGTATTATTGAGTAACTGTTCCTTAAAATTGTTAACTAGTTTAGGTTTGAGTAAATCAGTGTTGATTGGGAGCTTAGTGCGACATAGTCTACTGTTTAACAACTGAGATGGTGAAAATTTTGTTCCACATACAGGTATATTGCGATATTCTAATAAATAATTACTTATATCACCTTTTGTTTCTTTACATTTTTTTAACATGAGTTTACATATACCAACAGCTTTCTCAGCTGCTCCATTGCTTTGGTGATAATGTGGACTGGAAAATATTGTCTTAAAGTGCCATTCTTTGCTGAATTCAATAAATTTAAATGAGTTGAAAGGAACATTATCAGAGTATACTATAACTGGTATACCATGAGTGGAAAAGATTATTTTTAAAATATTTATCACAGTATCTGCTGATTTGTTATTTAATTTGTGGAGTTCAATCCATTTGGAATAGTGGTCGACAAGTGCTAAATAATCATCTCCACCATATTCTAATATATCTACTGAAACATACTGAAATGGTAGATCAGGTTGTTCTCTAATAATCATAGGTTCCTTTATATTGTTAGCTGAATATTTAATGCAAGTTTTACAAAGAGATATGTATTCCTCTATGTCTTTGGCCATCCCTTGCCAATAGAATAATATTTTTGCACGAGCTTTAGTTTTATTCATACCAAAATGGCAATCATGTACCTTTTCTATAATTATATTTCTTACTGTATCTGGAACATAAATTCTCTTATTAATAAATAGCAAATCATTTTCAAAACTAATGAAATTTTTGAAATTATGATAATGTTTAATATTTAGGTTAACCTTTTGTACAGAATCTGGCCAACCATTTACATAATATTGATATAATTGCTTAGCAACAAAATCTTGTTTAAGTTTTTCTCTAATTAAGTCTAGCAGATCATCTGACACATTTACAGAGTGAACAATATCATTTAAATCAGTATCACAGTCTTTTGTTGCCTGTGTGCATGCTCGACTAAGAGCATCAGCTACATACATTTTAGAGCCAGGAACATGTATCATATTGATGTCATAAATGCTTAATTTTAGTTTTATTCGTTGTAGTCGAACTGAAGGGATACTACTAATTTCTTTTTTCATGATAGATAATAATGGAAGATGGTCTGTGTGAACAACAAAGTTTCTACCATAAATATAATTATGAAATTTCTTACAAGCAAATAAAACTGCTAGAAATTCCTTTTCAATTTGTCCATAATTTATTTCAGTAGATGTCAGTGCTTTAGAAGCATATGAAATAGGTTTATTATTTTGTAATAATACACAGCCAATGCCTGTCTTACTAGCATCTGTTTGTATGACAATCTCACAATTTGAATCAAAAATATGAAGTACTGGATGATGTGATATTATTTCTTTTATTTTATTAAAACTATTGGTATGTACTAATGACCATTCAAATACCACATTTTTTTTTAATAGTTCGCGTAACGGAGAAGTAATTTCAGCCAAGTTGGGAATAAACTGTCTAAGGTAATTTACCAATCCTAACAGTCTCTGTAGATCAGATTTATTTCTTGGCTGATCATAATCAGTAATGGCCTTAATGGACTCTGGGTCTGGGGACATAGTACCATCTTTAAATACATGGCCAAGGTAATTGACTTTGTTTAACATATATTGGAATTTATTTTTATTAAATTTAATATTAAATTTTCTTGCTCTTTCAAAAACTAAATGTAATAAAGTATGCATCTCTTCTTCTGAGTTACAAAATAATAAAATGTCGTCAATATAATTTATTACACCAGGAATGTCTTTAAATATTTCTGAAAGCCGTTTTTGAAACACTTCTGATGCTATGGCTAAACCAAAAGGTAATCGGTTGAATTTATATGTTCCAAACATGGTAGAAAATGTACATAATTTAGAACTATTCTCTGTTAAGACAATGTGCCAGAATGAATCTTTTAAGTCAAGGACAGTAAAGTACTTACTATTTTTTATCTTGGTAGCCAAATCCTGCAATGTGGGAATACTACAATAGTCTTTAATTATCGCTTCATTGAGATTTTTTGGGTCTAGACACACACGAATTGTGCCATCTGCCTTTTCTACTACAACTAATCTGTTTACCCATTCTGTGGGTTCATCTGTTTTTGAAATAATACCTAATTCTGCCAATCTTTCTAATTCTAGTTTCACTTTAGGTCTTAACTTTAAAGGTATTCTGTAAGGTGGCTTAGATATTGGCACAGAATCCTTTTTTATTTTAATATCATATGGCTCACTGATTTTACCAATCCCACAGAACAGATCAACATTATTACTAACTATAGTGTCTTTATAATTTTCAATCACCAATGAATCTATACGTTTCACTAAATTCAACTTCACACATGTATCTCGTGATAAGATGGGAACTGAGTATTCATTGCCCGCGACACAAAATGTTTCACAACACTTCATATTATTCACTTTGATATTTAGAGAAATCACACCATCGATTGGAGTTTTCAAGCCATTCCAGCTTTCTAGCATAGCCGCAGTTTTCTTGAGTGGTGATAATTTTGGGGTAAGTTCTTTGATTTTGTTGAATAAAGGAGTAGGTAGAATATTTACATCTGCCCCAGGATCCAGCTTGAATTTCAATGTCATTCCTTCAACTTTGACTTCTTGATACCATGCTACTGAACTAACTGTCAGAGTAGAAGTGACAGTTCCACAAAAATAATCTGATTCAGGTTGGAAGGATATTTCATTCACCATTATTTTAGGTGATGAATGACACATTTTAGCGAAATGATTCCTTTTTTTACATTTAGCACAAGTTTTGTTGAATGCAGGACACTGGCCATACTTGTGATTGTATCCACAGTTTAAACACACTCTTTGTTGCTCATTTTTATTATTATTTGACTTCATTGATACGGCATTAATTTCAGTTTTTTGTATATCTCTCACTTGTTCATTTGTCAGTTCCGATACTCTAAGGATTTCAAGTGTTTCTTCAAGTGATGGATCACCCTTTTTTATCAATTTTTTTTGGCACTCAGTATCTGTTGTTCCAAGAACAAGTTTATCTCTGAGTAATGAATCTTTACAGTTTTTACAAAAATCACAGTTGGTAGCTAGTAATTTTACGTCTGTGATATAATTATCAATAGATTCACCATGTTTCTGGTTACGATTGAAAAATATGAAGCGCGAATGCAAAACGTTTTTCTTCGGATTGCAATGTTCATCAAAGGCATTTAGAACAGATAATAGTGTGTTCTTTTCTGTTAAATTCTTTTCAAATGTATTGTATAAATCTAAAGCATCTTCACCGATTACATTCAATAATATTGCTATCTTTCTCGGTTCCGAAGCTTCTTGCAGGCCACATGCTAAAAGGTAAACTTCAAATTGTTGACGAAAACGTTTCCAGTTTTCACTCAAACTTCCGAGCAAGGACAATTTCCCAGGTATATTATAACCAGTCGCCATTCTTATTTCTCGACTGCGCCATGTGATGTCTTCAATAAAACATGATTTAGTTTTTTTAGTTTTTAATATTATATTGAGAAAACCAGAATCTCTTACAACCTTTCATAGACTAACTATATTATTTTAGTTTACAGATTATATAATTATCATATACCACAATTGCAGAACTGTAAAATAGGGTAGATAGATGCAAATCCTGAACTTTAGATAAGATTCAAATTATATTTTTATTTAGGTACCTACAGTAAGTTACATTTTAATTATCACCTTTGGCACCATGTTGCCACCTTTTGTAAACGACATTTTCCTATTATTGTCATAAAGTTATTTAAAAATATCAAAAAAGTTGTATATGTTATTAAGTTCAATTAATATATGAAAATACATACTAAATTTGTTAAGAACATTTATCTAATCATTGCCTTAATTTCTTTGCCTTAATTTTTGAACTACTACTTCAGAAATATTAACGGAATACTCAAGTTCCTAAAATATGCGAAGCAGCCGTGGAACTTTTTCGAAATATCAGAAATGCGAACCTCGAGTGGCAGGCATGTCCCGGGAAAAATAGCGTTGGATGAACTCGTGGAGTCTGGCTTCGCATATCTTCAGACGAGGTCAGTATTCTATTCGTATATTATATATAATTTTTAATATTGAATATAAAATAATAATTTGCCTGTATCAATATTAATCAATGTATTTAAATTTTTATTTAAAAAACCAAATTATTAAAGCGCGTTCGTGTCGTAGCGTGAAATTATGTTTTCTTCAAAAATAACGTTTAGGGCTTCCAAAGGGGGTAAGTACTCGGTAGAGGATGCTGCAATTATATAACAACAATATAACAGTATATATTCTTTTAGTTTCTAGGGAATAACGACAGATTTTTTAATAGGTGCTCTTTGAATTATATTAAAATAACAATAACTTACATTCATGTGACACTGTGTTTTGAATCTTATTTATGTACTTTTACTTATACTGCTACGATAATGTTTTCAATATGTATTTATTTATATTATAAATACACGTTAAAATATTTAATAAAAGTTTGCCATTTATCTATTAAACACGAAACCCACCGGTTATAGCAGGATACCAGTGCTTTGCTCATATTTTGTTGTACTCGTAAGTAAATTTTAGTCGTTGAGTTGCGACCCTTTTACACTCCTGCAGCGCACACGAAATAGTTTATATTGGGTAATTGTTAAGTTTATATACTTTTAAAGCTTTTCCTGTTGTTATGTTTGTGTGTGTGAAGGCGTTTAAGTAAATATTTTATCAATCTTTATTATCCTTTCGAAATCTTGATAAATAGATATATTTTCATTGATCAGGCTCTTAATAATTCTATAAGACTTGATAAAAACATGCTTACCCTGAACCTATACTTGCCAACCGGCGGTCTTGCATATGGTATGCCTTGGAAGCTCGCATAGCTGCGTCCTTTAGGCGTTACCTTCCATGACCCTTGAAGTACTCCATTAGGTACTCGAACTATAGGGTTCGGTAACTGACCAGCGACAATTGTCACAAACAAACACAATATAAAAGATGTCATTTTCATGTTTAAAAATAGAACGTAGACACGGCGTGCGTATGCGCCGGTCTCAGGTTAGACACTGTTTATAATAACCTCAAACCGGTCGTTGCCACGAGGCTTATCTTATTTTTGTAATTATTTGTCTTCGGGCTTCAAACAACTTTAATCTCTATAGGTATGTGTATACAAACTTTGTTTATTTAATGAGTTGTTGTAAGTGCGCTTGATAAGCGTGTTGCGATACGAGCTGGGGTAGTTAAGATGTTACTACCAAATATTGTATTGTGTTATTTAATATTAATTAATATAATAATATTATTAATATTTTTGTATTATTTAATATTCATTTATTTTAAAACTTAAATATAATACATAAGTTGTAATATACATAATTATCGTGCATCACATTAAGATGTATTTAAAACTTTTAAGTTATAATATTAACTGTTTAAGGGCAATAGAGAAGGCTGTGCTCGGAGTGTATCCGTGTGATCAAATAAGAAATGTTTAATTCCAGCAAGCAGAATTTGGATCACCGATATAGCCCTAAGAATTGCGAATGTTAACAGGTAAGGGGCTGGGAAAATGCTCGCAGTATTGACAGTGATTGGGCGAAAATGTCGAGTGGCACATACGTTTGCACTCGACATAAAAGCATTTATCAGTACCTCTCAATAACTAAGGAACTGGCTGTCTCACCTCTAATTACAAATTGACATCACAACTCAACCACGCTGGCCAACGCTGGCCCCGTTGATTGATTTCACATACACATTTGAAGTACATCGCAGATCGCCGTAGGTGCGTTAGATAAAGTACATTACTATGGAAGCTGGGCCAAAAATCAAATTATGACTAAAAAATGATAAACAAACGATATCTCTAAAATAAAGAATTATCTTTTTCACGTTTCATATTTATTATTTTATTAATTTATCGTTGTGGGTTATTATTATTATTTTTTTAGGTTATATTTATTTTAAAAAGTATAATTAAATAACAAGAATACATTAGGAATTGATAATACATATCAAAAAAAATTTTGCTGCGTTTTATTTTTATGTTGTTACTATTAGTTTCATCGTTATAGTCTAATAACGTATAAGAGATTAAGATTATTTTCATTTTAATTTACAAAGTGTTTAACGTCAAACACAACCTTAAAAACACAAGCTTACATTAATTTAAGCTTTTAAATTATTTTTTGAATACATTGACGTGTTTTCTTTAAACAACAAAACAGAACATAAAAATATTCACTGTAAGCTGTGGACTTACAATCAAAATATGAAATATCAAACAATTAGCCGAATTATTAGTGGTAATTTCTAAAAAAATATTTTTCTCAAAAAAATTTGGAAAAAAAAAACTTTAAATAGTGTATAAATGTTTTGTATACTTTGTCACACAATACGCAATTTAAAAATAATCCTGTAAAGGTTCCCGCTCTCTGCTCGCTTGAAAGACCAATGCAGAGACCATAACACTAGGGTAGTTCTTAAAATAATAATACTGTAAACAAAGTTATTATATTGTTTTATTTATTTTAGATTTTGAGGAAAACTGATAGTCACTACAAAGTATAGATAATGGTAAATAAATATTTTTTTTACATATGACGAGAAAAGCTTTTGACATTCAACTCACTTAATGATAATTTTTCAAAAAGAGAATAAATGGTTCTTTCGTCTATCTATACTAATATTATAAAGAGGAAAGATTTGTTTATTTGTTTGTTTGTAATGAATAGGCTCCGAAACTACTGGACCGATTTCAAAAATTCTTTCACCTTTTGAAAGCTACATTAACCCCGAGTAACATAGGCTACTTTTTATCCCGGAAAAATCGACAAATCCCACGGGATGCGCAATAAAGGCTTCGTCCAAAAACTACTGCATAGATTTTCATGCGGTTTTCATCAATAGATGGAGTGATTCTTGAGCAAGGTTTTGCGGTATTTTTTATCGCAGAAAAACATATAGTCCCACGGGAAACGCGATAAAACCTTCGTGCCATATACCGACTTCCACGCATATGTAGCCGTGGGCAAAAGCTATGACCCTTAACCCTCTATAGACCCAATCCCGAAACCCACGCAGGCGAAGCCGCGGGCAGAAAGCTAGTATTTAATACTTTTGAGAATAATTTATAGCAAAAACAAAATATAACGATGAATGAATAAATTAGATCCAATTACATGTGTTTTTAATTATATAAACATATTCTAGATCTAGTCAAAGTTAGCAAAAATGTGCCTTTTATATTTTTTTAAATTTTGACATTAAAATGTAATCAAATAAATACAAATCGATTATAAGGCGTTTTTCTATTCACCACCTTACCTAAAAGAGTGGGCGGATAGCAAAACATATATTTCCCATGGGGGATTACAGACCGATTATTGAACACCCGCAGGTTGTCCAGTAATCGGCTGTCCAGAATAGAGAAATAAACATACATATATATATTTAACTTTAAGACTCGCTTTGAGCACATGTTCTCTTCATGTCATTTAAAGACTCATAAGAAAAGATACACAAAATTATACCAATACTGAAATAAGTCCGTAATTTAATTATATTACTTGGTCAGTTGTACATTTTTCAGTTTAAACCAGGTAGTATTGCCTAGCCCCAAGCAAGAACTGAATGACAGGGATATTGGATAACGATAAAATATCGAAAACTAAATACATTTTCGCGGGGATGATAAATTGAACCAGCAATATATTATGATTGCACTCGCGGCCTATTTAGTGAAATACGAGTACGAGTATATTCCAGATATATTTAAAAAAATGCCGGTATCAATAAATACTTTTTCACTATTTATATCCAAAATGTGTATATACGTCATTATTATTACTACGACTTCTTAAGTCCACAGAGCACATGATCACTACGTCATATATTAGTGTCTAGGCAATAAAAAGTAATCAGCTTTTTATCCGTTTATGCTGTAAGGTAATATTTCAATAAGTTAGAAAAAAATATTTCCTAATAATGAACTTCTCACAATTATTATTCCAATTAAATCAAAATTAGATATACCGAAAGTATCATTGGTGAAATTATGAAAAAATATTTGTGGTTTTAGGCGCCATTTTAGAACAGAAGATTTTGTTTCTCTATAATTACTTTACTTTGTTCGTGGACTATCTTCGGGATTTGTTTTTATTAATCTGTGAAATAAAAATAATCTCCAAATCTTTAGAATATTTGTACTGTGTGTAATTTTAAATAAATTGATTAATTTAACATTTAATGGTGTTAGTGGATTTGTTTTAATTACCAAATTGACTTGTTATTTTTCTCTTACTTAAAGTTTAAAAGTACAGTTGGCACTCTGAGATTAAAAGAGAACCTATACGTTGATGGCGCTAACAATCGCCAAGGTCAGGAGGTTTACCAAAAAAAAAAGTTTGGTGTTGTTTTTAAGAATTGACAACTTGTTAAAAGCTGTTTTTACCGTGGGAGAGCCATGCTTCGGCACGAATTGAGCCGGCTCGACCGGAGTGATACCACGGCCTCACAGAAACCCGGCGTAAAATAGCGTTTGCGGTGTGTTTCGCCGAGTGACTGAGGGTACCGGAGGCCCAACCCCCTTATTCCCCTTTATTCCCCCTATTCCCTTTTAAAAGGCCGGCAACGCATCTGTGACTCCTCTGGTGTTGCGGGTGTCCATGGGCAACGGTTATCGCTTACCATCAGGTGATCCGTTTGCTCGTTTGCTGCCCTATGCTATAAAAAAAAAAAAAAAAAAGCTGAGTCCTTTAAAGAGTTTCATGTATAAACGAACTAGCATCACTTTGTGAGTAGTTATCAAAATAACTACAAAAGTGCGCTGCTTGCTGTAATACATACTGAAAATATAACTCGGCCATTGCATTGTTCTCAGAAACTGGAAATGTTTTCACTATCAACACGGATTACAAAAATTGATATAAGATCACATTTGAAATTAAATATTGCGGAATTAAAAGGGTCGAAAAGTAATTCTTGTTTTTCGATATTCTTGACAAAATATATACAAACAATACAGCAAAATTGATGGAACTGGGTACGGACCCAGTATTTTTTGATATTAGATTAGATGTTATAGCTAGATTTACTAGGTTACTTCTGGAATACGAGGATTACCGTAATATATAATATTTTAAGTTACATTCTATAGCTGCAGACTGAGAGAGAAAAATGTTATATTTCGGCGGATACCTTCACATATTAACTTAAAATAGAATGAACATATTGACAAGGCTGCAAAGTTAGTTATTAAGGGGGGTATTAATATAAATCTGCCTTTCTATACAGAAATTATAGAAATTAAAGTTAAATGCTAATGAAAATTAGCTGCCCTGTTATAAACAGGGTTCGAGCGAATGCTTGGGGAGAAGGGAAATCTAAGTGCAGGTTCAATCCTGTGTTGGACGGTTACCAGTATTTCACGATAGTCTGTAGTATCCTTGATGGCTTTGTCTACGTGTTCAGTAAGTTCACCAGATTCTCTGTGCACCGCACTGCTAGCGCGGCTTAAGGAGTGCCGAGTGGTATTCCTTACTGAGATTATTTGATCTTGATGATGTTCAACTTAATCAATTTTGCGACATTAAATTTATAGGTCCTGTTTATGTGACTATGTCTTCCGCCTTCTCCTCTGTCTTTGTATAGTCACGAACGTATACAGTGACTCCGATTGCGGGCAGTACCGTCCGCATCGGCTTGTTGTCGCCTCTGGGGCGTAAGGTAATTACGATATTGTAAGCAACAGCTGGCGAAAGTCCAGTCGTAGCATGATCGCAGTTACGGTATTGGAACATAAATTTATTTAATGCCATAGATACGTTCTCGCCTTCTATTAATACACGTTTCATTGCTTTTTATATGTATTACCACATTTTCCGCCTCATCGTTACCTTACGATACATATAGGGATTCCAAAAGCTTAATACAATTATTTAAACAAAACATTTTAAATTCTAAGCTAAAACACGGAAGTCCATTATGCGATCAACCAGCTGCGAAGGTAAACCAAATCTCGCAAATATTGAACATTTGATGTTGCATATGTGTCAGTACGAGACATTAACAGTCCCTCCGACTACTTCGAATAAGCATCAACAACTACGAGGAATTTATTTCCAATGTATTTGTTTGGTAGAAAACGCTAGGGTTAAGAATGTGCGTGGTGGGAAATCTCCCACCGCTCGACATGTATAACACCCTTCGGAACGATATGCAATATCTTTGTCTAAAGTAGACCAGTTGACGTAATTGCGGGCAATATATTTCATTTTGTCCGTATCATGATGGCCGTCGTGAATTTCACCAAGTAAGTTTAAAACGTTTATAAAAAGATTAGGTGTCGTCTGTCAAACATTCCTTGGAATTGAAACGTTTTGAAAGGTAGCCGTAACCCAGGACAACAAGTATACCTTTGCTCATCTTCGTTGATGTCAACTGTCTTTACTACCGCTAGACCGATCCTCACCCGATACTTATTGATGTTCAGTGATCACAGGTTCAACAGAGGTCTCCTTGAGTACTTTTTAACAAAACTCGCTATCAATGAACAATCATTTTTATAATAAACAATGAATGCTTGTTCCAACTATTGCGGAACTTTTTTTTGTTTTTTTTTTTATTATATTTAGGGGATTTTCACAGACAAATATAAAATATCGGACGGTTTCTTGTTTAAGAATTAGAAGTTAGGTCATTTGCCGCTCTTAGGGCAGCGACGTCCGTAAACGGAAGTTTTACCTGGTAAAGAAAGGTCACATGTCTAATTGAACATGTGTCTTAAGTTTGAGTCTTGCTTTCCTTCAAGTTCATAAATATGAAATTGGCGGTACCTTAATCATTTTTTAGTATCATTATAGTATCATTATGTTTGTTTAATTCTAGTTCTTTTATTTAATTTTATAAATGTATTTCGTGTAATACTTTGAACTTTTTCAAATGGAGAAATGAAACCAAATTCTAATAAACATTCATCTATATTTTCAAAATATCCCACTAATAAGCATGTTCTATTTCACAAATCATACATATATTTATCTATCTTATTTTTTTTTATCCCTCACCCTCACCCCTAATCACCCTCTTATACTTTCGTTGTAATGCACATTCTCGTAAAAGCCGAGGCTGTCCCAGAAAGTCATATTCCCAAAGTCTCCACTGGATTTCATCTCCAACTGATTCGGAGACAATATTTCCAAGTAGTCCAACTTCGAAGACACAGGATTCACCGGTAACCACTCGACTCCGGATGGTTTTGGAATTCTGAAAATATACAAATATAATATGTGGGTATTAAAATCCAGTAGTATGTTTTACTTGGTAGAAAGTTACGATATTACAATTTACATTCTAGACTAGAGATTCGCACACTCGTAGATAGCAACTTTGTTTGAATTGTTGAAAATCATCGGGAGTAATTTTAGTTTCGGTTATGTATATATAGAACGTCGCGGTATGAATTGAATTAATGATAACATTTAAAATGCAACAAATAATATCAAAACCACCATTAAACTCATAATAAACATAGCATTCGACTTAGTAGTGTGAATTAACGATACTACTTGACTTGATGATATTCAGATAGCTGATTCCATTCGGACCTTGCCTGACCAGTAGAACTCCATCAGGTAGTCCGCTTGCAAGGGTTGATGACCCAGAATCTTCGCCTATTAAAGCAAAGCGCAATTTTTTCTTTTGAAAAACAAATTGCGTGCATATTAACACTTTTCTATTTTATTATACTTGTGCTATAAGACTTTCTTTTTAGCCAAATGTTATGATTCTACGTTTATGGGAAGTTGCCTAAAGAGTTTGATTCCCTTCTTTTATGGGATAGGGCAGCAAACGAGCAAACGGATCACCTGATGGTAAGCGATAACCATTGCCCATGGACACCCGCAACACCAGAGGAGTCACAGATGCGTTGCCGGCCTTTTTAAAAGGAATAAGGGGGAAGGGGGAGTTGGGCCTCCGGTACCCTCACTCACTCGGCGAAACACAGCGCAAGCGCTATTTTACGCCGGTTTTCTGTGAGGCCGTGGTATCACTCCGGTCGAGCCGACCCAATTCGTGCCGAAGCATATCTCTCCCACAGTCCCCTCTGTGAAATGTTATAAAGGAAGATTCTAATGGCCATCTTTGGATAGCGTCAATTTAGAACCTTGCCTACAGTAGTAGCAAAACACAGCAAACGTATGTATTATGTATCACTTTAACTTATATTTTCACGTGTTCTCGAGAAAAAAGCATCTCTCTTGAGTGACCGATGGACAACACTGATTCTTACGAGTTTCGTTTTGAGGTACAAAACCCTAAATATGAAGTGGTCATTTATTATTTGGAGTTATTTGTGACCAAATTGTTTAAATCCAATTGTGAAGTTGAGCCGTACGTCTAAAGAACGAAGTAATCACGTTCAAAATCAATAATAAGTTTAAAAGGTGCTAATTAGTCTAGTATAGCTAGAAGATTCGGCTTCAACGGACAATAAATATGTTGCATTACATTTGAATGTTATAGAGAAAACACAAATGATTTTGTAAGATAGACCGCATTAACTAGGTATTAACATCAACGTTACTGTAGTTTAATTGGAGATCATCAAAATAAGTGCTTTAATTACTTTCAGCCACAAAACTAATTACATAATTTAATTTAGTAACGTCCTGTTTATGATTTTTTTTCAGGTGTATTCAGGTTGCCTTACGATACTTTATTTGAGAAGCGTCAAATAAATATATATTATATATGTATATTGATTTGGAAAGATATATTGATACATGTTAGGATCGACCCCTGGCCGATTTTACGATCAGTGCAGAGACAATAGCGTTACTGACGCTCTTAGAGATTCGCAGGAGAAAAATAATTGTTCCCGTAACTGTAGCTATGATCGATACATAATTGATCTTGACGGTGTTGGGAAGGATATGAATATTTTTTCTTCCTTCTTGCAGCGCGTGCGAGGGGGTGACGTGGGAAAATAGCGCGAGCGCTCTTTGGGATGTTAAACATATATCAAATCAAATCAAATCAAATATTAAATACATAAATAACGGGTTAAAATAAGCAGAATTTTCAAATTGATTTGATTACGATTGTTGAATTAGTTATAAAAGAACTCCACAAGCGTGTTCACAGTAATATATAATTATCAAGATTTAAAAAAACATGCTTGTTATTTTAATTGTTGCAACTATTTATAAATGTTCTGTGAACTTTCTTCATTATTCGCATATGTTCGTTCTTGTTCATTTGAAGCTGTTCACTATTACTGGATATTGTCAAAGATAAATTTATTTCATATTACACTAATTTTAAAACCCACAAGTTTTGGAAATTCTGGTACCCATCGATATATATGTATATATGTCAATGCTGGTACCTTTTTTACTCGATACAGATTAATAAAATCAAATCGCAGATAGTCCATAGACAGCGAAGTCCGTTTTATTTACGCGGAAAATACATATAACTTAAGCAACGTAGACCTCGTTAGATTTTTGTTACTTACCCCGTTGTAGCATAGTTGTAAAGAATCTCTATGAGAATTTCAGTAATCTTGATATCATCAGGTTGTGACATTGGGAAGTCGCCTCTGAAGATGTGGATTACGTCATCTCCATGGCTTACACCTGTGAAATAAGTGAAATGAAATGAAATGATTTATTTACCAATAACAATGCCTAGGTTGTTACAAGTACGTACTTACTTAATTATAATATATTTATAAGTTGTGGGTACATTGCAACGTTCGTACTAATACCGATAACAGCAGAAGTGACAACTACCTCCCCACTAGTAAAAACTGTATTGCGGCAGCATAGTATCACCGTCCCCTGTCTCCAGTAAAGCTTGAGATTTAACAACATAAGTAAAATATGTTAACGTAGGTCAACAATATTTGGTTATTACTCAAGTTAGCACAGTACAAGCAAAATATTTAGATTATTCGAAGTTATAGTAATTGCTTATTGCTTACTATATTTCTATTAATTTTCCATGCAACAATAAATGAATCCATGTTCACAGCTTAGCTTATATAATACCAGCTTATACTATTTAACCTTGTTATTATATATATAATACTAGTTTATACTATTTTATCCTATTTAGTATTATTATAGGTTCCAAACCATTAGAATTATTATATTAAGTATTATGTAATATATATATATATGATACTTAATATAATAATTCTAATGGTTTGGAACCTATAATAATACTAAATAGGATAAATAGTATAAACTAGTATTATTAATTTTCATCCAGAAATCAAGAATCAATTGAGATTGGAGTATTTATTGAGTGTGCTTAAAACTTAATAAATAATATAACTTCTATGCTAAACAAAAATATTTGTATGTACCTATGTATTTATTTCAGACAGAATGAACTTTGTTACTTTTTGACATATAATAAGAAAATTTTTGCCTACGCCTCATTTGATGGTGAGTGATGAAAGCCGAAAAAGCCGAAAGTTAAACCTGAACTCCTTAACTAGGTCCTCTAATTAAGGTGATGACAAATAAGGCTCAGGAGTCCTATCACTAACCAAGATACCTTGGGGAGTCGTCGTTTGCTTTACAAGAACCATGTGTAGTAGATAACTGAAGCCATCTATCAGGTCAAGTCTGCTTGTGTGGTATTTGTTATACAGAAATTTTTCGTGCACTCTTACAATGTTTATTAGGTTGTATTTGATAGATTATTTTTTAATTGTCAATACCACGTTTAACTTCACAGTTACACTATGAAAACTGATGTATATTTGCAAATGGGCCATTAGAAGCACTATTCTAATCCATAATGGTACATATCAATGAAGTCACTAAACCAAAGAATATTATTTACGACTTTTTCTTGTAGTTACCATTTCTGGAGGGGTATTTGTTGAATAATTAGTTATACGATTTACATACATTATAAACCACAGCGCAAGTTGCGATTTTGACATAAACTGCAAAGTCATGATACTCAGTAAATTACGCTCTGCAAAGCGAACACTGTTGCTATGGGGACCGCGGGGTTTATCCTATCGTGTACATATTACATAGTTGTAATATGTTCACCTTTTTCGAATTTTATATGTTGATTAATCAGACCTATCGGTTCTATTCTATCGGTCCTACAGTGAACAAAAATATTGAGGGGCAACTTCTATGCTGCTGCGACAAAATTCATGTTTATGTGAAGTCAACTAATCTGCATTAGTAGCGTGGTTGACTAAGGCTTAATAGTCCTAACAAAATTAAGGGTAGGCTTTGTGTCCTTCGGTGAATAAAGAGATATGAGCTGTGATGATGATGAACATCACAGCGAAAAACACATTGATTCGTTTCGAAAAAGGTGAATGTTGTACTTTAAGACACTACTTACCGTAAAGTAGAAGTGTATGTTTTACACTTCTACTGAGCACTGGAGAGATATCACGCCATTTGATGTCGATTGGCCTTTATAATAAAATCACATTACCTAAATCAAGATAGGTTATTTGATCTTTTGTCTTCGATTCTTACCGTAATTTTCCATGTTCTCGCTCATCTTGTTAGAGAGGCTGCGCTCTCCGCGGAATTTGAAGTGGTACATGTAGGTGGGCTGACCGGTCCTATGCGCGTGCTCGAGTACCCACCTCGCAATGTCTGCATTGAATAGACGATCGCCAAAAGCCTATAGAATAGGATAGGATTTAGTTGATAGGATCGAATGGTAAGCTAGTTTTCATATACCTTGATGGAAACTGACAATAAGATTTAGAAACCACCTGTATAATCAGCTAAACGATGAGCTTTCCTTTTGAACTACGAAAACTGCCGCTCTTACGAGCGACATAATAGTTGTCTCACGGACAACATGTAAATTCTAATGCGTTCCTGCGCGCGCCAGCGGGCCGTCGGTGCCGTACTCCCGCACCTCGAAGCTTAGCTACACGGGAAGGAGGAGGTCACCTACCGATTGACTCAGATACTCACCGGGCACGGCTGCTTCGGTGAGTATCTGTGTCGAATAGGACGGGAGGGATCGACACATTGCCACCACTGCGCATCCGACCTCGACTCGGCCCAGCACACGCTGGCGGAGTGCCCCGAGCGCCGAGTCTTGGTCGCAGAGATCGGGCGAGATTTGTCTCCGCCGGCATTGATTGCGGCAATGCTGGCGTACGGGGAGGTTGGACGGCTGTGGCCTCCTTCTGTGAAGCCGTGATGCTCCAGATGGAGGCCACCGAGCGGGATCGGGAGATGGCCGATCAGCACAGCAGCAAGTAGCACAGCTGCGGCGCCGCCGCGGGTCGCCGGCGGGCGCGAGGAAGTCGCGCCCGCGGATACGGCGCGGACCCGGGATGGACCACGCCCCTTCCGTGGCCGGGTGGCGTCGTCGGTGGAGGAGATAGGGGGAGGCATTGTAACCTCCCCCGAGGAGGGCTCCCCTGTAGGCAGGGGAACATGCCTATAATATACTACTAATAGTAAAGTCACTCATTAGGTGCACCCGGACTATGTATTTCTGTTGCTATCAAATTTTAATTAAAGATAGTGCAGATTCATTGCTGCTTTATGTAGTAATTATGACTTTAAATGTTATTAAGTAGCTCTTTAATTCCAGTATCAATACCAGTTTCAATCAAATTTGAAAGCAATAGGGTTACATAATCCTACCTACAGGTCTTACTTGAACTGCAGGTATTAAATTCGCCCTCATTTGTATATGAGGTATGATTTTAATATAAAAAGATATATGAATATATACATTGTTTGCTGACCTGAACTAACTGTGGGAAGGTTTCCTTGGATACATCTTTGCCGTCGAAGTAGTGCTCCTTGATCTTGGCTGCGACGGAAGGCCGCATGTCCAGCGGTAAGGTATCGTTGTACTCGAGTATATAGCTGGCGAACTTATCCCATTCCCGGCCTAGCAGGTCCCAAGCGTCAGCGTACTTGGCGTTCATTAACACTGACGAAAAAGTATTGATTAAATATAGATAATTTAAATATTTAAACGGAGGGAGACTCTTGCAGATGTCATACGGTGTAGGCTTGGATACTTTCGTCTATTTTCTCCAGTCTTCGTAGCATGTGTAAAGAAACAAGATATGATACAACGTTTTTCGTGCGATATAACTGTCTATTGAATATGTAAAGTAAAAGTTTGAATAAGTTGTCGTAGAAATATTGTTATTATTGAAATACACTAAATTATTGATAATTTATTGTCCTATTTATCATGAAACAGATTTTTAATTCTAGAAAATTTTCCTTCGTATTTTGACAGTTCAAAGTGATAAATCGTTCTATCATATTGTATTTCGGTGAACATGCTGCGGGAGCTGGCGCAAAGCAGCATTTTAAGTATTCCGGTTTGAAAGGTAACTTAATACGGCAGTGAAATTACTCTGTACCGTGACTTTACATCTTATACCAGACAAGCTCGCAACGTACACTGTAGTTCTTGTGGGGAACCGATATTCTCGCAATAGCACAAGAACCTCATGTCTAGTTCACCGCAAGCTTTATTTTTGCACTACGAAAACCATCGCTATTATGAGCGACATAAAGGCCTGACGTGTTGCACTTTGTGCTATATTATTACTCACCACCAAGTGGAACCTGATCGTTTGCCAGTAAAGTTGTATATTTACAATTGAGCCAGAAGGCGACTCTATACTAGGGCCATCTGCTTGGATACCTCAGTCTTACCTATTTCTGCCACAAAATAGCGGTGTTTTCATTTTTATGTACCGGTACGAAGGATAAGAAGGTAGTGAAATTACTGGGTCAGTTGAGTAGTTTGCTTGGTCGTCCATATATTGCAATTAAACTTAATATACATACATTTAAAGCCACTATCAAAGCTGATAACTTATTTCAAGAATGATGATTATATTTGTCATATAAGTATTTTTTTTAATAATGAAATAAACTCACTGCCTCCAGGATAAAGACCTTCTTTATCCATCACAGTAGCCACTAGAGGCACATTGTAAACGTCTCCGGACAGAGTCGCCTCGTATGGGTATTTGGTGAGGAAGGACGTTGCGGTTTCTGGTTCCTTCGTCGGAGTGAAAGGTCCGAACATGTGTACTGGCCAATTCTGGAAATTCTGTAAGGAACAAGTTATATCAAGAACACATATATAAGCTTTAGAGAAAAAGGTTCCACTAGGATAAATAGGTTTTTGGGGAAGAAGGTTGTGTTGATTTCTCGTTCCTAAATCGGAGTTAAAGAACCGAATACGTATATTGATCAGTTCTGCAATCCTGTAAAAATAAGTTTCGAACCAAAGACTTTTCTATAACATAAGACAAGTAACATAAGATAGCTTCTGTGTGGTTAATTATTTTTGTTTCCTAGCTTACCTTTCAAATAAAGATTTCAATAAAGATTCAAATAAAGATTTATGTGACCCATAGAGAGAATAAGGTCACATAAAGGTCACATAGAGAGGTAGTATGATTTATAAATAAATGTATGCATTTTTGTTTTTTATTCACATTAATAATTGAATTAGCAGATACCAACTACCACTGGTATCAAATATAAATGACAATTGTGGTACATTTGTTCGCTTATTCGACGAGCTGCCATTTTAATAGTAAACATGTAATATCCATAAGCATATCTTAACGTTTTATATAAAACTAAGTTGACAAATCAGTAAATAGACCTTCTAGTAGAAAATTACTTTAGAACTAAAGTAACTACTTTGAGTGGATACAGTTAGTTATATGTTATAACTATTGTAGTTTATTTATTTATTTAATCTTCATTGCATAATAATAATACAATCGGCGGACTTAACGCAATAAGGCATTCTCAACCAGTCAACCGGAATAAATGTTGTAGACTATAGTGAGGCGATGGAACAAAGATTAAGACATAAATAATTATGTAGTATTCCTATAAAATAGATATATGTTAATTATACTAAAGATATAGAATAAATATTAATGAATAAATACATATAAATATATATACATAAAATATATAATAAATAAATAAAATATATACTAATATTATTACAGCTAGACAGAGACAGAAAAGTGATCACGCACTAATCTCTTAAACGTGGTTTTATTATCAGCGCGACGGATATGTATTGGAAGATTATTCCACAGACGTATAGCGGATACAGTAAAGGAATTGGTTACGAAGCCGGAGTGATGGACGGGAAATTGAAGGGTCAGGTTAGTTGGACCTCATCTGCGCATCTTTTTCCTACTTATTTGACACTTATTGTCATAATTCTGAAAATTCATGCAATATCTTTATAAATTATAGCCTACGTATTATTTTGATGTATAAGCTATATTATTGTAAAGTTTTATTACAATCTATTTAGTAGTTTTTACGTGTAAGAGTAACAAACATTCATCCATACTTATAAACTTTCGCCTTTAATAGGGATTACAATAAAGTTTATTATTATTAAAAACACATTATTTAAGTTAATATAAACTGTAAGAAGAAAGAAAATGTACTTTATTGTATTAGGTTACGATATTCAAATTAAATGATGGAACTTTCGAGTCATGAAGGTTCGAGGTAATTTTAATAATGAACGAGTACATCAAGGCTTTGTTGACAGAAACATGGAATGGGAAGTCATACTACAAGTTGCAACCGCCTTTGATTGGGTCATAGTAAACAAATATTTCAGAAACAGGGCGGGCATTTTGTTCATATGCCCGCCCTTCATACAATAATGGTAACCAAAAAATAGGAAAAAATTTAAGTCTTTAGAATTAATACTATCATAATTAGTCAATTAAGGTGATACAGTCAACATAAAGTAGGCTGTAAATTGCTGAAATTAATGTTTCTATAAAAATATCTTATAGTTAAGTCGATATAACTTTTTTTTAAGAAACAGAACTATATACAAAATAGTTAAAAGTTTACTTGTATTAGACTTGAATCTGACCTGAACTCGACATAGAAACAGACTAAAGCTTTATTAGTAGTTTTAGTCTGTTTGCTGTCATAATCGAAATGGTATTTATGTTACGGGCAACGTGATTAACAGACCCGTATTAATAAGGGCCGAGTATTATGAATAGTTTCTAAGAGCTTTGGGCTATTTGATTAATTTTAGTATTTTTATTACTTAGACTTAGAGGTCTATATTATAATGCCCGACAGCTCGTGGTCCATTTAAAAAATCAACGTAAGCAATAGATCACTTGGACCGGGCGGTTCAAGCCGGGCATTTTGATTAATTCGTTCATGCGACGAGACGAGACGAAAATTCTATAAAAATAAGGGTAATGTTACTTACTTACCTATGTTATTACGTTAAATTGTTTAATTTCTTTTGTACTATTATGACAAATCGTTTTTTATGTTTCTTCTTATAAGAATTTCAAAGTTTTATATCGTTAATAAACAAAAACATTTCATTTCATTTGTTTTATTATTTTGCCCAAAACGTATTTGCCCTTATTCATACTGGCCGGGAAAAATGATTAGGGATGAAATTTTTATTAAATGGCCCATGAGACATGGGCCTTATTGATACAGGCCGATCATTATTCAGAGGGACCAGATTTCTTTAAGTTGCCCGTAACATTTATAAGGAATAAATAAATATACAAGAGAATTTATAAAAGGAGTGCCTAGTTAATAAACTGATGTATATGAAGAATAGGAATATTTATGTAAGATAAAAAATAGAATGAATATTGATCAGAAGTGGTTAAAAATATAATAACAGTGACGATAGAATATTTGAGGCGGAATATATGAGAAACGGAAATGGGAGATTGATAAAGAAATGATATACAAAATATTTGAAAGATATAAAAGATAATTAAGAAAGATATACAATTTGTTAATGGAATGGTGGCTAACAAATATGTCTGAGTTCAGCTATGGATAAGATAATAAATGATATGAACGGAAGAACAGACGCTGTTTACTAAGCTTTTACGAATATGTTGTAACGATATCTTAAACAGCAGTCACAGGTGACATTTGAGATAAAAGTAATGCAATGATAAAAATATATTTATATCCTTCTTTTCAATGCATTCAAGGTCTTATCATAGTGTGTAAGTAGTAATAAAATCATTTATTACTTCAATCAATATTTTATCTTGTTTCGTGTAATCATTTATTATTTGACGACCTCCATAGTCGAGTGGATAATACACCGGTTTCAAGGTGTCGCCATCTCTGAGGTCCCGGGTTCGAATCCCGGTGGGGGCAGATGTTTGTGTGATGAATGCGAGCATTTGTACCTTAGTCATGGTTGTTGATATATATTTCAATAAAAATTATTTATATATGTATAATATATGTATGTCTATCCGTTACCCTAGATCCCATTGCACAAGCCTTATAGAGCTTAGTTTGGGCTAGGCTAATTGGTGTAAGTGTAACAAATATTTATTTATATTTATATTATTTATAATTTAACAGTTGGGTTATATAAACATTAAATATCATAAAATGTAAGATGGAATATCTCAGATAATAATAATTGAAATGAAATGTTTTGCTTGAACTATGAACCTTTGCTGAGATTACTGAGACTTTGCAATCCCAAAACTGCGATAAATTTTTCGCCTTCTGTTGTTTTCCCATTTGTGATTATATATTACATGATGTGTTTTAGTATTGTTTTATAAATTGAGTATATATATATATATATATATATGTATATATATATATATATATATATATTTTGTACATGCGACAATCGCGTCTGGCAGGATCTCGACACATACAAATCAAAATCATAAGACTCCTACAGTTTAGTAAGGCTAAGGTTGCTTGCGAATTAACGAGGCAAAAGAATATGGATTGATGATTTATAAAATTTTGGCAAAGAAAGATGAGACTCGGGCACGTCTTAACGCGTTAGTGAGTCGATCGCACGGTATAGTATAGACTATATACGTCAAGTTTCCACGTCGCGGTGAATGTGCGCGGTTATGTTGCTGTGAGCGGCTTAGTAATGTAGACTTTGAACACTGTGTACATAATTTAATATGATTTAAACTTTATAAAATAGAAATATTCTTAACCACAGATAAAATAATACTACTGTTATATTAAATAAGCTTTATTAAAAACCTCAACGTCCTCTAAATATCTGATAATTAATAAGTCATTTTATGAAAAGTTGTAGAAAATCGCTTAAAGGTACCTCAGGTGACCTCAGGTATCTTACATGTACATATAACAGTTCACAACTTACTTTAATCAAGGAAATAAGGAGTGAAGCAAAGTCTGATATACGAAATTCCTTAGTAAATTAAAATTGAAGAATGTTTTCAAATGGCAAATATGCCATTTTCATTTTTTTTTTGTTCTGAGTTTGTGATACGTGTTAATAGTCAGTTTAATGTATTTCTGTACTCACATAAATCTCCATTTGAGCGCGGATGATCTCATCTCCGGGGGCTTTTTTTAGGCAATCTATCATGTCTTGACTGGATTCGGTGGGACAGCCGGCATTGGCACCCAACCACTTGCCGTACATGACTGGTTTCATTGCGTGGGTCCAGGGGCAGAAGGCAGATCCGCTGAAGGTTACACCTTTAGCGAAAGTTCCTAAAAGTATCGCCATGCGGTATAATCTTTTGTATCAACATAGTAAATAAAAATTCACAGTAAAACTGTTAAAATGTAACCATTAGATTAAATTTTGACAGTTTTACTGTGTGTACCCATACCCTACCTTGTATGAATGTGTAGATTTGCAAAAATAAAAAAATATATAGGTAAATGTAATAAAAGTAATTACTTTTTTTTTATAAAAAAGAATAAGTCATAGGACGTATGGATGTTGAAGATTCGCGTGGGATTTGAACACGTGCCGTCTAATATATGATTTTTAATAATTGCCTTCTCTTTCTCACAACCTTTTCGCAATCGTAGGAATATTAGGCTATACTTATTTTGCAAATAAATTGGGTTTAAATTGGGTTGGCAACAGTTATCCAAAATATAATAGTGTTTTAAATTTCGCTATGTGGACGCATTCGTGAAAATCAAATTTCTACCAACCAAGTTTATCGCCAAAATAACATTGCTAATCCAGAAATTAGACTTTTGTTGAAACGAATATCTGTCTCTTTCTATTCATAGAAATGATGTGTTGCCATTTGGAAAAAATAACATCGCGTGTCTAGACAGATAGGCTGTTAATTAAGTTTAAACGGTACAATGACTTGAACCGACGATCGACGGTCTATTAAGGTGCTAGTTAAAGCATTTTTAATAGACTTTCAATTCATTAAATACCGTGAGGCGATTTTATGTTATTGTTTGTTTTGATGGATAATTTTGAATTGTTTCGAATAAATATATGAACATTAGCAAGCATATTTATAGAAATTTAATTTGTCTTTATAAGAACTATAATAAATTTAATACAAATTTTCAAATTCATTATTTTAATACGAGAAATAAAAATAAATTTGTCGTTTCAATGTTTAGCTGCTTGAATCATCGGGTTGCAGTTTGGAGGGCAAAGACTGCTCTCAAGGGTTCTGAAATAACCATCTCGGAATTCTTGACGAGGATGCGTCAGGATGTTTTTCTTGAGGCTCGTAAACATTTTGGGATCAAAAAATGTTGGTCATCTGAGGGTGTAATCATGACTGATAAGTCTTTAGGATAAACGCAAGAAGATTGTGTCGATGGCTAAATTACTCGTATTGATTGCTCAGTATCCACAACAGGGCATGAAGATGAAAAAAGCAGGATAACTCCATACATCCTGACTTTGGTTGTATTATACCATTTCCAAACTGGGTAGATATAAATCAATTTACATTTTTCAATTTACCAACAACTATACACCTTTCTTTATACCAATAAGCTACTCTGTCCCTACCAATCCGGCTTCCGCCCTTGCCATAGCACAGCAAGTGTACTGTTGAGTATAACGGAGGACATACGTAACGCCATGAACAAAACTAAGCTTACTGCGATGGTCTTGTTAGATTTTAGTAGTGCATTTAATTCGGTTGACCACGACATACTCCTTGGTACTCTTCGCTCTCTAAACATCTCCTCGTCCACCAATCAATGGTTTCACTCCTATTTGTCTGATCGTCAGCAATGTATCAAATATAATAATGATTCTTCCCTTTGGTCTAGTTTATCTGCTGGGGTACCTCAAGGTGGAGTACTTTCTCCCCTTCTATTTACAGTCTTTATAGATCGGATATCATCTGTACTCTTCTGTCCATTTCACTTGTATGCCGATGACCTACAAATTTATTGCCATTTGGAACCATCTGAAGCATGCCCAATGAGCAGCGTGAGGACTCAACAGCACATGGCAGCTTACAGCGGGACGTCAGGGATGGTTCTCGGGGATCGTAAACGAACTTTAGAGAGGGGAGCCCCCGCATTCTACACCCCAGTTGAGGACCCAATTGTTGTAGTCGCCAGATGCACCCGTTTACCGCTGGAGGATAGATTCTAGAGACCTCCGAGTCGGTGACGGGAACCTGGTCCTCAGAACCTTGGGAAAGGTTAAAAATACGCTGGATAGATGGGGTACCCGGATGCGGAAAAACCACCTGGCTCCTTAGAAACTTCCAGCTACAGGAAGACACGATCCTTAATAGCAGTGTTGCTACGGTCAAAGAACTAAGTAGGGATATGATGGGTCGTCTAGGCGCTGTCGCGAAGGGAAAAGTATAAACTATTGCCTCGGTGCTTATAAACAGAGTAAAGAAAGCTAAGCGCCTACTGGTGGACGAGGCTGTGATGGTCCGTTTTGGATCCATAATCATGGCAAGTAGGTTAACCGGGGCAAGAGAGCTGGTTTTAATGAGTGATACAAGCCATATCCCCTTTATCGTAGTGTTGCCCAAATGCAAGAACAAGACGAGACTTAGCCAGTCTTGGTCTTGGTCTTGCGCCAATACACCTGGTCTTGGTCTTGGTCTTGGTCTTGCGCTCCCAGTCTTGGTCTTGGTCTTGGTCTTGCAGCAAGAGTCTTGCAAGTCTTGCAATTACCTATTAGTCTATTACTATTTATTAAAGTTTACTTTAAATCATAGAAAAACGTATTAGAATTGGAACATTGTGAGCTTGAATTAACATAGCCATAGTAAAGATCAAGCAGATTAATAAATAACTGAAGATTTGATAAGAAATTCGAAAAATCAACTGACCTATATGTCGTTTTCCATGGAAGTAACTGTTTCTTAATAAACATTTATGATTTATAAGCTTACATTTGCTAAAACATGTAAAAAAACAAATTAATTACAATAACTTGACTGTATTTTAAAGAACAATACTTATCTGTCTAGAAAGAGATTGAACCCTCAACTTATAAGAAATTTAATAAAAGAGTTTTACGATTTATCATTTATTTGAATAAAAAATAAAATACAACACAAATCAACAGCTTTATCATTAGGTTATGAAACTTTATATAATTTTTTTTGACCAAGAATTAATACAAAGTAACCATCTGGCTGACTCATCACTTAACCTATTTCTATGTTTTCTAATTACTAATGATGCTTTAGAAAATAACCTCTCAGCAGGTACTGAAGTTGCAGATATTGAGAGAAAATCACGGGCCATTTTCGATGAAATCGAATACTCTGTCTCATGCGTCCTCCACCAATCTAAAATGTCTTCCGAGCTGGCAGTTCTTGGTTTTCTCAGGTACTCCTCCAACTCGTCTATCAGTAAGCCTTGAAGACAAGATCCAGATGACGTCGAGGGACATTCATAGAGTTTATCAAAGTCTATTACGTCTTCATCTTCATCACATACTTTATTTTCTTTTTCTGGTAATTCCAGAGATTTGTTCAGTGAGTGTAGACTGTTATATTCTTCATAAAGTTCATTGAACTTGCGCAGACTTTCTGTTTTAAGTTGCTTCCCCCACATTGTCAGGTCAAAAGTCTGAGCCTTATGCCTTGGGTCTAAAATTTTTATTCGCTATGTTTATGGTATTAGTCGTAATGCGCATAGGTCCAGTTTTTCATATTCTTTGATACAGTTTTTTGCGTCTCATAGAATTCCTAAGCGTACCTACCTATACACCGAACTGTTACACTTAACTACTCAGTGAAATAGCGCTAAGTCCTAGCTGCAAGACGCAAGAGTCTTGCAGGCTATGTCTTGTTCTTGCTCAAGTCTTGCACGGTCAGTCTTGGTCTTGGTCTTGCTAAAAATACGCGGTCTTGTTCTTGGTCTTGGTCTTGCAAAAACGCAAGAACAAGACCAAGACTGCAAGACCAAGACTGAATTTGGGCAACACTACTTTATCGACCAAGCTGCCATAACGACAGTCACAGAAACCATTCTCTGCACACACCGTTGCCCGATGGATGTAGTGTATGCGTTAAAGGAGATATACGAAGGCATACACACGTCTAGGAAGGAACTGAGGTCCCTGACGAGCACCATGGCATCAGAAGCAGAGTCTAAAAGAACTGACTCAGAAACTCTATTCTTGACCTTCACCCAAGAGGAAAAGGAGGAACACGAAATGAAAGGGTATGAAACTGGAGAAAATTCTAAATTGCTAACGATACATGAGGCTCAGGGGCTGACGCACCGTAGAGTAATTGTGCTGAGGGGCAGAGAACCGAAAAACCCGGTCCACGATAGTGTTCCTCATGCTGTAGTGGCTATATCTAGACACACGGAGTCCTTCATCTATTATTACGGGGAGCGAGAAGAGGACGACGCCATCAAACGACTCATAACCCCGTCATGCTTAGCAACTGATGAAGAGGTCAGAAACCACAATTGGCAAATGGCGTTCAAGGACCAAAATAATGCAGCGATCTAGGTGCCAATCAATTTCGTACCTTCAATTATAGCATTATTTATTAAATGAGTATTTGTATTTATATTGTTAGCTGCGTAAAATAAATAAAATTGAGTACATGTTAGTTAAGAGAATTGTAATAAAATATTTAATTAAGAATTATAAAGGGCATGGACTAAGAGTCCGTGGAGTAGCAATGTATAATGATCTCGTTGCTGAATAAAGATCTCGCAGCTATCCAAGTTTGGGCGGCAAAATTTGGTCTACTTGTAAACCCGTCTAAATTTCAGGCAATGATTGTAGGTAGTAGCAGACTGAGATGCAAACTAAAATTAGAGAAGGTACCACCTATTATCTTTAACGGGGTAATCATTAATCTCAGTGATGCAGTAAAAAACTTGGGTCTAATAATGGACTGTAATATGTCTTGGAGACCACAAATTAATGCAATGAGTAAGCGTATGCACTTCACAATTCACTCTCTCAAGCGACTCCAATACTTTTTACCCTTTCCCACTAAAATTATACTTGCGCAAGCTCTTCTACTTCCTATTTTAGACTATGCCGATGTTTGTTTTATAGATAATAACGAAGAATTACTTGACAAGCTTGAGCGACTGCAAAATTTCGCCATCAGATTTATTTTTGGGTTACGTAAATACGATCATATTTCTCACTATTGCGCCAAGCTGAAATGGCCTCTGGTCCGGGAGCGTCATTAATATCCACATTTTGGCCACTTTATTTTAAATCCTAAAATACCCTAATTCCCTACAATACCTTCGATCTCGGTTTCATATGCTGCCTCCCTCCTCACGTTCTCTACGCCCATGCTATTCGGACACACTTGAATTGCCTAAGTGCAACACAAACTTCCTGCTCAACTCATTTAGCTTTCGTGCAGCCCAAATGTGGAACCATCTGCCTTCTGTAGTTCAACAGAGCCAGTCTGTTCATGCATTTAAACGTAGCCTGAAGCAACATTTTCAGGCGCTAGTTGGCAACTCGTCATAAATGTCACATTGTCATCATCATCTTACGTATATATTTATTTATAGCATTACATGTATGTATATATATATGTATTTATTTATTTATTGTATTGTATATATATTCATGGTATATATATGTTTGTCTTATAAATAATTTTCTTTAACAACTTTAGTTGCTTTGACGTTTCTCATTATACGAGTAAGTAGCATTCCGTAGACACTCACAGGTTGGCTGGAAGAAATCTCTAATAGAGATAAGTTCACCTTTGTGAACCACAATTTTTTCTTTTTTTGTTACTCTAATTATGGCAATAAAGTATATATAATGTACAAATCGTGCAGAGCCACAAGAAAAAAAAATAGACTAGTTGGCCTGGGTTAGTTCTATTACGTAATACATACGTATAGTACGTTCAAGTAACAGTCAAACCGTGATGTGAGGCGTCAACTGTGAAAGATGGCGAAATTCCAAAATGATTTACTATCTAATAAATAAATGATTTTCTTCATATTTTAATATTTCAATAGGCGATTGTTAAAATTGGTTCAGTCGTTCTTGAGTTTTAAATGATGTAATGAACGTGAACATAAAACAAATGTTTTGTATTATATTTATCTAGCTGACCAGACGAACTTCGTACATAACAGTTAATGACCTTACAGTGAAGTAACTAACACGTTTTTGTTTTACGGGAATTTATTAGAAATATATGCCAACATCGATAGGGCAAAAACTATAGATATAAAAAAATGCAAAACGTATTATAATTATAATAATGTCAAAAATGTATAACTTACCTAATAAAATTAATGGGATGCTGGAGGTGTATCTTATATACAAAAGAGTGCATCAAATTTGGCTCAATGAGATATAAATTCAGTTGTTTTATTATACATTTTAACTAACAACTATACAGAACCTAACATTAGAAACCGGTTCCGAAAACTACATTGTTATGAGTTCCACAAATTATGAGGGATAACGGCGTAGCAAATGTCCAAAAAGTATGGTGAACGCTTCTCATTTTGCAAACACATGTTCAATTGCCCCTTTCATAGATTTGCCATATAAAATGTATTTTTTTAACTTCTAATTATCAACCGTTAGAGTGCTAAGCAGCGATTTTGCGCTGCGGCTATTTGTATCGAAAAGTGCGACGCACTTTTTTCTGTATAACCCAAAAAGATTGATTAAACTTGATTAATATTTGTCTGAATGAGAGTGTTTTATTTGACTCCATAAATATTTCCTTTAGAGTAATCAAAATATGCATAGCATTTTCCAATAGATTTTTACAAAAATTGCTTAGCACTCAAACGGTTAAATACGTCATTCTAGTTTTTACCTCTAGACTTATGCGAAAGGTAATGGTAATGAACGCTGGCGCCTCCCGCAGAGTTGCCTGTCAGCGTGACGGCATTCGGATCGCCTCCAAAATTGTGAATGTTATCCTTCACCCAGTGCAGGGCGAACGACTGGTCCTTCAGGCCATTGTTACCGGGGACTACCTCGTCACCTGTACTTAGGAAGCCTGCAAAAGATTGAAAGTTTCATTGTTTTACCCATAAATTCTAAACGTATAGCATTTAAAAAAAAATTTCCTCTATATTAACACATTCCTTCTCATTTCTAATTAATAAAAAACCAGGTTTTAATTCGAACTAATAGGTCTGGATTAAAATCTAGTAAAAATATTAAAGTTAGTCATCGGATTTATTTGTTATTTATATATCGAGTTTAAAGAGTAGATAGGTAACGGTTACTAAAATATAATATACAGAAAAGATATATAGAAAAGGTTACAGATTAGTGTTACAAAAACAACAAAAGATACAAGGATCCAAGGGACTATAAATGAGCAAATGGATTTGTATAATAATAATTTTACAACTTGCTCTAATTGCTTGCTAATAGACAAAGACTTGAAATATCTAAATTATACAATCGCTGCTTATAGGCTTTAATAATAAGCTTTGAAAACAAAAGGCTAGATTTTTCAAGCATGTCCTAGTGTGCATTGCCTCCTTTGATAGTTTACAGTGTAGACTATCAAAGGAGGCAATCCAAAATGTAGACTCTACACTAATATTATAAAGAGGAAAGATTTGTATTTTTGTATGTAACGAATAAACTTAAAAAGTACTGGATCAATTTTGATAATTCTTTTTTCATTAGAAAGCTACATTATCACTGAGTAACATAGGCTATATGTAGTACTAGATTACTATAGAAATCTTTAGAAATTCTTATTAAAACTAACCGAAGGTATAAAAAAAATAGCAATTAAATGTCTTTAATGGCATACGCTACGAAGAGTATTAATGATATGAAGAAAAAAATTTCGACAATATACCTATCAATATTTACAAAAAAACTTCGCGAGACCATATGTCTAACTATTGTAGTTACGTCACTATAACTACTTTTTTACATTTAACAAATTGATAGATAGAATATTTATTTGGTCTACAAATACACACACACACACACACACACACACACACACACACACACACACAATTAGTAAATGACAGAACAGACAGAAAAAATCTGAGATTTAACTTATCAATAAAACACAATATTACAAAAATTAAATACAATATTCCAATTATAGCATACAATAAATTATTAAACACAACATTACCTTAATATAACTTTACAATTAACATGATCTCACTCCTGTATGCCGTATGTTGCGTGTGCATACTGCAGCAACACAAAAAAACCATAACTCAGCGTCGATACTTCCTCATAAAATATGAGCAAATCGCTGGTTTTCTGTTACAGCCAGAGGGAACTATGTCCGCGATACTATGCAGCGATTGCTAAATTTAGGTGCATCTATCAATTTAAAAATGTTTAAATTTATACAAAATTATAGTATTTGCTTTTTGAAATATTTAAATTTGTTATGTCAATAGTTAAATTAAAAATGTTAATTGTATGTGATTAATAATTATAGTATATTTTTAATAATTAGTATGTGACTAATAAATATACTATATATGTGACTAATAAATATACTATATATTAAAAATTTATATATACATAAATATATATGGTCCTATTTTGATAAGGTGGGGTATTTCATGCATTGGCTTAACTACATTAATTTATACAAGACATTTCAATACTCTATTCTGTTGACTCTCAAGTAATAAAATTTTAAGTTGATCTTTGAATGTTTACTTGGATTTTATGAGTCTTATAGGCGGAGGGATATTATTCCAACATTTTGTCGCGTGGTATCGAAAACTGTCTGAAAATGCTGCTGTTCGGGTGTACGCTAAGAGGTGTACGTAAAAATCTGGGTTCAAAATGTTCCTCTTTGTTAAAACGGAAACTTTAATTTTGTAAAAAGGTAATCCGGCTTTTTAAACTTGATAATATCGAACATTAACGATGCCAGATGCAATTGTCTGCGGACTTCCATATTTAAAATAGATGCCTTGTTTAAAAAAGGTGTAATATGATGTCTACGAGGGATGTCAAAAATATATCTGCAGCAGGCATTTTGTACACGCTGGATTAAACGGCTAGTCTTAAGAAGAATTCTAGGTCCATATACAAGGTCTCCATAATTTTACCGAGAAAGTACCAAAGACTCATAAAGCCTAATCCTGACCCTCTCTGAGAGCAAATGTCTAATTTTATACAGAACCTTCAATCTGTAAAAGCAACTTTTAACTTGAGCTCCATCGTGACTCTCGACACGCAGTTGACTGTCAAACAATATTCCCAAATTTTTTGTCTCATCAACCTGTTTGACTGCTTTTCCCTTTATAACGACTACAGGGTTTAAGATTTTTATTTTACTGATCTGTGCCTTTGATCCAAGAGCCATAAACTTTGATTTATTGGGATTAAGAATTAAAGAGTTCCTTGTTGACCATTCAGCGATAGCATCTAAGTCACTATTTAAAAGCTGTAGTGCCTCAGTCAGTTTGTTCGGTTTTTCCGAAATATATATTTAAATATCATCTGCATACATATGTAGCTTACAGTGCTGTACAAACCTTAACAATGTCAGCACAGTATATAACAAAAAGTAGTGGTCCCAAAATGGAACCCTGATAGATACTACATTATTACCATCGAGTTTTCTTAATTTTACACATTGATATCGGTCGCTAAGGTAACTTCTAAACCACTCCATAGCACGGAAATCAAGCCCATAATGAGTAAGGTTTGATATCATAAGAGGTATATCAATGCGATGCCGATCAAAATCAGACCGTGTTATCTATACCATTTACAAATTTTTATCTAAATAAATAATGTAATATTCAAGACCGTCTCAATACCTGATGATTACTTTTTGAATTATTGAAATCGGACATTCCAATCAAAAGATATCATGAAATTAAAATAAAAATACATGCCGGCGGCGGCCGCCACGCAGCGCATCGAGTAACTTGACGAGAGAGGGGCAGTGCGGGAGAAGGGAGTGCACTATTATGAATTATGTCAAAGAAAAAAAATGCCAATTTTTGGTTCAGCCAAATAAGTGATCGAATGTTTACCAACAAAATGTTGCCTAGCAACCACAGACAGGCAGATATTAATAACCTTTTTTTTATCATAATACAGTTTTATTGCTTTCGAATTTGTGATACCTACTTACCGGTTTAATATTTTACAGTTTATTTCCGACTGGCTGTCGCAGCCAGACTGTTTAATAATCCCTACTAATATTATAAATGCGAAAGTCTGTTTTTCTGTCTGTTACCCTTTCACGCTTCAACTGCTGAACCGATTTGGATGAAATTTGGTTTAGAGGTAATTGTGAGACCTGTGAAAAGACAGGCTACTTTTTACCATGGGAAAATTGAATATAACACTGGCGCAGCCACTGGCGGAAAGCTAGTATATCTACATTAATATTATAAAGAGTAAATATTTGTATTTTTGTAATGAATAAAGTCAAAAACTACTAAGCCGATTTCAAAAATTCATTCACCATTGGAAAGCTACATTCAAGCTGGGTAATATAGACTATATTAAACATTTTACCGCGGGAAAATATTTCTTTCCTATGGGAAATTTTATTATTAACTAGCGGACCCGACAGACTTCGTCCTGTCAAAAAAATTTGTACAGTGGCAGTTTTTTGTTCCTAATTATTTTATAGATAATGTCGCATAGCCAACAAAATCGCAAAAAAAGTCTAAATGACCTATTACATTTTGTGGCTATTCAATTTTGGAACGTGACATTAAATCCTCCAACGATGTATTCTGTGCTTCAACGCACGCACGCACACTGTTTTGATAGATATGATTGAATTTCAACTATATGTAGCGTTAATAAAGCGCAAATTGACTCTTTGATGTTAGGAACACACCTTCATTGCTTAGACAACAGTGAGTGCTTGCAATATGAACTTTATACAATAACAATAAAGCTCAATTCGACTGTACGTTTTAGTTAGAAAACGTTTACATGGGAAAATAAAAGGGCTGTTTTTAGGGTATTTCCGATAATTATTCGAATTTTCCTCATTGTAAAAACCGTCCTTGAACTTCAACGAACATTAACAAAAAAGAATTGGCCAAATTGGTCCAGGCGTTGTTGAGTTATGAGCTTACCAACACATTTTGCGATTCATTTTTATATATAAGATAAAACTTTTGGTCCATTCTGAATGTATAATATATTTATATTAATCACTACTGTAAAAGTTCAAGGAGGACTTTAACGAACATTAACAAAAAAGAATTGGCCAAATTGGTCCAGGCGTTGTTGAGTTATGAGCTTACCAACACATTTTGCGATTCATTTTTATATATAAGATAAGATATGTTCATATGTATTGCGGCTAGTTACAATAATGTCATTTAAGGACATTGTAATATAATATGATTTTTAATAACACACGACAGTACTCGAAAGCATCGAAGACATCGGTAGGTTATGACCACGAATTATGACGGCCATATTGCAAACATAATACAACCAAATAGTGTTTTTACGTTCCGTTACTCTGTTCAGTAATTAATTTCTTTATGAAAAGAGACATTAATATATAATAATTTTATTTAAATAATGTAGTAATAATTTAAAGTAGTATTTTTTACTTAGTAACATAAATATCAATTATATAGTTGCTACAGAAACATTAGTAAAAAAGTAAAGAAAAAAGATTTGCATTTATGATTTGCAACAAACGGTACATAGAACTTTCGACCGTGGTCGGATTAAAATGCAAATATATGCTACTGATTTGAAAAGGTAGCTAAGTTGAAGCGAGTACGTAAAAAATGTGGTCTATTTCAGTTGATAGATTAGTATAAAAGTACGAACTATAACCGAAAATATTTATTACATCTGAATTTCATCCATTTCATCAAGATTATGGGATTATCAAGTAAAATTAATTATGTTTTATTTTATAAATTCATTTATATGGAAGTTTCTTAAGTGTTTGTAGTAGTATGTGGTAGAAAAAGAAATTATAATGGATCAGTCATGAAAAACATTTTGCAAATACAAGATAACGATAAGATAATTGACGTTTTTTTGAATTGAGTTGTGATAACCCTAAAACTGGTTTGTTTACATTTATTCGTTTCCTTAAACGAAATTGCGGCTCATTCGCGCGGTCGGCTCCTTACGCTTTAAGATAAGCATAGAATATTTTTCTAATTTAGTGATTCACGGTCGTTTTAATTAGCATGCTTAAAACTTAAATATCTGTACCTATTTATCTACCCGTGCGAAGCCGAGACGGGCCGCTAGTTACATATAAAATCACTTAACCACAAGTCTGATTGCATCATGTACATACAACTTGCAACTTGGAAGTTGTGTTCCGAGAAACGGAGTATTGCGATTGAGATATTCATATTTGCGCTACGGTTTAGGGTTGGAGGGCCGGTTATTATCTTGTTTTTTCTTTTTTTGGTTTGTTACTCTTCCCGTTCAAAGCCTGCAAAGGCAGTAAAGTATTAATACTAGCTGTACAATTACTAATCAACCTCCATCTTTCTGCTTATAAATAATCACAAGCCATAAATATTGCAAAATTTACTAAGTCTAATTGAGTCACAAGTATCGATAATCATTAAATAAATTAATACTAAGCATTTTTAATACTAATACAAAATTTGCCAGTGTTTTTTATCCTACGCACGAGTGATTTAGTTCTTTTACTCGGAGAATTTTCTTGAGTTTAGTAAGACGATGCTATGGCAACGAATTCTCTTTTTATTTTCTAAGCCTTTTCGTGAATATGATGTTTGGAAAATCGTCTAATATAAATCAAAAAGATTTATATTGCATTACACTCGATTAGGTAGTCGTACATTTCCACTATTTAAGTTCGTATTACAAGATTGAATTTCAAATCTTCGTGTAAGTACTGTTGAGTTCAGTTGTTTTAAATAATAATAGTTTATTTTCTTTACAATGGCATATTGATGCCATTTTTGTATTGATAATTCTATTGACGATTGCACACTTTGAAACACTTAGATATAGTTAAATACCTGTGCCAAATTGATTTCGGTCTTCCATCAATCAGGTTTCACTGTTAAAATAAACTTGAACAAGTAAACAATTTTACATCTGCTTATTTCTTACTAAACTAAAACTAATCTAGAACTATTTAACTTGCTTAAATCCTAAAGTAACGTAAGATTATTATTTAATAAAGAATTACCAGAGTAATAATAATCAAATGTACTAATTAAAAACAATTGTAATGAAACATTAAATTTTTTTAAGATATTGAAGGTAGTTTGATTACGAGTAGTAGAATGTTGAATCTATTATATATATATTATATATATATATATATTATATGGGTTCATGGTAATTTTTAATGATTTCAATTATATATTTTCTATAAATTATAATGTATATTTTTTTCATTTGAGGTTACTCATTTAAACATTAGGGGGTCTTGGAAGGGGGACGTCGTCGGTGGAGGAGATCGGGGGAGGTAGTGTAGCCTCCCCCGAGGAGGGCAGGGGAGCGGAGGCTGGGGGTTCCCGGAAGTCGCTTGGCGTTCCCGGGGGCTCCCTACATACCTGAGGAAGGTCATCCCTGAGGTTTTTAGTGGGTAGGCCCCACATAACCGCCGGCTCGCCACAGCCGGGGTATGCAATTTAATGCATTTTCCTCAGGGGAACAAAAAAAAAAAGGGTCTTGGAAATTTAACTTTATTGCCATAAGTGATAATTGCGCTAACGTCCAGAGTATGATTAGAGGGTTTAATTAAACACGGAAGTTTTTTTTTTTTTTTTTTTATTTAAAATAGGTTTGCGTTTGTCCACAATCTCACCTGATGTTAAGTGACGATGAGGACTAGGATGGAACACGCTTACCTAGCAAATGCCTATTCACTCGTGACTTGAAGACCGTAAGATTATATTGTTCCGGGAACACAGACGTCGGCAAAGAGTTCCACATCTTAGCTGTTCGTATTAAAAACGAAGACTGGAACCGTTTTGTACGTGTAAGAGGATAGTCCACCACGTAAGGATGGTAGTTAAGCCTACGTCTGGTTGACTGGTGGTGGAAAGGAGCGGGTGGAATTAATTCATGTAATTCCAACGCACACTCTCCGAAATGCAACCTATAGAAAACCGAAAGGCAAGCAACTCTTCGACGAAGTACCAAACACGGAATTGTTTTATCGACGTTTTGCGACTAGGGATTTTGGAATCTTCAATCAATATAATGCAATAATTGGTCCCGACTAATGGAATTCATTACAAGTCAATTTATTTGTTTCTCTTCAATCCTTATTCAAAGTTAAAATTATTAAGGTTATGCAGTAAGGTATGTAAATTATGAAATATTGTTTTATTTATGTTATATTTATTGGCTGTAGTCTACCTATAGCCTCAATAAAGAGGTGTTTGAGCAAAGTATGAGATAAGAAAAACTCGCCCTGAAACTGGGAAGGAGAACCCCAAACCTTAGATTGTCGATGAAAATCATGAGATAATATCTATTTCGTGGCTAAAGCTGAATACATTGGTGTAGATCGAGGTTTTAGATTAAAATCCTTGTAACCGGGTGATGAACCGAGTTTACTGGAAGACACTATACACAATATGCACAAGAGAACAAGATTTATGGATATATGTGTAAGAGATACGTTGGAGATAAAAGCTGCAGACTGAGTTACATAACAAACGTACTTGTTTACGGGATCAATACTATTGAGGATGTTTACTTCTGAAATGGCGCCATAAACAACGAATACTATGTTGGCCCAATTTTATTTACTTAAACATTACGAACGACATCGACCTTACGACGAAGTATATTTTTGGGCTTATCTAGAGCTCGTTTATAGCTGTATGGTGTTTATTTTACACTTTTTTGCACATCATTAAAAAAAATGCCACGTAATAGTATATTTTACAACGAGGAACTAAACAGAGCCAATATATTAATGTTTGTCATATTGATTAATTAATCAAGAACATATTTTTTTGAACATATTTATTTAACTTCAGTCACAAAGTGATAATTATACTTTTATCTTTGTTTTGAAAAAAAAAATATAATCAGTTAAATAATCAACATAAATTTTTATTACCACCGGAAATTGTTAAATTAGTAAAATTATTTAAAATTATATTACTATTTCCCAACACGAAAGCTCTAAAATTATTGTGGTACCTTTTCTCAACCAGGTATAGATTAACAAAAACAAATCGCGGATATAGGGCATAGACAGAATAAATTGCGAAAAGTAAACTGGCACCATCTTCTTGTTAAACATTTTCATAATGAATTAATAAATATAAAACCTTTATTCTAAACAACCGAACAAAAATATAAATTATTTATTAAAAAAAATACCACCATCAGTTTCATAAAGAGTTACGATATATATAAAACAGTTGGTCTATTTAGTTTGATTGTAAGAAAATTTTTAAGGGAAAATCAAATTTTTTTTTATGATCAGCATTATTGGACGCTGGTGGACGTCGTAAGTTTACCTTGACACTATTTTGGAGAAGGCGAGAACTTTGGCACCCAGCACCCAGGCATTATTACTTTTTACTTACTCACTGATTACTTTTTACTTACTGGGGATTAAAGTTTTCGCTTAGCAAGGTAATGGTTAACGTACTTGTTAACGAGCATGTGAAATGAAATAGTACATTACTGCCGCAGTTGGTATTTAATGGCTCCGTTGCAGACTGCGCTGATGATGGCTCCGAGTTCAGCGCGGACAGCAAGGGCTGTAGTGATGACTAAGCTTGAGGTCCAAGAACGGAGTTGAGCTGAGCTTTTAATGCCTTTATTGTGTGACCGGCAGCGCGGTCATTGAAACCAAGACTTGTATAGAGTAAAATTCAAACGTTTTGCACATATTTATTGGTAAAACTCGACAGTTATTAATTCTTCTTTCTGGGCCTAGGTTGGCAACGTAGACATTGCTTAAAGAAGGTTGTATAAATAAAGCTAAAATACAAGTAAACATTTTCGATTCAAGTGTGATTTAAGCTCGCAGTTTCAATGAGTCGGACGACAGCGGCCGTCCCAATGGTACATTCAACTACATAGCCTATCTTATAGAGCAGCATAACGTATCTTTTGCTTTGTAAGCCAAAGTAGACTTTATTCATCATAAATATATAAGTTGTTGGAATGTTTCCTTTTAATTTGTTGTCATCAATATTTGCGGTACATTCCCTCTAGTGACCGTCTTTGATTTATACCTTGTAAATATTAAAGGTATCTTCGTTTGGACATTTTCACCTACTTCTGGGACTGTAGTATATTACTTCATGTCATAGGTAATCTTCCCTAGTGCAATAATTATTGACTTTAATAAAATAGAATGAAAACAAATTCAATATAAAAAGTGTTGTAATAACGATTATGCCATCTCATGTTAAATCATGCGTAAGGGTAGTATTTGAGGAAACAAAGGATACAAAATGTACGAAACACTCAATCTTTAATTATACTACAGATACGAAAACGAACAAAAGAAATTTTTTAAAGTAAAAATCAAATTTTTTTTATGATCATCATTATTGGACGCTGGTGGACGTCGTAAGTTTACCTTGACACTAGTTTGGAGAAGGCGAGAACTTTAGCGAGACCCCAAATCTTGCTGGCGAGCTCACGTGGATTTGTAGCACCCAGGCATTTCCTCTAAGGGCGTCCTCAGGACTGTATAGTCACCAAGTTGTTCCAGTTGAAGGTGGAGTAAACGTGTTACTAGAGGCTGTTCGAGCCTCGAGATTTCAGTTTGTTGGGTAGTGAAGGGGTTTGAAGTGCAACCAGGTGCCTAAAGTTTACCTGGTATTATGCACACAGTGTGAACTTTGTGTGTGGTCTTCGTACATTTGTTTTACGAGTGCGGTATCTGGGTGCTATTCGTGGGTGTGAAGCGGTGGAAGATATGTTGGTGGGTTTGAGGAGATGCTCGTTGGTAAGTTTCAGGGGATTGAGAGAATCAATGAGTTTCTCGATCGACGAACGCTGTCTGTTGCGCTATCCGTGGGAGTGTAATCAATGGTTTGTTTTACAAGCGGATTTGGTGAATGGATAGTAGATATTTTCAATATGAGTCTCGATAGATGGGAAGTTGATATCATAATGAAGAGATAATTAACATATAATAAAGAGACTATTAGAAATTGACGCTTATAAACTCGTCGTCGCTTTGACCTAGTTTGGGGAATTCGATAACTATAGTGAATCCTCAAGCCTTGAGAGTCAATATTTCGGGTGTATTTCTATCGGTGAGGTGTCAACTATGTTCCTGTTAACGAATAGTCACGTTTTTTAGATCAGCTGATAAAATGCTGCCGAGAGTCTCAAGTCTAGCATTGAAGCGAACTTCAACTACTCATTCCACAGGCTCGGACAAAAAAATCTGGCTGTGAGAGTAAACCAAAGAATATATTTAAATAAAAATAGAATGAAAATTCAAGGAGAGATATAGACAAAGAAATATGTAGTCCCAGTAATATCTCTAAAACTTGCCGGTTCGCTTGTTAGAGTAAAGAGGGACGAAATCTTAAAAATTATACTTAGTAAGACGGGACACTGGACCTATTCCCTAAACAAACACTTTTTCATAATAGTGATGACATAAACTAGCTATCTAGTTTATGCAGAGGAAGCAAATAAAAAGAGGATGCAAGGATGGAGAGGATATGAGGATGCAGAGGAAACGCTAGAGAACGCTTAGAAGAAAGTTTCTGCAATCATCAATGGGCGAAGCTTCTCCACTACAAGCATATAATTACCCATAGAGGTTGTTAGCAAGATAGGAGAACCTACGAAGGCAGGAATAAGGGGGAAACAAAATTAGAGTGGGACGCACAATGGCCCAAACATAAGACTTAATGCGGAAAAAACCAACAAAATTCTATAACTACACTAGTTGAATGGTGATAATAAAGCCTTAGTTAGCCCAGTCATTAGGCAGTTTCGTCCATATGGTCTCTATTCCAGGGTAGCTTCTACTATGCTGCACCCATCTTGCTTATTTTTACCATTAAGCAGCAGTGTTTGCATTGTTGTTTGTTCTAATTATAGGAATTAGATGCGTCAGAGAAAATGGGCATCGTGACAAATCTCATGTTATAATTTGCAACGCAAATCACAGGAAAGCTTACAATAAGCAGTCTGATTGTTTGACAATACTAAGTTATATAAAAAGCCGAGAGAGGCACTATATTTGCTCTAATAAGCTGATAATTGAATAAATAACAATTTAAACTGTTAGTATCTGAAGCTACTCACCAAGAGCTCCCAGCCGATAGTTAAGGGTTACTACAATGATGTCCCAGTCCATTAAGTTTTGGGGTCCATATTTGCCGCCGCCGCCATAGAGGAACGCGCCCCCATGTATGTAGATCAGAACTGGCAAAGGCGTCTCCGGGTTCAGGTTGGGCGAATACACATTCAGGTACAAACAGTCTTCGGCACCTAAAGAAAGTATTAATTTTAATAAAATTAACGTGGAACCGTCAAGTATTACATGAAAATGCTTGATTCAGGTGCAGGTACAGAGACTACTTGCGATCAATATTTAACTTTAGTTCCAATGTTCCAATACATCTGATAATATATTATTTACACTAATATTACAAAGAGGAAAGAGTTGTATTTTTGTATGTAACGAATACAGGTCCAATCGGTCCAGTACTCAAAAAGTACTGGACCGATTTAATTTTTTTTTCATTAGAATGCTACATTATTACTAGAGATCGGATAATCGGATGCATATTTACCTAAAGTTAGTTTAAGACAAAGTAGGGAAACGGCTTTTTATTGTTTTGTTAAATAAAAATCCCGGGATTGCGGAATTGGATAGCCGGATGTTTATTTATTTACCTAAATAGTTTTTGACAAAGTATGTAACTGTCTTTTTATTTTATTTCCATAAATAAAAATCCCTGAATTCCGGTACTGTACATTTTGGTAATGCAAAACTAGTCGGTAATATGAGCTTAAAAACGACGTTACATAAAGGTTAGTTTCAGTTCCCCGTGTAATTTGTGAGTAGGTATATACCTAGAGTACTACTTTCGTATAACACTCTTCATGTAATAAATCGTACATTCATAAATCGCACGGGGAACTGAAACTAAACTTCATGTAAATACGTATGCATAGTTGTATAAATGAACCCGGAGTCTCGGTCTTTTAAAAATAAATACCACGTGCTAATTTAGTAATTTTCAAACAATATCACTACGTTAAATTTACAGTCCCGTATTTTCCCGGGATTTTTATTTAACAAAGTGTATTTTAAAAAGCCGCTTCCATAATTTGTGAGCCAAAAATTTAAACAAACTTTAGGTAAATATGCATCCGATTATCCGATCTCTAATTATTACTGAGTAACATAGGCTATATTTAGTACTAGATTACTATATAAATCTTTAGAAATTCTTATTAAAATCAACCGAAGGTGTAATAAAATTAGCAGGGGGTATCCTGGGTACGTTTCGTGCTCCTCGTGAGGATTCTCAGCCTCTTTCTTTTGAGGAAAAAACAAAACCTCATTCGCGCAGTCGGCTCCTTACGCAATGGACGCAAGCGACATTGAATATTTCCAATTTTTTAACACATTTTTATATCGTTTAATTAGCATGCTTATAACATAAGTATCTGTACTTATTTATGTCTACCCGTGCGAAGCCGGGACGGGCCGCTAGTTTGATATATGTGAATCAATATTATGTTCTTGTTAATATTACGTGTAACTATTAAGTTCTTTTGGTAATTACTTGTAATTAGTTTTCAAGTTATTTTCTAAGACACGGGTTACAATTACGGTTACGGACAACAAAACGGTGTTTAAAATCACATTCCATAAAAATAAATTTTCAAGCAATTTTAACATGTTTCATATTTTGACAATATTACCATAAATATGGAAATGAACAAAAATTTGTTTCGGTTTTGACAGTCTTGATATTGTTTCCATTAGTGTCGGAATTGGATATAAATTTTCATAGAAGTATATTTAATGTGGTTTCACAAGTAGGCTTACTATTGATCCGACTATTATAGACTGCTCTGACTGACAAAGGTTTTGAGAACCTAATGGGTCCAGGGTAACTACTAGTAAAACTTCTACTTCGTTGAAAAACGGCCGAAATAGTAAAGAATTATACGTCGATTTATAAAAACTTAAATTTCTAACCCTTTTGGAACACAAGATTATTGTTAAATTGACAACTTAAATAAGGCGGTGCGGTAACATAAAGAACTATATACCTAGCTATCCTCGCTAGGTGGATTCATATGCTATACGAGTACTTTCCATAAGAATACATTATTAAATGTCATCATTTGATCAGCAATTATTTTCATTTCATTTTTATTAGTTCATTTCGAACGGTTAAACTTACGGGATAAACTTCATTTACGAAGGAAAATGTCCGGGACTGGACACATTGACAGTTATTGTGATAAGGGTATCTCTATACCGAAATTTCTGAATAAATGTGGTATTTAACTCGTAATTTTCAGTTCCGCTTGGAATCATAGAAAATAAAAAAATAAAAAGTATTATAACAATGAATAAGCAAAGTATTTGTATTGTTTACTATATATTTTTATAGTATATATTTTTACTTAAGGTCGAGGAATTTTGAAGCCGAGATAGGAACTGACAGGTAGGCATTTATTAACTTTCAAACCATCAACATTGGCAAGTTTTTATATTTTAATGCAATTATAGCATTTGTCTAATTATATTAAAGTTTAAGCTGTGCTTAAGAAAAAAAATGAAAGGTGTGATGTGACTCTATCTTATAAATTCATTTAAATGACAACGGAAAGTTTAATATGAATTATAATGACTTCGAACAAAATTCATGTCACAAATAATAATTAGAGATTCATTTAGGATGTTGTTATTTAGATAAAAAAATAAATATTTTAATATAATTTAAATAATTAAATATTGAATTTTATTACTCAGTAACTACTAAGTAATGTTACACTTGTAAGTAGAAATTTTGGGATCTTGTCAGCAATCTATGGACTCATCATTTTTACTCCATTTCCGCTTACCATAATGTGAAATGGAGTCATTTGACATTTGAATATATAATCTAAATCTATATCGCAATCGAATCGATTTAATAATTTTGCTTGCGTTGAATTATTTTTTGTATATTATTATATAATTTTATTTCTTTATCGTCGGTACATATACGATACACTTAATTTCTTACATAATGTGATCACTCAGAAAGGAAGGAAACGAGGAATTACTGGGAATAACGATTGTCGTTAAGCCTAATCAATGTAGGTATAAACATATCAAAAATGTGCAAGGATTCATATTCATATAGCAACTGCCAGCCATCTGCTTTGTAAACCTCGACGTCAAATGTAAAGTCTGACGCATGACTGTGTGTAAGTGTTTGCCTAGCGTAGAAAATTGCTTTTGTGTAAACACAGGTGCATGCTTTGTTCTCTATATCTCGCAAAATTCGGCGAGGTGGCTAAATTGCACGACAGAAACAGGTGGAACAAGTAGCCCAGGCGTTAGAGGTAAGTGAGTATGCATAATGTGAGTACCGAATTTCGCCGTTCGTCGCAAAAAAGTTGGCGAAATTCGGTACTCACATAATGCATACTCACTTACCTCTAGCGCCTAGTCTAAAGTGTGTGTGCCACGGAACCACGACCACACACACACACACATACAGACAACGAAACGCATACGCACTCCACTTACTCTTCCACAGATAAACACATACTAGACGCTAAAATTGCTTTTATTAGTAGTGAAAATTGAACAACTAATTCAATTATATTTAATTTCTTTTTGATTATATATTATATTGATAAAATTTGTAAATTCGGGCTTATGTATAAATTTCATAATTTAGAATGAAAAAAATCCAAGTCAAGCTTACATAGAACTGTATTTATTATGGATAATCCTTTGTCGGCAGGCAGTAGTCCTTGATTATGTACTAGTTTAAAGTTAATTTGTGTTTGGTTAGGTTAGGTTAGGTTAGGTTAGGTATACAAAAAAGTATTTGTCCGTGGGATGACATTACTTTACTTGGTGAATTGTGACACAGCCTGCTGTATTATGATAATGATTATTATACACACACGCTCCTCACTAGTGAAGACTAACTTCAGACTGTATAATTAAACTAAAAACGAAGAAGAAAAATTGAGAATGTGGAAGAAATAAAGGAAATCCTTACTAATGAATCGGAACGTGAGTTTGTTTGTTTGATCCGCTTTCACGCCGTAACTACTGAACTGATTGCTTTGAAATTTTGCAAACATAACGATAAAAGTAATAAATTAATAATTTTAATTAAATAATAGGGTACTTTTTATCCTGGAATAAATTGATATTCCCGAGGAAAAACAAAAATATTGTTTGCTTGATGGATGGATTGTAGATGGCGCTGTGTGTCGCTTAAAACAAGGTAAAATATTGCAAACGAATATAAACATGTAAATTTAGAAGCTAAATGATACGATAATGAATCCCCGAAAATGAGGAATTCCCGAGGGAAGACGTACAATTTGTTTTATCGTCTAAACTGTTTTTCAAACCGAATTCTACGCGGGCGAAGTCGCGGGCGGAAAGCTAGTATTATTATAGTTCTGTAAGAAATTATAATAATCTAACACTATTACATCATAATTATTAAGATCGTAATAATATCTTAATATATATAAATCTCATGTCACAATGTTTGTGCTCAATGAACTCCTAAACTACTTAACCGATTATAATAAAATTCGCACACCATGTGCAGTTCGATCCAACTTGAGAGATAGGATAGTTTAAATCTCAAATTATCGTTGCAATTTTAATTTATTGCTAATTATTTTGCTGTTATTATTTGACAGTCACAATTATCTGTTAACTCCAAATGTAATATAACAAAAACTTGAGCCACAGCAACGCGTGGCCGGGTCAGCTAGTATACCTATATTTTCTCAGACGTGCCCAGGATACCGACCCAGCTGCAAGTGGTACGGTTATTATGTCGGACTCCATACCAGTCGGAATGGTTCAACTGGTATGATCTACCGACTAAATTCAGACTAAACTTGACAAGTTCGAAGAACTATGTAGGCTAATTGTGAGGGAGATCGGCCTCTCAGGAGAGGGGAGGATGCAGCGCAGGCTCATAAAGGGGGCCCTAAGCGCTTGAAGACGCGCGGGAAGTCAAAGTAACACTGTTCTTAATCATGAGGGAAAAACTAATTGTAATAATGCAATAGTATAATTAACCGATACGAATGGGCAAGATCAGAAACAGTACCTGGCCTTTCCAAAGTACGCATTTCATATTGTTTTATCATCGTTCGAATGTTATTGCTCTTAAGCGACATGTCAAAGCATCAGGAAGCTGATTACTTATTTACAATGTCTGAACACTTACCTTCTTGTCTTTTCCACCATCCATCATACTGTAGACAAACATCTGATACCTTGCTCGCATCCCGTTCTCCTGACCACTGTGGAACTGGTTGCGGCTCCTGGGTTGAAAAGTAATATGGTTTGGTTAAATTAATTGGTAATGTATAGTCTGTCTCACGTCATTCTTGACATTGGCATTAGGAAAACCGCCGCTTATACGCACGATATAAGAGCTGTTCAAGGTCAACATAGAAAGTCTGATGTGTATACATCCTAGGCGTGAAAAGGATAACCACGCATTGTTATATAAAAAACAAAATTAAAGCTCAATCGATTAAAAACTATAAATAGATCTACAAAAAAAAATTACTTGCATAATTTCAGATTGTAGATCAGTCAGTTACATATATATATTGTAAGTTAAATAAAAGCTTGAAAAATTATGTAGCATATTCTTACAATCAAACCTGTACCATGAGATAGGAAATTGAAATAAAAAAGAAAGTTACATTGCAAATATTATAATCAAACTGACTGTATGTGTTAAAATAAAATTGAAAAGTAAGTAGTGGTAAGTTATTTATATATTAGCCAAAATATGTTAGAATATAAATGGCGTGATCGATCACACATAATGGGACAAAGCTGCGAGATCGATGAATCAGCTTATAAGAGGCCCGAGCACGGAGCAAACATTAAAAAGAGGTGCCCTATCTAAGAAATGCTTGTGTGTAGTCGTAACACGGGCCTGACTAAGGTTGCTGTAATAAAAATTATTAATTATCATTTAATTTTAATGTATACTATGTATGAAAACTTGTACTTTGTATTTTTTTTGTATAATTTATTTATAAGGTCGATTAACTGTCGATTAACTGATTAACTCATGCTAGCTCAGCGGCCTGGCTGTATTGAAGTGGATTATCGCGGCCAAGCCGTGGGGTCTCGCGTGCACATTGCGGTGCGATTGTTCCCGTGAAAGATATATGTATATATATATATGTAACATTTTTAAATAACGTGTACCCCTATAATGTGTGGTCAAGGTATAAATTTAGCTAACAAATTGACTACACATTCACATAAAGATAATATACAGATAGTGCCTCTGATTGTATTGTTTTTTTAAATACCGATTTACTAGAATTTACAAAAGAAGAAGATTTAACATATTCAGTTAGCCGATATCCCGACAATCCCTTAAGTTATTCTTACAAATTATTCTTAATTAAGTATATTTTATCGAACTTTACATTCAACATTGTGAATGTTAAATCAGTTGTATACAGTTGGACTCAGAATTATATAAGGAATAACTTACATATATAAAATAACGTACTGCACATTGGAAATTATTGCAGTTATTATGATATGCTGGTGTCATAAATATTTCTTGAAGGTATTTTATATCCGAGTCCAATAAAGTCTATTAGAATATTAATTCCTGGTAAGGGGTTCACTGCAATTATATTGGGCTGTTAAATGCTATTGTCAATAAATTGATTTTCCGTCAACCCGATTGGGGGTGGGAAGCAATTAAAGCAATATAATAAGTATTTTTGGTTATATACAGGCTGAGTCAAAATAAAGGGAGTATGCATGTGAGTGAAGGGAGTATTCTGAATATTGGACTTTATACAATGTCTACAAATTGTTGTAAAAATGTATTATAACTATAAGATATAAAAACTTGGAAAAAAATTGACATTTTGTGTATTTATATAATTAAGTCGATAAAAGTCAAGCAGAGAGAAAATGTTTCATTTTAAATTTTCGGAAGAGAAAAATATACTTTTGCTATTATTAAATGTGGTGGATTGGTTTCCAAAACTGACTACCTACTTATGTAGTCGGTTTTGAAAAACCAATATTCGTCAGCTTTTGTCTCTGCAGCAAGAGCATCATGAGAAGTGCTCCAATTGTGTTAACCGTAATTCAGATAAATGGTATTGGTTCCTATAAGTGTTTCTGATCCAATTTTTGCCACTGAATCCGCCTTTAATGAATATTAATACTGAATTTTAACTATGTTGATTGGCTCGGCTCAAGGACTAATAATGCAGTGAGATCTGGAGACCTATTTTTGAATTACGAATGCGACTTCGAAATCACCGCCGACTAAATAGTCAGCGAGTCGATCGCAGAGATGCCACGTAGATAAAGTACACACATAAATGTAAGAGTTCGGTTCCACGCAGAATGTACCGCTGCCGGTTATTGCCTAACCATTTATGGTTATTATATGTATATGTATATATATATATATATTATAACACACATACATATATATATATTATATAATATATATATATATATATATATATATAATATATAATATATATATATATATATATATATATATATAATTATATATATATAATACATATATATATATATAATATATATATATATATATATATATTATATAATATATATATATATATATATATTAAATTATATATATATATATATATTATATTTATATATATATATATATATATATATATATAATTATATGCTACATTCATATATTTATATATGAATTGTGGTCGCTATTATCGGTTTACCATTATGGTTTATTTATATTATATATAATATATATATGCTACATTCATATATATAGACTGAATAATCAAACAAAATACAGATAACATTTCCTGCATTCGTAATTCAAAAATATCTCCTGTTCATGACTTCGTTCCTGGCATATGGCTTGACACAGCTAGTCTAGTTATCTCGCAAATCCTAGATGTAAATAGACAAAATGTTTCACTGTTAGATTTCTGCTATCTTCTCATGCATTGACCGCGTGTCTCTAGGCACTCCACTAGGCTTTTCTGATAACTGTCTTAACCATATCGCGAATTTTGTAAGTATTTATTTCTAGATACTAACAAAATGACAAATGGTTCTTTATCTTATATATAAAAATGTATCGCAAAATGTGTTGGTAAGCGCATAACTCAACAATGCCTTTACCGATTTGGCTAATTTTGGTCTTGAATTATTCGTAGAAGTCCAGAGAAGGTTTGTACGTAGAGAAAATAAAAAAATATAATTTGAAAAAGTGTAAAGTCAACATTTTTATACAAACAATTTGTATTAATACTTAAAAGCCAATTTGAACCTTTGGCAAGACAAAAAAGTGACGTTAGTTCTGTCAAACAAATTTAATGTCATCATATGTCATTTCAAGTAGGAACAAAAAACTGCCACTTTACAAATCTTTTTGACAGGACGAAGTCTGTCGGGTCCGCTAGTTCATTATATTTTTGAAAATCTACGAAACTGAATACATCCTGTAGTTACTGAACGTCGTAATAGAGTTGTAAAAGGGGTTCAATTTTGGTGAAATTATTGAAGAACCAATCTCTAGGAAGAAAGGCAATTTGATTGTTTTAATTATTTTGAAAGCGTAATTATATACGCACTAAATAATAAAATATCAGAACACTAAAGATAAACAACTGTTGACTTGTAAGTACAACACACAAAATAATTATAAACATGTTAAAATGGTTTTAAATAATGATTATTGAATATTGTTTAATACCAAAATTTACGATCGTTAATGTATTTTTTAATTTATTTATTAAACTGAACAGCTACGCAGATTTATTACAGTATAGGCTATAAATAATTTTCGTTATTCAAATTTTATATACATGATGCTTTTACGGTGACGGAAAATGAAAGAATCCTAAAGTGTAGCCAAAAAGAAAAAGCCTAGTTAATTATATTTTTTTCTAAGAGAGATTCGAGAGATGACCACTATTTATTTAAACTTTATTGCATAACAGGTACAAATGGTGGACTTAATGCAAAGGATATTCACTCCTAGTTCACCAATAAAGCGCGTAGAAAAGTTATTCAAAAGGTAGTGCCAATGTGTGAAATTGATACAAATATATAAATATGTACACACACATATGCATAGACATGGACACACACATATATATATCTTATATGTATATAAGAGCAGCTTTTGTATAACATTTTAGAATTTTAATTTATTTCGAACTAATCTAAAATTGCCTCCAGCAAGTTATTCCACTGGCGAATTGCGGACACCGTGATGGAATCAGAAACAATACCATACTTTTGAGTAGGGATCTTGAAAATGTGTTTAGTGCCCGAACGGAGATTGAGTGCATGAAAATGACCAAGCACTCCAAATTTACTTCTCAAATTGTCGGGAGCCTTCGGGTCGTTAACGTTAAAGGAACTAACCTCTAGTTCCGTCACAAACGAGTAGGTATTTATTTGAGCTTTTTGCGAAAATGTGGCCAATTTTACGAAGTCAGTAAATACAATTGTTCAGCAAATGATCCAGTTTATTAATGGGAAGCTCGTTGGCATTAGTGCAACATACATCGCCACAGTCAAGTATGGGTAAGAGAAAACATTGTATGAAAATAATTTTTCAAGCCCATACAGTGAGCATATGGCTTTAAGTATCCCTGACTCTGTTGCACACGCTATCTATATATATGAGCATTCTATGTCAGAAATCGATCCACTTGTAAACCTTGATTCTTCATCACTGGCATGATTGGAACTATGATATCTGATATTACAGGGCTCAGGGATTTCCTGTCGATTTTATTCAATTGCTAACTATGCAAGACAATTGCTTGACATTTTCCAGGGTTCTTCTGAGATCTTCAATGAATGTGAGAAATCTTACTGATGGTGCTTCCCTATATATGCCTGCCGTTTGAGAATCTTGCTGCCCCTACGGCCGTCAATCCTGCGTACAGTACGCCCTGCCCACTAACTTCAGGTCTTGCTCTTAGTTTAATGTTTTGTTTGCATTTTTATATCTATATATTTCATACTTTTTTTATATATTTGCAAAAAAAAAAAATGTTTATTCAACATTCATGGGCATTTATAGGTACTTATTGATGTCAAGCAAACAAGAAAAATCAATGACACAATGAACTTAAGGGCTATAGAATTATTCACATATATGTACGTAAAGGACAAAAAAATAACTCTACACCTATTTGAGATCGAGAAAATCGAGAAAGCCTTCTAGATAAGACAATTGTTTCTTTGTTGACAATTTGCTGACAATTGTAAGTGTATTTATTGCTTCAGTACCGATGTTTAAATAGTGTTTATAATCAATATGCAATATTTTAATTTATTTATATCAAATCACTTAGTTTTTTTATTAGTTAAGTAATGGCTTCAGTACTTAATTAATAAAAAAAATACGTTAATCTTTGGAATGTTCCGTGTTAGAATTTCTTTGTACAAGTGTTATTTTGTTTCTATACAATTAATGCTTAATAATATATGATAGTCGGGTTTTCATATATTGTTTCATAATAACACCTTGTAGGCCTGAAGCGCTCAATGCCTGTTACGTAAAGGATGACATGGCATTCAAGATAAATTGATACATGAAACGAAGTGAAGCATTATCTTAGTTACTGAGTTTCGAAATAGCTGCTATCATCTTAAATTAAACTTATTATCTGTGCCTATAATAATAAGTTTAGGGTAACACTTTGGTGCTGTGCGTAATAATCACAGCTTAGAGCAATGATTGTTTGGATTTTTTTTATTCGTCCCTCACACAGATTATACAGTGCTAAGCAAAACTAACTATCCACATTCCGAGAAACGTAGTTGTTTGTTTACAATTATTATTGCTCTTTTTTTCAATTATGTTTATTATTATTCTTACAAAAAGTCGCTTAGATTTAGTAGTATTAACATGTATCGTAACTTTTTTAACTATTACTCAATAAAAATGATAATTAAAATGGAAAAGTAAGCATAATTAGTGATAGAGTAATTTCAATTGTGTATTTTTTGTCATGATTTTTAAAAACGATTTTGGTGTTTTTCATGCAACTAGGTAGACTCGATCGAGATCAAGTAGACTTGATGAAGTGAATTCGATCTCTTTTCCTTCACGTAATATATTTCTTTTTATTACACATTGATTTTTACATTATAATTAAGTCATTTAATATATTCAATAAACAGCGTTTTTATAATAAATAAATAAAAATAAAAATGCTGTTTATTTCTTTGGTACATCAAAATTTTATAATTTATGTATATGACGCATTGTAGTAATTTAATATTACAATGACATTTTAACTATGACCTTATTGCTTAAGTTTTGATTATAATAACACCGGAATCTTTGCTTGCACAGATTGATAACGCAAGTATTGAAAACAAACGTGAACATTCCGTTATTTCTTGTTTAATTTATTGTTGGTAAATTTGTTGTTTATTGATTTGAACTTCCCGAAAAAATGTTTTAATAGTAACTTAGTAAAAGGCTAGTTTCATTGGTTGTTAAACAGAAATGTGATTATGGAAAAATCTAATTCCAAAATTGTCTATACAGTACACAAATTGCACAGATAATTGTTGTTACCCTCGTTTTCCATATATCATTCAGAATTATGGTGTCTTTCTGTTTGAGTGAACAATCACAGAAAACGTTAAATGATTAAAATTCACCGTACTCGTGTAATTTCATGGCCGCAAACGCAAACCATTATCAGAGCCTCTTGTGTAAATTTGGATACATATATCCAAATTTACACAAGGGTCCATAGATCATTAACTTTAAAGCAATTTTTAAGTTGTATTGGCGCGAGTGAGTGTGGAATCTTGCGTTCGCTCTTTAGTATTTATGCGGCTGACATGACAACTCGTAATACTCGTATATAAATAATAATAATGCTTAAATGCACGAAGAAATCATGTACGAGTTCAATATAATACGAATCTTATATTTCAATTTTACACATGCATAAAATAGATTAGTTTATTTTATTAAATTAGAATCTAAACATATGAAATTTTTCACACATTTAACATTACTTGATGATTTTTGTAGTAAAAAAGCAGACGATTGATTCCTGTAAACGTGACTACGTATGTTCGCTTGTATTATTTATTACTATCTTCCGAGCATAATGCAATACATTATCTTATATAAAAATCGGATTTTGGCACTGATTATCTAACAATTGGTAAGTGTGACATGAAAATCCAACAATATCGCAAATATACAGACGACGGTTATAATAGGTCTTTGATATTGTCGGATTTTTTATTATTCATCTAACTTGATCTTTACGAATTCTTCAGAATATTGTACTTCATTGGCTGAAACTTTCCGAAAACTTTTTTGTCTTCAAATTCATGTCATTAGTCTGTTTAATATTTAACGACAATTTCAATGTTTAAATGACTAAATATTTTATGACTTTTACGGATTTTTCAGATAATCAGCTTTACTCAAGGTAGAGCTAATATATTTATTTATTTATTTATTAAACTTTATGCAAAAAAAAATTACATAGGCGGGCTTAATACCTAAGGTATTCTCTACCAGTCAACCTTTGGGTGGTGTGGAGATGTGGTGTAGGTGCAACGAAATTTTGAAAGGTCTATACTTAAATATGAAGGTATCTATATGAATAAAATGCTGCAAGATACATATTATTATAAACTAATATATAATACAATTATATAATATATTAACAACCTATCTTGAACATATATTATGATCTTAAACGGTTTAAACACAAGTTACACAGTATTTTACTTACTCTAAATCGTAGCATCCCCACAGGAGGAGCTGCATATGGAATGCCTTGGAAGCTCGCGTAAACACGACCCTTAGTCGAGTTCCTCCAAACGCCGCGTAGTGCCCCGTAGCACGTGTCTACAACAGGGCCATTATTATCCGCCAAAACCATCGACAAGCAGCATAAAATTGTTAACAAGAACATTTTCAAAGTCATTCTGTTATCTTAAACCATCCAAATTAAGTACACAAAAAATACTGTATATGGAAAAGTTGAACACTGTCTGTGTTATCGCAATTAACACCAGATCTATAACGATATTGATTCAATGATCCGTAATAGTGTTGACGGATGTAGCAGAACGAATTTAAATGAGAAATAAGACGCCTTATCGAATGTTTGCGTCGAAGTAATTAATGAAGTGGGGCGAATCAGCTAGAGATGAAACAATATAATAGATTATGGAGCATACTACATTCGCCTTTTATAATGTCAAAACAAAGTCTAGAGTGAGATGGCTCTATACGCTGAAATATTCGTGTCTTCCTTCACACGTAGTTGACAGTTTGTTTTACGCGTTCATGGCAAGATATTACGTGAGTCATACAATATTGTAGTTAATTTTTGTAATAAACTAGAAGACCATTGCAAATATGGAGAATCATGCTTACGAATGCGTATGACTTTATATAGATATTTACACGTATGCAGATTTAGTTTTATATAAGACAGGGAAGACTTTTTTAAAGGTTTGATAATAAAATGCATAGTTAAATATTTTTAATTTATTTATAGTTAAATATATTTTTTCAATCTATGTGTAGTAAATATTTTTGTAAAATAGAGTATGTATACTGGTCAGTTAAATACGATCCTTAATAAAACAAGCTTCCAAGGACTTCTTGCGATAACTTCATTAAACCGATTTCTTGTTATTGTATTGCAGCTATTAAGAATTTGCGTTATACTTTCAATAATTGTTTAGTATTTCATTATATATAAGCTATAAAGCTTTGTTATCTTTTTATGAAATATCGCAAGTGTGTATTTTGTTTGTATTGGATGTTTTGTATCTTTAAAATTTTTGAACATTTTCTCCACGGAATTTGGGAACCTTGTACATACTCGTATACATATGTATTTTCAATTTTATATTTAATTGAAATCAATACGTGCCAAAAAATGTTTATTAGTTGAACAAAGATTATTTTGGATTTTAATATCATCAGGTAGCAAAATAAAAATATTTTCCAAAAGTTACAGTTGGTATTCGAAATACTATATAATACATATATACTATATATAAAAATATATAATAATAAAGATTTACTTAAGACCAAATTTCCATTAATATAATGGCGTGTTATGGTATATAACTGATACTTATATTGTTCATTATGGTAACAAGTATAGCACTTTACCGAAGTTAGATGTAAAAATAAAACATGAAATCAGATAATAGTAATTGAACAAATAATGCTACAGAACCAACTGCCTAGAGAATGTAAAATATGTCTTTTAGTAAATCCCGAGGCGCTTCAAAGTTTCTCGTTCCCTGTCTGTCTTGAATGAATTTCTTATGCAATGCACTATCATTTGCACATTGTTTTGTATATTTGCATTGAATAAATGTATTCAATTTTACTTACTTTGAATAAATAAAGGAATACTTTATTCGATATAACGGCAAAAGTAGATTACAAGCATCAAAGAGAATACATTAACAATCTGTCTAGGTCACACTATTTTCGCTCTAATCTAAGTGGCACTAGATAATTGATGAAAATAAGTAAAAATTGCAAGAATATCCCAGTTTCCTTCCGATGTAATATACTCGTAGATATGAATTCGAATAGATTTGTCTATGACCATAATGAAAGCCTATAAAAGGCCTATAAAGTGAGGTCATGTAGAAATATTTGTAAAATAAAAAGATAAAGGTAATTAATTAGGTTAAGGTTAACGTAATTGGCTTGAATCAATTTTACCTTAATTTAACTAACTAATTAACTAAAATTTAACATCAAAGGAAATATAGTGTTCTACATCAGACGTTTTCGTAGTCAGGTTCGTGCCCCGAGGGGTGTGCCTTTAGATCTTAGGGGGTTCGTGAAAATATTTATGTAATTGCGGGTGGTTGGTTAACCGGGCGTGACTCGTAGGAATACTTTTTGCTGATTCAGAATTAGGGATAAAGTCCCTCCGATCCCGCTCGAAGAAGGCGGCGCCGGGATCGGTAGCACAGCTGCGGCGCCGCCGCGGGTCGCCGGCGGGCGCGAGGAAGTCGCGACTAGTGTTGCCCAAATGCAAGAACAAGACGAGACTTAGCCAGTCTTGGTCTTGGTCTTGCGCCAATACACCTGGTCTTGGTCTTGGTCTTGGTCTTGCGCTCCCAGTCTTGGTCTTGGTCTTGCAGCAAGAGTCTTGCAAGTCTTGCAATTACCTATTAGTCTATTACTATTTATTAAAGTTTACTTTAAATCTTAGAAAAACGTATTAGAATTGGAACATTGTGAGCTTGAATTAACATAGCCAAAGTAAAGATCAAGCAGATTAATAAATAACTGAAGATTTGATAAGAAATTCGAAAAATCAACTGACCTATATGTCGTTTTCCATGGAAGTAACTGTTTCTTAATAAACATTTATGATTTATAAGCTTACATTTGCTAAAACATGTAAAAAAACAAATTAATTACAATAACTTGACTGTATTTTAAAGAACAATACTTATCTGTCTAGAAAGAGATTGAACCCTCAACTTATAAGAAATTTAATAAAAGAGTTTTACGATTTATCATTTATTTGAATAAAAAATAAAATACAACACAAATCAACAGCTTTATCATTAGGTTATGAAACTTTATATAATTTTTTTTGACCAAGAATTAATACAAAGTAACCATCTGGCTGACTCATCACTTAACCTATTTCTATGTTTTCTAATTACTAATGATGCTTTAGAAAATAACCTCTCAGCAGGTACTGAAGTTGCAGATATTGAGAGAAAATCACGGGCCATTTTCGATAAAATCGAATACTCTGTCTCATGCGTCCTCCGCCAATCTAAAATGTCTTCCGAGCTGGCAGTTCTTGGTTTTCTCAGGTACTCCTCCAACTCGTCTATCACTAAGCCTTGAAGACAAGATCCAGATGACGTCGAGGGACATTCATAGAGTTTATCAAAGTCTATTACGTCTTCATCATCATCACATACTTTATTTTCTTTTTCTGGTAATTCCAGAGAATTGTTCAGTGAGTGTAGACTTTTATATTCTTCATAAAGTTCATTGAACTTGCGCAGACTTTCTGTTTTAAGTTGCTTCCCCCACATTGTCAGGTCAAAAGTCTGAGCCTTATGCCTTGGGTCTAAAATTTTTATTCGCTATGTTTATGGTATTAGTCGTAATGCGCATAGGTCCAGTTTTTCATATTCTTTGATACAGTTTTTTGCGTCTCATAGAATTCCTAAGCGTACCTACCTATACACCGAACTGTTACACTTAACTACTCAGTGAAATAGCGCTAAGTCCTAGCTGCAAGACGCAAGAGTCTTGCAGGCTATGTCTTGTTCTTGCTCAAGTCTTGCACGGTCAGTCTTGGTCTTGGTCTTGCTAAAAATACGCGGTCTTGTTCTTGGTCTTGGTCTTGCAAAAACGCAAGAACAAGACCAAGACTGCAAGACCAAGACTGAATTTGGGCAACACTAGTCGCGACTGCTACGGCGACCCGGGATGGACCACGCCCCTTCCGTGGCCGGGGGGCGTCGTCGGTGGAGGAGACCGGGGGAGGTGGTAGCCTCCCCCGAGGAGGGCTCTCCTCTAGGCGGGTGAGCGGAGGCTGGGGGTTCCCGGAGGTGGCTTGGTGTTCCCGGGGGCTCCCTACATGCTTAAGGAAGGCCATCCCTGAGGTTTTTAGTGGGTAGGCCTCCCCCTTCTGGGGAGGAGAGCCTCACATAACCGCCGGCTCGCCACAGCCGGGGTATGCAATTTAATGCATTTTCCTCAGGGAAACAAAAAAAAAGGGATAAAGTCCCTCTCAATAGTAAGAACATATCTTTGTTACACCGGAAATATATAAGTAGCTGTGGGCCCAGAACCAATGTCCAGTGATTGAACTCTCGTTTGACATCGTTGTACTACATTACCGACATTGCTATGAAAAATATCAACCACGAACCTGATTTTGTTTTTAACCCCCCACCTCGTCGTAAAGTGTTTAAATACTTTCGTATCTCCTTTTCCACTGTCTTGTACTGTCCTAAACTCCAAACTGTGCTAATCTAGTCTCCACATTGCTCAGTTATACACTAATCCTTTCATTTGCTTTGGTTGTTCGATTTTTCATTCTTATTTCTATGCTTCGTTTATGTCGCTTATTTTGACGCTTGTAAGGGAATAAAAACCTATAGGGCATTTCAATTATCCTAGTATCATAAAATTGACATGTAGCAATGCCATATAGCCCAGTAAAGGTAAATAAATCAAAATATTCTGATTGTACAGTTATTGTGCGGGTATCACGGTTCATGTTCACATAAGTAAAGATGCATACTTAAATTCTTGACTACATTTTTGTTGCAGATGATTTTTGTTTACACAAGTCGAGACAAAGATGAAAGTTTATTTGTTAAATGGTTTGAACGTGACCGAATTTGTTACGTAACAATTGTTTTGCTGAAAACAATGTACATGGAGTTTTCAGGAACGGAAAAAAATGTGATTTGAGATTATTGTGTATATTAAATAATATAAAATAAATTGTATACTTAGTTATTTAATGACTGTTCACACTTTTACGTCTCGAAATGACAGATTAACTGCAATCATTTTTTTCTGACGTTCCCAGGTTCAGGTTATATCTGCTTATATATATACTTACCGCTCTATAGGTATATATTGGATGCCAACCGCTTCTTCAGGAGACTAGGGAAAATGTATTGCAATTTGGTAAATCAAATTGACCCAATCTTATTTGTTATTGGGAACACAAGATAATTCCAGCAATAAAACACTTGGAAATCTAGTAACCCTTGCTCTTATAAACAAGACATAATCATCCTTTGATTCCCGGCGTATGAAAAGGCGAGGTCAAACTGTAAAAAACAAGATTATATATATTTTTTTTATTAACTAATTAACAGACTCGGGGGCAGTACTTTTTTTATTCTTAATCCCTGACTCGACTTCGACCCCGAATCGACTAATCTACTCATATAATTATACATGTTCACTATGAAATAATGATTCAAGTTATTACAGCTTAGGTAAGCTGCCGTGGACTGAGTTTTTAGGTTCAGCTCCTCTAAATACTATTATACGTGGTCGAACGTTAGGCTCTGCTTCGTGGAACGTTAGTGAGTAACGTGATACATTAAGACATAACTCCAATAATATATCCAACAAAGCAGAATAACTTGTCCGAATTGTAACTACAAGCGAATCTAACCTTCAGATTAAATCAGACGGCCACAAAAGATAAAGCTGGCATGATAAGCAATGATTTGACACGAATGACGGAATCCAAGCAATGGCCTTCATTGAAGAAAAAGATTATGCCACCAATCATGTATATGCTATATTTATTCCATTGATATAAACCAATGACCAAGACCTCTTCTCTTTCACTCTTAAACATGATCTTTCGAACAGTACAAACCACAGAATGGTACTATTTGCAGATGATGTTTCAGTGATTATTGTAAGTGATAAAAATGATAAAAAGATCATGAACATGACATTATTAATACTTTGACATCAATTAATAATTGGATCAACAGACAAAACTTTATGATTAATTTAAGTAAGACAATTTTTATTAATTTTAGAAAATTAAATATATTAATACTGACATTGAATTTAATAATTATAAATTAAGAATTTCATTTAATGGGACCGTTGTATTCATTTTTGGTTCTTTATTTACTGAGACGTACAACCTAGTGCCTAGTGCATTATTTAACCGTACTGTTACAATACAGAACAGACACAGTATAGTGTGGGAGTTTTCGATTAACGCCTACTTTGTAAATTTAATTCAAATGAAGTATTATGCGACGTAATACTTATCTATATCATGATATAGATCCAACGGGGATATTGAATGAAAGTGTGCGTGGAGTGTACCAACTGGGTCTAGTCTCTATGCATATTGAGAAATGCAGCTAAAGACAATACTCAGTTAAATGGACAAAATATATTTTCAATTACTGGTCAAAATGTTTGTGCACTATTGCATTTTGATTTTCGTGGTATAAAAATCTAGGCTATGGAAGAGACTCCGGTCACCTGCCTTCTCAAAGCATTTAAATAAGACAGGTGACTCGCCGCTCTCTAAATGGGCCCCGAAAAATATCACTATCACTCTCTGTGATAGCGATCGAGATGCCGTCGGCGTTATGACATTATTATACTTCCACCCTTCGAGCATCTGCTCTTGCGACTCCATTCTGTCCAGCCGGCTAAAGCAGTTTTGCCTTGCCTTAGCCACCCACCTCTGTCTAAAGGTGACGGTGACGCAAATTACCGACAGCTCGCTACAAGCTGCTTTGAGGGCTTAGAATAAATTGGTATATTCTAAGTTTGAGGGAGACTGACGGCACTGGTGGGGCATTTATTACAGTTTTGGGGCATTAAATGCCCTTTCAGCGGGCAATGAGATCGTCACTTCCCTAAAAAGTATTATTATTATTCATATATTTAATTAATAATCTTAAATTTAAGTTTTTTACAATATAGATATATAAAATATATATAAATACTATAAAAAACTTAAACCTAGTATGTCGCTGGTAGCGAGGCAAGGCCCAAACAAACCGGTGGTTAGGGCTGCAGACAGTGAAATCTCCGGACAATACGTGCCGTGTCGAGAATCAATGCTTTTTGTATCCGACCCTTGATCCATCCGTCAAGCGAGAGCCTCTTAAGATGTTGATCGAGTCTCTTTGCTATCAAGCCATTCGCAGACACTACTATCGGAACAATGATTGTCGAATTAACATCCCACATGGCGGTTACCTCGTATGCCAAGTCAAGGTACTTACTGGCTTTGTGCTTGTCGGCTTTTACGAGGTTCTCGTCATGAGGGATGGTAATATCGACGAGCATTGCACGGCGTTGGGAGCGGTCGACCACCACGATATCAGGTTTATTGCACGCAATAGTTCTGTCCGTGATGATAGAGCGATCCCAATAGAGCAACGCACTGTTGAAATATTTATAATCTATGCAAAAATTATTTCAATGTTAATCATAGTTTTCTAAACGCAACCCAAAAGGAACTTCCATCTAGTTTATTATTATTATGTTTTTGTGTACCTTCTCAGGCGTCTACCTTTCTGTGTGCGTTACATAAAAATAAAAGAGTTTTAACAAGTGTTAATCAGTGCAGTTTATTTAATATTTCCATAACCATTATTTCTAATACGCACGGCCATTTTCAAGAACTGGCGCTGGTGCGTACTTTTAGTACGGTGTCTCATGCTCAACAAAGCCGTATTGAAGGGCAAGTTGTTGATGGATGATCCTGGCTACTAGGTTATGTCTATGAAGATACTCACCGTTTGCAAGATGAGAACAACCAGAGATAATATGCCTAAGTGACTCTCCGGGACGGCGGCATGCCCGACATATGTCGACGGTACCGTCCTTTAGGATATATTTTCTATAGTTGTTCGTCATCATTACTTCGTCCGCAGTTGCACAGACAAAACCCTCAGTTTCCCCAAAGAGGTCACTGAAGCGCAGCCAGTTTACCGACGCGGGAAGGTCTACATCAGGGCCCGATAAAACCTTCCGTACAACTCTTTGTCCCTCCATACTTCCCTGCGATTTTCGACGCTTAGCACCGATGGTTTACGCCAGTTCTCTCAACTGCCATAGTGAGAGGGGTAAATCCCTTGTCAACTGCCACAACGTCACAATGCATCCCACATTCGTTGTTGAGGAAATAGTTCCTGAGGCTGTACACTTCACGGTTATGGAGGTTTTTGGCATTTAGAAAGCCTCTACCACCACACTTCCGCGGAATGTACAGTCTCATAACAGACGAACGTGGGTGTAACATGCGATGTTTTGTGAGTAGTTGACGGACTCTCCTATCCAAGGTGTACAGCTCAGTCTGAGCCCATCCAAGTGCGGATCCAGTCCTCATAAAAGGTTGTGGTCACAGCTACTAGAAAATCGACTAAGTACGAGTCAGAGCATGAACATGCTCATTAACAATCATGTAAGTCGTTTATGAACATTTGAATTAGATTATTTTCTTTTTTCTGAGCATAAGGCCTTTGGCCTTAGGAATGGAAATAAAGTTAGGTGGAAGTCGGACCCGATTTCTTCAAATAAAATTGTCAGTTTCGATCCAAACCTATTTCAATCAATAACTTGTATTTTTTTCTAGTAGATAGTAAGCCAATATAGGGACACCAGACTGGGTAAAAAGGTATCTTGACGTTGTATCAGGAGTAATGTAAGTGAGATCAGCAAGTGAGATCCACCAAGCGAGATTTTTATTATTTTTTACATTTTGTAAGAATATCCAATTAAATTAAATGCTATTTTACATAAAACAACTTTATTTAGGTACTTAACGTAAATTACAAATTCAAGCTTACGTTTCTTTTTTGCGAAAACGTTGATAATGTCATCGATATCCAGGTTCATATCTTTGTGTATATTTAGGAGAGATAGCCCAGTTAATCTTTCCTGTGGCAGAAAAAGATCTCTTTGCGGTAGCAAAAGTGACATAAGTCATAACATGTCAGAATATCGTCTATGGCTCTTTGCTGCGTTCCGAATCACGTACGTTTCATGTTTAATTGTGTTTTTTAAATTTTATTAAGGCATATCGTTTATTATCAGGCTAACTATCTGACTAGGCTGACTATCGATCTCAATAAACCGTAAAAGTGTGACGTCACAAGTCTATTAAGGTTGTGGGCATGCCCATCGTGCCCACAACGGTGGATCCGCCCTTGAGCCCATCTCAGTATGCTAAAGGAGTATATCAATAAAGGCATCACCCAACCATTGAAGGCACGCACCTTATTGCCACCAGACAAAAGACTATGAAGTACTTTTGTTAAGCGGCAAAAGAAACGTGTCTTCACCGATTCCTTGACATCCTTCACTGATATACCCAAAGACTCTGACATACCGAGATACTTGTACGTTTCGGCCTCAGACAAAGATCTGAGTGTCATTGTCTCTGAAAGTTGTAGATTCGTTGAATTTACAACTTTTCCCTGCTGTACATGCAAGACCGCACATTTGTCTACACCAAACTCCATCCTTATAGAGTTACTGAAAATCTACGTAATTTTCAATAACTCCACAACGTCTTGGTGTTTCGGTGCAAACAACTTGAGATCATCCATGTACAGTAGATGACTAATGACCTCGCCCTGTCTACGTAGCCGATAGCCTAGACCTGAATCCTTCAGCAGAGTGCTGAGAGGATTCAGTGCTAAGCAAAACCACAAGGGAGTCAAACTGTCACCTTGAAAAATGCCTCTCTCTATTTTGATCAAGTCTTGCGAATCAGAGGAACCGTCACCACTACATGGTTGACGAAGGAATGTGCTCCACTGTCGCAAGCAGTTACTTAGAAAGGATTTCAGAGTTGTATTGATACAATTCTAAAATCCTCTCCAGCCATGTAGGATGTGGCACTGAATCATAGGCCTTCTTATAATCAATCCATGCAGCTGATAGAGATCCTCTGTCCCGCCGAACTTGTTGGCTAATGGCCATGTCTATAAGGAGGAACTCTTTTGTACCACGGGACCCAGCCTTACATCCATTCTGAGTTGCGGCCAAAATATTATTTGATACAATATGTGTATAGATTTTCTTGGTCAGAATGGAAGTAAGGAGCTTGTAGATGGTGGGCAAGCACGTAATGGGTCTATAGTTCTTGGGATCCATGGTACTTCCAGATTTGTAGAGCAAGAAGGTAATACTGGTGGTCATAAAATGGCAGTGTCCGTTTGAAGTCTAGTCTGCCTCAACCTATGGCTCCAGTTAAATACAATGATGTGATAATCCCATACACCGATAAAGCTCGGAGCCTCGGTCTCACCATGGAGTCGGATCTCTCATGATCGGCACACATCAGTGTTACCAACTCTCAAAAATATTTATCCCTAAAGTTTGTGTCAAAACCCCTAAAATCGCCTTAATTATTGAGTTGTCCCCCTAAAAAATATTTACAGTAGACGCTCTATACAGTTACGCTTTCGGGGGTAGCGAACTTTTAAAAACGGACATTCAGAGGCGTAATTAAGAGATTTGTAGCCAGTTAGAGTGGGGAACTAATTTCAATTTGAGGGAAAGGTAACTTTTAAAAACGTAACTTTATAGTCTACTATAATTAGTGTAATTATAAATTCATAATGATTTAGAAATAATATGTTGTAATATGTTTCAAAAGTTTTTTTAATCTAAATTATTTAATACATTAAATATTTCTTCTTCATCAGAAGATTCACTATTTTACTGTACGTTTTTTTATTTTTATTTTCCTTCGGCATCATTAACAAATTTCTTGTCGACACACAATACAAACCAAAATCGAAATAACAATTGTCGTAAGAATATTCTGAACTATTTTTTGGCGGTATCCTATCTGACTGACATAAATAAGCTAATGTCAAACATACAGCTGCCCTCACGCCGCCATATGCACAGGCTATAAAATATAAAATAACCGCCAGTGGCGCCAGTATTGCCGCCAGTCACCACCACAGAGTACCTTTAATAGTTACCACAGAGTGGTTGTAGAATTACGAACTAGATGTTATAAGTCGGTAGGTCAAGAAATAAATATTAATGTTTTTGTTGGCTACATTGATTCACACGAGAGCCATTTGTAAATTTATCTTAAAAAAAAAATTAAAAATATAAAGAGTAAAAAAATCCCTAAAAATACCCCTAAAAATTTCAACTCCCTAAAAAAATCCCATCTCACTTATTTAGCCCCTAAATCTAGGGGGAAAACCCCTATGTTGGGAACCCTGGCACACATTGCTGACATCAGTAAGCGTGTGCACTTTTCATACCACTCATTGAGACGGATGCAGTATTTTTTGCCCTACGACACAAAGGTCATGCTAGCGTACACGCTGCTGATACCACAGATAGATTATGCTGACGTATGTTTTTTGGATGTCACTGAAGATCTGTTAAATAAATTGGAGCGCCTTCAAAATCTAGCAATTAGGTTTATCTTTGGTTTGAGAAAGTATGACCATGTCTCTGAATTTCGTGCGCGTCTAAGGTGGCTCTCAATTAGACAACGGCATGAATGGCACATTTTGACCTTTCTATATAAAATCCTCAATAACCCTAAATTCCCCCAGTTTCTCCGTACCCGCTTCCAATACCTTCCGCCATTACCTCATCCAAGGCGTGCATGTGTAACCAAGACACTCGTGCAGCCAGTCTGCAATACCCGAATGCTATCAAAGTCTTTTGTAGTGACGGCTGTGCGTCTATGGAACAGACTACCGGTAAATATCCGCGAGAGCTCATCCGATACAGTATTTAAAGTGAGGCTAAAGGAGCATTTATTGAAAGTTTCTAGTTAACTATATTTTTATATAAGTAGTATATAATAATATCTTATGTACTTAGTTTAGATTAGTTTTTATTTGATATTTATATATTTAAGCATAATTATATATTATTAGTATTTATTTTATATAGTTTATGTACCCATGTATCTTGTTTTTTTTTCTCAATCTCTCCCACGTAACAGTATAAGTCACTTGACACCCAGTAAGGTTGGCTGGAAGAGATCCCTTTTAGGGATAAGCCCACCCATGTACACATCCAATCACTGCATAATTTTTTTTACTGTAATGTCTTTTGTGCAATAAAGAATATACACTTCTCATCAAAAAAATCGAAACACTTCCGTTTTCATTGTTTCTGTCCGAATTTAACACAAAAAAGAATTCATACGATGAAAAAAAAAAACATAAATGTATAGCTGGCAGTTTGGCCATTACAGTAATAAGCGAAAATTCTAAATTCAAAATTAGAATTTCATTTGTTTATCTTATAAACGAAATGAATCACTGTTTTGAGACAAATGTGTGTTTAGGGTTGGAGTACATTTAGCGTTTAAAAACTAAAAATTGGCGCCTATCCTTAAACTTTTTGTTTTTTATTTCAATACTGTGACTTTGGGACGTCTGAAAAAAGGTTATTTTTCTAAAACGTATGGATACTTCGCCCACAGAAGCCGCCCAAGTTGTGGCATTGCTGGATTCTGGCCTTAGTCAGCGTGTTGTGGCTGCAAGACTGCATTTAAGCCTGTCATCTGTTCATAGAGTCTATAAACGTTATCGGGAGACTGGTTTGTTCACGCGCCGTTCAGGATCTGGCAGGAATCGGGTCACTTCTAAGCGAGATGATCGATTTATTGTAACAACTTCTTTAAGAAATCGACGCCTTAACGCTTTTCAACTGCAGCAGCGGCTTCGTGTTGTACGAAGGGTGGCTGTAAGTGACTCTACAATTAGAAGAAGGTTGAAGGATCGTGGACTGGTACCGCATAAGCCAGCAAATGGGCCGAAATTAACTGCAGACCATCGAAGAGCGCGCCTTAACTTTGCACGTGAGCACCTAAATTGGTCATACCTACAGTGGAGCAAAGTTCTCTTTTCTGATGAGTGTAAAATTATGCTGTATGGTAACGACGGAAGGAACAAGGTCTACAGAAGAGACGGAGAACGCTATGCAGAATGCTGCATTGAAGAAAAGGTCAGCTATGGTGGCGGTTCGTGGACGGTTTGGGGAGGAATCAGCGCCGACGGTAAGACAGAGCTTGCTTTTGTGTCTGGGCCACGTCTGCCTGCACTAAACTGTCATCGGTACGTCGAAGAGTGTCTCGAGCCTCATGTGATGCCCTATGCACATTTTATTGGCAACGGCTTCATATTCATGCACGACAATGCTAGGGCTCACACCGCGGGCGTCGTACGAGATTATCTTAACGAAGTCGATATCTCTATTATGGAATGGCCAGCAAGAAGCCCGGACATGAATCCCATTGAACATCTGTGGGATGAATTAAAGAGACGAATTCGAGCAAGAGATCCTGCCCCAGAAACACTTAGCCAGCTGCAAGATGCAATCCAAGAGGAATGGGACAATATACCACAGCATGTGATCGTGACTCTCATCCGATCGATGAAGAACCGTATGGAAGCAGTAATTAGAGCTCGGGGAGGGAATACAAGTTATTAAATAAACGTTTTTTAGCTTTTTTTTTCATTTACGTGTGTTGTTTTATCCATTTCCTTTATACTCCATACGGAATAAAAATGACTCATTTAACAAAATACGAAACCTATGAAAAATTCATTTAAATTTAGAACATTAACATTAAGATTTGATAAGCTCATATTACTCACTATTAAACGACATTTAACATTTATTCCTAAATGTACACATTTTTCTGATAATCCTGACAAAACGTAAACTTGCAAGGTGTTTCGATTTTTTTGATGAGAAGTGTATATATAAAAGTGGGAAGGGAACACTGTTCCAAGGCTGTTTGAAATTGTGTAGCCAAAAGAGCATGAGAACATCTAAACCACTTAATCCAGAAGTTCTGCAATCCGTCAGGCCCAGGACATTTCCAGTTCTGTGCCGAACGGATGGCACAACTATTGTCAATAGGGTCTATAGTAATAGGCTCCATTGGTTCGATGGACTCGCATTCTCGTTTGACTACATGCATCCAATCACCTTCCACATGGTTGATAGGCAGCGACCAGATGCCACGCCAGAAGCTACTCATGGTATTAGCATCAGGCCGTCGCTCATCGACCACGTGGTGGTCAGTTCCCTGCCATTTTTTGTACACCTTCTTTCGATCGCTTTGGAAAAGACGATTCTGAAAGTACCTGTCCACACGTACTCTGTAGCGACGAATTCGATTTGCCCATTTGCTTCAGATAGTCAATACGTTCTGTGACATTCGCCATATAGTCTGTAGGTCGGATACCAGTTCCGGTGAAGGCCTGTGCCACATAACGCATGACCCGGGGTCTGGTATTACCTCGGCTGAAGCAGATAAGTTTGCCAATGATTATTATTATTATTGTTCGTATTTTAAAATTTTATATCCTTAAGGTATTTAATATTTCTGCGGGCATTGTGCCAAGCAAGAAATAGGAGGAGTATATTAGGGTTATTGTGAGAAATTTTTCTCTATAAAGATAGGAATTTTCTCAAAATTCCATAGGTGTTCATCATCGTGACTTTCATATTATTATTATTATAGTTAGTGGGGATCGATGCAACCCAAGAGCGGCGCTATCTTGAACACTTTAGTTTACGAGTTCGTAGGAGGTTAGAAGAGGGCGAGTGCATAGATCAATAAAGAAAAGATTTTAATTTTTTATATTAATTTGTATTATTTAAAAAGTCGTAGTAAATGGCAATTATTGTATCGCTGGAAATGGTTAAATCGTTAATTCGTGTACATGTCCAGACATACACGAAATACTGCACTTGATTAAATTCATCTTGATTACTTTTTAGACAATAGAATTTTACACTTTTCTTTAGAACTTTACATTCTTTTGCATAAATAAACCATTAATTTAAGATTATATTTCTATGATAAATATTAATGCTTTACGTAAGCCAATATATATATTTTTTAATCCCGGTATTAATTAATACCTGTATTGGAGTACTCTATCCAGAATATTTTAAATGAAAACTTAATAATTTTTGATGTTATTGAATCATCCTTACTAATATTATAAATCTAAAAGCGAGTTTGTTTGTTTGTTCCGCTTTCACGCCGTAACTACTGAACCGATTGCTTTGAAATTTTGCAGACGTAAAGATAAAAGTCCGGATTAAATATATGCTTTTTATCCCGGAAAAATCGACAGATCCCACGAGATGCGCAATAAAGACTTCGCTCAAAAACTATTTACAACTTTTAAAACTTCTTAACTATCACAGATTTTCATGCGGTTTTCATCAATAGATAGAGTGATTCTTGAGCAATGTCCCCCGGGAAGTGCGATAAAACCTTCGCTCCATAAACCAACTTCCGCGCATATGTAGTCGTGGGCAAAAGCTATGACCCTTAACCCTATTTTACGGTTATAATGAAATTTTATCCACCGTAACATTTAATAATTTGACATTAGAAGGATATAAATAAAACAACCGAGTTAATTAATTAGCACGAGCGCCCAGAGCTCTCGTTCTGAAGCAACTGCCAGTACTCTGTGCAACTGACTTTATTATCCCAGTAAGTTCAAGTGTTTGTGTGCTACGGCGTAGCTACACCTCTATAGACCCAATCCCGAAATCCACGCGGGCGAAGCCGCAGGCAGAAAGCTAGTATTTAAATAAAAAAGCTGTTAGTGAACAGCCAATAAATTGTTCTTTTAATTTCAACGTTGACTTTCATTAATCTACATATCCTTAATTGTAGTTTCAATATTATCTATTATTGTGCTTAAAAAATGTCTAAAATGCTGAAAGAAACTATAAACATAATTTATAAATCAGTCCCATGACATAATTCATAAAAAATATTCGTTATTAAGCTACCGAATTACAAACAAAATAATTTTAAATTGTATCACATGCAATTAATTATCTAATTCCAATGACATCATAATGATTGTGTAAATTCGATGATATCATGTGATATAATCAACGAGTGAATTCTCCATATATTTTCGACAAAACGGTATTTAGATGGCTTTCATATACGTTTCAATTGTAATCATTAATGACATAGAAACGTCATGAAAAAGGAGAGTCAGAAGCTCTATGACATAACTTATTTTAAAAATAGAAAATCGCGTATGGTGCGTAAGGAGTTGAAAGCTTGTAAAGTTTTTAATTTGAACTTTTTAGTTATAGTTTATAATAACTGTGTGACTACAGTTATGAACGAAATAAAAGATATTTTTAGCGGATTTTCAACGAATTTGGCATATGTCACATAGACTGGTTCTTAAAATATGTGACGTTTGATGACGACTCTTATTAATGAAACAATAAACAGTAAAACATAATATTTTGTTAACTGGTAATAACATATAGAAAATTAATCAAACCCCTGCTTTATAAATGAATTCTGATAGTTTAAAAATACTTCACAATCACTCAAAACAGCTGAATGGAACTGGATGAAATTATGCGCAGTGATAGACAAAGATAAATATTTAATTAACCTAATGTGGTAATAATTATGTTTGGCGTATGAATCTCAGAAGTATTGACTCAGAGTAAGCCATTTTGCCATTTTGGGTTCTCGGTATTGATATATAAATGGTAACTGCGAGTATGGCAGGTGCGTTTCATTAGACATATACATTATGTATGTATTAAAACACGAAACAGATGTTGTCCCAACTAATATTATAAATGCGAAAGTGTGTTTGTTTGTTTGTTTGTTTGTTTGTTTGTTTGTTACCTCTTCACGCTTAAACTACTGGACCGATTTCAAAAATTCTTTCACCTTTGGAAAGCTACATTCTCCCCGAGTAACATAGGCTACTTTTTATCCCGGAAAAATCGACAGATCCCACGGGAATGCGCAATAAAGGCTTCGCTCAAAAACTACTGCACAGATTTTTATGCGGTTTTCATCAATAGATAGAGTGATTCTTGAGGAGTTTTGCGGCATTTTTTATCTCGGAAAAACGGATAGTCCCACGGGAAGCGCGATAAAATCTTCGCACCATAAACCGACTTCCGCGTATATGTAGCCGTGGGCAAAAGCTATGACCCTTAACCCTCTATACACCCAATCCCGAAATCCACGCGGGCGAAGCCGCGGGCAGAAAGCTAGTTATATCATAATAATTTGGAAATTTGATAAGTAACTTCATCTAGATATAATAAGTCGAACGAAGGGGTATAAGCGACAATCTAGTGGCACCGTAGGATCCTCGCCAAGTCGAGCAAAAAAGCAGTACAGCCTTCACTCGACTTTGTTGTGAAACTAGAAGCCTAAATTTTCTGTAACCATTATATGCATTGTATCAAGTATTAAAGAATAAGAACTTGTCAAAGTTTCTTAATTTTGTCATTCACTCACTCACTGACTGACTGACCGATTATTATCAAAGCATTCAGCACATACAAGCTAGCAGATATACAAGATGCAAATTAAAATATAATTAGTTGAAATCAAGGATTAAGAATAAACTTCTGATGAAAAAAATATTCTATAGATAGTTTTATCTAATATAAACTAAGGACAATCGTTTCGTAACAAATCATATTAATCAGACAGACACAGAAAGAAGTAGTCAGGCCGAACTGCTAGCAAAAGTAGGTAATCCTTGTCGCCCCATAAGCTGCAATTGATTTTCAACGTGTGGGGGGTCTAGCAATTTCTTGGCTGACGTAACAAGCTATGCCTTAAGTAAAAATAGATTTACTTAGAGATCTTTATCATGAAATTATTAATATAAGGAAATTGCAAATATAATATTATTAATTGAACAATAAATAAGTAGGTATTTTATTATTAATTTTGTATTTAGTAAAAAATACTGAGTTAGTGGGAAATTGCTTTTTGTTTGAATGGTGCGATTGTAAGGCATTAAGGATTGTACGACAGTATTTAATAAATACGTAATCTATCCCTCAATGATTTATTAGGTATAAATCATTGAGGGTGAACCTTCATGTTTTTGTTGAGTAATTACCGTCTAATTACGCTACAAAAAACATTGCACGGTTGATAAGAATCAGTAGTTTATATTGATAACAATACCAATTATTTTTATTTTCGATTGTAATAAAAACCGAATTTTACGCGGAACGCACGATGCCTATCGAATAAGTAAAAGATAAAGCTTCCGGACCGTTGTGAATAAGAAATTATACTACAATATTGTTCTTCAGCGCCCGTCAGAGTCAGAGGTCATAGCTCCCAACACGTGGCTAAACGCTATCCGGCTATAAGAGAAAAGAAGACATTTAGGGGGACCATAAAAATTGAACAAGAACTATATTCGGCGTAATCTCATCACATAACTGAAATCTTCTGCTGACATTATATTAAAGTGTTATAAAAAAATCTACCATAGTTATAATTAAATATAATAACGACTGTATTGCAATATACACCGCTTATGATTGACTAGGTCTGTACAGTATGGTTCCGACTTGCGCCAAATTTGTGAATAGAATTGTGGACCGCCGTCCTACAGTATTGCTCTAGATTTACGGGCAGGCGCTCGCGCGATTTGTTCGCGCCGCCGCCGCTGCACCGCCTAACAAAATTACATCGAATATTTCTTAAAGTTTATGCAATGTTCTATATTACTTTAATATCTATTTAAAGAAATAAATTCAAGTGTTTATTGTAGTTTAATTGGATAATATTCTTAAAAAAACTCTATTCGGACGTCATAAAATAATTTCGCAAATTACCTTTGAATGTGTATGATAAATATTTATTTATCCATATACCTAATAATGTATTGGAAGCATTTGTGATGTGATAAAGTAAATTCATCTACCGACTATTAACTACATGTTGGATTAAGTACAATGTGAGTAACCTATGCTAAACTTAGGAACTAGTTTTGACGATAAATGACGATATGTTTATCTCAAATGCAATTAATTAATTTTTTTTAAACATAATTAAAATCAATTTATTTAATAAATAAGTTTTTTAGGTAAAAATATGTTAAAAACAAACAAATGACAAGATGTAAACGCCGGCGCATCAAGCTTTCACAAAATGTCTCTAAAAGCTTTACATTAGATTAAATAACTCATTTAAATAATTATTACTAACTTGTAGATCATACAGGTTGGGGAGAGGAAAAATATACATTCGATTATAGAGCAATAAAAATTACCTTTGATAGTGAAATTTCTTCCAGCAGGCGCGAGATAGAAGAATTTATATCTATCATAGATCTATTATATAGTTCTTATTGTATTTATATGTACTAATTTCAGCCTTATATAAAATACTGAAGGTTTTTATTTTTTAGATTTTCCCAATAAATTATTTCTACTAGAATTCTAAATAATCCCTTTTTTTAATGACATATTTATTCAAATTTAAAATTTACCTTGAAACGTAGTTTATATCATGTTTTGAATTAAACTAATTCGTAAGTAATAAATTGTGTGTTACTACAATCTTGATATGTTGAAATAAGTAAGCACTTCAAAGAAAGCAAGTTAGTCGTTAGCGTATTTCGGTTAAACGCCACCAGATGACGCTAATAACATATTTAAATTTGAAAATATTGATTTATTTAACATTTACGCACGCAAAAACAAATACATGTAAACATCATTAAAAATAACATTGATGTAAATAGGTACTGCTTATTTCATAAATGAAATTTCTTCCAGCAGACCATGTACAAATTAAAAAATAAGTCAATAACAGAAGAGAATTATTTAAAAGAAAATATTTCGTAAAGGTTGAGACAATTTAAAAAATATTGATTAAAACATAACGAATTAAAAACAAAACAGTTCTCTCCGGCGGGGAATCGAACCCCGGTCTCCCGCGTGACAGGCGGGGATACTGACCACTATACTACCGAAGACTTATTGATGTTTATAAAATTATTATAATGTAACAAGCAGACGAGAAAATAAGGTAGAATAAAAAAACAAAAATAGCGTCCGTGGCGCTGTGGTTTCTAATCTTATAATTGAAAAGTCAGGGTCGACCAGAGTGTGTGAAGTGAAAAATTTTCTTGTGAATTGTTCCGAGTTAACTTCAATGAATTACCTTCGGTGTAGAAATGATATTGGATTTTCTTTCACTGAATTATAAATCAGTGCCGTTTTAAACTCACTGCTAGTCACAATAAGTGTGCCAAGGTTATACAAATACCTCTTTGTAGGTCATCACAATGTACATCATTAGTATTTTAAAGATCAGCAGGTGACCGAGATTTGTTTATAGATTTATATTGTTCGTCGTTGATGAGCTATGTAGCCTCCTTGATTTTTTTGAAGCCGAGAACTGGTGGGTACTCAAACGATGCGGCCGAACCAGCCGATTTCCAGCTGTCGGATATAACATAATGGAGTTCCCATGATCAAGTCGAGTTGCTAGGACAGGTTGGACAGTGCTCGACGCACGTTTAGGTTCGTATGCCTATGTGCGCAGTGCATATAACGGGTACATTAATCGAAATTTATGCCTTGCTTGTCACTAATTGACGACGAGGCATGGTAAATGTCTCAGAGCGTTTTTAACGGTCATTTTGTTTTATACGCAACGAATTAAAATCAATATATTAAAAGCGTTTATATAGCTGGATATACACAGTCAGATATATTTAATATTTATTTATTTATAAAAAATAGAGCAGCTAATTTTATGGAGCCTAAACATTGGAACGGAAAGTATTTATTTCTTTTATTTTTTCTTTTATTAACATTATGTAAATCACTGTTTTAATTAAATTAGTTATAATTTATATATACAAAAAAGTAAATTGACCAGCTACAATTAAAATATTAATTTCTTTAATTTTTTAATTGTAGCTGGTCAATTTACTTAGTAAGAGGAAAATATTCTCAATATTAGCCTATAGCAACAATCCGTATGACATATAACACTATGAAAATAACAAAAGTAAATCAATCTTACTTAGTTAAACGCTTTATTTATTTTTCTGCGCATAACACTGAATTATGTATGTTTGCCAAGATTTCAATTTGTGTGTCCCATTGTAGTCGTAAATCTAACGAAACGTTTAAGAATTTTGTTTTATTTACCACGGCACACTATAATGATAAAAAAAGATAAGGAGTGCTTGAATAACGCTGATAGTTGTGCCGTGCGAAGATGATAAGTCTGTGAGTATTTAGAGAAAGCGTCAACTATTCTTAATTATTTTTCGCTTTCAATTATAAATCAATATGTAATGTTTTTGTAGGAGGCGGAAATATAGAAAGTCTTTGTTTTATAGGGTTGCAATCGTACTTGGCCATACCATTTTTTTTTCCTCAGGAGAGGAGGCTGAGAATCCATCATTGATACCAACGCAACAGGCAAGCAGGGGTGCGTTGATTATGTCGGACTCCTGGTGAATCGAGGCGGCTCGACCCAACAGACCTACCGACTAAACTCAGCCTAAGCCTTTGGTCCTAATGACCCTACTGGCTTGAAGTGATAGAGAGCGGCACCTCAGGAGAGGTACGCATAGCGCTGCCCCATGGGGAGGGCATAAGCACTAAAAGAGGCGCGGTTCACCAAAGTGGGACCGGCCTGTATTGACAGGGAACCTACACGTGGCTAAGCAGAAGGCTGCCGATTAGGGGGAGACAAGGGGAGCGACGGCTCAGACGCCGCCGCTTGCAGGTCTAGAAGGTCCTGCGTGAGTTGATTCGGGGGGTCGCTAAGGACATGTCGCGGTCTACGTATCCTCTGCCGATATTGACTGTTGCCTAGAGATAGGCTCGCTGAAGGCGGTATTGACGGGTAGTTAACTGACTCACGAATTAGCGGGTTGATGTGCTCGTCCGCGGCCCTGAAGAACCGCTTAGAGCACTCCCTATATGTTGTTGGATGGTAGGGAGTTTGAAGTCCCTGTGGAGATCACTGTTGCGGACATAGTGCGGGGCATTGACCGTTCGGTGCAATAATTTGCTCTGAATGACCTGGATTGGTTGGAGGACTTGCGGCTCCGCATGTTCGAATACCGAGCTCGCGTAAGAGAAGACTGGTCGAATACAGACGTTGTATAGGGTACGCTTGTTCCTTAGGGACATGGGGCTGTGTGTCTACCTAGCATGCTATTTAGGCGGGAGATGTATGAGCTGGCATTACGCGTCACCCTATTGACATGCGCTTGGAAATTGAGCTGCCTGTCCAGGGTGACGCCTAAGTACTTTGCAGTACGGTGCCAAGGGATGGGCTTCTCCTGGAAGTAGAGAGAGGGAAACCCGGTAGGGACTGGATCGAGCCTGTGGCTGGGTTCGAATAGAGCTTTTCTCCGGGTTCACTTCGATCCTCCACTGGCCGAACCAGTCGGACAGGTCGTCGATTGCATGGTGCAATGACGGCACTATGTGGGAGTTGAAGCGGCCCTTAAAGTAAAGGGCCGTATCGTCTGCGAATAGGGCGAGTTGGGGATCTACGGGGTACGGGATGTCGTTCGTGTAGGACGCGAATAATAGAGGGGATAGCGCGGAGCCCTGAGGGACTCTGGCTGTTAAGGGGCGTGGGAGGACAGGCACTTCTCGTGCCGGAAGCGGAAAGACCTATCTCTAAGATAGGCCTCCACCACGCGCATCAGACGATCGGGCATACCAGTTTGGTTGAGTTTATAGACCAAGCCTGCGTGCTAAACCTTATCAAAGGCTTTGGCGACGTCGAAAAAGACGGCTACGGGGGTGGAACCCACTAAGTGCGTACTTGACAATGCGATGCACTTGTTGTGAGCAGGAGTGTTTGGGCATACCACAAACACTCCATTCACTTATGTATTGCGCGATAAGCTCACACATTTTAATCCAGTAATATTTGTTTGATATTTTATAATCATTAATGCCACGATGGTTGGTTTTACCCTCGTTATATTTATGATTAATATCTTATTGATGTAATCATTCTTTTAAGTTTTCAATGTATGTTATAGTCAATGTAAAATTTTACCGGTACTTTTAAAAAACGTTTTGTATAACGTTTTGTATAATAAGAATTATTTGGTATTAATTATTTATAACTGCATTAATGAAGTCTACTTCTAGATCGGATTCGGATAAATGAATGGAGGTTCGCAATTGAGTTTCGAATGGTTATGTGATAACGGGGCGTTGTTTGATATAACATTGTGAAAACTATTTAATTTATTCAAGGATTCGTCAGAGATAGGGATTTGGACCAGTATAGTGTTTTCGGCACCAGTATGAGTTGTTCTAGAGTCTAATAACTGTGGTTTATGGCTTTTTTTTTACACATTCGGTTGGTATTAATAAGAATTTCTAAAGATTTCTATAGTAATCTAGTACTAAATATAGCCTATGTTACTCAGTGATGTAGCTTTCTATTGAAAAGAATTATTAAAACGAATTATTAAAATCGGTCCAGTACTTTTTGAGTTTATTCGTTATATACAAAAATAGAAGTCTTTCCTCTTTATAATATTATAGTGAAGATGTTGAATATGTGATGTATATTGATTTAGTATATGTACATACTTATTATAGCATTTTTCGGAAGAGTCCCGTTTGAAGGTGATAGTTGGGTTTATTAATTTCGTTATTTAGTGATTTGGTTACTGAGCCTTCTTTGGTGGCCGCAAGATTCTATTGTAAAATGTTTGTTTTGCTGCCACGACTATAAAACTATCTGCTTCACGAATGGCATTGGTCAGGGATACTTGAAGGTTCAAACAGAATTATAGCCGTGCAGGCGAGTCATAGAGTAGGTTCTAATATTATATGTATATACGTAAAGTGAGTTTGTATATTCGAGGTAGTCTCCAGTACTACTGATCCATTTGTTAGGACATTTGATATGGCTATTGTTCAATATCCGGGGGAAGCACATATGGTAATCTTTATCGCTGGCAAATATATCTTTACTATGAGAAAATCAGTGCGAAGATCTACGTGGAAAATCATTTATTTATTAATCGCTTTTGAGCCTTTATAGTATGTAAGTATGTACATGTTATGATGTCTGTTTCTAACAGAGCGATGCCGCAGACCCTTAGGGTGGAAGGGTGTTCCTCCGGCTGCGCCACGCCATCCGAGCGGCCTGAACCAGACACCAATTTGGTGTCCATCAAGATTGGCTGTCTGCACATCAACCTAGGAACTGCGTATGTATCGTTATCGTCTAGCCTAGTAGTTGCCTAGTCTAGTAGTAGTCTACTTTACTAGTCCGTCTAGGCCAGAGGGAGTTCCTGTGGTGTGTAGATGAGTGTGTGAATCCATGCGAGCGACGCGAATAGGTACGTTTTGAATAGTGTATAGATATTGCAATTGTATAATTATATATAAACCTTTTAGTATGTCGTCATATAATATCATAATATCAGATTCGTACATAAAATGGTGAAATGAATAATAATGTACAACTGTCGTTTTGAAGCCCTAACCTAATATTTAAAACATATCCTGCCTGATTACATTTATAGTCGATTCCTGTGAAAGAGCTGGCGCTGGGTGTGTCAATCGCAGCATACATGCTGGGTTAGAATTGATTAAAAACTTTTTTTTTCATAAAATTCCGTAACTATATAACTATAGTATATACATTACATTATGAATAAAGCATTTGATTTAAAACGTTATTTATGAAAAAAAAATATAAAATTTTTGTACAATTTCAAGTCTCGGAATTTACTTCAAACTGACTGATTTACTGAAAAATATTATGCCAATAATCTTTTTCTATTGTCACAAAATACCTTAAGTTTGGGTGGAGAAGTAAAATTCATATGAAACTACGGTAATGTTAATGTAATTCGTCTGCGATGTGCGAGAATTATTACAATTGAGTGAATTTATTAAATCTTATCGAAAATACATTTTGGACAACATGATTCTATTGTAAATAGCGTTTTGAATTTATTACAAGAATAAAATTTTTATTACAAGTAAACCAAGTATTACATAAAAACATGTAATGGATTTTGTTGCTTAAGAAAATAAGCATACATTAATTAAATTATTATTATTTACAGTCGCGGTCGCCGTATGCTTCTTGTCCATTTGCTGGTTCTCTGCTTCGTGCCCCACGTCGCGCTGATAGTTCAGAATTGCACCATTATGGCTCAGTTATCCAATACCCTAGAAGCATCGTTATTTTTGGACAATGAGGTTATATATGATTAATCAATATTGTTTTATTAGTTTTAAAGTATCGGAATTTGTAAATAATTGTGTCTGTATCGCCCAAGCGTATTTTGATATTATTATTCGTCGAAACTCTTTTTAGTTTCCAAGCTGCCGAAATATAGAATCATATCCGACGGTGGTTTAAATAAAACCGTTGGTTTTGGAGACGAAATTTTAAATTATGAAATTCTCATTGCCATCTCAATTTGAATTTACCTCCACAACAAAACCAGACAAAATACTAAGTCTAACAGTCAGCGCCAAAGAGTAAAGTAATATGGTCAGCGCCGTCATTAAAACATTATCAGAAACAGCACTTTCTTACACAACTTTAGATCGATTATTTTCGTACAACCAAGTAATAGGTATTTCAAAATTTTTATTGACATTTAATTCAAATACAGTAATTTTAATTAATATTCATCAATAAAATTAAATAAAATTTATTTAGAAATAATTTCAAATTCATAACTATTTTTAATCTTTTTTTTTTCGCTTTCTATATTATATTCTAATATAATTTAATACATTCGGTATCATAAATCCAAAATGGTATCTTTTTCTGAGGTGGATTTTCATCCATCTTCAAATTATTTCGGCACGTAGCTGCACATACCCAATTCTATTTAGTGTTAAAAATACTACTTTAATTACTGGATTCTAAATTAAATATAATTAAAACAACTTCTGTGATAGATTTATTCAGATATTTTCTATATCGTTCATTCATATTCCATAAAATTTAATTTATCGTTAATTATGAAGCTTATAATAACGATGTTGAATGATAGGTTTGTGTTTGTAGGTTAGTAGTATCCTGATTCTCGGGAACGCCGTTTCAGCTGTCCAAAGGGAGCGAATACGGATCTCCAAGTACCTGTTTATCAAGCCAGTGGATACTCCAAAAGATATCTGGAATAGGTAAGTTATATAATTTAATATTTTTGATTTTGCATTGTCTCATATAAATTATTTTGTTCATATATATATATATATATATAATATATATATATAATATATATATATATATATATATATATATATATATATATATATATATATATATTATATATATATATATATATATATATATATATGTGTGCAGTCAAAACTCTTAACCAGTCAAAAGTACGTTTGACTGAACAGGTTGGTCAATAATACTTTTGACTAAAATAACAGTTAAAAGTCCTTTTGCCCAATAGAGCTGGTCAAAAGTACTTTTGACTAAGTGATTCCGTCAAAAGTGGTTTTGACTGGTTTTATCAGTCAAAACTCTTAAAAAGTTAAGGTGGTCGATAAAAATAACGACAAAAGCATATATAAACTTTTATATTACTCGTTATTAGTGGAGAACGTGCTGATATTAGAACAAAATGAGTGACTACGAAAAGAAAGAACGCTTTTTGCAAATTTTAGCGATAGAAGATATGAAAGACAGCCATTTCAATGTTATGTCAAAAGAAAAATTTGAAAGGTTTTTAATGGATGTGGACGCCAAATTTAATGAAAAGAAAACACCATTACAGTACAGCAGATTAAAACGCTTTAACATCATTGAAGTTTGTGGTATAAAAAATTAGTTACAAACACAGAACCAGTGAAATATTTTTTGCCGGCTGAGGAAATCTACGACATTATTGATGCTGCTCATATTTCCATAGGGCATGGTGGTCGCGATAGACTCAAGAATGAAACGGCAAAAAAGTACGCTAATGTTACAAAAGAAATGCTTAATATTTATTTATCAATGTGCGAAGTATGCCAAAGGAAGAAAAGCAAGAAAAGGAGAGGTCTGGTTTCGAAACCAATCCTGCACACTGAAATGAACATACATACATACATACATACACTCACGCCCTTTTCCCACGGGGGTAGGCAGAGATTACGTCCTTCCACTTGCTACGGTCCTTACATATCTCTTTCGCTTCATCTACTTTCATAACATTCCTCATACATGCTCGACGATTGCGGGTACTTCTGACCTGGCCTTTTTTGAGGACACTTTCGATTTGTTCGAAATATGTTCGCCTAGGTCTTCCTCGTCCCGTGTCTCCACTCACTCCAGCTTCCAGCTGAAATGAACAGCCGCTGCCAAGTCGATCTTATCGACATGCAGTCGCAAGAATATCACGGGCATAAATTTATTATGGTTTATCAGGATCACTTGACTAAATTTGTAATTTTGCGACCACTGACATCAAAAAGGGCTACTGAAGTTGCATATCAATTAATGGATATTTTTTTGACATTTGGAGCACCATGTATTTTACACTCAGATAATGGCAGAGAGTTTGTTAACTCGGTTATAAAAGAGTTAACATCATATTCGGCCGGAGCTAAAACTAGTAACTGGGAAACCACGTCATAGCCAAAGTCAAGGTTCCGTGGAAAGGGCCAATCAAGATGTTGAAAAAATGCTAGCATCTTGGATGGAAGACAATAAAACCACTAACTGGTCGAATGGACTTAAATTTGTCCAATTCATGAAGAACAGAGCATTTCACTCTGGGATAAAGCAGTCTTCGTATCAAACAATGTTTGGGACGGAACCTAAAGTGGGTGGGCTAACAACATCTAATCTATCTTTAGAATTTATAAATGGATTGCATAATGAAGAAGATTTACAAGTTGCAATCACAGAAATGAATCAAAACTTCGATGATAATGAAGAGAACCAAGACGAACAAGAAATAAATGAAGAAGAAAAAACAGGTAAAGAACAAGAAGAAAACAAAGAACAAGGAGGAAACAAAAAACAAGAAGAAATACGTGAACACAACAGAAACGAATCAATGATATTGGAAGCAAGAGAAAAAGCGCATTTGAATTTAGTAAAACAAGCAAAGCGAATGAAAACAGCAAGCGATCAATCTCATCCACCACTAAAAATCGGAGACAATGTGACCATACGAATCCCAGACGTTGACAAAGGAAAGGCAGACCTTCGTAATTTAATTGGAGTTGTATTAGAAGTAACTTGTGAGCAGTTATACAGGATTGGGACAAAGAGTGGTATTTTGGAGAAATTGTACTGCAGGTACGTACCTACTAATAGGGAAAGACAAATATTATTAAAATCTGCTAATTACTTTTTTGTGGGTAGGAATAACCTTCCTTTATAATATAAAAAAAATGACAGATTTTCTGTGCAGTCATTTAATTATAATAAAATAAAATATTGTTTATCCAAAAATAGTAATTTTTACGTCCTTATAGACCAACTAGCTTTCTGCCCGCGGCTTCGCCCGCGTGGATTTCGGGATTGGGTGTATAGAGGGTTAAGGGTCATAGCTTTTGCCCACGGCTACATATACGCGGAAGTCGGTTTATGGTGCGAAGATTTTATCGCGCTTCCCGTGGGACTATCCGTTTTTCCGAGATAAAAAATGCCGCAAAACTCCTCAAGAATCACTCTATCTATTGATGAAAACCGCATAAAAATCTGTGCAGTAGTTTTTGAGCGAAGCCTTTATTGCGCATCCCGTGGGATCTGTCGATTTTTCCGGGATAAAAAGTAGCCTATGTTACTCGGGGAGAATGTAGCTTTCCAAAGGTGAAAGAATTTTTGAAATCGGTCCAGTAGTTTAAGCGTGAAGAGGTAACAAACAAACAAACAAACAAACAAACACACTTTCGCATTTATAATATTAGTTGGGATTTCTTTTGCCATAATATCTTTTCTCTCATAGATGATAGTAAGTTTTTTAATTTTCGGAGTATTGAAGCATAAGATTGAAGCAAAAGAAACTGGTCATATAGGGACGTAATGATTAAGTATTTATCGATAAAAAGATATTTTATTTTATTATAAATAAATAAATGAACAGAAAAATCTGATATTTTTTTGTAAAGGAAGGTTATTTCTGTCCATAAAAAAATATCAGTGGTATCAAATATAAGTCCTTCCTTATTCAAATTTAATTTGCGTCTACTTAGTATATTTGTAAATATAAATGAAGGCATGAATGCCTAAGGGTGTGTTTGTGTGTGTGCGTGTGAGGTTGTGTGTGCGCATGTGCGTTTATGTATTTGTCTGTAGGTTTTAACCTGCCTACCCACTAAAAACCTCAGGGATGGCCTTCCTCAGGCATGTAGGGAGCCCCCGGGAACACCAAGCCACCTCCGGGAACCCCCAGCCTCTGCTCCGACAATTACATTACGAACAGCTGCAAAGAACGCTGCTATCGGAACAGGACAAGGTTATGCGATGTGTATGTTCTACGGGCTGTAAAAATAATAAATGTTTATGTAAGAAAAAAAGATTACTGTGTAATTCAAAGTGCCATAATAGTTTGAGTTGCATGAATAAATAATTCGTCATTATAGACTGATGATGGGCTTGTAAAGTTATTAAGAAAAGCCATTAACGTAATAATATAGGTACTGTGTTTTTATAAGCTGATTTTTTGATTATTAATTTTAATGTTTCTTTATTAATTTTGAATTTTTAAGTGTATGTCTTCTTTGTATTGATTGTAATGCCAATTTTTTCGTAATAAACGATGTCACATTTAATAAATATCTTTTTTATTCACATCTATCGAGATAATAGTGCTTTCGACTGATGCTTTATTGCAGTTAAAACTACTTATCGTGTTTAGTAACTTATCGTGGAGTTTATACGTAACTCCTGTAATTTTACCAATCATGATTGTATGTTATAACAGATCGAAAAAGCATATGAATGTGGTTTACATTTCATAAATAAATAATTACAATTTACATGTAATACGTAGCGTAACACGATATGCAAATCGAAATAAAATCTACATTTAAATTCTTGTCGCATGATAATGTTACCAGTAAGAAAGTAATGAATCTAGAAACCCTGTATACTTGTTGGTGATTTTAATACAAGGATGAAATGTCTTATTTGATTATAAAATATATTGTGAGAATATTTTAGGTTCAAAAATAGTTATGTATATTAGATATTTTCGGTAATCTATGCATGAACTGAATGTTTATTTTATGAGTTTATTAGGTATGATTTGCTATAAAAAGAAATTTATTAACACTGTATAAGCGAAAGGAACTATATTGAATACTAAAAATATATCACAGACCTACTTTATCCAAATCATGTGGGTTTATAAAATATTAATTTATAGACCCACTTAATCAAACATACGTTATTAACCCATTCCTGTAATTAAAATAGACAAATAGACTAGGTCATGATACTCGTATTTGTACCCACTCGCATACTTATGTTGGAATAGTTGAGATCGACTACATACAATTTGGTCATTCATCATTTTTCATCATTTGGTTTTCATCTTCCTAGATAAATAAATAATTCTTGTATATAATTATAAGGCAAAATTTTAATAATAAGATATATGAAAAATGTTTATTTGTAATATTTTCAGTTGGGCGATTGAAGAAGACGTGACTGCTACTGACAATATTCTAAATGAGCTAACACAGCCAATTATAAAACAGGAGGACCTACTTACGCTCTAGTAAGTAAAAAAGACCGTCCATTGGGTAGACTACAATTTGTAGTATAGGTAGATGACACTTTTGAGTAATATTGTGGAAACAATAGTATATCTCCGCTTATTACTTTTGAAGATACAGCTGGGGATTACTCTAAAATATACTACAATCGTGACAATAGTTGAGTGTATAATAAATACAGTTACGTTTTTATTTATATTCTTATTCTTTATATTAAAAAATGTTATATTTAATGTGAGAAGGTTTAAAATGTGTTCAGTTTATGCAATTTTTTAGATTTAAATATAAAACCATACAAACATACTTTTATCACATCAAAATGACTCAATTGATCGGTTGAGAATTGTGTAATGACATATTTACATTGTTACAGCTATGAATAATACATACACACACCTATGTTCACACATAAGTGTGTGTATGTGTAGAACATTTACTTACATAAAGCATCACTTTTGATAAATATTCACTAATGAATTTTAACTGTTGTTGACAATAACTTGGGAGCAATTATGATACAGATTTTTTGTGTTTGGTTAGGGCTGGGAATACAAGGGATATTGTTTTGGTTGTCAGTCTGCTTTTTTGCTTCGTACATAGTAGATGTGATATCGTTTTGCTCTTTTTTCTCGACTTGGCTGTGATTCTTGACTATTTCTTCTGATTTGTAACTACCGTGCTTGTTAACCGAACTCTGATTTGTACTTGTGATTCGAAAGTGTTGAAGATGACGTCCTACACGCCTGAGGAATATGCTGATATGCTTATTTGTTACGGATTTTGCGGTTGTGTGTCTGCGCGAGCTCGCAACGAATACATAACTCGCTTCCCCGGACGTCGAGTGCCGGATGTGGCCGTTTTTGACAGAGTGTATCGAAGACTTCGAGAAACTGGCTCTGTTTTGAGACGAAATACAGACATGGGAAGACCACGAATTAATGACGACGAAGAACATGACAATGAGATTGTGCAACGCTTTCGAGCGGATCCGACTACTTCCACTAATATTGTTGCCCGTGATCTGGGACTTTCGCAATGGAGAGTGGTTTACAGTGCATACTGCTGGCCTGTACCCGTACCATTATACGCCGGTACACGCTATTGGAGAAGGAGACCCGGCGAGAAGGTTGGACTTCTGTAGATTTATGATAAATTCGTATTCGATTCTCGTAGCTTCCCTCATTTTCGAAACCGTGTTTGCAGTTTTTTTATTGGCATTCAATTCCTTAATAGTGTTCCAATTTCTTATTTCAATAATAATTTTAACGTAAAATTTTTAATAGTCTTCTAGATTCGAACGACCTCGCCGAACATTTTAACGTTTTAACGATTTTTTCTTGCGTTACCTTCATACATTTTTAATTTCCCGTAATTTAGTCTCGAAGTTTACGAATCTAGTTTCAAATAGTGCCGAGTTGTTTAATTTCGCAATCCACACGAGAAAAAAAATCCAATCTGAATTCTTCTGGTACTCCTTGTGTTTATAGATAGGTACTTTAAAGGTGATTCGCGCGTCCCTATGCGGTACATCAACATTATTCTGCATTGCATTACTCCGTAGCACCGAATTCTCTACGTAAAACTACTAATGTGCTACGATACGCTTTCTTCGCATCCATCCTTTGATTTTGGAACCAAACCTTGATATTTCGCTCTGGTAGTTTCAACATAATTTAGAATCAAACGAACTTACCTTGTGAAGTTTGATGTCTAATTATACGAGCGTCTTGAACGAAGATGATTACAGTTTACATGCAGCAGTACGCAAGAATATGCTGTCCTAGTCACACATTTAAAGTTATTTTTATACCCTTAAATCTAAAAAGAATTTTTTATTTAGCTACCTACAATACTTACGTCGCCATATTTGCTACTGTCAATTCTCATTTTTTAGAGCAATATTTTTTCGATAGATCACTGGGAACACTTTTTTCTTTATAGTTGGGAGGGTGGGTTTGTAATCATCTTCGTTCAAGACGCTCGTATAATTAGACATCAAACTTCACAAGGTAAGTTCGTTTGATTCTAAATTATACAGCGCATCTTTCCGAAGATGATTACAGTTTACATGTAGATGTTTAGAGCATCGAAAAAATACTATAATATATAAGCGATCCACATAATATTTATTTGCTTTACATAATAGAACAAAACAAACTTTCCAGTTTTAACAATAATAATAATCATATTTAGCAAAAAGTAATGATAAAATTTATATATTTATTTACTCATAAAATATTAAACATCTTAAAATATCATATTAGCAAAAGTTAAACCAACTTGTCAGAATAACAATAATTTTAACTTTGAAATATGGTATCTACAAAATGATTTTGTCTTGAATTTTGCATTGGTTTATTATAGTACTTTGAAAATACATTTGAGGATTCAGACCATCCAGCTGCTTTCCGAATCTTTTCCAGATTAACTCCAGCTCTATGTGCTGCTGATGTAGACGCGTGTCGCGTACTATGAGCACCGTATAATGTAATATCAATGCCACTCTTTTCTAAAATACATTTGACCCAATGAGATAAGGTCTGTGTACCTACTTTTTTGTGTGGTTTTTGATGACTTATAAAGAGCAGGTCTTCTTGATGACGTACGGCGTGAGTTCTGTCTACATATGTTTTGAGACATAGAGCTGGACATATTTTGGGATGTTCTGTAATAAATGGCAATATAATAAATGGTTGAAAACAATTTGGTCTCGATGTTTTGATTAAGTCCTCGATTTTAATTGTAACCTTTTCAGAATCAAATGTAATATTACGAATACGAATCAGACTAAGCGTCTGCATTCTTTGTGCCGATGCTAAAGCAAGAAGGGTTATAGTTTTAAATGACAAATCTTTTAATGAAATCAATTCATTCGGAAAATAGCTAGATAGATAAATTAAAACTAAATTGGGGTCCCAAGTAGTATCGTATTTAGGTGTAGGTGGTTTCATACGATAAACACCTTTTAAAAACCTTTTGATAGAGTCATGGCAAGTGACTTCTTGGCCTAGTAATATTGTCAATGATGAACGATAACTATTAAGTGTACTGTAACTTGCACCAGAATTGAATTTTAATGTTAGATATTCAATCAACTGTGCAACGTTAGCATTACAATAATCTAATGATTTTTCTTTACAGTACAACCACCACAATTTTAAAGATGAATTATATTGATTTAATGTGTTAGCAGCGAAAGAAGCCATTACTATGTCCAGTGACACATTAGGGATTCCTCGTCTTATTAACGCATGCCTAATAATTTCCCTGCCATCAGGGTAAGATCTGCATGAAGGGGATGTTGTTCTCTGAAAGGAGAAATTAGTAGGTTTTTATTTGGCTCAAAGTATACAACTTCCGAAGCGAGTAACTTGATCCATATCGGGTACCAAGGTTGCGTAGGCCAATACGGTAACACGACAATGCCCTGTGCTTTATCACATTTGATTTTATGTAGAACTCTGGAAATCAAACTAAAAGGTGGAAAGGCGTAAAAATATATATCCCTCCAATTAAACGTAAATGCATCAATAATTTCTGAATTTGGATCTAGTTTCCATGAAGCATATCTTTGGCATTTGTGATTTTGACTACTTGCAAATAAATCAAATTCAGGATTACCGAATTTGGTTTTTATCTGATCAAAAGCGTAATTAGCTAGTTCCCATTCCGTGTCTATGTTAAACGTTTGACGAGATTGAGCGTCAGCTATTACATTTTTATATGATTGAATATAAGATGCGAATATGTGCAAATTACGTTTTTCGCACCATTGCCATATATCACGTGCAATTTTATTTAGGTGTATGTATTGTATGCCCCCCATTTTGTTAATATAGGCAATGGCTGTTGTGTTATCTAATCTCAACAGAATATTACAATTACTAAGATGCGATGCAAATATTTTTAGGCTATAGAAAGCTGCAAGTAATTCGAGAGTGTTGATATGCAATAATAACTGTAAGTGATTCCAATGACCATGAGCAGTTTTATCGTCACAAGCAGAACCCCACCCGGTCCTTGATGCATCGCTAAATATTTCAAGTGCATAATCCGTATTTTGGAATGAGCTACTAGCAGCATCAATGTGATCCTTCCACCATATGAAATCTTCCTGTATATGATTAGCTAAAGTTATATGCTTGTTATAATTATTAGAATAATTAAGTGCCAGAAACTTTTCTCTTTCAAATAGTTTTGTATAAACCCATCCATAATTAACAGCGGGGCATGCCGACGTCAGTAACCCAATATAACTAGCTAATTTTCTAATTGTACATCGATTTTTATTTAATAATTTATTTGTTAGGTGTTTTATACGTTTTTTCTTTTCTTCAGGCAAGGTCAAACGCATGTTAGAAGAATCGAATATAAAACCCAGAAATAAACATTTTTTCTGTGGCCAAATTTTACTTTTTTCTTCATTGATCATAAACCCTAATTTTAAAAGTATATTTTTTGTGGTTACTACGTTGTTAAAACAACTTTCAAAAGAATTTCCAATACAAAGGAAATCGTCTAGGTAATTAACTGATAAATGTCCCAATGAACGTAAATAGTATAAAATTGGTTTTATCATCTTGGTGAAAACATAAGGGGCAGTACAGAGCCCAAAACATAAAACGTTAAATTCAAATAATTGATTGTCAAATATTTTGGAGTTCCACCTAAATCGAAGATATTTTCTATCACTTTTTGCAATAGGTATTAAAAAGTACGCGTCTTTAAGATCTATGGTGGCCATATAATAATCTTTATCGATCAGTTTTAATGCAGTACGATAATCCTCCATCTTGAAATGATTTACATAAATAAACTTATTTAATTCTCTTAAATTCAAAATAAATCGATGTTTACCATTGGATTTTGGAACTGTGAAAATTGGCGAAATAAACTGATTATCACATGGAAAACATTTAGATATGACACCAGATTTTAATAAATCTGTAATACAACAATCGATTATGTCGATCTCTTTAGGTGAATGTAATATATTTGTAGCCGTATCTCGTTGATAAGGCTCACAAATGAACGGAATTTTGTAACCGTTAACCCAAGACAATACAGTTTTATCATTGGTAATATTTGACCATTCCTGTGAAAAGTAGCGAAGTCTTCCAGCAATGGGTAATATTGACGTGTTAGTAATATGTACCTGAGTCGGGAGATCTAGCGCCGTCGAGTCTGCGGGTAAGACCTCGCGCGGTGCGATATTGTCGCTGGAGGCGCACGACGGTATTCGCGTGGCGGCGCGGGCGCTCGGGGCGCCATTGCCATCGGCGGCGGCGGCGGCGGTGGGTGCCGATATTGTCCTGGGTACACACGCGTCTCGGCGGCTGTTGCTCGCGGTGTCCCCCGTGCGTTTAAAGTTCCCCGATTACGAGTTGAAGTGCTCGGTTGTGAGCGAAGCTGGTTTGATTTGCCGTGTTAAACCTTAATTCTGAAGCAGACATGGATATCGCCTTAGACGACTTCAAGTGTTCAGACAGATTGGACCCAAACAAATGCTCGTCTATTTTCGTATTTTTTATAACTTCTCGTTTGTGTTTGCTTATAGAATTAACTATGGCAAATCGTCTCGAGAGCGATTCCCTATAATGTGTATCGCATAATATCCGACCTGCGTCACTCAGAGTTTTTACTATTTCTGGTGAAATATCAATCTGGGTTAAGGCCAAGTTCAATGCCTTACCAATCGCAGAGAGACAGCTTGACATTTGATATTGCTTCTGTTCGCTATATGAATCCCTTTTAACATTGATATCTGATAATGCCGATTTAATTTCTGGATTTAGTACGGGTGGTTTCATATATGTACAATTTTCAGCAGGTAAATATTGTTTTAAAAGTTCAACTTTTTCGTCTTTAGGTAACCCGTTAGTTAAAATATGTTTCCAACGTGTAGCCAAGTCTTTATGTAGGTTTTCTCCGAAAGATTTCTCTTGTGTTGGATCGGATCCCAGTAATTGTAAAATATCTGGGTCTAATTCTGTACCCTGATCACTCGCGGGCTCTTCTACAGGTGCCTCAGGAAGGATTTCGTCTGTAAATATGTAAATATAACCAATCACTAATTCGTGACTGTGTATTAGCCTATATTAGGCATATAAACTACTACATAATAATATATTCACAATATATTATATTTAAAACTAATAGGTGAGTATGATATCCACACACGCCTTGCGTCGGGATAATTGTGGTTAAAGCTAAAAAGCTATTAAAATTTAAGTAATGTCCACACACGGTAAGTCGGGACTTGCATTTTATTTTAATATGAGTAGGTATTTAAATATTACTCATATAATAACTATTACTCTGTATCCACACACGATGTACGTCGGGATGTGATTTCCACACACGTTTTACGTCGGGAAAAGAGAGGTAGTAAAACTCGTTATGTAAATATTACGATTTACCTGGAATAGCTTGATCGCTGGCCTGGATGTCCCAGTAGCGATGGTTGGATTGGTTGGATGGTGAATACAAGGGTGACGATGGTTTCGTCTCCTCAGTTTTTTCTTCAGAATCTGAGGAAGAAATTCTCCTTGTGCGTGTTTTCATAAGCCTTTTTAGCTTCTTGAATACTTTATCCACTACATCACTATCACTCCTATCGGATCGCTTTCTCTTACCCATAATTTTCGAGAACCTGTATACGTGTGAATCGGACAACACAAAATCACGTAATGAGAATTGACAGTAGCAAATATGGCGACGTAAGTATTGTAGGTAGCTAAATAAAAAATTCTTTTTAGATTTAAGGGTATAAAAATAACTTTAAATGTGTGACTAGGACAGCATATTCTTGCGTACTGCTGCATGTAAACTGTAATCATCTTCGGAAAGATGCGCTGTATAATACCAAGATATAATACCGTGACGGTGGCGGTGATACACATTGTTGTTACAAGTTCTCCTAAAAAAGTTGATTTTAAAAATAGATATCTTTTAGTTTATTAACAAAATCTTATAGATTGTTGTTGGTGTGAGTGTTATTTTTGTAGATTAGTGATTGCAGATCGGTTGGAGGTGTTTGTTTTGTGTATCAAGAAATAACATAAACGAATAATCGATCGACGGTCAATTGACGGTAAACTAATAAATTGCTGTTGTATCGAAGTGAGCGATTGCCATTCACGACTTTGCGCCTGACTACATACGATCGAGAACGATCTGTTGTCTGCTTGCGGCAGGTGACCTTTGGCTTTCGTCGGGTCGTCACTCACTACTGATAAGTTAACGCAGAAGCGACACAGCGCTATTGCGCCAGCGTTATTCTCTGGGAGTAAAGTTACATTACAATGGCTCCTTTGCAATTTGTTTGTGGTGGATGTGGTAAGAAGTGTACGAATAGTGAATACTTAAAATGTATGGAATGCTCTAAAATTTATGATCTTGATTGCGCTAATGTGTCAGTACAGCGCTTTCATAACACTATGAACAAAGACCATAAAAATCAGTGGAATTGTCATGACTGTAATGGTAAGCAGCCGAAATCTGGTAATGCAAATACCGACCGATCGTCAAATGAACCCCTGAATATTGAGGTGACGGGAACTGACAATATCACTATTCGTAAGCCCCATACAAAGCAGTCAACATCGATGTCTGGTACTGCTCACGATAAAGACGACTCTGCGAATGTGTATGATGAAGACCTTGTTACTGCTATTTGCGATCGCGTATTGAGGTCTATTAAGAGTGAAATACCGACATTATTGACAGCTATTTTACAACAAGAATTGTCGCCCATTCGCAATGAGCTACTGGAATTCCGTACATCAATGGACTTCATTAATAATAAATATGAAGAAATTAACCAGGAGTATATTACTTTGAAAAATGAAAACGCAGCTCTTGTCAACACATGCAAAAAATTAGAATGTACAGTGAGGGATCTCTCTGAGCGCTTAAACAATACTGAGCAATATTTGAGAGAAAACAACTTAGAGATCCAAGGAGTACCAGAACACCGTAATGAAAATCTTTAAAATCTTCTAGAACAGTGTTCCTCTGCGGTTGGTTCAAAGATAAGCAAAAATGATATTGTCCATTGTGTTAGAGTCGCCAGGCAGCATAAAGAAGGCAGATATCCTCGAACCATAATAGCTAAATTTAGAAGTGTAAGCATTCGGGATGAGTTTTATTCTTCAGTTCATCGATATAATAAAAAAAATCAAAGCGACAAACTGAATACTTCTCTGCTTGGAATCGCTGGTGAGAAAAGTCTCGGAACATCTATCACCTGCTAACAAAAACCTTCATGCAGCGGCAAGAAAGAAAGCTAAAAGTCTAAATTATCAATTTGTTTGGGTTCGCGGTGGTCGAATCTTCGTCAGAAAATCTCCTGAATCAACACACATACACATTAAAACACAAGAGTCTAGATCTTATTCGATAAAAATATCTTGTGAATATTTTCATGTGAATTTTTAGTTCAAATAGAAATTTTACTGTTTCCTTTTAAATTAAAAATGGCTATTAGCATGTATTATCAAAACATAAGGGGTATGAAAACTAAGACTTTTGATATTTACAAAGCAGTTTTAAGTAGTAATTACGACATTCTGTGTATATGTGAAACGTGGCTGGATGATTCCGTTCTGTCTTCGGAAGTATTTGATAGTCGATATTTTGTTGTGCGTAGGGACCGCGATACCAGATTCATGCAAAGGTTCAATAAACATCATGGTGGCGGTGTGTTGATAGCAATTTCGAGAAATTTGGACGCTGTTGTCAGATCGGATTGGCAATCTGAATATGTTGAGGATGTATGGGTGCAAATTAATATTGATAAGAGACACACAACAAATCTATGTACTGTTTACTTGCCTGATTATCTGCCCACCGAAGAATTCGTTAACTTTATTAGTAAATGCTCTAACATACTTAATTCTTACCCAGCTCATACATTGTGTATTGTCGGCGACTTCAATCTTGGGAACTTGGTTTGGTCTGAAGAAACAAGAACTCCTATGCGGGGTCTTTGCGATAAATCAGAGAGTCTTTGCGATTTATTTTTTAATAATGACATTAGTCAGCTTAATAATATACGTAATCACAATGACAGAATTTTGGACTTGGCTATTACAAACAATCCAGATGATCTTTCGTTGCATCAAACGGTTCCTATTAGTCTACTTGATGTGCACCATCCGCCATTCGAGATCGAATTCTCTGACCTGACGCAACCACTGCGTCCAAATAACGCTGTCGAAAAACTTTGTTTTCATAGAACTGATTTCGAAAGTTGCATTCTAAAGCTTAGAGACATTGTCTGGGAGCATCATGCGTCAGTTCTTAACTGCGATGACCTTGTTCACTTATTCTATGATAATCTATATCTAATTATCAATGAACATACTCCAAAAAAAAAAAGTACGCAGTTCTAAATACCCTATTTGGTTTTCTTCCGGTTTAAGAAGGGCTCTAAGCCTAAAACATAAGTATCATGGGCGCCATAAGCAATACAAAAATCCCAGGGATTTTGATACATTTTCCATGCTAAGACAGCGTGCTAAAGTGTTAATGGAAGACTGCTTCAAACGGTACATACTTGGAATAGAAAAAGATCTTGACATTAATATTAAATCCTTTTGGAGATACACGAATAATAAAAGAGTCACTAACAATATTCCAAAACATATGTATTATGGCAGTCAAACAGCATCTTCAGGCGCCGAAATTGCGAATCTATTTGCCGATTTTTTTTCGTCCATCTACAAACAAAGTAGTGGTACTGCAGCGCTCACTCCTGATTTTTCACCTAATAATTTTACTTTAGCTTAAATACGTATTCCTAGAGAATGTGTTTTGGCTAAACTTAAAAATGTTGATTTATCCAAGGGTCCGGGTCCAGATGGCATTCCACTTATAATTATTCGCATGTGTGCTTCCGCGTTAGATCTCCCATTAACACTTATTTTCAATAAATCACTCAGTGAAGGAATTTTTCCTGCTCTTTGGAAGTTGGCAAAAGTAGTTCCGATTCACAAAACGGGCGACAAAAAAGATGTAAGGAACTATCGTCCTATTAGTATATTGAACTGGTTTGCGAAGATTTTCGAGGCTTTAGTCTATCAATATCTGTATAATCACGTTAGGCCTTTGATTAGCCCTAAACAACATGGTTTTGTCGAAAGCAAGTCAACGAAATCCAACTTATTGGTTTACGTTAATTTTTTATGTGATTCCTTCGATGATAAGAAGCAAGTCGACACAATTTATACAGACTTTGCAAAGGCTTTCGATCGAGTTAATCACTCAATACTATTGGCTAAAGCTCAACACATGGGCTTTCATGGAGATCTGCTACGTTGGCTTGCTTCTTATCTTTTAAATCGTACACAGTTGGTTTCGGTGTACGGTTATGAATCATTACCGTACTGTCTAGGATCTGGCGTTCCACAAGGATCCAATCTGGGACCACTTCTGTTTCTAATTTTTATCAACGATCTGCTTAACATCATTCCATGTGACTGTCTTGCCTACGCAGACGACATAAAAATTTTTAAACTTGTCACGAGTTATGAGGAATGTGAAGAACTGCAACATAGTCTTGACCTGATTTTCAACTGGTGTGTTAAAAATGAAATGTCTTAAGAGATATTGAAAAATGTCAAATTATTAGTTTCACAAAAAATAAGAATCTCATACAGTTTAATTATGTCATTCACGGAGTTAGTCTGACGCGTGTCACAACAATACGAGATCTAGGAGTATATTTTGACACGTCCCTGTCATTCCGGTTCCATTATGATTTCATTTGTAATAAAGCTAAACAGATGCTAGGCTTTGTGATACGTAATGCTAAACCATTTAAAAATGTTAAGTCATGGCTAATTATATTCTTCGCTTTAGTGAGGAGTACTCTGGAGTATTGTTCTTCGGTATGGTCTCCTATATACAACATACATCTGGATAGGGTTGAGGCTATTCAGCGAAGATTTGTAAGAGTATTGTCTGCGAAATGTGGTCTTCGTAAAAAAATACCTGCATATTCTGATCGCTTGAATCACTTCAATATGATTAACTTGGAAAGACGACGATGGATGAATGATCTATGTACGCTTCACTCTATTGCCAATGGACGTTCTGACAGCAGGTTATTAGAATTATTAAGTTTTAAGGTACCCACACGATCAGTGCGTAATCAACAGCTGCTTTCTGTGTCATTTGCCAGCAATAATGTTGCGAAGAATAGTCCCTTGCGAAGAATGTGTTCATTTTATAATGAAATTTGCTCGAAAGTGGACTTATTTAATTGTAGTTTATATAGTTTTAAAAAGGCCATATTACAAAAACAGAATTAAAGTAAATTGAAATTAAATTAATTGAAATTAAAGCGATTAGGTAAGTTATTATATTAACTACTATAACTTTCATTCACTTTTTTTGTTTTGTATAATTAAAATCTTACACTTTATTAATTTCAAATACTACGTTGGCCACGAATTTAGTAATTGATATTTTTTAAGTGTTGTGCACAATTGTAATTGGGCGCAGATACGTATTGTGTTAGCATATATGTTTAGTTTAACTATATTGTTTTCTATCTGTTGTCTGTTATTGTGCCTGATGTAAATAAATAAATAAATAAATGCTGGTGTAGAAGACCCAGATTTTCTTGTGGACAGATGAATCCAAATTTGACAAAGAAGGCATAACGAACGATCACAACGCCCATTACTGGGCCCCCAAAGAACTAAGAAATCCCAATAAGAAAAGAGTGAAGGGATCCAAGCGAAGATTCAGCGTGAATGTGTGGATGGGCATTATCTCCAATCATTTGATTGGACCTTACTTTCTCCCAGACAATCTAATTGGGGAAACGTACGAAATTTTTTTAAGAGAAGACTTGGATGATTTGCTGGATGATCTACCACTCAACTTGATCAGGGACATGTGGTTCCAACACGATGGCTGCCCTGCCCATTTCAGGAGAAGTGTCAGAGACTGGCTGGACATGAATTATCCAAACAAATGGATAGGACGAGGTGGGCCGTTGCCATGGCCAGCAAGAAGTCCGGACCTAACCCCCATGAATTTTCATGTGTGGGGGCGCATGAAAAGTCTTGTCTACAACGAGCCACATCCAGTTTCGTCTGTGGAAGAACTAAGAGAAAGGATAGTGGATGCAGCAAATCAAATGCGGACAACTTTGGCAACTGGAGTAGTGAAGACTGGTCTCCGTAGAAGGATGCGACAATGTATCAGAAACAGAGGCGGCCATGTTGAACATGAACTGTAGAGTAAGAAAAAGTTGTGTCAAAACCTGATTAAATAAATGACATTTCATGCTAATCTATTGTTTTATCTTACTTTTTAGGGCTAAGTATTCATTTTCTTCGCCACTGTCGCCTAATAATCTAAGTTTTTTAAATACATTTAATTAAAACTCTAGATTGTTATACCTCGTTGGATAGCTGATGAAACGTAGTGTACCTATAATGCACTGACTGCGTTATCTGGTGTTGTTCTGAAGTTTGTAGTATCATGTATTAGTGTTGTTTTAAGGCAATATTGACATATCTTCATATGTTTCGCATTTGCCTAGCATATTGTACACACAGCAACCCTTCAGGCTAGACATGTTAACTCTTGAGAAAGTTCTGTTGCTTGTAATAGCAGTGATTTTCGTAGTTCCAATGTAAGCTTGATGTGTACACAGCTAAGTGATGTTTCATACTACACTCATCGTTGATAATAATTTATCAGTCTTTAAGACATTATGATATTATATACATATGAAAGTATATACGGCACCTTACTGAAAGTATGGGCGAGGGCGAGGTCCTATCGTGTCGGATACTGGTCTTTTTAGAGGTTAAGCCCAACAGTAGCAAGAGCTAGGTAAAGAAAAAAAGATTATAATTATGACTTTTTCAATTTTCACGCAAGCCATTTCAGGGAGGACGTTAAAAATATTAAGTAAGTATGATTTATCATCGATTAAGAAATACAATAGCATATTGTGTTATAATGATTTTTTTTTTTTTTAGAGAGAGAATTGTTATTCCGGTTGCGTCTAGTTACGTAGTATCCTTTTAGTAATTTGTGCCTGCATTTTATTATTGTGCTATGTTATGTATTTTACGATGTATGATTGATTTGAATACTAGTCATGTGATCAGTAAAAGCAGTCTCCGCACAGTATGCTGCTGCACATATGAGTAATGTCTGTGATGTGGTACTTTGCTTGGGTTGGGCATAATCATCATCCTCTTGCCCATTTCCCATTATCTGGGGTCGGCGCAGTAGATCTTTTCCTTCCATTCCTCTCTATCAGCCGTCATTTCCATGCTTACTCCTTTCATTCTTATATCATTCTTCACACAATCGATCCATCTTTTATTCGGCCTTCCTCTGCCCGTGTATCCCTCCACTTTCATATTCAACATTCGCTTTGTGACATGACTTTCATCCCTCCGCATCACATGTCCAAACCATGCTAATCTACTTCCTCTCACTTTTTCTACCACTGGCGCTACTTTCAGGCTTCCTCTTATGTACTCATTCCTTATCTTATCCATCCTTGTCACACCACACATCCATCGTAACATTCTCATTTCATTTGTATGCAATCTATTCTCATCCTTCTTCTTGACGGCCCAGCATTCACTTCCATACATGACGACAGGTCGGATGATCGATTTGTAAATTTTCCCCTTCAGCCTTATTGGCATTCGGGGATCGCACGTTGTAGCTGTGACCTGTCGCCATTTTCGGGCATAAAACATATATAAATCCACTAGTTTATTTATTTGTTATAAGGGTTGAAATGAGAATCCCTGCCTGACGTGCATATATGTTGTCCGCGCGCGTACCCCTGCATCTATACTTAGATTAACTACTTATAAGCAATTCATTTTAAAATATCTGTCATTACGTAGTGTTTTTATGAGCAGAACTCTTATTTAGGTTCGTGAAATTCATTGAATCCAACACTTATTGTGTTGTCCGTCATTCAATGTATTGTAAACTAGCGGACCCGACAGACTTCGTCCTGTCAAAAAGATTTGTACAGTGGCAGTTTTTTGTTCTTAATTATTTTATAGATAATGTCGCATAGCCAACCAAATCGCAAAAAAAATCTAAATGACCTATTACATTTTGTGGCTATTCAATTTTGGAACGTGACATTAAATCCTCTAACGATGTATTCTGTGCTCCAACGCACGCACGCACACTGTTTTGATAGATATGATTGAATTTCAACTATATGTAGCGTTAATAAAGCGCAAATTGACTCTTTGATGTTAGGAACACACCTTCATTGCTTAGACAACAGTGAGTGCTTGCAATATGAACTTTATACAATAACAATAAAGCTCAATTCGACTGTACGTTTTAGTTAGAAAACGTTTGTATGGGAAAATAAAAGGGCTGTTTTTAGGGTATTTCCGATAATTATTCGAATTTTCCTCATTATAAAAACCCTCCTTGAACTTCAACGAACATTAACAAAAAAGAATTGGCCAAATTGGTCCAGGCGTTGTTGAGTTATAAGCTTACATTTTGCGATTCATTTTTATATATAAGATAATTGACATTACCTAAAAAGGCTTAAAATAGTGATATTCATTTAAATAACCTTAGATAAAATCATATGTTTTATTTCTATTATTCTACCAAAAAGAAATATTTTCTCATATTTACAATAATATCCAAGTAATATGGAACTTTCTTTAAAAAAAGGCGAGTTTTTCATAAGTAGGTACATCTAATAAGTAAACGGGAAAAAGATATGCAGTCGAGGGAATTCAAATGCTTTTTATAGTTCGAGTAATTTAAATTATGTAATTAATTATTCTTGTTATTTAGGTATTTGAAAAGGGGAATCATAAATTAGACTTTTGAAGTATGTTGTCCACATTTGTCAAGATATTGCCTACTGTATTGAAAAAGGTGTTTGACTTTTATGCAGGAATATGAAGAAAGCAGAATCCTTCCAAAGGTGCAAGGTATACGCTGATATCAATTCAGCATTGCTACCATACATTGTCAAATATGTTCGGTTTACCACTACCACACTTTGGAGGTAAGAGTATATTTTCATTAATAACTGTATCGTAAACATTGAGTACTTACATACCCTTTTTTTTCTTTTTTTTTGTTCGCCTGAGGAAAATGCATTAAATTGCATACCCGGCTGTGGCGAGCCGGCGGTTATGTGGGGCTCTCCTCCCCTGAAGGGGGAGGCCTACCCACTAAAAACTTCAGGGATGGCCTTCCTCAGGCATGTAGGGAGCCCCCGGGAACATCAAGCCACTTCCGGGAACCCCCAGCCTCCGCTCCCCTGCCTAGAGGGGAGCCCTCCTCGGGGGAGGCTACTACCTCCCCCGGTCTCCTCCACCGACGACGCCCCCCGGCCACAGAAGGGGCGTGGTCCATCCCGGGTCGCCGTAGCAGTCGCGACTTCCTCGCGCCCGCCGGCGACCCGCGGCGGCGCCGCAGCTGTGCTACCGAGCCCGGCGCTGCCTTCTTCGAGCGGGATCGGCTATCTCCCGACCCCGCTCGGCGGCCTCCTTCTGGAGCATCACTGCTTCACAGAAGGAGGCCACAGCCCTCCAACCTCCCTCGTCCGCCAGCATTGCCGCAATCAATGCCGGCGGAGACAGATCTCGCCCGATCTCTGCGACCAAGACTCGGCGCTCGGAGGCCCACGCGGGGCACTCCGCCAGCGTGTACTGGGCCGAGTCAAGGTCGGATGCGCAGTGGTGGCAATGTGTCGATCCCTCCCGTCCTATTCGACACAGATACTCACCGAAGCAGCCGTGCCCGTTGAGTATCTGAGTCAATCGGTAGGCGACCTCCTCCTTCCCGTGGAGCCAACCTTCGAGGTGCGGAAGTACGGCACCGACGGCCCGCTGGCATGCGCAGATCCGTAATTCGAGCTGCGCACGCCAGGCCGCCACAATCCGTCGGTGCCACTCCCGCTTAGGCACTTCGTGCGCGGGTTCCAGGGCGCTCCCCCCATCGCTCCCCCTGTCGACACGCCGCGACGCATACGTCGCCGCGTACATGTCGGCCAGGATGTCGAATAGGGGGGAGCGTCCCAGAACCGTCGCCGCCTCGTACGAGATTGTACGGTAGCCTCGTACGATCCGTATGGCCATTATCCGCTGCAGGCTCCGTAGCAGAGCTCTGCAGCGGGGGGACCTCGCGCAGTCTTGCGACCACACGGGAGCCCCATACATGGCCACGGATCGCACGACGCCCTCGTACAGGCGGCGAACTCCATCCCTCGGTCCGCCAAGTACCTACATACCCTATAGATCGGAACTGTCATGTATTTTGTTTTAAAAACTTTTCTATACATTTAGTTTTTAATTATTTTACACACACAGCTACACAAATGAATTAAAATACGTGTGTAGGTAATAGTGGGCCGCCTGAGCTTGCTATTGTGTTTGATAGGCATTTGACGTTAAGAAATAGAAACATTAGTAAAATTAATTATTTACTATAATATAGTCCAACAATGATACATATGTTTCATACATTCGGCTTACGTCGAAAACATGCAAATAAGCTTAAATATCTATAATAATGTATTAAAATTGATTTCAATTCATTGCAAAATGTGATAAATTTTTGAATACATAAATTGATTGGGATCGTTTAAATGTCATTGATTTTAGAAGTTACCACTACGTCAAATTTTACAACCTAATTAAATCAGAAATAAACTAACAGTATATCAATAATATTGATAAATTATTAAAGTATAAATTATTATACAAAAAACATGTCAAAAATATTTATACATGATCACACTTCAATAATATAAATTATGTCATTAGAAAGTACCCAATAAATTAAAACGTAGCACTAAGATATTTGCTAACACGATAATAAATAAAAATAATAGTAAATAAAAAAAATCATAAATATCATAGTTTTTTTTTTAATATTTATAAGTAATCTGTTCAGATAAACTGTTCAGTAATTTATTATAAAACTTAATTGTCATTACATCTGCATTATATTTATGAATATTAAAGTGTATGGATAACATGTCCATCGTTAAACAACATCTTTGTTTAATTCAAAATAATAATGAAGCTTTTCCCAAAAATACAAATATCTCTATCAAATATCGTAAAAATATAAAATAAATATAGTGAAACTATTTTCATTACTCAGTATTGATTTTCATCCTGTTTCTAAAATATTTTAGAATATATTTATTTGAAATACTGTATTTAACACTTAACGTAAAGCAAAAGTCTGGTGTTTATTTCATCACCGCTATAATAAGCACTCTGTAGCTACGAGTATAATAATCTCAAAATACAAAAATGCGTAGACGCCACTTCCACTTGACGTTAGGCATGAGAACATTTGTTATATGATGAAATGAAACTTGCCATTTTCCGTTACTCCATTTTTCATTAGTTTTGTCAATTTTTAATTTTGACCGATTATTGTATTCGTATTGGTGTTTATGACACATATATAGCATAAACTTCGGGGGACGTAAATTATGATATTATTGTTTGAATTTCATCTTAAAACGTCCATAACTGTTTCCTACTTTCAGCAAAAATAATAGGACTTTGACATTCTTTTAGACATCTTTCAGCGAGCTACGAGCTGTTAAAGGCAATGGAAGCGGCATCGCTGACATTTACGTATACCAGTTATTTGTCTACGGAGGGGCTGGGCTTCCATCTTTGGGATCAGGTGCGGAGCCATCAAAAAATGGTAGTGGAACACCTACAGGTATAATTTTAATTTATATTAAATATAATTATTTTATGTTGAATATTTATTTGTTAATACTGTTTTTTTTGTCATGCGAACTTTTTTACTTTACTTACTTACGGCTTATGTCCGGTGTTACCATTGTCTTTGCCACACATATCTATTCATACAAATTTTACGACATTCCGAAGTCCCGTTAAAACGTTACTGGCATTAGCACTCTATTTTTCCTTCTGGCAGCGCTGGATTGATGTCGCCTTTTTGTTGCTAGTTCGCAATGCAGCGCCATTGTCGCCGTTTCAGGCCCAAAGATAGTTGAAGGAAGGAGTGTGTGCTATTTTGTAGATTGCTTATAGGTATCGCTAACATTAGTATTAATCAATGAACTCATAATAAATAAATAAATAAATATTTCTTACACTTATACCAATTACCTAGCTCAAACTAAGCTCTGATAGGATTGTGTTATGGGAACTAGGATAAAGAATACATATATAAATATTATTGATAGAAATATATATTAACAACCATAACTAAGATACAAATGCTCGCATTCATCACACAAACATCTGCCCCCACCGGGATTCGAACCCAGGACCTCAGACGTTCAGTTAGAACACTTATAAATATTACCTCTTTAACACATATCAGTTACGTATATGTTGACTTAATTGCTTGCATAACATGTCAATATATTGTGCCCTAAGCGACGTATTCATTTACTTTTGATAATGATACGCGTGTGGGGGGTGTGAGTATACGAATATTAGAAGAGAATGGAAGAATAACACCAGCGTGCTAATCGCACTTCATGTGAACTAAGTTAGAAGAATAATTCTTTCCTTTTTATAATTTTCACATTACTTTTAGAACACAATCCAGTATCTCGAGGCGGAGAAGTTGTTGGATGTGGGCCGTTCGCTTCTCGACATCGTTCTATTGTAAGCATACAATACCGACGTAGTGATGTAATAACATAAAAGATGTTGCTAAAATAGGCTAATGATATAAGTAAAAAGCATGAAATTCAAAAGTTTTAAATTGATGCTTTTCTAACGTTCATGAATTACAAACCGATACACATGAGTGACCGTAATCACAACAATGCACTGGCTTATTCAAATATAAAGAAAATAATTGACTGATAAGGTATTTATTAGACAATTAAATACTTATACAATAGAAACTCGATTTCACTCGACAATTGTAGTTGGTACCTAGGCATGTAGACAATCGAAAATCCAAATAATCGAATGACAACGAATATCAATGTAAAATTAATGATTATTATCGTTATCGTTAAATTAATCTATATTAATCAAGAAATACATTTTCCAACATACGATATATGCACTTATTAAATATATAATACTAATATATATAAATATATGAATGTGTGTGTGTTTATATATTACCAAATGTTTACATTTGGTAATCCTGAAATAATATAATAAGTTATTTGTATTCCCCCCCTTCGTAATGCGTGAAAACTATAAATATCGTATTTCCAGTACCTACAAAAAAATCTTGAAATTATTAGAGTATTAGGTATCTAAATATTAAATGTCACTGCAGTAAATTCACAGTATCACTCTCTGTTAATTTTCAGGAGAGCTTGCTTGTATACATTCGACTTATAAGTATACTTTAATTTGGTAAACCGCGAATCTGTGTAATTGACGACTTTATGATCGAGTTTCTACTGTATCAGTAATATAAATTATATCTCATAGTCAAAATTCATAGAAAATCAGCTTCAGGCGATCACGTTGCTCTATTGTAACTTTTGTAATATAATTACTTATAAATATAAGTACTTATATAAAAAAGATATTATTTTCTGGGGCGGGTGCATCCTACAGTACTACTAAATTATTGAACATCTTCCTTCAGTTACGAGGAGTCTCTGAAGATGTATACTAACAACATTTTCGCCAACGTATCCGTAGACCTGAATTTGCACACACTGGAGCTGGACGTCTGCTTCGACAAACTGAGCAGCATTAGAACAGCGTACTGGGAGGACATCAGGCGAGTAGACCAACAATTAACTAAAGTATGTTTTTTGGAATTCTATACTCCATACCAAAAAATGGAACTTGTCAACCGGGAATTGATCTCGTGATCAAAATCAAAATCAAAATCAAAATCAAAAATTTATTCTTCTAATAGGATTTTACAATCACTTTTGAATGTCAAAGATGCTACGCCATTGGTTCACAAGTCTACGGCGGGAGACCTTGTACTGGAAAGAACCAGCAAGAAAACCAGCAAGGGCATTTTTTTTTCTCCCTGTATCATTACAGAGTCGTCAGTTGGAAGCCGGCTTCAGATACACAGTCTGAACCCAACCTCCGATACAAATTAAAACTACTAACAAATGTATTTTTCCGTCACAAGAGTCATATCGCATTAAACAAATCTGATATGTATATGTCCGGTACAAAACAAAAATATAATTTATTATAGAATCATAAAATTATATATCGCAAAATTTACATCCAAGCATGTTTAATTATTCAGGAAATTAAATATCGTAAAAATTACATCCAAGCATTTTTATCATTCAAGAAATCATTGACCTTGTAATACCCTTTTTTCATTAGAGTATTTTTAATATGTGCTCTAAATTCATAATTTCATCCGTTGGGTAGTAGCCCATCACTCGACTGCTGCGGTAAACGTGTCGTCAATTTAATTATGCATTTATAAATTATGTATGACGGAATCACTTTCATGTTTCACACCGCCGGTATGCCGATAAAATGCAAATTCATTTTCAAACAGTGAAAATTTCCCCATGTTTCTAATTTTATTTTTTCCAATTTCACCATCCAGGTAGGATAATGAAATTGGATAAATCTTAGTTTTCTTTTCTGTCCTATTTAACAAGTCGTACTTTACATTTTAATTTTAATCTTAGTATTGACATACTAGTAAAATGTCAGTCGGCCTCTGGTCAGGTTTCTTCTTATCGGGGGACATTTAATGGTATAACGGATCTCACTTCGCTATTTTTGCTACCATGTGCGGCGTTAAGTGCGGCAAGCAAATTGGGCGATTGTATCTTTCGTAGGTCCAGCCTGTGACCAAAAGCCGTATGTAGACCACAGACTGTAGTTGCTTACCACCAGGTTTGCGGTTCTACCAACTTAATTGTACCTAAATAGTCATTAAAACAACCAATTTGCAGGTATATGATAGAAGATGAGGTGTGGCGGGCTAGACGAACGTTAGTTGTAGGGATAGTGATACTGCTAATAGTACTTCTCGCTTCGCCCATCCTCGTGTTGATGCTACGGCATACAGTAGCCAGAATTCAGGTTGGTAGACACGACATGCGTTAACTTCTTTTTATATGTTGACAGACAAGGAGATTGTTAACCTGATGGTAAGTGAATTTAGTTACCTATAAGTACATGTCGGCTCCTCGTTCGGTCGGTCGGTTCTTTGCGAAAAACTCAAAGGCAGACTCCAACACAAACGTAATATTATTATAATAATTTAGACACTTAGCGCCAGAGTTTCTTGAGGAGAATAATTCCCGGAAGTGCTACAGCAATCTATTTATAGGTACAATTCACATTTATTTCTAGAAGTTAAGTTTAAATAAGTATAACAAGCAACAAGTTACTGTAAATAATTACAATTGTAATTTAAAAACAATTTTAATGTTATAAATTACACCAAATTCGTTATACATTTATTGTAAAAATAATGTAAAGTTAGTTAATGTAAGCTTCCGTTGAAAGCATCAACGGAATGAAAACGCTAAAAGCAATTATCATTAAAAACACAATAAACTATAACAGTCAAACTATTGTAGTTCAAAATAAATTTACTGTTATTTTTAATACTTATTAAAGCTTTGCATGATTGTTTGGCAGTACCAAATTAAGGATGCAAATGCAGGATATAAATAAGGAGGTATTACGTTTATTAGTAATATTTTTTTTTTTTCTCTTTTATTTTTGGCAACAGTCATTACAGATTACAGTGCAAATTAACATTATATATATTGTAAACATAGATGCCGAAAAATTTTAAAATATTAATATTAACTTAAATTAAAAAATATTAACATATTATATACTATAATTATATTAATTTAATTAAAAAAACAACAAATACATCGTGGAATATTAATAACTCTAACAATATGTAAGAATTAGGTATTAGAAATTTAGTACGTACAATAATGCTAGATGGCGCTGCCAGTTGAAAACGGAAATATGTTTGATTTGTTACGTCCACTAATTAACAAATTAACTTAAAACTATTACAAATTCATATTTCATTGTTTTGATATTAAAACGTGATAATTAAAGTGATTGTAAAAATAGGGTAGACGACTACAACTGATTATGGCCGTTTTTATACTATAATTATCGGATTCGAGCAATTTATATCTCATGAAAGTATGTCAAGATAGAAATTTCAGTTTAATTATTAATTTATATTGTTTTTAATTTCAAAAAAATGAAACGAAAACGAAGTAATTCTAATGAAAACGAATTACATTTCTAACATTCTCACATTAAATGTAACATTTTTTTATATAGAAAGTATACCTATAAACGTACAAATAACAAATATTTTAAAATTTGTTTATACGCTCATACAAAGGACATTGTTCAATTTTGGCCTAAGAACCGATGTGAATATAAATATACTATAATTTTTATTTATTTTTATATTATTTAAAACATATTTTAGTATTCCACGGACACTTCAAATAAATAAATTCCAAATAAAAAGTTGGGTCACAATTATTGATGCCGTATAAAATGTTTTCCATCAGCCAGTGCTGCCAGTTTCGGAAGTTTTCGCGATTTCGGTAAATACGGATCGAATTGAAAACCTCCTCCTTTTTGAAGTCGATTATTAAAATTAGTTGATAACACTTTATTCATCTAAATACCTAAATTGACTAGCTAGAAAAAAACTAGTATTATATATTTTTTAAGCGAAATCGCGAATTTCTAGCTTGGCATTCAAGTACTATAGTTTCGTAATTGGCAACACTGGTGTACTTCATACCTTATCTGTGTGCGTGTAATTTAATTTTTGATCGCTTTGCGACTATCGTTTCTTTTGTGATTTTCTATGCGTTTCATGGTTTTATTCTAACAACTTCCGATTACATTGCGTAGGTACTTGGTAGACTCGGATGTGTGTAAAGGACTGGATTTTGTAAAATGATAATTGTCAAAGAATTATCTTAAACTTGACTAGGTACTATCTCTTTTCCTAGTATGTAGTAGAGAACATTATATAGCTGCACATAGTATTGTTAATATTACTTTGATATTACTACTCTGATATTTCACGCAAGGTTGGTTATTTTTTATTTATAACCTCAAAATATTAACTTTTTTCGTAATTATTTTAGTTTCCTGAAGTGTCCGTTCGTGGAAACTTATTCATAGGATTCCATATAATTTTAAGAGTTTATATAAGTCACTTTCGATTCGAACGGTTCTTAGGCAGAACATGTATGGAGCCGGAACAATGTCCTTTGACGAGTTTACTGAGTTATGACGTCACGATTGCAGTGTTTTTAGTATGGAGCGTTTTTGAGCGACCCGCGACAGCGCCGCAAACATGTCGATGTATCTTCAAAAGTAATAGGTGCAGGTGTACTGTTGGTTCTACAATATTTCTCACTTAAAAGAGTACACTTATTATATATAGAATTTAATTGTCTTGAATTAAAAAATTGTCGTCTACCCAATTTACTGTCACATAATACATATGGAAGCTAATCAAACATATGATATTACCACAAAAATTCCTAGACCCTCTGAAATTCTCGTCAGATTTTCACGCATACGGTCGAGGAAAGCTTCCAAAAGCTGACAGCAGAGAAGCAGAAGAGTGACCTGTTGCTGTCGCGCATGCTGCCGCTTCCTGTGTTGCGCCGACTCCGCGCACACCGCACCGTGCCTGCCGAGTCCTTCGACGCCGTTACCATATTCTTCAGCGACATCATCGGTTTTACAACTATATCTGCCAATAGCACGCCTATGGAAGTCATTAATATGCTCAATAAACTTTATAGGTGAGCTATTTGGCTATTAATGATTCTCCACCTGATTTATTGCTATACAATTGTAAAATGATTTTATAATGGTAAGAGAATCATTACAAGTATCGCAATAATATTATATTAATTTTATTTTCACAGGTTAATAGATGAAAACATTATGGAATTCAATGTATACAAAGTTGAGACGATTGGCGACGCCTACATGGTTGTGTCTGGATTACCACAGAGGAACGGTAAGAAATATTTCCAAAAGGGATTTATTTTCACTTACTAATAGAAAAGGTCAGTCTAGGTTCAAAGATAAGTAGTACTAAGTGTGTGAATGGTTAATGTGGGATTTTATCAACTGTCACACTATGATTTAAACAAAACCCTTAATTATAACCAGTAATCCAATCCAAGAAGCACGCAAATCGATTCTATTATATGTTTATGATTATAATCAGCTAACAGCTTCTTATAAAAATAATCTAAACGAAATGTTTGTAAAGATAAAATCGTTTCTATCATAACAGTAGATATAGAAAAAATAATCTAGGGTGTTTGGCTTCAATTCCCTTGCATTCTCTACGATTAGCGAGTATACATACGTCTTAGTGGAATAACACCATTCGAAGAAGATTTAAGCTACTTCAAACATGAAGACGCACTATTTTACCGGTGTTTATAATTTGAACTTTAAGATTTAGTTATTAGACAATTCTTGAACTACTTTTTTTGTGTTTGTTGGAAAAACAAATTAAAAAGAAATTGTTCTATTGTTAATAATTGTACTATTTACGTTTTATGTATATTTTTCGGTGAGATTTAGGTACTCACACAGTTTGTACCGAAGAATTTAACACTGACATTTAACATAATTATAAACAATTTTCGGTGAGATTTAGGTACCCCCACAGTTTGTACCAAAGTAACCTGTCAATCTACGTCTGGTAAATTAATAAATTTAAAATTTATTTATTTGCTGAACAGTAATGGCTAACATTGAAGTAAGCATATGGCAAGGCAATAAAAAAAGGCAAGCGGGAATAACGAAACATGACCTTTGTTATAATAGACACCAGCTACACCACTACAGGAGCCAAAGTTTCGAATGGAAATACATGCTTTTTTTGCGAGTTTAGATATCGTATCGATTCAAAAATATCGCATTCCATAGTTTGGTAGTATGAGGTAAAAAGTTTCTGAAAAAACACAATGTTGTGAACTGCCAACTGTCAAGGTGATATGGGTAAATGTTTCCGTTAATCCGAACAATTTCTCACTCTCTCTCAACTCTCGCAACACTCCCTGTAATGTATGCGATAGGAGATGCTCCGACATGAAATATCCATGCAGTCGGTGATTTGTGTCGGTCTCCGTTGAATATGGTACCGAGGGAGAAGTTGCACTAGGCAGAGCCCAAAGATAAAAACAGTATTCTATATGTGGTTGAATTTACGCCTTATAAAGTTGCAGGCGATGGGATGGTATGTAATAAATACTGCTTCGATCTATTGTGCATACAAAGCTTCTTTGAGAACGCAGGCGGAAAGCAAGTATAAATAAAATAATTGATTTCAATCTGACAGTGTTATTTTTGATTTCTGTTCCAGTGAATTTACGCGGTTAAATTGTAAAACCATTCGCGAAAACAAATCTACATTTTGTTAGTATGTTGTAGGTACGTTATTGGCTGTAACTTTATTAATATACGTGTCATTTCTCGCCCTTCTACCAGGCAATAGACATGTAGCGGAGATAGCAGACATGTCTCTATCTCTCCTACAAAGCCTCGAAGGCGCAAGCGTCCCACACCGCCCACAAGAGCCGCTCCGCATCAGGGCCGGGGTGAACACAGGGCCCTGTGTGGCGGGCGTAGTCGGCACTACCATGCCGCGGTATTGCCTCTTTGGAGATACCATTAACACAGCCAGCAGGATGGAGAGCACGGGCGAAGGTGAGAACTGATATTTTATATAAATAAAATTCGTAATTAACGGTGTGTATTCGTTGAATGGCAGGGCAATTTACTTGTTATGACTATTAATATTTATTTTCGTTATGACTAATTCGCTACTAATAAAGTTAACGTCGTAAAATGTTATAGCGTTGTAATCAAAAAAATTATAAGAGTTAATTTTTATCGTTTACACATGATAAAATTGCACATTTACAATATTGTTGTGCTTTTGATCAACAAAAAAAAAGCTATTAGATTGTGTTCTGAATCTTATCAAATTAGGATCTAAAAAACTTGTCACCGCGATGCGTGCCGCGTATTTTTGGATTTTTTTTTGGAAAATACGGGATTAACCATTAACGAAATTTAACGGAAGTCTATTAACATGTTTAAAGATAACTTAGAAATTAATTTGTTACTGGAAACAACAATAAATTAATGACTTAATCATATAAAAGCCGGCTATGGACATAGCCCATTTTTTTTATTTACTTGCTTGCACATCTGCCAAAACTGTTCAAGCCCACTGGAGAAGTACGTGTCTACGTCACAATAACATCTTTAATATTTAATCATATTTTACATATCATTTTATGATTTCCAGCAATGAAAATTCACATATCTGAAAGTACGAAGAAGGCTTTAGATGAATTTGGGACTTATCAAGTGGAGTCAAGAGGATTTACAGAAATACCGGTGCGTATCTCAGATACTAATAGCACTTTCTTGCTTTACAATTATGTATTGTTAAAAAATGCTTTGGAATTGTGTTATTTAACTATTACTATTATCATAAAGTCCATATCAACCATTCAGAAGAGGTATTACGAGTAATCTCGGTATCTCGGTGTATCTCCTAAGGACTATTATCAATAGTTGTCCAAATAGAAAAGGATCGTACTATGTGTGATCAATAGCACCAACCTTTTTTTTCTTTAATAAATTATATTTTTGTTTTGTACCGGACATATACATATCAGATTTGTTTAATGCGATATGACTCTTGTGACGGAAATATATATTTGTTGTTTTAATTTGTATCGGAGGTTGGGTTCAGACTGTGTATCTGAAGCCGGCTTCCAACTGCCGACTCTGTAATGATACAGGGAGAAAAAAAATTGCCCTTGCTGGTTTTTTTGCTGGTTCTTTCCAGTACAAGGTCTCCCGCCGTGAACCAATAGCGTAGTATCTTTGACATTTAAAAGTGGTTGTAAAATCCTATTTGAAGAATAAACTTTTAATTTTGATTTTGATTCTTTTCAAACTGTGTGGCCTTAAGAGTGATTTTACTTTGTAAAGTCAAAGCGCGGCGCCTTTTTTGTCTGCGTAAAGTATTGATTATAATTTGACTGTGTTTTTCCTTGTATTAATTTCTGCCTGCTTTGTTACGCCACTATAAGACCTGCTGTCCACATATATTCAGTGACACAATAGTCAACGTCATAATCACAATGGATAAATTTTAATATTTAACAAGGTTGCATTTCTAAGTTTTCCAATTTGTAACGTTTTTAATATATTTTAAACTTTGTTTAGGGCAAAGGACCTATGGAGACATTTTGGCTGCTGAGCAAAACTGGATTCATTGGACGCCAGAACCGCTCTGCTCGGAAGCTGAACGACTATGACCAGAACCTATTAGAATTGTTTATAGAATAATAAAAAACTTTATTGTTATTTGCTTAGTAAGTTTAAGATTACCAATAAATTAATAACAAATTTGAGGTTCTATTGTTGTCTGATCACAACTATATATAAAAAAATATAAAAAAAATAACCAATAAGCAGTCTGTTATCCTGATGCTAAGTATTACTTATTAGTTAGTGGTATACCTATAGCTCTTATATATTACCACCGAGGAGTTTGAGCTGCCTTAGTTATACTAATTAGGCCTTAGTCAACCATGTTAGTTCATGTGGTATCTAATAAAGGCACATAAATGGCATATTTTTTCTAAGGGGTAAGTAGTTAGAGAAACTTCATGGATACCACTCACGATCAGTCCACGAGTAATTATGTGTAAGGATTAAGCATCCACCCACCGACAAAATTTTGCCTTTAGCCTAAGTATTTATAGGGTTGAATGGATGGCGGCCGTCTTCTGAGAGGGAACGATGCAGCGCTAGTAAGTATCTGAAAAACCATCCAAGGGCTAAATTAATTTCGCTCGTACCGCAAGCTGCTGAAATAACATATGCATAGAGTCTAAGTCAGAATGATCCTTCTGATGATACATGTGGTCACAGCGGCGACAAAGAAGCTCTGGGAGAAATCGTCTCGTTTGACGTCCTCAAACGGGATTTCTATAGAGATACCTCTAACACCGACTTTTGCCCTCCTCCTGACGTGCGAAGGCGTAGTATGCGGTTTTTCGGGAATTGAAAAATTTTAGAGATACGGGACGAGGAAGACCTAGGCGAACATATTTCGAACAAATCGAAAGTGTCCTCAAAAAAGGCCAGGTCAGAAGTACCCGCAATCGTCGAGCATGTATGAGGAATGTTATGAAAGTAGATGATGCGAAAGATATATGTAAAGACCGTTGCAAGTGGAAAGACGTAATCTCTGCCTACCCCCATGGGAAAAAGGCGTGAGTGTATGTATGTATGTATGAAAAATTTTATAACGGTCTTGCAAATTAAGACGACAGAGCATGCGAATAGCAGTCTCGGTATTGATTGTGTTTGTGTACAGGTTGCGCCTCTCTAATAATAAATATATTGCCGACTGAAGTCCAGTACGATTTGTTAGTCTATGGGTCGCGATGGAAAATGGGGGATAGAGGGCTAGCGCCCTAAAGTAAAAGTATATTGGAGAGCGTACTTCGTCCTAAGGTTGTGAGGCTGAAGAGGCAGGCGAAGGCGCCAGCAAGGTGGGTGGGGAAAGCTACTGTACTATTTTTACCCAGAAGGAATTCTCATCACTGGAAATGTTTCCACAAAGTAAAAGTCTGTTTAATGGTTGCAATATACATAGCAAGCATTTGGAATAAATCTTGAATAGTAGAGAGCTAGTCCTAAAAATTATCTTACTTTATTAATTTTCATACGATACTATGATATTGGACAACGACATAAAATAATAGTTAACACTGACTCTTCAGTGATCTTCAGCATGAAGGCACAAAGCGGTTTCAATCTAACCCTATTCTTTACAAAGTTTACGAACTACCATTTTTCCAACCTTTTCAAATGGACTGACTTCTCAAGTCCTTTGTCGATAAGTCACAAACTGATTAGGCTGTAGTATTCTAAAGAGCGTTCCTTTCAGGATGAACATTCCCTGAATAAGCATTTTGTGGAATGCACATTGTCACTAAATCTGAAGTCAGCTACAAAATAATGAATTAAACTTTTGTGAACTTTAAATATTCACAATTTGTTACATCTTAATTTTGATTAAACTCAATTAGTTAAGTAGTATATACCATTAACAGTACATTACAATTTAATTTCTTCTTCTTTCTTTTGCCCTGTTCCCAATTTTATTTGGGGTCAGCGCAACATTTCTTCCTCTTCCACTTTCCTCTTCAACCCCTCTTCTCTCTTTTTCAACATTTTTCTTCAATATTCAGCGTCCATCCATTGTTTCTTTGGTATTCCTCTCTCCATACGCCTATGTCCATTACATGATCGTTCCCTCTTTTTAATACGTGACTATACCAGGAAAGTCTCTTTTCTCTCAATTTTTCTACAAAATACATTACAATTTAATTAACTGACTAAAAGTATATATCAGAAATCTTAAAGATAAAATGACAGGAAAATAAATTCTAGCTATTAAAATTTTCTCACAATCATTCTATGGGAATTTTCCTCTTCATTTAGTTATTATTGTCTCTAATGGACAACAGTATATGTTTTTTATTAGGTAAACAACTTATTTCCCTTTTGCAATAAATAATGTGCAGTACATTGTAGACGTCGACCAATGGCTTAACATCTTTGACACTTACTCGTAGCAACATAATTTATTTGACTATTTGGGTTCGTTTTGTTATTTAATGTGCGTGAGATATTTGCTATTTAATAAATTAAATAAATTTAATCGATCTGTGATCTCTGATTTATTAATGATTGCCCAATATTAAGTATGACTGTATTAATTTATCTTATGATATTGTAAGAAATGACTGTAAAGCCTGTTCTTCATCGATCTGTTTCGAAAGACATAGTGATAACAACAGCCTTAATATGCTCGTTATTAGAGCAACATTTAAATTCGGTATCATGCAGCTGTAACCGCTAACTTCATTTCGCATGTGATGGTGTTATATTTAAAGGTATAATTACTATAATTTCCAAAAAACAATAAGAAATATGTATAATTTAAAATAATGATGTCTGAAATAGACATATTAAACTCGTAAAGTACAATTCAATTATATAAGCTCTTACTTTTTAGATTTTATTGATATATAGAAAACCACGTAAATGTCCCCCATTAAAAAAAAGAGTAAGTTTTGATAGATGATGTAGCAAATATAGGGCGTTGCAAACTTGCCGTCCGAATAGAAAATAATAAAAATATTTTCATAGAAAAGTTTAATAGACTCATAGATTTCAACATTTAGCCGTAATAATTAGTGGTTGAAAATTATTCAAAAAACTGTTTAATGCGATTAAAATTATAATACCTTATTTAAAACACATAATATTCATCCCTATTGTATCTGTATTGGAAAATCTTTTATCCTAGGATTTATGGGATATCTTACATTATAGCTTAAAGTTATATTACAATTTTAAAATACTGTCTTAATTACAGAATTGTAAAATGTAAAATAAATAGCTTAAACAATATTCACATATAAAAAACCCCTGCATTCATCGATAAAGTCTTTGAGGAAAACCTATGAGTGTTACGGAACGAGTGGGAAACTTGTCGGTTCTTACTCGAGTCTTACTTTAATGAAGACAGGTTTTATAAAATTAGACGCATTAGGCTACAGATAGACCATAGTATTTTATGATCTACAATTTTAAAACTAACCGTTTTTATGAAAATCAGCCCCCCTAGACAAGATGCCTTTCTATTATTGAAATCGCAATCGCAAACATAAAAAATGTATGCGATTGACGTAACCGATGGCTTGACTTTTCTATCGGTTATGTCAATCCCATACATTTTTTATGTTAGCGATTGCGATGATGATTATGGAAAGGCATCTTGTCTAGGGGGGCAGGAAAGACACATTTTTTCCATACACCGAAATGATTCGGAATTTTTCAATATTGTTTTTAATCATGTTTTGAACTATTTTAAGTATTTTCAGCTGGATGGTAATTTATGTAACTTCACTCTGATTATTTGGTTTAACTTGACCGGACTATTTACTAGATTTTGAGAAATAATTTCGCAGTGGCAGCCCGATTTCATCGTAACGTGTCGCTCCAAGGATGTAACAATGTTTCTATGCGTTATTATTCTAAACGATAATGTGTTACCTTCTTTTTTCTTATTCAACCACCTTAATATCACAATTTCCTAGGCGGAGACAAAGCGGGTGAACGATTACTGTTCTTGTGGCCATCACTTATAACGATACATCTATCATACCAATAAACAATGGATGAAACAACGAACAGAATAGATATTCAACAGTAAAAATGTTACTAACCTAATGCAACACACAAAAACACAGCCAGCTTTTTTTTGACGAACCTATACTGAAGCCACAGATGGCTGTGTTCAGCTTTACCGTGAGTGTAGATATTTGTGGAAGGCGCACGAACAGAAGGTTCAGCGCCTTTCCTGTTAACGGCGCCCGTTCTATGCGGTAGCGGAAGGAGCCGTTCGTTAGGTTAACTCGCACGATGTATACGAGCCTCTCTGGCACATTGAGTTGGTGTAGTTAGTTTATACGCCAAACCATTGTGCCACACTTTATCGAACGCCTTCGCTACATCAAAGAAAAGCGCCATCGTTGGTCGGGAACTCCTAAACTGAGTAAAGCCCGCATGCAATGATTGGAAGACAAAAGGAACTGAGAAAGTATATAGTAATAGTGTTATGTACGACAGAGACAATTAATGCGAAGAACGAAATGTTTTATTGATCAGGTATTTCCCGGTTGATGGTACAGCGAGCATAGACAATCATTGCGTAAATGCGGCAATGAAAATATTGAAGAAATTCCTAGAAGTTCTGATAAATGGCACTAGTGGCACATTAATAGTGTCCTCGTACCTCGTACGGAAAACCACAAATCTCGTATTTTTACAAGGAACAATGAAGGGTTGGCAACTATGTATAAGATAGTTCATAGAAATGTATGTACAAACAATGATTGTGTTCTCTTAATACATAGTTAGTTGTTGTGTTTTGTGCTTAATAGAGAAATGTAATATTTGTACTGCTTCGAAATCAGACTCAGACAGAAATCAGACAGAAAGAATAAAGTGGCAAAACCGTTGCGGAAGCACTTGGAATATCGCTTAATACACATATTAGCAAGACCTTACCAAGAGTATTGTTACGCCGGTGGCTTAGTAAAAACTTCAAAAATGATTTTCTGTGACTTAGAAACGTTTTCAGCAGGCTGAAACATCGTTTCAGGCCGTTTCAGAAGTAGCTCTTTCACATACTAAAAAAATCTAAATTGCACCCAAGTTACAGTAGTTTTCAGGCACCTGAAACATGTTTTCAGTACGTTTCAGGCTACCCTCTATCCAACGCCGCAATAACCTGAAAACCCGTTTTCAGGCGTTTTCAAGACCCCTTATGACCCATTAAGCCTACTTCAGTAAAAGGACATAAAATTCAATAGGAGTGAAAGAGATAGCAATAGTAGAAAGAGACAGATATGGTTGGAACATTCGAGAAGTATTAGAATGAGAAAACATCATTAGAAAGAGATAGACAAACTCAGAATATTCGAGAAAGATAGTACGGGAATATTCGAGTATTGTGTGACAAGGATAGCACAAGGAAGAGACAGTTATACTTGAAATGTCTCGAACGCGCGACGTCATTCCTACGCGCTTATGTATTGGACTACACATTCGAGTGTGTCCGCGAATGTTCTGGCAAGAGTGGCAAGTACCTTAGGGGACTATATAAGGCTGTGTCCGGCCGCCGGGAGGCCTGCTTCGCCCCCTCCCCTGAGAGGGCGAGCGCTCCGATAAAGCCGATAGGGCCCCAGGCTTTCTGCCCGGCCAAAGGCATGGCAGTGTTTAATTGGTAGGCTGGCCTTCTGTCAGAGTCCAACATAACCACCCGCCGTAGACCGGGCGCGGGTGGTATCCGGTGCAAGGTCGTCCAAGCACCAGGGGGTTGTCATAGCGACCACTGTGGTGGTGCGCCCCCTATGAGGATTAACTGCCTCCTCCCGCGAGGAAAAAAAAAAAACGCCGGGAGGAGAGTATTGTTTTGCGATACAGTGCGAAAACATCTAAGAAGTGATATTGGAGAACTAAGAAGTGACTTTCAGTGCTTTCAGTAAAGTGATTAGTGACTGTTAGTGTGCTAATTAATAAAAGTTCAGTGTTTTGGTAGACCGCCGTTTGATTTACTGACCCCAGCTCGTAACAGTATTAAGATCACAATCAATGCAATAAGACGTGTTGGAACATGAAAATAAAGAAATGAAAGTAAAATCGCATGCTATAACTGTATTTACTTTATATTAAAAATTATATATTGTGTACTAAATTTAAAATGAATAGGGTGCATGGTTATTATGTATTATTAGTATTGTGTGTATTTATGTGTGTATGTGATTGGACTTTTTTTAGCGTTAATTTTAAATACATTTTTATTTTATATTCATCTATTTCTTAAGTCCACGGCAAATGTTATTATGTTATGAGAAGAGCAGAGCCTTCTGACACAAGTATATTTATACTTAAAAGGAGACTCTGGCCACTATATGTTAATGAATTGGATTGCAGAAATAAATATTTTTTTTCATTTTTTCATTTTTCATTTTCATTTTCATCTGATGATGGCGTTCTATAAATGCATGTAATAATAGTACCTACTAGTAAGTAAACGTTCCACACCGCAATCTTTAAAGGAATGTTGAGTTGTGTAACTTACTCCTTTTTAACTAAGTTGCACGCCGATGCCAATATAAAACCGTCTCCTATTAATATAATTACGAGTATGATAAACTGTTAAAATTAACTGTTACTATAAAAGTAATCATAGACTCATTCACAACAAAATAAGTTTAGTGAATAATGTCTAAAACATCAAACATCGCCGTATCATCGCCATCAAACGTCAGAGCGCCGTATTTATCAACATTTACGAAACTATTGAATCCCGACTCTTACCACTTTAATGAGTTTTAATGAACGGTAGCAATTTATTTGTGTCGTATCGTTCTGTTATGTCACTCACATACATTTATACGACACGCAGCTTATCGTGAGCATAGTATAAATATTATAATAAGTACAATTTTTAGATAACCACAACATGGTTTATATGTTGCGTATCTATCCCACAGATTCACAATATGGAAGGTTCACACTATCATAAAGGTAAAGAGTGTGACTCTAGTCTCTCCTCCTCCATTCAAGCCGTAGGTCTCTTATGGCCAAGGTTAAGGCTGAGTTTAGTCGGTAGGTCAAGCTGGTCACCTGCGTGGGTTTGCCGTCCCATACCAGGCGCGTCCCCAGGTGGTGGATAGGGGAACGCCCCCCAGATATGGGGGGTACCGGCTTCGTCCGGCGTGGGCCAAAAACGGCGGGGAAGGGGCGAAGTCCCCCCTCTTTCTTAAGAGGGGGTGGAGCTCTTGCTCTTTGACCCTTTATGGGTCGTGGGATGGCCGGGTGCTACCCGGCGGACCGCTTCACTGCGGCTAGCCGCTTCAGGCGGCGGAGGAGCTGAGGTCCCCCCTCTTTGCTGAGAGGAGGTCAGAGAACTCACTGCTAGGACCCGTTCGGGTCGTGGGATGGCCGAGTACTACTCGGCGGCCACCGTTCGCGGCGGCGTGACGGGTGGCGCGTTTCGCGCCTCGGTGCGCTTGCACCGTTTGTGAGGTCCCCCTCGGGGACAGTGGCCACCTACGGGTGGCGTGGTACGGCGGATCTGCAAGGTCCGCGGCGCGGCGGGGTCGGCGGCCACGGGTTGTGGCTGCCGATTAGGTCTTCGGACCCCCGTCGGGCAACCTGTGCGCTCCGGTCGGTGTCGTGGATCATGTCTCGCGGCCGATCGGAGTGTGTAGGGGTCCTGCCTTAACCGCCCGGGCCAAGTGGAGAAAACCACGTTAAAAAACCGCAATTCCCTGCTGTTGGGACCGCGGCAGCAGGGGGCCTTCGGGTGGTGGGCGGCGTACAGTCCACCAGCTAGCGCCAACCTGGGGTACCACCCGACCCCCCAGTGTATATAGGGTTACCCGGGTGCAGGGGGCACCGCCCGGGTGGACTATCTCATCCCCCATACTCGTGGGATTCATCATGAATACTTCAAAATATAATCATAAAAAAACCGAGGAGAAGGAGGCGAATGCAGGAGAAGTGCCTGCTAAGGAGGAAGTGGCGGAAGTTCCGGCGGCGGCTTCAGTCGTAGCCGATGATCCCGCTAGGAGACGGCGTGTCCGATCCCTACACCGGGCAGAGGACGGAAAGGCGAGTGGGAGGTCGCGATCCCCTTCACGGGGGTCCACCTCAGGGGTGGAGGAAATTGGCCGCCGCGGGGACATCGTCTGGTCGTTTTTACGACCGGACACGCCGCGGCCAACGATGTCCAAAAACACCAGGACATCGGTGGCGGTGGTTGCGGGCGACGTCGACAGCGATAGCTGTATGTCGGTCGCAACCACCGACAGCGAGACGCTGCGGGTAGCGCGTAAGCGCAAATCGCTGCGTCCCCTGAACGGCAGGGGGAAAAAAGGGAAGCGGGCAGATGGGGACGGGGACGTCCCCACCAAAAAGGCAGCCGCAGAGGAGGTAACCACCGCCACATCCGACATCGGGGCAGGCATGTTAGCATGCTTGTCCGAGGTCGAAAGGACGGTGGAACGAGCTAGGAGCTCAAAGGCGGAGGTGGTGGGCGCTTTTAGAACTGCGCTCACTACTCTCAAGGCCGGGACGGCCGAGTTGTGTGAGCGGGCAGAGAAGAGGGACCGTGAGAACTCCCGGGTCACCTCCACCGTCGAGCAACTCTCCGATCGCGTCCTGGTCCTGGCCGAGCAGGTGGCGTCCCTACAGAGGGAAAACGAGGCTCTACAAAAGAGCCTCCAGTCGGGACCACCGGAGCCGTCCGCAGGGAGCGCGGCTCCCCCAGCAGCTGCAGTGGTGATAAAGAGGAGGAAAAGCAAGGCGACAGGAGGTGGGCAGGAGAGGGCGCCCGCTCCTGCTACATCGCAGTCGCCCCGGGAGGAGCCGGAGAGGCCGGCCTGGGGCGAGCTCTCCTCTATAATGGAAAGAGAGTTCGCCCGCTTTCAGGCCGACCTTATGAGTCGGTTCTTCCCAGAGATGGGAAGACGGCCCCCGCTGGCGCATGAGCGCCGTCAGTTAGAGGAGGTTTGTCCCGGCCCGCCTGCCGCGCAGAAAGTGGGCGGGAAAAGGAAGAAGAAGAGGGGAGGGAAGAAGAAGAAGAAGGCGGCTCCCCCTCCTCCCAGGCCCGTCACGGTGGCCCCGCCGGCGACACTTTCAGCGCCGGCGCCCGAGATCCCCGGGGTGACCACCTGGGCCACTGTGACGAGACGCCCAAAGAAGGCTGCCCCTGAGAGGGCCGCGGCCCCAAAAGCGGCCCCGAAAATTAAAGTGGTGGAGCCCGGTCCCCGGAGGCTACCCAAACCACCGGCCTGCGCGGCGGTGGTTGTTACGGTGCCTCCGGATTCTGGGACCACGTACGCCGCTGTCATGGGGACCGCCAAAGCAAAAATTAGCTTGGCGGCCCTAGGGATCACCGGCGGCGTACGGACCAAGAGGGCGGCAACCGGGGCCCTCTTATTAGAGGTGCCGGGCCCGGAGAGCTCCGCCAAGGCTGACGCCCTGGCGGAGCGAATGAGGGAGGCCCTGGAAGGCACGGGCGCGAAAATCACGCGCCCGTGCAAGATGGCGGACGTGCGGGTGATGGACCTCGACGAGTCCATCGCCCAAGCGGATGTGGCGGCAGTCATATCCGCTGCCGGCGAGTGCTCCCCGGCCGACGTTAGGGTCGGGGAAATACGCGCCGGGCTCGCCCGCATGGGGACCGCCTGGGTCAGGTGTCCGCTCGCGGCTGTCAGGAAACTGACGTCGGGGCGGCTCCTGATCGGGTGGTCCTCGGTCAGGGTGCAGGCGCTCGAAGCACGCCCTCAACAGTGTTTCGGGTGCCTCGAGAGGGGGCACGTTAGGGTAAATTGCCCTAACCGCCAGGTGGACCGGAGCACTCTGTGCTACCGGTGTGGAGAGCCGGGGCATATTGCCCGTCTCTGCACCGCGAGTGCTCCCTCCTGCCCGGTCTGCAAGGACCTGGGCAGGCCGGCAGGCCACCGGGTGGCAGCAGGAGGTGCTGCCCACCCAAAAGGAAGGGGGGGTCACCCAACCTCCCGCCCCGGCCCCGGGGGCGAGCGTAGCGATGGACGTCCAATCTTAATATGGACGTCCAAAGCACAGGGTGCAGGGTGCTCCAGGGCAACCTCAATCACTGCCGCGCGGCGCAGGATCTTTTGATCCAAGCGGTCGCGGAGGGTGAGGTTGCTCTGGCGGTCGTTGCAGAGCCCTACTCTGTCCCGAACCACCAAGGTGGTTTGGGGACGACCAGGGCTTGGTTCGCCATTTATTGGGCGGCCGACCGACCGCACTGCACCCTGCTCGCTACGGGGCCGGGTTACGTGGCCGTGGAATGGGGGTCCACGGCCACGATAGGCTGTTATATCTCCCCGAACTGCGGCCTCGCCGCATTCGAGGCGTTTCTGGACGGGGTAGCGAACTGCGTTCGCTGTTGCGCTCCGCGTCCAGTCTTCGTCCTGGGTGATTTCAACGCCCACTCGCGAGAGTGGGGCGACACCCGGGACGACGTAAGAGGGGAGACACTCCTGGAGTGGGCGGCGGGACTGGACCTCCGGCTGTTAAACCGGGGGTCGGTCAGCACCTGCGTGCGGTGGCAGGGGGAGTCGATCGTCGACCTGTCATGGGCGACTCCCTCTGCGCACCGCATGGTGTCAGGTTGGAGGGTAGCGGCGGAGGTGGTTACACTCTCCGACCACCGGCACATCGTGTTCGACGTGTCGGTGGCCCACCGCCGCCCTTCCCGCACACTCCAGGAGGACAGCCGTCCGCGACGTTGGTCCATCAAGCGGCTGGACCGGGATGCGGCCCTAGCCGCTGCCCACGTCGCGGACTGGGCGGAGGAGGCACGGATTTCACCCGACCTCGATGTGCATGCGCGGGCTGCCTGGCTCCGGGGCACGATGACGTCGATCTGCGACGTCTCCATGCCCCGAGTCAGGCCGCCCCGGCGGCGCTCTGCGTACTGGTGGAACGAGGAGATCGCGCGGCTACGGGTTGTTGTAGTAGCCGCGCGCCGCCAGTACCTCAGGGCCCGTCGAAGACGGCAAGCCTCAGTCGACGGAGTCCTGAGCGCCAGAAGCGCGTACGGAGCCGCGGTCAAGGCGCTCGGCGTCGCCATCGCCGACGCCAAGGCGCGGTCCTGGCGCGAGCTGCTGGGGGGACTGGAGAGGGACCCATGGGGGCGCCCGTACCGGATGGTACTGGGCAGGCTCCGACCGTGGGTCCCTCCTCTGACGGAGACCCTGGACCCTCTCGTCGTGGGAAGAGCGGTGGATACGCTCTTCCCGAGGGTCCAGGACAGTCCCCCCGCCGCCCCGTCGCCCGGCCCTTGGTCGGACGACCTCCGGGTGACGGAGAGCGAGCTCGCCGGGGCCGTTTCGCGGCTCTCTGCGCGCAACACTGCCCCGGGACCGGACGGGGTCCCGGGAAAGGTGCTAGCGCTGGCGCTCAGGGCGTTCGGGAGCACGGTGAGGCAGCTCTTCACGAGCTGTCTCCGCGAGGGCGTGTTTCCCGTCGACTGGAAGTCGGCCAGGTTGGTGCTCCTCAGGAAGGAGGGAAGGACCGGCGACGTTCCGTCTTCGTTTCGTCCGATCTGCTTGCTGAACGAGGCGGGGAAACTCTTCGAGAGGGTTATCTCCGCTCGTATCAGCGAGCACCTATCGCGCGCGGGTCCCGACCTATCGGACTGCCAATTTGGGTTCCGGCGGGGACGATCAACGCTGGACGCTGTCCAGCGTGTTCGTTCCCTGTCGGAGTCCGCAGTCCGATCGGGGGGGGTGGCATTGGCGGTGTCGTTAGACATCGTCAACGCCTTCGGCACCCTCCCCTGGCAGGCTATTAGGGGGGCGCTCGTATACCACGAGCTGCCTCCCTACCTGCGGGCCGTGGTCGGGGACTATCTGCGCGACAGGACGATCGGCGTGATGGGACGGGACGGGATGGAAACGTCGAGGAGGGTCGAATGCGGCGTTCCGCAGGGGTCGGTGTTGGGACCCCTGCTATGGAACCTCGCATACGACGCGGTCCTTCGCACCAGCCTTCCTCGCGGCGTGAGTGTCGTCTGCTACGCTGACGACACTCTCGTCGTGACGACTGGGGCCGACTTCGAGCCGGTGCTCAGGCTTGCCGAGCTTGGGGTGGCATGTGTCGTGCGGGCGATCCGCCAGCTGGGTTTACAAATAGCGCCTCACAAAACCGAGGCGCTATGGTTCCACGGCCTTCCGAGGCGCCGGGAACCACCCAGTTGCCGGATCCGGGTGGGTGACGCGGTGGTCCCGGTGGGGCCGTACATAAAGTACCTGGGCCTCACCCTGGACCGCCGCTGGAGCTTCGAGGAGCATTTCGTGCGGTTGGTCCCCCGAGCCAAAAGGGTGGCGGGCGCATTGCATCGCCTGCTGCCCAATCTCGGGGGACCGAGGGATGGAGTCCGCCGCCTGTACGAGGGCGTCGTGCGATCCGTGGCCATGTATGGGGCTCCCGTGTGGTCGCAAGACTGCGCGAGGTCCCCCCGCTGCAGAGCTCTGCTACGGAGCCTGCAGCGGATAATGGCCATACGGATCGTACGAGGCTACCGTACAATCTCGTACGAGGCGGCGACAGTTCTGGGACGCTCCCCCCCATTCGACATCCTGGCCGACATGTACGCGGCGACGTATGCGTCGCGGCGTGTCGGCCGGGGGGCGATGGGGGGAGCGCCCTGGAACCCGCGCACGAAGTGCCTAAGCGGGAGTGGCACCGACGGATTGTGGCGGCCTGGCGTGCGCAGCTCGAATTACGGATCTGCGCGCGCCAGCGGGCCGTCGGTGCCGTACTCCCGCACCTCGAAGCTTGGCTCAACGGGAAGGAGGAGGTCACCTACCGATTGACTCAGATACTCACCGGGCACGGCTGCTTCGGTGAGTATCTGTGTCGAATAGGACGGGAGGGATCGACACATTGTCACCACTGCGCATCCGACCTCGACTCGGCCCAGCACACGCTGGCGGAGTCCCCGCGTGGGCCTCCGAGCGCCGAGTCTTGGTCGCAGAGATCGGGCGAGATCTGTCTCCGCCGGCATTGATTGCGGCAATGCTGGCGGACGAGGGAGGTTGGAGGGCTGTGGCCCTCCTTCTGTGAAGCAGTAATGCTCCAGAAGGAGGCCGCCGAGCGGGGTCGGGAGATGGCCGATCCCGCTCGAAGGAGGCGGCGCCGGGCTCGGTAGCACAGCTGCGGCGCTGCCGCGACCCGGGATGGACGACGCCCCTTCCGTGGCCGGGGGGCGTCGTCGGTGGAGGGGACCGGGGGAGGTGGTAGCTTCCCCCGAGGAGGGCTCCCCTCTAGAGAGGGGAGCGGAGGCTGGGGGTTCCTGGAAGTGGCCTTTGTGTCCCGGGGGCTCCCTACATGCCTGAGGAAGGCCATCCCTGAGGTTTTTAGTGGGTAGGCCTCCCCCTTCTGGGGAGGAGAGCCCCACATAACCCCGGCTCGCCACAGCCGGGGTATGCAATTTAATGCATTTTCCTCAGGGGAACAAAAAAAAAAAAAAAAAAAAAGGTCAAGCTGGTCAGACCGCTCTGGCCGGCGTAGACCGACATAATCACCGTGACACTTGCGGTGGTATTCTGGGCATGTTTCGTGCTCCTTGTGAGGATTCTCAGCTTCTCTCTCCTGAGTGGAAAAAAAACAATCTAGTCCCTGTAAAATATAGCACAATTCCTGTCTCTTCTCTTCATAGATTCCATATAATTTATTGATCATATGCGTAGTCTACTGCTATTGTACGTAAACTATGCGAATTGCAGGCAACCTTGGCTTATAAATAGCGTTCGTGCCGCTTATCGGCCGTAGAGTTGATTTGCGGTCGTTTACTCGTGTTCGTCAGGATTTCATTATTACGTGTTCCGATATTGAAAAAAAATTCGGTGTACACAATGCTTCTTCATAAGACTCAGATCACTAGAGAAGAATACTATTCTTTTCTAAATAGAATTACATAATGGGTAGACCACACTCAGGATACTGCCGTAGTCCAGTGTCTGTGTATATCGGAACTTTGGCACAAATACCGAGATCCCGAGATTTCGGGATTTACGTGACAGACGGACAGCGGAGTCTTAATAATAGGGTCCCATTTACCCTTAAGGTACGGAGAACTCTAAAAAGTAGATGTTTGATTGTTTTCTTTGTTACCAAAGTATTATGTATTACATACATTACCAGTCAACAAACTATCATGTTCCTGCTTTTTATTGTTTCTGTAGTAGATTTAAAATTTATATAATATTAATATATATAATTAATAATTAGTACATAAATAATGTTCATTGTGTAATTATATTTTTTTTAGGTAACGCTTAACTATTTATTAATTTTAGTTACGGTTATCAGTACAGTGTACGTACTGATAATCGTACCTCACGCTTGCCCTTGCATTACGCCAAAAACAGTTGATCGTATAAAAATAAAGTGCAATCAAAGTTGTAGAGAATTTTATACTCTAAAGCTTTTATAATAGGTGTACAAATCTCATTTAAGTAATAGAAAGCGAGATATTCGCAAAAATCGATTATGACCTTTGATAAGATAAGACCTATATGTTAAGACGCGGACGCAATAGCATTTGAGATTTTTGAGACAACATTCAGAACGGCAAAACAAAGATTTATACCAATTTGCAACGTATTATCTTTCATTCCTAGGTTGACCCCTTTTTTACCTAATATGACTGGGTTACATTCAACATTTATTCGGCGGCATGTGCATTGCAGTGACCGATTGAGACTTAATTTGATCGCGCCGCCGGCGCCGGCGCCGACGCCGACCGCAGTCTATGAAAAGAATCCGTCGTGAGCACACCTTTCACCCGGCTCATTAGATTTCTCATCACACGTAGATAACAAACATTTTCTTTAATATCTTTTACTACTGCTATTTCAAAATGAAGTGTGTGCGGTCTTTGTTCATTGTGATATTGTTCATTAGTCTAATGTTAGAAGCTGTGCCGGTGCGCAGAGGCCGGAGATCTGTCTACGACACCTACCGAAACTGCCCTCAGGATTTCTGCTGGAATGGTTTTGTGCATAGGTGCCTGCCGTGTAGAAGGTCAGACTAAATATAATTTGATTACATAAAACAGTTTTTGCTATCGAGCAATCTACCTACCAATATCTATATACTCGTAGCACAGTGGGAAATTTGAGAGAAGAAATTTTAAAATAAATGTTCTTTCTTTTTCTTATGCATCATATTTCTCTGTTGCGATTTCGCAAAATGTGAGAGGATAGACACTCAGTTCAATCAAACGTTTACATTGAAGTTATACACAATACAAACAGACTAAACATGTAAAATAAATAATCTTGAATTAAAAATTGTTTTATATGTGTTAATTAAAATGATATATATTATCCGACGACACCGACCAGCGCGGATAGAGCGCGCTGGGCACACCTCTCATTTTTACCGCTTATCAACGCGTCGACGCGTGCGCATTTAACTTATGTTTGATATAATTATGTAGTTCATTAAAACAGCGATGATAAACCCTAAAACGTAACTAACATAATTACTTGTAAGCCGAATGAGTCAACATAGCTTGATAAAGACATGGTTCAAATCGCGTCCTTTCGGATTGTTACAGTTGTTTCTTTATTTTTCGTATTCTTAGTTGACGTAGTATGACGGTATTTAAAACAATCTTCATAAAAAAAATTATATGCATAAGTTTTATGTCATCCTTTCGACAAAAAATCAATATGTGACATTATTGGAGATATTCTTACAAAAACTCGTGTTCTTGATATTTATAAACATTTTATTGAACTGTTTTAAACCCGAGATTAACTCGGTTCTTTCTGAGTACGTACGCTCTAATGTAAATCTTACCCTAACTTCAGATTAGGTTAAATAAGTTTCAAATGCGCGTTCAGTTTGCTATAAACTCAAATTATATCTGTTAATCATAGCTATAAAAATGAATTAGGTATGTACTTTGTTTTAGCCGTAGTCAATGCTGTCACGGGGGTTCCGTTGTTTGTCATGTAGTTCGGCGGGAATATTTTGCTACACATAATATATACTATGTTTTAGTGTGTTGAAATGATTTATTTTACTTTGTTACAGCGATGAGATTGAATAAAAACTGAAATCCATGCCAACCAATGCAGTGAAAATTATGATGGAAGTAAGCAAAGCTGCGTTTACCACCGACACCCAGGCATTCTCTTGATATTCAGCAATGGGAATAATTCAACTTCTCCACCGGTTGTATCAACGTGTGAGTCTTTACTCTCTACGTTGAGCTGTTACTGTGGCGTTTACTACTTGTGTGAATGTAACATTCCACACTCGGCTCGTTTTTTTGAGCGAAGAGCTCGGGCGTCACATCCAGTCGATGTGATGACTGTAATTACATCGTTAGTTATGGATTTAATTATATTTCATACTACCATAGTTACGGATTTATTTATATTATTCCATAAATGTTAATTCAGTTAATATGAGCTTAATGAAATAAATGATTCAATATGACAAAAAATGAACTTTTATTTAAATAGTATTGACACTATATAATTACTAAATATACCTACAAAAAATTCAAACTCTGAAATTGTCAGAGTACCAGCTAACCCTTCATGTCGTCATCATGAAACAATGATATTTGCAGAAGTTTTAGGTTTTCCGATACAACCCAAAGAGTAGCGAACATCAATTGGCAATGGGCAAGGGGCATTGCTTGCTGGACTGACGACTGTTGGTGCAAAAAGTTCCTCGTGTAGCAAGCGTCTGTCGGGAATTGGCGTGGACGTCTTTAGGGGAGGCTTATGTCCGGCAGAGGGTTTCTCAGTTGAAATGATGATTATGAATGATGAAGATTAATCTAAACATTGATATTTTTAAGGGGATGCATATCATCTCCGTTATGATTGTGAAGAACTCTCGTCGAAAATTCTTACATTCAAAAATATTTAATACTTAAGAAGAGTTCGACTATAGCGCATATTACGTGCATACTAGTATTAGCGCAAAGCGCTTATATTCTAGAACAACCAGATTTTGGTATTAAGTACATATCAGATAGAAGGCTATGGTGTAATACTGCCGTGTTATGTTGGCTGTTATGTATGAGGAAGATAGATAGCGTTAAACTGACGAATATATTGCTTAAATGCTGAGTGGTTATGTAACATTGACCGCGACTGGTCAAAAGATTGGCGGCCAATATGTAAAGCGCCTTAAACACATGTATCGGAACGTCACTAGTGCCTGGCTCTTGGTAAAACAACATTTGTTGCAAAGTGAATTACACCTGCGTCTGCCCCGTACCAGTCACTTTGGTTATTCCAGTCATTGGTCTACGCAAATACAGGAGATAATGCGCCAGTGTACACTGTAGCTAGACTGCTAGGATTATTTTCTATACAGCTGGCTAAATTTTATTATGATTCGACCATTCTGCCCAAATAAGATCATTATTAGTAATTGTATTATCCACCTGGGCCGTTTGAATCTTTGTTTGTCATTTAACATGAAAAAATTTTTTTTTTTATACATGAAACAGCCACACGCAATGTACTCTATATCCAGATTCTTATTCAATGACAACCTACATCATGGAATCATCATAGTATTACCTAAAATATACCAATAAAGATATCAATGATTGGAATGCGTCGGTGGCGCTGTATTCAAAGTCAAAGTCAAAGTCAAAATATTTATTTCAAGTAGGCAATTAGATATGCTCTTTTGAATAGTCCAAATTTTTTTTTTCCCTACTACCCATTCGGACTTCTTTTAGTTATAGAGAAGAACGGGCGCAAGAAACTCTATAACTTTTACAGAAGCAACGACATTTACAAAAATATATATCGTTACCAAGTCATACAAAAGTCAACTTATAGGTACAAGTATAATTACAAAGGTTCATGGCAATGCCTGGTGGAACTAAGAAACATTAAGTCCAAGCATTCATGTCTTTTATATAATCAGTAACCGTATAATAGGCTTTGCTAATAAGTACACTTTTAACAATGATTTTAAATTTATTTAGGCTTAATTGTACAATATTGCTTGGAACTTTGTTGTAAAAACGCACACAGTTACCTCTGAATGAATTATTAATTTTATGGAGTCTAGTGTGAGGCAAATGTAATTTATTCTTATTTCTAGTATTGAAGCTATGGACATCACTGTTTTTACTAAATAAATGAATGTTTTTATGGGTATATATTAGATTTTCATAAATATATTGAGACACAACTGTCATTATACCATCAGTGTCTTTAAATTTATCTCTTAAAGAGTCTTGCATTTTTAGATTATAAATTGCTCGAATGGCCCTCTTCTGCAGCACAAATATAGTTTGAATGTCGGCAGCATTTCCCCACAGCAAAATACCATACGACATTACACTATGAAAGTAACTAAAGTACACCAATCTAGCTGTTTCTACGTCAGTTAGTTGGCGTATTCTCAAAACTGCAAATGCTGCAGTGCTGAGCCGTTTTGATAGTTTATCAATATGTGGGCCCCACTGAAGTTTGGAATCGAGAGTAATTCCTAAAAATACTGTGGTGTCCACGAGGTCCACATTTCTATCCTTTATAATTACTTCGGTTTTCACCTGTTTTACATTTGGCAATACAAATTTGATACATTTAGTTTTACTTTCATTTAGAAGCAAGTTATTAACGTTAAACCAGTGGACTACTTTAGAGATTGCATCGTTCACAGTGTCATTAATATTTTGTCTCCGTTTAATTTTGAATATAAGTGATGTATCATCTGCAAAGAGTACAATTTCGTGTTTATTATTAACATAAAAGGGAAGGTCATTTATATATATTAAAAATAAAAAGGGACCAAGAATTGAGCCCTGTGGGACGCCCATCTTAAGCAAAGATCCCTGAGATCTCGTACCATTAATATCGACTCTCTGAATCCTGTCACTCAAATATGAAATAAGAAGGTTCAGAGAAGAGCCTTTGAAACCATAATAACGTAATTTCTTAATCAGAGTTTCATGGAGAACACAATCAAATGCTTTGGATAAGTCGCAAAAGACACCCAAAGCATCGTGTGAATCCTCCCAGGCGTCAAATATCTTATTTAAAAGCTCTACACCTGCATCAGTTGTTGAGCGACCCCTACTAAAACCGAACTGATTATTATGCAGAAGATTATTAATACGAAAATAGCTTTGCATTTGGTCTAACATTATTTTCTCAAAAATTTTACTAAACGTTGGTAGCACTGAAATAGGTCTAAAGTTTGTGGGATCAAATGAGCTACCAGACTTAAACAAAGGAGTTATCTTGCTATGTTTCATTAAATCAGGAAAAACACCACCTTCAATAGAATCATTAAATATACAAGCTAGAATTGGAGCTATTATTTCAATTACTGATTCTGTGACAACTACGGAGTTTCCCCAAAGGTCCGCGGTTTTCTTTTTATTTAATGTTTTAAAAGTCTTAATTATATTAACCGATTCAATTTGTCGAAATTTAAAAAGAGTCTGACTATCCTTAACATTTTCTTTTAGGATGGATTCTGCTACAGTTGGGGAAGAGTTTAAAAAATTTGTTGATAAAATAGGAATATTGGTAAAAAAGGTTTCAAACTCTTTAGCTACCTCACTATCTGAAGTTATTCTTTTAGTTCCTATATTTAAACTGTAGTTACTGTCACGAAGTTTAACTCGTCCAGTTTCAGCGTTAATAATGCTCCAGGTCATTTTAATTTTATCAGCACTGTTTTTAATTTTCGAACTTAAAAAACTTGACTTTGCTTGGCGACAAACCATTTTAAACAATTTAGAGTATTTTTTTACATATTCATAAAATTCTACACTCGTGTTATAGTTACGTTCATTATAAAGTTCAAAAAGTCTTTTTCTACTTTTATATATTCCGGGTGTGGCCCACTCACTAAAAGTAACAACATCATTAATTGAAATCCTTTTTGGCACAAAGATATTATTGAATTCTTTGCAAAATAGATTAAAAAAATCATTGTAAAATTTATTTGGATTATTTGTGTATTTTAAGTAAGGTATTTTATCAAAAAGGTTACTTTTAAAATGTTCTAATCTATTTATAGTTTTAGGTATAACAGTGATGTCTCTCTTTGCCTCATGTTTACACTGATGTGGGACAGCGATTATTAGTCCACAGTGGTCAGAATCTAATTGATTGATAACTTGTTTAGATTTTAGAATAAGATCTGTATAAATATTGTCAATACATGTGGCAGAGTTAGCAGTTATTCTGGTTGGCTCAAGAAAAATATTTTTGAGATTGTATGATTGAAATAAGCTAATAATTTTAGTACATAAACTAGAATTTTCCAATAAATTAATATTAAAATCACCACATATAATCAAACTCTTGCCCAATTTACAAATCTTCCTTAAAACTTCATCCATGGTAGCCTCAAAGCAATCATATAATGCTGAAGGGGGCCTATAAATGCTTAATACAACAAGATGCTCCAGTTCCACACAAGCAATCTCAATCGTTCGTTCAACTGAGAGATTCACAACATCTCTGCGTTCTTTAAATTTAATTTTCTTTTTCAATAAAATTAAGGAGCCACCACGTATTGCATTTTCACGACAAAAAGAACTAGCTATTAGATGATTGTTAAAATTAAGCATGATCTGATAATTTTTAAGCCAATGCTCTGTTACACAAAATATATCTATATTATTACAATTTATAAATAATTCAATTTCTAAGTCCTTTCCTAACATTCCTTGAATGTTTTGATGCATTACTTTAATTACATTTTTACTATGTAGATTAGTACTAAGTGGACTCTTTAAATTTATTTCAGTATTACTAATGTTTTCTAAGCGAGAGGAATTCTCTTTTGTCTTAGAAATTAATTTAAAGAAATATCAATAATATTGTCAGTACAAGAATTACTGACAGTCAAATCTATAAAAGCACATTGCTCAATAGGAGCAGTTATTGTAGCCAAGTTCTTGGCTGTTACTGAAAAAAAATAAGATAGCGATACTGCTATTTGTCGCTTAAAATAATTACAAATATAATATTTATTTTTAGTCAAATAAAAATTACTAACTAGTCTGTTAGTGTCAATCATATGCAATTTTTTATTACTGTTGCATACAGTATTTAATGTGAAATTTAATTTATACCTATAACTATTTTCAACCTGTGACAAGTTGCTGCAATAAGGCAATGAGAACAATACAATATTGTGTATGTTAATGTTACAATTTAGATTATCTAATAACTTTAATAGGGTCCTTTTATTCAAATCACCTCTATTTCCTATGAGAAATATTAATGTTGTATCAGGTAAGTAATTTTGTAGTGTTGCTTTTTGCAATATTTCTATGAAAGAGGCACCTGGCATACAATTATTGACTACAGAATTACCCATATTACATAAAATTTGACCCATGTTTTTGCCAATTTCATCACTGAATAAAATTGTATTTTTTGAATAATGTGATTGTACTACTTCTGAAGGTATTGACTGAGAAGCTCTGTATTGTTGATTAGACTCATTTTGTACTAATGATTGTAATCCTATTATATCAGACTCAGGAGCAGTATGTGACTGTGTCGATACCTGTGTAACAAATTGAGTATCGACCTGCTGTTGTTTTTGACTTTGGATACCCAAGCACTTGTCGGCTATTGTCGGCACTGGTCTACGAATCTTATGATTGGAGGCCCCGGTATTTTTCTTTTATCGAATTTCCTATGTACATTTATCTGACTTTCCTACAGTGAAGCAACCTTAATACGAAGGAACGCAAAGGAATATCGGTTTCAAGGTGTCGCCATCTCTGAGGTGCCGGGTTCCAGTCCCTGTGGGGGCAGATGTTTGCGTGATGAATAGTTATGGTTAACAACCATATTATATATTTCCACCAAATTCATTTATATTATCTAATCGTTGTCCTAGATCCCATAACACAAGCCTTACAGTGTAAGTTAGAGATGTGTCAATCTTTACAGAAACGACTCAGTGAGTCGTTTCTTCCAAGTGATTCACTGATTCAAATCTCTAACAGCGCTTCAAATGAATCATTCGCTCAATCGCATCTCGGTTTCAAACGGCAAGCGGCGCTTGCACGATTGACATAAGTTAATAGTTCAGAATCGGAGCGCTTCGGATCACGTCGCTCTATTGCATCTCGGTTTCATTCGATAGGCGACGCTTACACGATTGACTCAGAGTCACTGATACAAATGAATCAATATCAATATTTATATTAGTGTATTTGTATCATATATCATAATATTTGTATCTGTAATATCAGTATATATCAGTAATAATGATGCAAATGAAGCATTTTACTGATTCGAATCTTTGTACTGATCCGCATACAAGTGATCCAATCTCAAGAAAGATACGTTTTTTCCATCATTAGTGTAAGTGTATGAAATATTTATTTATTCAAAGATGTATGTAGTTACCAATCCGCACTGGGCCAGCGTGGTTGATTAAGGTCCTAATCGCTCTGACATAGTTAGGTCCGTGTCTGTCTATGTGGGCATATATGAGTTGTGATGATGATTATTGATATTAATATTCTTATTAAACTATGGGTAGTCAAGTTTGCATATTGATTATGAACCCGAAAACGATATGCTCGCGGTATTGGTTGCCACGAGTTGTTTAAAGTACCTGGATTTTAAAATGTTTACGCTGTGAACGAATAGATTTGCCATCAGTGCGAGAAATACTTTTATATAGGGATGAGGCCTGCGAAAAAAAATTGAGTATCTCGATTCCCTCTATTTATCACTTTGCAGCTTATTAAAAATGTTAAATATGTGTTTGTATTTGTTTTACACTTATTAGTTCTATCGAGACGAAATGATCTTACTTTGTGATAACTTTTTAATTACTATTTGTACTATTACTACTTAAGATTTATTGTTAAATTAGATCATTTTAAATTAGATCAATAAGAAAGAAACATAGAAAACAAAATGTTTTAAAAACGAATGGTTTGAACTTTTATCGTTGCTTAGTAGCGCAGTGGCGTTTAAAGCATTTCTTTCAAAGCATACTCGTATATACAATTATAATAAAACATAAAAAATAATTGTTATTTTTATCTAATATTAACATATAGACAATTTATACGTAGCTTTTGTGTGCTTAAAATCAAAATCATCTTTACAATATAGGCCCTTAGAAGCACTTATTGACGACATACAAGTATAACATTTAAGGATACAAAGAGCTTAAGAACTACATAATCTTTACACCAATAAGTATATATAAAAAAATATGTATATAAAAAATAAAAGCTTCAGCTGTACGGAAATTAGGAGAGCTTTCCAGAAAAAAAAACAGGCAAGAAACTCTAAACTCTTTTCTAAATGATAAATTATAACATACTCAGAATCATGCAGCCTACATTTATTTGGTATGCCATTTGAAACTACATTTATTTGGTAGTGAAAGACAACGCGGAAGTGATTTAAAGCAGTTCAAATCGCATCAAAACATATTTAGCCTTAACATTCTTAGTTTGTATAGAATCTAATCTTTTGGTGGAGAGGTATGCGAGATTTAATGGTGATGAGATGCTAGCTTAATACTTAGCGGATCACAGGGGTAGGATCGGCTTTGACATCTAGACGGAATCAAAACAATTTACCTTTATAAAGCAACTGTAATGTTTGCTACCAATTGTAAAAAACACATCCTACGCAAGCAGTGGGGCCGTCTCGTCGTCACCACAAGGAAAACACTTTAATACCAGTTCTTAACAGCCTGCGCCTCGTTAGCACGTACAATCGGTCATAATATTTTGTGGATTACATAGTAAAATATTATTTATTCTGTGGCTCCATTCACCCACAGTGTCAGTGCTAACATATAGTGAAAAATAAAAGTATCTTTGTTAAAAGTCCTTTATTCATGAGCATACAATAGGATGAATGTTTATTATTCTACAGCAAGAGTTGTTTATCTTGACTTGTTATTAATCATTCAATTAATCCGAATAGTAAAAAAGTGTTTAACTACGAACTCATAGATACACTCTGTGTTAAACGCGATAATTGGGTTACGTTTCAAAAGCATAAAAATGAAGAGTGATGTGTTCGTGCGTGCTGGAACTGTTTTGCTGATTATTATTTGTCACATGCTAGAGGCGGTACCACTCTATAGATTTCGCAAAGCTGTCTACGACGGATACTTTGGCTGTCCAAGAGATTATTGCTGGAGCAGTTATGTGTATAGATGCATTCCTTGTGAAAGGTAACATATTATAAGTCACTAAAAGCTAACCTACAGACAATTTTAACCGACTTTCAAAAGGAGGATTTTCAATTAATCAGTGTAAAGGAGTGTCAATTATATGTTTGATGTAATTATTATTAATTTTTTTTCAATATTTGTTTTGTAATTTTCTTGACATTGATACTTTTTTTTTTTGTTATATATGTCACATTTCCGAGGTGGTTGCAAATTTTATCGAACTTGACGTGATTGTATTAATAAAATCAGCATTCACGAAATCACATGTAAAACGAAAATTTAAGGTCAACCTTCAGGGCTAGCGGCCGATTATCGACGTGGGTTAGCCGGAAGAGTCCGTTGGCCGCCCTTGTGGCGTTTAGTTCTGAGAGTTCTGAGTGGGCGCTAGCCGCCACACGCCGGCGGGGTCGTGGTAGTCGTCCGAAAGGGTTCCCATGGCCTCGCCAGGGCGCGATGCTGCTCTCCTCAGGGATCGATGCGCTCTGCCCCGGCGTAATGCAGCTCTCCTTGGGGATTAGCGCTCGCGTCAAAGGCGTTTATCCTTTTGGATCGGTGGGTTTTTTAGTGGGTAGACCTACCCCCTTCTGGGGAGGAGAGCCCCACATAACTCGACTCGTGGGTATGTAATTCAATGCATTTTTACCCCACCTTAAATAAAAACAAAAAGGGTTCGCATAAGTGGGTATATATTGCCATGTATGCTCGTCCCGTGTAAATGTTAAGTCTGTTCATTGCCACAACGAAAACCATTGCTATTACTATCGACATAAAATGTATTTCAAGGTAGTAATGCAAAATCTGAGGAGTTTCTCTGTTTACTTCTAAGATGTTAGAGCTTGGTATTAACGCCGCAACGAGTTCCCAATGACGAGCAATCGTGATAAATATGTAAATATATTGTATAATAATTGAAAATTAAATCTAATACTTGCTTACATGCTTTACATGCTATTAAAAAAAATTGCGATCTTGCAACCTAAAAAGTATGTTATTTTAAAAGGCTTTCACGTTGACAATGATATAACTGTCACTGTAGTATATTGTTAAACTCTTGGGCACTACGTAGCCGCATAAGTGACTCATAAGTGCAAGCGATACATATGTAAGATTCTTCGACATACACAGTTCAAGCCTCGCCAACAGTACTCGCCGAACGGTACGCGCACAGAAAACATTTACACACTTGAAAAAACATATTTCTGGAAATACAAATACAATTGAAATTTAGTTTCAAACAGTGTAAACGAAATGTGTAGCATTCAAATAGTGTTCTCAGTATTGATGTGCCTTACTATTTTAATAATAATGAATTGTCGTGGCTCTTTGATCGTTGGAGGCGGTAATAATTGCCCTGAAGGCATGTGCAAGGTGGCGGGATTTTGTAAGCCGTGCGTCAACGATAGGTATGTTTTAACTGTGTGTAGTAAATAAATTGATTTTATGGCGAGTAACATTTTCAAAATGTTTTTGATCCTATATTTTTTAAATATTTGATGTTGGAACAAACGCAACATAAAGTGTGATCTTTTGTATTTATTTTGTCACTATTCTATCACTGATCTATTGTTTTGGTCATTGCAAAGTGATAGTTAGAGGCCATTATAGTTAACTGTCAGTTTGATATTTTGAAATTACAATTGTTTATAAAATAAGTCTGATTGTAGAACATTGTATTTACTTATTATGTCACTATGACTAATTGTATATCGAATTAAATTATTAGCTATTTTGACATTATGTAAAACATGTTAGATATATTATTTGCATAACAAAATACATATGGTGGCTCATATACACTAACGCTCGAAACTAATATTTAATCCTAAGCCATTTTAACTGCCCAAGATCGCGAATCTAAATTTGTGTTTGAGGCTGTCAATAACGTGATAATATATTGCAAATAGTATCTGTGGCACTTATTTATTATACATCTGTCGGCATCTTGTCTCGAATTCCTAACTTTAAAGATGTCATTTTGAAATTGGTATACAAATCACTCGGCCACGGCTATCAGCATGATTGATGGATGTCATGATCAATCATCGTGTGAAATAAACTAATTTGAAAAAAATAATAATAATTATAATAAATAAAACAACGTGATTTCGTGATAGCTGACGAACGACGCCTTTATTGAAAAGGAAAAAGCAAAAAACAAAGGCCATACGAACTAGTTCTCCTCAGCATTACAAGATGGCGCCTGTAGTATTTATATTTTGACATTTACAACAACAATGAAGTTTTAATTATAATTTTGAGGTTATGGCAAAGAAAGAAAAAAGTAGGAAAAACATAGTATAATAGTATAACTTTATCAAAATGCATTCCCTACAGATACAATAACTATGAAAGTATTTAGCAAATACAGAATCATTTGTGAATATTGTATCTCTAATATCATACAAATTTAATACAAACATTCTTATTATTATAAACTTTACCATAATATTTTGCAATAAACTTTAAACTTAAGAGAATTATTTATATTAACATATAAGTATGATTTAAAATGAAAAGTCAAGTGGACGTTATTGTAAAAAATTACATTTACCTATTGAACAAATTTCTAGCTTAGTGTGAAACTTAATGGCAATTTTATTTTAAAAAAATATTGATTAAAATACTAAAAGTCTTACTAAGCGGGCCTCCGGGCGGTGTCAACTGAACATAATTGTATTCCAATAAATAAAGCCTCTATATTCATCATGTAGGAAGGGAAGGTACACATATAGGATACATTTTTAACTTTTTAATTTTTTATGTTCATACTCGTATAACAAATCACCCATAATTAATTTAAGCCAAACCTTTTTTGTTACAGCGACTACTAGTTTTCTATCACTACAAGTGTCAACGCTTCAGGCCAACATAAGAGCAAACTGAAATGAAAATAGAAAACAGCCGGGAGATTCACCATAACTCAAGGATTAATCATGGAAGGTTGTACGATACAACGAATAATGCTGCTTCAAGATAAGCCGATTTACAACATAACTTAATTCTATGTAATAATGCTTGTAACAATTTATTTCAGGAGCGCTAGTTAATCTATAATTTAACTAAACACTAACTTGAGGTAATTTGTTTGCAACATTGAAATTATATTGTAACATGATTAGTTTGTAAATAAAAGCCCAATCTTTTGTTTTATTTTTCTTAACATTGATACAAATATATTGTTGTAGACATATTGGGAGATAACATAATATATTAATAATTGGGAGATGAGATAATTATATGTGTAATTAATCTTACAGAATGCTTATGTTTGTAGCTTATTATTAAAGGAAATTACCTATGTAAATATTTATGTGAATTCCTAGTTCAGGTAAGTTTTGCTATTGCGAGATAGTTATTTAGTATCTATTATGTTATAATATTTTTATTTGTATTGTCATGTAATTGAGATAGGAGATAGTAAAATTAAACACCGATCGTACCTGTTTTTATATTTTTACACTGCAATATTGCGTTATGTTTTATATATTGTAAAATTATAAATAATTATTAAAATGTGTAATTTTAAATAGTTACTTGAATTGGTTCGGTACTTTTGGTGGAAATAAAAGTTACGTAATATAATAATTAAGGTAAACTGAAACATTTACTATCTAAGCAACAAATATATGTATATATATATATAAATAATATTATGAATACATTTGAAAATAATTCGATTGTAACAAATTAACAGAATTGTCATTTTCTTTAGAAACTTGTAAAGATTTACTTAGCAGAATTTCAAAATTAGTGGCCGCTTAGGATGTTGTTGTTTCCACATAATCCTATGAACAAACAAATAAATACCAGTTTAACTGTTATCAATATATTTTTTTTATTTAAATACCAAAAAATATGTTATACAACTAATATATGTACAACACTTTTGATGTTTGAATTTCGAAGATTCGGCGAATTTTTTATACTTATCGGTTGAAAGTGAGATGAGCATATTGTGTTATGTTTCGTGGGACGCCAGTTTGGATTTCTTTGTATACGTTTGTCTACATGTGTTATGGGATTTTTCAAATAAGTTTAAGAAAAAGCAATTATAACAAAAAAAAAAAACAACAAGTATAAATTGTGTTAAAACCCTAATTATTATACGTAGTCATTGTAATGAAAATATGCAATTCTACTTCTCATGCTTGAGGTTATACCATGATGATAGATTGCGGATTTGACTACTGTATTTTTTCTGTTTGTGACATTATACAATAGATGGCAGCACAGTGAGCCACGTGGCGGAACACAGTTGCACATTTGATTTTAAAAGGTGTAATGATTAGATATGACTTGGTCAGTGACATTATTCCGTTAATAGGGAAGAGTGTAAGTCATAAAAGTCATGCTAGTATTCCATTGCTTGAAATAAATAAACCGGTATTTCTAGAAGGAGTAAATATTGTTGACTACAATTGTATGTAGGAAAATATTGCTTCATGTAATTTACCACGTTTCACTCCACCTACACATTACACTATTATACATAATGTATAGGTGGAATGAAATGTGGTAATTTGGTAAGTGGACATAATTATTATTTTAATTTTAACTTTTGTTTCAATTCACTTATTTTGCGTTTATAGCGGTTTGAAAGATTGGAAGCTGCCGATTCGGCGTCATTAGAATCTGACAAGCAGAGTTACAGTCCGACGTCACCCGCCGTAGCAACATGCGTCTGAGCAGACGAAGTGCACGAAGAATGTCGCAATTGCATGAAGTCGAATGATGGACATTACACGATCTCATTAGTATTATGCACTCCTAATATTTTATACGAATAAAGTATAAATTAAATATAATTAATTAATATGTTTTACTACATTTATTCGAATTCGACGTCGAGCTCGAGGGCGAACTACAGAGCGATTCTAACAGAAACAAATGTCGTCGAATTCGACGTCGAGTTCGATTTTGAATTTCAGTTCGATTTACGAACACAAACAATCGTCGACATATTTAAATGTCGACAAATCAATACCGATTCGACGCTGAATGCAGTACTGAATACGAATGTTCGTATTTAATAAAGTTATTTGACTCGCCTTAGTTATCTTTGCTCTTTGGGTTCCACATCATCACCATTGGGTACATCCCACGTACAGTACATGTATGTTTACAGTATATATGTATGTAATAATCAATATACATATTTTGTTAATACTATTATATCAAGAATGGAACCTAAAACATTAGGTATTGGCATAGTATACTTGAATGTTCAGTGTTATAGCAGCAAACAATTTATATAATACTAGCAGCTCGCCCCAGTTTCGAACGGGTATTAAACAACCATTAAAAACCTATATTTTTACACACACATATACACACTCTCCCATAGAAACTTTCTCGTTTTTGCGTGGCGTCATTAAAAAAAGAGTAAAATGAAGAATGCCTACAGCGTTTATTATTATTATTATGCCGTCTAACTAACCGAACGTCGTGGGCGGCGACCATGCGACATTTTTCAAATATTTCGAATGGAATGTCCAAATTGGAAAATTCAAAAAGTTATATAATGGTATTGAAGCAGATTTAAAATGAAATAAAAAAATCTTATTGTGACATAACTATAATGGTTGGACATATGCTGTCGCTAATAATTTTATTATTTATTTTTTTATTTATATTTATAATGTGACTGTGACTTCTTGGACGGGGTTATCTTTTTATAACTGGGTTTCTTTTTTATTAAGGTATAAGTTTATATATCTCTCTTTTTCTAGGATTAGTTTATTTTTAGAATTAGGTTATTTACTTTTAGTCAATTTATTATATCATTGTTTTAGATTAGTATATTAAATTATCAATAGTTTCCGCAGCGCACGCTAAGAATTTTTTTTGTAATTTTTTCACACCTTCGGCGACATTATTAGAGTTTTAGATACCTAACTTTTTTGAAAATTTAATATATTTTTTCCCAACAGTGAAAGAATTTTTTAAATAAGTCAAGGAGTTTCGGAGCCTATTCAATGCAAACAAACAAACAAACAAAAAACAATCAAATCTTTTCTCTTTATATTATCAGTACCTATAGATACATGTTGCATACTTTTAAACATTTAAATAAATCATTAGATGTTGCGCAATAGATAAATATGGTTTGAAGATTTAGGGTTAGAACTTCTTATAATCTGTTGTATCGGATATAATACATTTGGTAGTTAATTAAATTATGTTTTTTTTTATTATTGAAATATTACCTAACAGTACTTTTATTTTAAACAATAATGAATAACTAGGCAGCCGCAGCGTCAAGGTCATTTCTTGTATTTGGATGACAATATAGTTATACAAGACATTCACATTCAAGCATTATGATAATTAATTAATTTTGTTTACTTATCTTAATAACGTAACAATTTATGTCAATTCAATTTAGAAACACGGTTAATTATTATATTGTTTTACTTTGTAGATGTTTGCCAATAAATTATATTTAGATTTACTGTAAAATGTATGATGATATGGTACGTAATTTTTTTCTATCCAACATCCATATATAATGTATATGCCCGTTAAATGTTGTTCGTCAGCCCTGAAACATTTATATCCATAGTATATACATGCAATTGATATATCAATGCAATTCATAGTCATATATCATAGTATACACATGCAATTATCCTTCACACTACTCGTATAGTGTATATCTTTTGGTCAGTTTAGTATTTGCACCTCCAAGTAATTTCAGTTAAATTCCAGTGTTAAGAATAATTGCATTTATTTCTTACCTCTCTAGTGTTTGATGCGGTGGTACAGTAGTAACTCGGGATGTAATATTATTATCCTCCTTTAAAATGTATGTATTGATTTCCATAAACAAACAACAGTTTCATTAAAACAAAACAGAATATGCTAGACTCATACACATAGACGTTATTTTATATATAATTGCCTAATTTAAGTTATTTTAATGTTATAAATGTTTGTCAAAATAGAACTTATGTAACATTTAAAATTAATTCTTTTTTAACACAATTTACAAACATAACATGAAAGAACAACAAGCGACTGCTTCGTTATATTAAATTTAACGTATATTAATATAGACAGAATAAGTACTTATAAACATATAAGTGACAAAGTTATTAGCTTATAATGTTTATACGTTCATATAAATTAGGTGACTACCAAATTATGATATCACGATTGCAATGTATTTAGTAGGTATGGAGCATTTTTGAGCCATCCGTGATAACGCCACAAATATGTCGCTGTATCTTCAAATGTAATAATCGCTTTTACAATAATAACTTCTGCGGTATTTATCATCCGATACTAAACTCTTAATATTAAACATTCTCATCTACCCAATTAGGTTTGATTATAGAAATATGCACGGTTTTCTCAAAATATACGACATTCATAAAACGTATATATTATACGAGTAAGGTCGTCACGCGCATCTTCGTAATATCCTACCGATTCAATTGTAAGCATAATAGATAGTCGGCTACAATCACAACTTCCTCCATCACACATCCTAATCCTTGTGATCGCCTTATTGCTCACACTCGCTATGAGTCATCTGACTGCTTCATCAATATATTTATTTGTATATGTGTGGGACCTACTTCTTTGCAAATGTTTAGTAGAAACTCTTACGTTTTATATAGAGGCTATATATGGCTGTACAAAGTAATAACGTATAGTTTAAAAATGGATAACATTGGTAGGAGAAATGATTAAACGAATTCGGTTATTTTTCGGTATGATAATTCGGTTATTAACATCTAAGAGGCGAAAACTACTAGAATTACTTTTATTTATAGCAGTTATATAGTATTTACTAGAATCGTAAGTTTCCTTCTTTGTTCTTTTGTTAAAAATAATGTCAGTGCATGATAGAATTCCTTTGTAGCCCGCTTAATCATTATGGTGCAAGGCTAGAAAAGAATTAAATAAAAATAGATTCGCATATTTAATATCATTGATGTCCGATAGATTTTATAGTAATTAATGGATTATTTATTTCATCTAGTAAATATAATAGTCAAAGAGAGGGTAATGCAATTAAAACAATATAATATTTAAGCAAAAAAAAGGCTTAAGCAGATGTGTTGTTTTACCAAACCAGTATCGCTAGACCATTACCTCAATCCATTGACTCAGAGATTATCCACTTTTTAATTTTATTAGAATACAGCAACATTTGGAGTACATTGTCCCAAAATTATGATAGTTTTTACTTCTCATAGGTATTCCATTTTGATGCCATTAAGACTCTTTTATAGTCATATATGTTTAGTTGTTGATATATTCAAACCATGCAGATGCGAAAAAATATAATAAATAACCCATTAATATATTTTTTATTTCATGGAAATTGGGCCAAACTTGAACTTTGAAGTGTGTGTCTTTGGCCTTAGATTTTTTATTTAGTTAAACACCACTGTTTGCAATAAAAGCACAAAGAAACCTATTTAGTTTGTTTGCATAGGTATATCTTTCTTATATATTCATTTGTTTAAGTCGCAAACCATTAAGTTAACGGTGAGATAGGGAGATCCGATAAGGTAACTATCTTGTGTTTCACTCGATACCTCATACAAGATATACTCGTATTCAGTCCTCAGCCAGTCCTCGTGCACTCTCCAAAGAGCACCAGAACTTTTTTATAGGTAAAATAAGCCTTATAAGATTGGCAAAGTGTTTAAATAAATGAATTAATTAATTCGTTATATATTCTTATATAATTATAACACGGTAATCTTATATATAAAAATCAATCGCAAAATGTGTTGGTAAGCGCATAACTCAACAACGTCTGGATCAATTTGGCTAATTCTTTTTTTTAATGTGCGTTGAAATTCAAGGATGGCTTTTACGAGAAAATTATCGGAGAGATAATTATCGGAAAACCCTTAAAAACAGTCCTTTTTTCCATACAATTTTTTTAACTAAAACGTACAGTCAATTTAAGCTTTATTGTTATTGTATATAGTTCATATTGCAAGCACTCACTGTTGTCTAATTAATGTGGATGTGTTCCTATCATCAAAGAGGCAATTTGGGCTTTATTAACGCTATAATGTTGAAATTCAATCATATCTATCAAATGTGCGTGTTTGCGTTGGAGCACAGATACATTGCTGGAGGATTTAATGCCAGAATTTAATAGTCACAAAATGTAATACTTCATGTGGACCTTTTTAGTAATTTGGTTGGCTATGCGATATACTGCTACTTTACAAATCTTTTTGACAGGACGAAGCCTGCCGGGTCTGCTAGTTAAAAATAAAGATAAGTGATATTTGGAAATTGAATTGGCAGTCCAGCACACAAGCGCACTTAAGTATATTGAATTTTACTTTCGATCTCGCAAGTAATAAGAAAATATGGACTAATGCGAGTCAACATCCGCGCATCAGCTGTTGTGGCCGTAATATGACCGATAAGCGGTGTGCTCTGTACGTGCTATAAATACAACAAGGTCGCTCGTGACTCGCATAGTTTAAATATTGTTGCAGTAGGCTGAGTCGAACTCGCATCTGACCCAGTAGACGTTTGATTTGCGTCGACACTCTTTTTAGTCCGATCTTAACGGCCCGGAACCGCGCTGGGTCCATTAACAGTCAAGGCGCAGATCCTTAAGCTCTCCGGCCATCCTGAAATACACTCAAGGTAGAGTGAATATAGCTAACTGCGGCTTCAGTAATCAGGTCAATCCAAAAATCGAACTCCCCAACGCCATGTATCTACTAACACTTTGACTTTTAGTTTATGTTCAAAAAACAATAAATTTTTTTAAAAAGGACGTATACGTGTTTTTAACTAATAAATAAACAGTTGAAATAATATATTGTGATGGAAATAGTATTTTTTTATTGGATGCCATGTTTTATGATTTAATATTAATTTATAACTAACTTATTGGACGCATCTTGTAATTTTATTTTTGAATTGTATAGTATTAAATTTGAAAATGCCTCAAAAATTTAAATTTGTAAAATATATATTATATAAAAAAACCCAGCAACACCATTGTTGTGGCATTACTCTCATCTTGGGCTAAAAGAATATTGTCCATCACACCGCAGCTGTATATATAATAATAATAAATCAATTTATTTGTCTTAACAAACTTACATTATTTTTGATTTTAACATATAGACAAGCGTGCTCATAGCCAGCTAAAAGATATACCGATAGCATGAAGTGTAATTGCATTTTTAAATACATGTAACTCGGGATATAGTATATATTTTATAGTGAAAGAAAAACCAGCTTTATAATATGATATTGACGTATACTATGGTCACGATACGTCTGCGTTTGGCAAACACGTATTACAAAACGACGCGTTGTGAGTGTGACGTAACATTACGATTATATTGTTACCGTTCAATGAAGCTCATCCGTAAGCGGCGAGAATTAATAATGTCTCGACTTTACTGTTGAATAATATGGTGTTTAGATCATTTTTATTTATTTATAATAATTAAATTGAGTTGTTTTCGTTGTTATTAAATGTTCTCATGATTATTTTAATGTTCAAAAACAAAGTTTTATGGCAATATAAACAAGATATCGCATTAGAGCTTAGAAGCTGTGAATTCGACTAATTGGTATAATTTCATTTATTACTCTGTAGCAATAACAGGAGAGGGGAGATATATTTCGCACCATTGCTCAAAACTATTTCTTTCCACCCCGTGCTTTCTCAATTATATGTTTCAATCACTAATAAATTTGTGAAACATTTAAAAGATAAGTGTTTTATACATCGCACAGCGTGGATATGCGTTATCTATAGTAAATTATCATTGGCAATCGGTATAAATTCAACGCTGATTTGTACAATGTAACACGTCAAACTTTACCCGTTGACTCTATAGCATCAGTTTTTATAGTATAACTATAGAGTTTTTATAGTGTAAATTGCTGACCGCATAGAAACAGGTGTAATTTGTTTCTTAATATGGGATATTCCGAGTGACAAGTCAATGAGTAGATAATTTGGACAAGCCCGTTTATAGGTGGAGCTTGTGTTTCCAAATGACAGTAAGCCAAAATAGATAAAGAGGTTCTAAAATTCGTCAAAAAATTAAATTTTACAATATTAATAATCATCATTTCAGCCAATAGACAACCACTGCTGGACAAAGGTCTCAAGAATCTCTACATTGGTCGATCCAATATTAATATTTTAGATATACAAATTCAAATATTAGCTTGACGGTGCGCACTTTAAAATATTACTTAATGAATATAATATGAATATAATATGTCATGTACGTTTCTTATGGTAAACAAAAGATTATTTGTGATAGAGCATAGAATATACTTACTCTATGGAGTAATTAATTTAGCAACTATAATCGTTTTTTCTAGACAATGTAGTGTAGGGTTAAAAATGTTTTTATTAAGAAAAATATTTCTTGAATAATTATGTAATTCAGTGGTCTCTAGGATTTCCGAAGAGATCCTGTCCAGGAGTCTCTACCGGATCTGTAAATTCGTCGAATTTATTTTGTAAGCCACCGTAGATTGAATGTTAAAGTTAATGTTTGTATTTTGTTTTTATTTTTAATAATTATTAAGTATGTATGTGTATATGTATGTTATATACATAGCGTAAGTTTAAATGAGTATTTTGTATATATATTGTTAGCTGCGTAAAATAAATAAAATCGAGTACATGTTAGTTAAGAGAATTGTGATAAAATATTTAATTAAGAATTATAAAGGGCATGGACTACGAGACCGTGGAGTACAAATGTAAAAAAAAAATATTGAATGTCGAACATTAAACTGCCACTTTCTATGTAACATTTCTATCGCTTAAGGATTTCCAACACGGTCAGTATGAATATGACCGAGGCCCTAGTTCTCGGAAAACACACACTTACAGATCAGTTGTACAATCATCGACATTTAGTTAAATCATGTGTGTGTATGCAAAGTGTCGGTTCTCAGAAATGAGCAGCCACCGTTTTATGACAATGGAAAGTTACGCCTGAACGTTGTCTTTTGACTTTTTGAAATAACTACAATACCGAAAATAATATAACAAGTCAATACAATAATAACAGGTGTTCGTATTCCTGTGTTCCGCCATGAAGGCTAAGATAGTCAGAGAAATTACTGGCTACTGTGATGTTGGCAACGAATACTTAGATTTTTGTGTTGCAATTGCAGGTTGGAGATATGTTGCGAGACTCTCCAGGAGCTTTGTGTTATAGTACACCAGGCACCTGGAGAGTCTCGCAATTGTAACTACTCACTATCATAAACACACACACATACGGAATTTCGAGAGGAATACCGGATACAATAACTGATATGAATGTCGCGTGCTAAATGGTAAGGAATGCCGATAAAAAATTTATGTTGACGACCATGTTATTCGTCATTATGCACACAAAATATTGACTCATCGACCTAAGGTACAAGCAAACATAAAAAGTTTTCGTATACAGTTTAGTAGTAGTAGTGCCTGTTCAATAGCTTATTCCTATTCACTCGATTTGAAAGAATCGGGTTGCCACGTGGCGGTAACACAGAGACCGAAACACAATTAATATGAAATGTTTTTTGTTTTATAGTTATATAAGTATTGACAACTGCCTACCTGATGGTAAAGTTGACTCGACTTGAGTCGCTTACAGTATATGCGGTACTTAGAAATGTTACTGTCTATTTTACTATTCAAATCGGAACTCAGCAAGGCGAACACTGACAACTTTGAGGCAAAAGGTAAGACTGCCTTTTATTACGTAAAAAATAGAAGGAATGGAAGTGGAACTTGCACAACGTATATAATTTGTGTCATGACCTTAGAACCGCTCTTGACAAACATTTTCAAAACTGAATCCTATAAAAACCCGATAAACAGATCTTTTTTTAAGTTGATGAAATTCTTGTGTAATAATGTTAGATAACGGCTTGATCGGTTTTTATGAAATTCAAATATGTACCTACATAATTAGTAGGACTGAGAATCGGCTACAATCAATTTCCCCTCTATAAAGTTATAAAGGTGTTATAACCCTAACATTTGTCTTTTTTTATATATATATTTTTTATAATGTGACATTAAAAATATATACAACCTTAACCTTCTATTACTAACCCCTTATTTTGTAATAGTCATTTTAGTAATTTATTGAATTTTGATCCTGCTCGAAAGCGCAATTGTCGTCTTTTTTATTGAACTTCATTCCTACTACATATAGTGTTACCAAATTCCCTTACAATTATTTATACGGCGCGTTGTCTACATTTGCCGGGACAGTTAGTATCATACATGTGTATAACTTGAGATACGTCTACTTAAAAAAGAAAACATATATATTTGCTTTCAACAACCGCAAAGATTGTAGGTTTCATACAAATAAAACACAAATATTGGTGAATCAGCCAGGTGACTCATAGCGAGTGTGAGCAATAAGGCGATCACAAGGATTAGGATGTGTGTTGGATTGAATGATGTGATTGTACCACGAGTGACTATCTATTATAATGACAATTGAAGCGGTAGGAAATTTCAAAGGTGCACGCGACAATATAATGTAGATACTCTCTTATAAGCCATCCATAGATGTGTCATTAGGAAACTATAAATACATAGATAATATTCCCATATTCATTCAATTAGGCAGACGATTCTTATGCTTAGACAACAAGTAAGTAATGGATAAGAGAATACATCCATAAAACGTGAGGGAGAGTCGTTAATCAATTCAAATTATCCCAAGCCGATTACACATCTCAAATTCTTAAAATTTAGAAAGTCAGCTGGGTTGAACAGAATCAGTCTCAACTCTCGATTTTTTGACATCGAGACGTCAAACCCTTACCTTGTTGTTCATACAATATATTGATTTTAAATTTGGTTTTGAGTAACACTGCGTCAAAATTATCAATGTTCGCGAGCCGGATGGTCACTGTGACGCCGTGAGTGTTTGCAAAGTGAATTTTATAAGATTGAAGAAGCTAATAGTAAATAAACATCTGCAGACAAGTAATATTTAAAATAGGTGCAGGTATTTGACAAACATTGCTTTAGCGAATCACCGCTCGCAAAAAGAAAAAAAATTGACATTGTCGATAGGTGAATCGGCGCCGTCTAGCAACATCTAGTGGCGAGGGGACACATTTTTTCAAATTTTATTGATACAACTCAATGGTAAACTGTGGTGCATGTGGGAAATTTCTCTCATCGTTAGGTGCCGTCACTTGTAGTACTTGTCCGCTAAAATATCATCGGGCCTGCCGCGCTCTGACCGATAAGTCCCAAATAAGCAGGGAGTGGGTGTGCCCAAATTGCAAAAAAAAATATACACAAGGGCGACAATAGTCACACCCCGGTGAAGGGGATTTGTGATGGCTCAGAAAATACGTCTCCAATAATTGAATCTGGAGCAAGTGCGAGCAGTGCCGAAGACAGTACTACTGGCCCATATAATAGCAATTCAGCAGGGCATGAGTCTCTTGCCTCTTTGATAGACTTTAGGAAGGAATTTATAGTAGGGCTGACGGCTGATGCGTGAGTTTTGCAAGAAGATGGCTATGTTGCGTGATACTGTTGCGTCATTCACAATGCGCATTGACGAAGTGGAGCGAAGATTGGACGCGTTGGAGTGTAGGCAAGAGGAAAGAAAGGGAGGCAGCGAGATGGAATTAGAGAAAGTGATTACGGAGCTGAAACAAGAATTAAATAATCGCGATCAGGAGGCTCTGCTTTCGGACATAGATATTGGTCAGCTGCCGTAGGAGAGAGCTGAGAACACACTCCACGTAGTGCACTCACTACGTGGAGTGTGTTCTCAGCTTCGCGGCTCGGTGTAGTGTTGGAGAATCGCGATGTGGTGTTCGCGGAGCGTGTGGGCCCACGGCCTATGAAGGTGGGGGGCCGCCCTAGCCGCGTGGCGGTGTGCTTCGCGCCTCGCCAACTGCGCGACGAGTTACTGCGCGCCGCGCGTGTGCGTCGTACGGTCTTAAACGCAGAAAAGGGGACCCGCATCTATATTAAGGAGCGGCTTATGAAGCACAATAGGCAGCACTTTCATCGGGTCTGCGAAGAATGCCGTCGACTGCAATGGCGATACACCTGGACGAAGCGAGGTCGGATCTTCGCTAGGTGCTAGTTAGTGCTATCATCGTAGGCTGTTTGGGATACTGGATATTTAAAAACAAACTTTTATTTAATCCTTTTAATATTAACATACTATAAATTGTGCTCTATATACATATACTTATTTACAACATTATACACTACATACATTATACATACTTATTTTTCATATATAAGACATCATTGCATATAGAGCCATGTCTCTTATAGATACATATGGGTGTGATGTATTAATTGACAAATCAACTTACAATTTAATTATTCATGAAATGAATAATACTGTTAGATATTTGATACAATTTTCTGCCACATACTGTTATTACATGCTAATACATTCATATCCACATACTAACTAGGGACGCTATTGATGGTAAATGCAGGATAATCTCATAAAAGAGAAGGATAAGAAGCTTAAAGTTGGTTTATTTAATGCAGGGTCCCTTTACACCAAGCATGATGAAATTGCAATTGCTGTGGATGAGTTATCTCCGGATATAATTGCCATCAACGAAACTTGGCTCAGAGCTGGCCATGAGGCAAGAGCCGCAAAATTGCAGGGCTACCGATTGTTACACACTCCTAGATCTGACCAGACTCGAGCCGGTCGCGGTGGGGGGGTGGTCTTCTATGTACGCAAAGATATTAATGCCCGTAAATGTCAACGCCCTTTAACAGATGCAATAGAGCAGATGTGGCTTAAGATTCACTATCAGAACATATACACACACATACTATCATGGTTGGAACGGCCTATAGGCCACCATGGCAGGATGCAAATATTTTCCTAAATGCCCTTATCAGTTCTATTACTTCATTTGGTAGAATGTATGGAGTGATTGTACTGGGCGATTTCAATATTAATCTGCTTGAGAGTGGTGGCACTAAACATAGATTGTTTGATCAGTTTCTTTACTGCACTGGTTTGACATAAATAGTGAGTGAGGCGACACATTATACTGTTCATAGTAGCAGTCTCATAGATGTTATCTGTACTGATATACAGTCTTCTAAAATTGTGGTTAAACAATCACCAGGACTCGGCGGGCATGCCATGTTAGTAGCTGAATTTAATATAAAGAAAACTAAGATAAGACCTAAAGTTATCACATTTAGACCTATAAAAGACATTGTGCTGGAAGACCTAAATAATACGCTTGACAACATCGACTGGGCGAATTTTGGAGACGGTGACAGTGTGGATCATTTAACTCATAGATTTACATCTTGGGTGCTATCTATATTTCACTTGTATGCACCAGTCAAACAAAAAGTATTTAAATATCCACCTCATCCCTGGATTACAACCACAATCAAAGATATGATGCATGTAAGAGATAACTACCACAGAAAGTACAGGCAAAGCAGGAACAGTGTACATGAGGAATGCTATAAAACAATGAAAAAGCTTGTAGTCAAAGCTTTAGAAAAAGAAAAAGCGGGATATTTTAACAAATATATTAATTCCAACATTAATAATTCAAAGGTGCTGTGGAGTAATCTGAAGGCCTCAATTCTATCTAACGAGGACAAGTCTCCAGTACTACCATCACATCTTCAAGATCCAGATCTCATTAATGACCACTTTTTGGATGTACCTGGAGTCAATGTAGTGTCACCCACCCAAATAACTTATCTGGACAATCATAATTACAGCAGTGCAATTTTCTCATTGGAAACATTATCAGAAGACGAAGTCTTCAAAACAATTATGAGTCTCAAATCTAACGCTCAGGGATGTGACGGTATATCACTTGATATGATATTGCTTACCTTGCCACAGACATCGCCAACAATCACAAGGTTAGTTAATCTATCAATTGAAGAGGGTGTGCTTCTCCAGAGTAGGAAGACGGCCATATGAAAGCCGCTCCCTAAAACTGACCAACCATTGACTCCCAAGGACTTAACTTAAGGCCCGTAAGCTTGTTGCCGTGTGCATCAAAGGTACTGGAGAGAGTGGTAAACAATCAACTATCTCGATTTGTTGAACATCACAATATACTACTTCAAACACAGTCTGGTTTTCGAAAAGGTCACAGTATCGCAACAGCATTTGCTGACGTTGTAGATAATATCCTCAATGCCCAGGATCAAGGGCAAGTCACTGCATTGGTTTTACTGGACTGTTCACGAGCTTTTGATTCCATCAATGTTGATCTGTTACTTGCCAAACTGAAATATGATGAAATGGTGTGAATAATGCCTTTCTAAGGTGGTTCAACAGTTATCTCTCAAATAGATGGCAATATGTGGAGTTAGAAGGAGCCGATGGAAAAAAATTACAATCACATCCACAACAAGTAACCAGGGGTGTCCCCCAGGGCTCCATTCTTGGACCAATTCTATACGCCATATACGCAGCTGATATAACTAATAATATAACACACTGTAGCTACCACCAATATGCTGATGACATACAATTGTATCTATCATTTCCACGTCAAGAATTCATTGAAGCAACACATAAAGTCAATATGGATCTCAGCAATATCAACATGTGGTGTGAAACAAATTGTTTGGTTTTAAATCCATCCAAATCAAAATACTTGTTGCTAGGCACAAAACAGAATATAAGCAGATTGGACGAAAATGGTTGTATAATGAACATAAATATACTGGGTCAGACAATAGAGCGAGAATGCAAAGCAAGAAATCTTGGATTGATTATGGATAGCCAGTTAACTTTCGAAAATCATATCATAAAGACTGTGAAATGTTGTTTCTATCGTCTTAAGTTGTTGTCGTAAACACATCGCGCATATCAAAGTAGGGCATGCCATGCCTCTGTATCGTACATCCGTAAGCACAGGACTGATGCATACCGTGGATCGTTCAGATTTGCTGCCTCTCGGTGCTGGAACGACATCCCACCACCTCAGCGCTAATCTGAACACAAAGGTCGGTTTCAGGAAATGTTTGAAAAGCCAATTTTTACAAGCTCAAAAATTGTTGTCTGAATAATGATAAGAAAAAGAATCTTTCGCATATTTGCGATTAGCATGGTGTGAGTTTTTTATGCAGCGTGTCAGTGCCGAGGAAATGCAGTTTGTGCGGGTGTTTGTTGTTGTTCCTGTGGAACGTAAGTTTTAAAATTAAATTTAATTGTAGTGGTTATATAAATAATTGTTTTATTAGGTATAGTATGGTAATTAAAATTAATATTAATTAGGTAAAATCTATAGTTTAAGTAGTAGGTAGTAGTAATATGTCACTGTCAATGTCACAGTTTAATGTCAATGTTCATTTTTATTTTTTTATTGGCTCTGATTATTGCACATTTGGCCAACGAATGGGCTCCGATAAGGGTTTGTGGTCTCGTGTGTCAAGTAGGGCCTGTCGTAAGAACAGCGACTCTGCAGAACTGCGGAAGCATCATGCTGAGACAGAGCCCTTTTTGACACATATAGATCGCACCTATGTTTTTTTCTTTTTCTCATTTTTTTTCTTATTTGTTAATTAATTGGACTATGTGTGTCAAATAAATGTATATTCATTCATTCATTCATTCATTCAACTCTGCATTAAAATATAATTTTTAACCCACTCATTGTAGTAGAGCGTCTTGATGTCAATACGACGTGCTTTCCAAAATACGTATATGCTCTGGATATTTGGGTTAGGCACGGACAGCGTTGTTTAACTTTAACAGTTGTCACCCTAACGCTTAAGCTACGCTCTGTGCTATCAAGGTCTGTAGTTTGACTAATTAAAATACCATATTCTCACATCATTTAAATCAAGGAGTAAATAACTCCTACCAGCAAAATCCAATAGGTTAGTATCGATTTGGCAGTGATTGACTAGCAGAACATTTTTTTCATTAACAGTTCACAACTGTACCACTGCAAACATTGCCAAAAATATCATTAATTAATCAAATACATGCGAGAAGCAAATATCATCATGCCCGCTTAAAGGCAAACATTATTTAATCTCACTGGTTATGATTGCAATAATGAGGGAAACATTTTACGTATTAATAATAAAGTCGTTTTTATTATATTTCAGTTTCTAGTTATTGGTTCATGTGATCAGGGATTTCAATTGAGATGTATAACACACACATCAGGAATGCAGAAGTAAAACTTTTTGTGTGTAGGATCGGTTAAGCGTGAGTCAACCTGTGTACGTAAATAATATATCTATTTATTTTGTGTTATAATGGTGCCAGAAATATCTTCAAAATCTATAAGAGTAATTATCTCTATGTAGCCTTATTAACACTATTTAGTATTAAATCTACGAAGTCAATTTGTATTTAATCTGGGTATGACCGACCGACCGACCTTCACATGATAGTGAGTGGAAGCGTAACAGGCGCGAAGATGACGTCAGCCAGTCGCATTAGTAAACTAAGCTCGCATTTATTGCATTAACATTAAGGTTGACAATTCTTTAGTTTAATGCGACTATAAAATGGCGGGTTGCGTTGGAATTCCGCACAAGTTCAACGTTAAGGAAGGTCGGTGACCCATCGCTCTACTTTTCGAACAGATGGAGAATTATGAATATATGTATATGACAGTGCGTACGCTGCATTTCTTTATTAAATAAAAATATACGAAGGAAATTTTCACCAAGGAAATGTAATGGTACTGAAAAAAGTTACTGGGTTCTTATCGATTCGCCTATGTATACTTAGTAGTTGTTTAATCACAACGACGTAGTGTTTTAATAGATTTTAGTGATGCTTATAAAAATTAAAGATCTAAAAAGTTCGGATTAGATTTTTTGTTAAGCTGTAGTTCAGATAAATAGTCTGAACCAAAGTTCCTTTGGTATGAAAACAGTTTCCTTATGTAGAAATCTAGGGAAGTATGTTTGGATCTTAGCAAGTGGAAAACTGTGATATATATGTATCTTTATATATTATACTCGTATATGATTTATCTGTACGTTATCGCGTAACTCCTAACCGGCTGCAAAAATATTATCAAATTTTGTGTCTGTATTTCAATTGAGTTCAAGGTTAATTTGAAATATGATCGGACCTAGTAAATGATGCTGATGTCGGTACATCACCTAAGGCGTGTCAGCCAGATCCACTAGTTTTGTATAATTTATTCTTGTTCACCATGTCTACATCTTCGGTAAACTATGTAACTGTGTGTTCAGTTGCACGCTATTGACCTTCCCATCTGTATGCAGGGTAGTTCCCTAAAGGCGCTAAGGCTGGTCATGTAGTCCTTTTTCCTGTTCCTGAACCTAAATGATTTGCCAGGATTATACATCGAGTAGACATCTATCCCACAATGCGTGGGAAAAATCTCTTACACAATTGATGATTAGCCGTCGTTACTTACGGTGCGCAAAAGCATTCCATTTCGTCAATAATTTACAGGTAGCTAGTTTTAATGAATTAAACTCGTAAACTTAATTTATACCAGCTACTTATATCATTATAGGTAATTCTAGAATTGTTTAATAACAATTTATGTATATACATTATAGTAACAACTCTCTCTCTCTCTCTTAACACTCTATATTGAACAATATAAAGTGTAGGAGTTAGCAGCAGTATTCTTCGAATCGACAAGTTCAAACGCGAGCATGACCGTCAGTTGTATGTGAAACAACATGTGGTCTAATATTTGGTCAGCTGCATTATGATTTCTCGTAGGAATTTATGTATCAAAGTAAGCTAACTACTGTCTTACACGTGCATTAATGAATGCCTTGGGAATTTCAGGATGTAAAAGAATTCGTGTACCTATGTATATAAATTTTATCATCACGTCATATAGGTTCCAATGCTGGAGGTGAGTTTATCTAAACACGACGGAATTGATTTAATATGGTAACTAAAGTAGCCTCAGAGCGTTCTAATTTAGAGGTCCTGGAATTTAAGGCAAAGTATCATCGAATAAATGTATCATTGGCTGATATTTCATAACCGCCTGACCACCACTACACTTACTTTGGTTTGCATTCAAATATTTGTAGCGCTCAGTGAGTCGCCCCGACGTCAATGAATTTTGAAGGTCATTCAAATGGACGTTTTTATGGCATGCTTATTATTATTGTTACTTCTAAACCTTTTGAATTTGTAAGTAGCATTTTATTACAATCAATAGTTTTTATAAACAATTTGATAACGCTTCACGACGAACTAAAACATTACTGATTATTGAATAGGGATGAGATCATTAGTGTGAATCATTTCAATCTACTTTAAGCTTTAAGATTAAGCAATAAAGCGCGTATTTCATTGCATGTAATTGCAACGCAATCTATAAAGAGCTATAGAATATTTCATAGGCTAGAACATTTTAGTGCTAAGCAGTTAAATAATGAAGGTAGTGGTTAATCATAGATCTTTAGATGGTCTATATTGAGACTGTAGTCCCATCACTATAAAATGAACTAGTACCTACCTAGTAGGTAACTTACCTACACGAGCTGTTGATGACCATCATTGCTAGAATTGCAGCATTATTGAAGGTTCTGGTATATATTCGCAGCTAACTTTTGTGATAACCATGGAGGGAAAGAGACACATAAAAATGTAGGCACGTATTCAAAGTGAAATAGATTTTTGCAAGAGAATGCAGGGGCTCATATATTTTCAATATTTGTAATAATAAATGACATAAATATATCTCATTACTTTTTTCAATTAATTATTAGACATATTTGATTCATGCATGTCAAACACGGAACCGAAACCTGACCACTTACAACAGGCCTAATATAATAATAGAGGCTCCAAATTACTCACATACTCAAGGACAATAGAGAGAATGCTAGTAGTCTCTCTAAGTGATAGAATAAAAACGATTAAGATCTCTAAAGAACCAGGGTCATATAGAGTAAATAAAACCTAAAGTAACAGTGGGCAGGTGACATTACTTGGAAGACTGATGCTGCGTGCGGATTCTGCATCCCGGACGTAGGTGACTTTTCGAGTGGCAGGCATATGCTGAGAAACGTAGCGTTGATACCCACCCACGAGGTAGACCGATGATGATGTGAAGTCTGTAGGAACTCACTGGATAGTAGCCATAGTAGCTATCGGTTTAGTGGAGATTCTTGGGGATGACATCGGTAGAGTAAAGAGACGTCTTTAATAATTATATTTGTATAAGCTCTATGAATTTTTTTTACGCTATAGATCATCCGGAGCGTTCATCCGAAAAATAAAGGTTTACTTTTCAGATTTAGAAAATATATCACATCACTTTTTTCTATTTATATTACAAGAGGTAGTAGTATCGAGGTACAATAATGACAGAACTAATGTTCTAATAAAATTGAAAAATCAACCATAAGGCAGCATAAATTATATATTTATTTTTTTATAAGTTTCAGTTACAAAATATGTTTTGTGCCTGTTGGAATTATCTATTCGACTATACTGTGAATTATCACAGCATAGCTTATTACAACAGATCGGATAATCGGATGCATATTTACCTAAAGTTAGTTTAAGACAAAGTATGGAAACGGCTTTTTATTTTGTTAAATAAAAATCCCGGGATTGCGGAATTGGATAGCCGGATGTTTATTTATTTACCTAATTTAGTTGTTGACAAAGTATGGAACTGTCTTTTTATTTTATTTCCATAAATAAAAATCCCGGAATTCCGGTACTGTAGAACATTTTGGTAATGCAAAACTAGTTGTACAAATGAACCCGGAGTCTCGGTCTTTTGAAAATAAATACCACGTGCTAATTTAGTAATTTTCAAACAATATCACTACGTTAAATTTGCAGTCCCGTATTTTGCCGGGATTTTTATTTAACAAAATGTATTTTAAAAAGCCGCTTCCATAATTTGTGAGCCAACAATTAACTTTAGGTAAATATGCATCCGATTATCCGATCTCTACTTATTACAAAAATTTGAGAACTATGTTCCAGACAAATGCATTTTTATCAAGACCACTCCGAAGCCACCAAAGGAGTGACCCTGAGACTTATCAAACTTTAATTATTATTATTATTTATTTATTTAACAAAAAATACTTTATTTAAGTTTATTATAATAGTGAGGCAAGGGTCAAACTACCGGTGGATAGGACTGTTGTGTTGGGGGGAGAGCCGGCTCGCCGCAGCCGGGGTATGCAATTTAATGCATTTTCCTCAGCGGAACAAAAAAAAAGGACTGTTGTGTTAGATTGGTGGTTCGGAAAATACGTGCCGTGTTAAGAATCATTGCTTTCAGAATTACTATTTATATTATTATAAAATTTTATTATTTCACCTCATATAAAGCTTAATCAACTTTTGGGATTTATCTCGTGTATATTTTGGTGTGAACCCAATTATTTAATTAGTTAACCCTATGTTTGAAAGCTTTCCAGCATTCGTGGTCACGGGATGACTGAATTAATGCTAGAAACATCTTGCTATCTAAATTAAATGTGTTAACATTTAAATATACACGATATAAATCGGAAAGTATTTCATTTTAAATATGTGGTATTCGTGGCAATTAAACGCCATATTAAACGTAGTTATATAATAGTACAGCTATAATTTTAGGTTTTAAAAACAGACATATATTTTAATACTGTACCAATTTAACTATAACAAAGTCAACTATCAGGAAAAACTTAATTAAAATAGCTACATAAAATACTTAGATTACTACAATATTTACTTTAATTAATCTCATTTGTGGAATAAAACCTTTTCAGTCTAAATAAATAAGTATCACAAAATTACACTTTTATAATAGTATCTCGCAATATTTATCTAATTGTAAAATAATTTTAATAATAGGAAAAACAGCACAACAAATAGGTATTGTTTTATACATGAAAGTCACAATGTTTATACAAATTACCCTTTTGTTATAGTAAATTTAGATGAAGTTTGAAATATTTGAGGTATAATAATATATAACACTCTCAAAATAACTTGTTACACATTAAACTTTGATGATTAATCGAAAGGCTTATCTTGAAATAGGACTATTCGATGTATCATGCAGCCTTTCGTGATTAATTGTCGAGATATGGCAAATCTTCCGGCTTTGGTGTGGGTTCAATTTTCTTTTGGTGTTGTTAGGCGCCCCAACTTTGGTGGTAGCAAATTTAGTAGTCACTGTAACAAAAAATCTGGTTTAATTTACATTTTCATGATTTGTTATTTGAAAATATAAATAAATATTCCTGGTAAAAATATTAATTTCATTTACAATTTCCTCAAAAGAATCATGTACCTATATTATATACGTAGCACTTAAGTGGCAATTCACCACATTTCAGCCGATAAACGCCTACTGCTATGTCGTCTAGCGCATTCCTGCGCTCCTCACTAAATCGTCTGCCCATCTAGTGGGAGGCTTACCAACTCAGCGGTGTCCGGTGTATACCTATTACTCGAGGACCTTTCCACCCCACAGGCTGTCAGTTCTGAGAGCAGTGTGCTGTGCCCACTGCCACTTAAGGCTCGCTGATTTCATCAGTTCAAATAAGATCACGCAGAGAAACTCCGAGCATAGCCCTGTCCATTGGCCCTTTGTGAGACACTGAGATAAGGCACACAGTTCAAATTAACACATTAGTGTTAATTTGGATTTCCAAAAAAATAAACTTTTATATATTATTAAAACAATAACCATTCTCATAGTATCACATTAAGTCTAATTAATTTGATTCGATCAGATTGTTTGCAGCTTCCTCATCCTCTATAATAAAACAAACCTAAACCTAAAGGTCGGTATCGATATAGTCTTATTTTCCGCCATCACCGTTCGATTCGAACTACCTGCTGTATCTATACTTTCATGGGAAGATCCTAGTAGAAACGCTTGATATAGATTCATAAATATTTGTTTAAGCTCAGGTCCTTGATATAGTTGCCGTCTTCCCTTAATAACTTTCAACATATTGCTGTAAAAACCATGTTAGGCTAATAGGTTTGATGATATAAAGTGAAATTTCTGCAGCTTTTTAAAAAAGACAGATATGAATATCTTATTGTTGAAACCAGCAAAAAATACATATAACATTGTTAAGATACAAATATATCTTAGAAATTAGTGGTGATATAAAGTGTGATAAAAATTAATGGAATACCTTCATCGATTCATTTCTTTCATTTAAATGTTGCCATAATGATACTAACATCGGTGGCTTTTAGGTCTAGACACAGCTAATAAATATATCTGTAGGTAGAGTCACCCAATAATAGGTATATGTTATGTTTTAATGTATTATATTATAAGTAAATATATAAACTTGATGTATCTCTGAAATATAACGTTTGAAACAATGTTTTTTGTTGTCTTCTTCTACTGTCTTCTACTACTATACCATTTTCTAACGCATAAATATGATCGTTTTAGATAAGTATGATATTATAAATTACAAATAAAAAGAAGATAATATAATTAGACCTTTAGAGTTTTTGACCTGTTCTTCTCTAGAAATATAATGTTTGAAACAATGTTTTTTGTTGTCTTCTTCCTTTTTTTTTAATGCTAGACATTAAAAAAAAAAAGACAACTCATAGACTCGATGCATTTTTAAACTCAATTCTCTCCCCAAAGAACTCATGTTATTTCGCAACTTTGAACTCCCATAACTTTTGAACGGGAGGTGTGTTGCACCTCTAATCATATCTGTACCCCTCATGCCCTAAAGTCGGGTCAATTTAATAGGCCACATTTGACATTTGTTCATAGTGAGGTGACCTGCTTAAACACTCCGATTATGGTGAAAAAATCGATATTTACTTCAAACATATGTGAATCGAATACAGTTATTATGGAAAAGTACTTTTTATATAAGATCCCTATCTTATAAAAAAAAAGTACTTTTCCACAATAACTGTAATAGGCAAACGAGCAAATGGATTACTTGATGGTAAGTGATTATCGCTGCCCGCAACAACAGATGTGTTGGCGGCCTTTTAAATGTGAATACGCTCTTTTTTATAGGTACTGTATTAATATATTTTACTAGTTTAATTGCCTTAAAATTTTATAATACCAATTATTTCTCTGTTAAAGAAGTTATTATTGTTTTTTTTATTATAAAACAAAAGAATAACATGTTTTATTTTAATAAAAATTTGACTCAAAAAATTCAAAATCAAAATAATCTTTATTCAACATAGACCTTTACAGGCACTTATTGAGGTCAACAGACAAAACAAAAAAACAAAGCTTAAAAAAAGAAAACAAAAACCTTGTCCGTACGTACGAATAAGGAAAAAAAAGAAAAAATAAAAAAATTGACTCGACACCTGTTAGGAAATTGGGAGAGCCTTCTCGAGAAGAACAGGCAAGAAACTCTGAAGGTCTATTTTATATCTCCTCTTTACAATGTTAATAATTACAATAATATAATACAATATAGTATAAGATACAATCATACCTAATACGATTACAGTCGTATGTATGTTTACATACAAAAATAATACAATAAACTAACTGACTGACTATTAATTCATGGTGAATAATGCCTTCACAAGTAATCATTGCATTCATTCGATTTATTGAGGGACATCACTTACGTTTAGACTTCACTGAACGCAACATTGTAACAACGGTCATTTGTGCATTTCCAAACTAAAAAAATATTGAATATTTTATGTCCGCCATTACAAGGTTAGTTGAGGAATTTTAATGAAATGTCAAATGTGGCCTATTAAATTGACCCGACTTTAAGCTTTCCAATGATACCCTACACCCCCCTGGAGGCGCGGGCAAGTACAGATCGGTGCCGGTTTATAAAATGTTATTTATGCTGTATTTTTTGGCATATTGATTTTAAGAGATAAATATAAAATGCAGTTAATTTCCGATATTTTACAGAAATTTATGATTTTTACAGAAATGCTACATTTATCACCAATCTGCCATCATCATCATTTTTCTTTTTCCTCAGGAGAGGAGGCTGAGAATCCATCATTGATACCAACGCAACAGGCAAGCAGGGATGCTTTGATTATGTCGGACTCCTGGTGAATCGAGGCGGCTCGACCCAACAGACTACCGACTAAACTCAGCCTAGCCGAAGAGGACATATGCGCGAAAGAAGGCTCGGTACGCCAAAGTGGGTCCGGCCTTGAAGTGATGGGGCCTACTCGTACATGTGTAGCAAGCTGGGAAGTATGGACTAACTAAGGGATGGCGGCGCAGATGCCGCCTCTCGCAAGGCTTGAAGAGCCAGCGTTAATGTGTCGGGAGGGTCAGAAAGGACGTGTCTGGGTCGACGATATTCTGTATTACGCGGATTGACTGTGGTACGCGGGGTGTAGCTGCACGCCTGCCTCACTAACGGATTCGGATGCCCTTCAGCGGTGGTGAAGAACCGCTTAGAGCACTCCAGGAAGTGTTAGTGTATGGTTTTGATTTCGAAATCACGATGTATATCGCAATTCCGAACGTAGTATGGGAGGTTGGCCATCCTGCGCAACAAGAGGCTTTGGGTACGTTGGATTAAATGAGTTGCCTCGGTATGTGCGAATACCGGGCACGCGTATGAAAGGACGGGCCGTATGCAAACCTTGTAGAGCGTTATCATCATCATTAGACTATCAATATTAATTATTGTATGTACTGGCTACAATAAGGTATTACAGTCTAATTCAAAAAGTGTTTTAATTTAATCTGTTATTGATAAAATACCACAAAAAAATATAAATACATTTTTTTTATTCCAATTATTTCATAAAAACGTGTTTTAATTTTACAATTCAAATTTGGGCGCGAAAACGCCAATTCTCAGGCCGCCATGTCTGTGACGTCACGGGCATTGTAAACACTACGCTTCGCTGAAAGAAATAAACATATTTTCGAAATAAATAATGAGTTCTAGTGGATATAGTCCTTATCATTGGTGTCTTGTGTCTGAATGTAAGAATACAAGTGTTAAAACACCGGAAAAGTTATGGATACAAGTGCCACATACAAGTGATACAAGTGAAAACAGATTTAAAAATGAGAAATACGTGGTTGAAATTAGCACGAAGAGATCCAAAGTCATTGTCCACAAAAACGAAATACTATTTTTGTGAGGATCATTTCGATGTAAGTATGCAGTTTAATAGCTCATATAAACATGTGAAAATAAATTCTTGTCATTACAAAACTAATATTTTATAGGTTATATTTTTCTGAAAGGAAATTTTAGGTTATAATACCTATGATCGCAAAATAAAGCATAATCGTAAAGTTTTGTTTATTAAAGAAAAGTTTGTAGTAGGTATATTAATACTTACATAGATGTTTTGACATTTCTTAATTCCGCAGAACAGAAGTCGGGATTGCAAGCGAAGAATTTCGCCACCATCAATGTATTTATTCGTGGAAGATTAGTACTTTCTGCTTTTACAAAGCCGTCTTCCATGGTCAATATATATAGTATAGGTGCAGAATATCAAGAAACGTGATAGTAATAACTGAGAAACTTCGTTAATCTAATAAATTACACAGTAGACATGTACAACAAAAACCGAGGTTGTTTATTTACAAGTCCAGTGACGTCACAGCGAATGCAAACATGGCGTACAGCGTTTTTGACATTCGAAGCACAGATAAAAAAACTTGTATTTTCAAATTGAAATATTTAATTTATTTTGCAGTTTTATGAATAGAAATTAATATTTTTCGTTTGTTTTTTCATAAATGAACTATAAAAACATAAATTTAGATTTTATTTTTCATAGTGCGTAATACCCTATTGGTGGTCGTCATATATTTTATTATAGACCAGTTTGTTACTATCGTGGACCATGTAACATACTTCAAGTGTTGTGTTATGTGAAATGACACAGAGTGGTGTATGTTACGCTTTATTATTTATATATATTATTTAAATCAATATACATTTTGAAAAAACTGGGCTAGCGTGGTTCACTAAGGCCTAATCGCCCTAAATAGATTTGGGGGCCTCGGGCTCCTGGGTAGGGATGTATATGGGCTGTGATGATGATATTATTACGATGATTGTGTAATCATAGTAAAATACAGTGTGATAACAGCTACTGTTATAATTCGTCGCACAATTAGGTAAGCTAGAAACACTATGTTATCTAATTACATCTTTTGTTTGATTTGATTTAAATGTTTATTTCATCAATGCAAAACTTTTTATTGAAAACATACCTGTCATCGATGCACGGTTTACAAAATCCAGCTATTTTACACATGTCGCCAGGGCAATTTTTGCCGCCTACCACTATCACAGAGCAACGACAACTCATTATTATGAAAATAATTAAGCACCCCAACACTGCGAAAACTATTTGAATACTTCTCATTTTGTTCCCACTATTGAAAACTAATTTTCAAACTTGTACGAGTGTGTAAGCCACAATATTTTTTCTAACGTGTAAATAATATAATTTACTGTGCGTCTGTTCAACTAGAGGTGTTTTCGTGAACTGAGTGTACTGAAGGATTTTACGGAGGTATTGCTTACTCTTATGAGTCACATGTGTATCTACGTAGTGCGCAGGAGTTGAAACTATAATGCAGTGACAGCTGTATTACCGGCAATAGATTTTTATGCGCCGCGATAGAACCAATTTCTAAGAGTATTCTAAATGATACTTTTGTATTCTCGCTTTCAAAAGAAAAAAAAAATTGACACTATAGTACCAACTACATGAAAGTTAATAGTTTTAAAATGAACATTTTAAAATATTTCATTGTATATTAATTTGTATAATTCAAGTTTGTCTCTATTTTGTTAAGCAAGTATCTCACATGACGCACATGATATGATATTTTCATTCTACAAACTTATAAAATTAAAAATAACTTCAATTTATTTGTTTGAACTTTACTTATCTACTATAGATTAATTTATTTTTCAAATACAATATTACAAAGAAGCAAATTTATTTACTTTTTAAATTGGTACTTTGCGTATTAGTTATTTACCTTTAAGTTCTATCCAGACATCTTTTTCTATATGCTAAAAACATCCAACACCTTCGTTTCTGTCACTCGCAACTCACTTTACCAGAGCTGCTAGTAAATAAATATCGACTCTATCTTTTAGTGTCTGTATATGAAATTTAATCGTATTATACATAAAACTATATTAAATTGTATAAATCCATTTTTCTTCGTAACTTCCTTTACTTTTTATACTATATTTTATTATTTTTATATACTACTATTTTTATATAATACTATTTTTTCACATTCAAACAATCATATATATTTACATATTTTTAAATCGCAGATAATGTTCCAATTTACGCCATCATTTTCGTATCCAATTATACGTTAAAACTATACGTTATGAAGATACAATATGTTGTCTCATTATAGATATATTACTACTTGGCGTAGGTGTCTCTTCAGACGGGAAGAACAGAATCATCACTAAAAACATTGATTTAGAGCTTGTTACTCGATTAATAGCCATTTTTTTTTATTTTCAGCAGATTTACAAAAAATATCTTCAATCAAACAGCAATGATATTTTGTGATATGATCCACCATGATGACGACCACATGAAAGATCAGAGTTTTTGCAATTTAATTTAAGGAAAACAGGTTAAATTGAGTCTAGAGTCAATATTATCTAAATAAAAAATCACTTGTTTTCATTTTTCAAATATTTATTACTGCTATATAAATATATAAATAGCTTTGGCACTCGCTGACTTAATTACCAATACAACTCTTCAATATGTTTTTATAATAACAATGAAATGAACAGTAGTAATTAGTACTAATTATTAATACTCTTAAAGGAATGCAATTGTGATGTCATAGTATTAAATAATTGATTAAGTAGTTGATGGCGATGATTTACTTTTTGCCATGATTAGTAACATTTTTATAACAACTTTAGGAAAATGTTCACATTTAAAATGAGATATATTCATCTAAGATCTTTACTCCTAGGATATTTTGTGTTAAGTACAAACCATTTATTTTAAATATGAATGAATATCAAGTACACAGACAATGAAAAATAAATAATAAAACAAAATAGAATGATTTGTAATTGTTAGAGCTGTCGATTAGTTGTTATATATTTGAACCTATATAAAAAGAAAAAACAAGAGAGCAATTTAAAATTTCACTATTATTATTTATTCCTATTTGTAATTTCAAGATTTTACCACAATAGCGTTATAGTAAAATCTTGAAAATCAGTGACATAGTATCCTAACATCTTTGAATATACACATATACGTTATATTACAACATCAGTGAGTAACAATTATCAACGTCCGACAGACTTCGTCCTGTCAAAAAGATTTGTAAAGTGACAGTTTTTTGTTCTTACTTATTTTTTAGATAATTAAATGTAAAAATGTAGTTATAGTGACGTAACTACAATAGTTAAACATATGTTCTCGCGAAGTTTTTTGTAGAAATTGATTTATTCTATAATATTGTCGAAATTTTTTTTTGTCCTATCATTAATACTCTTCGCAGCGTATGCGATGAAATACATTTTATGGCTAATTTTTTTACACCTTAGGTTGGTTTTAATAAGAATTTCTACAGTAATCTAGTACTAAATATAGCCTATGTTACTCAGTGATAATGTCGCTTTCTAATGAAAAAAGAATTATTAAAATCGGTCCACTACTTTTTGAGTTTATTCGTTACATACAAAAACACAAATCTTTCCTCTTTATAATACTAGTGTAGATAGGGCATTGACTATATAATACTTCAGTTTGTTGTAGTACTTCAATTTATTGGGATTGTATTGGGCCTGTTTGAACTGTCTGAAAACTTTGAAATATGGGTACGCCCAGGTTGACTTTACTGATCTTGAGATAGGTTATACATAATCGTGTTTAATTTTAAAAGTGTGTTCACTTAAAATCAAGTAGGAAGCCAGCATTGTGTTTTGAAAATATTAGAAATAAATTTATAATCCCTACTATTACAAATGTTTAGTAAGTCACGTCAAAATATCTGATTTAATTTTGACGAAAATTGTTCTGATTGTTGGAGACTCGAGAAAGAATATATCGCAATAATAATACAATAGTGTATCAACTCAAAACGTCGTACTTGACATAATACTACATATAAACACACGCAAAATTTGATTCCTCACGCGTGATCAAGACCGTCGTTCGATTAGTGCAAAAACAGAATAAGGATAAATTAAAAAACTTATGTGACAGTTATTCAATTTGCAACTATTACATGAAGTGAGTAATAAGTTTTTTGTTGATTCTGAAAAATGTTCGATTTTGAGTTGATACACTATTGTATTATTAGTGCGTATGTTACCACGCTAAAATATATTTTTTTTTTGTGGGGAACTCCGATTCTATAATGTGAGAATAGTTTTAGTTAGGAAGAATATAAAATAAAATGTCGTGCGGAAAAATATTTCTTATAGAAAATCAGAATAACGAAAAACTGGATATAGCGAAGCCGCGAGCGGAAAGTTTGTTAAAATAATAAATATGATGATTTAGTAAGCAAACAGTAAAATAGATTTAGAAAGTAGTAGATTTCAAGCCTCCGAAATTACATAAACTTACATTTTATATGAGATCTTCGTAATAATTTAAGAATTTAAACGAATCAGTTTCATTTGAAACATAAATATTAATAACTATTTCATTAAAAACATTTTAATAATCTAACATTATAAATTACGGACAATAATAAATAACATTACTCTAGTTTTGAGATAGGCTGATATTTAAACTAATAGAAAGTGTAACTGGGATAGATACTCGTACAACACGCCAAGCATCTGCAAGTTTAAGAGAATTTAAAATATATCTTGGGATAAAGTCAGCCAAAACCACTTGAGCGGGCTACATAGCGTGGCGGGATTCTGACTGACGTTCTCTAGAGATTTTCAGTTAACGGGATCTGGCGTGGTGTATCCAGTCCAGTCAGGCTTTTCGTCTGCTGGTACCTTTAGTGTTACAATTTGTTTGCATACGCAAATACTTAAATTTAATAAAATCTATTTAATTTACTTCGTTTAAACTAATATATCACAATAAGTAAAAAGGAATTCTGCAAATATTTAAAAAAAAAGGTGGCAAAGATTTGAGACAAATTTGTTAATAACCGTTTTTGTATATTAGGTTAGATTTTTATAATGCAATTAAAGTCATTTTTATTATCCGCGCTGCTAAGGTATAACATGTATCCGACAGTGTGAAATATAACGCATTAAAATATAACGCATTTTAATTTCTGTCTTAGTCAATTCATTTTCATGATTTCGTACACGTTATATTAATTGCTGTAACAACTAGTACGAGCTTTGGGATTTGTTATTCTTTTTCTTTTGGCATTAATGGTTTTTGACTAAGTTTATAACATCATTATTATGTGATGACTGAAGACACAAAAGGCGAGTAGATTCCTACGTTGGTACAAATTTGGAAACGCAGCTAAATCTTCTCGTCTTTAGGGAGTCATACACCAGGCAAACGGTGACATCAGCAAAGCTTGCCATGTCAGTAAAATCGGCGTTCCGCCAGCAAACACTTGTTCACAATGCTTCGTTGCAGGAAGTGGAAGTTATCGTGTAGTGGATATTGATGGTAAATCCAGTTTTGCTTTCTTCTAACGTAGTCTTTTTGTTATTCATTCTCATTGCTGCAACAAAAAAATAAATCTTTTTTATCTCTCTATTATATATGTGGTAAATGGTTTCTGCTTATCATTAAACCAGTCTGCGGTGCCAACGTATTACCAAAATTCTGTTTATGTAGATGTAGTGCTGGAAGCAAATACTCAGTAATAGAAGTGCGCTAAATTTGCGTCGACTCATTTTGACCCGACCCTAACGGACCCCGGAACGGCGCCGGGCAAGGCGCTGAACCTTCTGTTCTTCTTTGAACTGAACCTTCGTATTACCAAATGGACGAACTTTTGGTCGAGTTAATTCTGATTGGAAATAAAACATCGCGAGGTCGTTCACCTACAACATAGACCTACCACATGAAAGATTTGACCTTAAAATGTGTACACGATTAGGCTTTCATTCCTCAGACAAAGAAACTTGTATTCGTATTTTATTTATTATTTGCTATATTTGAAATATTAAAATATATAATGCTATATTTTACATTCAATTTATAGTAAGTGAACAGCCTTTCGTAGTAAAGAGACATTATATTGAAATACATATATTACGTCTATACATTACGATACTAGATTTTTTTAAAGCTCTGATTATTAACGCCCGCTTACCCGATGTAAATCTAGATTGTAGTTGACAATGGAGCGCATATACTTAAAAAGAATCAATTCACTCTAGTTTTAAATACGGACATGTTATATCAAAATGCTTAGAAGTATAAGAACAGTGCACGTGAATTTGACTACTGTGAGAAGATTCTAACTCGCATCTTCAGCGTGTTAGCTAAGTCGGGTACTGTGTACATACAATCCGACCGAATTGCAAATTCTACTATATTTTGCACAATTTACTTTGATCAGGCAAAGTCGATTCTAGTCATTGTTAATAATAACGAATCAAAGCTTAAGAAGACTTGATTAATTAATAATATCATTATGTAATTAACATTTTATCATCGCCGGTTTACTGAACTATATATACCTACTATGAGTCCGATGCGCACGCGTCAAGGCTGCCAGCTGATAACAATAAGAGGTGTGGTCGCCGCACTCTATCCACGCTGGTTAGTGTCGTTATCGGATACGAGTATGTCTCGTTTTAATTAACTCGCAGATAATTTTTTTTACAGATTTTGCACTACTGTGCTTTGCTATATGCTATCTCAATGTTAACCCTTCGTCTAGAACTTTGTGGATAATAAATCTTAGGTTGAATAATCATAACATGTGAAATATTCTCAAAAATGTTCTCAATTATGGTCAAAAACATCATAAAAATAAAAAAAAATGTTCGGCGCTTAAAAATTCGAATGAATATCTTTTTACTTAGTTAGATTTTTTTTGGAGACTTGATAGCATTGTTGGTCTATGGATACAAATTAATTTTATGTTTCTAACAAATCAAGGTCAACTTTTATGTACATGGAACAAATTACATCATATTTTAAATAAGGCGATATATTTATAGTGATTATATTTATATTTGTAGTACCTAACTAGGAATGCGATGCGTGTTTAATTTCGAAAAAAAAGAAAGGATTATGTAAAATTAAAAAAACAATAAAATAAAGTTGCCGAAATTTTTTTTTTTTTTTTTTTTATAGTATAGGGCAGCAAACGAGCAAACGGATCACTGATGGTAAGCGATAACCGTTGCCCATGGACACCGCAACACCAGAGGAGTCACAGATGCGTTGCCGGCCTTTTAAAAGGGAATAGGGGAATAAGGGGAATAGAGGGAATAAGGGGGGTTGGCCTCCGGTACCTCACTCACTCGGCGAAAACAGCGCAAGCGCTATTTTACGCCGGTTTTCTGTGAGGCCGTGTATCACTCCGGTCGAGCCGGCCAATTCGTGCCGAAGCATGGCTCTCCCACGGTAAAAAGTTATATGTGATATATGACGCAATCACTTTATAATGAAGGGATTTAAATGTCTACTCTCAATTTCACCACTGCACCACTCGAATATGGGGTAATAAAATATTTTTATCAATATTAATAGGAAAATGAAAAGTACTTATGAATTAACTGACCTGCACGGCAAACACATATGCACAAAGTCGATCCAACAGAAGTCCTTAGGGCAGTTTCCGTGGGCATCGTAGACAGATCTCCGGGCTCTGGGCACCGGCACAGCTTCCAATATTTGACTGATGAACATCACCATAAATATCATAATACACACAAATCGCACACACTTCATTTTAAAGTAAAGGTAAAAGATTGATTTAGAAAATATAATAATGAATTTTTATTTTATCTTCTTTGATAAGAATTTATAGAGAGCTGAATAAGAGGTGCGCACACGTCGAATTTTTCTCATTGACTGGTTGCGAACCAGCGGCGGCGCCATGATATAAACACAAGCGTGGGCGGCTCCTGGGGTGTTCCCTGATGGTGCGGCGAGCCACTGCCGTTGGTTGGCTGTTAGCGGGGGCTCTACTTCGACCTTGCAGGTGCATTGTGTCATGAAGGGTCACAATTGATATTGAACTCTATGCCTTAGCAATTAAGTTGATAATCAATTTAAAAAATACTGATTTTGATAGCTTAATTTGCTGTTGTTCGCACTCAGATTATTATGTTTAAGCTAATTAATATTTTTATCTAATTGTAAAATTTATCTCTGCGTGCAGATCGTTTTCGATCATGCAATTAAAGATATTACTACTCGTGTTTTAATAAAGATGACGCATAACCACACTGCGCGACCGTTGCTTGTTAAAAAGTGTCCCGCTATACATATGCCATGCTTGAACTAAAGCGTAGCTAAATTTATATTAAAACTTATTTAAACTTTTTCATGGCATTTTAATAAAAATCTTTATAGATCTGCTTAGGGTATATTCTTCTACGCTTCGTAGTTTTCAAGATATTTTGTCACATGAACGGGTTAAATATAGAAAAGAATAATATGCTTTATAAATCTTAAGAACAGCTACACTAAATTGTTTTAATACTCCTATAACGTTTGGGTTGTTGTGGTATCGTCATTGTCAGAAAGTATTGAACTTAAAAACTGCACTAAACTACAAAATTAATCCAAGCATTCTAGCAGAAATTTAACTTGTATTATTGCGATGCTATTGCTTAACAATAACCTAATTATAAGTCAGTTATCTATGTCTGTTTATCTAGAAAGTGGTTAAATCACTTAGACTGTTTTTAGAGCTGTATCATTACTGAATTTTAAATTTACAAACTGTTTTATAACATTACCAAACCTAAATTTGACAACCTCCGTAGTCGAGTCGTTAGTATATCGGTATCAAGGTTTCCCCATCTCTAAGGTGCCGGGTTCGAGCCTCGGTGGTGGCAGATGTTTGCGTGATGAATGCGAGCATTTGTACCTTAGTCATGTTTCTATATATGTCTATCCGTTACCCTAGATCCCATAACACAAGCCCTACAGAGCTTACTTTGGGCTAGGCTAATTGGTGTAAGTGTAATATATAATTAGTATAAATTATATTTCTTATATATATATATATACAATTAGTATAAATTATACGCTCTCTTCTATCGGGGGTGGAGTCAATCACGAGTTCGATGAGGTACGACACGATCTTTCAGCAGTAAGTAGGCCTGGAGCGTTGATGACTAGAAGATTTAAGAATCTTATTTTTTGTTACTGGTTGTGTAGTCTTATTATTCTTAGTAACATAGCAAGTAAGAGAAGTGTACCTTGGTATGTATTTGGTAAATTGGTATTTTTTCAGTGAAGCATAAAAGTTCTCTGTTTTAGCAGTGACATAAATCGATCATAATAATCGACAAAGAATCAGACTTCTGTTACTTTACCAGTTTTTGAAATAAAATGAAATACATTTTGCGGCTTGTGACTGAGACGTAATTGGATCTATTCATTACATATTTTTAAATAAATAAAATATCACTCACTGTTGTGTTAGTCTCCCACACTGTTGTGTTAGTTATATAACTTATCTATCACTAAAACTCAAGAATGGTCGATTTAAAGGCCGGTAGGTGATCCTAATTTTGGGATTCAATAAGAATACCATAATAACTACTCATGGCTCAAAAAACACTTAGAATAATAATTACGATGAAAACTATTATAGTATTCGTTTTTATATTACTAGATAGCACCCATCTATTATTGATTCTTAAGTAATAAGATTGTCGGGTTAGTATTGGCTGAACGTTTTCTTTTTATCTATAAAAAAGATTGTGTTACATTAAAAATTAATGCAAAATAAAACATATCTACATGGTGTCCTATTATATATAATTGTATGTATTTAATGGAAATGAACCTTCTGCAAATGACAAGCCATCCGCATACCCGAACTCTCCAACCGCTGATTAACAGTTAAAAATACCTTATTCTTTACTTGAAGTATTATTTAAGATATAGAAGTAAGTTTATAATCAGTAAAAATGTTACTTATATACTTATTATGAATACTGAATAAACTATGTTTCTCGTAACTAAACGTAGGCAGAAATCGCCAACAATTTTACAGATTATGTCTGTCATCTCTTGTAATTATTTTTTGGGCAAAATACACAATTTTCTATGGTTTAGAAACAATCAAAATAAATCTTCCATACTTGTAAAAAATATAAAACATTTTCTAGAATGACAAGGAAAGTTAATGAAATAAAGTACAAATACAAAAGTGAACACTTATGACATTATTTTGAAAACTTGAATAGGGGAAGTGTCGAGGTACTCTTGGGTACGTCTGTTTTACTGCTTTCTGTTGCAAAACACTGTTCGTATAGCTGTGTTCAGTTATAATTTATATATATATAACTTATAAAGGATATGACAGACACTGAAAGTAGGGGTACTGTCTTATGTGTACATCTTATGTCACATTGCAGTTTTATATGGATGTCACATTGGAGTTTTTATATGGATTGTAATACCTGATTTACACTCGCGCGCGAGTCGCGAGACGAGGCGCAAGCCGAGGCATGAGACGAGAGTGTAAATAGACGCTCGCGGCTCGTATCGTAGGTAGGTCCTTTGACTCGTGTCCAAAATACCGCTCCGGACGCGAGCGCTGCGAGGCGCGAGACGATGCACGAGGCGAGAGTGTAAATCTAGTATAAGTGAGTTATGAATCTCACACGAACCATATACATTATAGCTGACAGTAACCACTTATCATCAGATGGACAGCATGCTTGTTAGTCAACGTATAAAATAAAAGAAAAATGATAATTACAGATGTAACCGTAGTTCAGTAACTAGTCGTCAAAGATAATAAATTGATAGTTAATAATTTTTTAAGTCACTACGTAAAGTTATATAAAAATCATAATTTTATAATAAACGGAATCAATAAAATCCAAACCCAATAATTATTGTAATTTTATTTACATTCTTCGCACATTTTTTGTTAATTTGCCACTTGCAAATTACACTTCATAAATATTAATAATGTGTAAATATGTATGTTTCAATGCTAAATACATACTTGTAAAGTAGAAATACAAAAGTTTGTTGTCCGCCTTATCCTCGATTAGCCATTATGTGTATTTGCAAGCAACATACGTAAATAAATAAATAAACAACAAATATACATCAAGATTTTTATAACTACTCCATAGAACTAGTGAACACTATAAACTTGATATTAAGTAGGTAAACAATATACATTTTTACTAAGCAGATAAACAAGAAGTTAATATAATTAACACAGCACTATGAAAATAATATCCATTTATTTTTGATAATTGCTATTTACCTAGTACATATTTCATATTTACAAACCATTACACTTATTTATCTAGTTACAAAAACTTAATTAAACTAATATATAGTGTAATGTATGTGTTAGACATATACGCAGAGATCGGTACATATATTTATTTTGTTGTTTTTGCATTTGTAATACATTGTATTAATATGGACATACTAAAATATATACAATATATAACTCAATAATCAAATCATCGTCATATATTTTGTGATGTTTTTATGTAATATAAAGGACAAATAAATTCGAACAAAAAAAAAACTCGAAAATAACATAAAAATATCATGATATTGTTCAGCTGTGAGTATATACGAATATTAGATAGCACGATAAGCTAAATAGTTGAACTGCGAATATAGCATTTATTTTGTTCAAATTGAAGGCAGTTTTAGGTAGGTTTACAATTATAGTCTGTGCTGCAGATGTGTGTATTAGAACTGAATATATTTATTTATGAATTAAAATTGGTGTAACAACTGTAATGGTATTTCTTGACTATTCATAAAATTTTAAACTAAATTACCACTAACAGAGATTACTGTTAAGATTAAATAAATTGTTTGCATTGTATGTATGTCAATTTTAATTATATACATGCATTTCCTACATACTAATTTTAAAACTAACACTTAATACAAACTGTTACAAGAATAGACGAAACAATCATTCCATTAATTTTACCAGTAAATTAGAAGTTTAAAACGCGTTCTTACCGTTGAATTTTAGTTCAACACTGAGCAATTGAAACAGAAAAGTTCATTAGGTATAAATTAAATAGACTTAAAAATTGAAAACTTTGAAACGAGCTATTTGCGATTGTAGGGGGTTATAGAAACCAAACCAATTACTCAATATTATTTACCGAAGAGCCGCTTCATCGCGCGAGGAAGGCTCATCAGCCATCTATAAAGAGAAAGATTGCTGTCCACACCTTTTTTCGCACATGCAAGATCGTCGCGCCTCTGAGCGTTGAATCAATGAACCGCATACGCCGACCATTATAAGGCGGTTTAGTTGTAAATCTTAATTTATTTTCGGGATATTATCAAACCTAGTTGACTTTAATATCTACGTTTGAAGTCAATCAAACAAAATACTTCAATATACTCCAAACAGTGCCAATGAGACAAAATTTGATTATACAATGTAATTAACTTATATAATGTAATTAACTCAAAATCTATAGTTGACAGACCTAACACTTTCAATCCGGTTCTTGAAATATACATATCTAACAAACAACACTCATTTCTTTGACTTATTACTCCAACACGGTCGATTATAGGTCTAATTGTTCGCTTATTGCATCTTCCTTAAGTCGGAGTACCTCGGAGAAGCTCTGCCTTGTTGTGAGTGAATGCGAGTGAGAAATGTGGGGGTGTAATCTAACGGGGAATTGGTTGGTCTTATCGGTGAGGGACCCGTTCTGCTTTCGAGCCAGTGCGTCATCATTTCACCTTTACCCTGAGGAAAAAAATTCAAAGGTATTTTTTATTTTGTAATTCATCTAGGTACCCTGATGAGCATCTAGGAAGTTAATATGGTTTCTGATGCGTAATGTATCGTCCGGGCATTATAGTTGAAAATACTAGAATTATTCATCAAAAAAGGAAGTCAGTGCTCATTGTGAAACAGATCACACAGCAATTTGAAACATCTTTAATGTTGTTAAAAGAAGCGGTTTTCATAGTACAAATGTAAAACTTGTCGTTTTGCAGTTTATTTAAGTACTTAACTACTTTATTGAAGATCAACGAGTATTTCAAGTCTATAAGTTTCCAACTGACGTTCAACTATATTTCAATGATGCAGACATTTCCATAGATTAAATATTGATATTCGTTAAAAAATCCCGCTTGAATCCGCTTTGTTCATTCGATGCGAATAAAACTTTACGAATAAAACACCCGCAATACATATGAATTAACGACGAAAGATTATTTGTTGTGTCGTCACATTTGTATACAAATCTACACAAATGTGACGTATTTCAGTCTCTAATTATAACATTTTTGTAAAATTTGGTTTGAAATATCTGGTTTAAAACATAACTTGCCATTTCCATATGGGATTCACTTACGAATTGACGACATTAGACACTATGTTGTCAATTCGCAAGTGAATCCCATATGGAAATAGAAAGTTATATTTTATTGGACAGTTTATCGCAACTTCATAACCAGCCGGTGGAAAAAGTGCAGTTAAAATGTATTTGTCTGTATCAAGATAGCCAATAGGCCAATAGGTTAATTGATATGACGGGCTACAATACATTTAAATGCATTTTGTGGGCTGGTAAGTGGTGCATTCCAACTACAAACATTTAAAGATACTCTATACAATGCATCTCTACCTACCTCTATCTCTCTCATCTCTATGTCTAGTGTTGCATTAAAAATATTTAATCAATTTTTTTTTACCTACCTGCTATCTTTTACCTGCTTATTAGCTACCTCAAGTCTTAGTAACTATTTTTATGGGTTGATGTTTAACTTTAGTTGACGGTATTTACTTTTTCATTTTTATTTGTTATTTCATATTTATTGTATTTTCTTTGTTTTTTTTTATCCCATTAAAATCAGTAAGCTGTCATCGAATATTTAGATCTATCATTCTCCAACTTATATTTCGAAATATAATATTTTTTAATATGTACAGATGACTCATGCACTTTTTCTGATTCCTCATATTACTCGTATTACATGGCTGCTCTTCGCTTTTGTGAGGAGGGGATTTTATCAAAGAAAGATTCTATTCTAAGTGTCGCCTACTTATCCGTTGAGCGTTGGGTACTCTCTGCCCTCTATCTCAAAAGGGTTAAGCGTATAGAAAAAAAGTCGAGACAAAGTTGTGGCAATTTTTTTTTATCTTCAAGTTTAATAATAGATGTTGAAATGATTAGAACCATAGAAATGGAGATAATTGCAAAAAACCGATTATCGTGACCTTTGACCTCGAATAAATTACGACGCAGACACGAGATAATATGAGACTTTTGAGACAACTTTTAGAACGTCAAAAGAAAGCTCGAAGATACGAGTTTCCAGCTTATTATCTCAAATTCCGAGGTTGACCCTTTTTTCCCCTAAAGTGACTGTACTATTACTGTGAACCGTTTAGAAAAGTAGATATTTATTACAAATAAAGGTCGCCCTACATATTGAATTTTTTTCTGTGTCGTGGGTGCAGTTACAAACAGCTGTGCTTAGGCCGGTCAAAGGTCAAAGTATTAGTAGGCAAAGTAATAGTAGCCATATTATAGGGAATCGTGACTTGACATCTTCTGTTTCAAGTTGGTAACATAGTTGGCACAGATTTGCGTCGAATTTCGCAAGAGTCTCTGGTTCCGTAGGCGATCTTAGGCACCTACAATTAAGTAGGCAGTCTGCTTGTTTGTTAATATAATTGTATCAATAAATTTAGCGTTTTTCCCTTTCTTAATTATTTGCATTATAAAGAAATTCGTAAAGTTCGTCTTATATTGATGCACAGGTGGTTCCTAAATTTATATTTAGACATGGCTACATACCTACTTTAGGTTCTGTACTTACCTTGACATCGACAACTCCCCTTGGGCTCGTAATGAACATGCCAGTTTTATCTAACGCCCTCTTCACATCGTCAGAAATTTGAATTTTCATGGCTGTAAATTTAAATGAATTGAAATATGAGTAATATTTGAATAAGAGCGACGATGTTCGTTCTTGTGTTTTTTGTTCACAGAATTGATTGTATGGCCACACATTCGATTATAAGTATTTTTGTCAACTTACGAGTAAGCTTAAAAATGATGGGAGTCAATTTTTTCAATTTCAATAAATAATGGATAGAACAAGAAAGTGTGAAAGTTGAAGCTTCAAATATTTAAACATTTTTTCATAGCATACAAATCTATACTACTACGAAAAATACTCTCGTACTGGCCAGTATTGTTTCCAAATTAGTTATGAAAGTTATTTACAGAACTAGCCATCATATCGAAATTAGAAAAATTATTTCTCAATACCTTGTAATATTTCGTACTACATATATTACAATGGAGTCACCATTTCTGTACAAGACAAAAAACAAAGAAATTTAATGCAATTAAAACATAGCATTTAGATTAAGCTTTTGATTTTTATATTTAGTAATATCACGCGGGTGTAATATTGATTTTTATCGAATACAGTATGGTTGCTAACGTTTGGGTATAATTTCAGAGCATGAGAAATTACAAAAAATTAATCATACTTACGTTCACCAGTGCTTTCCATCCTACTGGCGGTGTTGATAGTATCGCCGAAGAGACAGTAGCGAGGCATTTTGCTACCCACGATGCCAGCCACACAGGGGCCCGTGTGGATACCGCTGCGCATGCACAGCGCCTGTGATAACGATATCGTCTAGGCACGGTTATTAGAAGTGGAAAACGTCAATCCTAGTGGAACTTTTATTTGTTATTTACTCTTCTTTATTTATATTATGTGGTTTGTTATGTTTTACCACACTTTGATCTGTGCAGGCTTTTCGCATAATCAGAAGGATAAACATTTATTTTAAATAAACTTCATCGGGCATACACGGTGTTTTACTAAACGCAGATACGGTATTCTGCATCTGCGTACCTGCCCAGTTGAAATTGGGGTGAAACATCCTTTAATTATATAAAACATTTATTTTATATAATTAAATAAAAAATTATTTGATTTTACATACATTACTATGATTTAAACCATGTATATATTTATAAAATAAGTAGAATATTTATAGGGTGACATATATCTTAATATATATATTTCTTGTGTGCGTGTGTATGTGACTGAACTCCTCCTAAACGACTGGACCAATTTTGATGAAATTTTTTGTGTGTATTCCAGGGGGCTTGAGAATGGTTTAGATTCACAATACGGTCATATAGATATTGTTTTTCAGCTAAATTATTTATTTAAAAACATTTGAGACAACGTGAGACAACGTGACATTTGAGACATTTGACATTTGAGACATTTGACAGGACAACGTCTGTTGGGCCAGATATATGTATGTCACCCTAGATGAAAGTGTAATGTAGTCGCGTTAAAATAAATATAAATCCTATACTAATGGAAGTAAGAATAAGAAAAGGCACGGACTTCAAGTCTGTGGTGTTAGTCAAAGCTTCCATTTACATGTTAAACTTGAGACAGGTCTTATGTCACTCATTTTCGTAGTATAAATGTAAAACTTAATATGTTGCTGTATAAAATAATTAAAAGCCACGTAGCGGAGGCAAATTTAAAACCACGGTCAACTGCTTGGGTACCTTCGTCTTAACTATTTCACTGTAAAGAAGTAGTACTTACTGTAAAGAGTGACAGATAAGACACGAATATGAAATTACTTGTTACGTGACAAGTTAGCCGCGCATATGAGCACGATTTCATTGGATTTGTAATTTTTATTAATAACACAATAAAATATGCATTTGTTTTAAGTTAATTTATTAATTAGTGGCACAACAAACCAATGTTATTTCCGTTTTCAACTGGCAGCGCCATTTAGTATTGTTGTATATACTAAATTTTAAACACCTAATTCTTAAATATTGTTAGGGTTATTAATATTCCACGATGTATTTGTTGTGATTTTTAATTAATTTAATAAGGAATTATAGAGTACATATGTTATAATATTACTAATAAAAGTAATATCTCCTAATTTATATCCTACATTTGCCTCCTTGCTTTGGTACTGCCAAACAATCATGCAAGGTTTTTATAAGTATTAAAAATAACAACAGTGAATTCATTTTGAACTACAATGTTATTTACAATTAATGTTGGAATATTTTACATTAACGGAACGAAACATTCAACGGAAGTTTACATTAACTAACTTTACATTATTGTCGTTTTTTGTTTTTTTGTTATTTAAAAAGTTGTAGTTATTTACAATAACTGGTTGCTTGTTATACTTATTAAACTTAACTTCGAGGAATAAATGTGAATTGTATTTTACTCGAACCTATAAATAGATTACTGTACAACTTTTGTGGATAATTGTCCTCAAGATACTTATACGCTTAACATTGTAAAAATTATAATAAAATTGCGTTTGTGTTTGAGTCTTGCCTTTAAGATTTCGCAATAAACCTGATCGAGGAACCGACGTGCATTATGATTCTTGATATAGGGTTGTAGATCTTCTGCGTATCATATACCACATGTATCTCTATCTCAGCCACATGTACTATAGACAATTGTATTTACTTACAACTCTACTAGTATTACCAATTCGATGGTGATACGATAACACAAAATATTACCTATGTAGGTACCTGTTCTGGCCGGTGTGGCAGCCTGCAGATCGCAGTGGCTTCCAGCAGTTCCAGCGCCATGTTCGCTATTTCTGTTGCGTGCTTATTACCTGGAGATAAAGTTGATTATTGATTACATTTTGTTTATGTAAATAATGTAATATATATTACATTATATTGTGAAAAGCAGTAATGACTTGTATAGTACAGTACTGTTTGTAGATGATACTTCATTAATAAATAAGATTGACCAAGGAAGTAAAAACATTGACGTTGAGAATAGTATTACACTATTCAAAGTATTACACTGGTTTACCATGAATAATTAACCACATGGTGAACCAGTGTAATACCGATCATTCAAACAAACCTAATAGTTTAAAATTTTTGTTACCAATTGTCAGGTCTCTAGAAATCGATCAAAAAGAAATTATTTAACTAGTGAAGGAACAAGCTAAGTAAGTTCTACCGAAAAGAGCAAAAATTTACTAAAGTTCGTAAGTACAGTCACTGCAGTATCTACTTTGTATTTCTTAAGGCCAGCAAGCGATAATGAGTTAAAATTTGGGTGATTTAAGATTAAGCTTAATGTGTTGAAATACTAGCTGATCATATGATGAAATATTTGTCCGAAAATGTTGCTTCAATCATGAAACTGGACGAAGCCCAGGGAAAGTGACTAAAATAAGACTGATTTCATAAAATATCACTTCTATACAATTTTAAAAATAGTGTTATCAATTATTTAGCTGAACGCGGAGAGTAACGGTTGTTTGATACGTGCACATGTACATAAAGTGAAACGATAACGACTAATAACTCTACGATCCTTCGAGAACTAAGCAGATCTAAAACCACGAGCTATTTAACGCGAATTATTTATTAACACTTAAGTAGATAGAGCAATGACTTGTGTTGAATAAGTAGATTTCTGAAGATGCTCATTGGAAACTCAATAAACAAAAATATAAAAGTCTCTAATTAGCAATATACATCATAACAATAAAAACAATTTCATTATACAATCAAATTAACGCAACACTTCACCAAACTTGTCCAACACATCTGTAGAAGATTAATATGGATTTTCAGTAATTCAAGAAAAATGACGTCTAAGGTGATGATTGAGTTACAGTCGAGCATCTGACGGCAATAGAAAAACAATCCCGTAAGACTATTCCCGTAAGACTGTTCTAAAGCAGTTCTCGACAATTATCACGAATAATCTCACTTGCAGGTTTGACGATTTCAAATAAGCCGGATACCAAAAAGATTACAATACCATAGACCAAATAAATTTACTTTGTATGGCGTTTGTAGACTACGACAAAGTCTTCGATTATGTAGAGATTTGGGTTTAAGGAAGTGCACACTATGTCATTACATCTTCAGGACCAGAATTCGAAACCGATACGATTCGCTTCAATAGGATACGAAATAGTGCAACATTATATATAGATATAGATATATATATATATATATATATATATATATATATATATTTTTAGAATTTATGCTACTACTAATATATGGAATTGCAATTTAGCACTTAAGAAGCCGTATAAAAAGGGTTAAAATTTGTTAAAAGGTAATGCAAAGGAAATTGAATGAAAAATTACAAATGGCCGAAGATTAAGGTGAAAGACCTAAAACAATTGTGAAAATTTATTGTACAGTAAATTTATCGCTCGTGTAACTAATGGTTGATAGGGCTAAACGCTAGCAAAGCAGAACCGATAATTATGGAAATTGTTTGTGAAAGATTGTGTCCAGCAGCAGGCCTCAATGCTGAAATGATGATAATGAAATGCATTAATCTTAACAAATGTTTAATTTCACTCTAACTAACCATTTCGTACCGGCAATCCTGACGCAACCATGTACGAATCACCGATTGTCTCGATCTTGTATACGTCGTAACATTCGATTCTCTCGTCGAACAGCTTGTATACAGAATTCAGGAAACTAATGACCTGTAAAGAAAACATCGTAAAATAGTATTAAATTTAAACGGTCATTTAACTATTTAAGACTTGTGATGATGCAAGTGGTGGTTGGGTAAAATATGGTGAATGGCCACGTGGCATGGCTGAATTCGGTTAATTATCTATCATTATCTAACTTTCGTGCGCGTTCGCGCGTAAATATATTTTCATGGGTTCCATTACCATGTGAAGAAACGAGTGCTATGCATATTATTTACGTGGGAGAGAAGACATAGCTAGATAGATATGGACTACCATGACAATGGACAAATTTTAGTATTTAGATATTTATTAAATATATTTTTTATTGAATTTCTCCTTTATCGTCGAACCAAGAAAGCTTAATAAACAGTATGAAAATGAATTCAGATGTTAAATAGATTAGCTGATACTCGTAAATAAGACACGCGTTGATGTCTTTTGCTGTAACGCTCATGCAGAATTATGAAATGTTGAAATGTTTGATTCTCAATAATTTACCCTCATATGCTAGCATATTTGTAATCGATCTGATGTATTTAATGACCGTTTTCATGACTATCCTAGCCGATTGATATTTATTGAACTGTTATTACTAAATTATTGATAATAAATGAAGGAATCTTTATTATTAACGTGATGTTTTGGTATAGAGTGCGGAACTATAAAAAAGGCAGTGTACGAGGGCTGCCTTTAAGTTGTGTCGTTTGTCAACCTTCCACAGTTATAAAAAAGACATATTGCTTTTTTATTTTTTTGAACTTGGAATTTAAAAACAAAAGATTTTTTTAGGTCGGCTGAATTGTTTTATTGTATCTTCAAAGTTGACAAGTTGGTTGGCAAAAGGAAAAGACGAAGGAAAATTACCGTGCAATAATTTGGTACAACTTTCTTAGGACTTTAGAATGCTAGTATTCGGATACGAGGGTAGTCTAGCCTCAGTGAGAAGTCACGTGAAGGTCGACCAAAAACCGCCATGACGGAAGAGAACATAGAAGCCGTGCGGTAGTTAATCCTTGAAGATTGTCATGTTACATACCGTAAAATAGAGGCATCTGTGGGTATTACAGGGACCACTGTCCAAAAAATCCTACACGAAGAACTTGGCGTAAGAAAGTTGATCTCTTGTTGGATACCACATTAGTTAAGCGACTACCAAAAAACACCTACTAAGATGTTGCAAAACTCTGCAGCGATTCAATCGAGGTGAGTCAAAGCATGTTTATGGTTAGTGGTGACGAGTTTTAGATATATGCTTACGATCTAGATTTTAAGCAGTAGTCTACTGTCTGGGTCTTCCAGGATGAGTCAAAACTAACCAAGGTCATAAGCTCACGGAGCACTTCAAAAAATGGTTACCTCCTTTGTGGCAAAGGGTGGTCACGTCGCCACTATTGTACTAGAAATTGGTATACCACTGTTTGTTTGCAAAAACAATCCAAGACGTCGTATGATACTGCACCATGACAATGTAAGTTCGCACAACCCCCGCCAAACAAAGACCCAAAATGTCGAAATTTTAGACCATCCGCCTTACAGCCTCGACTTAAGCCGTAACGTTTATTTTACGTTCCCTAAAATTAGGCAGTCTTCGTGGTCAACGTTTCAGCTCACTCGAAGAAGTTGTGCCCGAAGAAGAATAGATATAAATCAGCCATTTTGACTACCCCCACTTCGAAGTGGAATAAGTGAAAAATTAATAAGTGGTTTGAATGCATGCAAAAATGTGTTAAATAACACGGAGAATTCTTGGAAAAACAATAATTTGTAACAATCTATTAGATTGTCTATAGTTATTTCAAATGAAACAACTCAGTTTTCATAGCGTTAATAAAAGATCCACCCCTTGCATGAAAATGGTCCTCATGAGTGCTGACAGCAAAATTGAAACCGCACCGTTGAAATTTGAACTGACACGTTCATCTCCAAGATACACAGCCTTACATTTTAAAATTAATTGTATTAATTGTCTGTAATCAAATCAAAAACTCATTTTAAAACAACGTGTTTACCTGGTAGGGTGTCGAGACAGCAGCGATTGCTGTGAAGCCTACAATGTCGCTGAAGTAAACGGTCACAGAAGCGAAGAACTCCGCTGGCACCTGAAGTTAAACCAGTTGTGTGATCAATATCCATTGAAAACCCTTGATATTATTTAAAATGAATTATGCTGCCTAATTGGCAAATTAAATCAATTTACTATTTTCACAGCAGTTATTTACGGTCCAGTTTCTAATTCTAATAATAATCGTTTGCTGATTTTATTCGTTATTACCTACATAAACATTTTTATTGAAGTTTATTCGTATTCTGCATCGGCTCTCATTTGATTAGCGTAACAATTATTGACAAGCAGAGCCTATTTGATATATAAGATTTAGCATTGTCTTTTGAAATGTTAAATAAATTTTCACAACACGTCCAGTCAACGTACTATTGTATACGTGATGTACAAAAAGTTTATTATAATGTTTATTTTTCCTAAATAAGCATAGTATTTTGATCATATCTTGTATATTTTAAACAAAATAACGCAAGAGATTTTACATATTAAATGGGAAAACATATTTGGAATGTAACGTAAATGTTCAGCCCAGAATGTTATACTTTTTTGGTTGCACCTGAACCATAACAACTTTTTTGTTTTAAATTTGATCTTAGGCTTTTAGTTAGCTTATTGTCTGTTAAAAAAAATCATAAAGGTAAATAATAATTTTATTAGTTTGCTTGTAGAAATTTTCTAAAAATTTAAACACAATACGCCAATTCTATAGATAGCTTAATATCTTAAACATAAAGAATAAACTTCTTTACAGATTTAGATGATATCCATTGTCAATATATCAGAACAAACAATCGTGGTATTTTGGTGTAAGTTAGTAAAAAATAATTAAATACCTTATTTAGTGAATAAATTAGTAGTATCCCTCAACCCACATGTTAGTTACGAAAGGGTTCGGACAAAGCCTCTTACGTGGAAGAGGTCACCCTCATAATCGAGTATGGCGACGCAAGGCGGCGGAGGGCGGCGGACACTAACTTGTTGTGTCTGCTTCAGTTGCTTGGCGACACTGGGCGGCAGCATCTGGTACAGCAATGAGTCGCTCAGCTCCTTCTCGTGTTCTAGCTCACGGGCCTTCTCAGAAAGATTGCGAGCGTACACCTGTATTTTATATGTAGTATCGTGAGCTCACAAGCTTAACAAATAGTAACTAATTTCATATAAATATACTCGTATACGTGAATAATTTAAGTAACAGAAAGTCAAATTAATATTTAATAGTGTGGACAAAACAAATTAATGTGTTTATCGTTATTCCAATTTCAATTACATTTACCAGATAATCTTACGTTGAAAGAATACATCGTGATACGAAGTGTATGTGAAGTCCAGTAATAATGTAGTTTACATATGGTCTAATCATACTGTCTTAATTATAGAAGGATCGTACCCCTCGACGAGGACGTAAATAAACTATGATGACGAGGTTTTTTAGAGGAGGAATTTTAGAGTTACCTGTATGGTGTTGACGGCATTGGTAACTAGAGCTATGATGATGGGTGATACCACGCAGACTAGCACCAGGATCCCGGCGCATACAGCCTCACTTCTACGGGCTTCTGTCAAACTGTCAGTAACTCCATTCCTGGAATGATTATTTTTAATACAAACTAGTCTTCAATAGTTTCGCTCGTGTTATTTTCATGTCTCGTGGGAATTTGATGTTTTCCATTAACGTATAACTATGTACGCTCTAAAGTACATATACGTAGCTATTAACAGTGAACAAAATGCTGCTCCTCTATTCAAATATCTGCGTCAGAAAAAGCTACAAATACTACTTAATTACAAATAACCAACAACTCCTTACTTTATATACTGCCTTAGCCGCTTTTGAACAGCCCTGAGTTTGTCCAGCAGGGTCGCAGTCTGATCGAAGTATTCTATGGCGTCTGCCACACTGCCGTACTGTTGTTTGTTATCGACGATCTGCTGGTTTCTGTATCAAAGCGAAACAACAATTTTGTTAAGATATTACTAATACATTTTGAATGTAGCGGTAAACTTTGTTGGCAATGGGCAAATTGTTCGCAGGACTAGTGGTAAGACTATGCCGGGAAATCTAGTGTTGGTAGGCCTAGCACAGGTGGAACAACAATTTGACGAAAATTGCAGGAACGTCCTGGATACTAGCAGCAGTTGTCGGATATCTTCTGATTATTTGTGTTTCTTGGCTAAGAATATGATTATGAGAAACGACCATCTAATCCGCTAATCATAGCGAATCTCGCTATCCAATCTCCAGATGACGTCCTCAGTGGCTAATACGCCGATTTCAATGTGATGTCATCTCTGACCTCCCTGGTTAGAGTTCTAGTGGGGGTAAATGTTTGTATAATGAATATGAGCATTTGTACCCCAGTCATAGCTTTAAGTATATATTTCTTTAAAAAAGATATCTATGTATGATAAATATATGTTTCTAACAATAGGTTTGTATTATGGAGTCTAGTGAAATGACACTAGACCCCATAACACAAGCATTGCAGTGCTTACTTTGGATTATGCTAATTAAGAATAAGAATTAAATAATAATGTTTATTTATTTATTTATGTACATACAACAAAATAAAAAGAAATCTGTGATGAGGCTGAAATATAGAAGTATTGTAGACAAAATAATAAATAAATAGATTAATATTTACTACTATGGAATTTAGATAGCGTTCTTTCATTCAACACTAAATGTGAGCAGCGATTTAGATTCGCGGATGTTTTAAGGGAAGAGTTCCACAATTAGCTGAATGGGAAGGTATGTGTAGAGAAGTTTTTACTTAGGGTTTGCAAACTGACTCATTATTAATAAAAGAGAACCGTTCACGAAGGACAAGATGTATTACACAATACATTACACATTTGAGATATTTTCGATATTGTAAGACAGTAATTTTTTCTAAGTCTACATAAAAAATTAAGTAGGTTTTGTATACGCTCAACATTGTTCAATAGCTCCTCGTCGATATCCAAGAAACGAACTTCAGCATAATTGAGTATGGAATGTTAGAGACTTCAGGCTAGGGTATTCTAGACTTAAATGGTAAAATGAATTTTAAATATTTTAGAGAAACTAGTGAGAAATATACCTTCCGACTCAACTCGTGGACCTGAGCATACCACGCTAAGTTCTTGTCTAATATTACGAGTTCTTGACTGACTCTGAGAATGGAATGGTTACGTCATTTAGCATTAAACATCAACCTTAATTTTTATTGAAGATGGCGAAAATCTTTATTTATTTCATTATGTTATGATCAGCAACTAAAATTCTCTTTATTATTTTAGAACGAAACTAAGCAAACGACCCTAATATATGGTTAACTCTTTGGTAAACCACTATCAAGAAACATACTTTTTCTCCAAAACCTGATACTCCGGGCTGTCTTCTTTGATGTCCATGTGCAAGGGTATGAGTGACGGCACCAGGTTGAGTGTGCTATCCAGCAAATCTTTTCCGAGAATCATGTGGGCTATGTATCTGAAAATTGTATTATGTAATCTTGAGTTATATAATATAAATTCTACAACTTTATGAGTACTAGTGTAATAAGTTTATTACAACTGCTCAGGCTCTTGGCTGCGATATAATAATGTGAATAGATATATTCAAGTCTTAAGATAAACACTGAAATAACTACGAAGTAGACATATTGACATAGTAAGTAGTGAGTTGCAAAGAATACTTTGAAATCAGGAATAAAGATTAATGTATAACAGATTCAATGTGAACCGTTAAGAACATATGGCTTATTAATTTCAAATTAAAAGGAAATTATCCATAGAATACGCTTTACTCACTACCCATCTAAAAAATAATTGCCACTCACCATACATTGATTGACCTATCACAATGCTTTTTACTGCGAATTATCACTAGTGCTTATTAACTATTACAATTTAATATAGTTAATTATTATATCAACATTTAAATTAACGTTCGGATAAAATGACAGAAGAATTTATAAATTATACCTATAAGTTACAATAATTCACTGTTTATTTAGTTTTAACTTTTATTTACCTATAATTTTTGTTTTATCTATCTCAACTAACAATAGGCTTGTTTAGGTAACAGAATCTATAAAAAGTTTGAATGAGTTTCCCTGGAGGATTGCTATTGGGAAATCGGGAAAGCATAACGAACTATGCCCACGTAACCCCATACTAAGTATGTTTTCCTGTTACTAGCTTTTCGTCTGCAGGCAAAAGAAATATGTTATTCTCGTAACTTGACACCAGTTCATGATGTATTTTATTGACTACAGAACTATAAAAATACGATCGGGTTACGTTATATTATTTGTGTCAGTCAAATTAAATTTTAAAATAAAAGCATTATTTTAAAATTTAATTTGACTGACACACCATTTTCTCACCGTAAAATCCCATACGATAGCAACTATGAAAGAATCAAAATTTTTGCGTATATTTGGGCATATTGTTTCATCATACAATATATACATATTGTGTGATGAAGTGCTATAAAAAGACCATGAAAAGTATTTTTTTTAAATATATCACATCAATAGGACTAATAAAATTTTAAAGTGAAAATTGGGTATTGTCGTTGTTATTTTTTTTAATATAGAGTATCAAATGTAGTACTGTTGTCGTAAAAAGTATAACAGTTGAGAATATCATTGGAGAACACATGTTTCTAGAATGTACTAAATAAATATATGTTAATAATATCAGGGATATAGAAATTACTTTAAGCATTAATTTTAAAGAACTTTTTTAAAAATTATAAGTAATTTTTGCATATTAAAATCAACCAAATTCATAAATCGATAGTAATTACATTAATGCATTCGCTAAATGTAGTTTATGTCTAAAGTCAGTCTGATAAGGCTGAATAACAGTTTTGGATTGGCGGCCATTAATAGAATAAAGTGAAAAAATATATATATCACTACTACTTGTGCTCAGAAGTTTGGCCGATAGCCTTACGTTGTCGATGGTTAGTAGGATTGTAAAAAAAACATGCGTAAAATTTTGTCGATGATCCCGGCCCTACCGGTCTTTTCTCGCACCCGCCTAAGTAGTATTGTACCTTCAACACGAAACGTCATTTTGTCATTGACAAGTTTAATTGTATAACTTTTGTGGTAAATATGTATCGTCAAGTCATAGGCACAGTTAGTAATAAATAAGTTAAGATATCTTACCTCTCATGAGCCCGAGGCTGAAGGTAACCGCGGGCGAAATAATTAATACCCAGAACTGAAGCGATGCCCTTACACTCGATACTGCGGAGAAGGTTCTTGAATCCCACTAGATACCTAAAAGAAGCGAACGCCTTTGCATTATGTCTATGTAACCAAGGAGACGGAAGAATTGAACTTCTTACGATCGACCTGACAGATATAGCAAAATATAGCACGTGGGCTATGAATCCTTCATAGCCCACGTGCTTAATCTATAATAATATTTTAAAGAGGAAAGATATGATTGTTTGTATGGATTAAATAAGCTCAGACACTATTGAAGTATAGATTGAGACCCGTAGATAGATCTAGCGTAATTTACATCACGAGAAACATATTTTTCCTGCAGGAAAAATCAGATTAAAACCGTTGAACTGGGATTCTGATGTAATTAATTATGGGGAAATTAAGACTTGAGCCAGGACATAAGATAATACTTTATATCCGATACAAAGCGGGTTAAGCAGCAGATGGAAATAATAAATAAAAAAAAGGTAGACGGCAAATAAAGTGAATAATGGCGGTATTTTATTATCATGGTTATCATATTACATGGTTATCACTATACCGCTTCATAAATAAAAGAATATGTTCAATTTTTTTTTTAATTCCTACACTCACCGAGACTTTGGTGTCATAAAACTATAACAATTTACTTCTTCATTTTTCGTGCATGCAGTAGAATCAAATACGCGTAATCGTATTTGATTCTACTGCATGTTACTGCATGCTTCTGTTTCATGTACTGTATGTAAAATGGAAAATGAACGGATTCTTTTTTTCCTTGAGTTAATTAAAAGAATAAGGATGTCTATGTTCCGAAAATTAGACCTAAGATAATCCTTTTGGGAAATCTAGGTTCCACCGTTTATCATCAGGTGAGATAACATTAGAGGATTAATTCGATTATACGACTAATCTTTGGTGGTTTAATTCTATTACTTTATTAGTTCAAAATATTTGTAGTATAAATTCCACGTAATATTTATAATCGTTCTATATTTGAATTTATTTTATTCAAATGATTCTAACATATTATGTCTGTAAATACACAATATCAGTACAAATGGTATATCATATAATAGCACGGTAATTTATTTATACTGCCGCATCGTTGGGCTAATATGAGCGTGTGAGATATTTGTATAACATTATGTAAGTAGTATGTAACAACAGGATAACAAGCTTTGTAACATAAAGTTCAGTGTTCTGGATTTGTTTAATATTAGTTTAAGCAAAAAGCCAGAAAAATCTAAATTGTCATTTTAAAATAGAAGGAAAACGTAATTAGAAAAGGTCAAATGTATTACAATGTAGAGCGTATTTGGGGGATGGAAACATTTTTCATAGTTAAGCGCCTTTAGAGATGAGTTTAGACAATTTGTTATAAGGCTGAACTATGTACTGTCCAAGTTAGGAACTTTCCTAAGTAATTATGTATTAATAAACATGTAGGGTTTCTGTTGTTTCAACTAGATTTCAGTTGACTTTGAATTAGATTTAAAATAAATTCTCACTAGTATTCATTAAAACAATTACATATATTTTGTGGATATTAATATATATCGTTGATAAAGATTAGCATTAGGTATACATATAGTAATATAATTTATATAATAATAATAATAAAGCCTCATTTAATCCTTAGTAAAATACAATTTTTCGCATGATATTCGATTCAACAATAAAAAATAATAAAATTACACTACAATTAAAATTTAGATCACAATTCGTCATTAAAATTTGTCACATGTATGTAATAATAAAGTCAAGTTTACATTTAATTACAATAAATTAATTCCCTATTCCTATTGCATGCAAATATATTATTACATTATAATTAAATTTGAATTTGGTTTGGATCATTAGATTGACATTATGCATATTATAATATTATTAAATTACATTCATATTATTTAACTTTTATTACTAAGGACCTCTCTACAGAGTAAAGGCCTCCTCCATTTTTCTCCACATGTTTCTATCATTTGCCTTTTCCTTCCAGTTATTTCCCGCTATTTTAGTTACTTCGTCAAGCCATCTTTCCACTGGTCTACCTCTGCTTCTCTTGCCTAATGGGCCTTTCCACATAGTTATACGCTTTGCCCATCTCTCGTGATATTTTTATTGATATAATAATTTGATATAATTAATTGATTCTCACTTAAATTTACCTTTTGCATTTATATTTGATTAGATAAATAGAAAGTGTCATTATAGAACAGCCCTTTTTCCGATTTTATAATATTGCGTTTTTGTGAGATGACTCAGTTCAGGACTGACACATCCTCATTTTTTACTGATTTTAATCAATCCAAAGTTTTTAACTCAAACTCTGAGTCACATCTAGCAAGCGACATAATGTCTGTATTTCAGAAAACTAGGAGTTGCTCAGTGATTTTATTAGTGATTCACTCATTGAAGACATCAATTAATCCTTTGCATATGGTGATTCACATTCAATTCAGTATGTAAATGATTTAAAAAATTGAATTTGCCAACAAACTGACATGCCAACTCATTTAATTTATCACGCGTTTCTATTGCAATATACTAGCTTTACCAATAGGAATGTGAGTAACTTTGTTTTGTGTTGAAATAACTCTTTCTTATGGGAATATTCAATATAATGTAGGTGAAACCTTTGGTTGACAATGGGTGAATAGCTAAAGGGTTTCTTTTATAAATGAGTTGGCCTCTACCCTGTACTCTACCTGTACCCTGTAGAATATTAAAAATTTTTGAATATAAAATATTACGGAATTGTATTTCGTAAATTAATCTTGAAAAAGAAATGAGGTCTAGTACCTGAAAATTAATCATTTATAAATACGAATAAAAAAACTGAGACATACAAAATTTAAGCAACAATACAAAATACAGAAGTCCAAAGTAAATAGTTCGATGTCCAACTCTGGTAAGAGATTTTTTAATAATATACCTTCAGTTATTTTTATTTCGTAAAGGTTTATAATATTTGGTTTGTTGGCCATTGTTCTCCACTGTTGGTTTAGCCCAAGTGAATACATATTTTTAACAGGAATTAGAGTAGTTGTTTAATTGTATTATACGTTATCGCTTAAAGTAGTAATGGTTTGTACTCCTAGCTGCGGAATGGGGTTTAAAATATCTACATGTGAGAATTCATCGTAGGTTTCTGATAAATAATTCAAAAAGAAAAAATATCTGATAAATACACAAACTATAAGTTTGTGAAAGAAATTATATTGAAACATTAAATTAAATTCATCTATGTTGCATACGCAGTTTAAGGAGAGCTATTTAAGTATGATTTTCAATAGATAAGACAGTCATATCTATGTTTAAGTGAATATCGATAGTAAATTCCCATAATAAACGGGTACCGGTGGGTCACTTATTTTTACTGCAAAATAGCAGGGTATGGCTGTGTTAAGATGTGAAGGGTAGGCAGTGAAATTGCTGGGTATCATTACTTTACATCTTATGTCACGAGTTGGCAACATATACTGGTTTTAGTGGGGCTTACAGAGTTGCTACAAATCTCCCAAGGGCTACAAGTATTATAAGCAACTGTCAGATGAGCAGTTTATTTGTTTCTCAATAAAAATTAACTAATAATTTATTAAATTGTAGTAGTTGTTATCATAAAAAAAGAAATTGTAGTAAATAAGTGAAAGACAAGAAATAGATTCAAACATAGATTGTTTATTTGAAGGACGCAACTCCCTGGCAAAATTTATCTATTCTTATATACACTGAAATTATATGTTTCTAAAGATCATTTTGTACAAAGGAGTAATTTATGTCCTGCCACGGGATATTGCGGTCTATAATAGAAGCAATTATGTTGTTCTAGTTTCAAAACAATTAGCGCTGACTTCATAAACATGCAGTTTCATTATGAAGTGTAAGCAATAGTGTAGTTACTCGATATACATTACTCGATTACGAGCTTATTTGACAAAAAAATCTAAACTTCCGCTTAATTGATTGTCTTAGTGATTATTTCTTTAGTAACTTTAATTTTAGAGAATTCCAATAATGATCTTATTAACCGCTAACCATTTAACTTATGACAACTACATTCCACTATCAATGTAGTTAAGTTTTTTTTGAGAGCGTCGGTGTGCTGTGGTCTTGGCAAAATCCGAATAGAGAAACTTCTGACGTGTTTTCGATTTTTTAAGTAGATATATTTATCCAACGCTTTTATAATGAAAGAAAACATCGAAGTCAACTTGTGTACACCTACGAAGTTACTTAAATGTGAACTCGCGCAATCTGCATTCATACCTCCATATAGTGCTGCTGTCCGTGTTCTTGATTTCCTTTGTCAAATGGTTGAGCAGTGCAGCGTTTGCATTTGTGTACCACTCAACAGCTTCTGTCATCGAGGTCCCAGCATTAAGACTCTCCCTATAAACATAATTATTATTATATAATAGGGTTCAACATTTAATAATTAGCTACACGTGCAATTAAGAGTTACCAGTTTGGATTGGTTGGTGGATAGGGTTTCAGAGTCCGCTTAGATAGCTATCAAAGTCCTACAAAAGTATATCGCTATAGTAACATTGTTATAATAGTATTAGCGACCTCTATAGTCGACAGGTTAGTACACCGGTTTCAAGTTCGCCATCTCTGAGGTCCTGGGTTCGAGTCGCGATGGGGGCAGATGTTTGTGTGATGATTACGAGTATTTGTACCTAGTCATGGTTGTTAATATATATTACCATCAAAAATATGTATACATGTATATCTATAGGTAATGGTAGGTCCCATAACACAAGCCTTAAAGTGCTCATTTTGTGTAAGGCTAAGAAATATTTATTTATTAGCCATTGCTAATTTGGGGAGGTAACAAATTACGTTCCGGCAATTAAATGACCTTAAATTCTTATGAGACATATCATCATGTATCAGGTATCAACATGGTACTACAAAGGCCTAGGCTAAATAAAGATTTTTTTACTTTCTTACTTTAGTATTTGATGAAAAATAAGCTACTGGCTTTCTTGTCGAAAGTGAAAAGGTTAAAATTATCGACTGGAATACAAAACTGTATTGTTTTTAATATGGAGGAAGGAAAATGTACTCATTAAAATATTTCAGAATAGTATTGGGGTAGGTGTTGCATAAATACATTACCCACAGACATATTTAAAGAGAGTTACACATAAACAAAGGTCACAGAATCGAAAACAAATTGTAATTATTGTGTATATTTAATAATATAAAAATTACGTAGTCAATAAAACAGTTAAAAAGGCTATACGTATATATGTAAGTACGAGAAACGAAAATGCTTAGTATTATCGAGGCAGTGAGAAACAGAGTTTTGCATTAAAAGGAAACGCAAACTCTCTGTATTGAAAATCTTGCAAAGTGCCATTGCGGGGGAATTTCATTAAGTGCTGTGTATTTTACACAGGAAGGGTTGTCGCAAGAATCAAAGCTCCGTAAAGAATGCAAGAAAAAAAAGGTTGATTTTAAATCCAAATAACACAAGTAAATGAAAAGTATTGTCAGTTATGAGAATTTGGTTGCAGTGTGAAGAAACTACTTTATTTAATAAAAACCAACATAATACAATACTATTTTTATTTAAGCTTCTTACTGGTAAACTTCGAACCTATAAATGAAATATAATTGTTTTATTAATGCAGTAAAGTGACAACCCTATTCAGAGCACGTATCACATAGCAAATATAAAGTGCGCAAATGTTTAGTTTGCGACACGCACAGTAGATTATAGTTCTGCTAACGCCGATGAAGTAGAAAGGGATGGCCTGGTTTCCCCTATATTTACGTGACCGAATAGGATAAATTCTAGCTAGTATATTCTTCCTTTTCTAACTTTATATATTACAGATACTTTAACCTAGAGAAAGGCTTCAAACAGAATTTGAAGAGTGATATGGATTAGAATTTTATGAATAGTAAGATTTGAGAACAATTTGAGATATATTTAATGAATGAGTTAGGTCATGATCAATCATGACATGCAATTTCTTTAATATTTGATCGGTTAGGTTTGAAGAGTGGGATAGTTTATACGAGTATATGTGGACTATTGACGACTGCCGTAGCTGAATAGTTAGTACACTGGCCATCTCGATTTCGACTCCCGGTGGGGGCAATGTTTGTGTGATGACTACTAAGTACGAATGCCTTAGTCGTGGTTGTTAATATGTATTTCAATTCAGTATTATTCAGTATTCAGTATCAATATTGATGCATCTCCTCTACTCTGGATCCTATAGTACAAGCTTTACAGTACTTAATTTGGGCTAAGCTAATTAAGTGGCTGTGAGAAATATTTATATTTTATAATGATTTATATTTTTATACCTTTGTAATGCAAGAAAAGTAAATCAGTAAATATCAGTACAATTTAAATATTATTTGATAGAACAGTACTTACTTTTTTATTTCAAACATGGTTTAATGGTTTACATGGTTTAATAATGTTTCTGATTATATTTTTCATTTTCAAATATACTTAAAACTCTGTTATTAGTTATGAATCACTCGATCTTGAAATGGATTATCATTTTCACAACAACTGTACAGTACATCTACATATTATGATACAAAATATTCCAGTAACAAAGACAATATCGGTAAATGCACTCAGCATATTAATATATGTACATTCCATTATCTTCATACACGCTATTGAGTAACCTTGCGAAGAAATTAAAATAGGTGTGGTAAGGATTTCCATTAAGGAATATTAGATAAACAACATTAATACCCTTGAGTGTATATATTTAAAGAGCCATCATAGCTTTACTGTAATAACCCTTGTGCGAACGACTGTGTAATAATAAATGGTGTGCATCATCAGAGTAATTTTCAAACTACAAAATCATCAGATGTAAGTGCAGTTGACAAACAGTAGTATTAAGATTATATAATTATATCAATAGTATTTATATAATCAATTTAGAAAAGAGAATCAAAGCAGCTAGGCCATTGCTTTATATGTAAATTGCAGTGAGAGATCAAGACCTATCTGTTTTTCTCCTTGTATTGTTACAGAGTTGTTAGTTAGAAGCTTATTTCCAATAAAAGCTAAAGTCCAACTTCAGTCCAGTTTTCAGCTATCCGCGATAGATATATTAATATACATATAGAATGAAAATTGTCGTCTATCCAAGCGTCGTTGTAAAATACTCGAATACTCGCTTCTTACTTATAAAAACGACTTCTTTATCATAATGAAGAATTAAATTTAAATGTGATTAGTGATAGTAAATATGTATACTTATATATCTACATTTTAACATACACATTTATTGGTATTTAACTTATCTAAATACAAAGTTAAAAAATTATAATTTTAAAGAATTATAATTCTACAGAACGCTAACATCATAACTAATCATAGCTCTGTAATGCAAATATCCCTAGAAGAGTTACTATTCTGAGTCTAGATTCGTGTCTTGAGAACTAATATAAGTTCAGATTGCAGATAGCAAAGGCACTGATCAATATATACCTTCATTAACTAACGGTTGACCTAAGCTTTGATTCCCTAGATAAATCTTGACGACGTTAGTATTTGATGTCTATGAAAAAATGAGAATGGTAAAATATTCCACGTGTATTATTTAAAGTCTTTATTTTTTACATGTGAAAATAATTTAAATTTAATGGTTAAATTTATAATTTAGATGTTCCATATACTTACAGCTACATAAGCTTAAACATATTGATGTCTCACACGAAAATAACTGAGACATGATAAATTATTTTTACACGCTTTTTATTATGTAAGTTTTAATAAACTTTATTATATTCATCACTTAAAATTGGTTTCATCACACATTAAGTCCGTTATTCATAGATCTTGTACCAACATAGTTTGCAAATTTCACACAAATGTTCACAGAAGCAAAATCTCATAGCTTTGCAGATTAATTTCGTAGGGTTACACGTATAAGCATAATCTTGCTTAATGGTTAAGTATGTTATATAACTTGGTAATGGTAGATCTAGTAGTAATACAGTGTGTAAACTCAACAAAATTATTCGTAGGCTCAACATATCGTAGCATTGCAGATAATTTTCGTAACGTCGTAGCTGTTTCTTATGTCTACACGCGTATACTTTACGCTACAACTTAAATACAATCTTGTTTAATACGTGATATAAGATTACTTAGGATTCTAAAATATAAAACGATCAATTTAGTTAGATCATCTTTTCATAGTTTGTGCAAATTGTTACGCCTAAATTGCCTGCAAAGCGGGCATGTTGGCGCAAGTCTCCCTTTCTTCTTCGATGAATAAACAAAACGGCCAGCCTTATAGATTCTGATGGACTCTTACTGGCATTTAGTCATGCGATTCTAAAGCTTTCATCTGATGCTACCTCAGAAAATCGGAACGATGGAATAAGGGATAGTAAATCTATATACGGTAAGGGGTGTAGTATTGAAAAAGTCCTTTCGTCGTGTAAATTTAGTATAAGTTTTATTATTATATATTAGTGATATACAATTCCATAGCATTGAACGAAACGTCGTCTGTATAAAGTAATTAATGGCACGCACACAAGATCAAGAAAGGTCTCGGAAAAATACCAAATTTCATTATATGCCACAGAATATTTATGGATTCCATGCGACAAAATTTATTACACCAATAAATTTTCCATGTTCTTTAACTTAATTGCTGATAATGAAGATTTTTATAGAATAAATTTACTTTTTGTTATATGACAATATATATGATAATACTTTTTTTCCAAACCAACCAAACCAACTATTTTCATTTAGAGATTTATTCATTGAAATAAATTATACCTATGAACTACTTTAAAATAAGATAATTTTAAACCTTAGATTTTAATTTCTATCTTTTAGTTAAAATGTACTTTGATAAAAGTAAGTTTTATAGAAATAGTTTTGGTAATCTATTTTTGAAATTAGTATCGAAATTTGTTTTAAAACTAATGATAAAACAATGACATGCAATATCTGACCGATCGGTTACATTGCGGTTGCTGATTTTACAGGCATCTGAACAGTTAATGTTTCACATCACAACATTTTCGCTTTATAAGGCGCAAAAGATTTGATTATGATGAGATCGACCGATTTATGTTATGGAATACATTGATTTCAATCATTAACAAATTATCTACCTTCTGGTATTTCTATGATGACTGGTAAAGCTTATATATAAATCCACCGTTGAATTTATTGGTACGCCGGTTGCCTCACGGTGTTTTCTTTCATCGTAGAACGCCAGATAATTGTACATATGAATTTCGAAAAACCAAAAACAAATTGGTACAAGGCAAAATCGACCACGTGCCCCGTGAATCTACCGATTCGTAGACCAGGAGACCTATTTTTGAATTACGAATGCGACTTCGAAATCACCGATGTGAGTAATAATCACCGATTTTTAATAATTCTTATTTTTGAATGTCACTGATGTGACTACCCTAGTCACAGGTGTGATTTCATTATGAGTGCCCTCACCCACTCGTAATCAAGTCATACTTGTGGAAATGTTATCTGTGTTTTGTTTGATTTTTCATTCTATATATACAATATATATATATATGAATGTAGCATGTATATTATATATATAATATTATATATATAACCATAACGGTTAAGCCGGCAATAACCGGCAGCGACTACATTCATACATACATACATACATACATACACTCACGCCCTTTTCCCACGGGGGTAGGCAGAGATTACGTCCTTCCACTTGCTACGGTCCTTACATATCTCTTTCGCTTCATCTACTTTCATAACATTCCTCATACATGCTCGACGATTGCGGGTACTTCTGACCTGGCCTTTTTAGTCCGTCCGCGATGGTATATGTCTATCTTTTAGGGATAACCTACTATAACCATTTAATTACTTTTATATATATATATAAACCTTTATATACCTATAATATATATTATATATAATAACTATAATGGTTAAGCCGGCAATAACCGGCAGCGGCTACATTCTGCGTGGAACCGAACTCTTACATTTATGTGTGTACTTTATCTATGTTGGCAGCTCTGCGATCGACTTTCAAAAATTGGATGTTTAGGAATCCGTGACCTCAAAGTCACCGCTGACTATTTAGTCAGCGGTGATTTCAAAATCGCATTCGTAATTCAAAAATAGGTCTCCAGTGCAGAGACTGCAGCGACCACATCGAGTACATCAATACATAGTATAAAACAAAGTCGCTTTCGCTGTATGTCCGTATGTATGCTTAGATCTTTAAAACTACGTAACGGATTTTGACGCGGTTTTTTTTAATAGATAGAGTGATTCTTAAGGAAGGTTTGTATGTATAATAAATGCATAATATAGTAGAGAAACACTGATAAATTTAAAGGTTTCTAATGTGATGTCGTAAATAAGCACGTTTTTTTGCGCTTATATTGCAAACGCTGGCTGAACCCTACGAGATAGACCAAAATAATGTACAACAGTATTGTTCACCTTAAAAAGTTCAACAAAAAAGTCCGCGATGGTATATGTCTATCTTTTAGGGATAACCTACTATAACCATTTAATTACTTTTATTTATATAAACATTGCACCCGTGCGAAGCCGGGGCGGGTCGCTAGTAAACAATAAAGCGTAATATGCTTTGAATACTGAATCTTAAGGCTTGTGAGAAATTGTATTTTTTTTATATACATAATATTACCTATATTAAATTGCGTGGAAAGAAGAAGTTACAGATTAAAAGAAACTACTTTCCACTAGTAAGTAAATAAATAAATAGTATAGATAATAGTCTAAGAAGAAAATTGTAGCAACGTACGAATTATATTAGCTTTCACTCGTCCAGCATTAGCGAAATTATTTGTCAGTCAACGAGAGCGGGTGGCCGTTTCAACATATTGTCTATAGGGGATGTGCTCGGTGTGTCTACATTACCCCATTTCTTAGAATTCGAAACTCAACTTCGTTGAATCGTAATGAACTTATCTGAATCGTATATTATTAAAACCGTCGGCTGATAAGCAGCAGAATACAGACAGAGTTATTTAAAAAACTAGTGCTATCCTAAAGCAACAAATAACATATGCGAAGTGACGGAGAATATAATGACTGCCGATTTGATACTAATTATTACACTTTTCATTATTCTTTGACTTATAAATTATAAATTCATAATTTGTATTATAAATTCATTTGTTAAATGCTTCTTCTACCCTTACCATTTGAATGCTGACAATTTTAATTATTATTACAGCATAACAGCATCGCAGTTTAGTTATATAGCATATTCAGTTAGATAGCATATAGATTGCTTCCATTGCTTCGTTGACGTCATAAACAAATATCCAGCCATATATTATAAAAACAGAAAATAAATATAATCAAATCCAATTCAATTTAAGATCTTAATTAATTCGCGATTAAAGATGGTGGTAAGGAATTTGTTTCTCATTGCGTAGAGAATAGAGGCGTGCTGTACTTTATTTTTGTTATGGGATTTATAATTATAATTTTATACTTTATTATTGTTTTTACACTTTGAATTGTGTCATTTATATCTGTATGATTACACTATGTGTGTTTTGTAATTTACTTATTGTGTGCGTGTTTGTAGAATAAATAAAGACAATATATATATATATATAATATATATATATATATATATATATATATATTATATATATATATATATATATATATATATATATATATATATATCATATTAACAAACATGTAAAAATAATACGTCAATTATAGTGACAAAGAAAAAGAGTACACAAAATTATCATAAAATATTTGTTTAGAAACTCAACAATATATCAGACAAATATATATATATATACCAAAGATTTTTGTGTGATGTGTTGCCAAACAAGTAAACACCTATTGGTAAGTGGTTATAGTCACCTATAGTAGTCGTGACTTGTGACTTTTTTTTTACCAAAACGGTAAAAGATAAAAAGTGATAGTACACATTAATTTCACCTTTCTTACTGGAAGACAGTGCGAATTCTGCTATTTACCTGTCATATTTAGACTTTATTGTCATTTTTATGAAGCTTAACATGTCTCGACATTTCGACTTGTTTATTAAAAAGCGGCCAAATTTAGTAGAGATTTAATACTACTATACATATAAATATAAATATAGTCACTCAAAAGTAAATAAAATTCACTCGGTCTTTTTAAAGTTTGTTTTTGTTCAGTAATTTTCAAACTATTTTGAATTACTAATATAATTTGAAGTAATTTCTTCTGTGCTCAGTAAACATTCAAATAGAATATATAGTAAGCCAGTTTCATTTTTTTAATTATACGAAAATTCTATTAGTATAGCATAAAATATTGGCCTTTCTTGAGTATTTACAGAAGCCAATTATTAAAGAAAAATTAACTTTTACCTCAATCCGTATGCAAAACATGATTCATTTTCATTTATATCTGGTCTTAAATGCTTACCTGGTTCCTCAACTTATAAATAATCTACCTCAGAGATTACGTTTTATGCATAGTCTGATCGAATAATATTAAAATTAAAGTACTATTATTTAAACAAAATGTTATATATATCACAAATTGAATATTTATAACATTTTTCTCAATCTTCATTGGTTTTTTAAGTATTATAAATGCCCTTTTTGGAATATATCTAAGAGATTAATAAGAAATATACATGAATTCTTATTCTATATGGCATGGTAGATTATCAGCATATTCAAACAAAAATCACATGGAAAATTTTTAATGAAATTTCTTAATCCAAGGATACGACTATCTCTCTAGGGAATTAATATGTTTCCATTTTAATCAATGCTACTGATCTTTGTGGTAAACAGTTGTATTAATTAAAGGCAAGTGATTGTCGAAGGGGCTTGATTAACGCAATAGATCACAGGGATCACGTGAAAACAAATCCGACCTGGTATAGGCTGTGTGCAATGACAGGGATGAACTAAGGGAGGTGGATGCAATGCATTATATTTTATTACAGTTGGAAACTCCCGCCTACTGTATTTTATATATATTGCGTATAAATAGAAAAACATTTAAGTACAGACATCTGTTATTGACCTTTTACATACGTCTGGAGAGAAATCCAAGTATTGATAAGAAGCATGCATATATTTAACATAGTTGCATTCGTAAGGCGCAGCGTTTCCAGACGTCCCGATTTTGGCGGGACGTCCCGATTTTTTTATTCTAAAGACGAATTTAATGATAGAGCAAATCTGATTTAAAATATAATTTTTTTGTTAAAATATATTTTCTATGGCTACTTTTGCTATCTATTGTCACGTAAACGTAATTTTAAGTAAAATAAAAAGATAAATATTTGAAAACCTTTCATTATATACGTTTTTTTACTATGTCCCGCTCCTGATGGAAGAATCCCGCTATTTTCACTCAAAAAGTACCAATGCCACTACCACACTTCATACCAAACTTGAACTTGTTTAAATAAATAGCACTAGACATTATTAGAAACTAAATACAAGTACTAAGCGGAACAGATATTCAGAGTTTTGATATGAGATATATAATAACATCTATTTGCAACTAACAAATAGGCTTAGGCTCTTAAAACTATAGAACTTGGTATAAAATATTGGTTCCTTGTAAAATTACCAAAATATTCACCGATTAACGATTTAGTTTAAAAAATTGTTCAGATCCGGCCCTGGTTGAGTACAAAAGCCACTGAAGGTAAACTGAGATTAATTACGGTTCGATTGCTATCCTCCGTTTGTTTATATTGGCACTTTGTCACGGTTCATTGCAAATAATGAAAACGTGAAATGTGCTATTTTAGTGCAACAGCAAAAAATTTTTCAATATTTATTGAAAGATCGAATCTATTTTTATACCAAACTAATATTATTTTATTAAAGGAGATGGCTAAACGACTGCCCTTAACATGTATAAATATATCACATTGGCTCGTAATTTTTATACGAGTATATTCATTAATGAATTGTTACATGATTAGAACTTTCGTGAAAAAATAATTAAATAAAAAGTTTTAAACTTGTTTTCCTATTTTCCGGACTTGAACAGTGTTGACATTTAAACGAGATAATCGATTATTGTAGTTTCGGTCAATATACAAAATAATCGATTTTTACGGACATAGCGGATAAAACATTTCACACAAAAATCATTAAATAATAGAGAAGATTTTCTGTACAGAAATCTTTAATTAATGTTAATCGTCGAAAACAATGAACAAAAAATAAGTATTTTAATTACACGATAATATCGATTTCCTAATCGATGTTATTGTATTGAGAGTTTATTCTCACAGCACTTTAAAAATGTCAGATGTCAATGTCAGATGTTATACGACTTTTGTTTGTTCGATAGTTCGTTGCGATATCACTTGATTTTTGATTTTAATACTGACCCTGCTTTTCTAAACGAAACTTGAGTGCATCGCTCGATATGGATATACATATTAAATAATAGTCTTGCGTATTTTAATCACAATCATGAATTAAAGTCGACTTTCTTCAATATATAGGTATCCATCATTCACTACAATAGTAATATTATTAGTAGTTATTTTATCTGTACTAAAATGGCTACCTAGAGTTCATAGCAAATTCTGTAGTTGTAGTTTTGCGACCATAATATCGTAGGGGTTTCTATGATGTTTTTCAAGATTGAAATAATATGAAAAGTTCATGAAACTTTTTTTACATCACATATTAACTTTCAGGTACACAGCATTAGATGCAACTATATCCAGTATTTATACATTGCAAGGGCAATTGCCCATACTGTACTTAGCCATCTCCTTTAAATTACTTATTTTATTTAAATTACTATGTTTTTTCGACTATTTTATTTAGTGTTAACTTACCCATTAAAACATTCTGTAAGGTCAATGGTCTTTCCCTGATAGAAAATACGGTTAAATAAAAAAAATCGGTACTAATACTAATATCATATTTGTATCTGATATAGAATAATCATTATTCATAAATTAAGTTTAAAAATATACACATTTCTGAAGGTATTTTGAGAGTAGTCTGCGTGACCCTCTTTTGAATGGTGGATGCCATACTAATAATATAATAAATATATAAATAAATATAGTAGCGTGAGGGAAAAGAATCAGCTTGAAGGTAGGACGGTGATACATACCAGTGATGAGAAAGACATTTGAGGCGCGAGAGATTTTATCTTAGGAAGTAGACTTCAAATAAAACAAAGAATGCGGAAAATGGGGACGAGGAAAAAACGATTATAGGGACCTCGTCTTTCTTCGCTGGCGAACGAACGTTAATAAGTTTTGTTTAGCTACAATAATTTTATAAAAAGTCTTCGAAGTGGTTTGCTAAGTCTATGTGTCGTTATATAGGTTAGTAGTTAGAAATTTAAGTGGAGATTTATTTTGTTGTAAGTTTTATATAGACTATGGAGAAAAATATGAAGGTTAGATTCAAGTCGTAAAATTAAAAAATAATTCATAATATTTAAAAATTATAAATCAATAACTATTCTCGATTTAAACATCAACATAACCAACCGTTATCAAGGTGAAATTATAAAAAAACTTGCGGACTAAATGAATTAAAAGAATTTTACTTTTAATTTGAGGATTTAAAGTAATCAACGTGAAAATTAGACATGAGTCCATCAGTTACGATCCTCTGTTCGGGTATATAGACACTTCAAAAGTTTTACAGGTTATTACATATTATTAAATGTTAAGCTTTATGCATATATATTTTTAATGATTAGAATGAAGGCGTATTAATTATATGTTATTAACAAATGGATAATGTCACCTAGATTCAAATAAATTTGATACGAATGAAAATAAAGTTATCTGATTTAACAAAATTATAACACCCATTTTTTATGAAATGTGTATTTAATATGATTGTATAGTGGACAATATAACTTCAAAAGTAGATAGATAAATATTTTCTGACATAATAATCATACAACTATAGTTTGATCATTACAATCTCTTTCTCCACTTCCAATTACATTTTGGGGGACTTAAATAAAATTTACAGCTTAGTTTATTTACAGCCTTTGTTTAAAAAAACAACACCACAATTATAAAAAATAAGGCATATGATTGTTAATTTTATTCGATCTGCTCAACGGCAGACAAACTCGACCTCCCCCAACGGTTGTCAGTCCCGAGGACTTCTAGCCCTGTCCACTTCTACAAAGTTTCTTCATTTTCACCGCCATTCGCCGTCAGTTTATTGTAAGCGTCCCTGATTTCGGTGTCATTTCGGCTATCACTGGCAGTATGTACGAATCAGAGACGTTCATCTTAAGGCAAGAAAAAAGATGTCAAGAAAAAATACCATTAAATCTTAACAACCCCGTCCCGTTTTAATTCGTGGGGCGTAATAAAAGTTTTCGGAATCAATAGTAAAATAAAACTATTAATGATCGAAAATAAAAATGTTGTTTCTTTCCTTGGCATCAATGTACTTTGATTAATATACATTCAATCAATCAATCATTGATGTCAGATACACGATCGTCATAGTTTTTGACAGCCACTTCTGGACATGAAAATGCTTGATTGCGTAAATGATTATTTATTTTTGAGGGTATATAAAGTACTATGCTAAGTTCGGTTATGCAGGATCACTCATAGGTTGGACGTTTTTCATCTATAAAATTTATTTGACTGTCCAGTCGTTCGGGAACTTACATTGTGCTGAATGATCTACATCATATTGTAGAGATTGCCACGACCACGTTAGAATTTTACAAACTAGCTATCTTGCAGTCGTCTTGCATAGTGCCTTCTTCATTAAAAGTAGATTGAAGCCACATGGGGCTACGTAGAGCTATGTAGATGTCAAATTACACTTAAAATAGTAAGATTTCGTGCAACGAAAATTTTCCTGAGTTCAAATGTATTAAAAACCTTTCAATATTGTTTATGCAAGTGACCAATGCCGCCAATGTTGTGTGACCTATGTATATACTAGAAAGGTGCTTACCTCAGCTCGCTCAGTTCTTTTCTAAACGCTTCCAAATCTACAGGTTTCGAGCGGTCCTTGAATGTCAATGGTGGTAGGTCTCCCATTTGCTGAATCGCACTTTCAGTCTCAGCGAACCTTTGCGATAGGTTCGACCTGTTACAAAGGACAATGTCAAGTTCGCATACAATGAATCGATGAAACAATCACATATAATTTCGATTGAAAACATCTATATATATAGGAAAACATATTTTAATACATATTCTCAACCGAAAAGAACATTTTAATATGGGAAAATTTTGAAATTATAGCGACAGTAAAGTAAATAAAAAAATGATAAGGGCACCGTTTGTTATAAACTATTAATTCTTTAGATATTTTATATAATATAATGTTTATTATTAAATTTGGGACAAATTAATATTAAAGATATTCGCATTCATTTTGATTACTGATTTAAACATAGAACGAATTGCTTTTAGAATTTTCATGTACCAAAAATAACTTTGTATACGTTTTTTTAATTAATAAACTTGTATAATTCGTACACATAACGAGGATCCACGAGTCTCATCACTGTGATGACATTGTTGACGTGAATTATTCATGAACATTGATTCAAAGGTCACAAATAGATTTCTCTGTAATAGGTTCACGTTTAAATATAAACTGACTACTTGTGTATCTAGCTTTATATATATAATTTTGAAAATAACTGAATATATAACACAATATTAAAAAAAATCAATTAGTATTTTATTATAGCGAGACTCTTTATTAGGGTCGTCTGTTTAGTACTTCCATCTTTCATCATGATTTCTGTGTCGTTTTTTCCCTCAGGAGAGAGAGTAGATACTAATGTCACCAGGTGCCGCGCTGATATGACTTACTGATCAATCCTAGCCAAAGACTTGGTACTAATGACCGTGAGTTACTTGTAGTGAGAACAACCACTTCTCAGGAGAAGATCTGGAGACCTATTTTTGAATTACGAAAGCGGTTTCGAAATCACCGCTGACTAAATAGTCAGCGGTGACTTTGAGGTCACGGATTCCTAAACATCCAATTTTTGAAAGTCGATCGCAGAGCTGCCAACATAGATAAAGTACACACATAAATGTAAGAGTTCGGTTCCACGCAGAATGTAGCCGCTGCCGGTTATTGCCGGCTTAACCATTATGGTTATTATATAGTATACTAGCGACCCGCCCCGGCTTCGCACGGGTGCAGTGAAAAAATGGTTATGGTGGGTTATCCCTAAGAGATAGACATATACCATCGCGGACTTTTTTGTGGATTTTTGTAAGTTGTACAATACTGTAGTACATTATTTTGGTCTATCTCGTAGGGTTCAGCCAGCGTTTGCAATATAAGCGCAAAAAAACGTGCTTATTTACGACATCACATTAGAAACCTTTAAATTTATCAGTGTTTCTCTACTATATTATGCATTTATTATACATACAAACCTTCCTTAAGAATCACTCTATCTATTAAAAAAAACCGCGTCAAAATCCGTTGCGTAGTTTTAAAGATCTAAGCATACATACGGACATACAGCGAAAGCGACTTTGTTTTATACTATGTATTGATATATATATATATATATATATATATATATATTATATACTGAACAATTAACACATCAACTTCAGACTCTATTCAATATGTTCTCTAAACAAAACACAGATAACATTTCCACAAGTATAACTTGATTAGGAGTGGGTGAGGGCACTCGTAATGAAATCACATCCGTGACTAATAGTCACATAGGTGATTTCGAAGTCGCATTCGTAATTCAAAAATAGGTCTCCTGGTGCTGAGTTTCTGTGTTTCGGTTCAAATGGGTACTATGGTTTTAGGTTTGCCATATATATATACGGTGAATATCACGGTAATCATAAACTACTGTTATTTAAGTAATATTTAGGTAACTATAATCACTTACTATCAGGCGCATGGGCTGTCTGCTTGTCTGTCAATATATAGTTATAAAAAAGATACCTAATTATTTTATTAATTTTTTCAATGTAGAATAATTAATTGATAATTTATTTTGGTATTCTCTAAATAATAAACAAAGCTAAAGAATTACAAAATAAATAAAATCTTTTAAGTCTTTTGTTAATAGAATGTACGGGAGCGTGGGCGTTTTGGGTCACCTCGATAAGTTATTAAGGCTTTTGTCTTATTCTGCCATATTTTATATGAAACAAACCGAAAACTTAATCCGAGGGCATGAAAGATGGGAGATATTTATTAAGAAAGACATTACATACCTTAAGGTGCTTCCATTTGTAAAGATGAAAAAGGCCACCTCTGATCTCTCTTGTTGCAACCTGGTCACCAGTTTTCCTAATTCTGTGGCACGGCTCACCTGAGAGGCACAATATTTTTTCATCATCTTACTCAAAAATGGTATTATTTACAAGAACACTTGCCAACATTTGCGTTTTAGTTTGTTTGATTTTTATTTAAGATTATGTACGATTGCAAGGGCCAAATATTAAGATTTTTACAATGGTCAGTCCGATTTGTGTTTTAAAAGATACATACATACATATATGTCACGCCTTGTTCCCAATGGGGTAGGCAGAGACCACCTCTCTCCACTTGCTACGATCCTGGCACACTTCTCTTGCTTCCTCCACTTTCATGAGCGTCTTCATGCATGCTCGTCGGTTGCGAGTACTCTTGACCCGGCCTTTCTTTAGGCCTTTGAAAAGATGGCAACTCTATATGCTCTTATGGTGAAGAAAACCATCGTTAGTCAACCTGAATACAGCTATGAAAAAACCCAGGGGCGTATATGATGTCAACCAATTCTCACTAAAGCTGCATGATTGAGATTGGCTAAGGCCTAATCACTGTAAAGAAGCACATACAACTTATTTTGATGGGTAACATTACAACTCAGTATGTAATAAAATTCAGATCAGATATTTACTACCTTCGTTACTTAAAATTTAACAAGATAGACAAAAAAATTGTAAGATATAAAAGAAAGCTATGTAGAGTACGAGATTTATATATTGTAAGATAATAAAGCCTTTAGCTTTTAGCTAAGATTAGTACGAGATTTATACGAGTATATAGTAAGATAATAAAGCTAAAGGTCAGGTCAGTTTCTTAAACACAATTTAGACATTTCTTGTCGAAATGGCATAAACCTTACGTAATAAATACATGTTACGTCTGATTACATTTACGTCTTAAAAGGATAAATTTAATTGTAAGAATAATACACTGTTCTTACTGGAATCAAAGATGGTAGGAAGGATATTTTTTTATTCTAATTGAAACAATTTTTTCAATCAAATTGGCAAGTGACAATTGACAAGTGGCGGCTAAAAAATAATTACAGAAATGAGTATTTCTTCAATAATAGTGTGTGTAATAATAAAAAATACTATTAATCATAGGAAAATAATAATAATATCACCTACACTAAATTTAGAAACAAATTTAATTAAGTAATTTCAATATGTAGCAATGAATATTATAATAGAGTAGAAATAATAAAAAAAGTCCGCCAAGTGCGATTGGGTCTCGCGCACCGAGGGTTCTGATTTATTATGGCATTGTCTTGTAATGCAATTTAAGGTTTTCGATATTTTTACATGTAACAGCATGACCCTTCTTCATACAAAATTTTATGATTCTAGGTAAATAGGAAATAAGGGTTTTGTTTAGTGGGTGTCAAAATATGCGGCATAAACGGAATTTAATTGCGTCGACATAGAAGATTAGTTTTTTCTCTGCTGCTATTTGATGTTATTTAAAAATTTACGAATTCCTAAGTTAAAGGTTCTGGAGAAACGGACAAAACAGAGAACGGAACCGCAACAATTAAATGTATATAGCAAATAACTATTTGTTAGGTAATAATATATGTTTAAATAATAATACCAATATTAAAGTTATATACATACGTCAGGAGACGTCATAAGCACCGAGGCCCGTATTACAGAATTTATGTGGGCTCAATATTACCATCTCTTTCTATCTGTACTCAAGCCGAGATATGAGATCACTTTGATTTTTGAATACGATGCTTAAATAATATGTTTGCATCTGCTCTTGAATAATATCGTTACATAAACCATAAAATATTAATCCTCCTTTCCTATTGGTCGTAGCATAATGTAAAATTGAAATTATGGTTGAAATGGACAAATATCTGTAGTTTGACTAGAGCTTAGATATTAGTTCGTCTGTAACAACTATTGCTCTGTTCTTAATGAAAATAAATTCTCTTCACCAGAGAGCTAGGTCATTCTATAAATTTTCATGAGGTGTATTTCCTTTCCATAACAGTGGTTTACTGGAAACGTGTCTGCCAAGAGCTGACAGCGAATAAATTAAGTTTTTATCCACTCGACAAGCGATGTTGCTCTACACAAGTACCTTTTAGCTATTTTGTTTGTGTTTGTATTTTATTCTGTCAACAATTTTTATTTACCACTTATTGCTAGTTACATAACTTATCTAAACATTATATGTATGTATATTAAACTGGTTAAATGAATTTGGTGTCCCTTCACGAATTCGTTGCTCTTTTAAAATGTTTTATGTTTTTTTATGTTTTCTATATATTCGTAGATATTGCCCTGCGCGAACGGTGAGGGCAGAAGGATACCGTACCTTTTTATATTAAACTAGCTTTCTGCCCGCGGCTTCGCCTGCGTGGATTGGGTCTATAGAGGGTTAAGGGTCATAGCTTTTGCCCACGGCTACATATGCGCGGAAGTCGGTTTATGGCGCGAAGGTTTTATCGCGCTTCCCGTGGGACTATCCGTTTTTCCAAGATAAAAAATACCGCAATACCTTGCTCAAGAATCACTCTATCTATTGATGAAAACCGCATGAAAATCTGTGCAGTAGTTTTTGAGCGAAGCCTTTATTGCGCATCCCGTGGGATCTGTCGATTTTTCCGGGATAAAAAGTAGCCTATGTTACTCGGGGATAATGTAGCTTTCCAAAGGTGAAAGAATTTTTGAAATCGGTTCAGTAGTTTCGGAGCCTATTCATTAAAAACAAACAAACAAACAAATCTTTCCTCTTTATAACATTAGTATATATAGAAGTATAGATTATGGTTATTTTATATTTTTATTTGTTTTTAATGTTGTGAAATAAATACCTTCATATTATTTGTTTATAATTTTAATTTTTAAAAATATTTAATATAAATAAGTGTTAATGTAGTTACGTTGTTTATTTTATGTGTGCTTATGAGTAAAATCCACAAAAGTAACGTTGTACATTACAGCTCATGTACGTCCACATCTATCCACCAGCCTATCTTAACTATGTTAGGGTAATCAGGACTTAGTCAAACATGCTGGCCTGGTTGACTATATACACCTTTGAATTTCTTCGTACTTATATGCAGATTGCCTCACGACGTTTTCCTTTATCGTAGGAGTGACGGATAAATGTGCATATGAAATTAAAACACGAAAAACATATTGCTACATTAAATCGACCCAGGGCCCCCCGAATTATCTGATACATATACCAATTTAATATATATAGTAGTTTCATATATGTCCAGTTTAATATATGTAGTAGTTAATATTTTGATTACGTCTGTGGTCAGGTTAGTAAGGTGTCGCACGACATGTTATAGCTGTATAATTTATTCAGTTATAGCTACTGAACACAGACATTGACATCTGGGATCTGGGTCGTGATGCGGTCAGGGTAGAATGCAATTGGATGGTGAGTAAAAGTCTAGTTTTCCATTTGAACTATAAAAACCGCCGCTATAATGAACGACATAAGATCGGTCTTAAAGTAATCCTATACATTTGTTGTGTGTACGAGATTGACATTTCAGAACCGTGATGTAATGCCGTTGTTTTATAGTGCGTCATTTTGCGATTACTTTATTAAAATTACCTTCAACCAAAAGAACCACGAGTGCAAACATGTTCCAAGAAATGTAATAAAAATATCTGAGATTTTGCTCATTATTATTATTTATTCATGTGTTCTTCGAAAGGGATAAATAAGTTCTTAGTACTAATCTTAAGTCGCATACATTTTGATTTTACTGGTGGATGAATATCATTGTAACAGCTAGCATTAATTTAAAATCAGTTTACATTATAAATTAATCTGGTCCCTTACTGATAGCTTGGGAAATTTAATTATCATGTAAATGAGACCGTTCTAGCAATTTGAGGAGCCAAATAGATATACAAAATATATTGCTAGAATTGAAAGAAAAGATCCTAATTGTTTGACCGGCAACATGTATAATCAAGAAATCACAATATATACTAGTATTATCTTGAAGAAGATTACATCTATATTCTTAATCAAAACAGGATTTTGAAGTAGATAGTGACCCCTGACTTACGAATATTGAAACAGATTCGCAAAGCTTGTTTATAAAAAAGTGTCGATATCGGGCCGTACTGTAAGTATATGAATCAAAATATATAACCCTAACACTGCATAACTGACCTGCTCCTCTACATCAGCCACCTCTCTACTATTAGTGAGGCTGTTCTTAAGCGACAGCGTGGTTTGAACGATGAGTGCGAGGATCGGGATAAACGGGAGCAGAAGCAGCCGCCACAGCTGGAGGCGGCGGCTGCGACACCACCGCCGAAGTTTTCCGCCGCAACTTACTCTGTTTGACTTCTCCGTTTTTGGAACTGTGGAATAAGGAGGTACGTTTATTAACATCGAATTTAGATCTTACTAGTTTTACAATAACCGTGTAAGTAAGTCATTTATGTTCATTAATAAAAGTACTAGAAATACGAACAACCTATCACATTACCTTGCAGTGTAATGGCAACTAAATTACGATTGTTTAATATTGTTTATTTAATATAATACAAAGCCTGTATCTAATATTTGTTTCTACTTGTTAAGTCTAATTTAAGTCTAATCTAAACAATTCATATCATTTCCGCATATTTCTATCAAATAGTATCATATAGTTTACGTAATTTCAATTTTAGTGTCATCCGAGTATAGGCAATAGATTAAGACGTAGATTTAAATAATTGTTTATTATTTTATATTATTTTCCAAGTAATTGTAATTGCAGTTTCGCTAGAGAGCAGGTACCCTAGTTAGGGGTAGTTTACGGCTCCTGAAGTTTTCCCAAGTTTCGTTTTTCCGAAGTTCCCTTTCTTAACGCTGACTTCTGTTCGTGGAAGACCAACAATCGAATTATTCAAATATCAGTTGAAAAAGCACTAACTGTCTACTGTGTCACCAGATTTACAAGTATCAAGTCAACTTTTACATTTGCACTACGAAAATTGTCGCTATTACCAGCAGCAAAAGAGTAGCCTCAAAGTTCATGTCAATTCTGCCACTCTATTTACGTATAAGTAGTAATATATAGTATCATCTACTTTTAGTATAGTATTAGAATATTAATAGAAGTACTTACTAGTAGACGTGTGTAACGTGTGTGTTACGAGTATATTTTTTATGGGATTACAGTTATGGTTAATAACTTTTTAAGTTTTAAGTAGTTATTGTTATTACTTTTTAACCCTGAAGTGCATGTTTTGGTTACAATTAAATCTTCGATTTGGGACATTTTAAAATAAAAAAATCTTTGATGTACCTGCTGTTGTTTTACCCTGGAATTTTCTACGTTATTGACTAAAAATCTTTAATGACAATCATTACAAGACAAACTTTAATGACAAAACTTTCTGACAATTATATTTTCTTGTCATCAAAACTATTTTATTGCTTAGTTTGATGTGTATCGACATGACGTGTGTAAAAATTTCGGAAAATTATTTCTCATGGTTATTAAATCTTTTGATTGGTATGGAATAAGCCAAATTCTTTAAAATTTTCATACAAATCACCAATTTCATACTTTGACCCTTAATATTTACGACGTAAGTGACTTAAAGTATCCAAGAGTGTAAGTAATAACTGTTATATTAGATGTTATTGGGACGTCGACATAATATTTAAGAATTATATAATTAAAATAATTGATTAACCGTAGATTTTTGGTAACACCTAAAAACTTAATACTTTTTAAGTGAACTGACTGCAAAGCAAATCCTTTCAAACGATACTGCTAGACCGTAAACATAAATGAAATGTCAGGTAAATGCAGTGGCGCTTAATAAATTGCTGTGTTATATTCCTCGTACATTGAGGTAGAGCTATCAATACTTTGATAAATATCTATGAAATAGATATTAATATTTAGAAAAAAACAGAATGTTCATGTCTCATGGGTATTTTTTAAGAGCGGTGCGGAGCGGTTTTTCTTGTCGGTGTAGCTTCCTCCATTCCTTTCTATCCATGCCGACTCCTCGATTTATCGATAAGACTCGACGTTAATCTTATCTCATTTGTTATAGATCTATGTAGTCTATGTAAGCTGTTCTTGATCTTTCTCTTCTCCACTCAAACATATCTTCTATAGTTTTTAGTAACTGCCATTATTTTTCTACTCTTTCTAGCACCCTTCATTAGACACTATCCCATCCAGTTAATCTTTTACATCCGCCTCCAACATAACATCACAAGCCTTTGTTTCACATAAAAGTTTTAGTGCAGCCTTGAATATATACCATTCCTGTGAATACTTATTTTATTGCATACACGAATAATATTATGTGAAGTTTATAGACAATTATAGAAAATCTTTCCTCCTTACTCGTTTTTAGTTATTTGCTTAGATCACACCGATCATAAGGGGCAATAAATATATATATATATATATATTGCAAATAATATAGTCTACAAGTATAAAATTTGATTGAAGGAAATATTTTTTTTAAATATTAATATTATGTTTTTTTATAGAACCGTATATTTAGGGTACTTGTCTACCCATTTAATTTACTTTTCGTTATAATGCGATTAAGATATTATGAACTAATTTAGAAACTTATTAGGAAAAGTTTGGTCTTAAAGCCTTGAAGCTATAGAATTTCTAGGCTTGTTTCAAGTAACGAAAATTAGAATGATTACAAGTTGGAAGTGACTACAGTATTTAAAAAGGTTCAATGTCAATTAGATTAGTTTTACAAGCAAAAAGTAGTCGAAATATTCATAATTATAATTCGTGTCCATCGGTGGTGTGGGTGGTTATCACAATAACTACATAGTTTGCTTATAAAGGGTCAATTGGGGAGCAATCGAGATCGCTTTCAAAGATTTGATTAAGAAATCTGAATTATGCTAATCCGATATAAATATTAATGAATTGAACTAACAAATTTGACAAGATGAAAATGTAAAATGGTTAAAAAATCGTTTCAAGCACATACAATTATTAAATCGATTTAATTATAATAGGCGTTTCCCAAATTGCTCCTATAGGGCTGATCTTATAACTAAATCGGAATCGGTAAAGAATCGATTTTTTAAATCTATCAGATTGTGTCTTATTTATGTATTAATTTGTTGTACCCATGGCTACTTCCGATGCATATAACCTACAATTTCATATTCGAGTCACCTAATTCGCTTACAATTACTGAATAATTGACGTGTTACAAAATAACATATAGTGTACATGTAAAGTTTCGAACCTATATACTAATGTGTTACTACTACTAAACCTACTATAAACCGGAAGCCTTATCATGACCGCTTAGGGTAGTTAAAGAAACAGAGACTCCGCTTTTGCAGCTTATAGCTCCATGTCGCGGTTGACAATCGTAATCGCATCGAATTGCATACTAGGTTGTGACAAACGAAATTATGTTTCTCCGATACAACCTTTTGACGTTTCCTTTTAACAAATAGCCTTGAATATATACCATTCCTGGGAAAGGCTTGTTTTACTGCACTCACTAATCATATTGTGAAGCTTATAAAAGATGTTTCCTTTTAACTAATGTATCAGATTGCTCAGACGCTGACTGCAATAAAACAATGATTTCAAACCAATATAATGCCGAATAAATCAAATCGATATAAAGTCGATATTTAATCGTCCCAAATTATTAAGCGTACCCTCAAATCCCTCAATATGGTTATGTCATATTATTATAGATGACTTTTACAGTGACATTTTGGATATTTTTTTATATGATATGTTAACAAACAAGCAAACTATCCACTTAGATTACAAACGTCATATATAGGGTCGTCTGCTTAGGTACATCCATTTGAACTATTTCTACCGCAAAATATGCTCGCATTGCTATATTTCAATGTGAAGGTTAGGCAATAACATTATGCTTGTTTCTCAAAATATCATGTATGTATATACAATAAAAGAGTATACATGTAAATAAATTTCCATTCTTATTCCGATGAATATAATGGTTATATTCTCACGTTTCCGCTCGTTATGTCTTTCACAGCTCAATAAACAATACACCATAGTAACAATAACCCGACTATAGTCATAAACAAATAATATATACACTGCTTAGAAAACTTCGTAAATCAGAAATTCAGGACACTAATTGAGCAAGCGACAGACAGTTTGGTCGTGACTTCTAATTCTGCTCAGTTAAGTGGCAGTCGGTCTTTTCGATCAATCGAAAGTGATTTAACAAGACTTAATATTATCTTAAGATTTGCTATATCATCGTTGTATTAAAAGATATTAAGCAAACATTTTACGTATGAATGTAAGACCGTATTATATAATGTTCATGTTTACCACGTGATGATCTCGTAATAAACAATATTGTTAATCTGATAACGATATCCATAAAATCCGCAAAATGATAGGTACAAATTCTAGTCAAATACAACTAATAAGTACAATTTGTGGCATGTAGTTATCACGATGTCCTAAAGACAGCTTAGGAGAGTTTCTCGTAATTTTATTTAATAGAGTATAAGCGCCGAGACCATAAATTAAGTAATGCACACTATGGATTTTGTGGGGCTTGCAGATTTGCTGCTAATTTCACAGGAATCTTATGTAATAACCGACTAAGACCACATAACATTAGGTGGGTAGTTTACCTTTTTCTAAATTTATATCAATAAAAAATGCCTTGGTCCTCTAACGGACAGAGATGCTTAAGTACTACTAAAATTTACATGCCTGAAGTAGTTTCAAAGGAACTTATAGTCCTCGAACATTTACCGCATCATAGCGCTTAACCATGACAATTAGCTGTTAGTGCATTATGTCTAGTAGTGATTCTTATCGGCCCATACGAAGAGGACGATTTGAAAATAAAATAGCTCTTTATCTATAGTGCAGAGATTTCCTCACCCCTCACCCCGTACCATAATCAAAGAAACAAAATTCATAAGACGTTGACAGTGCCATATACAGCCATCTTGAAATTTATCCGTTATATTGCGACGATTGAAAATGATTAATCGTTTGGAACTGCTAAGACGTGCTTTTATTAAACTCGTCTGCTTGGGTACCTTTGTCTTCTCTATTTTTGCTGCAAACGAGTAGTGCTTGCATTGCTATGTTCCGGTTTGAAGAGTAAGATATGACCATTTTTTTTTGTTTCCCTGAGGAAAATGCATTAAATTGCATACCCCTGCTATGGCGAGCCGGCGGTTATGTGGGGCTCTCCTCCCCAGAAGGGGGTGGCCTACCCACTAAAATCCTCAGGGATGGCCTTCCTCAGGCATGTAGGGAACCCCCAGCCTCCGCTCCGCCGTCGATACAGGGGAGCCCTCCTCGGGGGAGGCCACAATACCTCTCCCGATCTCCACCACCGACGGTGCCCCCCGGCCATGGAAGGGGCGTGGTCCCTCCCGGGTCGCCGTATCCGCGAGCGCGACTTCCTCGCGCCCGCCGGTGACCCGCGGCGGCGCCGCAGCTGTGCAACCGAGCCCGGCGCCGCCTTCTTCGAGCGGGATCGGCCATCTCCCGACCCCCCTCGGCGGCCTCCTTCTGGAGTATCACTGCTTCACAGAAGGAGGCCACAGCCCTCCAACCTCCCTCGTCCGCCAGTATTGCCGCAATCAATGCCGGCGGCCCTATCTCTGCGACCAAGACTCGGCGCTCGGAGGCCCACGCGGATGACTACATACCAACATTGTAGATTTTATAAATAAAAGTATTTTTTAATTTCCAATTACAATAAGAAATACATTAGTATAATTAAATCTAGTTACACGATTTCCGCGACAAATGGCTTATGACTGCTGAACCAGGCTGATCTGGCAGCTGAATAATCTACTGTTGTTGGTATTCTGCCAAAATTTAACACACACAGACATTGCCAAAATATAATCGCAGCAAGTCAGAAAGTAATTTCTGGTCATTTCGGGAATACAATAATTTCTAACATATAATTTAAACAAAAATTTACTTTTCATTTTTGTGGCAGTGACAGAATTGCTGCGAATCTCCCAAGAACTGAATATAATGTAAGTGACTATCCCTTGTGATCAAGTGGGGAAGTTTATTTGTCAGTAGTGCTATAAATAACCTTCGTATGCTGATGCTCTGTAAATCCAAAGCCTCTTAACGCTTTCATGTTAAGTACTCTCAAATTGGAATAGAACGAAAATGATTAATTCGAATTAACTTTAATAAAGCATTTGGAGGTTGTTTTTGGTAGTAAATTAACATTTATTTCTATATTTCATTTGAATAATTCAAAATATTGGGTTTTGTTGTTATAATGTTGAGATTCTATTTTAAAACATACTGATTCGAATCATTCAATTCAATTCATTAAATTTTAGGATTGAGACCAAAACGTGTTTAAAAAAGTTATTCGTGTGATTCAGCTTTTGGTAATAGCATATTTAAACAAGTTGGTAGTTTAATATAGCATATTTAAAAAAGTATGTAATCTCTTTGTATATAGTTATATATACAAAGAGATTACATACTTTTTAATTGTTATGTTAATAATTGATACTTTACTAGGGTATATTTAAATACTGATAAAAAGACAAAAATAATACAGAATTATTATGAAATGAATAAAAATATATGAATTTAATAAATTTGATAAGCTAGATAGAATAGCTAATAATAATTTTAAGAAAAGCAATTTTATACGTAAGTAACTATATAATATAAATAGGATTGCATCCGTGATAATTATCTTTCAATTTACCATCCCTCCTGAGTTTTGTATGTTTCTATATTTATATCCGGGACATATGTCATGTATTAATTTCTGTTCATAGTGAAATACCTTCTAATTGGTTGTCTCACTACTTTCTTGCTGTTCCTATTTTGTACCATCCAAATATTATAGAGAATCTCTTTCTTTATTTGCTACTGTGTCTTTCTCCTTCATGTTTTCTTGCTCTGTTCGTTCTCAGTCTCTTTTTTTATAGTTGATAACTTACCGATTAAAGAACAATATAGGGCACAACACTAACTGGCGGCTTGACTTTTGCCTGCATGCTTTGTGTGGCAACGGTGGCTACACCGTGAGTTTGCTATAGTTATATTAAGTATAGTAAACTATAGGTATTATTTATAGGTATTTTAGGTATAGTAAACTACAGGCATTAAGCACCGTCAGGTCAGTCGATTTTAATTTTAAAATGTAAGCTAATTGTTGAAACACTGCTAAAACTAAAATAAATAAATATTTTTATATCTACTCGTTTATGGGATTCTACATTTGAAATTATAGATCTATAAAATTAAACATTCATAGATATTTTGTGAATAATCACTATTTAGCTTTAGATTCTTGATCATTCATTATTATATTTTTATTTAAATATGATTTTTTGTTATAAAAATAATAGTACTACTTTAGCTAGTTAGTACTACGAGTCTTCAATAATATTTATATGAAGTTTATATAATTTATATGGCTGAGTGTATGAGTCTGGGAATGAATAAGTGTGACTAATGTGGTCGAGTGAAAGAATCAATCGGATGATACTCGTTTAAGTTAGGTTATGAGTCCGAGGTGAAATGCTGATCACTTTTTTTGTTCCATAATTTGCCTATTCGCCAGTGGATAAACTTTAGCCTAGTTTCCCAACTTCTCAGTATAATTTATGATCCGAATGGTTCTAATTATTTAAAGAGAAGGTAACAGAAGGTAACAGGTGACGCTTGGTGATGACTATTAGCCTATTTCCATTTATTACCTACGTTGCGCTGAATCAATTATTCTTGAAATTCCATCACATCTTGAAATTCGATCACCAGGATTGTCTCAGACTCATTCACCCTTTCCGACACTTGTGGAATAAGCTGCCTACAAGTTTGAGACTAGCCGGAATCTGTCTAAAATTGATATGACGAAAAATATGTATATAGGTTGTATGTATATTATGCATATAAGTATATTTATATATTCGTTGCTTGTATTTTAAAGTATTTAGCAAAGGTCTAATTGAAATTTACTTGTCATGTTAGAATTACGTATCAAATAAATATATTTCTTTGTCAGAAATCGTACACTGTTCACGGTTACTCCAACATTTTACAGGTTGACTGGTAGATATTGTCCGAGGTATTAAGACTACCTTTTTTACACCTGATTGTTTGTTGTACGAAAAAGATTAAATAAATAAATAAATTTCCACTTTGACAACCCAGAAAAAAATATTAAATATTATATAAAGTTAATTTAGTTAGAAAGTATTTATTTTACTAAATGGGCATACATTTAATAGCTTGGAGCTTTAAACGACTATTACTTGCTTTAATTTCCTTGCGTTAATTAATGTCTCATTATTAAAAGCTTTCAGAGCTATCTTTCTAAATCTGACGTTACATCTTAAACTCCGAGAGGTATATAAGCATCATCGTAATAAAAATTATAGTCTGTCATGATCCTTAATGCTGCTTTTACTGTCGGCAATATAACATCAGTGTGTTTAGTGCCTATGAAAATGAAATCAAACACAAGTGAAGGCAGTGCGCCTTTTGAATAATAAACGCTGTTGTGGGCGTCGAAGTAAACAGGGTAAACATCGTCGTCGGTTGAACCTTCTTTGGGATTTTACGGGTGCGTGATATGATGGGGTACAACTACAGCCGCAGAAACAACAGATGAATACATTTAAATAATAAAGCTGTACCTTAAAATACCAAAACTTTAATAAAATTAGTTTCGTTATATGATTTTAATGTATCATACTACTAATTACTTTTTTGTTAAATTAGATCATAACATACTAAACTTATATATAACCATACACATATATAGCATATATGTATGTACGTAATTGATTAATTTTGTGATTTTGAAAAAAAGATAAAAAATTTACCTACCTATTTGTTTTTTGCCTGTTCATTAATATATAAATGTTGATAATATTAAACGAAATTTAAAAAATCACATAACATACCATCCTATAAGCCACAGAGTAAAAGTGGACCGTAACGAAAAGATCTATATCATCGTACCTTAATAATTAAAAAACTATTAGTCTTAGAAACAAAAATGTGGTGTGAATATTTCACTTATATAGTCAGCTCGCTGTTGTGACATTGAATTTTTTATTAAAATACTTAATGCACCGTCAATCTTGTTTTTATTTCAATCTTTTACTTTAAAAGCGATTCCCTAACATAGACGTTTCACGTTAAAACCAACGGCCGTGTGTCCCGGCACAGCCCCACCCGATTTTTTTAATAGTCTATGGTCATAACTTTAGATAACTAAAGACAATATGTACGACTTTGTAACACACAGGCTATCCACATGCCATTAATAATGATATTTTTGTAAATTATATAAACTATTACTAAAGCTTATTACAAAAAATAATGTTGAAAATAATTCTAAGTATTCGTTTCGTTTGACAAAATTTCTAGGTAAGTCTTATATTTGTCTAATAAATTCATTCAATCCATCGAATTATGAATGTTATTACGTAGATAGGATAACTCGAGTTATCGGATTGAGTTATTCGGATTTATTCGTTACGATTTAATGAATTAGGCCTTAGTCTGGCGTCAGCTTGCCCAATACACTACTGTTTCAGCTGATGTTAGATGACTCTTAAAATGTTGATATAGAACAGATGAAGTAGGCTAGTAAGTGTGTAGTGAAGAGTTTATTCAACTTGAACGTCAACAATCTGATAAGTGGGATCACTTAAGCCAAAATAGATATTCTGATTATATGTTCCTCTCCGTCTATTAATGCGATGTTAAAGTTTCGTTATCATCACAGCTCATATTCTCCGAGCAGTACCAGCCTACTCTTAAGTATATTAGGGTGGTTTGACCAACTATACTAGCCCAGTGTAAATAGGCTATAGGCTATAAGTTAACCAGTATATCGTTAAAAAGAGTAATTAATTAGGGTTTTCTATTGTTGCAATTTGTTATTGTAGCAAATTAATGTAGTAATATATTATAATGTTTTCCGTTTGAATGTATCTATGTGACTGCTACTCCCACTTTTCCAATTCGCTAGGTGCTGTTGTTTCATAATCTATTTTTAAAAAATAGCATGATTGTTTATGATCAAAAGCGTACGGCTGAGTAAGGACTTATCGATAGTACCGGCACTTGAATTGAAATTAATGATGTTTGAATACATAAATTGTTCAAACAGGTTCGTTAGCCGTTATATTACGCTTTGAATCTGTGTGGATTATATACACAATCTTACTAGTAGCACGCGTGATTAAATCACCTATGTAAGGCAAAGGAAGGTAGCTAGTTAGAATCATTAAAGGCCATTGGGAAGTCATCAAATTTGCGTGGGGCATTGTTCACACAGGGACCTTTATTTACACATATTTATTGTTATCCAGAAATACATCAATATATTGTAGGTAATTATTGCTGTCATTTTAACTGCAATATTTATAGTTTAATCTGTATTAGCTAGCTCTTGATCAATTTATGACTATAATGATATACATTTTAAATATTAAAATTACCTCAACAAACATCATCGTCCCATAAAAAGTATTACGAAACAAAATACGAAATTACTATTTGTTTTAAATTTATTTGTTTGAAAATTAAGATCCAACTAAATACCTACACGATTGTTCACAGATAAGTGGTGGTATAATTTTATCGCTTCATATGATTTCAAATGTTTGCTTTTGGCTTTGAATGTCACTCACCGTGTATTGTACGTCGTGAACTTTGGTTAATGGCGTGTTAACCTAGTATTGAAAATAAAAATGCGGAAAAGTATAAAATATAAATAATACAACAAATATGAGGGCCTGACGATTTCTACTCGATTTGGCTTCTAAGCCTGGTTAGCTAACATTGACTTACCTATGCTTTTCGATATATTATAATTGTTATAATAATATTGTAATCCGAGATTTAGAGATAGGTAACATACTTTTTTTTATTAAATTTAATCAGCACAGAATCATAGTACGTGTGGCTTACTGACTAAGATTCTGTACTAAATTCCCTTTCCAGCGATTAAACTAGACGTCTAGTTAGACTGCAAGATCGTGTACAAGGTGTCGTGTACATTGAAGGATTTAAGATTGAACCAAATCACAAAAAAAAGCAAAAAAAGGAAATATTGAAAGGAATAGATTTTATGGTCAATCTTTTACAATAAAAGCTTTTCTAATGCGAATATCTCTATACAAAGCTAAGATTTTTAATTCGAACGTAGTATATGCAAACAATCTATATACGTACGAGTAGGTACATCAGAATCAGAGAGATATCCAATAAGCCTATCAAATCAAAAGTACTCCTGACCAATTGCGCAAATGAGATAGAATATTAAATATTTAGGACTAAGTAAGCCAATATTCCTTAGCATCCAGACTCTGAGTCATGTTTCACGGATTTATTTTCCCTATTTTAACCAGAAATTCGGAATCGAGCAAATATTGGACATCAAGAACTTTCTATTTCGCAGCAATTAGGTTCGATTCCTTTACGCAGCTCAGGACTACCTGATCATAAAACACTTTTGTATCTATTACTCCCCCGGTAAGACATTTTTTAAAGTAATATATCTAATGGAGAGATTTATAACTTTATACTTATTATACGTTAAGAGCTATTTTCCCTTTGTAAAACATGTCAATATCAAAATGTCAAATTCAGAACTGGGATATTAAAGATTACCCAGAAAATCTAAAGTTATAATCTTTCTTTTTTTTTGTAATTCCTATTAATATAATATACGCGAAAGTATATAACTATATAGATGTTGTTACCCGTTCACGTACTAAATGGATTTTAATGAAACTTACACTAATATAGCTTATACATAAGAATATATATAGGTATACAATTTGAAAATATATTTTTATATCCCCAAGTTATAAGAGTAGTACACTACAAACATTTTATTTTTGTTTTTTTTTATTATGTGGCTTTACAAAATAAAAAAATATTTTATTTCTACACTAGAAAATTCCTAATAATAATTTATAAAGCAAGACAACGTTTGGTGGGTCAGCTGGTATTATCATAATATGAACTACTCGTATAATGGTGTACACACATGAATACGTCAGTCTTTACATGTCGTTATTTGTAATAGCAGTGGTAATAGTAATTCCCTTGTTGCTTGACAGTACGTTTACAAACTTACCAAATTAGATTATATTAGTATGGTGTTTTAATATTCATACATACTTATATCGTACGTCATATGTATATTATGTTATGATTCATAAGCTAAACCAATTATCAAAACGATGTTATTATTTTAATTATACACATAGATATTATTCGTAATATAATAGAAAAGAATTGGTTTTTATTAAATTGCAGCCAATGTCGTGCAAAATTGTGGAAAAAGAAATACGAGTAGGAGCTATTTCATAGGTATTGGAATTGAAATTGGATAGGCATTGGAAATTCGAGTTTCGATAGCTCATAATGTAACGTGATTTGAAATAACCTTTGTAGTATAAGTATAAAGTTAATAGTACGATAGAAAATAAACAATGAAATTGGTTAATATCTACTATAATTATTTTGTAAAAATAAAGTTAACGGCTAGATATTTTACGCTATTCTAACTTTTCGTTGTGAGTTTTGCTGGTGAACTAATCTCGTAGGGTCACTACAAAAACATCATTTATTACAAGGAATTAAAGTGCTTATTAATACGTTCATAAAACAAGTGACGTCACAAAATCGCTACCCTGTGATGGTTAACCATAAATAAAAGAAACACTACAAACCATGTCTTCACGTGGATGTTATCAGAGCCGATTATAGGAATTTATCGCTATTATATCAGTACAAAGTGTTAGGATTGTGGCTAATATATAATAGGAGTATAATATATAATAGGACCGCCGTTGTTATATTGGAACTCGTAAAAATTTGCAAAACCTGAGTGTTTATTACACCTCTGCCTAACCTTTCTGTGTGAAATATGTCTTAACAAATATTTATTAAATGTTGAATATTTAATCTACATCAGCAGGTGCAACGCATTTAATTAAATCATTTGTCATATTCAAACTGATTTTGTTTAACGCAATAATATAAGACCACATAAACTCCAACACAACACATGTTAATAAGATGGTGTCAAACAACAAAACAATCCAAAAGTGATTTATTTCTTAAAGAACAAATTAGGCAAACTTTGAGATCATTGAGATGAGATCTGAAAGCAATTTTGTATCGCCGATTGATTGCTCATCGTAAACGAACTCGGTGATCTGAGAAAGAAAACCCGAACCACGTTCATTGGCAATCAAGTAGTTTTAATTAGTAACCTGGAGGTTTATGATTATCGAAAGCAACAGATTAAAATTAAATTTAGTTCAATGTACAAATACTCGTAATAATATATAAATAAACAAATAATATTTAATTACATTGTATGGTTCGTACCATCATCCTCTTTTATTTGAATCGTATGTGAGACTCAATCATCCCTGTATAAAACATCTATTATTTTTATTATTATTATTATTATTTAACATTATATAATTCAATTATTAATTCAAGCGAAATTGTTTATGTCGTTACGCGCAATTTAATTCGATAAAAGAATGTCTTTACGAAGTTATCGGATCAAACTCTTTAGAGGATTATAAATTACAACTTCGTTCGAATCCTTTCATAAAATGACAAAGAATCGCTTAACTTAGGTTAATATCTAAGATCCGTATTAGAGAACGGGGCTTAAACTCAAATATCTGGTTGAATACAGTAAGAAAGGGATGGGGTTGTAAAGTCCACATAGCGTTATCCTTTTCTAACTGCAGCATATCAATCAGAAATTTAAGGTTAAGGCTAGCATTCTAAAATCAAATTTAAATTACTTGTTATTGAGTCCACATAGTAGCGCCAACTGTATCCAACTTGTATCGGAGGTTGGGTTCAGACTGTGTATCTGAAGCCGGCTTCCAACTGACGACTCTGCAATGATACAGGGAGAGAAAAAAATTGCCCTTGCTGGTTTTCTTGCTGGTTCTTTCCAGTACAAGGTCTCCCGCCGTAGACTTGTGAACCAATGGCGTAGCATCTTTGACATTCAAAAGTGATTGTAAAATCCTATTTGAAAAAAAAAACTGTACTCGAGCATAGATTTGAGTTATAGTCTCGTTCTGTAATACGGACCTGAGTCGCGTTCTCTAGTACCGGCCTAAGATCATATTAACAACTCAACACTACACTGAATTGTATAATACGAATTCACTATAATATTCGTCTTTTAATTTTCATTACGTGCTCATTTATACGAGATTCTATGGTGAACGAGAAAACATATTGAGGCAATCTACATATATCTGCATAGAAAATCAAAGGTCGAAAATCACACACAACACATTCGCTACTACGATCAGTACCTCTGTAATTTCCGATCAACTTGCTTCTTAATAGCGAATTCCTGTAACAGTGCGAATTTGCTGTTAGTCTCAGTAATAATGATACCCTCAGATCGTCTTGGATGCATTTTTCAAGGGCATTGCGTCTCTAAAGTGAAAAGCCAAGTACTTGGACTTGGCAACTCAAAAATCTGTAAAACTACATGATGAGACTCTTTCGGCCGCTTGGCTGGGGAGTCCCATCATAATATTAATTTGCAACCAGCAGATATTATAGATATAGCTGTAATAAAACTTGTGGATTTAATTTAAGCTCGGACCACATTAGAGCAGTTTTTGGCTCCCGCCATCCCAAACAATTTTCTCAGAACCTCCAGCGTTACCGTATTTAAATATTTTATTTTATTATTATAATTAAAAAAAAATGTTCAGCTGATAAAAAGTGTAGATAGTAACAAATGACCAAATAAGAGTCATTTACTAGTCTTCTCAAATATCATTTACTATCTCGATAGTCAATAGAAAATAGAGGATGCTGTTAATTAGTTTACGTCTAATTCGAAATTCTATCACGAGCTGCGTGTTGGATGTCAATATGATTAACTGCAAATTACCGCGCATTATACGCGATGTTTTTACTAAAAAGAGAGAGGCATGTCGTAGAGCCATTTTTAAACACACCTTTGAGATGTGTGGTTAAAAATGGTCTATAGGTCAATAAGTCTATACGCCTTTAGCTGGAAATTTATATGCTAGAAAAACTTAAAGAATTTAAAGATGCCCAAAGTTCTGTCTAAACTAATCGTTATACTAATTAATTATATAAAGAGTCGCTCGCCAGCTTTATGGTAACGTTTTCAGCCACACACCCCTCAATCCCGACAAGACGGCTCCGTCGCATTTGATGGCGATAAAAAAGTAGAATGATGTCACACAGAATCTTCAGCCACTACAGGCGGTATTGGCGCTGCCAACTCCTCCATCATCCTTTTGTTCTGCAGCCTGCATCGCTGTGACTATTAACAGGTGCCACTTTGGCTTCTCGCTCGTTTTCTAATATATAGGCCCCTTTTATAGGTCAGTGCTGCATTATTTCTTCTCCTGTAGGGGCGGTCACCATCATGATTTGCCTAAACAATTCTTAGAACATAGAGGCATAAGGCTGAGTTTGGTCGGTAAATATTAATAATCTATATCATATCACCCTCATAATCCACCGTGCACTTGCCGTCGCGGTAGTTTTTGGAGTGAATTTCATACTCCTTGCGAGGATTTTCAGCCTCTTTCTCCCGAGAGCAAATAAAAGGTGGACATATCCATACTGGGTTAATTAGTAGTAACTGATATTAGTATTAATTAATATTTTAGCTTAATCATAGTAACTTATTTGCTTAAACTGAGCTTGAAGAAATAAAAAAATGTTCAAAATTAATGAGTAACAAATTCAAATTAGAAGAATTCAAATTCATTAAGATTTGTTTGGGTCACACAAAAATAGATATAATCGGTTATATGTGAGAAAGGAAGAATTACGCTTTGAAAATCTCAATGACACTGTTTTATATTCGTAGCTAACACTATCTACGAAAATAACAATTAGTGATATAAGTGATAGGTCTCTCAAAGGGGCACTAGCATAATACGAAAAATGCGTAATTTTATTTATTGTTGTTGTTACAAAATCTGTTTTATTAGAGTCGCTGTAATGCTTTTTCAGTTTGACATAAATATTCAAATATACATGGGATGTCATACAACTTTCAAAAGCACTTTATTGTTTTTCATAACATTATTAAACTGAGAAGAAATGATTTATTTCTTCTTAATTTATGCAGTGGTGTTATCAACAAAATTTATTCCCATATCACTTATTACAGTAGGTCAATCTACTCACCATAAGTCATTACTTTCAGCATCGGACGATAAAAAATATTTTTCGCCAGTCAACAACACTTCACATATACCAGTCTCAGTCACGACATAAATGGCTTAAAAAAATTATCTATATTCATGTTTATCAAAAGCTATTATCTAAAACAATTATCATATTTGATTAAAGCTTAAGAATCTTTTTACTTGTAATCAACGTTCGAAACGAGTAAAATTTCATTGCGATCGCGTTGTTGGAAATATTTAACTTCTGTTAAGTAATAATATGATAAATTTTGATTAAAAATTACATTAAATGATTGTATATCTAGATATTATAATTTAAAATACATTCAATATTCAGTAATAACTATCGTTCACTTTGCAATCTTATAAATATCATAATTGTAAATGTAATGTAAAATTTATAATACTTTTGTAAGTTTTTATAGATTTGACACGAATTCCATAATGAATTCGTAGTTTGAAACTAATTTATTATTATATAAATAATTGAATTTTCAAGCTATCCTCAATAATTTTGTCACACATCACAATGAATTTTATGACCTTTAGTGTTTTCATTACTTTTATTAGGCGGTATAATATTAGCAGTTGTTGCTAGTTGTGTATATAGTTTTCTCAAGGATAAACATCAATCGCAGAAAGTATGAAACCAAATCAGAGGTTTCCTATTTTATTCTATTTTCAGCATTCTTTTGCTTAACATAAATATAATATTAGCTTGTATATCAGATGTGCGAGGAGCGTGGAATATTGTTGATGACATAGTTGAAACGAGCCTACCTGGTGAAGAGTTCGGATATATTTAAGAATATAGCCGCCTCCACACTGACACAAATATGTGGATGTGGACACGTTGTATAATTATATCATTTAAATAATATAATTTAAATTGAAAAAATGTGTTAATCTTGGCGTAGGTTCTCAATCCGAGCAAATGATCTTCAGCAGATTAACAAACTAAATATGAATGAAGTTGAAACTAAAAGAAAGCTAATGAACCCATGTTTTCCATAGAAGCAAGTTTAAGTATAGCGTGAGAATAACTCTGACGAATATATCTGATGCTTGAGTATGATAGAGTATTTTTTTAAGGGAGTAACACGCTAGGCTATGTCTGATATTCAAGTACAATCTAATGAAAGGAAGATGTCAAGTCTTGACTATAGATAACAAATCAACCGTGAGAGAGCCATGCTTCGGCATGTTTTGGCCCGCTCGGCCGGAGTGATACCACGGTCTCACAGAAAACCGGCGTAAAATAGCGCTTGCGCTGTGTTTCGCCGAGTGAGTGAGGGTACCGGAGGTCCAAGCCCCCCTTCCCCCCTTATTCCCTTTTAAAAGGCCGGCAACGCATCTGTGACTCTCTATCCTATTAAAAACAAAAAAATAGACACAAAATTCACTACATACAAACTACATGACTAGCACACTATCAATGAGGTAATTGCACGAACCATTTACCATACAAACAAATTTTCTTCCTTCGAATTGTCAACTTTCCGTCTATGTATCGTGTTCATGCTGTAACTTATAAACACGTTGCTCAGACTCAAGAAAAATAGGCGGGAATCAAAAACGCGGTTTTTCTTTGATATGTACCGCATATTCCTTTGATAAAAGTCACCTTTTGCTGCTGCTTAGGCGTTATAAAGATAAAAAGTGATGATATTTGTTCTTGTATAACCATAAATCAAATAGGTATTTATTTTTGTTTATTCGTTTCTTTTTATTTTAGTTTCTAAAAATAACATCTGTGAATTGTTCGATAATTGATCGATAGCTGTATCGATCGATTTTATCTCGACATCGACTCAAAAAGCAAAAAATGTCTATTTGAGCAGCCCTTTTTTTAAGGGGAGGAAATGTGACTTTGTGCACCATGACACCGCGCTGGCAAGACGCGGCCGTGTGTGGGGCTCTCCGGTCAAGAGGACCGGCCTACCCACTAAAACCCCCCCGAGTTCTCTGGGTCCATACGGGGCACATGACGGGGTGCGCTCTCGCGATTCGACCGCCATTGTTTGAGCAGCCCTGGTCTAGATCCTCTAAAGTTAAATATTTTATTACATAAATGTGGGTAATAATTCTCCATTTTCTAAGCTACAAAAAAAGAATCACCATTATCATTTTAGCGAAGAAACGCTTACTGCTGGACATAAGCCACTCCTAAAGCTTTCCACACTGATCGATCTTGCGCTGCTTACTATGCTATAAAATAAAATATAATCAAATTTAAATGGATTTTGGAAATTCTATCAACTTCAATTTAGTATATTAATGTCCTGTAAAGTAACGAAATAATTAAATATAAAAATGGCATCAAAGAAATTCTGCATTAAGTCAAATACAGAATGATAGCATTTACCATTAATTTACTATCGCCTTCGATAAGCATCTGACGTAATTACAGAAGTTATATCTATATATTAACTTCCTGAAGTAATAATTAAAATCAGTACAGTTTCAGTTCATTATATTTCCGGTAGGGGCGCTATACTAAGTCTCCACACAAAAATTTACGCGGTTGATATCGTCTGCAAACGAATGTAAACTCATAGTAGCTATAAAGATGCGTACGACGATCGATCGGCTCATACAGTCAATAAACAACCACATAAAGTACATATTTACTTAGGCAGCAAGCTATTATTAACCCAAAAACCATTAGGTTGGGGAAATGTTTCTTCACACTTTAAATGAAATCTATAATATTTTTTTAATCTTGTAAGTGTTCCTCTATTGACGTTATTCTAATATGACACTGCCAAAAGAACTAAAGTGCAGTATATGGTGAATGAATTCACATCACAACAATTTTTGCTAAGTGAATATATATGTGCGACTTGGCGTGATCTTGCTGAAAAATTGAACATGATGCAATTATTAAAAATTTTATAATTTGGGTCGCTTTTCCTCAACTTCTTATTTCATTTTCATCGGTTGTTGGCAGTAGAAAACCGAATTGATGGTTCTGACGACCGCAAAGGTTCTTAATGAATATTGCACGTCCAATCCAACCATGCTACAATATCTATTGAGAACGACTTTTTTGCACGTCTTGTCGTTTGTGATTCACTTTTCATCACCAATTAATCAATATCTTCACAAACGTTTCGATTTCATTACGTTTATACGTACGAAAAAGATTTGTGTTTGGTGCAGACAAACATTAAAAATATTATAAACTTAGTATCTAATAATACATACATAGACATCTAAAAAATATATATACATTTACAATAAGAATATATATAATAATTCATATAAATTTGTAAACAGTACAGTATGAGAATGAAATATGCCATTGAGTGATTTTAGATAGTGCTCACGAATTACTTTTTTAAATATATACCTAGATCCGGTAGGGTAGATCATTCCATAGGTGAGTTGCAGTAAAGTATTACTGCAATTCACTTATGAATGATGAGGATGAGAAGAGTGCGGTGAAGTGAAATAATTTTTGAACGTGAAATAATGTTTTAACGTGAGGTTGCCTATTTGCACGACGTACCATGACTGAATGACCCAAGAGAATGGAATCGTGAGTTAAGGTAGATTGGAGCTTTTGGGTAGAATAATATCAAATAGACAGCAGACATCTCTGAGGTTTTTACGTTGATGGATGGGAAACCATATTAATTGCCAACGGTAATAGGAAATGTGCGAAGACCAAAAATAATCAATTTTATTTTGAACTGAATTATCGCCAAAATTATTATATTATAAGTATTAACGATCCTACTCAATTTAAGTCCGAAACTTAAAAGAAAGTACAGCTATGGATCATTGTACAGCGGCAGTTGGCTATTGCACTCAACTATCAGTTTGGACCATCTAATTAAAAATCATGCGAACACTACACACACAGTTTTTGCTTCAGACTTTACATGTTGATCTTGAGACAATTCTTATGCCACTCGTAATAAAGGCGGTTTCTGTAGTGGAAAAATAAAACTTTATGTATTGCTGTACAGGACCTTCACAGCCTTCGCGGGTAACAAGTAAGCCTGTCTTATGCATGTTATGGACTGCAGAAGAGCAGAGCAGAGCGGAGCTGCTTCAATAATAACCAATAGAGTTGCTTAATATATCCGCACTACTTCACGTATACTTTAAATCTGTTAAGTAGTTTGTAAATTCTTACAAAACCGAAAAGAGTGGATTGGTAATATAGTGTTACTAACTATTTTATCTTCTTTTTGCTCATTATTTTAATATTTTTTTATACAGAAGTGAAGCGTTTAGATAAGAGAAAACAGCAAGGTATTCAAAAATTCACTAGTATAGAAAATCACATTAATAATTTGTGGGAAAATGAAGTAACTGTTAAAAAAGAAAGTATTAGAAAAAACGAAAAAGCACATTTTATTGTATTTGTCGGGCATATGTCGAATTGAGTCAATACAAAACGAGATGTCAGCGGAAGTCACTGAATGGTAAATTGTACGAATGGTACAACCATTCGTTTCCCCGAGTAACCAAATCATTCAAACAAATAAGCGATGGATATTTTTCTGTCACAATGTAAACTTTGATCATAACGAGCGGTATTTACAAATGACTGCATCTCAAATTTAGTACTTAAATGCAATGCAATGAATCATGTACATGAATAAAGCACTCAGCCATAAGCACGGTGGTACGCAGCGGCCAACGCCGAGTGACAGTAACACCTGTCAACTATATTTTTAAAATTGTTTGTGTGGGAAATGATAAAAGTAATGTACTTGTTTTTAATAATGTAGGTTAAATTCCTTGAAGTAGGTCTGATAATTACATGTGATTGTGATTGAAGTTATTGAAAAGTATAGTATAAATATGTAAATCACTCCATTTCGTGCCGATACCAAATGGAACATCAGCAAATAAAGTAGGAGAACACAGATCTAATATAAAAACCCCGGCTAAAGAACCTGTTATATTTCAAATATGTTATATATGTATCTTTCATCCGCCGAGGTCATGTAGTAACTTATATCATTACATATTACGATTACATATATTATATAATACTCATAAATTAGGTTTGAGAGAAATTCTAGGAACTGCAACATGATATAAGCAGTGTAGTTGAATGAGGTTAAAACAATAGCTTTCAGTTCATTATCTTGAAATGTGTCTCAATAAGTTTCCCCCGCAAAGGATTTCATTACTGAGACGTTGAAGGACTCGTATGGCTAACGAAAGCCCTTTTGTTTTCAGATAACGCTTTAAATATTTGCAAGAAAGGGTTTTGGACTGTTGGGTTTTATTCTTAGAACGGTAGATAGTTTCCGTAACATTAATAATATAAGTATGGTTATACGCCTCGTAAAGCACTAACATTCAGAGGTAGATGGAGCATAATGCGATAGCTTGATCAGCACGTGAAGTTAAGTCAAACTTTTATGATGATATATGAAACTGTACAAGATAAGTTCATTCTATTTATAAAATATTCCACGCTATCGTAATTTTCGGAATGGTATGAGGCTATAGTATGTCAAAGGAAAAATACTCTTCTCTTCTCTCAAATTAGTCTCATATTTATTTAAATTAAAAAAAAACATATTTAATAGAGCTTAACCACTAGATGGTAAATCTAGTGGGTCCAGATAAGTATGTCTGGTAAAGAGTGCCTAGAGCTTTCACTTGAAACCATCTGTAGGAGAAACTTCTTTCAATCTTAAACAAACTTAATCGATATTCAAATTTATATGGGTAGAATTTCATAAAATAAGGTAATTATTAATTGATTTTTATTACAATTGGTCGTAATTTTCTTTCATTAATTCGCAACTTGCTGTGTATCTACGGGTATTGCGTTGGCATCCAGTTTGTAAATATTATTTGCAGATATTTAAAATGTTTATTTCTACAACACGTCTGTTATTCATATTACTTAGTTTCGGATAGTAAAGTAAAGTAAAGTAACTGAACTAAGCTTGCTCGAGTCCTCGCATGAATACAGCCCAATTCTTCACTGTTCGCAAGTCTGCTCCGCACACTACACATTAATAGACGGATCCACCAGTGAAACATTACGTCATTCTGTTCCGCTGTCTTGATCTGCGTTAGTGGATATTTAATCCTATTAAAATATAAACACAATGCTCTGTTCGTCTAATCAAACTTACGGTAATCATCGTTGATTCCCGAACAATGGTTCATACAGGGATTTGGATTGAAATTAAACCCACTGGAGCATTGGGTGACACATGAGATGCTCATCATCAACGGCATCATAGTCGATATAGCCACACATTTCACTCCAATATTACTGTGTGCATGTAAGTTGCGCGATAACGATATGATATATCGAATTTACAATGCAGAAATTGTCCCTTTGCGGTAGAAAGATTGTTATTATATTATTATTGTCGCTTATATCATGCGTCTTTATAAGATACGGTCCTTTAAAAGCGTCCGCGGGGATATACATCCAACGCGTAAAGGTCATTTAAGCAAAATTTGATAAAAATGTGCATGGAGTGTATCAACTGGGTCTAATCTTTATCTGCGCCATGAAAAATCTAGCTAAACACTGTACCCAATTAGATGCACAGAAACTATTGTAACTACTGGTCAATACGTTTGTGGAATATTGCATTTCGATTTTGGTGGTAATGAGAACCGGGCTATGGAAGAGATTCTGGTCACCTGCCTTGTTAAGGCCTCTTAATCGGCTAAAGGTGTACAGAGGTGTGTTTGCGACAGCAATCGAGACGCCGTCGGTGTTATGACATTATTACCCTTCGAGCATCTGCTCCTGTGACTCCACTCTGTCCGGCCGACTAAGGAAAGACAGACCCTCGGTGACGCAACTTACTGACAGTTCGACACAAGCTGCCCTGAGGGAGAGTGTCTGCACTAATGGGGGATTTATAGCAGTTAAGGGGCATTAAATGCCCCACACACAGGCATTGGCGTCGTTACTTCCCTACGCACATATACATATATGTTATTATAATAATGTGGAACGAATATTCCTTTTGTACCCCTACTTAAATTACAATTTACAGTATCAAGTACCTCTATTTAATTACGAATTTTACACGCCAAGTAATTTCCCAGTTTATTGTATTGAAACTTCCCCGAAACAGCCCTGATATCAGCTTTTTGAAACGCTCTCGTATAAATTATGTCGCCGTTTTAAGTGAAGTATTATTTGAGATAGTCAAACTTAATAAGTAGGCTTAATTAATGGATCTGTCTAAGTTGAAACTCGTACAAAATCGAATTTTTCGTTACAGTATTACTTATATGAACTATTTATAGAAAAATAGGTATAAAGATTCAGAATAGATTTTATTTCATTGTAATAACAATTAAATATTACTAATAAGCTTGTGGTGTCAGGGATTCCAAATTATTCCTGACGAAATAGGGCCAATATCTATTCCATGGTGGTTGTCATGTCATTGTTCATAAGTTACCGTGAATAACGCTGTACTTGTCGGAAGTGTGTTGTAGAGGGCAGCGTATCTAACATTCAGAATCAACAAACAGTATTCTTTGAAGGCCATTCAGTACGAATTGACGAGAAATCCACTTCCTCGTACGTAACAACGTATGAGGCTATTTCTCACACAATACACGTATCCACAACTCAACTCACTTTACCGGTGTCATGAAACACTTCAATGCATAGCTTGGCAAACAGGGTGATGATGGACTAAAAGTTGGAACTGCAGTCTGGAACTACAGTAGTGAAATACTATTAGATCACATCTAGAGAGAGAGAGGGACTTTATACGATAAAGTATTTCTTCAGAAAACGACTCCATCTAAAATGGTCTTGAAACGTTCAGATCCCATGACAAAAAATAATATTGACTTTATCTTATTGATTAAGTCTAGGCTAGTTAATGATGTATCAGTGATTAATTTGATGAATACGGAAGTGATTACCTTCTGTATGAGGAACATTGAAATTTAACATAAAAACCAAACGGTATTAATTTATTAAGTCTACGCTTCGTCCACTCTTCGATTTGATTACTTCGAAAACTGCAACGATGTATACATATACATATAATCACAGGGTTGTGAAAGCTCCGACATGTAGGACGCGGTGACGTATGCGTCGCGGCGTGTCGACCGGGGGAGCGATGGGGAGAGCGCCCTGGCACCCGCGCACGAAGTGCCTAAGCGGGAGTGGCACCGACGGATTGTGGCGGCCTGGCGTGCGCAGCTCGAATTACGGATCTGCGGGCCGTCGATGCCGTACTCCCGCACCTCGAAGCTTGGCTCCACGGGAAGGAGGAGGTCACCTACCGATTGACTCAGATACTCACCGGGCACGGTAGCTTCGGTTAGTATCTGTGTCGAATAGGACGGGAGGGATCGACACATTGCCACCACTGCGCATCCGACCTCGACTCGGCCCAGCTCACGCTGGCGGAGTGCCCCGCGTGGGCCTCCGAGCGCCGAGTCTTGGTCGCAGAGATCGGGCGAGATCTGTCTCCGCCGGCATTGATTGCGGCAATGCTGGCGGACGAGGGAGGTTGGAGGGCTGTGGCCTCCTTCTGTGAAGCAGTGATGCTCCAGAAGGAGGCCGCCGAGCAGGGTCGGGAGATGGTCGGGAGATGGAAATCGCACCCGCGAATACGGCGACCCGGAAGGGACCACGCCCCTTCCGTGGTCGGGGGGCGTCGTCGGTGATGGAGATCGGGGGAGGTATTGTAGCCTCTTCCGAGGAGGGCTTATAGAGCGTATCGGCGGGGGAGCGGAGGCTGGGGGTTCCCGGAAGTAGCTTGGTGTTCCCGGGGGCTCCCTACATGCCTGAGGAAGCCCATCCCTGAGGTTTTTAGTGGATAGGCCTCCCCCTTCTGGGGAGGAGAGCCCCACATAACCGCCGGCTCGCCACAGCCGGGGTATGCAACTTAATGCATTTTCCTCAGAGGGAACAAAAAAAAAGGGTTGTGAAAGCTATCCTTACGATGGAAGATAAAAGGGTCAACTTAGTATTATATTGCGCCGAAGATATCCCGTACTAAGAACAACAGGCGGCAGGTGATGATAGAATTATAGTCGAGCTGCTGAATGCCTGGGGGACTCTGGTGGGACTGTCTGATATAAATGGAGAACAGCGGAAGACTTACTGATCCATCAAGATCATGAGTTATTTTTACAAGTTCTTCTCGAGAGTTATTACGAATAGTCGTGAGCGCTTCTACAAAGGTAACTTCCGCAGTATAAGTCAGAAACTTATACTGCGGAAGTTTATATAGATGACCGAAAAGTATAACCTGCCGTAATGCTTGTTATCTGTGAACTGTAAAAAAGCATTTTCTATTTTGTCGAGACCTGGGCCTTGCTTTAGTATTTTTAGAAGTGCCATATAGATTATCGACATATTCATGTGTTATATATAGTCCCTAAATAAAAACGCTACAAAAAGTATTTTAAATAGTTAAGGATCTTGAGCAATTTAAAATACAGTATTACTTAAAGTAATTTATTATATTTCATTCATTTTATCACACCTATAATCAGGGCTGAGTTTTCTATCTTCAGTTAGTTTTTTTGCAAGTAACATATTTTTTATTATAATCGATTTTGTATATCGTACCGCTATATTTATACTACAGACAAAGGTTACTAATGGTAAAAAAATCAACTCTTACAGTCTCAGACTCGTTTTACAGAAGGCGACTTAAACTAAAGTAGAGATTTTGAGTTTCATTTATAATATGATCCTTATAATCTCTATGTTTCCGTTTAAAGCCGTCCGTTAGTAGCAATTAATTGACAAAGTACGTAAAGTTTGCACACCCCTAATGGTTAGAATTAGGATGGATAATGGTTTGTTTTGATAACAGGCTATATTTGGTAGTGAAGATACTTTTATACAGTTCTATTCACTTTTTTGGTTTATATTTATGTCATTTAATCAACCTACATAAATAAATATACCTGTAACTCGGTTTTTATTTATTTTATAATAAATAGTCGTTATATTGTTATTAAACAAAAAAATAATAAGAAGAATAATATTTATTTTATATTAAACTATAACAATTATAACTATGAGTAATCATAAAAAAAAGATACGAAATGAAAAATTTAAAAGATAAATAACATTAATATTTTCACGTGTTTAACTTATTATTTCTTCTAATAATATTTACAACAAAATGTATTTAATTTATCAGTCTAAATTTGATTTAATTTACCAGTATTAAGGCTTCGCAATGTAAAAAGTTTTCAATGATCAAATTTATCTGTCAAAATGGACTTCTTAGATTGTGAATACTTATGTAGAACACTATTAAATTAAATTTTGGAACGTTCACATAATATTTTGATGACATGATATGATCCACATAGTCTGAGCTACATACTGTTGAGTTAAATGGAAATAATACGCTGAGTCAGCGAGATTACTTGAGTTCTTATATAACTTTCTTTTTCCCGTGTACAATTTTTGTGTTCAATTCAACTTGTTGGTGTAATATTTAAAATATCTACATTTTCTAACTTACATTTTCAAGCTTGATAACAGAGGATAGGGACAAAAGGTATAAATATATTTACGACGTTCTTTATTATTGGAAACAGCGGCTATATTGTTCTCGTTGTAATAAGACTGGTTGATCATGAAAGCTATAAACGTTGATTGAAGGAAACCTACAGTCCATGAAAGAAACTATTTGTTTTTTATTAATTTTGTTGATGGTAAACAGTTCCAGAAGAGGACCAAGAGGAAAGACGTTACACATATTTTCGAGGGGCACAGTTCAGCCACTGTCTATCCATAGTTTTATTATTAACATGAAGTAGAACTTATCATAACGCCCAGAAGTTTATTTAATAGCATAAGTGCAGACTTAAGTGCTAGTGAACATTTTCAGATTTTAGGTGAATGAACTTTTGAAATGAAAATCCTTTTTCTTCGTTCCTTTTTTCTTTGTTCTTGTTTCCTTCATTTTGTTACATTGAACACGGAAAAAAATTAGATATATTTTTGAATTAAGTATTATTTTTTAGATTAAGAGTAAAAAAATAATGTGTATGATTTTATAGATATCGTGGAATTTAGATAAGATTTTTCTAAATTAATATTAGGGAAAAAGTTGTTATGGTCACGGTTTTGATTATGTCATAGCAAACGTTGATATGATGAACTATACTACATTGCTAAATAAGCATGACTGTAAACCGGACAGTAGCAGAAAGTCGATCGTTGGTAAGGGACGCCGCGGTGTCAATCGCTGCATCGACTCTGATGATACACTCAAGTTACTACATGTCGTCGTATGTCGTCTCAATAGGACTACCTCTTTCTAACTGTTCTCAAGCAGAGATCTGAATTTATGTCGCGAAAACTTGGCATTTTAAGTTCGTGTTCCATGCCGTATGATAATAAACACTTTATTGCATGTTATTGATCATAAAATTGTTTCACACCCAGTGTAACTTAAGTATTATTACTTTGTAATGACAGGGATTGGTTCTCTCTATGTAATTAATCGGGACTTTAATAGAGAAAAATATTTTTTATTCAAGATAGGTTTTATTAACATCTAAACAAGTTAATAAATGAACACAAAAAGCAACTTAACCTTGTATATACACTTATACCTCATACCAATACCTTTTATATAGGAAAAATAGTGCACCAGCATACAGAGATTGGGCGTAAACATCATGCCATGGTGAATACTAAATGATCTCTTGGGTCATTCTCCTCCTACCTAACCTATAAACCTATTTAAAGGACAAATTATGAAGATTCTAAATTAATATGACATTAAGATTATGTCAACACGAACTCAAAAGCGGGAAGCTCTCAAAAACAGTTACCTTGTGATTAAACACAGACAATTAAGGGAGGAAACGGCTTATGCAAGGATTCAGCGAGAACGGCAGACATAAATTACCCGTTTAAATTTTTATATAGGTGCTCTTACTTAAATTAATGTTAAAGCCAATTTTTAATACCAACTTTGTTGAGGAAATTATTTATTATAATTTATAAATTATTTCTGTATCTTTGAGGTGAAAAGGTCACAAAACGAATGACGTGATAGAATGATAGATAATGGCGATCAATTAATTATTGCTTACCATGTAGTCACTAACTTTAATACCTAAGTGAATTGTAATAACAATAAAAAAAATGTCGTTTAGAATCTTGTTCGATTATTATCATAGCAGTATTATGCAATCATGGATATTTCCTCGAAGAATGAATGTAGTTACTGCCCGCAGTATGAATTTCGCCTTTGTTAATTTGATTCCGTGTAAATTTAAAATTAACCTTTATAATTTATTTTGTGTATACTGTTTCTTCTTCTTCCTGCCCTTTTCCCACCTTAAGTAGGGTCGGCACAACATGTTTTCCTCTTCCATTCTCCTCTGTCACTCGTCAGCTCAACATCGACTTCCTTTACTCTCATATCAGAATTCACACATTCAATCCATCGCTTTCTTGGTCTACCTCTCATCCTAGGTCCATCTATATTCATATCTATCATTCTTCTTGTTATATGGCTTTCATCCCTCCTCATTACATGCCCAAAACCATGCTAACCTACTGCTCCTTATCTTCTCAGTCACTGGCGCTACTTTCAAACTTCCTCTTATATACTCATTCTTGATCTTGTCCATTCTTGTAACCCCACACATCCATCGCAACATTCGCATCTCTGAAGCGTGCAGTTTCCTTTCGTCCTTCGCTTTCGTTGCCCAACATTCAGATCCATACATAAGGACAGGTCTAACGACTGCTTTATAAACTTCCCCTTAAGCTTAAGGGGCAGTCTTGGGTCGCATACAACTCCAGAGACCTGTCGCCATTTCATCCATCCCGCAGTTTTCTATTCCTTACAGCACGGTCAATATCGCCATCGTTTTGGAATAATGATCCAAGGTACCGAAATCGGAACAAACCGGAAGAGTTTCGCCGCTTAAGGCAATGTTCGCGAAACTGGATGCCTCACCGAATGGGCAGAACAAGTGTTCGGTTTTCGTTCTGCTCACACGTAAACCGACATTTTCCAGCTTTCTCTGCCACTCCTCCAGCCTGCTCTGGACCTCGGATACATTTTCTCCGACAAGAACAATGTCATCGGCGAACAACATACACCAGGGTGCCTCTCCTTGTATGTCAGCTGTAAGAGCATCCATAACAAGGAGAAACAGATACGGGCTCAAAGCCGACCCCTGGTGCAAGCCGACAGCCACATTGAACTTTTCAGTTACTCCGGCTTCAGACCTAACTTGTGTACTCGCTCTTTCATACATACTTCTAACAAGCTCTACATACTTCCAAGGCACTCTTTTCACATTCAAAGCCCACCATAGAACCTCTCGGGGTACTCTATCGTATGCCTTTTCTAGGTCAACGAACACCATATGCAGGTTCGATTCGCACGACGATACTTTTCGCATAACTGCCGAAGTGCGAATATGGGGAATGTCAGACATCCTTGAAATAAAAATACTCGTTACTTGATAATTATAACTACTATTATTATTCATTTCAAGGAGTATGGAATGTATATTTTTTGCTTATCAATTTTCCGTTATTGTTGACGTCAGAATATGAAACAATTTTATATTTTGTGTATTTTAACTACTGGGCAACAATAGGATTAGAATAATAAAAGGTTGAAGATATGGGATAGAAACTGTGGTGCGCAAAACAACAGAGAAACTACTTCACTAACAGATCCCTAAAAAAACGGTACCGGGAAAGAAGAATTGCCGACTGCTACTTAGTCTGTTCGCAAGAACACCAGATAGCTCCCGAGAAAATAAGTTGCGGTCGTGGATCCCATTTTTTCTAGCAAACCACTCACCCTTGACACCTTTAGCTTGGGCTGATGCTCCGTGGTGTAGGGCCGATTCCGACCACGTGCCTTGTTATTGTAGCCGTCACATAACTCATATTAATATCACACATGTCAATATTTGTATATTTTTATTACTTACGGTAATTTCGAACAGACATAAACTACCGCCGCTTAACCTAATGAGCTACCATCGCAAAAACCATGAAGACTATACCGAACTTAGCCGTTTGAGTCAGAATTCAAGCATAAGTCTGAAATAATCATATACCATTGCCGCTTAATTTCATCTGAAATAGATGAATTCCAATTAATTTTGCGAGAATAATTACCTATTAGTGTCGAGAAACTGTTGTAAAAGAATTTTTATTTTAATAATAACAGGATTCTGTTATTATTAATGTGTCGACACATTCATCCTTCGCAATCATATAAACGTGCCGCCAACGATAAAATACCACGATAGTTTACCAAAGTTTGTCGAAACATCATTCGCACGTCAGTGGTAAAAACTATACGTGGCCAACGAAAATTCAGTAATATCTCCGATTTATGATTTTGAATTTTTTAACCAGAATATAAACAATCATACAAAGACACCCCCAAACTACTTGGAACACTGCCTAAAACTGTTCGAATTTTACCACCCCCACCCGATTCCTTAAAAACCCAGTGATGTGGTAAAAAAAAAGTTCATCGTTATAATTAAAATTCGAAACCACCATGTGTCCTAATTTTGTATACTCCGGCATAAAATCTAAATAAATCTACATATTTAGTTTTAAACTCTAAGTCACGTTGCATTCTTCTTTCGATAGCCAAAAATCGCTTCAATACAGATTCTCTAGAATCACCTATACTTGGACTTGGATCGAACACTGTAAAATCAGAAATAGTACTCATGGCTTAAGGCCCACCTGTACCTGCCCGCGGATACAGCGACCCGGGAGGGACCACGCCCGAGATTGGGGGAGGTATTGTAGCGTCCCCCGATGAGGGCTCTCCTGCATTGGGGAGCGGAGACTGGAGGTTCCCGGAAGTTGCTTAGCGTTCCCGGACCCATCGCTGAGCTTTTTAGTGGGGTCCCCCTTCCCCCTTCTCCGTTCCCCTTTTGGGGAGGAGAGCCCCACATAACTGCCGGCTCTCCGCAGCCGGGGTATGCAATTTAATGCATTTTTGCTCAGCGTAACAAAAAAAAAATCAAGTTCAATATCTGATCTAAAATGTCACATTCAAAAATAAAATCTATATGTTTAATTTAATTTATATGTTAAAAGAACAAACAAAATATATCGCTTATTAATTGGTCGAAAATTAAATTATACAATATTACTACATTCATTAGTGTGAACACCGCCTATACCCAGAATGGGTACATTTGAGTAATGTCGCTTTAATTCTAACTGTGTCACCAAATCATTTTTAATGATAGATATTGGAGTGCCGAGACCAAAGCAATACCCGAGCTCGTACAAAACAATTTGGAGATATTTTAACATCAATTATAAGCGCAGAATATTATCAATTAATTTAGATGCCGAAGCGAAATTACACAACTGTATTTGCTATTCCGAGTAGGTGAATAACTATACGGTATAGGAAAATCAGTATTCGAATATCTGAGTAGCTTATCATAAAAACCGCGGCTTATAAATAATCATTCTCTCGAAGATCAAGCGATACTTTATACCTAACCAGCTTCTAAATCATTGATGATGCATTCAGCTGAATTGTCTACTTAAATCTGATCAATATAAACTGGACATCAATAAAGCTACAGTCTTGAAACAGAAAAGAAAGCGTTGATAAGGTTTGGAATGGTACCATAGGCCTTATCACAGCTTTCCAGTAGGCATTGTTGTGTTGAATTACATAATTATGAAGATTATTTATAAAAACTTATAGAAGTTACATCGAAAAGAATTCATTTCTTAAATAAGAACAAAATATCAAACAGTATATTTAAAAATATGTTTTTGTAAAATTTAATGAAATACTTGTTTATTAAATTATATATATGTATATATGGTTTGTTTCTAAAATACATACGCGTGGGATGTAAATACGTCATGGTTTAATTATAATTTTAGTTTCACACCAAAACACCAAACTAGTGGATTACGACAATAATGAAGGACAGAGCTCTAAGCCCAACTAAGTACCTTGTCACCCTAAGCTTCTCTACCTCCTCGTCTTAAACGCTTCAAAATATGCAAACAATTGGAACTGACAAAGGGCTAACGGGAAAAGCGTATCTGAATATAATGTTTATGAATCAAGAGTCACATTTCTATTTAATACTGACTGCCGCTTTGATAAATGTGGAAGGTGTGTTTTACGGTCCAATTGGTGAATTGGGTCAACGCTTGAGCTTGAAAAATATTTGACGTTTCCATTCCAAAACATTGGAAGCCTGTCAAACACATTTGGAATGATATCCCAGTGTAATTTAATTTTTCAGTAAATCTCGTCCATGAAGATTATGTAAGCCGACATAATTTTAATCCTAGTGTATACGCGAGCTGAATAAATAGCTTAATACAATAAATGCGTTATTCACAAAGCAATATTTCATATAGGCTAACATCTGTGATGTCTTTGTTGAACAGACTTGAAGTGTGAATAACAGGTGGTCGAGATATGTCTCGACACAACAAATAATCAAACTACAAACAATCAAACTACACAGGATAATTTCAGGGCCTATCTTTCCTTTAATCATGTGCACAAATTAATTATGGACTTTTAGAAAATAGTACCTGATATTATTTAAGTGTATTGTACAAGCCAATAGTTCGGCTTTGGTTCAGTATGTCTAAAGTTATAGATTCAGTCATTTAGTCATAGTAAAAATACGTTATGACACTACCCACTGTACATTACGAAACTTTCGATTACGATAATTTTGTAAGTATCTTAGCTACAACAATTAAATATACAACAACGCGGCGTCATTAAGTGAAAAGTTTCGAGGTTTCGCAATCTATTGCGATTGCGTGTTAATAATAAAGTGGCGGTGAATACTGGCATGAGCAGACAGTGATGTATACTTTCTCTAAGCTGACTCCAAAAATATCGCCAGGGTTTAAGCTAACATGTTTTAAAAATAATCTGATAATAAAATGTAATTATTACTTGCCGATGAAATGATATCGTCCCTTTATTACATTTGACGCCACTTTTTTTTGTACATAACTTAAAAAAAACATGGTTCATTTTTGAAATGTTTAGTCGTTGCCAGCGCAGTTTACATGACTAAGATCGATCAGAAAGTTAATCGATTGAACTAGTGCTATGGAGTTTACTAGCAGAATTCATATCATGCTTAGTTTAAAAATCTCCACATACATAAGGTATTTTCCTCGTCTCACAAGGAACGGAACGGATGACATTGTTGCATATAAAAATAAACTAACAAAATATACATACTGAGGAACACAGACAGGATGGGACGGCATGAGAAAAAACATCATTAACGAAGTTTACTCCATCCCGCACTTACCGTTTCCCGCCACGTCCGAGCGAGAAGCAGACTACCTACCTGATCTTAAGTAGTCGCCTATAGTACATGTGGTTCCTGTGACATTTGTAGTAACTCTGCAACTCCCACAAAAAGCGCAGTGTAAGTTGCCAACACAACTAGTAATTTCACTGCCTATCTCATGCTTCACGCCGAAACGCAGCAATGCGAACATTGCTATTTTGTGGCATAAATGGTAGTTTTAAGGTTAGTGATTTTATAAGTGGAAGAGAATAAATTAATAGTATTGCTAAATTGACAAATAATTATATTTTGTGCGAATTACGCAGCATAACGAGTAATTGATTTAATCTAAAATCATCTATTTCATTAAGTAATATCAACACTGAACTACAGTGTTTACGCTATCCATCTTGATATCCCTAGAGGCTGATGACTTTGACGAAAGATCTATAACCTCCCACTATAATGTCAATTTGAAAACGGATTACATTTGAAGCTAAAAACAACCTTTATTTGATTTGGGACTTTGTGTAGGAGTAAATATATAAGTATAGGTATAAATAAATTATGTTTGTTACTATATATGTATAGAATTTATAGAGAGATATAGTATAGATTTTCTAAATTAAGGCTGATAGTGGACGACTTCACGCGATTCTACACAGATGTATACAGATTGCCTCAGGATACCTTTCTTCACAGTAGGAGCGTCAAATAAATGCACGAAAAACGAATTTGTTCCCTAAAACATAAAAAATTAGGACAGACATAATACTTGAAATGTATTATTTTATTATGTCAATATTTGATCAATTTTCTACAATTCTTGGAAGCATACTGACAAATTTCTGATCGACTTAACTAATTAGATTTTGCCCGCGAATTTCGTTTCGTTATAAAATTCGTTTTCTCGTATCCTTCAGCTTTCTTGTCTGTGGTTAAGTTTACAAATAGGTATTTGGTGTGATATGATTATCTGATATGATTGACAATATAAACAATACAATTGCATTGTTTGTTTCTTTTATAATAAATAATACCTGCTTCATTTAGTTCTATTTTTTTTAAACGCATTACGACGATAACTTATTTGTTTTGTTTTTATAAATATTTTGGGGAATTTTCAAATCGCGTAAGTTCATTAAAATTAATTTCATTGCACTTTTTTGATTAACAACATTTCCTTTTACTTAAACTGACAAATTAAGCAGAACTATTAAAGATTGTATCTTAATAAAGCAACAATTACACAATCAGTCAGTTTCAATCAAATTTGTTAGAAATAGAGGCACATAATCCAAAGGCTAAACAAACAATATTTTTTATTATTAAACTTTTATTTATTCCTTTAAAAAAAGCTAACTTTTTTTAAATCTTTGAACACATATTAATAATCATTAAACTGAATAATAAAATAAATTTGTAGGTAATAAGTTTCAGATAATAAAATACAAAATTCTGATAAATTTAATTCGAGTTACTTTCTAGATTGATTTTATTCAATTTAAACTCTGACATACAGAAATAAATTTAAACCTTAAATTAAATGCAAAAATAAAGAGTTTCTTAAACTTATTCCTCTCATTTCTATAACGAACGGTAAGATAATACTTACAATATTTATTACACATACGAGTATCTTTGAACGCAGAAACCAAGAACTATGATATAGCTAAAACTCTCATCTGTCGGTCTAAATATTAATATTGTTCAAAATATCGTTGGAGCTATTATGTATATTATTTTGTATAAATTATGGAGCAAAATTAAATACATACCTTTCATATATAGCTCTTTGATTCCAAAGGCATTACATGAGCAAGTTTCATATAATAATTGAAAACGGGTACCTTTGTACACAATATTATATAGTTTCACAGTACGGTAAACAAAACACGCCCCTAACTGTATAGTTTTAAGGTTGAATTTATACTTATACGAAATAAGAAAATAGTGTCAGAAAAAGTTTGGGGTAACGGATACCCTTGTTACACTAGCTTTCCTTTCACAGCATCTCTTTTTTTACTTTTTCCCCAATATACATTCTGCTATAAAAACAAATAACAATTAGGTGTCTGTGTGCAATAAAAAATATATGTATATAAAATTAATAAATTACTTTTTACAAATTTTGTCTGTGATCTCCGAAACTGCTGGACCAATTTTGAAGGACTTTTACTTGAAGATATCTGATATTATAAGAAACAAGATCAAATCCCAGGAACTTTTAAGATATGTAATAGGCAATGCGTCTAATATGAATATTCATGTATTGAAAGTTGTACGTGACGTGTCTTCATTATCATTCTAAAGCTGAAAAAATATTTGTACAGCCAATTTATGGTGGAAAACTATACAGACTATAAAACATCGCGCTATGACTAATAGAAGCAAGTATTACGTATATACCTTACGGAATTAATTAAGGTTTTAAGTAATTAAGTAAATCAAATTTTTGAACAAAAATTCGACTTTTTTGTAGATTAAAGAGATTTTATATCTAAAACTTTACAGTAAATATATATTTTCATATTATCATTTGTAAAAAAAATATTGTTTTCCTTCTTGTGTCTATTTTCACAATGTTGAAAGTCATGGAAAAAGATAACTAGCGACTATTCGCCAGTATCTATTTCTAATGTTACCGAGCGAAGAGCATATTGTCGTCTACTAATGTTCTGGGTATAATTTTCTACTAGATTTCTGCTTATAGTTTTCTTAGAATCAACTTTGACTATTAGCTTTCCCAGGTTATCTCTCTCATTATCGGTAATATGCCGAAAGTACCTACAAAATCTTGCGTAGAAACAGTTAACTTTGGAATTCTTCCAATAAGCAATTTTCTATCATAAAATAAGTTTGGCCTAAATAGAGATAAATCAATCTCACCTCACCAATAGTTATCAAATTGAACAAAATACTTCATTTTAAATTAATTTCCAACTTTACCTTCCCTTTTACATCCTATGGAAAAAATACTATATTAAATCGCCACATAGGTAATGTATACTTACTCGTATGTGTTCACTACTACGTACACACTTATAAACATAGACCTAAGAAAAATTCATGTAGTGTCAGATTTAGTTAGCAATGAGTTAATTAAAAAAAAAAAAATTGTAAACTAGTTGACTTGGCAGACTATATATTAGATGCAAAGAAGCAAAGTTCAAATAGTCGTTTTCTGAAATGTCCCAATATTTTTAACGATTTTCTCAATTTTTATTCATAACAACCTACTACGAGTACTAGAAATAAGTATTATAAAACTTTAAAAAAATGTATGATGTTGATTCATTCGTAAATTTTGGTTAGTAGTTATATATCCCAACTAATATTATAAATGCGAAAGTGTGTTTGTTTGTTTGTTTGTTTATTTGTTTGTTTGTTACCTCTTCACGCTTAAACTACTGGACCGATTTCAAAAATTCTTTCACCTTTGGAAAGCTACATTCTCCCGAGTAACATAGGCTACTTTTTATCCCGGAAAAATCGACAGATCCCACGGGATGCGCAATAAAGGCTTCGCTCAAAAACTACTGCACAGATTTTTATGCGGTTTTCATCAATAGATAGAGTGATTCTTGAGGAGTTTTGCGGCATTTTTTATCTCGGAAAAAACGGATAGTCCCACGGGAAGCGCGATAAAATCTTCGCACCATAAACCGACTTCCGCGTATATGTAGCCGTGGGCAAAAGCTATGACCCTTAACCCTCTATACACCCAATCCCGAAATCCACGCGGCGAAGCCGCGGGCAGAAAGCTAGTTGATAATAAAACTAAAATATTATTTTTTAATATACATTTTAAGGTTAGTAAGAAACATGTGTCGATCCGCGTGCTGAATATAAATATAAATATACAACGATATTTATTATATATACGGAAAGCTCAAACTTCTCGAAGCTCAGTAATTGCGAGATCAGAAACAACCAAGAGCATTTTTTTCTTGAAGCTCATTTCAACTTTAATTAATAAAGGTGAAAAGATACTAAATTTTCTTTCGAAATTTTTCTCCTCCTATTTTCTTTCCTTTATTTTTCTTTAGATTTTTGTAACTTCGTTCTATTTACTGAAATAATATACTAATAATTTTATTTTAAGTAATAATCTAGTAATTATTTAATAAACATGTAGAATCAGTTATAAATCATTAGTATTGAATAATAAGTCACAGGTCGACATGACTGTTTGGTTTGACTGAGTGATGTGTAAATAAAGAAACTATACAAAATTGTAATTTGGAATATATGCATTGGTGAATTTAGAATCCTAAGATACATACATATAATATATGACATATTATGTCACGCCTTGTTCCCAATGGAGGAGGCAGAGGCCACCTCTGTCCACTTGCTACGATCCTGGCACACTTCTCAGATAAGATAAGATATCCAGATTGAAAGATCAGTGCAATGTACCAAAACTCACTTACGCTCCTTCTCATTTGATAATTTAATTGTACTTTTATATACCTACTGAGGTTAGCTAATCGACAGCGTGGGATGGGGTTTTCTCCAAAATTATCCTAAATAATATCCCACATTCTTGGTCAAAGCCAAGATGCTACAATGGGCACATTGTTGGTTTCTACCCGGATACATAAGCTAATTTTATCTGTACACATTGTGAAACGATCTCAAATTGCTCAGAGTTTGCGTAGATTTTTAATATATATATATTTATTTTTATAAAGATTTGTTACACTGACACCAATTACCCTAGCCCAAACTAAGCTCTGTAAGGCTTGTGCTATGGGATCTAGGGTAACGGATAGACATATTATATATCATACATATTTAAATATTTTTTATAGAAATATATATCAACAACTATGACTAAGGTATAAATGCTCGCATTCATCACACAAACATCTGCCCCCACCGGGATTCGAACCCGGGACCTCAGAGATGGCGACACCTTGAAACCGGTGTACTATCCATTCGATTATGGAGGTCGTCAAATAAGTCGGCTTCGTCGTTAATAAAGGCTTAATTAAGCAGTTTATCGTTGAATCATGTGAAATGCATCATAAGGGTTACTCAAGTCTATAACCGGGCATACCTGGTGCTTCATCTGACTATCCTCTCTGCTACACCATATGTCATGTACCCCGCACTATGAATTTATAAATATTAAGAGTTTCAGTCTCATACTAATTCGAACTCTACATTAAAATCCATCCAATCCATGATGTCATAATATAATCTGAAGGAAATATAAAAAAAATCTGGACGTAGCTTCAAGTTATTTTAAGTTTAAATTATTCTTCCCTCTATGTAACTTAATGTAGGCTGTTGAGAACCGAAGAAGTAGTAAAAGAGATTTCATTTGTATTCCGCATACTTTCAGCCAACATGAAGTTACTAATGTTGTGAAACCGTTTAGCAGTTGTAGTAAGTTAGTGCACACGACGCTTAGTACAAATCGTCGTATGCATACGTTAAAATTTGTTCTATAAGGTTAGGTAATTTTGACGTATAGCATCAGAATAAAAAAAAATCTCACCGTTAAAAGTTACCTGCATGACATTTACAAAACCGTGTTATAACGCCACATAATATTAAAATATCGATATTTTAGCGTTTCCAGATATCAACTTTTTAAACTTTTATTAACTTGTAAGTAAACTTAAAACTGCGGACATGACGTATAAACGTTACCGTATCGTTCGGGTTTTAAAAAAAATAAAAATATGGTGAACAGCACGAACAACACCACAGTGTTATAACAATAATAACGATGTTGTTCAAATATTATATCTTAAGATTTTGTTTGCGGCATAAACCTGGTAGCGTTGGCCTGTTATAAAGTAAATTTTTATCATTGCTATGTATTAAAATCGTAATATTTACACGAACTGACTGAACGTATGAGGTGAAGTATGAGAACATTGTTAATTAAGGATTCCTTGTCGAAAACATGGTATAAAGTATCTGACGCCATATTACGTAACGCTGTATGGTATAGACTGAGTGACGTTCATATGAACGTGGTTAGAATAAATTTGGTAAGGCATACGAGAATATTTTGTAATTTCAGCCACAGCAACTTGGCAACTTATCAAGCTGCTTTTAAACTAGAGACTGACTTAGTACTGATCTTATTATCTTAGTAACATAGTAGTAACTAGTACTGCTTTTTATATAAGTAGGTATTTTACAATTAATATTAGTTAGTAATAGTGTTTAAGATGGACAACAGGAAAAAACCCTAAGTTTACGTTTTCAAATGAATTTCATTCTAGCTATCTCATGAATAAACTGCTAACTTTCTTTCTTTTTAATTATATTGACACTACATATATTTTTTTATGTATTTATATAATTGTATCGTAATGTATCGTTATATTGCCATTATTATTGACAAATGTTTTTGGATTTCCACGGTATTTTTATCAGAATATAAAAAACTGAAATCTCATTCCCAGACATAGGCAATAAATTGAATAAGCGCATATGTCAATTTCTTGCCAGCATTATATAATAGTTATTAGTTTTATAAATATACATGTTCTACACATTCATGATAACAAAACATAAAGCTTATGCAAATACGTAGATCTACCCAAACTCTATTCTATTATTGCTCACTAACTTACTTGAAAACCTTCATATGTGCTTCTATCAGAATACAGATGAACGGAATTGACATTATACATATGTGTAATCCCAAGCTGTCAGTTGCCCAAGATCAAGTTAATGGCGCTTCACCTTTAATAATAAAATTATATATGTAAGTACATATAGCGAATCGACGCTTTAGAAATCTCAGAGAATTCGTGTGAAACACACAACAATTCCTATTTATTGTCAAAATGACAGATACATTGCGAATAACTACGGAACAATGCCTTTCAATATTTTCCTCATATACGAGTAAATACGTATCGCTTTGTATCATTTCAGTAAGACTATTATTTATGTTGAATGTTCACATATATTTGTTAGTGTTGTGTTTATTGTGTGTGTACACACTTATTATATTTTTACTGTATATACAAGTATTATATTTCTACTACAGTATAGTTTCATAAACATATGGCCTCGTAACTTTTTCAATCAAAAGCGTTAGACACTTTTGATGGATATAGTAGATAATTATTTTTCGGTAAACAATTTTGATTGCCTCTGATTGGTATATTTATTTTTTGGCTTATTATCATTTCTAGATAATTAACATGTTTTAAAGAATTTATAATATTTAAAGTCTTTTGTAGTAATAAATACTTACTAACATTAGGTTTTAAACTCGATATTAAGTTCGGTTGGCGCAGTAGTTAATTGATCGGTACTATGCCACGGGTCGGGGATTCCACTCCCGTACAGAACAAATATTTTATATGACCTGCAGAAGTCATTCCGGTTTGGGTGTCGCTGCACCCAAAACACATGATAAGTATAGAGCGTCGTTCTTTAAGATTAAATGAAATAAAAATGTAAAATAAAATTATCCATATACAGGGCGTCCCACGGCCATGCTACACGGAGGGAAAGTATATTAAATATTGAACGTAGGATATTTTACTAAAAGAAGACATCGTTTTATTTTTAATAATAAGTAGAACTACATTCACAAATTTTTTGAAAATCGCCTACCTCAACCGGGAATCGAACCCGCCAAATGTGATAGCAAAATTACATGTATTTTATAATAGCGTTTGAAAGGGCTACTCATAAGCATTATTTTTTCCTAAATAACCTAGCATATTAAATGAAACTAAGATCATAAAATTTATCATTTTATTAAAATAAATCTGGTTAGTAAAAAGGTTTAAGGCTATATGAAAAATGGTAGCATTAAGGAGGAATTACCAAATTATCATCAAAAGCGCACACTAAAATTCGAGCCGTTGATAGAATTTGTCAACACGATTTTTTCCTGTCATAGAACTTTGTGCGTTATTCACAACAGTTTACGTCGAAATTGCTAGGACACTTTTTAGCATTTACATCAGTCTTGTTGATTTGTCTTCCACTTCTGTAGATTGATGTTATATTATATCATTCGTTATCGTTATTCGTTAGTACACCCGCATAATATAACACGCGTGACAAACACGGTGATATTAATAGCCACCTGCGGTTTCGATCATAACCAGACTTAATTTGGAAAAGTTCTCAATTATGATTACGAATGACAGTGAGAAGGTTATTCGGCTAATAAATATAGATAAAAGACAGATAAACCTAAAGAAAGTTCTTGTAATAGCTTTTTATAGAGGACAATTTTACTTTTTGTTTTGGCCCTGAAAATGTTTGTTCTAAGGTCTGTTATAGTACTTTTGGTGTACAATTATATACTAATTGTCATTTCATAGGAGAGATGCCCACACCTGGATGCCTCCACAAAGAACTCCATACTAATCGATCCGGCGCTCCTGACTTCTAGCGCCTTCTTACAATCCACATGAAATCGCCGGTCTGCCTCGTAAGAGACCTGCCGACGCTAAGTTTCTCGACATATCCCTCCTACGCGAAAATCTTTCCGCTCCAATGGCCGTCACTCCCCCAAGCAATATACCCAATGTTTAATAAAAATAGATGCTGTCCAAACATTGTTTGTTTTCTTGTATTTGTAAAATATATTTCTTTTCTTATTGCGTAGATTAAATGTTGCCTTTTGTTTTTTGTTATACATAGGCAATATTTAATTATATTGGACAATGAATTTATTACTGGAAGGAAATAAACTGAAAGAGATATTATAAAAACATACACTACATATAGAGAATAGTCTTTATGTGAAAAACAAAAACGCTACGGAGCACGCCATTAACATTTGATCCTTATCTGTATTTTGTAACAAATCTCGAAGAACAACCGTTAGGTTATTGAAAAAAAATATTTTGTTGTATGATCAACTTCACAGAAATCTTAATAATAATATGTAACTTTGTCGCCACTCAGATTGCACTCGCGCCACCAGCGCCGTTTTCTTTTTTTTCTGTTGCTCTCGATACGTTCGTGTGCAATTATAAAGCTTTACAGCATTTCTCGTACCAGAAATTCTTTAACAAATTAAAAGTCTACTTTAAAAAAAAATCTTCAGTACACGGTATTTGGATTAAATAATCGCGCGAATCCGTCAATGTACACGTCATTTACATTTTATAGAATCTATACCATAACTTTCTATTTTTGTTTCTGTTTGTCGTTTTATATCACATTTATGCTTGTAAATCGTTTGTATATGTTTTGGAATACTACATTAAAATGGCATTGTACTGCGTAGTAAATGATAACGTCACGCTTTCGTATTCTTGGTACAGTCGTAACAGGCGGCGAAATGACATACGCTAAATTAGCATTGACGTTGAACGAACTAATGTATTATACTACTAAGTTACAGCGTGATAAATAATTATTATATACTTATAGTAAAAGGAGCGAGCTCGCGACATGCTTTTTTTTATATTTTAGGTAGTACTTATCATTTCGGGTGTTATTTATAATTCCGCGATCGGTTTCAACTTAGAATATACTTTATGCTTTGGGTGATGTACAATGTAATTTTATGTCTAACTAATCTAAAAAATAGTTATATCGTTCCAAATTCTATTAATAAATAGGTATTGGCAACTTATTTAAACATTATTGAAAAAATATTACTACTACATTTGAAAATGGAACTCATTGGCTGAATAACATATCAATAATATATCACTTAATGTAATTTTAGTTGTATGATTTTACGTGAAATCTGACAATGTAGCTGATCATGTGCGCCGTATAATTGAAACAGACAGTATGGATGGATGGTAGGTCACGTGGACCTACCATCCATACCTGGACATAGACATGAGTCCAATACAGTAAGCCCTATATAAACGTTAAGTGTGAGCTATAGTCGCAATGAATCCTGTGGGGTTCGGTCTATTCAAATTGTGTGCAATTTAAAAAGACCGTATCACTTAGTATGACACCAAATGCTTACCAGAAACAGTGAAGGGAAATTTGGTGTAGAATATGGTAATAGGCGTTGAAACATGGATTTACGCTATACGCAAAACAAAGCAGTATTCAAGTGTATGGGTCTTTCGAGGTTTATCAAAAATAACCAAAGTAACGAGCGTGATAAGAGCCTCGAAGCGGATTATTGCTACATTGTTTAATAAATTCAAACTCAAACTCAATTTTTCAATTGACTTTACTTTTCCACATTTTCATGTGGAAATGTAACAAAATAGGTGCCCGGAATGGATAACAATAGGTATGAAATGGTGGTACACGTGGATATAGTATGCCCGTCCCCATCTTATCGAATAAACAGCTTAGCACTCCAGGCTTTGAGAGGAATGGTAACAATGTATCAAATCACATTTGCTTGGCCGATGAGGACGATAGCGAAAGATCTGATAGATCTGATCTATAAAAATTCATTTATTATCTAGTTGTATTTGATTGTATATATAAACGGTAATAGTGCCGGGTTGATTTATTGTGTCATTGTATTACTTAGATTATATCGTAAATTAAATATACATATATGTATGTGTGTGTGTCTGTAAAACGCGGCAGTTGAGTATCGAAGTGACGGCCCCAGAGCAATAGCTGAAAATCAGCGAATTTTGCTCTTGTGCTTGGCTATTGGCGCTTAGCTATGGACCTTTTTGTGCTGCTGCAACACACATGAACCTCAATTATTCTATATGTAGGACAAATCTATTACCCTGTACTTACCCAAATTTTGTTTTTTTTTTATATAATTTTTCTTGTGATTGAGTAATAATTGTTGTGTGTTAGTCTGTAGACCAAATAACATATTTATCTATCTAATAGGGCAAATTGAATACTATCATACCAATTTATGATGGTTAACGCTTTTCTAAGACTTAATACGCGAGTTAAATCAAATCTTACGTGAGCAAATTATTAGTCCTTAAAACTCACTAAAGTATTTGAGAATTAGCATCCGTTAAAATCAAAAATTACAGTTACCTATGGTAGTTTACAGTATGGTTAAATGACCTAATAACATAAATAACATTAGAATATCTGGAGCTTCCAAGTATTTGTTTACTAAAAGCAATGTCAAATAGCATTATTAAAATATTCTCTGGGTAAGAGATATCTTACCCAGAGAATATTTTAAACACTGTAATCAAAGTTACTATAATTTGCGAATGTATCATAAAAGAAGTGTAAATTCAGTTGTTGCTTATTAAAGTTTTTTTGAGAGAATCGAGACAAATTTTCACCTGGTAAGTATTCGAAATGTATATATTAATTAATTAAGACAATTAATTTCAAAATATACGTGAAGTTTTCTATATAAGTGGTAATCGTGCAAATAAATACAATCCTTTTTAACACAACTATAATAAAACCGGCCATGTGTACATTGGTCCAATTATAAGGCTAAGTAAGGAAAAGCTCAGCTATCAACAAATTGGCCAAATGAGAGTCGGACTGAATCTTTCGAATGGCATACCAAGGGTTCTGAACACGAATATTTTTAATGTGAATAAAGTAGGTGGATATATTATGTAAATATTTCAAGAGGCTATAACTGTTATTAATATGGAGAAAACAACAACGAAAATATAACTGTCATTGTATCATTGTATGGGAGCATCCTTTAAATATTTATTTTATTTTAGTAATAATTTATTTTTAAAGTGAATATAAAACAAATATTATGTAAATATTTCAAGCGTCTACATACTTATTCTCTTGTCAATATTAATAATGAACACAAAACGGCTAATAAAAATCACGTTTGGTGTATGGAAAAATTATAAATTTATTCCGTCTATAATAGCGACAACAAAAATGCACTGTATGAAATTTTCAACTGTCTAGTTACCATGGTTCACGAGATTGAGTCTGGTGTTAGACAAATAAATGGATAGTTAAGCGGAGACCGGGCACTTAGTAATAGGGTCCCATGTTTTCCCTGTGGTAGGGAACCATAAAAACAAGTTGATCGCCTACTTTATGGTAAGTCTCCTACCTATACTTATAGTAAATCTGTACAGAGGTCAATACTGTATATGAAATATATTTCCAAAATAACTATGTGTATGACAGAAATACTCTCCTTAAAATTATATAAAAAAATTCCACGATAGCATATCTTTTATGGTTGACTCAGAATAACACGTGTAACTCCCGAAGCTCCGAGCTCCGAACTCTGAGCTTAGCAGTTCGAAGCTTTCTGATTATATTTATCTTACGTTTATAACTAGAGATCGGATAATCGGATGCATATTTACCTAATGTTAATTTTTGGCTCACAAATTATGGAAGCGGCTTTTTAAAATACATTTTGTTAAATAAAAATCCCGGGAAATTACGGGACTGCAAATTTAACGTAGTGGTATTGTTTGAAAATTACTAAATTTATTTTCAAAAGACCGAGACTCCGGGTTCATTTATACAACTATGCATACGTATTTACATGAAGTTTAGTTTCAATTCAAGTTAAGAAATGGTGAAAATTTTTATTTAACAAAACAATAAAAAGTCGTTTCCATACTTTGTCTTAAACTAACTTTAGGTAAATATGCATCCGATTATCCGATCCCTATTTATAACACTCTCATTCATTAAAAATGCTACCTAAAATTACGATTCCACGCGAACGAAGTCGTGGGCACAGCTAGTAAATAATACACGTGGCTCTTGTGACTTAGCAGCAAATCTGCAACGTTTCCGTGAAGCATTGAGTACGTTGGCAATTCTAACATAAGATGTAAAGTTACGGTACCAGTAATTGTTTTAACATATTTTATCCTTTAACTGGAACATCACAGTGGAAGCATTATTACTTTGCGGCAGAATTAGGTGACACGAAGTTAGGCAAATAAACAACCCACCCTGGTAAAGTTTCCTTCTCGGTCTAAATAAAACCTACACTTCCAGGGAATCAAGCCTGATGTCGTTTATTTATGTTGTTATCCATTTATGACATAAGTTTTAATTAAATATCTATAAAAGTATTCTTGACCGTCCCTGACGAAGGAAATTCGTTTAATCTTTAATTACGCCTAAACTCGCAGCGATGTTCATTGACATGTAATTAAATAGCCTGTCGAAACAGAAAGCTTAACTAATAATAACTTGTATTAATTACCTATTTGAAGACAAGGATGGAGAGTGAGATGGAAGATGAGTGTTTAGTAGATTAGTTACAACTATGTGGAAGATTGCAGTTAAATCAGGCTTTATTTTTAAAATTTCTCTGCCCTGAACCAATATATATACGTTTTTATTGGTTTTATGTACATAATTCAGTTAACTTTAAATTATATAAAATAGTTTCTTTCCTTTATCTTTATTAAGCGTTGAATTTTCTAAAATCATTGTTATTGAATATCTGCGTCAAAATACCTAATAGGGTGTATTTATTTTGGCATTACATAATGTTGACATTCATTGTCTTATCGTGATGCTAGGATGTTGTTTGTACAAACTGAGTATAAAATCATCAATATTTTGGTAACTTGATATGTCAGGTTACAACAGAATGTATTTTTTATTATTTTAGTACATTGATATTGTATGCGTTTGACATTACTTTGAAAATGTGTTAGAGAAATTTGACATATTACGATAAACATCCTATTTTCCGTACTTGTCAGTTACAAGACGATATCGCTAAGAAAAATACGTTTTATTTTTATTATTCCTCAATTTCAATATAAAAGCGTGAATAACTTACAAATAATTTTCAATCTGCTATCGCAGTACGAGTATGAGCAATGAAGAAAGAAGCGATGTAACCACAATCTTAAAATTTATCCTTTGTATTTCGACAGTTGAATGTGATAAATCGTTCTATCCTATCGCGTTTTGATTATCACGCTACGGGAGCTACAAGATGCAGGTAAAAGTTTTATCCCTACTAAGAAAATGACATTATTATCGCACAATCACATTACATTTTAACAATCTATTGTGATATTCCGTAACATTGTGCAGTCTATATTTGAGTCTTCGTCAATATTTTTCAATTAATTCATTTTTTTTATTTCGAAGTAAGTTTATCTATAAACTTCAGTGTCAATATCTTTATGCGAATTGAAATCCTAATTACAAATTCCTCATAGTGCCGGATTGCCCTTACTGGATTAAGGAAAAGAAAACCTACGAAAAATCTTCATCTTTTTAATATTAGTGTAGGTGGTGCCCGCGACTTCGTCTGCGCGGGAGCGAGTAGCTTATATTACTTAGTCTGGCATATATCTTTATAAATTGTAAATTATGTGTTATTCTGTTCATTAAAATATATTCAGTAGTTTTTACGTGAAAGAGTAACAAGCATCCATCCGTACAAATTTTCGTGTCTATAATATTAGTAAGATGTTTGTTATTTTCCTACACATTTGGGTTTTATTTATAATTTTTACTATAAATACGTCAAAACCCAATATTATTGAAACGTACGTAAAATTTATATCCTAGCGATTAAGACTAATGTACTTATGGATTAATTTCCGCTTTCGGCCCGAAATCAAACATACAGTATATATATACAGTCTTTTGAAAAACGTGAAGATTTAGCGATGCTTTTATATACAAATTGAATAGCATAATTAACATATAATGAGTACTATGTCGTAGGACAGCGATGATATATTTTTCTTAAAGCTTTTGTACTTATATTTATTTACCACTGCATTTCACTTTGTTCATAAGTTTGTTCATTCTCTGGTATTTTAAAAAGATTTTATTTTACAAACTTGACTAGGTAAAAAAGACCCTCCATATCTGTCTATCAGCTAAATATCAGCTCTGATATTTTACCTGTTCACAGAAATACGGGCCATTCGTTACTGAAAATACCTAGTAATTCAAAGAAAATAGACTTAATCATTATGAAAGAGACTTGAGAAAAACAGAGCTAAATATATCAATTCAACCTTCATTAAAATTTTGTTATTATCAATCGAGCGAGCAGTAAGTATTTACATTAGCTTATATGTAGCAAGCTAAGTAAGAAAACTGAGAGAAAATTTCAGATATGTTACATAACAATAAAAATAAAGTCTAAAACTTCAGATAACATAAAATATTATTCTAAGGAATAAAAATTATCCCTCTTTGATTTCTTTCTGCATATAATGTTTTTGAGATGGTAAAATATTTTTTGATTTAGTTCGCGTATATTTGTGTGGGACGCAATATAATGTACTCGGGAAATATTTTTTTTTTTTTATTGCTAAAGTTGACAAACAAGCAGGCTGCCCACCTGATGGTAAGTGGTAACAGTCGCCTATAGTACATGTGGTTCCCACGAGATTCGCAGCAAATCTGCAAACCTCATAAGAACCACAGTGTACGTTGCCAACTTGTGACATAAGATGTAAAGTCACAGTACCCAGTAATTTCACTGCCTATCTTACCCTTCACGCCGGAACACAGCAAAGCGAACCCTGCTGTTTGGCGGCGGAAATAGGTAAGACGGAGGTACCCATGCAGACGACCCTGGTACAGAGTCTACCTCCTAGAAAATTATATTTTCTAGGAGGTAGACTCTGTATCTTTATTATTATCTGTATTATTATCTCGTTAATAGTTTTATTAACGAGAGACATTTGATAATCTGCATCCTAAATATTAAAAAAAGAAAAGAAAGAAGGAATAAAACATCGAATTAAACTGCATTTACAAAAAATAAATTGTTTGGAATTCAACCTCTGCAATCATCTAGAATAGTTACTAGGGAATTTGTCTCTACAGATCTATATTACAAATGCGAAAGTTTTTAAGTATGGACTTTCTAAGTTACTCCTTCACATAAAAAAAAATACTGATTAGATATTAAAGAAAGGTTAAAATAATATAGCTCATACATCAGAATAAAATATGAGCTAAAATTTATAAATATATTGTGCGAATTGTTCAAAACATTTGTGCAGGCGAAGTCATGGACACCAGTTAGCACTTTATGATTTGTAGCCTAAGTGTTATCCTACTACTATTATAAAGGCGAAAGTTTGTAAGTATGGATGTTTGTTACTCTTTCGCGTAAAAACTACTGAATGGATTTGAATGAAACTTTACCACAATATAGCTTATATATCAGAATAACACATAGGCTACAATTTTTGAGGTTTCTAATGTGAGGTCGTAAAAAAAACACATTTTTTGCGTTTACATTGCAAACGCTGACTGAATCCTACAAGATAGATCAAAACAATTTACTACAGTATTGTACAACTTAAAAAGGTCTACAAAAAAGTCCGTGATGGTATATGTTTATCTCTTAGGAATAACCCACAATAACCATTGGGACGAACCTGAAGTCCACGCGAACGAAGTCGCGGGCAAAAGCTTGTTTTGAATATATTATTGTTAAGTTTCATTAAAATAAATTCAGTAGTTTTTACGTAAATGAGTAATAAGCATCCATCCTTACAAAGTGTCGAGTTTATAATATTAGTTAGGATATACAAATCACACAATAACAGGTTCAATTTACTAAGGAATTTAAAAAATATATTAAAACACTAATATTTATTGTAACACATTTCATACTAATTTTCAAATGCATAATTTAAACACAAGAAATAAAAATAAACTTGCCGTTCCAACGTATAGGATACAAAAACATAGAGGTTCGTTTGTGGGCTAATGTATAATTTTTTATAACAAGATTCCACATAGTGTAGCTGAATTGCTTCTTCATAAGTTCAAGGCGCATGTTAAAAAGACGCTAGTGAGTAAGGGCTATTACAAAGTCTATGATTATTTAAATGATGCCAATGCCTGGTGTTGATTTGAAGACATTACATTCTAGAGTGTTTAAATACTCCCGTATAAATTGTAAACACATGTACAAAGCTGATAAGTTTCTTGCGCCCATTTTTCTAATCAGCTAAAAGTACGTACTGAATGGGTAGTTGAAACACAAAATTGGACGATTCAAAAGAGCATTCTATAAAGTCATATTTAAATAAAATTAATTTAGATTTTATTTGATTTTTGTTCGAAGTGCCTGCATAACTATGTGTCATTGATTAACTTGAAGTTGCTTGTAATATATATATTACATGAATAGATCTTAATTAAAAAATATATATATAATGTATCTTACCCATATTAAAGTGATTCTGCATAAATCTTATCACGATATAATTTCAAATGATCGACACTTTTTTATCACTTTGTTTACGTTTCGGGGTGCCGTCCGAACGCGCGCATCCCCTCAGCCGCCCTTCTGATTACTGAGGGGTGAGAACAAGGCTTTTTCATGCTGTTGACGTTCCATGTTCGAACTTTGCAACAAGTCAACTTGTAAATTCTACTGAGACAGGTTTTATTTCAAAGGTGTTGTGCCTTTGACGGTGGTAATATTATATTTTAACAGCTTTCGTGAAGTTTAAATAATCTATATATAAAGATGAAAGCTATATACTAAAGAATATTTTAGTCATTCTACCAGTTATTGTATGTATGCAAATTTAATAGCTTATTACTACGTGCTTTGCTTAAAATAGACTTCTATAATTTTTAATTAGAACTTAAGGATCATAAAATATTAACTCTTAAGAGAAAAATTGATGGTTAATATTATTGAAGTTAGATGTTCAACACATTTAAAAATAAAATAAAAAGGTTATAAAGTGTCTGATTATATTTCATAGATAAAAGTGAAAAATGTGTACGGTTTATGTATTATTCTATTGTTGATATTTGAAAATGATATTGAATAAAAAAAAAGGTATAAATTTTACTTCCATATAGCCAAACCGATTTGATACGAGTATCCTGTCAGTCAAAGATTCGAGTTGCTCTTCGTTCAATACAAACCAGAGGGATATATTTTTTCTACTCTCCGGTGATATCAAATTCAGGAAACTTTATTACTTGTGTTTTCTTTCACTGCGGGTTTTTTCATTCTACATACTGCTGTCTTTCTTTTATGCTTCATATTCTTCGCTTATCGATATTGGCGTAATTAACATTTTTGTGTTAAATGTTAACATTATGTTTTCAGTTATTTATATTATCTTACTTTTTCTTATTACGTTACGTTATACATTTCTTTGTCTTATTCTATTTGTTTCTTTTCTTTTATGCCTACTATTTCATGCCGCATTTTCTTTTCTTCCATTCATCCTTATTTTTATTTTTTACATAACGTACAGGAAATTGTTAAACGCGATATTAAGGTGATCTTTATGAAAAAACACACTAAACGCAGCACAGAACCGACCTTTATAGAGATCCACGGGGGAAACGGCTATGTTCAACAATAAATAAAATACCTGACCTGAAATACCTAAATGCCTCTTTACAATGATGCCGACCTTATTGATTTGTACTGTCAAATCAAAGTAAATAAGTGACTTATAGATGTCAAATATCAACTTATGCGCATGATTCTACCACCTGTTTGGAAATTGAGAGAGCCTTCTAGAGAACGATTCGAAAGGTCAATTTTTTTTCAAATATCAACATTACTGTAGTGTATGTTGTAGGTAGCATATAAATCGTTAGAATAGTATTAAGAGCCAGGTGGAGGGTAGGTTAGTTACGATTAAGATCGCAGTGGAATATACGCTCCTCAGTAAAATAATTGTTTAATTTCATTTATTAACGTGCAAACATTACATTGGCGACGAGGAAAAAGAACGTGGGTGATTGTTTATTGTCAGTGTATACGTTTAAGCAATAAATAATGGCGATCGGGAAAATCGGTGAATTCGATGTACGAACGGGTGCGTGGTCATTGTACGCGGAGCGGCTTGAAATGTACTTTAAAGTTAACGGCATTTCGGATGAATTACAACTAGCGACCTTGATTTCGGTAATGGGAGATGAAGCCTACGAACTACTGGTTAATTTATCGAGTCCTACAAAACCGTCGGAGTTATCATATAGTTCCGCGAGTGAGTTATTGCGTCAGCACTTGCAGCCTAGCCCGTCTGTTCTAACAGAGAGATATAGATTTCGCCAAAGACGGCAGCAAAACAATGAAAACATCGCAGATTATGTGGCTGAGTTAAAAAAATTAGCCCGTAATTGTAAATTTACGGACTTGGCGGAGAATATGAGAGATCAATTCGTCTGCGGTCTCAAGTGTGACTTAATACGCCAGCGGCTATTTGCGGAGGAGGATAGCCTAACATTTCAGAATGCCATCAAAATTGCACAATCTCTGGAATCGGCGCAGCGGGATGCAGCGGAGGTCGAGGTACGGAGCGTGCCGGGGACGACGGACAACGGCAGTGCTGCGGTGCATGCGGTGCAGGCGAGCCACCGAGGCGCGCGCTCAGAACAGGCGCGGCGCGGGGATGCTGGCGGGCGGTTGAGGCAGCGCGGGCTGGTGAGTCCCGCCGCAGTCGCGGAGTACGCTGGTGGTGCGATTGCAAAATACTGCAAAGGTTGCGGAGCGACGGGTCACGATTATAGAACATGCAAATTCCGTGACTACGTCTGCAGCAAGTGTAGACAGCGGGGACATTTACGGCGAGTGTGTCCAGGCGGACACGATGGCCCGATGATGCCAGCAGCGCAATCACAGCCCGGGCGGGTTCCAGCGCAGCGCAGCGGCGGCGGTCGGCGGCGGCGCAGGGACGGGCACGGATTCTACCACGGCGTTCCTGACACCCAGGAAAGTGGCTGTGAAAGCGACGACTTCGACGATATAGACCTTCATCAGTTGTGCATAAGGGACTATAAGGCGGTGAGTTTGCCTTTATTAATTGACGGTGTAATTGTCAATATGGAAGTTGATACCGGTACGGCAATTTCTTGCATTAGCAAAACATTGTACGATATGTATTTTAAGCATAAGAAAATAGAGCCATATGAATTGTGTTTAAAGTTTATTGATGGTTCAAAAATTCGACCTTTAGGTATTATTATGGTTTCAGTTTGTTATTGTGGTGTACAAAAGGATCTCGAACTATTTGTTATACAGGGAGGTACCACTTCCTTAATAGGTCGACAGTGGCTTACCGAACTAAAAATAACTGTACCGAGTTTTTATAAGAAGCATAATGAAAACATTAATAATATATCTTCTACGCAGTGTGAGAAAAATAATGTAAGTAAAACGTGTAGTGAATTAAGTTCAATATTGGACAGGTATAAACAGCTGTTCGACGGTGGGCTGGGAAGGTTCACGGGGGGCAAGGCGACTCTGCGGGTGCGGGAGGGCGCGGCGCCCGTGTTCCACCGCGCGCGGCCGCTGCCATATCACAGAACAATAATACTCTACTGCCATATGCGCTGCGGGAGCGCGTCGACGCGGAGCTCGACGCGATGATGCGCGCTGGCATAATCGAGCCCGTTGACGCCTCCGACTGGGCCTCGCCGCTTGTTCCCGTGAACAAAGCCGATGGCTCGCTCAGGGTTTGTGTAGATTATAAGGCAACTTTGTACCCCGTTTTACTGATCGATCGTTATCCTTTACCGACTATTGATGACGTATTATATACATTGAATGGTACTCAGTATTTTAGTAAAATAGATTTATCACAATCTTATAATCAGATAGAATTAGACGATACCAACAAGTATACTGTAATAAATACTCACAGGGGTTTATTTCGTTACAACCGTTTAGTGTTCGGTTTGTCTTCGAGTCCGGGAATATTCCAACGCATAATGACCACATTATTGAAAGACATACCAAATGTCGCAATATTCATTGATGACGTCATCATCGGCGGCCGAACGAGGATAGAACACATGCAAGCATTAGAAACCGTATTTAAACGTTTACTTGACAACGGGTTTCGCTTAAAAAAATCGAAGTGCGTATTTTTAGTACAACAAGTGTCATATTTAGGATACATAATATCAAAGGATGGTATTAAGGCCGATCCCTTAAAAGTTGAAGCGGTTTCAAAAATGTCTAGGCCACGAAATGTGACGGAGTTACGTTCTTTTCTGGGTTTGGTAACATTCTTTTCAAAATTTGTAAACAAATTTTCTCACAAATTGGTATCTCTGTATAATTTATTAAAAAAAGACATCCCATGGAATTGGACAAAGGAGTGTGAGTTAGCTTTCGAGGGAATAAAAAATGAGTTAATAGATTCTCATATCTTGTGTCACTACAACCCAAACAAACAGTTAATAGTGACGTGCGACGCCAGCGGCGTGGGCATCGGCGGTGTGCTGTCGCAGCGGAGCGGGCCGGGCGGCTCGGAGCGTCCCGTGGCATTTGCGTCACGTACACTAACTCAAGCAGAAAAGAATTATTCACAAATTCATAGGGAAGCTCTAGCCATTATTTTTTGTATGAAAAAATTTCACCAATACGTTTATGGGAGACGTTTCATATTGCGAACTGATCACAAGCCGCTTGTATCTATTTTTGGCCCCAATAAGGGTGTTCCGACAATGACGGCTAGCCGGATGCAGCGGTGGGCAATAATTTTGTCTGCATATAATTATGACATTGAATATGTTCGAACTAATAACAATAGCGCAGATAGTTTGTCCAGGTTACCGATTGGCAATAAAAATAGGAATTTTTGCATCTTACCGGAGCAAGGGCATATGCACCATGCTCAAGAAGCATTATTGTTAGATTACAATGAAGTAAAAAAGTATACGTCTAGAGATCCTTACTTATCTAGGGTTTTAGGTTATATTCGAGAAGGATGGCCAGCGCAGTGTGATATTTCTGGCATGCAACCTTTTTTCAATAGGAAGGATGAGTTGTATGAAGAGTTAGGATGCGTAATGTGGGGACATCGATTCCGTCGTCGATTCCATCGTGATTCCGGAAAAATGTAAGGAAAAAGTTTTAAAAATTATACATGAACCGCACATGGGCATAGTCAAATCCAAAGCTCTAGCTAGAAGTTACGTGTGGTGGTGTGGCATAGATGAGGCGGTGGAGGCCATGTGCCGGTCGTGCGCGGCGTGCGCCGCCCTAGCGGACGCGCCGCCGCGCCAGGCGCCGCAGCCCTGGCCCTGGCCGCACCGGCCTTGGTCACGTTTACATCTTGACTTCCTCGGGCCTATATTTGGGAAAACTTACCTGGTAGTGGTTGACGCAATGTCAAAGTGGATAGAGGTGTTCTGTGTACCGAGTACTGCCGCCAGCAGCACGATTGATGCACTTTCTTCTTTGTGGAGTAGATGGGGGATACCGAAACAAATTGTGACGGATAATGGCCCGCCATTCACTAGTAATGAATTTGAATTTTTTTTAAAGAGTAATGGTTGTGATCATATCTTCTCAGCACCTTATCATCCTGCTTCCAATGGGGCAGCGGAGAACGCAGTCAAAATTCTTAAGAGGGTTATTAAAAAAGCCAAATTGAACAATAAAAATGTCCTAAGAAGTCTGTATACGTTTTTATTATATTACAGAAACACAGATCATTCGTCAACCGGTCAAAGTCCAGCTATGTTGCTTATGGGCAGACGTTTGCGCACTCGCCTGGACGCCTTGAAACCCGACTTGCCATCTCGTGTGAGTCAGGCTCAATGCCGTCAAGTAGACAATAGTGGGGGGGTGCATCGTTCTATAGGTAAGGGAGAAGATGTATGGTATCGCCAATACCTTAAAGGGGAAAAATGGTTTCCCGGAAAAATTGAAAGTAGAAAAGGTTCTACTGATTATAAGATTGTGAATGAGGACGGTGCTCATATACACCGACATATTGATCAGATAAAACGGAGGTCTAGAAGTTCCTTAGTCTGTCCACAGCCGGAGTGCATTGCGGAAATACCTATTGGTATTGAGGCAAAAGAGGCACCAGTCAATACTGAACTATCTACCAAATCGCAACCATTAATCGAGGAACCGCTGTCGGTACCAGCAGCGGACGTACCAGATGACCCATTAATGGTGCCTGTTCCCCCTGAACCCTCCGCAGACCCGCCGATGAACAGAGCCATGCGGCCTGTTCGTCAATGTAGAATTAATAAGAAAATTAACTATAAGTATATATAAGTAAATAATAATTGTGTAGTTTATTATATAAAATGTTAGCTTATGTAGTGTCAGTTAGTACTCAAAGGAAGTTTGTAAGCGTATAATATTTATTATCTACACTAAAGAAAATAGTAAAAATAATACTTATTATGGTATTATTAATTTTAATGTTAACTATAATATAAAGCCGTAGTATATAAGGATTTAGTGAGGAGGGATGTAGTGTATGTTGTAGGTAGCATATAAATCGTTAGAATAGTATTAAGAGCCAGGTGGAGGGTAGGTTAGTTACGATTAAGATCGCAGTGGAATATACGCTCCTCAGTAAAATAATTGTTTAATTTCATTTATTAACGTGCAAACATTACAATTACAATAATACTTTATTTACGTAAGAGAATAAATATTTGGTACATTATGTGGTAAATGTCACCGTAGTGATTGGAAACATTTCCTAAGTCAGACATACGTGTAAAGTGCAATTTTGTCATTCATAATTATTAATTGAGATATAATAAATCATAATATAAAAACGATGACACATTATCGAACTCTTTATAATAGTTGAATTTATTTTAAAAAAAGCTCTGAAATATTATTTGAGATTTTATTCTAGAATTATACACAAAGGCCTAAATTTATATATTTTTTTGTTGAAGTATATTTTTCGGAGCCTGGTACGAGTATTTAGTAAACATATACTTTTGCCTAGTGTGTATATTACTGTCACTCTACTGAATGAATGTTACTGCTTTTACCGAATAAATGTATATTATATATTGTGAGGTAACTATCATAATATTCTTTCATAATATTTCTTTATATTACATTCTTTCTTGAATGTTTCTCTTATATATAAAAGTTGAAAATGACTCTAATAGCCCTTTTCTGCAGTACAAAAATATTTGAATGTGGACATTATTTTCTCACAACAAAATACCATATAAATCACGCCATGAAAATAAGCAAAATAAACAGGACTTGGTGTATCGATATCCGTCAGCTCACAAACTTTCCTTATAGTGTAGGCTGCAGAACTAAGTCTTTTCGACAATTTCCCGACAATATGAGAGCCACTGAAGCTTAGAATAGCGTAACAGCAAGAAAACCGATATCCACAAGGCTATATCAGACTTTATATTTATAATGTGTGAATCCTTTTTTACATCGCTTAAAACAATTTTTAAAATGTTCTATATGTGATATGTCAACATTGAGACTACCTGATAGTACTGGTAAGTGGTTACATGCACCTATAGTACATTTGCTTTATGAGATTCGCAGCATATCTGTAACCACCACGAAAACCGAAGTGTACGTTGCCAACATGTCATGTAAGATGTAAAGTCACAGTACTCAGAAATTTCACTGCATATGCACCTGCACCGTTTACGCTGAAACACAGCAATGCTAATACTGCTATTTTGCGTCAGAAATAGGTAATACGAGGGTAACCAAGCAGACAACCCTGGTATTGTGTATCCCTCTAACTACTTAATTACGAAACAGAAACAATACTTAGTAATTTTTATCTTTTAATTTCAGAAAAATGAAATTCATCTATTATGGTTTGAACTAACACTGTTTTTAATGATCTTATAATATTTTTCAACACCATTGCTCGTAATTGGTATGTAACTACATACACCAATTTTAGTTTCACAATGTATCATATTACCCATTTATAATTGATATCTTTCGAATTTCAAATTCGAATACCTTTCGAAAAGTCACGCTTTTATTTATAAAAAAAAAAATAGGAATCAAAGACAATTTATTTGCAAAATGTTGAAACATTTTTGTAAATTAAATAAGTTTAGAAACACTGTTTAAAGATATACAATTATAAAAACCTTACTTAAAATTACAACTATTAAATAGAAGTCATACATAAATGTAAAAATTATATAATTTGCTGTTTTGGCTGTATAAACGTCGGTACCTTAGTCTTTCGCGCACAAAGCCGTCAATGAAAAAGTAAAGGCGCCATATTTCAATTTTCAGTACCATTTTGCAAGTAGATATTTTGCATTGTTTCTTTTGTTAAGATTTTTATATCAAAAACGTCATCAAGCGATGAAATTAATTGTACGAATGAAATAATAACGAATATTTCAGAAATGACTTGCGGTGAAGGGGGAAATCCAACATATAATTTTTATAATTGTACCTTCACAAATTGTTTTACAAAATAAATTTTTATTGACCTATAAAGTTTGTATTAATTACTCGCAATGGTGTTGAAAAACGTCGTATCACACGTGTGAGCAGTTAAAAATTCCATTCTCGCCTGAATATTAAGCACTCGCTGCGCTCGTGCTCAATGGCAGCCGCGAGCGTAGTTTTCAACATTACTCACTTGTATTATAATATACTATTAAATCTGAAAACAAAAAATAAACAATATTTGCAATTATTAAAATGGCTGGGTGCTGAACACAGGCATCGCAAATTATTATAAAACGCAATGCCTGTCATAATACACAAGTACCTGTCAACTTCGATCAAATATATGATCGAAGCCTGTCAAAATTATTAAGCTACAATAATAGACCAAAGGTGTCGATTGTGAGGAATGGAAGAAAAAGATCTACTGCGCCGACCCCAGATAATGGTAAATGGGCATATCTCCCATTATCTTGGGGTTTATTATAGCTCGCCAAGATTAATGCAGATTCTACTGTATTTTATATCACCCCCGCCCCTAAGATAAGATAAAAGATAAATAACATTTTTTGTGTTTTTTTCGTTCAGGGGGCGTTCAAGTATTACGTAACGCAATTGGGGGGGGGTCTCGGTAGGGGGGGGGGTTACGATGCGTTATAGGGACAGGAGCGGGTCTTTCTTACAACACCGTATGTAACCGTTGTTTCTTTTTTATAACAAATTGGCAACCCTTTTCGTTTACGTTTTACGGGGAATCCCTCTGTATATTGTATTAGTCTGGTCGTCATTTTTAATTTTTTTACGCAAGTTGTTTAACGTTACGGTGCGTTACAAAGGGGGGGGGGGGTCAAACATCTTCAACAATTGCGTTACGTAATACTTGAACGCTCCCTCATAGACGTTGTTAATGAAGATCCCGATGTTCTCAATATATCGAACCTGATAATAAAAAAGTTCTGAAATTTTCAAATTTTAAATACACAAGTTCAAAATGATACAGCTTTTTGAACGATATACAGGATAGGATTTTCTGTCGCAAGAGACAAGACAAGACACGAGACTAGATTGGATTGGATGAATAAAGTCTTTATTTTCATGTTAGTAAAATATCGTACTTTTACTACCTAATTTAATTAATCTGTGTATATCCATACCTCGAAAAATTACAAAACATTACAAAAATTTGCCTCGACTTAAAAATTAATACGCCGCAACAAGATTTCCATGAAAAGTTGACAACAGCTCTTATAGCTTCTACTGGAAAAGGAAGACTGGATGTTTGGAAAACAAAGACAAATTCTTGCAACCACCATAACGAAATTGCTTTGGGGTGTAGCTAAGAGGAATATTAATCTAATTGAAAAATGTTGCCATTTTGATGTATGATGTCAACACCCCCTTACCATCCCCATAAGCCGGAAAAAACCCCTAGTACGAGTACAGCGAGGCGTAAAAGGTAAATCCATGAATGGTGAATACAAAGAAATCTAGAATAGAAAATAACTGGTGAAGCAGAATATGGAAATTCGTTAATAAAGAAAAATCAAATTAAAAAAAAATGTTGATAAACGCCTTGTTGAGTACCGAGGTTACAGAGTAGATACTAGAGGTAATACTTTTATATCAGTTTCGCTAATTCAATATTATTTATACAAACTTCAGGGAATTCGGTACGTGTCTCAAATTATTCTGAAAATACCATCAGCATGTCACACAGTAATACCAATACCTTTAGTCGTCCGCTTAGTTTGATATAACAAATATTACTTAGGTTACTACTAACTCCACTACGGCCACACCTTCCAAATAGTTATTGATATCGATTAAAAGATCCGTTAGGACCCTGTCTGTACTTATTACAATTAAGCAAAGACCTTTAAATTTAATATTTTATCAAATTGTAGTAGACAATTTAACATTGTATGTAATTAACATTTGGGACTCCATTATTTACTGTTATTTTATTGTTCATTTATACAATACAATGGAAATGGATAAAATTCAAAAATAGCATTACAAAAGAAGCGATACGAAATAGATTCAGATTCTGTGTTTTGTTCAATTAATTCAACCTGCATCAGATTATTTCTTACCATCATGTTCCATTATCTGAATCGCAATTAAAACGTAAATCTCTAAGTACTCTAATTTGCTGAGTTAATTTAATATTCCGTGTGATTATTTTATAATTACTAACTACGAGGGATTTAATTAAAGATAATGATTTTTTTTGAAAATATCTTTGTATTTAAAAACAGCAAATCTTTACTAAATTATTAATGAAATACTTTTATGTATATAAATCCGGGTTTCATTAGAATAATTTACAAATTTAATATTCAAAAATATTGTGATTCTGAGTTGTTTGTACAACATCGTTGTCTTAGCTTTTGAGAAAATAATTTATGAATAAAAAAATACAAAATATTCAATTCGAAGTTACATTAACTTCAATAATTCGTGTTCGAGTCTCGCCTGGATATTTTGTTGTGTTTTATGTTACTTATATATTTATGTATCATTAAAATGATAAAATGCAAAGCCGTAATCACAAAAAATGTTAATATTTGAAATAACATTTGAACAAATAACAAAGTAAGATAGATAGAATTTTTACTCGGTCTACACACACACTCACATATACTAGAATTGTAGAGATATACTGACTGACTTTTAAAAGAAATTGTAAACAATAGATACATATAAAATTAATTAAATTCAAAATTATAATGATCACAGTCTGTGCCGTACCACAATGTTCTGTGTGTGCTGTAGCAACACAAAAAGGTTATAACTCAGCGTCAATCAATATGAGCAATTCGCAAATTTTCAGTTACATCCTGAGACAATACCTTTTTCTTTTGCGAAACTCAACTGATTTTATTACGATAGTGTTCTGATGTGTATTTAAAACTTTGTAAATTATGTAAATTTAAAAATCTTATAATATTAGAATTTTATGAATATATTGAAAATGTGTTCTATGAATTAATATAATATAATTATAATTAAATTAAAAATATTAATCATTATGTGCTAATAAATATATTAAATTATATATACAAATAATATGCCTTTATACACGTCTGATTTCTATAGGTTAGGCAGAAATCACAGATTTCCACTTGCTGTGATCCAAACATACTTAGCTTCCTTGACTTTCATTAGTTGTACTTCCATGTACGCTCGTCGTTGCGGGTACTTTTGACCTTTCAATACATCACCTATTTGACCCAAGTATGTTCGCCTAGATAATTTCCTACCAACCTTTATGCATTGACAAAACTGTACTTGTGTGTACTGTGTGTGCAAGATATTTCAATACTCCATTTTTTTGTAGCTCACTGCTACTACTTCTCCTCTTGATATTAAAGTAGATTGAATTACCATTAAGAAGTAACTTGTTAGCGTTATATATTATAGCTCAACGCGATATATTATGCTGTTTATATTACAGACAGAAAATACAGTATCAAATCTGCATCGCGAAGATATTCAACTCCATGTATTTTTATAACATATCAGATCATCCTGTTATAAATTTGCGTGGATGTTTTTTTTAATCGAGTGCTGGTAAAATATAAGATTTTTTAAACTTTAGCTGGCTTTAAACACAACCACGAATACCGAGGCAGTCAGACGTAGCCGCTAAAAAAAGTCTACTTATGTATTATTGTTAGTATAAATCCAATAAAATATGTATTGTTTGCGAAAAACTAATCAAATAATATTTTAATATAATAATATTTGATAATAATAATATCTGTCAAAATTGTAATTAAATTATAATAAAGTATACTGTATATATTTAATTACTTATTAATTATAAATGATTAATGAGTTAATGAAAATTAACAATAAAATTTTCCTAATGATCACAAAAATATTTTACATCAAATGCTTGATGCATACGATATAAAATAAAATCTTATTATGCCTAGAGGTCTTTCTATTGTAAAATATAATGGTAAGGCTAAGCGGTAAAGAGTGTCTAAGAATATTGTAACATACTATATCAAGTTCTTTATTGAATTCTGGCAGTTGTGGGTCAAGAAACGTCGAACGGTACGTTCCATAAAGAGTAGCCCTTGTTCGGCCTACTTTACTTACATTAGCCCCTCGCCCTAATTGATTCTCCACGCCATTGCTCTCGAAGATTCTAAAGGGTATTTTGTATTCAACAATCGAAACCGTCAATTTACGATAATTTTAGTAAATTAAAAAGTGAAAATGAAAGAAGAAATATTTATGATTCGCACTTGTTTTGAGTGTATCTTAGAAAAACCTTTTTAATGTGCATCTTGTCCAGTCCACAGAATCCTGATTATGACTTCTAATCTCTAACAAAACTCAGGAAAGGAAGGTCGACAAAGTCTGCGCTACATATGGTGGTGGTCCACAAAATAAAATTGTTTATACAAAACCAATCCTTTCAAGTATAGGTGCGTTCACGAATGGAGCTTTAAAGAAAACAATGCATAAAAGTATTAACCAAGATCTGCTAAATCGTAATACAACCAGCGATAACAAAATCGTTGAACCTGATAAGCAAGAGCGAAGATAGTGGGGAATAATAATACCACAAGAGCTAAAGTGTTTAGAGAATATCCTCAACCATCGGGGAGTCGTATCTCCAATTCTGATTATATTTGCTATGTCACTATATTGGATTATACTACACTATATATTATAACTATAATTCATATTAAACACAAACTGAGTAACTACATCGTATGAAAAGATGAAGATACCAACTCTTTTGATAACGACATAGCACATCAATTAGCTAATTGGTATTCAAATAAAAAAAGTGTAGTGTAAGTATTTGTAATACTATATGTAACTTTATCTCACGAGTGTCTAGTATTTTAATCTTGAATGATATATCGACCAGGATAAAGCCTAGAGCCGCAAAGTAGGTCAATTTACGCAGACGAAACGATATAAGAGATTTGAGAATATTCTCCTCTGTGTATTTACATAATATTTCTCGGTTTGTTTTATCTTCATTAGCTTTAGGCGCCCATTGAAAACAAGGGTAATTAATGTCAACGAATATTTGTTGACTGTTTAAGTTTTACATAAGTAAATAAGTTTTGCCTTTTCCAGAAATCCTTAATAGAAATATAATGTATTTTTCGTTATTTCAAGAAGAGCCTGAAGAGCTGAATAGCTCCATACTCCATTTTTATGTCATATTCAATCGAATTGGTATATATTTATGTTACAGTCTTAATGCTAAGCTATAACATAAATATATACCAATTTGCCTGTTTCTAAGAACTTATTCCTTTAGAAATGAGCGAATGGATCTTTTCACGAGTACTTACCCCGATGTAAATATGGAAGCCTAAAAGGTTCTCTAATCGCATTGAAGCTGGTTATTAATAAAGAGTTGTGAAATGTTTGTATGCTTGATTTTCCGAATAATGAGTAGAATTTGAAACGGAGAAATTATTTTCAAGTAAGTTTAATTTGAATTCTGTAAAATTGTATGTTTTGTCCCCGTACCTACTGGAGACTTGAAGACAATATTCTAAATATCTATAAATAAGAAGAATTTTTTCAAACTCGTTTATTACTCCACCATATTCCTAAGTGTGATTTAGTAAAATAAATGCTTTGATATAATTAAAATAGACTACGCAATTTTCCGAATAGTATGATAACAAAAGTTTAACGTTTACATTTGTAAAAGGGGTCGGATAAATTAACAAACTTTTAGGTTATTATTAATTTACTTGTAGGACATACACGAAACTTTTACTCGAGGGAAACTTTTCCAATTCCTTGTAGATATATAAGCACAAACATTATTATCATCGTATGCTATTAAACTCAGAATTAATTAATTAAATATATATTTACGCCATTTTTTTTGTGTTAAGTGAAAAGAGTCAGAAAACATGCGAATTATATTTTTAATATAAGACAATATTAATAAAATTACCTAATAATAATTAATATATATTATAATAATCATATATTAAAATAATTCATATATATTATTTTGACGACCTCCGTAGTCGAGTGGTCGGTACACCGGTTTCAAGGTGTCACCATCTCTGAGGTCCCGGTGGGAGTAGATATTTGCATGATGAATGCGACCATTTGTACCTTAGTCATGGTTGTTACAACATATTTCTACCAAATTTATTTATATATGTATAATATATGTATGTCTATCCGTTACCCTAGATCCCATAGCACAAGACTTATAGAGCTTACTTTGGGCTAGGCTAATTGGTGGAAGTTTAAGAAATATTTATTATTATTATTACTGTAGCTTAAATCAGGCGTCTTTATAAGACACGGTCCTTTATAGGGCGTACGCGGGGATACAGATCCAACGCGTAGAGGCCTTTTAAGCGAAATTTAACGAAAGCGTGCCAACGGAGTGTACCAACTGGGTCTAATCTCTATCTGCGCCACGTTATTATTATTATTATATTATCAATCATAATTAATATATATTATAATAATCATATATTAAAAAAAAAATCGTAGAGTAAATTATTAGTATTGTCGAATATAAGTAGTTTTCTTTATTAATTACTTATTTAATCTTTACTTTTAATATCAATTTATTTTTAGGGTAGTTTTTAAACGGCAATTTGTAAATACAGACTAAACTCAAAAATGTTTGTTACAGTTATTATGAAATTTGATATGAGGCTAGTTCAAGACCTATGCAAAGACATAACATATTCCATCACGATCATCATCATCATTTTACCAAACCATTTGTATATTAACCATATTTTGAAGGCGTTATAAGTCGTCACTAGATTCTTCAGATTAATCGAAGTGACGCCAATGTGCCGTATGCCAAATGATTTATAGAGTTACAAATCAAACAAACACTGATAAATGATATTATTTCCTGATAAAACTAACTTATCATCCGATTTACCCCTTAAGGGTTCCATTTCCCAAAATCCTCTCATAGTGAGCATCTTATTTTTATAAGAATATACGCTATAAAACGAATCTCTATTCAACGTTTTATGTTTAGTTCTTATAGTTTCATTTGTTCATGATTATTGTTAAATATTTTCGTATGTGCAATATATATTCTGCTTCTTCGTCTTTGGACTCTTGTTCATATGTGAAGAAAATTAAATATTGGATTTGGAGAAAATACGGATAGGCGTGAGTAAGATTATTTATTTATATTTCAACCAACAAGTTTAAATATCGTTACTTATCTAACTGGCCATATATAATTAAGTTTACAACAATCCCGACTCCTCCACTTTTTGCTACTAAAATATAACCTTTTGCGTATATGTCTTTCACTTTAGGTTAGCTTTTTGTTCTACGTTTACATAATTCTTATATTTCATACCATCGTCTCAATTAAAATATATACAAAAATATATGAAAAATGCCTCACATCTGTGATTCCTAAGCATATTCCTAAAGTTCCTTGTAAGTCATTTTACTGTGTATGCAGTAACTTCTTTGATGAAGTACTATATTACTAGCAGTATGTAACTTTTTTATACCACGAATGTGGCAAATAGGATAGTAAGCGGTTACTGTAGCCTATGGACAATTGCAGCACCAGGGGTGTCACTCCTGCGGCCTGGCGTGCGCAGCTCGAATTACGGATCTGCGCGCGCCAGCGGGCCGTCGGTGCCGTACTCCCGCACCTCGAAGCTTGACTCCACGGGAAGGAGGAGGTCACCTACCAATTGACTCAGACACTCACCGGGCACGGCTGCTTCGGTGAGTATCTGTGTCGAATAGGACGGGAGGGATCGACACATTGCCACCACTGCGCATCCGACCTCGACTCGGCCCAGCACACGCTGGCGGAGTGCCCCGCGTGGGCTTCCGACCGCCGAGTCTTGGTTGCAGAGATCCGTTGAGATCTGTCTCCGCCGGCATTGATTGCGGCAATGCTGGCGGACGAGGGAGGTTGGAGGGCTATGGCCTCCTTCTGTGAAGCAGTGATGCTCCAGAAGGAGGCGGCGCCGGGCTCGGTAGCACAGCTGCGGCGTCGCCGTGTGTCGCCGGCGGGGGTGAGGAAATCGCGCCCGCGGATACGGCGACCCGGGAGGGACCACGCCCCTTCCGTGGCCGGGGGGCGTCGTCGGTGGTGGAGATCGGGGGAGGTATTGTAGCCTCCCCCGAGAAGGGCTCCCCTGTATCGGCGGGGGAGCAGAAGCTGGGGATACCCGGAAGTAGCTTGGTGTTCCCGGGGGCTCCCTATATGCCTGAGGAAGGCCATCCCTGAGGTTTTTAGTGGGTAGGCCTCCCCCTTCTGGGGAGGAGAGCCCCACATAACCGCCGGCTCGCCACAGCCGGGGTATGCAACTTAATGCATTTTGCTCAGACGGAACAAAAAAAAAAACGGGGTGTCACTCCGGTGTCATATTAGAAAGTAGCCGCGGGTTTCATATCGAATAACTCTTCGGAACATAAACCATTATATAGGCGGTGAACACACATAAGAGGGCAAAGTTTCATAGGAAATAAAGTAATACATGTTTGGATAGGCTCTCTCAGTTTTCAATCTCTTAACGGTCGACTAAAACATTATACGCAAGCACATTTTACTTGTGATAAACGGCTTTAATCGACACGTAAAAAATAATACTTAAGCGTAAAAGATCCATGATATATCTGGAACAACGAACGCTCCTATTGGTTTTTATTTATTATTTTGTTCTATGCATAAACTTGTCTTTACTGCGCGCAGTGGTGCTTACCCTCCCGCTCGAGGCACTTACGGAAAACTAGCGTCAGGGCTAAAACACGCTGATACGTACGTTTTAGGGGACTCAATATTTCGCTATTTATAACACTATCTCTGATTAAGTAGAGTAATCAAATTTGCTTAAATATATATTGACTAGCACAGTACACGTCTGAAAATACTGTTTCAGTGAAATATACTTCAGTGAACTGGATGCGGTTCTACTGAAGGCAACAAAGATATTAGCATATACAGCGTAAACATCTCAGATATTGGTTCTAGAGAAACTGATACATTATTGAACGAATTTGCTTATTCGTGGAAGCGTCGTTGCATTATTTGATTGCTTGTCGCTGAAATGGAAACTTACCTGAATTTTAATTAACTGAATATTTTACGTAATATATTTGTTTATAATACTTATTCATTATCTAAATATAATATAATTTATTTATCGACAACCAATCGATATTACTTTGCAGACTCCCTAAGCATTCATTTACATTTAGTTTCATCACAAAAATAGGTACTTAGATGCAGAATAAACGCTATTCGTCTATATTTTTTATGCAATAGAGTTTAACATTAAAGGCTGAAAGCACAAACATATTTCTTCGCTTTAATAGTTTTGCACCGTTCTAACAACAGTGTATCCCACATGACAACAAACCGCAAAAATCCGTAACATGCGTTGCCGCCGCAATGTTACGCGTCACGTAATTTCCGAGCTAAGCGCTGGCTTTTCGGATATTACTACGTATAATATGCACGGTCGATCCAATTATAATGTTGTGACATGTGACAGCAATGTTAAATTTGGGTGTACATAACAAATATGTATTGCTCACGAAATATCAGGTACTAGTGATGTGTCGAGATTGAAAATAATATATGTAGAAGCTTTAAGACATATTTCCAAGCGAGTGGTCCGCTGTTCGTTTCTGTCATGCAGCGATGTGTTGTTTTCGTCGTTTTTATAATACATATAATATCATAACGATAGCCATATTGTAAAACCAATTTGAGCTTAAGTGCCCCAGTTGCCGGTATATATAGAAGTTATAAGGAGCTTGGAGCTGCAATCTAAATCCAATCGTAATGTAGGGTTTCTTTTGAGACATTTTTGTCTTATAAATGTAAATTAACAAATAATACGTCTATTTAATCTTCAATTTTGTTTTGTAATTCTATTCTGTTTTGTATATCTCTCAAGCATATACGTTTTTAAGTAATAATCTAAATTCGAAAAAGCATGTATATTTATAATTGTCATCTATATAACTATATATTTGGTATATTTTATAGTATATTAAGTAATAAGGTATACCTACTTACGTTATAATTATACATAAACAAATAAATAACTCAAAATATATAGGTACATTTGCCGACGCCCCCACGGCGAAAGAATACATTGCGAGGAACCTACATATACCTGGGGAGAAACTGTAGGGCGTATTTATCTGTAAGGTCAAATCATCCTAACTCAGTTACGGCAGACTTATGCCCGTCGTTGCGAACGTATTCGAGGTGTCATAGAAATAATAAAATCACAGGGTTGTGACGATGAGACAATGATTATCAAGTTTCGAGCTTCTTGAGTAGCTTCCGAGTTGGGAGCTTCTATGCCTCGTCTGTTAGACAAACATTAACGTGCTTTGTGTTTCATTAATGTCATCGTCAGTCTATTTTTACAAATTTTCTTGTAAATATGTCAAAACATTGAATTTAATTACAATTATCAATTCTAACACACAGTATAATAAAAAAGTTATCGACATATAACTTTAATGCTTGCCTTTTGTTGTATTCGCGATACATCAGTATGACTATTAGTAGTATTATTAGCTTGTCTATGTCACATGAAACAGAAAACGTTTCATGTGCCATAAAATATTCATAAACATGTTCCACTGCCTTATTTTTCCTTTGTTAACTTATTGTTTAGTCACAATACGATCAGAGGGGATGATCGTGGTAGCTCTTCGTAGATCATGTGTGTTCAAGTGGAAAAACTTGGGCTTTATTAGTTAATAATTTTGTTTGTATCAAGACATGGTGTTCATTTATTTATGATCGTACTAGTAATGTGCTGGGTATGTTTTTCGTTGTAAACATGATTGCCGAGACCTCGCCCCTTATAGTAAGCTTGTTTGGAGACAAACACAAACCTCGTTAAATCGAGTTATTGTCAACATTTGAATGATCCACTTAAAAAATACATTTCCCTAATGAATGGGTTTTATTACGTCCGGTGTGTTCCGGAATAGGTTGGGTTGTATTTGTTGTTCTCCATCAATTCTATAATTTAGTAATCGCAGCGATTTAAATTTTTGAGTGAGTGAATTAAACAAGCTTCTTTAATTTTTTTAGATTTGGTATAACATTTATATAAACTATAAAACACAAGGATATTAGATGCTTACAATTTAAATGGAAAAATATGATTTATAATTGTTAAGGGACTTGTGAATGATACGTTGAAGAAGGGAGTGTCGAAATGGCGAGTGATACAAGGAAGTAATTTTAATTTAATTGGTACTTAACAGAGCAGGAGAAAGAAGAATTGTTACGAAACTAAGTACTGAAGACAGCACTTGCCACTTGTTTGTTTATGCAGAAAAATTACGCACATTATATTTTTGGTAGAATAACGCAGTCGAGCAAATCCTCTTAATCTAATTAGAATATCCCCTTGGCTTCAAAAACGATTAATTTACATTTTTGTGGGAACAAATTAACCACACTTGCGAAGAGACACCAGGTACTTAAAGTTTATTTTTTAGTAAGGACTACTAATTCTGTAAATAAACATGGGAAATATATCAAACCTAAGCTTGATTAATACCAACCCATAATGATTTTCTTATGGAGCCTCGCGGCGACGATTAGAGTCTGTTTTCTAATCATTAGAAAATATACTTTAATTCTTATTAATATAGTAATAATAGCCTTTATTTAGACATAGTAGTATACATAGGGTATGGTTTTAGTAACACTTTAACAATCAACTATTCACTAGTCAAATCGAGAACCTAATCATGTAATTAATGCCTTCGCATGTGTGTCAGTACTTGGCAAATGGCGCATTTTTTTCTATTGTTTGCTACCATAGGTAGTATAGATTTAAATGTCGTCAATCCATCGTCTAAATGATCTTCCGTGTTTTCTCTTTTTGTGACTTATGAATCCATTTTATGACTATGACAATTGATTAATTATTTATACCTTTAGGTAATATGATTAAATATAATCATATTATTAGATAGATTGGGTAATAACCTAAAGGTATCCGACAGGGAAAAGTCAGACTTTTGGGTCTCTTTCTGTGAAACTGCCCTATTTATTTTGTTATTTAAAGCTTTCATATATAAAGTTTAGACATATTATCTGTTTTGTAGGATTATTTCTTTCTTAGATAGTAAATTTTTATGTTCATTTTACCACAACAATTTTCTTAAGAAAGCTATACACTCGTAATCATTATCAATATCCGTCAATACTAATATCACGAATGTAATTACTGTATATAATTTTATTTATTAAAAGTATAATAATTATTAAATATTATATTAACTAATTTTTATTAAATAGGTTTGTATACATTTACAAAAAATGAAAAAAAAAGATAATGTTCATTATTATATATATTTGTAAAACCTTTTATAAAATAATATATGAAAAAATAAAATTAAGTACTAACTGATAACTGCCTCAGTAGTCTAGTAGTTGAGACCACCAGGATCTGAAACGGGAGGTCCGCTGTGCAACTATGCGCTATAAAAATAACAAACGGTCAATATTTCTAATTAGTCTCGTCTGAAATGAAACTGGACGAGATTTGTTAAAAAAGAAAAGTATCAATACTAATAGAACAGGATTTTGAAGTTATCAAAACGGGAAATGCTGACTGCATTTCCTATTTTGATGACCTCATCAACTTGATACAAATTATTCTTAAACGAGGTACCTACCTTACATTTATGCCCAATTAATTAATGTTGAAAAGCAACTTGACTCAGCTAACGAGATTCTAATTAAACTTGCTTGCTCTGTTGATCATTGTATAAAGGAGTAAAAATCTTTTATGATTAAAAGAAAAATGTTGTAAAATACTCTATTGATTATGGTATAAAGAGGCTTAAAAAATAATATTTCAGACAAGATTTTTAAAAATTATATTTATTTCTATGGAATTGGTAAATTTAACAATATAATGGTTTTCTTATTACTAGTACCGTACGCTAGAATACTTATGCGTGTTTTTCATAATAGGAAAAATAAATACATTATAACTCGAGATGCATAAAATAGTCAACAATTGACGTGCACACTGCAGAACACGTCTTTTATACAGTTTATTTAAGACCACCAAAAAATTTAAACTATAATAAAAGTCTGTATATATTTGTTTCACATATAATTTTTTATACTTGTTGCTGTATATTACGTAGTACAAAAGTTCATTAAGCGGTTATACAGCTCTTATAAGTAGATGAACTATCCAAAATTTGCTGCTTCTTACATTTATTAGTGCCGTATAGTAGCTGTAAACGCAAGCATATATCTGTGTTATTTATAAGTTATTGGCAATATTTTTACACAGCAGTCAAATTTGAGGGTAAATGTGTTTTTATGGTTACATTTAAAATTATATTAAAGATAATGTGATGTTATGAGAGTATAAGAGAATCTCAGTGTAATCAATTTAAAGATATACTACGGAGTGGAGACTAGTAGTAGAATTCTATATAAAAAGCTATTAGCTAAATAGATATAGGACAATATGTAGCTAAAACTTTATAATACTTATAAATAGGTACTTAATTATTATCACAACTTAAACAAAAAACATTGTCTTATTTCAAATAATTTGAAAGATTCCGAAGATAAACATTTTATTTCTTATTGCACTGGATATCTTATTTTTATACATATTATGGTGTTAACTATAAGAAAATTAGTAACGAATATAATTAATTATTTACTTACAAGGAACACATAGTACCAAAGTTTAGACGTTCAGGCTAAGCTAATATCTAAATAATATTGTACCCAATAATAACAAAGATAATAAATTAACATTATAATATCTCTCTAATCAAAACTTATCTTACTATGAACTTTATGGAATGTTGTATCAGTGATGGATCGGTAAGTCGATAGGTATCTATTGTAATTGAAATTTTCTACTATATTTACATAAAAGAAATAATATTAAGCTTTCCTCTTATTCTTAAATACATTTAACTATACTGCTCTTAGTCTGCAAGTATTGGAAATAGATTAGATAAATAATTTGATGCAATAGAGATATCGTCATAAAACAAAAAAAATATGCACAAGTTTAGCGAGATACATAATCGGCCTCCGCAGTAGGACTATAAAAGCACAGATGCAACTAGAAAAAATATATAAAATAAAATACATCACCATTGATCACGAAGTCTACGACATACAATGTAAAATTGTGTAAGAATCTTTTGACTGCCGCTTCTATAACGCAGAGCACTTTAACTTTATGATGTATTTTAATATTATGAAAATCAATCACGTAATATTATTATGACGCTTCATATCAGTGTTACACATACAAGTTTCAAGAAGATATAAAAAGCAATTTCTTACTAAAAATATAACACTTTGACAAGCTTCAGGTTCGTGCTTCTTCTATGACAGTTAACAAATCAAAGTCCCCGACAATTCAGTATGATTACACGTCATTTCTTTTCCACTTTCACACTTCTTGGCTTTTATTGACACAAATCAGGTAAAAAAGTGTTGTATAGGTGTTATATATTTTGTAGCAGATCTTTAAATTACACAAATTATTAAAAAGATCTCCCGAAATGCATACAGTTTATGTTTGTTTGTTGAAGTGAAGGTAAACTTTCGTTCATTCTTTAGATCACAGTGTTTCGATTTATTTTAACAGCAGCTCGTTGGTAGTAGCTTTATTAATAATAATAAGTGCACGGGGAAGTGACGACCCTAACGCCCGATGGTGGGGCATTTAATTGTCTGCCACAAATGCCTTAGGGTAGCTTTGAGTTGCCTCTGTTTTACCTTAGCTGGCCGGACAGAGTGCTTGAAGGTGACAGTGTCATAACGCTGTTCGATCGCTGTCGCAGACACACTATTCTACACCCTAAGCAGTTCACATCAATGTTGCTCACTTCGCACTAATATTGGTCTACTTTTTTGGAGGGGCCATTTAGTGCGAGGCGAGTCACCACTTGCCATATTTCAATTAAGAGGTTTTGAGAAGGCAGGTGACCAGAGTTTCATAACGGCCTGGCATTCTAGCCTGGTTCTCATTATCATCAAAATTGAAATGCAATAGTCCACAAACATTTTGAACAGTAATGATAATAGTTTCTGTGTATCTAACTGGGTACAATCTATAGCTGCATTTTGTTATGCAAAAAGAGATTAGACCACTCTATGCACAATTTTATTAAATTTCACGACGCGAAATAAAGCGACAATAATATAAACGTTTGTTATCCAAAAACTAACAATTTTCAAACAGACACACATAAAATTATAATTTAAACGTATTTGAGATAAAAGGAAGCTGACTCAGCATATGCTATACATGGTTTAGGCCTTCTACAGTGCTATTTTACAACAAGTTCCTGTGCCCCCTGATAGTCTCTGATGTGATTGGAAAAGTACTAAAAAAATCCGAATATAATAAAAATGTAAAATAAAATAAAAAATTTTTAATTAAACAGTCGAAAAACATATTTAGCAGCACAGAAACATGTTACTTTTATTATGCTCGAATATTTTCTGTAGGATTGAAATCCGTATCATTCGGAGGCAAATATGATTCATAAATCAATTACTATTTGTACTGTTAATATGGTTTCAAAATTACTATCAGTGAGTAAAGCTGAGAAGCGTTCAACGGTAAGAAATATTTTATTTGTACTATTTTTAGACAGCTCGTTATGTCTGCATTACAATCAAAATGTACAACTAGTAAGGCCGGGTCCGATACAAGCAGCGTACGCGATGGCGTGCGGTATGAAGTTCTGTTCGTAATTGCCTGAGAATATGTGCGCCCACGGGCCCTTAGCGTACACCGCTACATCCTCTCCGCCGTGTGTCTCCCGGGGTATGGGAACCAAGGACGGATACGTGTAGTTTGGGTTCGCTAGAAATAAAAACATAAATTTTTACTAGTTTATTATAGTTCTATATTGAAAAAACATCAAAGTGCTCACCTAATCGTAGGTGGTTAAAGTCGCCTATGTACATACATGTTATTTCTGTGAAATTCTCAACTAATCTGCAATCCCCACAAGTGTATGAACACTTGACCACTTGGCAATGATGCCAACTTGTGGAATAAGATGTAACGTTACAATATCCAGTAGTTGCACGGCCATTTCGTATATACAAAGGAGCACAGTAATACTCGGTCCGTTACTGTGCAGTAGAAATAGGTACAACGGTATTACCCAAGAAGATAACGCTGGTATACTCGTGGTCTCTCTCCATTAAACAAGTGAAAAACATAGTCCCCTTGAAGTAGGCATGCTAGCTTTTACAGTGCGGAACCCAACATCGATCTCGAGTATGATTTTTCATTAACACGTAAAACATAAATCGTATTTATAATAATCAATGGATGTAAATAAATTTGAAAATCTTAAGGAATAATAAAGGGTTTTTCAATAAGGGCGGGTAGATTTTGGCGGCCCGTGGCGGCCATTTTGTTTTGGTGACACTTGTCAAATCTTTTGCTTATTATTCAGTTGCTTATGCCAAATCACCATGGCAGGTTACACGATTGAACAGCGCGTACAAATGATAAAACTTTATTATCAAAATGAGTATTCGTTAGTGCAAACGTTGCGTGCATTGCGCCCATTTTACGGTAGACGTGGTGGCCCTTCACAGTCGACTCTTCAGCGTTTGGTGGCAAAATTTGAAACAACCGGTTCGTTAATCGATCAACCCACACCTGTACGTTCAAGAAACGCAAGATCAGCCGAGAACATCGCGGCGGTCCGTCAAAGTGTACAGCAGAACCCGAGGCAGTCGATTCCTCGCCGTGCACAAGAACTCAGCCTTTCGCAAACTTCAACTTGCCGAATTTTGCGACGGGACTTAGGGTTACACCCGTATAAGATTCAACTGACCCAGGAGCTCAAAATTCATGACCATAGACAACGTCGTTTGTTCGCTGCCTGGGCCTCGAATCGTTTGGAAGATGATCCCTATTTCGGGCAAAAAATCATCTTTAGCGACGAGGCGCATTTTTGGATGAATGGCTTTGTTAACAAACAAAATTGCCGTATATGGAACAACACAAACCCACACGAGGTTCACCAGGTGGTAATGCATCCTCAAAAAGTTACGGTTTGGTGTGGATTTTGGGCCGGCGGCGTCATTGGTCCGTATTTTTTCGAAAACGACGTTGGTGAGGCGGTCACTGTCAACGGCGAGCGCTACAGAACGATGATATCCAATTTTTTATGGCCCACGTTGAACCATATGGACCTAGACGACATGTGGTTCCAGCAGGATGGCGCTACGTGCCACACAGCGGACGCCACGATTGACATTCTGCATGAGCGATTTGAGACTAAGGTTATCTCTCGCAGGGGTGATGTGAATTGGCCACCAAGGTCATGCGATTTAACCCCGCTAGACTTTTTCTTGTGGGGTTTTTTGAAGTCGCAGGTCTATGCAAATAAACCACAATCCACCGATGCCCTAAAGGTGAACATAACACATGCCATCGCTCAAATTCAGGCGGATCTATGCGGAAGAGTTATTGAAAATTGGACCACTCGGATCCGTGCCACTGTGAGAAGCCGAGGCGGGCATTTGAATGATGTCATCTTCCATACTTAATGGCATATATGTGCCTTTTAAATAAAAAAAAAAATTGTTGATACCTCATACGCAGCTTGTTTAATTTCGTTTCAAAATCTACCCGCCCTTATTGAAAAACCCTTTATAATACTTTAGTACAAACCAATTCAAAGTCCTATTTCTGTTCTCTTTGTTTCTTTATTTAAACTACATACTAAAATAACAGATCGTGTAGGCTAAAATTTTTGTACCTAATAAAACATTTTTATTACATTATTAATCCCTCAAATTGGTTTTACATCAAAATCACATTGCCTGACGGCAGCGATTTATTTCAAATATTTTATTTATAGTTTAGTTTTTAATTTTACTAAATAATTGAGTCACGTAACAATAAATTGTGATTGCCTTGAAAATAAAGAAAATAGCAGCAAATTATGATATTTTCCCCGATTTGCGCATTGTGAAAATTCCAAAAATTGTGATTAATAATGTAAATGGATTTTAAATATTAAAATAAAATTACAACGATTTTTTTAAAACAAGATCCTCGAGTGAGTAGTGAAACATAGAGTGTTATGTAATATCAAAACATTTTAAATATTTAGCGAATGCGTGCGCGTGCTGGCGAAATGCAGTAGACAAAAGGTCTAAAATATCACTCCGAAATTATTCATAGGAGTAACTTTCAAAATCTTGTTTATACTTATGGAAATGTTGATATTAAATGGTAAGCAAAAAAAATATTGAGAGAGATACAAAATATGAATATCAGATATAAGAGAGATTTAAAGAATAGCAGATAAAAGTGTACAAAGGCAACAAATTGCTAATTTCAGCAGTTTGAGTTACATTTTATCATTAAAAATAAATTGTCGTCGATGTAGAAAAATGTAAAATGTATCGAGCGTAAAGTCGAAAGTAATGTCGCTTGAATAAATATAAATATCTCTGTCAGTTACATCTTCTACAGATTTTGATGAAACTAACATGTTTACCATTACATGAAATGAAACCTAACACATCAGATAAAATATGCAAATAAAAAGATTTTTTATGTGGTAACTGTTTAAGAATACATGTATCGTCACTGACTTTCTTCGCTTTGATATATTGAGAGCCGACATACACTATATAACAATAACAGTAACATCCCGGACAACAAAATATAAAAACTCGAATAACAACAAGCGCGATAACAACCCGGATAATGGCAATAGGTCCGGCCTCTATTACACAGTGTAAATTAAAATTGGTGGGTCTTTAATTTTGCCTATACATGACCCCTGGAGAACAGGTCTGAATATATGTTGAAATGAGCCATATCAAACCTTTTAATTAATCATTGCCCCCTAAAAACGGACCGATAAATTAATTAATTTACGTTACAAGTACGTGATTCGGCTACAGTAATTAATACTTGTCCGAATCCTATTTAATTACTACAATAGATTCTAATCCCTCAATCTATTTTCTATTTCGATGTGGCGATACAAAAAACTCCTATCACAAATATGGTAACATTCGTCTGTGACTAACTAAAAGTGTTCCGAATTATTCGTCTTACGTTTTAATTGATCATTATTCGTTCATTAGGGCGGGCGTTAATATTTAACATTAGTATCACTTAATTTGCGGGTACTGTGCAAAATTATTAAGTCCGATCAAATGAAAATGTAAGAATTACGAATCTAATTGCTGATTTACGGGAAATTACCATAGCTATTCAAGTTAGAATTAAAATTTTGATTTCAATGCTATTTTTATTGTCATTCAGCTGTGAAGAAATATTTGATGTTTTGAAGTAGCATCATTTTTAATGTCTATTATTGTGAGAAGTTTATTGTGTATTTTTTTTTGTGTTGCTGATTAGTTCAATATATTTTTACAAACTATATTACATTATTTCTTGCTATCATCCTTTTTACGTTAACCGCATTTGAAACACTGCTTTTCTCTTGTACGATTAATTCGACAATTCAAATTTTATTGCAATGATTAAAAATTTTATAAAATGAGTATAAAGGTAATGACTTAAATCACATGCAATTATATTTAAATCACATAAAATTTCTATCAAATCATTTCATAAATAAATCTTTAATTCTCTTAAAATCGAACATACGTACGAACGTACCATACATAAATTTATCGTCAAACATGTCTCAATAACTAACCTGTCAGCCTGTTAGAAGGACGTGGCACAATAATGATAAAAAAAGTAATGAGATATGGAGACTTATATTTGCTTGATTTTTATGTACGTTAATGACCTGTTCATTAATACGAAGAAAGTTCCTTGCCGAAATAATATTTGAAATAAGAACAAATCAGTTTTATTTTTTATTTCAATATATAGTTGTAACGAGCCCCGCTACCCGCTATGCTAGGCTGCCACCCGCTCTGCGACTCGCGCCGCTCATCAGGCAGCGCGCACAAGAAATCCAGCTCAGACCGGTTTGACGGCGCTATGGTGGGGTGCGACTGCTATATAACGCCTTACAACGACCAGTCGCCAGCACTCTCTCGAGGGTGCCAGCCGAGGCTTGCGGTGCGGGGTTAGTCCGCGTTCGTTCGCCAATAGCTGGTACTTGCTAGACCCTCTAGGGGGGAGCTCAGGGGTACGGGAGGAAGCTACCTCGGGCGGTGCGGGGTTAGTCCGCGTTCGCCAGAGGGACGCCATCCGAACGTGCTTCACCGGTATCCGCGGAAAGGGGAGGAAGCCATCTCGGGCGGTGCGGGGTTAGTCCGCGTTCGCCAGAGGGACGCGATCCGAACCATCCAGAGGGACGCCATCCGAGCGTGCTTCGCCGGTATCCGCGGAAAGGGGAGGAAGCCATCTCGGGCGGTGCGGGGTTAGTCCGCGTTCGCCAGAGGGACGCGATCCGAACCATCCAGACGACGCCCGTGCGTCTCCGTTATCCCGTCCTTCAGTGAGGGATCCGTTAGTGTTTGATATATATTCAGTGGGGTGGTATTATTAGTGCTAAGGGCAACCTGTGTAATTATTATGTATGTTATGTAATAAATCAGTACTTTATAAGCTTGGTGAGACGTTTCCCTTATTCTCCTGGTCAGGGATTACCCGTAGGTACTCATCCCCCGTCAGGGGGCCTAGGTACACAACCCCGTCTCGGGGATTTTAATGTTGCTAAACTCCAGCCACCTTCCGGGCACCCGGTCGAGCATTAGCTTCATTACATTGGCGCCCAACGTAAAATAGGGAATAACCACGGTTGCCAACTGTCAGCGCTTCACGCCACAGCCAGCACCGTTGCAAAATTACCCTTTCCACAGAGTATCCACCTGCGGTGCGGGGTGAGTCCGCGTGCGCTAGAGGATATCTCTGATCATAACACTAGGCTTAACATTAAAATAGGGAATACCACGGTCGCCAACTGTCAGCGCTTCACGCCACAGCCAGCGCCGTTAGGAAAATTGCCCTATTCACAGAATATCCATGTGCGGTGCGGGGTGAGTCCGCGTGCGTTATTGGATATCTCTGATCATACTTTCATTACATTAACCCCATAAAGCTCGACGTAAAATAGGGAATACTACGGTCGCCAACTGTCAGCGCTTCACGCCACAGCCAGCGCCGTAGGAAAATTGCCCTATTCACAGAATATCCATGTGCGGTGCGGGGTGAGTCCGCGTGCGTTAGTGGATATCTCTGTTCAGAGCTATAGAATCCGTAGCTGTATAAACTGTTAGATTGTTAGAACACCTGTCAGAATATTTGTTAATCTTTGTGCGTTCTCGAAAATATAGATTAGTATAACACATAATCACGACCAGGAGCATAAGATATCTGAGAAATATAATTAGACAAATTAATGATAGCATATAGTAATAATACCACATAAGTTTGCATTAGGAAATCAATACAAAGATTTAAGGTTTAAGGTAAGATAAATAGGTAGGCAAGTCAAGGATGCCAACGTCGTGGGTTTACCAGTTGAGAAAAGAAGATCTCATAAGAGAATTAGAGAAAAGAGGTAAGTCAACAGAAAACCTAACAGTAGAGGAATTGAGACGTCAATTGACCCAAATGGTCAAAGACGAAGAATCCCACGAGGAAGTTTACCAGGATACAATGGCAGAAAAAGGCCGAGAAAAAAACGATAGTATGTCACAAAACACGACGTGCCAGAAAATTCAGGAATCTTTTCAAGAAAATACCGACAACATACAGGATGGAAAAATATGGAAATTGTGGGAAAATTCTATCGAAAAATGGAATATACATTTCGATGGAACCGGAGATCCAGTAGAATTCATAGAAAAGATAGAGGAGCTAATCGATACGACAGGAGCAGATAAATTTAAGCTCTTACTAATAATTCCAAGAATACTGCAAGGTAAAGTACTACAATGGTACCGAAATTACCGCAGCGAATGGAAAACATGGGAAAATTTTATAGCAGATTTCAAATTTTTCTACTTCCCACAAAACTATGAAAATCGGTTGTTAGAAAAAATTATATCAAGAAAACAACGATTTAAAGAAACATTCACTAATTATCTGACAGACATACAGACATTAATGAGAAGACAAGGAAAACTAAGTGAACAAGAGAGATTAGAAAGAATATTCGAAAATATGGATCCGAACTGTAAGTATTACATCAAAAGACAAGATTTTGAAACACTGCGAGACCTAATAAAGCTGGCAATAGATTATGAAAGGATCACAGAAGAAAAATACAGAAAACAAGAACTCACAACAAGCTACCACAGTAGGAATGAGCATAACAGAAGACCATTAAGATACCAAGACACCAAAAATGTCTATACATCCAAGCAAAACTATAACCTCTACCAATCACCACGACCGAAAGAGGAAAAAGTAAATAGGTCAACACCGCGAAAAATTTCACCAGAATACAATACAGCCACGCACTGTTGGAACTGCGGGAAAAAGGGCCACATAAAACAGGAATGCAGGGGAAAACAGGTAATATTCTGTTCCCTGTGCGGCGCCCTAGGACGGTTAACCAAAAATTGTTGCCAAAAGAGCAAGAACATAAGTAACAACAACAAATATAGATCGTGTATAACATATAATCCTGACAGAAAAGATAATAGACTATTTTTAGAAGCAAAAATCAAAGGAAAAATATACAAAGGACTGATAGATACAGGTTCAACAAGTACATTTATCAATAAGGAAATCATGGAAAATTGCCATGATATAAGAGATATAACAACGGATAAATGTACTATAATGATGGCAGATGGTACCGAACGACAAGTAGAAACAAGCAAGACACTAGAAATAGAAATAAATGGAACGGAGATAAAACATAAAGTATACTGTTTACCAGGAGCAACCCAAATGATAATAGGAATGGATATCCTTAACAGAATCGGCTACAACTTCCAAGTAAATAAGAATAAAATAGAGAAAGAAAGAAATAGCGATACCGAGGGAGCACAGGTAAGAAAACACAACAACCTCACGACACTCCAAGAAGAAACACTGACGAAGTTATTAGAAGACGAATTCGAAAAATGCGACAAAAGTCCAAAAGGAAATACCTGGGTGAAACACAAAATAAAACTAAAACACACAGAACCCGTAAAACAAAAATATTATCCAAGGAACCCAAAAATGCAAGAGAAAATAAACGAACATGTTGACAAGATGCTCAGAGAGGACATAATAGAAAAATCAAATAGCCCGTACAGTTCACCAATTGTAATGGTAAAGAAAGATAACGAGGAATACCGTTTCTGTATCGACTTTAGAAAAGTAAATGAAATATCTGAAAGAGACGCGTACCCGTTACCACAGATAGACGACACGCTAGAAAAATTAAACAGTGGAAGCTATTTTTCAAAATTAGATCTCAAAAATGGGTACTGGAATGTAAAATTAGAAGAAAGCAGTAAACCAGTAACAGCCTTCACGGTACCAGGACGAGGCCTATATCAATTCAAAGTTATGCCGTTCGGCTTACACTCCAGTGGAGCAACATTCCAACGTTTACTGGATAGAGTAATTGGCCCAGAATTAGAACCAAATGCTTACACATATCTGGATGACGTCATAATATGTAGTACGACGTTCGAGGATCACATAAAACATTTAAGGGAAATATTCAAAAGAATAAGAGAAGCAGGACTGCAAATAAACAGAAATAAGTGTGAATTTTGCAAACCAGAGGTGGAATACTTAGGCCATATAGTAACAAAAGACGGGATAAAAATGAATGCAGGTAAGGTGAAAGCCATTATCGAAATAAAGACTCCTCAAAACACAAAGGATATAAGGAGATTCATAGGTATGACTTCATGGTATAGGAAATTCATACCTAACTACGCAGAAATAACATCACCACTCACAAAACTACTGAAAAAGGACGAAAAGTTTGTTTGGCGGACAGAGCAACAGAACGCACTAGAAAAATTAAAATTAATCCTGACAAAAGACCCAATATTAACCAGGGCTGACTTCAGTAAACCATTCATCCTACAAACAGATGCAAGCGACGCGGGATTAGGTGCCGTACTTATACAAGAAGAAAACGGAATCCCAAAGGTGGTGATGTACGCAAGCAGAAAATTACAACCAGCAGAAACAAGATATACAACATCAGAAAAGGAATGCCTAGCGATAGTTTGGGGCATACGCAAAATGAGAGCTTTCCTAGAAGGATACAAATTCACCGTTGTAACTGACCATCAAGCACTGAAATGGCTGAATAACTTAAGAGACACAACAGGCAGACTCGCCAGGTGGGCATTACAGTTGCAGCAGTACGATTACGACGTCCAATACCGAGCCGGTAAACAAAATAGGATAGCAGATGAATTATCTCGAAACCCGATATGTTTTACACAAACCAAGAGGGAAGACTGGTATTTAAAACAGTACGAAAAGACAAGAAATGATCAAAACCCAGATTACCGGATCAGTAATGGAAAACTGTATAGGAAAATAACAAATGCAGCATACGGAATAAAATTGAAAACAGATACAGAATGGAAATTATGTGTCCCGAAGGAAGAAAGAAACGTAATAATAAAAGATCACCATGATAGTCCAACCGCAGGCCACCTAGGCACATCAAAAACGCTGAATAGAATAGCACAACGATATTACTGGCCAGGGATGTTTAGCGACGTAGCTAAGTATGTCCGCGCATGCGATACTTGTCAAAAATACAAACCATCACAAGACAAACCAGCAGGAACAATGCACATAAATAACCCGGAAGAACCATGGCAAGTAATAACAACGGATTTAATCGGCCCTCTACCACGATCATCAAAAGGATATCAGTGGATAATCGTATTTCACGATAAATTCTCGAAGTGGTGCGAAATCCGACCATTAAGGACTGCAACAAGCCAAGCTGTAATAACCGCTCTAAAAGAATGTATAATTATGAGGTACGGTTCCCCAAAAACACTACTGAGTGACAACGGGAAGCAGTTTATAAGTAAGCAATTCAAGGACACACTGGCCAAATATGGTATAGAACACAAACTGACCGCTCCGTATTCTCCACACAGTAACCCGACAGAAAGAATAAATAGAACGTTAGAAACAATGATCTCCGCGTTTATAGGGAATAACCACAGGAAATGGGATGAACACATATCAGAATTCAACTTCGCATTGAATACATCAAGGCAAGAATCAACGAAGTTTACACCCGCCTTTCTATTGTTCGGCCGGGAATTAAGATCCGTCCACGATAAAAACGAATTCCCAACGCCATCTCTGATTGAACACCGAAAATTACAGGAAATCTACGAATTAGTCAAAGCAAATCAAAATAAGGCATCATATCAACAAAAAAAGCATTACGATAAAAATAGACGGTTTTGGAAACCGCAGATTAACGAATTAATATTAAAAAAAGAACATGTTTTGTCAGACGCGAGCAAATATTTCTGCGCAAAACTAGCGCCGAAATATGCCGGTCCGTTTAAAGTTATCGGAAGAATATCACCAGTAATATACACCTTACACGATATAAGAAAGGGTAAGACATGTACCGCACACATAAAAGATTTAAAAAAATATAACGAATAATGAGGGTAGATCTAAAAAGTTGATGGAAAGTAGGAAACCGAACGGATAGAAAGTTAGTCATTCAGTCAACCGCTTACCGCCACAGAAGTAATCTCGTGCATATTTCACTACAATGGCGCAGCCAGAAACAAAATCCATGCCTAACGGCGTTATCGGCAGAGATGTAATAACGGGAACGGCAAAGGAAATATGTATAAACAGTGAAGGGATGTTATCCAAAAACTGTACGCCAGCGGGACAAAACGCCGAAGCGTCACAGGAGGATGTGCTCAACGTGGACGAGCACCTGCCAGAATACAAGGAGTTCGTAGCGTCCACCGACCACTCAAACAAAAAAAAAGAAAAAACGGTCGGGGAAAAAAAGGAGCCGGGGCAGCAAATTCGGGACAGTGAGATTGCCTAAATATAGGCGAACCACACCATAATTGTGTGATTGGTATATTGTGTTTAATGTGTGAAACTAATTTTGGTTATTTTGTGTTAGTTTATAAGAACAGTGTTTGTTCCGGTTCGGCTAGAAACCAGACCGATAAAGATTAATTTATAGATATGCCCTTAGATTTAGGAAATCGCAACAAGTTTTTTTTTGTTGATACGCACCATTTGCAATTTGGTTCGTTTTGTTAAAATTTGAAAGAAAAATGTCAGTAATTGGTAAAGTACCCACCAAGATTAAATTATAAGGTTACCACCCCAGAATTATTTTCATTAGTTACTAGTTATTATAAAAGGGTTCAAAATAGCATCCTTTGATTCGAGCCCCAATAGAAATGAAAGATTACCAGTTACCTAGAGGGGAAACAAGGGTCAATCGAATATGTTCATCACATGTGATTTTTACAGGTAAAAATCTCCAGAAGAGAGAGGGGGATGTAACGAGCCCCGCTACCCGCTATGCTAGGCTGCCACCCGCTCTGCGACTCGCGCCGCTCATCAGGCAGCGCGCACAAGAAATCCAGCTCAGACCGGTTTGACGGCGCTATGGTGGGGTGCGACTGCTATATAACGCCTTACAACGACCAGTCGCCAGCACTCTCTCGAGGGTGCCAGCCGAGGCTTGCGGTGCGGGGTTAGTCCGCGTTCGTTCGCCAATAGCTGGTACTTGCTAGACCCTCTAGGGGGGAGCTCAGGGGTACGGGAGGAAGCTACCTCGGGCGGTGCGGGGTTAGTCCGCGTTCGCCAGAGGGACGCCATCCGAACGTGCTTCACCGGTATCCGCGGAAAGGGGAGGAAGCCATCTCGGGCGGTGCGGGGTTAGTCCGCGTTCGCCAGAGGGACGCGATCCGAACCATCCAGAGGGACGCCATCCGAGCGTGCTTCGCCGGTATCCGCGGAAAGGGGAGGAAGCCATCTCGGGCGGTGCGGGGTTAGTCCGCGTTCGCCAGAGGGACGCGATCCGAACCATCCAGACGACGCCCGTGCGTCTCCGTTATCCCGTCCTTCAGTGAGGATCCGTTAGTGTTTGATATATATTCAGTGGGGTGGTATTATTAGTGCTAAGGGCAACCTGTGTAATTATTATGTATGTTATGTAATAAATCAGTACTTTATAAGCTTGGTGAGACGTTTCCCTTATTCTCCTGGTCAGGGATTACCCGTAGGTACTCATCCCCCGTCAGGGGGCCTAGGTACACAACCCCGTCTCGGGGATTTTAATGTTGCTAAACTCCAGCCACCTTCCGGGCACCCGGTCGAGCATTAGCTTCATTACATTGGCGCCCAACGTAAAATAGGGAATAACCACGGTTGCCAACTGTCAGCGCTTCACGCCACAGCCAGCACCGTTGCAAAATTACCCTTTCCACAGAGTATCCACCTGCGGTGCGGGGTGAGTCCGCGTGCGCTAGAGGATATCTCTGATCATAACACTAGGCTTAACATTAAAATAGGGAATACCACGGTCGCCAACTGTCAGCGCTTCACGCCACAGCCAGCGCCGTAGGAAAATTGCCCTATTCACAGAATATCCATGTGCGGTGCGGGGTGAGTCCGCGTGCGTTATTGGATATCTCTGATCATAGTTTCATTACATTAACCCCATAAAGCTCGACGTAAAATAGGGAATACTACGGTCGCCAACTGTCAGCGCTTCACGCCACAGCCAGCGCCGTAGGAAAATTGCCCTATTCACAGAATATCCATGTGCGGTGCGGGGTGAGTCCGCGTGCGTTAGTGGATATCTCTGTTCAGAGCTATAGAATCCGTAGCTGTATAAACTGTTAGATTGTTAGAACACCTGTCAGAATATTTGTTAATCTTTGTGCGTTCTCGAAAATATAGATTAGTATAACACATAATCACGACCAGGAGCATAAGATATCTGAGAAATATAATTAGACAAATTAATGATAGCATATAGTAATAATACCACATAAGTTTGCATTAGGAAATCAATACAAAGATTTAAGGTTTAAGGTAAGATAAATAGGTAGGCAAGTCAAGGATGCCAACGTCGTGGGTTTACCAGTTGAGAAAAGAAGATCTCATAAGAGAATTAGAGAAAAGAGGTAAGTCAACAGAAAACCTAACAGTAGAGGAATTGAGACGTCAATTGACCCAAATGGTCAAAGACGAAGAATCCCACGAGGAAGTTTACCAGGATACAATGGCAGAAAAAGGCCGAGAAAAAAACGATAGTATGTCACAAAACACGACGTGCCAGAAAATTCAGGAATCTTTTCAAGAAAATACCGACAACATACAGGATGGAAAAATATGGAAATTGTGGGAAAATTCTATCGAAAAATGGAATATACATTTCGATGGAACCGGAGATCCAGTAGAATTCATAGAAAAGATAGAGGAGCTAATCGATACGACAGGAGCAGATAAATTTAAGCTCTTACTAATAATTCCAAGAATACTGCAAGGTAAAGTACTACAATGGTACCGAAATTACCGCAGCGAATGGAAAACATGGGAAAATTTTATAGCAGATTTCAAATTTTTCTACTTCCCACAAAACTATGAAAATCGGTTGTTAGAAAAAATTATATCAAGAAAACAACGATTTAAAGAAACATTCACTAATTATCTGACAGACATACAGACATTAATGAGAAGACAAGGAAAACTAAGTGAACAAGAGAGATTAGAAAGAATATTCGAAAATATGGATCCGAACTGTAAGTATTACATCAAAAGACAAGATTTTGAAACACTGCGAGACCTAATAAAGCTGGCAATAGATTATGAAAGGATCACAGAAGAAAAATACAGAAAACAAGAACTCACAACAAGCTACCACAGTAGGAATGAGCATAACAGAAGACCATTAAGATACCAGGACACCAAAAATGTCTATACATCCAAGCAAAACTATAACCTCTACCAATCACCACGACCGAAAGAGGAAAAAGTAAATAGGTCAACACCGCGAAAAATTTCACCAGAATACAATACAGCCACGCACTGTTGGAACTGCGGGAAAAAGGGCCACATAAAACAGGAATGCAGGGGAAAACAGGTAATATTCTGTTCCCTGTGCGGCGCCCTAGGACGGTTAACCAAAAATTGTTGCCAAAAGAGCAAGAACATAAGTAACAACAACAAATATAGATCGTGTATAACATATAATCCTGACAGAAAAGATAATAGACTATTTTTAGAAGCAAAAATCAAAGGAAAAATATACAAAGGACTGATAGATACAGGTTCAACAAGTACATTTATCAATAAGGAAATCATGGAAAATTGCCATGATATAAGAGATATAACAACGGATAAATGTACTATAATGATGGCAGATGGTACCGAACGACAAGTAGAAACAAGCAAGACACTAGAAATAGAAATAAATGGAACGGAGATAAAACATAAAGTATACTGTTTACCAGGAGCAACCCAAATGATAATAGGAATGGATATCCTTACCAGAATCGGCTACAACTTCCAAGTAAATAAGAATAAAATAGAGAAAGAAAGAAATAGCGATACCGAGGGAGCACAGGTAAGAAAACACAACAACCTCACGACACTCCAAGAAGAAACACTGACGAAGTTATTAGAAGACGAATTCGAAAAATGCGACAAAAGTCCAAAAGGAAATACCTGGGTGAAACACAAAATAAAACTAAAACACACAGAACCCGTAAAACAAAAATATTATCCAAGGAACCCAAAAATGCAAGAGAAAATAAACGAACATGTTGACAAGATGCTCAGAGAGGACATAATAGAAAAATCAAATAGCCCGTACAGTTCACCAATTGTAATGGTAAAGAAAGATAACGAGGAATACCGTTTCTGTATCGACTTTAGAAAAGTAAATGAAATATCTGAAAGAGACGCGTACCCGTTACCACAGATAGACGACACGCTAGAAAAATTAAACAGTGGAAGCTATTTTTCAAAATTAGATCTCAAAAATGGGTACTGGAATGTAAAATTAGAAGAAAGCAGTAAACCAGTAACAGCCTTCACGGTACCAGGACGAGGCCTATATCAATTCAAAGTTATGCCGTTCGGCTTACACTCCAGTGGAGCAACATTCCAACGTTTACTGGATAGAGTAATTGGCCCAGAATTAGAACCAAATGCTTACACATATCTGGATGACGTCATAATATGTAGTACGACGTTCGAGGATCACATAAAACATTTAAGGGAAATATTCAAAAGAATAAGAGAAGCAGGACTGCAAATAAACAGAAAGAAGTGTGAATTTTGCAAACCAGAGGTGGAATACTTAGGCCATATAGTAACAAAAGACGGGATAAAAATGAATGCAGGTAAGGTGAAAGCCATTATCGAAATAAAGACTCCTCAAAACACGAAGGATATAAGGAGATTCATAGGTATGACTTCATGGTATAGGAAATTCATACCTAACTACGCAGAAATAACATCACCACTCACAAAACTACTGAAAAAGGACGAAAAGTTTGTTTGGCGGACAGAGCAACAGAACGCACTAGAAAAATTAAAATTAATCCTGACAAAAGACCCAATATTAACCAGGGCTGACTTCAGTAAACCATTCATCCTACAAACAGATGCAAGCGACGCGGGATTAGGTGCCGTACTTATACAAGAAGAAAACGGAATCCCAAAGGTGGTGATGTACGCAAGCAGAAAATTACAACCAGCAGAAACAAGATATACAACATCAGAAAAGGAATGCCTAGCGATAGTTTGGGGCATACGCAAAATGAGAGCTTTCCTAGAAGGATACAAATTCACCGTTGTAACTGACCATCAAGCACTGAAATGGCTGAATAACTTAAGAGACACAACAGGCAGACTCGCCAGGTGGGCATTACAGTTGCAGCAGTACGATTACGACGTCCAATACCGAGCCGGTAAACAAAATAGGATAGCAGATGAATTATCTCGAAACCCGATATGTTTTACACAAACCAAGAGGGAAGACTGGTATTTAAAACAGTACGAAAAGACAAGAAATGATCAAAACCCAGATTACCGGATCAGTAATGGAAAACTGTATAGGAAAATAACAAATGCAGCATACGGAATAAAATTGAAAACAGATACAGAATGGAAATTATGTGTCCCGAAGGAAGAAAGAAACGTAATAATAAAAGATCACCATGATAGTCCAACCGCAGGCCACCTAGGCACATCAAAAACGCTGAATAGAATAGCACAACGATATTACTGGCCAGGGATGTTTAGCGACGTAGCTAAATATGTCCGCGCATGCGATACTTGTCAAAAATACAAACCATCACAAGACAAACCAGCAGGAACAATGCACATAAATAACCCGGAAGAGCCATGGCAAGTAATAACAACGGATTTAATCGGCCCTCTACCACGATCATCAAAAGGATATCAGTGGATAATCGTATTTCACGATAAATTCTCGAAGTGGTGCGAAATCCGACCATTAAGGACTGCAACAAGCCAAGCTGTAATAACCGCTCTAAAAGAATGTATAATTATGAGGTACGGTTCCCCAAAAACACTACTGAGTGACAACGGGAAGCAGTTTATAAGTAAGCAATTCAAGGACACACTGGCCAAATATGGTATAGAACACAAACTGACCGCTCCGTATTCTCCACACAGTAACCCGACAGAAAGAATAAATAGAACGTTAGAAACAATGATCTCCGCGTTTATAGGGAATAACCACAGGAAATGGGATGAACACATATCAGAATTCAACTTCGCATTGAATACATCAAGGCAAGAATCAACGAAGTTTACACCCGCCTTTCTATTGTTCGGCCGGGAATTAAGATCCGTCCACGATAAAAACGAATTCCCAACGCCATCTCTGATTGAACACCGAAAATTACAGGAAATCTACGAATTAGTCAAAGCAAATCAAAATAAGGCATCATATCAACAAAAAAAGCATTACGATAAAAATAGACGGTTTTGGAAACCGCAGATTAACGAATTAATATTAAAAAAAGAACATGTTTTGTCAGACGCGAGCAAATATTTCTGCGCAAAACTAGCGCCGAAATATGCCGGTCCGTTTAATGTTATCGGAAGAATATCACCAGTAATATACACCTTACACGATATAAGAAAGGGTAAGACATGTACCGCACACATAAAAGATTTAAAAAAATATAACGAATAATGAGGGTAGATCTAAAAAGTTGATGGAAAGTAGGAAACCGAACGGATAGAAAGTTAGTCATTCAGTCAACCGCTTACCGCCACAGAAGTAATCTCGTGCATATTTCGCTACAATGGCGCAGCCAGAAACAAAAACCATGCCTAACGGCGTTATCGGCAGAGATGTAATAACGGGAACGGCAAAGGAAATATGTATAAACAGTGAAGGGATGTTATCCAAAAACTGTACGCCAGCGGGACAAAACGCCGAAGCGTCACAGGAGGATGTGCTCAACGTGGACGAGCACCTGCCAGAATACAAGGAGTTCGTAGCGTCCACCGACCACTCAAACAAAAAAAAGAAAAAACGGTCGGGGAAAAAAAGGAGCCGGGGCAGCAAATTCGGGACAGTGAGATTGCCTAAATATAGGCGAACCACACCATAATTGTGTGATTGGTATATTGTGTTTAATGTGTGAAACTAATTTTGGTTATTTTGTGTTAGTTTATAAGAACAGTGTTTGTTCCGGTTCGGCTAGAAACCAGACCGATAAAGATTAATTTATAGATATGCCCTTAGATTTAGGAAATCGCAACAAGTTTTTTTTTGTTGATACGCACCATTTGCAATTTGGTTCGTTTTGTTAAAATTTGAAAGAAAAATGTCAGTAATTGGTAAAGTACCCACCAAGATTAAATTATAAGGTTACCACCCCAGAATTATTTTCATTAGTTACTAGTTATTATAAAAGGGTTCAAAATAGCATCCTTTGATTCGAGCCCCAATAGAAATGAAAGATTACCAGTTACCTAGAGGGGAAACAAGGGTCAATCGAATATGTTCATCACATGTGATTTTTACAGGTAAAAATCTCCAGAAGAGGGAGGGGGATGTAACGAGCCCCGCTACCCTCTATGCTAGGCTGCCACCCGCTCTGCGACTCGCGCCGCTCATCAGGCAGCGCGCACAAGAAATCCAGCTCAGACCGGTTTGACGGCGCTATGGTGGGGAGCGACTGCTATATAACGCCTTACAACGACCAGTCGCCAGCACTCTCTCGAGGGTGCCAGCCGAGGCTTGCGGTGCGGGGTTAGTCCGCGTTCGTTCGCCAATAGCTGGTACTTGCTAGACCCTCTAGGGGGGAGCTCAGGGGTACGGGAGGAAGCTACCTCGGGCGGTGCGGGGTTAGTCCGCGTTCGCCAGAGGGACGCCATCCGAACGTGCTTCACCGGTATCCGCGGAAAGGGGAGGAAGCCATCTCGGGCGGTGCGGGGTTAGTCCGCGTTCGCCAGAGGGACGCGATCCGAACCATCCAGAGGGACGCCATCCGAGCGTGCTTCGCCGGTATCCGCGGAAAGGGGAGGAAGCCATCTCGGGCGGTGCGGGGTTAGTCCGCGTTCGCCAGAGGGACGCGATCCGAACCATCCAGACGACGCCCGTGCGTCTCCGTTATCCCGTCCTTCAGTGAGGGATCCGTTAGTGTTTGATATATATTCAGTGGGGTGGTATTATTAGTGCTAAGGGCAACCTGTGTAATTATTATGTATGTTATGTAATAAATCAGTACTTTATAAGCTTGGTGAGACGTTTCCCTTATTCTCCTGGTCAGGGATTACCCGTAGGTACTCATCCCCCGTCAGGGGGCCTAGGTACACAACCCCGTCTCGGGGATTTTAATGTTGCTAAACTCCAGCCACCTTCCGGGCACCCGGTCGAGCATTAGCTTCATTACATAGTTTTAAAAGTATACCGTAGAATAAGCTAATTGAGTCGTATTGTATATTAATGCATTGTCTTTTAGAGAGTCTTTTTTCAAGTTACCTAGTTCCGATTTCAAATTTACTTTCATCCCGTCGAACATAAGATAGATTTATAGTTAATTTTTTTCATTGGATAATGAACGCTCAGAATACATCTTTTTATTGTTTTTAGGTAGAAATCCTGTTTCTAATATCACCACTGAAGCTTATACATAATTCATTAGTTCATTCATTCATTTATTAATTCATATATAGTTTATTCAGAAATAATGTGATATATAGATTCTTACACAGGTCGTCCAGCGTTAGGTTGTGTCTATGAGAATCCTCTTCTGGCTTGTACCCTGGTCCATTTGCGTAGTTGAGAGTAGTGTATGGAAAACGGTCTGTTGCGTTCGACTGAAAACAATAAAAAAATACAAATCTGCGTAACAATAGCAGAGGTCAAATAAATTAAAAAATAATGAGTATTTACATGTTCAAATTAAATAAAGATAAAAGTCATACTATAAGAATATATAGTCCTCAAGTCAAGAACTTAAAGGTAATTTACATGTTCAAATTAAATAAAGATAAAAGTCATACTATAAGAATATATAGTCCTCAAGTCAAGAACTTAAAGGTAAACTGTTAAGTCGTAGGAATGGATTGACTAATCACTTATGAAAACAATTTCATGAAAACTCTTAAAAAAAGTGCTACTTCCATGATACTTAATAATTGAGATCCCTGGTATATATTATGAGACAAAAATCGTTTTAAAGATGGACCGAATATTGAGTCCAGTATTATTGTCTATAATTTTACCGTACATCAAGATGTTTGCAAATCCTTAGCCTCTCATATTCTTTTCCACGTTTCTCATATTCTTTGCCTACGTTAAAATGATTAGGCCTTAGTCAACCACATTGGTACAGTGTTGCCCGTGTGATTGCCTGAAGTCGCACAGTGCTGTACTATTATTAACTTAGCATAGCCATTACACTCATATACTGCGGCAATAATATATTTTTATAAATAAAGCAAATATATTCTAGCCGCACTAGCCTAGTATTTATACTACAGATAATATAGATTTAAAATTATTCCATATTAAAAAAAAAATAATTTACATTGTCTTGAATTTTGAAGTAATTAATATCTATATGGGGTGCCGGTTTGTACGTTATTAAATGTCTTTACTTGTCTCATAGCATTTAGGTGTTCGCATAATAAATCAAGTTTTGTTACTATATAATAGTAAAAACGATATAATGATAACAACGTAATATATTTTATCTAGTTCGGTTGGAATAAATTCCAAGATAAAATAAATTACGTTGTTATCATTCTCGCACAATACGTTTATAAGTTCGAATTCAAGATTTCGCTTGAGCAGCAATTTAATTACAGCTTTGTCAATTAGAATATGTCTAGGTTTGCCATTTTTAAAGCAAAATCTCATTAATTATTATCTACTTCACTCCACTCGAGACATCAAATAAAAACAGTATAGTTTTTATTGCTTTTTTTATTATCTAATTAAGTATTTTCTTTAGATCTTTAGAAAAAAATAATAATAACGTTTTTCCCCACGAAGTAAATATATTTTAAATAATATTTATTTAAAAAATTAAATCATTATTGTCATCATTTTAGCCACCTTAAAAGTTTCATTGTAAGTGGCTAGATTTTAAGATCCATATGTCATATTCGCAATACGCAAGAATCAAAGTCTTGTTTTAGGCACTGCGGTTGATATACCGAGGAATTTCCGGATATCGCCGCATTGGTAGGATAAGATGGACCGACGATTTGGTGAAGAGCGACACTACAAGCTGGCAGCGCAGAACCGACCAGTGTGGAAATCTTTGAGGGAGGCAGGCCTACGTCCAGCAATGGACTTATATTGGCAGAAATGATGATTTCACACTATGGTTTCCTTAATAAGTTCTGTTCTAAAGCGGTATATGTCGTAAATGATATTAAGATGCTTCGAGATACCTTCCACAATAATTTTGTGAATGTTGCTCTATTCTTTCTCGAGCTTTAGCAACCTCTTTTCGGTCCACAGTTACACGAGTTATAGGTCACCAGAGTGAAAATCATTCGACAGTAGGAGTCCGCCACCCGGCGATTCTTAGCTACCCTAGCACTAATCTCGCGTTAACGTATCTCAAAATAAACATAACCGTCTCCCAAATTATAAACCCACGAATATAAAAATTGATACATCTACTCGAGATAAGTCAAGCTCTTTGTGCTCCTTTTAATATATTTCGAACATTTTGATTGTCTGAACAGCAACAGTTGCTCGAGAAATTACTTGAACTTTTTTCTAATCGGGGTTGAATCACCTGATATGGATTGTAAAATTATTCTTATTTTTTGTCACTTACCTTATTAACGAATCCCAAAATATCAGTGCCTCGCTTGCTGTATCCACTATAACTCATGGTATGGCTGTGGTCTGATGTCACGATTATCAAGGTTTCATCATTGTCAACTATACGAAGTGCTGCTTCAACAGCTTTCGCGAATTCTGCTGTCTCATCTAGCGCTTTGCGCGCTTTGGTTTCATGATGTGCTGTATCTATCCTACCTCCTAGTAGGTGGATAATAACAGATATGTAATGAATGAAATGATCAAATGCTCTGGTGTAAAGTACTTATTTCTCCATGACTCTTATTGTGTAGAAGTGAGAAACTGAAGGCAACCGTGAAGTTGACGCAACATTTACGTCACTAGATAGATACAATAAAGGCAATGATGATCTATTTTTGCATTCAGAAACATATCTTTTAAAGTATATTTATATTCAAGTTTTATTTTATGCAACTATTCTTACAAACCGGCGCACTTATCAGTTCCTATGAAATTTACAGTAGATTTATAGCCCACTCAAAACTTTAATTTACGTTGTAAACTTATGTTATGATGTAAAGTTTCGGTAACCAGTAGTGTTCAGGCTGGAACACGGCATCGCAAGCTCTTGTGAACTGTGACAGAAATAAGTAAGTCGGAGGTACCCAAGCAAACGACTTTGGTCCCCCTTCAAAACTTATCTATTATATATTTGGTCCCCCTTTAAAACTTATCTATTACAGAGCAACGAGAGTTAGAGTAGAGTTTAGAGTTTACTTACATGTTACCATGATGCAGCTCTCACGACAAAATAGCGAATACTTTTGTAGTACAAATGTTAAGTTGACGTTTTCTTTACTGTACCCTTTTAAATCATATCGTGCGGAATAATATGTGTCAACATGTAAAGATTCTTTTGAAAATGACATTTTTTTTTTAATTTAGTGCACTTTTAACTTATTTATATATAATACAAAAAATAATCCGATTACTCACCTTCTACGAAAAGAAAGAACCCATTTTTATTTTTGGAAAGAATATCTATGGCTTTTACCACCATCTCGCTTAAGGCAGGATCATCATCTCCAGCTTCTATATGATAAGGCATATGGTCTGGAGAAAATAGGCCCAAGACATTAGTGAAAACCGGTTCTAGGTTTAGCAGTTCTTTGCGATTGTAAATATATTTGGCTGAAACCCCGTAGGAGGTCTTTTTGCGAAGCCACTCCTTAATCAAGTCTTTCCCGTCACTTCTATGCCCGCGGTTGCCTTCAATATCCTTAAATGTTTTTGGTAAGAAGTTCTTTCTTCCTCCTCCAAAGATGACCTGTTAAAAGTATTAGTGATTATGATGGACGATTTACGTGACGCTTATTTACCAGGGCTATTCAGTGAGACTCGGGATGGACCACGCTCCTTCCATGGCCAGGGGGCGTCGTCGGTGGAGGAGATCGGGGGAGGTAGTGTAGCCTCCCCCGAGGAAGGCTCCCCTGTATCGGCAGGGGAGCGGAGGCTGGGGGTTCCCGGAAGTCGCTTGGCGTTCCCGGGGGCTCCCTACATGCATGAGGAAGGCCATCCCTGAGATTTTTAGTGGGCAGGCCTCCTCCTTCTGGGTAGGAGAGCCTCACATAACCGCCGGCTCACCACAGCCGGGGTATGTAATTTAATGCTTTTCCTCAGAAGAACAAAAAAAAAATTAAGGGCTATTCACTGAATCAATTTTTAGATTTTTTAATAGCACTTAAGTGCTATTAAATGAAGCTATTGTAAAAACAGAGGTTCCCAACTAAACATTACCAATTTACTCTTTCCTTGGCCTTCATCGTTTTCAGACTACCCCAATACCTTACTGTTTTACAATACTTTTGCTATATAGCAATAATTATTATACATTCAGTAAGGTTTTATACAGCATCATGGGATAATATTTATATCAATTTTAGGATCACTATGTTTTCTATTGAGTTTTTTATTATGGCTGTACTCTATTGGATGCATCACACGGTGCTCGACTCTCCTAATCGATATCACTACGAGTCTCGTTGACACAGAAACCTCTTGTTTTTTTAACTCTTGGAAGAAACCTAGACTATACAGAATGTACACCATCGTTGGATTCAAGCATTGATTTCTTTTTAGAATAATGTACTTGTAATTTGATGTGTAGGAAAAAGGACACCGAAATGAAGTATTACACATGTGGCGTGGTAGCTGAAACGGCTAGGTCGTGCGGCGACTTCGTGTCGTTATGATAAGGTCATGGTAATTATACATGAAGCGTTTAGTCTTGTATTTGCGAGGTCCCAGAAACACATTATAAGAAATAAAGACTCAATATCGAAATCGAATCATAAAAATCGGTTCTAGAATCTGAAATTCTATAAAATCTACAAAATACACATCTGAGTCGCACATATTAATTTTTTTAGGTTCTATTTGTAGTCGAGTTCACTCTACTTTTCGAAGCAAAAATCCCCATAGACGACGTGATAAAAATCAATAAATACTTTGACTTAATCAATTAAAAGCAACGTTTGAACGCAGTTGAAGTAAGTGCTGGGGTTATTTTATTTTGCTATTATTGACAAATAAGCAGACTATCCAGATATCTAAAGTGGTTACAGATGACAACGATACTTGTGGTTCCTATTAGATTTGCAACAAACCATTAAAAAACCTCTATGAACGTTGTCAGTATGTGACATAAGATGCAAAATCCAAAGCACAAAGTAATTTTACTGCCTATTTTACTTTCACAGTGGAACATAGTAATGTCAACATTGCTATTTTGTAGCAGAAATAAGTAACAATGAGTTAACCACACAGATGATTCGTGTATAGAGTCTTTGACAATATAGCAGCTAAAGACTGAAATCATCTGTATCTAAAATTCTATACTGGAATGCGCAACAAAGACGGTTTCCGAGGAATTATATCGCCAAATAGAGAAAAGAGTCAGGGTAGTGAAGGCGAATGAATGCTAATATATCGTAAAATCCAAAGCACTCCTAAACCTACACCTAGTTCACAAGTCCTACCAAGTACCAACTAGCTACTTACTTTTGGGTCTTGTCTCTGCTATACTATGGATTATATAGACGCATGTTGAACCCGTGGAATACTAAAAGATTTCGTGTCTGAATTTAATGCTTCGCGACTCAATAGATTCAATAGGTTCAGATTTGACGTCTCGAAAACTGAATATTACTTTTTGTTTCGTGGTACAGTGAACCTGGATATTGATAGGCAATTCTTATAGCCATCATATCAAATTACAATTTCAGTTTACGTTTGAGATTATTAGCAATACATAAATCATAGATATTCTTCTAATATACTAGTATACATAGTATACATAGTTATTTGCAATGACGTGTTTATATGGTCTAGTGACAGGGAATACTACGGTTTAATTTCAAGGAACCAACATTTGATTTACGTTACGTAGTAAAATTAAATTACCTAATCTTGTTTCTCATAAAATCGGCGACAGATTAATAAAATAAATTTGAATGTTTTTTGAGTAAGGTCGGGTTTCTACCTTCTTGATATATTTATTTCTAAAATGAGGTTCTATTTAGAAAACAATAATACAAAAGAACAAGAGCAAGTATTCTATATTGTTTTGATATTTCATCACTTCTGGCGACATTTTACATTCACATTACCGTGGGAGAGCCATGCTTCGGCACGAATTGGCCGGCTCGACCGGAGTGATACCACGGCCTCACAGAAAACCGGCGTAAAATAGCGCTTGCGCTGTGTTTCGCCGAGTGAGTGAGGGTACTGGAGGACCAACCCCCTTCCCCTTCCCCCTTATTCCCTTTTAAAAGGCTGGCAACGCATCTGTAACTCCTCTAGTGTTGCGGGTGTCCATGGGCAACGGTTATCGCTTACCATCAGGTGATCCGTTTGATCGTTTGCTGCCCTATCCTATAAGAAAAAACCATACAAAAGTTTCTATACGCTGTTTACTAAAACGTAACAGTGTTCATGTGTTTCTGTGAGTTCTGATATTGTTTTACGACACAAGCCACGTTTATAATATTTATATATTAAGCCAAACAAAGATATCGTAATTACACATATTCCCATCATTTTTCTCACTGGAGATATATATGTAACACCAACAATAAGACTTATTCCATCGAATGAGAATTCTATTGAACTGCCTTTTATGCGTACTTCTGTTGCTAATAATCAATTCCGGTGTACGTCACAGCGATAGAACGTACACCGGAATAGATTTTCGGAACTTCTTTTTTTTCGTGCCCCAGCTAGGGGATAAAGGATCTTAATGACGAATGAATCATGAAGGTCGTCTGTCTGCTACGTACGGATAAATGTGAAAATTGTATACGCTGTCTCGAAGATCAGGAAAGTAACTGTATAACTAAATCGGAAATTGTAATCGATTTGATAAATCTGATTATTCGATAGTCCGAGAAATATTGTGTTATTTTTTTTTTATATTAGAGCAGGCAAACGAGCCAACGGGTCACCTGATGGTAAGTGATCACCGCCGCCCATAGCACAAACAACACCAGAAGTATCATCAGCGCGTTGCCGGCTATTCATGAATGTATACGCTCTTTTTTTGAAGCTTCCATGTCGTAACTGTTCGGAAATACCGCGGCCGAAAGTTGGTTCCATAACTTTGTCGTTCGCGGGAAAAACGTACGCGAAAACCGCAATGTGGAGGACAGCCAACCATTAAGATGGTGGGGATGGAAAGCAAGTCCCCTCCGTGACGCACGATACAGGAAATCGGTCGGCGGCAGTATCCCAAACAACTCGTCAGTGCACTCCCCATGGTATATGCGTATGCATGGTATATAGAGAACACAAAGAGACGCGACATCTCTCCGCAGCGCCAATGAGTCCATACGACCACAGAGCACCGGGTCGTCGACAATTCGAACCGCTCTTCGCTGGATACGGTCAAATGGAAGGAGCTGGTACTGAGGAGCTCCGGCCCAGAGGTGGGAGCAGTATTCCATATGTGGCCTGACCTGTGCCTTGTAAAGTTGTAGGCGGTGGGTAGGCGTGAAATACTGTCTCGCCCTGCTTAGCACTCCCAGCTTTTTTGAGGCTAATTTAGCCTTGCTTTCCAGATGACAGCGAAATTGAACATCGCTCGATATGTCAACGCCCAGGATTCCGATGGTTGACCCGGCATCAAGGGAAGCGCCTTCAAAGTTTATGGTTGCGACAAAAGGAGATTTCTTAGCGGTAAACGCGCAAACTTATGTCTTAGAGGCGTTAAACTGGACTAGATTTAGTCGGCCCAATTCGAGACATGGCTGAGTATGTCATCGATATCAGACACAAGCTTGTTTCGGTTCTCAATGACGTTCTGATGTGGAATATTTGCACTTCCGCGATATAGTGCGTCTCCAATGCTATCATCTGCATAGCAATGGATACCGCAATTAGGCAGTAAATCATTGATATGCAGAAGAAACAAAGTGGGAGACAGCACGCATCCCTGCGGGACACCAGCGTTCACGGGCTGGAGTTCCGAGCATGAGCCATCAACTACGAATCTAATGCTACGCCCAGAAAGAAAACTGGTGACCCAAGTGCAGAATTTCCCAGATAGTCCCAAATCAGTCCCAGTCTTAAATCGAGAAATAGTTAATATAATTTGGTTTTTATATGTCATCTATATCGATTTTGATTTCCAATCAATCGACGCGTAACAAAATAACCATGCAGATCTCCTATTTTTACGTATCTGTGAGTTGCGTTCGAGAATTGAATAACGCGCATAAGTTTTTTATTCTTTTGGGCTTTCAATACCGGCTAAGACAAGTCGGGCTTTTCAGCTTGTAGTATTGTTATACTACCATTTTCATTTGTTCGTAAGATGTTTTAGAAACTCGCTGTAATTGTTTATTTCATTATGTCTGACATTATATTCATAAGCTTATAATAATAATAAGTATTTTTTAACACACACCAATTAGTCTAGAAACAAAAGCTCTGTTAGGCTTACGAGATCTAGAGTAATGAATAGATATACAACATATATTTATCATACATAGATAAATAATATTATGTATATAGAAAGATATATTAACAGGTATCCCTAAGGCACTAATTTTCGTAATCATCACACAAACGTCTCCTCCACCAAGGGATAATTCCTAAGCATTGTTTACTTCTTTGACAGTGTCGCGGAAGTTAAGGCGAAATTTACGCGACAAAAAATCTTTAGCGCTATACCTCATTTCATCAAGGTTTACCTTTTAAACAAACCTTCGTGCGATCAGATCGATGATTTACTTCAAATTGCCATGGAAATACTTCATTGATACGGTAATTAATTATTAAGTTCAATGGATTTATTACCGAATTCGGTCAGTAACCTCGAAATATGTAAATGAAATGTTTAGAGAGAAATAATGTATGAACCGAACATGTGTGATTGGAGATATGTGAGGTACGGGGAAGTTAAAATAATATTTTTAAATTTGATAAGTATAGAAAAATGGTGTCATTATTATCTACAATCTCAGAAGTTTTGAGTTTGTTAAGAATATTTTTATGTTATTTGATTAGTTGTTATGACAATTAGAAGATGGATCAAAATATTTATAAAGTATTTTTGATATCTATTTTAAAATATATGCTTTGAAATAAAAAATATATTATATATAAGAATATCTATGATTTAAAATTTCGCCTACAAATTTTTGGCGTACTACAGTCCGTATTTTGGTAGATCCGTGTACGGACATATGGCATATATGCCGAAATATTGCCGTCGCTGATTACTAATTTATTTTAAACATTGACTTTGTTATTGAAAAGTTACTTACATTAATTTTACTTCCAACCTTTCCGTTGACCAGCTGTGTTGCGATGTCGTCACACTGTTCTCCGTTTTTCGGTTGGTCTGTGTCGGACTCCCACTTGCGATCGGCGGAGTGTGCGTACGACGCGGCAGGTGTAGCATGCGTCACGCGCGTCGTCGTAACTACACCTACAAAATTATTACAAACTTACGACTTTTTATTGAAAAAAATAATGTAATTAACTTGTTAACTTACTTTACTTAACACAAAATTTACCAAACGTGAAGTAACCTTTGGCAATTTGTTTAGAATTTCAATTGGCGTATTCAGAGGTTTTATTATTCAAATAAAATGTACATATCTAGGAGTAATTACGCCCTGATAATGGCGCGAAAGTTAATGCATAATATTCCTAAGTTTTCATTAAATTACAAGAAACAGAACATGGAAAGTTATGACGAGCGACAGGCCTCCCTTCTGATTATTATTGTCAAAGCTGTACGATAATGTCAAAGTTAAAGTTAATTGTCTCGAACGTCACACACAGGCTCGTAGGGTAGACGACGAGTAACCGTTAACTTTCTGCAGCCGCAAGAAATTGTACAAACAAACGCTGATTAGAAATTATATATTCAGTTTTGTTTTGAAATTCATTTTTAGAGAGCTATACACATAAAAATATTCGTGTGCTTAACACTAAAAATATTACAATGAAAAATGAGACGTAAAACAAAATAATGTTTACTGTTTCTTTTTGTAAAGGCTTTTCCTATTCCCAAATAGATAGAGACGAAAGTAGAATCAATCCGATTTCATCAAAGTAGGGAATTAATTTCAACTTCCAATTTTTTTAAATTCGTAACTGGCATTCAAGATTACAAAGAATTTGACGTTACCTGTAGCTTTGCCAGCGTTCTGCGCCCAATCAATTAGCCCTGTGACTGAGTGGGTGCCCTGCCGTTGCCCTTCGCAATCACCTCTTTTGACGGCGCCACTCAGGCCGACTGTTCCACTGTTGGCTTTCACCCCACTGAGATAAGCTGTACCACTGCATGCTGAATCTGCTACGTTGTTGTCAACACAATACGTCTGCGAGAAATGCATTCAACCACTTACTGAGAAACCGTAAAAAGGTATGAAAATTAAAGTACAGCGTTTACTATCCTTTCACTTTCATATCAAACAAATACGTCATTCCTAGACATCAAGCATTTATTTATTTTATTTATTTATTTAAATAGTACTGCCACATGATACATATTAAGACATACCCATACAAAACATTGAATATAGATAATAATTTCTGATATGCATCACAATAACGGCGTACATAACATTCAATTATAAGCATCAAGCATAGTTGACAGTGACTGAATCAATGTTATGTAATATTCTGTTTTAGTATCTTACATAACATTGATTCAGTTGGTGGAAATACGACATTAGGTTATGCCGTAGAATAATATAAAATCAATACTAATTGTAATAAATAATTGAACATCGAAAGAAAATAATTACAGAAAACTAAATAGCAACATACATTTCTGTGGATTAAATTATACTATTCTATTGGAGCATCACCAAGTGCTCAAACTAAAGCATAATGAAACAACGTCCCATAGTTAATGTATCTCGAGGAAACAAATTTAGTGATGTGTTATAAATCTAGACTTGACCTACTTATTTGGCCTGAAAGTGAGCGTCAATTTCTATAAACTAGGCGTACCTAAACTAAAACGCATTCGCCTGAAAGACTGATGTCATTTGTGTTCAGTCTGCTGTAATAATTCATGATAGCAGGAGTACTTGGAACTGTGGGAGATAGTTTTAACGCATATTACACTAGTTCAAATAAATATTTGCAATTCAATTATACAATACACTTTTCGATATTCACTTTTCACAATAGTTTTCAAACATTATAAAGTTAGAGTAATAGCCAATTTAAAATAAAATCGAACACTAATTATATATTTTTAGTTTGGATAAAAGTGTGAGATGAATGCATATCCAGCAACACGCCACACTTTAAAAGTCGACGTTGAGATAGCTCTTATATCGCCCATAATTATAGAGACCACACTGATAAATAAAATTTGAGGGGTATATAAATTAGATATTATATAGACCATAGGTAAAACTATAGGTACGTACTTAGCTGTCTGTAGTGTAGCTCAAGTGTCTAAGAACTGAAAATCAAATTCTTCGATTTAACTGACTTCAAGATAAATGCAAATCTATCAAATACATGCTAGATAGTTGTAGACGCTATAGTGCTCAATAGATTAGTAGGATTACCAATATTTAGAATCAAAATTAATTTTATTTAGATAGTATAGGTAACAAAAATAAACAAAAAAGTAGTTTAATTAGCGCTAATATATCTTCTACAGGATATTCATGATTCTGATGATCAAACACCATCAACTATTATTTCGTGATATTGTAACATCCGGTATATCGTCGTTTCTAAATGTTTAACCGCCTGCAAACTCTAATGAATTGTAGGGATTTACGAGCCGAGATTTAATATTTATATAAAAATACCTCTTAGCAGTAACAATAACAGATACCGTTATTCACACAAAAAATCTCACATTAGACAATGCTTAGTTTTTCATAGCAATCCTGAGCGAGTTATATGACCTAGCCTTGCACCACTATTTCGCAAGCAACTATTAATTTATTGATGTCTTTGTAATCTTCTAGCAAAATTAGATCAACTTTATTCACAATTACTGTTGTTACGGATGCTTATAATTTGGTTAAATTAAATTATTCGAAATTAGATACGGGACTCTGTTTATTGTGAAAGAGATATTCATTCAACTAACTTCTTCTTTTGTCTTGTTTACGGCTGTTATGGTCTGGGATCAACGACAAGATTTTTGTTCCAATTCTATGATATGACAGACTTCTTAAATCTTAACGCCCATGTTCGATTAGTTCAGATTTAAAAAAGTTGTTCAAGTTCTATTTAGACAATTACCATAAGAAAAACAAACAAGAAGACTAGACTAAAAGGAGGTGTGGCAATGTATTGAAAGGACTGTGTAAATGACATATCTCGAGTTAGTAGACCTAATAAAAAGTACATATCCAATGAGACTGAAGATATGCATTATATGTTGATATACAATTCAGTCTACCACTTCCTTGTGATTGGTGGATTGGCAGTGAAATTATTTGAATATTCCCTTCCAGTATATTGCTATGAAATCTTATTTAGGCGAATGATACCGTTATAATAACTGGTAACTTTAACTATCCGATGATGAAATGGCCAATCAGCATGGATCAATACCAGACGGGTGCTGTAGATCTTTAAGTGGTTTTATTCACAGCAATTTAATTCAATTCATTGTTAAACAAGTTATCGACTTGGCTATAAAACCTTCTTTTTGTTAGATTTAATAATGGTTAATGTAGAACACTTAGAATTCAGTATCAGTAGTATAAAAGGAATTAACCATAAACCTCCTATCCTTTACCTATACCTGCTGGAAATCAGCATACAATGTCACTGTAAAAGTTAAATGATATGCAAAAATATAGAAAAATAATCCAAAAACTAAGTCATAGATAAATAGAAACGTTCTCGAGTTTATCGCTGAGAAAAGATTATTTAGAGAAGTATCCAATAAATGTATCGCTGACTGAGAAGACAAAGAAACTCATAGAATCTAATCTTCTGGATCAAGGTGTTCTATTCCTCCGTATCCGTTATTGTACAACTTCAAAGTTAACTCTCTACCAACTTTCGATCAGAATGGTGACCTGATGAAAAGCACTAATAATATTGTTAATGTATTTACTGAAAAACTGAAAAAAGAATCAGTCTTGAATCATTAATAAAACTGGCATTCGAAAATGGATCTTTACCTCCAGTTAGAAAACATCCACTCGTAACACCAATATATAAAAAGGGAAACAAATCTCTTGTAGATGTTGATAATGGCAAACATGTGGGTGTATGTGACCTTGACTACGCACGTGCCTATGATAAATCAACTGATCTCACCAACGTTTTCTAATGAAATTGAAACACTGGAATACGTAGTCCGATCCTCAAATGAATAAGAAACTACCTGACACGCAGAACATTTTAAGTATGTGAAGGAAATCCTTTGTTAGGAAGTAGGTATTTAGTGGACTGCCGCAAGAATCGGTGCTCTCGGTCAAATGATAATGAAAAATAACTTGAAAATCCATTTTCTTTGCTGGTGATGTTTTTTACAAACCCAATAACTAACAGTGAATGAGTACAAGAAGTCTAAATCTGAATTCTGAATCTGAAAAGAATGGGTTATGACATTGAATTTACCTTACTATTCTTGTTCTAAGTTTGACTACTATGTCAAAGGCAATGTTATTGCTGTAAACCAGCAGAGAGTCTTAGGTATACTAGTTACATTCAACTTGAAATGGGAAGAACATATATGTATCTGCCACAGTGAAGGGAGCAAATTATACGAAGATCATTCCATCTATAACAGTCAAGTCATTTAGAAAGATTTATACAACGTATATACGCCCTGTACTTGAGTATGGCTTTCTAAATCTGTATCTTTGAAAAAGATGATCTTCTGGAGAACGATGAACCAAGCACGACCAAGATTACGTCAAGTGCACAAGCATTACGTCGAATGTTAAATGAAAAACGACGTCACAAAATCCTGACGTTTGGCTACAACTTGCCTGACATACATAAAATATATAATCTAAAAACTAACTTAAAACCAACACGAGACCACCACAACTAATAAGTCGCATACTCATAATTGTATATAAATAGCGTAGCAGTTATTAACTGACAGAACATGGCACCATTTAATAGATAATGCCAACATGTTATTTAATTTTTAAAATTACACCACTAAATTACCACATAAAAATTCCACTAAAAACGGTCGGTAAAAAAGTTTCTATTCACAAAACAGTTCTTGTTCTCTTCTTCAAAACATTGTTCTTATTGAGAGCCATCGCTTAGGGTTGGTTGATTCAAAAATATTCAAAATGGTTGTTCAAATTAAATCGCTTTATTTGAGCTGTGAGCGTTGAAGAAACAACAATGAACGCAATCAGCGCCTGTATTTGCATACAAATGGAACACAATAATTAGTTTTCCAGTTTCTTCGCACACTTATTAAACTACGCACAATTAATTTGCTGCGACAATGCAATTACAATTAGTTTGGGGTTAGTGCGAAAAACCCTTGGCAGTTTTATTGGTCCTGGTATCTTATCCAAAGAAAATAATACTCATTTTATCCAAAGACGATTTGTTTGCGGATCATTACAGAAATCAAGCAATTACAAGCGTTCATAACCCTCAAGAGTATGGTAAATTAAAGTCTTCACAATCTAAGAAATCTATTTAGACAGATATTATCTCTATAGATTATCTGTCAAAATGTCACCGTTTTACAGATAAACTGTGACGATGAACCGTGTAAAAATTTGCTTCTTAGATTTTGTAGTCTAGTTTACTGAAGCAATTTGCGATTCGGTTTATATGTTTTTAATCTCGACACCGACTATAATTAAGTTAGGACAATAATTTACTCCTAAATATTACGATGAATGCAGCATAGGTTTGTGCCTGCTTTATATACACACAGGTATACACAAAATATTGCATGCAGTAATTGAGAAACGTTTTATAATCACATACCCGTTTATACTATAATTTTTACAGATTTTACTATAAAATGAAATACGAAAATGATTTTTGTGTAGTTTATTTTTTTTTTGGTTTTTCGACTTCAGAGTCACTGATACAAATGAATCAATATCAATATTTATATCAGTGTATTTATATCATATATCAAATGTCAGAATATTTGTATCAGTGTAACCCTGAACCGATTTAATCGGTTCAGAGTCATTGATACAAATTATGCAAATGAAGCACTTTACTGATTCAAATCTTTGTACTGACCCGGATATAAATGATCCAATCTCAACAAAGATACGTTTTTCCATCATTACTTTGAATGCTTATGTCGTCGCTAAGACAGAATTACGACAAACAGAATTAATATGTTCATAATTATCGTCGCCGCCTATCCTGTATACGGTAATATTTTAATGCTTAGCTTGATGCGCCTCCTGAAACCGACGGTTGTTGACCAAGTTTACCTAGTGGTTTGTAGCAAGGTGATGCTCATGCCGCCGCGAAAGAACTGAATCAAGAGGATATAATTTTGAAATTAATACCGTACCTTAGCTAGGCCCGTGTAAGGGAACACTTCAAAGCTGAGCTTGAGCTCCTCCCCGAGACCTCCATATTTCTGACCGAGGTACACCCTGGTGGCCGCCAGTGTGGTGATGCTCATGCCGTCACCGAGGAACAGAATTACGTTCTTCGCGTATTTCGTGTTCAGTGAAGTTTGTATCTAAAATAGGTTAGAAATAATTAATTTCCATAAAATATTTCAGAGTAGGGTTATACCTATAACTATTCGTTACTATTTATATACGTTGATTCGGTGCATTGCATTTGTATTAACGATCACAATACTTTATTTTTACACTAACGATAAAATACCTTATTTAACCTGATTTAGTTTCTCAGTTTAGAAATTTTATGTTTCCTTATAAATATTAAATTAATCGTCTCAGGCCCACGTTGCTATGCAATTTGATTTTCGTTTTTCAAATATTATATGTACATTTATCTGATGCTTGACGATGAAAATATCCAGTTACGATTTAAATATTAATAACTTAATTATACTTCGATGCTTCACTCTATTCGATTTATAATAAATAAATAGTAAGTCTGTTGATGTAAGGCATCGTCACAATATTGTTTTAAAAATTAATAAAAAAAGGAAAACAATATTAATAAGACTTGCTATTGACTATATCCCACGGCTCACTACAGTAGGTGCTCGCGGTGGCGCTCGTTTAGTGTGTGATTGGTTAATAAATGAAAAATTTATAAAAGAAAACGTGAAAACAACAAGAATTCCGCATTTTATTTCCTCGTGTGAAAAACTTGAAAAAAGAATTTTATGCTCAAAATAGACGCGTATCATCATATTCACTTAGTGTAAAAATAGAGGTATTTGAAATTGGTTGGTTAGTTATGAAAATTGGTGAAGTAGTAATGCTTCACCAATTTTCATAACGATATTAATTTAAAATAATAGACTTAAAACGCTATTTTTGTACACATGGGATTATATATATATATATATATATATATATATATATATATATAATATATATATATATAATATATATATATATATATATAACTAATATGCAAATAATAAGTTTAAGATGATCTTGTAATAATGCTGAAGCAGAAAATTGATCAACCGTTCATTGATTTACAACGAGGTACATTGAATATGAAAATATTTTTTTAGAAATAGTGTTCGTGCACACCATTCGTCATGAATATCCGTATCCCTAAGTTGCTAAGTATAATTACAACATAATATTCTAATAATATTGTAACTATAGATTTCTAAATTATGTACCCTACTGAAATGCTTGTGAGAATGATTTATAATGTTATTATTGTTTATTGTATTCATAATAGGTTGTTCTGCGATCTACTTATTTTGTATGTATGCTCCATTAATTAAGTGGAAACTTCACTGGTAATTGATATATGTTTTTATGTGCTTTAGTTGTAAGTAAAATGTAAACTGTTTGTTTCCCTAATAAATACATAAATATTACATATAATATTATTACATATATAATATAATATATTCCCAACATTTTTCAATATTTTATTTAGTTCTGACTGAGTCTACGAATAAAAATAATTTTAAAAGAAAATTGGATGGTGTATTTGATTAAAAAATTATTACCAATTTTTGAAATGAGTTTTTTTTTGTTGTGGCTTCGATTCTTGTCCATTGGTCAGATAAGGCGGTCTATTGAAACTTGGAATATTGAGGACATTATTAGTTATAGATTTGAAATAGCGAAAAGAAATCTAATAGGAGAGAAAAGAACCTCATTCTAAGTTCCAGGAGAAGCCACCCGCGAGTGGGCCATAGCCCACTCTTATGTTCTCTCGCGTGCGCAATGTTGTCCGGGAAGTCTTATTTTAAAGGGAAAACTAGAATTTAAGTCACATGATAAAGTTGCTAGCTCTGTTTCAAACAACACTTAACAACAATAAAATTATCAGAACGGTATTGTCATTCATATTAGGAAAAGAGACTTATATCAAGATTTGATAAGTAGATTTATTAAATGAGTATTTAAAATTAAACCCGAATTTCCTGAATATGAATATATGTTGAACCCTTATTTAGTTCTGACATTCTTATCAGTTCAATTCCCAAATAAAATTCTAAATATACATATATTGACCAAAAAACTGATGGCACTGTTTGCTATGTCAATAGGACAACGGGGACAGACGTTATCTGTTATTAATGTCGCAGACATTTCATTTCAGTTTTTATGGTTATATTTAATAGCTTATTGTATACTAAATAACAAAATGAGAAAATATAATTAGATAAAATGTACAAAACTTGTGGTTTATTACTATAACAAACTTCATTCAATCTTCTTGTGACAGGATAAATGCTGACAGTAGTGATTAGAGATTATTTGATTCTTTATTTAAACAAAAACATCGTATTTGTCTAGTAAGAACACTGTCTTGAATATTAAAATATCAAAGAAAGTAAAAAATAATTAAAATACTAAAAAAACCATTTTTTTTCTTTAAATTCTGTGCGACAGTGGTATTGTTTATTATTATATGTATGTATAGTTCATTTAATTGAAAATAAATTAAAATTATTTATTTCAGGCTATTGACCCATATATTTTTAACAATAATCATTAATTTATTATATTGTATTGATATCAAATCTGCATATTGCCTGTTAATTTATACATAAATACAAGTTTCTTCCTATTTCAATCCTATCATCATTTACCTTTAGTTGAGATGGAAGTCCGTTATTCCGTGATTGGCTTCCGTGATGTCATTTAACGACACCAAAATGTAAAAAAGTTACAGTATTATTCATTCATTATTCGTTGTTTGCGCTGTCCCCGCGCGTAACGTTGGCGATTACTATAGCAGTTCATATTTACTCTCATTTCAATTAGACTCAATCGTTTACAAATAAATTATGTTTTCACGATATCGAATATATTATTAATTAATGATACAAATGACAGGTTTACATAATATTGAAATAATTCAAATCAGAGAAGTGGGTACCTTATTTTTCAGGGTCCATTGAGCTTGGATACGCCAGTGATCTTTATTTTTCTCATCAAACAATGTTTTCTTTGGGTTATCTGTAAAAAGAAATATGAAACAGAACATGAGATACGAAAACTCTTATCATTCTATGAATATGCGGATGCCGGCTATATAGTGTTGAAGAGAAGAACTTGAAGTAGAGTCCCAGGTCTTGTAGTCTAAGTATAAAACCGCTTATGATGCTTCAGCACTAAACTCCACCCTCTCCGAGCTATATGCAATGTGATTACGCGAGATTTGCATTGTTGCGCGGTCCCGTACAAAATTTACAGAAACCTTGGGCAAGTCACGCGGCAATCTTTAACAATGTATGGATCGATTTCATATACATACATTTATTTCTTTTCGTAATAATAAGACTTAGTTAATTAATGAAAATCACAGGAAACCGAAGTGTGTATATGTATACACATACACACTTCGACACACCAGGGTAGTTATTTGTATTAAGTTGATTAATTGACAATTTTAATAGAATAAAATAACATGAATTCTGAATTTGTCTATAAAATTGAGGTTACCAGGCATATTAATGTAAAACAAGCTAAATGTGTTAGAATTATTATTGCAGATTTTTTGAAGAAATTCGTCGAAAAAATTATTTATGATATATTATTTAGCCAATTTTTTTGACTGATTCAACTGATCTGAGTAGACATGTTGTATATAACAAAATAAGTAAAGAAAATTTTTGAACAATAAATAAATAAGACATAAGCCTCGAAAAAAATATTATAATTAATGTGAACGAAATACAAAATAATAAAATTCTGTCATTATAATGCGATTGAACCAGAGAAATCTTATGTTATAGAACTTGACGGTTTCGTCTAACCAAAAGCAATCTTCTGGGGCAAGGTCGCTGGAATCACGTTGACATACTCGTAAGAGCTGCACAATATTATTCATCGATTATTTTATTGCTTGCCTCTAATTAGGTATTTTATATTTTTAATGGACTCTATTTCTTTACTGACTTATTGCCATGAAAAATGGTATTAAAAGAATCCCTTGGGGATTGCAAAATTTTTGGTCGGTGCTCAGTCTTGTTTGTGAACAGGCTTGCAAAATTTTCATCGGTTATACATCCGCAAGCCAGAAACTTTGAAGGTTTCCTCATGACCAAGTAAAGCTAGGTTGTTCGAACCCCAGAGATAAGTGTGTGAAGAAGACCAGACATGTCCTTACTCGATATCTCGCATAATATGTAAACTGGGTGGTGGGTTGGATTTAAATTACAAATATCATCGTTCCGTTACTTATCATGAATTTTGTGCGACCCGATATAATACATGTTATAATATATATATATATATATATCTAATAAGTGCCCAGATAGGGGACCAGTGCTGCGTCGTATTAGAGTGGTATTTATAAAAAGGGCTGTGCCCAAGCTAAATAAGTTAGGGCCATTAAGCCTTAGTCGATCAGACTGAATCAGTGCTGTTCAGTCGATTTCACATGCCACTTTTGAATTATATATATGTATGTGTATGGCTATTACCCTATGTAATTAATTCTGTTACCAAAATCACTTTTAATTTTATAGCAGTACTAGATTAATAATAATATTATTTACTACTAGTTATCACTGCTTCGTCCGCATCATATAGACTTTTCTCATATGAAAGAGATATTAGCATATCAAAAATATCCGATGATCTCCGCATCGCTCAGTCTTGTGTGGAAAGGATAATTTGGGCTCCCTTCCACTACGATGGCTCATTGAGAGTTTCTAGTGAATATCAGGATCATGTCTGTAGGTTGTGAGGCTGCAGCGCAAGCAGGTGAGGTTGGCTAGCATCCCGTTAGATGTAAGCACCCTCGCTCCTTAATTTCAGTGACATTCGTAGTTTTAATATGAATTGAAATTACTATATTTGACATACAAACGAATCGAAGTGAATTTTATTCTAATGGTTTAATGAAATAGATTTTCACAGTAGATTATAGGATTATCACAAACATACATATGCAACATGCGGATGGCTTTTCCCATTGGGGTAAAAGGTAGATCAAGTGTTTAATTATGTTAATATATCCGTATACTATATTTCATCACTCAAAGACACACCTTTTTCAACCCCATTTATAATCAATATTGACAATTGGAACAAACCATTTCAAGGAGTATTGGGATCCTTCATGCCAACATCTTCAGCGCTGTCCAATCCGGAAATTACTTAGATAACAAAGTCGAATTGGCGGCCATAATCTAGATGTATTTAATATTGTCAAGCGGCATTTCTTCGACACAAAGCTACACACTGCTTTTATATAAATCGCTGGGGCACCTCGATACCAGCTTGGATCTTTTGATTTGGTCCAAAGGTAAGATGAACGAATCCTTTACATCACTTCTTCAATAAAAACTTATAATTATGTGTAATAACCAATTGGCGTACATCGTAAAGATGGCAAGAGACCTGATGGTTAAGTTGTCGGTCCTTGGAAGTGGGGGTGGCTCTTATCTGGGTTGCAGGTTGCAACCTGTGGCTTCCTCGCATGTTTGCAGTACGTCCCTGAGTGCTACGATCCACTATACAGAGGACCGTAAACGGCACAAATATTGTCTTCGTCTATGGGCCCATAGTGACTGAACGCAAAAAAACAAATAGTGAAAAGGTTATTAGAGGTATTGACTGAAGCCTTCACTGACTAGGGGGCTGGCAATTAATCTATGTCTACAAAGTAGTTTGGCAATCCAAAGGGGCAACATTGACAGCGTTTTAGATTCTGTTGCCATAGGCACCCAGCTGCAATTTTCTTTAAAAACAATTGGTTTATTTATAGTTTTTAGTTTGATTTTAGATATAATTTATAAGTAAATTAAGGTAGAATTATTATGCTAAATTAATCTAAAGTAAACCTAATAAATGCTTAGGCTGATACGATTTCATAAAGTTTAACTGTTATATTCTCTCATATTTGTACAGTATATATTGTAAGTTATGTAATAGATTAAAGAATACGTACCAGTAGAGTAGTCCCATAAATTTCGTGCACTAACACAACTAATAACAATACACATCAGCACTAGTTCATTACAGACAAAACTATTTAACATGTTGGCGCCAATTCCACAATTTTTACAAACTTCGAATGAACTAATATCATTCGACAGAACATATACTAATCGAAATGAACCTCTATGAACAATAAATACTTTTTGGATGGTTTAATATTTACGCGGCAATTTCAAATTTGAATCTCCTGTCACGAATGTCACTCTATGAACATCAACTTTAAAACAAATCTTTAGAGTAGTAAACTAATAAAAACTTTTTAAATAATCTAATGTACTGTTGCACTTCGCGACCGGACTGCAGTTTTGAAGTCAATGGAATGGACTTTTGGTGCCACTTAAGTGCGAATTTGTCAAGACAGCGACAGCAATGGAGTCGAATGATAATATACTAAATAGTTTTATGCTATAAGTTCTTAATTTAAGGGGCTTGGTGCAAACATGACCTTGGGGTTCTCGTACTGCGCTAAATATTTGGGTGAGAAGGCATTAGTAAGAAAATACTTACTCGTTACGTTACTCGTGACGTACAAACTATTAAAATAACAATAAAGATTTTCAGCTACATCGGGTCGGGCACAGTTCGGTTGCTTTTTTCACAATCCACATACATTGTACGAAGTTGAAATTAAAGGATAAAATTATAGTAACAATTTCAAGTCGCAGATTTTTCCTTATTTATACATATGTAGCACATTAGTATTTTATAAGTGAGATTGAACGCTCTCAATTGATTTTTTTATAATTGAGAGCACTGAACGCCTTAAGTCGCCCATGAACTGAACCTTGTGGATGCGAGAAAGCTATGTCATGTTTGTATTGTGTTTAATGATTATATTATTATTATTAACTGTTAGTTGTATTGAAGTAATTTGTAACATATCATAGGGACATTGAAGTTTGAAGGCTATTTTAAAATCAGATCCAGGGCAGGGCCTGTACATATGGAATTTCTTAAGTTTACCAACACTCTAACATTTAGATATCGTTTTGTTATAGTGACAATTTCTAACACGCAATATATAAACAATGTTAATATTGATTATATATATATATATATATATTATATATATATATATATATATAATTATCTTAATATATACATATATCATATATATATAATATATACATATATATATATATATCCAAACATGAACAGATCACAGATAACCCAAAAACATAGTTTGTTACTGTTTTATCAGAAGAATTAAATGGTATAATTGGAGTGTAAAGTCAGTATTTTGATTCTGGAGAAATAATGTATAGATCTAAGCGTTTTAAATATTCACCGATATTCACAGATTCCACCAAAACAATTTCTTATAATCACAGCCTTGCGAATGATGCATGACGGCCAGACGAAACAAAAACTGTGTAACATTGGCTTCGATGTTTCCTTTTATTGAGTCTTTGTTAAATACTTACGCCCAAACCAAATTATGTTATACATATCCGTTCATTTATTTCTTTTATATAAGATTAAGATTTCGAAAATATTGCAGTAATTGATGGATTGATTTTTAGTCTTGAGTTTATTTCTCCATAGATCCTATATTCCGAAACAGATTTTCTTTGCGACAATCAATTTCCCAGGCTCCCGTATACAATGGTAATGAATATTTGAAAACTTTTAAATGCATCGTATAATTGATATAATAACTATGTCAAAATTATCATAAAATGAATGAATGCTTTGTATTTCGCGCAAACAATTTGCGTCGTATTATTTAATCGTAGCGTAATCTCGTCGCATATTTTATTATTTCTTTAAGAAAATTACTCTTCATTACTTTATTTTTCTTAACGACATGCATTTTGGGTACAAAATTTAAAATCGTTGTTTGTTATTTATTGGTATCAATTTCGACTCCGAATTATTTCTGTTCCAAAGGACATTCTCATTTCCAATCTAGGCGCGTGTGCGCAGTCAGGTACAGCATTCCTGACAAATTAATAAATATGCAACATCTTAACTTTATGGGAAATCCTCACGTATTACTAGGTAATTATTCAATAGATATTTTATAATTTTCTGACAGAATTTTAGAGTTAATTTTATTTGCAAACTTTTCGATTACGCTACTCGTTTATTACGCAAATTCTGTATCCGGTCAATTCATCCCAGCCTCCATTACACAAACTCGACGAACTTAACCTCTTTAAAGTTAAAGTAGCGCTTAGATGTGTCTAGGTCGACCTTTGTGATGACACTGTTAAGCTGTATACTTGATTACCACGACATGTCAGATGTTTATATTGCTAGTCGATGCAAATAAAACAAAATAACTGCCAAATTATCTCACTGAATTCGTTTATTTTAATTGCAAAATTAACAAACATACAAAATTGTTTTGTTATACGTAAGTCAAAAAATGCGCAAAATTCCTATTTATTTTCATTAGTACGTAGTAAGGCGATTTATATTGACTAATTTAATTACCTAGTAATTATATGAATATCGGATAAGAAATCTATATGTTTATATATGATTATTTTGTTCCGCGTCGTTAATCAATTAAATTTAATTTAATCGGATATAATTCGTCGATGCAACTCAATTTCTGTAGTGATTACTAATTAATCGACGTGAGACAAAATATTACAAAATATAGAGGAGCGAATTGATACAATATTTATGATAGTGCTCCCCTGATTGTGCTCATAATATAAAAAATTACATTTTCATTAGTTAAAGTGGAATGTTTAATTTGAATTGCGAAACTAATACCTACAGCAAAGATCAGTTTTTCATTGTTCTGAGACAGCTACATATTGCGGTGGCTATTGCGGCGGCCACGCGGTCGCCACCTAGTGAAAGAGCAACGTAACTATTGTTATAGAAAAACAAGCTTAATCGCACCTATGTACAGATCATTTATGGCATAAATCATCTGTACATAGGATCGACTGCGATCCTGATTGTTACCTGTTACTTTTGGCTAATGAGTGATCGAATTGCCTTCTAGCTCATCGCCCGATCTCAGCAAGACATTTTTCGCGTCTTCATTATTATAAATCATAGTATAATTATTATCAGCGCATAATTTTATTATACAGTTGTAATATTTCATACCTAACAGTACATATCATGTAATATTTCATACCTAATTCATACATAACAGTACGTACAAAGTTTTTCGATTTATATAATCCATGCAGTGTTTAGATCACTTATCTATACACGTTACCTATACTCAAACATTCTTTTAGAATTATAATATATGTGGTAACTTAAACATTTTTTTCTATATGCGATTTTGACGATTGAATATTTTTTTTAAAGAGTGGATAATTTATTACAGAGCGTTCCTTTGGTGTGTTACGTAGACAAAGGAAACATTATTGTTGCATGGGAGCAACGGATCCCTTTAATGCGCTCATTACAATTAGGAAAAAGTTAAATGCAATCTTATTTTTACATTACAGCTACCCCTTAACACTACAAAACAAAATATCACACTACAACAATGTTGCTTACATAAATCAATCAGGAGACAAATAAAAATATACCTTGTTATGATGGATGGATGGATACCAATCATTATTATTTCCACTTTAATAATAACTCCGGTATATTCTTCTGTGGTTTTATAATTTGTAATACATTCGTAATTCATTTTATAGCTATGTAGAGGAACTAATAGTGTTAATTTTGTATTACGTATCTGTAACTACGCAATTAATGGTTTAATCAATAATGATAATGCCATAACGGCTTGAGGATCTCCATAGCCATCTTTTATTTAAATGTCTCATTATCAAGTCTATAACTTAAAAAATTCTAGATAAAGTTCCTGTGATTATTAAATATTAACATTATTATTAAATGTAATCTTCCAGAGATTTCATATATTAATTTAGTATGGTTTATCAAAATCCCAAAGCACTCTACCTAAGAAAGTAATTAAATAGTACCTACACATATACTAGGCTTAAGGGAAAACCTTTCAAATCTAGGAATAAATTAATTACTTCCTTAATTTTATTAAAATTACAAGTTACCCAAGGGCTAGATCTCCCATCACATCGTTAATAGAAACTTTGCCAGTATATTAGGATGCATGTGATTTTCTTTTTGTAACTGAGGGACTTTTATAGATGAAGTTTGAATTTTATATCTCTTTGTTTATTTGCATTATTTTTTTGTCCTTTAATTTTAGTTTATTGCCCATTCATAGCATAGTTTGTTTTTGACAAAATTAGTTAATACGCCAATACAAAAATAAATGTGACTAATTAGACAGGCGACGTTGTTTAAAGTCTTCTTAATAAATTTCATGAGATCCCCTATAAACCTGCATAAAATAATCCTTACATTTCATGGTCGAGATATAATTTAAAAATTGCCTCGTATAATCTTGCTTATAAATGATAAATTTTTATGATGAAATTATAAAAAAATAAAAATATTCACAGATTTAACATTATTAAAGGTTAATCTGACAACGATTTGATAGAACTACACATTAATATAGAATTTATGGAAATTCCAAAGAACTTAACATAAGAAAGTAGTTAAATAATACCTGTATTATGTACATTCCTAGGTTTTATTCTAACCTATTGGAATCATGCATGAATGAAGACGCTCATGAAAGTGGAGGAAGCAAGAGAAGTGTGCCAGGATCTTAGCAAGTGGAGAGAGGTGATCTCTGCCGACCCCATTGGGAACAAGGCGTGACATATATGTATGTATGTATGTATTGGAATCTAGGCTTTGATCCAAAAACTTACATAATAATTTATATAACATCTTTTTATATATCTTGTCTTATTAAAACTAACAGTATTACTAACAATAAAATAATATCTAATATTACAACAGTAATGGTTAATAAATCCGGTTCTTCTTTAAGCATAGTTATATCAAATGTACTTATTATCCAGCTTGATTTAGTTTAATACATTCATACTCCATACTTGTAATAATAAGTACAACAGCGCTAATTGTAAACAATCAATTAAATAGTTTAATACAACATCGAACAGTTTGTAAATTACAGTAGCGACATGTGACATATGTAAACATAGCTGTTTTTCAGTAAAAGATCCTTTTTAACAATAAGTTGTAAATACGACACATTTTAAAAACGACGCAATATACAAACGCAAAATCAACAATAACACACAATCATAAAATTTGTTACCTTTAAAATTAATAATACTTACTACAAATATACGTAGCTAGCTATCACAGTTAAAATACTTAAAAAGAGCAGAGCGCTCGGTTTAGCTGCCGCTCCACTGGAAGTTCTGAAAAAGGAGCCCCTGACGATCGGACTGCAGCCTTCATGCTTATGCTCGGTGAGACACATAGCGTAGGCCATTAGATGCGGGACCACGTTCTGCTCGTAACTAGACGTGAACAGGTGCTCCCATGGACCCGATGCGAAGACTGCCACGTCTTCCCCGCCGTGTGTCTCTGAATCGAGTGGTACGAGACTCGGATACGAATATTCTAAGTTTCCTGCAAGAAATAAATAGCAGTTATTTCGATTGACCTGTTGCCGAACTATATTCAGAGTTTATTGTAGCAACGTTATTCTTCACTAACTATTAACGAAATATTTGTGAAAACATATACAGCAAGATGAAATAAGAATAATTTCATGATCATCATCATCATCATCATCACAACTCATATTCATCCCCACTGAGGTTCACGGACGAAACAAACAAAACGAATACACAAACACGAAATTGATATATTTATTTGTAGCTGTATACACATTATTGTAGAATTTTACCGCGATGATTAGCAAGAAAAATTCGCGACGATAATTCACCCACAAAGCAGAGTAAAGCTAACAGGAACTAACAAATAGGGCCATCTTATGACCTAATATGACAGTACCTACTTTCTTTGCGGAAGAAAATCATAGTTCACAGACTTTGTGTATAATTTAAATAAACTGTATAATGCATGAAAAAGATTATTTATTTTGTTTGCATAACTTTTTTTTTATTACACGCAATAAATGTTATTAATTTTTATTTTAATTTGTTGAAATATTAGTCTGGATGATTATATACATATATTTATAATATAAAATTATCTTATGTAAGTAATTTTAATCTCATAAGTGTATATCAAAATTATGATAAATAATAAAGTTTATAATTGTTAATACACTCATAAATATTATCAGATTTTTAATCGATTCTACTATACTCGTATTGTATAGATAATAGTGAAGTGTTATTTTATATAGAATAAAAAATATAATCTACTCCATCAGTTATTTCAGATTATTTCATTTACTTATTTATAAGCAACATGAAAAAATATTGTGAATACTTTAGTCCCGCTCTGGCCATGAGAGCATGAGAAGTGAAAATTATGTATAACTACTATAACATAAGACTATAAAGTGATACATTTAGGGCGAATGTACTATTTTGAAAACAAATCTTAACGCCTTTGTTACAATCCTTATTCCACAATAAGAAATAAAACGTAGTAAGAAATAACATAGACGCCTGAACGAAACAAGGGATCCTAAATACACAATTTTCCTTCCGAGAGACACCTACAGTCTGATTATTAACCTATCTAAGGAAAAATACATGTCCTATTAATAAAAAAAAACTTGTATATAACATGTTTGGAGACTATTAGAGTATGAAGTTAAATAATAACGTAATTCATTAAAAAAGTTTTTCACGTTATTTATATCTTCCGTGACATTTTTATGTGGGAATTCGACGCAAAAATGTCTGCAAGCAGCGACGACAATTTTAATTTATAAATTGCTGTCGCTGCTTGATGTTATGTTTCTAATTTGATAGCTCTTCTATGAAGTTATCGTTTATTTATTCGTTCGTATATCTAATTTATGATACTAACTACGGAATTTTATTACTCCAATTTTTTATTACTCTTGATTCTCATAATTTGTTTATTCAAAGTTAAAAAAAGAAAATTACTAAAATAGCTTATATTTTTCAGAATTTTCTATTTTTTTTACTGCTATATATACTTTCTGAAAACTATTTTTTACAACGTGTCATAGTTTCAAAACTTTTGTTTTTTTTAATGTTAAATAAATAGAAAAATGTTGGTAGTGAAAGATCAAAATTCTTCAAAGTCTAAAACGGTAATGTTAATAAGTACTGACGTAATATTTCGTATTATTATTTACGTGTATTGTAAACAACACACGTAATTCGTGAACATCTATTATTCATACTCACGTTTTCTTTTTTTATTTTTTATATAGGTATGTTAAATACAGAGGTGATCTCAAATACTACAATATTTTTTGACGTAGACCAACACAGGTTCCTGTCCTAAAAGAAGCATGTTGTTCCGCATAATAGGCTAATTAACATTACAATAAACATTTATGCCTAAGATAAATGAACATAATAAATACAGTTAGGTTATGAAAAATCCTAAAAAAATAACACATAATATTTATTCACGTCATCATATTCCCACGCTATGTCTGGGACAAGGGTCGTCGGGGAGGGAGTTGTCGAGAGAGTCGGCCAACATGTCTGTTACTTCTTATTCTAGTGCTACTTTCAAACTTCCTTTTATATAAAATTATTAATTAAATCTTGTTGATTCCATTCACACCACACAACCATCTTAACATTTTCATTTCCGCTATGTAAATCATTTTTATATCTATCTTTGCTTTTGCTTAATATTCGGATTCATAAAAAATATACAGTTAATGATCGATTATTAATTCTATTAATTGAAAAAAATATATATTTAATCGAATATTAAGGAGTTGATTTTGATTAAGGTTCTTACAGTTATCGATTTCGATAACACATTTTTATTTTACGTTTTTCTACAGTACAAAAAAGTATACATTCTTAAATTAATTATGTCGATATAATGAAGTGAGAGTTCGAGTGTAAAGGACATTGTTCCATGACATGTTCCGCCTAAGAACCGTTCGAATCGAAAGTGACTTATATAAACTCTTAAAATTATATGGAATCCTATGAAATAAGTTTTCACGAACGGACACTTCAGGAAACTAAAATAATTACGAAAAAAGTTAATATTTTGAGGTTATAAATAAAAAATAACCAACCTTGCTTGAAATATCAGAGTAGTAATATCAAAGTAATATTAACAATACTATGTACAGCTATATATGTTCTCTTCTAGAACTAGGAAAGGACTACTCTACTAGATACTAGGAAAAGAGATAGTACCTAGTCAATTTTAAGATAATTCTTTGACAATTATCATTTTACAAAATCCAGTCCTTTACACACATCCGAGTCTACCAAGTACCTACGCAATGTAATCGGAGTCCGTAATCAAGCCAAAATTGTTAAAATAAAACCATGAAACGCATAGAAAATCACAAAAGAAACGATAGTCGCAAAGCAATCAAAAATTAAATGAAACGGACACAGATAAGGTATGAAGTACACCAGTGTTGCCAATTACGAAAACTATAATACTTGAATGCCAAGCTTTCGTTTAAAAAATATATAATACTAGTTTTTTTTCTAGCTAGTCAATTTAGGTATTTAAATGAATAAAGTGTTATCAACTAATTTTAATAACCGACTTCAAAAAGGAGGAGGTTTTCAATTCGATCCGTATTTACCGAAATCGCGAAAACTTCCGAAACTGGCAGCACTGGCTGACGGAAAACATTTTATACGGCATCAATAATTGTGACCCAACTTTTTATTTGGAATTTATTTATTTGAAGTGTCCGTGAATACTATAATATGTTTCAAATAATATAAAAATAAATAAAAATTATAGTATAATTTATATTCACATCGGTTCTTAGGCCAAAATTGAACAATGTCCTTTGCAAATATTATCGTATCTTAATTTGAATAAATGTTTTTTGGTAATAATTTCGTTGTATATCGTAGTCTCAAAGTTTTGAAGTACGTTGAATAAACAAAATGCGTATTCAGACTACTTTACTCTAACTTTTCGTTTAAATGGCTAAATGTTAATGATTTATTATTAGTCGGTGTCAAGTCTGATCACGAAAAGTTTGGATATTAATTCTTAGATGAAACTAATGTTTGTTAGTTAATTAAGTCTGATATTAAAGGTAATTGACTATTCACAGAACTCTTCATAAATTATTAGTCTCTTTTTTGACAATACCTTTGAAACAATATCTGAGTTTATATACCTAACAAACTCCTGAAGAATCTTTGTAATTATTGTAAAATTTATAAGTTCAATTATACATAAAAATTAATAAACAAAATTTTACATACTATATTCACAACTGTTCCCCCCAAAATTTTAATCAAATGTTTAGTCATATCCACCGTTACTTCGCCAATTTGTATTAATTCCTAACGTAAAGCTAAGGTGCCTATTGCATCCAAACCAGGAAAACACTACATCAGGATCGTTTGGTATATCCATCGTATGTACTTTTGCTGCACACAGCAATACTCATGGATAGAAACACTTAATATATGAGTACTTGTTAAAAATCTATTTTTAATAACTCTTCAATCAAGCAGAGCTTGTAAGACAAGGAATTTGGAAACAATATTAATAGGCACCCCAACTTTCAACAACTAAAGCACAAGCTCCCAAGTGCTCCCATATCATTGAAAAAATACGCCAGACAAACAATTCGCTGCATATGTCAAAATGGTGATTTTTTCAGGAAGTCAAGTGTTAGGATTTTTTTTTTATTTTATTTACTTAATAAGTGTCCATCGTTAAGAATTTGTTTCGACTCCCTTTTTGTAAACCCGTTAGCAGACATTGCGCTGTACCTTCACTACTCGTGTCTTCCACAAATACACTCAAGGTAGAGCTGAGTATAGCCATCTCTTCTTCAGCATAGGTTCTTCAAAAAGAATCATTGACAATGTGTGACTAAAATTATCACATACCTATGATGTTACAGAATTAATCGGTTATTTTTTTAGCCTCCTGATTTTTAAGATACGCGGTGTTAGGACTTATAAGTTTTTAATTAAAGTATCGCAAAGACATTATCTACTAGACACTTTATCTGAAAATTTGTTGTTAATAAAAATATATCTGCCCTCTGAAACTTTATCAGCAATTCCTGAAACCAGCATTAAGGATATTTACAAATTATATAAAAACACTTACGACTCATAAATTGTTGACTAAGAGTAACATCAACCCTCTTCCCATCGTCTGCAATAGACGTAGCCTTTCCATTCGCGTAACTTATAGTCGTATATGGTTTTCCATCACCACCTCGGGTAGTGTCCACTGTACCCAGGATATCGTTACCCCGAGACGGGTATCCGGCCACGGTCATCGTATGCGCGTGGTCGGCGCTCACGACTATCAGCGTTTCGTCTTCGTTGGTAAGTCGCTTGGCCATCCTTACTGCTTTGGAGTACTCCACGGTCTCGTCAAGTGCTAAGTGCGCGAGGCTGTCGTGATGAGCGTGATCGATTCTGCCACCTGGAATTTGTTGTTATATACTTTTAAGTAGATAGGTACTATGTCGTATTGTTACATTGACTCTGCATAAATAATATCTTTATATTTTAACTATGGGCTATTTTACCATAGTTTTGTAACAACCTAACAATAACAAATAACCCATTGGTTGTTTTACTATTATGATTCCGTTTCAAAACCCGATTCTTATAAAGAAGATGGTGGTATGTAAAAAACATAATTTCGGAACCTATATTGAATGAATAGAATTTAAATTGCATTTACTAACCAATTATAGACTTGCAACCTTCCACAATTTAGCGATACATCTAATTATAGTGCTTTCTCATAAATATAATTTATTATTATAAATCTATGATAAATAAATTATTATTGTATAATATGCTGACAAGTCTGGTTGCTTGCCAACTTGGTAAAACAATATCTTAATATATATATTTCTTGTGTGCGTGTGTATGTGACTGAACTCCTCCTAAACGACTGGACCAATTTTGATGAAATTTTTTGTGTGTATTCCAGGGGGCTTGAGAATGGTTTAGATTCACAATACGGTCATATAGATATTGTTTTTCAGCTAAATTATTTATTTAAAAACATTTGAGACAACGTGAGACAACGTGACATTTGAGACATTTGACATTTGAGACATTTGACAGGACAACGTCTGTTGGGCCAGCTAGTATATATATATATATCCATATGTAGTGCTAGTTAATACACATTTAACTAGCTTAGTTACCTTCAACAAACAGGAAATAGCCCCGCTTGCTCCGACTTAACATTTTGATAGCTACCTCCACCATCTCCTCCAGAGTGGGCTCGTCCTTAGATTTGAGATGATACTCCATATGGTCGTGGTTAAATAAGCCCAGGAGGTATTCGGGAAGATCGTCCGAGTTAAATACCTGGAAATAATGTATTTGAGGTTTTTTAATTGATTTCGTATGGTAATGTACAATTCGAAAAACATAGATTGCTAAAAGTTCACAAAATTTGTTTGATTAGTTATTTAATTTGATAATAATACATCTATTAAATAAATTACTGGATATATTGTACACAATGAATGACTGTAAAATAATGATGATTTTGTGATGCGATTATTATAAGACCAACACAACTTTTGTAATATAAATTTATTATTAATGAATGACTTAAGATTGATTTCGATATTATCTTATCCATGTTTATTTCAATATTTTTGCATCATCCATTCCATTGTATATTTCAATTTCATAATCCAGTACTGTACAGACTTCTTTCACGATCGCAACCATGACTACGATATTGTCTCTAAAACGAAATTACATCATGTTTTCGATTGTGATATTAATGCCCTGACCTTTCCAGTCCAAAAAGTTAAACATGTTTCTGCGCTGCCGTAAATAATTTCGGCGATGTGATGTCGCCCTGTCTCACATTCCGCTAGAGCCTTGTCAGTCTTACATTCATCGTAGAGTTTTGACCGCAAGAAGGTCCAAGTCTCGGTAGAATGAAATGCTTTCGTAGAATCCATCAACAGCAAACGCAGTGGCAACTCTTTGTTCTCCTGTATAACTTACCGCATAATATGTATGCAGTCAATTATTTTAATAAACCTGCGAGCGAGACGTTTCAAGATGACTCTCGACCACAGCGTATATACACGTACATGACTTAGGGCGGGTCTATAGTTATTAGATGCGTCTGTACTCCCATTTGCTGCAGTTTTGTGGGACTATCTATAATCCGAAAAGAGGATGAGGATACAATGATCTTGAAATCCTTCCAATTTCCACGTGTTTTAAAATTTGTGTTGGTATCATTGTTCACCAGTTTCTCTTAGATAACGTTGTACATCGGAAGAGTCTATTATAGTAACGTAAGTATACAAGTTTTGCTAAGAAACGGAGTAATGAAGAAGTGAAAAGTAGAGCAATTGCAACTAGAATCCGAAATTGTGGTCAAATGTCAGTCGATAAGATGCAGAGCGAGAGACTATATGATAAACTTTTTCTTCAAAATAGGGTTTTTCAGTTTGGTAAGAGGCTTCCTAAATATACATGTCAATGTATAAGCGAACTGATGAAGTTTATATTCCGTATAAAAGACAATTAAATGCAAAATTTCGAACTCTTTAAACAGGAATTGCAAAATCGCTTTGATTGTTTGGAGCAGTCCTGCACTAATGTGAACATACATAAGCCAAAGTTGTGGAAGCTATCATTACAATGGTTTCAAAGTTTTTAGATGCAACTTTACTAGAAGCAACAAGAGAAAGAAAGCAAATTGTTAAGCTGAGCAGAAAAAAAAAACAATTCGAGAAGTAGGCTATTAAGGGCTATTAAGGTAGCTAGAAGTGATACTTTTAAATTCTGACTACAGCAACCAGAGTGGCCGAACTGTGAGGAAATAAAATTTTGGGACGAGTTAAGTAAAAACTAAACATTTAAATTATAGATCTAATTGTTCTTTCTATTTGTTAAATGGATGTTAATCGCAATATTGTAACCTTACCTTCAGAAGCTCATTCCTATCGGTCACATACTGATGAGTGACATTCTTCTCGACCTTGTCCACGTGCCACATCTCTGTCAAATCCAACCCGTCTTGTCTTCTGCCCAAACTGGGCCTTAGGGGATCGGAAATGTTAGGCAAGAGCTCTCTTCTGCCTCCACCCATGATCACCTACAAACGAGGAATACAAGGAAGACATGTAATTTTGAAAACAAATGGCTGAGTATAGTTTCTTAAAGATTCAATAGAGAATTTATTAATAATTCTTTAAATGCTAGGCACTATACTATTTTTTTAGTTATGTATCTTGGAACCAAAAGTGCATTGAAGTTCTTGTTATATAATGGAGTCACATTTTATGACCGATTGTGAGATTTATTTTTATTAATGTCCACTGTTGGGCAGAAGTAACTCTGAGAAAACCCAAGAAGTAATCAGTACAGCGTTTGATATGAGTACTTCTGAGAAAGAATGGATTTCTTCACCTTGATCAGATCTATAATCCACATTCTGAGGACCCAATTAAACTAACATTTTATTGACATTAAATACAAGTTTGTACCGCTGTTCGAAATTTGAGACAACTTTCCGGAGAAGAATAGAGTGCGATAAGTTTTTGATTTCAAAATTGGTTATAGGGAAATTAATTCAAAACTTATTTGATAGTTATTAACTCAAGTTTGTGATAGTGTGAGATACAATCTTAAGTCCAGTCGCATAGTTTACAACCGTTATGTGTAATATTTATTTGTCGACTTAACCGAAATCAGGATAAATGAATTTAATGAAATATTTACAAATCACTAAGGCTAAAATGAAATAACAACCTTCCATACTATCATCAACGTTCAAATGTACATAATTTCTATGATAACTACTAGACCCTATCAACTATTATTAAGATATATTTAAATTAATTTTACTATTATCGAAATAAATATTCCAAAGCTTCAGATAAGTGAGTCAGATAAATCCATCAGAAAGCTCTTATAAGCTACAAGAGAAATTTATTAAAAGTAGAAGCACAGAAAAATGTGAAAAGGTGCGTATTAAGAAACCTTTCCGATTAGCTTATCAGATCGCTTCTCAAATATTTCACGTCTCTAAGAACGTGGCAACTTTAAATGAGATTTTCCAAATAGCTTTTTGATTGGATTGCTTTTGAATGGATCCTTTCTTATTGTAACCTTTCAGTATTCGTTCTAATTTCTCATTTGTATATTATATAGTGCCCTTTACCTAACTAACTTATTAGATTTGTATATAAACCATTTTGCAACATTGCAACGGGCACATTAGATTTTTTTCTCTACTCTAATGAAGAAGGACAAAAAATAGGTTTTGTTAATTTGACGATGTATTGGCATGTTTTTGAAGCATCCTGGCATGATTCTTTACGTTCCAAATTTAAAATTTGAATTATTAAAAGAAAAATAATGATTATTGTGGATTATTCTAAAATTGCTTTACTAATGGCGCGAATTGTTGAATCGGTTTTTAACTAATTACGATATTTTTTAAAACTTTTTGGATATTTTCTGCAAATTAAAAAATTTAATCTTTCTTTTTACATTAAATACTACTTTTTTGATATGAGTGATAAAGTGATAAGGGCCGGTAAAATTATAGCCCTACTTGAAGAAGGTTGTTCGCAGACTTACGTGTCTCAGCGGCTAAATGTGAGTCGTTCAACTGTCCAGAGGATATGGCAACGGTATCAAGAGACTGGTTCGGTCAAAAGAAGACCCGGTTCGGGAAGAAAACGATGCACAGAACTAAGAGATGACCGCCTTTAGGTGAGTCAGGCGTTGCGTAATCGGAAGGCGTCAAGTGTAGACTTGAAGAAGAGTCTTGAAGAAGTAAGAGGAGTAGAACTTAGCTTGTGGACGGTCAGGAGAAGGCTTTTGGCTGCCAATATCAAGAGTCACTGCCCAGTTCGGCGCCCTAAATTACTCCGTGAGCACCGTGTTGCTCGACTTCACTTGCTCGGAACTGTGCTTCATGGACTCTGGAGGACTGGAATAAAGTATTGTTTTCCGATGAAGCTAGAATCTCTTTGTGTGGAGAGGACCGACACCGGCGAGTGCTGCGAAGACCACGGGAACGCTATGCGGAAGTGTGTTTCGAAGAAATCACTCCTTATGGCGAAGGCTCCGCTATGGTATGGGCAGCAATTAATTCGACGGAGCGTACGGAGTTAGTTTTCATAGAAAATGGAACATTAAATGCACACCGGTACATAATGGAAGTCCTAATTCCATATGCACAACCCACATTGACTGCACTTGGGGAAGATTCCATTTTTATGGACGATAATGCTCGCCCGCACCGTTCTGGGGACGTGGAAGCGTACATGCAAGAAGTTGGGATGCGTCGTTTAGATTGGCCAGTTCGAAGTCCTGACCTCAATCCAATTGAGCATGTGTGGGATGTTCTAAAGACGGGTATGATCAGTGCAACCTGCTCCACAAAACATCAGGGAGCTAAAAAGAGTCATTGCAGAACAGTGGGAACGTATTCCTCAAAACGTTATTAAAAACATCGTGGAAAGCATGCCCAGAAGGATTCAAGCTGTGATTTTGGCAAGAGGAGGTCACACTCGTTATTAGGTTTTTACATTTGTTTGTTGTTATTTAATTAAAAAAAGTAAAAAAGTTTTGTCACTTCTCATTGTTTGGGCGTGTACATCGATTTTAAAGAATCCATCGTTTTTTTCTTTTAATTGCTCGAATTCATTTCACGCGCATTAATTTACACGATTATAAGTAAACAGACAACGTCAAAGAAATAAATTTCATTTAATTAACTAAAATCGACCTTAGAACGTAAATTTCCTTAGGTGCCCGTTTTTTTTTTTTTGCAAAAGAGTATATGTTGCAGAAAAATTATAAAAAAGTGATTTAATCAAAACCCTAAGAGATTTGATCAACTTGCCGAAAGTATTCAATGTTCAATGTAATTTTATCATATCCCTGTGAATCTGGGGACTTTATAAAATCTCTATACTGGAGAAATGACGAAAAAATCTGTCCTAACTTAATCTAAACCCACTGAAAAGGTTTTTCAAAGTCGGGGATGTTTTAATTAGTAATTGATGTTACATAATTATCATGTCACCGAAGAGGTTTAGAGATTTGATCATAATTCTAAATTTCAAATGAATAAATCGACGCCGGCGACCGTTCCGGAGCCGTTAGAGTCGAAACAAGAGAGTCGACGCAACTTGAGCGCGCCGTCTAATGGCTAGGACGCTTAAGTTCGTCGTGTAGTGGGGGGTCAGAATCTATCCGGTACGTGATGGTACCGGGTATATGTTTGACGAGTGTGTAGCTCGGGTCTTCGCGCTCGGTGAGTGAACGAGAGACATGGGTATGTGGCGTGAGGGACGACGCAGTTGGTGGCCGGCGGGCGGAACGGATTCGTTTGCGCGAGTGATGGGGTCAGGCGGGTCGGATAAGAAATAGAAACGTGTTTGAGAAGAATGTCGATCAATAAAAACATTTTACCTGACTACGCGACCCAAACCAAATGTGTTTATCATCTTATGTACGTGATATGTATGTGATACTCTACAGACCAAACGATGTGGGTCTAATTTGATGGTTCTTACTGAAGACACAACGTTAATGGAATTTTAATATGGCAACTACTAGCAATCTAGTGAAAAGATTTTATAAATAAAAGTAAAAACCCAACTACGTAAAAACGGTACTAAATTTTAACTGAAAAGTTACAATTTAAATTCAAATCAATCCAATCACATCAATAGTTCCGTACAAATAAATTCTAACGCGGAACATACAGATTTTATCATTCGGGATCCATTAAATATATTACCCAGTTCAGTTCATATCATCCCAATAATGGTTCTTGAGGAAAAAGTTTTGTAAATAAAAATTTGCTACTAATAACGGTAAAATTGATGGAAAATTATAAGAATGATTCATAGAAAGAAAATATGTTTTCATAAAAAAAGAGTAGCTGAATAGTAATAGAATAAAAAGACATATTTCCTGATCAAGCTTGTTAGTCAAACAAATTTCTATTCTAATTCTTTTTATTATTTTAATAAGGCATTAGAAATTAAGAATTTGAATATTTAGCAATATTTACATTATATTTCTAGTGTCCTCCTAGTAAGCTTTTGTAGAAGTAGGGGAACCAGTTCTACAAAATAATTATCTAAAATTAGAACTAAACATGCTATTATATATCAATTGGTATATGTATGTGCATATACATATACACCAGGCGGTCCCCCGACGCGACAAAATTTAATAAAAAAATTCATACGTCGGTCAACAGAAGGCTAAGATAACCATTTGCAGTTTAAAATTAGCGGTTATAAAGGTAGTAATTCCGACACGCTTTAGTTGATACTTACATAGTATTAAGTTATTTTTTACTTTTTATAGGGTTTAGCATTTTTAACCATTTGTTATAATAATTGCGTACTTTTATTGGGTCAGGGGTTTTATTAAATTTTTAATTTATTTTCTTTATTTTATGCTTTTTGAAGGAGCTCCTTAATAATTCATTCTTACATTTAATTTCTTTTATGTTTTGTAGAAATATTTATATCTTTTGGTTACAAAAATACATTATGTACTAAGTATAATTACCGTGCGATTCCTACGTTGCAATACCGCAAGAGTCTGTGCGAGCCTTTATCCGTTTCATTCCGGCATTTCAGGGCCACATCCCATTTCCAGCATCAGATCCTCGTCAATTAGAGATATGAAGAGAACCAGTCAAGACAAATTCAACAAACCCAAACTCGATAGGTTTACTAAAAGGCAGTCCAGGGTTATGTCTCCTATCTTCGAGCACTAACAGCAGACTAGCTCAGTGGCTCCAGAAGACATTAGTGTTTCAGATGTCAGATCCCACATATGCTTGCAAGCAAACTGTGCGTGTAACATTCATATCACACCTAACAAACGACCTGATGACCTTGAAGACCTGAACCGATTTCCATCAAACATAGCTAAAACACTCTCGACGGATATACCTTTCAAACAAAAAAAAACGCATTAAAATCGGATCATCCGTTTGGGAGCTATGTTGCCACAGACACATACACACACTGACTCACACACTGACACACACACATATACACACACAGACACGTCAAACTTATAACACCCTGTCGTTTTTGCGTCGGGGGTTAATAAAATAAAGTAGAACTAGATAAATTAATGGACTGAATTTAGATTAACATTTTTTTTCCTCAGGCTGAGAATCCTCACAAGGAGTACGAAACGTACCCAGGATACCCCCGCAACGGCAAGTGTCACGGAGGTTATGTCGGACTCCACGCGACCGGAACGGTCCAGCCACGTGACCTACCGACTAAACTCAGCCTGGCCTAGGTCCTAGAAACCATATAGGCAAATCGTGAGGTAGATTAACATGTTCATAAATTAATATAGGTACGGAATTTAATAAATTAGAATCAGCAAGTTGCATTAATTATATAAATTACAAATAAATTATCAATATGCAGCAATAGGTTGCATCTCTTTATAATTCTTGGGCCACAATTGGATAAAAGTACGCCCTAAGAAAACGGCCACTTAACCTATTATCAACGACATAAGAAATGTATTAAGGTCAAAATGTAAAGTCGGACGCGATGCTGTATGTATATAAATTTTAAAAGCTGCTAAGTTTACTGAATTTTTAGTCTCAATATATGTTTTTAGCACACGTAAAACGCAGAAATCAAGTGATGTAAGATTTATAGAATTTTCATGAAACGAAGATTGCAAGGATAACGAATTGATATCCTCTTAGATTACAAACTATTTGTCAACATCATGGTTTAGATAAATAGACAATTGTGATTTCACAATGACTGAATAGTGATTAGACGATTGTTTTGTCTGCCAAGTTACATTTTAAAAGGCTAACCATGATCCGACTATTTTAATTAATTTACTATGGTGATTTTGCTAACCAGTTTTATTCAGATCTAGTATTGCAGTATAATTATGTCAATTCTGCTTTGCCCTTGCTTTGAATGCATAATCTGTTGCATCATATACTAAGATTTACTTTTTCGTTTCAATAAACTCGGCATTCAAAAGAATGTCGTTTATAAATCGTAAAGCGTCGGAGCATATAGACCTTTTTTATGACGCCTTAATGTTTGTTTTTACTAACGGAAATTACAGCTATTGTCCTGTTTCTCATTTGTTTTCTATCGCGTACAATAAAATATATACAAAACTTATCTAAAGTTTGCTACGATGTTTCTTTCGAACAGCAATGTTATAGCTATAAACAAATTTTAAAAAAAGTGACACGATAACGGTTCGAAAGTTTGACATCTAAAGCAATTCGAAATCATAATTAAATTTATATCAATACCTTTTTATTCTATCCGTATTTATGTATCGGTATTATGTGTACGATCGTCCATGCAGCCGCCAGCAATAGAATCTTTGCTCCAATACACAATGAGCAAAGAATCTCAAACAAGACAACCTTTGAGATTCGTTGAATATTAGTTTCCACAAGGATTTGCATATTCATTGAACTGATAGTTTTATAAAACAAGATAAAATTCTAATGAATAAATTCTGACTCTATAAAAAAATCTCCGAAATATCGATTTACTTTTTATATTTCAGTCACGTAGATCAATGGTCACCAGTTGAATAGTATACATAGTTAGATCTCTTCAGACTCCATTGCTGGCTGTCGCCTGTGCTGATGTCTTGGCACTGATTTTCTAATAAGGCAGTCTGAGGTTCGAAGCCACCGTGCACATTTGACTTACCTTCCTATGGACGTAAGACAAACTCGACAGGGGCATATAGGGTAATGATGACTGAAATATTTCTATTGTCATTCTCAACACTTATACATCAAATACGACCTGCTTGATTGCCAACATCTTGTATAAAAATATGTTCATATATCATGTTTACTCACCTCACCGACAAGCAAAAGGACAGAGTCCTGAGAAACTCCCCCTTTCTCCTATTTGAATAAGTAATATTCTGTCCGTGTCAGTAATGAAGTTAATGTTATTACGAAGAACCAACCTTCAACTGGCGTCCAGGGTTGTTCATGACTAGTTGGTATGCGATATCCCGGCATCCCAAAGACAGACATTCGTCGGGGATATCCACATCAGATTCCCAGTTCCTTTCCGAAGTGTGGGCGTACATGCCAGCCGGGGAGGCGTGAGTAACGCGGGTTGTGGTCACTAATCCTGGAATAAAGGATAATATATTGAGATATAATAATAATATAATTTTCTGTGGTGGGTATTAGGTAACTCTACCTTTTTTTTGAATTTTTGGATAAGAGGTGGCTAAAATATTTGGACAATTTTCGTTTAAACATCATTTTATAAACGTATATATATATATATATAATATATATATATATATATATATATATATATATATATATATATATACTTAGATGTAGTAAAGAAGGGTCAAAAGTACTCGCAACCGACGAGCATGCATGAAGACGCTCATGAAAATGGAGGAAGCAAGAGAAGTGTGCCAGGATCGTGAGCAAGTGGAGAGAGATGGTCGAACAAGGCGTGACATATATGTATGTATATGTATAAAGTATGCAGATCTTGTTGATGATTCCTAAGTTTATGGACATGTTCGTCAATCATTACAATAACCTAATTAAGTATATGTAGCCTTAATTTTCGCAATCGATAACATCCAACTTGATTTAATATACTCGGAGTGGATAATTAAATAGAAATGTTTTTATATAAAATAACATTGAATTAAGTTCGGTAAGGTCTATTCTACCATTAGAGGAGGTGCAATTATAACACTTGTACAAATATAGAAATTTAAGCATTCAACAGTAACACTATACTCGTACCATATTTATTTGTACCCCTTAGTCTATCATAAATTGTGAATGCTCTAACACTGTTAATGGCAATATTAGAACTCTATGATATATCTGACTGAGAGATTTTCTGGCAAACATTTAAATAAACTTATTATTGGCTTTTCTCGTAAGATAAGTCAATATTTCATTGATTTGTCACGTCACCAACCATTTCGTAATCCTATTTAATGTTTTAAAGCATACCTACATTTTGTTATAAATATCATAAACGAGCAGAATTTATTAATAATGCATAATTGTATTGTATATAATCTATGGTATATTACAAATGCTATTTGTAATCTATGAAATGAGACTTGACAAGTACAAACATACAAGTCAGAGTTTAATTGCAAAAATAACTTTAAGATCATAGCATCGCCCGCGTTATATTTGATTTTCTTAGAGCAAATAAATATAATCTCGTAGCAAAAATCTTGTTCTTTTCTTTATTCCAAATTTTGTCAAAATCGGGCCTCTATTATAAAAGATTACTTCAAACACAAGTCACAAACTTTATATCTTTATAATATCAATTTATATAACAGCACGGTAAGAATAAATAATAAACTCTAGAGACGTCTTTACTGTTACCACGAATAAAGTGATCAATTGTACAATGGGTAGTTAGCGGCGTCATAAGGCAAGCGATGACGAGTAATTCCATTTGAAACTTATTTGTTTTGAAGCAATAAAACATTTACTGTTTCGACGATATATTGTTTTAAATCCTGATGCCCATATTTGCTGTATATGTATATTTTCTCTTGAGATAATGAATAGGAGATCTATGATGAATATTATTTTATGTTTTTAAATAAAATGTAGTTACAGAATTTAGAGGAATAATAAATTCTTACTGCATTTATTTAGTGTAAGACTGCTTACTGTTATAATTAAATATTACCAGGTTAATATCGTACCGTCATGTTTTATATTTGCTATCTTGGTCAAATAAAAAGCAATTGCCTTAAGAATAATATTCTTACCAACATCTAGGCCTTGATCAACAGCCCACTGCCCTATAGATGAGGCCCAGTTGCCTTTGTGTAGGACGGACTGGCAGGATCCTCTGGTGACATTGCCATCCAACCCGATGACACCATACTTGGTCTTCACGCCGGTGAGATATGACGTGGCGGTGCAAGCAGAGTCAGGCACTTGGGCGTCAATGCAGTACGTCTGGAAAGATTGTTTTTATACAACTAATATGAAAAGTCTGCCTAGAATTATATCAAATTATGCAAGATTTATCATATGTTTTATTAAAAACACGTTTACATCGTAAATCATCGCATGTAATAGGATTACGTTAGTATATATAACTTCTTATTTTATTTTTATGTAAAATTATTGCTTATAATTTAAATTTGAGATTTTGTTTTTTGAAAGGTGAAATAGATGTTGTTGTGTTATAAATAAAAATTGTATTATTATTTAGTTTAGCGATATTTGTCAAATTGAAATATTGTAAAAAATCTCCATATTAACGATGATTTCTTATACAAAGACATAAAAAGCTTAAATTCATGAGCGTTTTAAATAAATTCAGTAGACAATGTAAATTTATTCATTTATAGCAACTACATGAATAATAAACAAAAATAGATTCAATAATATATTTATCTCGAACCCAAAAATAATAGAATCTAACATAATTTACACAATCATTAATTATTGTGTATCTTTACAAAAAATCGAGAGATTATGAACGATATTATTGAAATAATTCGGGAGAGAATAGATAAACTATTGACATATTGAATCCAAAAACAAATAATAACCCACAAAACTAACAACAAAAGACTTACATTTGACTATGAATCGAATTGCTCTAATTTCTTCAGTGGATAAACTTCATGATGAGAATGCATATGACTGCTATGTACTAGAATATTGTATATACAATATAAATAAATATAAATTCAATATGGGATTTGAAGCGTGTTTTGATGTTATTTGTTCAAATTAATGTTAAAGTTTATTGAGGTTCGATTATAACTCTTCTAGTTATTCTTACACGAAGCTTATCAGCGATTAGTAAGGGATTCATATGATAATTTATCAACCTTGACCAATTTATCAACCAAATTGTCAAGTGGTTCATACATAATTTATGGCTTGGAATTATGCAATAAATTAAAGTTCTTACACGAAGATTACGTTTCAAATGCTACTCAGATAAAACAGGGCAATGGTACAAATTAATTTGGAGTATTTGAGGAAGCTTAAAGTGAACAGAATTTGAATAATTAGAGATAAAGTTTTGAATGATGCAAAGAAAATGTTTACAATTGAGTAATATTTCAACAAGAAAACTGATCGCGTTTATACACAAAGCTTTAAAAAAACTTCCCAATTAGTCAACACCATTGATGGTTTCACTGCAGTTATGGTTTGGTTAGCTATTAAAGAGGAATTGAGCCTTATTTTTTAAAAAGGTTATGAAACTATCAGCACAAGTGCACCTTACAAGACCATGAGATCACGATTTTCTTGAGAAGCTGATTAAACCCTTTAAAAACAATATTCCATAACCAAAAATGGTTGTTTTTGCAATATTTAGTTCCGGGCCTTAAAGCTAGACCCACCCAAGCCTTTTTTTTGCGAGGGGAAATACTCCTTCTGCACCATTACGCCAGGCTGTCGGCGACCAGCGGGGCCCCGGCCCGCGGGAAGGCCAGTCCCTGCTACACAAAGGTCGCCGTCAGTCGACGATCCCCCGGATGCCCCGGGGGATCGACGGTCTCCCCCTCCTCTTTAGCGGGGAGGCGAGAGGGCCCGCACAATGCGGGCCGACGACGACTGGGTCGTGGAAGTATTCTCACGAGTTCCCATGACCTTGTCACGCTGCGACGCAGCTCCCCTTGGCGTGTCCCCCCCTCATCTTATGGGGAGCTCTCTGGCCTGAGAGGACCGGGCTACCTACTTAAACCCCCCGGTGTTCTCTGGGCCCATGCGGGGCAAATGGCAGGATCCGCTTTCGCGACTCCACTAACATGCTGCCCGACCCAAGCCCATCTTACTACAGGCTTTCGACAAAAAAATACTAAAATAAAACATACTAAAATAAAACATACTTTTATATGGAAACGACTTGGACTGAATAGCCATGAGAAAGAGACATTGAGTATTGAAGTTGTTAAAAAAAAATTGCAGAAGATATATTGTTGCGTGCGTAAATTTCAAATGGATATTGTCACCAACATCATTATGTGATTTAAATTTTTCAAAACACTATAATAACATCGCACTATGCAAGAAAATAGTTTTTGATGATAGAGATTTGATTGCACGCAAAAAAAGCAACAACGTGAAGTTTAGTGCGAAATTAACATAATTGCACGTCTAAGATATAATCAAACCTAACTCTTCATATTATTCAATAGTTATTTTTAGATCGAAAATTTTCCTTCCAAGCTGGAAGTCTAATTACGCGCGTAATGTGTTTTTAAATGTTTTATCAATGCATGTACATTTGTTCGGTGCAAATATTACTGGAGAGAGGGTCGTCTGCGTAAGAAGGAGGTAGTCTTACCTATTTCTACTAAGTGTAAGATAGACAGAGAAATTGTCGGGTACTATTACTTTACATCTTAAATCAAATTTTGGCAACGTACTCTGTGGTTTCATTATGGCTCGTAGAAATGCAGTGAACCTCACAAAAACTGCTTGAATTGCTTGTTTGTCAACATATCATATGACAAAAATTAATGACATGCTATACACAACTTTTTTTAAGAGATGGAATACTGAGGTGCATGTTATCCACTGATGACAACAGATGTGGGATTCTTTCGGAGAAAAGCAGTTTATAACCGCAAAATCGATCACGAGTCATGTTTGATTAAGGTTAGATTTGAGAGCGTTGATTCGATTCAATAAATAATACAGAGTCTGTTTGTTTAGTAAAATATTCTAATCTCGAGAATTATTTGTATGAATTAAAAAAATAAAAATTGATACTATTATTATCTAGGAAGTATCTAAAAACTACATGTTATCATGCTACGATCAAAATGAGCATAGCATCAATTAAAACAAAAGCCGTTCGCGTGCAATTAACACATAACATAGATAAATATATTTTGGAACATAAATAAACACTAGGAGAAGTACAAAATATATTTTTACTAAAGATAATATCTCTGAGCTAGGAAAACAAACTAAGTATAATGCGGGCGATGCAGCGGATTGAACGCTAGTTACTAATAAATGAGTATGCAAACTTTAATTATACACATACAATTAGGGATAACAATTAAGGAATTAGGGATGGACATTGGCTTACAAAATGTGATAAATCAAATGTGTAGCACGCATTAATGCACGCAAGCAATAAAAACTGCACAGAACTCTGACGTCTCTATAAAATTATTGTTAATTATACTCCCACCTGTACTCACAACAAAATAATATTTTAACGCAGCTGTCAAAACATGTTCCATGAAATATTGACAAGACTGAAACTTGTCGTTATTGTAAGTATTTACATAAATGTTATTATACGTAATTTAAGTAAACGAGATTCCATGAAGTGAACAATTATTTGTTAAATTGTACATAATCTGACTTTTCATCTGCGTTAACAGGTTAAAATAACTTGTATATTACTAACTTCCCGGCTATATCCTGCTATTTAGTGATGCTGTGTATGTATTGACTTCCAAAGCTCATTAATTTAATGAGAACACTTTATTAAAAGTGTATTAGTATTCACACACACACACACTTTTAGCTTTCATTGCTTAAGTTACTTATTGGAGAACTACTAAATTAATTGCGACCTAAGAGGTTCATTTATTTTAGAAATTTGAACCAATAGATTAAATAGAACATACTAGATTTATGCAATTAATAAAAATTAATAAATACATAATTTGAAGAAATAATTAAAAGGCATAATGGTAACAAATGTAATGGTGTGTCCGATAATCAAAATACCCCGAATACTAATTTAATGAAAAAATGCAAGAAAGAGAGATATATATATACTGCAATTTTCAATAAATATAATTAGTGTTCTTGTTCTTGAAAACATTATATTACTACAAATTCAATGATATCGATAATACGATATTATGTCCTAAGCTATAGATAGTGTATCAACTCGAACTAGAAGTGATATTAACAAATTATCAATATCATGTTAGGGGTCTTCTTGACTCTCTCTATGCATGGCTCCATCCTACATAAAGAGCAGTCGTCAACAACACTACAATGCTAGGAAGGAAATAGGAAATTACGCTCGAGCTAATTGTAAATCTGTGTGTATCCATGGCCAAGGCTGCGACTGCGACAAGAGAATTACTGCTGTCGAGGAAATTGTGAAATAACTGCGGATACGACAGGTACGTACGTGGTGCAGTAAATTGCAATAGGTTATGAGTTGATCACTTGGAACATACTTGTAGAAAGATGTATTTTTTTTTTAGTTAGCTAAACTGGAAATCTAGATATTTGCCCACCTCTGGATAATAAGTTACTTCACACAATCTTGCATATATGCGTTTTTTACAATAGACAATGGTGAGAATGATGAGATAGATATTCAGACTCTGTAAATATCGTCAATACGAATTTACATATTATTAATTCATAATATTTTACAATATTTTATTAGGTCCTCGCTAAGACTGAGATTTTATGTAAGTTTAAAAATCTTTAATAAAGGAAGTAATTTTGGGTTTTGTAATGAGTTCATTTTTTCTTATGTAGGCACTTGATTTTCGCCTATTGTCATAAATATAATTTAAGGGCTATTGAACTACAAACCTACATTGAAGTCACTATGTACCAAGAAAAACCCATGACCTGCTTTACTTAAATAGTTCAATAAAAAAGGATATAAAAAATATTGATAGAAATCACATTCATTTACTTTCCACGTAAATAAATAAAAATAAAACTAAGCCAGGCTGATAAGAATTAGTACGGATTTTATTAGCTTAATCAGTGTAAGTTCTGTCTATAAATGAGTTGATGTTAAATCTTTGACAAGTAAAACTTAATTAAAAGCGACTTAGTAACTTATAATAAATTTATTTAATGTATCAATATATTATGGGATTCATATACATATATATATATATATCATATATATATATAGTATATATATATATATATATAATAATATAATATATATAGTATATCTATGTATATATATATAATATTAATTAGTGTTCTTGTTCTTGAAAACAATTATATTACTACAAATTCAATGATATCGATAATTACGATATTATGTCCTAAGCTATAGATAGTGTATCAACTCGAACTAGAAGTGATATTAACAAATTATCAATATCATGTTAGGGGTCTTCTTGACTCTCTCTATGCATGGCTCCATCCTACATAAAGAGCAGTCTCGTCAACTAACACTAAATGCTAGGAAGGAAATAGGAAATTACGCTCGAGCTAATTGTAAATCTGTGTGTATCCATGGCCAAGGCTGCGACTGCGACAAGAGAATTACTGCTGCTTCGAGGAAATTGTGAAAATAACTGCGGATACGACAGGTACGTACGTGGTGCAGGTAAATTGCAATAGGTATGAGTTGATCACTTGGAACATACTTGTAGAAAGATGTATTTTTTTTTAGTTAGCTAAACTGGAAATCTAGATATTTGCCCACCTCTGGATAATAAGTTACTTCACACAATCTTGCATATATGCGTTTTTTACAATAGACAATGGTGAGAATGATGAGATAGATATTCAGACTCTGTAAATATCGTCAATACGAATTTACATATTATTAATTCATTATATTATACATATTTTATTAGGTCCTCGCTAAGACTGAGATTTTATGTAGTTTAAAATCTTTAATAAGGAAGTAATTTTGGTTTTTGTAATGAGTTCATTTTTTCTTATGTAGGCACTTAATTTTCGCCTATTGTCATAAATATAATTTAAGGGCTATTGAACTACAGACCTACATTGAAATCACTATGTACCAAGAAAAACCATGACCTGCTTTACTTAAATAGTTCAATAAAAAAGGATATAAAAGTATTGATAGAAATCACATTCATTTACTTTCCACGTAAAATAAATAAAAAATAAAACTAAGCCAGGCTGATAAGAATTAGTACGGATTTTATTAGCTTAATCAGTGTAAGTTCTGTCTATAAATGAGTTGATGTTAAATCTTTGACAAGTAAACTTAATTAAAAGCGACTTAGTACTTATAATAAATTTTATTTATGTATCAATATATTATGGGATTCATATACATATATATAATATATATATATATTATATAATATATATATATATATATATATATATTATATAAAAATATTGCATTAATACTATATAATATATATAGTTAATGCAATATTCTTTATACATAACCTTAAAAACTTTAATCTGGAGTATCGTTTTGCTACATTAAATTTTATCGTATAGTAAATGACAATTTATTGTAAAATTCAGCTGTATTATTGCAATGTATATATCATTCTAACGTGTCTATAACGCTTTAAAAATATTATCTCCTCCATAGTCGAGTGGATAATACAGCCGGTTTCAAGGTGTCGCCATCTCTGAGGTTCCCGGGTTCGAATCCCGGTGGCAGATGTTTGGTGTGATATGCGAGCATTGTACTTAGTCATGGTTGTTGATATATATTTCTAAAAAATTATTTATTAATGTATAATATATGTATGTCTATCCGTTACCCTAGATCTTAGCACAAGCCTACAGAGCTTAGTTTGGGCTAGGCTAATTGGTGTAAGTGTAACAAATATTTATATTTATTTATTATATTATATTTATTTATCTATAAAGATTGAATGGAGGTTCGCCTTTGTTCTTTACTCTATATAAACAATACTTATATAATCATTTTAAGCATTTATTTATGGTAATGTAGATAATATTTAATTCAATATATGTTTCATTGTGTTTGGGTGATCTAAAGTTAGAAGAAATCCGCTTTTGTCCCATGCTATGCTGCTAGCATGCGGCTAGAGTGCTGCAATGCCTCAATGTGTTCCATGCTCTCCTTTTAGTCCCCGCAGATCCTATATAACTTGACCTTGGCATGACCGAATCTTATGAAGAATAATCCTTGTACCAAAGTGATCTGTCACCTAATCCTAGTTGGGCCTGAAGTCTTAAGATCAATATGTGTTTCAGACAGTGGTTCTGTTTTAAATTTTGTTAACTTTATTCTATAATACCACTTATAAAATCATTATCTGTTCGTTAAGTAGTTGATTCATCGAGACCCCGTTTAAGAAAAATCTCAGTTCTCATTAATATAAGCCCATTCCAGATTACAATTTTTTATACTGGAGAATAAAGCAGAGCAATAATACTTAAATTAATCTGTGATCCGGTTTGAAAGATACTAGTGATTATTACAGGTTATCGTCACTGTTAAGACACAAGTTTGAAATATCCAGTGTGGTAATTAAAGGGTTGTAAGTAGAGATCGGATAATCGGATGCATATTTACCTAAAGTTAATTTTTGGCTCACAAATTATGGAAGCGGCTTTTTAAAATACATTTTGTTAAATAAAAATCCCGGGAAAATACGGGACTGCAAATTTAACGTAGTGATATTGTTTGAAAATTACTAAATTAGCACGTGGTATTTATTTTCAAAAGACCGAGACTCCGGGTTCATTTATACAACTATGCATACGTATTTACATGAAGTTTAGTTTCAGTTCCCCGTGCGATTTATGAATGTACGATTTATTACATGAAGAGTGTTATACGAAAGTAGTGAGCTAGTTTGACTAAAACAATAATCAATTAAATAATTGAACAAAAAAACAGATATGGTGAAAAATTTTATTTAACAAAACAATAAAAAGCCGTTTCCATACTTTGTCTTAAACTAACTTTAGGTAAATATGCATCCGATTATCCGATCTCTAGTTGTAAGTTTCTACTCTTACGATTACTAAATTGACGACAACAAACGACTTATGTTATTTATCATCAGACTGGCAGTCTGTTTATTGGTTAAACACTGTTTAAAAACATTGTAAAGATACGAACAGAAAAAGATATTAAGTTAAAGTGAAGAAGAATAACATTTTGGCATAATATAAACGTGATCTAAAACATAGGAATATACATATTCCTGCTCGTGAGTGACGTTGCTAGAGATAATGAATACATAATTAACTCTATTGGTAATCTTGTAATGAGATTAATACAAACGTTGAAATGTTAGAATCGTCACTAAGGGAAATTGTTTAATGGCGGAACTGACGCCGTTAGAAATCCTGTTACTCGTACAAGTGTATTAGGTTTGCTACGCTGAAGTGATACTAATCTGATGCGGATCTTATTGAGTAATTAAAACATCTGATGAATACTACAAATGTTAAGTTGAATAAATAATATATCATTATCATAAGGCGTAGATGTTCATAGTTGGTACATAAAGGCCGTGACATGCGCCTTGACAATGACAGTGGTCAGCCGTGCGTGCAATAGCATGCCTATTATTTTCCTCGAAATATTTTTTTTATTTTCATCGGACACTAATACGGATATGAATGCAGTATAATATCGTATTTCCCTATCAATTAATCGAAAAAATATCAATATATTTTTTTAAATTAATATTGTTGATAATATATTTTTATATACGGAAATCGTTTTAAGGAATTCTATTTTTTTTAACTCAATGGAACTCTTTATTAAGTAAGCTTCAACAGATTTGAGGTATACTTCATTAAGAGGAATAAATCAAACAAACTCTATCATGAAACAGTTTGTGAGTCTTTTTTTTAGTTTTTGTCTATTAGATTGTCAGAAATTGATTCCTTTTTTTTTCAATTGAATGTGTGTATTAACTTTATAGTAGGGATAAATGATCTCACGATCTTTCAGTAACTTATACTAAACTTTTTCATACAATATATAAATACTGTAAAACAATATAAAAATTGATGGTGTGAAAGCTAACAACTATAAGCAGTTGTAAGTGATATTTTTCGATTGAGAATAAGTGTAACAAGTGTAACTGGAAAATCACTAACGGGTCTACAGTTTCTACAATATTTTGATTAGGTTTATTTCTAATACATAAAACGGACATTGTTCTCGTATCTAACGGGGATGGTAAGTAGTTGCAATTAGATGGCCTGTCTGCTAGTTTGCGTCATTTTATATAAATAAATTGCATTACTCCAATTATCTGGCTATAATTTATTAAAGGAAAGAAGGTACAACCAAATAGCAAGTCATGTATTTAAAAAAAGAAAACTATCATAAAGACAAAAATTCTTTTGGTTAGTTTTAAAGTTTCAGAGGCTCGCCCATCGTCTTACTTAAATGTGTCGTCGTAACAACTATGCTAATAGTGTTTTTGTAATCACATTATTATATATTTTGTATTCATTTGCCAGCAAATCTCAAGAAAGTTCCTCAGTTGAAAGAAGCCAGGTAAATCTGTTCCACCTTTGACTTTAATAATATTTACCGTCAAATGAGATGAAGTCCTACAAAATTCTTGTTATGAAAAATTTCTCTACACAGTTATATTAAATGAGTCCTCACTGCTCTTACTAGTTTTCTGTGATAAGAAAAGCGAATGCACATTCAGTACGATCGTGACAGTAATATGTAACTATGAGTGTATAGAAAACTTCATATAATAAGATAATGGCGACACAACCATAAAAGAGAGCTAGTCGAGTACAATACATATGGAAATAAGTTACCTACCAACTATTCAGTTTATGTCTTACAAAGTACCTACACTACGAGACAAACAGACGACTTTTACGCAGATAGCGCTAATGTTCCTAGAACTGATTGTTTGACAAATAATGGAGTCATACGTAAATTTTTACGAATGATATTTTTTGTAATGACATTTGAAAGTTAATTGCTGGTTCGTAACCTTGATTAGTGCAAGATATGATGCATCTATGTACAGTCTACTTCAACTAAAATGTAACACTAATTATCATTATGGGTAATACAAAAAAATTAAGTAATATTATTGAGATGAGAATTGTTCGGAGTTTAATAGTTATTATTTTAGGGTTTAATATATATTCTGATTCATATTCTGCTTTATGCAACAAACAAAATTTAGTCCAAACTCTCATTGAAAAGTAACACACAAATCGAGCCTTGTTAGCGAACCATGAGTTTTATATAAGGAAGGCATATTCGCTTCGTTCAGGCACAAATTCTATATACATGTAAGTTGAGCTAACGCTGACAGATGCCACTTTAATTAGTCTTTCCTAGCGTCTTTGTTGTCTAAAAATGGTATAATAATTATAACAAAAATAATTTTTAAAAGAATTTATGAAAAACTTGTGTACCTTTCAATCAGTCAATTGAGAACTGATTGTTTTTTAATAAAATATACACTATTCTGATTCAGATATTTAAATTTGAGGCTGACTTTAACTGATCAAATGACAGCTACTCCCCCTTTTTTTTGTTCCCCTGAGGAAAATGCATGCAAAATGCATGCTGTGGCGAGCCGGCGGTTATGTGGGGCTCTCCTCCCCAGAACGGGGAGGCCTACCCACTAAAAACCTCAGGGATGGCCTTCCTCAGACATGTAGGGAGCCCCCGGGAACGCCAAGCGACATCCGGGAACCCCCAGCCTCCGCACCCCTGCTGATACAGGGGAGCCCTCCTAGGAGGAGGCTACAATTGCTCCCCCGATCTCCACCACCAGAGACGCCCTCCGGCCACGGAAGGGGCGTGGTCCCTCCCGTGGTCGCCGTATCCACGGGCGCGATTTCCTCGCACCCGCCGGCGACCCGCGGCGGCGCCGCAGCTGTGCTACCGAGCCCGGCGCTGTCTCCTTCGAGCGGGATCAGCCATCTCCCGACCCCGCTCGGCGGCCTCCTTCTGGAGCATCACTGCTTCACAGAAGGAGGCCACAGCCCTCAAACCTCCCTCGTCCGCCAGCAATCAATGCCGGCGGAGACAGATCTTGCCCGATCTCTGCGACCAAGACTCGGCGCTCGGAGGCCCGCGCGTGCTGGGCCGAGACGAGGTCGAATGCGCAGTGGTGGCAATGTATCGATCCCTCCCGTCCTATTCGACACAGATACTCACCGAAGCAGCCGTGCCACAGCTACTCCTCCTAGCTCATCCGTAAATAGCAGTCACTCACCCTAGCCAGCCCTGTGAACGGAAACTTCTCAAACTCCAACACAGAGTCTTCACCCAGCCCTCGCTCGATCTGACCCGAGAAGGTTCTAGCGGCCATGATAGTGGCTACGGACATGCCGTCGCCAATGAACATTATGCCGTTCCTCGCTTTGTTGAGGTTCCTTTTCTCCTGCAGTTTAGCCTTGAGCGTATTAGCCGCGGTCTTCCTCCAAAACGAGCCATGTTTCTCTTCAGCCGGGATGTACGAGGGGTTCATCACCGTCTCCAGAACCTTTTTAGGCTTTGGTGTGGACAGGGCGTCCTCTGTAACAAAATATAGGTTAAAATTTCGCAAAAATAAAAACATATCGTGTGGGTGCAAAAGATTAGATGTTTGCGAATTGAATTTTGTATCGAAAAGCTAAGTTATTGAAGACATTTTGAACGAAAAATGGATCTTGCAGATCAAACGCGATTAATTTTTATATTAACAACGTAGGAAATTGAATTCTTATCAAATTACGTACTGACAATAAATTTGGATCATTTGTAACTGTAAGCATATGAGGGATATTCAATATAGAAAATTATGAAAATAGTCTTTATTTCACGTTAGCCTTTACAGACTCTTATTGACAAATGTATGGAGAGAACATTACCGCGAACGACAAAAAACACCTGTTTGAAAATTGACAGAGACTTCTCGAGATGAACGGACAAGAAACACTTAAACTTTATTTCTTATGTCCTCTCTCTCTAATCGTTTAATATTATGATAATATATAATTTAACATAATCATACGCAATATAATACTCTAGTATATATGCTTACTTATATATTGTATATAAAGGGGCACAGTATTATTAATAACTGGTTGTAACCATACCTCAATGAATACTGTCACCAATTCTATACAGTGTGATGATTTTGATTTGTCTTACATATTAATCTTTACTTATTTGTAGATTTTTAATAAGATGTTAAACTTTATACGTACATATGTATCACTATCTTTGTGGAATCTTATCAAATATATACCTAAATATATATATACCATAAATATATTGACTAGCTAAAAATAAAATGTTATGAATATATTAATTCAAATTTACAAATTGATTTTTATGAATTGCATCAACTATTAGAACAACAACATAACAATGCCTTAAAAAGATTAAAATTGAAATTCTCAGAGTGATTTCTCTTTTTAATGAAAATGTAATTAGATCAGAAAATATCTTGTTGAACAATCTTCTCTTTTCACTGATTTTTAAGAATTATGTGTCAATAGGGACAATAATGACCTAGGTTATATACGCTATATAAAAGTTATATTTTTTTTAAATAAGAGTATTTTTTATATTTTGATGTAGGTTTTTTGTTTAAACCTGGATTCAAATCACGAAAGAGTCGTCACGTGATTGTAATTTTTTAAATTTAAATTAAAATTGTCTAATTTTATGTTTAAAACAATGGAAAAGTTTAAAGAAAATAAATAAAGATTATGAAAAATAGGTAAAAAACTTTTTAATTTAAACGGTTTTATGTTAAACATACATTGCAATGTTTAAGATAAATGTACTAAAAATGTACTAAAAACCAAAAAATAATAAAATAGATACAGTCGTGGAATTATAAACATATGCATAGACTAGACTAAAATAAAACCGTGGGGCACATTGAAACAACACAACGATTGTAGACAATTGATGTGCCCCACGATTTTATTTTAGTCTAGTCTATGCATATGTTTATAATTCCCACGACTGTATCTATTTTATTATTTTTTGGTTTTTAGTACATTTTTAGTACATTTATCTTAAACATTGCAATGTATGTTTAACATAAAACCGTTTAAATTAAAAAGTTTTTTACCTATTTTTATTTTCTAGTTTTTAGTTTTTATTTCGCATTATTCTCTTTTAAAACCTAAGTTATCCGCCATTTTGTAGAGACCGCCATTTTGGATTTTAATTTTATATAGTACATTATATTCTACTAGTTGAGCACTTTCATTTGATACCCATATTGATAGGATTTATTAAACCTAAGTTTTCCGCCATTTTGTAGAGGCCGCCATCTTGGATTTTAATTTTATATAGTACATTGTATTCTACTGGTTGAGCACTTTCATTTGATACCCATATTGATGGGATTGATAAAACCTACGTTATCCGCCATTTTGTAGCGGCCGCCATCTTGGATTTAATTTTTTATATAGTATATTGTATTCTGCTTGTTGAGCCCTTTCATTTGATACCCATATTGATGGGATTAATAAAACCTAAATTGTCCGCCATTTTGTAGCGGCGGCCATGTTGAATTTATAATGATAATGAATAAATATAATTGTATTGTCACCAAAATCCAAAGTGTATACAAAATTTCAGATTAATCGGTTGACAGGAAGAGGGTGAAATTTGATTTACTAAATTTGACCCAAGAATGAATAAACCGGGCTGAGCTAAATAAAACCGTTTAATAAAAAGGAGGTACAAAAACGACAAAACAAGAAAATAAATCAAATAGAAATACAGAAATGTATAATAGGTACAAAAATCCTAGAGACGTGGTCGCAGCTGAATGCCCATTGAATTATTTTCATGATTTATCATTTTGTCTTCTTTGCACAGAAAAACTTAACCGTTCCCATTATGATAGAGACTTCAAGTCGTGTTTTAGAAGATTTCGATTCGGTTGCCAGCTCAGCGACCCCGTTCCCAGATGTTACCATTATGACCAAGGTTAACGTGGGCTAAGCGGTCAAGGCGGGATCTTAAATTCTTAATGAACCAAAAATGTTGTGTAATAAAGTCTAAGATTCACCTATTTGTTTCATTTCAATGAATAGTTACTTGTTCGAGTTAATTAGTAATTTAACTTTTATAGCCTGTGATCTCTAGCCTGCCCAAAATACCAGGACTTCTGATGTCGGGTCTTAATTGACCATTTATCTTTTTATGTTTCCAAGATCGTCTGTTCATGTTTGCTACTACCTACCTTTTGCTACTACTATTTTTGCTAGCTGCTGCAAAGCTATATTCGCATTTCTATGATTCGGTTTGAGAGTTACGATATGGCATTGAAATTACTGGATATCGTAAATTTTAAATTTATTATAAAATTACTTTAACAGCTTACTTTGCAAATTGGCAATATACGCGTCAGTGGTTTTGTGTGAGTTGCAGGTTTGCTGCAAACACCATAACCACACTATATCTTCCTGCTATCTGTCTGGTTTTAACTCAATATATGATATAAAAATATTTGTTGCTATGTATGTGTGTATAACCCATGCATAAGGCATGCGAGGTAATAATATGTAAAAGCTTTTTCCAACTAGGGTTGATTTCTTGTATGTGTCCATCTTGTACTTTTATTATTGGACGACCTCCATAGTCGAGTGGATAGTACACCGGTTTCAAGGTGTCGCCATCTCTGAGGTCCCGGGTTCGAGTCCCGGTGGGGGCAGATGTTTGTGTGATGAATGCGAGCATTTGTACCTTAGTCATGGTTGTTGATATATATTTCTATAAAAATTATTTATATATGTATAATATATGTATGTCTATCCGTTACCCTAGATCCCATAGCACAAGCCTTACAGAGCTTACCTTGGGCTAGGCTAATTGGTGTAAGTGTAACAAATATTTATTTATTATATTTATTATTATTATATTGGTATGAATAAATATTTTTCGTTAGATACATTTTTCTTTTTTTTTATTGAAGAATTCAGGTGAAATTCATTTATAGCTTCGTCATCACTCAACATAGAGATTCTTCGGTCTTCGGACCAACGGTGATTGCATTAGGTGAACTGATAGTGATCTAGCTTACCGAATACTCGTAAATACAAGAATCTCGTTTTGATCGAAATAATTTTGAATAGAAAAAAATGTTTTTGCTATCTATTAGCATTTTTTTTTCTTAATCGCGTTCATTTATTACTTTTATTTATACTTATTAACAATATAAATATAAATATTTAGGTATCCTTTTAAATTTATAAAATAGACAGTCAATTCAATTTAATCTGCCGATTTACAACAAAACAACTTTACTCGATTCACTCGGCAAATACAGTTAGAACTTTGTCACCCTAAAGATAATAACAACGGTTGGAAATTAGTAGAAGAGGTCATTGAACTTGACCTTGTTTTGCGGCCATGCGCAAGTGCATTCAACGGTAAAACAAATGCAGATCAAACCCACTTTGGCAAATTTCATGCAAATTTAATCATTTTCATGCAAATCTGCGGAAAATAGTTGTTTCATTCAAATATGTTTAGTTAACGCCATATACGGTCAGCAACACATTAGCGCTAAAATACATTTAGTATCACATGCGACATATGAACTGTCTCAATGTAATGTCTGACGCATTGCTGTGTGTATGTCATAAATTTTATAAAATATAGATGGGTTGAATCATTTCAATTCATTATCATCGAAATACGCATAAAACAGAAAACATTTTAATGTATAATTTTTAATTTGATAGACCAAATTGACAGCTGATAGAAAGGTTTTTTGACAGTTGATCACCGTTCAGTGACAATTGATAATTGAGAGAAAAGTTGAGAGTTGAGTATTGATATTATGTTATACTCGACTCTCAACTTCGCCCGTCTAACATCGTTATAAATTATTTTTATTTGTTTTCAAACATCATTTATAATAGACATTTATTATAGATTTAGTACCAGACTAGTTGATCAATAAGCACAGGCGCCTTAATTATGTAATTCAATATCTTTCAATTATCTGTCAGATTTGACAATGAATAAAGTAAGCACATTACTACACAATAAATATAAGCACATTACCGATTTATTTAAGCCAGGCGGCACCGATTTTAGTATTGATGCCGTAGTGAATTTCAAATTTACATCGATCGCGATAAATTATTCCTAAACAAGAAAGGTATGATTTAATAACATACTGCAAACTCGAAAGCAGACTACGAGTCGCCGCGTTATGTATTATATAGACATGACATGACACAGAGTCATGATTTTTAACCAGATTTGAACTACCACGCTGTATCTATTAGGTTCCAAGTGTTGCTTTCGTGAGACATGTATTGCGCGCTTGGGAATAGTGGTCACGATTTATTGCTCTATCTCTTGTTAGAAGAGAAGAAAAAAAATACTAAAAGCTATACGTAACACATTTTATGTTGAATTCCATAGCATATATGGGAATTCTTATTATTCCTCCTTAGAATCGGAGAAGCATTTAGAAAGTAACATTTGTGAATATTACTTCAGACTGGAATATTGAATTATTAATATGTGAACTGTTTCTATTAGTTGTTTCGGTTTTTTGTTAACAGTGGGAAGCTGCAAGAGGGTGGAAGGAAGGAGGTACCTTAGGTACGCTATCCAACCACTCTAGTTATGAATCTCAAAGTAGAAATTGGTACATGTAAAATCAGGGTTTTCCTGACAGCAAACTAAAAAAATTTTAATGTTGGCTTAACATATTACAAATAGTGATTTTATCAAAATAGAAATATATAATAAAATTTTGAACTAGTAGGTACAATCCATCAAAGCGCTATATAATCCTTGAAATTTCATAAACAGAGTTATGTTAATACAAGTGACATTAAATAAACAAGTATAGAATACTCACTAATCTGTATCTCGAAAAATCTTGCAATGTTATATGCCTTGAAAAAAAAAAACTTAACCAACTAACACGTAGTTTCCTTATCTACTTAACTACGTGCCGGCCAAGAGGTTTTATTGTAGAGATATGTCTAAAACTCAGGTTTCCTGTTTCTTTTTTTTCCTTAAACCTATAAAAAATACCTAATATTGTGACCTAAAAAAGGGTAATTTCCACAGAGTTCTCTCAATCTTGGAAATAGAAACTACGCAGTTTCTATACTTTCCAAATCATGGTTGTACTCTTAAACTTGAATTTACGATCATCGTCGTTATATATCGCCACAAATCTTCCTATAACATCACTGTGTGCGTGTAAGTTCAATTAAGTAAGTAATTTAAATAATGGCAATGGTTTTTTAAGTTTAATTAAGAATTCGTGCAAATATGAAATATACATATCACAATACTGTTTTCTGTGGAGTCAGTCTGCTTCTCACCAAATAAACATAGGTTATGGCGGCCTGAGATTTTACTTAAATAATTTATATTTAACCTTCTGGTTTACTCTATGGCAGCAAAACATTCTTTTAAACGACAGATATACATTTTTTTAAATTAAATATGCACTTAATAGAGCTGATGATGCTTATTAAATAAAGTTATTTTTATCTACAACAACTTTTTTGAGCTCTGTAAACATAATCTCATAAAATACTTGTAATACCAAAAAACCAAAGAACATAAAACGCAATAACAATAGACACATTAGTACACTCGACCTTATTTTCACCACATATTCCACAATTGGCGCAGATATTTGTTATCATTCGTTTTTCCTTGTAATAGCACTTCGCACGCGTATTTCTTTGACAAGGGGAGAACTCCTTAAAGAAATTAACTAGTGTTATTCGTTTCGTAACCCGTCTATAAAAGCTTGGCTCGAAGTCAGCGGTTCCTGAATAGCGGAGGGTTAACCTGAAAGACTGTTTCTGATCTTTCCTTTAACTTACGTCGGCATCGTTCTACAACTAGCCTCCCAAAGCAAAAGCACCAAAAAGTTTAAAAGCTAGTGTTTTCATAAAGTCACACACACAATTAATGTAAAAAAATATACACTGCAACTGTATTAATAAAATAGTGGAAAATAAAGCTTATCGAGATAAGTGGGCTTTGATCGTCGATTGGACAATGTTTAGCTATTTAAGGTAATAGAAGTGCGCTAGACGATTGTGCAAATCGCATTAAAATCTACTGCCTGTTTTCTTTTAAATTCACCGACTGTAGAGTATAGCGACTTTATTAGCATATGTCGTTCAACCAATCAATCTATCATCTGACACTCATCACAAAGCATTCACTAATGCCTGAAATAAATAATGCTTGTTTTTCTTTTATTTAGGATTTCCATCGTATATGAAAGCGAATGTTAGCATGCCATCAATAACAAGCGTCGAGTATACAGGTTTAATTCGTTAATAAATCAGTAATCTATGAGATTTACTACTTATACCAGTTTAAAAACAAGCCTCCGGGCATTAAACTCTGAAATTTCACCACTATTGCGTCGTTGTCGAATTTATTTTGGCAAACAGGAAAATGACGAGCTGACGTAACCACCGTCCCAAATGCACTCAAGGCAGACGAGACATGATAATGGAGTACAATGGCGGTTTGTCTTATCCTTTTTAATACCGAGACTTGATTGTCATGTAAAACGAACGATCTGGTAAAATTATATGTAATTTTGCTCGTGATTCGAGAACTATTGTCTCAATAACAACAATCATTATTTAAAAATTATCATCTTACTTTATTATCTAGTCAACACTAGCGCATAGTTTTGTGTTATTTTTGCTCTACTCCTGTAGGTTTTAGTATAAATAACGGATAACTCATGGTAAATAGGTCACGGTTATCAAAAACTAACAGATTAGGATATAACCGTGTTAGCCAGTAATTTTCACGCTTGCCATAGTAATTACTTATTCTAGGTATGACTAATTTGTCTACTCATGAGACGTGGTGTGTGCGCATACTTTCTCTTATAATTATGCAACTTATTAATTTGTATCATTTGTTCTATGTTAAGTCTGTTTTTACTTTTGATTCGAAAGGTAAACATTGCGCCCATTGATAATGTAAGTTGTATCTCGATCATGTGCAAAATCAGATTATCCTCAAATTATTATAATACACGACTCATAGTAAGAATCATGTATTGTTCTAAGCCAAAATTATGTTTCAATATCCTTGAGGAAAAACATTACAGTTAAAAAGCTGGACAAAATTTTGCTTGCATGCAACGCAAAATAAAAAGCGCAAACGAAACGGGTTTTTGATTTCGGAAACGTGTTCTGTTTATTGACCAGCGAGTCGGTTGCATATTACCTCAATTCGAGGTCGTTGCTGACCTGCGATTTTACTGTCATGGAGATGTAATTCGACTTGTTGAATACTTTCAAACTTTTATTAGGCGATTCGGTTCTTAAAGAGATATATTCGAAAGATGAACTGAGAGAGTGATTTCGCTTTACCATGGGACATTTTATCAAGTGTGGGGATTATAAATCTCTATTATTATAGTAATCTATATTCATTGAAAAATGTAACGCTAACAAATATGTTGTCTTTTATAAGTTGTATTGTTTGAATACTTCGTTGTTCTTTTATAAAATGGAGACACCATTACTAGAAAGAATATAGTGAAGGTCATTGGGTGATCCTTAAAACAAATTGAAGTTAAAATGTACTCAAATTAAACGATTGTAAAGAAATTTTTGCGATAAGAAGTTTTAAACAAGGTTTTTCTTGTGTGTTTTGAAACTATTTCATATTTACTTAATAGCGAGCAAATTATTATTATTATTGTCAAAGCTACACTAGATAAATCATTTTCCTACATTTTTTTGTATTCCAACATTGTCTAACAAGAAGTACATTTTTCTGAGGGACTTGAATAAAAAACACGATTTATTTTTAAATTAACAAAGTTACTACAGGATATGTAATGGAAATGGGGCATAAAATGCTTTTTTAGGGATCCGAAGGTAAAAAGAAAAAACTAAACCCTTATAGAATTATTGTATCGTCTGTATATAAATATCCATTTTCTTGAGAATTAGATACCTGGTATCGAGTTGAAATTAACTCGACTACCTATGTCTGCGATTCTTTAAGTTGTATGATACTCGTAACTCCCAAATGAACAAAATTATTCAATCCACAAAGGAATTTAAGCATGTGCTGCTTATAGGGTAATAGATCATGACATTTATTTATATATATTCATTTTATTCTTTATGTGTCAGTGTATAAAGACGGATTTAATGCCATAGTAAACTCACTGATCACTTTCTTATTCTATCATTTCAGTTGACAACTAATATATTTATGTATATACTATATGTGTTGTATTTGTAGTTGATTTTGATTGCAAAATTATGTACACGGAGCTGTCGCGACGCAAGTCCACATCTCACTTCACAGGCTTTTTCTTAAGCTTATTTCGCAATGCCAGAAAAGACATTTATGGAGCTTAATTCTGTAATGACTTTGCTCTTGAAAGTGTCTTCTCCAATTTGTTTCGTCTCAACTCAACCGGAAAGCTTTTTTACAATGAAAAAACTTTTACCGGTGTTAACTGTTTCCCTAGTGACATAAAACATGGTTCTAAAGTTTGATACAGAACAATAACCTTTTTAAATAGACCAGCTATTAGATATTTTTGAATGTTCAAGTTGGTAACTTAGTTATTTCTATAAAATGATTATTTCTGTTGTAAGAGCCTATTTTAAGTCTTTCTTTTACTATGTGCTACATATTGCACAGATAATAAGAAATAAGTAAGTCAGTTACAAAAGTCGTGACGACTTAAAATCTACATAAGATTAAAAATTAAAAAAAAAAACTATTTTAGGTTTATTAAGATTTCAAAATTAACAAATATTTGATGGAATCAAGAAAGGATAATAAAAACAGAACAATCAGCAAAAATAGTAAATTCTAACAAAGGAATATAATATTGTAAATGAGAAGATCTTTGTCTTCTAAAATTTTTTTGTTTCACAAAATTTCTGCAACACTTTCTGAATATTCTGAATTAGGCCTAAACTAATAATTTTCACTATTATATGTTCCTGACTGATGCCTTTTTTTTAATGTTAGGAAAACCGCGGGGTTATGTCGGACACTCCGCGCGCTTGGAGGCCGAGTGCCAGCCAAGTGCGCGGCCTACCTACTAAAAACCTAACAATGCTCCTCACTGACGCCTTGCCGCGAGAGCTTCGATCGTTGGCGAAGTTGGGGAGCTGCATCGCAGCGTGACAAGGTCATGGGAACTGGTGAGATCCCCGGGGCATCCGGGGGATCGTCGACTGACGGCGACCTTTGTATAGCAGGGGCCGGCCTTCCGGGCCGGGGCCCCGCTGGTCGCAGACAGGAGGAATGAGGCGCGCAAATGCGCGCCTCCTTCGCCCCGTACGCCTACGGCGGCATGCCTGTACGCCAGGGTCGTCTTCCCTGGCGCGCTCCGCCGCCTCCTTCTGCGTCATGACGTCGACGCAGAAAGAGTTCACCACCGCCCACGTGTTCTCTCCCTCCTGCATGGCACACACCACGTTCTGGAGGGTGAGGTGCTCGCCCATGACGGCGACCAGCTCAGCGCGCTGCGCGAAGAAGGCCGGGCACACCGCGAGCGTATGCTGCGCGGTCTCCTCACTGGCACCACAGTGATGGCACTCAGGGGTCGGCTCACGTCCGATGCGGTGCAGGTAGCGACCAAAACAACCATGGTCGCCACTATCCGCGAGCCGAGGGCGTCGGCCCAGACGGGAGCCCCGTATAAGGCCATGCTCTGCACGATGTCGGCGTACAGGCGGCGGCAGCTCGCGCTCGGACCACCCACGTTAGGCAGGAGGCGGCCGAGCGCGTCCGCCGTCTTCAGCAAACGGGGCTCGAGGCGTCGGAAGTGCTCCTCGAACCCCCATCTCCCGTCAATGAGCAGCCCCAGATACTTGATGTGGGACTGCAAATCGACTGACACCCCGTCAAAAGAGATCGCCGTCCCGGCCGGGGGGCGTCGCCGAGGCCGGTGAAACATCAGGGCCTCGGTTTTGGACAGGGCCACTCGGAGGCCGAGTGACCCTATCCGGCGTGCGACTAGCGTCGTGTAGGTTGACCCTAGCCGCACGGCCTCCGCCGTGTCCCTCCCGCGTGCCGTGACCAGCGTGTCGTCCACATAGCAGAATACGCGAACGCGCGACGGGAGAGACAGGCAGAGCACATAATTGAACCCGAGGTTCCACAGGAGGGGCCCCAAGACGGACCCCTGCGGAACCCCGCGCTCCATACGACGGCGGCGAGGCGCTCCGTCGTGACCGGTCCGTCGCCCAGGTAGTTTTCTACCAGGCGAGCGAGATACCGGGGGACGCGGTGAAACCGTAGCGCCTCCACAACAGTCCCGAATAGGAGGCTGTTGAAGGCGTTGGCGATGTCAAGTGACACCGCCAACACCTGTCCGCCGCCGTCGGAGGCCTCATTCACCTCGGCCGGCAGATCGGATAGGGCGTCCAGCGTGGACCGCCCCACCCTAAATCCGTACTGGGCCGACGAGAGGCCGGGCCCCACCTCCTCGAGGTGCTAGATGAGGCGGGAGGCGATGATTTTTTCAAACACCTTCCCGACCTTATCCAGCAGCACAATGGGCCTGTACCCGGACGGGTCCTCCACAGACCTGCTATCTTTCCGCAGGAGGCAGAGGACCCCGTCCTTCCACAGCTTCGGGAACTGCCCGGTGTGCAGACAAGCATCGAATAGTTCCTGCACTCTCTCGCCGAGGTGCATGAGGAGAGGCTCAGCACCCCAGCGGGGACCCCGTCAGGGCCAGGCGCCGTCCTCTTGCCCTTGAGCCGGGCCACATCGTCCTCAAACTCCTCAACTCCGACTGGAGGAGGGGGAGGATCCGCCGATGCCACCATATATATATATAAATATATATATATAGCATAGCATAGCATTTTCTAGCATAGGACTAAGTACTATGAAGTCTGAGGCACCGCATCTGTAAAATATTACATATTAGAATCGCATTCTTTCTGATGTTTGACAAGTTTATTTTACTGCAAAAATTGTTTGTAATTTCTAATTTTCTTGCAAGTGTCAAGAAATATACTTTTTAACTACAAATAAACTGCTTTCGGATTTTCTTCTTTTTCTTTACTTGTGGTACATTACGAGTATCACAAATTTACGGTAAAAATGGATTATAATAGGATGTATCTTTTGATTATATCGACTTATAAATTTGATTTTTTCACTACTACTAAAGACTGTAGTCTAAAATATTTAACATTAATTTTAACCTGATACTTCTTTACCTTATCTACCTTTTTTGGTACCAAGCACGGATCCTCACAAATGTGAGAATTAAGAAAATAACTAAATAATACGAAATATTAATGTAAATATTTGATGTTTAGTCAACTTGCTAGTTACGATTATAATTACACTACAAAATTACAGATTACAATACAAAATACCTACTTAATAAAATCATATATACCTACTTAAAACCTAATTAATAAAATAACACAATTAAAATAACAAGAGCTGAATCAACACTACCTATAAATTATTCTTTTTGGCTTGAATTGACTCAAAATATAAATGTTTATAAATGTTATTTGAGTATTTAATTATTATTAATTTATTAATTTTACTTTAAGGCGCTTGCTTAGAAATTATTAAAATAATAATTGACTTTTTACTTTAAGTTGTTATATGTATTATACACAGTATTGTGTTATAGATATTTTTTTTAAATATGACGTACCAAAAAAGGGGTTTAAAAAGTCAATTCACATTTGTCTGAAAAATCACGCAACAAATGTAAAATGGTTTTTTTCTCTAAACTCTCTTGTTTTGATGAACAAAATTGCCGGAACATGTGAGTTACCTATAGATAACTTTTTATTATTAGGTTATTTTGAGGTCAAAGGTGTATGTCAACAAGCCCACATTCACACATGCATTAAAACAGGAAATTTAACTCTGCAGCAAAAATTCCATCACACATGTGCGACATGATAATAGGAATTTAAATACTAAAAAACAGTGTTTTGTACATAATTTGAATCTTGTGTCAATATTGAGACACGAAGTACCAACTGCAGAAGATAGGCGATTTTCAAAACCGCACGAGCGTGGACTTGGCGATCGCTATTTATCGATCGGCAAAAGCATCTATGCTTATATCCATACTGCTTGAGGATATTTGGTAAATTTAGTGATTTTTGTTGAGTATGTTAATCTTAGCTGGCAAATTTTGTTTACCTAGAATTCCACGCTCCCATTACGGATATAATAAATAAATATAAAAGACAACATTAGCTTTGATATTTAAAAAAAAATCCACAAGAGTTTGGGTGAGTTTGAAAAAAATTATAAGTTTCGTTGGAAACGGTCTCAGCCTGGTCTTCTATTCAAGATATTGGATCGTCCTTCTTCTTTTTAAGCCGTAAATCCCTTGTAACCAAGGATCAGGCTGAGTTTTGTCGGTAGCTTATTCCGGTTGGGCCGCCTCGATCGGTTTGGAGTCCGGCATAATTACCATGGTATTTCTTCCTCAGAGGGGAAAAAAAAAATTGTGGATCGATTATGCCGTATACCAATGTGTTTTCGTTATTCGGTTTATATGTTGTTAGAGGTTGGAATTTTGTCTTTATGGTTAGCTGTTTGTCAAAATTCAAATATAGTTTTATGGGTTTAAAAGAAGAAGTGGGCTGTCTTGATATTTACTAATTGGAAGAATGTTTTGATATTATTATATTAGTTTTATTAGAAGATGAAGTGGGGTTTTGACTTTTTATAATGTAACTATATATTTAGTATGATTGAATTATATTGTGTGAGTGTAATAATGGTATTTATTTCATTAAGCGTATATTTTCCCTACAAGATATGTATATTTCTTCTGACGTTCTAACAATGATAGGGAGCATCGTAGGGCAACAATACCTAACACTACAAAGAAATTGAAAGTAGTATCTGAAGTTGATCAATCTGCATTGCGCCTGCATGGTTGACTAAGGCCTAATCACCCTAGCATAGCCTACCCTCAACATAGTTATAGGTCGTGTCTCTCGGTGGGGTAATAAATCGGGTAAAATGATAATAATTATATATGTCAATAAACAAAGTAAATGTTAATTATAAAATCAAAGAGAGAATGATTTAAATAGAGCAGTTCAGTAGTTTCCTAATTATAAGTGATGTAACTAATACACTTTTATTATATGTATTTGTATAATATACTTAAAAATTTATAGGCCAGATTAATGTTTTTAATTAGAATATCTTTTGACGTCAATATATATATGTTAAAAGTCTGTGTTGAGTAAAAATTTTGGATTTATTAGACTTCAGTGGATATCCATTAATCTGTAAATTACGTTTTTATAGTTTAAATTATTAAACTGATCAATGATTTTGGTCAATAAATTAAATAATACAAAGCTTATGTTCAAAGGTACAAATGATATACTTTTGTCCCCTAAAAATAATTCAAAGACGTTATACAGTTTCTGTAGCAAATGAAACTGATGCGAGAAAACTTGCTCGTTGTAATGACAAAAAAAATTGAGAGAAAAGAATTGGCTCAAAATATTTATATTAAAATGTATAAAGGATTCAACGAAAAAATTTGAATTGGGCTTAAAAATATTGGCAAAATCGTAAATATTTAATTTGCATACATTTCGTAAGTATTTGGCTTTGGTGTTAACAGCAGTTTACTTTTGACATTAATGATTCACGGGTCGGGTTTTGTATCTTACTCGTAGTAATATATCATTGTGATTTTGTTTATTTATTTAATCTTGTATAAGATTAGTTTATTTTCATTTATATTTTTAATATCTTGAGAATTAATATCTGTTGAATCAATTGTATTTTTGTAATATTTACATTGAAAATATCTTTCGTTTCGGATATAAAGTTATTTCAAAGAAATTATTTATCATCATCATATAGCAAGACATAGCAAAGTTAATAGTGGATTTTTGCAAATGAATAACCGGTCGTGTCCGAATCGAGATAGTGTATCGAAGAATCCCATTTAAAAATTCTATTTAACCATTTCTTTATGCTTAAAAATATGTTATTTGCGATTCCCTTTCACTATTTTCAGAGTTTTTAATTACTTGTGCTTTGAGGGAAAAAAAAGGATATTCGAATCTCTAAATTACTTTGTTTAGAAACTTTACTTTATGCTGCTTCAAAGAAATGGGGAAATAAGTATTAAGTTTATTTATATATGGGTACATTCTCGGAACAAAGGGTTTGGCCGTAAAACGCACAACAAAGTCATCCTATCAAGGTTTCATTTCTTTTTGTGGTACGGAACCCTGAAGAACATTTTTCTAATATCCTTTATACATATAATAAAATATAGCGTGAAATAAACAAGTATTTCTGCTACGGCTTGATAACTAAATATTATAAAGGTTTCCCTAAGTTATAACACGTCTAATATTACAACGAATGTAAATTCATAAAGAAAAAGAGTCAGGTGAGATGAGAATTCTAAATCTATCACTGAATAAATCATGCTAATTATGTGAAGTAAATTGAATGGTTTCAAGAATGTGTCATATTGCCATCTCAAAGTCAAAAATGTTTTACAGAATCACATTTTCGAGGCGATTTATTGTTAACTTGATGGAAATTAAAGGTTCAATTGCCCTTTCATTGCGTAATTATGGCTTGAGTGTAGTTAGCACAGGTTGACATTGCAACTACATTAGTAGTACTCGCCAAGGTGGCAGTTTCATTGTCTAATAAAACACTATTAACAGAATCTACGATGTGAAGGTTTTATTATAAATGAGTTTACTTCCCGCGGTAAAAATTTTGCTACTTGTGCCATTCCCCGTTCTTTATCAACGGGTCAATTGGGTTAGTACTATCGGAAACTCACAACTTACTTTTTTTAAAGTACAGATTATAATTATGTTGCTACTACCCTTTTTCTATTAAACGTCCTAAAAATCGTCCATTGCTTTTTTACGAGCCTACACCGTTAGTCATAGTGGATTTTACTAGATTATTTTTAGTTATTCGGATGTTGAGGCCACAACAGATGATGCAATTATCGCCAAAATGTATACGATGAACCAATATCTATCTTATAATATATTGTAAGTTGGGCGTGAACTCTTGTTGAAACTGTTGTCTGAAACTGTAATAATATAAAGAGAAAACATTGACCCTTGCTGGTTTCCAAGGTTGGTTAGCTGGTTGGTTGGCTGAACTGCAGAACAAGGCTTCTATGACAATTTGCAACAAACATTTATGTCAATATTCATATATAAATAAATAAATGTATGTATGTTGTTCCTTTTAACATTATGTGTGTGAGGACTCACATATGATTGTACTATGTTGTGTATGATTATTTTATATACCATTGTAAAAACAAATTGTACTAATCTAAAATTGTACTGTGGGATTAAAATGAAATACAAAAATGAATTGTTTCTATGTCGTAAAATTAAAAAGTTCTAAAGATAAATGTGCGATCGAAAAAAGATATTATATAAGTAGATAAAAACTATAACTATTTTATCGTATTTTGAAAGATCAGCGCGATATACGTATTTATCATATTACTTGATGTCCATGCTAGAGCAGCTGACCGGTCGAGCCGGACAGCTGCGTACAGTTACAAAAGGGCTTATAAAGTCTGCTACTTTATGTTTTTAACGTTAAATTGTTGCAAAGTTAAATTGTTTGCAATTGATTTATGTATATTTAAGAATCTGACTCATTGGATCAATTACGTAAATCAAGTTGTTAAAACATAAGTAAATAAACAATTAATAAGTATATAAATTAATAGTAGAAAGGAATCTCCACTGCGATAATATTCGTCTATTAATAAATAAATTTGAACTGGTTTGGTCCTGAATGTAAAAATTATGTCTAAAAATTTGGTTTTATTATTAAAGTCTAGTCTATTTGTATGCTTCTAACGTACGGGGAATGTATGACACATTTTAGAAATTAAATCACATTGGTACAGTTCTGTAATAAGTTAGTAATATTTCTATTTTTATATTGTCAATCAGCACGCCTTTTAAATGCCTAGTATATGTCTACATTTTTTATCCAACGAAAAATAAAGTTAATATACCTACAGTATTTTTATGTCCGCTTAATTGGTCAGGTCGTTGCCGTCGTAGAATTGTTTTTGGAAACTAGACACAGGTATAAATTACAGTTGCAAAACCATTCTATTAATAATAAAATATGTGGGCTTCAAATTAATATATTTCCTTGGTTATTTTTCTTTAATTGTCTTGTGAAACGTTACCATAAGTTGTTTTGTCACGTATTCAGTACGTGTTTTTTGAGAAATTATTTATTATGAAACACGTGCAATAAACGGAATATTTTGCGTAATTATTTACATATACTGCAGCACATACATATATACCGCTAATTCCCCGACACATTGTTAAAGTTTTCGGATTACCAAAAATTTTATGTAAATTGTGTATTGACGCGCGTAACAAAAGCGGCTATTGTGGAACCTTATCAAATACAACTATGAATAGAGAGCGGTGCCACGGTGGTGATGGTGAGTGCTGATGTATCGCAAGGGTTCACAAAACCTACACCTCGTTATAAGTCCCAATACAAGCGCTGCTTCTGACTCCGCTCTCTGCAACACTATAATTTTTGTTCCGTATCCGTATTGCTAAGAATTATCGTTTCATAATCTACTCATACCATTGAACTCAAGTGTTAATGGGTACTAATATCAATTTTTAACTGGACTTGTTTTAACTTCGGACACAGTGTAACATTGTACTGACCTAGGCAATCTGTCGGTTCCTGATTTAAGACATTGATGTTAAGCACGACTCAAACTTTGAAGGAGCTTATCATCTTTTTTATTATTTATTTATTTAGGACAAGACATAGATACACAAACACAATGTTCATGGACACTTTAAAGCTATTTAAGTATTATCTTAATTAAAGGTTGCCACGACATGCATATGCATGCCGTGGCAAGTGAGTGAGCAAATGGAAATAATAAAAGAAAACGAGACGGAACACAAAACAGAAAATCATAGAAATTTATAGAAACTTATCATCATCACAGCTGATATATCTCCACCGAGGAACAGGGCCTTACCCTAACTACACTAGGGCGATTAGGACTTATGTAACCATGCTGCCTCAGTGCGAATTGATTGACTATATTCTCCTTTGATTCATTTCATAGCTAGGAGCATAGGTACGTTAAATAAATTTACATATGAAATTAGAAAAACGGTAGGATCGACCTTGAGCCTCTCAAACCTTCCGATTCGTACGCTAGTGCTGAGACCACAGCGTCATCGACGCTCCTATTAGTCCAGTCATTAAAGTTATTAACAAAAAACACTTTTCACCCCTTTTCAACCCTTTCTGTACACCCCAGATCGCTGCAAAATCACACGGTAAGTTATTTTACCTTCTTTAAAAAACCCTCAAAATTTCAGCGAGTTATTAATTTCTTTCGGGTTTGAGGCTTTCATGACTGGACTATATAGACTACATGTCATATGTCTCTTCAGATATATTTTAACACATGCTCAATCAAAATTAATAGTTGGTACCTAATAATAAAGTTAAAATTTGCAAATTAGAAACCGAAGGCAGTTGAGCCACCTTCTGTCAAATAGGTATATTAATAGTGAATTGTGCCAATGTCTTAATGGTGACATAGGTGTCATCAAGTCTTTTAAAATATCATTATATCTTTAACGAATTAATGATTTAAAATATAGAATCTCAAAACTTTAATCTGATATTTTATTCTCCATGTGAAGATAGCACAAGTCCACTATAGAATATACTAGTTCTTTTGAACTTATGAACTGAATAGTAGGTAGAATTAGTAAACTATAAAACTTCTTTAACAATATAAAATGTTATTTTTGTATTTCACCGGACGCATAATTTCCTACCTTAAGTAGTAAGTTTGTAAATTTTTACTAAACCGAAATTCGTCAAACTTGATTCTCTTACTTACCACGGAAACGCGATATGATAGAGCTATTGATCATATTAAATACAAAAGATTAAATTCTAGCTGGCAGTTATATACAACGATAAACTCTTCATGCCAAGAGGGCTGGTCTTGTTTACGTAAAGCGCGCCGGTACACATCGGTCTCTCCCATTCGCTATCCGTGTTTGTTCCGGATATTATATTCAATTGTTTTTGATTAGGCCGAATAATCGGTAGAAAATGAACTTCCTTTAAATTTATCGAAGATATCAAATAAATGACATAAAACGAATATTCGTCCCATCTCTAATAGTATCTAATATATAGATAACAACAACATTAAGTGACCATGGAAAGAAATATGAATATTTCATTTAAATACTAGATAAAATATTCTGTCTGTTTGACTATTTTGTAACCTAAGACCTTTTTTATTCATTTTAAGCTATCTAAGACTTAGAAGAAATACTTTTAAAAAATACTTTCGAAATTAGAAGAATAGAGTATTAGTATTTATCGTACTACGCTGTGGTCGTAGTTTCGGTATGGTCTAATCAGGAGGAGCGGCATCGATCCTGCGAATCGATTTTTCGAATTTCATATGTTCATTTAGCGTAGCCTCATACAATTGTGAAGAAATTCAAAGATATGTAAAGTCGAACAGATCACATTTAGTAATTAAAAGTAAAATTTAAGGATGTGTTGTATTACTAAATCATTTGATATTAAATATAATAAGTATAGATTTTCTCAATTCCTTTTTTTCCCTATCACGCAATATTTTAGTAGATATTGATTTTTTTTGTATTGCAATATTTGCTTGAAGTTGTACTGACATTTCTATCAAACCATCGTTTTTCTGATATACATATGATATACACATATTGTATTTAATAATTACGCATAACACATATCGTATTTATAAGTTTCCGTCGTAATACCGTGCTCTCAGCCACATAGCGGCTATGTACTGTGGCGATCATTGTACAATTCGCATACAATAGAGCAATAATCTGACAGAGGCAAGAATAGACGATAAAATTGCCGTGTACTTCAAATTGAAGTAGTACGGTCAATTCTAAACGTTTTACTTACATTACGATGTATTTCCTAATGCTAATTAATGTCGACAGATGAGAGAAAATAAAATATTATGATGTGCATAAATTTATAAAAGTGTTAAATCATTTTGACGACCGACAAATTAATATAAATGTGTGTTAACGCATTCTTTTTTCCTATAACGGTTTGCTTGTTATGTAATCTTTATTTGAACCTAAAACCTATAAAACTTAATTTCTGGTCAATATATATGTCCCTAGGTATATACATAAGGACATATATATTGATTAATTACATAGTTTTATACATTATTTGGTTTTCGAAATTAATATTGGCGAAATGTGTTTTTTTGTTTAAACAAAGTAATTTTTTCTTTAAGTAAGTTTAAACCTATTCAGGTTAATTTTTAAATACAATAATTATTCTCTTTTCGTAATTTACTCCAACCTACATTACTATATGAAGTGCATTTATAAATTATTGGGCTATACTGTTTATTATTCGATATTCCCTCCTTAAAATTTTTATGCTTCTTAGTAATGTATCATTATAAAAACTTAACCTACAAATTTTTGTCAATAGGTACCTATTGTAAATTTTTCCTTTATAACCCTAGTTAAAATGATATTCACTAGTAAAATAAAGTTTTTTATAACTTTTTCAATGTAGTATACTTGTGTTGCGAGCTTATCTATGGTAATAGTCAATTAGGTTTATAAAATCAAAATTAATTTAATGATCCCCTTATAATGACTAATGAATGACAATGAATAATGACTTCGTGTTTGACTGTGATATTTTATCATTATTAATTCTAAAATTAGGAAGCACCGAACAATTTCACTAATAATGTCCATTTTATACATATTTGTTTTTTACATTATCATGTACAATTTTTATTATTTAATTTAAGCTGTATATGTTTTCAGACATTATTTATAATGACTGTATTTTTTTTTTGTAAAAGTAGGAAGTTTAATTTACATGAATTCGACACGGACTACGTCTGCGTCTGAGCACTTGTGTTGAATATTTTGTCTAATTTAATCAGTTATGTTTTCAACGTGGTATTTATAAAACCCACTTTATATGTCGAGTTACTTGAATTATGTATTTTCGACCAAACCTTTTTTCTTTAAATATCGTCTGAAAATTAAATTATTTGGTGTACTATAATTTTTTCACTTCAAACATTACCGCCACAATGTTAAAACGAGCACGAAATTTATTCACTATAGAAATTCTATTTTTCAAAAATTTCAAAGACTGCGTATAATTTTCAAATTTCAAGCACTAAACTTGTACGCACCTACGGCTGCGTGCGCGCAGGCGACGACAACCAACAGCAGAGTTCGGGTGCGCGACATGACTGAGTGGGCCGCGCGCGCAGGTGCCTTTATCAATCGAACAAAACGATGTGACTTTGCCGTGAAGGTGATAAGGATGAACGCGATGGGGTGACTTTTTGTCAGTTTCGCACGTGTGTGTCTGACACTTTTATTTCAATTATGTGATGTTTATTGAGCGTTTATGTGAAGCAATTATCGTTTTGCTTTCAAAGCGGTAAAACTCGTGTATATAATTACAAAATACAGCTACAACAGATTGTAATTGTGTTTTATTTTATTGTGAATGTGTGCTTTATTTTATTTTATTGTGAATGTGTGTTTTATTTTATTTTATTGTGAATGTGTGTTTTATTTTATTAATGTATACGTTTATATTGTAGATCAAAAATGTATGTATACGTTTGTATACGTACGTTTGTAACGTATGTATACGTTTATATTACAGCGACAGATAAACCTTTTGGTTTTCGTTTGCTGTGCAATCGAATTTTTTATTGTCTATTTATCTGTTATGTAAATAAATTAAAAAAAAAAAAAAATATTAGTTAATTATTGTTTTGTTTTATAAGCATCTTTCTCGTGTATTTCTATATAGATACATCTTTTGTCAGTAAGATGATGTAATTTTTATGAGAATATATGAAGTTATGTGTTTGTGTGTTTGCGTTACGTGATTATTTTAAGCATCATAAATCGTCCTGCATTTATAAGTAGTTTTATTCTGCAATAGATTACATTCATTTTAATACCCATATCAATCAAGCCAGGTACTACTATTGCGAAGGTGATAAGAATGGACACTATGTGTCTTCTTAGCTTATTTTGTTAGCATGGGTGAGTGTTATTTCATAACTAATTGTGTTTTTATAGTAAATAATTAGTATATTATTTTTTTAAATCTCAAGTACAATGAAAATCGCCGCCATTTTTTAAATGTTATTGCTATTATCATCGAGTGAGAAAATGTGACTTTTGTGAGATACCTATATAAAGAATGGACACAATAGGGTGGCTTTTCCAGCACGTAAATGTCATATTTCATAATCCATTATGTATTTATATAAAAAAAATAATGATTGTATTATTTTTTTACCTATTAAAATTTAGATACCTGCTGCAATAAAAAAATGGTTTTTTTTTTATTATCAATGGAGTAAGCTGATGTGCCTTCAGTAAGTGCGGTGGCTTGGTTTGTTTTTACTACTAGTATGTATTCAGTAGGTATGTTAAGTTATTGTAGTTTTAATTAATACATGTATAATATACGTATATATCTCATACTTTATATTAGATCATGTACATATTAATATGTTTTTGGTGAAGTATAACAATGTTAAGTTTTTTTCTATATTACATACCTAAATTATCTTACATAGGTATGTTACATTTTTGATCTACAAAAGAACATATGATAACTTAGTAATGTAAGCATGTACTCGCTTCAGACTTTTACTAAGTTTAGTGTAGTGTCTTTTATAAAACTAAATTTGACGTGATTCAAATATATAAAAATATATGTAAAAAAACTTAAATAAATTACAGATTGTATATAAAAATCGAAACATGATACAAAAATTATTTATAGAAGAAAGTCATAAGCATTTTTAAAATTGAAGATTTGCATATTTTATTGTTAAAATGAATTCCAATTAGAAACTATCTTACAGACCGCCGATTAAAGCTGATATATTGTAAATTTCCGAATGACTGGAATAAATGTTTGTTATTGTTTATGTACACAATGGAAAATACTACCAACTTACGTTATTACTTTATTGTTATTGAATAAAGTGCCACCTAACATATATTACGTATCAAAAGTATATTTTCTTTGGATGAACCCATTTGTATTACTTTTAAGACTTAATTTTCCTGTTTTGTGGCTTAATTTTTAAAAAATGCACGACAGTGCTGAATTACCGTAGGATTGACGACATTCTGATGAGGTAACAGGAGCAAAATATGCGTATACATATATTCGTACTTTTTCGGATACTCTCAATAAGTAACAGACATTATTACTTGGTGTTTTGTCACAGCTTTACAAAAAGTACATATTCCTGCTCAATTATATCTTGATAATTAAAATTGTTTTTTATTATTGTATGCAGACCTTTTTGGTGTAGTTTTTTTCCCATTTAATTAAAAAATATGAAAATTTCTCATACTTTCGTTTATAGAAATAAAAAGAATTATATATTAAATAAACAAAAAAGTTATTTTCTGGTACAGAATATTGAACTTCAATAACCAAAGTTTCCCTGATACAGTAAATACAATACTGTCTTAAAAACCTTATGATTCTTTAGATGTATATGATAAAGTCAACGACATATGATACAGCGATTAATTCGCTGTAAATCTCGTCTCGGTGGTTACGCTACGAGGGCTGGTGGAGAAGATGGTCCTTAAACGATTAATGTCATCGATGGATTACAAGCTGCGACACAAAGCTGCTGGAGTGATCTCCTGGACATTTCAATAGCAGTTCTGATAATTTATCAGAACTGCTTAACTAAACATGATTGAGGAAGTTTCCAATAGGGTTCGTATGCTAGATTCCTTGTCGTTGCATAAATTGATCGATCGGTCAGATATTTGAGCTTGAGCCTTGTTTACAGAACAGGCCTTTGTATATATGGGAATCACAGATTTTTAGTCTATAGGCTCCAATTGATAGTTTATCTTCTTAAGAGTTACAGACAGTTTGATGGGACTTCATTTCCTCCAGGTAGGTAGTACTCAATAAAAATAGAAATGAAATATAATGACGTTTATATATGTACTTAAAGTAGATGATTATGCGCACACACTTGTCACCAATCTGGTAGATAATGTATCAAATATCATCACAGTCATATAAATCAAGGATCTAGTCATTGCGCTAATGTGAAAGTTGAAATTGTCTAATACAGACAATTTCAACATTAGACCAACGTTATTACAAAACTTTTTGAATAATTAATCTACTGTTAATTCGAATCGTTTAGCGTTACCTGTTTATTTAACCTAAATCAAATGAGGCAGTTTCCTGTATAAAAAAATTGTATTTGTTTCCCACACAAGACACATTAATATGTACCTGAAGAATGCAAAAAAGAATATTGGTCCGATTTGAGCGTATGAAATGAGATTCTAAGTCACTAATTGAACTTACGATACAGGATAAAATCCTAGCGTAATACGAATATAAAAAAGTTTTCGTATCTATTTATTTTAACGAATCCCAATTTGCTGTTTATCCAAACCTGTTTATTAAATTACGTCACGAATATAGAATCAAATGATACGTCTTTTTACCGCAGTGCCATACGAAAGTCGTTTCTGTCGTCAGAAATGATATCTGCACTACTGGACCACCGAAACGAGACTTATAACGGATATTATATGTAATCATCCATAGGGCTCAGAGTTTTTCCATTATCGTATTACAGACATAGCCAGAAGAATCCCGTTAATAATATGTGTGAAACAAAACTGGTGTTAAATAATGTAGGTGTTTAGCATAAGTATCTAGAGATTTTAATTATCGAAATTTTAATTAACGAAGCTAAGATTTCTATTCATAAATTAACAGTTAACTATAAAAAGTTTTAACGGTTAAATTAACTTCCATTGATCATCCTAAATCACCTAAAACTGTCATGCACCACAAGATGCGAGAAAAATGTGTAGTACCCGTATTTTTAACGTACGTTTTGCTCTAACTTCATTGTGGTATTTTAGCCTCCCCCGAGGAAGGCTCCCCTGTATCGGCGGGGGAGCGGAGGCTGCGGGTTCGATTTTTTTTATTTGTGCTACATGATATTACTTCATGTCTTAATTATTCTAAGGCAATGTTATTATTCAACGGCCAATATCTTATACGTTTTGATTCTGTAACACGTGACTGTAAATGTGAATATGCGAATGAAGAACTTAATATTCTTCTTCGTTTCCCGTTTGTTTAGACTATCAACTTTCCCGAGGAGGGCTCCCCGGTATAGGCAGGGGAGCGGAGGCTGGGGGTTCCCGGATATCGCTTGGCGTTTTCGGGGGTTTTCTACATGCCTGAGGAAGGCTATCCCTGAGGTTTTTAGTGGGTAGGCCTCCCCCTTCTGGGGAGGAGAGCCCCACATAACCACCGGCTCTCCGCGGCCGGGGTATGCAATTTAATGCATTTTCCTCAGCGGAACAAAAAAAAAAAAGGTTAGTAGACCGCACTAATGATGCACTAGTCCCGACAACGAATGTCTAACAAGACAATAAATGAGGGGTGAAAGCTAACGATGTGTCAGCGAGAAGCGTGGCGTGAGCACCAACACATCGACTCCGTACCAAGTCTCAATCACAACGAAATACCTAGAATCGCCATTCAATGACTTTATTATCTGTGATAATGGACCTGCAACCATGTGTTTTTTTTAATAATTTTAACGTAATTGTGGTGATAAAAAATATGTAAAGCGTGTAATTTAGTTCTTAATCCTCGACAATTATGATGCTAACATGGACCAAATATTTGGCCCGAGATAGTAGCTATACTGGAATAACATGATTACTTACTCACAATCCAGAAAAAATATTACAAATAGATACAATGTTAAGTCGAGTCAGTGCCCTTTTTCCAATGATGAAAATGCATTGAATTACATACCCTGAGAGCCGGCGGTTATTTGGGGCTCTACCCACTAAAAAGTCTCAGCGGTCACCAAACTACGCCTTGGCGCAAGCACCTCATCCGGAAGGAGAGCTGCATCGCACCCTGACGAAGCCATGGGAACTTTAGAAGAGGAGCTTTATGCCTATCCACCAGTGGCGGCTCGTAGCGGCCCGTCTGATTGGACCCGGCCATCCCACACCCCTCTGTCAGACTATTAGCCGTCAAAAGACGTTGCCTGCAGGGTGCACCATAAGGAGGTTGTCTGACGTCGCATCCCAAGTTGAGTCAGTGCTCTGCACTGACACAGCTTATCATTGAGGTATTCATTTTTTTATTGATTGATTTGAATTGTTTGCATTATTTCAAAGTTATCCGTACATATAAGGATAAATATGAATCCAATTTAGAAGTGTAATGTAAAAATCACTTAATTTTAACTCAAAATATCTGTCGCCTGGCTAGGCTTATACGAAAGAGATTTTCAATAATTTTTGGAAAAAGTTTGGGCGTCTTGCCTAGGTCTAGGCGTTTATATGCAGACATCTTTTGCAATTAATTTAAACTTGCATGTAAATTCACCAAGTTATTAGCATTGACAATACATATGTTTTTCTAGAACTCTATGGTGCATACTCGTATATGCCGAACTTACTCGTATAGGCAAATTGTAACTAGCCCCCTGGATGTTTATGAACCTGATGCAGTGGCGGAAAGAGTAACACAAATTTAGTTAAAACAGTTTCAGTGGAAATTTTGATGTGAAAGATGCATGTCAATCAATCAAACGGACTTTAGATATGTAATATCGGCATAGCAGTAGTTACAACGTAGCTGAAGAATTGTAAATTGACCACAAAATAGATTTGACCCATTTCAATAAAGCTTAGCACTCAATAAAACACGATATTTGAGTGCCATATGAGCTCACTGAAAGAAACCTAATGAGCTGTGTACTCATTTGGAATTCTTTATTAAGACATAATGAAACTGAACCGACTTTGAAAAGAATGATGCTAGTGTTGGAAAGTAGATCACGTGCGACAAGATCGTTTGAAGAAGGTCATTGTCAAAGCTCGGTCAGACGAATTTACCTTAAGGTGTATAGCCATTAAATAACGAATTAAAAATACTCATAGCATGGTGATGGTGGGATTCGAATGGCTTTATTCATTAAAAGCCACTCTGTTGCCAACAACTGACGACATTAAAGTAAAAAGTTGAGAAATAACTACTAAAATTTATCAATAGAAATTGTTTCTTATTTGTTGGTTTAAGTGATATAACGAATAACAAGTAGACTTCCCATCCGTTAGTAAACAGTTACAGTCGCCTATAGTACATGTTCCTGTGAGATTTGCAGCATATCACAGAGTTTACCCTCAGCAAAAGTACAAATAACATAAAATCTGGTTTTCACCTATTTTGATCTCTTTATGATTCTTTAGATAGTATCAGGTAAAAGTCAAGAGAAGACTGCCGAAACAACTGCAAACTTTTTAAATCTGAAGTCCCAAAATATTTACCAAGAATATCTTGTAGATACAAATCTTGTAGAAACTGGTGCAATGCATTTACTATCGCGGCCTTTATAATCCTCTATTTAATTAGTTTCTACAGACAGCAATTAAGACACATTCATTGTCTGTGAGTTTGTATGTTTTACAATATTTTTATTACAGTATATTTTCTGTTTACATAAAAAGACAGGACATATCTAGAATAATCTAAATATCTTCGGTCTAGTGCAAATAAGATTTTCGCCGCAAGTGCTCCATACAATGTTATATTTTTGTTCCTTTTTCTAATGGAACTAACTATAAATTAACAATTTGTGATTACTTTTTTACTTCTACTATAAGGCCATCCTTCTGTATACCAAATATCATGATTAATGGAATCAATAGGTATTAGTATCCCCATGAAATGTAAGAAAATAAAATAAATTAATCAAATGGCCGTGTCTTAAGGATGAAAGGACGAAATGATTAAATATTAAATTTAAATTGATGCTCCCATATGTTTCAAAAAAAGGATCTTGTCGTACATACAGATGAAAAACAAAGCAATTCGTTAAGATTTCCGGTTTTCTTTTTGACATACGGAAACCTAAGCCATTAAGTTAATTAATTTCATACGTTAGTTAACATGATGGTTGCTTAAAACGACCTGTCGCCACATCTTTAGATGCTTCTAACATTTCGCGGGTTTTACTAACCTTACACTCCACATAATCAATATCAACCCAATTCAAGCTACGACATTCGATATATGCTGTACAACTTTACAAATTAATTTGTGAATTTCTTTACCATTATTATTTTGTCAGTCGAATGACACCCGAAACGAAGTCTACATATAAACTTCCCATAAGAATCTTCACACCAATCGATATTTCGCTGCTAGTATTCAGCACCCTCCTGAGATCTTCATCAAGTCGTCGGTCTATTTTGTAAGTGACCTATGGACAAACTGTACTACTGGGCGCTAACATTTGTTATTAGACGTTTTAATTACTTTATAAGATAAAGTTCCATTGGAATCTCATAGCCAAAGAGAAAACAGTGCACAACCGAAATTCTTGTGATGCACATTTGGTCTAAATCTGTCACTGTGATAACAAAAAGAGGAAGCGTATGTTATCGCCAGAATACACATCACAGCTTAACAAAAAGGGCGCAAATAAAACAAAATTAACATGAGTTGACGCAACACACCTTAAAATACACTATTTACGAGTAAATTATCAATGCCAGTTGTGAGGTACTGCTAGCATATCTCGAACACGTGTTAAACTCCGCAATAACTTCACAATTTGTGGAATAATAATAAGCAGCTCATTTTATTTGTTTTGATCAATAAACTATTAATAGATATAGAGCAACTCCTCAATTCACAGCGGTCTCTCGAATATTTCTATAGAGTTGGGTGGATGTTTTGGGACGTCTACACTATTGCGATCTAACTTTAAGTACTTTTAGATTTGAAGATAGACTCAGTACTGTAATAATCAACTTTAATTATAAATTAATAAGTGTAGCTGTAAGTCTGACTTTAAGTCTCATATAACTAAGTATATCATAATCCAGATTTGTAACTTATACTACAAATTATGATCAGTCGCGTTGAGTCTCAAGTAGTGGCTATCCTATATATAAGCCTATTAAAGCAATGCGTAAGTTGATAGATTCATCAAACAGATTAAAGGTATTCGTATCAAGGCGCAAGGTGGATTTCGAGATAAAAGATGTTTTAGTTTCGTGCTGAGACATCAATATATAAAAAAGCAATAAGAATGAAAGCATTTTCATTTAGAAAAGAATTATGGCAGGACTAGTAATGTAATTATTTAGTTTGATATTGTTATTTTGAAATATTCTTTGTCGATTACAGCAAAATTTTTGACTGCGTCGCGTCAACTGGTTATTTCTATCCATCCTCACCACCATCTTGCTCCAATCCCTATACTAATGGTCACGTAATTATCAGTCGATAGATCGACATCCGAAACCTCCAGTATCAGAAAGTTAGTTCGACGGAGCTGCATTTACTTTCCCATCTGTATAATGCCTACAACATCATAAGTTGCACAGGTATAGGTGGAATGGTAGCATCACTATTGGTAGTCGGAAAATCTCGAATCTGTGATACGTGGATAACACTACTTTACTAGCTACAATTGAGAGCGAACTAGATGGAGAAAGTAAGCTTGTAGATGGACCTTTGCATCAACAGATAAAATTGATTGCAGGTCGACAGATCTAACAAGCTTTTGCTCAGCAAAACTATTGACTCAGATATTCTGGATAACTTCATTTACCTGGGCTTTACCATCTCCAACAAGCGATCGTGGGAGAATGAGATATAACGAAGTCTCGGTATGCCTAAAACGTTATGACACAGCTGCAACAGACATAGAATTACAGAGACGTCTCCCGCAACACTCAGAAGAATGTTGTACGCTCTTTAGTATTGTCTATATTCTATATATAAACATGAACAATGAAGAATGCCGAACGAAACCTCATAGATGTTTTCGAGATATGGTGCTGGAGAAAAAGGCAGACCAATACTAGCATGTCCCACCGTGCCAACGAGTCTATCTTACGAGAGCTCAATGTATAGACCAGAGTACCGACCATGTGTCTACTCAATGTCCTTGATTACTTTGGTCATATTGCCAGAAAAAGACCGGGAAGAAGAAGCACGACCCTATGGACGAATCAGATTCACAGCACACTCGACTCCGTCCACAACGCAGTCCATACCGCCCAGATCGACTATGGGGATCGTGATAGGAAAATAGTACTCCGTAATAATATCAATAATTTGAGTATAAACGTGGAGGAGGACGAGGAGGAGCATCTTACAAGAAAATATCCCGTAACTTCTGAATACGTATTATTTACAGAATAATACACATATATATTTTTAAATAAACTGCTTCATTTGTAGCATTTTTTTCTGTTTGACACCATAAGCAGTTTAAGATATTCCCAATGGGGTAGGCAGAGACCACCTCTCTCCACTTGCTACGATCCTGGTACACTTCTCTTGCCTCCACTTTCATGAGCGTCTTCATGCATGCTTGTCGGTTGCGAGTACCCTTGACCCGGCCTTTCTTTATTCATTCATTCTTCTAAATTCTAGAGGACCTAGTATTTGAAATCACTAGTAGGTCTGTTTTACGGGTTATTTCAGAATCATAATACAATTTGTTATAAGTATTAAACTTATTGACTTGGATGATGGATGTCCGCATATTTTGTAAGTCTCTATATTTTCCGAACAAGTGTAGAGTCAATTCTTCTTCTTTGTACCCTTGCAAGACTTTATTGCAAAAAAAAATAACAATGCTACGAAAAACTGGACCCTAACTAAATCTTTAAGCTCGTTATTTCAACCAGCACCCACGGACTACTAATGTGTACCAATTAACGGTGTCGATATTTCAAACCATAGACACAAAATAAAAAAATTGCGTGTTATAAAGGACAGTGCAATAACCTTATATATTTAAAATAAATGTCTATCCGATTTTACCAGCAAGTATAGGGTCTAGTATTTATTCCTGTATTTGTATTTGCATATAAATTACATCTTAATTAGATGCATTTGAAGTGTAAAAGGGTGTTACTGGAAGTATGGCAATGTATGGAAGTTAGGATTTACCTCCAAATTTTGATTCACTTATATTACTTTACAATTGTGTATTATAAAAATTCGCGTGATGGCTAATTATTATACGGTAGGATATTCATTTATTTATGCACTGTATTACCCTGCTTACATCTAAGGAAGATACAATAAATACTTAATACAATATACTTAAAACAATAACGGCTGAGATATAACCCAAACACTGTACACAGTTTGCATGTAAAAAAAGATCTAAAAAGTAAAAAACACCATTAAATAATCTACAAACACAAAATTTGTATATTAAAACTGGTGATTAATAACAAGTAAATCTTACGAATTACTATTTAAAGTAAAATAAAACATTTAAACGGACAATACGATTTAAATATAACGCTTAGTGTAATGTAATATCAAATTCAGTATGTCTAGCAAAAAATCGTAATTATTATTAATATCAAGCTTATTGCAAAACGCAAAACATACTCGTAGATATAAGTTCGCTAGCGTATGATTTTGTTAGATATGTTACGTTCAAAATAATAAATTTGTTCCTTACGAATATAATAGTTATAAATGTGTCTTGTTCTTACATTGCTTATAAATAAACACATTACATATCCACTATTCTTTTATAATTAAGACTGAAATAATTATTTTTATCTAAAACATGAAAACTTTATAGCTAATATGTATATAACATACTTATCTAAATGTTTTTGTTGAATTTCTTTCTACTTTTCACGCTTTATGTATATTCAAAAATTATTTTGTATACGACATACATCTTTCCATAAAATATCACGATATTTACTATATATCCATACGTTTTCGCAGCCAAAAATTAATAATTTTTAAAAATGTTCATTGGATAATTTGAATATATGATGTTCTGATCTAAATAACTGATTACAATTACAGTTCATTCGTCGCTCGATGTTGGCGTTAAAAATTGAATTGGAAACTGTCAAATTATCATTAACTAAATCCGGCTACATTTTTAAAATGTGAATTTATGAAACATCAAATGAAGTTTATTCGTCTGTTACCATTATTGAAAATTATATTAATGTTGGCTGCGTTAATTAGCGATTATACGATTAATGATTTAATAGTTAGCTATAATGTTAGCCACCGCACAGAGAGGTATTTGACCCAAAAAGCTGGCCAAAAATATTTTACACTTTTAATGGCTGCCTAACAATGTTTTATTTAAGGTTTTGCTTGAATAAGGTAAAAAAAAAAGGCATACGTAATAAATACAATCATTTATTCTTCATTTTCATCTTCAAAACTTACATTTGAAATGTCACTTTCTACTAATAAATTTACAAGATCAGCTGAAAATTGTATTTTTTTTATTCTTCCTCAGGACAGGGTCAGAGGTTAAGAGGAGCCTGTTTAAAACATCTGCGTTGCAAGCTACCCGGGAAAACTTTCTGGTGTAGTTGTGTCTGAACATTCTAATATGTTTGTTGCGTGCTTCTGCAGCTTCTTCAGACAATTGTCTTATTGGAAGAATGGCTTCCGTTATTACTTCAGCCCCATGGCGCAATATTTTATGCAAGGTCGGAGATATAGGGTAAAAATTATATAAAGAAACGTACAATTTAGCCGTTTCTTGACAATAATTTTCAAATTTCTCTATGTTTATCTTTAAACCACAGCACAATGTGTCTAAAATAATTTTAAATCTGTAAATTAAATTTAAGTCTATTCCGGTAATTGCTGCAGATATGTTATAGTTAACAAAAAATCGTCTACTCGTGTTTCCATCATTGGTGTTGCCAAAGTTTGCATTTGGTATATCCACTAATAGACCAAGTTGCTCGCGGAACTTATCTTGGATGTCTTTTTTTCTGTTCTCGACTATTTGTTTCTCCTCAGCAGTAAGGCGCATATTCCATTTGTATCCTTTGAGCCACTCCGCATTGGTTTCTGGCCTTTGTTTTGCGAGCAGCTGTCCATTTTTGTTTAAATTGATGTTTTATAACTGACAATTTTTGTTTAATATTAGCAATATTTTGATCATTTTCATCATACTGATTGATCAGTTTTTTTTCCATAAAATTCAACTTTTCGTTAAAAATTGAGGTGTTTGAGCGTTCCATTATATCGAACAAGTCATTTCGAGACAAAAACTTCACTCCAGACGAGCCTATAACAAAAATACATAAAATATAAGTAAAATTTCGTTAAGTAAAAGTTTATATGTTTACAGAAAAAAAATCACGAAAAATAGGCGGGCGTATTCGGGCGGCTGTTTTGTTTTTAATTACATCCTATAAGGTCTACTTTACAACATACAATAGAAATTTTGACTTAGAAATGATGAGAAACTTATTAAAAAGTCCTTTGATTTCTCAAAATGTGTTTTTATACGAGTTTTTTTTCGTGGTTACATCTTATGGATATAATTAAAATAATATAATAAATTAGCTGTTGAAATTATGTACTAAATATAATACATACCTGGTTAATCAGAATCCATAATGAAAACCAACACAAAATCGTTCAATCATGAGATAGGAGATATTTTAGAACACTAAAATCTGAGCGCATCGAACAATCACACGTACACTTTAACAGAACGGTAACTTCCGACTGAGCTTACGTCGTGTTAGGCGGCGCTAGAGCTTTGTCTTTATTGTTATTGTATGGAGAGGTTATACTAATTTAAAAAAAAATTGCTTTGAAGGGGTAGCACTTATTTAAAAAAAAGTGATTTTGGCCAGCTTTTTGGGTCAAATACTTCTCTGTGCACCGTACCATAGCCACCGAAACGCTATATACTCGTATAAGAAAGCGATTTATCACGTTGAACTTTATGCACAGTCCACCGCTCTGGTGGGCGGGCGCTTAAGTTCAAAGCCGATAAGGTCCCAGGCCTTCTGTCCGACCAAAGGCTTATAGGTAGTGTTTAGTTGGTAGGCTAGCCTTCTGCTAGAGTCCAACATAACCAACCGCCGTAGACCGGGCGCGGGTGGTATCCGGTGTAAGGTCCGTGCACCAAGGGGTTATTAAGACGACAACAATAGCAGCGCACCCCTTATGAGGATTCACTACTATCCCCCGTGGGTAAAAAAACACTTTGAGCCGCCTCGATCGGTTTGGAGTGTGACATTAGCACCGTGGCACTTGGTGGCGGTGGTATCCATGAGGCTTCTGAGCCTCTCCTCTCCAGAGGGAAAGAAATTTGAACTTTCAAAATACGATGGATAAATTTCAAAATGGCAGTTATGTCGCACGATAAACCCAAAATCATATCTTGTTCCGTTGCTCGTCTTACGGGTGCTGAGTCATTACGCAGGAACTTTCGGCAACAATCAAACATCGGTAACATGAAATACCAACCAATCGCGTATTTGTTGTTAGGTAACACATCCAAATTTTAATTAACTCTGACGTACAAAGTTGATAAAGTTACACAAATAATTTGGAACATTTTGGAATCTATGTATTAAGGCTCCAGACATTTTTCGATTATTTATTTATTTATATTTATTTATTTATTTGTTAAGATAGCAAACAGTCTTATAAAGTATGAAAATATTAAAGAACATATAAAAACAGACCTAAAGTACCATTATTTTTTATATAAATATTGCCAAAATGGATGTGATATGATGATGGATAGGTATGTGATGGAAACCATTATAAACATATTATACTACACATAAAAACTAAAACGTAAAGAAAAAATAATAAAAAAAAGACTTATCTATAGTTTATGGAAACACTGATACGCTAGTCTATTTTTGTATACCCCCAGGGAGTCACAAAAACACATCTATATCGCAATGCAATTTATTGTAAAAATTACAAGAACGCCGGAAAAAGGTATTTCTCGCATAATTTGTCCAACAGTACGGAACAAAAAAAGTATCTTTTGAATGTGAGGAAGTCCTGGGCACTCTAATATTAATTCTGTGTAAGAGTTCGGCCGAGTCAATATTATTATTAATAATTTTATATAAAAAAATTAGATTATGTTTAGTTTTAAAGGATTTCTGTACACTTTTATTTGTGCATTGTGAGTCTGAAAATAGAAAGGTACCAGCTGAGTGCTGAGTATTCACGCTGATCTTACTATATGATCTTAACAAATTCTTTTCTCGTTGATTCGTTTTTCAATTCCTTACACACACTCTTACAGATATTACCAATCTTGTATACTAACAAATTACTTATTGACATTAAAATTTTGAAGGAATATATTTTTGTTCAGCTGGCCGTATTTGTCGTTTCGATCGACCATTTATTTCCATTTTTCACTTATTTTAAGGTACACGCCAAAGAAAACAGAAAAAAAACCTTTTTTATTGCTTTATATTTTGACAAACGAGCAGACTGCCCTCCTGATAATGGATAGTACATTCGGTTCCTTTGAGATTCTTATTAATTATTAGTATAATTAATTTCTCACTAACGAATAACAAATAGATTATAGTGTTGTGTCAAAATGCGAAAACGTAATAAATTTATGATTTCAAAATCATTAAAATCATCAATAAGTTGTGGAGATTTATTCATTTATTACACTCATTTTGTATGCTTATTTTTATCATTTGATATTTTCATATTATGATTGTCCTCATGAATACTTGACCGATGTATACATGAATACTACACCTACGAAAGGCAATCTTTAAGTTCTATTTTTATAAATGTGTAAAATTAATAGATTCGGGGAAAGTAAGAACTATTTTTATACGCAATACACAAGTATTGTTTGAAATAAAACAAAACGGAATATCAAAAATATTCATGTAGGTACTTACATTTAATAAAAAAATAAAACATGCAAATCATGGTTTGGTGCGAGAGCGGTGATGATTTGCATGAACAGCACAGTCAGACCCACAGCAATTATCCTCGTCTTTGTACTGCTTACGTAAGTAATTCCCCTTGCGGCATACCTAAATGTAGAGTACGTGACAAAAGGAGAATGTGATATTTTCGCCGAATTAATGAATTTGCTGTCTCTTTCTTATTTAGTGATTGTTCTTCAGTTTGGCTATATTTATTATCGAAAAATATTATAAAAAACTTTTGTCACAACGTAACCCTAAAGTCATTAAAATAACAAATGTGAAATGGCGCTTTAATCTCGAAATAGAAGTTTGGTTCAAACTTTTTGCTTTCACACCAGCGCCCAACCTTTATTTGCGTAAATACTTTTAAGTTCAAGATATTGTAAATTATATTAAACTAGCTTTTGCCCGCGACTTCGTTCGCGTGGACTTCAGGTTCGTCCCGTCTAGTCTAGTAATAAGTAAGAAATACGGTAACTAAGCACTGCAGAGCCCTAACCATAGGCCTATAGGTAGCTACTGCAGTATGCTCCTATCAACTACATTTAACGATCTTTTTCCTTTTGTGGGTTATTCCTAAGAGATAAACATATACCATCACGGACTTTTTTGTAGACCTTTTTAAGTTGTACAATACTGTAGTAAATTGTTTTGATCTATCTTGTAGGATTCAGTCAGCGTTTGCAATGTAAGCGCAAAAAATGAGTTTTTTTTACGACCTCATAGAAACCTCATAAATTGTAGCCTATGTGTTATTCTGATGTATAAGCTATATTGTGGTAAAGTTTCATTCAAATCCATTCAGTAGTTTTTACGTGAAGGAGTAACAAACATCCATACTTACAAACTTTCGCCTTTATAATAGTATATAATAGGATAGGATAGATTTTCTTTATGCTGTGCTGATAAGACCTAATGTTTTTGAAAAAAATAAATTATAAATTTTACTTGGATAATGTGTCCAGAATTATTTCTAGTAAACATATGTTTTATGATTATTATAACTATTTGCAACTAATTTAATATGTGATTGGTAAATCTGTTAATTTATCGTTTTTATGAGACGATAAGTTATAATAACTATGTATTTCATAATTTTGATAATCATACATCCTGCACTGCAAGAAACGCATGTACCTTTTTAAAATTAAACCAACACCATCTGATTATAACAATATTTATAGAGAAGTAATACTTATAATTTAGAAATATTATTTACATAATTAATCAAATTAGGTAAAAATGATTTATGATATAAACAAAATAATTAATGTCACTTAAATATCAAAATTTTGTTGACATTGTTCAATTATATTTGAAGTCATACAAGAAAGGCACTTCTACCTTACCTGCGTGGGTGGTGATTAAATTGGTAATACCTCCAGTGGAGCAGAGTTCTCGTTTCTGAAGAGTTTACAATTTTCAATTACAAGAAGGAAGAAGGTCAACATAAGAGATAGAGAAAGCTTTGCACAACTCTGCATTGAACAAAAGGTCACCTATTTGGTGGTGGTCAGCGCCAACGGAAAGCTGACGCTTACCCTCGTATCTTGGTCACATGTGCCTGGACTGAACTATCTTCGGTACGCCGAACAGTGTTTTAAGCTTCACATGATGTCCTATGTACATTTTAGTGCCAACGGCTTCATATTCATGAACGACAATTTTCAGGCTAGAGTGAAAATCGCAGGCGTCGTACGAGATTATCTTACCGAAGGCAGTATCTTCATTACGGAATGGCCAGCAAGAAGCCCGGACATGATCCCAATGAACATTTATGAGTTAAAGAGACGAATTTGTGCAAGAAATCCTTCTTAAAAATACTAAGTATTTTACCAGTTGCAAAATGAAATATGGAATTAATTGCTACAACATCTGATCGTGACTCTCAGCAAAACAATAACGAATCGTATGGAAGCAGAATAAGAGTTCGAGAAGAGAAAACCTTTTTATCATAGCTTTTTTCATTTACATGTATTGTTTATTTGCAAAACTGACTCATTAAACAAAATACGAAACCAATAAAAAAATATTTTGAATTTAGAACATTAGAATTTGAAAACACCATAGTATACACTACTAAACGACATTTAAAATATATTCCTAAATATGAAAATGTTTCAGATAATGTTTACAAAACATAAATTTGCAAGGTGTTCGGATTTTTGTGATGAGAAGTTTATATTACCTTTAATTGCTGAGTATGAAGGTATGAATCTTATCGACAATATTAACTTTATAGAGTCAACCCTTACAAGGACATAAGTATGCCACTTTAAATGGTAGAAACAAGTTTTTACAAGATCTGATCAATCCTCTAAAAGTAATAAGTTATTAATAATTAATGTTAATTTTAATATTGTCTTATTATTATAACATTATGAGTGAGATACGAAGGTTTAAATAAGTTAGTAGCTGTACTAAGGATGTGATCACATCCAAAATACAGTAGTATACAACTATCGTTAAAAATTTAGTATAAAACTGTTACAAAAAAATCTATATTAGAGTTTCCAAATTGTGTTGTAACACCTTACATTTACGATGGATCCTTAGTGCAGCTATAATTCGCCTCGTATTCTAAAATAGCTTAAAAACCGTCTTAAGGCACATAAGGCATCTTTTGACACTTATATCCATCTTTAAACTTTGTACTTTAATTGATCATCAACATTATCTAGCCCAGAGATGCCCACTACTGAATATAAATAATCCTCACCAAAGGATATCATTTCGCTGCTTTCAACGCAACTTTCTACGATCTTCTGCAAATTGTTGGTTTTCCTTGTGTGAGGAGCACCAACGCTGTTTTTTCCCGGCATATGTCTGGCACTCGAGGACCTTTCTGTCCCTAAGTCGCAAGCCCTGTGAATGATGAACTCTGCCCATTAATACTTAGATTTGCAATACTTTGTCCTATGTTGGTAGTACTTATAGGCGATTTGAATTAATTAAAATCGTTCTACGTCAGCGTTATTTCTCAATTATACCTTAATTGACTTTTAATACTTTACTGCAACGAATTAATATGTTAACAACTATGAAATCAATGAACCATTTAATTTGCCAAGTCATACGTAAGCTTAACCGATTGTATTAAACGAGACTACAAATGACTGATAATGATAACAATGTGTTAATTTTATCGAAGAATCACTATACAAGACAGTGTAAAACAAGTTTCAATAATATATACAACGAAGATAAGGAAATTATTGAGAAAATAATTATTCAACTTTGCCATATGGTCGTGAAGACATAGTGACTATTTTTAGATTTTAAAGATGTTAGGTGTTAGAACAATCATTTTATAGTAATAATTGTAACCTGTGTAAAAAAACACGTGTCAATTGTTTGCGCAATACCACAACAACATACTAAATACATTTCAACAAGCTATTAGATCAAATTACTGTTTTAAAGTGTTTTAGAGTTACCGAAATAGCACAGTAAGTACTGACCGGTTGTATTGGATTGTTCGTTTTCACTATTGTTTAAAATTGATTATAGTCACTTTTTAACAAGCCACACCAAATGAAAATGTTGTATATATTGCTACGCTATATATATATATATATATCTCTCGGGGCTCTCCGGTCAAGAGGACCGGCCTACCCACTAAAACCCCCCCGAGTTCTCTGGGCCCATATGGGGCACATGGCGGGGTGCGCTCTCGCGGTTCGACCGCCATTGTATAGCGCTCCTAGCGGAACGTACTGTTAACTTTTTTTTTATACCACAATGATGGCCTGCCTGATAGTAATTAATTTATTACTATATGTCAAATATCTATCTAAAACGTTAACTAACTCGTTAGTTAACTCGTGGTAGATCCACTGGACATACAAACGAAACTACTGAATGTCCTTTTCGTTCGCTGCTCGTTTTTTACCGAGTCACGTCTTAATTCACAACAACACGTCTCAATCGCAACAACAACAATCGCAGCCCAAGTCTGGCCTTGCTACAGATTGCTGCATTGTGTACCGTTTGATGGCAGAGGATCTACACTCTAAAATTTTATTGAACCAGTCGCCTATATTCATAGTATCTCTGTATTCAATGGCAAAGATACCGAGTACAGAAAACATTATTAAGTTAATATTAGTAATATAAAAAAGAAGATTTTCATATCTGCGATTCGGGAGTTATTCCAGGCCATAGTCTACTTTACGAAAATACTACTGCATTGTTTATTTTATTACTTTAATAAGCCATTATAGATTTTGTTACGCTTTTTATGTTATACTAGCAGTCCACCCCGGCATTCGCACGAGCATTAAACGAACATTTCAAAAGGTATATTTCTTATATACACTCACACTCTCCCTAATACTTTAGATCCCGAACTTTCATATAGCCTTATTCACCGGAGATAGTGTAGCTTCCCAAGAGTCAAATGACTTTTAGAATCGGTCAGGTAGTTTTGTAGCCTATTCCATGCAAAAAAAAACAAACGAAAAAACAATTAAATTTTTCCTCTTTATAGAGAAGTGATTGATTTTATTTACTTATATAGAAACATATAAGGTAAGGAACATACAGGTAACAGATCAGTGATCAACTAAGTAAATTTTGTATGTAACAAGTTACGAAGTTAACTATTTGTTGAAAAGTGCTCAGATATAGCAGTGTCTGCATGTAGATGATATGCAAATTAACTAACTCATTGAGTCAAATGATTATGTCTTATCAGTCAATGGCTTATCCTTCCTCGTCTAAGAAGAAACAAGTGCTCTGAAGAGACACGTGTTTAGTTGACGTATGGAATATGCAGTCTGAAAGTATTCAACATATTATAAACGTTAATTCTACTTCCGCGTGTCGATTGTTAATATGTAAAATAAATTATTAAGTAATTTTGTGTCAATTTCATAGTAGACCCCATTTGTGACCCACTTTTATTAGCTTCACCTATAACTATGTTAGGTACTCAATCTGTAAATGTTATCAAACTTCTTAAAAAATTTATGTCAACAAAATTTAAGTCACAATGCAATAGTATGACGATGTTTTGATTCACAGTACCTCCTCGTAGTTATGCAATACAATTAATTTCTTCATGACGATATTTTGAACGTCGTTGGCGCTATGGTTTCGACACTATTGTTCAAATCCTGCCGGGATCGATCCTGCTATATACCACTACATTTATTTATTTATTTATATATTTAGGACAACCAACAAGACATACACTAACACAATATTCATGGACACTATAATACATAAAACTACGCTAAGTGCTATCTTAATTAAAGGTTGCCACGGCATGCATTAACTACGAGCACTGCATTACATTTGTAATGAATAAAAAAGGAAACGAAATTTATCTGACGCTCCCTCGGTGAAGGATAATATGGGGCGGCCGGTATATACCTGCGAAGACATCACAGGGGCATTTAGGTCGAGCAAACAACACTGGGTCAGCATGGTTAACTGAGGCCTAATCACCGTAAAATAAGGTAGGCCCCTCAGTATGGACCTATATCAAGTGTGATGGCGGTGGTATATTGAGAACAAAGTTGCGTAGAAATTTACAGACATGGCTTTTTTCTTGGTGTGAGGAACCATTGGTGATGTAGTAAGAGATAAAGACACGATATGTTCACCATCATTACCGATTTTCCTCCAACTATAAGATGTATCTATACTATTATTATAAAGAAGTAAAGTTTGTGTGTTTGTATATTTGTTAAATTGTAAGGGGTAATCTCGGAATCTACTGAACCAATTTTAAAAATTATTTCACCAATAAAAAGCCACATATTGAGTGTCATAGGTAAAAACCGAAAAATTAAAAAGCTTTTACGTGGTAGTCCTTTTTGCAATGTGAATCGGAGAAAAAACGGTCAAATGAAAGCGAATGAATATGTCTAACTTTTTATATTTAAGTTGCAAAAAGTAGTATTTTAAATATTCATAGTGTATCGTCTTGTACTGTCACCATTGAATAGAATTATTGTTGCTTGATTAATTGATGAATAATTAAACACTAAATCATGTTTCTGAGTAAGTGAATTACCATAGACTCAGTATAGGTATATTAACTTTAAGTAAGTTATATTTTGTTGACGTAAGCTCTTTAATTTCTTTATAGAAATTATAGGTCACACAATTTGTAATGCATCCTTTAATGTATTTACTTTTACTTCTGCAAAATTATGTATTTATATATATATATACATATATATATATATATATATATATATATATATATATATATATATATATATTATATATATATATATATATATATATATAATATAATATAGGTCACAAAAATCAACAAGAATCTTCTACCGTTATATATATATATATAGCACCTCGTGTACGAGCAGTCACGGTGTGGGCTCTCGACGTATTGATGGACCGGTCAGGGACAACGACCTGAGGTTTTGGCAAAGATTAATTCATTGTATAGCTGGCTTAGAACTGGTTCTTGGTGAGACAACATTGGTCGCCGATTTTAAGGACATCAGGACAGAAATAAAACTGGATACATAAGGACAAAATACAAACTTATTCTGCTACCTACTAAATTTTAGTAAATACAATGTACGTATATCTTTATTTAGGCAACTAAATAATTTTAATTTAAATAATTGAAATATTTTAATAAATCTTTCATGTTGAAATTAATATGGATCCGTTTTCCTTTTCTATTATCCTATTATTTTTATGTAACCGAACGTTTTCACCGCCATCTGAATTTTATTTTTACTTTTGTTTTCATAAATAATTGACATTGATGGACAGATCAAGAACTAAATATTATAGGCAAAGAAATAAATTGATGTTACCTCAATCTCAAATGAAATACGATTCCAGCCAATTGGTCATAGCAATAAAAATCTTCAACAACTTGCCCAAGTCATTAAAAAATATCAGCGATGACAAACATTCATTATTATAAATAATAGCTTACAGAAAATTAGAGGTGGTTTTATCGCACGATAAACGCTTATTAACCTTATTATATCTTGTTTCGTTGCCCATGCTACGGTGATAGGGTCTGTACACATAATATTGAACTTACGAAATATCGTCGCTATTACCATATATAGTATGTGGTAAATAAGAAATATAATGTGGTAGTAAATTCTAAAGATCGTTTTCGCACTACATTAATTACAGACAGTAAAATTAAGCGAGATGCCCAGCAATATCGACGATATATATTAAGTTCGATTTTAAGCCTCGTATACAAGTCTCGAACTCACTCAAGGGATGGCACTATGTGGGCTCAACAACACGATCTCTTTCTAAATGTACTCATGCAGAGATTTCAGTTTGAGTCTCGTTCAAGTAATCAATACAGGTGTAAGAGTACAGGTGCAGAATACAGGTTCTGAGGCCAGTTGGCGGGTATTTATTTTAATTTACACTTACTATACTAGTGTTATAAAGCTGTAAATTTGTTGGCTGAACGAGTCCCAAAAACTACTAGTTCGAATCGAACAATCTTTTAATATTGGATAACTCATTATGTACATAATGGACTATCTATCACTAAAAGATTTTTATAAATAATACGTTCAAGTTACAAGACATTGGAAGGACAGTTAGTTTTAAAATTCAGATAAAAAAGACATATCAATACTCTGTCTGATGCAAATAGCAGGAATATCGGATGAATCGGATGGATCGATGATCGAATGATATCGGAAGGCCGTCTGTTGCAAGTCTAGCCGAGAGATAATAATGTGAACACGTGTGCAAGAGCCACCAGTCGCACGTGCCACCTAAGGCGAGACCGTTAGAGCAATATTGTGGTGATATGCAAGACCAACTGATAATTCGACAAATTCGTATGGATGACTTAGATTTGTCGAATTATTTTATAATTCCTCATTTCACCGCTCTAAATGTGGACTCATCTAAATTAACCAATGCTAAGCCAAATATTTGAGATAAATACGACCAAGTACGATTCGAACTCAATACTGAGAGTTTCGCGATTAAGATTATGATCGCATATTTTATTATAAATTTACAGCTTTTAGATTTTTCGCTTTAATTAGGCCATATAACGTTTCTTAATGTCAAACTTCATAACAATGATTCTAAGTCACAGGAAAGTAGTAATTACCCTATAAAGGTCCCAACAAATCCCAAAAATATATTTTATTGTGATGCAACTATTCAAGTTATTCGATTTTTTTTTTATTTGTGCTACATGATATTACTTCATGTCTTAATTATTCTAAGGCAATGTTATTATTCAACGGCCAATATCTTATACGTTTTGATTCTGTAACACGTGTCTGTAAATGTGAATATGCGGATGAAGAACTTAATATTCTTCTTCGTTTCCCGTTTGTTTAGACTATCAACTTTCCCGAGGATAGGCAGGGGAGTGGAGGCTGGGGGTTCCCGGAAGTCGCTTGGTGTTCCCGGGGGCTCCCTTTATGCCTGAGGAAGGCCATCCCTGAGGTTTTTAGTGGGTGGTATGCAATTTAATGCATTTTCCTCAGGGGAATAAAAAAAAAGAGTATCAACTTTAAAAAATAATGGGTAACGAAGTAATTCTGTAAGGGTTCTGTTTTTGTTACAAAGTAGGGAATCCTAAAAACTCCTTAAGTAATGATACTCGAAGTGAACATTATTGTGATAAAAAAGATGAATATATACGTTGGTAAAATTAGTAAAAATTTTAATATTTATGGAGATTATAGAATAAAACCAATTGTATACTGGCACTGTTGATTGCTCTAACTATTACTCTACTAATATTACGCAGGTGACGAATAACTCAACAATAACACCAAATGCCTACGCCGCCTATTACTTCAACTGCCTACTGACAATAGATCTAAATACTTTGTCTGCTGACAATAGATCTAGAGACCTTAGAAGTTGGCTACGCCGCCTATTACTTCAACTGTCTACTGACAATAGATCTAAATACTTTGTCTGCTGACAATAGATCTAGAGACCTTAGAAGTTGGCTACGCCGCCTATTACTTCAACTGTCTACTGACAGTAGATCTAAATACTTTGTCCGCTGACAAAAGATTTAGACCTGACCACGACCTTAGAACCTGTGATCACTGCGTGGTGAAGACTGTGTGGAAATTTTTTAGACCGAAGATGGCAATTCAAATCGTAGATTGTGTGGAATAAGTTGCAGTAATTCTTTGCATATTTATTAAATGTCCTATACCTAATATAATTCCGACTGTGCAACGGTTGATTCCCTTAAGCATGCAGTATATCAGAAACACATGTGTTCGTAAACTTCCTAAACTTAGAAATATTTTTTTTTTTAACAAAGTCGCCAAGTACTGCACAAAGTTACGAAATAAGCGTCCTTTACTTTAAATATACTGTACTGTAATCAAACTTGGAATAAATATATTTGGTCCCTGAAGAAATTCCTGATGGATGACAGGTTCACACTTAGAATCTTGTGGGAGGCGTACCAACGAAGCGTTTCCTTTCCACCCTAACGGTCTATGAGTTCTACGAGAAGTGGTAGGTAATGGAGCAATGTTACCCACTATCGCTTACGGTTTATATTTCTTCGGGCTTTGTTTTATTTGAGTTACGCGAAAAATTATTAATTGATGTAATTTGCGTGTCAATTGTGATATTTATTTTATATACGTATACATAATTCTATGATTGTGAAACAGGGTCCCATGACAATGTCAGTTAAAAGCTTTAGACAAATAGCGGAATAACTAATAAATTCTGTGACTTGATATTTCACTTTAATAATTAAAAATAAGTCTGTTTTATTACTTACAAACTATATTACTATAATCTGTTATTAAAAGCCCACCACGCTTATTCTTTGTGGATGTAAACTCTATGAGCAAATTGACGCACTAACTAGTTTATTATCGTCTCATTTAAATACATAATATAATTATGTTGTTTTGTGGATACTTGTAACACTTGTCTTATTACTCACCGGCTTATAGATTAGTTGAGTACTAACTACCATGAGTTTACGTTCGTTTGCAAACGATTTCACCAACGTAAATTTTTTGCCGATAACTTTGCAGAGCATCTCTAGAGCTGGTAATTGCACTAATTTTTATATTAAACGTTACGTTACTTCTGTGGTTTACCATGTATCACACATCTGTCGAAAACAATAACAAACTCATGGTAAAAGCTAAAAAGAGCATGGTAGATGTAGGTAGAGATAAAAAGTAATGTGTTTTCACAGCTTAAAAATTGAAAATTCTACGTAAATTGACATGTTAGAATAAATGCAAATAAAGTTTCATCGCGATCGGGACTCAAGCCCGCGTCTTAAAAAAACTGTTTGATGCCTTAACTATTCGACAACCGAGTACTATCAGCAAGTACTCGTATTATCAAAAACGTTATCTGCTTTATCAAGCCAAAGTACATTTTATTTACTGTATATATATATATATACAGTAAATAAAATGTACTATATATATATTTGTTACACTTACACCGATTAACCTAGCCCAAACTAAGCTCTGTAAGGCTTACGCTATGGGATCTAGGGTAACGGATAGACATACATATATAATGCTCGCATTCATCACACAAACATCTGCCCCCACCGGGGTTCGAACCCGGGACCTCAGAGATGGCGACGCCTTGAAACCGGTGTACTATCCACTTGATTATGGAGGTCATCTATCTTAATAAGAAAACTATGAGTTTAAATTATATTTTAAACTCATCATTCCTTCCAAATCAATTTCTATCTATTTTAACTCTACTACAGATTATAATAGTTAATATTGTATCCAGGTAGGTATATTGATACCTGGATAGTAGAACAGGCCAACTGGTAGCATTAATTCGCAACGAGCAAACCTTTCTGTAATTTGTGTTCGCGTTAAGTCACTTTCCTTAATAGATACGAGTATATGCTGAATAAGGATCATTTTGAGTATAAAGAATATTTACTTATAGGATCCTGTACTTAGTATGAAATAAAAGGACTGTAGGATTACTTTGTTGTCCGTCTATTTAGACCATTTTTCCCACCAACGCTCAATTGCGCAATCCATTATAGCAAAAATAAATTGATTTATATATCAAAACAATTAAAATATAGGACTTTTGTGCTCTGCTTAAGCCGCATATTTTGACATACGCAAGTAAATCGAAACCTATAGGATACTTCCCGCTGATCTATAATCATGAAATTTGGTGTGAAGGAATATCATATAGCACAAGTAATTCGAAAATTTGTATTTGCAGCACTAAAACATATTTTTTTATTGCGATGCTTGAATAATATTTGCTCTCTCAGTACGCGTGTCCGAATCGTACTTGGCCGGATTTTTATATATTTTCTTTTTTAGTAGTATTAATATTGTTACGACCGCCATCTGATGGGTCAAGTTGACATAATTAATGTCCCTTGAAGAGCAATATTCACTTGATTAACAATAATATTTAGTCTCCAGTATTCGGCCGCGCCTGTTGACGCAGTGCAGGGTTCGGGGTTAGTTCCGCTAAGAAATCACAGCTTGAACCCTCGTCTAAACTGAACCAATTAGATAGTTTTAAATTTCTCACACCTCAATTTTACATTCGCAATGGAGCTCAGCCTGCACAAAGATATTACAGTGCATAGTAGCGATGTGCCGAGTACGGTTTGACTCGAGTCAGACTCGATTCCTGCTTAGGACTCGCCTACTCGAATTTATTTATTTTGATTTGAGTACGCGAGTCAGAAAGAATCTGTTCGTAATCGCTAACTCGATTCTATATACACGAGTCCTTCTGACTCGAGTCTAGTATTCGAGTTTGGTTAACTCGCTTCATAAGTAATGAAGTGGCGCAGGCTTAATATTACAAACAAGATTGAACCTGCAACTTTTTGTCTTGATTTTGTTCTAAAATAGGACTCTGAAAAATAGGTTCTGGACTGGACTAGAATTTCCAGACTCGAAATATTCGAATACCAAACATAGAATTAGAGTACTGGGCAATACCGTATACCCTGACTCGAATCGACTCGATCCACCAAAACAGCGACTTTTCACATCACTAGTGCATAGTGTCTGGGAATACACAAATGCATTGCCAGATATTTCACTATGATATAATATGATGTATATAATATGACGATTAACTGACAAGACCGAATCTGTAGTTTGATACTAGACAGCCGTTTTTAATAACTTTATATCAATCAGTTTGCAAATAGAAGGTATATTTTGGTTAAAGATATTTTGTATGATTCAATAGAATGTAAATGTTACAATTATATACACAAGAAATAACACAATATACCGATCAGTTATGGAAAACGAAAATCTACCGCGTTTGCTTTGAATTAACGTTTGTGAAGTGAGGCGTCAAAAACTCGACGTTTTTTTAATGAAGCAAAAGCGATGAAAGATTTTAAAGTATACACTTACGGGTACACGTAAGAACAAATTCTAAAGCATTGGTGCTGTGTTACTCAAAGTCACTCAAAACAATTTGTACACGTTAATAGACGTCAAAATAGGGAGGGAAACTATGCCGACTACCTTTTGTAAAATGAAAGCGATATATAATGATTATGGAAAAATGAAACCAAATACACGTGAATATTCGTCGATAAATCGAGCGACGTTATATCTCACTAGTTTCGCGGCATATTCTCTGATTTTGCCTATTAATTTTGTAGAATCGACCCTTTCAGAAATTCATTTGTAATAAAATTATAGATGACAAAGCGAATTTGTACGCCGTCTCCTTGTCCGGTTCTCCTCGCTGCGTCGCAGCGCCGTCATATCAATCACCATAACTTGGGCGAGATACCGTCATGTTTCATCATTATTTAAAAGCAATCGCAAGATTAAAGTGTTCGTCGTGTATCTAATGGATGAAGCTAACTTTGCACAGTACAGGAGAACATCGTGGATATGAAGTTCAGTCTGGAAAAAAAAGACATCTAAATAAATGAGGGTGCTATTTTTATTCGCCGAAGCTTGAAAATATCTCATATGGCATCACTCCGGTCTTTTAAATAGAGAAAAAATAATTATCAAAATAAAACCTTTTCATGACTTTAACCATTATCATCACCAGCAATTCTTAGACGTCACCGGCAAGGAGCACGAGCTTATTCTAATTATTATAAGAACTTATAATAATTAGACAACCGCTACTGGATAAAGGCATAGTTTAAGAATATTTTCATCACGATCGGTTCTACGCTGATGGCATCCAGCGCCTTCTTGCGATCCTCACCAAATCACGTGGCTGGGCCCAGGTGCCCACACTGCGTTTCGTGTCTTCCGCTGGAAAATCTTTCCATTCCAATCTTACGAGCAATATGCCCTGCGCACCACCACTTAAGCACAGTCACTTAACATTGCCCAGCTGATTTGAGGACGTCGATTGACTCTTTCGGACTTACTGATTTGGACAATTTCACTCGTCAACAATTTCTAGTGTAGAGCCTTCAAACTTTACAAGAGTAACTGCTACATGATAATTTGTCGTTATTATTGTTAATGTTCATTTAGTCCGTGTTTATTTTAAGACCTCTTGATGGGAAACTTGATCGAGGTTTTTGAGCATGATGACCAAGTCTTTAATGGTCTCAGCCATTATCAAATTGAATTCAGATTGAAACTCAAACGATTTATATTAATAGGCTTGGACTAAGACTCTTTAAAAAATTAAGTTAGTTTAGTCGTTATTGATTGAATTTGGTCATTCTTTTCTTTATGTACTTAATTTTATAAAGCAGTTCATGCACATAATATCATTCACTAACAGGCCTCGGTGTGTCAAACAAAATACTTTGTTAAATTAAGTAACTTTCTTGGTAGGTACTAATTATATTGTGTCTTTTTGACGCAGTAGCGAGACGAGTCTTGACGAAATTTTTCAACAACTTTATTATGAGCATACACTCGATAGCGCACTCAGTCGGAAAAGTTCGGAAAGAAAAAAGTTATGTATGGATACAAACTTTTACTTTGTTTGACAATAATAACATACGAGTAATACGCGACATTATTATTTGATCATTTCTGGTATTAATGTTGAATTAATTAATTCACAATGTGTATAACCGTGCGTTTGTATTTTAATCGCACGGTTGTATTTTAGTTATGTTAATGGAAAAATGACGGTTCATGAAAAAACATCTATTTAGAAAACTGTTATTAAATAAAAAAATCTTGCTGAGTTTGATTTGATTGGCTAATTTATATGAGTTAAACTTGACAATAAAAATAATATTTATTCAACCTATGTTGAAGGCTTATTATGCCTTCACAGACACTTATTGACTTCAAAACTTTGTACATGTATACGAGTAAGAAAAAAAAATACTCTACACTTGTTCCAAAATTTGAAGATTTTCTTGTGATGAATCTTCTTTTTTTTAACTATGATCAAATAATATCACACGGACATGATGGTCATCGAAGTAAGTAAGAAGATTTCCCCGCATGGCTAGCTATTAATACATATGTTCAACAGCATTCCATTTAGTAAAAAAAGGTTAAGTGAATTCGCCCTAATTGTGTTCAGCGTGTCGCGATAGCTCTGTCGACTAGCCGTACGCCGTAACAAATTAAGACATAAAAGCTAGATACTTGCTTTCTTCACTACTAACCTTAATTTCCAATTGCGATTCAATTAGAAAATTGTCAACAACTTAATTACAATGTCACAGAATAGAGATTTACAATCAGTGACAGAAGTGCTTCAGATTTAAGTCAGTGTTTATTAAGGAATATTATTTAATTCATGAAATCGAAGATAAACAGCAAGTGCGTGCCCTTGACCTAGTCCTGGCGAAGGTTACTTAGGTACTAAAAAGATTATGAATGAATTAGTTCGTGTGACATTGCGTCGCCGCGACTCGCCGACTTTGACCTGACTTCGTGTAATTATTCCAATCAGTTAAATGTATTGGATAATAATATCGTATTACGTATATACGCGAATCTTTCATTCGGAATTTGTAATAACAAAAATTGATTGCAACCTTTACCGTAGAACTATAGTAGCAAACAATAATTATGTAAGTAAATGCTATCTAACTTGAAGGTGTAAAGACCTCTATTATATTACGATTGACCTCACGAGTTATATAATAAACAACTCAATTAGAATACATAATGTAGTTCTTTCGGTGTAGGTTATTTGAGGGCTAAAGTAAGACATGCGAGTTTCAATAACATGGACTATTGTTATATATAATTTATATTTTCCGGGGCTGTAATAAAGTCTCTCGGATTATCTCTGAATAGTCGAATCAGTAATGAAAAGTGCCACAGGATAGCCAAGATTATTAAATTATGATGAATAAGGAGTATTTCCCCAAAAGCGTGTACCGTGCTTTTGTCGCTGAGTGACTATGTCAGGAGACCTATTTTTGAATTACGAATGCGACTTCGAAATCACCGATTTTCAATAATTCTTATTTTTGAATATCACTTATGTGACTGCCTTAGTCACGGATGTGATTTCATTACGTGTGCCCTCACCCACTCGTAATCAAGTCATACTTGTGGAACTGTTATCTGTGTTTTGTTTGATTTTTCAGTTTATGTAGTATATATATATATATATATATATATATATGCATATATATATATATATATACTATAATGGTTAAGCCGGCAATAACCGGCAGCGGTACACTCTGCGTGGAACCGAACTCTTACATTTATGTGTGTACTTTATCTATGTTGGCAGCTCTGCGATCGACTTTCAAAAATTGGATGTTTAGGAATCCGTGATCTCAAAGTCTGACTATTTAGTCGGCGGTGATTTCGAAGTCGCATTAGTAATTCAAAAATAGGTCTCCTGGCCTATTGTTGAAAGGTCGGCTATATACAATTTGATGTACGTGAGTAATAATTTCTGGGTGACAGCGGTTTCGGGGTGTGCTATTATTACATACACCTATTTTTCTTAATCTGACACCAGTTTGACTTTCAATTATATTGCGCTCGTGATCAACACGGACACCTCAACCAAAGCGTACTCTCTGACATCACAAACTCCACAATTTATCCACGATTTACGGTAGTTCACAATCCTACATTATCCTATATCAGTTGCCCGACTTCACTAATCTTTCATTAAAATATTCTTTTCATTTCCCATAGCATTTAATTTTAACTTTATTATTCGATCTGTATAGAAAGGCAGTTGACTTGCTATTAATGAGGGTATTAATACCCTAATTAATAGCAAAATTTGGAGGCTTGGCAATGTGCTCATTCTCTTTTAGGTTAATGTGTGAAGGTATCCACTGAAACAACAATTTTTCCCTCAATCTGCGGGTAATCCTCGTATTCCAGAAGTAGCACAAGCTACACGGGAAGGAGGAGGTCACCTACTGATTGACTCAGATACTCACCGGGCACGGCTGCTTCGGTGAGTATCTGTGTCGAATAGGACGGGAGGGATCGACACATTGCCACCACTGTGCATGCGACCTCTACTCGGCCCAGCACACGCTGACGGAGTGCCCCGCGAGGGCCTCCGAGCGCCGAGTCTTGGTCGCAGAGATCGGGCGAGATCTGTCTCCGCCGGCATTGATTGCGGCAATGCTGGCGGACGAGGGAGGTTGGAGGGCTGTGGCCTCCTTCTGTGAAGCAGTAATGCTCCAGAAGGAGGCCGCCGAGCGGGGTCGGGAGATGGCCGATCTCGCTCGAAGAAGGCGGCGCCGGGCTTGGTAGCACAGCTGCGGCGCCACCGCGGGTCGCCGGCGGGCGCGAGGAAGTCGCGACCGCTACGGTGACCCGGGATAGACCACGCTCCTTCCGTGGCCGGGGGGCGTCGTCGGTGAAGGAGATCGGGGGAGGTATTGTAGCCTCCCTTGAGGAGGGCTCCCCTGTATCGACGGGGGAGCGGAGGCTGGGGGTTCCCGGAAGTAGCTTGGTAAGTTCCCGGGGGCTCCCTTCATGCCTGAGGAAGGCCATCCCTGAGGTTTTTAGTGGTAGGCCTCCCCCTTCTGGGGAGGAGAGCTCCACATAACCGCCGGCTCGCCACAGCTGGGGTATGTAATTTAATGCATGTTCCTCAGGGAAACAAAAAAAAAGCACAAGCTAAATGCTGCAGATCACTTTTTGAATCATTTGATACAAATTTTATACCAGTGCAAGTCTGAACATATGTTAATCATTCGTATACATATATTGTAGCATGTAGTTCTAAGTCCATAATGGAACGTGTGGAATGTGAACTAGTACGCACCAACAAGGTGGAGGAAGAGTTACCCCAACACAACAAGAAAGTATAACTTAGTAAATTTAGAAAAAATCGAGTTGGATGAATATTACAGTATTTACAATAAATGTGCAAAAATCAAAACAAATCCTGATGACAGTAACGCCCTTCAGCAGGAAGTTTTCTAAGCAAATGGTTCTGACAGAAATAATAGATACATACTCGTACATATGTTTGTATCTGATATTTGCAAATATAAAATATAATATTTGTGGACCCTGTACTTTTGGCGATATTTCATTTATTGCTAGTGTAACGTTTTGAAGAATTCCAGTTCTCTCAGAAACTACTTATGTGTGATTTTGCAGTAAACACATAATAAATAGCCCTTAAAATGTATTTTCGTGCGATACATTTCAAACATAATCGACTGTCTTAAAGGAAACGAGCATTTTTCAAAAATACGAAATATAAAGAAAGTCGCGTTTTGTCTTTATCAATAAGTCTGTACAGGTTTTCATAACATGAGACGACTCCATTTTTTTCTTCCTATTATATATAAATATTTTAATCTCTCTTACTCAGACTTCTTTTTTTACTATTGATTCCGCTGATACCTGTTGTTTGGATGCAAATGAGAATGTCTTAAATAAATATGAACAACTACATAGTAATATTGACTGAGTAACTATAGTACAGAAGTACTATTATCCCCCAAAGTTATCAAGCTGAAATAAAAAATACGGTATATTATATAAGAATGAAAAATATTATCAATGTGTATTTATTTATGCAATTATAAGGATTACCGGTATTGTATTCCATAGAAATCTCCATTGTAGCTCATATCATGTAAAAGTGTTAAATGTATCATACAAAATAATACTTGAAATTCTTAATATTGTAAACTTATTAAAATAAAATTGTGTAATAAATGTTATTTATAAAAACAAAATATGTTTTTAGTTACGTTATAAGGGAGCAAATGAGAAAACAGACCACCTATGTAACTACCATGATTTTACATTCATTTGCAAACGATGTCGACAGCGTAAATTTTTGTATAAAATCTTTGTACAGCGCCCCTTAGCAGAACGTAATTGTACTATTCATTCACATTAAACTTATATGAGTTCTGTAGTTTACTATACGTTAAATACGTATAGTAAACAATAGCAAAATCATGGTAGTGTCACTGTTATCACCAAAAGTCACCAAAAGAATTACAGATGCATTGTCGGCCTTTTAATATGGTCGTATTTCGAAGATTTGGGTATCGCTTCGGTTTGGAAATACCGCAGCCTGCAATTCATTCCACGGTGTGGTAGTGTGGGACAAAAAGTTCTTGGAAAAACGAACTGTTGTGGACTGCCAGCAGGTAATGAGGGTGAAAGATTTGCCTCGTAGCCTGTCAGACTTTTTCTGTAAATATAAAATTAATTTAAGAATATCGGAGACTATCATGTCCGGTTGCTACACTCACATTAGCAATCGTCGTCAAATATAAACGTTGAATTAAATCATTAAAAATTATACAAATGTACTTTCATAATGCAAAATTAAATGCTTCTAAATACCTTATAAAACATTTCAAGTGAAATGTAAACAAAGTGTTGCTTTACCTCACCTGAGGATAAAGTTTTCGCCTTCCCTGAACTAATCTTAAGGTAAATTGCAACAGCCATCTGTCATAAACAACATAGTTCACTTAACACATTATTTAAATATGAAACAATTAATAAGCACCTACCTAAATCTCCTTTGTGAATACACAATATAGTAGTTTCATTCCAATAATTTCGAGGGACATCTATTTTGAGCGACTGCTACAAAGAATTCGGTATTACCAAGAGGTAATGCCGAATTCTTTGTACACACCTTTCTCTACAGCTCAAATTTACTCACCAAGTCATTACATTCCTGGCAAGGTGAGGAACTGGTCATATCGTTTTCATAACATTTTATTGTCCGTCATTCGAATTCTATTATATTTGACCACCAACATGTCTTTATCTATACTAATATTATATAGAGGAAAGATTTATTTGTTTGTTTGTTTGTACTGAATTGGCACTGAAACTACTAACCGATTTTATTGAAACTTATTACAGTGTTAATTTGAGACCCGAGAAAGGGTATAGTTATTTATTTTTTTATTCGTTATTTTTGTTTTCCCGGAAATAGGAAAAAGTATTTTTACCATGTTTTTATAAATAATATTTATTACACAATTTTATTTTAATAAGTTACAATATTAAGAATTTGAAGTATTATTTTGTATGATACATTTAACACTTTTACATGATATGAGCTACAATGGAGATTTCTATGGAATACAATACCGGTAATCCTTAAAATTTCATAAATAAATAAACATTAATAATATTTTTGATTCTTATATATACCGTATTTTTTATTTCAGCTTAATAACTTTGGGGGATAATACTACTTCTGTACTATTGTTACTCAGTCAATATTACTATGTAGTTGTTCATATTTATTTAAGACATTCTCATTTGCATCGAAACAACAGGTATCAGCGGAATCAATAGTAAAAAAAAAAGTCTGAGTAAGAGAGATTAAAATATTTATATATAATAGGAAGAAAAAAAATGGAGTCGTCTCATGTTATGAAAACCTGTACAGACTTATTGATAAAGACAAAACGCGACTTTCTTTATATTTCGTATTTTTGAAAAATGCTCGTTTCCTTTAAAACAGTCGATTATGTTTGAAATGTATCGCACGAAAATACATTTTAAGGGCTATTTATATGTGTTTACTGCAAAATCACACATAAGTAGTTTCTGAGAGAACTGGAATTCTTCAAAACGTTACACTAGCAATAAATGAAACTGTCAGTTACCAATATTTAAACAGACTTGATAAGCATTGTTTTAACCACGATAAACCAGCGATTTGCTTTGTAATCAAGAAGTCTATCCAAAATATTTATTTTCAAGTCTCGTTTGCCTAAGAATGTGCTTATCTATATATATTTGTACTTTTTGAAGCACACGTGCTTTCATTACGATTTGGCAAGGCTACTTAAGTATGGCATGAGACTTTTAAATAAACTTTTAAAAATAGATAAACTGTGTAACTAGTAAAAAAAATATTATTCTTTTACGAAATAGTTTCCGTATCAAAATGTATATGAAGTTAATTCTGTTGTTATAGATTTTAGTCATATTTGTAAATAATAATAACTAGCTAACTTCATACCATATAACAGAAAATAATGTGAGCTACGAACTGCTGAAGATGCCAACATTTAAAAACAGTTATTTTAATAAACTGTTTTAATAAATAGTTTTCTTCCTAATTTCTTAACCGGGCTTTTACTAAATAGTTATTCTGCTAATCATGATGGAGACTAATATAACAAATAATAATATAAAGGCAACAACTAATATTAGGCTTTATTTTTGTGATATCACTATACTAATTTAATTATTAAACTTGTTTGGTTTGTATCTTTGTATCATTATTTTAGCTGGGAGCTGTCAACTGTTGTACAAAGGCCTCTCTAACGCCGATGGCGTCCTGTAAATAGTGCTAGCATCCCTCACTTCGTTGGTTAAATTTGCAGGAACCATACCAAAGTTGCGTTTCCCGCCATATGCCACTGAAGAAATCCAACTGGCGCCAGACCTGCGAGCAATGTGCGCTGCCCTCTATAAATTAAAGTTCACAATTTTTTCTTCAGTCCTTCTGCTGATTTCGTCATTACTGATTCGATCATACAGACAAACTCTCGAGCATATATCTCTCTCTCTTTGCACTTTCGGTGATATTAAAACTCCTCGGAAACACGCATAGTATGTTTGTATCACTTAGTTCCTATTCCAATTGCATATGTTTGTTCAGTGCCGGTTCATAAATTTTTTACCGTGGGAGAGCCATGCTTCGGCACGAATTGGGCCGGCTCGACCGGAGTGATACCACGGCCGCATAGAAAATTGGCGTAAAATAGCGCTTGCGCTGTGTTTCGCCGAGTGAGTGAGGGTACCGGAGGCCCAACCCCCCTTATTCCCCTTATTCCCTTTTAAAAGGCCGGCAACGCATCTGTGACTCCTCTGGTGTTGCGGGTGTCCATGGGCAACGGTTATCGCCTACCATCAGGTGATCCGTTTGCTCGTTTGCTGCCCTAACGTATAAAAAAAAAATGTTAATTCATTGGACAAGGCCGTTAAGATGAACCAAATGCAAATAATGTGGCTCTTCCAGTTTTGTTACTTATTAGTGTGTTAAATATCTATTGATGATCATTGCCATTACTTAACTATGTACTTATATAACTTGCTCGAAGAATTATGATTAAGTAACATTCCGTCATAAAGTATTGGTCACAAATAGAACGAAATTAACTAATATTCATAACGAATAAAAATTTAATTATGTCTCCAAATACTACGACAGAAATCGTGGCGTCATCAGTTAGTTAGAAGCTTTTTTAAATCTAAATCACAAACTTTTTAAACCTACATATTCAAACTCGTACACGTGTTCACGTTCGCGTTAAAATTTTTAATATCTTAATTTTCGTTACTATAACTAAAATTTGATTCAACCAAAAACAAAAATAAAACATTTTGGTACGAACCTTATTTTCTTGCAAATTATGAGTCTTTATGAAAAAATATTAAATATTTTGTTATTTCTTGTTATAAGTATAAAAATATATCAAGGATATAGATAATAGGACATGTACAAGGGATTTTTTGTTTAATTATTTAATGACCAAAACATTTTGTGAAATACGTCATTTAATTCTCTGCTACTCAGATTTGAAACGGCGCGGCGCGGCGTACGCGATTTTCATATATCTGTACGAGGGCTGCTACTTATGTATCCGGAATAAAAAAATTAAACAAACGTATATGGCTAAATATGGGTTTATTGTTTTTCAAAGTATTCTCCGCGATGATCGATACACTTTTGCATACGTTGAAACCAATTTTTATAGCATTTTTTCCACTCTGATTGCGGTATCTCTGAAACGTGCTGTTTGAACGCGTCGACGGCATCTTCACGGGTCGAAAATCGTTGACCACGTAATTTATTCTTCACTATTGGGAATAAATTGAAATCATTAGGTGCCAAGTCTGGGCTATACGGTGGATGACCCATCAATTCTATTTTTTGACCCTCCAAAAATGTATTTGTTTCGCGTGATGTGTGACAGCTGGCATGGTCGTGGTGTAGAATGATTTTGCGTAGCTTGTTGTTTTTACGTATTTCTTCAAATACTTCCGGCAAACAAATAGTCGTGTACCACTCCGAATTGACCGTTTTATTCTCCAGTGGTATTGTAGCCACATGACCTTTAATACTAAAAAAGCAGGCCACCATTTGCTTTAAAGTGCTTTTTGCACGAGTCACTTTCGTAGGGTTCGGCTCATTTTGAAACACCCAAATTGTAGTTTGTTGCTTAGTTTCGGGATCGTACGCATAAATCCAAGATTCACCACCTGTGTAGATGTTATAAACAGATTTTGAGTCACCTTCATTAATTATTTTTAACATATTCTTGCACCATTCGACGCGAGCTTCTTTTTGATGCTAAGTTGTGCGGTATCCAACGCGAACAAATTTTTTTTACGAACAAATGTTCATGTAATATTTTATTAATGTTTGTCATACATACGCCCAGAGTAGCCTCTATCTCGCAATACCTAACATGACGGTCTTGCATAATTAGTTTTCGTACAGCTTCAATGTTTTGTGGCACAACGACTGATTTCGGGCGACCTTCCTTAAATTCGTCTGTGAGCTTACTCCGTCCACGATTGAACTCACTAAACCAGTGATACACAGTGGTTTTTGATGGAGCTTCACCACCAAAAGTTGAAGTTAATTGATCTACGCACTGTTGTTGCGTTAAACTACGTCGAAAATCGTAATAAATCATAGCACGAATATTTTCACGTGTGAGTTCCATCATTTCAGCGATATAACATTTTAAACCCATCAGAAACAAATTACTAGCGTACATAAGAAGAAAAAAAGCGGCCAGTATTTCAAAAAAAGAACGAATTTTACCATGGAGGTGATTGCATATTGCGTTTAAAAATGTTGAAATCCCTGATTCCGGATACTTAAGTAGCAGCCCTCGTAATTAAAACAATACTTGTCCGCAGAGTAGTGTAGGTACTCATTAGTCCCGAATGGAACGTTGTGTGTTTATACGATCGATCGGAGCTACTGAATGGGACCTTACAATAATAATAATAAAGTAAGGTCCAGCGCTAACCTACTGCTGTCCTTGGAAAGATGGAGTGTAATAAAGAAGGATTTGGGATTTCCAAGAACAATAAAGGAATTTAAAAAAAAAGAAAGAATCATTAATGTCTGCATACAGGGGCTACAAGGCTAAAATTAAAAAATCTGAAACATCAGGAGCTGGTATTTTTGATGTTTTTAAATCGATATGATTTGCATTTGAACTTATGGATAGTTTCCTAGCATCAGTGTATACATGCAAGCAATCTCTAAATTCTCAGGTATGTATGTATTTAAACAAGTTGTTTCTTTTTGTCTTTATTTATTTTACTTCAATTACATAAACAACTTAAATCTATACTATCTTTATCTATACTATCTATATCTATACTAATAATATTATAAATGTGAAAATGTGTAGTTTGGATGTTTGTCGCTCTTTCACGGCGTAACGACTGAATCATAGGCAGTTGTAGTTTTTGTTTTAATAATTACATATTCTTTGTCTAGTGTGAAGGTATGTAGCAAATTCATTTCGTATTTGTACTGCATTCCCCGGTGACCTCCTGCAAATATTCCTCATATCACGCAAAGCTGGATTAATAGGAACATCATCCCTCCATGATCCCCTTCTTACCAAAATATCCCCATTAAATATATCAAATGTGCCTGGGGGATTATATGAAGCCGATGAATGTCGGTTCTTTCTTAGGAAATTATGTAAAACTATGCAGGCCATAACTACATGTTTTGCTGGCTCTGGTTCCAGTAGTAGTGGCTGACGAAGTACTCTAAAGACAGAACTAATGACGACAAACGTATTTTCCACAACAACACGGGCCGATGATAATTTCTTATCGAAAATTCTTTCTTTATTCTTTTGTTCTTCGTATTAACCAGGGTACGGTTTCATCAAATTTCTATGCAAAGCAAATGCCGTATCCCCTAAAAACACATAGGGCATATCAACATTTCCATTTCCATTTGGAAGTGGAGTTGGTGTAGGTAGTCCTAACGAATTGTTGATCATCTTATTCCACAAGATGGAATCTTCAAATTACCACCATCGCTTATTCGGCCCTGACATCCTACATCAGCAAACAAGTAACAGTAGTTACTATCTACCAACGCCATTAATAGGATGCTGAAGAATTTTTTATAGTTAAAATATTCTGAGCCACTGTTGATAGGTGCCCTCAATGCCACATGTTTCCCATCTATAGCGCCAATAGCATGTGAAAATCGACTAGATAATCCATGTTCTATGGTAAACCATCCTTCTTCCGGGTTAGGAATCTGTGAAAAAAAAATTGTTAAATAAATTTACAGTTTTAGGGTGACCAGAACCAAGACCTGATTGGCCGTGGCCGTGGCCGTGGCCGGTGGCTTCAAACTCAGAAAAATTCAGAAAAAAAGCATTTAAGATTCTCGAAACGGCATCACAACGGCAATTAGAAGATGATGATGAATGCAAATATCTACGGAAAACTAATTGAAAAGAAGCTGCGTAGATTACAAGTTAATCGAAGGGACTTGATTATGATTAAATTTAATAATATGATTTATGAAGAAACCATTAATACAGAATATGAACATCAAGATAAGGCAAATCCATCATCATCAATGAGATTTTATCCAAGTTTTAGTGGTATTTATACGGTACCTTTTCAACTAGGTATCTAATACTATTGAATGAATAATTTATATGGTAAATTAATGAGAATCTATTTAATTATAGTAGGTAATAAAAGTAAGTGATGATTGATAAAATATTTCCTTACCTTAACATAGTCCTTATAAGCACCTGGTATATGGCAACGCAACTTCTAGTAGGTACCTACAATTTTTGAGATAATTTGACTTGATATCTTGAAAAGGAAATGTAGACTCCGGTAGCTATCGCCAGAAACTAGGAACAGTGAAGTTACAGCCAGTCTAATTTTCGGTGGTTTTCACTCTCTTCATTTAGTATCTTTCGTTGCAATTATAGGTTCAAGTTTTTGTAATAAGAACTCAAAGTCTGTATATGACATTCTGCAAAAATTATTGAACTCATCTGAGGGTTCTATCAACATTTCCTGAAGTTGTTGCTCCATAGTCTCCCTAAAGACAATAAAAAAGTGAAAGGTTAATTATCTAATACAAAAATAATTATGAATGAAATATTTAATAGGTAACTCCATAGCCTATAATGATAATTATTCATCTGCAGTGCGAAGAAACTGTAACTTCTACTTTACTGTTTAATAATAATTAGATTTTTCTGTACTTACCTTGTTCGATTTTTGTGCATTCTTAACATCCACCAGCGTCGTCTATTCCAAGGCTTCTTAACAACTTTGTATTTATGTACTATTTATATATACTGATAGGATGCACAAAAATATGCTGCTGCAGCCGTAAACACGTCCATTGCTAGTTAAATTCAATTGATTTAAACTACAAACTTATTTGCGAGTATTTCATTAATTTGGCTTTTTTACTGTTGGCATGCCAAGTGTGGATGTCGTGTTTGCGCTATTTGGACTATACGTACGTACAAATATTTGGACAAATGCGGCGAATACGCTACGCGAACACGCAACGCGAAGTGATGTGCCACCTTAACGTGACACACTCATATCTAGTGAGTGATGCTCCAAATTATTTTATTATATTTAATGTGATAGTATTTAAATGTCGCAGCGACATTAACTTTGCATAAAATCTTAATCGCAATCATTTATTTTCAACTAAGATAACAAACAAGCTCCATGCACACCTGATTATATGGTTAAAGTTAAGGTAAGTATATAGTTTGTCTGCTCAATACCCTATTAAGTCGAAAGCTACCTAAGTTAATATAGTCATATAAAAGTTATATCATAAACATGTCATATTTAAAAAAAAAATAAAATGTTCCCATACAATATTTCTCAGAGAAAAAATTATTATTTCTATTATTTAAGAACACATAATGACCAAATATCTTGTATATGTAAATGTTTATGTATCATAGTCAACTGAGAGATTCGTATATCTACTGAAACTTTTATTTTCAAGACTAAATCAGAAAGTACTTACTCACTACATTATAAGAATCCGCACTTTGATATAATACAATAGCTTACTCCAAATTTTGAGTGTTTTATGCCATACCATTAATAATGTTAACGTGTCAATATTACCTTATCGATAAATTATTAATATTACATTCAGCAGCTTATATTCTGTATCATATTATCTGTACAATAGATATATATTAACTATACTTTATATTATAAAGAGGAGCTTTTACACAAAACTTCGAAGTATTTTTCGTAAATTGAATGTTATCATAAATATGTTTATTCATGCTACGAGCAATGAACATAATTATGTAATCATGCATTAGGTACGGAAAAATATCCGATGATTCCTCACGAGGAACCACAAAGATGTATGTGACAATGAAAAATCCATACTTCACGTATTGTAAATCAGTATATCTCGCTAAAATGTCAAAAGAAAAATTTGTATACAGTTTTGACAGACTACGGGATCCACTTTATTTTATTCTGTTTTCTCGGACCACAGGAAACTTTGAATGTCAATGTCATTGTTTTTTCCTTTGAAGAAATGTATAGTTTCAATAGATCTGGAACTATGAATTGAAAATTAATGAATAAATATTTATATAATAAATTATATGACATAAGAATAAATAAATGAGAATGTAATTACTACAGTACCGAAAGAATGAAAAACGTGAAAAAGGCAATAAAATACTTTTATGATTGAAGAAGTGGCTTCGACCTTTACAAAAATATCTGATCAAGACAAATTTTTAATAAAGACGATGGCTGCATGTCTTTGCCTTTGCCTTTCCCAAGAAGGGAAAAAATATTAAAAAAAAAAAGTGTCAAATAGAAAATTATATACGATCTATATAGTTTGTGATGATATGAAGGGAGCAGGCAGCAATACAGTGTTTGTTGCCTTTTTATATTGTTATTTAAATGAAATAGCTATTTATACATAAGTTTATGTAGTATTGTTGTCCATTATTTCATTATCTGTATAAATAAGTAGTAAAAAGAATGTCTTCCAATGAATCCGACGATGAACCTTTATCAATTTTGGCCGCCACAAAAAGGCTTAATCCAGAGATATTTGAGATAACAAAAGTTTGTGTAAACAAAGAGGATGCTAAAAAAAAGAAAACTGTTATGGACGCTCAGAAAATGTCAATAACAATAAAACTACGTAACAGTGAGCTGGAATCGAAGATTATTGAACGCCCATCAGATGTATGGCTTTACATGAAAGATTTGAATCCTGGCGGCCCTTATAGCTGTTTGTTGTGCTCAGAATGGTTCATAAACCGTTCAAAACTGGTGGTTCACTATATAATCAATCACAAGAAAGATTTTTGCGGTATTTGCAGGTAAATACATCAAACGAGATACTTCAATACTGTAATCTCTAAGTTTTATAAATATGTTTAGTTCTTAGGCATAGCCTTTTTTACTTTAAGTGTCTATTTAATGTAATAGCTATCACCACCAAAGTCAGTTACTGTCGTAGATTACTTTGTTATTTACATTGTTATAAATTAATAAGTTAAAGCAAAACATGAGGTTACTTTGTGTTCTGTATTTCATTTCAATCCTTAATATTGCTTAATGCCCACACTTATCAATGAAAAGAGTTTTGCATAAATAAGAAAATTGTGGTACAGTGAAATTAGAAATCATCACTCATTATTTTTCTACTACAATTTGTAATAAATAAATTAAAGTGAGTGAAATACAATAGAATAAATAATTTCTTTTATGTTTATAATCATGTCATGACTAAATCAGTGTACTTTATGTAGCAATTATTAGTGGCTAGGGCTATGTAATATTTTAGGCTCTGTATTTTGTGGTGTAAATATAAATTACCATACCTAACTTTACCATTTAATTACTTTATATTGAAACTACTAGTTGAAATACTCATAATAAATTGGAAAGTATCTAATAGACAAACCTTTTATGTTCCACTTCAGATATTTCGTGGAAAATAGAGAGATATGGAAGAAGCATATGGCATATCACATTCCCTGGTCATGCTCACAATGCACTGACACATTTCAATCAGAAAAGGAAATGAGGCAGCATTTGAGTGAAGCTCATAACTTGGTACACTGTCGGTTGTGTCACTTTAGACTGTCAGATGATGAACAATATAATTCACATCTACTTAAAAAACACTGTGTGACTAACCTAGTAATCAAAAGCGAGGAATTACTATGGATTAATGATGACACTAACTCTCTTAAATTCACTTGCAATTTATGTTGCAAACGCAATGTACTGACTACAAATTTTTTCAATCATTACATGGGTTATCATCATTTTACTTTAAAATGTTTCACATATTTTCTATCTGGTCAAGACATACAGTTTACAGTTGATGGAGCAGATGTCAGTTCACAATTTGTTGATGGTCAACTTAAAAATCGACTGAAATTTGGGTATGTTGATTTAGACAAGAATAATGAACATGAGGGATTTTCAGCAACTGAGATCAAACAAGAAATTTTAAGTGAATCAGAGGATACACAAGAGTCGCAGCAGGCTAAACCAGATGCATCATCTAAAGAAAACAATGTTGATTTTGATGAAGACAACAAACCCATAAAGACTGAATCTGTAAACACTTACAAAGGATATGAGGATTTTGATGTTACATCAATGGAGTTAATAGTGGTTCAAAAGTGTTATTTTTATTATATATTGGGTTTGGAAAATCAGATGAAGTCCAAAATATTTCCAGAGGTATCTTCAATTGATTATGCTAGTACTAATGTAGATATTAGAATCAACTTTCACTGTGCTCTTTGTCAAATGAAAGTAGATTCTCTGCATGCTTACATACTTCACATGTTAAAAATGCATTTTGTAAAAGCAGAACCAACGTTTTCATGTAGAATATGCACTGCTACCTTTGAAACACAACAGGAACTTGGAAATCATGAAGCTAATGAAATGAAGGACTTTGAAGATTTATGGTTATGCCAATTTTGCGATAAAGAATTTAAAGATAGAGAATCAACTAGGCGACACTTAAATGAACACTGGGATATTTTAGAGTTTGATAATTGCTTTAGTCCCCATTTAGGCTTCAAGTGTAAATTCTGTCCGACATTATTTTGGAATGAAACTGACAGGAAAACTCATCAAATTAGAGTACATTTTAACCAGCATAAAGAAGATTTTTACAAATGTGAAAGTTGTTCAATGATTTTTACTGATAAGGTATTGTGCATAATTTTTCTTGCAATCATTTACCAATATTTATTTCGGTATTTATTACTGCTATATATTTCCAGGAATGGTTTGTCTATCATTTTATGGAAACACATCAAAGTGATGATGATGAAGCTACACATTGTCTCTTCAAATGTTGTTTATGCTGTAATGTACAGTCATCTATAGAAGAAATGAGAACACACTTTAAATCTGAGCATCCAGAAGCCAGAAAAATCTTTTGTTCAATGGGAAGTTGCATGTACAGACCTCTGAGTCAGAAAAAGTCATTTAAAATGCATGTAAAGGTATGTGTATATTATCTTTAGTGGGTATATCATCATTAGTAAATAAGTGAAAATATATTAACTAAATAGAGTAATGGTCAACATAAATTTATTTCATATTTTTATAGTCCATAATAAATTTATAAAATCCAACTCACCTATTTTGTGAAGTTAGCAAGTCAGGACAGTTACAAAAAAAATGTGCAGTACAATAAATTGTATAGAATGTGTTTTTATATATGAAATAAACAGATCCAATACCTCTACATATTAAGCATATTACGTTTTTGTGTAATTAGTATTGGAAAAGAAGACTGAATAACAGAGTGATATGTTATATGAATGACATGTAACAGTGAAACCTTACAATGGGCTTTATAAAAAGGCTCAAAGTCACCAACACCAACATAGTAAAAGTATTTCGAACCTCTAGTTGCATAGTGGTTAATTATATTAATATATATCGCTCAGTCTGCTTGTGGTTTGCCTGATGAAGGTAAAACTAAGGGATCTGACTGAAAATCAGTGTTGCCTTATTACTGGGTCACCAGCACTGCGCCAAGTCCTTTTCAAACTGCAGCACACATTTGAAACTCAAACCTTTCTTTAATACAATTTGTTACCAGAATGTATTTTAGTACTTTATAATGTTTTCTTTTGTGTGTGTTTTGTTTGTGTTATCAGTTTGAATAAAGTATTTCTATCTATCTATATAACAGAGGCTTGTTGAAATGTCAACACAACAATTTTTATTAGTTATGATTATGCTTTATATGTAACTAATGACTCAAAATATGATGTATTCTTTAATATTATGAAGAAAGATAAAATTAATTTGTATTTATTGTAACAACAACGCTTTTAATTTTATTACAATGGCAACATACTTAGGAAATGGTGATTGCTAGATAGACGGACTTGGAAGCCTTACCACTAACTAAACAATATAAAAACTTCCATTCCAAAATTGTGAACGCAATGCAACCACTAGAACAAAGGGGCGATTAAAAGTCTAGGTGCAATTTTTGTGTTGCTGCAGTATACACACGCAACATACGGCATAGAGGATTGAGATCATGTAAATTGTAATGTTATATTTAAGTAATGTTGTGCTTAATAATTTTTTGTATGCTATAATTGTAATATTGTATTTAATTGTTATTATTGATAAGTTATATCTCTGATTTTTTCTGTCTGTATGTTCTGTCTTTTACTTATTGTGTGTGTGTATTTGTAGACCAAATAAAGATTCTATCTATCTATCTAGGTATTTGATGTACAACAATAACTAGTTTAAGAGACTGGTTGTTAATGTGATCACACAACAGTCACAATTCTCTGTTTAGTGTGTTAGCTAGAGGCAGTAAAATATTCTATCTCTTATACCAGATGGTCCATAAATCGGAGAAGTCTAAACCGGAGTGTTGCACCTGCGTGATTTGCGGACGCGAGTTCTCCAGCCTACGCGCGGTTTCCACACACATGTCACAGGTGCATGGGCCGGGTAAATTCAAGTGTGTCCTATGCAGGGAGGTCATGCACACTGCTGACGAAAGGTATCTCAATATCCTGTTCTGTTTCAATTAAATTGGTCCAAATCATTTAAATCTCTTTTAAAATAATTCTGAATTATTAGTATCTTTATAAATAAACTACAAAAAGATCGCATTCAAACTCAGGTATTTCAGGTGGAAAGGGAAGGAGGACGTTGATATAAATAAACATGAATAGATGAACAGAAATGCAGGGTAGCTTTCGCTGCTCTGAGAAACTCGAGCATTTATATGTTACAATCGTGCAATTATCTATAAACAACAGATAATAAATCTTATTTTCGTTTTGAACAAGGTTGCCCAACAAGCGCCAAACAACAAGAAATGCCAGTTCACTTTCGTAATAATATTATACTACACTAAATCAACTTTAGCACAGGGTTGAGAGACAAATTTAAAATTCTTTTTGTTGATTTTAAATGTAAATGATATAATAAAGAATCCAACAGAATAAAAGTTAGTTTTTTTTTATTAATATTACTGTAAAGTGTGAAAGTCGTATGAAAATTACGTTTCCGCTTTTTTGTTAATGTTAATCTCTACTAATATTATAAAGAGGAAAGATTTGTTTGTTTGTTTGTTTGTAATGAATAGGCTCTGAAACCACTGGACCGATTTCAAAAATTCTTTCACCTTTGGAAAGCTTCATTATCCCCGAGTAACATAGGCTACTTTTATCCCGGAAATATCGACAGATCCCACGGGATGCGCAATAAAGGATTACCTCAAAAACTACTACACAGATTTTCATGCGGTTTTCATCAATAGATAGAGTGATTCTTGAGCAAGGTTTGCGGTATTCTTATCTCGGAAAAACGGATAGTCCCACGGGAAGCGCGATAAAACCTTCGCGCCATAAACCGACTTCCGCGCATATGTAGCCGTGCGCAAAAGCTATGACCCTTAACCCTGCATAGACCCAATCCCGAAATCCACGCAGGCGAAGCCGCGGGCAGAAAGCTAGTTATTGTATATAGCAACATAAAAATAATCAAACAAATTCTTAGCAAATCTTGAATACAAAGAACAACATTCTAAATTCAAATAGTGGTTACGTTAAACTTTTGCCTAATCATGCGACTTTTGGTGAACAGGAAACTACACTACTTGATCCGGCACCCCGGCCGACATCCTTTTGTGTGCAAAGATTGCGGCAAATCGTTCCAGTACAAGTCTTCGCTGTACATGCACAGGCAGGAACACTCGCCCGTCAAACAGAGCTTTACTTGCACATACTGTTCTAAGGTTTTCAATGTGAGTGGATAGTACCTTTCTATTTACTAAAAACGAAGCAAACAATTTTTTTTTGTTGGTAAATACAATGGGACACAGTCAATCAAATGGTTAGCTTCGTTAACCCTATCCTGATTCTAAAAAAAATAATGTTTCGTTAAGGGTTAAATTTCGGCTACATTTCGGAATATTTAACGCAAGTGAACGTTAGCTCTTAAAATTATTATTAATCATCAGTTTAGCTGAGGCGACACTTACTGCTGGATATAAATTGATTAGTGCAATTACACAATACGTAGATCGAAAAATTCCGGTAACAGTGGTATTTTTTGATATGAGCAAAGCCTTTGATCTCGTTAATCATAAGATCTTACTTGCCAAATGTGAAAGGTATGGCATCAGGGGGGTTGCTCTTGACTGGATAAAAAGTTATCTTACTAATCGAAAACAATGCGTCCAAGTGACCAAAATCAATGAAAATAACGAATCAATTGATTATAGATCATCGTTTCTCTATAACGATTATGGAGTTCCTCAGGGAAGTGTACTTGGACCTCTTTTGTTTCTTTTGTACATTAACGATATGCCTAACGTTACTAGCTTCCAGACCATTCTATTTGCAGACGATATTTCTTTGATCGTACCTTACATTGATAAAGAAACGTCTTATGAATTTGTAATCAATGATTCTATCGATAAAATTCTAAATTGGTTACAGACAAATGGTCTTTCTATCAACGTATCTAAAACTAAATATATACAATTTACAAATTATAAAACAAAAAAATCTGATCTGAATATACGATGTAAGGGACAAAATCTACAGGAGGTTAGAGATACTAAATTCTTGGGTATTGTCGTGGACTGCCACTGTAACTGGAGAAGTCATGTATCTGATATCTGCAATAGACTAAGTAGATTTGTATTCGCTCTTTTTCATCTAAGAGTTAGTGCTGATGAAAAAGCGGCCCTACTCGCATACCACGGCTATGTATCGTCGCTACTGAGATACGCATTGATCTTATGGGGAAATTCGACAGATGTAAACAAAGTTTTTGTTGTTCAAAAGAAATGCATTCGGGCCATTGGTGGTCTTGGACCTATGGACAGTTGCAGGGAAATGTTTAAACAACTCAATCTGCTAACTTTGACATCTATGTATATTTATGAAATTGGAAAATTTGTACGTAATAATATTGGGTTGTTTAAGGAAACAGTCCATAGTCAGCGCTTTCGTCCAAGAGATCCATACAAACTGTTAGTCCCTTCATACAAAACTAGTTTTTATGGGAAAAACTGTTATATGATGACTATATGCATTTATAATAAAATTCCCATCGAAATAAGAAAATTACCCACAAAACCATTTTTATTTAAATTAAAAACCTGGTTAATTAGTATGTGCTTTTATGACGTAAAAGAATATTTGACATTCGCTAATTGAAGTAACTATTAATGTTGTTTATTAAAACACTTGAAATGTCTTACGCTAGTGATTCCATTGGTTTTTTATTTTGTGACATTGTAATGTGGTTCTTGACATTTTCTTTATTGACTAATTTAATTAATTGCCATTGTTATTCTTTCGACATTTCATTTTATCAATGTATAAATTTTGTTTAATTAATTTGTTTGACCTTCAAATATGATTATTCATTGGCAATTCTTTGTTATTTATTAAATTTTGTATGCCTCAGCAGGCCAAACATGTAAGGGCAATCAAAAAACCTGACATCAACATTTTTTATGTACTAAATTGTAATGTTCTTTATTAAAAATGGATAAAAAAAACTGTGTAATTAAAAAAAAATACATATAATAGTGTGAAATTGGAAAAATGCATATACATATCTAAAAAAGCATAAGGATTTCATTTATTAATTTTAATTTACAAAAAATAGGAATTCAATTGTGACATTGTAATATGGTTCTTGACATTTTCTTTATTGATTAATTTAATTAATTGCCATTGTAATTCTTTGACATTTATTTTATCAATGTATAGTTTTTGTTTAATTAGTTTGTTTAATCTTCAATATGATTATTTATTGTCATTTTTTTGATGTTGATTAAATTTTGTATGCCTCACCAGGCCAAACATGTAAGGACAATCAAAAAACCTGACTTCCACATTTTTATGTATACTCATGTTTGACACAATAAATAAATTATTATTATTATTATTATTATAGGTCACTCCGATGGATTTCCATATTGATCGGTTTTTAGTTGCAAGTATTCAACTTCTTTATTTGGTATTCACTAAATCTTCGAAGGACTACAGACGCTGCGTGTCTCGGCATATGCATACCATCGAGAATCTTTCTAGACCAACTGTCTGTACTTGGTTTTGCGACAAAACTGTATTTATGGCTTTTATTAATGTTGTTTGATGCCTACCTAGTATGCCTAGTTAACTACACACTACAAACCTAGTCTCATTTTATTATCATGTCTGTTCATAGAAAAAAGATTCGTACCGCGAACATGTGCAAATCCACGAAGGACCGCGCCACGCTTGCTCGTACTGCCCGAAGAGATTTGTGCAACGTTCGAACATGTTGCGGCATGAGAGAAGACACACGGGCGAACGGCCGTATGCCTGTCCCCACTGCCCGCGTACCTTCGCCGATAAGGGCGCTTGTACCGCGCACTCGAGGTGAGTACCTACAAGATTGGGCCAGTATCTTATTCAGTGAGTATTTACTACTGATGTGCCGAGTTTGGGTGGATCGAGTCGATTCAAGTCAGTTTATACGGTATTCGAATCACGACTCGATTCCCTGATTCGAGCCCAGTACTCGAATTCTATGTTTGGTATTCGAATATTTCTAGACTCGAGTCTAGAAATTCTAGCCCAGCCCAGAACTAGAGCCTGATTTTAGAACAAAATCAAAACAAAAAGTTGCAGGTTCAAACTTGTTTGTAATATTAGGCCCCCGCCAGTTCATTGCTTATGTAAACAAGCGAGTTAACCAAACTCGAATACTAGACTCGAGTCAGTAGGACTAGTGTAAATAGAATCGAGTTAGCGAGTACGAAGCGATTCTTCCTGACTCGAGTACCGGAATCGAGTCCAGCGTACTCGAATCAAAATAATTTGGTATTCGAGTAGGCGAGTCCAAAGCAGGAATCGAGTCTGACTCGAGTCAAACCGTACTCGGCACATCGCTAGTATTTACGACTATCCAAAGTGTCGTTACTGACGTGCTGTCAGCTATTCCTTATAATCGACTATCTAGTGTGAGTTGCTTATCACCTCTATATGTGTTAATATATTAGTAGTTTCTGACATGTGTGTGTATAAATTATCACACCTAAGTTTTGGAAACAATGACCACTGTTTGTGTTCCCTAAATTTATTAAGAATTCCAGTTCTTTTAGCTGACAAAATCTATTGTACTCACTCTCATTTAGTACCAATACTAACAAATCTATTGTACTCTAAATGTAACCTACCTACTTTCCTGTTGATATACGAGGGGAGGTCAAAAAGTTCGCGGAATGACTGGGAAAAAAGATGAAATGATACATTATGTTATTTTTCCTTTTCAATATATTCCCCCTTAACACGAATACATTTTTCGGATCTGGCATATAACTTATTAATACCGTCGAAAAAATAGGTTTTGTCTTGGGCGTCAAAATACGCCGAAATCGCCGACTTGACTTCATCATCGTCTCTAAATTTTTTTCCACGCAGCTCTTTCTTCATCTTTGGGAATAAATAAAAATCGCTAGGGGCCAGGTCTGGACTGTAGGGTGGATGGCGTAGTTGTTCAAAACCGCATCGATGAATGGCAGCCGTCGCAACATGACTCGTGTGAACGGGCGCGTTGTCGTGCAAAAGGAGTACACCTTTTGTCAGTTTTACTCTTCTTTTTTCTTTAATAGCTTCTTTTAATCGGTCCAATAGGGAAGCGTAGTACTCTCCCGTTATAGAAACACCACGTTCTTTATAATCGATCAAAAGAATACCTTTAGTATCCCAAAAAATAGTCGCCATGATCTTTCCGGCCGATTGCGACACTTTAAATTTTTTAGGGGGTGGTGTGCCTTTTTTGTGCCACTGCATCGACTCCTGCTTTGACTCAGGCTCATAGTGGTGAACCCAAGTTTCATCACCGGTTACAATTCGGGCCATAATTTCTTCCCTATCTTCTCCACAGCGGTCCAAAAACTCGCGGGAACAGTTGACGCGCTCACGTTTTTGCAGCGGCGTGAGCATTCTCGGGACCCACCTTGAACACACTTTACTCATGCCAAGATGTTGATGAAGAATATTTAAAATTGTGGTTTCTGATACTCCAACTGATGCTGCAAGTTGTTTCTTCTTCAACCTTCCGTCTTCCAATACAAGTTTTTTAACTTTTTCAATGATTTCCGGCGTAGTGGCCTCAATGGGCCGTCCAGGTCGAGGATCATCTTCAATTGACTCCCTTCCTTGCTTGAAAAGGCCGTGCCATTTGTAAATCATGGTTTTACCAGGAGCAGAGTCTCCGTAAACAGCTAACATCTCTTGCAAAATAGTTTGAGACGTTTTTCCTTGTTTGGTGAGGTACTTTACGACGGCGCGATGTTCAATTTTCTCCATAGTGGCTAGTTTGTTCCCGATTTACTTGTTTACTCGTTTGTAACTCGAAAGCTAATGACCCAATTAGGCTAGAAATTGGCATATATAGTAATTATGAGTTACTCAAGTAGCGGCTACCTGGAGGAGCGACCTCACCCCCGCCATTCCGCGAACTTTTTGACCGCCCCTCGTATTTCAATTTTTTTAATTGCCTCTTCAATTTATAATAAAAACTATATTATTGCGTTTAATTTAGAATAAACTCACTTATCATAACATATCGTAATTCAATTGAATTAACAAACAGATCATAAAGTAACAATCTAGTCACAAATCAAAATTGATTTGCTAGTGAAAATTATATTGCATTTATTTCTTTGAAAACAGATTGTGTAGCGGTTAACGTACAATACGACACAATACGTCTACATCTAACTTGTCTCTCTCTCTCTCTATCCATCTAACCAATAAGATAGAAACTTTAAAAATATGAGCATGGTGTCAGATAATTATTTGTCAAATTAAAAGTAAACTAAATTAGTGTACATATACATGTGTTTTCTTTTTTTCAGGACCCATACTAAAGACAAAGCTTATGCGTGCCTGTACTGTGGACAAACATTTGTACAGAAATCCAAGTTGACTTACCACATTAGGAAACACACGGGAGAGAGTATGTTTGTGTTAATAATTACTTTGATTGTTAAAATATTAATTGAAATTCTTTTTTAAACGAATGTTTAATGTTAATGTTTAAACCTTGATCGATTTCTACGATATCCACATATGAGAAGGTGACTTCTTTATATATTAACAAAATTAAAATAAAATTTTGTGCCAGAGAAGCATTTATCTTGATCCAATTACTTTATATATATTTATGTTATCTTGACTGTTGCTCATATCATGTTTGTAAAAGACCTTCGTAAATATCAAATATGATGGTACTTACTTTTAATATTAATTAATGAACGTTAATTCATGTTTTCTCATTAACTTTTCTGCAAGATTACTAGTGCTTTTAAAATTGCTTTGAGTGTTGACGACAATTCAAGCTATCGAAATCTGTTACATTTTTAAATTACATTATTAGTTCCACTGTTTAAACCGATTTTCATCTTAATGTCGAACATATAAAATTCAATACCAATTGGTATAAAATTACATAGTGTGGTGGCTCAATGTGCGTACATAGAATAAGAAAATAAAAAAAGCAGGTTCGAACCCTAATGCAACTAATAAGACCATACAGCACGTAATTTTAGCAACTATTCAAAGAACTTGTAAAATCATTGTGGTATGTAATTTTTTTCTACTAAGTTGGTAATCAGATAGACAGGAGAGTTTTGAATCTTTAGACGTGAATTTGGAATTCGAATACGAATACAAATCGTGAAATTATTTTCTACTGCTTACAATTTTTTAGATTTTAGAATCACTTGAATTCAGTGTTGTCATTAAAAACAAATTCTTAATCAAATTCCGTTTCACGCAGAAAAAATCAAAATCACAACAACAAAAACAAAAAACCGGCGGTAACCCACACGTGAAACGGATCACTGTCAAGGTGACTTCAGCGTTGGATATTCTACTAGTAGAAATAAAAAACGAGTGGGTTGAACCACTCGTTGCACAACGCACGAAATGAAAGTTCAGAAATAGTGAATTCGGTAATTCGTATACGCATCTCACGATTTCGAATGCGAATTGGTTTTCTATTGTTTCAAAAATTTGTCTCCTGTTCGTCTCATGGAAAGTCGCTATAATTATTCTTTATTTTGCGAACGATTTGAAAATCGTACAGTAAGCTGAAACTATCAGAGGTACCAATGTTGCTGTAACAATCCCTATTATACGGTCAAATCATATATCAAATAGTAAACTTGGAATTTTCAACCTTAAGCTGCCTTCCTGAAGAAATAGAGATAGAGGCACATGAGCAGCTGATTCTGTGTGCAATGTCCTTCTTGTATGACATTACATTATGTCTTGTTCATTGTAGATTTGGAAACGTGTACGGTATGTTCCAAAATGTTCACTAGCGCGTGTTCGCTTCGTGAACACATGAAGACACACAACACCAAGAAAGCCAACGTGCCGTGTCCATTGTGCGGTAAGTCGTTTTTTTAGATTCAGCAGTACAATATTGTAGTATTGTTAGCATTTATCGATTATAAGAACGACTATTTTTTGAAATGGCAAAAAATATAATCCGAAAAATATTGTAACATTCCGGTTTTTTTTTTATTACCAATATTATTTATAGAGTGGTAATTTACTATATTTAATACTAATAATTGTATGGCTCAGTTTTTTTTATAATAATTCGATAGACAAGCTTTATGCTATCTACTCTACTACAATCCTTAATAAAGCGGTGACGGATATTCTGGATTTTATAATATCCGTAGGGGTCGTCGTAGATAACGGCATTTAGACCTTGTTCTAAAACTATTGTTCTAAAAATAGTGGCCAGCTGCTTGTGAAAGCAATAAACCAGAATTTAACTATTGATGTCCAAATCAAAATAATTGTTATTTGACATGTTCCATACATACAAGCACTCATTAACGTTGATACTAATATAAAATTACGAAACACAAAGAGTTATTTCATTTAACTTAGTACAATAACCGCCACGCCAAGCTTTTTAAGTGCGCTACCATAACCGTTGCTATTCCGAACAAGATCGGTCCAAAGCTCAAACAATATTACTTCTAGTAATGGTCGTTATTTCAATAACAGATAATATAATGAATTATTTTTAACGCACCGTAACGTTAAACAACTTGCGTGAAAAAATTAAAAATGACGACCATACTAATACAATCGAGGGATTCCCCGTAAAACGTAAACGAAAAGGGTTGCCAATTTGTTATAAAAAAAGAAACAATGTTACATACGGTGTTGTAAGAAAGACCCGCTCCTGTCCCTATAACGCATCGTAACATTTTACCGAGACCCCCCCCCCCCCAAATTGCGTCACGTAATACCTGAACGCCCCCTAACTTATTATTTTACAACGGCTTATACTGTTATCCTGCTGTTGCTGTTGACAAAAGAATCGCCTAGTCGCATTGTTGTTGTTGCCACTTGAAACCGTTGTGTAGGCGTAGGCGCTCGCTCTGTTGCCTGACTGCTTATTCTTATAATATTAACCTTTCTCACAAGGAAATAAAGTTCCTTTTGTTTATTTCTTATAGTAATTTAATAATACCAAATTCACAATTTTGTACCTTCGCGCGTATGACAATTAGACTCATTTTGTATTACAGTGTGATTTGAAATAACAATTAGGTAAACTGTTGCTGGCTTGCTGCTCTTGTCATATTTTTAGTTTCGCATTATTTGCAGTTGTGTGATCGTTGCAATAATTAGTGTCGTGTTTGGATTTGCCGTTGTGTGATCGCGTATGCAAATTAAATTACCTATTCGTTGCAATAATTAGTGTCGTGTACTTTTGAAGTAACTAATAAATAATTAGAGTAGATATTGTAAATAAATTAGTTTAAAGTTATTTAAATTACTGCCTAATATTCTGAAAAAGTATGAAGGAAAGTTCATTGTTAAGAATAACTAGCACTATTATATAACAATAACAATCGTACCCAACAACATTTGTCAAAACAGCAATATAACAGGATAACAGACAACAGTTTACAATAACAGTTATAGGAAAATAACACAACAGTGTTATTCGTTATTACAAAACAGTCGTTATTGCCATTACTTCATATGCTTCTTTAAATTTTGCTCGTTAGGGCTCATAGAATTTTGGCTATAATAAAAGGCTATAATAAAAGAAATAAAATAATTATATTTCTGTTTTCAGGCCGTACATACCAAGATGAGCGTTATATGTTACGTCACCTACGAAGCATTCACACTACGACCCGCTATACATGCCCGTTGTGTCGCAAGGCTCTCACTTCCGCGGCGGGGCTGAGGCACCACGTGGTTACACACAGCGATATCAATATGTACCGGGTGAGCATTGCTAGAGCTACCGACAATAGCGGTAATACATACGGCAATAGTTGTTGAAAAGAGGAGATAAAAAATAGACCTTCCAAGTTTCTCCCAATTTCCGAACAGGTGTAGAGTCAATATCTTATATAATTTTCTTTTTTGTTTTTTAAGCTTTTTGTTTTGTTTGTTTTGACGTCAATAAGTGCCTGTAAAGGTTTATGTTGAATAAAGATTATTTGTATTTTGATTCGATTGATTTGTTGCTATAGGGTGAGTTTCAGGAACTGTCCGAATCACGAGAGAATCTTGTACAGAGAGAATCATCAGTGAAGACAATCTCGATCTCTTTTTGATGCAGCCTATTTTATATACACGTATTGTTTTCAATATATTTAAACAAAAATGGGGATTAGTTTTTGCTTAAATACATTATTTTTGATTAACGTTATTATTTCTTTAGCGCCAGACGTTGATTGTGATATTTTTATTATTATATGATTTTGCCTTGCCTCTATGGCAATTTATAAATAATGTCCGATACAAATATCAATAAATCTACATTGTTGATTAATTAAATTTATATATACGAAAAATAACGTCTCATAGACCTTAATTTAAATCTGTTAACATTTGTTTTGTTCATGTGTTGTAAGTAATGGCGCATAAGTGTACGTGAAAAACGAGTTTCAGTGAGTAAACCGGAGAAGTATCGTGCGGTAAAGATATATTAGTCGTACTGTAAGATTTTTTTGTACAGTTACGTTTTCTACAACGCAAAGCAATACGCAAATACAAACCGTGTATTTGGTTTATACTTTTTTTTACTATATAAACCTAATTTTATTTTATTAATTGGATGATTTCTTGAATCGATTTATTCGTTACATTTGTGTATTAGTAACATTGAAAGATTATCAGATAGTTGCGCCCTAATGTGTAATGGCAAGTTTTTATGATGTCAGACCAAATTTCCAATAAACAGAAATTGGGTAAATTTATAAATGTTATATTACAAATACTTTGATTGCAGTGCAAAATCTGTCCCAAATCGTACGCGGTGAGGCGAACGCTCGTTAAGCACCTACGAAGGCGACATTTGTTGAAAGGCGTTACCGATGTGACAAAGGATTTTTACCAAATTTTGGACCCCAGGGACTGCAACCTAGGACTTGAAGAAGAAGTTATGAACGAAATATTCGGTCCCCCAAAGAAAACACCAGAAGTTTTAATACAGAATCTAGTAGATTTGAAACAGTTAACTGATACTCACGGTACCCAAGATGCAAACGATAACGAGGATGGAGAAGAGACTGGTAGTGATAAGGATAAAACTGATGATGAGAGCGGTGACGATAAAGACGGCAATGGTGACGAGGGGAATGCGCGTGAATTAGAGCCAACGGATTTTGTGAGTGTCAAAATTGAACCTTATGATATGGAAGAAGATGAAGATATAGAGTGAAATCTTAGTTTGAGGTTGTTGCAATGTGACTAAATAAGAACGCAATTCACGTATTGCTAAGAAATGTATGTAGATATGTCTAAATACAAGCCATTCACATGTTAGTTAGATTGTAATGTCAGTAATACGGTTTGTAGCATAAATCATTCTGTTCGTTAACGAAAGTTGTTGATACATTAGAGTCGCTTACAAAAGATACGTTTTTTTTTGGGCTCCATTTTTTATTATTTTTCTACACTTACTGTGTGATGTTTTTCTGATAGATCTCCCCTCTAAGACAAAGTTTCCAAAAAGAAAAACAATATAAAAACCTGCGAACTTTTGAAAAATAATATTTAAAGTCTCGAATATTGAATTCTTTCATAAAGCTTTTTTTATATTTACTTATAAGTTTTAATGAAAGCGTCAAGCTATTTATAACATTTTTCGGAAACTATTAATAAATTCTGATAGTAAATATATGCTCTTACTGCACATTTATTCCTGAAAATGAAACTGTAGATGCTGGCTGTATTGGGTAGTTCCTTTGCATTTTTATTAAATAATGAGAGTTACCTCCTATCATCGTAATGTCATTGTCAGTGTGACAGTGACATCCTATTTTGGTAGTGGCGGTGAAGCTTTTGACATCGGTCATGTCACTCATTGTGACAATAAAAACCGAAGTTGCCAATATAACAAAAGGTTTGGGTTGCTGTTTTATTGATGTTAACTTCAAAACCTTTCTTTTTTTTTACAATGTTTTAAAAAAAATATCTTCTTACGGGTAAAGGTTCCTTATTTTTTGTTCTTTCCATAAAATATTATTTTATTATTATAGGCTGAGAGGGGCCCAGCCTCCATACAAAAATGAAACATCTCCTTTTTTGTAATATTCGTTCGTTGATGAAAACGTTGTTTCGGAGAAACGGAGTAGACCTCGAGTTTTCAAATCGGATAAATTGTAGCAAACGCATATTACCTTTTAGAATTGTGACATTGACCAGTTATTCAATTCTATTCTATCTAGTACTTCAATAAAGTTTTTCACAAAATTTTGAACAAGATGTAGGTACCTGTAATTATAACTGCTTTTAGTGCAATTTTTGACTTCCAGAGTTAGTTAACAAATTACCTTTTTTATTATTGTTGAATGGTAAATTTTGGATACTGTTACATTTATTAGCAATTTAAGTAGGGTAAATTATTATATGATAGTGGTAATAAATAAGTAATTCATCTTTATTTGATGTTAAATTTTTTATATTGTGGTGTAAATTTTTTATAGGTATATTTTACGTTGATCTCAAATACCTATAAAAAATGACTCGTTCCAGTTATAACAATTATTGTTATAGGTCGGTTTGCTACGAAATCACAATACTGAAAATCACTCAAATTTACCTCAGAATTTTGTACTTATTTGACTATAAAATATATAATAATTTGCTTTGGCCTTTAAAAAATATGGTATTATTCAAATGAATCTCTAACAACACGTTCCACATACGTATGTAAAGACTGAATAAAATTAAATTCCTTGGTTAAATTAAATTAATAACAAAACGATATTAAGGAAATTTTTAAATTGTTAAATATTTATACTGAATGGCAATTTCATATGTGTATAAAGTACCATTACTTAATTAACTCTAGAACGGACTTTTAATGAGTAATATTTTATTATAATTTGACAGTTAAGTATAAAATACTCTTAACACATCTGAATCATCTAGTATACACTTAATAAATTTTGAAAATAGTAAACAATAATTGTGTTTGATTGAGTGTAGTAATCGGATGTATATTTAACTAAATAAAATAATAATTATAACCCGCTGGGTTGCAGGTTTGCATAACTCTTTCAAACTTGAATATTGGATTAAAGGTGCTCTCCTTAATATCCAAAACATTAGGTATCCTTAATATCTGATCCCTAATTATGGTGTTAATGACTTGAGATTTACTCATTTTGTTGAGTTTGGCCCGGCCACATTGAATACATACGGTCCGACAAAAATTAAAACACAGCTGCATTCCAACATTGTGCATACGCTCTCCTATCTAAATGCTTTATCATATCTTGTTTCGTTGCTCATGTTCCGGGGGCTGATGTATTAAAAAGCTCGTATTTAAAATTTTCACACGCTACATATTTAACTGCTCTGTCACAGAATGAATGAGGGATGTAGAGTAGAGCCTTAACCGAATATAGTAAACAGATCAAGAGAACCAAAAGGGTGTCGTGTAAGTATACAAATCCCAATGGTACTATGTCCGCTAAAATTGCGGCTTTTTTGAAGTAGACATGATGCTTAGCATCGAGCATTTAGTACAATTCGTGAGAACAAAATATGGATGTCGGTAGTTTATTGAAACGAAAACAAATTCACATATCAATTTTATTAAAATTTCCTTTGTTTCATACCAAGCTTGTATATTGACCTAATTACATCGAACGCCTAACTTGCATTACATACATTTATAACTTCATTAACATACAACAATATTATTCCGATCGGCACTAAATAAATAAATAAATAATCTTTGCTAATAATAAAATTTTTATAATATTATAGTAGAGGATACAAATGAATAATGACCATGAACCATATATTCAATATTTAATAGAGTGCTTGTCAATACCCTATTAAATCGAAATCTACCCCAGATGATATAGTCATGCTATCCAAAAAAATATCAAAATGTAAATTAGTTTTTATAATTTTCCATGCTTCCATACATAGTCAGGCCTAAAATGTTATATGACTTGTTTAGTCAATGCTCTATGCTAAAACGCTGCATAAAACATATGTTTGATCTTATTAATTTTTACATATAATATTGTGCTACGAAGTTTCTTATGCCTGTTGTAAGGCGAAACACGACTGTGTTATATAAACCAGGCTTTATAAACAAATGAATAAATAATTGCGGATAAACTATGCTTAATTTCTGATTACAAAAATAACTTTTGATTAAACATGTGATACATGTGTTATAAAATATAAAGACATATAAAATGTATTTTTGCCTGCCGTAAATAATATTTAGATATAAACAAGTTAACAGTTTAATAAACACACAAAATTATATATTTAATATGTTTCATCCATTAAAGACAGGGGAAGGAAGATTCCAATTCAGATCTTAGAATATTTGGTAACATAATAACTAAGTTCAAAAAAGTAATTTGTTGTTATTAGGCGAAATTAAATGTCAAACTAGTTTCAGTATAATTTCAATTACATATTCCGTATTTTACTAGAATTTATTTCTAGACGATGCTTGATATTTTTGATCATTAAAAGGCTTACTTATATTGTATACATAAAACCTATTGGATTATGCCTCGAACTGGCTTTGCACTATGGGATGTAATTACATCCCGAGATCTTGCGAGATCGAGAAATGCAATTAACTTTCATACTTTGTATGTTGTGGGATCAATAGTAGGTACTAGGTAGGTATAAGTACGTAGGTTTGGTTACGATCGCCGATAATTTGTGTAATCTGTAGCAGTATCGTGTCTGTAAATCAAACATATTCCATAGCATTGTTTTACTGACATGTGTGTTATTTCATTCTATTATTTTTGGGAGCGTTCAAGTATTACGTAACGCTATTGTTGAAGATGTTTGACACCCCCCCTTGTAACGCACCGTAACGTTAAACAACTTGCGTGAAAAAATTAAAACTGACGACCATACTAATACAATCGAGGGATTCCCCGTAAAACGTAAACGAAAAGGGTTGCCAATTTGTTATAAAAAAAGAAACAATGTTACATACGGTGTTGTAAGAAAGACCCGTTCCTGTCCCTATAACGCATCATAACATTTTACCGAGACCAAATTGTGTTACGTAATACTTGAACGCCCCCTTTTTTATTCTACTATTTATTGTGTTTCATACTACGTTTAAAAACTGATCACGCTTTGCATGTTACAGACTTATCTTTTAACGTTTCACATGGTTATAAACAAAAAAATAATAAAAAATATAATAATAGTAAACAAAAAAAGTTATATAGAAAGTACGGCACGAAAGGGATAGCGTTATTTTAGCAAAAGTATGCATCGGAGCGAGAAACGACGTCTTCACTCACTTGCGATTGAAATGCGACAAAGCGAAATTACAACAATTAGCTGAATTTAAATGTGAGGCGTTTTGATGCTCTAGTGCGATATTTACCTCTTGTTTGACTACAATATAATTGTGTGAAGGACAAATGCATTTATTATTATATCAGAAGACAGCTCAGCCACAAAGACTTGTGTGTGGCACACACGAGTATTTGCGAAAGTTGAATTCATTTAAAATTTTGTGTTCTATTACCAGTTCTCGCAACATCCGTCTGCTAAGAGTGGCGCTTCAAATTGAAAAAATATATATGCCATTTAATTTCGTCAGCGTCGAGTAGTATTTGCTTGATTGTGACTAAATCTGTATGAATGGACCAAACCTCATCAATAATAATTATGTTTGGATTCTTATTTGTAGTGCCGATCGAAATAATAAACCAACTATTAATATATGAAATAATATTTCAAATGGGCAACTTTTTATAACTTTCCAACAATAACCTTCGCCTAAGACCACTTAGATTTGCAGACTAAACATCGATATAAATGTCAACATATCAACGTATCTAATCCACTGAAGTAATGAATTCTACTTTTAACAGTGAGTACACATTCATTTTCACTGAGTAACGAACTTTCTATTTCTTAAATTATGTTTTAATAACGTACAATCAAAGTCAGTAAATAGTCACGATGTAAAAAGCCCTTAACGAAGCCGCAAATACTGTAAACAAATTTTGAAAGATTACATTTCTTTTTATTTATTAAAAAAATATAAAGCATTTACCACGGACACCGTGTCTCATGCATGGACTATCAACGTTACGTAAAATCCAAAGAAATAAAATTAAGTGCCTAATAGGAATGGCTGCCAAATATAAAATACATTTAAACTTATTACAAAAATTTAAGAGAAAATAATAGCAACAAAGTTTAATAATTTGTTAATTACTGATTTCAAAGTTTAGAATTACCAAGATTTGGCATTCGGTAAGGGTATTATTACAATGTCTATAACTATTATATTACTCGTATTAGGACTATTATCAACAAAACTCAGAATTATTAACCGATAGGTACTTAAAGTTTATTACAACTATGATGACTTGAGTACATGAAAGGTATAATATTATATTTAAGTTTTTTTTTTAAATAAGTAATATGTATTTGCTTAGCAACCATTACAAATATAATTAAAATTAACTAAATTGTACAAAAATAAGGTATATTTTCATTTAATTTCATTACATATAATATGTAAGCGATTGTAATATTTATTGCTTGTGATATGTTAAAAGTTATAATATAATACATAAATAATTTCTTTTAAAATTTAATATTCATTTTAAAATATATGTATTAAAATTGAATAGTTATAACAATATATTCTCTGTTATTGTCTATTTTGTAATTCAATGTTACTTTAATAATTGAAATTAATTATATTTAATCATAATGATCTAAATTAAATCATGATCATTATGGTAAGGAAGCCCGAAATATCAAACTATAACATCTTAATATAATTTCAATATCATAATATATATATATATGTATATAATAAATTATATAATTAATAATTAAATTGCATTGTTTTACTTAAAACGGAGACATACTTATACAAATAAATACGTGTCCCGCTAATTAATTATTATATATGTTATGTAACATACACCGATTGATAAAATGTATAAATGTCATAGAACCTAAGATGTCTTTTCAATTATTTTCTTAATAAATAATTTGAAAGTCTATCTAGGAAGCCTTAAACACACATAGTCAAATCTTTCGCGTAACATGCCTTATTTTATTTAACACAAATGGGGGAATATTGGTAAGTAATAAAAACAGCTACGCTTTAAAACGTTACAATCTCCCCACAAAAATCTAGTCTTTTAGCTTAGCAAAATGTAGAAATTTCAATTTTTAATAATATAATAAAATTACCCTTTCTTTTGCCTATTAAAATTTTAAAACACCCTCTAATCATCATCAAACGTCATCGATGCGACAAAATTAAATCTTAAATATAATCTACGACAAGTGCCATATCAGATTTTAGTTACATAAATGTTGTTCGATTTTCATAATAGTAATGAACTAGTTACCTAACTTTGGCTTCCTCGCTTCTGCCAACCTTCGCAAAATGGAAGACCAACATAATAAATCCTGACGCCTTATATTTTTCAACAAACAACTACACATCTACGCTTTCACACGACATTTAATTGCATAGCATCTATCTACTGTATTGTATTGGTTTCGTCACTCTTATATACATTGCTTTATTAATTTCGTGTGAGTAATATAAATAGTACATACTCATCATTTTATAGAAAAATCGATTTAAAATATTAATATACAGTTTTGCATATTAAATAAAACGTATTTGACAATGTCTAAAACGCCTGTACTCTTAATGTTACGTCATTGTCGCGCCATGTCTTTACTCTAGGGCTCAGTTTCCTCTATGCCATATATATAATTACAATTATCCTTGACATTGTATAGAATATATCTTTTAGCAAATTCCGTTACAGATACAATTACTGACGAGATAAAGCTGAGCTGTGCAGCTTTATCTCCTCTTTAAATTATCCTATAGAATGGAGGATCATATAACTATAATAAATTTCGGAATGTAAATTATACTATATTTCACAGTGGAAATCCAGCCTTACTTTCATGTCAAAATTAAAATGATCCTGAGTCAACATTGGCTTTTACAAACAATTATTACGTAAAAACAATAAGTAGGTATAATACACAACTTTGTACAACAAGTAAAAATGGAACAGGAAGATTTTCTAATATTACATTACAATATTAGTGCGTTATAACCAATATCGTATATCCTACGACGTTTTTAATACATCTGCGGGGAAACAGAAAAATATAATTGAATAAACTCAATCTGTGAACGCACGCGCAAGTCGGTAGTAAAATGGCGGGAAAGTAACAGTTACTTTCCCGCCATTTTACTACTGACTTGCGCCGCGCGGCGATTAGTTCGAAATTTGAACTAATCGCCGCTGTTGCTAACAGCGCGCGAAATGGCAAATAATACTGTTATGGAATTTGTATGGACTATAACTTAACTATTTGCTTTGGTAACATACGCGTTTTTTATGACCCGCTTTACATATTTAAAACCGATGGAATTACATCAGCTTTACAAGCAAAGGTGTAAAAAAGTATTTTTTTTATCGTCTGGTCGACCGTAACATGTAGAGTAAGTCACAGGTGTGTGGTGATATCGACGACGATCGTAGTCGATTTTAAGAGTACGAATACAGTTTGAACAAAATCGTCTAGATTTAGTATGTCAGCACGAGAAGAGTTAATAATATTATAGTAGATGAGAAGTGTATCAATTTTACGATGAATTTAATATCAGGTTATAGTAATTTTACACTGCATAATTCATCTGGCTTTAATAATGAAATTTTTCAGTTCGATAGACTTGAAACATTACATGTAGTAAAGTTACGGCGTACAGAAAACTGGTTATAAATACTAACATAAAAATAAACTATTCAAATAAAAAAGGTAAACATTTATAAATATCACAAATAAACTTATTATTCATACTTGAAGTATAGTGTTACTTAATGATTATATTTTAATATTTTGCTATGCCGTGATAATGGTAAATAGTAATTAATTACATTATTTTAATTTTATAAAAATGGCCACAACCTGATTCTATTTTATATAGTGTTAGGTTACGTTTAATTTAAAATCTGATCTAACATAACAATATGTTGTTACTTACCTAATGAGTATACAGTTGTCTAAAATCAATTTCCGTCTAATTAATGGACATAAGAAATCTAGAATGTGTAATGTTTACATTCGATTATAGTTTGATACACAGTTTCGTTACACTATAATGTATAATTTTTAAATATGTTTAGCTATAAGATTAATATTTGTATAAATCTTATTACATCTTTACATTAGTCTAGTATAACACTTAAAGTTAGTCGTGTGAAGTGACTTATTTGAATATTATGAAACGTGTTAATTTTCTTTTCTATATCTAATTAAGTATGTAGAACGTATGAGTTTTCGTCAAAGTTCTTTGTGATTTATAACTGCAATGAGTACTGCAGAGTTAGAATCTTAGAACACTTTGTCAATGAATTATTTCAGAAATATAGTTAAACAAATTAAATTTCGTATTTTTAAGATACGTACAAAGAATCGCATATCGAAGGAAAGATGGCGAATCACCCTGCTTTCCGTGGCGAACTTAATTTTTTTTTTGTATCTTCTTTCTTGCTAAATTTTATGAGACGGTAAAAAAGTACTCTATAGGTTTTGATGCCTACTCTTTAGAAAGTAAGTAAAAAAAAATGGCGGTGTTTTCGGATTGCATTAATTCAGAAGCTTGGATTATTTATAGCCTCAAGGAATTAAGGACTTAAGCGTTAGATTTTAGTTTTATCTTGATGCCTCCACGTGTTCCCGTGAAAAACGTGGTTTTTTAGACAGGTGGACACCAAATTAATCCTGTAAGGGTTATCTTTGATTTTAAAATTTGGAACTTAAACAAACTCACGGAACTTAAGGAACTTAATAAATTTGTCGTTTGTACATTCCAGTTTGATACAAACACAACTTCATGTATTCGAGATCGTATATATACGTCAGAGTTGGCCAAGCCCTTAAAAACTGGACTTTTTGCTGTATTTATTCCAAGTATGAAAACGCGTAAAAATATTTTTAATTATCGTAATAAACGTAAACCTTAACGTCTTCAAAATAAAATTCCTATAAGTAAATGAGAATTATCATATCATTCGACAAAAATGCCCATTAGTAAGTATAATAGACTAGTAATTGGCCTACTTGCAGCACTTGGGCGATATTTTTAAATATAACATTTAACGACTACTGCCTTTGTTATTTACTTCGATGTCATCTTAACAACAGTGTTAAATATAAGTGCCTGTAAGTCACATATAGTGAATATTTTACAGCAGAGTCAGTGATCGATATCGATTTTCTTTGTAATCGATTCTTATTGATATCGAATCGTTGGTCTTTTTTGTCTATAACCGATCCTCAATCTGACTGTAGACTAAATAAAATAGTCTAAATGAAAATACTGTAAATAATAAAAATGCCTTAACAACAACACAATGTGTAACAAATAATTATTTACATGTTAATATAGTGTAACATATAAATGATTATTGTTATACATATAATATTTCACATAAGCTACGTTTAGACAAAAGACACATTGGCTACAATACCGACTTGTAAACACTAACACTAGCGTATTGGGAAGCGCGGGTCTGTGTTATTTATTTCTGAATGATCTTAGATTTTACGTACATCAAATCTGTAAATGGTCGAAACCAATGTAGACAGAAATAAATTATAATAAATAAATGTTTTTTACACTTGTTTACACCAATTAGCCTAGCCCAAAGTAAGGTCTGAAGGATTGTGTTATGGGATCTAGGGTTACGGATAGACATACATATATAAATATATTTGAAAGAAATATATATATATTAACAACCATGACTAAGGTATGACTATATTCGCATTCATTATAGAATCATCTACCCTCACTGGGATTCGAACCTGAGACCTCACAGATGACACCTTAAAATCGGTGTACTAACCACTCAACAAGGGAGATCGTCATTTTCAAAGCAAAAAGTTAATCTGATAAAAAGACAAAATCATATTTAAATTATTAACATTATTAATTGATTGTTTGAGGAACTATTTATCATTTATTTTTTATTTAATTAATAGGAAAAACAACCACAACACCTTCGACAATACGTAAATATTTCTTCAAAAACAGTAAGAAACAAATTAAAATTGAATTCTGTGTTACATATATAAAACAAATTATTCAATATGTTTGCACTCCTTATTTTAACTTCAAAATCTGTACTGCAAGTGTAACTTAAACATTACGAAATAAGTAATATAGAGATCGGACGTTAATTGAATGAATCTCATTCACACTTTATTCAAACGCTAGAAAATATAGTTGTCAATCAATGATTAGCGATTTAATTGATTAACATCAATAATCATGATTTGACTTAAATTAACTATTTTAATCATGATCATTTTAATTCTGATTATATGAATCTAATTAATCAATTGATTACTGGCAAGACTGGTTTAAACGTAAAGTATTGGGACTAGTAAATATGTACTAACTTCTTATACGTGTCATTGTCTATCTTCATGTTCTAACCAAGCTTTCCTTTAATAAAACAAAGCAAAAATTATAAAAAATATTCTATGTAACAATACTCAGCTTATTTATCGGTATAACCGCTAGATGCCATCCTATGACAACACTTTATTTTCATACATACATACACTCACGCCTTTTCCCACGGGGTAGGCAGAGATTACGTCCTTCCACTTGCTACGGTCCTTACATATCTCTTTCGCTTCATCTACTTTCATAACATTCCTCATACATGCTCGACGATTGCGGGTACTTCTGACCTGGCCTTTTTTGAGGACACTTTAGATTTGTTCGAAATATGTTCGCCTAGGTCTTCCTCGTCCGTGTCTCCACTCACTCCAGCTTCATAAATCATTTTGGTTAGTCTACTTTCATCCATCCGTTCCACATGCCCAAACCACCCAAGCATCCCTTTCTCTATTCTTGTCACGATATCCTCTTTCAAACCACATTTCTTTTCTAATCACTTCATTATACAATCTGTCACTCAGTTTTACTCCTGCCATACTCCGCAAAGCTCTCATTTCTACTGCATTTATTCTGCTTTCATGTCGTTTCTCCCATACCCAACTTTCACTTCCGTACATTAATGTTGGGACCAGCACGCCCTCATGCACTGCTAGTCGCGCTTTTTCTGAAATTTTCTGACTACTCAGAAACGTATGCATGGCCCCATTCACCATGTTACCAGCTAACATGGTAACATGTTACTTTTTTTCGCATATAACAAATTTTATTGTGTTATTGATTGTACATAAAATCCATAAATGATTATTCAGAGCCAACTTCATCTATTTAGGTTTTACTCGTCTCAATTCGTAAACAATCATCGGGTAATCATTTAAAGCAATCAGTCATTTAGTTAATTCCCTCCATTTAATTTACTTTAAATTAATCACAATATGCTTCATCGTTAAAATTCATATCTTCTGTTGATTGTTTACTAAATTGGACGAGGATTTTTCTAATAATTGCCGACGCTTTTTTTTTCCTATCAGGATCTAAAGCCAGATTCTCAATTATTTAAGCTGAAATTATTTTATTTTACCAAGTAACAAAGGGTATCTAAATATCTCCAAATACAGTAATTATGTATAGATAGGTATTAATACAAGATTTACTGAGGCACTGAATGAATCCGGCCAGTAGATCCCAATATTGTATAAAATTAAACTGCATTATTAAGAGATGTAATTTTATGACTGATTGGATATCAGCGATTTGTCCTGAAGATGACAGAATACGATTGTAATCGATTATTAAATATAATCGATATTCCATCATCGACAGCATATTCTTCGACAAAATTGATTTATTATAAAATCCAATTACCAGTCAGAAAATCACACTTCAATGTTTTTATTTGGTAACTTCGTTTGCCAACTCCGAACTGTCACTTGACAATGACAATATCTAATGCTGCTCCAATACACGCAGCAAAAACAAAACTTCTTACCAAAGTAATTAATGAATATAAAGTGTAAGAGTTCGGAGGTGCCAACAGAAGTTAGTAGACCAGGAGGCGAATTTTTGAAACAATAGAAAACCAATTCGCATTCGATATCGTGAGATTCGTATTATTACGAATACGAATACGTATTATATGAATACGAATTACCGAATTCACTATTTCTCAATTTTCATTTTGGTGCGTTGTGCAACGAGTGGTTCAACCCACTCGTTTTTGATTTCTACTAGTAGAATATCCAACGCTGAAGTGACCTTGACAGTGATCCGTTTCACGTGTGAGTCATCGCCGGATTTTTGTTTTGTTGTTGTGGTTTTAAATTTTTCTGCGTGAAACGGAATTTAATTAAGAATTTGTTCTTAATGGCAACACTGAATTCGAGTGATTCAAAAATCTATAAAATTGTAAGCAGTAGAAAATAATTTCGCGCACGATTTGTATTCGTATTCCAAATTCACTTCTAATGATTCAAAAATACGTCTCCAGCCAAATTTTGTACAAGTATAATAAAAAAAATCCGTTAACATACACTGATAGAAGCACTACGCGAGACGGGAGGTGCGTTCATCGCGGTTACGACAGCGTTTAACGTTAACACTTATTGGAACTATATAAGAGTTTCTTTCCCTCCAAACTTGTGAAACTCCTCGTAAGGACACTGACGGGGTGGGGGAGGATCTCTCTTAGGTTTACACTCTGCATACTAGTTTTTCGAAGTCAATATTGTCACGAACTCTGTAACAAACAAAAAATAAGTTTTAACATTTCATAGATTTCTACGAGTAATATAAATAAATACTATCGACAAATTATACATTATTAGACCCTGTTAAATTATATGTTGCTCATTGCATTGCACTTCATCGTGTTTTTGTTCAGCTTTCCAATTGTTATTATCACCAACCTTTCTCATATTAATTATTCTGTAGTTATCTATAAGACTTGGGCGGTAATATTCAGTGTATGTGAGCTATGCAAGAATGAACGTAAGCCATGAGTCAATATCGTACTAACCATGCCGTCTCCGCCGCGCTTCTCCGTGTGGAAATATAGTCCACCTCGCTTAGATTCTTAGTTTGTACATAACTGGTGCATCTACAGCTTACGTTCATTAAATGCATGCTATGTGTCACTATCGTAGTTTACCGTTGCGTCTGTTATGATCCGTTCTCTCAGGTTGGTCATAACTGGTGTATCCACCGCGTATGTTCACTAAATATATCCTAAATTTCACCATAACAGTTGACCACGCAGTCTCCGTCAAGGTCTACCTCGCGGATGATGTCGTCCACCTCACCCAGTCTCCTCAGATTGGTTACAACTGAGAAAACCATCAATGTATGCTCATTTATTATATGCTCCATAGTTAACTGTGCTGTTTCCATCATCCACCTCGTGCAGTTTTAGGCTGACAACTGACACCTTCACCGACGCGTGTTGAATAAATATACAATAATATCACTCACCATCGTAGTTGACCATGCCATCACCGTCCAGGTCCGCCTCGCGGATCATGTCGTCCACCTCTTCCTCGCTCAGTCTCTCACCCAGGTTGGTCATCACGTGGCGCAGCTCCACCGACGAGATCAGCCCGTCGTTGTTCTTATCAAATACCCTGGAAACCAGTACAATTAAGGCTTTTAAGATATTAAATGATTACGATTAAGTTTTAACTGTGAATATACTACTGCAAATACGGATGGGCAAAAGGGCAAGCAAATAATAAGTAAGTTGAAATAAAAGTCTGTAATATTATCTTTGTTTGAAATTTTTGGATAATTTTATTTATTGAATGGAACAAGATACAACTACCTAGATCTTCCAAGATTTGTTTACTGCAAACTGGTTCAGATGCCGTAAATGAGTCCACCAGTTTTATTAATTAGCTAAACTAAAGTTTTATTCATGAAACAAAACTTATCAACGTAATGGGGTGATCGTGATTCTTTATTAATGAATTTAATGTATGTATGTTTTTAAATATAAGCAATGCACTAATCAGTAATCACTTCAATACCTTCACTTTTCGTTGCCTTTAAAGTGTCGTGAACTGCTTGCTGATATTCGTGTCTATGGGGAATTGCTAATTAACAGATAGGATTTAACTATGTAAGTACTGAACTCTGAAGTTACATTATTTGCAATTTATTTAAAACTACCTACACATTGCTTAGTAAGTTTCACCTGAATGCCTCTCTAAGCTCGTCTTCTCCGTCAGACCCGCGCATCTTCTTGGACATCATTTGAAGGAACTCATTGAACTCAATGGTGCCGTTACCGTCCTGGTCCACCTCCTTCACCATGTCTCGAAGTTCAGTCTCTGAAATTATGCGATTTGAAATTATTATTAGAACACTAATAATATCTGTACACTAATTATTTCATTAACTGTTACACAAAAAGTGAAACTTGTTTGCAGCAATATCACAAGTCTTTAAAAGTAAGTAATTATGTAAATGATCACACTATATGACACTAGAAACAGCGTTCATAAATCACATAATTTATTTATTTATTATATAATTGTTATTTGATATGTAGACATGTAATGTGTATGTAAACATACATACGACATACATTTATAAGAAGTTTTTTTTTCGAACTCTCTTTGGTTTTCTGCGGACTCTTTGGACCGCACTCTTTTTTGTTTGTGTTAGTCTTCTTACATTTCCTTGTATATTATTTATTCTACAAGTAACATATCATTTGTCGTTCAGGAGAAAGGTGCTGTTCTCCGTTTTGTGGGGACAGATGGTCTTGTCTCCCACAGTTGTAGCCCCATCTATATCTATGTTCTAACTATTCCTACATAAGAGGTTAAAACGTTCAGTGTTGTTTTTAGAATTCCGGACAGGTGATTTTTCTTGTTCCTATACAAGCACAAGATTTTTGTTTTCTTTGTCAATCAATTTGTTTTGATGTCAATAAGTTCTTATGATGCCCTTTTTCCCCCTGAGGAAAATGCATTAAGTTGCATACCTTGGCCTTGGGAAGGCCTTCCTCCGGCATGTAGGGAGCCCCCGGGAACACCACGCTACTTCCGGGAACCCCCAGTCTCCGCTCCCCCGCCGATACAGGGGAGCCCTCCTCGGGAGAGGCTACAATACCTCCCCTGATCTCCACCACCGACGACGCCCCCGGCCACGAAGGGGCGTGGTCCCTCCCGGGTCGCCGTATCCGCGGGCGCGATTTGCTCGCGCCCGCCGGTGACCCACGGCGGCGCCGCAGCTCTGCTACCGAGCCCGGCGCCGCCTCCTTCGAGCGGGATCGGCCATCTCCCGACCCCGCTCGGCGGCCTCCTTCTGGAGCATCACTGCTTCACAGAAAGAGGCCACAGCCCTCCAACCTCCCTCGTCCGCCAGCATTGCCGCAATCAATGCCGGCGGAGACAGATCTCGCCCGATCTCTGTGACCAAGACTCGGCGCTCGGAGGCCCACGCGGGGCACTCCGCCAGCGTGTGCTGGGCCAAGTCGAGGTCGGATGCGCAGTGGTGGCAATGTGTCGATCCCTCCCGTCCAATTCGACACAGTCTTATGATGCCCTTTAAAGATTATTTTGATTTCGTGCCACATTAAGTATGTTTCTTTTTTATATGTAGAGTTTTTATCACAATGATAACATCATTGTGTTTTATAGTATTTTATCGCTATTTACTACTGAATAAATCTTTACCTAAAGCCAGTTTACCAAATCCATTAGACAAAAAGCAACCATTGTTGTTTATACATATGAACATTGTATGAAGTTAACAATATAAATGCAAATGCTGACTAATACATAATTGAAATACTGCGTAGCGTAAATATGATAGTCTCTTAGTATAAATACGCGACATATATTTCAGAACGTCCGACGTGACAGCTCAATTCGCCAAGTCGAGTGCGAGCGTTAGCTCACATAAATTTTAAACATAAGCTGGTTACTACTTTATGCAGATAGATGTGTAGTGGACGCATGCACGACTGAACGTTTTCTGTGGGTACAAACATTCTCTACAGTTATTTAGTTATTTTTTTTATCTGCGAGACGAGATTGACATATTTTAATTTTATGAAAGCGGTCTAAAATTTTCTGCCAGCGCTCGTGTGCACCACTTGCTGGTCCAAAGCTACCCGTGTACGCATTTGTAAGTGATTTTGTATAATTAACAGATCTTTTTGCCACTACGTGAATTACAAAATAGGCATTTATGTAATCTAACGCTGTCGACCGTAGAGCACATTAGGGACAACTGCACATCGTACAGATAATACCTACGAATAGGACACATAATCACCGTCTCCTTGTCTTCCCTGTTTATTCCTTGATAACTAGACCGAATTAAATACTTTGTTCAATAAAAATATTTATTTTTAATTAATCTAATTACAAATTTAATAACATAAATGGTTAGCTTGTTCTACTAATAATACTTAAAGTTTTATAAATCACTAGTTCTCAATTTATCTAATCGAAATGTTATATTGAACACTTCGAAAAACTTCAAATTTTACAATAAAACATTAAATGTTCACGAGCGCAACAATAAACACGTCAGCCAAGTATCGCGTATCAGCGGATCTTATGTTATTATCGGGATATATCTTACATTAAATATTTAAGAGATTGAATAACAATAGTAATTTAGATTTATTAGGAATAAAATATTGCTCTAGTGTGATTTTTCGCTGAGAAAATAGTGGACTAAGTACATATGTATTAAAAATATGCCGCTATATGATTTGTCTTGATGACTTCGTAAATTAGTGCTTACAATCCAAACAGGTTATGTTAGTTTTTATGAGATCTAATCACTTCATCTGGACATCATATATCGTGTGTTTGACTATAGTGACAAGTTTATGTAAGACTGCAATAGACAGCCATGCTGAAGAAACCTGTCACCAAACAATGTATATAATGTTGATTATGGCAAACGTGCAACTTGAGAATGTAAAATGCTAGATTTTTGCACTGAGCAGAATGTAAATCATTATTGCTTGTTACTTGTGAATGTCCCTGAAACGTATAAATAATGCGAGCGAAATATTTTTGCCGAATTTGGATGTAAAACTGTAAGTACATTAGCAACTTGTACCCGTCAAATACGGTATTACAAGTACAAGATTGTTTTTGTGTTTAGATTATATACTTAACTGAACTAAACTTAGATGATGACATAAGTACAGAATTCACCATCATCACAGCTCATGTACGTCCCTACCAACGGGCACAAGAGCCTATACTAACTATATCAGGGCGATTAGGCCTTACACATGTTTAAATTTCCTCTGTTTTCAGATAAATGTACACATAAACGTAATACGAAATATACAGGGGAGCCCAACGATCGATCTTGGGCTCCCTGAATCATTCGATTCGTAGGCTAGTGCCGAGACCACTGCGCCATCGACGCTCCTACTTAACTGTTATGATATATAATTCGACCAATTAATTAAAAACTGATTTTACGCCTATTAAGTATGAGATTATAATAAAGATTTTCGTTAAACAAGCATTAACATATCATCTATAATAGGAGAACTTGACAAAAATATTATTTTTAACTCATCATTAACAACATGTGTAATTTAAAAACATCACTAAATCGTTTTTGAAAGAGAAATAAACAAAGCAATTATTGTACGAGCTATTTCGGGCTCGCCGCTAAGCAGAGACGTTTTCTGGTTAACTGGATTTTGGCAGACATCTACTGAACAATACAACTGCCGTGCCAATCGAAGTGCTGAGCTAGCTAGGAACAATGAAGTCGATAAAATTCTTAAATGAAGAAATAGTATTTGCAATCATTTTAGGTAACACATTGAGATCTAGGAGCATATAGGTGGGCTGTAGTCTCAACACTAATATTCAATTTTCTAGTCATTCTTTGGGCGCCGTCCGTTCATCAAGCGTCAACAACACTTTCTTTTATCTGTCAAATTCAATTTTATTTAAAATGAAGATCAAAATCATATTTATTATTTTCATCATACATTACTGCTTTTCATGAAAACTGAAACAAAAATCAACACGATAAAGCACATGGTCATACTTATGACCGCTCGACGTGAGACAAACAATTCAAAAAAGTCTCCGAGCTTCTATTTGGAAGGTCCGGCGTGGATCCTGTTATTTACCAATGTGGTTTTCGAATTATATTTATGTACTATCGCAGAGATTTCCGCCATCATTATGCTACCGATATAAATCTTCATTTTTCCGACTCCTCTAAGGTAATGAGAAACGACACATTTCTGATGTGTTGACACCACAGTTACGAGGTCGACCAATTCTCACTGGACTAGTACGGTTGACTAAGGCTAATCGTCCTAATTTATTCAAGGTCGTGTCCCTTGATAGGGCTGTATATGTGATGAAATCAATGCTAATACTTCATTCCTGGATCTTTTGTAGACTCTTGGTTTTTTAATTGGTAGTCTGTACTTTATGATCTTATTCTACATAATATCGAGCATGGATAGGTACTTACAGAACTGACGGGAATATACGTGTGTACTATGACTGTAGTCACTTATCGTCAAACACCAATATTGTTAAAAAAATACTATTAAGCAACTGCAATCAAAGACTATTTATATAAAAGTCAACACAGAAAATATATCTATTTTGAATTTCTTACCAAAGAACAAGTTTTATCTGTTTTCATATAATCTTTATAAATTACAAGAATGACTTATTGATACCGTGTCCCGAACAAATATTCAACTCTCAACTTTTTTCTGAGACCAGCAACATATGTCAACGACAAACTTTAAAAACCTAATTTCTTTTCATCTTATCTTCTTGTATATAAAAATGAATCGCAAAATGTGTTGGTAAACGCATAACTCAACAACGCCGGGACCAATTTGGCCAATTCTTTTTTAAAAATGGTTGTTGAAGTTCAAGGATGGTTTCTACGGCGAGAAAAATTCGAAATATTATCGGAAACATCCTGAAAACAGTCCTTTTTTTCCCATACAAAGGTTTTCTAACTAAAACGTACAGTCAATTTGAGCTTTATTGTAATTATATAAAGTTGATATTGCAAGCACTCACAATAAGTAGGAAAATCTTTTTGACAGGACGAAGTCTGTCGGGTCTGCTAGTTTACAATAAAACCTGCTTGCGGCGACCATAGATAATAATGAGGGCGGTAATGCGACTGAACATTACGGTACCTATTAACTTTACTTACATACGCATATACATATTTTTCGTATTGAAATTAAACAACGGTACACCTACAACTTAGTACTAAACCTCATCATTCCAATAGCACGAATTATAACATCGTATCGCATACTGATGAAAAACGTATCTATAAAAACAGTTAAATATGGAATAAAATTTTATGTCATGAAGTATACATGCAAAAGAAATTGCGAATTGTAATTTACAGTAGTGTGCATTACTACTGTATATTTCCTAATGTACAGTAGCCGCAGTTTTGGGTCCTTTATAGCGTCTATAGCGTAATGGATACCAGGCCACTAGAATTGTTTAGCAATGCAAACATAATTTTTAAAGTGCTTACATACAAAGACCTTACTGCCAAATCAAACTAAGTACTTATTATATGAGAGAATAACGTTTGCTTCTAGGATCTCGATCTAATGTCAATATCAGTGATACGCAAAACCGCGAAGATTTTTATTGAACTTATGACCACAATACGATCTGTTGGCAGCGCTTTGCAAGGTCAGTTTGATTGTTTGTAATATCTATCCGTTTAAAACCCTCATTATGCGAACAACTAACTTCATGAGAGCAGGCATCCGTCTTCCTTGTGGATTTTTAAAACTCTGTGAGGTAGTCTGAAGAGATAAGTACTCGTTCGATATATTGATCTAGTATTAAAATTATATGAAATTAATGTTGTAAGAAATGTAGAATTTTACGTAAAACTTATTTATAATATTTTTTTTCTTAATCAGGAATATAAAAACCAGGCATGTTTTCGTAAAAAATAAGCACAAAAATTAAATCTTACTGCACGAAATTATATAGGTGATAATCGTGGTTTTATACTTTAATAATCAAATAATTATATTTATTTATACACATTTAAAAGAAATAATCAATATTTGACTGTCGTAAGTGTTTTATGAAGGAAGCTATAGCTTGATAGTGAAAGCTTGTAGTGGTACATGATGATATGCACGTATGTGTGTGTGTGTGTGTGTGCTATTATGTTGTATACACAAATACGCTTGCTTATGGACGCGCAAAGTGATTTACCAGTGCTTTGCTCACATCCTGATGTGAGTAAATTTCAGTCACTGAGCTACGACCCTTTTGCACTTCTGCAGCGCACACAATTTAGTTTGTTTTGGTGTAATTGTTAAGTTTGTATAATTTTAAGTTCTTTGTATTTGTGTGTGATGAAATCAAGTGTAAATAAAGTTTTATCTATCTAACCATATGCCAACCCCACTTGGAGAGTCCAAGTCTACGATTGAAAGATATTTGTAACTGTTTGTCGAAAGCTATTAACATTGTTACGATAAACTTAAATAAGATGGTATTAAGTAGATAAACGCGCTCATAGCCCTATTACTAATTTAACAAAGTGTTATATATAAACATATTTATTAGAAAAATGCGATTTGCCAGGAATATTATCGTGATTATTGTGATGGAGTAATACATGTGTCACTCGTCCCTATCGACTTGTGGACATTATAAGACGTAATGAAATCTTTGCAAAGTGCTCGGACACTGACAATAGATCTGGGTCTGTAACACGAGTTCGATTCTTTAAAACGAATTATATGAAATAAATTCCATACATTGGAATTACATGCGTTGCCATTAGATATCGATACAGTTTCGACAACGAATCTAATGAGATGGGTACTTTGCCTAAGTGACCTGCTATATATTGCATTGGGACTACAAAAATTGGCGATGAGTGGGTGCATAATTAATAAGCGTGATATTTTGTATGTACTTTCAAAATGTTTACATATCATCCTTATCCATCATAGGCCTTGAAACTTCAACGCTTGTTTACAAGGAGATAATGATGCTGTTCTTAAAATAAAATCTAGTAAACTCAAAAAAGTTAGCAGTGAGGTCATGGATAATAAATTTGTGCCAAATAAGACTATTGGGCATTTCGAAGCCCACGCGCGATTTAGATATCTACCTGTTTGTGGATAGCTTTTATTTGTCTCGTAAATCAATGCATCAGTATTAGGCAGTTTATATATAGTCAGAGTATAAGTAGTCAAAACGATTTGAAAAAAGTAAAGATTAATTTTTTTGTACAGTTTTGTACAATTAAGGGTGACGAAAGCTTGAATGATATTCCAAAATAGTATATAACAGAAAGAAATATATTTGATTTGGTACACACAAACATCTTAGAATAAAAACGCAATACATATGAATATTTATGAACCGCTATATAATACCAAAATTGTACCAATCTCCATGAAAGCAACTTATATTTAGCCTTAGCACCATGTAGGGTATTCTGCTTGACAGTGATAATATCACCAGATATACAGTCTCACTGTTATCATAATGGTCTGTGTCTATTATGTCAGTACCTACATAATTTAGAGCTTATCATCAAACTTATTACAGTGAAAATCAGGACTTGGTGTTCGAAATGCGGAGGAAACCTCTGTTGTCCTTTTACTCACACCCATAAATCACACTAGAGCAATATATTATTCTTAATAATCTGACTTCTATTATCAAGTCATCCAACGCATAAACGACGAGATGTTATAAGTTGGACGTATCGCTGTGCTATTTTTATGTTTGAAAAATGAAGAAGTCGGGATGCGATAGATGGCGAAGAACTCATTCATTACGCTATGTTTGATGAAAATCGGTCCAAGATGGCTGCCGCCATATATGGCAGATTATATATTTCTTCGCAACCCCCTTAAATGGATTTTAAATCCAATATGGCCACCACCATAAAATGATAATGGGAATCAAGTGAAAGGTGAAAGTTGTTTAAAATTATTTCAAAAGTAAATATGTTTAAAATTTACTGACTCTAGGTCTACAGGAGACAACGAAACATAATGATTTTGTTTCCTATTTTTTGGTATTTTACGACCTAGCTGCAGTTTTCCTGTTGCACTATAGTATCTATTGCAGTCGCACTGTGTCAGGCGAGTACTGACACAGTACGACTGCAATAGATTTTATAAATGATTGTTTTTCATTATTCGCTTCTTTGATGCTTACTCTCTTAACAGGCACTTCATAATCGTTTAAATTAAAGTTTTCCCATTTATTTGGGAACGCAAACCTAATATACAATAATACCTATTTACCAGATAATTTTAAAATGTTGTATGTAATAAATAAGTATAAATACTGTATACTCCGTGGGAGAATAGTGTAAATGTTTAAAATATATACATACTAATTAATGGAACACATTTCGAATTTTTATTTAAAATTTTCTAAGAAACACATGCTATAAGCCATAACTATACAATTTCTGTTTATATGGATATCACATGCCTGAAGGTTGTCGTTGTGAAAGAATAATTAAAACAATGGGCTTGACACGTACATAAAATGTCGACGTGATAATGTCTCACGGTCGCGGATCTTGAGAAGGGTTGAAACGTCCGTTTTTAATTAATACCTGGGTAAGTAGGTATACTTGGGAACGTTGTATACATTTGTGCCATGGGGCTGACAGAAACAAGTCATTAAAAAAAGGCTTAATGACCGAGTATCAGTTAGTAAGACTTTAGGGCCTATCACAGCCTTATTACACTTATTTGTGGCGCTACATTTTAAACTACACCTTTACCTGAAGGCCGCTGTCCCAGTGACCGCATAACAACGCCCAACTCCGCCATCGTGATGGTCCCGTCCTCGTCTTTGTCGAACAACATGAACGCTTCTTTGAACTCTAGAATGATAAAAGCAGGGAAATATGTAATGTGGGAACAACAGAACAACAAGTAGTACAGTAATTTTCCTATGCGCCTTTTTAAGTTAAAAACTCTAATAAAAGTATTAATGCTTATTCGGGATGAAAGAAATCATAAACATTATCTTCATTTCAGTACAAGAAACGCCTTTTGCGGGACGTAAACCTTCCTCCAGAATCACCACACCGATCGGTCCTTCACTGCTAGCATCTAGACTTCTTGTAATCTTCATTAAATCACCGGACCACCTTACAAGAGAAGCCAGATCTGCGAGCAATGTACCCATCCACAGCCAGTCAAGGTTCGCAATTCTTTGAGCTATGTCGATTATCATAGTTTTTCTACAGATCCGATCACTTCCGTTGTGATTACGCAAAGAAACTCTGAGCATAACCCTGTCAGTGATTTTGAGCCTCATGACACTGACAACATTACGATTTAAATACTTACTTTTGTCTTAAGGTATTACCGTAGATTGACTGAGAAACTTTAACAGTGATGTGTCTTCAATCGTCGAAAAACATTACTTTTTGCACATTATTTTCATGAATATTTATTAAATATAATAAATAATTTTATGAACTTGGAAAAAGGAAAGGTACTGGACTAACAACATAGGCCTAATTTTTAATTTAATAAAAGGATAAAAAGAATTATTACTCACCGGCAACTTGTTCTTCTGTGAGACCATACTCCGACTAGAATAAAAAAGAACACGAATTAAAACAAGATATTACAAGAAAAATTCACACGTTTCTATAAATGAATTACGCACGGAAACTTGTCTTATTGCTAAATCACTTGTAAGCCTCCGCAAACGTCGGTACTCCTTATTATAAATGTCATCTGTGGCCATAGTTTTAGCCATTTTTACAAACATTCAATACCAATACCTAATACGAAATCCGCACAAGCACAAAAACGATAGAAAACACTCCGCGCAAAACTTTTATTGGTTTCAAACTTTCTGAAACTTCGCTATCGATCGACCTCTTGTGTTCGAAGAAAAAAGAACGCACTTATTGGACCACTTTAAAAAATAAAACGTTAACTTCAACAACATTTCGCTTTTAATAAAATCATTAACCCATTCACTATTATGCAGTTTTAACGCAATAATATAATTTAAATTCTCTCAACTAATTTGCATTCTTACGAATAGTTTAATGTCACTTCTAGGTACTTGATATATAATTTTTATTCATTTATTATCATTAATATGATACGATATTATCCGGATTGACAACCGCGCGCCACATTGTCAAGCTCGGATGTAGAATTCTATATTTAAATTAGATTTTTGCGCGGCATAAGCAAGCAACACGCTGGATTGTTCTATAATGGTGTCAGTGTTTATGGCAAGTTTATTGTTTTTATCGGCGTTTCTTCTGGGACTGACTATTATATTGTAATTTCTATTGCATATTGTGTTGTGACCATGTAACCCTTGGTACATTACAAAAGAGGTTTTGATGCAATTAATTTCATAATTATTTAAACAGACGTGTGAAATATCTTATTAGCCTTATCAGTCGTTAAATAAGTTAAACTGAATACAATGTATATAATAACATAACCAGAGAACATTTTGGCAGTATCCAGGATGTATTAGTTACAGACTGTTACTGAGATTGTGACAAATAATCCCTTTAACCTTTTACTCGGACTGAAAATGTTTTAATATATACACGTTAAAATAAAAACATTTAAGGAATCGATTCATCATATCATTTGAGAAAGGCGATGTTATCGCATCAATTTGATGAATCTGTTTACTTGAAACCAATATTATGAATATTTACCATTTCGTAACTTCGCTGTCTGAGCGATCTCGGCATATTTATTAGTAATACTTGATGAATGTGATTATATTTTCCTATAAAACATTAAAGTCAAGTATTCGATAATATGTTGAATAATCGCAATAGTAATCGAATTGGTTGTCTTGAAATAATCGAATAGGATAACTATTTGCGTTGAACAATTTGGGTGGGTTGAATAAAAATGTCTGAATTATGTGCATCGATTAAATTTATGAAGTCCATCAAACGAGTAAATGTCATAGTTACTCAGACGATAAAATGTAAAAAAACAAGCAGAATTATTAGATTTCCAATGTTAAATAATTAAAAATTTATGAACATATAAATAGCGTCTCTCGTTAATAACAAAACCCACGATGCAGCAGCTATAGACGAGTAATTATCTATTTAATATCTTTAATATTTAAGAAGAGCTAGCTAAGCTAATTTTTACTCTACATCCATTATATAACAAACAATAATAAATCTATTCCATATTTTGGCACAATTATAACATTTCGCTAGAGTTAGTTTTGGCTGTAAAATTATTATCTACGGTTGTTATTTATATCGCATCATATAAATCATAACAAACATTGGCCCACATGTTGAGTTTAATAATTTTAATTGCACAGTATGTACACACGGCTGCAAGTCAAACTATAGATGTCGACTTTGAGATCGCCTCTATGCCTTACGTAATAGACGATGTTTTCGTACCTCATTTATATCTCAACGTGTTACTCACTACAGTACAACCAGCGACATCTGTCGGCGCACTGTCGTATTACATTGTTGTTATGATTTCTTACTTATAGTACTGAGGGCGCTAATGCTAACTAAAGCTGCGCTATAACTAACTAAAGTTATAACTATGAATTAAAAAAATACTTTATACAATTTGTTGTAATACGTCGTTAAATTAAAATGGCTTCGCATCAAATAAATAAACTCAATAACCATTACCCGTCTCAACGAAATTTACATCACTCAATTAAGACCATAGAAACGTTTAATAAAAAAAAATATGAATTCGTTGTTGTAGTTGTAAATGACTTAAATTGTGGTATTAAGTACTTCTTCAATTAATTGTCTCGAAATAATCAATTTGAGTGATTTTCAAAATGTGCAAAGCTTTCCCTTAAATTTTCAACAAAAGCATCACAGACTTGGAGAATGCCGGTATGTAGGTAACCAGTATAATCCATCAACTAATAAATCTCGCCGTAGAAGAGAACAGAAACAAAATATTAACAGACAACACACTAAGATTGTTTAAACGTAACTTTTGACTTTTACTGCTGCCCGAATGAACGATTTTATTGTCAACGGCAGAATTTAGAAACCGTTTATAACGTCATCACCCACTGACGGACGAGTTGTGTGACTATGCTCAGTGCAAATAGATAAAAAATCCAGAGGTAAATGTGGAGCGCGTATTAATGTGGGTAGTTAAGGTTTGTAAAGTAAGAGGTTCGCTTATATAATACATGCATTTCAAACTCAATGGCATTTCATAGACAATTATTTTATTATATTGACATAATATTAGAATCTGTAACTTTGACAAATATTTTTTTTATTTTTAATAGTTTTTGGATTTTATCGTCTTAGGTCGGAAGAAAAACTTGTTTTACCGATTTGTAGTAAGATGTATGTAGGAAACAAAGAAATGTACCCAAATCACTCTGTAAAGTACACCTATAAATAGCATAGTTATGTCATTTACACAATCATTTTTGTTGTCTGAATAAGACACATATTTTAAACATCTATCAGTATATTACAGTATTTCTTCCTCAGTTTAAAATTCATCCTCATACTTAAAGACTCGGTTACAAACAACGCATCTGTGACTCCTCTGGTGTTACGGTTACAGGTGTCCCTGGGCAACGGTTATCGCTTACCATCAGGTGATCCGTTTGCTCGTTTGCTGCCCTATCCTATATATAAAAAAACTTTCGTCCTATCTTTACTTTTCACCATTTCGATTTATTCAAACAGTAGCTTTATTAATTTATTTCCATATTTTTAAAAGCAACATATATCGGATAAAATCCGGCAGATTGGGAGGAAATGATCGTCTCATAAACTAACTCTATAATCAAATGAATTTCCTCGAATAAATATTGTATATGAAATAGTCAATGCATCTTAATTGTGACTTATGAACGACTAGAGTCGTATTCCAGCGTGATTCCTCTTAGCATTAATCTTAATGGTATGGGAAAGTGCAATCAATGGCCTATGTTTTATCAGAGTAGGTTGTAGATAAAATTACTTATATGATTATTTCTAAGCATGTTGTATCTTAATGATTCCAAAGAAAATATGATGATATTCTCTCAGAAGAGAGAGGCTAAGAATTGTCACAAGGGGCACGAAACGTGCCCAGGACTAAACTCAGCCTTAGCCTTGGCCATGAGGGCCCTACGGCTTGAATGGAACATGATTGCTTTGCTGTAATACTTAGTCTTACTCTTACATAAATATTGTTATCAGTATTTTTTTCAATGCATGTAACATTTATTACTTTAATATGTATAAGTTAATACATTAGTAATGAAACATTAAATATTTGAAGTTTATGTATTTGAAACGACCGACCTCTTGGTTACAATACAATCCTTTAAACTTGCAGGTCAGTTATCAATAGAAATTTGCACTGTTTTTTATGAGAAAATGCTTCATTGCCAATTAGATCAAGTGTAGAGTATATATTTGAAATTGTCGATATATTGTTATTCAGCTGATGACGTAATTAAGATCTGGACTAGAAGGCGGTGTTTTCAGGTCTGATGAAGTCTGAAATATTCGTATTCAACCAAGTTGAGGTGAATCAAATTATTTATTTAGTTTTTTTATTAAGGTTATGACTATTAACTATTAAAATAAAAACTACAATCTAATTTAAATTTGTATTAAGTTATATTATAAAGCGGCATGTGCGGATGACTATTAACTATTAAAATAAAAACAACAATCTAATTTAAATTTGTATTAAGTTAGATTATAAAGCGGCATGTGCGGCCTATTGAGCGTCTTAATAGATTTGTCCTAGGGAAATTTATATAAAACACGACGAACTTAATTACTTCGGTCATTAGCGGACTGCGAGGGGCGGAATCAATCTGTTACATTGTTCATTACCCAAATGACATTGTACTTTGAGTTGTTTTTCGATCACCATAATTACGCAATAGCGCCTTCGCCATATTTTTGGAGTCACATTATTTTGTACTGCTTTATTTCTTTCACGATTTTAGTGAAACTTGCTTATTGTACTGAACCGTGGTACATGGTTTTGATACTGGCTTTCTATTCGATATGCTTGAGTTAGATCTTGTCATGTATCAATGCAGTTTTTAGATTCCACTTAATATTTCTACGGTAAAGAAAAATATTGTAAGTTACCTTATTTATGAAATACATCTTATTATTGAACATATTGTAACATGTGTTCATAATCTGCACTGCAGAAAAAAGTATACTGATTGAAAAATGTCAAGTAAATACTACACAATCACATACCCTGCAGTTGTAAAAAAAATTGACACAGAAAAGGCTCGTCTTACTCAGGATGGTGAGGTAAATGGATAAGAAAATTGATTTGGAAAAATCTGCTTTACTCTACATCCCGAGTACGGAGTTGCTATCGTTTTCGATTGGCGTTTGTCGAGTCGGCAACTTTTTTCAGTTCACTTACCCGGAATGGTCTGTTTGTTATATGACATTCGAATAGAACAAGACAACATAGTTAAAGTCATTATTTTTTAAACATTTTTACAAAATTTGTGAAATTAAACTTCAAAATACTACAGCATTATCTTCAAACCAATAGCAAAATTGTCAGACTGCATAGCATAGAACATTGAAAGGTGCAATTAAATCATACAATACATGAATCAAGTCGATGTCATAACAATTATATTAATTAGAATATGAGATAATGAATTATATTTAATCCAACAAATGGAAAAGCCCATAAAATTACCATCTTATATATAATGGGATTAGTCAATCAATTCAGAAATTTTCACACAAAATATAATTAGATATTTTGTTTGATAACTGAACATTAAATCAGCAAGAATACATTTTCAAAAAACAATAAAATATTCGTGATATATGACAATTAAACAAATTTGAAATCTGTTATCTTTAAATCTACGATAAAAAATTTCATTAATTTTGTTGATTACAACATTGTTCTGAAAGTGAATAAGCCTTCAATAATTATTTTTGCTGTGGGGGAATGGAGAGACATCTTGTTGACTAGCCTCATTTATTGTAAAATTATTAAAAAAATATGAAACTGAGAAGAGATCATTTATATTATTATTTTGAAAATAAGACAACTGCCCGCCCCAATATTTTCAAACCGCTATATAACAATAGTAGCATTATTACAATAATATTTTTACGCAACTAAACGTTTTCAGGGCGATAATAGCGTGTGCTCACGAATGAAAATTCTTGCGTGCATGTCAAACTTCACCATTATTGTAAATAATAAGTTTATTCTAGGATTTCACGAATCTCGTGCACAGATGTAATTATACGCACACGAAATTTTTGTTAATGATTATTATTCTTGTAGTTCATACGTCTCATTCTCATTATGCGTAAACTGAAACTGAACTAATATATTCGTTAGACAATTAATTATTTGTGCTAGTGCTAGTAAACATACAATAATATTTGCAATATATATATATATATACACATACACTTCCTCAACTTTAATTCGTCGCTAACGGTTACTCTTGACCTGGCATTTCTTCAAGATATTTCCTTAGGTAACCCCTTAACAATTTGCCGATTTGCATTGGCTTTATAAATTTCTTTCGTTAATCGTCTTGGGTCCATCCTTTCTATGCGTCAAAACTATCCAAATATTCTTGTCTCGATTTTTTGGCACTACAACTTTTCGCACACCGCTCGTTTCCTTTATCACAATGTTTTGCAATTTACCCTTCTTCTTTAATCCACACATACATATCTCTCAAATCACTCAATTCCATAGTATTCCTCAATCCTAGTTTTATCATTATTTTGCTACACCTAGTCAAAAGCGATATGTCAAAAATTCTTGGGTTTGAACTTTTATACCATAGATGTAAAATATATTTCTTGTTAATGCGTAAACAGCACATCCAATTATTCAAGTCGGTCAAAGTCCTTTAACCAATGTTCAACCGCATAAAGCAACAAATCAGTCCCTAAAAAATACATTTTATGGTAGTTTGATACAATAACTTGTCCATACAGCAACATGTCATACATCATACATTACATGTTGTACTTGTGATAGCTCTTATATCGCTTGTACTAACGGCGGTATTTGCTGGCATCATATTTATGATTGCGTTGTTTGAGATTTATAATATACAGAATATGTTTGGGGGCATTAAAATATTTTTATATTATTTGTAATGCTGCTATTGCTGATGATTTTGGTCTAACAGTATATTTTTAAAAGCTATCTTTCTGACGACAGGACTTGTTTCTTTTTTCTTATAAATTCACGTCACGCGTCCGGGCCCGCACCGCTCCAGAATGTAATTTCTGGATTTGCAAACGTCTCTCAGTTCATTGTGTGCATAGATGGATTGCTCAGAGACCAGGACGTTGATTAGTTGCTTTTAGTGAGAAGAAATTTTATATGTATTGTCCCCCTGTCTGTTAGAGGCATCGAAATGCAAAGAAATTACATTAAATTGTAAGAGTTTTTGTCCTTGTTCAAATTAAATGGTGTCGTATTAATAAGTGTATGGATATATCAATATTAAGTAAATATGATTTTTATTAATAATTAGTATTGGTTACCTACCGTATTTGTTACAACAAGTATGTCGTTGTCAGGTGTCGCGAGGAAATGAAATAGTGACATATATGTATTCGTAATCTGTTACCTTACAATGATAATGAAAATTTAAATAATTGTTAGCTTTTTAAGCATTTTAAATGATTTCTCTCTCTATTTATAAGTATTGTGCTTGTGAATTGTAAAAATGACTAAAATAGATAAATTAATTATTAGTAATGTCAATATAAAAATTATAATATCTGAAAAAGATATTAAACCTAATAAAACTAATTTATAGCACAGAAAAAAGAATAACATTTATAGTTATAGAAATATACCATACATAGAATATGCGGTTATACGAGTTTATAGATACCACGCCTACTCTGAGCTTAGCTTCGCCGAATGCTTTCGTTTCATAATATAATATGTAAATTCACCGGACCGCTCACGTTTTAAATGAAAATATTTTTCCACTTTTTTATTAAAATATTACCTAAATTTGACTTTATAATATATCTTTCTGATTCCTTCTAAAGTAAAGATATTTCATTTTCTTCACCGTACCTTATATTACTTAGAGCCTCTTCATTCATATTGAAATCAATATACGTGGTTGACAACACAATAGACTTATCCTTTGTATTTTTTTGCCTTTTGTGATTACAAACGTATAAAATATTGAATTCTTGAATAGAATGTAGACTTATATACGAGCCTGCAATATTATGTTACTTAACAATTGATTACCACATAATTAAAATAAAGTAACAGAATGACAAACGTTAATACTGAACAGGAGATTTCACCGGTCGCTTTTTAGTATATTGTTATTATTTCAGATGTTCAGAGTCGGTAGGACTTGAAGAAGCTATTGCTTTGGTATTATCCTGCACCGCGACTCCATACTAGGGTGTTTTGCTTGGCTGCTGCCGTCTTATCTGTTATTTCTGCTGCAAATTAAGTGTGTAACACTATGAGAGAACATTAATACGTTACATACTGTTATATGTATAGCAACATTTTGTCTTACAGCTCAGTAAGAGCTAAATAAGATAGTTTAGCGTAATTACATCTCTGCGAAATGTCCGGGCAATATAATACATATGATTATTATTACTAGATATTATCATATATTATTATCAGTTTTCTCTCAAAATGTCAATGGTGCTGAGCAATTTATTACTTATTATTCTCGCCTTTTTAGTCGGGTTTATTGAAATTACAATACGACCGAAAGCGAGTTTCTTGCTATTTAACAATCCATAAAACACTGTTATTGTTGGTGCCGTCCTATCTGATTGAGTTTTATTATCTGATTGCCGTCCTATCCGGTTGAGTCTACGCAAGTTGAGCGCGCCTCTATTGGTTGGGATACTCAAGATCACCGTGTAGTTGGGGATGAGAAACGACTTTGTACGTGACGATACCGGGTGTATGTTTGACGAGATATGTGTGGCCCGGGTCGTCACGCTTTCTGACGAGCGGAATTCCTCGTATAACTGGCCTTCGGAACTGAACGGCGCTGGAGATGTCAACACCAAGGGGGATCCTTGGTGTTGACATCTCTTTCCGATGGAAAGGGGTGTGTCCTGGAATTGAGAGGCCAGAGTGAATGGAGTTTTCTTAACGGTGAACGCACAAACTTGATATGCATTCATAATAATAATAATGCATTGATATGTTCCGAACCATGGCGTACTATTGCATTATTACGGCTACCCAACAAGACATGATTCAACTGTTCTTCTTGGTTTTATGCTGCAGCATGTTTTAGACTTAACATATATATTTGATACCATATATCACAATGTGATAGAGCTGAAATGACTTTAATTAAGTTTAAAAACCATCAAAAGACTACAGTGGTCGGCGCACTCTGCTTGCCTGACTAAAGGACCAAGATAGCTTAAAAATTTATACTCAACTAGATTTCCGCCTGCAATATATAGGATTTTCCAAAAGTAAAGAGATATTATCCCTCGGTAAAAAATATTATCTTCCAGGGGGTTCCAACCATCCACATATTAAATAAAAAAACCTTACGAGAACAATAAATGTTGTAGATCCTTACCAAATTGATGGTGACAATAAGCTCATATTGCTGATGCTTGTGGCCCTTCTTCTTTTTGCCCTGCGGGGTTTTGACTCCGGCTGCCGCTGCCTGTTTGGGGGGCGCGGTTTTTGCTGCACCTTTCTGAGCAGAAGGCTTCACCGGGGTCTTCGGACCTCCTTTGGCCACACCTAAAAAGGTGCGGGCAATAAATGGACGGCATTTCTCATTGACGATGATCAATGACTCAATACTACCATTGCTGGGTTCCTATAATGAAGGGAAGTATAGGGAACTTGAGTGGTTTGATCGTTGATCAGCAGGTTATAGTGAAGACGGGTTATGATGTCTTGAGTTCTAATAAGAACTTACTGCTTTATAGGATTCTCTTACATATAATATCTGGGCTTGCTGGATGATCATGACTTTAATAATTTTTACAAGAACAAAATTTGCATGACTATGATCTCTTTTTTTCTTGGTATGTAGATAATGTATGGTTTTACAAAAGACGTTTAAGACGCAGTTGGAGTATTTATAAATACTCCTATCATCAATGCAGCTTAGCAGTGCTTCGGAAGTCCACGCTTGACCAATGAAGACTAGTTTTGAGATTTCTACCCTCTAGGGCTAGGCGAATATTATTGTAAGTGGTTACCTTTTTGACAAGCAGTCGTCGCCTTCTGGCCAGCAATGTTCTTCTGGTTGACGTGACCGCCACCGTCTGCTGGCTTGTTCCGAGCCTGTCGACAAAAGATTACCATTATTTTATGAGAAGAGAGAGGTTTATTTTTTGATGGCACGAATGCATAAATATAACATCTCAAATGGAAATTGGCACCCTATGACATTGTACCTTGACATCTTAAAATTAATATTTCTTGCAAATGTCATGTTGCGATTCAATTTTGTTTAGACCCAAGTTAAATGAGAATTCAATGCTACGAATTTTATTACTTATTATTATTGTCTGTATCAATATTATTTATTAACGCTATTACGATGTTTGCATAAGTTTTCATAATATTGGGTTCTTCAACTACTTGTCTGCCGCTGAATTGAACTACTTGTCTGAATCACAGTAATGAGACTACCAATATTTACCTGTTTGTGTATGTATTATTCTAGTTTTACAATACAAAATTACGCAAATCAAATGTTATGTTGTGGCTACGAGGCGACAAAAACATATGCGTACAATAAGTAACACGTTTTGTAACCCAAGTACTCTCAGTTAGTTACAGTATCAATGGAACTGTCAACAACAATGTCCGATTCCCGTCCTCGATATTTCGGGATCGGGACGCAGCGATGGAGCAAGTACATTTCACTGACGTTTCCTTAGGAAGGAAACTCGTATGTCATAGTCCCAGCACGTCCGGCCTCTTGGGTTGTGGTAACGTTTTACCAAGCCTCTATGAAGGCAGATATAATGATATTGTTATTTATACACTCATGAACATAATAGAACAGTTTATAAAAATGCAGTTAACATTTATTTAATCAGTTTTATGTAATAGATGAATTAATTGCATGATTTCATTTTTTATACTTTTGTGCATTAAGCAGTACCTTCTTGTAATTGTAAAACTGTGTGGCCTTACTTTCATAGATCTAAAAGAAAATTACTTTAAAATGTTCACTATAAATATTACAAAAATAAATTATTTTTCACGGACACAGAAATGTACTAATTACATACTTTTATTTATAAAGTGTTTTCTTTGTATTCCCATTGTTTTGCGAGGTGAATAAATTATTAATCGGCAACGTTAACAATTTATACAAATACTATTTATTATATAGAATTCATGAAAAGGTAGATATTGAACAATGAAGGTATTTGTGTAACAAATATTCCGCTTAAAATTAAAGAAGGACAAATACACAAGGGAATCATAGTTGGAAGGGATTCGTGAAGCTTCTGAACTTGTAAAAGTGTTCTTGAAGTCAGTCTTTAGTTATGCCCAAAGTTTTCAGAAATCCCTCCTAGGATTAAACTTTCCTTTAGTTTGGCGGCACTAGTTTCATTAAAGTCGTGACAGTAAATAGAGTATCCCCATTGTACAACATTTTTAATTCATTAATTTAAGGCACACAGACAGATTACTATCACAACAACATTATTATAGCTAATTACAGTAATGAAACAAGACAGCAATTATTCTAATAGTGTACATCATAACTGACCTATTTTATTACAAATATGACGTTAAAATTAAATTTATATTATTTAAACTACAAAACTAAACTTATTAAAACGTAAGTTATTCAAATAAAAACAAACAAACAAAAATTCAAACAAGTAAAGAAATCAGCGAATTAGTGATCATATTTCGGCACACTTCCTCTTTATAATAACCGACAATAATATTTTGTACATACTAAAACTGTCAAACACACCAAGTTGTGAAATTATTGTGTGCAAGTATTAAATAATATATTCTACAGAAATTTGTGAAATCGTAGTCTGTCTTATTGATTTCAGAAAAATGGAAAATAAACCTTATTGCAATACACGAGCGTTGCGTCAAGTTAATTTATTTGTACTTAGAATGAGACAACTTCCGAGATTTAACTCGAGTATATAATAGTTTGTTTAAGATAATTGCGCTAAGCTTATAAAATAATTTAATTATTATTATCGAAATCTAGTCTCAATTGCTCACACAGCATCTTATCTTTTTACGACATCTACCTAACATATTCGTATTGACACTTAACTTACTTATATTTTTTACAGCCCATTTGGACTAGTTCGATCGTAGTTTTGATGACTTCATTTCCCATAATAAACTGTTTGTTTATTTACATATATATGTGTAGTTGAAATGTTTAATACATGTATTCAGTATTCACTATTCATAGAGCATGTTTGGTAACAACATTATTTATAATATTGTATTATTTTATATGTGTATGTAAACATACATACGACTGTAATCGTGTTAGGTGTGATAGTATCTTGTACTATATTGTATTTTTGTATTGTATTATTGTGATTGTTAACATTGAAAAGAGGAGATAAAAATAGACCTTCAGAGTTTCTTGCTGTTCTTCTCGAGAAGGCTCTCCCAATTTCCGAACAGGTGTCGAGTCAATATATTTTTATTTTTTTTTTCCTTATTCGTATACGGACAAGGTTTTTGTTTTTTTTTTTTTTTACTTAAGCTTTTTTTTTGTTTATTGACGTCAATAAGTATGTAAAGGTCTATGTTGAATAAATATTATTTTGATTTGATTTGATTTTGAAAGACGTAAAATATTAGATTTTTATAAATTAAACACAATTTGACTTATACTTATATATATATATATATATATTATATATATAATATTAATATATATAATATATATATATATATATATATATATATATTATGAAACTAGCTTTCCGCATGCAACTTACCTGCGATATTGAATAAAATTATCATACGTTCTTCCCTGTTTCTCTAACCCCCCTCATACCAAATTGATTCGAAACCCGATCAATTGTTTTTCTCACAGATTTTCCCATGGTACAAATGTCAAAAGTCATCAAAATTTGTTCAGTAGTCTGAAGCTATTCAAAGAAAAACTTTTATCCTCTTTTCTATCCTGTTTAGAGCAAAATTTTCACAAACAGTGAATGTCGTACTTATTTATATTTAATCAAAAGTTTATAACAATACGTACATTCATTGTAAAGCAAAAAACAGCTGCAAGGAGTTGAAAGTTTGAATAGAGTGTATATATTTTACACTTTTGATAAATCTTGTTATTTGTGTTATGGTATGTAGTATATGGTACTATCACGATGACAAGTTGGTCATTAACTGGGTAAGAATGTTCATAAACATGTGGCCGAACCGTTATAAAAATAGGTATCGTCAGTAAATATTATCACATTATTCAAACGTTGATAGCTTTGTTTCATACTGACGTATAAATATATGGTTTCATGAAAGTTTTTTGCGTTGTAATATTGGTATAATTGATTATTATGGTTTCATTCTAAAATCAAATCGCTACTTGATTACAGTTGAAAGGAATGGTCTATGGAGTCTGATTTTAATTAAATAAATAAATAAATAAATATTTGTTACACTTACACCAATTAGCCTAGCCCAAACTAAGCTCTGTAAGGCTTGTGCTATGGGATCTAGGGCAACGGATAGACATACATATATTATACATATATAAATAATTTTTATTGAAATATATATCAACAACCATGACTAAGGTACAAATGCTCGCATTCATCACACAAACATCTGCCCCCACCGGGATTCGAACCCGGGACCTCAGAGATGGCGACACCTTGAAACCGGTGTACTATCCACTCGACTATGGAGGTCGTCAAATTAACTTTGATTTTAGAATATGATCCTTAAAATGAATCAAGCAATAGTGTACAATGTCCAATTCTTTAAGTGAATAGCTAAAAAATATATGTATGTAAATTTTGGATTATATTATACCTATATCATCCTTTTCCTAAACCATAATTACATTTTCACATTAATTCTAACATTGTACTATAGAACCCACAGGGGAAATGTCGGTGTTATAATTAAAAAGCTCTTAAGGAATTATGAACAACTTAGTAATGTAAAACTTCTTAAAATGACGACAAATAAACGCCACGATAGGCATTTTGCGTCGTCTGACGTTAACGAAATTTGATCCGACGTGCATCATTAGTTAAATTTAAGTCCAAGTGAAAAATAAAAACCGTAGTAATATTCCCGCCCGCCCGCTTAATGAGGCAATACGTCATCGCACAAGCCTCCCTTTAAAAGATCGTATTATTTTTAATTACAATAACGATGTTGGGTTTCACAAAAACATTTCTTTTAATACGGAACTGTATTTGCCGCAGATCTTTTTGTTGAGTTTAATGGTTTATACTCGTACAATAACCAAGTCGTGTCGAAGAAAAGATAAATGTGATTTATTTTTCAAGACAAAGCCACGTAGCTTACTTTCCATACAAACGTAGTCTCCTGTTTCCTTCCTGGAAATTATTTTTCTGAAAAATCTAGGAATTTTCTGAAAATAAATACAAATGTTCAAAAACTTATAAAAGTGGTGAGATTTTCAGGCGTTTTCAGTCATCTACCAAATAAATATCACGTGACTTAAAAAGCAAAAGGCATAGGTAAAGCTTTTATTGATTTCTAATACTTTCTTCAAGTATTTGAATTAGTACAGTTTTAGAAAAATAAACTATGAAATATTGATTTTGTATTTTATTCGCAGGTTTTCGTATCTAGCGTGACAGCAATAGATGCTATATACACCTATCTTTCATCTGTCGAGACCTTTAATATTTATTCTTGCGTTAGAGGTAGAATTACTTTATTGTAGTTCATATCAAAATTATGATGTAATAAATTATTATTTCTATTGACAATAGGTAAGAACTAAGGCACTGGTATTTATTTAGAATCTTGCTTTTTCATATATTCGTTTTCCTGTATCAATTATGAAAGATCATTGAGTTTAAACTTAGTTTTATGTATATTTGCATGTATGTAACATATATGTGTTTAATAATAGTGTAATATATTTTTTTGAAAGCAAAGTAATTTGTTTTCTGAAAGTCACTACCTTGACCATTGTTATAGCTCTGCATTTCTATCTTAAATATTTTCTCTTTTAGACGCCCTTTTTACTTGTACATAGTCGGGTTTTAGTTTTTTCAAACTTAATTTATTATATAATACGTTTGAGTTTTAAACTTTATGTTTAAGACTTAAGCAATGTGATGTATATACATATATGTAATGCGCATTCGTATATCTTCCTTCTGACACCAAACACGTGAATATTAGTTCAATTATTTTAGAGTTTGGAATCTGAGGCTTAAAGGTTATGTACTCTTTTTATATGGAAGTTGTTATTTTATTCTTGAATATTTTGATTTAAGATCGCATTTATTGCAGCAATCAATAAAATAAAATTTACATTTTGCACCAAATTCTATAATATTTTCGAATACTACTTAAATATATCTGAAACATTTAAGTTGAATTATCCAAGACGTTGGAAATAACCTTTCGTAATTAAAATTTGTCATATACATCCAAATGTACAGCAATAGATCTCTTGCATTCTCCTTCGAAACAACTCTCATTAGTATCTGAATCGTATTTACGATATATTTTGACGCTAAAAATCGTAAATACAGCTACCCACAGGAGAAAGATCACATGGGCTAGATTTACGAGGTGCTATAAAGGTTTGAACGTCCGGTCGTTTTATTTACGCAGTTTGAAAATATTTTCACTAGCTGTTTCAAATTATTTCACATTGTACCATAGATACTTGCATTATTATGAATCACACTTATTTGTATTTTATAGTGATAATAATAAAAACTAGCTACATACTAGATTTCTAAAAGCGAGGTCTGGAGTCCATCTTGTTTTGATTTATAAATAAAATAATAAATGATTATATTGAACTTATTTCATATTGTTTGAAAACCTAATAAATACTTAGCTAAATATATTAAGATATAAAGTTTTATATTTTATGGTATATTTTATCGTATAAAATAATAAACACTAAATAAGATAATACTTCTTTTTTAATAACGAATAAATATTGTTATACCACGTGTTAATGAAAATGAACTTATAATAACAGTGCATCACGTATATTCTATTGTATTTATTTTATTAAATTACATTGAAACGTAATATTCAATTTTCATTCAATCTCTGGTCGAATTGTATAGAAACGGACTATATTGCTTACAGGCATTACTAATCCGCACGCAGTGACTTTGTTACAGCGTTGTGTTCAACATTACGTTTTATGTGTAAAAAAAACATATCTAATTGAAACATTAGAAAAGTCAGTTGCGTTTAACTAATTATTTAAAATAATCATGAAATATAATCAAATACTTATTTCAGAACGCAACACAAAATAAAACTTGTAGCTTTTAAAATATTTCCAACCTAAAACTATTTAGATATTAGAATAAAATTTCGACTACTCTATACAGTTTCGTCTTCTTGAGTGCCTCAGTTATACCTATTTCTGACGCGAAAGAGTAATGTTATGTTACGGTTTGTAGAGTAAAATAGATAGTTAAATTAGTGGGCATCGTAATTACATTTTGTCACATGTTGCCAACTTCTTGAAGCAAATACACATTTGCTGCCAATCTCATAATTTTGACACAGAGAAGGCAGAGCTAAACAAAGAAATTTGCAGAGTCACTTAAATAGCAATTTAATTTATAAGAATTTAAAATTTTAAAGATATACGAGTAACATAACGTCACAAAATAACTGTCCCGCTATCACATTCTTGTAATAGCGGGACAGTTATTAAGTAATGCCAGTTAGTAACTACATGATAAATACATGAAAAATATTAACATATCAGCCTCTGAAAATACATGAATAATTATTATTATATAATTTACATGTTTACCTGTATAAATAACAAATACTCTAATTTTGCTATGCCGAGTTAGCGGAGTTTTCGTTTTTGCTTTAATAAGGATTCGGTGTCACGCCCTGACGCGTCTGTGCATCAATTAACCTGATTACTGGTCCTGTCGCCTGTAAATCCTTATAGTCCTTTTTCTACTTGTTTTCATTACATTCTTAAAGTGAAATTTGTTTTATATTAGTTGTAATAAGGATTATTAAACATATTTATGCTATTTTGATTTTGTTTAACGTAAAATTTGGGTAAAAGCTGTTTGTTTTTCCTATATCTCTGAATAAGAATCGATCACTAGATTAGCTTCTTCATTTAACAATGTTAAGAGCTATTTATTTATTATTTAGGTATTTCGATCGATATTAAGGAGCATGCTTTTACCAATATGCTCTCGTGATTTCGCTCGGTATTGAGGGATGCGTAAGAGCATGTGAAAATAGAAATGACGTTGCACTATTATAATTAAAAAGAGAAATGATTAATAATAAACCCCTTCAAAAGGCTTCTCGAGAACAGATAGAAAAACTCAAAATTTTCTTGTCTGTTCTCGAGAAGGCTCCCCAAACTACCGAACGCTATTTACATGCAGCTTAAATATAATCGGGGTATATGTTTTAATAGATCTGTATTAATGTCCAACAATAATTACTTATAATGTATTAAATCTTTTTACGCTTTATATTACGCGTCTATAAGGCGTCCGCGGGGTCCTTTTGGTAAAAGTAATAAAAATTTACGGGAGGATTTCAACTTTGTCTAGTTTCTATACATATTCAGAAATGCAGCTAAAAATTATACCCAGCTACGTAAAGTAGACTGATAACTAGTCAAAAATTTATATTATATTTCATTTTAATGTTAATATATATATATATATATATATATTATATATATTATATATATATATATATATTATATATATATATATATATATATTATATATATATATATATATATATGTATATATATACATCTGCATATATATATATACATATTTCGTTATATTAAAAATAAAACGGTCGCGATTGTTAAAAAATATAACAATATTGTGTAGTCTCTTTTATACTTGCCAGGGTTAATCCGCTTAAGCGTCTCTCCGGCATCCACTAGAAAAATAATTTATTTTCCATTCTCAAGCCTTTCCTAGATAGCCGGTAAATGAAAGTTACTGCACTACTAAGGGGAGCTATTAAGTTTTATATTTCCCAGGATAACCGTTAAGACAATTCTTGGGAGTATACATTTTTTATCACAACGTTCGTAGATTGTTTATGTCTTTTTTTCATCTTTGAATTGGTAAAATTATGTGTGATAGTCTAACCCCATAGGCAGTATTTAATTCCTCCGTATTATTGTAAATTAATGCACCTAGTTCAGATTCGTAAACTTAGACCTTACATGAAAATCTGAGATGTACTAGCATATTAATTCCATTATTGGTATAGAAATTCTGAAGAAATCTGACTGTCTACCTAGTATCTAGTAATGTATACAATATTTTCATCATTATTGTTAAAATATTTTTAGTTTTATGTAGTATTTAGCGATAACGTAGTGTTTTTATTCGACTAAGATCACGCTCGCTCGACTATAGTTGCATAAACCCATAAACAGAGATTTGTGGCGAACAGAGAAGGAGTGAGCCCGCTACAAATAGAGTATATTTAACAGATTTACCCCTTACCACTTTACTATGTATAAACGAACGGAATAGTTCATATTTTGTAGATTTATTCGATTCATTACTTCTTGACACTGCAGGCGCATGTCATGTGCGTCACATACACACTGCTATAGTGCGTTGAGATGAAATCACGCCAACGCTGGGAGCATGCGAAGTACTCACTCCTAAGTCATAAGGTCGCAATCACGATCTAAATGAGTACTATTTTCTTGGCTGTAGTTAGCACTTACTACTTTTTAAAAATGCTCCTTAATTTTGCCATTTACATCTATACTCTATTGTCACTCTTCTGAGTGCAGTACGTACGTTGTTTAATTGAGAGTGACGGTGAGTATCCGTCGAGTGTCACTTAGCTCCACTTGCCACACAATTTCCAGCCGGAGCACCCTCGAAACTCAAAGCTAACGGGATGAGTTGTGAAAATCAACACAGTTATTCACCAAACAATGGTTTGTACAGAAATTATACTTTGTTGTTTTCCAAAGAATAGGATCTTTATTGTTTTGCGGTTTATTGTGCAAAGTAGAAATAGAATAAAGAATTTGGAACAACACTGTGTTTGTTTGCAGTTCTTGCTTACACTTCTTATCACTACTATGATGTATTCCACGTGTAAATTAAAAACAAAAAACTATCTTTTAACAAATATGTTTTGAGTACAGAAGTTCAGCTATCTTCGCGTCAATCTTCGAAGCGGCAGGTCGGTGATTAAATCAATGTAGATATGGTTTTCAATTGAGGATTTCACTTACATTTATCTGACATTTTTACACTGAAGGTAATTTTAAGGAAACCTATACACACATTCGAAATAACTCAAAGATGTATGTAATGTCTACAAACTCGCTCCATACGAGAATAATCGTGGTTGGCTAAAACCAACATTGCAATGTGTCCTCGGTGGTTTACACCAATAATTGGTTATTATTATAACAAATCAGATCATCACTTGGCCAATCATAGTCCACTGCTGGACATAGGCCTCTCCCAATAGGCTTGTATCCACTATGAACAAATCTGATGCATTAGGTTGCATAACTATTAAGATGATCATTTAATTATGAAAAAACAAAGTTTTATAAAATAATAACTTTTGATTATTTATATTTTTATAAAGTAAAATTGCACAAAATAAGCCATAAGTCACGTGACAGCAAACACCAATTAAAAAGTGTTACGTCACGCCGTGCGAAACGTCAAAGTCAAAATGTCATTCCCAAGTGTCTTGTGGAAGTGCGAAAAAGAATGGACATCATTCCTTCTCGCGAGTGTTAGCCACTTTTTACGTATCTGCTGATTGTTTGGCACGTATATAAATAATTTTTTTTGGTGTTTTTATACTTGTGCTTGTACACTGGGGCACTATGCAGTACTTGTAATACGATGAATCCATTTTTTATTAAAATAACTTCACAATACCGAATATTCCGATACTAAAACAGCTGTGTTTTGCACGGCGTGACGTCATTCAGGACGCCATGACAGTCATGAGCGTTTTTGATGACTAATGTCAAATATTTAATTAAATGCAAAATTATTCTTATAAATAAGCATTTTTTTTCAAAAATAATAATTATTTTGTATAGAATAGGCATCAAGGTATATTAGTATCTAACTACTGAAATTTAGGCAACAAGCCTATTTGCGCCACAACACCCGGTCCTCCGCCTTCCGCATCCAGTCCCCTCCAGCGACCTTCTTCAGGTCGTCAGTCCACCTGGCGGGGGGGCGTCCTACCTTACGGTTGCCGAGTCGCTGTCTCCATTCAAGGACCCGTCTGCTCCATCGGCTATCAGTCCTTCGGCAAACGTGGCCAGCCCATTGCCACTTCAGCGAGCTTATTTTGCGAGCTATGTCGGTTACTCTGGTTCTTTGTCGAATGACCTCATTACGAATTCGATCCTTCAAAGAAACTCCGAGCATAGCTCGCTCCATAGCCCGCTTCGCGACTTTAAATTTGTGGTGGTAAAAACAAATCAGATCAATAATATATAATTATGTGAAATTCCTATTAGTTTTTTGATCTTTACGTCATAAAATATTTATTTTAAATTATTTTAAAGAGATAGGTTGACAAACAAGCAGACTGCCGACATGATGGGGAAGAGTAAATAGGTATACTCACCTATAACGCATGTAGTGATTATAGCACATCTATGAGATTCTCAGCAAACTTATAACCCACAACTGTAGCACAAAAATCTCAGAAATCTCTAAATCATAACATGTGACCATTATATGTAAAGTAAGAGTAACACAGCAATGCGAACTCTGTCATTTTGAGGCATAAACAGGTAAGACGGAGCTACCGAAGCAGGCTCTGGCAGAGTTCCTTCGGTGAACAGTAATATGTTTATTCACTTAAGTAAATAAACACGTAGCATGCAAAAAAGTAGCAGAATCAGCAGATTACTTACTTGCGGACAGGTAATCTAATTTGTTTGATGCGATCACTGTAATTATGTAGGTTGGATTTATTAAATCAGAGGATAAATAATCTCTGTCCGTCCTAGAATATCAACCTTCATGTTTAATACTATTTCACTGAAAAGGTTTCCCTATTGTTTAGTGTTACTTGTACTGCATATTAACTATTGCTTAGTGTAAGTTGATCTTTTTATTAAATATGATTCAACAAATTACATATAATTTTAAATAAAACTGAAACTATTTATTTTCAAACTTTATTTTTCAACCAATGCTAATTGTTTAGGTACTTAGGTGACTTCTTCAAGTGAGCGTGCATAGCAAGATTCAAAGGTATCAAATAATAGAATCAAATAATATAATAGAATATCAAAATGTAATCAAAGGCATTGAGATTAAAAATAAGTATACTTAGCAAGAATGAAATTACAATAATTCAATGTGTATTTGATGATGAAAACTATTAACAAACCAATTTCACTAGTTAAATGCCAATGATTATGTAGTTAAAACTGAAACCAAACTATAGCAATAAATTGGTAAGGTAACATTAATCTTCAATGACCCACAAAAATATCTGTGAATCGTCCAAGACCGCAGAATAGGAATCGTTACACCGCAGTCTGCTGAACATAATATTTTATGTCTAATGTTATTTACACGTACTGCATCTCAATGAGGACATATTCTAAGTTATATAACATGTATAAACTTTATAGCCTGCATTGAAATATTTGATCATGGAGATTCTTCCTAGTTAAAATGACAGAACCTAGGCCAGGCTAAAAAAAAAAAACTTTTTGTCAAGTAAATGCTAAAGGGAACTTCTAAAATTATAATATATCGACTTGTGAACTCTGACCAGTTTGTGAATTTATACGTTTAAATATAAATGTACTTAATATATTGTTTTTTAACTTTTATCAAAATAATTTATTAATACGCCGTCATCACAAAGATATAGCCAGCACAAAATGTTACGTTTGCGGGGTCGCATTGTCTATTTTGTCCCATCATAAAATTCCAGATTAAAGCTTAAATTTCTAACACTGGAGTCAGTTCAATTGCGTACTCGGCGCGCGCGCAAGTTTTTACATTCCCGCGCTTACGGGACTCCTTTTCACAATGGTGCGTTCTGTGTCTACTGATGTTAGACATTAAATATTATTTGTGCTATATATGGAATTAATTAAAATTGAATGCTTTTTGTTTATTACAGAGCAATCAAATCGACGATGAACAAATCGCAAGTAAGTAATAGTGAATTATACTAAACTTATTTGCAAAAAAAGGTACTTGTCTTATTCATTCAACATAATACCTTACTAGTCTCATAATTTTAAAATATGCAATCATGCAATGATAATTTATATATTTCTCATTTGATCGTGTCCGTTCGACAAATGTTTATTTTAGTGACAGCGACAAAGAATTATTTATGTGATAAATATATAGATAAAACGTTGAATCAGATAAGAAAAAAAAGAAACTAAATCTAACGGACAAAATACAGGTTTTCAGGCTTCATGGAGAAATTTGAGAACTAGAATTTAAATATCACAATATTTAAGTATAGGAGAAAAAAAAACAAGATGAAAAATAATGTCTTTCAATATAGGGTTATAATGATTGGTTTAAACACCTATTACACACATTATTTGTATACAAAATAAGATCGTATATATTAACAAATATTATTTAAAAATAATAATGAGATTTTGAATTTGTTTCGCATATCAGACAAGTTTTGTACACTTAATCTAATTATAGTTAGAAAATTCAAAAACATTTTTATTCTTATATACTGCTATTTCTTGTATAAGCATAGATTTATTATACGTAAGTATATACGTGAGTGTATACGTAAGTATATACGTAAAATCTATGCGTATAAGATCTTTTGAGTGTGTGTTCGTAAACAGTAGCGTATGAAAATAACACAGAATACTGTTTCTTTTTTTTTCAAGAACTCAATTTTTAGAACTCAATTTAATAATTCAGACGGGCTGTTGAACGGTATTATATGTAGTACCGACAGAATCTTCAGAAAAGTTATGTATATGGCTAAAATCTATAAAATACTTTATTTCGCGATGTTCGAGTTGGTAAATTTTTGGTCGCCATTTTCACAAACGATTTAGCATAAAATAAATAACATCAGTTAAATTTATATGTTAGACTTGAAATATTTTGAAATTCTGATGTCCTATGGTCAATAAAATAAATTGTACAAAAGCTTTCCATCACATTACTTAACAATTGACAATATTTTAATAATATCCCTTCTGATACATTAACGAGATTTTAATAAGTTTACAGTTCCCGTTGTTATGAAATTAATATTTCTTTACAATTTTATACTTTTATAAAGTTACAACAATATTCTCGAGTGATTAAAAACAATCTGTATAGAGCACAATCACGCATACAAGTCAAATTCAATGATAAACGCGTGTTACAAATTACGTGCTATTGTTTGTATTTATTGCGCCATTTCCCATATAGATATTTCCACCGCCATTCTATTTTAATAGCTGTCCATGCATAACTCAGCGAAATTTTCAATTTCATTGTAAATTGCTTTTAAATTTAATCCAACTGTGTTATTTATTACGATTGTAAATGTTTCATAATACCACAACATTTATATTCGTTTTATATGTTGTATTTATTTATTGGTGAATTTTTAGTTTGTACATTATTCAAATTTCTTTTTATACATACTTGTAACGGAGGAAAGGCGTACATTAATCTGAAGGCAGAAAAGTCTAGAACTAGATATTTGAAAAAAAAAAACGTTTTTCTCAATACAAGCTCTGCTGTTATCAACTGTTATATGTCATCGCCGAGGAGTACGCGACTAATTAAGTTAAGACGATTAGACAAATTAGAAGTAAATTTGGTAAGCTAAACGTTGGAAAACCAGATTACCCCAGTGTTGCTGTTACATTGTTTGCCAATGCGACCGTGGCCCACTAGCTGCAAATCTGGATGGTAAGGATGCTTAGATTTTCTTATTTACTACCACTCCTAGTCTATAGTCATAAACTTGTCTTTTTTGGGTTGCCCTTGTTTCTTCTTCTTTAATATATTCTTTTAAAACTGTATGACACGGCATTCCTAATATAGGCATGTTTTCAAATTATATTTTTATTAATTGTATTTCCTATATTATGTAATGGAAAGTGACTTCATGAATTATCAATATTGAAGTCATTTTCCAGATTGACGACTCTGTATCTATTTAATACAGGGAGAAAAACAGCCCTTGCTGAGTTTCTTGCCGGTTCTTCTCAGTACAAGGTCTCCCGCCGCAGATTTGCGAACCGATGGCGTAGCTTTTCGACTTTCACAAGTGCTTGTAACTGCCTAGACTGAATAAATGATTTTGAATTTGAATTCTCATAAATATTCATGGGAGTATGCGTCTCAAGTCTCACAGGGGCATGCCTGCCACATCATACACGACTTTTACGCATTTCGGGGAGAATCTATTAATGTTTAATACCAGCAATAAAAAGGTACCTAAAGTACTATTAGAACTAATTACTGATTAAACTATATAATTGCTATACAGACTGAGGCTTTTGATTTGCATATGCTCATTGCTAATGCATGGACAGGCTAGCTACTGATGATTTCTTTCTGGCCTCCTTGCTTTGTATTCTGTTCTGGCCTATGTACAAACAAATTTAGACAGAGGTTGCAAAAGGTTAAATATGTACATATTGATAATATGATATAATGATAGTCAAACGACACTTGACATTTCGTAACAGAAGTTTGAGTATAGACTACTGAAATCACTATTAAAGTAGCGAATAAATTGGCAAAGACAACACAGTGCGTTTAACGTCGTTACCAGGTCACAAACGCAAAGACTGACTATCTGGTAAAAAAGTAATTCGTACACCATCCACTAGGGTAATAATTAAACGAAGTAATAACTAAAACAAACAGCCCTGAGAGTTGAATCGTTAACAAGGCACCAAGATGAATGTCCCATTCAAATAGTAATGAGACATGTCAATCTCTTAACGTGTCCAGTTGTCGACAACTGGCGTAGGTTTGCAATGAACTGAAACAGAGTACATTAATAATTTAATAATCGCTTTAATACTAATGCTAACTGTATAGAAAAAGATATGCTCTAGTCTGCAGGAGATTAATGTTCACGGGAACTGGATACCTCAGACCGGAAGATTACCATGCTATATTATTGAAGGGTATCATCGAGCTTATCAGCATATTCACTGGGTAGCAAGTAGTAATGGCTTCACAAACTGATGTACCGAAGCAACACAATAGATCATTCATAGGTTGAAGTGTTATGGCTCTTCGCCGGGGCTATCCCTACCCCTAAGATAATATAATAAAATTGTAACGAATACATTAGTTTACAACATTTTAGAAGTCTAATTGCCACTTTATACCTAAATATAAGCATAAAATACTAACTTTGTCTACAGACCTTACGCTATCGATGTCCACGAAGAGTAGCGGCGAACATCGTAATGATCATAGATTGCTATCCATTAATTAACACGAGCCGAGCTCTGTTTACCCTGCTTCAGGGCGAGGACATAAGTCATTTTTATTTATTTCCGCCAATTAACTCGTAAATAAGCCGAGTTTTCTTATTGCAGTCATAAACTAGTCGAGATTCGTCGTACATTTACGAGTACTATTTACTTATGAATGTATGTTTCATTTGTTGTCGTTTTCTTTACATATATCATGAAATGTATAGTTTTCTCATCTTGTAACACGATTAATAACAATAAAAATTATTTAAAATCTCCATTTATCATAAATAACTAAGAAAGTATATTAACCAATGAAACGTCAGTGTTGAGTTAAAACAAACGTGTTGTATCGACCCATTAGAGTGGTAAGGTTATGGTAATAATCCCAACTAATATTATAAATGCGAAAGTGTGTTTGTTTGTTTGTTTGTTTATTTGTTTGTTTGTTTGTTTGTTTGTTACCTCTTCACGCTTAAACTACTGGACCGATTTCAAAAATTCTTTCACCTTTGGAAAGCTACATTCTCCCCGAGTAACATAGGCTACTTTTTATCCCGGAAAAATCGACAGATCCCCGGGATGCGCAATAAAGGCTTCGCTCAAAAACTACTGCACAGATTTTTATGCGGTTTTCATCAATAGATAGAGTGATTCTTGAGGAGTTTTGCGGCATTTTTTATCTCGGAAAAACGGATAGTCCCACGGGAAGCGCGATAAAATCTTCGCACCATAAACCGACTTCCGCGTATATGTAGCCGTGGGCAAAAGCTATGACCCTTAACCCTCTATACACCCAATCCCGAAATCCACGCGGGCGAAGCCGCGGGCAGAAAGCTAGTATGGTATAAAGGTAAGATTATGACGATGAATCGCATGAATCGCGGTTCGATCCATTTACACTTCAACTAAATACAAATTAGCAAATTGATGGGTATTTGATACACCTCTTCACTTTTTGAAGTCTGTGATTTAATGCTTAAATATAATTGCTTTAACTAGTATTTGTTTATAAATAAGTTCAAAAATTAAGAAATGAAAGAACCTCGAATTTTTATTTAAAAATTTATATTCAATTTTTATGTTATAAATCTACATTTTAAATGCAGTGTGAACATTTGTCACAAAAGATTGGTTTACCAAATCGACATTGTATTGCATTGTTATGTTATATACATTAACTAGCGACCCGCCCCGGCTTCGCACGGGTGCAGTGAAAAAATGGTTATGGTGGGTTATCCCTAAGAGATAGACATATACCATCGCGGACTTTTTTGTGGATTTTTGTAAGTTGTACAATACTGTAGTACATTATTTTGGTCTATCTCGTAGGGTTCAGCCAGCGTTTGCAATATAAGCGCAAAAAAACGTGCTTATTTACGACATCACATTAGAAACCTTTAAATTTATCAGTGTTTCTCTACTATATTATGCATTTATTATACATACAAACCTTCCTTAAGAATCACTCTATCTATTAAAAAAAACCGCGTCAAAATCCGTTGCGTAGTTTTAAAGATCTAAGCATACATACGGACATACAGCGAAAGCGACTTTGTTTTATACTATGTATTGATGTTATAGCGTAACAATGGAAGCGTAACAATATGTATATACATATGTTATGTATGCAAATCTGAATCGAAAACAAAAATCGAAACGATCGGCAAGATTTCATTACAGATAGGTGAAACTAAACAAAATCATGAAAATGTACGCGAATCTAATCATCTACTCTACTTCTCATCTAAGTACTCATCATCTATTTGAATTTTAAACTTAAATATTATACAGTAAACACCCACGACAATAATAGTATCGCATTGAACTCACACTGAGGTGTCAGTTGCTTTATTAATTGGAATGCACACGCTCCGGTGCAAGCTGGCACTCCACCAACGGAAGCAGGAGAATGAGGTGCCAACGAAGCGGATGACGCGATAGACGCGGATCCAATCGCTTTGATAGCTTTAGAACGTGGTATTTCACAAATAGCTGATAAGATATTCCGAGCTTTTCATAATAACGTAAGTGGAACTGTTGATTTTATTATACAATAATTTATTATTAGATTTAGTGTGAGAGGTAAAATTCAGGACGATCTATTATGCAGAGAAATGTTACCATGTTACATTGGTATGGTTTTGCTCAGTTTTCAATTGAAACACTTAATGTCAGGACGTACTTTATATCTGACACCGCCAAAACGCAAACAAACACGCACATTTTCTGATATTTTCTTTAGTTTTCTTTTAGTACTATCATTCTAGCGAACAGTATATGCTATGGATTTAGTTTTAAGGATTAAAAGATCTAAATCAAGCTGGGTATTAATATTTATATGACTAAATTGATATAATTAACAGTTGATCTTATAAATTCGAATTTCTTTCCGTTTCATTTACATAATTATCATTGACACATTTTACTTATTACACTTTTTATTACACTAAATGCGAGTAATCGGATTACAGGTATCACAGGATGCCGATCTATAGTCTAGTGATTAGTACACCGGTTTCAAGGTCCTGGTCTCTGAGGTGTCTGGTTTGAATCCCGGTGGAGGCAGATGTTTGTGTGAGGAATGTGAACATTTATATCTTAGTCGTGATGAAAATATGTACATAATTATAATATATATATGTCTATCTGTTACTTTAAATCCCATAACACAGACCTTAAAGAGCTTAGTATGGGCAAGGCTAATTGATGTAAATGTAAGAAATATTTTTTTTGTAAGTACGTAAGTTTTGTACGGAAATGTAGCATGTTACATTTTTAAAGTCTGTTATTAGAAAAGACGCAATGCGTGCACTGTTATACAAAGCAATGTTATTTTTTTAATGTTTAAAACCTAGTATAATGCATAAACTTAACCATATTTCGTGCAAGCTCTGCTTTTTTGAAGGAAGATATTATCATTAGATGCTGCTTCTCAGCGGAGACGTATTGGAATAGGATCCAAATTTCACTGTTATAAAAACATTATAGACAAAGTTTTTATCATCTAATCCTATATTGTTCCTGAGATAATTTCCCAATTTCACACGTAATATAGGGTCAATTTATATAAACACTCTTTTTAAAAACTAAATGAGCTCTCTCTTTATGAAAGGACCGCAGGTTGAAAGCAGCTCCGTTCAGCGTGAAAACGACCTTAATTCACATTAATGATCCCGTCGTTTCTACATTCAGTTGAAATATAGTTAATAGCGCTTGCTATTATTAAATAAACTAACTAGCGAATTATTTGATTCGCTAGTTTATTTATTTATGCGAGATCGGCCGTCCTATCCTTATACGAATAAAATAGCCTGTGCTTCGCTTGCATACTTGAGGATTATTCGAAAAATGCTTTACAATAATAATTATTATTAAATTTACATCCTAATATATAGCTAGATGTAACAGTGAGGAGCACAGATGGTAAAGTGATCTCGTTACTTACTATCTTTATAATCGAGAGGTTGACTTACAACTTTATTCCTTAGGAAATAGATGTATTCTAAATTCATATGTATAGCTTGACTTGCTGCTGACTTATAAATGTGATTTTCTTATTTGAAATTTAAATGCATATTTATTCGATGCTTTTACGGCGAAGGTTGTTGAATGTTGAGGCAACGCGTATCAAGTTGACCAACCGGCACAGGACCAGCGTGGCAAACTAAAGCCTTATCACTCTAATTAAGAGAAGGCTCGTACTCCGGTAGCTATTCAGGTATAGGACATACTCGTAGAATGTAATTTTTAGCTTATACTATATATTACTTGATTCTGTGCCTGTAAAAAATATAGTATGGATAAAAAAAATAAAAAGAACCATTCGATAAAGTTGGAGCGTAAATCTATTGCTATTAATTATATTGCGCTCTCTTTTTCAACATAGTATAAATTAAAAACAGGACTGACTGAAGCACAGCCGCAAAAACGTTCTGGGACCGTCCAAACTTTCCCTCGAAAGCTCCGAACGCCTGTTAATTTGGCGCAGCAAAACCATGAACTATTCCAAACGGCCAAATTGTTTCAGCTTAGTAGGAAAGCTGATGCAAACTTTGTTCGTTCATAGTGGAAGCATCGATAGCAATATTTGTTGGTTATTCGTGTTTGATTCAACGGAAACAGAGCTGAACTTTGCTTGATATGCATTTTGAAATTTAACTCATTGCATAGTTTGTGATTTACTATCTCTTTGTTAGCTATATAATGTGTATAACACACACACACACACACACACACACACATAGGAGATATATATATATATATATATATATATATATATATATATATATATCTCCTAGCATGTGTTTTAACTAAACAAAACATATAAACTATTTTTATTTGTTATTTATATATAAGGGTAAAACAATATATTTCTTTAAAATGTTTATAAAGCTCCTGCTTATTTCCTAAAAAATATCTGTCAGGAGCCCTGCGACAAGTGAACATAATTTATAATAGTAAGGTATAATTGGGGTAACATCTGTTTAAAAAAACACAAGCTAGGAAAAATTACAAGAATAAATATTAACTAAAATCACTTTGATTGCGATAGCGGTACAACTAACTACGTGCCAACTAACCGAGTAACCGCTGAATTTAAATATATTGCTGGTTTGAACTTTTTAATAGATATATGTAAATATCTATAATATTACATAATTAAAAAAAATACATACATGCAATATTCAATTTAGAAAAAATGGTAACAGGCGTGGTTTATGTTATGCCAGTGTCAAAAGTGTTAAGGACGAGAATAGCAGAGCGGTTCTAGAAACGTAGTATACAAGTAATTAGAATAATTGAAGATTTTATACAAAAAGGAGAAATCATTTCGTTAATTTTTCATATTCAGCCTATTACATTATTATTAGGTCTTCAACACTCCAAAAGTGTCCTCACCGAGAGTGTACGCTTATTAGATAAGGGTTAGGGTAGCGATATCGCATACACCTTTGAACACCTATCATCGGTTGCCTTATGAAAATTCATTCACCGTAGAATCAGATTAATATACATACATTTAAATTATTTGTGAGCGAGTTGATTATAATGAAATTTATTAACTATATTATTTCACTATTTTAATTAAAAACAAGGAATTTCACAGCAATATATATATACTATGTTAAGTTAACCATGAAGTTGGCAATACAGTAACTAAATAAACATCTCACTCTCAGGTAGCGTGTTGCAACGACAAAAACTTCCGCAAGGCTTTTTATTGGCTACCTTGCATGGATTATCTCGAGGTTGACAAAACTGTCAAATCTTGGCAGTGAGTGCAAATTTTGTTGTTGGATTTACTATGACATGCGGGATTGCCAAAAAGCATTTCTATGTAAGCTTGCATAAATTTAATGTTTCTGAAGTAGATGTATGTTTACTATGCAAATAATTATTTGATTTCAACCTCGAGTATGCTCACCAGATGAAATACTCAATTTGAATCGAAGAAACTAGAATTGTCGGGATTTTACGATTTATATTACCGGGAGAAAAAAAGTAACTGCTAAAAATTCGAAAAGTTATATAATCTGATATTTTTTGTGACTTTTCTGACATTCTGTGGTTATGACTTTTTTCGTTCCATACATATTTATTTTTATTGCTGTTGGTGGCAGACGGGCAAAAGGTGGCCCACCTAATGGTTAGTGATAACCATCTAGCCATGTGGAGATAAATGCTCTTTAAAACCTCGTTTGAAGAAAGACATATCATAATGTTCAGGAAACACCGCAGCTGGGAGTTCCTAACTTTTTTCGAAACTGACATTTGTGTTTTCCAACAAAATAAAGGCCAACATGACATTTTGCGTATCTAATCAGTATAGATAGTCGTCTTATCGACTTCATGCTGTCTTCTAGTGCTCTTGGTTGGTAGATCTTTTATTTATGCGGGTAATTTTAATTTCAGTGCTGAGGCGAGCGTTCAGCATGTTCGACTCCAGCAAGCAGGGCAAGATCGAGAAGGAGAAGGTGCGCACCATCCTCAACACCATGGTGCACAGCTACGATGACCGCGAGTTGGACCAAATGCTGGACAGCGAGGATGCTGATGGTATGTGTTAAGCTAGCCATAGTATATCCACATGATAAACATACCATGGGAAGTAGAAATGAGCTCTCTCATCGGCACTGTTAAACAGAAATGATGATTCCGAGCTAAAACAATAGATCTATTTTCACGAGGTAGAATGTTGTTACACACTGTATCTCTCATTATGTGGCTAATCAACAAGAGTGTGCATCTTGTCCTCAATTAGGACGATAAGGCGATAAGGACTGGAAGCCCAATTTCTCCAGATCAGCCTTGGACAACGGACTAGCTACAGGCCGGGGATTAACGTCTATGGGGGATTACCATTGACATAGATGTAATCCCCAGGCGGAGTAGCCTATACTTAGGCGGCTTTTTTCTGAGAAATAATATTCTTACAGAATGAGATTGCGGCTTGCCATTCCCTCCCGTCAACCTTCATCTATGCAATGATGTTTGGGAGCGAGATGTTACCTCCGCCCAACGCTACATGTAGTTCATTGCGTTGGTATCACCAGGCCGAGCGCTCCAACAATGTATGCTCGGTCGTATCTTCGGGAGCATTAAAGTGGTGACACCAGATCTCCCCCAATGTGCGACCTTGTGCAGGTAGTGACCGAAGCATCCATATCTGGTCAATACCCGCACCAAGAAGCAGTAGATGCACTATGATCTCTTTAAACACAAATAAAACCGCAGCGCAAGCGAAATAGCGCTAATATTGGTTTAACATTACTCTAAGCGGTCGTCACGGCCACAGATGCTTACATGTTATCTCAGTTATAATACAAAAATACAGTGCTGACTATCACCATGAAATGGGACTAGACGCCACACATCTAGGATGCCGATAGCATTTTGCAGCTCTCAGTTATACTATTATAACATGGGCATGAAGCGTTTCGAGTTGATAGCCAAATGCGGCTTGGGGGTGCGTACTTTCGCAACACCCTTTGGTAGAAAACTCACCAAGAAGAGAGCTTCACGCCACATCAACCATACCATCACTTACTCGTGCGAGTATCTACTCGCATGAGTAAGGCTTCCGTAAAGTTCTGACATACATAAATAAGATGGTGGCACTGAGCTGTATGCAGAATTGCTTTATAATTATAGATCATTAAAAAAATTGTTAATTTTAAATTAATTATATGAACTTCAAAGCGATAAATGTAAAGATTTACTTCTCGCTCCTAGGCCATTACTCGATCTTCAAAGAATGCATTCCACAGCTACCGAACAAATCTGAGCAGAGCCACCGCGAGCCATAAAACTGTTACACTGAGCAAATTTACAAAAATAAACTTGACTTAATCTCAAGCTGCGGAGTGTCTCAGCAGTTTACGACCGTAGCGATGTTTCCAGAGAATATTGGGTAGATCACTTTCAACTGCGACATTCCAACCTTGTTGTAATGTGGTAAAGTTTGCATTAAACTTGTTTTAGTCTTTACATCGTTGATTTGATACGGACGAAATTCCGAAATTATTGGCCTGTACATCTTTGTTTATCTAGTCAATTATAATAAGTAAAATAATGACAATAAATTAATATGATATATACTCATGAATTTCGCGTTATATAAAATTTTCATATTAAGAAAGTGATTATATCTCCCATTTACGGTCTTATGGTTATTTTGTGACAGTTTTTTTTCACATCTGTACATCCTATTATACGACTCTCCATATTTTCACGTTTTATTATCTACCTAGAGCACATTAAGTGATACAATTCTTATTTCAGACAGCCATTTCATTTTCGCAATCGACGCCCGTTAATAAGACGGGCGATATAAAATATCCAATTTTACGAGACAGCTTATCTGGGGTAGGTAAGTATCTATCAGCATCGAATAAAAATGACGTCTCCAAATCGTCGCCCGTAATGTCCTCAAAGATAACTTATTCAATATCCGCGCCGTCTGAAGATACGCCCGTATCTGTATCCGCTGCGATCGGTTTTAAACTAGGCATGGCTAGAATATATCATATTATACTAGGTATTCCATATACTACTATAATATTAATTAATATAATACGAGAGTGTGGTGTAGATACAAGCTATAGAAACACATCATATTTTTTATTACATGTTATCATATAATTGTTGTCAATTCTGTTTGTAGTATATTTTTCTTTCTTTTTATTTATTTTTTATTAAGATTTTTTTTTAGTTTATTATCAATTACATAAAATAGTATTAAAATTTGATATAGATATCACTTAAGCCACTAAAGCTTGAATGTGATACCCTTATGACAATTCTGTTCTCAATTTAGGTAGGTAGTGAACACTCATTATTATATTATTAAAACATAACAGCAAGTAAACATAATATACACAAATTTTAACTACTTAGATATCCATACGATATAATAACGTTACAATCACAACTCAAACAAATAATACTTTAAGTTTGTAAGCTTAAATTATAGCTTAGTGTTTCTCCGCAGTTACATGTAGTTTGCCTCGCAATGTTTTCCTTCATCAAATGGATGGACAAATAGAAATTACAAATTCGAGAGTCGAAAAAGTGAGCTCGAGTACAGGACTGCCTGATTAAAAAACACAGACTATCGTTTCTTATTTTTAAATTACTAACGTAACGTTATAGTCCGCTGTGGTAGAAATATACTTGTACTCCGGTATCATTGTGTTTTGTGTCTGGGGTCATGTTCCACTTCAATCTATCTCATATTTTGAAAGCAACGTCTATTGTACCTTCTGGCATGATCACCCTGCATCTAAGCCACCAACAAAATATTACCAGTCTTCAAACTAATATCTGCCTCTTAATATATAATATCATGCGGGGATATCGCTTACGTAACTGTAACGGTTACACAGAAATACCGAAACGTCCATCTTAAACTCACTTTATAACGAAATTGGAGCACAGTTTATTTTATAGATACGGTATTCATAAACTTAGGGCTTGTTCTACAAATATACAAACAAGATATCATTACACTGTGCGTGAATTGCGAAAATAATCAATTTGTCAATTTTTTTGTTATTTAATTATTTTACCTTTGATCACAGTAACGAACCTTCCTTCTTATAGTCTACTTTTATCATATATCATTTCTTTTTCTTTTTTTAAATTCCTGTGTCTTAAGGAACAAAAGGTGCACATTGGGTATTCATATATGTTTTAACCGCTGTGGCTGGGTGAGTAATACAAGCCAATTCAATATCGTTCATTTTCAATATTCTGGACTATCTGGCTAGATTCCACTGTCTAACATTTTTATATATAACGTTGACAAGACACAGACTTGATGGCAAATAACTTCAGACGTTTATATTAGTTAATTCTTGTTATTTCCTGTGAAATTTATAACAAATCTACAACCCATTCAAAAACAACAACAGCGTACGTTGTGCATGTGTTCTGACATAAGATAAAGTCACAATGTCCAGTAAAGTACCAGAATTTGATATTAATCATGTTTTATAGGACATGAATCTCAAAATTCTGTCTCCAGGTGGTTATTAAAATTACATACTTATTTGACGCGAAGTGGTGACATTTTATCGAAATCGGCCCTCAAACTGTCAAACTGACGCTAATCGCATGATGTTTACCTGGCGTCGGCGTTGCGTCTGCTCAAATTACCGCGACGACGGACGCTCTTTACGCATCGTCGACATGAACAGCGTTCAGTGTTTGGATGGCAATATTAAATTTAGATTGTACCTGTTTTCTCCAGCTTACTGTTATTTGTAAAGCCGTCTTATTAACCGATGTACTATCGCCATCTATGTATATTTATAAATTATTTATTTTTTATCATAGTAATGATTATCCAAATGTAAATCTTTGCCAGTCATAATATTAACATTTGAGATTGTATGACATTTATTGATTTAAAGAAAACAGAAAATCTAGACGTTATATTTTGACTGGACAACAGGACTAAGGAAGTTGCCAAGTAACATGTAGTTATTTGTGGGATAAAATACGTTACGACTATGTTAGTATGGCTAATCTGTACATGGTAGGATTTATTTATTTTACCTCAATGCCTAAAATTTGTCTAGGAACCATGTCGCTATAACGTTCATAATTTAAAACCGAGAGACGGCCAGTACTGGACATAGAATTCTCCTAAGGATCTTAACACCGATCGGTTTTGAGCATTCGCATTCTGCACCTTAATGTGTTTTTCACAAATTCGCCTGTGTTTTCTGACATACGCCTGTCACTTGAGGACCTTGTGGACGTGTTATCACTATTACAATTATAAGTTCAAGTTCCAAAAAAAGATCTTTCAAACTATTCTTTAAATTATATTAAACTATATCGAGGGATTAAGCCATGAGTAAAAAATAAGGAGTACCAACTAATATTTCCTATCACACGCTTCTACTACACTTCAGCATCAAACAACACGGTAAAAAAATGACGAATAATAAAATAGATTACCCAAATAAAAATACACCTCCATTATTCATCTCCCCACATTGCCTACCGTGTTAAGCGAAACAACGTTAACTGCTCGCATTTATTGTAATAAATCTGGAAATAATTTTGTCAGCGTGCGTAATGTGTTGTTGCCCGCCCAAATAATTCAGCGTGCGCTTTAGGCGGCAATAAAACGTTTGGGCGGCGAAAAATATTATTGCGTACATTTAAATGGTGACTCTAACAAAGAGTTTTACCACCTTATTAATATATTTCGCCACATCTCATACATGTTATAAGAAACAAAAGTTAAAAACATTTATTGTAATGTCGTTAGTTTCGTTGCTGCCAAATTATATGTGTAATCAATATGTAATTTAGATATGAAATTTAATGTTACTTCTTTCTTCTTCTTTAGTACATATTTTTAATAACATGATTCAATAATTCAAATTGCTTATCAGTACAACGTTTTTTTTTACGAGGTAGAATGCTGTTACGCATCGCACCTGTCAATGGCTAATTAACAGGCGTATGTGGGATTCACTCGGCGTGAAGCAGGGCCTACCACTAAACCACCTCGTTGTCCATTCTGTCCTCAATTAGAGCGATCTAAGTATTGGAAGCCCAATTCAGTACACCCGACAGCCCGATCAGCTACGGGTCGGATATTAACAACGCCTCTGGGGGATTACAGTGGACATAGAGGTAATCCCTAGACGGGAGAGCCTTTGCATGCGCGCTTGAAGAGCCTCCTAAGCGCACGGACCACACTTTGGGTGGTCATTAAGGGGCTGAAAATGCTCGCCCTCTACCACCCAGCCGTCTGCGTCGTATGAAAGTTGGCAGTGAGAGGTCACAGCCACCCAACACCGCGTAGCTTGTGGCGCTGGTATATCCAGGCCGTGCACTCTATCAACGTGTGTTCTGCCGTATCGTCGGGAGCAACACAGTTGTGATACCGCAGCTCTCCTCCCGCCGAGCGACCTTGTACAAGTAGTGACCGAAAAATCCATGTCCGGTCAATACCTGTACCAAACGATATGATAGGCTGCCATGTCGGCACCCAATCCACTCCAACACTAGATGAACAGCACTGTTCGTCTACTGGCCGGCTACTGGCAAGGTGAGTGCCTTCTTCCATTGGTGTGGAGCCTCCCTTTGTGCCTCGGGTCGAAGTCGTTGAGTTTCTTCAAATGCGTATCGCTACCCTCGAATCCTTGCTTCCACCCGATGATAATACACCTTTGCAAGAATGCGTATATTAACATCCCCTGATAGCGACCTTGCTAAGACACAGGTTGCTCCTTGCCTGACCGTACGATAAGCACGCTCGACCCGGTGGCAATAACCCTTTGTGGCCTACACAAAGGGCCACTGTTCGGAGGGAGAGACACTCTACCCATACTAGGGCTCCATAGAGTGCTACTGACCGTATCGACTCGATGACATGCTGAGTTTGGTACATTTGGTAGAACCCGTCCGAGTGCTGCTGCTCGATGTACAGCGAGGAGCTTAAAACGCTCCTCGAACTTCTAGCGGGGATCCAGCACCAAGCCAAGATATTTCATTTTGGCCTCGAATAATATGGGGATCCCACCCACTCGCGAACGTGTAGCCTCAGTTGGATCCTGCGATGGGGGAATGGAATACTATGGCCGTTTTTATCAACAGCCACAACCAGTCCTAGGAGGCCGATGCGTTGAACTATCATTGTGGCTGATATCGAAGCAAGGTGAATCGCATCCTTGCCTGTTTTTACCTTCGCCGCAACTGTATCAAAAGTGTCATCGGTGAAGCATACAACACTCGGTATACTCGTATCGATAGAGAGGCACTCGGTAAAACTTGAGTGCTTCCACAATTCATTCGTGGGGTAGGCTATTAAAAGTGTTGCGGATGTTTAGTGACACCGCAATGACAAGCTGCCCCTGTGCTGTAGCGCCTTCACTCCACTTTTTGAGGTGGGTTACTGCATCCACAATGGATCGGCTGGTTAATAATACAACACCTAGTACTATTTGATACATTACAAACGCTACTTCACAGCTAGTATAATAGCTAAGATTCAATAATCTTTCGTTCACAGACCTTGGTGTTATGTAAGAGAACATTAAGGCTTGGACGTTACGCAGATAATGTCGTGCCCCAGGGTAGGTTGAATTAAGTACACCTTTATTGCCCGTATCGTTCACAACTCGTAATTTTATTGGTGATAACGCTTTGAGTACTACAACGCCTGTAACGTTACCGCACTCGTGCCATATACAACTTTTTATATTAGAGTTTATGATGCCTTAAAACCGAAATTAATCTGAAAGATTAGTCATTTATATAATATTAGCGTTTGTCCACAACCTTCGTTCCTAGGTTAGCTATTTAAATGATAGTATAATTGAGCTATACAGAAACTACAAAACTGAGAATTGCAAATCACACTTAAGTTATGCAATGTTTAAATATCAAATATTAACGTAGAAATAATTGTTTGTTACAACTTTTGGAATTTTTGTCAAATACCTCTTGTGCAAATATTAATATCGGAGAACACAAAGCCTGCAAATTTCCTGTCATTTTTTTTATTATGTCGCTTTTTATTACGTGTCTATAAGATATTCCTTTTATTTTTATTACTTATGTACTTCACTTTATTATATTTGTGAAATTATACATATATAAATACATATAACCACGCCGGGATCTCAGTTTTTCACTTTCTATGATTGAAAATACTTGCCGTGTGTCCTCAAGTTTAATTAATACTTTTATGCATACTCATCAGTTATGGGTACTCTTCACCTGACTTTTTTTCAGGGTATCTTCTTTTTAGTCCAAGTAAGTTTGTCTAGGCCCATTCGTATTTGCCTCATGAACTTAAGTTTTGATATGTAAGTACACATTTAAATAATCCACTAGGTTTTCTTATATACAGTACTGGTGCAATTAAGCGCAGTTAAACGGACAAGAGATTAAATCCGGTAGTTAACATGACTCCGGCGTCGCATTAAGCTAACTGCTAGTTTAATTACTTCGTCTAACGACGTGGACTTATCTTCCTTCGCCAAGTTTTCGACAGAGGTTCGCTCCTTAACTAAATATATGACGTTTTATAATTGTGTAGTGAACGCATGATACAATCGAGATGATATCAAGATAAATTAATTAATGTCTTGTTAATAATGTCTTCAATATAATGTGTTTAATAAGAAGATTTCTGAAACAACACAAATATTTATAAGATTTCCTTGGATGTACTTATCCTACAGTCTCTTAGTTTTTTAAACCTCTGTTAATATTAGCATTGGACGGTTGTCCAATACAAATATTAACAGCTAAGGGTTTTCAGAGAGAGTTTCGCGTACTAGAAAAAAAAAATAAAATAAGAATAATGCATTGGCAATGTTGGTAAATATTTGGAGTGACTTCGTGAATTTTTTTTATTGTTGTACGTGGCAGACGTGCAAGCGGCACACCTGATGTTAAGCGTTAACCGCTGCTCATGGACTTAAGCAATTCCAGGGGTGGACACAGATAAGCCACTGCCTACTGTGATAAGAATACTCTCTTTAAGCCTCGTTTGAAGAGGGACATGTCATAGAGTAGGGGAAACACCGCAACAGGAAGATCATTCCATTCCGATCATTCCGTGGAAGAAATTATCATTGGAAATGCACCGTATTAGAAGGGAACGGATCTAAGTAGAAAGGGTGAAGTCTATTGCGCCGTCGAGTGCTACGGTGATAGAATGGTGCCGCTGGTACCAAGTTAAACAATTCCTCAGAGCCGATAGAACACACAAAGGGCTCCAAAGTCCCTCCGCCATTCCAGTGAATCCAATTTACCTGTGAGATTGGGATCATCAACGATTTGCACAGCCGGTCTCTGAAGGGAGTCAAATGGATCGAGCTGGTATTTGGGAGCGCTTGCCCAGAGATGCGAACAGTACTCCACGTGTGGTAGAACCTGCGCTTTGTAAAGTACAAGCCATTGACCAGGCGTGAAGTAACGCTTGGCTCTGTTCAAAACGCCCATTTTTTTGCTCGCCAGTTTGGCTTTGTCTACCAAGTGACTCCCAAATTGGACCGTGCTGCTAATGTCGACGCCGAGGATCCCAATACTTTCAGACACACGAAAGGGTACACCTTGGAACTGAGGCGCTATGACAAAGGAGTCCCTCTTGGCAGTGAACGCGCAAACTTGTGTCTTGTAGGGTTGAAACGAACTAAGTTCCTTTCTCCCCATTCCGAGGCCCGCCCAAGAGAGTCCTCGACTTCAGATACGAGTTGCAACCGTCTATCCTGTATAGTATTCCGAGGAACCCTTTAGAGGCTCGTATATTGCGCGTCGCCCGTACTGTCGTCTGCATAGCAATGCATATTCTCAATTAATAACAGATCATTAATATGCAGAATAAACAATGTTGGGGAGAGCCTTGCGGAACGCCAGCATTAATAGTTTTGGTATCGGAGCAAGAGCCGTCCACAATTAGACAGGAGCGGAGTAGAGTGAAAGAAGATGTAATCACAAAGATCACGAAAGAAATGTTTGCATTATTCGGGGAATAAAGATGGCTATATTAAAAACCATTGGCAAAATAAAATAAACACATGCAGAATGAAAATTGAGCGGTGCTTAGCTTGAATCTCTCAATTCACAATCACCTATTATCTACCAAGACGCACCGATTTCATAAACTCAAAACGTACAGCGACGTCGAAATTTATCGCTCGAGATTCTATTTTTCGGCATTTACATTCGATCTTCGCGTGCTAAGCGTGTGCGAAATCTTTTTCTGAGAGAAAAGGATTTCACGAATTGTGTGTCGTCAGCGTGAATACTAAATTTTGTTGACTGCCGCAGTCTAGAGCTGGCTCCTTACGTAAGATAAGTATCTTATATGGTACTAAACTGAGAGATATTATACGAAATCTGATAGGAACATCATACAAGAAATATTAAGTTATGATAGAGAATTATGTACGGATATAATTTTTTGACGTTTTGAGGGTTTGTACCTCAATTAGTAAGAAATGGTTAGTTTGTTGTCTGTCTATACTTCTACGAGTATATGAAGACTCTTTTGGTAACGCGTAAAAGAATAAAATTAAACATAACATTTATTAGTTAAGTCTGTGGTTTTTAAAGTTGTAACATAATAAAGCATGTAAAATCAAAACCTTATTCTAAAGCACAAGTAAAGGGAAATATCCGAAAATCACTATCACATCACATCTTCCTAGACGTCTCATAACGTAAGATCACTGGATGAAAATGCCAAATGAGTAATCAATAAATAATAGAGCAATAAAATACTTTTTTAGCGCTTCAAACACTCTGTTTTTACTTGCTTTCTGCCGTCTCTATCACCAAATTGAGAACTTTTTAAATCTCTATTGCTGAGGATATGAGTTTTGGATCGGTAAGTCACAAATAAATCTGGTGGCTAGCGACTTATTTGAAAACTTGTTATGTCTTATGTATAATTGTTCGGTAAACTGTCTTTCTATCGAATTCAGCGATTGAAGGATAGTTGTATTCTTGCAGAGGCGTGGTTCACGTAAATAGTCTATGTAACTGAAAATGTATTGTTTTGAAGTATAGTTTTGAAACAAATGTAATGTAACTTGTCACTTATTTATTGTAATGTAGGTTGCAGAAGATTATGTTAAATTACTATATTTTTTATGTTTCTAGGTAGCGGAAAGTTGAATTTCGACTCTTTTGTTCGTGTCGCCACTCATTTCCTAGATGAAGACGATGAAGCTCTTCAGAAGGAGTTGAAGGAAGCCTTCAGATTGTATGACAAAGAAGGTAAGGTTTAGTGTTTTTCTTTCATTCGTTGTATATATTTCTTTCTAGCAATTGTAGCATCATAATCATTCATCAATACAAAAGATCTTCATTGTACTGACATGGGTAAGCGATTTAGTAATATTAATTTCTTGAAGGAAAGCCACGTTGAAGGTAGCCAATGGTCAGATTTTATCACGCATATAGCCTATAGATGTGCATACTTTGTAGACGTGGAGTAACAGCAATGAGTAATTTCAATGTTGCCAAGAGTGAAATATATTTAACAGGATATCGGTTACTTTATCGATTAATCTTTCTATCCTTCATAATGATTGTTTGGATTGTAGAATTTAAGTAATATTCTACAATCCATTTATCTTAGAATAAGAATACAGAGCAATTATAAGTTATACGTCTTTCTAGATCCAAAACAAATACTCTAAAATAAAAGAGGCTAGGAGGCCTCTTTTATTTTAAACCACGAGTCTGTGAAGTCGAAGTTTGATGCGTAATTGTCTTGTTGAGAAAAAGTGTCAGTATATCTATATACGAGTATTTTGCATATTGTTTTCTATTGTGATCTTTAATTGATTTGTTTTTGTACAGTCAATTGTATACAGTACAGTTATATGTATCTAAGAAATAGTTTTATAAATATATATTTTAAAACAGTGTTTATTAATATATTCATATAAACCGTAAACCAATAATTATATAATTCATATAAACATGTGTTGAAATTCAACCCAGTCCCAACAAAAACAAAAATTTTGGATACGTCTATGTTATGTAATAATCAAGATAATGATATATTCTATAAAATGGTAATAAAATTAATATACATATTCGCAACTTGTAATAAATGCTATTTTCTATAATATTTATTGCGGGATGCGAAAATTTGTCCCAAGGTAGTATCGGGTTCATAGTATAGAGATCTATCATAAAGAATGTACAGAACGGGGTTGTCTAAGAAGGGGGTTGTATAATTGAGTGGTAAGTACTCATAATAATAACCAGACCGTATTTGATGACTCACTATACCTTTGTCATAGAAGTTTACTACGCAGGAAGCCAAATGTGTGGAAACACGGGCACAATCTGGACTTTTATATTAAATGATCAAGAACCACTGCCTCCGAAGATATATAGATATTGCGCCTAAGTTTGGCCGATTCCCTCTTGAAACTGGTAAAAGAACTGAGCTAACTTTGTCTCATTGGTATGAATCCTGTAAATACATGCGCAGATTCGGGTAAGGTATTCATGGTCTTGACATAGCCGAAGTAACAACAGGTCCCAATGCGCGATGTCCTGAAGGCGGCTAGAGCAAATCTAAAGAATACGCACAACCCGGCATTATTTAAGAAAGTGCTCCAATATATAAAGTGGTATTTCTAGGACAAACATTATCAGGGCCGCATATATGCGTATCTTTTAATTAACTACTCTCTCTTTTAATTAAATAATCTTTTAATTAACTGTGGGTACTCATACCTACAGGTATTAATATGTTCTACATATTAATACCTGTGTATTTATTACAGAATTTCATCTTCAAGTAAAAGAAATACCAAAATATATATCTTTTCTAAGGTATTTCTATATTCATTCTCTATTCATTTGATATTACTCATTTTGGGACAAGACGCACTACAAATTTAGCCCAGGAGTCAGAATGCGGTCAGTCCGGAACTGATTCCACCGTAGGCGAGGATGTCACGGGCCGAAAGTCGCGCTAATTTAACCCATAAATTACCAGCAGTTTATCGCATCGCCCCTGGCCCGTGGAATGGTGGGATATTACAATATTTCTTTTGTAAGCTGAAAAAAGGTGGCACTGAATATCATTTCAATGTTAGCGCTTAGTGAGCTGTATCCTAAAGCTTGGCGCTTGATAACTTTTGAATTAGGAATGAAAGTTAAGCTGTAACGCCTAGATTGAGGCTCTTGTTTCAAAAGGTCTTAATATATCTTTTAGGCAATATATTCTTTTCGTCAATTATAAAACAATTATAAAATCTGACTCTTATATCGATATCGATAACAATATCGACAAAATTGCTTTATTAGCTTTATTAGAATTTGGTCTAATAAAGCTAATTTAAATTTGTTCTACGATTTTACGCTAAGTTATCTAAGTATCATTTTTTTTAAATATACAGATAAACAATCACCAAATCACTATAATAATAACCAATGAAATATAAAAAAATTCATAACGTGAAAGCATTCACATTTAGCTAGTAAAGGTTTATTTAACGCTTGTGAATGTCGGGTTAAAATATTGATAATAACAGTTGCAGTTAGTTTTATCACTGCTGGATATTAATCATAAATTATGAACCAAGGAAAAAAAACTCTTCAACTAACTTATAATATTAAGTTTTTATATATGTGCTTAAATAAATATATTAAGTTTTTACTAACAAATTAAGCAAGCATTAAAAAATGACACTAGTCCAAAAGTATATGCCAAAAGTTGGCACAACAAACAAACTGAACAAAACACGAGCGGGTGGTTTCAACTTACTGGTTGTTTGATGAGCACCATCTTTGTTCGAATATAATAGTTTATAGGGCTTAAGACGAAATTACTATACAATTAGTCCTATAGTTACCCGAACTACGACCTATTAATATTACAGATTATGTGCGTGTACAGAATAATGTTCCACTATAGATAACACATGACCATATTGCGCGACATTTAAAATTTGTCACCTTTTGTCTGTTAATGTTTCACAAGATTATCAGTGAATGAAACAGATCAAACGGAAAATATGGGACGGAAATAAATAAAAAATAACGTTGCGCTAGCCATCCATAGAATGGGATCGAGGATAACCTGTTCACTTTCTCGCTATTACTAATGCGGCTTTATAAAATTACACCAATCACCCAAATTTGAATAGTACTAGTGCGATTCTACCGCGTGTTTGTATAAATTGTTGTGTGCGTAATTTATAACCTATAGAAGATATTAATTTTTTTGATATGTGTTGACTCTACAAAGCAATTTTTGATCTCTATTATTAATCCACGGAAGTTTTGGTTTATGTGAATTTAAAGAAACAAGATTGTATGTACATTTGTCTCATTTTACTGGCTGTCACTTTACCAAACCAAATTTTCTCGCTTTTTCAATTGAGTAGACGTCAATTTTATATATGAGAAGCCTACGGTGTACCTACGCCTTTTAGTGTTGAAGATATATCAATATGTTATCGACATTGTCACTTATCTCGTTTTAAAACTCTCAATACTAAATATACTACAGTCATAACGTCATAATTTAGTCTAATTTGTAGATCACTTATATATAAGCAAAGTACCAATAACTTATCTTATTTGTATACTTTTTAATTAAGCTTATACTTTACTTACTTTTACGTTACTTTACTTTTATTTTTTTTTCTTCGCTATAGAATCTTAAGGTTATTGCTTTCTGTAGCGTAAGAATGTAAAATGAAAAAAATATTTAATCACTTCATAATTAAACTCTTATTAATTTCAATCATTATTATTTTCCTGTGTTTATTACAAATGTAATATTAAAGCTCTACACGTATATTTAGAGATTTACTTAACCTAAAAGTTACCTGTATAATTCTGACATACCTCAGCAATAAGGCCGATTAATGCTTTTGTTTTTATTTATATTAAATCTCGCTTATATATACTGTATATGCTTATATAAGCTGTACATAATATATACATATTAATTCTTTTTTCGTTCTGATTTACCTATTGACTTCGGAAGGCTTCATCCCTTGTTATAAGGGATGAGTGTAAGCCTTGACAAATGAGAATAAGGCCTGCGTCTTGGAATACACTAAATTTGTTTTGTATCTACTTTCTAGTAAGTATAGGGAACTAAATAATAGTCATTACATCTTTTTTCTTTTTTTCTTTGTATTTTTTTAATATTTGATTTATGATAACTTTTTTATTTATTTTGATATTATTCAATTAATCTAAAAGTATTGTTTAATCGACAACAAAATAACAATTAAACATTATAATCACATTGCTGCTTGTCATTCCAGCGGTCCCATTTGTTCGACTAATTTAACTGACTCCGTAGTCTAGTGATTAGGAATACCGGTGCTTGATTGGAAGTTCGATTCTCCATTAAAACACCTATTTTTACCCAACCACCTAGGATTGATCTGTTTGATAGTAATGTTGGATTACAAAGATTTAGAGTTAATATATCCAGTTGATAAGTTGTTAAGAAGTTCAGGTGAAGATCGTTATCATTTAAAATCAGTTAATGTCATATATAGAGCTATCCTGTCATATATAGAAATTAAACTTAACTTGGTTTACTTAACTAGACAAGGCGTTCAATATAATAGTAATAATCTCGTATTAAAGTTGATAAAAATAATTCGTTCGTTATGTTGATTTGCTTTTGTGTGTACAGTCACTAGCACGCCAATTAATCATAAATCAAGTATATTTAAATTAATTGTGAACCCTACATCCTTTGTGATAAGGTTAAGAATCCATTAATAGTTCGACAAACACTGCCGCAAAATGAAGTCGCGTCGATAATCGTTTGGTTCGACCATCCGTTCGGCTGGCTCGTGGCCAAATGACACTACCACCACTAAATATTCAACGAACGAATACGAAAACAGCAGAATTTGAATGTGTATTAGTTATTTGTGATTAAAAGATGACACAAACGCTAAATAAATTAAATGTTGGTTTAACGTGGAATTTTCGCTTTAATGAATTGAGAAATAACGTGACGTTACCAGCAATGTGTCTGCTGCTCACAAGAGTGGCGTGACCTTTGCAGCAAGAAGATCTTCAAGTGGCTGTCACAAGTCAGTAATTGCATTGATAGGCTTAACACACGTTAACGATTTGATTGCAAGATATCACCCGAAGCAGCACTAGGACTAATGGTTGTGAAACGGAGGTCTAAGTGGCCTAAATATTGTGTTAATAAAAAACGCGGTTATAATGTAAATTTACATATATTTTACGTTACTTATATATTACTAATATACGAGGCATGTTTTTTAAGTAAGTACCGTTTTGGAATTAAAAAAAGACGTGCAAAGATATCGCAATAATTTTATTTTTACATGAAAGCCTGTACCTTAATCTACTTTTATGTATTTATTATGTAGAAAAGTAGATTAAGGTACAGGCTTTCATGTAAAAAAAAATTATTGCGATATCTTTGCACGTCTTTTTTTAATTCCAAAACGGTACTTACTTAAAAAACATGCCTCGTATAATAGAAATCGAGCTTTATATGACAATTATTTGCTCTGTACTAATTCTTACCATCCTGTTAATATACGAACTTAAACTTAAATTAAATAATTCTATATTCGCAGAAAATCAGTTCCTTGACACTTGTTAAATCTTTTGAAGTAATACTGGATTTAGTACTTTTATGTAATCACAAAATATATTTATTTATTCAATTGGTTTTCTTGCTGGCCTTTTTTAAGACTTCTATATTTGTGCATCATTGATAACGTTCAACAGTGAAGTAAAAGAAATAATTGAAATGCCTTTTGGCTGATTATGCTGGTGTCGTAAGACTCTTCATGAATCATATGTGTTAGTAATGTCAGATTACCTCAGAGTTTAACCGTGACTAACAACGCGTAGCTGCGGTCACGTTTGCACGTTTTGCGAAGAGAGCGTTTGGTCATAAAGTAAATTCCCAAATCGATTTATAAATTGTACTCCACATCGATTGAAGAAATTTGATCTTAGAGCCTTTCGCCCCATTGAATATATTAAATTTTCTGGACTTGTATAAATGATTTTCCCGATTTTTTAATTATTTTGCTAGTCTAAAATTTCTTGTAGGGTGGTGAAATGTATTCTACACACAAAAGCAGTCCTGAACTTGTTATACAATTATACGTTAGTAACACTACTTTTTATACACTTACGATAATATAAACTATATAATTAAGATGGTCTCAAAATACGTTATTACTGTCTGAGTGTCGTAGTGTGGTGGTAAACAGGTAAAGGAACTATGTAGTTTTAATCAGTAAATATGTTCCGTAGTACACTAGTGAATGCGAATGTGTTATTTTAACCCATTCATTAAGCATGGAAAATAACTGGTGATTTGATAAACAATATATACTTATCGTAAGTTATAAAATATGATATTTCGATAATAATATTTTTATGTATTTATGATTAGATAGCTATGAATAATTATTATGGAATGGTTAATTAATATTTGTTTTGTTATGAGGTTGTTAATATACGTATACAAAATATTGGAAAATTGCTTTGAAATCTTGGTTAGGTATATCACACAATAATATTCTCTTTTAGCATTTAATCTTCAACTTGATACCTTTATTGTTACATATATTTTGTTATTTTAGTGAAGTATCTCGCATACCTCTTCTTATTAGTAAAGCTTTAGGATATTGTTGATAATAATGAAAATTAAACTTATTTATAACAACATCAATGGTGAACACGTCTCTCACTTGCGATTTGCTGATGATATAGTCATCATGGCAGAAACGCTGCAGGACCTACAGCATATGCTGAACGACCTGGCTGAATCTTCTTTACGCATCGGCTTACGGATGAACTTGGACAAAACCAAGGTCATGTTCAACGAACATGTTATACCGGAACCGATCGCGATACACGACGCCGTTCTCGAAGTTGTTCACAAATATGTATACCTCGGGCAAATACTGCAGTTAGGCAAAAACAACTTTGAGAACGAGGTGAATAGGAGGATTCAGTTGGGTTGGGCGGCATTTGGGAAACTACGTCGAGTCTTTACGTCGTCGATCCCACAGTGCCTAAAGACGAAAGTCTTCAATCAGTGCGTCCTACCCGTAATGACTTACGGAGCCGAAACGTGGACATTGACGGCACGACTAGTCCACAAGTTCAGAGTCGCTCAGCGGGCTATGGAAAGGGCTATGCTCGGCGTTTCTCTGAGGGATCGCATCAGAAATGAGGTGATACGTCAGAGAACCAAAGTCATCGACATAGTCCACAGGATTAGCAAACTGAAGTGGCAGTGGGCTGGCCATGTTAGCCGTAGAACCGATGGCCGTTGGGGCAAACGTGTTCTAGAGTGGATACCGCGAAACGGCAAACGTAGTGTAGGACGTCCTCAGGCAAGGTGGAGTGATGATTTGCGCAGGACGGCTGGCAGGAGCTGGATGCGAGAAGCCGAAAACAGATCTCAGTGGCGTACACTCGAAGAGGCCTATGTCCAGCAGTGGACGAAGAGGGGCTGATGATGATGATGATGATGAAACTTATTTAATTATGTTTATTTTGGCCAAAAACAGTTACTTTAGAATTAATTCGTTACAATGTTCGTTCCCCTAAGCCTAGAGTAGAAAGCCACTATTATTTACAATAAACACACTAAGCTATTCAACCTCGCGTGGATCAGGTGGCAGGCGAGCTTGTCTTGCCACTTTGTTCGACACACATAAATGTTTAGTGAATAAACATAAACACGAAATTGCTTCGCTAGAAGAGGGCTTTGTGCTGTGTTTCTATGTTCACCTAATTCTCTTTTATTACTTTACACACTTAGTAAGATACATTTATAAGTCATAAAAAATAAATATTCACGCCTCTTTCCCATGAGACACAGACATGAGAGAGTACACAGAGATCACACTTTTCCATTTGCAACGACCCAACCATACTTCTCTCTAACTAGCTTTTTCGACTTTCATACACGATCGTTGGTTTCGGGTACTCTAGATCTGACCTTCCTTCGTATTACCTATTTGGTACAAGTACGAATATGTGCGTTTAGCTTGTCCCTTACCAACTAGCCTATTCATATTTGCTTTATATTTTTTTTTGTCAGTCGTCTTTCGGCCATTTTTTTACATGTCCAAGACATCTAAGCGTTCCCTTCTCGATTATCTTATCCTCTTCTCTACGCCACATAGTTTTTCACGCCGCACATTTACTTTAACTAAATATATATTCGCAATCGGATATTCACCAAAGAGTCTAAAAATGTCTAAGATCGGGATAGGATCAGTACAGTTTCCGTAACTTTAAAAATTATGAAAGCATATTCAATTATTAAATCCCTAACGTTAACTGTGTGAAAAATATAATATATAGAAATATCTTGGCTTTACCGGATTGTCAATAAGATTACCATTTTGGACTGGCTACGCTCTAATTTATCTAAAATGGAATATTTCTTTTCCCAAACTATATTTTCCATCACACACCACTTTTCCATTATCACAGTAATTAGTAGCTCTTCATCGCTACTCCAGCTATTCCTGTCAATGTTATTTCCACTAGATGACGCGTATGGTGGTAATGCCACACTTGTCAAAAGGCACAGTTAAACGCCTTTTGATAAGGTCTGGATGCTCGTAAAGCCATTCATAGCTCCAATAACTTCAATGTCAGACTCTTGCTTACCATTTCTATTAAATATACACTCATTAATATAAACTTGTTTACTTGCTTTAAGCATTTGTATCCAATTACAACATTAATTACAAAGGATATTGTTTTTTGCTGATTCCGCGCAGTTCATGATGACTTGTCCAACAAGCAGACAAGGTCGACACGTGTTTCGTCTCTCAGCGAGACATCTTCAGGATTTTTTTTTTTTTTTTTTTTTTTTGCCGAGATTCTTCGTTTTACCATTTTTTGGATTTTTTCAATGGCTATATTTGCTGATTTACTATTTGAGCGAGTTCGTAGGTAAATATAATTTGGAATAATATTAAAATGTTTACATTGCTGATTAAACCAAACGTTCTGTACCACCATTCGATGTAATTTAGTGAGTTTGATGTATAACTTCACCTGATCGGCTAAGCTTGCCGTCTTTAAGTACTCTATTGTAGCAGGTGTTATTTTGCGGAAGTCCATTGTATTACAAAGGACGAAACACGTGTCGACCTTGTCTGCTTGTTGGACAAGTCATCATCAACTGCGCGGAATCAGCAAAAAACAATATCCTTTGTAATACAATGGACTTCCGCAAAATAACACCTGCTACAATAGAGTACTTAAAGACGGCAAGCTTAGCCGATCAGGTGAAGTTATACATCAAACTCACTAAATTACATCGAATGGCGGTACAGAACGTTTGGTTTAATCAGCAATGTAAACATTTTAATATTATTTCCAAATTATATTTACCTACGAACTCGCTCAAATAGTAAATCAGCAAATATAGCCATTGAAAAAGCTCAAAAAATTTGGTTAAACGAAGAATCTCGGCAAAAAAAAAAAAAAAAAAAAAAAAAAAAAAAAAAAAAAAAAAAAAAAAAAACAAATCCTGAAGATGTCTCGCTGAGAGACGAAACACGTGTCGACCTTGTCTGCTTTTGGACAAGTCATCATGAACTGCGCGGAATCAGCAAAAAACAATATCCTTTGTATACAATGGACTTCCGCAAATAACACCTGCTACATAGAGTACAACATTAATGTTTACCATCTCTTCTCTTCGTTTCTTTCAAATTCTCTTCTCTTTCAAATATCATTACTCTCATTTTGCTTTCATTTATTCTTTTGCACCATAAATACATTTAACGACGTATTCCAACAACTGCTTTGATAATGACAAAATTAGATGATTGTCAGCATATAGGACACACTTAAAAAACTCGTTCATTCTCAAACCCAATTCACAAACCCATTTTACATATATTTTAAGCAGTCAGCCATGAATATATTGAACAACTACGGCGAAGCTACACATCCTTGTCTGACACCTTTTACGATGTCAAAATAGTCTGTTTACGCTCTGCTTATTTTTACTTTTCGCGTCAAACTGCTGTACACTCCTTACATGGATAATGCCTTCATCGAATTCATATCTCCTCACTTTATCATAAGCCAGATAGACGATAGCGCACTAAAGTTTATGGATTTTCACCAAACAATTTTTCGATTATATATCGGAAAGAAAATCTGGTTCATATACACTGTCATTCCGTAAGTCCGCTTGTGCATTGGATTTATTTTCTCATTTTATCCCTTCAGAGCTCTTACATAAATTATGACAACATTGTAGCTAAAGTAAATAGTCACACTCTTGCTGTGACTATTTACTTTAGTGTAATAGCACTATAAGGGACATGTACAAGTATTCTGGTACTTGACATTTTCTCCAATAAAGGTTAAATAAGTGATACAGAAAATTTGTCTCGCAGTCCTGTCCATCTTTCATAATTTCAGCGACTATATTGTCATACCACTCTTTCTTTCAAAGAAATTACATAATATTTATAAATATGTAATTTCTCTTTCATATTTATCATATTTTCCCACCAATCACTGAGTGTATTGACCCAAAATAAATCTTCACATTTTTTATTTATACTGATCAAATGTTTAAATATTTACACTTGTAATATTATGTTAATCTCTGTGTTAAAGGTAAAGTTACTTATTATTGAGAAACTATGTCTTTATTTAAAAACTAAGTTTGTATGAAAATAAAAATATTTTCAAGTATATCGTGATTCGTGATTGGGAACGCCTTCCATGGAACGACACGCAACACGCACGCCTGACCGACAAAACTCAATCAGTAAATAAACGGATAGGTCAAAGCAGTTCACTCAAAACACTTTCGATAATTTTCGATTTCATTAGGAATGATTGTATCAACATAGGGGTAACTTACTTTATTTCAATAATTCAGGTAGCATTTCCCCATTCATTTCCTCATCCAATGAACATTAATTACATACAACAATAAAAACGCAAATGTAGACGGATGTAATTTAAGTTCTAAAACATTACTAATTTAAAAAATACCCTAGTTTATTTGGCTCCATTTTCCCGTTATATTACAATGTGCGTTCTACGGTGGGTTAACTTCCCTCTTACTCTACCCATTTTAGTTTCTTCGAGAACTGAACCAGAACCCTACTACCCTTAGGTATGCTAAGGAGTGGAGTAGTTTCATCCGATTCAATTGTTGGACGATTAAGTTCCTACATTTCATAAAGTTCATCAGCCCTATTCTGACTAGGTGTTTGTTTAGAGAACACTGTCTGGTTATACCTATAACTTTTATATTCTGTTCCTCTTCAGTTTGACGAGGGAATGAGCAAACTTCTCAGATGCTACCAGGTAATTTGCATCACTTGTTATTTGCATCTAGATTCTGCTGTATGATTATTATCGCAGCAGTGTAAATCCAGGGTGGGTAATTTCTGGTGTTTGTATTCTTCTTCGCCAGTTCATCTGCAGCGTTACTCCCAAGTGAGTTATTGTGTCAATTTCAGAGTTACCTAGTTTGTGTTGAATATGGGTTGAAGCATATTAATATAAGGACAGAGGTGATAGTATTGTTTTAGAAAGTGAAATTACTGAATTACTGATACCTTTAGCTGCAATCTCTTGTCCTACTCTGTGTGATACCAATGTATTCTACTAGGAAGATTATGTTTAACTTGTCCAATGTTGTTCATATCTTGATCTTAGATCAGTCCAGATCATACCGGCCCCAGTTCCATATGTGAAAGTCATTTGAATATATTTTGATTTCATAAATGCTATAGTTATCCTTTAAGTCAGCAGCATGTTGTATGTTGTCTTCTATCGAATACAAGGTGGCATGGTAATTTATCAGTTAGTGCATCAAGAAATGATGTTTTTCGCAGTTTTAAATCTTAGATGTTTGTGTGATTTTGATAGCTGCGGGATCGCAAGTCATGGACATAATATGACCATGAAATTATATTGAACATATCATTAAAATAACAATTTTACTATGTGCAGGCAACGGCTACATCCCTACATCAAGCCTACGCGAAATCCTAGCTGCTCTGGACGACCAGCTCACACCAGACCAGCTGAATGAGATGATCGCTGAGATCGATACCGATGACTCTGGCACTGTTGATTTTGATGGTACGTATTAAAATAAATATTATTTATAAAATTATAACAATTGAAATGTCCAAAATCTATGTGGAAATAATGGCTAATAAAATATAATCCATCACTTGGGGCAAGGAATTAAGAAGGAAAATCTTATCAGAGAAGTTATCTTTTATGTGTCCCACAGATAGCACACACATCAGATAGAGTATAATTGACTAATTACTACACATTAGGTATTGGGCATACGAATTCAGCCAGATCAAATATGTACCTTTGCATCAAATTTAGTACGTGACATCGCAAGCCTCATTGTTTCAAGGTATTGTTACTGCCAGAAGATTAGCGCCACCACAGCACTTATTTTTAGCGAAAGCATATGCTAAAGGTTGGACCTTAACTACATATTTTTTTGTTTTTCTATATAGTGTATAATGTTTTTTCAGTATTTAAATCTAATCGCAGAACTGCTAACAATGCAATATCGTCAGGTCATATATAAATCTTTAGTAAGTGAAAATAATAAGATCGACAAAAAAAAGTTAGATACAATGAAAATAAGAATTATAATAGCGTTAATCAAATCAGTCGAGATGAACACAGCAGTGAAATAATGTCGAAAACAATTATGAACAACGACAGCGAAAAATCTCCAACAAAATTTATAGACGGCAATATTCTCGCTTCTGAAGTGTTTTATAATAAATTACGCGAAGCACAGAATCCAAATGAGAAAATAATAAATGAACCTTTTGATTTCAGAGTTCATGGAAATGATGACTGGCGATTAGGTGCTCCCACGGATTATAAATAACACCATAATATGTAAGAAGATACTCTAGTCTCCGTAATAAACAGCTATTTTTGTTTGAATGCGTGTTTTATTTCCGACGTTAATGTTTCACCGGTAATCTTTGGTGAATATAATTTTCAAGGCTTTCATTTGATGACGGCCTATCAAATTGCTGTGAAGCTTTTACGATCAACTGTTTTTACGTTTTCCAGATTATGTTAGTCAGTGGCGTTTATTGGATTATTTCATTGTCACGAGTAAAATTATGCCACGTACTTGAAATAATAAAGTAATCAAGTATTTTGAATTTCATATTGTTATTTACTCGTACTTACTTTATTTTGTTTAGGACATTGGTTGATAAGATATCACGTAACGATATCGTTGTATGTATGTATATATATACACCAACTAACATTTGAGAAGCAGTAAGTAATGTCAAATAGTTTTAGTCATTAACTAGCTGACCCCACAGACGTTATCCTGTCAAAAGTCTCAAATGTCATTGTTACGGATTAATAATATTAGCTACGAAATTAAATGCAGCTTTTCGTGAGGACGTCAAAATTGACAAGACATTTATTTTATCAAAAAATAAGTAGGTACCAAAAACAATTCTAAAAGTGTGCAGCCTCTTTCGTTTGCAACATAGAGCCCCCCGTGTAGCAATGGCAACACTGTATCAGTGCAAACAAAAGGGGCAGCAAATGGACAAAATTTAATAAAATGAAAAACTAATTAAATGAATGATGATGGATTAGTGGTATCTACAGTGAAGACGAATCAACTGACAATGATACTATTTTCCTTGCCGGTCTTTTAAAGTTCCCAGCTTTCGTAGCTACTTCTACCACGCGAACTATCCCATCTTTCCCGGGGAATAATGCGCTTATTCGACCAATAGGCCATAATCCTCGGGGTAATGGATCATCAGCAACTAAAACGACTTGCCCAACTTCCAAAGGTTTTGACGGAGACTGGTTTGGCTGGCGTCTGGGTAATAATGTAGGGAGGTACTCTTTCCCCATCTTGACCAAAAATGATCACTTAAACGCATAGCTTTTTTCCATTGCAACCGCCCGCACAAGTCTTTGTCGGACAATTCTAAAGTGATTGGTAGCTGCTGTCCAGATGGTGTGCCCAACAAAAAGTGAAAAGGGGTGAGTGCTAATAAATCAACTGGGTCAACTGGGACATGCACTAGAGGACGAGAATTGATAAGAGCTTCTGCCTCGGCAAATACGGTATGCAGCACCTCTTCACGGGGAGCTCTCTCCTTGAGCGTGACACTGAGAGCTGTCTTAACGCTCCGCACTAACTGCTCCCAACATCCCCCATAAACGGAGAACCAGGTGGCATAAATTGCCAGGAAATTTTGTTATTGGCAGCAAACTCATCCATTTTATCGCCAAAGAAAGCAGCCAATTGTTTATTCGCGCCAACAAAGCATGTGCCATTATCGCTTAATATCTTAATTGGATAACCTCGACGAGCAATTATACGGCGAAGTGACAAGATAGCAGAGTCTGTTGATAGCGATGAAACGATTTCTAAATGAATAGCTCGTGTTGTCATGCATGTGTAGACAGCTCCGTATCTTTTTTCACGGCGACGGCCAATGGAAACATCTAGTGGACCAAAATAATCAACGCCAACATAACTGAAAGGACGTTGATGATGAGCCAAACGTACAGCAGGCAAATCTCCTAGCAACGGAATTTGCGGTCGAGCTTTTATATTAAGACAAAATTGGCACTTTTGCGTTACTCCCCGTACAGTACTCCGACATCTTAAAATCCAGAAACGTTCACGAAGAATATTGATAACTGTCTCATTGTTTCCATGTCCAGCTTTGATGTGCAGATGGTTGATGAGTAGATGAACAATATAGTGTTTTCCGTCAAGAACAATGGGTTGATTGGAAATTTCACCAGCGTTCACAACTGCATTTATTCTACCTGCCAGCCTTATAAAACTATCTTGGTATGTGATCGCTAGTCGATATAATTTACTGCTTCTGTGAATTGGAATGGAAGCCAGTAAACAAGCAATTTCTTCCTCGAAACACTCAACTTGAGAACGTTGTAATAATATTTCTTCCGACTTAATTACAAATGATGCTGACAATGAATCAAATGAATGAACGGGGGTATTTGACGAAAATTCATTTAATTTTGAATTAGAATTAAAATTTCGCGATATAAAATTCATGAAGATTAAACACGCTTGATATAAGCGAGCAGTCGCACGAACAAGGCGAAACCAACTACTAAAACGTGTTGGTTCTGGTACTACCGGAATTGAAATAGAGTATTTACCAACACCTACAAACATAACAACGTCTTTAAGTTTTAATCTAACTTCTTCGAGAGATCCCATAGAAGTATTAAGTTCGGACGGCCACTTACTTGGATCAGATAGAAGAAAAGAAGGACCATTAAGCCAGCGTTCGAGAGAACTACCGGGGCGAGTGCTATCATCTGCCACGTTATTACTTGGCACGTATCTCCAGTTGGATGTGTCAGTTATCTCCGAAATTTCACTAACTCTGTGCATGACAAAGGGCTTAAAAAGTCGACTATCATTCCGAAGCCAACTGATAACCGTTGTAGAATCAAACCAAAAGAACAAACGGCTCGGCTTATTTCGGTCCTACCTATCAAGGCATCTTGAAGCTCCAGGCGAGGTATGGACACAGGCTTAATGGGAGCAACACGTCCCTTGCTGCCAATAAGGGAAACTTTAACGCGGCCATCAGCATAAATAAACCGCCAATATGCGACACATGAGTTGTCTCAAATGTTTGTAAATAAATAACTTATCTAAAAAAACAATACCTAGATGACCGTATTGTGAATCTAAACTATCCTCAAACCCCCTGGAATACACACAAAAAATTTCATCAAAATCGGTCCAGCCGCTTATTAGGAGTAGTTCAATGACTAACACACGTACAAAAGATTTATATATATAAAGATAACGTTCTCTTATTTAGAAGGAAACAAACGCCAATATTTTATCGTATAAAATAATCGCCTTAACTAAACTTTGTTACATTACAACGTGATACATATGTAAATAAATAAAAATGGATGATACCAATGATTTATAGAAGAATCATAATACTGCAAGTAAACTATTTATTGTCAAGTTAATATGGTTCCACCACTTGATCTGATGTGGTCTTGAGATCAAGATATGAAGCAGATAAGATATGCCAACCGTCTAATCAATATATCATTTTTTTTATCTTATAGCCATTTCAAATTAGATGTTTTGTGTAGGAACGTTGTCACACGTTTACTGTGCCGCTTATAATATTCCGCAGCAGTACCGATATAGGACGACGTCAATTTCCGAAATTGAAAGCTGTGAAACAGTGTAGTGCTTTATATCTCTATTGACCCCTCAAAGACTTTCGACGAGATTAAGTGCGCAAGTTTACCCCTCAAGATATATAAGGCAACCTCGCTGACTGTTGTAATTCGATCAGAGTGGCCATCGCCTATTTTTCGTACAGTCTAGTTATAGACGCGGATATTGCAATGTTTAAGCCCTCAGTCGAGTAATATTCATGACATTCGAATTCGTTTCGTTAGAACGTAATATATGGGAATAGTTCCGTAATTTGGAAACACTTCTATACGTTGCCGTTAGATCGAAACGATTTCGATAATGAATCGAACGCTTGCATACTCTATATGGGGCCCTGTTCTCTTTACCCTTTTTTCTGCTGCACATCAACCTAAATATAGTCAGCTCATAAGAGGATATATGGGCAAATTTATTAATATTTACTTATTCTGATAACAAATCATAACATGTAAAGATAATTAATATGCAGTTAGGTTCTTAGTTATTTAGCTTCGAAAGGTACCAAGTTTCATCGACTTGATAAAGGAATAAATTTGAAAACTGACATACCTTCTCATATCCCGATTGTTCGTATCACTACAACGTATCTTCCGTACGTCCAACGTATACATGACATATAATTTCCAAAAAAAAGATCACTTAACTAAAAAGTCTATGTCGTTTATCATTTCATTTCAGTGTCGTACATCTGAAAGTCTTTGGATGTGGAACGGAATTCATAAAGGCATCTTACTTTGAAGGGTTGCAAAAGTCTGTGCCTTTGAAGTGACACCCAGCGGCTGCCCGGCAAAGGAACGTGAATATTTAGCAACATTCATTCACTTGGCATGTTTGTGTATACAAATTTTTCTTACAGACACATTCATAGACTACGGCATACTATACCTCTAAACACCACTTATCATGTGTAGTAATATAAATCAGTCTTTATATTAATAAGTATATTTTTTTAAATTTAAAATTATGTATAGCGATAAATAACTAGGATAGCTCAGAAGATGTTAGATTTAGGTGGTTTTGCACTTTGCATGCCTAAATTAATTATTATTACTATCACGCGTCCTTAAAATATACGGTCTTTTATATGACGTGCGTGGGGATATACTCGTAGATCTAACGCGTAAAGGCTATTCAAGGTAAAATGTGCGTGAAGTGTAACTGGGTCTAATCTCTATCTGCACAGTAAGAAATGCAGCTAAAGACTATATGCACAGAAACTATTATCATTACAGATCAAAACGTTTGTGGACTATGGAATCTCGATTTTGGTGCTAATGAGAACCGGCTATGGAAGAAACTCACGTGCCTTCTCAGAGTCCCCTAATTGATTTAAATATATCAGGTGGCGACTCGCCGCTCTTTTTCAGGGATTTTACTTTGGACTAACGAGTTCAATTAAAATAATATTTCAACATGACCAGGCAACGTAAAACCAACATGGTTGGACTTTCTCGTAATGTTACTACTGAATAACCTTTATATTGGTATAATTAAAACTTTTAAGCACGAGAATAAAACAGACTCATTAAGATATCTGAGGCTTGAATTAATATTCCAAAAAGCAGTTTGCAGTTCAGGTTGTTTTTCAACAGAACTCTTGTATTTTTATATATAGAACAGCTTCATGCATTGGTAAAAAAGTAAAAACATCTTCTAGACGAGTGTATTCCATCTTTAACCTCATCATCCCATTACTTCAATCATAATTGTGGACAAACGTCCTGCATATCTAGGTAAAAAAATAATCGCATAACAATGTGTAATCAGGTGGAAGATTCGGTTTCTGAGCGTATATTAGTCAAATAAATTAGATACTATCTCTGCACTGGTGCTAAAGACGCAAGTCCCTGAGTCGACATCCATACTAATGTGAGCTTATCCTTTTCCTATCCATTGTTTATCCATTTCCTATCAGAATTTCCTATATTGCATTGATAAACGAACTTGACTGAAATAAATATCCTCCTAGTCTCACTATCCCAGTTTCCTATATACCCAATTAATGTAGACTGGGATATTGTTGAAGCTAAATAAAGTGACAGCTAACGTACGTTATCATTGTCAATAGATTGCATAGCACTTTTTTTTTGTTTTGTGCATACAATCTCCGGAGAGATTGATTTGGGCTCAATCTCTCCGGATACATTTTGTTTAATTATGGTTATAGTTCTAATGAATTTTTCTCAAATTTCTAATAAAAAATTCAATCGCCAAAACTCACTAATCGTAGTTATGACTGTGATTAAAAATTAAACCCAGTATGATTTATAAGGATTGAGTGACTTTAACACTGTTTACCACGACCATGCCGAATCTGAATTTGACGAATATCTTCTGAACTTTCGCCGTGACGTTTACAAGTTACGGAACGGAGATGGAATTGTAAAGTGTGCGAGTATTGGCCAGAAATGGGTTTCGGGGTCACAGGATTTGTGGGCACTCGCTAGAAGCCATGTCGGCTGCCAGGGAATTCCATTTGTGCTTATTTTTATGAATTATTCACACTCTCCGGGTGTTAGTGCCTCACTAAAAATAATTGGCATTTTTTATCAAACACCAACCACTTGGTTGTATATTTTATTTAAATTTTATATATGACTTGGGTAAATGATAAAAAAGGTTTTTTGAGGTAAGAAATGTTAAGATTTTAGAGTAAACTTACTATTCCACTAGCTACAATAACTAGATTTCACGATAGTTTCAGTTTCAATTTACTTATTGTGATAGTTATAGAGATTTGAAACGGATAGTGATTTGGCCGCGATACCGGATACCGGAATTCGGCTAACTACGTAGGCCGGAGCGCCGGATATCCGGCCACCGGATATTCGGCCGCTTATCGCGTTCCATATTTTATATGTGTGTATGTGCCCAAAATAATCCGTTACTAATATTATAAATTCAGTCTGTTTGTGTGCTACTCTCTCACGCCGTAAACTAAAAGGGAACTGATTTTGCTTGAAATTTGATACAGAGATAATTAAGACAACGAGAGAAACAATATAGATAGGCTTAAAAACTTTTGGGTTCACAAAAAAGCGCCATAAGACGAGTTTAGGGCACTAAAAGCACTCAGCCGCGAACGGTATCGCACGGGAAACATTAGTATTTTTATTCCGGAGCCGGATAGTTCCTACTATTAGTTTTTTAGGCCCGTAAGATAGTGAAAATAGGCCTTATAGGCCGGATACCGGATAGTTACCAGATATTCAGTTTCATTCATTAATAGTTATTATTAACTCAGTAGTTAAAAAGTTATGATTGCAGTATTTATCAAAAAGTGTTAGTGTCAGTGTGTAGAAGGACAAGAGCAACAAGGCTGGTAAGATTAAGAAGAAGAGAGACAGCGTATCAGCTTTATAACTTCTCGGTCGTTTACTTATCGGCAAGTGGTAATAAGAACAAAAATAAAATCGGACTTCTGAATTCAATAATAACTGAGGAACTGTGTACTTTGGATTTAGTATTTATATGTTATACCAATAAATAACAAATAAAGAGACTCTCACTGCTGGGTCCTGTCAAATTTACAGCAAACACCTCACAAAAATCAATGATTTTCTAAAGAAAATTGTTTGATTCCACAGAAATTCATCTAAAAAGCTCAGGCATTCAAATATCAAGCTCAAAAAATAAAAAGGTAACACGTTCGCAGTTATTACGCCTTCCGTAAATGCAGTGGTGCTGGCTTTTGGTCATTAATCTTCCTCAGGAATCCACGCTTTCTTGTTATTGCCAAAGTTGTACTGAGCCATTTGTACAATCAATATGAGTATTATTTGTGTATAGCACAAGCATCCTCTATTCCCTCAGGTTTGTGTTGTTGATCTTGATTATATTAATTAAGTAATTACAAATCTGTCTATTTTTTTTTTGTATTTTTGATGTATAAAATAAAGCTATACTTACCGGTGCCTAGTCAACAGGTATCTGTGTAAATTGGGTCTCTAGACAAAGTAACAGAGGCGACATTCACATTCGTCTCGATAATTCGGAATATAGGGAATTGACTCTACGTTGTAAAATCAATCTTATACATCGCCGACCGATGCTATTAATACTCGTATAACATTTTGTCTATTCTGGATTAAATCACAACCTAAACGCAAGTTAACCTTTGAGTTTTACCAGTATCCTACTGGTGAGACGCTGACGTGAGATGATGGGATAATTTGTCGTTGTTAATGGTTAAATACAATATTGCAGCTGCATTTCGGTTACAATTACCTAGCAGATTTGGCGTACAAAACATATCCACTAAACGGTTATTCTCATCCATCTAGTCCGAGGGTCAGGTAGTGTCAATGGTCGTGTGGTCAGCGTCCACACGATAGTTTGATCTTCTGGGTTCTTGTTGAAATATTCAAATTACTTACCATTGATGTCCAACAAAATCCTTGAGCTTCATCTCGCCACACGACACGACACGACACGTCACGCACATACGTATACGTTGTGACTTCTAATAGGAAATCATTTATATTTATAACATTATTCTGGCACAAGTCTACCCGATCTCATTTTGGACCGAACTTCTGTCTCCGTAGAATTAAATACCATGCCTGTTCTTTATAATGACGCCTACATTGAATTAATTTCTAACAAAGTTGATCGTATTATCGAATCATGTGTGGTTTTGTCACTAATGTATGTCTGGACTATTTATGATGTTGATGTTGTTATCTATTGTATCTATGTAAATCAAAATGTCTACCATGAAATGTTTTAGTGTCGGTCCAGAAACTTTCTGGTGAGTCTGATGATGATACTACGGCTACATCTAAAACAATCTACGATTGAATCGCGTGACCCATGGCATATGAGATAATAAGTTGAGGCAATGATTTTTCTCTTCGATTAATTGACTTCGTTGAAAATTTCGTAATTCATGCTTATTGTTACTTTGGTCAAGATTACAAGAACTTTATTTAAGCAGTTTCTTATTGATTATTGTATATTCCACACACATAACAAATTCTCTGTAAACCTACTAAATGTAACCATTGAGATTTTTTTTTAGAACTTTGATAAAAAATATTCAAGTAATAATTTTTCAAAATCATTGTTTGTTGATGTTGAATGTAAGTCCAAAATCCATAGTTATTAAATAAGGACAAGAAAAGTATATTATATTTAAATATATAAAACAATAATGTAAAGAAAAGAAGAACTGCTTACCTCTCGATAGCATTAAACCAGCTAAAAGTCTAAAAAGACACAAAATTAATTATAATGTGCACTCACAATCAAAGTAACACAGATATATATTTACAGTTACACACATCAACAATAATTAAAATTTGTGACAAAATGTAAATGTTAAAGATAAGCCTTAGAAAATCAAATAAGATTTTGAAGCTTTAGAATTTAGTTAACCAAAGTTTTGACACTATTTACTTAGGCTTTTGTAAATAGCAGTAAGCAGATTAATAACTGAGGGCGAATCTAATCTGAACAATTATAGAAACTTGATTATTAACAAATTTACCATACTCTTTTTTTATACATAAGAATTTACGATTTGACAATCAATTAATATGACCTATATAATAATTGTAAAACTAAAACAAATAAAATAAAATCACAAAAAATTGTTGTTGTGCATATACTGACTGATAACACCAAACATCCAACCGTTGCAAAAATCATTGCCAACCAAAACAACCAAACAAATCAAAGAGTCAATGTGATGGAAAGGCGTGATAAAGCGACTTTTTTCCATTACCTGACTTACACTCCTAAAGCTACTGGTGCTAGCGCTCCGAGCCTGCAAGAAGAAACAGTTGTTCCTATACACTAGCAGACACAGCTTTAGAAAAAGGCACAAGAATAATAAACGCTACTCAAATGGGACTTCGCTCGAGACAGCTTCAAGTCTTATTCATGCAAGTATAGAAGGAGACAATAAACTGTCATTTTAAAGCCTACTACTATGAGATTTTATTAATATTAAAATATATATTTATTAAGGTTTTTTTAAATAATGCTTGTTTAAAGCTTGTATTTTAGTTTTAATATTGCACAGGAATATAATAAAAGTTTTGATCTCATTATTGTAATTTACTTCGTTAAAATAATTACAGATTTTCAAAAAACTACTTTAGGTTTATTATTCTTGTGGATTAAGCGACCAAAAAGATTGCCTTACATGCTTTTTGCAAAACCTATTTAGATGTGGAACGTTTGTGAGTATTAATACAATAAGTAGGTAACTTTATTACCTTAGTTAAATAAATTATTTCGAATTAGCAAAGAAAAAGTTTAATTAGTTCTTACTCCGTTGTATAACATTATTTTAAACTATTTCTTGAAGTCGAATTTTTTCTTTTTTTTTTAATTTAGACTGTATTAAACAAATTGATTTCAGCTCTCTCAATTCAATTAATAAACAAGAACTTTTCTGTTTGAAATTTCCATTTATTTAGAATGTGAGTCATTTTGAAACCACAATCCACAGAGGCCATTAAAGTTTTCTAGACAAGAAATTGCTCTCCGTCCTACCATCTAAATAGATTTACTGTGCAATTTCGTGCCAGAGCAGTTTAGAGAGAAGGGATAGTTCGTGCAGTAATCTTGTTGGTCGGACACACAGATAGATCAATGTACATACAAATGCACATACATTTGAAGCTGTATTTGATTTAGAACTGGGTGTAGATTATAAAACATTAATAATGCGAATTTTTGATAGGTGGTTTTACTATTTAACGTAGCATTAATAAATACTAATCAAATACAACTTCTACAACATAGAACAGTAATGCAAGCATTTCATTGTGTCATATATTTAGAACTTAAATACAGTGAGTGTTAGCTCTCATAAGTGTTGCGAGAGAAGCCAGTAGATCAACTTAACCAACATCAATTTTACTCTTTACAAGCCTCCATAGCTTAACGCTTTAAACACTTTAGTTGTTCGTTAAATTCTATTAATATTAGTGTTACTGGAGATCATGTAAAGAGTACTCTTAAACATGTAAAGCATTTGCCAAGACATTCAGAGCCAACACATTATTTACAACAAAAACATTTAGAAATACTTTGGGCTGATGTCAGTGTGCAAATGTAGCAATAAAACTTGTGTCGACGTTTCGTTTTCTGTAATAGGAAATCTTCGTGGAATCCTGGAAAAAATCACTTGGAAATAAAATATTGAGAAATAAGTATTAAAAGCATGGTATAGATATATTTGAATTATCATATGTATTTAACATGTGCCAATGAAGTAGTTTAAGAAGTAACGTAGTTGAAGACTAAAATTATGAAAAAAACATTATATACGGTATAGTAAAATAAATTACCAGTATGCACCAATAAGAATATTACAAATAATACTATTATATAAAAAATATCGATTGTATTATTAAGTATATCATAAAATAAGGGTTTATAATATCTGCCTTTAAAGAAACGCTATCGTATTCACGAACTTTTCATTTTAAATATTATTATTTCAATTATATTAATATTTTTTAATTTTAGGACATTTTGCGTTCAATTCGGCAAATTTAAATGAATTTTACATTACGAGACAGTACTACCCGAAAGGACATTAAAAAAATATAAATAACGTGTTTCGAACATAAGATTGTACAATATACGAATCACAAACGGTCAACATCTTTAATAACTATATCATAAAGGTATATTGTGACTTTATTTTATAGAGCTTAGGTTGACAAAGACCTTTTCTATGATCTATCCCAAACAACCTTTGAATAAATTCGGCTTACGTATATTTCATAAGTATACCGAATGCTAATATCGCCTTCTTAGTAATGCCTCTTTTATTAAGTTAAATTTGAAACATTGAGTAGAACTTTTATTACAAAGAACTCATATCGCATTATCTCATATGAAAGGATTTACATTTTTCTTCATTTATATATCGCAATAGTTACTTCTTTTTTATCATCTTTTTTAACTTAATGAACGTTGGAATATTGGACTTTACTTGGAAGATTATTAATTTCTTAGACAACAAATAAATCAATAATAATTAAACTTAGACTTATGTAATATAAAATATATAAAAAAGTTACTTTAAATTCATGTTCTGTCTATTTCTTATTTATTTATAGAATGACAGTAATAGCCAACACGAGTTTTCTGTATTAGGCGACACCCTATACTCTAAAAGAGAGGAGAAAAGTTATAATGAAAATGAATATTTTACTGAAATATACATAGAAAAGAATAAGTCAGCGGTACCTAAAAAATATTGCTTTGATTCGATAGCATTGTTTTTAATATACAATAATATCTGTAATACAAATAATCTATGTATATGGTTATTTCTGTAGACTTCTATTTTATCGTTCGCATATACGTTTGTGCCTTAATATCTAGTAGGAAATATTTATTGGCTTACTTCTTGATATTTATTCTATTATAAAGAAACACTTAATAGTTAATTGGTTGGTTTACACTCTACCAAAAAGTCAACCAAAGGACATTTCATTCCAACTGACGTCAAGAAATAAACATATGGATCTATATTATTTACAAAGTAAAAAATGTATGTGTAAGTTTTTCCAGAATTTAATATAAATAATAGCATTTTTTGGTTAAATATGTAAAAACTTATGTAACTACTTAATATTATGTACGTAATAATATTATATAATTTATGAAACTATAAAGTAGTTTAAAATATCGTGTAGCTTACAGAAAAAAATAAATATTTTATTAAATTGTATAAACATACTCCATTTAATCAATGGAGTATCCATTCAATCACAAGAATGTGTAATATATATTGTCATTTGTGGTATGTCATATATTTTGAACGTTTATTATCGACGTAATAATATATCATCTCGCAAATTCCATTCATGAATTACGTTGTTCATCACGAGTAAAGCAGATTCTAGTGTATCATCCAGCGGGGCTGAAGTGTGTAAATATACGCTATTCTGTGTAATACAAGGAACGCAACATGACTGACGGAAACGCGGCACAACACCGGATATTGGCCCGAGCCACAGAGCATTTGAGAAATAGAGAGGACTATTTTTGAAAAACCTTGTAAATTCTATTATTTAAAGGATAGCAGTGAAATATTCTCTTCTATACAATTTTTATTCGAAAAAGACACGATTGCTTACCTTAACATGTTTATTTTCTTTGATGGGATAAAAATAATCGGAGGTAATGTCTAATAGGGATTTGATCAAATAGAAAAAAATGAAAAATGGGCTAGCGGTACTCTTTTAAACTTCAACAAACATAATACGTTTGACAGTTAGTTGTGACATTAAATCCTCCAACGATGTATTCTGTGCTCCAACGCACGCACGCACACTGTTTTGATAGATATGATTGAATTTCAATTATATGTAGCGTTAATAAAGCGCAAATTGACTCTTTGATGTTAGGAACACACCTTCATTGCTTAGACAACAGTGAGTGCTTGCAATATGAACTTTATGCAATAACAATAAAGCTCAATTCGACTGTACGTTTTAGTTAGAAAACGTTTGCATGGGAAAATAAAAGGGCTGTTTTTAGGGTATTTCCGATAATTATTCGAATTTTCCTCATTGTAAAAACCCTCCTTGAACTTCAACAAACATTAATAAAAAAGAATTGGCCAAATTGGTCCAGGCGTTGTTGAGTTATGAGCTTACCAACACATTTTGCGATTCATTTTTATATATAAGAATAGTCCGTACGGTAATAGCCTGGTGATCTGTAATACAAATACTACGAATTAACCCCGTAAAGACTCCCGACTTTGTGTCTTAAGATAATGAGTGTTTTGCATTTCATTGTATTGGGAATATAAAGTATATATTGTTGTGTTGCAACACAATATTGATATGTACAACCCAATAGCCGCAACAGACTTGTGCATGCTCGTCCTCCTCAGTGGGGGCGTATATGAATTTAATCGTTGATCTTAATCTTCATTATATAAAATTCTTTTATTATTTCAATGTTAAATAAATTCATTATATTGAAGGTGAGAAATCTAAAATCCTATTGAAATAAAATTATAATTTTTAAGTCCTATGAGTTTTACAAAACCTCAATGAGCCGTCTATTGATGCAAAGGGCGATCTTTTAAGACATTTCAACAATTTAGCGAATAACGCTTTGTTTGTTTCATTAGAGCTTACAGTTATCGTTTGAAACTAATCTTAAATGGCTATAGGCTACGAAACATTATACAAAATTTATTTTTAAAGATGACACTTGTTGTGTTTGACATTTGTATCACTTTTGATTTTTTTTAAATATATCATGCTCTCTTCTTTTACACATTACAATGCATCTTCACTACTTTAAATCTGACTTAAACCTTTATTATTGAAACATCAAAATTTACCTTAAATGACATCAGTTTATTGTGCTATACTCAAGTATGCGATTTTGATACAATCCCTTTCTGGTAAATCTCTTTCACTTTCTTCAAGAAATTGGTTACTTACTGATTGGCCCATATAACCCAAAATCAGTTAGCAGGGCTTTGTTATTTCTATATTTTCATGCGTAATCTAAACCCAATCCTCAGGTCATTGCGCTGACAATCTATGTATATTGCTCTCCGTGGGAGGGTCAATAATCTAAACAGTTAAACGGTTTGGCCTTATGTTTATTCATGCTGTTATAACAAACTGGTATTATATAACTATATGTAACTATAGAAACGCAAATATTGTTGATTCTAGTATATGGACATTATAGAGAAAGAAGATTTGTGAGACGCAAAGATGCTGTACCTATAATAAGATTTGTTTTCTAAGATGTTTGTTTACCCTCCTGGTGACCTCGTGATCCTGGTGTAATCAATCACGTACCTACCAATTGCAAGGCCAACATATTGAGTAAGTCATAGCCCCAAAGTTTTTTTTATCTATTTTTAAATAACATTGGAAGGTACATTAAAAAAGTATTACTTTAGTTTTAATTTTAATTCCAATATATGTTTATTGTTGTCGTATTAAACCTTAATACGTTTGACTGAACTGTAACTGATTTTGTAGAGTTTTCCGTTTATTTTTCCATACTCTTATGGAACAGACTACTCGATAAAAAGAAGAGAAGTAATCTCCAACAGTGTCTGTCTATTGGCTGAAATATTGTTGATATTATGAGAACTTACACTATAATACATTTGTGCTCCAAGTTCTGTTTTCAATTATATAAGTAGCAGACCCATTATGTAGGTCTGTTATCACTTTTTGATTAAAACCGACAGATAATGTGATTACATTGCTGTTTTATATTGAACTTTAATAAAGCAGCAATGCAACTGCAGTACATATCAGTTTTCATAAAATTTTATAGCAACAGAGTTACATAATCTCCTCCTTAATCAATGAGAAAATACGTACTTGTTTCAAGATCATACGTTTTAATGCTCACATATAATTCTTGATTATACGTACTGCTTCAAGTTAGAGATTCCATAAGTAGAGCTCGGAGCTCAATAGCGAGTGTGCAGTTAAATCGTTTAAATGCAGCCAGCCGATAAATTGCCACGGAACTCATTAACTCTACTCTCATTAAACCCTCAGGCATCCTCAGGAAAACAAAAGGGGAGATATGAAAAGCTGCCTGTCACACAGTTCTGTGTTCTACAATATTGATTTTACATTTGAGAATTCTTATATTTCATATCATTAAAGCAAATAAATACGTTGAAAATCAGTCATGGTAGAGTCAATATCATAAAAAACGAGCCAGACAACGCTAGAGTAGATGCACATAATAGAACAGACATACATTACCATTTTTTGTTTTCCTATCAACCTTAGCTATGAAGATTAAGCTTACATTGCTAAGCTCTAGGAGCAGCGTAAAATCTGACAATAACAGACCATTTGCTAGAAATCAGCAGTAAGTTTGGTGTACTCTTATCAGTATAGTAGTCTGATATAGTTGTTGCTAGCAAATTTTGATTTATTTGTCCAGTATACCGATCATCTAATTGTGGCTAACAAATATAGATTATTACTAGCTTTTGCCCGCGACTTCGTCCGCGTGGAATAGTGACAGATTTTTGGTTAACCAACAACATATTTATATTTATATTTGAATAAAGATTAATATTATTATGTTGATACAACTTAAACAAATTATTTCGACCAAATTTGGTACCATAAAAACGGTCATTGTGACTAAACCTTAAAAGATAGACATATGCCGTCGCGGACTTTTTTTTAGATCATGTATAGAGGAATAATTCTTTCATACATATTTTTTGTGTATCTTGAACCGTTTTCGCAGCGCACGCAAAGAAAGCCTTCAAAAATGAATAATTTTCCCCGTTTTTTACACATTTACCGCTCTGTCTTTGCTCCTATTGGTCATAGCGTAATGTTATTTAGCCTATAGCCTTCCTCGATAAATGGACTATCCAACAAAAAAAGAATTATTCAAATCGCACCAGTAGTTTCGGAGATTAGCGCGTTCAAACAAACAAACAAACAAACTCTTCAGCTTTATATATTAGTATAGAGTATAGATAGGCTGATTCTATAATATAATTGTTGCTAGCAAACTTTGAGTGAAAGTAATAGGTAGTTATATTTTTGCTTTATGTAGATTGTTGTTGTCACATCGAATCTAAATTTGATAGCACCAAAGTCATATAATCAGGAGTTGGATTTTCAAGGACCAATGCGAAAATAAATCTGAACAAAAGTAATTATATATAATAGCAAATATTTAAGATTAGTAGAACTAATAACAGACTATATGCAAGGAGTTGATGAATTTGTCAATTTTGCAAAATCGCCTTTTACAGGTTATGGTCACGCAACTATCCAATGGACTAAAGAGCAAGTTAAGCATAAACAAAAGAAGGTTTGTTATAATAATTCAATTACAATTTTAGACAAAAGACAGCAATCCAATAAATGTCAGGTAGCTAGGAGATTCATTACCGGAATCTAATTAAATTTTGCGAAGGGACGATGCCTGGGTTGTCACGTTCGGACAGGCTACTCTCTAAAGTTGGGTCCATCTCCTCTTGCACTGGTACTGATGTCGTATAAGCTCGTACGTGGCTTATAAGGTACGTGCGCACTCGTAATCCGAATGGTTTTAATATATAATTGATTTTTTCTACTGCGGATCCATCTAATAATCTATATAATACATGAAAAGTCAATTTTTTAAATTTTTCTCTGTATTATTTGTGTCACTGTAAAATGTACAGTACTTTTACATGTCTTTATATAATAACTATGTATCTATATGGCAAGCTATAATGCATGTTGCAAACATTATTTTTGACTTAGAGAGTAAGCACCCTAATACGGATTTATAATAATTCGCACTGTTCATGAACTCAGGCGATATTGGACAACCATTTCTGACGCTTCCATTTTAAACAGAGGTCATAGTATCCTGGATTTCTGAACAATGCGTCCTTTCATCATTTATATCTCCAATTTAAAAGATGTTCATGTTTATGCTTTTAAGAGGAAATCTATGATAGAAGCTATGGATTATTCGTTAATTGCATATATTTGATTTTATAAAATATCAGTTGATATTTATCAAATGGTGCCAGAAAAGTGACACATGGAGTTCGACATTACAGTGTTAATTATTCTAATGTTAATAGTACCTACTTTATAAAGTTCACTCAAGTATTATTCTCACTAGTTCTATAAGTGCGAATGTAACTGTCTGTCTGTCTATTTGTGCTTTCACGCCCAAACTACTGAACCGAATATAAATAAATTTGGTACACAGATTGTCTCGAGACTGAGAAAGGTATATATAGACTATCTTTTTTTTTTGCTTTTTGGGCTTTTTTATACTAGAGCCTATTTGAAGTGATATGGATGGACTCTACTGCAATGTGAGTAGTGCAATGATAATAAACAGTTCCTCTGAGCAATTTCCGAATCTCCGTTAAAGAACTCATAGATAACGTAGAGAGAAGACTCTGTTGCGACCATGATATATGAATTATTAACTATAAGGTAAAGTGACATAGTGTACTAATTTAAATATGCTTTATCTCAAAAGAACGAGGTCTATGCTTGTAGTTTCTTTCCAAATACAAATCAACAATTATGAATTCTACAGAAGAACTATGGTCAATGACATCATAATCTATAAAAGATATTGCTGGCTATAAGAAGCTGGACCTAACCTATGTCCAGCAATGGGTGTTTCTTTGAAATTTTAATGAATTCGTATACTATTGGTTTGATATTTTATCTGGATTTCAGGAACACAGTTTTGTCAGTTTAAAAAACTATCAAATTTTCGAAGTTTTACTAAAACTCTTGATACATTTGTTAAAATAAGAAAAATAATATTATACCTAATTTTCTTGTGGGCATCTATATTAAATTCTAACATCTAACACACTTATTAATAACTAGACATATTTATATTACATATCTCGTTAGCTAAAATGTTGTAATACTTATTATATATTAAGACGAGCAAAATGTATACAGAATTTATGCAGACACAGCTATCCCTGTATCTATCTATCGCATGAGAATTGAGGATTATTTTTTCCCTAAAATTGCGTCCCCTTTCCGGGAACAATCTCTGATCATTATTCCGCGCAGCACCAAATATAATTTCTTTATCAGTTTACGGGATAGGATTCGTGGCCAAGAATCGGAAAATAGAAACTCGCTATCGATTCCTCTATGATGTTGAAAAGAGCAATTTCCCAAATAAAAACAACATTGTTTAGATTCATGTTCATATTTAGAAAATATTATGTATAATCATAGTATTTTAACTAAGTAAATTTTATTTGTTACCCCTAAAAAATTATGATTAATTTCAGAGGAAAGTTTCCTGGTTCGAATCATAACAAAATCGGCATTCGCTATCAAATTTATTTTATAACAATTTGAATTTAGCTCTACTTTGCAAACCATTATATTTTTACACAAGGTTTCCACTTTTCATATTTTCACTTTTATTTGGTATTTATAAGAAATGCAAAGTCACAAACAGAAATATAATGAGAAAAACAACATAATAATCTCAAGTTGCAGCACACTAAAATTCTATAAAGTTTTCATTAAAATTCATAAGTTAACGACCTAAAGGGTAAAATTTAAAACAAGAACTAATTAACACTTACGTACGTAATGGTGTAAAAAGTTCCCACCCACCCTCATCAGATAGAACTCATTAATGAGCAATTTCCGAACGAACTAGTTCATTAAGAGCTCCGACGCTTCATGTAGAGAAATCAAATTGTCCACCCGTTGAATATTAAAAGGACTAGGGATGTGATTGCAGGCTAACGCCTTTTCACTAGCTTATGAAATTAACTCTGGGTGTGTAGAATCTGTATGTATTCGGTTAAAAACATTATTATCAAATTACAATTCACCTTTTTGTTTCAACTGTATTTTAATATTAAGAGGGGATCAAGATTTTGGCGATAATTGATTTTAGAAATGCGGTGAACTATACCAATAGAGAAGAAGCGCGGCGCCGGCATCGCTGGAAAGAACCCACGCGTATTTAGATATTTATTTATATGTATTTATCGACATTATCATTTTAGCTAGTACATGCCTACTGTTTATACGTAAGCCTCATCCAGGGAGCTTAATTTGGATACCTATGCGATAGACAATATCTAGTTTTATTGTCATTCAAAATCTCGTATAATGCAATAACTATTCATATGTGGTACCAAAATTTTATTTAGCCTTTAAAGACGACATAAACGAGATAACATTTTTAACAGACAAACTAGGAGTAATCTTGTTTTCAAAGTAACTGTTTTATAAAGAGTATCCTCAAATATCTTGCTTGTGAATTTGAGTAATACTACAGCAACGGATTAAATGAATGCTATAAATGCATTTATAATTACATACAGAAAATATAATTTAGCATACTTATGCTTAATACCGTCTTTGCTATAAGAGCATACGGGGCCCGTGCCCAGGGGGGCATTCTCAGGGGGACCCAAAGAACCTACAATTTCTCGCACACATTTATCCTCAAAAAACTTTTGTTGGACACATTAGACACTTCTTTCTTTCTTTTTATTCTCAATCAGTAACGTTATTTTAGAGCAGTATTCCAACTGCGAGATGGCGCGAGCATAACTTATTTAGCGAGCATAACAAACTTAGTTTAAAAATGTTAGTATAATTCGCGTTTTTCCTTTCCAAAAGGGCCTCTAATTCTTGTGTGCCCAAGGACCCTAGCTTAGTTTAAGATGGCGGTGCTTAAGAGTTGAGTTTCCGTTTCGTCATTGTAGTATGATACGTCAATGCCGGTAAACCACTTCCGCCGGTTATAGCGTAAACGGATATCACCTACTTTGACCAGTATAATCCGCATGTACTCAAGGAAACTTAATGCCTATTCTAACATCATTTCAGCCAATAGAAATTGCTAGGGCTGCAAGGATTTCCACACCAATCGGTTCTGCACTTCCATATCGTTAGTTCAGAGCCTTTCTGCAATCATCAAACCGTCTGCCCATCTTATGGGAGGTCCTTTTCACACACTGAATCGTAAGTAGCTCATGAAGATAGCAGATCTGAACAGAGTGACAGTTCCGCAAACGACGACTTATTTACTTAGCACGATTATAGTTGAATCTCCGGGTTTGAGATCCATGGATTGCAGAAATAATAACTGCATGAAATGTAGTTTTCGTTTTGTAGCGCAGAAACATGATTTTAATTTATTCATTGTATTTTGACAGTCCATGGTCATAAATCTCTTATATATGAGGTTTCAGATAAATATCACAAACGCAAGCTTAAGCAGCCTGTTGCATGTAGTATATTACATAGCATGTAGCGTTGCCGCCTTTTCAATGTATTGATATTTTGGCAAAAAATAATTTGTTTTGATGAGTCTGTATAAGTACATGTTGATGTGTATAGTTAAATATATACTTCGATTATAGTAAATACACAAAATATTTGATTCTATACTAACCTGTATCATAGATTGTATTGGCCTTTGGTTGAGTTTAAAATATTAGCTATAGCTACTACTTTATCTATAGTACATAAAACTGTATAGGCGAACGATAAAGCTTTCAGTAAGAATATAGTTCTAATAAAAATTTGGATTAAAATAGTCGCTTCTGAAAAGGAATCGGAAATATTTGATATTAAATACTCGGAAACTATTATAATAAATAAAAGTAATTTTTTGTACTTTGAATTTATACGAATAAACTTATACTTATTTTAATTTATACGAATTAATTTGTATCATTTTATTTATATCATTTTAAGTATAAATACCTTGCTCCTGTTCCTGGGATCTCGGAAGTCCTCTTTCGAAGCCTTCCTCCTTTTGTCCTTCAAAATCATTCGTGCAGCTGCGAACGCCATCCTGAATTTAACAAGATGTCCCCGACCTATACGAACTACACTCACGCGATCAACTAACACTGTTATTTCAACTTCTATGTCACTTTAAAGCAAGTTATTTCTAAGTAATTGAACTATCACTTTACTCAACGTAATCACAGAATTAATTTTCAATTGACTAATATTAAAGATCGGATTATTGTAATTAAAACGTTTGATGAATATCACTCAAATTAGTTAACACTTAGAGCATTAGTTACAAACACAACAATTTATTGCTCATTCGTTGTCACAATATTAATCTTAACAATTAGTTTCGATAAAATATCACTTCAATTAATTGAACTTCCGCTATAACTCTGAAAAATATGCGAGGTAAAGTTAGGTTTTGCGTGTTGGTTCTATATACATTTAGGAGGACAATATTAAAGTTGCATTCAGTACTATGTCAATTGTACTTATATTTCTTCTAAAATATTTAAGTATATGTAATCAATAAAATGCTCTTGCCATAAATAAACATTTCGATTAATTAAATTAACTCATTACCGAGTAAAAGAGACAGAGATAGCTAATGAATAATAAGAGAAAGAGTCACAAAGCTCCTTCATTTACTGAAATTAACATAGTCAAATGCTTATTAAAAGTTGCGAGCTCGCATCCCTGCCTCCGGCACGACACTCGGTCCCAGCATGTTTCAACATGTTGGTTACGTTTTGATAAAACAACAAGTTTATTTTGTGAGCTTGTGTTGCCATACACGTCAGAAGTCGGGTAACGAACAGTGAAATTGAAATTTGATCGAATCAACCATCAAGTCAGTTACCTCACAAACATGTGGGCAAAAGAACACGAATATTAATTAAATAGAGATTGAAAGGATCTTTAAACTTTTGTTGAATTAAGTATATTAAATTCAAATACTAGTGCCGATTCTGTTCACGGAAGCTAAACAAGATTACCTTTTCGTTTCGTGCTTACAATCGATGATTCCTATTCAGAAAACCAGACACTAAACTTAATACAGATTGACAGAATGAAAATTGGTTTAGGTATTCAACTGATTTAGTCAATTTACGATTAACATTAGATATCACACTAACTAAATAATATAACTAAAGTTTGTTAATTTAAGTTGCCTTCTATAGTTACGATGCCATTTGATATTAACTAAATATAGATTACACAAAATATTCAGTTTTTGCTGGTATCATTTCAAATATTACTAAGTAGAAATATTATAATAAATGAATCGACAATTTCATTTAGTGGCGTCAAAATCGAATTCAGTTATATCATACGCGACTTGAAATTTGTTTAATGTAAAGTTTTTGATATTCAACAGAAGTGGCGGCAATGTGCGTGTAAAATCGAGAGCTTGCTCAGACTTGAAGTGTGTTTATTTCTTCGATATTAGATTTTTGACTGATAGTAACAAAATCTCCTTGAGGACTCTGTGTCACATCAAACTAAAGAACTGAGTGACGTTGGAGTGACAACCCTATTGGTAATACAACAATGTTCGTTGAGAATGAAACGAATAAGTTTTCAACATAGTTATGCTGTGCAAAGTTGTATCACCACCGTTACTTTTTTTTGCTACGGTCAGAAATACGTGTTTTACCTTTGCCCGATGAAAACCGCCACTATTACGAGCGACATACAATCAGTCAAGGTACCTAAAGTCGAACGAGTCACTTGATATACAACAGTCACTCTTCTGGCCTTTATCTCACCTGATGGAAATGATGATAAAGTCGATGATCGACGCGAGCTTCAACTGAACTCCTCAACAGTTGAGAACTGTATTAACTTTAATTGTCAGAGCACGAAAATGCTATTAACATTGTTATTATGTTCAGAAACTTGGGTAAAACGATGGTAGCTGGCCAGAGGCGGGCTCAGACGCGGTACCAATCAAAATATGGTAATTACCTCCATCGCAGTTGGTGGTTTAACGATAACCTGAAATTACTTAGTGAATATAGAGGACTTTTGTTACAGCGTTTATAAAGTATTAAAAAAACGAATATTATATTGAATCATTTTAGTAAAATTACACCAACCTAATAACCAGGTTTTTTTATTTATTTAAATTTTAATGAGGAGTATCTGTTACTTTGATGAGGTATTATTGAAGACATCTTATCAAATATGTTCAACCAAGGGCAATGATATTTATGTTTAATAATTGGCTTGTAGTGAGAGGGTTGACCATGCTCTTCAAGAAGGGGTGCGGTGCAGAAAATATTTCTTTAATTTAACACAACGCTTGAAGATAGCGGAGCGCTCTTAAGCTTAAGCTCTGCTAAAGGACACTAGGTTAGAACTCAGTAAACTATCTTCATAATTACTTTTCATCAATATAACAAGAATAGACGCATTGAAGTAATCTTTTACTAATGGTTGACTCCACAGAATAGCGCTTCTTGATCTCATTGAAGTTTTTAATGAGAGGTAAACTATTAGCTATTGCCTCACGTAACACGTAAGTGTATGATATAATCGAAACAGAACCTTCATTTGGATTAAATAAATGAGGCCTACCACCAAAGAAATCGAGAAAAACTTTAAACTCTCATTAGAAATGGAAACATCCGCATATCAACAAATCTTCTCAGATCAATAACGCTCACAATCGGCCCAAAGTCGTAGATGTGTGCCGATGCATTTGCTTAATACAGCAATCGATATTCGCTTCAATTTATGACCTTCAAATTGTCTGAGTACTTCCATTTTGAAACATAACAACAGCATTTTAATCGATGACCGGAGGGCCAGCCAATGTCATTTTAAACTTGTTTTGTTAAATTGAATACAATGTCTTGCAGTGTGACTTAGATACTTCGATAGATAATAGATAGCATAGTCGACCCTGTCACTCAGGGCCATCTATGACATGGCATTGTTGGGGATATTTTATGTTAATAAATAATTTTGTGAGTGACCTAATGTTAGGCAGTAGCCACTGCCCAAACTTCGCCGATATTAGTAACATAGCTAAGTTGTTGCGTACTTTAGAATATATTATTCTTTTCGAACCTTACTTGGACAAACAGAAAACAGAAAAATCGGCAAATTCGCAATAAAAATAAACTTCAAAAACGTAGAGTACTGTCCGGTATTGTTTTCAATTATGAACTTCTAACATTAAAATGTAATGATATAATGTAACCAATGAATTTTTGAGTGTATTTAAATAGAGTAAATTAAAATTCGTCTTTAAGTTCAAGGGCTCTAATGAATACATAATCTATAAATCAACCAGCCTATTTCTATGAAAGTCAAATAGATCATACTAGTATTTAGATACTCCACGTTCGAAACTAAGAACAAGAAGTTGTTAGAATTTAAATAACCGCTAAGTTCTGTTTAAATATAAATATTTGTTACACTTACACCAGTTAGCCTAGCCCAAACTAAGCTCTTCAAGGCTTGTGCTATGGGATCTAGGGTAACGGATAGACATATATTTATAATACATATACATATAAATATTATTTATATAGAAATATATATCATCAACCATGACTAAGGTACAAATGCTCGCATTCATCACACAAACATCTGCCCCCACCGGTATTCGAACCCGGGACCTCAGAGATCCCGGCCACTCGACTATGGAGGTCGTCAAGAGTCATTTAGGTCACGCAGTTTCTGGTAGGCCATTTTGAACTACACATTACTACTTAATTTACACAATACTCCTTAATTTAACAAGATTGTGATACATAATTTAGATACTGATTCATAAATCTGAGAGTGTAACTTTTACACCTCGAAGTTTTGTCGCTGTAGTAAATTGGTCCTTTTCATTAGTGAATGCACAAACCTGTATCTTTATACAAAGCATCTACGTATGTCGAATATTCGGGGCCGACCGATTATTGCAAAATAACAACAATAAATAATAACTTTTTAATTTTTTTAATATTTTAACAACAATAATTGCATTTATTCACGTTTTACAAAATGTATGACCTACCTATTGATAATATAATACTACTACTACTATCAATAGACGTGTTGAGCGCTTATGCGCTTCTTAGAACAAACAAATTGAAGTGTTTTATCAAAAAAATTGTCACAGGCAAACTGTGGGTTTTTCTAAACATAATACACATGCAAATCCCACAGCAGTAAAAATAGATGCCCTTTTCAACATCCGTGACAGCATCGCTATTAGACACATGGAAGCTTTGAAATTTGTGGAAAGTAAAATTATGGTTCCAACAAATTAAGAGAAGAACTAGCTACTACTGTAAATATTAAAGATAACTGCTACGGTTCCATTTAAGCAGTACAGGCCTTACGACAAGGCTCAAACTAAGTTTATGCGGTAGGTCATTCTTTTGGAGCCGCCTCGATCCATTTGCAGTCCGAAATAATCAGCGTGGCACTTTGTTGAAGTGGTATCCATGAGGACTCCCAGCCTCTCCTCTCCAGAGGGAAAAAAATAATTGCTACTTAAACTACAAAGTAATGATACTCGTAGTATAAAATTTTAATAAATTTCATCCTTTTATTCTTTCATTGAAAGAACTCATAAATACATTATTATCTATTGCAATATCAGATTTTTACAAATATGGGTAGGTAAAAAATTAAGTAAGTAGGCAACAAACGCATAATATGCATAATCATTGCCGGTATAATATATATACATATATTGTTCAAAAAACCTACAAGAGTTATAAAGTACTAATCAATTCCAACTCATTTCTTCTCAATAAATTTCTGCCTCTTGCATTTTATTTTATTGAAATAATACTGACGTACTACTTACTACCACCGTAGACTGCTCTATGTGCTGGTGTTTAAACTAGAACTTTGCACCAATACTGCTATTTCGGTTTATTTGTCGTACACATACACCTTCGTAACTATTTATTCTTGAGAAATTTTAAATAATAAACAATGATTGAATAATACTTATAGTAATGATGGGAACATGGGAAAGTTCCCATGTTCATTGAAATCAACCAGAACTTCAGATTTATTAATTGTTATTTGCATGCAGAGTAGATAACCTTGATGGGCAAGCAACAGATAAACACTGGGAACAATCCTTTTTCTTCGTTCTGGGAGCGTTGGATAAATGATTCTACTCTAATATTATAAAGAGGAAAGATTTGTATTTTTGTATGTAACGAATGAACTCAAATAAATAAATAAATATTTGTTACACTTACACCAATTAGCCTAGCCCAAACTAAGCTCTATAAGGCTTGTGCAATGGGATCTAGGGTAACGGATAGACATACATATATTATACATATATAAATAATTTTTATTTAAATATATATCAACAACCATGACTAAGGTACAAATGCTCGCATTCATTACACAAACATCTGCCCCCACCGGGATTCGAACCCGGGACCTCAGAGATGGTGACACCTTGAAACCGGTGTATTATCCACTCGACTATGGAGGTCGTCAAAACTCAAAAAGTATTGGACCGATTTTTATAATTATTTTTTCATTAGAAAGCTACATTATCACTGAGTAACATAGGATATATTTAGTACTAGATTACTATAGAAATCTTTAGAAATTCTTACTAAAACCAACCGAAGGTGTAAAAAAAATTGCCATAAATTGTCATTCATCGCATACGCGGACAAAAAAAGTTCGACAATATTATAGAATATATCAATATCTACAAAAAACTTCGCGAGACCATATGTCTAACTATTGTATTTATGTCACTATAACTACTTTTTTACATTTAACAAATTGATAGAAATGCCGATCAAAATCAGACCGTGTTATCCATACCATTTATAAAATTTTATCCAAATAAATAATTTAATATTCAAGACTGTCTCAATAGCTGATGATTACTTTTTGAATTATTGAAATCGGCAGCGCATCGAGTAACTAACTCGACGAGAGAGGGGCAGTGCGAGACAAGGAGGTGCACCATTTAAACTAGGTAGCCGCGCGGCTCATTTTCGTCTCCATCCAAGCCGTAGGGCCCTTATGGCCAAGGCTAGGTTGAGTTTATTTGGTAGGTCACGCGATCGGACCGCTCCGGTCGTGTGGAGTCCAACATAACCTCCGTGACACTTGCCGTTGCGGGGGTATCCTGGGTACGTTTCAGGCTCCTCGTGAGGATTCTCAGTCTCTCTCTCCTGAGGGAAAAAAAACCCATTCGCGCAATCGTCTCCTTATGCAATGGAAGCAAGCGACATTGAATATTTCGAGTTTTTTTAACACATTTTTATGTCGTTTATTTTAGCATGCTCATAACTTAAATGTCTGTACCTATTTATGTCTACCCGCGCGTAGCCGGGACGGGCCACCAGTATTATTATAAAGTTTAAAAACCAAAACAACAATGCCTCTAGATAAATAGGTCAGTACAAAAACGGAATAAATAAAAAAAACATATAATTCGTTTACAAGTACGACATAGTTTTGTAGTAGATGCAACATTTTACTATAACTTTTAATACATAATGTATTACTGATCGTAACTCTCTTGGATTATTATATACCCTGTATCAATAACAATAACATAACGAGTCATCTAGTCAGCTCTTGAGGTCACTTTCTTCATTCAACCTAAACTACCCACAACTGTTACAGAGGGTCCATTCCAAAAATAAATTAGAACCGTACCGTAACCGAGTCGTTGCGTTCCGCCAAGCGACACGTCGAGTTTTATGCAGCCCAATAGTTCACCTGACAATATAGCGGTGTAAAGTATTGGTTAAAGTAAGAGTCTAATTTTTACATTTAACACACACCAATTTATTTTTCGACATATAATTAATAAATTAAAATTAAATACACAAATAATTTATACAACTGATCATAATATCATGTGTCAACAACAAATTTACATATGTAAATATGTTTTTATAAACAGATACTATGCAGCTTTTCTACCACCATCTAGCAGTAAAATTAGTTACAAATTAGTAACACAAAATGAAACTTATCGGAAATATTGAGTGCATATTTATTTATGTTGACAAATGACGGTAAAACTAAGCAGTTTATAGGTTCAATCTTATTTTTTTTTTACTGGATAGGGCAGCAAACGAGCAAACGGATCACCTAATGGTAAGCGATAACCGTTGCCCATGGACACCAGAGGAGTCACAGATGCGTTACCGGCCTAAAATCATAGTACACAAACATGCAATACGTGAAAAAGTGTGAATGAGAATATTTAACACGATAATATGTTTATTGCAATCTGCAATGTGGCTAAACACGTAAACTACCATTGCCTGCAGATTGCATTGGCCTAAAAGAGATTGAACTGATAGAATCAGCTACAGCAAGGAATATCTCGTACTTCTTAAGTTACATGTTCATTGCATTATAAAAGTCAAAGTGAAAGAAATGGTGTAATTGAAATTAGAAAACCCAATTCTCAAGTACCTATTATTAGATAAATAAGAGATTACGTTAAGTAATACCAAATTTAAAAATAAATTTTTACTACAACTATTTGACAATATTTTGTATGTTTTGAAAGTTTCAAGACTGAATTATAGTGACACACCAAAAGCATGCTCATTTTGGTGCGACTGTATACACTAATGGAATCGGCCCTCAGTAACCTTCGTTACACCAAAGACAACATTGACAGGCCGATCTTGTTACCCGAATGTATACAATTTCAGTGGCTATACATCAAAACCAAAGATATGCCTCAATTACTCAATTTCGTCTGCCTCGACCTTTCCCACATTAATATTAATCGATATCGCTGAAATGATTTAGGGCCTGCTTATATTGAGATTTAGGAAATGTATAGTTAGATAATATGATTGAGATTTAAGAGTTGTGTAGTTGTTTGAACTTATAATGTTTGGGTAGGTAAAGACTACTGCCTAACTGTCTGTCATACATACTTGCCAAATTTCTACGAGAGTATAGTAAACTCTGACTGCGTCACTGGTCACGAGTCTTTGGAATGAAAAATTAGTATTAAGTTTTTATTAAAACCATCGTAAAATGTGACAATACGTAGCAACACAACCTGTAACTAGATTCGGTAAACTAGTTGGAACATTATGAGAATAGGTCTGTTGTAGCGGAGTCAAATAGCATACCATATCGCGGATTCATTCATTGTGAAAATCTACGTCAGCTAATTGATCTCATCTCTCTACCACAAACTACTGGTACTTACAGTGATATATTTTTTAATGGCGTTATGAAAAATCATTTCAAACAATGTCATTTTATCATTATGAATGAACTACTGAAGAATGAATGAATAAAATGAGGCAACAAGGAAACTTTCATTCATCGAAGCAGACCATCCGACAGTGTCCCATCAGAACCGAGATGGTGTCCCGAAATTGCCCAATTACTAAAATGGCCATGTAAAATTATTTCTGTATGCCAAACAAGCGCGGTGAAATGAGAATTTCATATAACGAGCCCCTCGAGGGAGGGTCGCGGACAGGAGGGAAATTAGGCACTTCTGCATTCATTGTGTGACGCGGCGACAAGCAGCTTATAGAGCTTATTACAAAAGCTTGTTTGTAAACTGAGACAGGTATTATTTGGTAAATAATATTTTTTTTTACCGATACAACATTTCTCGAATATTGCAGAATACGTTACAAATTATTCTCATATAAAACTGTAATTCATTTTAGAATTATTTATATGCCTGTTTTATAGAACAATGCATTGCATATTGCTGGTATATAATTTATTTAATACAAATAAATATATACGTTTTTTTGCATTAAATAAATACTACGTTTAGTCTATGTAAGTTTGAAATAAAATGGTCAAATTACTACTATATTATAAATGCTAACTAGACATTATATAAACACCTTATTTTAACACGGACTGTATATTTAATAATATTAGTTCTACTACATGTCTTACTATTTCAAATAAAACAAAAAAATATTCTTAATCTTTGTATCTTCTCGATGGTGGAACACACCAACGTCAATACACAAAATAAAAACATTAAAAGTCGCCGCGAAATAAAAGAAACATATTTTGGCAAGCCACGGCGAGCTCCAACGAAATTCCAATATATTCTAGATTCAAAGATCGAGATTTCCATCCGCTACAAAATTTACGAGCCAGTTCCTATTTGCATGGGATTCTCCCGTTGTTTGCTGAAAGCAAACGAGTTTCCTATCGGATGCGCCATAAGCTTGTTGTTCCTTTTAAATGGCCGTTGACCCACATCAATACTGGAGGGAGACTCAATACTAGAGTGTTTTGGGTACCACTGTCTTACATATTTCTGTTGCAAAATTATAGTGTTCGTATTGCTGTGCTTTGTTCGTATTTTTCGATGTGAAAAGTAAGATAAGCAGTGAAATTACTAAGTACGGCTATATATTTTTCGCGACGTATTAGCAACGTACACCGTGGATTTGTATGGTAGCGATATGCAAATTTTTTGCGAATCTCATAGAAACCACATGTACTCTACTATACCACGTCACTGGTGGACACGACACAATACTTAACATAAAATGTACTGTAGATCACAGACTGACATGAAATGACTGTTAAACCACAGAGACGGTTATACGAGTAGATACCATATCTTCAACCGTCTCTGTGGTCAATGTCATGTCTCTGTGGTTGAGGCAACTAGGTGTTCATTGGGAATTCAATTGTCCACAGGGTTGATGACGTTTTTCTATATGTTGGGTTGGTGGTAGGGCATCTGAGCCGATCTGACTAATCTTTTTACCAAAATTTGTTGCCTTAATACCACTGTTACGTTTCGAAAGATATAAGAGACAGTTCTTTGGTTTTTGGAAACTCCAAGTGTCCTTGCTTCGGATGTTCAGTTTTGTCATCATAGATGAAGGACAAGAGAATGTGAAAAATAAAAAAAAATCATCATGCTCGTCATAAATACAAGATAGTGACGATAGCAGCATCGTCGAGGTGAATAATGTTTTTAATTTTAAATATCTTTTACCTAATTACACCCAAAGCGCACTGTTGCGAGAACATCGTTAATAACTCCTGGGATGTATTATATTGTCTCTGTAGAAGAAACAGTTCAGGTGGGGTGCAACGGATATATTGCTTCCGGGAAGACGGTAGAATTGCTTTAATAAAAAGAATTTAAAAAATCTTAATTTGTTGGCTCGGAATTAATTTTAGAATTGATGCTTTCATTCTCGGAAATTTAAAAATTGCAATATAATACAAGTATACAATGTATGAGTTTTTTTAAGTGGTATGTCGACAAACAAGTAGAATGCTCGCCTATGGTGTGGGTACTACCCAGCAGGTTGCAGTCGCCTATAGTACACATTATTGTCGTGAAAGCAGCATATCTGCAACCCTCATAACAACCACGATGTACGTTGCCAACATATGGCATAAGATGTAAAGTAATATCCAGTAACTCCGATACCTATCTTACCCTTCACGCCAGAACACGACAATGCAAACACAGCTATTCAGAATATCAGAAATAGATTAGATGGTAGTAATGAAGTACGTGAAGTGAAGCTTACTAATGAACTAGTAACTTTTCCCTCACTTATTGTAATATGGAAACTGTCCTTTTGCTTGTTGCCTTTTAATGTTATTTAACGTTATTTGCTTTTTAACGTTATTTAGAGTCGTGTTTATAGACAATTTTTTGCCGAGACATTTATTACGGGTTAGCTCTTCTGAAAAATGAGATTTAACTAACAAAACAAGTAAATAATCCCTCATTATACACTTTTTAATTGTGCCTGAACTGATGTATAATTTACACCGTTCTAATGTCGGGTTAGTAAAAATTGTAGCAGTTTTAAATTAAAATATGCGTCAAATATTACTTATATTTATTTATTAATAACGTTTCTAAAAACATTAAGCATTTTTGATAATTCAGCTTTAACTCCGTCATAGTTTGCATAACACAGAGGCCTGCATATATGGAATGAAAGCAGTAATGCAGATAGCGGCGCAACTGCACTGCACTTCTTGTGTACAATTCCGGTATGCAAATCGGGGGCAACATAAAGCTTCGGCGCCGATATAATCTGAATAACAAAATATGTGAGCGAAAATTTATGTGCGTCCTATAGTCTTTGATGTTATGTGTTGTGATTATTTACTATATCACTAGCTTTCTGCATCGACTACGTCCCCGTGAAGTTAAGTTACGTGGCGCGCCTTAGGGATCGCTTCAAATTTTCTGGATATACAGATACAGCATATACAGAGCAGCTATACCAAATTTTATTAAATTCGTTACAATAGTTTCAGCGTGAAAATATAATAGACAGTCGGACTAAAAGACAGACAGTTATATTCATTTCTTTAATATTATTATGGATATAGAGATATGAATACAAATGTAAAATCGAAATTAAGAAATTATTAATTTGAATAGCTTCTTCGACTATACTGAAAGTACTTTCTAGAAAAGAACCTTATATGGGAAAGAACTTCACTTCGCAGAACTATACTTACTGCGCTTTACTTACTGCCCTTGAAAGAATAAAGATTCACATTTAGTGTGTCTGTAATAAGGTAATAAGAATCAAAATATATGCTCCGCTACTTAAAAGTTTATTAAAAATACTTACTTTGTCTGGTGACTAATTATAACGGAACTGTTGACTTATTGTTACTTGTTCAGTAAACAAGCGACAATAACCCTCACCCCGCCCTTAATAGCGATATTCCTTTTCATTCCAAACAGTTACCTTGAAATAATCTTAGGAGACTTTAATCCCAGACGCCGCTTAGTCTACGGCGAGACAGTAATAAAGAGTTCCATGTTCTGCGGCCGATATAAACCTCCTTGGAATGATGCCAGGGTAATTTCGTTATGAAATGCACCCGAAATATTCAACGCGGGCCCTAAATGGCTTCGTCTTGGAAGTATAACGAATTTTTTTAATGATGTTGTGCTATAATAATTTTCGATATTCACAAATTGACTGTTCTAGATGGAACAACTGTGAAAATACGAGTAAAATATTTCCACAGTTAGTCTGTAATTCGAGTTATGACATTAGTAATAGCTAACAACTAACAAATTGATAGTAGACTATTTCAGTAATCTAAATTTATGATCAAACAAAGATTCAAGAAGAACAAGTTAAGTAACACTACTGTATACTTAAATACAGTAATTAAATAAAAATAATTAAGTTAATTAATTTACAAATAAAATATGGCGAATACTTTTACACGTTAAAGAAGCTATGCACACTAATAGTTCATAAGATTATAGCGACTAATAAACAACAAGAAAACCAGCAAGCTATTTTACCTCATTGTATTATTACAGTTTTGTTGATTGGATACTGGAAAAGCATCCGTTAAGTTTAATATTTTTAGGCAACATTTACAACAAAAAATAATCCTTCAACACAAAAATATAATATATGAATGTCAGATTAGAATAGAAATTTCCCCGATAATAATGAATACAGAACACAATATCATGATATTATACATTTGCTTTACTGTATAAAAAGACAAAAAAGTACAAAATACTTACAATGCATTGGAGTGGTTATGTTGGTTGAATGATTGATGATGTTGACTGTAAATAAAGTCCACATTGCCTTAATAAACTAAAATGTAAACAACGTGTTAAATATGCTATTGGGATACTTGGTGGTCGAATGGAAGGCGTCAAGAGGGTTTGTTGAAGACATGGGTTCGACTCGACTAATATTTATTTATTTCAACTTTTTCGTCCATCGAAAATTTAGTTAACCTGTAAAATCTGAAAGCAATTGTCGACTGTGTACGATTTCCGAAAAATAAATATAATAAAATTTAATTTCTTACTGACAAATAAAACAATATACCTAAAAAATATCCTTTAAAAATATTTTTTTGCTATTGGAACACATATATACATTTAAATTTGTTTCGAATAATATTCAAAAGTCGATGTCATACAGCACCTCCTAAAACATCATAGAAAGCATACATTTTAAATTATTCCAAACATAGTGTTGATGTTAGTTTTTTTAAATACATCCCTTGGTTTCTAAATGAATAATTTAATCGATTCTTTTTTTCTTTTGTTAGTTCTTAATTTTTAACGAGGCTTTGCCTCCTCAAAGGACAAGCAAACAAACATGTATCATTTTATGGCTAAGCTGGACAATGTTCCGTCAGCAAACAATTTATATTGCCATAGCCAGATCCATTCCCACGAGGAATCTTTCTCTTACCTTAGAGTTTCGGGCACATTCCAAGAACATGTGATAAACATCATCGATCCTAGAACACAGCTGGTTATCGCAGAAAGGTGAGGATTTCACACCAACAAGATGATAAAACTTGTTTATTGGAACATACCTACCTATATAAGGTTGGATGAGTCACTATCAAACCAAGGATTCCATGTAGGTTTGTCCTGGACTGTACCATACCAAACTCCAACGCCTCTGACCAGGGTCTCCTCAAAATGATATTCCCATTTTTACAAACATCTTTTCTTTATTATTAGAATAAATTCACTAGCCAAGGGTCCAGAATCCACCACGATACCATCCAAGTCAGCTTCCTTTGCAAGACCACCTGCAGCCTCATTACCAAGTAACCCGAAGGGACCCGATGGGAAGGGATCCATTGGATCTTAATACACTTATTGCTACAATACATTCTATGTATTAAGACTAAGGCTTCAAAAGCAATGGGCATACCGCACCGTCCCGACACACAACGAGAAAGATTAATCGATTCGATAACGATTGTTTTATAAAATCGACGTTCTGATACAGGTGGTCATCGTATTTTTTTTATAATAATTTTACTTAACCTTTATCACATCATATCAGAAACCATACCGCTACCCAATAATGCCCTAAAATTTCTTTATGTACAATGAATCTTATTATAAATCTTCTTCTTAGAGCACATGTGACCGACATACTCGTGAATACTAAACTGCTACATGTAAAAATGGTTTACGCTTATTCATCCTTGCACTTGGCCGCTTTCTCGCCTGACAAATGTTGCGGTCTAGAGTGGAGCGCGCTTGCCTAGCAAAAACAGACTCACTCTCCATTTAGGTACCCAGACAGGCCATTTTATAAGAAAAATTACAATTGAAGTAATTTATACTTCTCCTAGAACATGACATATTTATTAACTGAATAATTAATAATTGTAACCATTTAATGTACGAGTAATTTAAAATCAAGTCATCTAATTCAACGTCACAATTGTCTATTGATCGTTGACTTCAAAATAAGCATTTAGGTTGTAATAATCAGAAAATTGACAAACTACTAAGTGCATTTGGACCTGAAATATTGCCATATAGTGAGTTTTGGATACTTACAACCCTTTAACTAATCAAAACACCATGACGGCGTGGTTACTGACAAGTAAATATGAGTCAAACATAGGCTAATGGAATGTATAAGTTGAACCTAGTTTTGAACAGTTAAAGTCAAGAAAAACTGCACTAACACAGAACTCGAAGAATCTCTTGCAAGAAAAGACGAGGAAAATATTTGACTTTCTGAAGTGAAGCGAATTCGATTGTCAGCCGAATAAGAAATAAAAGGTTAACTTCAGCATACATTACTACAGTAATATAACTGGTGTTTCTTAAATAAAATTATTACTACATAAGTCTGAGCAAGAATTGATTTACGATAACTAACTCTTAAGGCAGGAAACTGGGAAGGTTCTAGGAAAGAGAAAAACTATTTTATTTTAAACGTCATATAATCAGTATTTTTTACTTAAGCCTCAAATGTATCAACGTCTGATTTTCATTTCTAACTAAAAGTTAAGTATCACTAAAAAAATATCATCACATAAAATTGGTAAGTTATATATGATAATTACCATCCCATATCCGCTCACAAATTACAGATATAAACATTGCTGTGAGCTATTTGTATCCCAATCATGTCAGAACAATGGGCATCTATTGAGAATAAAATGAGAATCCAAAGATAACATAGCAAGCAGTATCGAGTAATACCAGAAGCTACACAAAGTCGTATAATTTATAGAATCGTAAATCCCAGCAACAAATAAGTGGCCGCCCTAACGACGCAGACAGTGTGTGGCCATAACTTTATAAGTTGCACCAGTTCTCTGCTCTAGTAACTAACTAATACTCACTTCAATACGTTTTCTATTATATTTTTTATATTTAACGTTGAAACAAACCATATTAAAAATTTTATAGAAAAGAAAAGCTGCTATTTCCTTTTAGGAATCTATTATACTTTCTTTAGCATTTAGAGTAGCTGCTATATGAACTGGTTAAAATTATATTCATAGATGTTATTGAGTCTGTTCTATACGTTTGACAAAACATACGACCAGATTCAAATTTTACCACAATTGGGGAATATTTTGGGATTTCTCAAATTTAACCCTTCAATCAAGTTAAATTAAACAAGATTGAGATGATTGATACTTGAGACAATTTTTCCATTCAAAACTATTATCAGTCGGCGCCAGTTGTCAGTAATAATCTAGGTCGTATTGCGAAGCGTTATCAAATTGTCTGTGTCCAAGCGATAGGGCACTGATAGTCAAGGCTCGGGCTGAGTGTAGTCTTGGTTGCGGTGGTATCCAGGAGGATTCTCAGCCTCTCTTGTCCAAATTTTCTTTATATACCACGATGGTGGCAAACAGGCCTACGGCCCGCCTGATGGTGAGCGGTTACCGGAGCCTATGGACACTTTATAAAACAACATTTTATAAAACGTTAACAAAGTAACGAGTTTTTTTTATTTATTTAAGAATCAAACAATCAACTTAAAGTAAGTTTGTACATAATAAGAAGACACTATGGTAAAGTTTTATTATTTTACTATACATATAAACTTTGATTTTCTGTAATTAATTACATCAGATGATTCTCATCAAAACGATTTTACATTAATATTGAAATTTGCGATGAGATCCACAAACAGAAATCTATGAATTGTACATTATAATTCCTATATAGCCTGACACCTAATGAAGCTATTGGCCAAACTAACATTCACAAATGAATCCTAATGACGAAGAGATGATTTTTGATATACCCTAAAATGTACTACATGATAAGGATGCACAATCTGTAATTCATTATTTTACATAACTATATCTATATTTTCACGACAATTCCTTAGAGATATTATCTTATATCTAGTGGTTGAACTGTCATAATCAGTGTTATATATCTTGTCTATAGTCCAAAGCTTAAATAAATTTTCTTTGTACTCCTTCGGTTCTATTGGTGAAGAAAGGATGCCAGTCACTACAGGCAAACAATTATCGGCTATGGACTAAGCTATTAAATAGAAATTCATAGGTACAAAAGCTCTTAAAGGGCTTTCCCATACGTATTATAATTCAAAGCATCTTGGATGATTTGGCAAATATGTCATCTATACGTAGAACAAAAATATGTTTGGAGTCCGTAGTAACACTTAATCATGGACTTGTGTGACACTTGGTAGTACCTTAGAATTTACCTATAAATTATTGAATACTGTAAGATTTTGTTTTTTAGAGAGGACTATATAATACTTGTCAAGGCTGAGAAATTGTCTTAAAGCTAGTGATATCGAATTGCAGTGGCAAAAATGTTTACCTATTACGATGAATTTAGTGATGTCGTTAATATAACTATTGAGCACAATTGTAGCATATAATTGTCACCTGTCAGAGTTTGTGAAATTGAGGACGGGTATCGTGGTCGGTGTCCATTTGGTTACTGTATATAAACTCTATAAAGTGATTATCTTACCTAGAATTACTGGAAGGCAGCGATTCATTTTATTACTAGGTATGAAAATATTTATAAGATTACTAGCGGACCCGACAGGCTTCGTTCTGTCAAAAAGATTTGTACAGTGGCAGTTTTTTGTTCCTAATTATTTTATAGATAATGTCGCATAGCCAACCAAATCGCAAAAAAAGTCTAAATGAATTACATTTTGTGGCTATTCAATTTGGAACGTGACATTAAATCCTCCAACGATGTATTCTGTGCTCCAACGCACGCACGCACACTGTTTTGATAGATATGATTGAATTTCAATGTTCAACGCTATATGTAGCGTTAATAAAGCGCAAATTCACTCTTTGATGTTAGGAACACACCTTCATTGCTTAGACAACAGTGAGTGCTTGCAATATGAACTTTATACAATAACAATAAAGCTCAATTCGACTGTACTTTTTAGTTAGAACACGTTTGCATGGGAAAATAAAAGGGTTGTTTTTAGGGTATTTCCGATAATTATTCGAATTTTCCTTATTGTAAAAACCCTCCTTGAACTTCAGCGAACATTAACAAAAAAAAATTGGCCAAATTGGTCCAGGCGTTGTTGAGTTATGAGCTTACCAACACATTTTGCGATTCATTTTTATATATAAGAAGATATAGGTATTATTTATGTACCATACGTTCATAAACAGATACATAAAACAAACAAGACATGTATAAAGATAGAATTATCTTTATAAGAGATCTCTATTAGCCGCCCTTACTAAATATTAGTCAAGATGATATTGTGAAAATTAATTCAGCTAAAATGCAATGATATCAAGGAGTAGAATATAAATAAAAGAATAGTATACAACTGAATATAGAATATTTCAAAGGTAATAATAATAGTAATGCGTTATTGTTTGTCATTTGAATATTGGAAAAATTACTGATCGATTGAATGAATACTAGCTGAATATATGAATATTCATTTTTCGCAAAACAAATGGATTAGATGAGTGAGAGTGAGTAAATGATTGAAGAATGACTGAATATGACAAAATAGAGACAGATTATTGTATGTACAGTATTTCATATTTTCTACTTAGTTAAAGATAGACTAATATACATCGTTTAACAAAAAGGTTAAAGAAAATTATTCACTCATATTCAGTATTACAAATCATTTTTTCAGCTTTCCTTGAGAAAACGATGAGGTTTGATAATATTATCAAATGCCTTAATGTTTAATAACTCTTTTAAATAACAAAGCATCTTGAAATTATATGTAAGGTATTTCCTGAGGTAAGTTCTTTAGATAGCTAACTACTTATATCAGCTAAAGATATTATGAATAAATACAAGTTTTAAAATAGAAAATTTGTATAATTCGACGTTTATTTATATTGAGAGCCTTGCAATAGCTATAATTTGTACACTTGGACTACATCAAAACTGTTAAGACACAGACACATATAAAGCTTTGAAAATTCCCGCACCGCAAACTTTTGATTAAAGCCCAGAGCGTCAAGAAACTGCAGAGGCGGTCACTTTGTCACAGCAGAAGTTAACGAATATAACTTAGACATTTTGTATCGTGTATCAGGTCAGTGTTGCAGTAACAACAAGTAAGACTGTTACTTACTTAAAAGCTTTTAGTATTTTTCATGGTGTACGTAGTTAGATTTTTCACATATCTTTACATATTGATGTTTTTAATAACTTGAGATGCTCATAAGCACAACTACCCACATATGTACAAGAGTTTTATATTGGATAGGAAACACATTTTACCAAGGCCGTCTGTCTGTCTATCTGCGTTTAATTTAACAACATGAGGTAACCTCCACACATGTACAGAAATATTCAAGTATGTAAAGTCGATAAACTCATGCCGTACCAGTCTGGTTGTCTACGAGTTCAACATCCTAAACTAGAACCCTTCTATGGGTATGTATATTTAAAAACTGTGCAAAGAATAAATTGATCTACATCAAATCATAGTGTCGAGGTATTTAAGTAGGAAATGCAACGACTTGCTCGCCTTACTCGAGTAAATCTTCTAATAATAATGCACTTGTAATTTTCAATGTTTTTTTATAAATATTTTTTATATTGTTTATTATATTCTTTTACAGATAATTGTATTATATTTACACCATTTTGTAAAAAAAAATGTTGCCTGTAAAGTCGGTTTTACGGGCGAAGATTTTACGTGACAACGTCTTTTCTCGGTAGATATTATTGATATGAATATAATTAAATTGCACAATAGGAACAAGGAATTGAATGAAAATAAGAATTGCACAAATTTTAACTATAGAAATATATTTTGTTTACTAAAACATTGTACATGTAACTTTTTGCTAAATAAATGAAATTAATGAAAATTTGTAAAATAATAATTAATTAATTAATTAATTTTAAACTATAATTTACTTAACACTATCAACATTTATCAATAGTATGACATAACCTATAAACTCAGTTTCTCCACTTTTGTGTCAATCTAACAATTAATCAATCAATCATAGTTTACGATAATGAAATATCAGTGTACAATTATTTACCTTTATTGTTGTAGTTGTTGTAAATGACGAATCTAAGCACCACATTTCACTACAGACACAGCTGACGATACTTCAACCACACGTGTGACTTGTATTATGACGCTTTCTTGTTTTTCAACGCCAAGAACGTTCGAGAAAGACAAAGACAGAGACACAAGCATGCGCCGATTCAATCGCCTAATTCTCTAGTGCTGCGCGCGCGCAGACCGATCATAGTTGAGTGGGAGAGAGACGCAAGCATTCGGCGGGCCTCTCTCTCGTTCGGTGACTCATCGTAACGTTACGAGCGTTACACTTTTTCATAAGTGACTCCCAGCCGCAACCTAATTTAAGACGTTGTCACGTCAAAATTATTTTATAAATTTACATTAATGTTGTCGATGTTTTTTCTTTCTTAATAAATAAACATTTGAAAAAGAATTTATTTTTCATGGCTTACTATGTTTGATAGCACTTTTTAAAATATACATACTAACTATTTTTTAATTAATTAATAAAACTTATATATTATAGAGTACTATAACGCGCAAAAAAAGTAGTTCGAAATAAAAATAACTTACTTCAAAAATGGAAGACTTTTTACCACTATTTTTTATTGATAATATCATTCTCTCTTATCTCCAATATATTTATTTCAAATCTTCGTATCTATAATATAAAACGAACATTTATAAAAAAAAATGTAGTAACACTAAAGCAAAGCCAGAACCTCCAATAACTTAATTTCAGCACAGTAATACGAGGGCTGCTACTTATATATCCGGAATAGAAAAATTAAACAAACGTATATGGCTAAATATGGGTTTATTGTTTTTCAAAGTATTCTCCGCGATGATCGATACACTTTTGCATACGTTGAAACTAATTTTTATAGCATTTTTTCCACTCTTATTGCGGATTGCTTATCACTGAAACGTGCTGTTTGAACGCGTCGACGGCATCTTCACGGGTCGAAAATCGTTGACCACGTAATTAATTCTTTACATTTGGGAATAAATAGAAATCATTAGGTGCCAAGTCTGGGCAGTCAGTCTGTCAGTCGGTGGATGACCTATCAATTCTATTTTTTGACCCTCAAAAAATGTATTTGTTTCGCGTGATGTGCGACAGCTGGCATTGTCGTAGTGTAGAATGATTCTGCGTCGCTTGTTAGTTTGCCGGAAGTATTTAAAGAAATACGTAAAAACACGTATTTCTTCAAATACTTCCAGCAAACAAATAGTCGTGTACCACTCCGAATTGACCGTTTTACGATTCTCCAGTGGTAGTGTAGCCACATGACCATTAATACCAAAAAAGCAGGCCACCATTTGCTTTAAAGTGCTTTTTGCACGAGTCATTTTTCGGTTCGGCTCATTTCGATACACCCAAACTGTAGATTGTTGCTTAGTTTCGGGATCGTACGCATAGATCCAAGATTTATCACCTGTGTTCTAAACAGATTTTGAGTCACCTCCGTTAATTTTTTTTAACATATTCTTGCACCATTCGACGCGAGCTTCTTTTTGATGCTGAGTTAAGTTGTGCGGTATCCAACGCGAATAATTTTTTTTTACGAACAAATGTTCATGTAATATATTATTAATGCTTGTCATACATATGCCCAGAGTAGTCTCTATCTCGCGATACGTAACATGACGGTCTTGCATAATTAGTTTTCGTACAGCTTCAATATTTTGTGGCACAACGACTGATTTCGAGCGACCTTCCTTAACTTCGTCCGTGAGCTTACTCCGTCCACGATTGAACTCACTAAACCAGTGATACACAGTGGTTTTTGATGGAGCTTCAACACCAAAAGTTGAAGTTTATTGATCTATGCACTGTTGTTGCGTTAAACCACGTCGAAAATCGTAATAAATCATAGGACGAATATTTTCACGTGTGAGTTCCATCACTCCAGCGATATGACATTAAAAACTCATCAGAAACAAAACTAGCGTACATAAGGAAAAAAAATAGCGGCCAGTATTTCAAAAAAATGTTGAAATCCCAGATTCCTGATACTTAAGTAGCAGCCCTCGTACACTTCATCCTGAAGTTGAGGCCATGACAGCAGGACTCACTTAAACTATCAAACTCCTTAGTAAACCGTAGACAGCCACTATGTTAATTTTATTCGAACTTGCAGCTTAAGCGTGAGTTAAGTTAGACGTGCAACTTATTACGAACTTAGCTGATTTGATAGCGGGTTATTGGCATGTTGCTGCATTGCTCTTGCTTAATTGTTTAGAATTCCTACGTAAATTATTCATTAGACTACAGATTGTGTTATGAACAGGAAGGATCCCAGAGAAGACCTGTAACCTATTACGAATCTTTTGAGCCTCTTCATAATTCCGTTTCTTATGCTATCATTATCTCAAGCCCAGTTGTCACGTATATAAACACTACAATGTTCTTATGTATAAACTTGCTGGTTTTCAAATCTTAAAAATCCTTTATATTTTAGCTTCCTGCACAGAATAACTCCATAAGTGTTCTACACTCTTCTCCTCTTTCTTGCACTAACCTATTAATAGTAATCACTATGAATGTGACAAGGAGGTTTAAAATCGACGCCTTAAATCAGCACGCATGGAATGCCTGTGAAGCATTTTTTAATTTTATCTTCACTACATGACAGTGAAGACGACTACGTAACCTATGTATACCTAGTATACTACTCGTATTTTCCACTCAGTAGCTTAATTGAATAACACTGGCCTTTATATATTGTGCAAGTTTTATAAGTCGTCTGGTGTAGTACACAAAATACGACCAGTATATGCAAATCGACGTCATATTGTGTTCTTTCGTGGAAGTAAATCGCCTAGGATACCGTTCATACCTTGATGTACCGTATTATGCGTTTAGTGAAATCAATTCGTGATAATTTGAAGAATGTGATTGACTATTGACTGTTGATGCTCTATGACGCAGCTAGAAAAAGCAGATTCCCATAATACGAACTAACAATGATAACTCGTGGAAGTAAGGGTACCAGAGCACAATGAGGCACTGTTCATGCCCTGTGAAGCAAACAATTCGGGGACGTCGTGTTTCTTCGTGGAATTGAACGTACCTGAGTACAGTAGGTTATTCTTTATGCTATTTACATAAAATTTGTGTCTTTATATTTCAATTAAGTCTAGTAAATAATGCTTAGAAATATATGTTTTTAAGTTTCTGGTCCGTTCTTACCCTAGATTCTTCTTACTCTGTAGTAATCTTTAACAATGATTCAAAATCAAACTCTAAATTTACAACTTGTCTGACCAGAATTATGCAATTAAATACAAAATTTGGGATAAAGAATCCTTATCTAATAGGAAATCACATCCAATACTGGAACAGAACGTACTTGCTATGACATATACAATCAAAATACCCTGATACTTTTAGATACCGGATTACAGAGAAATAAAAATATGGTTTAAATATCACTGACGTAAAAAATTATCTGCACTTTGGCAGACTATAAACATTATATGTGTTACTGTTCCCTGTCGATCCATCGATCGTAAAAGCGTAACTAAAGAAATTTATCTTTCAAACATATCTCTGCGAAGTGCCCGAGTAGTGGCAATATTCTATTACTTTGGGACTTATAAAATTGGCTCAATATAAACATGATCACAACATTGCTTAACCTTATGTTATTAGCATAAAATACAAAGGCAATGGAATAAATATCCAACTTTAAATTCTTATCGCATCCATACATTGAGCGAAGCACCATACATCCAATCATAGTACGGGAGACACATTTTAAGGTTGCTGAGAGCTTAACAAAGGACGTACCCTCTGAAGCTAAATCCTATCCGAGACGTCTTACAAAGTTGCGGATGTGTTGAACCGGGGACTCGGCGCGACCTCAAGGCAATGAGGAACTAGGGAGAAGGAGGGAGGGGGAGGCTACTGCCAATACAATACAGAATGCTGAATGTAAGTTACTTACGTAAGCATCAGTTCAAAGTTTCCTTGCCTTATCACGAAATCAATTTATTTGCACGTAATCTAATATTTAGGATAAGGTTGTTAAAAAATAAATTAAACATGACTTTTCGTGACGTCGATTTCATTAACTTTGGTCTGCATAAGTATGGTCTTAAATTATTATACAAATTAATCCCCACGGGACTTAGTTGTAAATAATAGTTTATAAGCGTTCATAGAAATATACATTTGATTTGTAAAAACAGTGATAGACTTTCAGTCAGACTAAGAGAAAAAATCGTCTTAAGGAGGCTCTGTCAATATCAGACCATATCAGACCATACTATAGGTAGGTTATATTCAGCTAATATTGAGTAATTACTTTTTGACATTTGATTCCTTCGCCATATTCATCATCAGACTAAACTAATGCTGGGATAGCGTTCCGGGAAATCTCCCAAAGTACGTAATAATTGTGCTTAAGCTTGGGTTTTAGTATAATTATGATAATATACTTTTTCTGGTTTGCGGCTGATAATGACGATAAAATCAAAGGTTCGATGGCGAATAGTTCAAAATAATACATTATTCCATCATATCGTGTTTTGGTGGTCTTGCTACGGGAGCAGACCTCCTCTAAAATTGTATATCTGGCTTAACTTAACTAAGACGATGGTGCTCTGATGGGCTCAGAGACATGATAACCAATTAACCAAGCAGACAAATATCTATTATCACGGAGTATCGAATCTGAGGACTCCGGATCGTCACTCGATAGTCTCAACCACTAGACTACGAAGGTAGTAACTTTAATACCATTTGTATTTTATTATAATTGCCTCAATTAAAATAAAATATAAATTTAAAATCTCCGTGGTACAGTAGCATGTATCTGAACAAATTGTGAGAATGCTTTTATTCGTTAAAGATGTTATTCTATTTCCAACTTTATTACCATAGAATAAAACAATCGCCGTGCTCGAGTAGTTTGCCTGGAAAAGATCGTCTTATTCAATCAGGATTAGACCATATTACATGACTCGCCATAGCAACGACGGTATTCTATAAAGTGTATGAAAGATTAAGTATTTCGTAAATATTCTACAAAGATATAACACGTTAACATTTATATTGCTTATTTGCATTGCAAAATGACAACACGACCTGACCCAGAATGATTCACAATACAGCCAACTTCAATAACTAGCACGGAATGTAATGTGGCATAGCTTAATAATGTACGCTGCTGTCGAAGGAAAACAGCTATAAAAGGCTATCGCTGCTTATTTAAAACTATCAATAAAGACTGGCATTTGTGGTGAATATTCAACCCATATGCATAACTCTTTTTTATATTTGGTTATATTTTAAAATACTAAGATAAAATTAATTTAATTCTATAACCTATACCGTGTACCTATTACGTGGTTACAAATTGACATGTATATCAGTCTACATTCGTGGAAAAACTTTGAATTTTTTAAGCAATATACATAAGGTCCAATATGTCTCTTCGTTGTTATCGTGTATATATATGTATATATATATATATATATATATATATATATAATATATATATATATATATATATATAATATATATATATATATATATATATATATATATATATACGCCTCAAATTTATATCTTATAGACTCTTGTGTAAATGATAATGTCATAAGTATCTCTTTTGTATTCTTACAGTTCTCATAATGTGTGTAGCAAATTGAGGTTACTAAACAATTGACCCGTATTAACATATATGTATTAACCGTATTAACATATAGTATATGAGTACATATACCCTAAGTTTACGATTTTATTTTATTTGATATTTCGAAATAATACATACATATGGATGCGAAGTGAAATTAGATTGAGATTCATTAAGTCTTGACTTTTTAGTTAAATAATCTTTACATCTCTAAGTTTAAGCAACACTCCATACCGAAGCAGATTTTGATACTGTATAAATCTTATTGCACCACTCACTAGCCCGTCAAACAGGGCAGTCTTCTAATCCAATCAGATAAAAAATATTCAATGTTTTTAACATAATAATTTATTCATACATAAGAAACTAAAATAACGCAAACATACTGGTTAATACGAACTAAGATTTGAATAGATTTTTTCAATTTCAACGGTGTTTTGGAGTTCCGAAAAGTGCTAAACAGTATATATATTCTAACGCATAAACTCCTTGACAACAGCCTGATTTGTAATAATTTTAATAGATTATATTCCTTTATATGGCTTAAATTTCAATGTATAGGCAAATAAAGTTTCGTACTCTGTCGCACTACAATTTCATTACTAGCTGATCAATATAATGAAAATTCTGTATAAGTATCACAGAACACAATAAAAGTGCTTGAAAATTTCAGACATGTTAAAATTGGTGCTGACACCAACGTAACTTTCAAAATTCTAACTGGACTTCAGATATCTATTTAAAGTTCAGTTTGCTCCTAGTCAATGCACTTAAAGAAGCAGAAATTATATAATATTATATTATATTAATTTAAATTCTGACAGATCTTGTAATTTTAATAAATATAGAGTCTCAAAACTGGCACTTTATTATAATATCATCAATATAAACAAATATTAACTCATATCAGTAAAATAGCAATAAAAAACTCCCAAAAAGAAATCCATTAGGTTTTGTTGTCGAATAAGAGCTCCACAAAGTTCAACAGCATTACTGTAAAATTTTACAGTCCTCTTTCCGGAGCAGTAAAACTAGTTTTTTCTGGTAAACCAAGATCGCAAGGCATTTGCTGCAATATAGATTTTAGGTCAAAGGAATTTAAATACTTTTTTCCAAACTATCTAAATTTAGGTAATAGGATGTTGTGTAAACATCCTCTTTTGAGACAGTCTTCAATTTCCACAATCCAAACAAAATCGCTAAATACCACTCAGTTTGCGCTACTAGTCATCATGGGGAATTGTTCCAAACACTCTCACTATGTGCAACCAACCAATTCCTTATTTAAGTACCTTAATATTTCCTGTAACGTTAAGAATGGCTTAGATTTAATTGTTACATCGATCGCATATAATTACTATAACTTACGTGAGATATATTTTATTAAGACCAACATTTCCAAATGAAATATATAAGTATTTGTTTACTAACGCATCAACTAACTTTCATATTACTTTGGACTGAATTATGAAAGAGCATGTCATTTCATACTCTTATAAATACAAATTGCAAATCCTATCTCACAAAACGATCCTATCCGGTTTATTTCTCTAATATGATGTTGTAAAGCAAGCTCATTCTATAAATAGCCAAAGTTATATCCAATACGACCTCTTTATGCTGGACTTGGAGATCTTATTGTCCGGGCCGGATGTCTGTGACGCGCCCTCTTTCTATCAAGGCCTAAGAGATAAGCATTGATACAGATTAAATAAAGACATATATTGTAAAAATAATTTCTTATAAGATCCGCTTCATCGCTAATAAGGGTGCATTTGGACTCAATTTATGAAGACAAAAGGGGTATCCCTTATAGTTGCTTTAGTGCCCTTTTTTCTCCTTATAAGTATTATTTTACCAAAAGAAACCAGAAAGTTATAGTTACAATGGCAAGAAAAAGCTCCTAAAGTCATAGCACTTATAAGAAACATGGAAAGTGTTAATACGGGCGATCACACTTATTCGTATTTTATTGTTCGATACATGTGAGTTAAACTCATTGTGGCAAATAAAAGGCTCTTAAAAATCCGCAGGCCCTTAGTCGTATAGCACTTATAGTATGTTCAAGGGTCTAGAATAAGTCTTTTTGGTAGTAATTTACATTTTCGCAACACTTTGACGGAGAAAGAGAAACGTCAATCATTTTACTGAAATGGGAGTTTTTATTTTATGTAGTTTATTTATCTGATTTATGTTTTCGCTAAATAATCGATATTTGAATTCAAGGTAATTTACATAGACACTTCATAGTTGTATAAGAAACACTTACATGATACTGATATTTATATTATTACAAAAAGTAATAATGTAAATATCGGTATCATGTAAATACCTATTATACCTAGTACCAGTAATTTTAATAGTGTAATTTCGTAGTATCCTAGGACAGGTGTAGTGGGACTAATGCTCATAACCCTGTTTTTGTAGATTTTTCTTACTTTACTTCTGTAATCAACATTGCTTTTAAACTTCTTATATTATTTAGAATCCATTTAAGTAAATTCTGCTCTGTTTTAAATTAACACAATTTGTTGTACTTTTTACGTACATGCAGTATTCTTTACATAGATATGTAAAGCATTATAAAGCAATCAAATAGCAAATAATTAATAATCACTGTTTAAGTTTTGTTGGTTAGACGGGTCAAATGCTCATATAAATTTAAAAGCACCATTGTTACCTTGTACACTTTTATAAGAATAATATATTTAAAGCTTTTGCTTATGACTGAATATTATTCGATCAAAATCTATGTAACTAGCCTCTATGAGAAGAATACATTTCGAACCCTTATTGTTGAAACCGAAATACAATAATAAAGGTAATATAGCCAAATCTTATAATAATGTGTAATTACAAGTAACATTGACATAATAAATGCTCTTTATCATGTCTATTTTTTCATTATGATTATTATTTTCATCGTATATATACCAATAAAGAAATAAGTTTAATATGATAGCGAAGTATGTGTTGCTGAAATCTATTCTGTATGAGCTATATTAATCGCTCTCTAGATATGGTAATAATATATAAACAAATAAGGTGACAAAATGTTGAAATAGTAACCTGAAATTATTTATACGCCACATCCATAACATGTCACTTCAACGAGATCTTTGCCGTTAACCAATATAACGTATCGTAACAGATTTCGTGAAGATTGGAGATTCATCCATCAAATACGACATATACAGAAGCTGAAATCCTCGCGTTTAACACTAAAATCGATAGTTTGGAATTATAGGTATACTCGTATATCAACCTATTTTTATTTAGAGTTTTCAACATTTTGTAATATATTGTTAATGAATTCTAATTAAGTAACGCAATCTTATATCAGGAAATATATTTTCTGGAAATAAGATAAAAATCAAATAAAAATTTAATACAAGGTGACACTTCAATAGTATAAGCAAATACTTGTTTTATTATCTGGTATGAAATATCCAGTATGATATAGAACCCCGCTACGCAATAATTATTGTAACTTGAACAAAATTGGTTTATACTCTGTAACATTATAAAAGATGTTTCATCAACACACCTAAGATCTTTCGAACCTGTTAGATCCATGCGTGTCCTGCTTCATCATCATCTTACAGTACATATACCTCCCCACCGAGAGACTAGAGCCTACGTTTATTTAGTCTAATTGGGCATTAGTCAGCCCTCCTTTATTCAAGCCGTAGGGCCTTTATGGCCAAGGCTAAGGCTGAGTTTGGTCGGTAGGTCACGCTGATCAGATCGCTCTGGCCGGCGTGGAGTCCGACATAATCACCGTGACACTTGCCTTTACGGTGGTACCCTGGGCACGAAGGAGAGGCTGAGCGAAAAAAAAAAGCACCAGACAACCACTTGTGACTTTCTTCTCAGATATATGCAAATAGCTGTACGAGGTTTTTTTTTACCATAGGAGCGTCTAATAAATGTACATTTGAAATTCGAAAAACAAAAAACACATTGGCAGTTTGAGTCCTGGGCCCCCCGAACCTTTAGATTGGGAGACCACAGCGTTACCGACGTTCTAGTACCCTGGTCATAGTCCCCAATTTTCTGAGACGTCGCCACTTTATTCAAAATAACAATGGGTGAGATTTATACGGCCGTTTAGCCTAAACAGCTCGTAAATCCCTGGGATAGCGGTGGCTTTAAAAATAAAGGATGATGAATAGCAATATCCCGAGGGAACGCAACATTATTTCACATTGAAAGCTCGTATTGTCACTCATAAGAAAATTACCTCGCTGTTTTCTGGGCTTAGTGCTCTTTTATGTTGTGATGGATTACTGGATGGTTATTTGCATTTTTTTGCCGTTTTTCATATACGAATATTGTAAAAAGGTATTGTATAGATCTAATTGACACAGGCATTTAAAAAGCCCAGAAAAAATCTAACCGATGTTTTTAGGTTACGAATAATCTTAGTAAGACCAGAAGACTGTAATCAGCCTGCAGACTTATATAAGGGAAAATATGTATTGTGGTATAGAAATGGGTAATTAAATGCGAAGTTAAGGAACCAAATGCATGTAAATAGTACAGGAGAATGAGAATAGACATCGTTGTAATGACCCTCAACTTACCGACTTTACACCACAACCCACTGACAGCGTTACCCCGTTGAACTCTGAATAACAATCACACGTGGAGAGATCAGTCAAGCCAAAATTATAGCTCTATATTAAGAAACAAAATCACTACCCACCTGCCTCCTTATTTATAACTGTCATATCACAGATTCGATTCGAAAAGTTACATCCCATCTCGATTTAATATGCAGCAATGAAAGTGAGATTCGGTAATTTGTGACTACAGATTTAACATGTTGACTTGAGACAACTCTTATGTCAATGGTAATAGCGGCAGTTTTCGTAGCGCTAATTTAAAACCTCGCTTATTTCTAACTGTACATCTATATTTTTCGCTATAATTTATTGAAAACTCATCGTAACAAAGATACTGCATACTAGATATATTATTCGGATTCTTATTCTGCTCAACAATTACAATCCGCATAGTTTCCTTTGCTTTCCTTGTGAAGTGTTAGCAACGTTGAAGGATACGGGGAAGTGAAATGAAATTCCCAGCGCATGCAACTTTCTAACACTTGACTGTAACAAATGTTTTTCACCTATAGGTCGAATTTAGGTCAACGACTATATTAATGTCATAGATATCCGGCAGCCCATCAAACAATCCATGTATAGTTATTCCGGTAAGTCACTTCACTTACTTTGTCATGTATACCTCACCCCTTTCGCTTAATAAAGTACCTCTAGAAAGAAGTATACACTACAAAACAAACATTAATAGCTCGACACACGCTTCCTCTCAAGGGACATCTTCAGTTTCGTGTTGACTACTCGACGCTTAGCTACATGGTTCTGTTTCATTCTATTTTTCCTTTGTAAATAGGAGATTTTTCACCACGTTGTTCAGATTTTTATTGTTAATTACGTTTTGATTTGTGATATGCAATGAACTTAGTAGCAGCATCTACCTATATTCAAATACTAAATCAATGGAACTAAACTGGAACAAATAACTTTCATTAATTTTAATTCACATTAAATAAGGTGAAATAAATTACCTGTTCCATTCCAAATAAATCTAAAAATTTTCAGAAGGTCCATGGAGAAAGCGCAGACTATTTACAGTACAGCTTACTACATTATATTTCGTTTACAATATTTATTTTCGATTATTATTTTTATTATATTTTGATATTTTAAATAAAAAGTAGATATCACAACAATCTGTAGAATTATGTCTAAAGTTACTAATTTTCAAAGTTGCAATTGCAAAAGCTTGTACAAAATTATTCATTACTAAATAGTTCTTTAAATTTTGATATGTAATTTTGACTATGAAAAATAACTAATGAAAAATAATTTCACAGATGCAAGTGATCTAAAAAGAAAGTGTAAATGGTTTACATATGAGTAGACCGCATATGAGAAGGTATTTTATAAAAAGAAAATAATACAAGTCAAGTATAATGTCCTATTCATTTAATATAATTAACGTATTTACAAAGGAATTGCGCCTCTGGCTCTTGCAGAAAATATTTCACTCTATGAACGAATTAATTAAATGTTAATTATAGGTTTTATTAAATGAAAATCTAACCAATATTGGTTTTAAAATATGTTATTGTATTTAAAATATGTTATAATTACCATCTAATATTAATAATGCAATGAATAAATAAATAGTTACGGAAAAAAATATATACATATTAGCGCGATTATTTAAGTCTGTGCCGTGAACTGTATACACACAGTAAAGTGCCAAATTTCAATTATTAACTTTGTGACAACTTAAAAACTTGAAATGTTACCGACTCTAAAAAATAATTGCAAACTAAATAAAAAGTGTTAGTGGTTTTTATTGTCTTCAAGTAGAATAGTAGACATCGTACTAAGGACATACTAATCCTACCTTCGATTACGTAAGAATACGTTGCGATATGATAATTTCCTAGCTTGATCCATGAATTAACTCTCCAATCCTTTATTATGCTTAGGATTTAATATACTGAAAATATTATTTCCCTTTGTGCAATGATAACCGGCTATAAGTTATTCAGAAAATTTTCTGTTTAAAGACCCGTGTCAAACAGTTTCAAATTCACGCTATTCTAAACACGAAGCAGTTACTTGCCCGTAAAATACATCGTCTAGATATGGCCACAGGTTTAATATTCAAAGTTGGGAGGTGGTCGTAAAGAATTTATTACTTTGATCGCGTAATGGTCCGACATTTCAAGAGGATGCCGAACTGCGACTACCTTCAGTTTTAAAGATTTAGCATGTCTAGATGTTTACTTACGTTAATCGACAATTCAAATCAAAGGCCACGTGCGTCGCATTAGATTTTACATTGAAAATCGATAAAAGATTTTGTTTTGCGGCATTCATAATTAATTGTTAAAAGCGCAAAAGTATGTAGCACTTTTTTTATACTTAATTACTAAATTCAAATAATATTTGCGGTTTTTGTCATCCTTCACAGGAAAAGGAAAGAATCGTTACAAAGGAGTAGCTCGTCTGGGATACCGCCCCAGCCAAATGGCGTCGGTCTAAGTCTGAACTGAGCTGACTTAATCTAGACTGCCTACTGACCTTGAGTCCCGGTCTTAATGACCTCGTGGCTTCTCGTGAAGTGACCGCTCGTCAGGAGAGCGCACGGTGAATATTTGCGGTCGCCATTTTAATGGTTAAGCAAAATTATATTATACAATATCTCCCAGTCCACCAACAAATCTCAATCTCAAATCCGAAAAAACACGTGCATTTATTATGTACTGCGCAAAGTCTGTTGTGTTTATGGACGCAAATCCAGTTTAGTACAAAATTAAATTATTTAACAGTAATCGAATAAGACATTTTGAGTAAGAAGTTTTGGCGTGTGTTATTCAAATATGGCACTAATGCGTAAAAGTATGTTTGGTATGGATCCGATGTATACAATATATATATGTAAGCTACCATTGAGCATAAAAGAACTCGAATTTAATGTGCTTATGATAAGAAAAGTGCTATTACTCCGTGTACATTACTATATTTTTTAATAAAGATTTACCTGATTTATAATTTTTTAATATTGTAACGAAAAAAAAATAGTTTGATTTATAAATAAACAAATTTCATTTATTATTTATAATCTATAAAAAATTGTACGTTCAGTTGTCATATGAGTATAATATGCATTGACATTACTTTTCTGACTATTGAAAATCACTATTATTATAATTTCTAGTACATCCAATTATATTGTTTGAACATATTACATTTATAATTATTTTGAATTGAAACTGTTAAGACAAAATATTGTTCATATTAAATAGACTTTATATTAAATTGATCTAACTTCGTATACCCTACCATGTCAAACATACAACTATAAAGAAATCTGACACCTTAATGTCTACTCATGTTTACAAAATAATTATATTATTATTATGTCGCTTAATATCACGCTTAAGAACACGGTCATTTACAAGGCGTGCGCGGAGATATAGATCATTCATCAAACGCGAGATCATTTAAGCGAAATTTAATGCAAGAGTGCGTGGAGTGTACCAACTGGATCTAATCTCCATCTGCACATGAGAAATGCAACTATACCCAATTTGATGGTGGTAATGAGAACCGGAGTACGGAAGACTCCGGTTATCTGCCTTCTAACGGTAACCTTTGCTCAACACCAGAAAGAATCATATAAAAGGATAGGTACAACAGTAGGCAAAATTACCTACTATTGGCGATCCACGGAGCACAGGGATTAATGTAAGGATGCGTCATTAATCACTTCGAATTACTCCGAGGAGCTGAATAGACAAGTACGTACACTAAATCTTGATAAGCAGTTCAGCCGCAGTAAAACCAAGAATATAGAAATTTTACGAAAATATTATATTAATGGTATTGTTTTGGATTATTAAATAGTATACCTAGGTATCTTATAATTTGCATATATTCCTGCTAACTGCAACTTCTAGGAGGGAGATATTGTATCTGGTAAGAGAGTTATCTATGATTAATATATACATATATAAGGTATATAAGGGTATATATATATATAAGGGTTAATAATAGACAATAGTTACATAGTATTTCTTAAAATTTACTGTTTCACTTAAAGGTACGGAACCCTAAAAAAGTAAAGTAACAAAAGAATCCAAACAATTCAAAATGAAATCCGCTCAGCTCCACCGCCGTCGAACCGTCATTTTTCCAATCCCCGAAGTTTTCAAATCGCTTCCGCTGTAAAAGGTTGAAAATGAGAAATGCCAGGAACAAATCACGTTTAGTTCGTTTCAAACACTCCCCGGGGCCTGCGACCGGACGATAGCCGGTCCCTCCGGTTTTTGCTGGCTGCTACCGGTTTTATCAGCCTGTTACCGGTTTTTGCCGCCTTTTGCCACTTGTAACTGCATTTTTCATTCGCAAAAATACCCAGCGTGAAATATGGCGCCGCCGCTGGGAAATAGTTAGGCCTTTTAATACGAATTCTGAAAATTTGTTGGGTAGTGCCTACTTATTTTATTTTTTATTCAACTTTTAATTACTATTTTGATTAATTAGTAATATTAAAATATAGCACTTCAGCAGTTGAATTTCTCTTGCTTAACAGTTTTCTAAATCTATCCAGAATTACTAAATTATGGCTTTTACATCATAAGTATACATTAACCTTAAACAGTTAAGTGCTAACTTTAAGTTATCAAGCTGAAGCGTTATGAAATCATAAGACAAAAAGGTTTTTTATCGACGGCGAAGAATCTCTTAAATGGAAGGGGAAAGCTACTTAATTTTACAAAGTGATTTATTAACTTTCTTCATTTTCTTTTAATACATAATATACCTAATACTCGTATTACACGTATTTCAGTTTGAAACATTTTTAACATAAAACCAAAAATGCATATATTTTGAAATTCACTATACTAATGTATAGGTTTACGAAAGGAAAGTACAGGGAATATCATGAATTGTTTAAGCTATAATTAGGATTCGAAATTTGGAAAATAAAATCATTTACATTAGCATCTCATATATCTTTATTTTACTTAGTCGTTACTTTCATTTACGTATTTAAAAACTTTTAAATAAGTCAATTTTAAAGTTTGTAAGCTATTTATTTTACACTCACGAAATAGCATTGGACGGAATTCATGAGGAAAATTCATTCAGTCCATACATGATAGCTTTGTTTGTAAAAATTCATTTTAAAATCCTTTCTTTTAGATATTTATAAAATTTAATTATTTGATATCAATAATTTAATACTATGTATCAATAATTTAATAATGTATAAGACTTTATACAACCCCATTGTCTAATTTCATTGTAATAAATGATGTATAAACACACTTTTTAGCTATATTTAATTTAATGTGTTTCGTAAATTGATTATTGTTACTGGTTCAACAACTTTTTTAAATCTTTATGTGATGCACGGGTGAGGTATTGTAAACTAAGTATTAAAAACTCTCACCTTCAGTTTGTTGGGAATAGCCATTATGTAACTATTTAAACAACCCATAGACTTTATAAAGTATATACCATCAGTTTCTAACAGCTTTGTAGGTCGGGCTTTTTTTAAAGTTTTAGCTTCTTTTTATTTTTTCATATTTAGATTTGTCTTTGATCTTGTTTTCCGTGTGTCAAATAAAGTGCTACTAAGCAGCAATCTATTTTAGATTTTCCTTTAATTTTTAGCAATTATTCATTATAGAAAGTTAATCACGACTAATTCATCGACTTTAGTAGATAATGCTACCCCGTATTTAACAGTTAATCGTGGCGTAAAAGGGAAGTACATTCCAAATATGACCCTCGATCAGGCCAACGACAATGACAGATGAAATGCATAAAAAAGTCGAAACTCTTGTATTAGCAGATCATCGTATCGCGGTACTTTTTATTACTGAGGAAACAAAAATTTCCACTGGTAGAGTATATAGAATTCTTCAAGAACACTTACTGATGCACAAAAATGAACCAAGCTAAATAATTCTAGAACTTTCCAGATAAACGCGCGTATTTATTATGTATTGCGCGAAGTGTGTTTGTTTGTGAAAGCAAATCCAGATTTGTGAAAGCAAATCCAGATTTGTAAAAAAAATTAAAAATCATAAGTGTTGCGTGTGTAGTTCAAATACGGTACTTTTGCGTAAAAGTATTTGTGCTTGAATATTTCATTCATACTGGATATTTCTAGAACTTTGGTACTGCGACAGAAATATCATTATAGTTTCTATAAATTATATAACTAGATTCATGACCAAATACAAAACGTGGATACACATTAAAAATATTTAATTTAACTTTTTAAGCAACTCCTATTCGTACACGTATTTATGAACATTTATGTAGTATATATAGTATATAAAGTATGTTTATTGATCGTACGTTAACAGAAAAGTGCTTCCACAATTAAACACACAAGAAGCCAAGCCAAAGCTAGTCGATTATACACTACTTGCTTGTTTGTTCTGGGCCAATCAGAGCCGTCTCACCGCAAAGGCCGGACCCGATCTCGTTTCAGTGCCGGGTCAAAGCTGATGGGCTTTGTTCGATAATTGGCAATTAATCGCGGTGTATCGACGCACTATTTTGCTCCTGTAGCTGTTATGCACCTCTCTTGAGATATATATTGTACAGTCAGTATGTGAGTGACAGTGTGTAGTAGTGAATATGTACGGAAAATATAATAATCTCAACAAAGATAACGAGGATACAAAATGATTTTTATAGATATCTATATCTGTATAATTTATTAGTATTATTATCATTCTAAATGAGATATCTGTGAAGTAAATTGCCAAGTCTACTGAGGTATAATTTTAAGACTTGTTAGGTGATTGGAATACAGGAACTACTTACTGCAGTTCTCGATAAAATATAAAATAAACTTATAAAGACAATACAAAAATATTTATATCTATTAAAATTTACTTTGTTACAGGATTGCAAATCGATGACCATTTAGTGCAACCAAAAACTTTTTGTAGTGTATCTTCAATAATAACATATTGTGGCCACCCTTAAAACTGTAGGTATTAAACCTACTTTAGTATATAATAATAATTACTGAACGATAACATAAAATTTTAACACCTTTAGTTTTTAGCTAATATCTTTCGCCCGTTGGTATAATCTAAAGTCATCAATCATCTTTTGCCGAGTCACGGGCTGATCCGGTGTTGCCAGCGAACAACGCGCGGAGTGTATTAGCAAATTAACAAGTAATCACTTGAGCCAGGCGCTGGGACATTCCACTGGTGATTAAATAATGATCGGGTGTCTCTTATTGTTTTATATGACGCTCTACATATGGTTTATCGGGGTGTTAAACTATCACACTTTTAAACCGTTATCGTATATAGATTTTATTGCACTAAATTAATTGTAATTAAATCAATTGTAAATTTTAAAGATTTTATCATTTAAATTATTGTTATATAAATTTATAATATATATTTTGACATTTGACATTTAAATATTTTGACTTTAAATATTTATTAAGTACCACAGCAACTACTGAGACTTTAAGTGTTGACATTGGATCGACTTATGTCGCTCATAATAGCGGCGGTTTTTATAGTGCAAATATAAAACTTAACATGTTGCTAACTATACGTGAAAATTCGTGTCTAAAATGAATAAAAAGCGTGTAAAAAACCAATTGGTTTTTCTTTTGCTCAGTTCAGTTATCTATCCGAACTACCAAACTCCAAGTGCGACAGCTAACATTATGTCGCATCTATTACCTTTTAAAACTGCCATCAACATAAATCACACCCAAACTGCAGAACTAATATTTGACGTAACTTTCCAATCGGTTGTTGGAGTTTGCTCTGGGGCAATTTCGAGAATGAACCAAGCTCCCGGTCTAATAGCTCCCGATGAAAGCGATCGGAGTAACGTCATATAAGTACGGTGATAAATATGATGACGCAGCAAGTTCTGCTGACCTGTTACTAGTAAAAGTCGAATGATTAACGGTCGAGTTTTTACGACACTTAGATTATGCAATAAGACGATGAAGCTTAATGAAAAGAAATGGTGACTGTCAAAGTCAATGGATACGACAATGAGCGAATTCGTTTGTAAAGTATGAAATATATTCCTACAGTATCAGTACAAGTGATTGCCTTTTATTGCTCAGCATTAGGCCCTCCGCCATTGCTAATAAGTCTCCAAAATTTATAAATAACTAGCTTTTGCCCGCGACTTCGTTCGCGTGGACTTCAGGTTCGTCCCGTCTAGTCTAGTAATAAGTAAGAAATACGGTAACTAAGCACTGCAGAGCCCTAATCATAGGCCTATAGGTAGCTACTGCAGTATGCTCCTATAAACAGACACAACAGATAATTTGCAATGTAAGCGCAAAAAATGTGTTTTTTTACGACCCTCACATTAGAAACCTCAAAAATTGTAGCCTATGTGTTATTCTGATGTATAAGCTATATTGTCGTAAAGTTTCATTCAAACCCATTTAGTAGTTTTTACGTGAAAGAGTAACAAACATCCATACTTCCATACTTACAAACTTTCGCCTTTATAATAGTAGTAGGATTACAAGTAGAAAAATATCTATTGCAATATTTTGCTATCGATACGATTAAAAGCCCTATAGAATAGAGAGTATAGAATACTTGTAACTATTGCTATTTGTAAAAAATGTTCAAACACTTTACATGCACATTATTACTGTGATACATCTATCTGTAATTTTATCCCAGACTGTATCATTTCAAATTATCGATACTTTATTAACAAGCCGTAAACCGAGCACTCGGTGAAAACGACGACAGTAGTAACGTAATCCGGATCATGATGTTAATCCTTGCTGGTATAGATTCGTCAAATGCGCCGATATTTTTTGGAGGAAGCAGTATATTGATGGATTTTCTCTTTGAAAGATCAATGAATATTGGAACTTCGCGAGAGTATCTACAATGGAAGACGTAATTGCTTGCTATGTAAGATACTGAAAATATAGTTATTTTTATAACTTAAAAGGTACCGTCGTAGTCAGTGCCATAATAATAACAAGTTGCGAGGGATTTTGAATATACAAGTCACTAATCGAAATCCATTCAAAAATGAGTTAAAAAATATAATGAAATATCTCCTCAATTTATTTAAAAAAAAAATATTTGTATTATTACCAATTTGTCGGTGTTTTTATGGTACAATATGGTAATGTACTAATATAGTTATACTTTGAACAGCAAAAAACTAAAACTAAATATGTGAAAATATTTTGTCGACATTTTTTTTTTCATTACAAATGAAAAAAAAAATTTTAAACTGGTGTTTTCTTCTCAATCTTATTTTTAATTTTTATGAACAAGGGTTAAGTAAAACGTGAAAATTATGTTTTTACATTTTTTCATATAAATATTAATTAATCATATACTAGCCAATTAAAAACAGTGCTATCACGACAGCACTTGTCTGTGTATGTTAAAAGCTAGCTTTAGAACGTAGCGAGAGCGCGTACGACTTTGACGGCTTGTGAGCCGTCAAAGTCGTACGCGCTAAGTAAAGTAATAAATATTTTTATAATTACTAGTTAGATATTAGAAACTTTACATACGTAGATTCCCAGTGTTGAATCCATTTATATACGATGCTAGCGTCGGGTCAGCACTGACCCCGTGCAGCACGTGTGTTAATCTTTTCGCTTATTTGCAGGAGCAAATTAGCAATATAGTAGGGAATGTACATATACAATAATATTAGTTACCATTTATTTAATGAGACTAAAGACTTGACAATCTGTAAAATTTATCTTAGAAAATATCCAAGTCAGATGAAACTTAAAGAACAAAATACTTTTTTTTTTTAAGTTAGTTGCACGTATCTTTTAACTTTATGAAAGAAATGAGAATGGCGGCCCTATTGTTCTAATGAGAGATGCTTATAAAGTGTTTCTAAGATGTAATTTAGATATGATAAAATAACTTCTAGCCACCTCATAAAATGTAGATGTTTTGTTCTTCAGGGAGTAGTATGCTGCTGTTAATACGATTGAGAACTACAAATTTAGTTTCCTATTATTTCAATATCTATTTATGAATTGAAATATGTTGCCTGAAGAATGGAATAGATATAGAATTAATGGAGTTAATTATTATCTTGTTTATTCACATCACATCTTGTATAATATGAAATATATTAATTACTGAAAAAACCAAAGAATTAAGACAAAAATGTACACATTTTATAAATTTTGTTAATAGACCGTAAGTACATCAAAATACTCACTTGCAATATTATAAAGAGATTAGAAAGAAATAAATATTTCCACTAAATATGCCAGGAATTATCGCGGTCCGTATATTTACAAATGTTAGTAAAAATGTACTAGTAAAAGGCTTTGTTTATTTAAAAGACTTAATAAAGTGAAAAAAATAGTATTACAATTAGCTTATTTTACCGCGCAATGAGTTAATAGTAAAGTATCCCAAATTTTAAGATATATTTCATCTGTTACTTTATATTTAAGTTACACATAAAACAAAATAAAAACTTCCCTTATCTTGTTTTATTTACAAGTAAAATGTTCTAAGTTAAGCAATTGTTATGCAATATATAAGAATGGCACGACGCCATCTGCAGACATAAATATAAAGTCGTGCTCAAACACTGGAAGTGCTCCAACATATCTCTGAGCTAGAGATAACACTAGTTGCGAACTGCGAACGAAAACTAAATCAGATAACTCGAGAGTGACGGTTTATTTATAGTTTTAGTTTCACTTTTGGCTAGAGAAAGAGAGTTATTCTCTTTATTGAATGAAATTCTAACTGCTAAATTCGCTTCGCAAGGATATATCAATGAAAGTAATACAAACTGTATATTTTGCTTTACGGTTACGTATAATAATAAAAAAAAGCACCTCGACAACAGACAATATTTATGTGAATTGCTGTAAGTTAACAGCGTCTTTTTCTAATTCAAGATAGCTTTTATAAGGAATTTGAAATACAAATTGCTTAATAGAAATATGTTTTATAAATTATTTTTCCTAATTTTAGCATTAGATTCGTAAATCACTATAAAACTTTTACATAATTACAAGTACAATATATTAGATTTTCTTAATTTCCTGTTCGTTTCTCAAATATTGCCAATGACGATTTATGTATCTTGTAATTAAATATTAAGTCGGTGTTACTGTTCCGTGGTATATACGGATAAAAAATACGTCCACTATTTTTTATAATAACAATATTAAATATATATATATATATATATATGAAAATTAATAATAAGCAATAATCGAATCAAATAAGCGATCATTCTAGAATACATACAGATATATATTTCTGACAAGGGAAAACAATTAATCATTTTTAAATAAAAAAAAATATAACGTTGCTATGGCCTCTTTAAATAGACAAAACATCGACAAATAAGATACAAATAAGGATCAAATTACATAAAATGTTATAAAATCTGTGTTATCAATCATGTCATAACACGATAACTAACTTATTAATTATAATATTTACGAATGGCTTACTCTAACATGCAAACATAAAGTTTTACTACAAATATTATTTTCATTACATTCCAAACGTTATAAACGATTCCGTTGGACTTCTGGATGAAAAGATTTCCATTTAAATTGCCTACTTATTCCGAACGATGTAAGTACAGATTTATTTGTCGGCAGGTAGAGAAGCTGGCCGCGAACTCTTTAAAAGACAATCTTGAGATAAAACCTACCTTTAGAAGAAATCGTTACACCGAAAAATGTTTTTTGGTTATTTTATGGTTCCGTATTCTGTACCAAAAAAAATAATGAACCCTAATGAGATCACTTCGTTGTGTCTCTACTTTTCTGTCCGTTCTCATTAGGGTTATTCAGTGAAAATTCAGTAAGTAGTCACATGCAACGCCTTGCAGCTGTGAAAAAATCAAACTTCTAAACAAAAGCAATCAAAATATACGGTTTTTTATTCCCCATATTTTAGCACTATACAAGATGACCAAACCTGCGTGTCTAACCTTTCCAATCTGGGACTTTAGTGGTTATGACCACGAAAAAGTAAAAGAGCGCAGTTTCACCTACTTCAGCACACTTAAACCTTTTCCGGGCGGTAGCTAGTATTGCCTCGCAAACATGATATTATGACTTCAAATCATTCAATATAGATAGTGATACGATAATGCAGATGACGCCGTTCCACCCATATAGGTCCAGCACACGGTACCGGAGACGGCCCATGACGCACAATCAGTCTAATGCAATTAAAGCAGCCTCGGTCAAAAAGTCGAAAATAAGATAAAATATGAATTATTAGCTACAGATATTGCTACAGACAGATTAAACAAAATAATAACGTGTGAAAAGCGACTAAAATTTGGCGAGCTGATTTGCTATTACTTCTCAATGCCTCTTTGACATATTATGGCGTTGAGAATAATTATAGGCACAAAACTATTGTATCGGTCATTATACGTCGCGGTAACGTCTGTGCAACCTGTATATGCAACACTAATACGTAATTTCGTGTATGAATTACTTGAATCTTTAGTTACTTCCAGCTTTTTATATAAGCAGTTACGACGCTCACTTCATGTCACTAATGCCTTTACTATATGATTTATCGTTTTGGATAGGTATCTTACGTATAGGACATGGTAGCTATACTTCTGGTAAACGCAATGACGGAATTGCCTTGCACCGATTCTCTTTTCAAAGATTAATTAGTATTATAACAGTTACCTGTAGAAATAGCTTTTTAAATTCTTGTATTTCTGCACCGTTTAACTTCAGTGTTTAAATATTTCAAGTGCAATTAATTATTATGTATACTTACCATGAACATGAATAAGTATTCTCAAAACACCTAAAATAATTCCAAATGTGCAAATCAGTTTGCTCAACATTTTAAGTCATGCATAATTGAGTCACATTGTTAAATGTCCTAATGCCATTGTAATATCAACCTTGGGCTTAATACGCTAAAGCTCATTACACGAGTCACAGTGAATTGTTTGGCAACCGCACCAGCGAAGTTTGCCAACCTCGGCCAGTCCAATTTAGTTGGAATTTTTCACTTAAACTTTCCGTTTTCGTGCGGGCACGATTCGCATTCCTGTCAAGTTGGCGCTGACCTAATTTTTGACTCACATTAGCCATTCTTCCAAGCGCACGCAGTATTGACAGATTTAGGACAACACATCGGGAGTGATTAGTGCCAACAGGGTAGAATACATTTTTTAAAGATTCTGTTTAATATATATTAAGAGTTTAGTATTAGCTTTTAAAGATACAGCGACATACATGTTTGCAGTGTTATCGAGGATTGCTCAAAAACGCTCCATAATAAATACACTAAAATCGTGGTGTCAAAATTTGATGAAATCGCCGAATTCGTATGAACATAAAAGTCATATTGGAAATAATTATGGTGTTTGTACGCTTATATGTGTTCTTATTTTAAAATTTTCTTGTTCTGGATCAAATTAAAAAATTGCTTATTTTATATTAAATCATAAAAAATAATCCGAATTATGTTTACAGTAATGACATCAATATTACGAAAATTGGGTAATTTTACAATAAAACCTCATAGGATTCTATCTTATTCTGATAACGTCAAATAATGAAAACTAGATAAAATTACATTTTCTATTACATACTCGTATCAAACAAACCCATAACCCCGACCGAAATTAATAATAAAGTTCATTTAGTTATACATTTTAGTGACTTCCCTATTTTATTGTATTTATATATAATAAGGTTCTCTATCGATCGATTATTTGAGTCGCACCCTAATTTCATGTAATTCAAATATAATTTCAACCGAAAATTCAGTTTCTTCCGGGAAATTACCATCATGTATATTACGATGCGGTAGTATGACATTATCATTTAGTGTTGTCAAAATCGAATTTACTTACATCAAACGCAATTTCTAAACTTTGTCTGAGGTAAGAATGGATCAACTTGTATAGAGTTACCAAAATTATTTTAGGGAAAATTTATATGAATTTAGTTTTATGTTCTTCCAGTAACACGTCAAGCACTTATTTACATTTGCATTACGAAAATCTCCACTATTACGAGCGAATTAAGAGCTATTTTGATATATCAATATAAAGTCTAACGAGGCTATGTTGTATGTTCAACTGAATTGCCAAAAAATATTGGTTCGTAGACGATCTAAAATAACGGGTTATTTATTATATTGCCAGCTAATTTGTAATATCTAAAGGTTGGAATTCAGTAATAAGGCTATATGATAGGCATCCTAAATATTACATTTAACTGTTTTCTAAAAGAATTTAGAAACCAGCTTACAATACAATATGCCAACCTTAAAACATGCACTTTAATGAAGTATCTTATTGCAATGGCATGCAAACGAAGTTTCTTTAGTTCTCATGCTGGTTTTAAAAGATAACATAAAATGCTGAAATTATATGCAATTACACTACTAATAGTAATTTACTAATGTGATTTATAAAACTAGTTAAGCAAAATTCACTAGGTATATTTATACTTGCTCAAACATAACTATTTTACCATGAGGTGGATGTGTGATTTTCAAATTATGTACAGTTTAAAAATATTGAATAATATATCCCCAAAATTTATTAAAATGGAAATATATTTTTGCCGAAGGGAAACTTATGCCAGGATTATCTGATTAACTTCTATCTTACCACTGCCGTTTTGCGACAGATATAGGTATATTGGACCTATACCTGTCGCAAAACGGCAGCGGTTTGCGAAACTGTTTCTTTTTGAAGGGTGAAATATGAGATTGAAATCGCTGGGTACCGTGACATTCGGAGCGGCCCTTAGCAGCCATCAATCGGTGCGATGACATCACACGTCTGCTCACGCTTCATCGCTCTAATTTACGATTTCCCTCAAGGCCGGCTACGCTTTCAAACAATTGAACTCTTTTCATGTTCAATAAACGCTAACGATTTGCTTTACGATACTCAAAACATATCGTAAAGCAAAACGTGTTATTTTATTTGTTGAAATACAAACTTATTAATAAATGAATTAATTAATAGTATAAAATTAGATTTTTCTTGGTTTAAATTCAAATCTCAGAAATTGCTGTTTCAATTTGGATTTCCTTATATATTATTTGATAGGGGTGAAGAAACGACCTCGGGGGGGGGGGCAAACGGTTCGCCATTATGTAAATACAATTACCAATAAACACCACAAATATATTGCGGCCGTTAGAACCACATCGGTTCGAAAACATCAACTTATCCAACGGTAGTGCAAGGCAGAAAATTCCTGAAACACGAACTATTGTGGATAAGTTTGTTCGCATGGAGCGAAGATGGAAACGAGCAACAGCAGGGATCAATCCGAACAATTTCTCGAACCATCCCTTATTGTATGTATGATAGAGAATGATTGAATAGCGTCAAGAGATCAAACGAGTTTGGAGTATCCAACAAGTTGGTACTGTAGAGTCTGTCTAGAGATGAGAACAGTATTCCTTAAACCACCGAGCCTAAGACTTATAAAGTTGTGAGCGGTAGGTCAGTTTGAAATATAGTTTCAACCTATTGAGCACTATAAACTTCTTTGTTAATTTATCCTTAACTAGTAAATTTACGGAACTGAAATTTGCTTGATATTAACACCACAAGTTCTATTACTGGTAGTTAAGGAAGATGTCTCAAGAGAAATTTGCATCTTTATGGGGTTAAATTTAACCAGATTAGGTCACAATCTTTAAAGAAGTCCCACTTTGAGACACATGTTTTCCTCATACATGTGAAGTTTTCCCGAGAAATGTTTACGCGACGAGTTTCAAAATTTCAAGGTATTCGCCATCTCTGATGTTCCGAATCGAATCCCAGTGGCGTCTGATGTATAATGAATACGGGAATTTTTATAGTCTTAAAATGTAACTAATATAATATTTATTATTGCTTATTGGAGTGAATATGAGAAATATTTATCATAAGAATATCGCTGGCTTGAGGAAGCAACATCATTTACTGACATTGCGATTACCTACTCGTATATGCTTGTCTGCTAAAAACTAGTAACACCTTTTCCAAAATTTCTCATGGGCTTCTAATAGGAAAGAAGTTTCGAAATAAGCGCTTTGCGCAGTACCCGGAGGAGGCCTTGGCTATATCCAAACTAAGCTATATCTAAGTTCATAAATAAATAATATGGCAAAAACGGCCGGCGGGCAACTTTTAAAAATTTATAAGTGGAATAGTATAGTATGATGAAAGTTGTAAACAACAAAGTCTGTTTTTGCTTACAAGACCAAGTACCGGATATCATTGGCACCAGTGTGTAACATTAGTAACAATATAATAATTCAATATTACATAAATGAATTTTAATTTGTGAATTTTTGTCAAAAGTTGTAAAATAATTTTCAATCGACTATACAAGCTTTGAGTTATGGTTTCATGCAAAACTTCAATAAGAAACCTTTCGTTAAAAAAGGCCGTAATTTTTTTCGATCGTTAATACTTAAATGTGACGTACCGTAATGAATGTAAATACATATGCTTAATTGAATGTAAGCGTTTCGAGTCGCGTGATACGTTCCAGAGTGTGATAACCGCCTAACCTTGGGCGGCAATTAAATTGTTATGGGCTGGAGTGTAGAAACCCGCTCAATTTTACCAACCAGCTATTTATAATTTTATGTTTGCTGCCCCATAAACATAATGTGAAGTAATTCTTTTCAGTTTTGTAAAGTAACAAAGTATAATAAATCTGCTACATAAAATATAGTAAAATAAAAATGTGTGTTATTGTGCCCGCGTTGGTACGATCCAGATTGCCAAGTCAACAGCAATACAACAATCTCGAATTGTTATTACTCACGCAGTCATCGGAATTTATATGAAGCCTAATTATAAATTCAGACTCTCGATCAACTTAATGTAATCAACATAATTAAAAGACGCTGACGTAACCGTAGTTAGATAGTTATCCAGTCGGAAGATCCAATGAGAAATAGCTTAGTATTATAATTGGACAAGGTGTTTTTTGTTTCTTTACAGTATAAAATAGGTGACGGTGATACTTACCAATCTAAACAGCCTACTATGAGTAGTTATGAATGTGATGCTTTTGAATGCGCATATACGAAATACATACATAGCCAGCCCAAAAAATGTTTTATACATCATAGATAAAAAAATAAACATGCCTGGGGTACTCAACAGCCTCAGTAATCTAGCGCAGATCTTCAGTGGGGCTCACCTACTAAAAATATATATACTAGCTTACGCATAAAATAGAATAATAATGTGCAGTAATTAAACGCCTGCAAACAAGGAATAAAAAATATACAGATAATGAGAAATTACAGAAAAATAATACTGCCAATAGTGCTGTATTATCTATATTAATGCTATATAAGTTAAGGTAAATTAAATTAACAAACAAAGAGACTGCCCATCTAATGATCACAGTCGCCTAAAGAACGTACTTTATAATTGAATTAAAACGAACAATAAAAATACTATATATTGTATTTCTATTTAATTAAAATCTTGCGTCAATTTCAGAAAAATCTATAATACTACTTTACCCAAAACTAACAGTTCTTATGTGATACGTCGCTCGCGAGTAATTTGTTTGAAATGTAATTCTGTATAGCAAGACTAGGAACTAAAATCAATCTCACGTTTACACTCAGGAGTAAACATACTCGTATCTTCACAAAATTTGACTTATTAATTACCTTTACTCTTGAGAGTTCTATCCACATCAAAGCCTCCAGTATGTTAAAGACTCCTAACCCTTTGTTGTCATGAAAAGGGAAATATTAGCTCGGTACAATGCTCGACTGTTTGCTTTTTCAATTAGCTTCTTTCAACTCTCAGACACAACGGATATTGTCTCTCGTTTACAGTTTTTTTTTTTCATTGAATAAATCCCTTCTTTGTTGTTGTGACTATAGAAAGACTAGAGACTAGACTAAAGAAAGTTTCAACGTGAAATTTAAATGGAGACAGGAATCTATTTCCAAAATTTTTTATATTTCGTTATTTCGTCAGTAGCAATTCCTGAGATACTAGTAAAGTGAGACAATATTTGTTTGTGATTTCGATTATCCACAAACATTAAAGCTACCATATCAATATTAGATCATGATTCGCTCTATTATTTTAAAAATTCAAAGTATTTACGTAGCTTAACCCCATACATGAATTAAATCAATATTTCGTAATAAAACTGAAATAATTTAATAACTAATTATTTAAAAAAATATAAATATACCTTTCCTACCTTTTAAACACCTTAATTTACAAGTAAATGTGGTTAACCTGTGCTACGAATTCTAGTCGTAGTACGCGCGTATAAGCGTGTCGCTGCCGTAGACACTACAGACACTGTAGCAGTATAAAAAGACTTACGAAACAGTCTTCTAAATTATCTGATTCGCGCCTCTGTTTAAGCTATAATTTGGTAACATAAATAATGCTTTGTTTATTTTTCTATACTCAGTTTCGGCAATTTGTAATGAAAACATTCACATAATAGAGGGTCTATTGTTTGTTTACAACATATACATACACGGCCAACGATAGAGGTCGGCGAACAGTCTAAAATTAAAACCCAACAAAAATATCCAGCTATACGGCTTTTGATTGTTAAAACATACGTGAAAAGTAGTGTTTTCATTCATCAATCATAACATACCGGGTGTTATTATTGTATTTTGTTATTGACGGGGCTTATTTGAGCAAAGTTACTTTCGAGATTTAAGTCACAAAATTATATGTGCTTGCATGACTCAAATTGTGGACTCGTAACAAAAAATTATGTTTATGTTAATACATAAACTTAATTTTACGTGATCATATAATTGATTGTAAGAGTTATTAACAAATAGAATAATATACCGCTACACTGATTATACGTTGGTTCCATTAATTTTAAGATACCAATGTTATAGTTATAATAGTCTTTATCTATAAATTTGAACGCAATGTTTTCTTTATTCGTACATATTCGTCGCCATCGATCCGTGATAGTGCAGTAGCTGCAGGAAAATCGTCTCCGATGGATTGGTTATATAAGCCGCATGTCTCCAGACTACAATGGAAATATATACCTCTATTTCACTGTATGAGGCCCTTTACATCTCATAGAAAACTCACGAAGCCACGGCTGAACGTCATTAAAGTAAACGTGAGAAGGAACAACCTTACTTCAGAAGATAGAGAAGATCGGGTAAAGTGGAGAAAATTCCAAAGGAAAGCGGACCTTGGCAAAAGGCCCGATTAACTGTAGACAGAAGAATCTGAAGAAGTTAGATGCCTTCTTATACGAGTAAACTTTTTAATTTAATTATTATACAAACTATGAATTGTTTAATTTAATTTTAACTATACAGTCTTATTTTAATCATTCTTCAATTTGTTCAAAATACTTGAACTCTATTAGTATATAACTTATTAACAAATGTCACTTTGAAAGCTGTTCTACTACCGCTAAACTAACCAATGACTATAAAGTTAAAATGAAGAACGAAATCTATATAATAGTACATAACAACTATAGTATTTTCATTAAAAAACTCTTTTAATATTTAACTTAACGATATAAATCTCGACAGTAAATCGTACAAAGACGTTTTTCCTTATTTTGTTATCGTTATTACATCACACACTTAATTTCTTTAACGTGCGCAAACTGTAATCTACCCCCTTTATTTTGTGAATGTGAAAGGGTGTCAAGGGTCATTCTTACTGAACAAAGTTTTCTTTGGAATTGGTCCAAGTGCATAAGACTATTGTATAACTAAATGTACTTGTTTGGTAGTTGTGTTCTTAAAAATGCTTTCTTGTAAAAATAACTAACAATATATCATTATTACTACATATAAACAATGTTTCCATGGATCACAGTTTTATTTAATATTATGAGCACTTTATACACTCACCTTCAAGAAAAATATCATACAGCGTTATACTTCTTAAATAACTTTTAATTATTCTATGGCTCTAGCCCTCCCTTGTCTTTCTTCATTCAAGACACCAAGGGAAACATGACGATCCCAAAACATGCGTAAGTTAAATTAGAGCGTAATTCTAGGGATTTATAATACATTAAAAATCTTTTGGTTTGAATGAGTCCTTTCCTTGTTTTCAATTTTAACTAAATACCTATCCTGTAAATGTAAGCCTACAAACTACGAAGAAACAATTCCAGTTAGGTATTTCAAAAACATAAATATTATTTCACCTAAAAGTAATAAATCTGAAAGTTCTCAAAGTATGAATGTAAGGTGGCCGCGGCATTTGGACAAGCTGCTTTTCCGAGAAATGGTGAAGCTCAATAGAAACTCCGAATATTTTTTTATTTTTAAGTGTATGAAATGTTTAAAAACACTTGTGTCTCTTCTTACCGAAAGGTAAACCGATAGGTAGCCAAATAAGGCAGCAAATAAGCAGAGAGTGTGAATAACGCGTATTCATATTTTTTTTTAACTCTCAACTCATAGTGTAATAGTGAATTAATAATAATGTCCATTAGTCAGCTGTTACGATACCGTAAGAATGACAGAGGACGGTGGTACAGGTATTATTATCAAACTCAGTCACGTCCTGTATCACTGCTTCTTGGTATCACCACAGCCACCGCTGTAGTCTATTTCCGAGAGTGTCAGATCCAAATCAAACATTTATTTCTTTCATTAACTACTCTCATCTCTAACTTTGTTGGTTACCTATCACTCAATATAGAAACAGAAATATTGTGTAATGAAATGCCAATTATTTAGTATGCATTAATTATTTAACAATGTCCTATTTATTAGAATAAATTTGAACAAATATATTATCGTAAAGCGTAATATACAGCGTTACAAAACATAAATTCAATATAAATTGACTAAATTATAGGTATATTTATGTAAGTCCTTACACTTCGGTAACCGCTTACCACCAAGAGGTACAAGAGGTTACCGTAAGCCTGTTTAACACTTTCATGGTATAAAAAAATATGTAGTGTATAAATCACCACTCAGTGCCTTAGATTAGATTATAATATAATTAAGAACAAAACTTACTTTCTCCTAATAGTAAATTTTGTTTTACGTACTATTATTACTAGGAACTCAATTTTCATACAAAATTACCAAAACAAACGACAAATTTGTCAGTAATAACATTGACAAAGAAATTAAGCCGGCAAGCGACTCAGTCGTATTAGCTCTCGCTTTCGCTGGAGCAGCTCCAAATCGCTTTATTAAAACACTACCACGTACTCGTTTAAAGATTAATTTTAAAATTATACGAGTATCCTATTCACTGTAAGTAGTATCCATAAAGTTTTACATACAGGCTATGGAGCGTTTGTATAAGTGAGCGTGTTTGAGTATATATTTTGAAATGCTGGCATTTTATTTTATTTCATTACAATTTTTTAAAAATTACTTAAAACAATATTCCTTTTCATTGCAAATATTTTTAGATTTCTTTTTTATATTTTGAGATTTAATGTTTTTTATATATTTTAGTTGATTCGATATTATAAAGCAGCTAAAAATAACTTTGTAAATTATTTAAATCACAACTTTGTGATTTCTTTTATTTATTTAATCACATCGTTAGATTTTATCCCCAAACTAAGTTAAATAACTAAAAAATGTTGTATTTTTCAATATGATCTAGGAAATCACACTTTTTTGCATAACCAACTGTTGATACTGACGAAATTTGAGTCAGAAGCCAGTGTTTTTCTAAGTTAACGTAAAGTCTGTCCATTTTAATGTGGACTGAAGTCATATGATTTCAGACGATGATGCAAAAATATTTCTAGATAATCTCAGATATGAAAGCTCAATTCATATAAGTTCACTGTAATTAGGATAACCAAATATTTATACTTCAAAGGGACAAAAAGACATTATTTATCTGTTGATATTTAATTAATATCTATTGATGCTAAAAGTTTTAAATTTATTTGTACATTTTAACACGGAGTGAATTCTTATCTGCACAAAAATAAACGTATATACATTAAAGTCAGAAAAAAATTATATTTGAAAGTTAGTAGACGATATCATAACATTTTATAAGCATATGCCGGGTGTGATATTTTGTGTATCAATCAGAAGAAAAACATTATCGCTAATTAAGGTATATTTTCTACTGATACATATATATAAAGTCCCCACATCAACAAGGAATGCAGCAATTTATTTAGTGTTATTGTCTTCTAGCTAGCTTTTCTTTTCTATTAACAGCTGACAGGGTGTGTCATTTAATTTTGCAGTCTGTTAACTCGGAAAGTATTCGGATAATGCATATAGCTTCCATCAAACATAAATACGAGGAAAGGTGTAATAATGAAAAATATACGACAAAACTAACATATAAAACACAATGCAAATTTCATAATAAACTAAATAATAAATATATTTCTAGAAAGAAAAAATACATTTAAACTATATATATACATATGCAATTTCGAAATGATACATTCTTAATAAACATTACAATTCTGAGAATGCTTAAATAAATCGCAAACCTTATTTTCTGAATAATTCTTCGGAATACCAACAAAAAGTATCAGTAGAAAAGTTTCTACTAAACAATGAAGAGCTTGGAAACTGCGATTGGATGTATTATTGCGTGAGGAAATGTAGTCTTGAGACAAACTAGATGAGTGCCACCCTAGCGGTACCGTATACACACCAGGTGTGCCGAAGTTTCACCCGCGCTACAGAGCTACAGAACAGAGCGCGTGGGTGCTGCATTTTAATAACATGTAATCTTTCAAGCACTGCGGCTACCATATGGCTGGCTTAGTGTAAAAACTACCCAGTTTTTAAGGCAGTGTTCTATAGCATTTTCATATTTTAGTTAGGTTTTTGTGAATTTGTACCATCATGTGAATGTGAATTTGTACCATCATCAACATCTTCCCTTCTCCCTTAATTTCTTTTTACTTTTGTGGTCTAGGCGTTGATCTTGAAAAGAAATGTGCTAGTTGATAGTTGATCCTTTTAGCACGACTAGCTATCTATAGCCCCTAAATTTGCCCAAATAATAAAAATGTAAGTGGAATTATTGTGTTTTCCTACAGTTACAGCTATGAAATTATTGCCTTTACTTATTGAGGACAAGAGAAACTCGTTTTTACTGTTGATCGAATATATATTCATCTAACACTTCTACGACGACTTCTACGTCGACTGTACGATGTAAGGTAAACTAAGAAAATATTCAATGTATAAGAAAGTCGACCAATTTACACTGTGTCAACATGGTTGATTACAACTTAATCACCCACACATAAATATATGATGATGGAATAATGAACGAAGATGCTGATAGCCATTCCTAAGACACTATAACACTTATCTGAAGTTAGTTATATAGACGTTTAAAAACAATAACAAAAATTATTCTTTTATTACCAGTTGCGAATACCTTGTTCCTGGAACTAAAAATAAAATAAGTTAAAAAGCAAAATATTGGTTTTCTAACAATCTTATGAGGCTCAATTATTTTAGCATCCATATCATAAAAGTCTTAAGTAGAGGAAGCCTGAAAGTAGCGCCAGTGGTAGAAAAAGTGAGAGGAATTGATTAGCATGGTTTGGACATGTGATGCGAAGGGATGAAAGTCATGTCACAAAGCGAATGTTGAATATGAAAGTGAGCTACATGAAAGTGAGATACACGAGCAGAGGAAGGCCGAATAAAAGATGGATCGATTGTGTGAAGAATGATATAAGAATGAAAGGAGTAAGCATGGAAATAACGTCTGATAGAGAGGAATGGAAGGAAAAGATCTACTGCGCCGACCCCAGATAATGGGAAATAGGCAAGAGGATGATGATGATCATAAAAGTCTTAAGTAAAATTCCGAATGATTCCAGCATTAATACTCTAATTCTTAGCATTATTGTAACCTTCGTAGTCGAGTGATTGAGTGAGTACACCGGTTTCAGGGTGTCGCCATCTCTGAGGTCACGGGTTCAAGTCCCGGTGTGGGCACATATTTGTATGATAAATGCGAGTACTTGTACCATAGTCATGGTTGTTAATATATATTTCTAACAAAAATATTTATATATGTATCATATATGTATGTTTATCGGTTACTCTAGATCGCATAACACAAGCCTTACAGAGCTTACTTTGAGCTAGACAATTGGTGTAAGTATAAGAAATATTATTATTATTATCGCTTATATCACGTGGTTTTATAAATCACTGCTAATTTATTTTATAAGGCGTGCGCGGAAATACAAATCCAACGCGTAGAGGTCATTAAGCGAAATTTTATGAAAGTCTGCGTGCTTTCATTACGAGTACCACTGTTATTTCCTATTATAACCACATTATCCAAAACCAGGCTATAGAAGAGACTCCGATCACCTTCTTTCTCAAAGCCTTCTAATTGATTTAAATATAGCAGGTGGTGACTCGCCGCCCACTAAACACAAAAAACCCGACCAATATTAATATGAAGAAAGCAACATTGGTGTAATCGGCTAAGGGTGTAGAGAGGTGTATCTGCGACAGCGATCGAGATGCCGTCGGCGTTATGATATTATTACACTTTAACCCTTCGAGTATCTGCTATTGCGTCTCCACTCTGTCCGGCCGGCTTAGGCAAGACAGAGCCGGATGGCATACGCAGCCCTGAAACACATAGGTACCCTCGATGACGCAACTCACTGACAACTCGCTACAAGCTGCCTTAAGGGTGATTGACTGCAATAATGTGGCATTAATGGCAGTTATGGGTCATTAAATGCCCCACCAGCGGGCGATGGTGTCGTCCCTTCCCTACGCACTTAAAAAATATCATTAATAATAATACTTATTATTAATCTTTTACTTTTGTTTGTTTAACTTTCTTCGTGTCCATCTGTCCATTATTAGATGCGATAGAACTACCAAAACGAGATAGTTTAAACAGTATAATACATTAGACCGCTGTTGTCAGCTGTAACTCCACTATAATAAAGTCGTAGCTCGAGGCTTAGGGCATTTTGACAAAATAGTTGTAACGACAGTTGCCACCCCCTGATAAATATTGGAGTAATTCCGCGTCGACTACGCCCCGACTGGGAAAATCCGAGGAAAATCTTCAATAAACAGCTGACACCAGCTGTCGTTTCTTACATTAATTGAAAGAACTTCGGAGAAGTCAGTGAATCGAAACATATCTGAAGTTTTCAGGGAAGTTGGGCAAGTAAACACCAATTACAAAAACAATCTGTTGTTGTAAGCAATAGATGCAGCTATTTCACAACATTTTATACTACGAATATTTTAATATAAGGTAGAAACCATAAGTAAATTTATGTATGATTCATGTTATTCAAAGACAATTTGCTTCACAGTCTAATAGATTTATTTAAATATTTGTATTGTGTTTTTACGTATTCCTTCACTTATAAGATATTAAATAAGTAATACATAACTACAATAAATTAAAATTACTTATTTTGATTTATCTCCCCAAAAAATATTGTACCACGCAATATTAAAAAAAAAATCCGCTCCTGTTATATAAGAGTCTTGCCCAGAAAAGATATTTTCCAGTGCTGAAATTAAATGTAATATAATAATCTGAAAGGTTCTCCCAATTTCCGAATAGGTGTAGAGTAATTTTTTTTCTTGTATGTATCTGCGTACCCGCTCTTAAGCTCTCTGTGTCCTTAAATGTTATTATTTATGTTTAACGTCAAAAAGTGCCTGTTGAGGCCTATGTTGAATATTGCTGTTATTGTTGGTGCCTTGCGTGAAAAATATCCTATAAACTTTTCCAATCTTGAACACACTAATACCAAATTTCATCATAATCGGTGTAGCAGTTTTCAAGTTTATTCATAACGAACATACAATTTTTCCTCCTTAAAATATTAATGTAGTTAAAGATCGCAATAAATACTACACATACAGATAAATATAGTCATAAATAAATAAGTATTCAATAATGTTCAAATCCATTTGCAGTAATTTCCAGTTACATTTCATTAAAAATACAAGCGAAGCGTTTTGAATAATCCACTCGTTAACAGGAAAGCTTTTTAATAATTCCACATTCTGGGACGCTCTGGTTAGGTTTGCGTTGACACAGGGGCGATGACAAGCTACGCAAGTGCGTAGGGAAGTGACGACCCATCGCCCGCTGATGGGGCATTTAATGTCTCTTAACTGCCATAAATGTCTCATCAGTGCAGTCAGTCTCCTTCAGGGCAGCTTGTGGCAAGTGGTCGATGAGTTGCCTCACCGAAATTACCGATGTGCTTCAGAGGGGCGTATGCCACCCGCCTCCGTCTTGTCTTAGCTGGCCGGACAGAGTGGGATCGCAAGAACAGATGCTCGAAGGGTGGAAGTGTAATAATGTCATAACGCTGACGGCGTCTCAATCGCTATCGCAGACACACCTCTCTACACTACACCCTTAGCCGTTCACACCAATGTTATTCTCTTCGCACCAATAATGGTCTGCTTTTTTGGGGGACCCATTTAGTGAGCGGCGAGTCATCGCCTGCCATATTTAAATTAAATAGAAGGCTTTGAGAAGGGAAGTGACCGGAGTCTCTTCCATAGCCCGGTTTTCATTACCACCAAAATCAAAATGCAATAATCTACATACGTTTTGACCACTTATGACAATAATTTCTGTGCATCTAACTAGGTATAGTCTTTAACTACATTTTTTATGGTGCGGATAGTAATTACACCCAGTTGGTACACTCCAGGTACACTTTCACTAAATTTCGCTAAAATGGCCTCTACGCGTTGAAGCTGTATCCCCGCGCACGCCTTATAAAATATAAAGCCTTATAATATTAGCAGTGATTTATAAAAACACTTGATATAGGTGATAATAATATTTCTTACACTTACAGCTATTACCCTAGCCCAAAGTAAGCTCTGTAAGGCTTGTGTTATGGGATCTAGGGTAACGGATAGACATATATATACCTATTTTACATATATAAATATTTTCGATAGAAATGTATAATAACAACCACGAGTAAGGTACAAATGTTCGCAATCATCACGCAAACATCTGCCCCCACCAAAATTCAAACCCGGGACCTCAGTGATGGAGACACCTTGAAACCGACTTACTAACCACTCGACTAAAGAGGTCTTGTCTACTTTTTACGTTTATATATAATTATATATGTTTACGTTTATATCTTGTCTACTTTTCTTACCACTATACTAGGTTCATATAATAGTTACAAAAAATAATAACACTAATAAATTGTTGTTATTTTTAGTTAATACACAAGATTTTTGGCATATAAAGGATAGGTAAAATATAGACTTATTTGTATTTATTTTATTATTTTAGTTTTTCCGTCAGTTTCACATTCAACCTATTTCTAATAAGTTAATTGCTATCAGTGATAGACAAGCAGGTAGTCCACTTACTTATTCACAACTCATAGAGTCTCATATATACTATCTGTAATGTCCTAGATGGAAGAAAATACTAACTGTACGCATTTAGTGACAATAATTGATTTCAAGACTTGATAATTTTAATAGATGCAAAAAATTATAACGCCTTATTTCACTAGCGTGTTAAATTTCATAAATTAATTGGAATATATTATAAGTATACAAAGAATGATACTTAGCTCAAAGTGGAGCGCCGTCCTTTTTATTTTCGTAACTCGTTTTCAATTATTTCGTTATGCGGCCTCACTCAGATTTTTAAATCCGACTTATTCAGAGGGATTTTGTCCGTATCTCTTAATCACTTGCCAACGTAATTTAGTCGAAACCAATATTGTTCTAGTATAAAAAATATCGCTGGTTTTCTTTTTGTAATTTACAACCAACAAAATTTTAAATATTGATTAATTCTACTCTTTTGAATATAAGCTGATATGTTTTTTAATCCTATTGATGAATAGTAGCCATCGCTCAGGAAGATCTGCAATGTCAGAAGCATAACTTACCCACTACCAACCTGGAGAGAAATGCTCTTTAAACCTTGATGCAAGTCGGGACCGATCGTAGTGCTCAGAAAATACCGCAACTGGAAACTCTCAAGTCTACGCTTACCCGGTAGAATTTAACGGTACAATCGAACTGTGGTAGGCCACGTTTGGTTATAACTGATTTAAATTACTATATCAAGGTAGCGAGTGGTTCGATGGTAAGCGGTGAAGTGTATTATCAACAATACTTATAAATTCTTAATACTGTCTTTCCTATAGTAGAGATCTAAGTATACCCACATTGAAATAAAACAACTTTCCAGATTTATCTTGTATTAAAAAATGTTTATTATACTAGCTTTCCGCCCGCGGCTTCGCCCGCGTTATATTCGAATGTCCCACAGGAAGGGTATGTTTTCCGTCGGTAAAATTATCTTATGTCCTTTCTCAGGCTCTTATGTATGTATTGTATCATGATGATGAATTGTCTTTAGATTTTAAATTTCCCATGTAACTTATGTAAGAATGGTGTACATTATAATTCGCAATATTATCATGCCTTGAGTTCATTAAAATGACGATAACTTTTTTTTTAATGAACCGATTTTGATGAAACAAAGTTTAGATATTATTCTAAATTAAAACAAAGCAAATAGTGAAAGTTTCAAGCAAATCGGTTCAGTACTTTCGGAGATAAACGTGAACAAACATACAGACAGACAGACAGACAGACAAAAAATTCCAAAAAATTTTTTTTGCTTTCTAATAATCTATTTAAGTGCCCCTCTATCCATTTCAGTCAAAAATACTAAATGTACAGACAAAATATTTTTACTGTCTTATTATATGTATAGATAACCCGACGCTTGGAATAGCTTTCATTATTCATAGTCATAGATGAGTTAAGATTTTTGTTGTCATAGAGTGAAGAAAAATGGCATATTTTCTTCTGTGTCAATTTTCCAAGCACACGTAACTTACTGTGTCATTGGTTTTGACAGTCTGTGAGGTTGGTATTTCATTATTTTCATGATAGGATCCCAAGTAAGTAGTTTGCTTCAACCATTATTGCTATTGAAATAAGACTGTTTCTGTAATTCAATAAACTTACATAGCATAGGTTGAAACTGTGTTCTTTCACGAGAATTTGAGGGTCGTTATATCTTAAGTAATGGTTGCGTCCGTCAAGAGCGTGTTCACAAACTGCAGACGTTGGCTTCCGCCTCTCCCCTACATAAATATCTGAGATAACATTAGCTAAATATTACATTAATTTCTTTACTCTATGACAGCTGGCATCTTCAGTCATCATATGACTAAAAATGCTGGAAAGTATTTAAAATATCGAATTAACTAATTAACATTTTTTAACAGCATTTCGTGTGTTCATTTCAATATTACCAATTTGTACCTGAAAACACAAATCTTATTTTCTACCTGGTTCTACATGCTGTCAAAGAATACATGATTCCTAATGAGAGCGATAAATTAAAACAAAAGTTTTAAGTCTCGTAACGAAAGAAACTTAGGGACTAGCTACTGTAGTTTAAGTAGGCACTAACTAAACTAAACTCGTGTAGATTAATGTTTTCAAGAAGGATGATAGCTGACGTGATTCATTCCACAACGATATGATGAAGAATAAATGAAATAAAGGACCTACGTTTTATAGTAATATAATTCTAAAGCATAAAATATTGATATAAAATTAAAAAGTATATTGGGAATCACCGCTTTGAAATAGATTTCATATCATACTCATACCTACATATATACGTATAAATCGCCACCTTTTCTCCCGAAAAGATAAGATAGAAATGTAATCAATACCCGCATTTCACCAATTCGTATTCAATATCAGTTCAGGTTAGAGGACTCGATTTTTCTCTCTCTCCGAGACTTCGCGGAACTATTTCACTCTACTAAACTCAGCCTGAGCCTTAGCTATAAGAGCCCTATGGCTTCAATGGGACGGTAAATACAAGATAGAAAGTATTAATGATTACTTCACCGATAAGAAGTAACAAGTGAAAAGAAGTCTATAATTTTTTTGGGTATAACCGAATTCAAGGTATTTAAAGTATACGAGTACATTCGTATATCTAACGATTCTAGTTAGCAATAAATCTTTATAGTACAACGACATTGTTGAAACTGGTCCTTCGACTCAGACCTATTGTAAAGGGATAAGAGCGGCAGCTTCGATGAATGTCCAGCAATATCTTAAATTACGGACCTTCTCCAAAGTTATATAAAAGCCGTGTATCATATCATAATGGCGGAAGGCTGCCGAGGCGAATAAGGATTTGGTTATATTTAGCTTTCCCTGATCTTTCAAAAATACAATTGGGTCATTTCGATTACTCATGTAAAAATAAAAAATCATTATACAATGGCTCTTTCTCTTTTAAACAAGAAAACGTCGTATTTTAAGGAAATATATATTTATAAAAATATAGTTAAGAAAATATCTTTATGTCCTATGGGTATGGAAAAGTGCTCGATTAGCTTGGATAACTAATTCGTAAATACGCCACCACAGACCTAATATTGTACATTTTTAGTTTCCATTGAATATAATTTACTAATCCGAATCAATATGGACATTATTCATTAAACTAATTCATAATTCATTAAATTGTTTATTATAACGAATTCAGATCTTCTATTAAATATTAATTTCGAATACATTTAAAAAGATCTTTGTCGATAAATGATTTATCAAGAACGTGTTCGGAATATTACTAGTCAGCAAGTGAGTTTATGTCAAATCGATCAATTGTCAACTGCCATGACTTAGTCATTTGTCAATGAAGTAGGGGAGGTCCCGTTGACCTAATTCTGTGACTATGTGCAACGTTGCATTTCTGTAAAGAATATTTTAGATGTATCTGTAATTTCATATTTGTTGCGTTGATTCATTAGATTTAATAAATTATGAATTGGCAGTTGAATTACAGTTATTTTTCGTATAATTAACGTTGTTTGTAATTTATCTAATTAAGTACCAATAATTTATATAATCGTGCGCTTAGCACGTGAGTATTAGCATAAGTTGACATAAAAGTGAGCATAATTTTACAATGATATATTAAAATCAATTTCGATATATATAGTTATATATAGTATTCGATATATACATTTTTTTAGTTCCTTATTGAAAATTTCTGTAATATTTGCGACAATTAAATAATTTTCATTAGAATGTAAATTCATCAATATTAATGACGTTTCGAATAACCGAAACCTTGACTCGAATAGGCTGTAAACACGGAACTTTGTTGCTACCCAAAAAATCAACTAAGTGAAAGAAGCGAAATAATAATCGGCAAGGCACGAGCTCACATAAATAACCTTAGATAACAATCCTAAATCCTGGGAGCGTTCGGCAAACTGTATCGACAACTTTTAACTCCTGCAACCCTTACGTAAGAGTGATATTTTATTTTTCTACATACTCACACTTAACGCAGATAAACCAACAGTAAAACCAGCTTTACACTTTCTAAATTTAAAAATAATTAACACTTTTATTGCTTGACGTTCTCAATTCCTTTAACAATTTTTTATTTTTTTTATTTGTAGCCAGTGCTCTTGTGACAGTTCGATGTAAGCGGTATTTATTTTTTATTTGTTTGCATCCAGCCAGGGCGTTCGTGTTTTGTTTATATTTGGGTTGTCGAGGGAAAAGAAGCGTGCGGCCCGGCTGGGAACTGCCGGCGAAGTAAAGCCTCTATGCTAAGCTTGCGCGCGCAATATTTTGACTGTGCGAAATTGAGACCTTACAAGTACACCGATAGAGTCCTATCCACAATTCTTCACTTAACCGTTTACTAAACCCTGTCTCATTTAAATTACCCTGTAATATTAATCAAATATATACGTGTGTTTGGTTTGTAATCTTTTTAAGTAGCCTTACGTAACTAGTTGGCTGCCTTCCAAAGTATGTGGAAAATGCCGCGCTTTAACAAAACTAGCATTATGATAGTCCGAATTAGTTTAGTGGATGTTGTCCTTCTTGGAAAGTTATACTTTAATTAGTATGATATAACATGTTAACGTCATTTTATTATTTCTATACTTAAGTTCAAACGAAATGGTAAAAAAATCAAAATATGTATATTAAAATGATATATAAGCTATATGGTTACAACCTTAGATTATTAATATTGGCTTTTGATATGATAAGATGTGTAACAATAAAATTTGGAGGTAACGGGAGTCTCTTCCATAGCCCGGTTTTCATTACCAGCAAAATCGCAATACAATATTCCACAAACTATTTCTGTGCATCTGGGTATTAGGTACATTTTTCATGATTCAGATAAAGATTAGACCCAGTTGACACACTCCACGCACACTTTCAATAACACAGGCCTTATAAAGAACAGTGTCTTTTAAAGACGCGTAATATAAGCGACATAATAAAACTTTCGTACAATGAATAAGGTAACTAATTACAGAGTATATTTTTTATTAATCTTGCTCCAAAATCTGCCATTGCAACTTACCAGAATGAAGTTAAAGTAACATTCTGAACTCGGGTGCAGGCAATAGAAACTCATCAAATATTGAGATTGACGACTCGACTAACAAGCCTTTCATACAAAAGAATTATGGGGTAATGTTTTTATTTTGTAGTTGTAATGCAATTTAAAATGTCCCATTAAAAATACCTATTTATTATTAAAGTAAAGATAATTATTTCATTAATAGTTTTGCTAAATATTTAAAAAATATCAAATTGATGTTGAAAACACTTAGTACGATCTATGGCAGATCGATTTAGACGAATTATAGAAGTTATTACCAAACAGCAGTCCCGTCCCGGACAGTTCAACAATTTCTCGATCATGTACGATTTCATCACGTGGAAATATATTAAATGAGGTTAAGATCAGGCCGTTTCAGATGGTAGATACTCAATTTTAAATAAAGGTTTGGACATTGAACCGATCAGCTGGGCTGAATACTTAATAGTAATGCTCGATACTCGGTTACTTAGTAAAAATGGTGTTCTAATAACATCAATAAACCTTAGCAGATCAATTTATGTTCATAAGATTAGTTATAGTTGCTGTAATAATTTTGATTTTTTTTTCAAGTTCATAAATTAAACATGAAAAGTAAAAATAAAGTTGCTGTTCCAACGCATGCATAGAAGCGTTGGAACAGCAAGTTTACAACAAGCACTTTTTACAACAAAGCCCCACAAAGTGTTATCCATTTGCCTTTTCACCGATTTAATTTAATTGTATACTGTGAAAAATTACGCAAAAGATTACAATGGTTGGGTTTAATGTTAATGATTCAAAAATAAGGTTGTCAAATATTTTTGCTATAGCAAATAACATAATGAAACTATACTGTTTATAGATTTAATATGAACTTGTTTAAACTTGTAAAGAAAGTTGAATTCAGACTATTTACCTGATACCAATTTCTAATTGGTGACAAAGAGATTAAAAATAAATTGCCCCTGCTAATTGTCTTTCTGGTTCTTTCGAGTACAAGGTCTCCCGCCGTAGACTAGCATCTTTGACGTACAAAAGTGATTGTAAAATCCTTTTTGCAGAATAACTTGTTGATTATAAATATATTAAAATAATTCGAATGGTTCGCAATAGGAGCCTTTCCATAAGCATAACTTACCTAAAGTTAGAAAGGCGTGAAAGCTTAACAACAGCCGTACTATTAATTAGTCACGCTTGGCACTCTCGACTAAGAAACTTTACAACGTCTACAGGAAGTCATTTCTTCTTTAATCTTTATAGTTAAAACTAAAACATATTATATGCAATATTTTGATAGTATAAGTCATATAAGTTTTTTCTATTGTGGGGCAAGGCATACTGCCCACGTTTTTTTTTTTAAGTTTAACACAAGCTTTCGAATGTATTACATTAAAAATTAAATACTCCTTAAAATATAAAAATGCAAAACGGACTCGTGCATTGAGTTTCACAAATTTTAAATCACAAAAAATACATATTTCTGATGCAATTACAAATTTTCATTTTTCAGATTTTTATTTACTGTATGAAATTGTTTCATGTTAAATTTTATGATTTTGGATCAACAGGAAGTCATCAAATTTGATTTCCTTGCGAGTGTTAATATATGCAGTATAAAAGATCATATAATTTGACTAGGTACGTAACTTAGAAATATTATTATTTAATCGTTTCAACAGACAGCAAACCTGACTATTTGATATTAATGTTAATTTGGTAACTTCACGCGATCCTGAGAAGGAGACGAATAGATAGACGGACAACGACGAGATCCTGTTGGGTTCTGTGTTATTATGTATAATACAGAGCCCCAAAATAAATATAAGATATATTTTCATTAAATACATTTCATCATCATCATCTTCTTGCCCATTTCCCATTATCTGGGGTCGGCGCAGTAAATCTGTTTCTTCCATTCCTCTCTATCAGCCGTCATTTTTATGCTTACTCCTTTCATTGATATATCATTCTTCACACAATCGATCCATATTTTATTCGTTCTTCATCTACCCGTGTATCCCTCCACCTTCATATTCAACACTCGTTTTGTGACATGACTTTCATCCCTCCGCATCACATGTCCAAACCATACTAATCTACTTCCTCTCACCTTTTCTACCACTGGCGCTACTTTCAGGCTTCCTATTATATGTATACTCATTCCTCATCTTATCCATCCTTGTCACACCACACATCCATCGTAATATTCTCATTTCATTCGTATGCAATCTATTTTTTTTTTTATAATAAATAAACCATTATGAGTTCAGTGTGTGCTGGATGTAAGGGACCTATTTTGGATGCAAACTTTATAAAGTGTTCAAAATGCGCAAAATTTTATGACTTCTCTTGTATAAACATATCAAAGGAGAAGTTTAAGGGCTTTAGCCAATCGTACAAAGACCAGTGGCTCTGTCCTTCATGCACATGCTCCCGACCTAAAGGAGATAACACTTCAACACCAATACGTGCATCTACTGCTGTTACCGCTTCTGATGATACCCACTCTTCTGAAAATATAAACACGACACGAGGAAGCAGACAAGTATCAAAAACTAAGATAAGTAGGGATGACCCAACGCCAAATCCAGGGCTGGTTACCTTAATAGCGGAGCTTCGCCAGCTCCGACTTGAAGTTACGGAAGTCAAACAGCAAAACACGGAAATTAAAAACCAAATGTCCCTCATATCAAAAAACCTATCGCAAAATTTCCAGGAGCATACAAAGAAGCTTCAGAATGCGGAAGAAGAAATAATTATTCTTAAAGCAACAGTAGGAGAACTGCAACTGAAATTAGCTGCACGTGAGCAAGACCACCTACAAAATCATGTGGAGATTTTAGGAATTACAGAGCAGTCCCATGAAAACCTACAACACATCGCTATTGCGGCTTCACAAAAAATAGGAGTGCAGCTAGCAGAGGCTGATATCGAGGACGTGGTACGAGTTGGCCCCAAAACAAGGCGGCAGTCAAAGTCGCCTTCATCTCCAAGACCGCCTCGTCCGATAGTTCTTAAACTTCTAAGAAGACGCAAGACTGAAGAACTCCTGAAAGCGGCAAAAGCAAGACGAAATCTTACCACAGAAAAGCTAGTAGACGGCAACCCGACTCCAATTTTCTTTAATGAACGTTTAACCCACTATAATCGGCAGTTATTTCGGGAGGCCAAAAAGCGCAGTAAAGAGAACCAATTTCAATATTGCTGGATTAAAAACGGAGGAATTTATGTTAGAAAGTCCGATGGCATGGCAGCAATGCGTATACGCACGGCTGCGGAATTGGACGAAAAAGTGGGACCTGCCAGCCAACATGCAGATGTCGAGAATATTACGTTATAAGGTTAGCTTAGTTCTTTCTGTTTATTTAGTAAATATCCTTAGTTTTACGCAACTATTCTCATGTTCAAGAATAAAACATATCCAACAAGCCACACACTCAAATACATATACATTTACTCTCACTAACACAAAATCTTGCACAATTAACTATAAACGTCTCGTGCTTATTTTTGCGCTGTTCATTGGCGGTCAATCTATCAAATACTATATCTTGTTCTTTTTTAAGCTTGTCTCTTTATTGAGTGGAAACCCGGAAAGATGACTGACTTTACATCAGATCTTGAAGGAATTCTTACGATAGACTGCCAACCGCTTGAGAACATTGAGTCTGCCTCTGGTTTGATGCATGCTAAGCACAACTTTAAAATGCTTACTTACAATATTCGCAGCATACAGCATAACTTTGACGCCTTCCTAGTTACCTTCAAACGCTCTAAAATTGTATTCGATCTTATTGTGTTAACAGAGTGTTGGCTCAATAAAAACACAATAGTGCCACAATTACCGACATATAATGCCTATCATACAATAAAATATATAAATAAAAGCGGAGGAGTTGTAGTGTACGTAAGGGATACATGGAATGCGCAAGTCAACGAGTCTACTTGCGAGGACTGCAATTGTCTAGAAATTAACATTGGTACTGACTTTGCGGTTTTAGCAATATACCGTTCTCCTTCATTTCTAAACCCAGGCAATTTTATTTTATCCCTGGATAGCACCCTGACTAAACTTCGCAGTAAAAAAAACATTATACTTACCGGGGACATTAACATTGATTTGTGTGCGGATCCATTGAGTGACCATTGTAATGAATATTTATCTTTATTAACCGAACACCAATTACTACCAGCCATATATAAACCAACTAGAGGAAACGCCTGTCTTGACCATGCTTTTGTAAAAGACGTAAGAAACGCCTTGGGCTTAGTTTGTGCCTCTGGCCTGACGGATCATTATATTTGTATTGTTGCACTGTCATTACGGCAACCACAACCACCCGTAAGACGCTCTCGGCAGATAACCAACTACAGAGCAGTATTTAATGACCTCAATAAAATCGAATGGAACAGTGTCCTCGACAGTCAAGATGCTAATGAGGCGGCAACTAAATTCAATAATACAATGGAAACAGCTATCAGCAGCAACACCAGAGAAGTGGTAATCGGTCGCTCCAAATTCGCTCTAAAGCCCTGGATCACACCTGGACTCATAAAGTGCCAAAAACATAGAGACAGACTTCACACGCAAGCTAGAAATAACCCCTCGAATGATGTTAGCCAGTTAATATACAAAAGATACCGCAATTTTTTAAATAGAATCTTACGCAAACTAAAATCGGAGTATGAAAACCAAATGTTAATAAATAATAAAAGTAACCCTAAAAAGCTCTGGACCACCATAAAAGATATCTGCAGTATGAATAAAGCACGTGAAGATCCAGTAAGTTTACTAAAAACTAAAGAAAACGAGGTCTCCTCGCTGAATTACTGCAACAAATATTTTTCAAATGTGGGAAAAGTCTTAGCTAACGAAACCTTGGAAAGACTGTCAACTTCACAAGAGACTCTTGCAGCTACAATTAAAATAGAAACACGACAGATGAACTCGTTCTTTTTGACCCCAACAGACGAAGATGAAGTAAATAAACTGATTTGTGATCAAAAACCAGAGAGCTCTCCTGGAATAGACAAATGCACGCCAATATTGCTGAAACAAATAAAGGATCCGATACTGAAGCCTCTGACCCACATATTTAACTTGAGTTTATCCACGGGAGTCTTTCCGGACATTTGGAAGACGGCTATAGTTATCCCCATATACAAAAGCGAAGACAAAGGAAAACCTAGCAACTATCGGCCTATTTCACTTCTTACTTTATTTTCCAAGCTTTTAGAAAAGCTCGTAAATCGACGTCTTGTTACTTTTTTAGAGAAAAATTCACTGATTCCAGACAGACAATATGGTTTTAGGCGAGGGAAGTCGACAGAGGATGCGGTACTGTTGCTTTCAGACATAATTTCTTCTTCCTTGGATAAAAGCAAATGCTGTATAGGGCTTTTCGTGGATCTTGCGAAAGCTTTCGATACGGTATCCGTGCCAATACTGTTAAAAAAGTTAAACTGTTTCGGCATCAGAGGTATAGCACTAGATTGGCTCCACAGCTATCTGACGAATCGGAAGCAATGTGTCCGGGTGGGCTCTATGCTCAGTGATAGTTTGTCTATAGAGTTTGGAGTTCCACAGGGCAGTATACTCGGTCCAACACTCTTTCTCATTTATATGAGCGACCTACTAACATCCAAAATTACCAATGCTGATACTATTTGTTATGCCGATGACACGGTACTGGTTTTCCAAGGCACTACTTGGGAAGAGACATACAAATTAGCTGAAACAGGGCTGAATCAGATGTCCAACTGGCTAAGTCAAAACTTGCTCACGTTGAATATTAGCAAGACCAAGTATTTGGCATTCCACAAGACGCAATCTTCCCGCCCACCTTCATCGGCTAATTTGAGGTTGCACATCTGTGAGGCCAGGAGAGAAAGTGCTTTTGCTTGCGACTGCCGGTCGGTGGACCGTGCACGAAATATAAAATACCTCGGAGTTGTCATTGACGAAAACCTGAATTACAAAAGTCACATAACTTGTCTCTCTAGCAGAATCCGAAAGACAGCTTATATATTAAAATGCTTAAGACACTCAGCGCCCATAAGTACGCTCACTTTAGTATACAAGGCGGTTTGTCAGTCCCTTCTTATATATTGTATAAGAGTCTAGGGTGGTGCTGCCAAAACAACCATGATCCAACTAGAAAGAGCCCAAAGGTCGGCGCTTAAGATTATGCTGAGCAAACCATTTAGATACTCTACCGACCAACTTTACAGAGACAGCAAAGTTTTGCGCGTTAGACAGCTTTTCATAGCGAGAGGAGTGACCTTTATGCATAGCCTTGCTCGTTCTTCCTCGGATTATGACAAGCGAATTGCACAACGCCTTTATAAAATCCCAGTGCTACCTGCGCGGACCACCTTTGCAAAGCGTCACCCTTTATATCTTTTACCGAGACTCTATAACAGTGTATGTAGCAAAATACATATCAAGGGGCTGGAGAACCACCAGGTACGGAAGTTACTAGAGCCTTGGCTTATGGGACTAGATTATAAGGAAACTGAAAAGTTATTGGCAATATGACTTGTGCTGTGAATATGACAGGTAATCAGAAATTCATTTACATACACTCTATAACACACATACACATCACACACACAAACAACTCACATACACAATTCATTCTTAACTTTGGGACTAATATCACTTCATATACCTGGGCACCTAATGGTTTTAGTTTGTATTCCTTTTCTTAATTTTAAATTAATTGACTATTTGTATTTATTTGCCAAAATTAAATGTACATACATTATTTATTTAGTTTAGGTCGCTCGAGCTGTGTATTTTATATTCTTGGGTATCGTGGTCTGGATTCTACGATACAAGCTAAGCTTAGTGTAGAGTTCGATAGTTATAAGTTTTATTTTGTAAAAATTATTATAGGAAATAAATAAATAAATAAAAAATTTTCATCCTGCTTCTTGACGGCCCAGCATTCACTTAAACACTTTAAATACATTTATTTCATATAAATATATTTTACATTTGCGACTTTATTAAAATATTCAAGTAAATCCAGGGGAATGAATAAAAGTTAAACTAAATTAACCAAATGTGAGAAGAGGCCTTTGTTGTACATTTATATAAAAACAAGCATTTAAATAGGTGGAAAATAATTAATAAAAAATAAACATATTCCGAGTCAATTTAATACAAACTTTGATATGATTGATTATCCTCAAACTTTTTGTCAGGACTATACATTAATTTGTGGAATTTAATTCATGGTCAGTTAGGCCTTGGTATGCTACACATAAAAAAATACCAAAGTTACATTTCATATTTAAAGGTTATATATGCTAATTTAACAACACATTCTTAATTTCATTAGATACAAAACCCACATAATTTCCTCTCGTTTCGAATACCGCTCTAGATATGAGAGGCTTGCCTTCAATTTAACCTTTGTATATTTCCTGCGGCTTAATTAAGGCGAATTGTTTCATGAGAGTCTCAATATCAACTCCATTACAAGGATACTTAACATTGCCTTAGAGAATACGTTAGCCGCCAAAATATACGCAACGGAATAAACATTGTGGTATCTGTTTTATTTCAGAGAGTCTATCGACATTCCCAAAGTAAAGAAAGAGAGATTGCGTGATAATAGAATTAAGTAAAAGAAAATTCCCTAATAGGTAGTTGATATTAGTATTGTATTGTTTTTGATCCATTAAATACAGTACACTATGGTCAGAACAAGACATAAATTTGTACCAGATCCAACAACTGCAGTGGTTATTGACAGTAAAATAAGTAGTCCCTTATTATTATGTAGCATAGCATTCCGTACTTCTATACCACAAAAAAAGCAGAACTCTTATAGGATCACGTTTTGGTCCAAGTTTGTCCGTCTGTCAAGACCCTTTTTATTCTCAAGAACACGTGAAGGTATTAACTTAAATTTATACCTAAGTAAATCCCTAACCAGATCCGCTTCCACTTATAGGCCGAACGAAGGGTGCCTAACTTCACATACAATGCTGTGAAAACACGAATAATATAATCGCTTTAATACAAACACCAATGTATAAGCGAATGTCAAAAATCAGCATACTATAACAACCGTATTACTGTATAGATTCTATTAAATTCAACAAATAAGGTATTAATTCTAAAAAAAACACTATTACACATTTCGGGAGCAACTAAACAAAACACCGAGTGCTTGCTGGTGACCTGAGTGTTACCCTAGTGGCGACAACAACGTCACGCGTGCTTACAACTTCAAAGTGTGGTGTTATATAGATTTCTGTGGTATTAATCGATTAACAGGAAAAACATCAACAATCTGTTTTAATGTGCATGACTACATCGTGAATAAATAGACACAGCAGTTCTACTGATTAGGTAAAATGCATCTGTGTCACTTATTTTTCAAATTCGAGTAAAGCACGTGTCCAGCGATATAAGATTCGATAATAATTATTAGTTAACTTCGTTCATTGCTAACTCGTTTTTAAAAAAAGAAAACTTCCTGTAACGTTAAATTTTAGAAGGATATCAATGCCAGCTACCGTTAAAGCGTTAATCCGTTACCTATACTAATGATCTATTTATAAAAAAATATGTGCTTGTAATCTAGGAATAGTTGCATTAAATTAAGTAACTACAAGTATCTAGGAATAGTTGCATTAAATTAAGTAACTATAATTAAGTAACTACAAGTGTGCCGTACTCCCGCACCTCGAAACTTGGCTCCACGGGAAGAAGGAGGTCACCTACCGATTGACTCAGATACTCACCGGGCACGGCTGCTTCGGTGAGTATCTGTGTCGAATAGGACGGGAGGGATCGACACATTGCCACCACTGCGCATCCGACCTCGACTCGGCCCAGCACACGCTGGCGGAGTGCCCCGCGTGGGCTTTCGAGCACCGAGTGTTGGTCGCAGAGATCGGGCGAGATCTGTCTCCGCCGGCATTGATTGCGGCAATGCGGGCGGACGAGGGAGGTTGGAGGGCTGTAGCCTCCTTCTGTGAAGCAGTGATGCTCCAGAAGGAGGCCGCCGAGCGGGGTCGGGAGATGGCCGATCCCGCTCGAAGGAGGCGGCGCCGGGCTCGGTAGCACAGCTGCGGCGCCGCCGTGGGTCACCGGCGGGCGCGAGTAAATCGCGCCAGAGGATGCCGCGACCCGGGAAGGACCACGCCCCTGCCGTGGCTGGGGGGCGTCGTCGGTGGTGGAGATCGGGGGAGGTATTGTGGCCTCCCCCGAGGAGGGCTGCCCTGTATCAGCGGGGGAGCGGAGGCTGGGGGTTCCCGGAAGTAGCTTGGTGTTTCTTGGAGCTCCCTATATGCCTGAGGAAGGCCATCCCTGAGGTTTTTAGTGGGTAGGCCTCCCCCTTCTGGGAAGGAGAGCCCCACATAACCGCCGGCTCGCCACAGCTGGGGTATGCAACTTAATGCATTTTCTTCAAGGGGAACAAAAAAAAGGTAACTACAAGTACGTTTGGAACGCACCGCAATGCAATTGTGGAGTGGCCCGAATAGCCTTTTAGAAAGTGTATTTCACGGCGCAGCGGGATGCGTGCTATATCCCTTTTGATCAATAATTATTAGGTTCAACGATAACTGGATTAATGGTTTAAAGATTTAAGGAAACATTACGCTAATTAAATAGGTAGTGGTAATGTTAACTTCGGTATTTGAGGATTAACAGATTAAGAAGTTAATGCCAAACTGCGAAGGTTTTACCATATTTTGTAAATGACAAAATTGTTTATTAAGAAATAATTCTGTGTTTAGTTAGTAAAATTAAATTGGATTTTATTATAAAATAAGATTTTATCAGTTTATATGAAAAGATAAGAATAATTATATACATTTATCGAACATTTTTTATGTACCCAACGTTTTACAAAAGGGCCAAAACTGTTTTGTGGCCAATTCTTCTTTCGGAACATAGTAACTTTTTTTTTCTCTCTTAGTGTAATGATTTTATGTACCATACGTTAGGATGGCTAGTCGTCATGCGTGTGTAAGACTTTCTCTGCAGGATATACTCACAAAACTATCCCGATATCAATTTTCCTTAGAGATTCACAAACTGGAAAACCCAATTTATCCGGATCACCCCAAGACGATTGTGGATATAACATTTTTTTTTTATATGATAGGCGCGGCAGATGACCTCCTCCCGCCTGATGTTAAGCGGTGAAAGAGGCCCAAATGAGATGACAGATAGGATAGTGACTTTACTCCACTCTCCTACCTGTCCTATCCCTGCCGGCCTAAAAGATGCCTTTTCACGCCTCCCCAGACGGGTACTTACGAGCTTGGGAAACCACTCTAGCGTGCAACCCACACTTTTTTTTTTAGAGGAGAAATGCATTATGCACCGTGACACCGCGCTATCTAGGCGCGGCCGTGTGTGGGGCTCTCCGGTCTGAAAGGACCGGCCTACCCACTAAAACCCCCCTGAGTTCTCTGGGCCCATGCGGGGCACATGGCGGGGTGCGCTTTCGCGATTCTACCGCCATCGCGTGCAACCCACACCTAGGGTAATCATGAAAGATGAACCGAATAGCCGCTTCTTCTACCACCCACCCGCCTGTGGCGCAGGGAAGCAGTATGGGAATAATTTTCCTGCTCTCTCTCCGCTGCCCCCTGTGACATTATTACGCAATTATTGCGGAAGTAATAACCTCCAACTCCTTCCTACTAGTCAGCATCTTGTTTAGGATAACCAGCAGCGAGAGATCAATGCCGCTCAAGGCTACTCGTAGCAGCAGTATTCAATTACAGCGGCTGCTATGCGAATCCAACACTAGGTCAAGTCATTTTACATATCATTTTAATACCGACCGTTAAATTTAGCAACTCTTCCATTTGGACGTAGAGCTCCGTTTGACTCCTGCGACGAGGGAATGGAATGATATGGCCATTATTTACCGGCACATCCAGCCCTAGGAGCGGATGCGTCGGTCTACCATTGTGGTAGACACTCACGCAAAACGAAGCGAACCACCCCATCAAGCGATCTCGCTACTACAGTTTGCGACCAAGGTATGATATTAGCCCGGCAAATATACAAATATATAGTTATCTACAGTCCCTCATCGGGTTTCACGTAATAACCTAGAGACTGCTCTTATATCAATCGTATTAACGGCAGTTTTCATAATCCTGGCTGTATCCTAGTAACGACTTAATATTACTTGCTAACCTCGAATTAGCCATTCACGTGATGATTAGTCAAAATATTGATATATCATTTTATACATGTATATTCTTACGCCTCTTTCCCACAGGGGTAGGCAGAGATTACAGTTTTATAAGATATATTTTATATAGTATATATAAAATGTACTTTTATAAGATGTACATATATAGTTTAAATATAAACAAAAAAGCAAATGTTTTTAAAATTTCCAATAATCTTATCTAATTATTAATTAGTCTTATTTATTCAAATTCACAGCTACAGTTTGCTTTTTAATTAAATCACTTAGAAACAATGTTTGTGAAACTAGTTAACAGTCAGTCGTGTTCGTAACTAAGTAATTAACTTCCATCCAATAATTGTCACATACGCGTTGATATGTATGTAGATGACCTGAACACAATCTATATCGTAATTGAAAGAACCAATTATCAATAGCATGCCGATTACTGGTAACTTAGATTGTTTTTAGATATTGTTAATATCTAAAACAGCAATAGACAAAGTATTATACTATATTAAGCATGTAAAAATAAAAATAAAAAAATTCACGCATGGAAATCATTGGAAAAATTTAGTTGATAAGCCACACAGATAACCAGTGCTCAAAATTTTTCTGTCGTAGTTACTCTCGTTTTGCCTGTCCAAGAGTTTGTGCAAATGGGTTGCCAGCTTTTCGTCCAGCAAATACATAAGAGTCATCGTAAGTCTTAGAAGAGAATTTGTCTTCTTATGTGTATTTTATCGCCCTTTGATTCCTCGGAATATAACCCATTATGGGTTATATTCCGAGGAATTGTTCGATATGATGCCTGTGGCTACTTTTTATCAGCGCACCAACAACCTACATGGAGTCATGGGAATTCATGCTCACAAACTGGAACCTAAATAATCTGGCTCAGTGCGGTTCCAGAGGAATTTGCTGCCGCGTGCACTTAGATTGTGGAATGTCTTAATTTTAAAATTTTAATAGGCAGCAAGTAAATATGAGTACTTAAATCTCGTGACAAGCTTTTATAACATATAAATTGTGTCAAACGTGCTAAATTTGAAATGACGTTATAAGTTAACACGAAAAGTTTTTATTTTTAGCTCATTTAAATAAAAGCTCGTTTTTAAAGATTGTTTTACCTTGATTTTATTGAGATACGTTGTTGAACTTAAACATGATATCGTAAGTTAGATTTTAAGACGTAACAACAACAGCAACTTATCACGTAAGTAGAATAAAATCTATAAATTTTACGGTTTTTTTAATATTACAATGATAAAGAGTACATTTCTACGTTATTAGATGATTAAGCGAAAGTGCTTTAGAAGTTATATGAGGCATTTGCTAGCTAAGAAATTCTACTGTATCTTGGTTGAGTTCATTTAAGGAATTAAATTCGCAACTGACGTAAGTTTAAATTCGTACACAAAATTTTATCATTAGACCTACGTATGCACACATTACTATGACGATAGTACTAACAATCAGTAAATGTAAAAAAAAAAATTGTCCCTCTAGAGAGGAGAGGCTGAGAATCCTCGGGGATACCACCGCAACCAATGTCGGATTCCTGACGAATCGAGGCAGCTTAACCCGAAAGACCTACCGACTAAACTCAGCCTAAGCCGTTGGTCCTAATGACCCAATGGTTTGACGTGACAAGGAGGACTGCATTTCAGGAGAGGCACAGTCAGCATTGCCATATAAACAGACCATATGCGCTAGATGATGCCGTCGTTGCAGGTCTTGAAGGTCCTGCGTTAATTGATTTGGAGGTCGCTAAGGACATGTCGCGGTCTGCAAAGTCTTTGCCGATTTTTATCGAACATATTCGCTTAAAGCGGTATTGAACTAGCAACAAATAAACATCAAAATCATTTTTATACTATCACAGAACTGACATTTTCAACTTTAATTCATTGACCGCCTCTGGCAATATTTTATCCAAATAGATCGATCATTAAATTCTTTGGTCGTATGCAATCATAACAATGTTACGTAATAAGATAAAATATGTTGTTTTTTTTTTATTTAAGCATGGAATTTGTTGGACCTTTCCTTATATAACAGCTTGGCAACATACGCAATTTGTGTACAGAAATGACAAGAATTTTTGAGAAGACTCAATATTCTCACATTTCACGACCGTTTTTTGTACATTCTAGAGCAATCTCGTGAATTCTCAAATCTTAGAAACGGCGTATTCTATATAATATTGATAACGCATAAAAACTCATTTCAAATTATTTAATTTTTAAAAATATAAGCGTCTAGTTTTCTAAAGGAATTAATGGTCAACTATATATTTTTTTCGTGATATATTATAACTAAGTTTATTTTCAAAGTTACCTTACTCAAATAAATGTTAATATAATTAATGATATATACAAATACTTACATCATTAATTTCGTAAGTGTAAATATTGGTACTTAATTATCACCTCATGAAATATTAATGATCTAATAGTTACTCACCAAACGCTTTGATACAGTGAAGAGTAATGATTGATGGTTCCCTGTTCCGTTTAGTATGACAGGCTGACGGAGATCAAGGATACATACCTGGAAATTGAGAAAAAGTAATGTACTATATCCAACTATGTATGACATTCAATAGTACGATGTCTAAGGGTATATAATCACGATATACTACACTAAATTGTATTTAGGGTATATTGTAATATTGTCCTTATTTTAGCTATGGCGCTAGGTTCATTTTTATTAATAAAAGGGTTGTCGTATTTATTTAAAGAGATTTACTTAGTTGTTAAGTAATTATAAAACACACAATACAAATTGTAATAGACATCGTAACCTTTTTTATTGCAGGTGAGCGAATTTATTTATTAGCCGTTACAGAGAATTTGTAAAGTAGAAAAAAAACATGCTGTTTCATCGGAAGGCCGGGAGTCGATCCTGTCATCTATACTAATATAATAAAGCTGAAGAGTTTGTTTGTTTGTTTGAACGCGCTAATCTCCGAAACTACTGGTGCGATTTGAATAATTCTTTTTTTTTTGGATAGTCCATTTATCGAGGAAGGCTATAGGCTAAATAACATTACGCTATGACCAATAGGAGCAAAGACAGAGCGGTAAATGTGTAAAAAACGGGGAAATTATTCATTTTTGAAGGCTTTCTTTGCGTGCGCTGCGAAACGGTTCAAATACACAAAAAATATGTATGAAAGAATTATTCCTCTATACATGATCTAAAAAAAAGTCCGCGACGGCATATGTCTATCTTTTAAGGTTTAGTCACAATGACCGTTTTTATGGTACCAAATTTGGTCGAAATAATTTGTTTAAGTTGTATCAACATAATAATACTAAAAATTCTGCGGAAACTCGACCATTCCGAAAATCCCGCAAGAACGGGAACTATGTGGGAAAAACCAAAAATCTGCCGGAAGTCACTATTCCACGCGGACGAAGTCGCGGGCAAAAGCTAGTGTACCAATATGTTTCTTCACTCTTTGATGTCACATGTGCATTTATTTACTCGTACGCTGAAAAAAATAGTATACACCTGCGACGAAATTTCAAGGTGTGTTTAGAGTCGACCAATTCGCACTGGGCCAGTTTGGTTGAGTAAGGTTTATTAGGTATTGCTATAGTATCATTAAAGCAATTAAACCTTTGTTAAAATGCAATTAGATTTTCTACTTCGTTAAACATAATCAATGCAAATTGATTATGTTTCACGAAGTAGATAATTGTCATTTATGGCAACCGACGAAATGTATACAATTCCAACTGCGAAAACTTTTATGCTCACGTTTTTTTGAATAGAGCTCTCAGGTCTCCGAATGATGGGGTTGTCGTCGATGTCTCTGAAAATATTAAACAAATCTGAAACATTTTTCAGGTTTGAAATAATAATTCCCAATACCGATTTGTTAGTTTAAGTTCTATTGTAAATATGTGAAATTTTCTATTAATTTGAAGAGAAGTTTGGTTTAACTTGCAATGTCAATGTGTGAGTTTCTGAATCATTCGGAGTAGGTACTTATAATATTATGTATGGTCTGACATAGCGTAAAAACTATATACTGAAGACGCAGACTCAAATCCTACACAGTGAAATTTCTTGCTTTGATTCCGAAACTATTTTACTATTTCGATACTATATTCATTGCTGTTTAAAGACACAGTAAATCAGAGAAAAAAGTTCACTTCAATAAGAAAATAAAATAAATATATGAAGAATGTAATTTATACTAAAAGTTAAATTCAGATTCCCAAAACCGGCGCCATCTATGTGCGTCTCTATAAACCAACCACTATGGAAAAGCGGTGACTTTGCTATCACGCTGAAACTGAAACGTCGGGCCGGGCATAGGCTGGGTGCGCTGGAGGGTAACTTGTTAATTCATACTCAGAGCGCTAGATGGCGCATAAACCACATTTGTTGCGCGTAGTTACACACACGTCAAAGAACTTATTTGCACTCCTTCATACAAACATGATTACTTCTCATCCTGATAACTTTGACTTTCACGTATTCATCTTTGGAACATTTAATGAACATTAACACATTTCTGTGCGATGCCTCATACGTCAGGTAAAAATAATTTATCGCGACTAACCTCAGGACATTTTTTCCAGGTTGACTTTCAACACGGAACACGGAAACTTCATATTCGATTGGACTGAATTCGATTCCTCAATAACATATTCAGGAATCGAATCGGACTACGTTATACCGAATAGGACCGTGCATCAGCATATTCACCTTACTCCTCCAGAGATTCACAGTCAAATTAAAAAATCAAAATCAACTTTATTGAAATATGACTTTAAAGAAAGCTCTTTTGAATCGTACAAAAATTTGCTATTATTCTTTTAAAATTGTCCATCCAAATTTCCATTATTTGGATGTTTAGATATACAACATATATACACAATATTTGGACATTACTCATATAATCCATACACCATGAAAGTCACCCTACAGAGTCCAGTACCATGCGTTATAGGTGCGTCTAATTAACAACCGTATAGTACCGCAAACACGATTATCTCGCCTTAAAAAACAGTATATGCAGGTACATATGTACATATATGGAAATTATTCATTACCATATAAACACAAGATATTATGTGTATAACATATATAATTCTAAATTGAAAGAAATGATATAGCGTGTTTGACCCGCAGTTTTCAATGAATATGGCAGTACCCATACCACTCGAAACTTAATACTAAATACCTAGTAACAGGGCGATTTATTAACCGGTTTTCTAATAGGAAACGAAAGGCCAATAATGAATACTAAGGAAACATGTGGATTGACATGTGTCGCTCGCACGTGTTGGCAGTATCACGTGTAAGGAAATACGCTATTATACATATTTTAGTATATTATTCAAAATCAAAAATCGTCTTGTTACGCTCTCTGAAATATTTTGTTATTCCATCTGCACCTGAAAAATACGTTTTTATTCACACTTATGAACGAACCTTCATCTTTGAATAAGACATAAATTACTTATGAATTTGGAACATGTATATTAAAAATGTATGAGTATCAATTAGCTTGCTAAATCAAATGATTCAATGCGACTTTGTATATGCTCTAATAGCGTCAAACGGAAAAGGCAAAATACAGATATTGCTTTTATTGAAGAAATCAATCTGTTACGTTAAATCTTAAATTATATGTTTATTTATAATATTAATTTCAGTTATAAATAAAGTAAAAAAAAAATTGTGCAAGTACTTAAATGAATGTTTGCTTAATAAATAGTACGTAAATTAACGTTTATATAGTTATTGAAATGTTATGAATAATATAAGCTGTTCTCGTGAAGGTCGATTATCATTTTGATGCCTAATAAAACCATCTTCGATATTTTCATACTTTTCAATCCCAAAAGATATTTAAGTAGCATCTATTAGAAATTAAACTACATGTGACCGTGTATACGGGTAACGCACCGCCTTCAATTGACATGTCAAATTCAAAATCAATCAGTTCAACTCCACAAATATTTCAGTCAAAATTATCTTAGTACCATAAATAAATTAACATTTGTATATATCGTTCAAAATTGACGCATCAATGGTCCAAGTTATTTTAGCATAAAAAATTCGACCAATAGTACAGTCAATATGTCGTTAAAAAAATCGATCTCTCCGAAAAATGACAAACCGGGATTTGACTTGACGAATCGTTAGAGGGGCAAGTAAAAAGCTTAATGTCAGATTTCCGAAGTCCTCCCCCCTGCTGTTTTTGAGAAAATCCAAAAAAATTTTGAAATGCATTTATCTCGGAAACTATTAAGGCTAGCGACTTGTTTTTTTTTTCAAATTGTAAAGGACACTCAGGACTACATTTTCTTTCATTGAAGCAACATCATCCGACTGAAACTGCAAACGCTAGATGGCGCTAAAGTTTTGAAAAATTGGTTTTTTGCTATTTTCATTGTAAAATATCAATTTTTTTGCAAAAATGTAAATGAGAAAGTTGTTTGTAATAAAATTAGCTACAACTTTTGTTTAAAACATTTTTTTATAAAACTTACCGTTTTCAAGCTATATAGGGGAACAAGTGCAGTTTACAAGCTGAAGCTTGTCAAAGTGTACAAATCGTACATTGTGTGCCTTACTACAGTGTGTTTGTCACACAATTCATGGATACATCAATAAATTGTAATGTTTACTTATTTTTTAATTATTAAACTTTTAAAACTTTGTTTAACATTTTTTTTTTAAATAACAATGAAGTTTTTTTTAGTACAAGTTATTTGAAGCGGTTTTACTAATACAATGCATTAGTAACAGTACATATAAAATGAAATTTTATTAATGCAAAAATCAAAAATCAAAAATATATAATCAAATTTGCAAGTAGCTTTAACTTTGATGAATTTTATATTAACTTTTTGCTATTTGTTATCGACAGCGCAAAAGGTGAATAATAAAAACTAAAAAAGGTACTAAAAAAAACTTCATTGTTATTTAAAAAAAAAATTGTTAAACAAAGTTTTAAAAGTTTAATAATTAAAAAATAAGTAAACATTACAATTTATTGATGTATCCATGAATTGTGTGACAAACACACTGTAGTAAGGCACACAATGTACGATTTGTACACTTTGACAAGCTTCAGCTTGTAAACTGCACTTGTTCCCCTATATAGCTTGAAAACGGTAAGTTTTATAAAAAAATGTTTTAAACAAAAGTTGTAGCTAATTTTATTACAAACAACTTTCTCATTTACATTTTTGCAAAAAAATTGATATTTTACAATGAAAATAGCAAAAAACCAATTTTTCAAAACTTTAGCGCCATCTTGCGTTTGCAGTTTCAGTCGGATGATGTTGCTTCAATGAAAGAAAATGTAGTCCTGAGTGTCCTTTACAATTTGAAAAAAAAAACAAGTCGCTAGCCTTAATAGTTTCCGAGATAAATGCATTTCAAAATTTTTTTGGATTTTCTCAAAAACAGCAGGGGGGAGGACTTCGGAAATCTGACATTAAGCTTTTTACTTGCCCCTCTAACGATTCGTCAAGTCAAATCCCGGTTTGTCATTTTTCGGAGCAAAAATTGCAGATTGACTGTACTACAACTGCGAATCGGGCTCACTGTGTGTACAGGGCTTCGCAAATAACTGTATAATCCCATTTTTTGTGATGCTTCTACAAATTTAGGGTTTTCTGTTTTTTCCATTACTTGTGCAATATGACATTTCATGATACTAGATCGACGGCAAATTATAACCTATATATAAACCTATATATATGTAAGTAAAATATAAAACGCATTTTTTTGTGATGCAATTAAAAAAGAAAGAAAGAAAAACGTTTATTTGGTAAGCAAAATAACGGTCCGGAAAATACAAAGTCAAACATGCATACAAGTCATTTTGTTACCAAAATGGTCTCCGCTCAGCATATGTCGGGCGTACACCACGACGCTGATCTTCCAACGGACGCCAATTACAAATTTACGGGTTTTTGATTTTTCCTTTACTTCAGTGATTATAGATCAACAAAAAGGAACAATAGGCTCTAGGTTCCTTGCAACTATCAGCATATGCCACAAAAATGGAGAAGAAAAATATGTATCTCATATATGGATCGATTTAAGAGTTTGATTTTTTTACTGTTATTGATTTAATTTCATACTTTTACGGCTTCTTGAGAAATAGAATTTGACGGACAGACAGACGGATAATGAAGTTCAAGGAATCCGTTTTTCGATATGGAGTACGAAACCCTAAAAAATTGTAAAAGAGTAAATAACAAGTGAACAATCATAAATATATAGTAATAATTTTATACTTACTTCTCTATAACAAAAATTATGTACAGCAATGATATTCATATGTTTTTTTAACTATCTAAAAACAGTTTTTAAGTTGTCACTAAGACGGAAACATTCGACAACTAAGTACAATGACGTCACTGTACGAACCACTTCAAATTAAATCTTTTTCAATAAAACAATAATCTACATCATTTCAGTTTAGGAAGCGCCCACTATTGGACATATGTACGTCTCCGATCGGTCTGCCATCTTCAACGCTATCTCTACCAATGCCAGTTGTTTTGACATTTGTTTCTGGTGTCGGTACTTTCTGCCCAAAGGGCCGTCAGTGCTATGTGTCTTGTCCATTGCCTTAATTCTTTCGGCTATATCTGTGAACTTGGTTCTGCGAATCTCGTCATATCTGGTTCCATAGCGCAGAAAAACTTCCATGGTTAACAACTTTTTTTAATATATTTATGATTTTTTATCTGTTATCAGTAATATAAGAATTTAATATATAGGTACATATGTGTTTCAATTATCTGCTTGCCGTATTGTTGTAGTAATAGTGTTGCAAACGAAAGAGGCTGCATACTTTTAGAATTGTTTTTGGTACCTACTTATTTTTTGATAAAATAAATGGCTTGCCAATTTTGACGTCCTCACGAAAAGCTGCATTTTAATTTCGTAGCTAATATTATTAATCCGTAACAAAATTTTATATATCAAGTAACATTTTTGTACTTTAGTTATTTTTCTAAATGTAATTTAAAATAATTTAATTCCTGTCCGTATTCCTTACTACCTTCTATTAACAATTTGTTTTATATAACTAAGTGGATTATCAAGCCTGTTCCCCTTAGTAAGGAACAGCAATTAATTATAGTTAACACAATGTATTCGCTATAAATCTGGAACTCGTTCCTCCCGTCACGTTGTTGGGCACGAAAGGAACACCTTACTCATACTATTACGAGATTATGTCGAGCTCCTCGCGGCCTTGGGGGTATCGCGTGAGACAACTATTACGGCCTGTTGATATATACCCAACGATGTCATCACATACTCCATGGCGCGAGCATTTTCACCACCGCCGTGCCCTTATCATCAAAGGAAGATGTCACTGCCGTACAGTCATAAGAAGTCGCGAGAATACTTCTACGAAAATTTATAATTAGAACCACAGTGTTAACTTGTGATAAACTGGAACATAGAAATGTAAGCGGTTAAAATATGTAGATAGGACCGACTACCAATAGCGGTAACTCCATACATTCGTTTTCTTAATCAATTTCACAATCTCCCTACTCCCTATGCAATATATAAATAGGGTTTAAGTATCTGAACTAAAATTTGATCGAATATTGAATACCAACGAACACTCCAAAAAATACGGATAACATACTAAACATGTTTATATAAATATGTCCGCACTGCTACGCTCTGAGCCCTTATCATTATGAAGGGAAGTTGTTTATTTAGGATCCCGGACGGCTAAGTCGGTAGGCTTACAAGCTTTGAACTGAACTCCAGCATAACAAACGTTATCGTGATTTTATTGCCGCCATTTTGTTTACGTAACGCTCAAACAAAATAAGATGGCGGAAGCACATAGAATCCTTCAAAGAATCGTGAGATTTGTGCCCCGAATATTTAAAATAAGTAGATAAAACGGGATATTGTTACTGTGTCCTGTACATAGTTACATGTGAGTGAGCAAAATGTACTTACGTATCAAAATCACTCAATCTTTATTCAACAAGGCAAGTAACAAGCAAGTAAAATACGTCAAAACAAATTTAAAATTATGAGAACACAAAGAGCTTATTTAAACTTGTCATCAACAGTATTGTAATGTAAATGACATGTACATTAAGTATCAAAAGGAAATACACTATTTAAAATAAAATATGTTGTTAACAGACGTGTGTCTTTTTGATATGATATTAAAAACGTTTGAGACTGTGGAAACTTAATTAAAATGTTCTAAAAATTACCCTGAGAACCAGCTACAAAGTGAAACTCATTGGAACAGAATGTTTTTTTTTATTTCAATCACAAGCCATAAAATATTATGCATACAATATAATAAAATGTTATTTTAGTTTAATAAGATAATTTCATGTTATCCGATTAATAGCTAAAGTTAGCTATGGTTTTATTATAATGAAGATAAAGACGAAATATTAACTGACCAATTGTGTCTAAATAAAAAAAGGAAATATGTAGACTATATACTATGCACTCAATATATTCGTGTTCATATCTATAAAAATATTGATATAACAAAGCCATTTTACGTTAGTTATCTATGCCATTAACCATCATATAACAAGTATTATTACAATGTTAATTTAATTAGGTAAAATATGCCGCACCGCCATAAGAGAGTCCGTAGGGAAATTACGCCATGGCTCGAAGTAATTTATTAAGCTCGCTATTACCTCAATTAAAAAGACGATACGCCTGAGTGCTAAATATCACACGTCACGTCTACGTAGTACCTACTAAATTGTTTTTGAAGTCAAGAGATTCAAAAGAACTTAATGTTGACTCGTATTTGAAATATTATTTTGGAAAACTAAATAATATATTTTATTAGTCATACTTAAAATATCTGGTATTAAACAGATAAATTAATTAATTGAAACTGCATTTTTATATTAACTAAGCCTTCGTCTACATGCTTTTCTTTATTAACTTTTGAGAATACTTTAAGCACTCACCCAAACCATGAAAATGAGCTCATGCAAGAAAGCTCGAGTATATTACCGACTAATTGAACGAATACGTAATTGCACAAGGATTAATTTAGTTGAAAATGACAACGAAACAAGAAATGAAAATATTAAAGGTGACATTACTGCTAAAATTAAAATTTCTACCAAACAACATTGAGCTAAAGAAAAGCTTTAAAAATATACAGTAATTAATACGTATAGTAAAATTCAAGCATCAACACTAAATAAATCGTCAAAGTACGATGAAATTACTACAAAACAATGCAAATGTTAATATACAAAAAAGCCTCTGAATAAGGCACGCATCTTGACCTGTCACGACAACAAATCTCGAAGAATAGATATAGAAAAAGAAGTCATTTGCCCTTAAGTGAGACGAAAATGAAGACATCATAGGGTAAGGATCTGACTTGATAGAGGATGTAATTGAATTAATGAAAAAACTATGCTTGTACCGTGTATTGCGCGTGTCTTGGTAAAGTAATTGATAGTCGCTAGTATTGTATTTTATATCACCTGGTGAATATATATTAAATGTGCATATTTTTATAGCAGTCTGAGGCTCGTATCCATACTAATTTTATAAATAGGAAAGTGTGTCTGTCTGTTTGTCCGTCTTTCACCGCAAAACGGAGAGACGAATTGACGTGGAGATAGTTGAAGGGATGGAGAGTAACATAGGCTATTTTTTATCCCGGAAAAATCGACAGATCCCACGGGATGCGCAATAAAGGCTTCGCTGAAAAACTACTGCACAGATTTTCATGCGGTTTTCATCAATAGATAGAGTGATTCTTGAGCAAGGTTTTGCAGTATTTTTCATCTCGGAAAAACGAATAGTCCCACGGAAAGCGTGATAAAACCTTCGCGCCATAAACCGACTAAAGCTATATGACCCTTAACCCTCTATAGACCCAATCCCGAAATCCACGCGGGCGAAACCGCGGGCAGAAAGCTAGTCACATATATACCATATCTCTCTAACTAGCCTCATATAGAAATTTGAGCCTTACTTTGATTTTAGAATTCGTTTTTATATCATAAAATATCAGTGCTTAGCTTCGAAGACTACAAGTAAATAAAGAAATGAACAACTATCTATATATTATCCGGAATACGATTGACATCTATTCGGCGTGCCGCCCTCCTGGATAGTCACTAAGGCATATTATTTTTAACTTTTACGATTTTATTGCACAAGCACAGCTATGAGTATTATGGGATACCAGCAATAATATATGTCCTTATAGAATCTATGATGTCATAGTTTAAGCACCAGTGCTAATTATTTAAAACCTTAATGCTTTGTTCTATTAAAATCGATTATCAAGATAGACTAAAACTATTGTCTCTAACATTAAGCCGGTTATCGTAGCAGTTGACTATCCCAACACCAAGCAGTGCTCGATATCAAGCTCCTCCTCATAACTAGAATCTCATGAAAGCAGAGAAAGGCCAATGAGTCAAGTCACTGGCTAAACGCTATTTGAAATGTTGATTCAATGATCATTCTTCCATGAGTCTATAGAGGTTCCTGCCTAACAGTTTCGACGCCAATACTTGACGTGGCACTTATTTTTCAGAAATTCCTCTCCGTGTAGCTTAACCTTCCGTAGCTTGGAGTTCTGCACCATTGTTAGCAGCGCTCTAAGCTGGAATTTCAATTTATTCTACAAAAGTGAAATAACTTCTAATAGTTAACCCTCAATCCTATATTAATATTATCCTTGATTAATTAGTTAAATAAACAAAACAATACAGATTAATTGCAAACAATTTCCTTTATCTTTCCAATTTGCCGTAACGTAAATAAAAGCAGGTCGAAGCGCAGTTGCCATAACAAAGTTAATATTAACTTTCGGAATAACTGAAGTTTGGAACTATCTATGAAGAACTCCTTTGTCTCACAAGTTGCTAATTAAGCCACGAGGCTGCCCGATTGTCGTACAAAGAAAATTATTCCGTTGGTAATATATTCAATTAACTCTCCTTTTAGTTGGTAATAAATGGGTGTGAAACTTGGAAGAATAACCATAATTCATAGTAAAGCGTATAAAATACATGTGTTGCCTATTTTTCCATAAATAGCTATAGAGCTGGACATTAACTCATTAGTTAATCAATCGGTTTATTTGTTATCACGTTAATCGTGTACTTCTGTTAAATATTTCCAAATCCAATAAGCATTATTATTAAGCATTAAATATCTAGTCCTTACTATTTATAAAATATATACATGCACTGGACCACGACACAAAACATAAGTTCCGATAAGTTCGTTCGGACCGGTCGTGAAACGAAACGGCTTGTTCCTAACACCAGAATATAAGTCTTTTGTAACACATCATTACCGCAACGATATAAGATATACCATTTTTAACAAGTTTTACCGGATTAAAGCGACTTAAGTTAATTTACTTTACTTATTTTTTAATCTTTAAGGAAAGAAATTATGCAAATTAATTATATCTATCTATCACATAAATGCCCCACCAATGAACGATGGGGTCGTCACTTCCCTATATTATTTATTTATATACAATTTATAATATAAATATACAATTTATAATATAAATTGTATCTATTTCAATGTATATCTATGTGGTGTATTGCTCTTTAAATAATTATTACTTGAATTAATGTTGAGGCTGCCTTATTTATAAAATAAATAAATTCGCATTATTTACGTACCGCTTAGTCAACAATATTTCTGCACACTTTATAGGTAGACTGAAAGAGAACCCCCTCCATATTAAATGATTTGTGCATTTTTTTATGCAAAGAGATTTAAATAAGTAAATAAAAAATGTATAGTTACCGACTTTGGTTACCCGTGTCGTTTAGTATGTATATATATACGTATATCTCGCCACATACTAATAGTACATTAGAATACAAGTAAGCTAAATTGAAATTCGTTTTAAGCTACTATTGTGAAAGCCGCAGGCGAGTGTTTAATTTTTAATCATGTACGTAATTTTCCATAGCTTACGAGTATTTTACAATTTTCAACATCATTGTAAGTAATTAAAGACAACTAGATAATAATACATTTATTTCATAAAACCATTATTTAAAGAACAATTACGATAGTTTGTATTAGGTTTTCCACGAGAATAATGAGATATATTATTATATAATTATAATATAGAGTTTTTGTGAACGTCAACATTACTTATATAAAAAGTCTGAGATATTTTCTTATATATCTCAGACTCTATACAGTATACTCTGAGATATAATTGTTGGAACGTAGCCGTAAACCGGAACGCATCCATTGCGATTACCAGCGCCTCCCGCTTTGACCTTGACATTGATTCGGTTCATACTTTCTAAATAATAGGCTTGTATCCACTATGAACAAATCTGATGCATTAGGTTGCATAACTATTAAGATGATCATTTAATTATGAAAAAACAAAGTTTTATAAAATAATAACTTTTGATTATTTATATTTTTATAAAATAAAATTGCACAAAATAAGCCATAAGTCACGTGACAGCAAACACCAATTAAAAAGTGTTACGTCACGCCGTGCGAAACGTCAAAGTCAAAATGTCATTCCCAAGTGTCTTGTGGAAGTGCGAAAAAGAATGGGCATCATTCCTTCTCTCGAGTGTTAGCCACTTTTTACGTATCTGCTGATTGTTTGGCACGTATATAAATATTTTTTTTGGTGTTTTTATACTTGTGCTTGTACACTGGGGCACTATGCAGTACGTGTAATACGATGAATCCATTTTTTATTAAAATAACTTCACAATACCGAATATTCCGATACTAAAACAGCTGTGTTTTGCACGGCGTGACGTCATTCAAGACGCCATGACAGTCATGAGCGTTTTTGATGACTAATGTCAAATATTTAATTAACTGCAAAATTATTCTTATAAATAAGCATTTTTTTTCAAAAATTATAATTATTTTGTATAGAATAGGCATCAAGGTATATTAGTATCTAACTACTGAAATTTAGGCAACAAGCCTATTGTCTACGTATTACATGTGTTCTGTAATGGTTCTTAGTTTTAATTAAACAAGTTAATTTGCTCAGTATCTAATTGCTTTTATTCCTAGAGGTTATGGGCATATTAAGGAACTGATAAAAAGTAATCCGATCGTACTAGTAAATTATCTCGGCAAAAAATTTTCTTGATTTTTAGGTTAGCCATTACTTGCAAAAATTTGAATTTGCACTGAAGAAAATTTTTAAATAATGGCTATGTCTAATGTTCATATAGACAAATTATTGGGAAGAGAGAACTATAGCACATGGAAATTCGCAGTACAGACGTATTTAGAACATGAAGACCTATGGAGCTGTGTCGAACATAATGAGGGATCTAAAGTAGATATAAAACTTGATTTAAAAGCGAAATCGAAGATAATATTACTTGTGGATCCGATTAATTACATACATGTTCAAGATGCAAAGACCTCGGCTGAAGTGTGGCAAAATTTGCGAAATGCCTTCGAGGACTCCGGCTTAACGAGAAAAGTGGGTTTACTCCGTGATCTAGTGAATACCACATTAGATAATTGTTCTTCCATTGAGGAATATGTAAATAAAATAGTAACTACAGCTCATAAGTTGCGAAACATAGGTTTCAACGTTGATGATGAGTGGCTAGGAACACTTATGTTGGCTGGTTTGCCAGAACAATACAAACCCATGATCATGGGACTTGAAAGCTCCGGTGTAAAGATAAGTACAGACTCGATCAAAACGAAGTTACTTCAAGAAGTTAAAGAGTCAAATATCTCAGTTCTTTATACAAAGCATTATAAAAAAAAGCCTCCTAAAAGTAAATATCAAAGTAATAAATCAATAGGCCCCCGTTGTTACAATTGTAATGAATATGGACATATAAGCAAATTTTGTAACAATAAAAAGAAAACAATTAATAAAGGTTTTGCAGCAGTTTTTTCAGCTACACATGAACTGACGGACAAAGTTGAATGGTATGTGGATTCTGGAGCATCTTCACACATGACAAATATTTCTGATTGGATGTATGATATCCGGGCAGCTCCGATAAAACAAATAATAGTTGCTAATAATACAACAGTCGCTGTACATCAGATGGGTAATGTAAATTTAAATTTGTTTGATAAAGATGGTAAAATCAATCGGATACAGGTAAGAGATATTTTATATGTTCCACAATTGAGTACCAACCTGTTATCTGTTAGTCAACTAGTAAAGAATGGCTGTCGTGTAATTTTCAAAAAAACTTGCTGTGAAATTTATAATAAGCAAAACCAATTAATAACAACAGCTAATCTGACAAATAATATGTATAAGCTAAATTCTGTCATGGGGAGTGCATTTATGTCATTATCAGAAACTCAAAATATTGATTTATGGCACCGAAGAATGGGGCACCTTAACTATAATGATGTGAGCAAACTACCATTATGTACAGAAGGTGTAAAATTTGTAAACACTAAGGCTAATAATAATTGTAATAAATGCATTCAGTGCTTGAAAGGTAAACAGACTAGATTTGCTTTCAAGAATATTGGTTCAAGGGCAAGCGCACCCTTGGAAATCATACATTCTGATTTGTGCGGCCCTTTGGAAACAACTTCCATGGGAGGAGCTAGGTACTTTATTACCTTTATTGATGACTATTCTCGCAATGTCAGTGTTTATTTTTTAAAAAACAAAACAAATATAAACGAAGTATTTAAAATGTACAAAAATGAAATGGAAACACAATTTGATAAAAAAAATAAAAATTCTTCGAACAGATAACGGCTTGGAGTATATGAATAATATTTTTGCAAAATTTCTAAAAGATTTTGGTATTAAACATCAAACAACTGCCCCGTACACTCCTGAACAGAACGGACTGGCTGAGCGCATGAACCGCACTCTCACCGAGCGTGCCAGGTGCATGTTGTTTGATGCTAAATTACCGAAAATGTATTGGGCAGAGGCAGTGGAGACAGCTGCTTATATTGTTAATCGTTCACCAACTCGAGTCCTTGACTATGTGACACCACTGGAAAAACTAACAGGTATGAAACCGAAGATTTCACATCTGAGAGTATTTGGCTGCAAGGCCATGGTACACGTGCCGAAGGAGAAGAGATTGAAGTGGGATCCAAAAGCCAAACCAATGATTTTTCTGGGTTATTGTCAAAATACAAAAGGGTATAGGTTAATGGACCCGCAAACTAAAAAGATTACTAAGAGCAGAAATGTAATATTTCATGAAGACTGTCAAAATAATGAAAATGTAGAAATGTCAAATAACAATATGTTAGCGCTTTCTTAGCAATAAAGAAAATAGGTTCTACCAACACGTAAAAAAAAAAAAAAAACGGAGCGGGAATAGATAATATATCACCATAGGTCGCTTGACAATGTAGTTGAAAAAGAATGAGAAATTATGGGGAATTGCTGTACCCTATAGCTACAGAAATTAACAGCAACTCACCATCAGCAGTCTCAGCACCGGGCTCACGAACTGCAGTTCTCCTAATCGCCTTCAACAGCCTTCGAAGATGGATGCGGTAGTTTGAAGGACCAGCCTCGACCAGGTAGCCAGCCGAGACAGCGGTATATTTTAACACGATTACAATAACTTTGTAGCGCACGTTATTTCGCGGTTATAGCGGTAGAAGCAGTAGACTCCGGGTTCAGCATCCGGACGAGTCGCCGTTAATCCGTAGACTGATTTTGAGTACAGCAAAGCGGGGGTTATATAGAATTAAATATTTTGAAAGGCGGTAGATAAAAAAAGTAATTAAGATTTTTTAATGAAATACCTGAAATAGGCACGAACATTGCCCCCGGCCTAAAACCCATGGGATTTTATAAAAGGAACTTAAGATTATATTAAAAGCTAAAAATACAAAGTAGAAGGAATTTATGAATATATAGAAATTAAACATTACTGAGAAGGCAAGGAACAAAGACGCACGACGGGTCTTTTGTAGACACCAGTCGCAGTCCTTACAGAAGCAACTCTGACGACACCATCAGCTCCAGGATATGTAGCCACAATAACACCAAGAGGCCAATGAAGCGGGGAAATATTGTCAGTAACTATCATTACTATAGAGCCGATCGTAATCGGATTACAAGTAGTATTCCATTTAACCCTAGATTGTAGTAAATGCAAATATTCTTGCTTCCATCGCTTCGCGAATGATTGAATCATTTGATCTAATAGTAAATAGCGGTTACGTAAATTTGTTTTCTCTACTGATAGGTCATAAGCGGGCAGATGATTCACAGGGCTAGATAACAAAAAATGTGCTGGAGTTAATGCGCTAGGCTCTGAAGGATCGTCACTGAGCAAAGTCAGGGGGCGGGAATTCAAAACAGCTGCTATCTGCGATATGACTGTAAGTAACTCTTCGTAAGTAAGTAATTGCTTGCCCATTACTCTATAAAGATGCGTTTTGAAAGCTTTCACAAATATTTCATAATGTCCCCCAAAGTGAGGGCTGCGTGGAGGATTCAATCTCCACTCAATGCGGTTATGAGTAAGTCTGTTTGCGATAGACGATTGGAAGTCAGAAGATTCTAGAAATTTATACATTTCGTTTAGCGTATTTTTTGCACCCACAAAGTTAGTGCCCCGGTCGGAATACATAACTGAAACTGCACCACAGCGACATAAAAAGCGTTTAAATGCGGATAAAAATGTATTTGTAGATAAATCAGTAGCTATCTCTGCGTGCACAGCCCTAGTGACTAGGCACACAAAGATGCATAAGTAGCACTTAATCGAGCGAACTCCACGTTTCCTGTATGGTATTATATTTATAGGTCCACAATAATCGACAGCAGTGTGTGTAAATGCCTTTGTTACGTTTACTCTACAAGCAGGAAGATCAGCCATCATGGGATAGCTTGGCTTAGGATTAAGTTTAAAGCAAAAATTACATTTATGAATACAGGCTCTTACTATTCTTCTGCAAGACAAAATCCAATATTTTTGGCGTAAAATAGAAATTAAGGCTACAGACCCTGTATGACAGTTAGTACGATGATAGTATATTATTATAAGTTCAACGATGCGATCTCTACGTGGCAAAAGAATAGGATGCTGTTGGTCGAAGGGTATGTCAGCATGACGCAATCGACCACCAACACGAATAAGTCCGTCACTGTCACAGATTTAATAAGTTTAATTTCGTTAGAAAAATAAGTATATTGGATAATTTTTAAAATTTCTATTTCAGCTTTTAATAATTCAGTTGAGGTTATTAATTTATTATTATTATTATTACAACGGGGAAGGATTTTAATAAAACGTAATACATATACTGTGGAGCGTAACAGAATTAGCCAAGAGGAAACTCTTTGCGATAGAGAAATAAACGGATGCGGGGCGTCAGTAATACTGGTTGTTAAGGTAACGACCTTACATTCAGGTAAATCAAGCGGAATACAGTCTGTTTGAATAGTGGTAATAGGCCATTCAGAAGGGTCCAGGGTTAACCACGTGGGTCCAGTAAACCACAACGTATTATTAAGAAGCTGCGAAGGCAGCAACCCTCGGGACAAGCAATCGCTGGCATTGTGCTCTCCAGGCACATGATAAAAATGACTAGCGGGAAGACAATTTTGAATTTTAGTAACACGAGTAGCTATGAATGTTTTAAATTTATGGGGTGAACCGTGCACCCAATGAAGTGCGACCATCGAATCAGACAAGCAAAATATGTGCTCGATGTGCATTCGATTATTTATTGTAGTAATAATCTTTGTGACAAGTTTTGACATTAAAAGAATTCCGCAAAGTTCAAGTCTTGCCACAGACTGAGTTTGAAGCGGGGCAACTTTGGACTTAGCGCACACCAGCCTAACAGTAGGCGTGGCATGGGATACGGTGACACTGCGAATGTAAATGACACAACCATATGCTCGCTCACTAGCGTCAGCGAACGCTATGATAGATACCTTCGAGTCTTTATAAACACCTAAGTGGCGCGGCACATGTAAATTTTGAATTATCGGTAATTCATTTATGTAAGTAGTCCATAATTTTATAATATTAGCGGGTGGTGTTTCGTCCCAATCAATTTTTAACAGAAAAAGTTGCTGTAATATTAATTTTGCGTATAATATAACAGGTGCAATTAAACCAAGAACATCAAATTGACGGGCAATTACAGATAAAATATTACGTTTAGTGCAAGGCCGATTAACTAATGAAATAAAAAATTTAAAGTCGTCAGAGACTGGGGACCATTTTACACCTAGTACCTTCAGATCACTAGAATCCCCAAAAGGTACATCACCAGCGTAACGATGGGAACTTGGCAGTGTGTCCAATAACTCACATGAATTACTCGACCACTTAACTAGGTCAAAGCCCCCGGCCTTGAACATCTCTAGCAATTCATCTCTGAGTTGTAAAGAGTCCAAAAGGGTGGGTACCGAAAAGCAGATGTCATCCATATAACAATGATTGGATGCGACTTCTGCAGCGAGAGGAAACGATTCGCGTTCGTCTTCGCACAATTGTTTTATTACACGCATAGCCAGAAACGGACTACAACTTAACCCAAAACAGACACGATTAAATTGATATGTAGTAAGCGGTTGAGCGGGATCAAAGCGGTAAAGAAACTTAAGATATTTGCGGTATTTTTCATGTACTAAAATACGCAAGTACATTTGCTTAATGTCAGAAGTAAAGGCAATTTTATAAAGTCGAAAATCGATAAGGATTGAAAACAAATCTTTTTGTAAGTTAAAACCAATATGTAAAATGTCATTCAACGACACATTCGAAGTGGTTTTCGCACTGGCGTCCATCACCACACGAACCTTTGTAGTAGTTTTATCCTGTCGTAGTACGGCATGATGTGGTATATAATACCCAGAAAATTCGTCACAGCTAGGAGAAATAGAAATGTAATCTTTAATTAGGTATTCGTTTATAATTAAATTGTATTCTTCACGTAACTCTGAACAAAGAATTAGTTTTCGTTCCAGAGACGTGAAACGCCTTTTTGCAATACTGTAAGAGTCACCCAAAATTGAAGGATCTTCTGCGAACGGCAAAGCAACAGAATAGCGGCCGTGACTATCACGGACAACATTATTTGTGAAAATAGTTTCACATTCGCGGTCGGACGAACTCCAGATAGGTTGACTGGACGAAATCTCCTCAAGTTGCCAGAATGTTTGTAAGGTTGCATTTAAATTAAAATCATTTTGAATAACAGCGGTTAACGAAATTGAATTATTATCAGCGGTATTAGAGGTATAGGTATTTCCAACAATCATGTATCCGAAAATAGTGTCAAATGCGGTAGGCATTCCGGGAGGTCCGGTTACCCGACCGTATAGCAATAAATCGGCAAACAATGATGCGCCTATGAGGATGTCTATCTCGCCTGGAGAATAGAACTCGTCATCTGCCAAACGAATATTATGTAGGTAATTGAACAAAGATTGATCAACATCTAAGATTGGCAAATTGTCAGTAATGCGGTCAATAACACATACGTCGAGAGACATCGATATGTTATTATCAAAACGAGAATATACGGTTACTTTTGTGGCACCCCTTATAGGGTTAGGAGACGAACCAATGCCTTTCACTACCGTTTTAGGAATTTTATTATAAGAAATTTTTAATTTAGAACAGCAAGAAGTGGTTATAAAATTACACTGTGACCCGGGATCGATTATCGCGCGGACACAGCATAATTGACCCTGCGAATCAGCGGCCAATATTTTAACAGTACCTAGTAAACAAGTTGTCTTAGCAAGCGAGAACTGCGACATATTGCATAAAGCGATATTTTTTAAGTTTGAGTTATTTTGCGCAGCGGAGGTAGGCGATACAATGTCACGATCACGAGAAGCGTGAGCGGTAGCGGAGACGGAGGGCGCACACTCGCCATTAGATTTAATGTTATGATGAGTTATTGTACCAGCGTGTGCGGCGACTGTGTTACTGTATGATTGCTTTCGACAAAGCAATGTATGATGCTTAGACATACAGTGTCTACATCTGTTACTAGAATTACAAGTCGCAATAGAATGTGATAAACTCAAACAATTAGTACAGCCATTATTGGTTTTTATAAAATTATAACGAGATTCTATAGGTAACTGTTTAAATGTGGGACACAGAAATAATTTATTATGATTATTTTCTTTACAATAACAGCACAGAACATTAACATGTGTATTTGAGTTAGTAGCAGTCATTAACGAATGGAATGGTTTTGATAAGCGATTTTGTTGCCGAATAGGCTTAGTAGTGATAGGTTCGGGGTTCGATGTCCGATCTAAAACTTTGCATTGTTCGTGTAAAAATCTTATAAGGCTATCATAGGTAGGAAAAGATAAATCACGATTAATCATTTCAAATTGACGAGCGGTATCAATGTCGAGTTTTTTAAACGCTAGGTAGAAAAGAATAAAATCACACAAGTTATCTAAATTTAACGATTTTAAACTAGAGACAGCGCCACAAAATTTTTCTAAAAATAATTCAAGATTCTTTGTATTAGCGGAATTCATAGTTTTAAAATTAAACATGTCGTCTAAATAAGCAGAAGCGAGACGTCGCTTGTCTTCGTACTTACTGACTAGGGTTTGCCAAATCATGTTGTAGTTATTTGCGTTCGGTGCAATTCCCGCACAGACGGAAAGTGCCCGGCCAGATAGCTTACCAATCAAGTATTGCACGCGTTCATGGTCATTTAAATCAGGATTTTCGTGAATAGTGTTTTTGAAAGATTCGTAAAATATGGGCCATTTAGTATGGTCACCAGAGAAAGTAATTAAGTCTAATTTTGGCAATTTAACGATGTGTGATTTCGTAGGAGAATATTTTAATTCTGTATTATCAGAATTTGTATTTGATTTTAGTGACAGTTTAGATATAACATATTTACAATAGCTATAAAGTTCATCAAACGAATTTAAACACTGAAAGTTAGGCTCTGCGTCAGGTTTTATTTGTAGCTCAATATCAATAATTTGATCAGTAATTTTATTAAAATCATTTCGTAATATTTCTAAAGTTTGTGAATCAGCTAAGAATTTTTCTTTCGAATTTTCATCAGAAAACACATCCTTAGCAGCACCATAGATATTCTGTAAACGACAGAAAAGGCAATTTCGCTTAGCAAGAAGTCGTCGTAAACTTTTCTCCATGTCATCTATGCCCTTAGAAGCACCTGTACCACCGGACGGCATTATACTAGTAAATATGATAGAAATCAGACAAGTTTGTAATACTCTGAAAAGTGATCGAATCGACTACAACTATACTACGAGTATTCGCGTAATGGAAGCAAGATATCGTTATGTTCGCAGCGTATTTTTCGATATACCTGCGATTATTTTATGTTGACAAAAATTGTAATAAAATTAGAATAAATGTTTAATAAGACACTAATTATAATGGAATACTTGTTTGTAATTATGTAAAATAAAAATCTTACATGAAAAGTACATAAGGACTTATGCGATGAAAAACGTGGCTACATTAAAACTACTTAACGTATAAACTGAAAATATAGCGTAAAGATATCCGGCTCGAAGGACCAGAAAAAGAGTGTTAGCGCTTTCTTAGCAATAAAGAAAATAGGTTCTACCAACACGTAAAAAAAAAAAAAAAAACGGAGCGGGAATAGATAATATATCACCATAGGTCGCTTGACAATGTAGTTGAAAAAGAATGAGAAATTATGGGGAATTGCTGTACCCTATAGCTACAGAAATTAACAGCAACTCACCATCAGCAGTCACAGCACCGGGCCCACGAACTGCAGTTCTCCTAATCGCCTTCAACAGCCTTCGAAGATGGATGCGGTAGTTTGAAGGACCAGCCTCGACCAGGTAGCCAGCCGAGACAGCGGTATATTTTAACACGATTACAATAACTTTGTAGCGCACGTTATTTCGCGGTTATAGCGGTAGAAGCAGTAGACTCCGGGTTCAGCATCCGGACGAGTCGCCGTTAATCCGTAGACTGATTTTGAGTACAGCAAAGCGGGGGTTATATAGAATTAAATATTTTGAAAGGCGGTAGATAAAAAAAGTAATTAAGATTTTTTAATGAAATACCTGAAATAGGCACGAACACAATAAATCAAATATTAGTTGTCAAATACCTGTTCCATTAAGTGAAAGTGTTGATACTCCAATACTTAATCAGACCTCCAGCTCTGACAATGATACTTCTACACTTGAAGAACATTATAGCTCGACAGATGATTCTCCAGATCATGATACAACTTATGAACCAAGCATAGATTGCTCTACTGAATATCCTACCCGTGTTATAAACTTGAGACCCCGGAGTGGGCAGAGAATATATAAAGATGCCAATGACACCTCTGAATATGCATGTTTAGCTATGAAGGACGATCCTAATACTGTGGAGGAAGCCCTGTCTAGCTCAGAATCCATTCATTGGCAGAAAGCTATGGAAGATGAATTCTTGTCATTGCAGAAAAACAATACATGGATATTATGTGATTTACCAGATAAAAAAAAGGCTATAGCTTGTAAATGGGTTTTTAAAACAAAAAGGAATGAAAATGGTGAAGTTTCTAAATATAAGGCAAGGTTAGTTGTCAAAGGTTGCGCCCAAAAAAAAGGCTATGATTACAATGAAGTATATTCACCTGTAATCCGATATTCATCTCTCAGATATTTATTTTCTTTAGCTGTGAAACATAACCTAAATATTGATCAGATGGATGCAATATCTGCCTTTCTTCAAGGCGATATAGAAGAAGAGATATATATGTGTCAACCTCCAAATTTTGAAGAAAATAAGACACAGGTGTGTTTATTAAAAAAATCTTTATATGGATTGAAGCAAGCAAGTAGGCAATGGAATCGAAAACTTGATAGTACATTGAAAGAAATTGGATTGACACAATCTTTGCTGGATCCCTGCATTTATTACAAAGTACAGCAAGAAGACATTATATTTTTAGCTGTGTATGTCGATGATCTTATTTTATTTACAAAATATACTGAATCTAAAGACTATATAAAACATGAATTGTTTACTAGATTTGATATAAAAGATTTAAGTGAAATAAAATATTGCCTTGGATTACATGTTCATAGAAATAGAAATAAGGGAATATTATGTATTGGCCAACAAAATTATATATGTGACATATTAAAAAAATATGGAATGTCTAACTGTAAAACTGTAAAGACACCTATTGATCCAAAGACTAAGTTTGTTTCAAATAAGAGTACAGAATCAATTGCAGGCAATTATCCATATCAGGAAATTATCGGATGCCTGTTGTATCTATCACAGGGAACGCGACCTGATATATCTTTTGCTGTAAACACTCTTAGTAGATATAACACTAAACCTGAAATGCAGCACTGGGTTGCATTAAAACGTATACTTAGATATTTGAAGCTTACAGAAAATTATGTTTTGGCATATAAAAAGAATGATAACAGTCATATAATTGGCTATTGTGATGCTGACTGGGCCAGTGATGAAAGCGATAGAAGATCTTGTACTGGTTATGTATTTGTACATCAAGGTGGTGCAATCACATGGAATTCTCACAGGCAGCCAACTGTTGCACTTTCCACCACTGAGGCAGAGTACATGTCTCTGTCAAGCTGCACTCAAGAAGCTATGTGGCTTAGACAAATGCAAGAAGAGTTTTGGCCTCATTTATCTACTTTGCCTATAATTATTATGTGTGATAATCAAAGTGCTATTAAACTTGCAGGTACTGAAAACTATCATTCCAGATCCAAGCATATAGATATACGACATCACTTCGTTCGTGATAAGCTGCACCTAAAGAAGATTGCCATTGAGTACATCCAAACAAATGAGATGGCGGCTGATGTATTGACGAAGGCGATTCCCCAGTCGAAGCTCGACTATTGTTCAATGAAGATGGGTTTACGACTAAGGGAGGATGTTGGAACGTAGCCGTAAACCGGAACGCATCCATTGCGATTACCAGCGCCTCCCGCTTTGACCTTGACATTGATTCGGTTCATACTTTCTAAATAATTGTCTACGTATTACATGTGTTCTGTAATGGTTCTTAGTTTTAATTAAACAAGTTAATTTGCTCAGTATCTAATTGCTTTTATTCCTAGAATAATCGTGACTTTTTGGTAAAAGCTATTATTTTCTTATTACTAAATATAAATTACTTTACGTAATTCTAACATATTTCGAAGATATTTTAGTTATAATAAATACTCGTAGGACACATTGTGATACTTAAATCCGCATAATTATATATAAATTATGAACAAAGGTGTTGTAGATTCAATAACCTTATGTAAGAACTTTAAAAAATATATTGTAATGAATTTATAACTATATATGTATTTACTGTATTTAATGAATGATAAAGAGACTATGTAAAGTATATATTTAATTGCAAATAAATACGCTACATAATCACACACGTTTCACCAAAAGAGTATAATATTATTTCTAATTGTTCGGATGTAAATTAAACTTTGGCAATTTAGTGGCTTCGAGACTTAGTGGGCAGCGGAGAGGTCCATAAATAGAGGTCAGTCGTTTTATGACCCATTGAAATCTCGGAAGCTTTTGGGCGGGCGCCAATTCTATGAAGGTCATTCCATACGGCTCTAACGTTCAGCGTATAATCAGCAATATTAATAAATTTTATTATCATCACTTCCAAGTCGTCCTACTATTGGGATGGGTCTTTCCCATATGTGACACTCAAGGAAATGGAAAATTTCTACTTTTCTTTTTTACGTACATACATCTTGCTACATTGGTTTATAAAAACATAAAGTTGCAACTATTAATTACATTATAACAAAAATTATTTACATTAATCATGTATATTTATAGATTAGTAATACATTTACATTAAGATTTTTTTTTTTAATATTTCTTGAGGTTAGTCAACTGCATTAAGAATGCTTACTTAAATAATGAAAATCCGTTTTTGGCTGTATGTATTGTATTCTTAGGTTAATAGTTTTATTTAAGAGCTGTGGATTTTGTAAACTGAAATAAATAAATAAATAAAAAAAAAGTTCACTATCAGATTATATATGCAAAGATTTTAAATACATTTTCATATAATGAAATAAAAACAAAATTGTTTTATTTTATCAAAGAAAAACGCTTGTATCTTTAAAAAATACTATTATATAGTAGTAGTTTTCGTAGGTGTGTCCAACAAAAATCACCGCTATTATTTTAGATATATGTAAATTAAAAATTATAATTTTGATTTTGGCTAACAGCCCAGTTCCCAAAGTTCAATAGTTTCCAAAGTATATCAATAAAATAAAAAGCTCGCACTGTAAAAAAATGCGATTCCAGTGAGTTTTATGTAATTTAATAAAAATGAAAACAAAATTTAGCTAATAATTAGAAAAATATGCATTAAGTCTTAGTATATGTTTGTATTTATAAAATTATGTTTATATATTATATGTAACTTTCATGTAACAAGAATACATGGTTAAACTTACATATAAACCAAAGAAAATAATGACGACATATTTTGATTTATAATTTCCTTTCAGTTTACTACACATCACATTAAACAAATAAAGGTCACTGGGAGTGCCTCTTGATATGTTATCTCGGACAAGATTTTGGTTATACATTATTCCATCCCCCCGGGAAGCACTAACCTATTAAAAGTTAGAGCAATTAAGTCCTAATCAACCATGCCCCAGTGTAAATAGCGTTCGTCGCATATTACAGTAGACTTATTTACAATTTTTTTTACACCTACGACCATCGAATAAATATAAAATTTGTTAAACTAAAGTACATACTAGAAGATGACACGATCGACCCAGAACTACCTAATTAGAATAACAAAGTCGAGCCAACGCCACCTATGCTCGTAATAAATTATTCAACTTAAGGACAAGACGAAACTTTATGACGAACACATTATTCATAAAAATAATCTCTCAACTGAATCTTCCTTATAATGTTTTTGCCATATGTTTCTAAAAACGAAGCAGCATCAAATAAAACTGTGACATACGTGATGGCCATTCTGATTACGCGTGTGTATCATCGTCAAATAAATGATGTTTGTCGCAACTTGACTCATAAAGTCGGATATTATATGATATACCAATTCGCGGGCGGAAATAACGTATTAGTCAACCTTCTACTCTGCTTTATGATTTGGTCGATGGATCTGCTTCCGCTCGAGTCCCTCAAATGTGAGTATTGTTTACGCAAAAATAAAAAGTATGTTTCGTTTAATTTAGTTAAATATTTTTATTTGTAAACGATCATTTTATGAAAGAAAATCTAATTATATTCTATTATCTAATTTTATAAATTAGGACCGCCTCTTTAATAAGCATGTCGAAGACGAGTTCGAATTTCGTCCGAAAATTTGATGTGTTATTTTTTCTATCATAATTTCTTAGCACAAATTTGTTGGCAAGGATGTACTATTTTATTCACCTAAGTGCATTAAGCACAATTTTAGTAAAGATTAAACACCTGTACAGCAGTAATTATCATGTTAGCATACAGATACATAAAATACATTTTGACATAGCTGTCTTTAAAATGTTGCATTAACAAGCACCTAATACATATATTAATGTAAAATACTAAACGCAGCCATGTTACTTACAACAGTTATACTCAAGAACGGCTGAACGAATTTAAGTGATCACCTATTTTTTGGATTCGTCTCCACCAAAAATAGCAGAATAACTATTAATATATATAAAATAAAGAAAGAAAAGAAATTATGAAGAATTAAAATAATATAATTACTACATTATAATATTTTTTGGAATAACTTTCCGTCAAGTCAGCTCGACGATACGAAGCTTACTAGGCGAGTTTATTTTAAATAAAATTTAACAATTATGTCAACAGACAGTAATTCAAATAATGTCACTTTTAGTAATTCAAATAATGTCGCTGTCACCAATTCAATTGACAGTTAACTTGATTTGCCCGGTTATTAGTAAATTACGCAGAAACTAGTGAATAGTATTGAGCAAAATGTAAAATAGGAACAAAATATCATTTTAGTATTACATTGCGAGCGACTCTGATGGTAAATTCTCTAAGCCTAAACTTAAAATTGAAGAATTAATTTTAATTTAGTTTTAGAGAATTAATATTCTGAAATTGATAACTAAATGACTGTAGTTAGTCATAAATGTCAAAATCATAAAACCTCTAAATTGAATTCAGAGATTAAATAGTTGAGTTTTGTTATATGTGAACAAATAGAAATTGGAAGTCATTATATCTGGTGCTCGTATATAATAATTCCCATAAAACTTAAAACTCCATTATAGATATAGTGTGGAATATGTTAAGATTTTGTTTGTATAAGTTTTATCAGCTGCTATAAATAAACTTATCGATGAGTAATAGGCAGTTATATGAAGAATCTCATTGCCTTATAACAAATTTATTTATTAGCGTATATCTTGTTCGTAATTTTATGTACATTATTGGTCTTTTAATACTTTTCCCGTCTATGTCAAATAGTATTATAGACATCGTGCATAAGGTGAGAGTTGCATAAAAAACGATAACATATTTAATATTTTCGACAGGGTTAATCTTGACCTTTATCTGACCTGATGAAAAGTGACGTTAAAACTTAAAATCAAAGCTACCTCGTGATTACCGGAAAACGTCAAAGTTATTAATATTGTTATTAGGGTGACATACTTAAGTAAGACAGTAACAAGCTTTAGAAGCCATGCAATCTCAGAAGCTTTTCCACCAATCAAACCGAGTAGAAAATCATTTATGCTTCTGGAGAATTTGATCCTGGATTCCCACTCGGTGATCTCAATTACTAACCGATTCAGGCCGTTTTCTATCATTTTACAAGAACCTATTTCGCAATGAAGTATTATTAATTCAGATTAAATTTACAGTTTTATATAACCAATTCGAATAGATAGACCACGATATATTTACAGGATGTATGTCATTGAATCTGTCTTGCTAAGCCTCCCGAATAAATCCTGACAGGTGGAAGACCAATAAGGACTGATGCGACAATCCTTTTATCTCTGCCGTGCCAAGTAAAAGACAATTTTATTTGAATAAAGGCAACTGAAAACTGTAGGTCTACAAAAATTTTACTGCAGAGAATATAAAATTATTTTAATATTAGACCACATAAATATAAAATAACTCTCTACTACGGCTCAGCTCGCACCTCGAGTGTCATGTAAATCCGGCCAACAGTTTTAGCATAAAGACTAAACAATATGCCAATCAACATGATTTTATTATTTTATATCACATTTAGATCTTTACTTTTCCCTTTTTATCAGGAAGCTGAGGTTTCTCAGAACAACCAAAACTAACAGCTAGCAGCGAAAGCAAACATTGTAAGACAATCTGTACGAACTAGTCAACCAATCCACACTTGACCAGAGAAGACCTAAACACTCTTTTTCAGTTTGATTTGATTTGACCTCCTGAGTGGTGACGAATGTACTTACCTTTCGGAACTTCGATATAGGTAAGACGAAGGTACAGTGAAGTACATTAATATGTATCATTTTCGTGCTACAAAGTAATATATGCAAGAAAATTCAACTAATATAACAAATTTTTATATGAGATCTTATTTGTAAGTAGAAAGTCAAGCTTTCATAAGGTTCAATTACTACTTAGTTTGCGACTATGACAATGTCACAGATTAGGTATACTAGTAACAAGTTCATATTAAATAAAATTTTGAATAAAATAAATCTATAGGTTATCGCCCACTATAAAATGTGATATAAATATAAAACATGGGCGTGAATGTGGTGCGGTCGTAAACAGAGACATACTCGGCATCTCGCGGATAGTAAAATTACAAACTGACGTGGAACCCTATTTTGTAACTACCACTCGAGTTAATCGTTTAAATGTGCTCAAGGGACATAGTAAAATCATGAACTAGAAATTGCTTTAGAAGAAAATGATGTTCATTTAAAATGTTATACAATTATAACTTAATCATAGCCGTTAAACATTTAAGTCGTAAACTTTGGGGGTGGTTTTAAATTATTTGAAACCACCTGTTGTGGTGTTGGTGGTGTTATTAATTTCATCACCCAGAAACACTGTTACAGTATTTTTGAAAAAATTCCCCACAAAGATAGATTTTTCAAATCTACTTTAAATTTTTTCTTTTTATTCTCTTCAATTCATAATATTTATTTACAAATTGCTCTCATTCGCTTTCACTCATACTCAAATCTTGAATACTGAATAATTTTTGTAATGTCATTAAGGTCATATATTCTTTGACATTAAATCAAACTGTTTAACAACTACAACATATGGGCGCGTAACGTAGCCACAAAATAGATGTGAAATAATGCTTCAACTGCAATTTAGTAAGTAGTGGTTTCTTCCCACATGATAAGACAGGCGCCATTTTGGCTTTTCGCGCCTCTTCTAGCGCTTTTGGGCCCCTTTTATGGGTCTGCGCTGCATCGCCCCTCTCCTGGAAGGCGGTCGCCCTCTTGATTTGCCTATATATTTCTTAGAACTTAAGCACAGGCTGAGTTTAGTAGGTAGGTCACGTGGTCAGACGCTCTGGCCGCGTGGAGTCCGACATAACCTCCATGACACTTGCCGTTGCGGGGGTATCCTGGGTACGTTTCTTGCTCCTTGTGAGGATTCTCAGCCTCAGCCAGTTGTGGTTCTTACAAAATATAATTGTAGTTGAGTTCCACTCAATACTGGTTATTGTTAATATGACACTTGCCGTTGCGGTGGTATCCTAGGCACGTTTCTTGCTCCTTGTGAGGATTCTCAGCCTCAGCCAGTTGTGGTTCTTACAAAATATAATTGTAGTTGAGTTCCACTCAATACTGGTTATTGTATTTTTTTTTATATAATAGCAGGCAAACGAGTCAACGGGTCACCTGATGGTAAATGATCACCGCCGCCCATAGCACAAACAACACCAGAGGTATCATCAGCGCGTTGCCGGCCTTTCAAGAATGTATACGCTCTTTTTTTGAAGCTTCCCATGTCGTAACTGTTCGGAAATACCGCGGCCGAAAGTTGGTTGTTAATATTACTAAAGATTTTTAGTATATTACATTCGCAACATGATGACTCTGTTGGGGTTATATTGTGCGTAGCGATTCACTTCATTTCATAGTCGCGCTATATATTGTTTTGTCTACTAAATATTTTCCAAAGGTCTAGTTAACAATTTTTGATTACTATTTCTTTAAGCACTAAGAAATTTGATACAGTCTTGTATATCTTTTATTTCTTCTTCTTATTAAATATCATAAAGGCGATCGACCATGACCCGACGATTTCTATTGCTAAACTAATAAGCCATTCTCGTTTATTATACTATAATTTTGTAAGTACCTAGTTGAAAATATAGTTGAGAAAGGCAATGTTTTCTAGATTCTTAATTATACAATAAATTTAACGGTTTTTTTTATTTGCTTTAAATTATGGTATATCGAAAAGATACTAGGACCATTTGCCATTAATCATATTAACTTATATATTATAATATCAATTTGCACATATAAACATGTTGCTTACCTACATTAATTTATTTTTCTAATACGAAGCCATATTAAAAAGAAATACTCGTTATGCTTTTATTAAATAAGTACTCTTTAGTAAAGCTTACTTAATTTAGAGATGTGCGTTACATTCATTCAAATTTTGATAATATAAATAAAATATTGCCATATCTGTATATTGATATTTAGTACATATATAACATTCTGTTTTACATGCTTTACAATGTGAAATATTAAATTAATTATGGAAGTGCATAATCTATACATATAATAAGACAGTAAAAATATTTTGTCTGTACATTTAGTATTTTTGACTGAAATGGATAGAGGGGCACTTAAATAGATTATTAGAAAGCAAAAAAAATTTTTTGGAATTTTTTGTCTGTCTGTCTGTCTGTCTGTGTGTATGTTCACGTTTATCTCCGAAAGTACTGAACCGATTTGCTTGAAACTTTCACTATTTGCTTTGTTTTAACTCAGAATAATATCTAAACTTTGTTTCATTAAAATCGGTTCATTAAAAAAAAAGTTATCGTCATTTTAATGAACTCAAATAAATAAAACTGGAGTGTCATCTGTGAAAATTGAAGACGGTGAAATTTTAATCAAAAGTACTGTGAAAATAGTATTTGTGGAAAAGCTCATTGTTTTGTGCCATACTATACATACATACATACTAATATTATAAATGCGAAAGTAACTCTGTCTGTCTGTCTGTCTGTTCCGCTTTCACACCAAAACTACTGAACCGATTTAAATGAAATTTGGTACACAGATAGTCTGGAGCCTGAGAAAGGACATAGGCTACTTTTTCATGCAAAAAAGGTTGTAAAGGGTTGTAAAAGGTTGAAAGGAGGGATTATTGGTTGTGTGGAAATATTGTTAAAACTACTGAACCGATTTAAATGAAATTTGGTACACAGATAGTCTAGAGACTGAGAAAGGACAGAGGCTACCTTTTAAAGCAGAAAAGGGTTGTAAAAGGTTGAAAGGAGGGGGTGAAAGGTTGTATGGCAGTATTGTTAAAACATATCCTTCCTGTGGGAAATTCGAATATAACGCGGGCGAAGCCGCGGGCGGAAAGCTAGTTTCAGTAATAAAAGCTTTATTGTCACTGACGGTCGAGCCTGTGGTTGTTGAGTCTGGATATGAGGTAACTGTAAAGCAAATCTGAATCATAAAATGTTTCAGTTTCTATCCGCCCACGTGTTGTAGTTATGATGGCGATGATGATGACCAACTTCCCACCGCGCCCTCGCCTGAGGAGCGGTCGCATAAGGTCATTAGGACCAAAGGTTAGGCCAAGTTTTGGTCAGTAGGTCATATTGGTCGAGCCGCCTTATTCAGTCTGGAGTCTGACATAATCACCGCAGTATTTGGTTGCAGTGGTATCTATGAGGATTCTCAGCCTCTACTCTCCTAAAGATAAAAAAACACCCAACTTCATTCAAAGGCTGTGGTATTATAAATCAAACGTTACGTAATATTAACACGTCAAACTTTTACCAAACAAACAGAGGCATACAAAGCGGACCCACCTTACGACCTCATTCAATCGCTATTCATTGTGCTATACTATATATAAGCTTAGACGCTATCGCATTTGTAGACATAACACGAACTAAAATCGTGCCTGTTTCATGCGGAAAATAATTAGAACTACATTCACAATTATATTACCGATTGTGGTTACAGAGTTTGTGCTGCATAGAAATAACATCTAAATATACGAAAATATTAAATATACGTATAAAATATAAATATTTCTACATATTGCTGAAGTATTAAATCCGAAATACTGTCACTAACAGTCAATAGTAAAAAATCTATACAGTTTTTGCAGGGACTTACTAACGTCAAATAAAACCTGATTCTATACTGTATAGGAATTTGGAAGAGCCATCACAAGAACAATTTCTGTATACAAGTTAAGAAATAATAAAGATCTATATAAATGCTCTTTTCAAACATGAACATGACAATAATTATTTATTTTAAATATAATTAATATTTCTTGTCAGAACTTCAGTTTCCTAAAAAAGACACGGGCATGAAATGTAATTAGGAATGTGAAATTACTATATTTATCAAAATGCAGTCTTATTTGTTAGATACACATTTTATAATACTTTACAAATGAGCTAATATATAACACTTTATAATAAGTGCTTATTATAAAGTGTTATATATTAGCTTCTTTGACTATACCCTAAAATTTAATAAAACTGGCGTTTTGAGCCTCAATGGACTGTTTTGCCATTTATGTTACTACATTTGTTGCGTTTTCACTGTGTGATATTTTCCCGTTATAACTTAATGAGTAACGTACCGGAATGCGGCCGCCGCATAAACTTGCAGGGTGTACCCAAACAGGTAAACAAAAACCGCTCGTAGCCTAACCGGGGGCTGAAGCTTATGGGTGAATGGGTCGCGACCGAAAAACCCTCGGGTTGTAGCAGAATACCAGTGCTTTGTTCACATCCTTTTGTCAGTAATTCCAATCACTGAGCTACGACCCTTTTACACTTCTGCAGCACACACAACTTTTGGTTGGTACTGGATTATTTTTTTTTAAGATAGTTTAATTTTAGTTTCTTTGTGTTCCTCCTATGTTTGTGTGTGATGAAGATGTTTTGTAAATAAAGATTTTAGCTATCTATCTATGATATTTATTTACCTTGATATTTAATTTCAGTGCTGAAAATGATGTATAGCTCGATCTAAACAACTAGTAGTGTACTAATTATGACTTTCTGTGTGACGATAAAAATGCTACTTTAGCACTTGACGCAATACGAGTGACTTTAGAATAAAGCTTCCATTTGTTGCCAGTAACAAAACACTCCATACTTCAATCTAGACTAGACCATTATAAAAGATATAAAACAAACGCTCCCGCTGTTTTGTCTGAACGTGACTGAGTTACCTCTTATTGGATATTTCCCCGAGTTCTCTTCCATTTGTATTGCATCGTACTGTAACAGCTTGTTTTGTTGCATCCTTTAACTTATAAAGTTAGTGTGACTAAGAAATTAGTGTGGTCGCCGGGATTAGCTACTTTATACAAAATGACTCAGAACCGGTGAAATAATATTTAGCAGTATATATTATGTGGCAAAATTATTATCGTTAATCGAGCTATTTCTTGTAGTTAAGTGGCTAAATAAATGATTATAAGTATCGATAACTCTACATTACTATGCAGTAATCAGTCATTGCATCTATACAACTATAGATACTACAGCCAGCTATCATTTCTTTTGTGTTGACAGCTGACTAGGGTTGCCACTTAAAAGTTTATGTATTCATTTTGACTTAACTTGAATAATAGTAGGTTTTTATTTCGTAGATATTAAGCGTATATAACTTATGTGCCATCTAATATCTAAATAATTTCGCCGACATTGAAATCCCGACTTTACCGACCACCTGATGTGTATTTATATACGAAAAAAATATTTCTGTTGCTAGTAGTTTGAAATATTTTATTGTTTTGACTACATTGTTAATACGCTAGAATGGGAAGAGGCCATAATGCTTTTATTCTGTATATGCTGCGTACTACCACCGAATGATATAGAGATGAGTAAAATGTATTGGAAATATTTTACGCAATATTTCGCAATAACAGAAAATATTTTTAATTTTATACTCGAATGTATCAAGAAACGTTCCATGTTTGATCACTCAGGTAGGGAGTTTTAGTTAGTAGAGTTTACTCAATACGTTGATTTTGTTTCTGATAAGCGAACCACAGCCTCGTCTTAATAAACAAATATAAGGCAGCAATAACAAAAATACGAAACACGTTGCGCCGCCTCCGCAGCCCGCAGGCCTTAGTTCCGGCGAAACCTTTAATCTAATTCTTCGGAACAAACTTCCCGCCAAATTAACGAGCCGAAATAAAGGGAGTTTCCCTTTATTGCGGCTGCAAGAAATATTGTTACACGCTTGTGATTGACCTATCCATCATACTAGGTATCGAGCTTTCTAGATATATTGATGTAATCTTATGCTTTTTTCTTGTTGTACAAGTTAGTTTCGTACTTTAGTCTAAGTAGGCAAAACCGCATATATATATTTTTAATATCTTTGTAAGTGATATTTTTTTATTAATAATCTCTTTGGCGATATTTAAGACAATTGACTTAAGATATAAAAATCAATAACTCTCTTTGTTGTCCCTATATTACTGGAAACATTAATAAATTATTAGCCGTAGATTTGCGAACCGATGGCGCAGCTTTTCGACTTTCACAAGTGCTTGTAACAGCCTAGACTGAAAAAATGATTTTGAATTTTGAATTTGAATATATGGACGATAAAGACTGTGTAAATTAAAGCAAGGAAGGCTATTAGTGTTAGCGTAGTATATATGCCTTAGCACCGCGTATACCCAGTGTCTGTATAACGTGATCAAGGGCCCGCCGCGTCACATGAGTCCAACACAGGCGGATCTCGTTGCGAAAACACTCAAGTAGACGGCGACAAATACTCTATGATCGATAAATGAAAAACAGTTCTGTCCAATAGTAGCAGCGAATTGAATACATGTTAAAATTATCGTTAATAATATTTCATTTCTATTAGAAGACTTTTCAAAAATGTACCTTGGCCAGCGAAAATAAACCTTATACCTCCACTACTTGTCCTACGTACTGATAGCAAGACAGACGCACTGCGTGCGCGCAAAATTTGCATGAAACTGCGGAGGGTGAAGCAAGCACGGGACATAAGCTCATCGCAGCGATATAATCGCAATTAACTCAGCAGTAACATCAACTCACTACCTAAGTTTATTATTGTGTTGAATTAATAATTATAAACATTTATTTTTTCTATACGTTTTTGTTTTTCTTCGGCATGTCCTTACATATACTTTCGAGGCGACCTTGTTAAGTATCATCCTCCCCATAACACCCTAATAAGCAAACAAAACTACTTCCATTGAATCCTCAACATTATTCGTATGTTCCGCCCTGAATTACCATAATAGGGTGCTCACTGAATAATCCTGGGCTCACAGTATAAAAGTACGCAGACGCACGCCAGTTAAGTCGGTAATCAGTCACAACAGCGATAATGCTTCCTATTTCTACATAAAATAATTGACAAATAAACATATAACCGAATTCTAACCGAGAGATCAGGAATATAAACCTACCTGTAGATGTATATATTTCGAATTTCAAATAATGTATTAATCATACTCTTCTACAGTTAAGGAAAATATAGTCAAAGATGGAGTATCTTTGACTATATTGTCGATGTGACAAAGGGATGTGATGTAAAATTTACCCGTTTTTAGCTCATGATTCTACTCAAACACGGACACTTTTAAGATTGCAAGTAACCGCTAGAAATCTTCCAAAATTGCTCGCCTACAACGTTTATGGACCTACCACATGTTTTACCTCCCCTAAAGAGAGTCAACGCGATGCTATAAATACAATCTAATAACGCACTAAAAGTCGAATGCACTCATGATCTTGACGCCACTCACATGAGTCATTCACTGGAAGAGTCGGTGTCACATTGCACTGACTCCTCCAGATCACTGTCAGCGTTTTCAACAAAACTAACTATGTGAACTAACATATTGTACTACCTTTATTTATCATCAAATTCGATTAGCGCGTCTTTTTCGAGTATGTTATCGTCTACATGTGGTAGTAAGAACGAACCAGTAACAATATGTTTTTTTGGTTACGGTGGTAGAGTATAAGGTAGTACTTATTATTTCTAGTGTTTTATTATTTGGAACACAGTCAATATTACTTTTAAACAAATGTGCAATGTACCCGCATTTCACTGTGGTGATTACTACCTTCATACTTAACTAAATTTTATTATATTAATATTCTTCAATGGAAATGAAATGACATGTTCCGATGTTTCTTCTTGTACTTCCATCTCACATGCAAATATTCATAGTAGAGATTCATATGGTAATTAATATTAAAATAACCAAAGATTTGCCGTAAGCTGTAGGATTAAAGGGATTTTCAATTAATTAAAGAGCACGTTTGTTCGTTTGACCTTTAAATAAAATTAAATTAATATTCTTGTCTCGAGTTTTAAGAGTAGCGTGGAAGGCCAGGTCCTCGAGTTTCGATGTGCAAAGACTAAATGATATACCATAGCACCAATAAAGCTGTAATAACTAAACCTAAAATTACATAGTTACTATAAATTTGTGTCTTCGCAAAATGAAAAATATTGAGTGGCTATCGTGTAAATTAATTGACATTAATGCACTACGTTTCGACTAGGTTACACTAGTCACGATCACGAGGAGTCTCGAACAGGTATCATCGTCTTTACTCGTTATTTAAAAAAACATCTAACTACCCTCAGTTAGTTACTTAATATACTTAAGTATCCAATGTACACTCAATTAGTGTGGTAAAAATGTTTAATATGCATAAATTTGGTGTGGTAGCAATTCAAATAAGGCGTCAAAACGGCTTGTACAAGAATACATAACGAGGACTCTAATCTCACCCAACTCAAAAATTGTTCACACATTTCAAACATGTTTCATTATTATAATAATGTTTCATATTATTGGAAAGATATATTTTTGTAGAAGTCATTATTTTTTCCTTCCTCGAGTCTCCAACCATGCAAATATCAAAATATATCAGAATTCCCTCAGCTGCTTATATCAGATTTTCCCACAGGAAATATTTTTTCGTGATTACCGTATATACTTTCCCAGGTCTCAAATTATAAAATTTTGTGTTTTTGAGTGTTTTCGAAACCTATTCATTATAAACATACAAATAAATTCTATTTATATTAAACTAGCGATCTATTCCGACTTATATTAGAGCGTACAAGTATATTAATTGTGTAATAGCGTATATTAATCAAGGATAATGGAGCCTTTTAATTGTGAAAAAAATATCGATCCAACTGTTATCGAATTTTCACATAGGAAAGAATTATTTTCGCGTGAATAAAATTATAATATATATAATATAACTATCAGAGATATTGTAGTATTTTAATGATAAAATAATGAGTTTATTCATTACACACATACAAACATTTTCTCTTTAAATGTTTGTATGTGTGTAACTAATAATTCCTGCAGTCCGATTATTTTTTTACGGGTATATTACTATGTATTGATATTATTGTAGGTGCCTAATTGAGCTTCCGTTTAGTTTACAACGCCTCTAAATTTATTGAGGGTTAACTGCTTACCGCATTCTCCATTCATAGGTAAAATATCTATAAAAGCAAGCAGCCTGTCTAGATAAATGGATTATCCAGTACTCAATATTTTCAAATTCAGTCTAATATTAGTTAAGATTAGCGTATTCATCAAGATAGCCATACAAACACTAACTTTATAATATCTGCAAGTAACCTAATGTTAAGCATCAGCGTGTCTAAGAGGTAGTACGCTTATCTAGAAAGAATTTGTTTAGTCTAGATTTGAAGACACTCATTAATACAGGCTCGGTTAATTTCAAAGATACGCAATGCAATATAGATTCAAAGTGCATAGTCAAAATCATAGAAATATTAACCTGATGTAGTAACTCTTAAATATCCTTAAATTTCATATTTATTTGCCGTCAATATATGCCTGTAAAGGCTTATTCAATATAAGAATCAAGATAAGATTATTTTATTTTTTTATTTAGACTAGTAGTAGAATGCAGAGAGTAGAAACAAGTTGTATTGAATTTCTGGTCACATTCTCAATAATGTAAATAACAAAATACCGAGAGACAAGCAAACATACGACGATGCTCATAACATGGCAAATGATATTTAACCAAACCGTAGTCGTCTCCTGTCTCCTGGCGCTTCTCGATCACCATAAGGGCTTCCAATTACTACTTACTAGAGAAGTTTTTTAGAGAGAAGAATTTAGGAAGGTAAAAATTATAATTTATTTTTACACGACTATTTATATAATTTTAACGTAATCGTGTTTTCTTAATGCTATTTACTATTACATCAAAACAACTCATTTTGATATGTTATGTACTCAACATTACTGTTTATGTTCGTGATATACAAAATATACTGCTTATGTTAATGTTGTGTTATTATGGTCGACTACAAAGGAATAAGTATAAATTCTCGATACAAAAAGAAAAGCAATTTATTCCAACGCCGGCATATTTTGTGGGAATAATCTGCTTATGAACCAATTTCTCTGGGAACCGTAGCTAGCGTAATATATAAGTAGAGCTCGATAGGGAAAAGCCAAGTATGGTAGATAAGAAGTGAGCTTTATAATAGTGATAAATTCATTCCTCGTATTTCAATTTTTTCCTTATAATAAAAATGTACTTATTTATATAATGTCTCAGTTTGTGCTTACAGATACTCTAATATTAATGTATAATACATATTTCTATACTTATATTTATACTGAAATTTATGTGATGTCAAGAATTCTCAAACAGAGCGTTAGCAATGTTACCACAATTTGAATGAGGATACTTTATGTCACAAAAGTGTCACAAATTACTTACTATTATGGTAACATTATTAAAGCTAAAAAAGATAAAATTGGCTATACAAGTAATATTATTTTCTACCTTCTATTAGTTTTCAATATAGAGTTATCATTAGTCATTGACTCTATTCGTTAGTCATGTTAATCTTTACTGATACAGGAAACTGCAGTAGCCACATCAAGATTAGAAGCCAATATGTCCCCTCAGATTAATAGCCACCGCTCGGGTATCAAACCACTTCGGGTAATTATGGCCCCGTTAAAACTCTCCGTTAACTGTTAAAAGAAAAATATTGCATAATAATGCAATATACTGTTTGCTACAGATTGTACAATTTTACTATGCATTTGCTATAAAAAGATAAAAACAGTTTGTTACAGTCTTAACCGCATGTGTTACTTCCAAAAATCCAATATCACCACGATCCTATAATTTGTAAAAATAACAATTTAGAACATAATTTTATACAAATGTTAACTATACTGAAATATAATATTGTGTATAATCTCGAACCGAATTCTGAACACGCATTGTACGAAGTCTTATCCTCAAGTCTGTTATGTACCTTAAAAAACTCTATGAAAAACTTTTATTTGTAAAGCCCGTTTTTTATGTTCACATGACAATGCGCTGAGAGAATTTTTACCATATACTGAAAGAAATACAGTCGATTTTTGTTTAACCCTGCTATCTAATATCATGCAGAGTCGGGCGACTATTTGAATATAATATGGACATAAAAAGTTTTTGTTAAAAGGATTCGGGTTCGAAATCTTTTACACAGAAGTTGTGTCTGTAATGGATTCGGAGTTAGTTTAAAAGCAAATGTCAGAGGCAAGTTACTAATGGTGTCCGTTCACTCCATATTTCTCGCTACTGTCAAAAAATCGCATAATATTTTAACATATTCAAAACTAGCAGTATCAGATAATTTCGTGCTGCTAAACAGGCAATAAATACACGTAAGCTATCAAATGCGGAAGATAGTATATTATTCTAGCTGGTTCCTGGAACTTCGTCTGAGCGGGATGAGTATTTCCAGTAATATGCATATTAGCGTGGCGTATATCTATATAAAGTGTAGCTTGGGTTATTCTGACGAATAAGCTATATTATTATAGTTTCATTAAAATTAATTCAGTAGTTTTTTACGTGAAAGAGTATATAATTAACATTCACTCATACAAACTTAATAGGGGTAGTAGGGATTAAAAAACAGCATTTTATTTTTTCTTTAGTCTAGTTTTTTCTAATATTTAAATAATTGTTCTGCTATAATTAGATAATTATAATAATATTTATATTATTATGTTCATGAGTCATTCTCGAGTTATAAGTTGTGTAATTAACGTGATTTATTTTTAATAAAATACTATTTGACCCAACGAACTTCATATTATTTACTGACAATGACATGAACTGTCAGCTGCGGAATGTGGCAAAATCCCGAAAATAACATTATAATAAAAAGTGTTCTTCATGATTTCTCTTCCCTGTTTTTTTAATATTTGAATAGTTATTCTGCTATTCTTGGCGGTGACGAATCCAATAAATAGCTGATCATTTAATTAGGTCCCGATATTCTTGACTTATATGTGATGTACCTAACACGGCTGATTTATGTATAAAGAGTGTCGATAGAGGTTTTCGTTATAATATTTTTTTGTGTTGTTTACATCAGAATCTTCGCTTCTGATGTAAACACATATTTATACTACGTACTGTTACATATTGTTTCGACTTTCTGCAACAGCCTGTAGTAATAGAATATTATTTTCAACAAAGCTTGCTCTATCCGACGTTTATTCCAATTCAATTATAATTTGAATTTTGAAAAAGTAGTCTTCTTCTGCAGCCTTAGCCACTTGTAAACCTACAGCTTTCTTCGATACATAGGTTATTCAAAAATATTTTTCTCCCGTTGCTAAGATTTCCTTAATATATATTCTTCTTATGGTGCCGTCTTCTTGCGAAGGTTGGCGATCATAATGGCTATCTCAACCTTGGATGCCGCCGCTCTGAATAATGATCGGGTACTCTTGTTGTACCATTGGCGTAAGTTCTTCATCCATGATGTTCTTCGTCTACCTGGGGGTCTCTTGCCCTGGATTTTGCCCTGGATAATCACCTGCACCTGCACCTTAATATATATAGTACGTTCAAACTTTTCAGCTTCATCCAAAATTTAGATTAAAAGGCGCTATACAAATTAACGATATCAGTCTTTGCTGAAATATTTTTATCGCGATAATTAATCCTCTTACTTTTTGCAAACACATTTGTAAAGCTGCTGCACAAAATTAATTATAAATATCAACGCAGGCCCAGTAAGAATAACAAGTCAACTCAGGTCTCATTTGAAATAATGCGAGATATTTTTCTTCGTGACACGCGCTTGTCAAGTTTGAAGGAGGTAAGTTATCTAGTTTCATCACGATAATTTATTATATCAATTGTTGTGAAGACTACTTGCAAAATTATTGCGAGCCAGGAAATAATTTATAAGATTAAGTTATACGTCTCCCATTTTATTATTAGACACATTTGACTACATAAGAAGCAAATCTAATTCAATGTATATATGTTAATAAGTAATGTCTTTTAATATTATTTCTTCTCCGTAATCGTACACCGTCTACAATGGTTCTCACATTTTACAGGTTGACTGGTAGAGAATGCCTCAGGCATTAAGTCCGCCTTTTGTACATCTGATTCTTGTTGTGCGAAAAAGAATAAATAAATAAATGTATGTCTATCACATGTCATATACACGTTCTTTTTTTAAAATTCGGAATTCAAAATGGAAACAAGCTTGTCAAAAGTAAATATAGGTTAATAACAATCTACATAAATTAACTTTCGGTTACGAATAGATAGTTCATTGCAATAACATTAATTTTTCAAAAATATATACAATTTTTAGTACCATTTTGTGTTTACTTATAGCGAATGAAAAGTAGAAAGTATGATTCACTCTTAAAATTAATATTCTTTTCCTCCATTCGTTATAGAAAATAGAGCTCGCTGTTAATTTATATTTTGCTCCTTAGAGATATAGTTTTCTCATTTATTTTGAAACTCTTGACTTTTTGTGCGAAATATTCAAATCAAATGTATCCTAGTCGTAGAAGGTCAGATTTGACGAGATACGTCAGCCATGAGAGGCAATTTCCTGCGTGAAAAAATTATATAAATTATGAATTTATATAACAATGTGATTTGAAGTCATCATTTTTCTTTCCGCCAATAGACAACCAATGCTTGACATAGAGCTCTTCCAAGAATTTCCACACCGATAGGCTCTACCGCTACTAATCCAACGCCTTCCTGCGATCTTCACTGAATCCTCAACAATCCTCAGTCCTCCGAGCAATGTGCCTTGCCCACTATCACATAAAGTCCTGTTACACCTCGCAATTTCGCCAAATATTGCTGCCTCGAATCCAAAGGCCGGGCACGAATGCCTAATAAATGTACTATGCCGTCACCAATATTTGCAATATAAAAATCCCCGTTTTTACCAAATTAGTTAGTCTCTGTACTGATTTGTAGATTCGCTGCCCAACTACGAACCCGGTTTCTGCCTGCCGGTTGGCCTCAGCGAGGAGACTGTGAAAGTTCAGGTTCTCGTCGCGATTCTATAACCGATCCCGATTATATTCAAATTCTTAAAGAAACATAGTAGTTGAGTGCAGTAAAAGTGATTGTAGAACTATAATAATATAATTAATTTTAAATAAAACTCAGTGTACTTAAACATAGTTTTGTTTGTGTGACAGTTCGCAATTATTCAAACTATGTCGATGTCGGTGACTGTGTGTGCGTGAGATAGGGAAAATGAAATAATGATTAAAAGGATACCGACCTTCCAAGACGTCTGGATGTAGCTAGTCGGCTGATACTCAATTTCACTACTTTCACTTAGCGGACTGTATTATTTATAACACACAAGTCAATCTTAACTTAATAATAAGCACTCGCGGCGAGTTTTAGAAAAATGTTTATTTTTTATGAGAGAGCGGTTGCGTTGCGATGTTGCGTCAGTAAGGTGAGGTAAAAGAGTAGTAAATAATGAACGGAGCGGGGTAGGAGCTAAGAAAAAGATATGATAGGTGAGTGAGTAGTTTATGCGTGTTAGTTACCACAACACACCAGTGTGAGTGAATAAGCAAAAAAATATATATAATTGAACTTAACGGCGTTAACAGTGACTCTAGTTCTTCATTTCTATAACGACAACTAAAGTAGCTTTCTCCAATGCCCTATGGATGACTTTGTGCATATAAGGCCTTTGAGTGCTTATTCCCAGCTGGGCAGCTTTACGCAAATTAAAGCGTGGCTTCCCGGACACTTCCCAGTTTAATTACATCATTTAAATATATTTTCACTTTAAAAAATGGAATGAACACCCTGTTTACAAGCAACTTGTAGTATCATTCCATTCATACCTACAAACGACAGCGACAAAAAAAATTTGCTCCTTATAAGACATAATATATAAAAAGTCTTGGTCTAACGAAATTTTAAGCTTGCTTATCGAATATAAATAAAACTTTTACTATCTTAGCAGTTCTTTTTCGCTAATAAGCTTAAAATGTATAAATATGAATTTCCCGTAACTCGAAAACTCCAACGTGTTGAGCCTGGTGGTTACACAAATTACTGCGAAAGTTAGGTGTTAACGATAACCTACTTTAGCAAGTACCTGCCAGAGCTCAGGTAACTCCCGAGCTTGTTCGAACGCCAACTTTGTAACATTATTTAGAAATGTTTAAAAAAGAAACGTCCTTCACTTCCATTCCTGGGAATCGGAAAATTATTTGAAAGAAAGATGAGAATATCCACAGATATGAAGCTTAATAAATGCTGCAAGAGTAGTGCATAAGCCTGCCTGATAGTTCATGTACTATGGGAATAGTCGTGGTATAAAAAATAATGAATGTGAATCAGGAAGGTATCTTACAAATGAAAAAGTATTTTAAAAATATTTTATAGTGTTCTTGATTTATCATAAATAAAGATACTTTAATAAATTCTTAATTTAAAATACTTGAAACTAAGTCAATTTAAGCAAACATATTTCAAATATATTAACTGTTTTAATATTTTAGTTCCGATTTTTATGTTTATGTATACTAAATCCATCAAATGCAAAGGATGTGAGTTTTCTTTCATAATTAATTTTAAAACCTACCTATATTTATTATATTTTTACAAGGCAATATATTGATACATTCTTAATATCGAGCATATCAATTAAAGTGATACACGTTCAAGCGTAATTTACAAATGGTTACCATTTGTTATTGGCGGAAGAAGAATAATTATATATGTATTCGTCAATAAAATTGTTCCTATCTTATGCAATAAAATCTCCAAAATCGCTGGCTAGACAAACTCTGTGGGAAAATTCATTAGTTCCTCACTTCTATTTCGTGTTTATTTTAAGGTGGTAATTTAGCCTAGCCCAAAGTAAGCTCTGTAAGACTTGTGCTATGGGATCTAGGGTAACGGATAGACATACATATATTACACATATATAAATAATTTTTATTGAAATATATATCAACAACCATGACTAAGGTACAAATGCTGGCATTCATCACACAAACATCTGCCCCCACCGGGATTCGAACCCGGGACCTCAGAGATGGCGACACCTTGAAACCGTGTACTATCCACTCGACTATGGAGGTCGTCAAAATGAGGTGTCAAATTATATGGAAATTATAAAAAAAAAGGATAGCACAAAATTACTAGCTTTCTTTATTAAACAGAGGAATGTATTGGCAGTGTCTATAAAGATTCGTATCTGTAGTAAAATCAAACCCAGGCGTTGTAACTTGTGGACGAAAATAGGTTGTAACCAGTTTCGCAATAAAATCACTCTCGCAAACATCCCAGATTCACAAGTTTGAAATTTGTTTCATTTAATATTTATTTGGCCGAAATTGAATTCTGGCTAGTCGATCTCGATGAGTAAAACTAGTAAATTGTGTTAACCCAGTCAACCGCTTGATTTCCACTTGTAATTACTGTAAACTTACTTATATTATGGTTCGCTTCTAATTAATATGTTAACTAGAAATACAATTTTCTAAGACATTAAACGATCGTTGTTTTTGATTAAGTCTTAGTTATATAGTATGTAATTAAAAGTTTCTGGTTTATTTATTTTTATTTTCAGTTGATATTATTCATAACATAGCAAAACAAATATAAATTTACATAATATATACAATGTCGAGAGTACGCATTTCAAATAGGATAGATTATAATTTAGAATAATTAATATTTAATGTATATAACATTATATTTTATAAAAATATCATTAGCCGCAGAAGTAAAAATATAGAAGGACCTCCGAGGCTATTTTTAAAAACTCATAAATAGGAGTGGAAGGCCGGATCGTGACAAAATGCCTTTGAAAATAGCCAGCGAAAATTATGTGGGATGAAGAAAATAAGGATGTTGCCTCTAAAATCAAGAATTCCATGGCGGCAAAATTAGGATCTTTGTTTTGTCACTTCGTGAATTTATGAGTAGCTTATGTTATTCTGATGTACAAGCTATATTACTATATGTGGTTTTCAGTCAGTTATCATAAACCAACTGTGTAAGCTTCTCTACGTTTGTTTTTACCGTTTAGATATTAATTGTCCCTTCACACTTAAATTTTAATTCCCCACGATAACAGCATTTCTGTGTTCTAGAACATTAAGCCGTGGGAGCCGTAGCACCTGACATAAAAAATGTTTTTATAAAGCACTCGTAAAATTTTAAAGTGTCATTATCCATCAAACTACACATATATATATATATATATATAGTTCGATGTTCGACTTTTATTCTAGACAATTTTCCTATAAAATGATTCCAAAGTTACCTTACTCACAAACAATAATACGTTTAATTGAGAATCCGGTTCTTAATATTTTATGCACTACTAGCTGTGTCCCGCGGTTTCACCCGCGCACGATTTGCATTGTTTATATCAATCACTTAGCCAATCATAGTCCACTGCTGGACATAGGCCTCTCCCGCTTTGCGCCACAACACCCGGTCCTCCGCCTTCCGCATCCAGTCCCCTCCAGCGACCTTCTTCAAGTCGTCAGTCCACCTGGCGGGGGGGCATCCTACCTTACGGTTGCCGAGTCGCGGTCTCCATTCAAGGACTCGTCTGCTCCATCGGCTATCAGTCCTTCGGCAAACGTGGCCAGCCCATTGCCACTTCAGCGAGCTTATTTTGCGAGCTATGTCGGTTACTCTGGTTCTTTGTCGAATGACCTCATTACGAATTCGATCCTTCAAAGAAGCTCCGAGCATAGCTCCATAGCCCGCTGCGCGACTTTAAATTTGTGGACTAACCCGACCGTTAATGTCCACGTTTCGGTGCCGTCCGTAAGTCATAACCGGTAGGACGCACTGGTTGAAGACTTTCGTATTTAGGCATTGCGGTATAGGCGAAGAGAAGACCCGACGAAGCTTGCTAAACGCTGCCCAGCCCAGCTGGATCCTTCGCTGGGCTGGGCATATGGGCATTGTTTATTATATTTCTTTAGTAATCTAGTACTAAATATAACCTATGTTGCTCAGTGATAATGTAGCTTTCTAATGAAAAAAAAATATTAAAATCAATCCAGAACTATTTGAGTTTATTCGTTACATACAAAAATACAAATCTTTCCTCATTATAATCTTAGTGTAGATTATTTACATGAAAATAACATACAACTTTATCTATCCTTTTTATGTGCGGATTGCACCCACTCAGTTATCAAAAATAATTATTATTTTATCTCGGATAGCTAAGTAGTGTGAGATGAACTGTTTTATCTTAAGCTACCAACAAATCCAACCTCAAGTTTTTGGCACAATGAGTAACACGAATATACTTGATGAAAAAATAGTAATTGAACAAGTCGATAGTAAAACTCCGAGAGACCTATTTTTGAATTACGATTACGACTTCGAAATCACCACTGACTGAATAGACAGCGATGACTTTGAGGTCATTTTTGAAAGTCGAACGCAAAGCTGCCGACATAGATAAAGTACACACATATGTAAGGGTTTGGTTCGACGCAGAATGTAGCCGCTGCTGGTTATTGCCGGCTTAACCATTATGGTGTATGGCTTGATAAAGAGAAAAAAAACAAGATTTCAAACTTATTTATTTCCTTATTTAATTTTAAATCCAACTGAAGAAAAAAGAAAACTAAAGTAATGCTTTTGGTTCTATTCTGTACCTACATTTAAGTTGCTATTTTCTAGTAAATACTTATAGTTTACTGCTATATATTCTACATGCTTACAGTAAACCGTAAAAGTTACTGAAGTAACCAATTTAATATTTTCAGATGTCTGAACAACAAAAGAAAAAAGTTTATAACAGAGATTAAAAAAAACTATTTAAGAAGACTTACTGAAAAATCTCTTGTCAAAATGTTCTCTAAACAAATACAGAATAAGATACAACACAGAATATGAAACGGGCTTTATTATATATATACATAAACTTTTTTGTAGTTCACTCGAATTGTCATATAAGTTCACTCGAAAAAACGATGTATTGTGGTCCGTAGTGTTAAATAGTTGAATTTATAAGCAATGCACTTTTGTAAGGCACATTGGATTCAAACCCATGTACTACATTGTGGCATCTATATTATTTTCTTTAGTACTACCGTCACAATAGATAATTTAATTTCTCTTTTATAAACTTGTTTTTTTATTTTTTCTAAATATCATAATTTTATTGTATAAATATATTTTTGTGAATTTTAATTGTGTATATGTAAGTAGTCGTATGTACGTCTATTATATATACTATATGTACATATGATATATATATATTACATAGATGTACATTTACGAGGTAGGTTTATGTCCAGCAATGAGCGTCTCTCGCCTGAATTAATAATGATAATAATTGTTCATATCGTACAGATACCATATACCATATAGACAATATAATCATTAATTATATGATATGAATTCTAACCACATACCAGGTAACATTATATAAGGATCATTCCTCTCAATTAATAAAACTTATATTACATTAATATAGCAGCAATAACATTTTAATATAAAAAAGTTTTTTCTTTGTAAGTAATTGCTGAGATAATCTCTGTACGATATGAACAATTTGAAAATAGATTGTCAAAAAGATCTCAAAGGTACACATAGCTCCAAAAACAGAATGTTCGTGTGAAAGAATATAATTTTAAGGGATTTTCATTTGACGGCGTTCAGTGTAATCCTCTTACGAAATCAAATCTTTGCCTAAATATAAGAGCCCAGATATCTGTTGGGAATTAAGATAATATTCCCACTGAAGTATCATATGTCGGAAAAATGAATGTTTTTTCTGTAAATGGAAAGAATATCGCCCTATCGCACTAATATCTACGTTTGCGAAAATTACTGAAAATGTTATCTATAAGAAACTAAATGAATACTTTGAAAAAATAAATTGTTTTTAAAGCATCAATATGGCTTTCGTCAAAATAAGTCAATAAACATGGCAATATACGAATTTTTAGAAAATGTTACTTCAAATGTTAATAACGACAAACCGACCATAGCTATATAGCCGTATATGGATATGTCTAAGGCCTTTGACAATGTACACCATAAAACATTGCTCAATTAAGCAATAGGCGACAAATAACTCATATAAACGGAACAAATCCTATAACTGCTATCAACAAAAATTATGCATCAAATGAAAGACTGGTACATAATGGCGTCCCGCAAGGAAGTGTACTAGTCCCACTTCTATTTATTATATATGTAAATGACCTGCCGGGTATAACTAGTCATCCTATGACTATGTTTGCTGATGATTGTACAATTTTATTAAATATGGATAATTTTGATAATTCAGAACAAGAAATAAATAATTTATTGGAATCTTTAATTGACTGGTTGACATTAAATAATTTGACAATTAATCTAACAAAAACATTTATAATGAATTTTAAACAAAGAAATAATCATCCTCTAGACTTAGATATTAATTATTTGGGCAAACCAGTCAAAGAAATCGAATTTACAAAATTTTTAGGTTTAACTGTAGATAAAAATTTAACTTGAAAAACTCACATTGGTTCATTGATACTGAAATTAAATCAATTTTCTAATGCACTATACAAATTAAGAAACGTTGCTAATATAAAAACATTGCTATCAGCTTACCACGGATATGTAGTATCAACTTTAAGATACGGCATAATGTTCTGGGAGCAACAGTACTGACAAGCAGAGTATCTTTAAAGCGCAGAAAAGATGTATAACTTCTATGTTTGGTCTATTGCAAGATGAGTCTTGTGAACCGTATTTTCGGCAATATAAAATACTTACTGTACCATCGTTGTATATAAGTGAGATTGCCAATTTTGTTAGGAAAAATCCGACCTGTTTTGAAACATGTCAAATCGGATCCCGTCGTGAAGGTAAACTTAAAGTTACACAAATGCGTAGGGCACTTCTTCATAAAATAAGTGTGAGCTGTATGGCGCCTACTATTTATAATAAAATTCCGCAGTATATAAGAAATAACATCAACTTCCACAAATTTTAAACTGAACTCAATGGCTTTCTTGCTAAAAAAGTTTATTATGACATAAATTTATTTTTAAATGATAACATGAGTAACGTATAAAAATTGAATGTATATAATTTTTATTGTAAATAGTTGTATGTATTATAATCGTTTTATTCTGATTTGAATTGACATGACAAATATTTTGTGCTAATGACATTTGAAATTATTTCCAGATTTGTTTTTTGTGATGATAATATGATTGACATGTATTGTAGTGTTAGTTGTATATTGTTATTTGTTATTATGCATTTATTAATTTAAATTAAAAATATCAAATAATAAGTTGTTGTGTAAATTTAATTTTAAAATAATGCTATATAAATCACTACATATGTTCAGATGCCACAAGGTGAATCATGGTTGTAACTATTTTTAATTATTATTTAATGCCCTGTAATATCCATGTTTATGAACCAATAAATTAATTGAATTGAATTGAACTTAATCTATGTTTTTAATTTAACTTTAATAGTGTTAAAGTCGTGTTAGTTATGTAAGTTATAATATTCAAAAACACAATGATTTTAATGATTACTTATTAGTTTGGTTCAACTTCGTCAATAAGGACAGGTTAAAATATTTGTTAAATTCAAATACAAAATCATTTATTCACTCTAGGCTATTACAAGCACATGAAAAAGTCGAAAAGCTAATTAAATACTACAATTTATAAAGATATCTAATTATGTTTGTATTTTTGCCATTATCCAAAGACTGCTCACGCCTACTTATTGACGGACTTACATAAGGAAAACTTTAGTATCGACAGGCAAAATTCCTTAAAATTTCCATACAGTGCGTCACTTCTGTAAATAAAGACCTAATAATAATATTCATTGTAATTAGACCGTACCTTAAAAAAATATTTTTGTTGTATTGAATTATAGTATGTGCCATTATGTCGAAATTTCCCAGGAACTCCACACGTGGACAAGTTTCTTTATTATATGGTAATAGTGTAACTGTAATATTATGTATATATATATGCTATAATTAATGATAAACGTGCAATTTATCGGTAAAATAAGAAATACGAAACTATTTTTATAAATCGGAAGATGATGACGAAAAGCATTTATTAATTATAGATCAGGTTTGAAAGTCCGCCATCTTCCGCAGTTGACAGATCATGTCATTGGCTATTACACGGTACAATACCAGTTTCCTTTCATCTATCTCTTTGTTAATGGATCGACTTTATATCTAGCATATACCCTACTAGCCACATAACCTATTTCTCATGGTAAAAGTACTCCTAGGTCCTTCCTTATTCCTGAGACCTGAGTCTCATACTATCCTAATCCTAATAATGTATATTGTTTCAGAATCAGTTCAAACATTTAAAAAAAATGTCCGATATGAAAGATATTATTTATGTCCAACCCCGCATTGTAAATTATGCCCATATCAAATTTTATAAAAATCTGTTCAATGGAATTAATAAGTTCCAATTAGTTAATACCTTACGGTTTTAATAATAAAAAATTAAAGCTCTGATTATCGCCGAAAAAATTATTCCATGTTGTCTTTGGCAATTAACATGTGGCATAACAAGACAAAACACGGAATAAGCAATCCGAGGACTGAATAAAAATAATATTATGAGACTGATAGAGTATAGTTTAATAAATCTTATTCCCATGCAAATCCGCTACATAATGCCACACCATCCATGAGACCGAATCCGCTTTACATATTATTTGTGACTTTGCGTCGCGTTCGCACCTTGTTTCCGAAAATTATTGGTTTTTATCCCGTGACATAAGGTTTACAAAGATACCTTTAAAGCGATTATGGGCCACGTTCACATGGCTTAATTTAAATACCCGCTGCAGCAGTATCTACATTGATCTTTGGTGTGCCTACTGTACTGTACTGTAAATCAGGAGACCTATTTTTGAATTACGAATGCGACTTAGAAATCACCGATGTGACTAATAATCACCGATTTTCAATAATTCTTATTTTTGAATATCACTTATGTGACTACCTTAGTCACGGATGTGATTTCATTACGAGTGCCCTCACCCACTCGTAATCAAGTCGTAATACTTGTGGAAATGTTATCTGTGTTTTGTTTGAGTTTTCAATCTATATTTATATTTGAATGTAGTATATATATTATATTATATGTATATATATATACATATATATATATATATATATAGCAACGGCTATATATATTATATATATATATATATATATAATAACCATAATGGTTAAGCCGGCAATAACCGGCAGCGGTACATTCTGCGTGGGACCGAACACATTTATGTGTGTACTTTATCTATGTTGGCAGCTCTGCGATCGACTTTCAATTTGATGTTTAGGAATCCGTGACCGTCGCATTCGTAATTCAAAAATAGTTAGTAATAGTAGAGTAAAATACACTCGTAATTCTATAAACAAACAAGTTGTTTGTAGTTTTGCTGATCTGATAATTTCGAAGTGATTCGCTCATAAGTGTAAACTTAATTGCAAGTTTACTTAAAAATAATTTTTAAATTGATAATACGGCTAAAAGTGACAAAACTGCGATCCCTTTCAGTAAATTATAAGTCATCGTGCACTGTCAACACCATGCTGCGAAATGAGTGTGCAAAGGCACTAATGAAATAAATTATTTAAAAAATAAAATAGTCTATGTAACAATAATTGAATAAATGGGATTAGAGGTAAAAGGTAGTTGTAACATTTTTACGTTTATTTTAAATTTTAAGTAACCTTATTTAGTCAAATTTATAGTGAGAAAACCTAGCTAAGAAAGTTTCAAAAGAGTGGTCAAATTAAGGGCCCTTTAGAAATACCTCGATATAAGCTAAACTTTTTATGTCACAGATATTCAATTGTGAAATCTATTCAATTTGAGAATTCACGATGTTGCTTTTAATATATTTCTCAGCTGTATATTTAATAGTGTACATTATCAATAGTTTCAATAACTCTGATTTTAAGATTCATTCATCATATCTTGTTTATATATCCAAGTTGAGTGCTCGCTATATATGTAAGACCTACATATATAGCGATCTACCTACATATATAATGATTGGATATCATTAATTTCATACTCACTTCATACTACTCAATAGTTTCATAATATATATGTCGGTAATGGGACGCCAGTGCGGGTAGACCGCGCTGTCGGTAATGGGACGCCAGTGCGGCTAGACCGCGCTGTCGGTAATGGGACGCCAGTGCGGGTAGACCGCGCTCGACGGAGTCTACGACGCAGCGGCGGTCGGCTGTAACGGGGTTCAGTCTTACGACAGCGGGCCTCGAGTTAAGGCGTCTAGAAACTGTCGCGTGTCCTATACAAGTTGATTGTCAAGTTGATTGATTGTGATAATTACGTGTACCTACCATATTCTGAATTATACTTTGTGCATCAAACTACAGACTTTATAATTATTCTGCCAACACTACCCTGCGTACGCCCATCTGATAGATTGTAACTATGGCCGAGGATAACGAACGTGAATCACCCTCGCCAATATATATTTCTTATGTGTATACGAGTATATATGTATAGTGTATCTTCCGCTCTTAAAAAGCTTGCAGTAAATAGCGTCGCTGTTTTTTTATAATATTTAGATTATTTTCCATTAATACCTAACTTAGGCATGTTACTGGAATGAGTTTGATGTTTGCCTCCAGTATTATCATAACACAATTTTTATTATATATTATTTGAAAATTGTTAAATCAAAAATCTTGTTTTAGAACATGTATCAATTGTAACATAACAGTTATTATTATTGATATTAAAACCCGTACGGACGTATGAGACATACAAACTGTAAGCACAGTCACTTCGTTACAAACAAAAACTGCACAATATCCATTATGGTTGAATCCAAGTGATAATATTCCCAAAGCCCTACTCAATTCAAACAAGAAGCAACTTCCCAGAGCTCTCCTCGAAATCTCATAACAAGGAATCTGTTCAAAGATAGGTCTTTGTCCAAAATAATTGCCTTGTTTTGTACTCCACGCAAATTAGGAAATGTTAATTAAAGCTAACAACGGGAGCCAAGCCTTCGGACGCCTCTCGAAACTTCGCTTCACTTCGGAAAAGATGATCGTCATTTATTCATCACTTAAAATGTAATAGCTCGGAATGTCGAGGTTGATTTAATCGACCTCTAATAGATTGAAATTTGATTTGTTTTAAACTGTTTTGAGAACCGTGGTTACTTGATTTTATTATGGTCCTTTTTTAAACTGTTTTGAGAACCGTGGTTACTTGATTTTATTATGCTCCTTTTTTACTTTGATCTACTCTCTTTACGAAACTCTCCACCACACGATGGTAAAAAGTTACAATCAACGGCTTTTCATATAGTTCTTTTGAGAATCGCAGCATACCTGTAATTCCGAAAAGAACAAGTGTACATTGGTCATATTTACTTAAGGTTTAAGGTACAGTACCAAGTGATATCGCTGACAATCTTACCGTTCAAACTAGAGGGAGAAAAGAAATAGGTAAATCGGATGCACACACGCAGACGACTGGAATAGAAACTCCTTCCGGTAAACATATTATTTACACTGTATCAAAATTACATCCTTGTTGTTTGTAATTTATATTTCAAATAGCAAACAAAAAAAACCACAAATTCAATTTAACACTGATAAAATTGCACAATTCAGTCAAAAAAACCTCCACTAATGCTCGTCACACAAAAATTCCCAGTGTCGGAATTTTCACGATTCTAAATAGTTTACAAGAAATTTCATGCGACAAAAGAAATAAACGGAGCAAGATATGCAAATATACCATGCCGTGCATAAGTCAAAGTGAGATATTTATAAAATTCTTTGTGGCTATTAACATTACAAAATAAAAAAATACTATGAATAAATTATAAAAAAGTTTAGGAAAATTTGTCATTTATAAAAACGTGATTGTAATTTTACAACAAATCGGCAAGTAGCGTCTATTAAATTGATTGTTTACTAACCATGCATTGCATGCATTTAACATTGCATTATTGTCTTCCCCATTCATTTTTATTTATTTCACATAATTTATCTCCGTAAGAAAATGATTTTTTATTATCACCATCATTCATTCATATCGATCCCCACTGAGAGGCATAAGTCGATCCTAACTATGTTACAGCGATTAAGCCTAAATCAATCACGGTGAACTAGTGTGGACTTCATATACGCCGTTGAATTTTCTCGCAGGTGTATGCAGATTGCCTAAAAATATTTTCATCTTTTTTGTAGGAGCATCAGATGAAAAATACATCGATACATGGCAAGTAACACCTATCTTATCTAATATAAAATATGATTTATTTTGTCTAAAAAGACAAATAAATTATGTCTTAGAAGTTTGATTGTTATTACGTATGAAATTGTCAAATAAAAATATTTGTAAAGTAATAATGATCTAGTTTTGCCTTTGCCTTTCAAATACTATTAATACTGTCGCTTATGTCACGTTGGTTTTATAAAACACGATCCTTTATAAGGCGTGCGCGAGGATACAGATCCAACCCCGTCAACACCACCAACTGTGAGCCAGTCTCAAGGCAACACTAGTCAATACCGGCAGAGGATACGTAGACCGCGACATGTCCTTAGCGACCCCCCTAACCAACTCACGCAGGAACTTCTAGACCTGCAAGCGGCGGCGTCTGAGCCGTCGCTCCCCCTTGTCATCCCCAAACGGCAGCCTTCTGCTTAGCCATGATTAGGTTCTTATCAATACTGGCCGGTCCTACTTTGGAGATTCGTGCCTTCTTCTAGCGCATATACCCTCACCATGGGGTAGCGCTAACCGTGCCTCTCCTGAGGTGCGGCCCTCTCGTCAATAAAGCCAGTAGGGTCAATAGGACCAAAGGCTAGGCTGAGTTTAGTCGGTAGGTCTGTGTAGTCGAGCCGTCTCGACAGTACCAGGAGTCCGACATAATCAACGCATCCCTGCTTGCCTGTTGCGTTGGTATCCATGATGGATTCTCAGCCTCCTCTCCTGAGGAAAAAAAAAATACAGATCCAACGCGTAGAGGCCATTTATGCGAAATTTAATGAAAGTGTGCGTGGAGTGTACCAACTGAGTCTGATCTCTATCTGCATCATGAAAAATGCAGCTAAAGACTACAGCCAGTTAGATGCACAGAAACTATTGTCATTTGTGGTCAAATGTATATGTTTATAAGTATGTGTATAACATGTTTATTAGAAATTAAATCATAACTGACGTTGGACTATTTTCTCATATCAAATTTTATTTTGTTAATTTGTTTGCAACTATATTTAATTAAGAAATATAGTGAATCAATAATCCTAACATGTTGTATTGGCATAACACATACGTGGTTGAAAATTTTACTCCAATATTTAATGAAAAGACGACCTGAAATGCAATATCAAAAGGTCCAATAGCAGGATACTCGTAAAAAATATCAAGAATAAATTGCATACAGACGTTTTTATTGGCTTTTTATTATTGGATTTAGGAAAATTATATATATTATTTTATTAAATAATATATATATATATATATATGTATATATATATACATATATATATATATATATATATATATATATATGTATATATATATACATATATATATATGTATATATATACACATTATACATAAAGTATTAATAAATAAATATACAAATAAATGAAAGCAAATTAAGTAAAACTATATAAAAATGCGCCAACTTAGTTTTAAAAAGATCCGAATCCTATTGTAATGAGAAAATTTAACTAAAATCTATACTAAAAATAAGGCAAGTGATTAGCAACGTAGCGTAATTAGAGGCCCGCTCTATTTCCCAAATCAACCTACTTGTAGCGCGGTACTTAGCAAGTTTGGGAACGCTTTTAGTTAGTTCAGTGTTTAGTGCTGCGTTGTTATGTTTTTACTAATGAAAATGAACAAGTTTTTTATTTACTTGTTCTTTGCGATTACTAAATAAATAAAATGAGGTCATTTTGGTCACAGGATAAACTGTACGGTAAATGAGAAAACATTAATTCATTCCCAACTACGTCGTTTCTGTTTTTCTACTGAAATGTTTTTCTTGTGTCTTACAGAATGATTCGGTGTGTATAAGTACACTTTTCATAATTTCAACGTTTATATACCGTGTGTTTCAAAAGTCACGAAATAATATTGAGTGGTATTTTTTATGCGGCATGTAAACAAACAAACTGCACAGCTGCTGGTAAGTGGTTACAGTTGAAGGTACATGTGGTCCTTGTGAGACTTGCGGCAAAACTATAGTTCACACAAAAACCTTAATGTACTTTACTAACATGTGTCATAATATGTAAGGTTTTAGGATTCATCTAAAATCTAACTTATATACCTAAGTATTATATATTATTTTACCGGCTTCAAAAACCCATATAAATATTAATAAAAAATAGTGTATGTGTGGTCGTAAAAATGACAATAGGTCGTAACGTTCGTATATACTGCTTGGTTGGTCGGGTATAAAAAGTACTAATTAAAATAAGTCTAAAACTGCCTCGCCCCCTCCCCCGAGGGCGAGCGCTCCGATAGAGCCGATAGGGCCCCAGGCTTTCTGCCCGGCCAAAGGCATTAGGCAGTGTTTAATTGGTAGGCTGGCCTTCTGTTAGAGTCCAACATAACCACCCGCCGTAGACCGGGCGCGGGTGGTATCCGGTGCAAGGTCGTCCAAGCACCAGGGGGTTGTCATAGCGACCACTGTGGTGGCGCGCCCCCACTTGCCTATGAGGATTCACTGCCTTCTCCCGCGAGGAAAAAAAAAATAAGTCTAAATAAGGAATGTTGGGTCAAAAAGAAGAAGCCTTCGACACAGCAATGCATAGATAAAACTACTAAATTTAGAATCTTGGTATTTTACGCAATGTTACAATTTATTGTGTAGTTGAGCAAACAAGAAAAGATTGTACTTTTAAGTGGCTAGGAGATCTAGGGAGGTCAAAAATCTAGTATGTACTATTCCAATTAGTTATATGTAGTGGCTAGTAAGTTTATACTTGAGGTATGTATGATACTTGAAATTTTCTCGTATAATTGTCAAGTGTCTCTATAGCCATCAGATGCTACGATAACTATTACAATCACGCAATGGATCCCGAATTCGAAACTCAGGCCGAGCTAGCGTCAAGTGGGATATCTTCTAATTAGAAATTTCTATGTAAAAGCTTGAAGTTGGAAATCTAAACTCTATTATCAACTATAGACTATCTCCTATTTATAATACGGAGTACACAGTAGGAAAAAGCTACTCAACGAAATAGAATCCAATAAATTGTGAAAAAGTACATATCCCTAATTTCAAAGAAGTACGTAACGCGATTATAAAAACATTCAATCCATCAACATCAGAATAGCCGCCAACTCCAGTTGAGATTATCTCTCCGATTTACATGGAGTCCGGCGTTAACATCATTAATAATGGATACGGCTACCTGTTACTTTTTTCTTTCGTGTTAGTAATGCAAATTTGTCTTTGTATGAAACGAATTGAATAGCGTGTGTTGAGTTCCCATTTCAAATTCCTTATTTGTCGAATTTTAGACAATTTCGCGTGATTTTTGATGCTTCAATACACGCTACCGACACTAGACTTCTCAAGCTTTCTTCCATGGCTTTCTTCAGCGTTAAGGGTATTTTAAAATTACAGATTTTTGACATCTGCATAGTAGGCTGATCCCGATGTATCGTGCTAGCGTTCTCCATCATCGCGCACGAAGTCAACATAGACGATTTAAGCCTATATATACACATCCTCTACAGATTTACTAAGCATATTGAGGCAAGCTGCATACTTGATAACGCATTTTAATATTTATTATTCACAAGACTCTTAGTTCGTGCCATCAGCATTATCATTTCAGTCGAAAAATTGACATGCCAATGCTGCATTTTCCGGTCTATTCCAGCCACTCGAGGACCCCCACCGGAGGGAGGAATTTCCACTCTAACGGTCGTCAATCCTGTAAGCAATGTGCCTGTTCACTATCAATTAAGGTCCGCAACTCCTCGGGTTATGTCGCTGATTTTGGTTCTTCTGCAAATCCAGATTATTCGATCAAGCAAATAATAAAAATAACATACCATAAATAACTTCTTATGAGGTTCAGGTTCGGACCAGATTTTTGTTCCATAATGTACGTCTCTATGAGGCATGGCTTATGCATACCTTGTGTTTCGTAAAAATGCGAGGTTACATCTAAAACCCAACGATACCCCTTATGAACGCCTTGACGCGAGCTCATCCATAACAACTAAGTCCCCTCATCAGAAAAAGACGTGTCGAAGAGAAGAGACGCCTCGCTACCAGGAACCGTTAGAAGAACTTGCGAGAATACTCCGAAAACCTCATCAGCGTTAGCTCGCCTAGTGTGAGACCGACATTTTCCTGGGACATCCAGAGGATGGCCCATGTAAAACTCAAACGTCCTGCAAGGCTTTGTTTTCATAACTATTTTGAAGTACTTTTTAAAGTAATACATGAGTAAAATAGGGTATTTATTTTGTTTTCTTTTCTTTAAGTGCTTATTTTTTCTCGCACTGGAAATAAAAAGTACTGTTGTGGTCTTGGGACTAAAAGCTGAATGTATCCCCTCGGATAATTAACCACAAACTACGACGGGTATGTACTAGCTCTACTAAATTCATCGTTATAAAATATTTTTTTTGGGAAAATGTATGGCGAGTAATGATTTGTAACAAACATTTTTTGTCCTTAGGCTTAAGGTAAGGTGACGTCAGAAAGTTTCCTTGTAATACAGATATTATCCTGACCATGAACAAAAAATTCACGAAATATTTAATTTATGATACTGTGAATTGAAAAGCATAAACTTCATTTCTTACAAAAGTTGTACAATGGCGAAATTCATTCAATTTGAAATTAAAGAAAACAGACCAAAAAAATAGATAATACTATTGATTGCAAAACGACATTCGTTATGAAAAATTTGATAAAAATTAATTCTATAAACTTGTTATATATTTTCTGAAAAGTTTTTGAGTTGTGCCGTCGACCGTACATAATAATTATTGTTCGTAAAATGAGGAGAAACATTTACGCCTCGAACAACCTTCGCCTGTGGTCGTTTAACTTTAATCAACCTCAATTTATATTCCCGCTTCAAATTGATGAATAAAAGAACTCCAATCAAGGCAAATAAAAAGCAATTCAGTAGATTAATTGATAAATGTTGGTGGATTAGGATATATTAGAGTAGTAATATAGGTACAAATAGTTAATACAAAGTCAATAAATTAAGTGACAAATATACTTATTGGTATATTAATACCAGCTGATTCGACGAACTTCATACCTTATAACTATCAATGATATGAGCTAAACAACTACAGAAAATAGCGAAATATATACTTATATCCCATCAAAAAAAACATTTTCATGTAAAATTTTGCTAAGATGAGAATATATTTCGCACAGTCAAAAAGTTATTAAGTCTATAAGACACAACTCCACAATTTTTTCGGCTTGTCAAATTATATGGCTTAGCCAGCTAAGAATATATCCACAATTTATTACTTTTAGTTGTACAATAGTTCTTGTACAAACCTAGATCTATCACTAGTTCACTGGATATAAATAAATAGTAGTGAAACAGATGTTCGTCATCGGCGCGTCGCGCCCGCTGCCGCAGACACACCTCTCAATACTCATAGCAGCTCATAACAATGTTGCCCTCTTTGCACCAATTCTGGTCTGCTTTATTTTCATTTAGTAAGTGGCATGTCATACACATTGTATTCAAATTAATTAAGAAATGTTGAGAAGGCTCTCGGAGTCTCTTCATTAGTCCAATTGTTATTACTATCAAATCCAAAATATAATCCGAAAAAATCACATACACGCTTAAAGCTCTAATAACAATAATTCCTGTGCATCTAACTGGGCATTGTTTTTTTAATACATTACTCATTGGGCAGATAGATTTTAGGCCCAGGTAACATTTTAATAAAATTCACTAATATGACCTAAAATATCTCAATCTATGTTAAACATCAACAAATACATGTTTTTGGTTTTAGGCATAGTTAGACAAAATTAAATATCCCATTCTACCATATGATTGACACTTGTCGCCAACACTATTATCGAATACGCATTTTTTTTGATACTAAAATCATGAATTAATATTTTGATGTTATAAAAAAGCAACGTGTATCTGGATTTGTTATCTAGATAGTTTCAATAACAATGTTACGACGATATTAGTAAACTTTGCACTGCCCTTGCATACTAAGACTGTCTTTTATTATCTGACCTATATTACGTTCTACTGCTGTACACTACAGCACCAACAAAATATGTCCATAATACTATTTCATGGTGATTATTCCTTACAGAGTCACAGGTACTCTCATATCATACGCTACCAGCCCTTACAGCACTGCCAAAGAAAAATAAGCGCACAGTCGCCATCGACAGTTTATTAAATTCGCTTCAGTATACCGAAACAACCTCACCCCCAGTGGCTATTAACTGAAAATTAAATTTGGCGTTCATTACAATAAAAATATTTTGAAACTTCCGTTATCCCAAATTGTTATAAAATAGAATCTATTAGTCTGAAAGGGTAAATTGCAATGAACATTTATAACAAGCTTATTAGACAATTTTTCCTTCAAATTACAGATATAGACAACACAATACTTAAAGTTACAGTAAATCTACAATGATACGGACTTTTCAACAAACATACGCGAACATATAAACAAAATATCAAAAAAAGAACAATCGAAATATTACATTTATTAGTATAATTATGTACATAAATAAACCAAATCTCTCTCGCAAAAATAACACTTTCATTCAGTAATTGTCCGAACATGACAAATATAACTTTCAATATTAATTAAATTTATTTATTGTGTATATAATAGGCATTTCTATACTTACACTTTTTTGAAATAAGCACTATATATGCCTTTGCGAAAATGCCAAATGCCTGTCTCGTATAACTTAAGTCCTGGGTGTCTCGTCCTCGACCCTCATACTCGACCTACATTTGCCTGTTTCACAGCCTTAGCAATAATTTACTATTATTGCGTTTAATAGTGGTGATCTCAAGGTCGACATGTGTAATTTGACTTGTACCTGTACAGTCAGCTGTCTTATGGCTGAACACCGATATCAAGATGCATAATAAAGAAAAGCAAAAGGTATTTTTGAGTCAAGTACAGGCAACAACATGTCACAACGCGTTTTTTCCCCCAAGTTATTCTAACTTAATAAGTAAGACTAAATTAGTAAAGCAACGCAAAACCGATCACTCAGGAGACTATTGGGGAAAGCTTATGTCCAGCAGTAGGCGTATTATAGCTGAATAATAATGATTCAAGAAAACAGCACGTTACCAAATGGTTTATTTTATACTCTTATTACTGAACTGAACTGTATAGAAGAATCCACTCTTATACTACACAAACTGTTAAAATATATAAAAATAATTCTCAGAGTAACACAAAGTGTGCTTTACCACGTGGTTTTTCTTATGTCTAGATATTGTTAAAATAAAACATCTATTTTTTCAATACAAAAATACTTATGTTAATACTTTTTAAAATTAATCGTGTGGTACAGTTTTTTTTTTTTTTATAGCATAGGGCAGCAAACGAGCAAACGGATCACCTGATGGTAAGTGATAACCGTTGCCCATGGACACCCGCAACACCAGAGGAGTCCAGATGCGTTGCCGGCCTTTTAAAGGGAATAGGGGGAAATAAGGGGAATAGAGGGGAATAAGGGGGGTTGGGCCTCCGGTACCCTCACTCACTCGGCGAAACACAGCGCAAGCGCTATTTCACGCTGGTTTTCTGTGAGGCCGTGGTATCACTCCGGTCGAGCCGGCCCAATTCGTGCTGAAGCATGGCTCTCCCACGGTAGAAATGTATATTATTTATTTAATTTACAATAAAAAAAAAACTATTTTAATGTGGCTGCTTTACCAAGTAACTAATCAAATTAACAAAACTGATATAATGATATTGAATAATTTCATTGTTCAATATCATTATTGAACCTAATACAAAAGTTATAGAAAATCACAATAATATTTAATAATTATTATAACTAACTCTATACTATTAATGAAGTAATATTGACATATGTATTATTTACTCATGTAAACAATACATATGTCGATATTTAAGCTATTCTTAATTAAATTAGAGAAATATAAAAAATATGTGAATATATCGTGTTATTATCACAGCTCATGTTCGTCCTCATCGAGCGGCCCTCGCCAATTCTATGTTAGAGCAATTAGGTCTTAATGACCCAGCTATCCCTGCTAGCCCTGTGCGGATTAGTCAACTTCACATGCGTCTTTGATTTTGTTTGCAGTGTATGCACGATATTTTCCATTAAGATAAAAGCGTCAGATAAACGTACGTATAAAAACGAATTGATACTATATTTTCATTATAATTTATGGTATAATTAGAATGAAAGTGGAAAGAAACCATTTAGGGCGAAGAAAACTGTAATAAGTGATACGGTGTAAAGGCAAGTTTCTGTTGTGTTAATGTTATAATAGTTACTTGATAATTTTCAATTTATAGAATTGAAAGTTCGTTTTTAAAACAATAAAAATAATGGTTTTGTTATTATCTTATTATAATAAATAATGTATAATATGAAACCTTACTTGACTCGTAAAACCCGTTTTAAATTTATAAAAGTACCATCTGCTTAGAAATTAGATTTCTGTGATGTTTGGAGCGATTTTTAATTTAATGAATTCGTCGCGCCGCCCTTAGTTTTCGCTCAGCTAAGAAATTAATTTATTTCAATTACAATGTTGCAATGTTAAACATTGTAATCTTACCTTCCAACAATCACAGAGAATCTTCAAAATGTGTTGACTATTTGATACTATAATTAATTTAAGGTCCAAAATATGCAAACTATGTAATTGCATAAAATTGTCGAGAATTTCGGAAATCGTATTTTGATTATCTTAGTTTGAAAAGCTTCTACATAAAAATATCGTGAATAGAAACGCCATCTACATTGCTATCTCGACGAAAGTAACTGAAATTACTTACGTAATGGGATCAATAATTCTATGATTTAATTTAACGGAGTTAGATAGAAAAACATTGAATGGGCTCTTTTTATAACCTGAGTCAGTTATTTCTGAATATTCCATGGATTCAAAATGTATCTAGGGTATGACAGTTTTGCGTGCGTTTATAAATGGTCTATAAAGTAATCAAAGATGTGCGATATTATAAATATTATAAATCGTAAAGTAATTTGGAAAATAATATCTTTAATAGACAAGAAGTTCTTATTAGAAATGTACCTGAATGGGCTTCAGGTGTTTTTATTTGTTCACAAAAATGTACTATATAACATTATTTTGCAAAGAGTCCTGTTATGAAGCAAAAACAAAACAGACCGCATATTTTATGTACGGTCAGCAACACGTCAAGTTTTCTGCTGTTAGTGACACTAAAGTTATGTCAATTTCTGCATAAAAAGTCAGACGCATTGCTACATGAATATATTTAAAATTTTACGTAAGCGGCATGGCCAAGAAATTAAATTCATAGACAAATCTATATGTATTACTATGATAGAGATAAAGTTAGTGAATTTGGAAAAATCCCAGCTACTAGTAATTCTATTTTGTTGAAATAGGAATCTCATCGTTGAATTGGATGGAATTGGTGGTTCCTCTTTAACAGATTTAAAAAAGATTAACTTACTAAAACCTTTTCTATGGTATTCAAATTAGATCGAAATATAGGATGGATTTTGATACATAATATTATAATCCTCATCTCAATAAACACTTTATTAATCACAAGTATTAGATTATGAAAAAATTATCCTTGACATCACTTGATTTCGATCAACACCCACCAAAGAGAGTTGCACCAAAGAGGTGTAACGTTTCCACAGTGAATTAATCAACCTATATCTTAGTCAAATTTACAATAGTGCTCATACGTAAGTTCCCAATAAAGTTTAAAGTTTATTCAATATCATATACATTTCAACTGTCATCTTGTTGAAATCCAGATAAATGGTGAATCCATGTCTCCAGTCACTTCGATATTCGCCTACGCGTAGCTTTGAACACGACATAACCATTTTGTGTGCAAGATACGTATGAATTGAATTGTACATGTTCAAGATAGATTCACGGTTAGTCAAAGTGTTATGTATTGCAAATTCATTGATTGAAACTATTAATGAAATACATCACTGTGCACAAGAATGTCAAATATTTTTTTAAATGAAAAAAACAGCATTTTTGTATGGTTAATAACAAAATTGTTATTCCAAGATTTTTCTGTTATAACCACGGATATTAATAATATAATTTTTAAGAAAATTCGTATAACTCATCCTATTATTTGTCTATTCTAAGCTACGAACTCACATAAGCCGTATTACCTCATTTTGTATTTTGTTACATTATCTTGTTTTAAGTAACAAAACTTTCACACATACACAAAAAAAAATGTTAACATATATATAAACTACTAGACTATTTCACACGAACTACACAAACTGTACTTGAATCTGAAATTTTGTAACTTTGCAAGAAATAACTCATCCTATTATAAAACTTAAATCAGGATCAAGTGATCCGCCATATTACTTGCGAATTCGGAAGGTCGCACGCCTTTCAAAGTAAGTCCTTCGAAGCCGTAGCTCAGTCGATTAGTCCAAATAATTTCCAACAGGCGCCAAATCACTGACAGAGACTTAATATTTTATACACCAACAATCATAATTAACTAATATCTTATCATTATTCACCTTGCTATTTCTCAATTTATTTGAAGTCAAAGGGAGCAATGTGTTTTTCTCCTTCAATTATTTTATGTTATCCTCACATTGTTAAGCATCTCGATGCCATATAAATCGAACGACTGTATGTTGTTTGATTCTAAACTCTTCAATTATAGCTAAGACATAGAAAACTCTCGGTTTTGTATTTCTATAATATATAAGAATTAAAAACCTATATTGTGTTTCTTGAGCAGAGCAATAAAGCATATTTAAAAAATCATCCATTCAAAAAAGATTTATTAAAAGGTTGCATGATCGATTATTTGAAGAAGATTGGTAAAAACTGTTGGATCACACAATTTCCTATTCTTTTTCCGTCAAGTTTACTATTTCATTCACATGAGATCTAAATTCCCACGACGCACGCATGTATATGATTCGCCGATATCCATTACGATTCACATCTCGGTGCAAATGAGCACGGTGATGCCGAATGTGGGGGTGTTGCGGCCCATAAAGGGGGCGGTGAGAGGTGCGTGGCTCATTTTGCGGGATATTGAATGCGGTACGTGAACCCTCCATCAAGAGTGCTGGCAATTTGTAAACAAATTACTCATATTCTTATAAATACGCTACTCAGTATTAGAGCTTAAGTATGCTGACGGTAGAGTCGAATGATAATATAAAGAAGATAATTTAATGTTGTAGGTAAATGAACCTACAACATCAAATTATCTTCTTTATTATGAACAGTGCCACAGATTATAAACAATGTAGCTTGCAGCACTAGAATAGTAGCGAACAAAATATTGACAAGATAGATGATTTGGGGGTGGTGTCTAATGTAATAAACTAAATAATAGATCCACCTTTGTTACACTGTATAAACAAGCTTCCTGTCGAAAGATTTCACTCGTGCATGAATTGCTTAAAGAACACTCTCTTGATGTTTCTCAAATTTAGTTATTAAATTTAGAACTCGAAATGTAAGTGTTTCATTAACTTACAATTTTTTTAAAATAAGTGATTATTTTTCTTTGCAAAAGAAAATCACAAAAACTTAGTTAATACTATATAGATATACTTGGAAATTATTTGTTGTTAACATGTGAAAAAGTTGATATATTGTGTGTTACCGAACATTGGCTAAGAACTATGAATTAATCACCTTTGATAAATAATTGAAGATTGGACGAACTTACCTAAGTGAAGTCCAATTGTAATTTTATGAAGGTTGATCTGAAATATAATTGTTAACAGTGTAGTCTTTCTATTCGGTATTCATTGGCATCGCGGTTTTAGATTTAAAAAAAAAAATAAAAAATTTCTTGTCTGTGGCACTCCGGGTAGCAAATGTCACTATTTTAGAGCTTTAAAGTGAGATGGCTCTGATGAGTTGATGACCCACTATGCTTGGGATCAGCAACAAGCTGATGCTGGGTTGGGCGGGTGATTATATTTCAGATCAACCTTCATAAAATTACAATTGGACTTCACTTAGGTAAGTTCGTCCAATCTTCAATTTTATTTCATGTTGATCTGAAATATAATTGTTAACAGTGTAGTTGTTTAGAGACAGTTGCATAGTGGGTATCTATCATTATGTATGCACTTATGAAAGGTAAGTTTGTAAATAAATAATTTACAAAGGGTCTGGTATAAATGATGAGGTCCAAATCATTCTGAACTATAACACTTATGTCTAAGTAGATAATCACAGCTTAATTAGTCAGCCTTTAATTACTTAACTAATTTTTATAAGGCAATAAGAGGGAATCAACTTGGTAATTTTCTCTGTATCTCACATATTGAAGTAAATTTTTGTGTTAATTTTACAATATAAAATTAACAGTAATAATAATCAAAAGTACAATGGTTTTCTGAGATAAGACTAAGATAAGTCAACAATATTTTAAAAACATAATTGAGATCAACATAATTGCAATGAAAATTAAGATAAATCAACAATATTTAAATCATCATCATCAAGATAAATTGTGATAATAACCTTTTTATTACTTGAAACTTAAAATCAATATAAAATAATATAAAAAATATTATTAATCAAAGCTAAAAACTGCCTGTACAAAGTCATCACAACTGTTTTTATCTTGTATAGGTAACTGATAAAACCTTGCAAATGTAAGGGAATTTTCAGTCCAGCCAGCGGTTTTCTTAATAACATCAATTGACACTCCTGCCTTGCTAGCTGATGAGGTGGCAGAATGGCGGGTGCTGTGTGATTTAAATTGGTTTGTATCAAATACCACTGTCTGCTAGGACACACTTGATCTACCTGCTTATGGTTTGTTTTGATGCATGGTGGTATGGCTTTTTAAAAGTTAATAAAAGGTATGTTTGAAAATTTCTGATAGTGTTTGTGCTATGGATGTAGTCTTGAAGTGTGCTGGCTGGGCATATTTTAGGTTCTTGTAAAAAAAATGGAAGGTTTATTATACTGTGTTGTTTTGTATGTACAGAAGTTTTTACTAAATCACTGATGACTATGGTGATTATATCATTAAGCTTAATCAGTGAAAGAGTTTGTACCCGCTGAACACTTGCCAAGGCTAGCAATGTTACCAGTTTTTTAGTTAGCGTTTCAAGGCTTAACAGTGAGTTTGGTGGTAATTTTGCTAGGTAACTCAACACCTTGTGTGGGTCCCATGTTTCTGTGTATCTTTGCATGGCTGGTTTTAGCCTGAATACACCTTTTAGGAATCGTTTCACTCTATCATCTGTCCCATCTTTCTCTCCTATTAAAAGAGAAAGGGCAGATTTATGGCAACTGAGGGTGTTATAGAACCACCACCACTTTGAAATTTTTCTATTAGAAATTTTATTACAAAAGGTATAGGTGTTAAGAGTGATTCCTGGTTGTATGTATTGCAGAACTGCCACCAGCTTTTATAAGTTGTGTTATATTGAATCATAGTACCCTTGGAGATGGATGCTAGCATAATGTCTAGTGAGCTCTGTGGCAAGCCTCTGCGTCTGAATGCCTCCCGCAGAAGATGCTCACTGCCAGGTAAGGTGGCTGCTCAACGGGTGCTTTGCTCCAAAAGGAAATATCAATAAGTTAGGATCTGGTTTAGATGTGATTGGGTTACTGATCATTAAGCTCATGGCTAGGGGGTACCATGGTTGGTACTCCCACATTGGGTAAACAAGTATGCCTCTGGCTTTATCACATTTAATCTTCTGTAGGCATTTAGTTAGAAGGGCAAATGGTGGGAAGGCATAAAAATAATAAGGTGCCCAGTTAAGGGTCATAGCATCAATGTCAAATGCATTAGGATCCCTTTTCCAAGAGACATATAGCTTACATTTCTTATTAATCCTAGATGCAAAAAGATCTATGTTTGGGATTCCTAGGTGGGTTTTTATAGTATTAAAGGCATCTTTACTTAATTCCCATTCTGTGTCAAGATTTGTGTTACGTGATTCTTTATCCGCATATACATTGTCAGTGGACTTTATGTAAGATGCATAAATGTTTATATTTCTGTGTTCACACCAGCTCCAGATATCTCTGGTGATTTTGTTCAAGTGTGGGTATTGCACACTACCAATTTTATTAATGCATGCAATAGCAGTTGTGTTATCTATACGTAATAAAATATTGCAATGGCTATATGGTTTTGCGTAACATTTTTATCCAAAAAATGCTACTGTCAGTTCTAACTGGTTTATATGAAGGTGTTGTTCTGAGTGAGACCACATACCACCACTACTTTCACCATTGCAGTGTGTTCCCCAACCAGTCAGTGATGCATCAGAAAATATTTCCAACTGAAATTGTATTTAAATATTTGTATTTAAGTACATAATAGCATCATAATTGTCAGCATAGTGTGTCAACGCTAGATTTTTCTCTCTTTCCGTTGCTTTAGTGTGCATGAGGCCATAAGGTACAGCAGGGCTAGCAGCTACTAAAGTACCAAGCAATTTTGCAAAGTTCCTTATTCTACAGCTCTTCAAGGATAGAAATTTTGTTACTAAAGATTTTTACTGTCTCTCTTATCCTGTGGTAATTCAAGTGACATTTTTTGTGAATTATGATAAAGCCAAGAAACTTGCAAGATTTATTAGGTATTAGTGTGCTTTTTTCATGGTTTACAATAAGCCCAAGCATTTAAAAATGGAGAGAGTTGCATCCCTATTTCTTATGCATTCCTTATAAGTTGCCCAATGCAAAGATAGTCATCGAGATATATTGCTCATAAAAAACCCCTGTTTTCTGAGTGTACCAATCACTGGTTTCAGTAGTTTTGTGAAGACACTAGGTGCAGTACAAAGACCATATGGTAATGCTGTGAATTTATAAAGAATGCCATCAAATTCGAAACGAAGGTATTTTCTGTGTTCTGGACAACTGAGATGAGAAAATAAGATTCTTTGAGATCTATTTTGATGAAGGTATTCAGAGATTTTAAGTTAAGGATAAATTTAAATTTGCCATTGGGTTTGATCTTAAGATAGAATTAATTCTTAAGAATTTAATTTTCTTTATTAAGATTAAATTGTTTTAAAAAAAATTATTCTTAAGATAAATTGGTTCTTACAGGGGTTGCATATTTGAACTGCACCTAGTTCTAATAAGTTGACAATGGCTTTGCGCATATTATCAACTTCAGTGAGAGGTATATTATTTTGGGGAAAAAACTTTGCACTGGAATTTTTAGAAAGGGAATATGGCATTCACCCATTGTAATAGCATAGGATCACTAGTGATCCTTTGCCAGCGGGTGAAGTATTTAGTTATGTTGCCTGAATGTACCTGATCATTTAACGCCTGTTGCCCCGTGTCGCAGGCTCTCGGGCGGCCGCGTGTCGCAGGCTCTCGGGCCGCGCGTGGCTGAAGGCTGGTCGTCGGGCGGCGGCTGCGCTGTGCGGTTCCTGGGTCCACCTCGTGATGCCGTCGCCCTGGGTTGTAGAGGCTGTGGTGGACCGTAGCGGTTTCCCATAGTATTGCCTCTTTTTCCTCCTTCGTGATTCCGTTGAGGAGAATATGGTTCCAACGAACCGTGATTTCTTTTTGTATAGTTCCTCTGAACTGCTTACAATTGTCTTTCGTATTCGGCCCCAGAGCATCTTGGAAAGCTGCAACTGGGTCTACCTCCACCTCGTCCTCGATGCGGCCTGGTAAGGAAATTCCGCCATGTTTTGCTGTTGGATTTTCCAACGGCCACGTGTTTCATTTTTATATTAAATGTTTACGTTTTCAGCGTACCTCGTACGTAATGAAATAGTATCTCGTACTCTTAGGTTTAATGCTCTAAGCTCGTACTTATCAAAGCTATGGTATCTCGTACCAAGTTTGACATTCATGCCTAACGGTATCTCGTACCGGCATGGGTGCATTGTATTCAACGTATCTCGTACGTAATGAAATAGTATCTCGTACTTATCAAAGCTATGGTATCTCGTACCAAGTTTGACCTTCATGCCTAACGGTATCTCGTACCGGCATGGGTGCATTGTAGACTTTACCTTGTGAGTCCGGTGATGAGCTTGGGGAAAGACGTCGAGACGAGGTTAATATGCGGCTTCGGCTTCTTGTGCGGCTACGGTGACGCTCGCGGATTTCACGAAGGCGTTTTTCATATTTTTTGATTTTCTTCAATATTTTCCGATCGGACGGTATAATTGATAAACTTCGATGAAGTGAACCTTCACAAATCTTTTTAAATAAAACGTTATTGTGCTTTTTATTAAGTGGTGGAGAGATCAAGATTTTCCGTGTTCTTGTATTCTGGAAGTGGATGTCAACAAGGAGCTTGGAGGCGTCAGTTTATTTGCTCTGTCTATTTGCTCTTGAAGCATAATTTTTGTCATAGCCTCTCCGATAATGCCTGTGGCTAGCCCCAGTTGGTGTTGCATCAAAACGATGGCCTTGTCCCTCGTCAGAGCATTATCTGTTAAGACAGCTTATATTTCTTCGTTAAGGGTGGGGGCTTCCAGTAACTGACAATTTTTCTGGTAATTATGCCTTTTCAGTATTGCCTTTTGGTTTGCTTGTTGTGGTGTAAGTTGGCTTAGCTAGATTTGCTTTTGGTGTTGACTTTTTTATTTGGGCTGAAGACTTCTTCAGTTCTAGGCTATTTTTAATTTTTGATGCCAGGTTATCACGTTTTACTTTTTCAGTAATGTTCAAAAAGTTTTACGAACCTACGATGCCGGCGAACGCGCGAAAGAAAAGTGACATTTGCTACCCGGAGTGCCACAGACAAGAAATTTTTTATTTTTTTTTTTAAATCTAAAACCGCGATGCCAAACCGAATAGAAAGACTACACTGTTAACAATTATATTTCAGATCAACATGAAATAAAATTATAGTATTGTCTCATATATTAGACAATCTGCAATAAGAGGGGGGTCTTTAATCATATAAACAATGTATTGCATTATAAAGAACGCAAAGATGTTGTATCACTTTCCATTGAAAGAGTTATTGAAATATCGTGTGTGGAGCTTAAACAATCTTATTATAGTGTGTATCTATAGGCCCCCATCTGAAGCTATATAGAGTTTGAATCCACCATGGAGGATGTTTTGCAATTAGTGGCAGGAAAAATAAGAATGTAATTGTATGTGGAGATTTTAACATTAATATTTTAGATATATCACCTCTGTCCCAAAGGTTTATTAATTTATATAAATCATTTGATCTGCATCACGTATTTAACGAGCCAACTAGAAATAACACCCACATCAGCTACCTGCTTAGATAATATTTTTTGTAACTGTAAAGTAATTGAGTCTGCTGTAATAAACTACATTAACTCTGACCATAGTGGACAACTAGCCTGTATTGAGCACCATCATGTTAGCCCTAAAACTGAATTGATTTGTAGACCTATATCCCAGGGAAGGTTATGTAACTTTAAAAAAAAAAATAACATCTCAAATTACATCTTTGCCTACTGTTGGTGGAGATGCTAATAATTTATATAATAATTTATTTAATTTAGTAAGAATGGAAGCAACAATATGTTCCCACAAAAGGTTGTAAAATTAAACAACAAAAAGAAATTTAGTGACTGGGCTACTCCAGGCATATATAAAGCAGGAGAACACTTTTTGAATTATATGCTTTAAAAACAACTTCTGTCGACCCTGCCTTTTAAGATTATGTAAAAAAATACTCAAAGACTTTTAAAAATGTTTGTTTATGTGCTAAATCTTTATACATATCAAATAAAATAAATATGTCAAAGAACAAAGTTAAGACTACATGGACTATAATAAATCAGGAAACGGGAAAAAGTAGAAGCTCTGGGAACTCATTCTCTTTAGAAATTAATAATAAGACTATCAAGTCGGACGATGCAGTTGCGAATGCATTTGATGATTATTTTTCTCAAATTCCTACTATAACTACCAGTAATCTTAACTCATCTCCTAGTTTAGCCGTCACCCTTCTAGAGTCAAGTGTGAATAGGTGCAGTGAATCATTCAAATTTAGCCATATTGATGCTTCTTCAATTAAGAAAACATTCCGTTTACTTAACAAGAAGAAAACTGAAGATCTCTGGGGTATATCAACTCACATAATTCAATCTGTCATCGATGAATTAGCCCCATTGTTAGCACAAATTTTTAATTCTTGTATTGATGAGGGTATCTTTCCTGATCTAATGAAATATAGTAAATTAATACCACTTTTCAAATCGGGTAACAAAAAAGATCCCTCAAATTTTAGACCTATATCCATATTACCTACTTTCAGCAAAATCTTCGAGAAAGTTATTTACAATCAACTAATAGGTCACTTGAGAACAAACAGATTCATGCATGAAAGCCAATTCGGCTTTACCAAAGGTAGATCCACTACCGATGCCGGAACTGCACTTATGAAACATATTTTTGACGCATGGGAGGGCAAGCGGGATGTAATTGAAGTGTTTTGCGACCTTTCCAAAACGTTTGACTGTGTGAGTCATGAAACGCTTTTAAGTAAACTTAGACATTATGGTGTCTCGGATGGAGCTGTTAGCCTTTTAAAATCTTATTTATCAGACAGATTGCAGAAAGTCGTTATTAATAGATCAGAATCTGCTAGCTCGCCTATAACTATGGGGGTTCCCCAGGGATCAATATTGGGTCCTCTACTGTTTCTAATATATATAAATGACCTTCCTTACTACATTACAGAATCGTGTGAGACAGTATTGTTTGCAGATGACACTTCTTTACTATTCAAAGTTGATAGACAAAAGGAATGTTATGACGATGTAAATAGTGCTCTCTCGAGAGTTCTGTATTGGTTCACAACTAATAATTTGTCTTTAAATTCTAAGAAAACAAAATGTATCAAATTATCTTTGCCCAATGTAAGGCAGGTTGATACTCGTTTAAATATGAATGGTGATGTCATTGACTTGGTAAATAATACTAAATTCTTAGGCATTACGTTAGATTCACGACTACAGTGGGATCCACATATTGAAACTTTGGCAATCAAACTTAGTTCAGCGGCGTACGCAGTAAAAAAGATTAGACTTTTAACTAATGTTGAAACGACAAGAATTGTTTATTTCAGCTACTTTCATAGTGTTATGTCCTATGGACTGCTGCTATGGGGATCAGCGGCTAACATTGAAAGTATTTTCCTTTTACAAAAAAGAGCGATTCGTGCTATTTACTGTTTACGGGCTAGAGAATCCCTAAAAGAATTGTTCAAAGAAATTAATATTTTAACTTTAGCTAGTCAATATATATATGATAATTTAGTTTTTGTATATAGAAACTATAATAAATTCAATAAAAACAGTGATCTACATTATGTGAATACTAGATACAAAAATAAACTTGCCGTTCCAATGTTCAGACTCCATAAAACTAGCTGTTCGTTCTTGGGGAAATGTATATCTATGTTTAACAAACTTCCGCAAGATGTCATTGATTTGCCTTTATATAAATTTAAAAACCATATCAAAAAGACACTCATGAGTAAAGGTTATTATAAAGTGTGTCGAGTCAATATATTTTTTCTTTTTTTTTTCCTTATTCGTACGTACGGACAAGGTTATGTTTTTTTTTTTTATTTAAGCTTTTTTTTTTGTTTTGTTTGTTGACGTCAATAAGTGCCTGTAAAGTCTATGTTGAATAAATATTATTTTGATTTGATTTATTTTTATAAAAAAGTTCGCAAACCCAACAGTCTCCAGCATACACCGCCGAGAACGCAACGTTATGCACCCCGTATGATGTCCTAACGATAAAAATCGCAAGAAACCGTTAAATTTTACTAGCGTAGGAAGAGACAGTGTGAAGATTCTTCCAACAAAGACCTTTTATTATTATTTGGTCATAGATATATCCAACAATAATAATAAAAGCTAAAATATTTAAAATGCAAAAATTCACCTTTTTTCGCTAATGCTAATTAATTAAATAACTCACTCGGCGGGAAGCTGCACCTCGATATCCATTCAGTCCTCACTTAGAGCTATCCAGGTACTGGAAGCCCAATTTCTCCAGATCACTCATGGATTACAAAAAGCCACCTAAGCACTTTTAAAATTTAAGAAAAACTAAATGTAAATTTACATAAAGAAATTTCTAGTATGCATTATGTGCTTAGGAGAAAATGTTTAGTTAAATAGGTTAATTAAAAGATACTGTTTTTCTGTAACTGACCCTAATATGCAGATTGAGGAAGCCTTTGGGTAGATAAGCCCGTACTTAAGCAAGCCGATATTGATATACTACATACATACTATTGGTGCTGCAAGCTTGTTAGCCGTTTATAGGATATTTACATACCAATGAACACTAATTACTTAGTCAAATTTTATAAATAATCTGGATTTTGAATGTTTTATACTAATGAGTATCTTATACTCATTTCAATTTACAAAAATTTCGTCCTTTGTCGACTTTTATAACTAAAAATCTTGGAATATGTATCATAAAGTTGTAAGTTTTAAATCAGCATTCAATTAGGTATGCTGTGATGTTCTATTTACTAAAAATAACTGTTATTGAAGAAAACGAAAAATTTGCAAAATATGTGCCATACAGTTCGCCGATGAAAAAGATCATAATTAATTGTGTTAGCTTACACAGTCTCTTAATAGAAATGATTACCATTTTTCAATACAATTTAATTGGTACCATAAAAATAAAATGGTGGCCTTTTAGAATTGACAAATTGCATTTTAATCACATTAAACAGCGCTGCTCGTTCGTTTCCGGATAACTCATTTACTCGCCAGCGAATTTATAATGCAAATAACTTTTCCGTTTATATTTTTTGTTCTTCCTGTTGGCTCTTGTTTTGATAAATCAATTCGTTTGTTTATTGTTTTTCTGTGTAAATTGTCGCTTATTAATTGAGCTGTATTTCGTGTTAAAACAAAATTATTCTATTTTATATTATCTAGGTAAATTGATACTGTTTTACTACTTACTGGCTGTGCGTAGTTGGCAACGTGTGTTTCAAACCACTTAAGCTTGCAAGCATCCGTAGGCTGTGGTGAAGCTTTCCACTAGCCTCCGACGTAATAAGTGTCCTCCTTATTAAATAAAATGCAGTCATAATCTAACTTATGACACACTGAATCGAGGGTGTGGTGTAAGATTTTGTTTTGAATTTCCCATCCCATCAGACATTTAGAACCCGTGCGAAGAAATGAAATCGACAAGTGTATTTAACCCGTCACTGCATAGAAAGTGAATAGTAATAATAATATTGTTAATAATATTTGATCAGATTTAAAATTAAACAGATAAAAGAAAACATATAAAGGACTTTTTACTAGCTAGCTGTATGACTATATCTATCTCAGTTTCAAGTAGAACGAAATCAAAAAAATGCAAATAAGTTTGAAGTTTCTAAGTAATATTACCATACACTAGTAAAACATAACAGTAACTAAATCACTGTTAGTATAAATAACATTGTTTCATTTTTTCTTACCGTAACTATAAAAGTGGATTTTGACCAAATTGCCTATGATAAAATATTCGATTTGTCTCAAAACTTTAATTTGTATATAATTTCTGAACTTAACACGTCAACTCAACGACTTTTTTATATTTTTCTTATATGACATCCAAAATTCCGAAATTACCATAAACACAGCCTCATTTGAATCTGAATTTTCCACCTACCCTTGTAAACTTGTTACTCCACTTTTACCACAGATTCGTTTGTCATGACCTTTCAAACAAAATTTACTTTTTAAAATACAATTGTAGAAGAGCGATTTGGCGAAAATCTGAAAATATCGAAGAATTTTCCCTGTTACGTCACAAAAAAAACAACCTTATTTAGAAGATATTTTTAAGATATAATTTGTAAAGACTAAAGGAAGGTTATCTAGAAGAATTACAGTTATAGTACAATTAACGCTGTAACTACCAACGTTTGTTATGTGTGTTTGACAGTAGTACAGTTTGCCTACTATCATACTTATTAAATTAACTGGGATTGGGAACGGGAATATATACATACTTACACATAAGTGCAAAATTGAAAGTTTTTGGACAACTAAAAATTCTATGCTAGCGTACCAAAAATTGAATAACGAAATTCTCAATCAATACTTATATACATATGCAGCCAGTAATAATATAAATATACAGTAAATACCATTACACATGTACATGTTTATTGTCAGTATATACTTATTTAAATGTTTTAGAATATCTGCCGGAAGCTTATTTTGATGACAAAAATTAAGTACACAATTAACATAGTATCAATACTAAGAAATTACACACATAACACTAAAAATACGGTTGGTAATGTAAAAATAAACGACCCAGCAGCGTTTTTTTATTAATTATTGAAAAATATCATACAAACGCAGCAATATCATGCAAAAATGAATAAGCCAACAATAAATTATAACACCTATATAAGTATAGCCATATGCTTACTTTTATTGCAATTCAAATATGGGTTAGTACCTATATGGACCCTTTTTGTAATTAATAGTATTAAGTTTTACCCAGAATTGAATAAAATTTCAAAATAAATTCTAACAATTCATTAACAACATTTTAAATAAAATTTTAGGTGAAAAGCACAAAAAATATGCTGACGGTTTAATTAAATTCGTCATAACCCTAAAATAAAAGATATTTTCCCTTAAAAATAACTATGACATCTGCACGGTGCTACGTAATGCATACAAATCATATTACTTACGCAAACAAATCGTGACTTCTTCGCCATAGCAATAGCAGGTCTTATTTCCAAGGTAATACTGTTGGTAATGCGAAGATATATCTATTTTGAATGGAATATCTGTTGACCTTTGACATATTTTAATAGCAATACCAACATAACAAATGTATTCTTAATTTACAAGTATATTATAAATTATTTTGGCTCTGAAATATTGTGTACAACATTATATTTTATACAATATACAAAAATAAGTAATATTTGTCTAATGCACGCTAAAACAAACTTACATAATTAAGCAAAATTTACTGTAAAATTTTGCTTAATTATATTCAAGTTTGTTTAAGCGATTGCGAATTCTAACGCAGGCACCTTCTACCATTCATTTATCATTCCCTAATTACCCTTTACTAAATAAAATATTAGTTTTCATTTTAAGGTCAATTAATAATTTGCAAAAATCTAATAAGCATAAAATCTTTCAACAAAAACCCATAATCAATGTCGTGAAATCTCGAACTTAAAAAATATAATACAAAGATATTAAAATGCGCCCCGTTAATCGTATAAAGCCCATAAAATCTTTTATTAAAATGTCTTTTTACTGCGAAAACGTTCTTGCGGCGCGCCGCGCTGCTGTCTCAAAAGAATCGTAGCAAAACCGTAGTAGCCGTAGCTCTCCGTAAAGTACGGCACTCGTTACGGTTCGTAGTCAAAGTGAGTGGCTATAATTTTTTTTTTGGTTGTGAAGTAAACTTGAAGCTAATTTTTAATTTGCACTGGTTTTTTATATGGCATCTCATATAGCATTACAAATGCGTAATATCTTGTTTATTTGTATTATTATTCATACATCCACGGGAAAACAGAAGCCTTATCATCTTCGTCATACATCGTTAGATTATTTTTTTATTCTTAAATTATATTCAGATTTGCACATCGTTTTAAGAAGCATTATTATTTAATTTCTCATCATTTTTTTTTTTTATTAACTGTAACTGAGTGATTGGTCTTGTTGAAGAATTTCAACCGTTTCTATATATAACTGTAATGTTAAAGCTAATATTACAATCATATTATTTCCCACAATATTAATTTAAAATCTCATTGAAAACTGAAATAATAATGCATTCATGTTCTGGCTATGTTCTATGGCTACGACAGTTCATATATGGAATATAATGAATTATGAATGATGCAAATAGAGATTATGTCGGTTGGCGGTTGGGAGTAGATTCCCACTTCCTGACGCCACACAAATTTTAATCTCAGAGACGTCCCGATTTCAACTATTGTGAATTTTTTGAAGAAACTTCAAGTAATAAGTATAAAAACACAAAAAATATAGAAATTCTAAATGTTTCTGGGACAACAATTTAAGGGGGATGAAATAAATAGTTTATAATATAATAATGAATATGGCAATGATGTATTCAATAATATATAATAATAATGTTACAAAAACTTGACAATATCAATATCTGTATTTCTGTAATGTACAGTTTTCTTGTCAGCATAAATAAGAATCCACAAATATATTAATATTTCTACGAAAACTTCTTATGAAATTTTCCATTATTGCATTTTTGTGTAAACAAAAATTAAGTATATAAAACTTCAGACTTCTATTTGTCCTGTGAGAAATCTTGTTATTTTAGTTAAAGTTTGCTCACTGGACTATGCTAGAAATTTTCGTTAACAAACTTTTCATTTCGAGAGTTCGGTCTCAACTGGTAGCGACAAAGTGGTCCGAATCCTCGACAAACGACCCTCATTACAATAATAGTTTCTAGAAATTGTACCAAAAACTTTTTCTTAGTATCGAAAACTCGCTTTTCATGTAAATTTTGTTGGTTATTAGATCTGGAATGGTTTATTAGATCGTGTACGTTCAGGTTAAGAATAGTATCAACACGCATAAAACAAATCTGTCTATAGAATTTCCAATTATAGAATAACTACAAGATGTTTTTTAATTTAAAAAAAATTTGGTCGTGTATAGCATATATTGGACTTAAAATTTTTAATAAGCTATTCAGTTTAGTATAGGTTTTTGAGCTGCGTTGTATTATTCAAATAGTCTTCTTCTGATAACTCTAGTTTGTATTAATACTACATTCCGCTATAATTATTTCGTAATTGCTAGATACTAATAATTAAATTAAAGTAGTGAATATTTTATTGACTAATGAGTACAAACATTTAAAACTACATAATTCCAATATTAAGGTATGCTTATAAAATATCACTAGTTACGCAGAAAAATTTGTAACGTATCTAGTATACTTAAATTTAGTTCTATGTTTTAATATAGACAAATAACAAATAAATTCATCTTAACTCGGATACCTCTGAAACATGGAGCTGCGAGCGATCGAAGGCAATTGATCCCGCTAATCCCAAGATTCGGGTCACGCGAGTCGAACCCGAAACAAATTAGCTATTAACCTTATAGACTATCTGTAAATCCAGCAGCAATGTACCGACGCTTGATATATAGCAACTACTTCCAAACGTGGGTGTAAGAGGTTAAGCGAAGTTTTGACTTATAGGATAGTTTGCGTGTTTTAGTAAATAAGTTTAAAATTTAGTGTGTTTATGCCATCGTTTTATCTTTTCATTCATTTGTTAATCATTTGTATTTAAAAATATCCATTATCCGGGGGTTAATATGCGTACTGTTTCGGTTTTAAAGGTAAGATATAGCGGCGATAATACGGGTACAAATTGACATCATGCACTCAAAAATTGACCGACGATTCCTAATCAATGCCAGAGCAATGGCATCGACGATGCCTGTTATGAAAACGATCGGATTTCGTATTTATGTATATATTTATGTTGTTCCAGTTCCAGTATTATAAAAAGATGTAAGCACAATTTTATTTACTTAACCAAGGTAAGTACATACATTTAAGGTAGACTACATATATTTGTTACTATTACCTACTATTACCTAGTTATTTGCTACTATTACCTAGTCCATGTAGCCGACTGTACTACATTTTAGTTTATTCGACGTCGTCGTTGAGTCGTCGCATCTTTAGACCTATATTCTATAGACTAGGTCATCTCAGCGATATAGCGCCGCTGCTTATATAGTATAATATAATACTATATAAGTGAAGATTATATATAATTATATTAGTGAAATTTCTATTAGTATAAGCCGTATTAGTTACTACTTCATTATTTACAATATTGGGTCTTCTAGCAAGCACATTTTTGCTACTATTATTTTTGTTATTGTTAATATTCGTAAAGTAGTTTTAAATACATAGTATTTAAAACTACTTTATGAATAGTATTTCTGATAATTTACAAAAATAGTAGTAATGTAGTAATAGTAGTAGTATATAGTATAATATGTATTTCATATCAACTTTCATCTTTTGACTACGCTACTTGATATTTGTTTATCTAATAAAAAAATATAATCCCCTGGTAAAAATTTTAGTCCTTCCCCTAAAATAACTATAATTTTTCTTCTAAAATATTTCCCTGTATTATTATTATATATTGTATTTTCGGTAATCTCATCAAATACATCTTCTTATTATATCAAAATGTAAAGAAGTAATAACACATAGATTGACGCAAATTATTATAATATTAAGTAGGGACTAATTTATTCGTTTTAATTGACATGAAGTTTATTTTATTGCATAGTGTATTTCCTTTTTATTTATAATTAAATTCATTTAGATAGTAATTAAGTGTACTAATATTTTACGTTTATTTCCAAGTTGTTGCTTATTCATAGTAATGATATTCTCTAACTCTATTCAATCAAAGTCAAATTTAATTCCTCTTTTTTTTATTTATTTATTATAATATATTTTTTCAAAAAGATTAACCTACTCATCATAAAATTTAGTAATACACAAGTTTTGAATGTAGCAAATTGTGTTAAGATATCTAGGAAACGTATCATCTTAATATATTTCAAATACATTACGTACTCGCTATTACGATACCCGTACCCAAGATATTAATGTTAAGGGAAAAAGAGAGCAGTAGCGTGTATGTAAAAATTAACTGAAACTAGTTATATAACATAGTATATATATAATCAGACAATTCTATTTCATATTAAAAAAACACCAAATAATCAGTAATCAATCATGACAATAACTTTCATCACAGACAGCTGTCTAAAAGAATTCCGTACAAAAACATTGACCGACTCCATGCTCATAAGAAGTTTAACAACTTTGTATTTGCAACCTCAACACACCCCTTCAAATACAAAGTAAAAAGAAAATAATAATAATATTAAATTACTAATCTAAGTTAACATAGTTTAAGTCCCAATCCATCAATACATTTGTAATGTTTGAATCGAGGTAAAGGTTTAGTCAATACATCAGCTAACATGTCATTAGTGGGTATATGTCCCAAATGAATATGCTTGTTTTCTTTTAGAATCCCCCGTATAAAATGGTATTTTATATCAATGTGCTTGGTCCTAGCATGAAACACGGGGTCCTTAGCTAAGAAAATTGCAGATCTACTATCGGCATTAAGTGAAATAGAAGCATACCTTTGTAATCCTATTTCTGTTAGTAAACTCTGTAAATAAAGACATTCCTTCATTGCTTCTGCAAGACAGACGTATTCTGCTTCGCAGCTAGACGTAGCGACAGTTCTTTGTTTCCGAGAACACCAGGATATACACGCTCCAGCTAAAATGAACGCGTAACCTGAAAATGACCGTCTATCTATATCACAACTACCCCAATCAGCATCACAATATCCCTCTATCGACTTTCCGTTCGCCTTGTAAACAAGTCCATAATTCACAGTACCTCTTAGGTAACGCAGAATACGTTTCGCTGCTTTCCAATGCTTAGGTTCTGGCTTACTGGAGAATTGAGCTAATTTTGACACAGAATTAGTTATATCTGGCCGCGTAGCCACACTTAAATACATGAGTGAACCAATCAATTCACGATACGGCCATTTCTCGTCTCTGATATTTTCATTATTTTCATGACCGTGATTCGTCGAACTCGTTTCCATTGGAGTGCAACACTTATTACAGTTACTCATTCCATATTTTATCAATAAATCTTTTACGTACTTTTCTTGTGACAAAACTATAGTATTGTCATCAGTTCTACGTATGTCAATTCCCAAGAAATATTTCGCTTGACCATAGTCCTTTAAAGAAAACTCTTTACTCAATTCAACTTTAAATCGAGTTATACGTTCTGTCTTTTCAGAAGCTACTAAAATATCATCTACGAAAACTAATACAAAAAGATGTTCATTGTCTTGTTGTCTGACATAGAGACATGTTTCATTTAAACTCTGTGTCAATCCCATACTCCTAAGTTTTACATCTAAGCTCTTGTTCCATTGTCGACCAGCTTGTTTCAATCCATATAGGGATCTCTTTAATAAGCACGTATCGCCACCCCTATTTATACTCTCCAGCATAATTCTTGCTTGTTTAATAACATGAGGCTTCTCGTCCTTGTGATGTATTAATTTTAAAAGACATTCCTTTAATAATTTGGGAGTTTCCATGTATATCTCTTCATCTAAAGTTCCATTTAAATATGCTGTATTGATATCTAACTGATGAATCTCTAAATTTAACTCAACCGCAAGAGCCATTAACAATCTTACAGAATCGAGTCTCGCTACAGGTGCATAAGTTTCATCGTAATCGATGCCATAGCGTTGACTAAATCCTTGTGCAACAAGACGCGCCTTTTTCTTTATTGATTTATCTACATTTAATTTTGTAGTTAAAATGTATCGACAACCTACTACGTTCTTATCTTCCGGTCTCTTTACAACATCCCATGTGTCTTTTTCTACAAGACTTCTTATTTCTATTAGAATGGCTTTCTCCCATTCTGAGCTTTCATCACCTTTTAGAGCATCATTTAGAGATATCTCCGCCACTCCTACAAAATCGGTACACCTTCTTGAATTCAAATATCCAGTATTTTCGGTACTCACATCATCCAGATTACTTCTCTCTGTTAGATTCTCCTCATTCCCCATGATCTCAGACCCCATGTTTTGTTCCTCTACAAGTCTGTAACCTTTTCTTGGTCGTCCAACTCTACCGGTTCGCACAATTTTTGGTCTTCCACTGCCTCTTTTCCAGCTTACAGCTCTATCTTGTTCTCCTGTTTCTTCTTCTGATTGCGATTCAAAATATTCATTACCAGATATTTCATTATTTCTATACATTTCATGAGTAAGTTCATCATTACATACTTCCGATTGCAGATTATCAAGTTCTTTTGAGAATGAAACATCTATAAATATTTTTTCATTTTCATTTGAAGACTCCTCACAATTAACAGTATCAATGCTGTCACTTTTTGCCTCAATATTATGGAATCTAACATCTCTAGAAATCATAAACTTTCTTTGCTCAGGTATCCATATCCTAAAACCTTTATTACTTTTCGAGTATCCAACAAATACGCCGGTTATACCACGAGCATCAAATTTGTCTATATTAGGATTTTTATTTAAAATATGTACCTTTGTACCAAACTTTTGTAAATAATGAATTTTTACATTTCTTCCATACAATTTTTCATAAGGAATATCTCCTCCTAAACTATTACTAGGACAACGATTTCTGATATAACATGCCGTATCAATCGCTTCAGCCCAAAATCCCACAGACAAACCACAACTTAAGAGCATGCACCTAGCCATTTCAACCAATGTTCTGTTCATTCTTTCCGCAACTCCATTTTGTTGTGGAGTACGAGGGACAGTTAGCCTTCTTGATATACCTTCTTGTAGTAAAAAGTTATCGAATTCAGCGTTACAGTACTCGCCACCATTATCAGACTGAAAGTATTTAATTTTATATCCAAATAAATTCTCAACTTGTCGCTTATAAATCTTAAATGCTTCTAGTGCTTTATCTTTTGTTTTCAAAAAAAAAACTTCACACCATCGTGTACAGTCGTCAATGAATGTGATAAAGTATCTTGCACCAGATTTGGATTCACATTTCATAGGCCCTACTATGTCAGAGTAGACTACACGTAGTTTCTCCTGACATGGTCCACTTGACTTGTTAAATGGCAATGCAGACATTTTGCCTTTGACACAAATACTACAATCACGCAATTCATCTATATCATTTGCGGATACCTTTACACCTAGTTTACATAACAATTGTGCAACATGTTTACCATTCAGATGCCCTAACCGTTCATGCCAAGAGAATAAATCGGTAAATAAAACGGTTTTATAGTCTGTAACAACATTTGATGAATCAACATATTCTTTCAAACAATATAAATCACCTTGACGGTATGCTGTCAAAATAGTTGCACCATCACGATTAGTAACACGAGCAATATTTTGCGAAAAATGTACATCATGACCAGAATCAGTGATTTTTGAAACAGAAATCAAATTTGCTCTCAGCCCTGGCACAAAAAGAGTGTTTTTAAAATTTACTAAGTTTATAGAACTCTCACTTAACGCCGACAGTGTAACTACACCCCTACCCAGGACATCCGTGCTCATATTAGTAGCAAGATTAAGTTTACCTTCAGCGACTTCAAGAGTATTACCAAATTTTTGTGCATCATTACATAGGTGGGACGTACACCCTGAATCCAATACCCATTTTTGTTTTAAAGAATCAACTATATTGTATGACTGTAAACCTGAAACATTTAAACATATTAAACCATTATTTTCGACCTTATCTACATTTTGCACATTATGACTATAATTCAGCTTAGAATAATGCATTTGACATTCAGGTGCTTTGTGCCCTGGCTGGTTACAGCGATAACAAGTCAACACTTTCCTATTATATAATCTTCCTATTTCATTTCTATTTTTAATATATCTTACATTATGAAATTCATTTCGCCCATTATGTTGCTCACTCGAACTCGTCGTCAAAGGTGACAATTTTTTATTTCGGTTAACGTATAATGCACCATCAAGCTGTTTATTATTATTTGATTTTCTAGACTCATACTCTTCCAATATTTTAACTTTCAATATTTCTGGATTTGGAAGTTCGTCTCTACTCTCAATAGCACAACGGAAATTGTCATAGCTTCCTGGCAAGCTATATAAAAGCATAACTGACAAAAGATCGTTGTGTATCTTAACATCCATAGCTTCTAACTTATCCACAGTATCAAAGAAAATTCCAATATCATCGCGAATATCACTAACTCCAGACTCGCCTACTTTATGAGTCAAAAGCTTTTTTAATAGTGTAGCTTTCTTTGCCGGTCCACGAGAAGCAAAAACAGATTGCAGCCGTAGCCATACTTCGCTAGATGTGGTACATCCTCTGATATGCCGAAGCTCTGAGGCACTTATAGATAAAATTAGATCCGCCCTTGCCTTCGCATCTGCTTCTTCCCATTTTATAAGCGCCTCAACCTCTGTTTCAGCCGGTTTTGGTGCTCTTCCACTAACAAACTTCCAGCCATCATTTTTTATTAAAATAGCCTCTGCTTGAATTTTCCAACTATCAAAATTATCTTTTGTCAAAGGTTCAATCCTTACAGAGGAATTCATGTTTTGGAAATCTATATAGCACTATCTATTACAACTTACTTACTCATACATTAATGTCTTGCAATCTTTATTTTTATATTTCAATCTCTGGGCCCATAACCAATGTTAAGGGAAAAAGAGAGCAGTAGCGTGTATGTAAAAATTAACTGAAACTAGTTATATAACATAGTATATATATAATCAGACAATTCTATTTCATATTAAAAAAACACCAAATAATCAGTAATCAATCATGACAACCACTTTCATCACAGACAGCTGTCTAAAAGAATTCCGTACAAAAACATTGACCGACTCCATGCTCATAAGAAGTTTAACAACTTTGTATTTGCAACCTCAACAATTAAACGACCCAAACAAAAATGTAGAGGAATATTTTCCTGGCGGGAGCTCGTTTCTCCCATATTCGGAGGATATCTCGCGTTCGTACGTAGTTCTCTGCAATAAGGAATTACGGTCCTGTCATGAGTTTTGTCCCGAAATTTGTTGTTGTTGGGTTTTTATTGTGAAATAAAGAGCAACAAAATTATCCATGGCATTAAAAATGAATTTATTTTTCTTTATTTACATATTGAACCTTATCCTTCCACTGTGTTATATTTTTATGTCATCTGATTATTTAGGCTATACAAGCTATCATTAACTATTACACAAATGCTTCTTTTACAGTTACAATTAAATACTCTATAGACTGGTTATGGACCTAAAATAAAAATGTTTCATGTTAACATTGGACAAATGTCTATTTTGTCATTTAGATCGCCTTTAGTTTTATGAATAAACCAAACATTAAGATCCTAATATTTCTATTACATTTGTTTTATTTGAAAATATATTGAACACTGGTGACCCTAGTTTTACTAATCTGGAAACGTAATAATGTTTAATAAAATGTTTTAACAACTAATATCCAGTTGATTTAAGTTATTCATCTCTTCGCAGAGGTATAACAAGCCGAGAGCTGCAAATGAATTGTAAATCAGTCAGTTGCGTTGAGTTTCATAACTTCTTTAATAAAAATCGAATGTGCCGAAGTCACCTCAGCACCAGTTCAAATAATAACTATAACTATAATATTTAAATTAAAATCGTTTTAACTCAATGTTATTGGTTTTTGTTCAATAAGCAGATGCAGAAAGATTTTAATTTTTTATTCTCTTATGTACGTATTCTATAGTTAAAACATTTTCTGTCTTACAACAAAATTACACTCATTACATCATTATGCTTAATAACATTAATGAAAAAGCAAAATTACACTACACTCGTATCATATATATTCAACAGTATTCATTTATTATAAAACTATGTCAACACTGAAATCACACATAATCATTACAAGATAAAAATATTTTTCTAGAGTCATTGGAGCGCAACGGAGGCGATAACATCCTACAGATACCATGTAGAATAGCGAGATATACTCAATGAGTCTTTATATGTTGGTGTGGTTTTTTATAGCAATATTTTCTTATGACTTTCGGCTTAGGGAGTGAGGATAATATGAACTTTGCATTGTGCTGACATCTGCCATCTTTATTGGTTTTATCGATTTGATTCAATGATTTTATTTTTGTTCAGGTTGTTTATTAACAAATAAGCAGACTAGAGAATCCCCATTGATGTAAGTGGTTAAATAGTATATATACGTATATACCTTAATAACCACAGTGTATGTTGCCAACATGTGATATAAGATACATAATCACAGAAGCTAGTAATTTCATAACCTGTCTTACCTTTCTGATTTAGATTGATGTCAACACGAATGAAATATTTTCAACTTAATAAAAACTTTTTGTCTTAATTAAAACTTCAGAAATCGAAATTAAAATGTCAAGAGTTTCTCGGCCGTATCTAAGCGAAAGCCTCTCTATTCAACTTCCTTTATTAAATATAAATAATAATAAATAAATAAATATTTGTTACACTTACACCAATTAAGCCTAGCCCAATCTAAGCTCTGTAAGGCTTGTGTTATGGGATCTAGGATAACGGATAGACATACATGTATTATACATATATAATACTATTAACTAACTAAATAAATTATACTATTAACAGTGCAAAGTTTTTGTATGTAGATAGATACTGCAAAAAGCCTCCGATCGTTTGTTCGGCTGTCTTTTGGTCCTGCTGCTAGTGATCTATTACTTTATTATCAGTTTGGTATAATCTTAGAGACGATATTTGACGTATAGTAATCTTAAGTCAAATCAATATGTTGTGTAAATTTAATAGAATTTTAGTTTCGGCGGCCTTGTAAAATCATAACACCCGACTCATCAAATTACCCTTTAATAAGACTCGATATTTTATTAGAATAAAGTAAATCTGCGCCGTTAAATTTTTAAAGAAACATTCGTAAGGAACATTTGAATACACACAAAGCCCGTCCTCCCTGTAGTCAAAACTTGGGCTGGTAATTTCTAGCATTGTGATTTACAAGACCGCGAACTCCAGATACGATTCTAGAAATTGAACTGAAATTGTTCAAAATGTATAATGTATTTGTATATGAAACTTATTTAATATTACCGAATACTCCCAAACAGTTAGTGTGGTGCGGGGTTAAGCTTACTTACTTGTACATATTTGATCCTTTCACTTCATTTGAAGAGTTAACGTTTATATAACGCATATAGCGTATTATTGAAATAATAAGATATGACGTGAAAATAAAAAAGTTTATTTGTAATATATTAACCGCCGTTGGTAAAATTATTTTGGCCGCGATAAAATTATTTTGATATGTAGTATTATTAGAACATTATTGTTTTATTATTTAATTATTATTTAAGATATTCTAAATGTAAGAGAGATGCAAAGTAAACATTTTAAATACATGGGTATACTTTTTCAGTGTTACTCGTATCTTTATCATGTTGTGCTTTTTAAAATCAACATAATTTTTTGGACTAATTAACGTTAACGCAGTATAATCAATGTTAATTATTGTATTAATATTAATATAATTATTATGATGTGTATACTCGAGAGTAATATTAAACTAAATTCATAGTTTTATTATAGTTGTGAGATTATATTTATATTAGGATTATAATGGGTGGTAGGGAAAAAATTGGACGATTCAAAAGAGCATTCTATAAAGTCATATTTGAATAAAGTTGATTTATTATCTGTGAATATAATGTATATGTACCTATACAATCAACAATTTCAATTTCACAACTCGATACTAACATGAAAAATATATTTTGTTTACCTATTTTGCGAATATCGTCCTTGAAAGAAAGGTTATTCAATGAACATAATAAGACTATTTGCTTGGCAAGAGAAAGCGAAAACATAATTTAGAGAATGTTCCTGGTCTGAATACAAATGACGATACGAGCCTCCTTAAGCAAACTAAATTGACTGTAAAACTGATTTCCAGAACAAATATGCTACTTAACGTAACACTACTCATTATTACATAACATAAGAAATGTACATGACAACCGGCATTGTTATTAAACAGAAATCTTTTTCAGGAAACCTCCAGGGAAGTGCAAAAAGGAAATATGTATAGGGGATGGGGAAAAAGATGGACTAAGACTAATTTAAACTATTGATTAATGGAAAAGCAGTATACACGGACTTATTATTTTTAAAGGACTTCAGTGTTCACGCTCTTGTTAATAATACTCTCAGCGCGAGAGTTCCATAACCGAAAAGCATTTTAGCTTATGCTTGATAAGTATGAAGGAAAATCGGTATTGTGAGGCGAAATGTCGGGATAAAATTAGAATAACAACGAACAGGACTAAAGAAGCTATAGAAAGTAAAGTAGGATTCAGAAAACAGAAAAAAAAACGTTGAATTCTTTCAAATACAGGGATTAAATCTGTAAGTCTCTGAGCTGGTGGATAGGCAACCATTTAAATTAAGTACAAATACGGTCAAATATAATATATGCAGATTGAAAATGAATCTGAGCATCACATTTTGCAGCCGTCAAACTATCAAGAAGTTCCTCAAACACATTAAAATACGCAGAATCCTTTATGATCTATTACAGTAGAGTGATTGAACTAACACTATCTTTGTAGCTATCTACAGACTTTCGGAATCTATTTAAATGAATATAGGCAATTAAAGCTCGTTCTGAACAGCAGTTTGTATATTAGTGCATTTACTTAATTGAGTTACAAATTAGTTAAGCGCACCGACATTAAATTCCTGTTGTACCAAATGATGAAAAATGCAATAATAAATTAAGTCCGTCATTTGTATATTTTTATTTTAATAAATGATAGATTTAAAATGATTTATGAAGTAAGGAACCAAAAATAACTTTCGAAGTATCATTTTACTTTTTTCTATATACTTCTTGGGTAAATTTTGTAAATTTGTATATTGTAATTTTTTATTAATGTTTCTGTAACACCAACAACTTACATATCAACAATAAAAAAGAAGAAACTAACTATAACTTTCCACATGTGCATACAATTTAGACAATATGTATCTAAATTATTCAATAGCTAATCAAAAAAGGAATCTTATTAATAATGCATATTATTACTGTCCGAGTATTTTCTCAAAGACGACGAAAACCATAATCTTATCTATTAACCAAAAGGGAACATTAAAATGCGATATTATCTCGGTAAGCCATTTTCAATCAGAAAAGAGTAACTTTCGTGGTCTCTCAGAGGCTTATCTGGAGTGATAATATCGTAAAGTCCATAATGGACATTTCCTGCTACATTATTAACCTTCCATAACAGATTTATACAAAGAATGCCTGAAAACCGTCCACTGTTTAATATTCACTTTGGGAATTTTGTAATTCACTTCAAATCGTTTTATTCAATAAATAAGTTAATCAATTATATAAATAATTATATAAATAAAGAAGCAAAATATATACCTATATGAACTTTATTCACCCTACTAATATTATATATTCGAATGTTTGTAAGTAATGCTGTTTGTTACTCTATCACGTTGAAATTACTAAATGGTTTTTAATAAAACTTTACAATAATATAGCTTATATATTAGAATAACATATATAAGCTACAATTTATAAAGATACAAGCTGGTGCTGGCGACCTCGTTTGCACAGATAGTAAATTTTTTTCTACTTAGTTGACACTTATAGTCATATTTTGGACAATTCACACAATTATCTTTCTCTTATTTAACATTTCTTTAATAAATATGGATAATATATAAAGAAATTCAGAACCCTCAGTACTGATTTCTTAATGATTTTGAAAATAATAGCTTAATATGTAAATAACAAGATAAGTAGACTATCAAAACTTAGATATATAAAATGTAAATAAAAACAAATTAAAATATAGCTATTTGTTCCCTAAGGACTAAATAAAATATTTTAATTAGAGCATAATAGATAAAAAAAAATAAGATTGTGCTTTACTGTGGGGTACAGAGATAACGGCGTTAAAAATCGTGAAATAACGAAATAAATTTCCAATGTTAGAATTTCAACGTGAAACAGAGCTTTAATTACTAGATTTGACCCAAACAAATAAACAGGGTAAGCTAAATAAAATGGTTTTAAAATTTAAAATATATTTATCCGTAATCCAGTTCTGTTCTTGTTCTGATAGTAATAAAGCGTTCATTCTTTGAACGTGAGAAAACGGAGAGATGTCTGGACATGTTGGGGAAATTACTTAATAAGAAGAACACGTGACTCATTCTGACCTGATCCTCATAGATAGTAGAACCATTTCATATTTGAAAATTTATTTGACTGAAAAGAGATCATGTTTGAATAAAAATAAGACCTATGGTGTTTTTTTTGTCAAGCATTTGCGTAATACATTTGGAAAACTTTGATGAGTTATATTAGTATGTAAAGTACAACATATTTTGCTCCGTTTCTAGTACTCATAAAACTCTTGTTGAATTACTTAAGACATGATTTTGTTTAAATTTGATGCGATAATTTCTCAGGGAACTTGTACGATATTATATGCATATAAAATACAAATAAATAAACTCCCAAATAATATAAAACTCAATAGAATATCAAGCTTTGTAGCGTGATATTTCATCGCATCTCACATTAACCTGAAAATCGTAAAATACAAAATGTTCAGTTGAAACCTTTAACTACCCGCACGAAGCGAGATGTCTCGTCAAATTTGTTGTAAAAGTACCATTAACCAACATCAAGACGGTATCGATAATAAAATCAGCAATCAAACATGACGTAATATGCTCAGTACCGACGAAATTACATGCGATTTTCGGAACACAAATATCGAGATAATATAACACGATGACACGAGAACCAAACGATTTTACTCGTACATTTCGATTGGATGTCGCTTTGTGCTGACGATTTCGATATTTAACTTGAGTGGGGAAGCACAAGCATTGCATAATGTCATTCAGTTGTTTTTGTGCAATGAAACGAGAAATCCAATATCTCAAAGAGATATTCATATCATTCGTTCAATTGCAAATATTTGTTGTTATTATTTGTATAAGTTCAAGCAGAAATAAAGGTAGTTTTGAAAGAAATCTCTAAATACAATTTTATGAGTATTCGTGTTCATTAACCTATAATGATGGATGTCGGAGTCCAGTGTATTTAAACACAAATTAATAGCTGAAATGTTTGTATGTGCATTAATTCAGAATTACTAATTGGATAACTACTTTATTATTGTGTGATATATTCTGAAGCCAGGATTATTTTTAAATTTGATATCGATTTAATAAATTGCAATCTTTCACAGTTGACAGCTCACGTCTGACGTCACTCATTGCCTTGGCGGTACGAAATTCATCGAAACTACAAAAAAAAATGCTGGTTTACTAAAGTATAGGTGGCACTCCTAAGATATGTTAAAATTGTATTCAATTATTATAAATATACTAGCTGGCCCAACAGACGTTGTCCTGTCAAATGTCTCAAATGTCAAATGTCTCAAATGTCACGTTGTCTCACGTTGTCTCAAATGTTTTTAAATAAATAATTTAGCTGAAAAACAATATCTATATGACCGTATTGTGAATCTAAACCATTCTCAAGCCCCCTGGAATACACACAAAAAATTTCATCAAAATTGGTCCAGTCGCTTAGGAGGAGTTCAGTCACATACACACGCACACAAGAAATATATATATTAAGATTAATATTTTTTTAACACTTGAGGCACATAGTTTTTTCGTAAATATATGTTTTTATAACCATTACACTGAATAAGGAACATTTTAATTAACAAGCAATATGAAAACACCGTATGTAATCAAAGAAATATCTACCTAAGATACAAAAAAGCAAGTTCTTTTTTAATATAGGTGTCGCAAAACTGTTTTTAGATTGACTATGGTTATTGTCTTGTATAGGTACTCAATATTGATTGATAATATTAACATTTAAATTTTCTTTAATAATACCGCAATATACGAATTTGACCCCATTCGCAACATAAGATTCAGTTGAAGCTTTTAATCTTGAATTTGATATTATTTACGAAGGCTGTCTTTTCAGTTGTGTAGTTTGCCAACCTCCTGCAATTAAAAAAAAACATAGTGTTTTTTCATCTTTTTGAATGTATAATTTAAAAACAAAGGAATGTTTTTACATCGGTGGAATAGTATTATTGCATCATTTTTTCAAAAGTAATAAGTCTGTTGTTAAAATGCAAATTTCTACGGAAAATTTTCGTGTGATAATTTTCTACAACTTTAATATAGGATTATTGCGACGTCAGTACTTTGAGGAGATCATTTCTGTGTTTAATTATGCAGCACTATATCTTAGGATTATAGAACGCTAGTATTTGGAATTTCAACATGGGCAGTGTAGCATCAGTGACAAGCCACGTAAAGGTCGACCAAAAAACACCATGATGCAAGAGAATATCGAAGCCGTGCGGCAGCTAATCCTCGAAGATCATCATGCAATATACTGTTAGCGACGACCGTGTAATAATCTGCAGCGATTCAATCGAGGAGAGTCAAAGCATGTACGAGTATATGATATGTTAGTGGTGACGAGACTTGGGTATACGCTTACGATCCAGATTCTAAGCAGCCGTCTGCGGTCACGTCGCCACTATTGTACTAGAAGATCGCAAGACGATTAACGCTGACTGGTATACCTCTGTTTATTTGCCACAAATCATCACCTAATTTCGATTAAACAATCTAAGACGTCGTATAATACTACACCATGACAATGCAAGTTCGAACATGTCGAAATTTGAGACCATCCGCCTTACAGCTCTGACTTAAGCCCTAATGATTTTTTTTTACGTTCCCCAAATTTAAGCAAAGTCTTCGTGGTCAACGTTTCAGCTCACCCGAAGAAAATGTTAACGCATACAAATCGTCCATTTCGACTGCCACTACTACCACTTCGGAATGGAATAAATGTTTTAATAACTGGTTTGAACTCACGCAAAAGTGTGTTAAATATCGCGGAGAATTCTTTGAACAATAAATAGTAATAATCTATTAGGTTGTCTATACTTATTTCAAACGACACAACTTAAAAGCAGCTCTCGTAATAAATCCGAAGTATGAGTTCATATCACAATGTACCTGGATACTAAGCTGAAACTCTCACTATTATCCTAATCGATACAAACGGAGTTGCGATCATTGAAATTCAAAATTCAAAATTCAAAAATTCTTTATTCAACATAGACCTTTGCAGGCACTTATTGACGTCAAACTCTACCACCAGTTCGGAAATTGGGAGGCCCTAGAGAAGAACTGGCAAAAACTCTCAGGGTTTATTTTTTTATCTCCTCTTTTTTAATCGTTATTTAAAATTAGTCATTTATAAAAAAAAAAAAAAAAAAACTTAAAGCTACAATAAAGCTAACATACATAATATAATATTTTCGTATGTACATTTACATACACATTAAATGTCAAAAGGAAAAGACAAAAAATAATAAATAAATAATTATGTTGTTACCAAGCATGGCTTTTGGGATACCGCACCTAGCTCCATACAGTGTTATCGTTTAAATAATCACTTACTTTTAATATATGCTTTACTAATAAGTGTCTTTTTGATGTGATTTTTAAAGTTGTGCAAAGGCAACTCAATAATGCTTTGTGGAAGCTTATTAAACATTTTTATACATTTCCCCAAAAAGGAACAGCTAATCTTATGGAGCCTGTACATTGGAACGGCAAGTTTATTTTTATTTCTTGTATTTACATTATGTAAATCACTATTTTTATTGAATGAGTGGTAGTTTCTATATACATAAATTAAGTTGTCAAAAATATATTGACTGGCTAAAGTTAAAATATTAATTTCTTTGAACAATTCTCTAAGCGAATCTCTAGCCCGTAATTTGTAAATGTTACGAATCGCTCTTTTTTGTAGCACGAAGATGCTTTCAATATTGGCCGCTGATCCCCATAGCAATAGTCCATAGGACATAACACTATGAAAATAGCTAAAGTAGATTAATCTTGCCGTTTCAACGTTAGTTAATAGCCTAATCTTTTTTACTGCGTACGCTGCAGAACTAAGTTTGTTTGCCAAGGCTTCAATATGTGGGTCCCATTGTAAACGTGAATCTAATGTAATGCTTAAGAATTTTGTATTGTTTACTAAGTCAATGACATCACCATTTATATTTAAATGAGTATCAACCTGCCGAACATTCGGCAACGAAAATTTTATACATTTGGTTTTTCTTGAGTTTAATGATAAATTATTGATTTCAAACAATACATGACTCTGGAGAGTGCACTATTCACATCGTCAAAACATGACTTTTGTCTGTCGACTTTGAATAACAAAGAAGTATCATCTGCAAATAAGACTGTCTCACATGAGTCTGTAACGTAATAAGGAAGGTCATTTATATATACTAAAAACAGTAAAGGACCCAATATTGATCCCTGTGGCACACCCATCATAATAGGTGCGCTAGCAGACTCTGACCTATTTATGACCACTTTTTGTAGTCTGTCCGATAAATACGATTTAATAAGGCAGCCAGCTCCATCTGAGACACCATAATGTCTAAGTTTAGCTAAAAGCGTTTCATGACTCTGAACCTCTGAACTCATGAACCTAGAGAGAGAATTGTACAGTGTTCGATGGATAACTTAGTAAAGTTTTGGTATTAATATATTAAATTTATTAACGTATATGTAATATTCTCAATAATTCATCGAATTTTCAGTTCCATACTATAAATTAGAGTTCTTATAAGACGACGTTTATAATTAGTGTTTATAATTACTTAGGTCTAAAATTTGTGCATGCTTGAAATATTAATTATTATTATATTTGTTTCATATTAACATTTTATTTTATATTACCTTATCATATTAATTATTACATATTAATCATTCAATAAATTATTTAATTCAATTTTCATGGTATTTTAGATTATTTAAGTGGCTTGTATACTAGATAATTTTCTTATACGATTCTACTATTGTTAAAATGCTGTATATACTAGCTGTAAGTATACCTTTAAATAAATAAATAATGCGAATCAAATGGCACGAAATAATACGTTTTGGGTGAAAAAACAAGCATATAATTGAATTAATCAAAGCATTTTTTAAAGTAAAATCAATGGCTCTGAAATTCCCGTAAACAATGAAACTAACATTGGTATTTCGATAGCTGAAAGAATTTTCTTTCGTTGTCGTCGACGCACTCAACTGAGCAAATGCAGCAACAGTGCAAATCGAAATACATTTCAAAGGTGAACTGGCGTTCAAAAAGAACGTCGAAGTTTAAGCACGTATCTGTTTTTCAAAGGCATTGTATAACCTCAAATACAAAATAAACTACAATAGGAATTACGGATTAAATTTAAATATTTATTTTAATGGTATCACGTCATTATTCAGTTAAGTCTTGGCCAAAGAATGATTTAATTACAAAGAAATATGCAAAAGTTACCTTTTAAAAATGGCACACTATCTTTATAAATAATTGCAATATGCTAATTATAAAATAGTTTTTGTAATAACTTAGAATCTCTATAAGTTTTTAGCTTTTAAATAATTAAAATAATTATTTCAACGTGTTATTCGTCTTAGACAAAAGAATTTTCTAACATGTTAAACTAAACTGTAACTTATTATAAGTATGTATATGTATTATTTAGTCTCTACCTATTGTAAACAGTTTTAATTAAAACCCATTGATTCAACCACGGAAATTTATTATACATAAAAGGAGAGCAAATTCTTGAACCTACTCAGAAGGTAGATGATACAATGTCATAATCCCTCATACGCAAATACTACAAAACTAACTAGTTTACAAATTATGTTAGGGTAACCACGTAGTCCCAGTGCGGGTATGTAAATATGCACCATTGAAATTCTTCGCAAGTGTATGCATATTGTTCCACGACCTTTTATTTCACTGTAGTAATATCAGCTGTATATATATAATTTGAAAAACGATGAACACATTGCTACTTAGCAAGATTGACCCCCGGCATTCTAATTGGGTCACAGATAAATACTGATTATAGATCCAGACGCTTAGGTAACTTGTATTCGGTATCAGTTACATATATTCGGTGACCGCCATAGTCGAGTTTCAAGCTGTTATTGAGTTACCAAATCCTTGTGGTGGCAGATGTTTGTGTTTTTTTTTTGTTACTCTTCGTCCCATAATACAAACGTTTACAAACATAATACAAAACTTTAGGCTAGACTACTTGGTGCGACTGTGAAAAATATGTATTTAATAATATACACATGCATAGAAAATTACATAAGTATATGTATAAAGATGTATGTGTGAAGTATATGAAGAAATATATATGACTGTGACTTTGTGAGAAAAACTGTCTTTTCTTAATAAATTATTTTATCAGTTAGTATACTTTATATTTATAAGTACGCAAAGAATCATAAAGTTCGTTATTTTCTAAATAAAATACTAAACTGTAAGTATAGCAAAAGTAAGTATTCACAAAAATTTCTACGAAAACGCCAATTTCTAGCCCACAATAATTTGTCATGATAGCAAAGTAGCAACATAATAGTTAAGAATTCGCACTGACTCTATCTTTATTATCAAACCAGCTTTATATATATAGAAGAAAATAGACGCTAGAATAATCTTCTCTACGTGTCTGCTAGCTATCGTAACTTAAGAAAGCGAATTCTCAGGCATTAGTAATACCATAGAGTATCACGTAATGCGCGTATCTAATGAGGATAGATAATTGATTTTTTTTTTCAATGACAAGAAAAGTTTCTTAAGAAAGCGAATTCTCAGGCATTAGTAATACCATAGAGTATCACGTAATGCGCGTATCTAATGAGGATAGATAATTGATTTTTTTTTCAATGACAAGAAAAGTTTAACCTTGATATATTTTATGTTGTATGTAGGCTGGTATTCGTTTATATGTCCCGGTAGTATATCATGATGACACCGATGTATTTCTTTTTAACTCGATTCATGAATCACAATTCTTACTTCAAAAACAAATGTTTTTCAATGTGTTCATAATACAGATATCGTCATGCCTCTTCATTCATACATATTTTAGATTTACACTACAAATATTATAACAAGAAACTATTACAAATCAAAAATGTGCTTGTTTGTCGAGAAAAGAATACTGCATAGTTGCTCGATCGGCAGGAAATTTATTGTAAGACTAGAGATATTTTAAACTAATAATAATACCTGTAAATCATGCAGTTTCTTGTAAAGCGTAGATGAATAAATTTATAACTGGAAAATTTCTCCTACAGCACTCTCCGCAGTAAAAAAAACGACAAGACAATCACTATACGTAACAGATCTATAAATAAAATAATTTGGAAATTTATTGGATTCCTTCTCATTGATTTATAGCTTCTTTAAACTTAAAAAATATATCTTCTAAAAAACATAAAACCATACTGGTCATGCGATACTCATGTCAAGTATATACGAGATGCACCGCAAGGGAATTTTATAATCAAACTGTATAAGGCAAGCTAAAACGTGCTTCTAAGCATTATACGAGTAGTTTATAGCAGCACAGAAATAAAGCTTTTGTCTCGTTTAACAAATGACATATCCTCGCTTCAGTTCTAACGCCGCGTAACTTAACATACTGCTTTTACCAGGAGGAAAAAAAATCGCTTTGTAACTTGCTAAGAATGTTTATTTTATGTATATTATACTTAAAAATGGTTCTTTTTTAAGTATTTTTAGCAAAAAAGCAATCTTCATCTTTAGCATCTAGACAATATCACAATTTTGGGAAACCCATTTTGAGACCACCCATACTCATTAATAATTGTATTATTTACTATTTACAATAGCAAAAGCCTTTTTTAACATTGCGAATAACTATTAAGTAATAATAATTATATCTAATCAATATTATTGTTTGAGTAATCACAAACCTTGCATAATGCTTTTATGTGCTTCGTTACTTGAAACGTGTATCGCAAACGAATATATAAACAAATATTGATGAAAGAAAGTAGTGTATTTATACGCAAGCTGATACATATAATTTGCATATTTTTAATCTGGTTTGCAATCAATCATTGCATCTAGTTAGGATTCTGCTATCAAATAAACTTATTTCAAACAAAAACAAGCTGAAATCATAAAAAGTATTGATGAACTAAAAAATACGTGTCCGCATAAATGTGGCCTGTATTCAAAAACTCCTGAAGGCATGTGGCAAATCGTGCCGAAACGCACGTATTTGATGTATTGGCACAAAAACGATGACCTACCATCGAGATCGGAATCCGGCGTGACGTATTTATGTGTTCCGGGTTGTAAAAAATGAGTTTCTTATCATTGTCGATTCTCCGTACAGTCTTATACACAGAGGGAAAAACGCTTTGAAAATAATTTTGCTGATCACTGAATTCGACTGATGCCAACCTATGATATATATAAATAGGTAAAGGTATTTACGTCACTGGCTATGTCAAACGATATTCCTATGAAAATATTGTTAGAAATTGGATGACTAATACACTTAACTTGGGACTACTTACCAACACATTAAATTCTGTATATTTTTTATAGCTATACTAGCTGGCCCAACAGACGTTGTCCTGTCAAATGTCTCAAATGTCAAATGTCTCAAATGTCACGTTGTCTCACGTTGTCTCAAATGTTTTTAAATAAATAATTTAGCTGAAAAACAATATCTATATGACCGTATTGTGAATCTAAACCATTCTCAAGCCCCCTGGAATACACACAAAAAATTTCATCAAAATTGGTCCAGTCGTTTAGGAGGAGTTCAGTCACATACACACGCACACAAGAAATATATATATTAAGATATGGCCAACTAACTAAACATTAATGTCAAACTTAAGATTTGATCCCTTCAAGTTTCCCATACAAGCAAACCACAGTACCCGCCAACATGTAGAATAAGATGTAAGGTCAAGATACCATGTGATATTATCGGCATATCTTATTTTAAATTCAGGAACGATGCAAGCACTTTTTCTTCAACTCAATTTCTTTTCGTTCTAAGTGTCTAATAAGAAAGTTCAAAAATTAGAGAACTTACAACTTAATACCGCTAAGGTATTGCAATTACGTAAAGACACCAGTTTGTTAACTTAAAATACTGTGTTACTTGTACATAAACATAATATTGAGAAATCGTACGTAATACTTTCATGATGTGGTTTTTTAAATTTATCACTGTAGCAAATAAAGCTAAGATCGACCAATTATCATTTCCGAAAATATTTTTCAACAAATTTTAGCAATTCTTTTGTATATTTAAATTAAAATTGAAAATATGTATATCACAATACAACTCGTGTACAATTAACATACCCAAACTTTTGACTTATGTATATACTTGTTGGATAGAATCCAAACTGGCTGTCTCACCTCAGATAATAATAATAAGGCGTAGGGAAGTGACGACCCCATCGCCCGCTGGTGGGGCATTTAATGCCCCTTGACTGCCATAAATGCCCCATCAGTGCAGTCAGTCTCCCTCAGGGCAGCTTGTGGCGATCTGTCGGTGAGTTGCGTCACCGAGGGTACCGATGTGCTTCAGGGGGGCGTATGCCACCCGCCTCTGTCTTGCCTTAACCAGCCGGACAGAGTGGAGTCGCAAGAGCAGATGCTCGAAGGGTAGAAGTGTAATAATGTCATAACGCCGACGGCGTCTCGATCGCTGTCGCAGACACACCTCTCTACACCCTTAGCCGTTCACACCAATGTTGCTCTCTTAGCACCAAAATTGGTCTGCTTTTTTGGAGGGCCCATTTAGTGAGCGGCGAGTCACCACCTGCCATATTTAAATCAATTAGGAGGCTTTGAGAAGGCAGGCGACCGGAGTCTCTTCCATAGCCCGGTTTTCATTACCACCTAAATCGAAATGCAATAGGCCACAAACGTTTTGACCACTAATGACAATAGTTTCTGTGCATCTAACTGGGAATAGTCTTTGGCTGCATTTTTCATGGTGCAGATAGAGATTAGACCCAGTTGGTACACTCCACGCACACTTTCATTAAATTTCGCTTAAATGGCCTCTACGCGTTGGATCTGTATCCCCGCGCAAGCCTTATAAAGGACCGTGTCTTATAAAGATATGTGATTTAAGCTACATAATAATAATAATATACTCGTAATAATGGTATTTTGGTGAAAAGCATATGCAATTGCGCCTTAGGCTTTTAGTCATCCACGCTGACCCACTGTCGATTGATTGATTTCACATACTTCTTTGCATTACTTCCTAAATGTACATATCGCACTAATAATACAATAGTGTATCAACTCAAAATCGAACATTTTTCAGAATCAACGAAAAACTTATTACTCACTTCATGTAATAGTTGCAAATTGAATAACTGTCACATAAGTTTTTTAATTTATCCTTATTCTGTTTTTGCACTAATCGAACGACGGTCTTGATCACGCGTGAGGAATCAAATTTTGCGTGTGTTTATAGTATTATGTCAAGTACGACGTTTTGAGTTGATACACTATTGTATTATTAGTGCGATATATAAGTTACCTCACAATGATTTTATTTCATACGAGCATCAAATAAATATACATATGAAATCGATAAATACACTGGTACATGGCAGAAGAACCTCGGGGCTTTCGATTCTAATCGAACCACACACCGGTACCAAGACCACAGCGCCACAGAAGCTACTAACCTAAGTTATACTACAAATAAAATTATATATGGCATAATTAAAAAAAAAACAGAAATTAATGTGTGTGTTTCGAAACTCGTATCAGATAAGTCTGTTAACAAAAAAACAACTCTTATAAAAACCATAACAATATTCTGAGCGAGTTCTCTAACGAATGTTTGTGTACCAAAACGGTTTCTTTAAGATACTATCGCTTTGATTTACACCGGGTGTGGGAGCCGTAATAAATAACACAATTTATTATATTCTGCGTACTTCCTTAACTATCTTTAAAATATAAATATTGCTCTGTAAAATATTACGGAAATAGCCCCGTTGTCGACTTAGAAATTATCATGTGATTACCCAATTTACCTAAATTCTAATTTATGCATGTATTCCGAAGTTTTACAGATGAAAAGAAACGTAACAAACTAATTCACACTTTTTTTTAGTTGAAGCGTTTATCTCTTTAAAAAACGTAAGATATTTTTAACATGATTGAACGCAGTTACGCAGCGTTCCTGTCCATCGACAGTCCTTAGTCGACGAACCTTCGTAGTTAAACTTATTAATTCTAGTGATTCCTTGAACCTCGGCAGTGAGATCATCATTGTCTTCAAGTATTGATCTTGGCAATAGTGCAATTTCCATTATGCCACTATCTTTTTTTCTACCTAAATAACAAGTATGATTTATTTTTCCTTGCCTATTTCATCGAAAATCTGAGTGAAATAATAAAAATTATATATATTTTTTTTTCACTCAGATTTTCGATGCGAAGGAAGCATATTCAAGTGTTTTTTTTTATATTAAGACTACTCTATGAGCTAAACGAGAAATATATGTTCATCTTAACTGTAGGTACCCAGTACTTGTAATATGCAAAGTAAGATTTTATATTAATATGAGAAAAAACTATCAGAACTACCAAAATAACAAAATATAACTTCATACTACTACAACTACATTTACTACTACTACTACATTTGGACGACCAGAGCAACATTTCTATTTATGCTCCTTATTACTTGCTTTAGACGGAAGAGCTTCTGGATAACTTTTACAAGTTATTATACGGTATGTTTTCCTACTAAAAACAACAGTAACACAAGAAACTTAATATTTTTTTTATTATTGTCCGAATTACATAATATCTCATAAATGTCAATATCTATATTATTATAACCATACCACGCAGTATCATTCAATGGTCAAGTACTTTTCAATAATGACTAGTCTTATATATGGGTCAACCCCAAGTCTAGAGTTTGCAGTCACTTTAGTGACAGTAGCTCCTTACGGACAACAACCCCATAATGTTACCTAAACTGCTAACTCTAACACGTTACTTTATAAATTCTGCCAACTCTAATGTTTCGGTAGTATGTATTTGAAAATCAATGTGTATAAAGTGTATATGAAAACTAGCGGACCTGACAGACTTCATCCTGTCAATAAGATTTTTAAAGTGGCAGTTTTTTGTTCCTATTTGAAATGACATTAAATTTGTTTGACAGAACTAACGTCACTTTTTTTTGTCTTCCATTGTTTTGCCAAAGGTTAAAATTGGTTTTTAAGTATTAATACAAATTGTTTGTATATGGGAGTATAGAAAGATGTTGATTTTACACTTTTTCAAGATTTTTTTTTAATTTTTCCCTACGTACAAACCTTCTCTGGACATCCACGAATAATTAAAAACCAAAATTAGCCAAATCGGTAAAGGCATTGTTGAGTTATAACATTACAACGAAAAGTGGCATTGATTTTTATATACATAGATGACAGTTTATTGTTGGCAATCAGACGATACTTAACAAAGAAACGGGTATTATATTATTGATATAGTTAAACAAACACTTTCCGTATACATTGTACTTATCAATACATACGTACGGTACGCGTATGTAGAATAATATACAATAAGCACGACGTTAAGCGCCTACGTAGAAACAATAGAGCCACAACAACCAAAGCACCCAGAAAACTAATGGGATTAGAAGGACTGTGAATTTGGCCATTAATCTTGTATATATATATATATATAAGGTGCGCCCGTAATAAATTCGTAATCCTTCTTTTATTAATCGTAGGTCTACGAAACGAAAATTTAAACAATCATTATTGTAATATTTCCTCATACTCATGGTCAAGTGCGACTACTATTTAATGGTCTCGAGTTTCATTCATAGATTAGGTAAAATGATTATTCAGGTATATATAAAATAAAAAACTGGCCTCTGACTAATAAAAATGGACGAAGAGAAAGAGCCATTAATTAAACTTTGTGTATTAAGTTAATAAAAGTAATACGAGTATATTAAATAAACGGTGAGAACAGATAGTTATTTATGTATAGATATGTACCAGAACGTATCATCCATATACCAACTTATTATTGGTTGCAGTTGATTTACTAGGTTGATTTATTTGAGTGTTTATTACATGTCTATTTAAAATTAATTACACTCCCCAAATCAACTAAAATAAATATGGATCAATTCACATCAAAGATTCAAAATCAGTGAAGTGTTTGCATTTCTAAAATTGGTAATACCTTTATTAAAATTATATTGAAACAATAGCGTGCAGATACAGATTATATTGAAAATAATTACTTTATTCTAAGTAATTATTTTCAATATAATCTGTATCTGCACGCTTCCAAACTAAGCGCTTCCAAAATAATAATTATTTTATACATAATCTATATCTAACCACTATTCCGAGGTTACGTCTACAGGGTTTTATTTTCGACCTTATTATGGCCTGTCTTCGGAACCCATTGACATTTTTCGCTGAAGAAAAATTTCTAAACTGAGAGATATTTACTCATTCACTGGTTATATACATATATATACTAAGTTTACTATATTAATAGTAAGTTATACGCTTGTCACGCGTTATTATGTTTAGTGAATCCAATTAACAAGCTTTTATAACATGACATCGTAAACTAATCATATTGTCGTATACGAGTATAAGGACTGTACGTACTCTACAATTTTTATCTTGATGACCAATTGTTAAAAAAACTAGGATCATTAGATTATTATTTACGTTTTGTATTTCCATGGAAATAGTAGGATACACCTTCTAGCCTTGACAATAAAAAATTGTATAATGATCTATTTTAATAAGAATAAAGAATACTGAAACTTTACCCAATAAATAAATTCCATCGTTTGTTTAACCGTTTTTGTGCAGAAAATCTATTATACCACCATATTTAATCCATTTGTAATAACTGACTTAAATAAGTGATACAAATATCGTTCTGACAAAGTCAAAGATACCATTAAGCTTTAATACTGATGTTTTAGCTTAAGCAAATATCCCCAATATTTTATTTGAACAAATAAAATCACTATTGTACTAAGTAATGCACGCGTTTTATAGTGCTTTGCATAAGGACGATTTTCCATAGTAAATAGTAAAGGCGAGGTAAATGTTCGTTAGAAATTGTTTATTTACAGCGAAAATTAAAATTAATGTCGAAAATTTGGTCGGATGCCGTGGTTGCTCCAAATATACGGTAGAAAATAAATTCAGTGGAAATAAAACAAATAATCTCTATTGGGTTCAATGCGTAGACTTTTGTATGTTTGAAATTGAAGTCATATTAAGTCAAATTCACTGTTTGCTGTTACCAAACATAAGATTATATTATATTCATACAAAGTAATTAGAATGTTGTTCAGTTTTGTTCAACATTTTGTAACAAATGGTTTAATGTGAGCTATAATATTAATAATACTCCTTCAATTTTTTTTGGACGGGTTTTTATTAATATTCACCACCAGCTGTATTTGAACCAACATTTTCAACGATGTGGCGAGAGCAAATCTATTTAAATATTCTTTGATTTGGCCATTTGATTAATTTTTTTGTTTTAATTCACATAAAAAATTCAGTTTGAATAAATATAAAAATTTAACAGATTCTTAACATCTACTTTAACTGTTTTAATATAAAGAACAAGATAATAGTTATAATATAAAATAGTATGTTGTATATATCATCAATTAAATTAAGACTTAAATTATTAATTAAATTTGCCTATTTTTCTTATATTCCATAGTCTTATATTTAAGCGACATATGCCAGTTTTAATATAGTTTCACGATTGTTTACTACAAAAATGCGTGGGTGCGGTCAGAAATCATCGATAAAGGTAGCCACTCTCACAACCTGTGGAGTTTGAGCAACCTGTTACGCGCACGGCATTTTCCATCGCCACGCTTACCCATTGACAGCTTCAGTAAAAAAAAAAGTTTTCCTCTTCAATCTACAGTGTTTAAGTTAGATTAGTGAAGATTTGATATTAAAAAAAATGCCGATCATTTAAATTTTTGGACTTTTGGCAACCGTGGTGCAATACTATATATTTTAAGGTAGATACAAAAACTGTGGAAAAAAGGTAGAGAAAAAGTTACTTACCCTGCGCATAACCCGAAGAGAGAACGAAGACGTCTTCATATTTATTTTTGATACTTCACTCGACTACCGAAAGAAAAAAATCGCTCTATTAGCGACTAAGAATCAAAAAATCGTAGTTATCCTACACAATTTTTTATTTTTATTATTAAAAGCTCAAATAACACGGTACAAATGTGATATAAAATTTAATGTGACAGTGTATGAACTGTGGAAATTTTCACATAAATTGCTTAAGCAAGGTACCAGGAGCGACCGACTTTGCGAACGGTGAATTCGCGACTGATTGCTTCCCTCGCTTTAGGAATAGGGTGAAAAGGATATACTGAGTCTACGCCCTAAACGACCTATACGAGATTGCTGGCATGCAAGATTACACTCTACACCATAAATCACAAGGACTCTTTTACATTGACGTAAGAAATTCAAGTTTTGAAGGATTTGTAGCACCGTCCCGCTCTCACTTTCATCTGGTTGGGTGGAACGTGGATACAGGATGAATTGAATTTGAACTTTCACCAGTGAATGTTCCGTACAGCACGATTTTCGATAAAACACTTCAAAGGCAAAATCCATTACAGCTTTTACATAGATCATTTAATATCAAAATCACTACAAACGAGCAATGTATAACTGTGGAACAAAAATTTGATTTCACCGTACGATCTCTTGCTCAAGAATGTCTTGTATTATTTTGCGTGGAAAATTCCAAAACAAACGTGGCAGAAGAACTAGTAATGGATTAAATTAGTTTTGTCAGGCGAATATCTATCTACCTTTGATATTTGTTCCTTCCAAATAATAATGTTTTTTTACATATAGTACTATGTTTCAATATTGGAGTTATTAAACAAACAAATCTGTACACGAAGTTAGGGGCTAGGTAACACTTAGATAATATCACCAACCCACCATCAATCATGAATGTAATGTAAGACTGCGTTATAAATCGCGGTCGAAATCTGTAATGTTATGATATTGATATTCCAGACGTATTATTTATGTGTAACAAAAATACTTAGTACCAACCAACCTGTTTAAAAAAACAGCTTGAATTAAAGCCATGATGATGAATTTAGAAGTATACAAGTATTTGATTTATAGTAAATGAAAAATTCTAACCTCTATCGGATAGAGGCAGGAATATTGGTATCAATGTGTAAATTTATGAAATAAAAGTTGAACTATCGAGAAAACGTGTTTATCTAACCGAGGCATGACATATATATTTGTATAAAATAAAATGTAAAGTATGGGAATATGTATTATAGAAACATTGAATACATAAATAATACTAGAAAATATTACAAACTAGTCGCAGCGATAAATTAAAGAGGCCCGCTTTTAGTCCCTTCGGATCCAACAATTAATGAACTCAAGTACGAATAGTTCAATAGAGAAATTTAACATTAATAATATGCTAATAAAAATACCCTATACCCAGTAAAATATAATATAAGATTTTCACTTATTATATATTACCCCAATTACAAAATAAATGCTTGGTTCAAATTATTTCTATTGAATACTTATTCGATTATTGTTTGTTGATTTAGGAACTTATAAGTTACATTCTAAAGACAAAATTATTGTAATAATGAATCATAGGCAAAATTTAAACAAGAAAGCACTATAAAATATTTTATTATATCACAACTTCAAAATTTTAAATATCTATATAAATAAAAATGAATTGTGTTCGTTAGTCTGCTTAAAACTCGAGAGCGGCTAGGCCGATTGAGCTGATTTTGGTTTTAAAATGTTTGTCGTAGTCCAGGGTAGGTCTAAACGGTGAGCAAATAAGGAAAAATTGCGAGTAAGATGAGTAATACGACAATTTCATTTCCATATAAAAGTTGATCACTTACTTTCTGTCTAACATTTGACGGTATTTGTACTCTCAGTTCCACTCGAATTGAAGAACGCATTAAAACAAGACTTTTGAATCGACAACATAATATCAACTTTGCTTATAACATCGTGTATTTAAATTTCAAAATATAAAATAATTAATGTGTTGACATATTTGATGGGTGCCAACCTTACAGTGTTACTAACTCTCAAAAATATTTTTATTATATTGTTTTGTCATCTCATGTAAAAAGAACCCGTGTATCCGAACGTTCCATTTTTTGTCCATATAGACCAGTTATAAGCCTTTAAAAATAATAAAAAGCGAAAAAAATAATAGTAGGATGAAACCATCGCAACACAGAGTCGATGGATGAAACCCATTAGAAAAGGAAGGAAATATTATAAAATGAAAGGAAAATAATTACGGGCGATCAAAGGCACTCCTATTTAATGTTTAGGTCACTGGCAAGTACAGCCGCAGAACTATTTGACACTGACATTGGCTAAACAACTGAATTTAAAAAATCATACCCGATTCTGTGCGAAAGGCTAAATTTTTGTTATGAATAACAAAAAATCGCCTGTAATTTTATTTGTCTGTGATTGTCTTCTAATTTCAGGAAAATAAATACGGAATTAGAAACTTAGATATCTGCACAGTCATTTTATAAACACTAATAAACAACATTGTATTGTATAATGGTAAAAATTAACAGAATAGTGCATACTTAAGTTATAAATATTAAGTTTCCTATAAGTAGAATAAATGAAACATTTCATTTATATCTTTTACCACACATATTTACAACAATGTTTTTATTTAAATAACTAGTACTATACATTTATTTATACTTACTTCTCATACATTTAATAATAAAAAAATGTACTACATGTGTGTTACATAAATATAAAAAGCAATAACTCAGGGGTAGATTTTACGTTGCACGCAAAACGGAAGAAACCGATTATTACCGGCAAGTTATATACCAAGGTCGTCTGTTAGAATACCTGAGTCTTATCTATTTCTGCTTCATAATAGCACTATCCGCATTGCTGCGTTGTGGTGTCAAGGTTAAGGTAGCCAATGAAATTACTGGGTCCTGTAGCATCTTATGTCACATGTTGGCAACGTACATTGTACTTTAATGAGGGTTGCAGATTTGCTGTAAATCACACACCAAGCCACACAGAAGCCACGTGTACTATAAGCGACTGTAAGCAATTACCATTAAGTAAGTAGTCAACTTGTTTGTTAATATAAAAAAGCGAATTATATTTGCCAAGTGAAAATACAAGGCAATACCAAAAATGTAGTATATAAAAATTTTATTCACTATATAAATGTACAAATTGTAACAAAAACATAATACATGCGATGCTTATCAACTGAACAAATTAAATGTTTAATACAAATATGTATTATGCATGTAATTAAATCGCATAAAAAAAACAGAAGGAATTAGATATCGGTTTTGAATACATTTAGAATGTCAGACCACAGATCTAAGTGGCCAGATCAGCTGCTTGTAAATATCGCACTAGCGCGTCGAAACTAAACCGTTCAAATTCGGACAATTGGTGTAATTTCATTTAATCGCATTGTGACAGCGAGAGAATGACGTTGTTCCTCACTAATTCTATTCGGCTAATACCACCCTATCTATTCTATATCTGCACCATCGGTATGATTCGTTTCATTGACTAATAATTTTGGGAAACATTAAAAAATAGGTATATATGTATGTGCAAAGCGGATTTAGTCTTAAACATCGCACAGTATGGATATGAATCATTTATAGCGAAATATCATTGTCTCATTGTATAATTTGTCTCAATCATTTAATACATGAATCTCCACCACTATCCTTTTTATCAGGTTACATAAAGGTCTAAAATTGCCGAATCTAGAGCTGCCGTGTTTTGGTAAATAAAAAAGCACTTTTGCTTTTATTGTAAATACAAGGGCCAGTGTTTTTGCTCCAGATTTTATATAGGCAGCCAAAATAAGCGCGTGCCGACAAAATGACCGGCTGTAAGTTTTTATATGGCGGAGGCTGAGATTCTTGTTTAATTAAAATTATAATTACACATCTGGGCCTGACAAGAAATTATAAGCGACGCCTACTGAACGTGAGGAAGTACACACAGCAACGTGTCAGACTTCACTTGTTCACTTTGAAACAACTCTTATATATCACGTAATAGCGATAGTTTTACAGTGGTGTTCTCAACAGTATCTATGTGAGAATCATAATACTGTATAGTTACTGTGCAAAAGTTCACTCTCTCTTTACACTCATAAGAGTTTCCAAGTAAACCCATAACTCTCTTTTTTGTTCGCGCGTGTCTACTGTAGGCAGCAATCGAAATGTCTTATACTCGTAACTTAGTTTATTTATATGTATAAGAAAATCAAATGAACCTCTAAGATATTTATTTTAAATTTACTGAAATTAGCATCGAATTCACCTTTAATATAAAATCTATAATACAATTAAAATTTTCATATTAATTAATTAAACATGTTTATTATAGATTAAAAGTATAGGGTGCAAAAACCTACAGGTTCGTTTATGTGGATATACATATTTTTTTTAATACAGATTGTTGGTGATTTGAGTTTTCATAGATTCAAAACACTTGTGAAAAATCTAAATCAACATCTATTTATTTTACATAGGCCTTTGCAAGTACTTCTTGTCGTCCAAAAATCTAAAAATAAGAGAATTCAAACAGCTACTTAACCTTATATAATGTGTTCGGTTATGATCGGAAATTAGGAGAATCTTCTTTAGAAAAACAGAAAACAGGAATCCTTTTTTATTTATTTTTTTTATTTCTTTATCTATTACCTTTAGAGTTTAGTGTCTGTTCACGCTTATAAATGTTTAAGGTCAAATATTATAACGACGACTGTTAGGAACTGGCTGACAAACTTACCTTTTTTATATTTTTTTGAACGTGTCTATCAAGTTTACTATATATGTCAAATCTATTATGAGTTTTGGTTTGTTGTTCGCTTTCTGTCTGCTTATATTGTTTCTCCTAAATTATAATTATTTTACCTAAATAATCATTTCATTGTAGTCTACTAGCTCACCCGTCGTTATCAACGACGTTATTAATTCTTTATATGATAACAATAGTTGAGTTTTGTTTTCTTAGCTTTATAGTTACATTTAGTTATATTATAGTGACGTTTCTGAAAATATTAATTTGAACTTACAGTTATCTAATTGAAACTGGGCTTTTAATAGAAACTAGGCGCAAACATTTTGCACTGAAGTCCGTTTCTCATTTTTCTCTTTTTTCCCGTAGAGGATTTACCGACACAGACGTCAAATGGCGTAGCTTCTGTAACATTAGAAAGTAATCATGTAAATTCTGATAAATTATCTTTATTTTATCTCATTCACTTTGAAACTATCCACAGCATAGAAGAAAGCTAGCAAAAATAATCAACTTTCGAGACACTATTACGATAATGGGAAAACTTTCCCGTTTGTCAACTTAGTTATATTACGATTATAGACTCTGTAACTGCAGCTTGTAACGTAAATCTCTACGAACAAAAATAAAGGGTGTTTTTCACCAAATGCAAGGGATGGACTTTCGGGGCCTTATCGCGAAAGTTGAGCCATGACAAAAGCGTAATTGGTGAACGGACAATTTCGGCTCAAGGCTGACCGCAAATAAACGAGTGCCGGACCTTTGCTAACCAACGTGCCGCAAACATAAATAAATATAAGCTTTTGAGTCAATTAGTTTGATCTTTACAATCTGTATTGTTTACTAGTTTCTGAGATACCAGACTTAGAATTATTTCTTCTTTCGCATTCGATACCTAAGGACACTACTTTAAAATAAAAAAAGTCCTTCATTAGGTAATTTAAAGATGTATTTCAGCGTTAAAATAAACGCTACTAAGTAATATGTGAGTAAACTATACATAGAGCAAAGTAACCAATAAATGCTATTAGTAAGAACTACGACAATGTCTCAAATCTTCAAACGATTAACGTTCACGACCCCAACGCTGCGCTGATGCATAAAAACCATGAATTCAAGGGAGTGCAATTATTTGACCATGCGAATATACCAAATTTGATTTTGAAACAGTAGTAACATGTAGAAGCGAGGATTGGTAATTTACAGAATAATGAGTGTGAGAAAGTGATTGTAATTTAAAATTAACAAAAAATAATGAAGGACTTTAGTTTGTTGGATCTAGGGCTATTTCTTTAAGAGGAAGAGCTTAAGGACTCGAGATTGGATTCGAAAGAAGTAAAATAATTAACATATATTAAGTTTATAAGCTACTCCAATTATTATATTATACATATAGTTACCAAATTTTCAAATAGGGATATTTAAGAGAGCCAGATACTCACAAAAGGATTAAGTAACTATGAACCTATATATATATAGACACCACCAACACCAACACCAGTTCTATAAATTCTAGCTAAAATTATTTGATATTCTTAAAACTTTAATAAACTTTCTCTCAATTTTTTGTTATGAACTCTGTTTCAAACTTCAATAAACTCTCTTTCACATCGCTATGAATTCCGTAGCATATTCCGATATTAATCTCCGTTTTTAACTAATGATAACTAAAAATAGCTATGTAGTCCTGTTGGCAGTTTAGTAATCTGTAACCTGTTATTGCCATGTTCAATGCTTTCGAGTCAAAATAGGCATCATTGTAATAAAATACTATGAAAAATAAATACTAATAGGAAATATGGAGTTAAGAAATAATTATCTATTCGCTGTTTCCTTACTACAGTGCACATTTGACCCGAAACCATTAACAATAAAATAATTCAACGTGACAATCACATTATTATGTTATTCTTCTCACAAACATGAATTGATGGACGACCTGTTTCTATCTATTTGCATTTTGCATAATAATCATTCATTTCTGAAAACGCGTACAATACTGTAATATGTTACTGTAGCTATTAATTAGTTAAGACGTCAACACGTTGCCATAACCGGGCTATCTGAGGTCAAATCCAATTTATCTTTATCCAACATTTCGGGAAAGTCACGCCGCCACCGATCGAGGAGCAGGATAAGACGGGTAGGCCGACCTTAGGATTACGCGGCGTAATTTTATCTAAATCAAATTAAGGTCCAACTCCTTATACATAAATACAAAGAAATATGTCATTAACTACGCATCTGGAAATAAGTGGACGTCAAAAGCTCGAGGTGGTGTGGAAGTGTAGCTAAATTAACTTCTGATGATTTACATGACATATAGAGCCTTTTACCAAAAAATCTTTGCAAGGTTTTGTACGGAGTGGATTACCAACCTTTTTTTTTTTGTGCCCCTGAGGAAAATGCATTGAATTGCATACGCCGGCTGTAGCTAGCCGGCGGTTATGTGGGGCTCTCCTTCCCAGAAGGGGGAGGCCTACTCACTAAAAACCTAAGGGATGGCCTTCCTCAGGCACGTAGAAAGCCCCCGAGAACGCCAAGCGACTTCCGGGAACCCCCAGCCATTGCTCCCCTGCTGCTGGGGGAGCTCTCTTCGGGGAGGCTACAATACCTCCCCCGATCTCCTACACCGACGACGCCCCCCGGCCACGGAAGGAGCGTGGTCCCTCCCGGGTCACCGTATCCGCGGGCGCAACTTCCTCGCACCCGCCGGCGACACCCGACGGCGCCGCAGCTGTGCTACCAAGCCCGGCGCCGCCTCCTTCGAGCGAGATCGGCCATCTCCCGACCCCGCTCGCTGTGAAGCAGAAGAAAGAAGAAAGCCAACCTCCCTCGTCCGCCAGCATTGCCGCTATCAATGCTGGCGGAGACAGATCTCACCCGATCTCTGCAACCAAGACTCGGCGCTCGGAGGCCCACGCAGGGCACTCCGCCAGCGTGTGCTGGACCGAGTCGAGGTCGGATGCGCAGTGTGCGTCGATCCCTCCCGTCCTATTCGACACAGATACTCACCGAAGCAGCCGTGCCCGGTGAGTATCTGAGTCAATCGGTAGGTGACCTCCTCCTTCCCGTGGAGCCAAGTTTCGAGGTGCGGGAGTACGGCACCGACAGCCCGCTGGCGCGCGCTGATCCGTAATTCAAGCTGCGCTCGCCAGGCACGGAGTGGAATACCAACTTGACGTTGGTATTACTAAACTAAAACTCCTAAAGGAATCTAATACGACAATCAGAGAAATAATAGGCAATTTTATCGTTTATTATTTAAATATTTCAAAATAAAGAAAACAGCTCTTTAAAGTTTTTAACCATATAATTGCAAAAAAAAACTAAAGAAGAAACAACTCTACACCTGTTCACACACTGGAAGTGCATCCTCAAGAAGAACAGACAAGTGTAGGAAGATGTATTTGTTATCTCTTCTTTGCAATTGTTATATACAATATATGTTTTACATTATTGTGATTACTTGTTGGTCTTGTTTCCGATTCTTTCGTAGACTTGTCACATTCAAAAAAACATTATGTTAATTACAATTTAATAAAAATTTATTTTTCTTATATTATAACTGCTCAATCTTTAGCTATATTTTTTTAATATTTGTATAACATGATATAAGGTGACGGGTATTTGCGTCACAACTTTAAACGTAGGTTGACAACATTAAACCAACGTGGGATGACCCTAAAACCTAGAACTCTCATATAACCTTTAAACATAATAGTAAATAAACCTCCAAATCACAAACAAACCCAACATTATTAAGACATTATTTACCTTTCACACAAATTAAGAAATAACATTCATCACGCAAATTTGTGGATTACAGAGTTGGGTGCCGCCAAATTATAGTGTCAACACCTGGTTCTGAAACACTAATTAGAACCTTACGTCTTTCATTTTACAGGGGATTTTAGCATAACTCTTAATACAATAATATAAATTTAAAAGCACAGCAATAAAGTTTTAATAGCAGTAAGCCTGTAAAAAGCTGAGTTGAGTGCTAGCTTAGGAGTACCATACATGACGGGGAGCAAGTAGGCAAAATATAACTTTTAAATCTTTGGATGCTTTTAACATTAGAGCGTCGCGATAAAGTGAGTGCATGTAACACTATCATTTTAAATTTCATACTTAAATCTTAAAGTTGTAGGCGTACATACAGCATTGTTAGGTCTACTATAACTGAACCGACTTTTTGGTGAAGATCGCAAGAAAACGCTGAATGCTAGCAACTTAGGAGCTGAAATGATGATGATCATGATAAATTGTAATCAGTTCGAGTGACAAAAAAATATATTCAAAGAAACCTGTAATGAAATATATTTTTTAAGCTCTGATGTCTGTCTGTGTCCATCCACATGTTTTATGATACTTTTTAAATATAAACGACAGATGAGCTAATATAATGCTTTATTTCAATATACATATGTACTTATTAAGATTTTTGTTCTTCAATTTATAGAAAAATGTCTATGGATTAACTGAACTCTGCTAGGCAGCGTCCTGAAAACTACACACAAATTCTCAGCCCATCTATCGCAGTATGTAAAGACAAGAAAATCTTAGGATTGTGCGTGTTGCCAGTGATTTATGGCACCAAAGCCTAATCGCTTACAATAAACTTTATAAGGAACCGCAAAATCACTTAAAGAGCAATTAAGAGGGCTATGCGTAGGGGCTGCATGATAAGAAATGCTGAAATGATAAACAGCAGACATCGATGGGCCCACCTTTACTAGGACCGACCATTTGATGAAGATTAGAAGGGGAGAACTTTAGGCACTGCAGCCTTATAGGCGCGCGATCCTAGTGGATTAATTAAAAAAATATAAGAACGAAATAAATTATTTTTTTAATTTTAATTATCGAACGCCGTAGATTGTGTATAATTATACGTAACAGTCTATTGAGTACTATTGCGCTTACAGTTAGCATTTATTTTGTGTTAATAACTCACTATGGGTGTCATTGAAAGATTTTGCTAACGTTATGCGGTCAGTTAACTTTAAAAAAAATGGTTTTCAAGCACCGAGGATATATCCCTTATATATTATTTCGCTGAATTTGAAACAGCATGTATAAATAGTCCGGTCTTTTAAAGATTTAAGTTAAACCCACACATTTAGCCATATGTACATTTTAACTTATTATTATTTTTAACAATACACGCCGGATGATCCTTAATTTCTAGCTAACGTTATCATGATTCTCAGCCATTATTAAATCACTATTCCAATAGCTGGTGGTTCAGGCGTAGCTCTAAAAATTGTTTCTAACTTCTCTAGCAGCGTAAACTCGAGTTTTACTGTAATCAAATAAAATTTTACATTTGAGGTTTGTTCACGCAAACTGTCAAACTGCCAAATCCCTAAAAGATAGAACTGTAGTCGAAATTTTCCGTTTCGTCCCTACGGGGCGCCCCATACGCAGGTGCTACGCAAGTTACATTGCTGAAGATATGTTGATTACTTTATTCGCAGCAAAACTTATTATATGAAAGTACTGTTCCAACTATACCACATTCGGATCTATTTTTGAACGGTACAGATTTTGGCTGGCATATATAAAAAATCACAACTGATGGAGAGTGGCAACAGGAACCAAGTTCTTAGACCAAGAAGATTTACAGTTGGTTCTATCTTTGTGTAGAAATAACAGAAAAGTGTCCACTGGTAAGGTACACATCGCTGTGACCAATAATTAAATATTTCCTTCAAACTGGAACAGTATTGCAAACAAGCATGGTTGCTTTGTTTCAAAGTAGGTTGTTGAAACATAACTATTGATTTCGGTTTCCGCCAGAATGTCATGCACCTCACAAGCGCTGTAAGCTTTGTATAATATTCCACTAAACAGCAAAGCAAATTCGGGAATCCTATACAGGGTCAACCACGAAATAAAATTAAAATAAAAGAATTATTATGATAAGAAAAAGAAATGAAAATCGATTACATGTTTCTATCTCGAATACCGCGATAACTAACTTGCTTACTTTGCTAAATTTACTTGTGTTATTTTCTCTTTATAACAGAATCACGAATGTTAGTTTGTCAGTAGACACAAACAGAAATATTTTGATTCACGCAATATGATTGTGACATATCTTAATTTCATTATTGAAATTTATTAACTAACCAAGTAGTAACTTTTTTGCATTTTTGTCGAACATAATACAATACCTATTTGAGGGAAACCTGACGGTATAGAAGTAGTTCCTAGGGAAAACTGACTTAATACTTCGTACAGTGGTTTCAGCGAATTATAAAAAGATACATAACTTGCGATGGAATTTACTTTGAAACACAATAAATTTACCTAGTCTTATTTATCAAAATTCAGAAACTTTCAGTATGCCTTATATCGAATAAGATCAGTATGCCTATAATCGAAGAGAATTATTACATAGGGCATTCTGTAATATCAAGATAATTAACATCTAACTAAAGTTCTTTTGTTCATTCAATTATATAAGTACTGAACAAATATGAAAACTGTATAATGCTCTCGTGCTTGTAACTGTATAATGCAATTGTATGTAGCAAAAAAAGGGTAAATTCCTTTTATTCCAGATTTAATCGAAAAATATTTGACTATCACAATGTATAGTTTTAATCGACAGATAAATTGATCCCGGATGATCATCAACGCACAACACAATACACGTCACGTTAATTATTCCGCTAAGTGAACCTTCGTCTGGAACAAACGTGTTGGGACCCTTATCTACGAAATTAAAGAGCTTGTACCCATTCCCAGTACTGTGTAGGTAATTAAAGGAGTCGCAAACGTGCGAACTTAAAGTCACTTTACGATGAACGTAGCCGTGTCACGTTATGATTCAGAATTAAGACTATGGAAATTTTGTCAGTGCGGTATTTGATTATAATTTTAAGGCTATGGCAAAGTATCCATTTCATTTATATATAATATAAATGAAATGGATACTTTGTCACGTAAAAAATGAGGCAAGAAGTTTTTATACATACGAGAAATTTCGTTCCGATTTCATACTAGAAAAAATCTGTGACACCGTACATCTTGTACATCTAGAATTGTGAAAATTCTTTTAAATATTTTTTACATAATTTCTGTCGTGTTTCGGCAGAGCACTCTATCCACTGTTTGACATAGGCCTTCCTCTAGGATTAAAAGAGGGTCTTGGGCCTATAAATTTATATTTACATAAATTTATCTGACCCTCCTTCGATGAAAGGTAATTATCACCTCAAAGCCTCAACATGCATGCGAAGAACAATTTCTCGGTGAACACATTTTAGCAACTCCTGATAATGATAATAATTCGTTGTTATTTACTAGCAAAATACATCATATACATATAAAACTACCAGTCGTTTCACACAAATGCCATAATAGTCAGTCGTTTATGAAAGGAACCTTTTTGAAACCTTTAGTACGCATATGTTGTTCGCTGAGGCTGTCGAGTGTGAGACGAGGGTCGAACCTCCAGGGGTCAACCTTCGATACCAGGCAGCCCGTGCTATTTATTCTGAAAGCAAACCTTTCTTATGCTTACCAAATTGTCCACATGTCCTGGAAGGTTAATTTCAAAATTGTCTTAGCTTGTTTTAAAAATCTTAATTAAATAAAATCATGAGTTTGTACGTTTTCATTTTAACTCATTTCCTAAATTACTTTTTCATGGGTCACTTTTGAAAGTAATGAATTATACAGTAAACAATTGAAATATAAAGTTTGACTTTACCAATAATTACGTATTGCATTAATTATCATACCAATTGCCGGGTGCTCGTCCATCATATTTATTCAATAGGCAATATTTTTTTATTTGGTACAATCAACATGACAACATATACAGACAAGTAATACTCTAGTCGAGACCATAACCCAAAACTGAAAAATGTGTATATACACATCAGAACTAACAATAAATAAACATTTTTACTGTATGTAATGGTAAAAATAAAACTGTATCATATATTTCTTACCATCATCCACCTCAATTTTTTTTATTCAATTAATCCGATATTACGAATATATTATAGTAATCGACTACGCGCAATTAAATTGAAAATATACTTTTAAATTATCAAACAAACACTATAGAGGCTTACAAAATGCTTTATGTTTTAATTTATTTACCTTTTATATTTCTTTCGTCTTTCGTCCATTATTGGTTTGTGACCAAACCATCTAAGCAATTTCATCTCAATTTTTGCCTCTAAAATATCATTTACGCCGCACATTTCCTGTATCCACTTTTTTCATTCCTTTTCTTTCTAATGGGCTTTTCTTAAATGCTACATGCAGTTAACCATATAACACTCTGACGGTGCAAAAATTATTTGAAATATACACAACATTAACCATTTAGATTATTAATCATTTACATATAAATCTAAGTAGAATAGTAATCCAGAAATTAATGATTAAATGTTAAAATAAGTAAAATTCAGATATAGTTAGCTGACTAGGAAACTATACTAATTATCATATTTTAGAAGTGATTGTCCTTTGTTCCTTTGTCCAGTTTTCGTCTTATGCAGGCTATAGCATTGTGGTGACATGATCCATACTCTTCCTCTTCATTCTTGCATAATTTAGTAAAGATTCTATTCAATTTAAATCTAATCTGAATCGCGACTGTCAATGATTCTCAGGCCCCAGTTCCGTATTAAAAATTAATGTTATGAATATAAAATAAAACTTTTATTCCAAAATGCATGCTGTTTTTTAATATAAATTCATGCATTTCTCTGCAACAACAATGGATCTCAAAACAACACTAACCGAACTGTTACCGTTTATTCAGAAGCAAGAAGTATTTATAGTGGTCCAAAATAAATTCCTCTCATTTTGATATCACGTGAAAGACCATGAAAAAGCCCACTTGATCCTCGCCCGTCCTCAGACCTTAATGACTGTAAAATTAAGAATTTACGATCTTTCAAGCCCTCATTATGAATCTCAAGACTGGGTCTTGTTCAAAGTATTTCTTCCAACGTTTGAAAAAGTGAACAATTATGCAATAACTTGCTCTGTCTAAACCAAAGTAATGAATAAATATATATATAACAGATTTTGCATATTTTGATTACTTATTTTTCACTTGTATGATCTTCTTCACTAGGGTTATTGATTATTCAATTATACAATAACTACTTTTCTATTACTAAAATTATATATATATATATTCCGAAAGAGCAAAATATTTTTAACGGATTAATGTAAAGTTGCGTTAAATTAAAGAATAAATTAATGTTTAACCAAGTTAACATTTTTTTGTAACAAACTCGCAAATATCGAAGTTTATTTATATAGAAAGAAGAATAGAAAGGCGAGAAAGTCACAGGCTGAAATTCAGTTTCTTACGCAAATAATTATTAACTAATAAAATTTATTAATGAGAATAATTAATCAAGTTGACTAAGATATTGATCAAATTCACAATTAAAAAAGATGTAAGTCTTATTGAATTTTAGACTCGTTTAAAGTTTAACTGGTACAATCTCCAATTTTTTCGAAAATCCAGTAATGTTTAACCTTTTGAATTATTTTAAGAAAATACGCATTATCAAATTTTGCTCAAACGAGAAGTAAATATATTTAACACACCATTCTTTTATAAATATATTAGCTGACCTGCCAAATATTGTTTTCCTATATTAATTATATTCTAAATAATATATAATCTAAATAAAATAATATATATTCTAAATAAAACAATAAATACCAAATCAACACAAAAAAATTCTCTGAAGCCGGTTCGGAGTGGCGCAAGCACAATCATCGTAAAATGAAATTGTTATATACGGAAATCTTCACAAAAAACCTTTTTTATGTTACGAAAATACATATAAAAACTCGTTTCAGCTCTCAAACAGCGCTAAAATGATTAATTGTGTCAGCACCTAATAAGCTGCAGACAGAAACCATGATTTCTATTGAATGTTCAATCATTCATCATTTTCGATTCAATAGCTTGAATAGCTACAACACTTTGTATTTCACTACGAATTCATTGACGAAATTGATTGATTATCAACGAAATATAAAAGCAACAAGGAAGGGTTTCTTGAGTACTTAAAAAATAGCTTCAACGTGTTTTATAATATTCATATAACCTAATAAAAAAATGAACTACTACGAAGCATGTTCTAAAATTAATCACAAGTTGTAGTTATTAGCTGCGAATATATTAAATTTAAATGTATTTAGGAAATTAGAGCAGTAGTAACTTAGGAAATTTACCGCAATCTGCGATGTGCCTCTAATGGTATTACACTAGGACTAACAAAACTTAACAAATTGAAGTGGGAATTATACCCCTTTTCCCAAATCACTCAGAAATTAAATATTTGTCGCTTAATTATATGTATGTATATTTAATAAACAATTCCCAACGAAGTAGCGCCGAAATCGTTAGGACATAGTAAAAAACTTAGTTGCAACCCACGAACTCCTATCATTTTCTGACTGCGGTGCACTTACAGATTTAGTCATATATCATGTCGCCCTAACATAGATAGCTGGTTATTACCAGCTAGTTATTACATACCTAAGTGCATTCGTCAGAATTTCTATTTATGGTCATAGAAACAACTAAATCAAAAGAAAAGGCAGTTAAGAGGGAAAAAAAATTAATACAATTGCCACTTAAAGTTTTTACGGCGCCCTAAGCGTAACTAAATGCCATTAAAAATATTTCGCGACATGTTTTCGTTATGTTTGACTGTGCTTTTTACACACTTAACCTCATGATGGGCCATTGCGTGTTCTATTTTTGACTTCCATCTTATTCTAACTATCCCAGATTTTCGCTTCGCCTTTTTTGTCTATAATGGCTTCAGCAAGCAGTTAGTAGAGATATTGAGACGTGAAGTAGACGTTTCGCCTGTTGATCGGCCACGCTTCTGCATTCCTTCTGTTTTCCATCGTACTATACGAGGGAAGGACTATAGAGAGCACTTGCGTATAGATAAATACTTACAGCACTACTCTTACTATCGGGAGGCTCATTTTCGATACTGCCAGGTATCAATGTATTTTCCAGTTTTCAAATGTCATATGTACATTTATTTGACTATGATGAAGAATAAAAACATGAGGCACCTTTCATACACCTACGAAGAAATCCATGAAATATAGATATATGAAATATATGAAATCGACCAATCCGTGCTGGGCCAGTATGACAGCGTGCTTGATTAATAGTTAGGGTGTGCTCGTACCTATCGGTAGCGATAGATACGAGCTGTAATGAATATCTAACTCATACACAATAATATCTCTTATACACTTGGCTAATCTCTATTAATTTTAGCCGCCGTAATCGAAAATTTGTTATCCTTAATCTATCCATCATCATTATGATTAATTCTCTTATATAAAAGGTCGTAGCGTGAGACCCTAACACTCGTAGCTCCTTTGACTTTGAAATGACAGAGCTCAAAACGAGTATGGCTCTTATCTCATGGTGATTCAGATGTGTGTCACGCTCACTAGTCGTTTTGAATACTAATGCCTCTAGCCCGTCGTAGCCTTGACCTTTTTCTATGCGGAATAAACATGGAAGTATTTTCAAAATATATAAATTGAATGATATTTGTTGAAACGACGAAGTTACGATAGGGTTATCCTGCACCTGAATATACAAATTTTATTATATAGAACAAAATATTTTTTTAAATGATAACTTTTCGACATAGTCAACAAGAACTGTAAAGTTTGTGTTTTGGCACCTATATATATATATATATATATATAATATATATATATATATATATATATATATATATATATATTCATCATACAAAGGTATATTGTTTATAGAAACATATCAATAGCTATAATTTAAACGGAACTTCAAAGATGAACACACCTTGAAACTAATCAACGAAATCGGCGCATTGTTGTATTTAATTAAGTTTGTCCTCATAAAAACTCTATAGGCACAAAAGAAACATCGCTTTTTTTCTAACATATTTTGATTTTTATTTTTTTTATTTAGGTCACGAATATATCCCATTTATTACTAGCTTTCTGCCTACAGCGTCGTCCACGTTATATCGTATTTCAAACAAAAATTGATTCTTATATATTTCCCGTGATCAATTATACTGTCTTTCCCTTTTGTCTTATAATATCAATATACTAAATTTAATAAATATCAAAATTGTAGTAATCTTGTGGCAAACCATGTTGGGGCGATTACTTACTTAGCCACGCTAGTCCTTTTCGGGCTGGTCGACTTTATCTACATCCTTAAATTTCTTCATATATTCAGATATAATTGTGTAAATCTTTGTCCACAATTTTAAGTACCACAAACCAAGCTGAACAGATAAAATAACAGAGGAGATAAAGATAGATAAACTTCAACTCCCTAGGAAACGAAGCCAGATCTTGGAATGAACAACGGTTGATTTCAATCATTAATCCTTCAACATTTCCTAAGGTTGAGAATTAAGCAATTAAACTAAATGCTTAATTGCTTCTAACAAGTCTTTTATAAAAATTCTGGACATTGGGAATATTAAAAATATATCGTTAGGTACAAAAATCAACGCTACAAAAATATTGTATACCAGTCGTCCTTCGTTGCGGTCGTGTCCTGTATAAATATTAGCTGTTGCCACAGCGGAGGTAATTATTTTCCCTCTTATAACAAGCGTAATACGTGAAATGTATTATAATTATGACACTGAAATGACCTAAAATTACTATTTTAAGGTCGAAAATATATACATTTATCTGTACGAGCAAGGGGTCTACGTCAATGAAAATTAAATTGGGGGGTCCATGAAATGAAAATGGGGGTCCATAATAATAGATCTCAACATACACTGATAGTATCTATTTACTTATATTATCTTCGAATACATTATTTATAAAAGTACCTATGAAGTAAAAAAAATATTATATATGCTAATAAAATTTTGTAGGATGTAGGCATTCAATATCAGGGAAGAGGGTCTAACCAAAACCATAAGACATGGCAAAAGGTCTACAACACAAAAAAGTTTGGGAACCTCTGATCTAGTGTAATTATTGAGAAACTCTGGTTTTGGAAAATTATACCGAGCCTTCCATGGTCCTGATGGTATGTGCTTATAGTCATCTATAGTACATGGCTAAAATCTTCATATAGACTTCAGTATCAACTACAAATTTGTGACATAATATATAGATTGATCTATGCTATAGTACAGTACCTATTCTTTTCGGAATCTGCCTTTTTCGGAGAACTGAACATCGGCCTGCATGCTAGACGATTCGTGATAACTATCGAAAATAACTTGTAAACATAACTAAACTATTAGATAACAATACTTTCAGTTACATGCCAAATTCTATTAAAAAGACTGATCGATTAAATCACGAACCCCACAATTAAAATTCCAGTACTCTGAACATAGTGAGACTATTCTATAAGGTTTTTTCACCTTAGCAGCCAGTGACTTGTTTGGAATAAAATATTCCATATCCTCCTGTATTGCCACAGTAACTGAAGCGCAGGTGTCGCGATAATCTTATGTAAAATAAATCTGCTAGCAAAAATTCGATGCATAACATACGTACATTCTCTGTTTAGTACACAATCGAGTCGCAAATATTATTCACTATACATTTTTAATCAAAATCTTCAGACAAATCTATTGTTCAATTAGTATATCAAGCGTTTAAATGCATTTGATGAAGGCGTCAAAATGAGACCTGTAGGCCTACAAGTACAGGTCTCTGTTTTATATAATCTTAACCATACTCTAAGTGGATGTGGTACGGCCTTTGAATGCTGTAAACATCCTTAACGTCAAGTAAATGTCGCCTGAAAAATCTTAAGGAGAAAGCCTTTTTATGTACCATCAACGGCACATTAGTTATTATGCGAATTTTGCATTTTTCAAAAATATATAAACATGATAAATAATTTATCATGTTTTTATAGTTATGAACTAATATTTTAAAACAAGTCAATGTTGTATATAAAAGCCCCAAACCCCATTTGATCGTTTATATAAATCATTCGTATTATTATGTTATGGCATAAATAATAATAATTCTTAGCAATTCGTAGCAATAAATCGTAGCTTTGTAAAACTCGTCTACAATGTAGTCAGTACGTAGCAACTAACGTAGCACAATCGTAGTGCTGTTGTAGCACAATAGAGTCTGAGTAGACAGATATCCATATCTATTCTATATATATAAAAATGAAACCCGTTTCGCGTTGTCACGGCATCACGTGTGAACGGCTGAACCGATTTCGATAATTCTTTTTTTTAAATGTTTGTGGAAGTCCAAGGATGTCCAAGGATGGCGTTCTTACGGAAAAAAATATTAAGAAAATCTCTCAGAAATATTGAAAGTATACATTTAATTTTGCATATTTTAAAAACGCGCGTTACGAATGTCAATTTTTTTTTATACGAATGTCAACGTTCATTAAGCCACATAGACTATATTAAAAGAGCATTAGGTCAACTATACAAAATAAAGTACTGCATCAAAGCTACGCTAAGGCGGTACGAAGTTCGCCGGGTCAGCTAGTTATATATAATAATATCCATATTATATGTAATTAGATATTTCATTATTTATAATAGAAAAATATTGTTATAATATTACTTGTTTAAAGTAAAAAGTTAAAACTTTTAGTTTTCTTATCATATTTTAGACGCAAGACCCAATATAATGTTTTTCTAAAATTTCTTAGCTTGAAATGTATTGCATTTTTGATGACACATTAAGGCGAACGTTTCTTACATTCAGCAATCATAATTTAACTTAAGTTATTCGAGAATTATGTTGGTGGAATAAAACTTCAGTGAATTTGGCATGCGAGTGTACGGCCCAGTTAACGTAGCGCCACGTAAATAAATTTTAATTTCTTCTGAAATAAGTATAGAGGTTTCTTTCTTTTTAACTCTTATATATCATCATATGTTGACGTTCACACGTGTTAGTTTCTATAAAAATAATGATTATATTGTTAGAGAATTCTCCATTGCCCGGCCCCTCTACTCAGTGACGTCACAACCGGTGGCGCAATCGCAAGCCCCGCCAGACAACAGCTCGCCTCGACCGCCACTCTTTGCTACGGTTCGTGCGCAACGGACGTGCGATTGGTGTCCTATAGATAATTAACCATTCCGTGTTCTAATTGATTTCAGTTCGGTAAATCGTATATAGGTTGTTTCGGTTGTTATTTTCTTAAAAATTACCCTTACTTTTAAATTGTTAAGATCAGAAGCGGGATAGGATCTGCGTGATTCTATCTGGTTTTTGGTGTTGGTTGAATTTTATTGCAGAAATGGTGGATAGTGAAAGACGTGAGACTACTCGTAGCAGGAGTCGCAAGCCACGTCACGTTTCGCGCCGTAACCGCACCCCGATCCTCGACAGTCGGCTGCGGCGCGAGATGGACGCGATGCTCGCCCGCCTCAGAGTATTGGAGGCTCGGACTTTGACCCCAGTTTACATAATATCGAGACTTGGTGTGAGGAGGTAGATCGCGCAAAGCAATTAAACAATTGGAGCGATCATGAGTGTCTATCTCGTATAGGTAACTATTTAAGGGGCGATGCACGTACGTGGTTGAACGAGTGGGTGACGAGCGAACGCACTTGGACCAACTTTAAAAAGGAGTTTAAGCCTTTGTGTCCCAGACTCCGGATATCGCTAACATTTTGTTCGAAGTAATGAGTACAAACTCGGACAATTACCCTACTTATGCCGATTATGCTCGTCGCTCACTGCTGCGATTGCGTATAGTGCGGGGTCTTTCTGATGAATTGATTTCAGCGATAGTAATACGTGGTGTAACAGACCCCCAAATACGGGCGTCGGCTACAAACGCTAAGCTTTTGCCCAATGACTTGGTCGAGTTTTTCTCTGTTTACGTAAAACCGAACGCAAATAAAAGTGTACTGCGTACTAATGCTCACCTAACTCATTATTCGAAGAGTAAGTCGATTTCTAATTTTACTCCGAGAAAAGGTAAGTTTGAGGACGGCAAGTGTTTTACGTGTGGGTTATCGGGGCATAGGCAAGCTAATTGTACTAAGAGAGTAGCGAATGAAACTACCGCCAATACTAGTGCCAGTTCAAATTCCAAACCTGTCTTTGTGCCGACTAAGTCTGAACCTTGTTCTTTTTGCAAAAAGATTGGTCACAAAGTTGACACATGTTTTGCTAAACAAAAATCTCTGATCTGATCTGAGGTCCATAATAAAAATAACGTGAATTTTTGTCGCGAAAATGAATCTACCCTCAGTAGTGATGGAGTTGTAGCCGTTATACAGGGGGTACCTGTTGATGTTTTAATCGATAGTGGCTCGACCATATCGCTTATTTCGTCTGATTTACTTAGGCATTTCAATTGTGTACGTAAACCTGCTTTCCGCGTACTTAAGGGCTTGGGTAGTCAGGAACTTGAAAGCATACGTGACGCTATCAATTGAATTGTGGGCTTTTCGATTAATTTAAAAAGGTGTGCTTTTCTGTGTACGAAAATTGAATACCTTGGCAGAAGCATTAGCGAAGGTCAGGTTAGACCGAGCCATGCTAAAGTAAAGGCCCTAACTGATGCACCGTTTGATACCCCTCATATGGACGTTTTGGGTCCATTGCCGGAATCGAATGGCTACCGCCATGTTCTTATAGTTGTTGACGCAAACGGCCGCAGAACATATGATTCAGAGGCGCGGCGGCGTGCGGCACTGGCGCTTCGTGCTGGCGCAACAACGTGGCCGCGCAGCGCGACCAGCTGCTGCACGCGCTGGCCTGCGCCGGCGACATTGTGGCTATTGTGTCGCCGCGACATTGTGGCTATTGTTTAGCCCCGACATTGTGGCTATTGTTTCGCCCCGACATTGTGGCCATAGTTTAGCCCCGACATTGTGGCTATTGTTTAGCCCCGACATTGTGGCTATTGTGTCGCCGCGACATTGTGGCTATTGTTTAGCCCCGACATTGTGGCTATTGTTTCGCCCCGACATTGTGGCCATAGTTTAGCCCCGACATTGTGGCTATTGTTTAGCCCCGACATTGTGGCTATTGTTTAGCCCCGACATTGTGGCTATTGTTTCGCCCCGACATTGTGGCCATAGTTTAGCCCCAACATTGTGGCTATTGTTTAGCCCCGACATTGTGGCTATTGTTTCGCCCCGACATTGTGGCCATAGTTTAGCCCCGACATTGTGGCTATTGTTTAGCCCCGACATTGTGGCTATTGTTTCGCCCCGACATTGTGGCCATAGTTTAGCCCCGACATTGTGGCTATTGTTTAGCCCCGACATTGTGGCTATTGTTTCGCCCCGACATTGTGGCCATAGTTTAGCCCCGACATTGTGGCTATTGTTTAGCCCCGACATTGTGGCTATTGTTTCGCCCCGACATTGTGGCCATAGTTTAGCCCCGACATTGTGGCTATTGTTTAGCCCCGACATTGTGGCTATTGTACTTAAGGGCTTGGGTAGTCAGGAACTTGAAAGCATACGTGACGCTATCAATTGAATTGTGGGCTTTTCGATTAATTTAAAAAGGTGTGCTTTTCTGTGTACGAAAATTGAATACCTTGGCAGAAGCATTAGCGAAGGTCAGGTTAGACCGAGCTGCTAAAGTAAAGGCCCTAACTGATGCACCGTTTGATACCCCTCATATGGACGTTTTGGGTCCATTGCCGGAATCGAATGGCTACCGCCATGTTCTTATAGTTGTTGACGCAAACGGCCGCAGAACATATGATTCAGAGGCGCGGCGGCGTGCGGCACTGGCGCTTCGTGCTGGCGCAACAACGTGGCCGCGCAGCGCGACCAGCTGCTGCACGCGCTGGCCTGCGCCGGCGACATTGTGGCTATTGTGTCGCCGCGACATTGTGGCTATTGTTTAGCCCCGACATTGTGGCTATTGTTTCGCCCCGACATTGTGGCCATAGTTTAGCCCCGACATTGTGGCTATTGTTTAGCCCCGACATTGTGGCTATTGTGTCGCCGCGACATTGTGGCTATTGTTTAGCCCCGACATTGTGGCTATTGTTTCGCCCCGACATTGTGGCCATAGTTTAGCCCCGACATTGTGGCTATTGTTTAGCCCCGACATTGTGGCTATTGTTTAGCCCCGACATTGTGGCTATTGTTTCGCCCCGACATTGTGGCCATAGTTTAGCCCCAACATTGTGGCTATTGTTTAGCTCCGACATTGTGGCTATTGTTTCGCCCCGACATTGTGGCCATAGTTTAGCCCCGACATTGTGGCTATTGTTTAGCCCCGACATTGTGGCTATTGTTTCGCCCCGACATTGTGGCCATAGTTTAGCCCCGACATTGTGGCTATTGTTTAGCCCCGACATTGTGGCTATTGTTTCGCCCCGACATTGTGGCCATAGTTTAGCCCCGACATTGTGGCTATTGTTTAGCCCCGACATTGTGGCTATTGTTTCGCCCCGACATTGTGGCCATAGTTTAGCCCCGACATTGTGGCTATTGTTTAGCCCCGACATTGTGGCTATTGTTTCGCCCCGACATTGTGGCTATTGTTTTGCCCCGACATTGTGGCTATTGTTTCGCCCCGACATTGTGGCTATTGTTTTGCCCCGACATTGTGGCTATTGTTTCGCCCCGACATTGTGGCGAACCCCGCGCGCGCGCCTCGATAATGCGGCTTGTTCTATGCTCCGATACGCTTGCGATCTGGTTAAAGTGGATGGGCTACAAAGTAAACAAGAAGACCAGGCTGCGGTGAACAGAGATGCCCAGACCGGAGAGAACCTGGCTGACGAGGACGTTCAGCTGTCAGGAGAGGCCGTGTTAGAGAATTCTCCATTGCCCGGCCCCTCTACTCAGTGACGTCACAACCGGTGGCGCAATCGCAAGCCCCGCCAGACAACAGCTCGCCTCGACCGCCACTCTTTGCTACGGGTTCGTGCGCAACGGACGTGCGATTGGTGTCCTATAGATAATTAACCATTCCGTGTTCTAATTGATTTCAGTTCGGTAAATCGTATATAGGTTGTTTCGGTTGTTATTTTCTTAAAAATTACCCTTACTTTTAAATTGTTAAGAATATGATAAATCTAATCAATAATTCGAAGTGTAATATATATGTACCTATGGGTATTTATTGGGTTAGAGACCCAATAGTTACAGGATGGCCTCAGCCACGAACGTAAACAGTTGGACCCATCAAAAATAATTTGTGATATTTGTCAATGAAGCCATCACCATCTATAGACTAAAGAATTGTAGTAGCCAAATAAGTGTTTCATGCTCTCCTCTACTTCCATATAGGTCAATAGGTAGTAAAATTCAGTTAGACTCGATAAAAAACATTCCCATATATTCAGTATATATATATCTGCAACTGTAACTACTTATTCAGGGTTTCAGTGCTATACTACCGCGCTACTAAAGTGGCCAATAATTCATCCCATTCAGCTGCCGACAAATTGTGAGTGACGTCACAATAGGAAAACTCTTCGCAGGCACGTCTCACTTAGCTTTATGAAGGTTATGATGCTGAAAGCGACATATTACTTATATGTCCACTTTGGTTTGCTATTTCAATATTTATGTTCGTATCTGTTCCTTTTGTTCTAAGTTAGATAATAGGAACATATGAAATTTCGAATTTTATTTTATTAATAACACGTCATTATAGAATAAAAACCGAAAAAATCATAAATGAAACTTTTTATTGCAATAATAAATTATTGAAAAATGTATAAAGTGTAATGGTGTCATTAAACCCAAAAATTTAATATTCAAAATTTATTAAAACTATTTTTCACAGAATCTATTCAACATTTGATTGAACAAAAGGCGTTGATTGTGATGTCATTTTCTTGAATAAATTTCGACGTGTCTTCGTTTTTCTTAATAGTCCATCCATCAGTTGTACAGCGGTATAGAACAATGGTGACAGATACAAATGGAGACTCGTAATAATATCTATGTGGCGTGGCTTAGACTTTCGGGTGGCAAGTCTCGACTTGATTGCTCTAATTTTTTTTTAAGAATGTCCTCAGCCGCCTTTCCTTCTAAATAAACACTTCATAGATTCTTTATTATCATTAGACTAGCGACCCGCCCCGGCTTCGCACGGGTGCAATGCTTATATAAATATACCTACTACAAAATGTCCTTATAAACAACGTTCAAAGGTTTTTCTTTGAACTTTTTAAGGTGAACAATACTGTTGTACATTATATTTTTCTATCTCGTAGGGTTCAGCCAGCATTTTTGCAATATAAGCGCAAAAAACGTGCTTATTTACGACATCACATTAGAAACCTCTAAATGTATCAGTGTTTCTCTACTATATTATGCATGTATTATGCAAACTATATTATGCATGTATTTTCTAGGAGGTAGACTCTGTACCAGGGTCGTCTGCATGGGTACCTCCGTCTTACCTATTTCCGCCGCCAAACAGCAGGGTTCGCTTTGCTGTGTTCCGGCGTGAAGGGTAAGATAGGCAGTGAAATTACTGGGTACTGTGACTTTACATCTTATGTCACAAGTTGGCAACGTACACTATGGTTCTTATGAGGTTTGCAGATTTGCTGCGAATCTCGTGGAACCACATGTACTATAGGCGACTGTTACCACTTACCATCAGGTGGGCAGCCTGCTTGTTTGTAAACTTTAGCAATAAAAAAAAAAAAAAAAAAAAACCGAATCAAAATCCGTTGCGTAGTTTTAAAGATCTAAGTATACAGACGGACAGACAGACGGCGGATAGCGACTTTGTTTACTATGTAGTGATAGTATAGAGATTGAGTGATACACGATTCCACAATGCAGGCATCATAGTTTAATCTCCGTGTCAGAACAAGCAAATTGGTACCTCTAAAAGTAATTGCGCATTTCGATATCACGAATTAACCAGATCGGTGAAATTAAATTGTTCAATTCTATTATTTTTCTGAATAAATATATCGGTTTGACTTCTATTCAAAAGAATTTAAAGTGAAGAATTTAAACATTCCTTGGATAAATGTTGACTAAACCTATTTCACTAACAGCTTAAAGTGAAATTAGTTAATTTATGCTATAAATGTCTAACAAAGTTAATTTTCCAATGCAATGTTATGTGCTAATAAAAATGCACATATTCGCCAGTTAAACCTCAATAGTTGTTTGATTTCATTACTTTGCTAATGTTGATTTATTAATTGTCTATCTCGTTTTTCTATTTTTGTCTAATAACATTTAGATCAATTCTTTCAAATGATTTTTCAATCATTTCAGAATCAATTTTCTTTATATTTATTATAACATTTACTAATGTTCCTCTAACCGTAAAATAGTGGCGGACGTCCCAGCGCCACGCCTCCCCGGTAATGAAGACAAAAGGCGTACAATTACGCTGAAAGCTAGAGTTAGCTACTCTAGCTCTCAGGTGTATTTTCCTATTGATAAATGGTTGTTCAGAGGTATGTACAAAGGTATTGATAGGACAAATGGAATAGCGTCTTACCGTCGGCAATAAGTAATATAAGTATAATTTTAGAACTATATAAGAAAGACAGTTTTAACATTTTGTTAAAACCTATCTTCTGTAGCTAACTGGTTAAAACACCGGTTTCTGGATGTCACCATGTCTGAGGTTCCAGGTTTGATTCCCGGTGGGGGCAGATGGTTGTGTGATGAATGACTAAAGAGTCATGGTTGTAAATATATATTTCTATCAAATAATATATATATATAATATTGTATATCTATCACTTATCCTAGACCCCATAACACAAATCTTATAGTTCTTACTTTGGGTTAGGATTTTTCTTACTTTGGGGTGGGAAAGTTTATCACTTTTGATAAACTTTCCTTTATATGACAACACGTTGCAAGCAACATTACATCTAGATATTATGAACATGAACTTTACCTAGAGAATTAGCTTAGAAACAATTAGAACTTTGGTAAGTCCTTAGCCTTGGTGTAAAGGTGTCCCCATGACCAAGTAATCAGCAAACAGTTTGTCGCATAATGAATTCTAACAGTCCAACTTTCAAATTGATCCTAGGAATTATCCATTCTGCTTTACATAGTAGTAGCAATCCTTCACTTCCAAATTTTTATCCGGAATGTTCGGATTTTATAGAACTTTTTTTATTACTTTAACTTTCGTCATAAAGAGCCATTATACCTTAGTACCTAATTCTGCCTCCGCCGCCTTGTTTAACTTTTTAACACCTCTGAATTGAGTACCGAACAGTAACTCCTTAAATTAAAGATTTTCTACTTGAACAACCGTCGAAAAATACATTGAATGAATCAAACAAACGTGACGTTTTTTTTTTATTATTATACTTGTTATATAGGTAACAACGAATATTTGTCTATAACAATAGGTCTTTGCGTACGTTACTTTACGACTTTAATTAAAGACCTTTCATTTTAATCATGCAGTACAATTTAATTACCCTTTGAACTTATAAATGGTTTAATTTAATTGAAAACAATCTAGAAAATAACTCCAATTTTATCTCCAATCATATTACTATATTAGTATTTTGTGCTTCCTGATTTTTTTTACCTTGACACATATGATAATAAACATTAGACTATCTAATAATTTATGTTATTTTTTACTTTAAACTCTACTACCACGTATGTGAAAGTTTATAAAAATGTTTTTCAACACACGTTCTCATAACGGGGCTGTTTCATGCGTGTTAATGTCAACGCAATTTCATTACGCACTAGTGTGCAATATTTATAACCCGATAAAATTCGGTTGTTCCCTGTTACAAGACGTTTTTATATACGTACAATGCATTCTTAATTTAGTCTGGTAGCACTTTCTTTTTCTCGAACAAATGTATTCTAATGTTTAATAAATAGTTAATAGCTAAATTTACATTCAACAAACTTGCATTGAGATGCAATAGTAATCAAAGATTCACTATAATTTTCATCGCCGACATTTACCCAAGAGAATGAAGACATTATTCAAACTACTAATACCAACAGTACTATATCTCAAACCGTAAAAATGCCCGCAAAATTTGTACAGTATCACTTCGCAAATTGTACATTTACTAATTGTTTTAATAAATAAAAATTTGCATTTTATTAGCTTTTTTCCTCAAATTGTGTTGAAAAACGTCGTATGAAACTCATGAGCATTGTTAATTGCATCCTCGGCTAAATTGTCGCGCTCACCTTACGGCTCGCGCGACCAATACCGCCTCGTATGCAATGAACAACTTTGCACACTAGTATCATAATGTACTATTCTGAAGTGGTTTATACGCAAAATTTCCAAGTCAACAATGCCTTGCAACAACAAAACTTCTCAGTCAATGCAAACACAAGATACCCTTTTATGCTCTATTTATGTCACATACTCTGTTACTATCAAGAGAAACAAAACCTATAGAATATTTCCGTTTAATCGTGAAATTCGGCATGTAGCAATGTCGTCGTGCAAGAAATAGAAAAGTCCAATAGCCGTAAACTTGTAATTTCATCACAATTGTATCTTTTTAATAATATACTTCTTTACGGAACTGTCAATATACGGATCAATGCCGCACCTTACATGTCGATGGTTATTCAATAGGCGCGTGTGTAGACAGCGAGGGATTCCCACTAAACCATTTCCTTTTTGTCCATAGACAGAGGGAACCCAATTTCTTCAGACCACCCCATGATTGTCCCACCGACCGAGGTTGAATCTTAGCGAAGTCAGTCGATAATCCTGGATATAGAGGTAATCCCTATACACGGAGGCCTATAACAAAGGGTATCTGAAAGCACCTTAGGATGTCAGCCCGTATTAACGACGAAGACGGACGCATGGACCACCAGAAAGAAGCTGTGAGAAAACAAATAAAGAGTTTTTTCTTTCCTTATAAATTCGTCAATTGGAAACTGCCCTCAGAACAAAAAGTGTATTTCTGTAGTAACTTGTATCAGTATACACAGTATGCAACCGAAACCATGTGTAAGCATTACCAGCAACAATACAATATTATTATAAGTAATCAATGACTCTGTAGCCTTTTTTCATAATATTATTTCTAACACGTGTTTGTACCCTGGAGGAATCATTAACGCTCTGTGGAACTTTGTTATAAAAAGTTCCACAGTTCCCCAGAAACAAGTCACCAGTTTCTGCCAAGTTTATTTTTATTTATATTATGTGATTGCTGTATCTGAATATTCGTAACAATTGATCTTGAATTATAATTCAAGATCAATTGTAAGCATATTAACTTATTAATTCTATTGCTAACAAATTAATTTGATCAATAAGGTCTCTAAAAGATACACAGGGACTCAAAAGCAACTTGTAATATGTCAAGACCTAAATAACATCAATGAGATTGTGTTAACGACGAATTGAAGTATACACGAACACCAAACAATAGAAAATAATTAAGCAATGTACATTCCGTAATGGTATGCGCCTTTGAAATAATAAACCTCATTTGAACTTGTAAATGGGCGTGCGAAATGAGCTTGGGGCGAATTTCGACGCGGACATTTATCGCTGCTCTAACTTCCCTTAGGATAGATAAGATTGTAATTACTTTAATTTTGACATGAATGGATAGTGTAATGAATGAGGTTAAGTGGTATTTTACGTTACATATATTTAATACTGACTTTCTGCCCGCGGCTTCGCCCGTGTGGATTTCGGGATTGGGTCTATAGAGGGTTAAGGGTCATAAAAAATACAAATACAATACAAATACAATAAAGGGGGATAAAAAATACCTCAAAACCTTGCTCAAGAATCACTCTACTACTCTACCTATTGATGAAAAACGCATGAAAATCTGTACAGTAGTTTTTGAGCGAAGCCTTTATTGCGCATCCCGTGGGATCTGACGATTTTTTTAGGATAAAAAGTAGCCTATATTACTCACCATCCCTTCAACTATCTCCACGTAAAAAATCACGTCAATTCGTCGCTTCGTTTTGCCGTGAAAAACGGACAAACAGACAGATACACTTTCCCATTTATAATATTAGTATGGATTTTTACGTTATATAAAGCAAAATGCTTCGTCACCATGACATTACGGTTATTGCGTAAAGTTTGCGTACCAGTTTTCTTTTAAACTAACTAACAAAAGAGAAAGTTAGCAATTCAACCATATGTTTTTATTTTTTGTATGTTTTTTATGCGAATCTTCAGTCCATTATGAGTTGATTTTGATTATTCTTTGTTTGTTTAATACTTAGGTCATATTTAATAGGTGATCCCATATACATTATCAAAATTGATTCGGAGCTTTTTAAGAAAATTAAGAAACAAATACAGAAATTAAATAAATATAGCTACATCTATGTAGATGTTTAAATTAGTGCATATGCACAAATTTAAAGAAAAAATAATATTTTAATTACTTCAAAGCGTGGACCTTATAACTGTTTAGTAATATTAGATCTAGATGTTCGCGGTGACGCATGTTCGTTGAAGGTTGCGCGCCAGCCTTGCAGGCGCTGCTGAGCTGCTAGGAAATTAGAAGTTGGAGTTTGAGTAAATTAAATACAATATAATATGTAACTAATTTTAATAAATTAAATGTTTTATTAATTTGTAATTAAAAACAACCACGTTTGAATTCTGCAAACCAGCTTCCATAAAAAGTCGTTTTGCAAGGTGCTTCTTCGCCAATAGCTGATTAAAGCCAAACAAGGCTCTGCTCTCTCTCTCTCTGCAACTTCACGCAATTATTAAAATGACGGCACATTGTGAAAGAAATTGATAATCAATTGAAGTAATGGTTATACAACTAGAATTTAAATGTAGTAATAACTTTTTAAATATTGTTTACGTAAATGGCCAATTCCGGAAACTTTTACTAAGTCAGTCTGATAGTTTTCTATTCTAGCACGTCTCTTCAGACATTCTTATATTTACTCGCAACTTTCATCAAAATATATTACAGGTGAAAAGAAACAACCTAAGCTATAGAATACGTTACAATTTTATACTTACCTACATATTTTACTTTCAGTTGCCCCATGAAAACTGCTAGAAATGTTTTCCATAAACGTTTTCCGCGTCCAAAGCTCTTTTTAAGTGCATAATCCACCGGCCCTGGAGCGGCATTCAAGGCTCGGGAAAGGTCGCATCCCGGCAATGGTGCCGTACATGACTGGAATCCCAATCGCCCAACCTCCTGACGTGCTTAATACAATCCTTGAATTCACTGGATCAATGTACATTTTTTTTACTTATACTCATGTAGCGAAGCCGTGCGGCGAAGTATTTAAATTATAGCTGTTTTACCGTATACTAGCTGACCCGACAGACGTTGTCTTGTCAAATGTTTTTAAATAAATAATTTAGCTAAATAAACAATATCTAGATGACCGTATTGTGAATCTAAACCATCCTCAAACCCCCTGGAATACACACAAAAAATTTCATCAAAATCGGTCTAGCAGTTCAATGACTAACACACGTACAGAAGATTTATATATTATATATAAAGATATCGCATTGACCGGCTATTAGACATACCTCTGTGATGATATACAGACTTAGCCTCGGTAGTAGTTATAGTATTATATCCGGAAGATAGACCAGATTCGATACCTCCACGTGTTTTATTTTCAAATTGCCTGTAAATTTATCAATTGCTCCTTCGTTCACCAGATCTTTAATTTCCTATTACTGGTATAAGAGCACTAGTATAACATAGCATACTCGTATAACGTAGCTAAAAGATAAAGTGCTGAACACTTAGTACGGAAACCGAGTGAGGCATGCGGCACCACTGCTGCCGCACACTTCTAACTAACCGACATGTAGTAACCGAGCCGCAAAACCCTAGACTAGACACCGTTCATTTGGATTCGAGTGATTGCATGTACAACGCTGTCCACTCAATTCCGATACACCGTTTTAAAAGAAATATACAAATGTATATTACTTAACTAAGAGTAGAGACTAAGAGAGATATACAGTAGCTCAAAACCGAACAGGAAGTAAATTCTGTTGTCTTTGAAATTTGGAAACATGTACGTAAGTATTTTACTTAAAAATAGTAAAATGACTGGATACCATGACTTTACATATATATATGTTTACATATGTATTGTTTTTTTTTTTGTGGCGGCTATTGGTTTGTAGCAAATCTCACAGGAAATACTCGTATAACAAAAACAGCAGACATAGACATGTGATACTTAAAATGTCTTCTTGATAATAGGGCCCGTGCTTAGCGAGCTTGGCGTGCTTGGCGAGCTTGGGGTGGCATGTGTCATGCGGGCGATCCGCCGGCTGGGTTTAAAAAAAGCGTTTCACACAACGGAGGCGCTATGGTTCCACGGCATTCTATGGCGCCGGGAACCACCCAGCTGCCGGATCCGGGTAAGTGACGCGGTGGTCCCGGTGGGGCCGTACATCAAGTACCTGGGCCTCACCCTGGACCGCCGCTGGAGTTTCGAGGAGGACTTGCATCGGGCGCGTTGCATCGCCTGCTGCCCAATCTCGGGGGACCGAGGGATGGAGTTCGCCGCCTGTAAGAGGGCGTCGTGCGATCCGTGGCTATGTATGGAGCCCACGTGTGGTCGCGAGACTGCGCGAGGTCCCCCCGCTGCAGAGCTCTGCTACGGAGCCTGCAGCTAATAATGACCATACGGATCGTTAGAGGCTACCGTACCATCTCGTACGAGGCGGCGACGGTTGGCTCCCCACGGGAAGGAGGAGGTCACCTACCGATTGACCCAGATGCTCACCAGGCACGGCTGCTGGTGAGTATCTGTGTCGAATAGCACGGACAGATACTCACGATCGACACGATGCCACCACTGCGCATCCGACCTCGACTCGGCCCAGCACACGCTGGCTGAGTGCCCCGCGTGGGCTTTCGAGCGCCGAGTCTTGGTCGCAGAGATCGGGCGAGATCGGCATTGATTGCGGCAATGCTGGCGGACGAGGGAGGTTGGAGGGATGTGGCCTCCTTCTGTGAAGCAGTGATGCTCCAGAAGGAGGCCGCCGACCGGGGTCGGGAGATGGCCGATCCCGCTTGAAGGAGGCGGCGCCGCCGAGGGTCGGGAGATGGCCGATCCCGCTTGAAGGAGGCGGCGCCGCCGAGGGTCGCTGGCGGGCGCGAGGGAGTCGCGCCCGCGGAATCGGCGACCCGGGAGGGACCACGCCCCTTCCGTGGGCGGGGGGTGGAGGAGATCGGTGGAGGTAGTGTAGCCTCCCCCGAGGAGGGCTCCCCTGTATCGACAATGGAGGCTGGGCGTTCCCGAGGACTCCCTACAAACCTGAGGAAGGCCATCCCTGAGGTTTTTAGTGAGTAGGCCTCCCCCTTCTGAGGAAGAGAGCCCCACATAACCGCCGGCTCGCCACAGCTTAATGCATTTTCCTCAGGGGAAAAAAAGGGCTTCTGAACCCGTTTTACACATTTTACACAAATCTCGGTAATTACTTTAAGTTATATATACTAGGTTGCGAATGATACAGTCCAGCTCACCTTCCGCTCATTAAATATTTTATCGAGCGAACTTAGGACCCCGCAATTAGCAGTCACATCATCAATAAGCGTCTAGGTGATGAAGATGAATGTTGTGTCGCGTAGAACGGCAAAAACTTGAAATTCCATTATCTTTGAGAATAGGGAGGTTATGGCTATCAGTCTGTAGTTGGACGGATTAGAGCGGTTGCGGTATATATATATATATATATATATATATATATAATATATATATTATATATATATATATATATATATATATATATATATATAATCTTTATATCTCTTATATAGTCATATCTTATTGTGGTCTGTCGTATAACAAAGTACTGATACTATAGTTGTCTGTAATTAAAACACATTTCAATAACTAAAACAATTTTATTAAATAATCCAAAACAAGAAAATGGAATTTATCAACATCAACAAAAAATAATATGTATAATATTAATTTGAATGTTTACTTAATAAATAACATTATAAATAGTCAAAGGAGGTAGATTTATATTTATACTTATTTAATGCAATGTACAGATTAATTAATATAGATTAGTAATGTCTTTATACGCTATATCATTATATAAACATTGTAGTTATAAATTTGAGACATGGGAATATCGTTATAAAATGATATGTTTTTCTTATCATATAGGCACAGCATTATCACAATTAAAAACATGTAAATTAGTACAAAATGTCTATGTTATAATGTTTTGCTTTCTGTGGTAAAGTAATATAATTAAGTTATATATTATGTCATATTTAGTGCTCCATATATACATATTATCCAAAAGTAATCCGGATCTACATAGATTTTCATATTGCAATAACAGTATATTGTAAAAAAAATGTTAATAACATAATCAAATAAACGTTTATGTGTAATACAGAAAATACCACGATATATGTATTGCAACTTAAGATCATTTGATAATTACTAAAACAAAAACAGTTTAAAATTAATGAATAGATGATGTAATATTACAATTATTATATCATATAACCGGAAGTCGGTATGTTGTCGCAATCCTCCAAAAAGAAAGTTCACGCATGTACATTACATTTAAGGAATTCAGTATATGTGTATATATATATATATTTCATATATATATATATATATATATATATATATATATATATATATATATATATATATATATGAAAAAAACTGTATTTAACTCCCTACCACTTACATCTATGTCCCCTTAAGATTTTACGTATTTTAAAATCGTCTATGGAAATTGAATCCGCAAGATGGATAACATGGTGAGACGCATATTCCCAAAATTTGTCTACTTCTTGTACATGAAGACGTCAAGCGAATTCAGGTTATATGTGATAGGGATGCCGTTCATTAATGATTTGTTGAAATCGAATGATCCCAAGGTTGAAACTATGTTTACACGTACATAGGCATAATACCTAACAATATATCAAACCAAAAGCATACAATAACATCATTCACCAACGTTCATGATCACATCACCTGAGACTCAGCCATTACACGAAGCAGCAGAATGAACAACGAAATGATCGCCGTATCAATTTCGTATTTATACATACGCTTTGCAATTATACTTGCATTAAATTGTTAATATATAATAATAAACAAAAAACACTTTAATTACAAACAAAAAATTGCCAAAGCTATAAAAAAGCTGTACAATTAGGCGACAGTTTCATTGCTTTTCGAAAAAGAAAATATTCTATAATAATAATATATTGGGGAACATGCAATTATAATATTATGAAAATTTTGTTATTAAAATGCTAAAAAAATGTAAAAGTAATACCACTGCAAGGTTTATATTTAAAATAATGTTGTTTTTTAACAATAATTACGAATCAAAAGTAACGTGAAACGGAACGGGTTTAAAACACCAATCAGCATTCAGTGACGTCACTCCTGTTATGACAACTTATTTGAGGTTATAAGTTGTAGTAAAAGTCAACAATTAAACCTAAAATTAATTGCGTTTTTTAATAAAAATGGAAGTTGGGTTTGCCAAAGCAGATTCTAGGACTCTGCCAAAAGTTAATCTTGACATGGTAGTAACATTTTTTTGTCGAAAGTGCAGAGTTTTCAAGTGTAAAAATGAAAGGGACTAAACAAAAAAAAAATAAGTTTGGGTAAGTGTTAGGTAGGTAACTGTTTCTTTTGTGTACAAGCAGATTAACTAAGTTTACAATAAATATATCCGCCGACTTACTTCAAAGTGGTCTTCACAGCATCGAATGATAGTCTTTGGGGAATAAATGTAATTCATCTTCGGCGCTTGAAACCACATTTTTCTCAGTTTTATGTCAGAAGGTCCAGTCAAAAACAATTTATTAGGAAACTTATTTTAAGTAGATGGACACATTGGCACAAAACATACGTCATACGGCTTTTTTCGGAGTAGCAATGGCAAATTTATGATCACCTGATGTTGATGGATAGTCCATTGTAAATTTTTACAAAATAATACCTTTGAAAGTCGAGATAAATGCAAAAGCAGCTAAAGCCAGCAATGACACGCGCAGTACAATCAGTGAGCCAGTGACAATGACAGACAGGAGTGACGTCATACGAACTATGGGTCCGTTGTCGCACGAAAATTTAAATTGACAATTTTAAACCGCATTTTTTTCAGTAATATACAGTCTTTAATTTTTTAATATACTTGTAATCTATTCTACGTGGAGTTCTTTAAAATGAGCATAAAAAATAAAAATATTGCATGTTCCCTATTAGGATGCTTTTTGTCAATATTTTATGATAGGCTATATACTGAGTAATGCTTCATTTCCGTTATTCGTCTGTGGTTTGCAATAAGGACGAGGCGAATATTTGCTGCATTATGCGCGGCAAGTCGGCCGTGTCCATACACACGTGCGCGTGGCCCGTGGGCAGCTGCTGCAGCAACCTTGGCATTGTTTTAAATACATCATTAGATTTGGATAAAACTAAGTTATCACATTAAACAAAAATATATAAGAATACATTTGAGTGTATATATGTCGCAGCCAACTAGTTAAAACAGCCGTTCAATCAAACAGCTAGCCCTTTGACTGAATAACGCCATTCAACCATACGTCTAGCTTATTAATTGAACATTTGAGTCGCTCAAAACTTTCAACACTACATCTGATTCAAAAGCCACCGTCTAATTTAATTAGTTCAGCGCTCACCACCGCAGCGCTGAACTAATCACCTTCAGTTCACCTTAGTTAATTTGCCATTTAACCGGTTGGCTAAGCGTCGTCTAGCTGTAATGTTGAACGTTGCAATCAACAAGTCGGCTAAACAACGTATAGCTGTGTGATTGAATGACGTTGTTCAGTTAAAGGGCTAGCTGTTTGATTGAACGGCTATTTTAACCAGTTGGCTGCGACATATGTATCGTGAGTTGAGTATATATAACAGTTATTAAACGTCAAAGACACAGAAGTTTACAGAAGTAAAGATTCTATAGAAAAAATATTAACATTAAACAAGATGCTTTTCCAAAATATGGTCTAGAGAAACTTTAGTCAATCCGAGATTTTCTAATGGTGTGTAGAGGGATTTAGCTGGTATACAACCCTGTGCATTACAACGTAGTCTTTGGGGATTTTCGTCTCCAAAGTTCAGTCAACTCGGTGAACAATACACATGTGTAGTAAAAAACAGATATACGTTCTGTTTAGTTTTAGACACCGCTAATAATGTTCCTTTTATGTGTGACAAATGACATGCATTTGTTTTTAAAATTTAAGTAAGTAAGCGCCAATTACGTCTATTTTACAATAATTTTTCATTTAATCACAATTAGTGTATTTAGATAGTAAAATAACTTACGAGGAAGCTTCATTGCCAAGGCTGCCTATGAATATGACGTGCGCCTGCACTCGGTGGTCCGAGGTCAAGATGGCGCCCAAATCCTCCGGGCGGATTCCGTACCTGGTTAAACAGCATAAAATATAATAAAATTTTAATTTAATTAGGCTTTTCAATGGGCCTAGTAAGAAAGGTAATAGGCAAAGGGGAGGACTAGGCTCAAAGTTTTCTTGCGTGATTGAATCGATAATGATAACATTCGCATAAGAATCAAATATATCGACATAACCCGAAGAATTGAGAACATTGGTCGCAGGACTGAAGACCGTTAGGACAGAAAGGTACCACAGCGTTTGGTACATAGAACCTGTAATTTATTATTCGTAGACGTATCGACGTTCTAAAAAAAATCGTCTTATTTTATACCAATTTTCAAATTTATAAATATTTCATAATTATTAATTTTAGGTCATGGAAATGAAAGAAAAGAAAGAAAGAAAAGTTTTTTTATATGGCGCCAATTTAACATATTAAAGCTAAAGTACAGATACAAAATAGTACAGAATACAATAAATAAATTAACGACAAATGGCGACGAAATGCGACTCCACTCAGCTAATAGCCACAGATAACTGTGACGCTGATTTTCAGTGGAGCCACCAGGACAGAGTATGATCTCCCCTTTTACAAAAAGTGGTTGCCATAAACATTCGCTACAACACGCCATACACAATACCTCAGGCCTTTAATCTCAACTTATATACCTAAGTGTAAGACAGTACAAGTGCACACACATAATTCACAACCAGCTGCCTAAGCTTTGTGTTGAGATGCTAACAGATGTTTCTTTAAAAATTGTACTTAAAGGAACTGATAGACTGCTTATTTTTCACATTAGTAGTACATGTAGTTTCTATCTGTTGCAGAGGACGCGTTTCACTTTGTGACAGAGGTGTCAAAAATGAAGTGTTGTCTCACTCTAAGGCAGACATCACAGAACACAGAAAGAGGTTAGAACGGCTATGTAGGCGTGGCACGCGAGCCACAGTTATGATCAAGTGATCATGACTGTGGCCAATAATGCGAACGCGTTGCTTAGTCAGTCACGAGTGATCACGGAGAGTGTTTTACGAAGTGCTGCGCGTTTATTAATGAAAATGCCTACTTGTGCTGTAATTACCTGCAAAGCAAGAAGTCAGGTCTCAAGTGTAGCTAAAGATGGAATATCTTTTCATCGGTAAATAGCAAATTTGATCGTAATAACTAACGTTTTACAAAAAAATTATCAAAGCTTGATCGTAACGATAAGACACATAATATTTTTCTAAAAAATATACATTGCCGGCTGTACATAGCCGGCAATGTATATTTTTTAGATGCGCATGCGTCATGCGATGCGCATGCGTCTAATTACATTACTCAGAGCGCGTAATGTAGTACACTGAATTCGGTAGCGACGCATTTGAATAACAGCAATAAACGTAGTAAAAGACCATAGTGCTGTGCTTACCAAAAAACGTATGCATTATGTTTTATCGATAAATATATTTTTTTAATATTCTGGTAGGAATAAATGATTGTGTGATAAACTCGAACATTTGTTGGAAGATTGTTCAAGTATTTATTTAAGTTTTAATTAAATTTAAATTATACTTTTATTAAACGAATTAATCGGTGTGTGCGACCGTGGAAATATTATTAATATGTCCAAATACATGTATAATTAATATCATCATCACAGCTCACATACGTCCCCACCGAGGGGCTCGAGCCTACCCTACCTACGTTAGGGTGATTAGGCCTTCGCTGGAGCTTCGAGGAGCACTTCGTGCGGTTGGTCCCCCGAGCCAAAAGGGTGGCGGGCGCATTGCATCGCCTGCTGCCCAATCTCGGGGCACCAAGGGATGGAGTTCGCTTTTTGCTGTTATTTAAAAAATTTATGATATTTTACACTGAAAGAACATGTTCCAGTTTGGCCCATGTATATGTACGGCATATCAAAAAAAAGAGAAAAAATTACTGATTCAAGATTATCATCAAATTAATTTAAAATATGTGTTCGGGATAGAATAGTTAATAAATAAAAATGTATAAAATAATAGAATTAAGATAGTAATAAAACATATTAAACGGCGGAATAATAGTAACAATAGTAGACTAAGCAGTTGATAAATAAAGATAAGTTTTAGCTTAGGAAATAAATAAAGTATATAGAATAGGTTCCCATAGCAGGAAGAAAACATATAGTATGTAATAATAATACATATATTGATTAAAAACCCTTAGACAGAGATAGTAGCGTAAGCAATAAAAGAGATTGAGATTGAGTATAAGATTTTAGGGAAAATACGTTAAATATATAAAAACTATTATTGAATTTGGGCATACTATATGTAAATGTATTAAATGAATGATATTACAGATAGCTAGGGCATAATAAATTATAAAATTGTGAAAAGATAGCCACTGCAAAATCGCAAAATGTATAAACATGTCGGAAAAATGTCCTATCGCACACATATAAAAGTGCCTGTATATGTTTGTTATGGAAACAAGATTTACAGAAATATAGTTTAATTTGCTTCCAACCTACATCTATTTCACTTAATAAGTTTGTTTCATCATTATAGTATAGGTATATACAATTAAATTAATTATTAAATTTTAAATACCTACATGAATGTAATATTTCGTTTTCAGTATTGAAAATATTTGTAATATTAAATTTGCTATCGACATTTTATATCGATAATTTTTCATTTTTGTCAATCACTAAGGTAATAATATCGTTTTTAGACGGAATTATTTGAATCTGGTGAGTGCAGTGCTGTGATTGGTTCAGTTCGTTATCGCGCGATGCGTACTTCTCCTGATTGGTTATGCGTGACTTTACAGACGCAGCGCTGGCTTCTTAAACTGGCGACAGCGGCTCCCGTACAAACGATGCATGTTCGCCATTCTAACCTCTTTCTGTGTTCTGTGGCAGACATGATGAGTGATGTCATACTATGGCAGACAGCATATGCACTCACCTGCGAAGGTTAGCATCTGAAAGAACTAAAACAATAGCCTCGTCGGCCTCCTCTTGCGCTATGGTAGAAATGGCGTGTTTCGTCGCAGGAAGCGTGTTATCTCCGGACCAGCAGAACTGGGCGTGTGCGTGCATCGTGCGTATTATCTGCGGAAGCGAAAGGAATCAAATGTTTAGGACACGTTAACAAACTTAACTGACATCAACTTAATCACAATTTTAGCTGACTGTTGTTAGGTTTTCACCGAGAAGATGGGGCAGTCAGTGCCGTCTGGTGCTACCATAGTGTTTACAACAGCCTTGGCTAGCTATTACCCAGTGATGGCAATAACGACTGTTTTGTAATAATGAAACACTGTTATGTTATTTTCCTATAACTGTTATTGTAAACTGTTGTCTGTTATCCTGTTATATTGCTGTTTTGACAAATGTTGTTGAGTACGATTTTTATTGTTATTATAGCTAGCTTAGTTATTCTTAACTAGCTTTTGCCCGCGACTTCGTCCGCGTGGAATAGTGACTTCCGGCAGATTTTTGGTTTTTCCCACATAGATCATGTATAGAGGAATAATTCTTTCATACATATTTTTTGTGTATCTTGAACCGTTTTCGCAGCGCACGCAAAGAAAGCCTTCAAAAATGAATAATTTTCCCCGTTTTTTACACATTTACCGCTCTGTCTTTGCTCCTATTGGTCATAGCGTAATGTTATTTAGCCTATAGCCTTCCTCGATAAATGGACTATCCAACAAAAAAAGAATTATTCAAATCGCACCAGTAGTTTCGGAGATTAGCGCGTTCAAACAAACAAACAAACAAACTCTTCAGCTTTATTATATTAGTATAGATAATGATAAAACAATCCGAACTGGGAACATCCTATCGTTCTTGGTCAGTGCCCAGTTAAGGGAGCTACTGTAGGGCCTACATAGAACCTACATAGGAGGCTGGTCACAATAGATCTTAATAGGTCGCAGTGATGCATATCAGCCCCGACTTTCACACGAAATAGAAAAATAGAATAGATAATGATATGGCTTAGGACTGTCAGAATATTAGGCAGTAATTTAAATAATTTAAAACTAATTACCTTACCAATATAATTTTACATTTAATTTGTATACGCACGATCGCACAACAGCAAATAATGCGTGACTAAAAAAATGACAACAGCTTAGGCACCAGCAAGCCAGCAACAGTTTACCTAATTGTTATTTCAAATCACACTGGAAACCAAAATGAGTCTAATTGTCATACTAGCGAAGGTACAAAATTGTGAATTTGGGATTAGTAAAATTACTATAAGAAATAAACAAATTGGAACTTTATTTCTTTGTGAGAAAGGTTAATATTATAAGAATAGGCAGTCAAGCAATAGAGCGAGCGCCTACGCCTACACAACGGTTTGCTTTCTCTCGCTCACACTTGTTGCTTGTAGCACAGTCGCACTCGCTCGCTCCGTGCCGCAAACACGCTAGCGGCAACAACAACAATGCGACTAGGTGATAATTTTGTCAACAGCAACAGCAGGATAACAGTATAAGCCGTTGTTAAATAATGTGTTATTAATTACGGGAAAATAATTCATTATATTATCTGTTATTGAAATAACGACCATCACTACTATTACCCTATACCGAGAGCGTCTTCTTACTGCACCTCTTGTACATAGACGACTGTAGACACCTGCCATCAGTTGGGCAGTCTGTTTATTTGTCAATATAATTGCAAAAAAGAAACAAACAAACCTACCTGTAGTCTCTCCTTCTCATTCTCAGGCGGATGATCAACGCGAACCAACTCTAATGCGTGCTCCTCTCCCGAGTGAGCGTATATGTCGTATCGTATGCGAGTCTCGTAGCCTTTCAGAGCTTCTGTCAGTAAAACGACTGCCTCCATCGATCGTTCTAGGCGGCCATCATACGAGTTGAATCTGGATAAAAAAATAGTGATGCATAAAACAACCCACCAACCTTCATATATTTACTTCATATTTTTTCTTTTTATAATATATTATTTTTAGTTAAGCAATTTGTAGTATTATACATCCTATCTTACGTATATGTCACAGCCAACTGGTTAAAATAGCTGTTCAATCAAACAAAGCCTTTGGCTGAACAACGCCATTCAACCATACATCTAGCTTTTTAATTGAATATTTGAGTCGCTCAAAACGTTCAACAATACAGCTGATTCAAAAGCCGCCGTCTAATTGAATTAGTTCAGCGCTCACCACCGCGGCGCTAGGTGCGTTTTGTTTTCAATATGGCGTCAACTAGCCGGTGTTTGTGATTGTTTCAAGATATTTTTCGGAAACTAAATAGTAAATATACGTTATACGTGTTATTAAAGACAGAGAAATTATGAGGTCACTTACGAGTGAATCAAAATTTAAACAAATATTCAAGGAGAAATTACGGGATTATGAAATGATTCTTGCTTCGTAAATTTTTGAGTTTGTAATTTTTTGCTTGGTGCAATAAACAATATTATGATTAATAATTTGTTTTTCATTTTTACTTATTTCATGAAACTTTTGGTCACCTCTTAAACTTAATTCAAGAATAACCTCCCAGGAAATTACAAAAAGTCTTCCTATTCTCTGAAATTAAATACTTAACTTATGGTCACCTTAGTTAATTTGCCATTTAACCAGTTGGCTAAGCGTCGTCTAGCTGTAATGTTGAACGTTGCAATCAACAAGTCAGCTAAACGACGTATAGCTGTGTGATTGAATGACATATATACATCCAAAATTAAGTAGAAATAAATAAAACTATTGAGTAAATTTATTTAAGAGTTGTGTCTTGTACAACGTACAGTACTGGATTTTTGGGTCAACGACAGCAATCTCTGGGCATAACATTACTGATATCACAAATAATATCACTGGTGCCCACCAACTCTAAAAACCGAACTGATCGAAAACAATTCAGGTTGATCAATTAGAAAAGATCAATGACTATACTCTCCGAGCTAGATCGCATCAATTGAGATTTACATGGTTTATTATCGTTCAGAGTGCAATCCACGAGAAACAAAACTGTATATTTGTGTTCCGATATTGTGCAAGATTCGTTGATTCCCGGTGATTAATATTCATTTATTAATGAAATTCGATGTATTCATATTTGAGGATACCGTTTTTTTTTTCAACAATTGTCGTTATAAATATATGAATAAAAACTTTATTGACAATCAATATACATAGTATAAAACAAAGTCGCTTTCGCTGTATGTCCGTATGTATGCTTAGATCTTTAAAACTACGCAACGGATTTTGACGCGGTTTTTTTTAATAGATAGAGTGATTCTTAAGGAAGGTTTGTATGTATAATAAATGCATAATATAGTAGAGAAACACTGATAAATTTAAAGGTTTCTAATGTGATGTCGTAAATAAGCACGTTTTTTTGCGCTTATATTGCAAACGCTGGCTGAACCCTACGAGATAGACCAAAATAATGTACTACAGTATTGTACAACTTACAAAAATCCACAAAAAAGTCCGCGATGGTATATGTCTGTCTCTTAGGGATAACCCACCATAACCATTTTTTCACTACACCCGTGCGAAGCCGGGGCGGGTCGCTAGTTAATACATAAATAAAAGAGAACACAGAATACATATAATAAAAAGTCAACGTTATTATATATCTTTTCCTCGATAAATCATAGTAGTAACAAGATATTGGAATGGATAGATACTTTCGACAACCAACCGGACCATACCTCTCCCGTGGCCGAGGGGCGTCGCCGGTGGAGGAGATCGAAGGAGTACTAAAGCCTCCCCCGAGGAGGGCTCCCCTGGGCATCCCATCGGCAGGGAATCGGAGGCTGGGGGTTTTCGGAATTCGATTATCGTTCTCGGGGGCTCCCTACATGCCTGAGGAAGGCCATGCAGGATGTTTTTAGCAGATAGTGTCCCTTGGGCGCCTTGGGTGGCGGGCGCTCGGGATGAGATACGTCCATAAACGGAAGTTTACCTAGTAAAAAAAGGTACTTTCGACAAACTTACCTATACATACTTCCTGACACGTCTAGTACGAGCCTCAGTCTCTTGGGCGCTTCGGGAGGGGCTCCCGGGGGAGGCTCTTGTGAAGTTCGACGTCTGTATATCGCTCTCTCTCCCGTCAAACCTGCCAACAAAAATTGCTGACTGTATTCAACGTATTAAAACATACTAATAGGAAACAAGCGTACTTTTGTAATTATCTAAACATGCAACTTCACGTCCCAACAAGTTCAAAGTAAAAAGAACTATGATGCAGTTGCCGTGCTCCTCCTTTATTACTTGAAACATATTTAATCTACATATATAATATTTGTGGTATTAATTAACCCACATCCTAATATAAAAATAATAAAATCCCAAACACAGTGAGCTCCATTTCCGATTAACATCAAACGTACGCGAAATAAATCCAGCAAATTTATACATTTTAACATTCATTAAAACCCGATAGCCAAACCACTAACAAAATTCTTATTGTTGCTAAGAATTCCGACATTTCATAACTAACTAACCGACATTTTAATAAACACGCAGGGACATAGCTACATAATTAGGCTATAGTATTCTCTTCCAGAGGCTTTAATGTCTGTTAGCTCAAATATGTATTTGTTGTAATAGGGTATTACGCACTATGAAAAATAAAATCTAAATTTATGTTTTTATAGTTCATTTATGAAAAACAAACGAAAAATATTAATTTCTATTCATAAAACTGCAAAATAAATTAAATTATTTCAATTTGAAAATACAAGTTTTTTTATCTGTGCTTCGAATGTCAAAAACGCTGTACGCCATGTTTGCATTCGCTGTGACGTCACTGGACTTGTAAATAAACAACCTCGGTTTTTGTTGTACATGTCTACAGTGTAATTTATTAGATTAACGAAGTTTCTCAGTTATTACTATCACGTTTCTTGCACTAGAACTCATTATTTATTTCGAAAATATGTTTATTTCTTTCAGCGAAGCGTAATGTTTACAATGCCCGTGACGTCACAGACATGGCGGCCTGAGAATTGGCGTTTTCGCGCCCAAATTTGAATTGTAAAATTAAAACACGTTTTTATGAAATAATTGGAATAAAAAAAATGTATTTATATTTTTTTGTGGTATTTTATCAATAACAGATTAAATTAAAACACTTTTTGAATTAGACTGTAATACCCTATTGTCACTTTGGCAATGAAGTGGATTTTTGCTAATATAGGTTTAAAGTTTAAATTATTTAGAATTTAGTGAAAGCATTAACCCTAGTAGCAATTTAAGTTGGCTAATAGTTCGGCCTCCGTCCACTTTTGAGTTGGCCAATGGTGTAGTTTGTCACCCCTAAAAGTTGTAGGTCCGATAGTAGAGTCAACTGTTGGCTGGCCATCGTTGGCCCGTTGTTACTAATTTGTAGGAAATATTACGTTGGTTTGGTATAGTTGACCCAATATTGGGGCAACAGTGGCGCGGTTGGGAGCATATTGGGGTTTTGTTGGCAGTACCAATCACCAGCCACAACCTCCCAACAAAATCCCAACAGTTGGCATCGACACCCCAACGATAATTGCTACTAGGGAAACTGTACATGTTAAGCTTAATACTGGTTTAACGTATCATGTTATATAGTAGAGGTTATCAACAATTCAACACACCTTCGATAATCTTCCCATCGTCGAGCTCCCCGCTGGTCTGATGCCGGCTCCACTGCCTCTCTTTCTTTTTCGCCTGGAGCTCGGCTAACACACCTCTTAGAGCACCAATCTACAAGAAATCAGTAGGATTACTATAGTCGTTCCAACCATTTATTTTACTTTTGACAGGTCGAATTATCGATCGATACGATGTTTTGTAATAATCGATTTTAGTCTGGAAGAAGTTTTAATCGATTAAACACGGATATTTTATTTTTGCTTAAATACATATTTCATATTATTTAAACTTCACTTCTGTAAATATATTTGTTATTTGGGCACAATAATTTTTGCATACCCACTAATTCAGTCCCCCAAAAATATTTTACTTTGAACTTTGCAAAATAAAAACCGTTTGTTCCGCTTTCACGCCGTAACTACTGAACCGATTGCATTGAATTTTTGCAGACGTAAAGATAAAAGTCAGGATTAAATAATAGGATGCGCAATAAAGGCTTCGCTCAAAAACTACTGCATGGTTTTTCACGTGTTGTTCATCAATAGATTATATGATTCTCGAGGAAAGTTTTAGGCTATTTTTATCCCAGAAAACCGACAGATCCCGTAAGATGCGCGATAAAGCCTATTCAAAAATTACTGTTCGGATTTTCCTGCAGTTTTCATCAATAGACATGATTATGATTAGAACGTGATTCTTGAAGAAGGTTCTAGGCTATGATGTATCCCGGAAAAACCGATAAATTCCACGGGAGGCGCAATAAAGGCATCGCTCAAAAACTACTGCACAGATTAGATAGAGATAGAGTGATTCTTGAGCAAGGTTTTGCGGTATTTTTTATTTCGGAAAAACGGATAGTCCCACGGGAAGCGCGATAAAACCTTCGCGCCATAAACCGACTTCCGCGCATATGTAGCCGTGGGCAAAAGCTATGACCCTTAACCCTCTATAGACCCAATCCCGAAATCCACGCGGGCGAAGCCGCAGGTAGAAAGCTAGTAAATATATAAGATGTACACAATATTTGAATTGTATTTATTATTAATTACATATTGTTACTTTTAAAGAATTAAAACAAAAGTACAGTAACTAAAATTTTACGTATTATGTAATTTTGATACATAACAGGTGTTTTTAGACTGATACCGAAGCCACGATTGGTCCAACCATAGATAGTATTTTTATAAAAACAAATATTTATTAATAACATGTACGAGTATAATGTAAAAAATTATTTCTCGCAATAATTATACTATTTTTAAAATGTAGATCGATAAAGTTTGAAACTTTGTCGATGGTATTTTTACAGCATGTATGTTATTATTTTACCTTTGTTGGTGGAATGTGTCCATTATCAAGATGCTAGGAGAGATTTAATTAACAGATTAAAAATTAATATTATGGATGTTGGTATGTTCCACAGTATTTTGGCCCAGCTAACTTCCAAAGAGGCCCATATGTTATACAATGTACTGTACCCGCCGCGACCACATTGAAATTAACTGTGATTGTATATGTTCCGTATTGTCTATGATAATGTATATGTACCGATAGGACTGACATATCCATTTGGATAAAAGTCCTTTTAAAATAAAGAGAAAAAACATATTTTACCTGCGGCTGCACCGCCCGCAAAAACTGTCCATAGAGCTTCGCATCGAATTCGCTCATCTTGATCTCCTTCAGTCGTTCCTCGAACGCTTTTCGGTTCATCTCTCTAGCTGCTTGCTTCACATGTTCGGGTATGTCGTCTTTTTCTGCGTCTGATAGCTAAAAGGTGTTGTAATATATTTTATCTACTATCATGCAATTAATCCTCTATAAAAGAACCTATAACAATTAGCTTATTGCCAACATTAAAACACTCAATGATATTATGATCATTATATCATCCAAACGCGTAATATTATGTATTTCAAAAATAGAGCATTCTAATGCAATGACATTTTCACCACCAGATCGCTAAAATTTTGAAAAAAGAACAATAAATTGTAGACTAATTCGTAATTTCGAATTCTCGAAATAACACGATAAGAAATCGTGTTATTTCCCGCCATTTTTTCATTCGAATATTGGAAAAGGCAAACAAACAATTACTGTCTACGTAATTCTTTTACTTATTAAAGTTTGTTTATTTTACATGCTTCGCAATTAGACTTTTCTTGAATTTACATAGTTAGATAGATAGATAAAAAGTTTATTAAATTCTGCAAAATACACATAAATATCTAATAAAACAAATGGTAATAATTAAGAAGTACAATCAAACACTATAGATATATGTATGCTGCAGAAAGCCAAAAGGTCAAAGCCAAGGCTCAGCTAAATATTTTCCTAATTTAGGCAAATAACTGATTTTCAGCCATCACCTTTTTTGATAATGATGATCAGGTTATACCGAGAGATTCGATATGTACGCAGTCGCTGTACAATACGCATATAAATATCTGCTTTGCAAGAAAGAGATAGCGTGCCACGTAATTCGAACGTTCCCATGCAATTTGTTTAAGTACTTATTGAATTATATAATCTATTAAGCAAAATACTATGAGCATATACCTGATGCACGTCGTGTCCCTTATCGAGGCGGTAAGGGCCCCCCTTGCCGCCCAGGCCGGCGGTGTCCCTGCCCCCGGTACCCCCCGCCCAAGTATTTCCACCTACATGGGGTTTGTTGTCGGGGTCCTCCTTGCCGTGTTTGGGTGAAGATACATCTTTTCTGTGCCAAAAGTATTAGTTTGTTTTAGTAACGAAGGTAATTTTACATAATTACTTCAAAAAGGGCAGCTAAAACCAAGTGAAAGGCAATGGTAGATTAGCTAAAATGGTAGCTTTCTGATGGATGTTTACTCTGTCTCTCTTTCTCTATTTGACACTTCCATTGCAAGACGCAAACAAAGATGTGATGTCATAAACTATAAAATAAATTAAAATTAAAAAAGGTGTAAGATCTATTGCCTTTATCTTAACAAAATTACTTTAGGCATGTTACGGTTTTGTAGAAAAATCAAATACAAGAAGTATATTGTGGTGGTGATTATGAAAATTGCAGACGTAAAGAATAAAATCCGGATGAAATAATAGGGTACTTTTTATCCCGGAAAAATCGACAGATCCCACGGGATGCGCAATAAAGGCTTCGCCCAAAAACTACTGCACAGATTTTCATGCAATTTTCATCAATAGATAGAGTGATTCTTGAGCAAGGTTTTGCGGTATTTTTTATGTCGGAAAAACGGATATTCCCACGGGAACCTTCGCGCCATAAACCGACTTCCGCGCATATGTAGCCGTGGGCAAAAGCTATGACCCTTAACCCTCTATAGACCCAATCCCGAAATCCACGCGGGCGAAGCCGCGGGCAGAAAGCTAGTGTGACAATATAACAATTATCGTAGCTACAAGAATAATTAAAAATACATATGTAAAGGCTCCTCTACATCATTGCGCTTGATGGGCCATCACAATAATGGCCATGACCCATCCATACATGATAATTAAATACGAAGTGAAAGTAATAAATAAGAGGTACGATATTAGACAAATACTCTATAGGTATTTTTTATTTCATAATAAGACTCACCCACTGGTGCGTTCTATTGTCATCTGAAGTTTCTTCATGGCCTCTTTTGACCGACCTTCAAGAACGCCCTCGGTGGGAAGACCGCTAGAATGTAACACTTCCAACAAAGTGTCCGCCATGTCCTTACTGTACCGGTCGAAATCGAAAACGTTGCTTATGGCCGTCGCTAGATCTTCGCCGGGGTATTTCTACAATTTAATCATTTGTATATTCACATCTTTTTAGCTATTAAAAAAAGTAAAAGTATATCCTAAAATCGAATGTTCCATCGTTATTATTGAATTGTTAAAGAGGTATGATTATGCATCCTCTCAAAAATGAAATTTATCGAAAACAAAATATTTATATTCTGTCTATAGGCATGCCAAATTATTTGGCATTTGGTGCTTTTCATTAAAGCGTGTCCCAGACAGACGCGGCCTGCGGTGGCGATCTGCTGTTGCCTTCTTGTTTGACCGTGATAACAATACACTGCCGCGGCCGCGGTGGCGGTCATTCTAACTTACGGTGGCACATTAGCTCTCGAGTCTCACCTGCGAGTGGACGTTAGTAATGGCCAATCGTAACGAAGTTTTATTGCTTTTATTGGCGCTGGAAGAAGATGAAAGAAAAAGGTATGTAAGTTCAAAGTAATAAAAGCACAGTTTAGAAAAAAAATATGTACTAACGTATTTAATATTTTGGTTATTCTTTTCAAGAAAAAGAAAATTGTGGGTCCATGACATTAATAAAGAACGGCAGCAACATGGGGAATTCTGGACATTATATCCTCTTCTAAGAAAAGACGAAAAAAGATTTTATATATATTTCAGAATGTGCACGAAATGGCATAATTTCACGCGGTACACGCGGCCTGTTGTAAATATTTGCAACTGATCGCGTAATGGCCGCCTCAAGTCCGCGCGCTCCTTCACACAGAAGCGGTGGCGGAGGGGGCGGGGCTTGCAGCCGCGGTGAGCCGCGCTGTGACCGCGTCCAGGCCGCGTGTGTCTGTGTCGTTCCTAGAACTCTTAAGTCATCCAACTGACCGCCACCGCCACCGCCACCGCAGGCCGCGTCTGTCTGGGACACGCTTAAAGGAGAACGGCAGTTCATGTACAGGCTACTTTTTGTCATGTACCAGGGCCATGTTTATGCAATATCTTTTACATTTAAAAGACACAAAAAAATCGTTTAAATGTAAAAGATATTGCATATCTTTTGAGACAAGTTGAAAGTGTAATCTGATAAATGCAAAATATTGCATTTATCAGATTACAATTTCAACTTGTCTTAAATCAAATAATACAACTTAAAATCAGTACCGCAAAACCGGAAGCAAAACTCATTGCGAAAACAAAACGCAATTCGATTATCAGTACTACATAGAAGAAAAATGTATTAATCGATTAAATGAAATCGATTTTTGTGAATTTTATTATATATTTTGAATCTTTAGATTTATGTAATGCAAATGGTAGCACAGTGTTGTCTTAATGCAAAAGATTTTGCTTTAAACTATACTTTGACTGATATCGAAGAATTATCTTTCTCTTCGATTTTGAGTACATCATTATACGTTATTATTATTGATAAGTTAGATATGCAGAACAGTAACTAATATAATGTTGATGCATTATCTACATATTTCAATGTCTAATATTTTTGTTGCTGTTTGCTACGTGTTCTGTAACTCATATTCATTCTTAGTAATATGTTTTAAAAAAGATATACAAGGCTTAAAAATAATCAGTTACAAAGGACAAAAATCTATAAACATAACCTCACTTTTTGTATTCAAAACATTATAACCATTGAATGACAACTTAATAATTGTTTTCTTTTTTTGTTAGCGGCTTTCCAGAAAATTATCATTATTTTGACATATGTTTCATTACAGTACGTGATAAAAAATGGGTGTACGAAACTCCCATACAAGCTTGCCGTTTTCCTTTGTTTTTATAATTATATTTATTAAAAAAACTAAATCAATATAACAAAGTCGATTATTGGGAGTCAATAAAAAAATATTGCAACATGAAATATTTGGTTTACACACAGTAAACAGTTCATTACTCTCACCTGTAAATGTTTGATAATATTAACAAGCTCCCGAGTACTGTAGGGGTAGGTGAGCTGCCCCTGGTCTGCCTTGTCTCTTAACACGGCGAAAGCTTGCACCAGCTTCTTCATCACAAGGTGTGGTACATCCGGCCCGTAAGATTTCAATAACTCCATCTCCGATTCGATGGATGGGTTGTCAACGGCGTGGCATGAGAATAAGTCGCCTTAAAAAATATGAATATTAATGTTTAATTTAGTTTGTAGCAGGTGTTCTTAATCCATCAGTATAGCTATTCTTCACAGCACTGTTGCTCTGAATTTGTATGTTTCTATATCAATATTAATTTCCTTTGAGCCTCATTACTTGTTGCTGATAATCGCATTACCATTTGATAATGAAAAATCTCTCTTGCGTGGAATCACACAGTTTATTCCTATGAGTGAACGATACAAACCAAAAAGTTTACATATTATCTAAAAAAGTTAAACTTTATTATACATTCACTAATATCTAAAAAAAACGCAAAGAACTAATCACACGTAAGGTATTGAAAACAGTTAAAAAAATTTTTTTTTTTCAACATACCTATTCCCTCACTGCTAAGAAGTCAACTCTTTCTTTATTATCATCGCTATTTACAATCATTCTTAACAATGCAACTTCAGAGTACTTAAGATAAGTAATAAACTCACGCTTACAACAAATTCTAACAAAAAGTTTGTCAACATAAGTTAAAAAAAATTAAAGCTATAATTAAAATTTTCTTCAGAATAAAAATGTATGTTTTTAATCACCATTGTTAGATATTAAAGGTTCAAAATAAAACCTTAACAAATTAGGTATGTCCGTTAAATTAAACAGTTCGCATAGAATCGGAAAGTGATTGATGATGCTATACATACCTAACGCAGCGAAGAAATCGTTGCCCAAAAATGGGAATCCCGGCCTATTTGCCAACACAATCATTCTGAAATCCTCGTGAACTGGGATAAACGAATCCACGCTGCCTGCGGAGCTTTCAATCATGTTTTTGGGCACGATCCTCCTGCCATCGCTCAAAATCATTTCTCCGTTCTCCACAAGTGTCTTGAGTATACATGTTACATGTGTAGGTGCCTTATCAGCTTCGTCCACAACCAGCACATGTCCATATTTCACAGCCTTCACTAACGGAGAATCTTCGTAATGAACAACTCCATCTCGTACAGTCGGTTGCACAGTTAGAGACTGCACGGTCGTGTCTCTGTGTAACTGTATATATTCTCTAGGACGGTTCAACAACTGTAAAAGTCTATCAGCTATCTTATTTTTACCAACACCTTGATTTCCAACTAACAGTAAATGGTTTCCGAGTAAGAAATCTTGCAGTAGCCACTCTAGCAGTCTCACGTGTTGTGGCACATCGTAAAACAATATATCGGGTACTTTCGTCAGTGCTGTAGTTGCGTATACTTTAGTGCTTGTATCTCCTATTTTCAAAACCCCGTTATGTACTGAGCAACTGATTTTAGTCTCTTGAGGATTATTCCCGAAAACACCGAATCTATTTGGTGGTGTTATGTTGTGTTTCTCGCTAGCACTATCCAGCGCTCGTCTTGCTAAGTTTGGAAGGAATTTCGCTAAAAATGTTCTTTGGATGGTTTCATAGGCTGAATCGGTTGGATACATCGCCATTCTACTTGCGATGCGTAAGAGCTGGCGCGTTGATAGAGAAGATGCTAGGTTTTTAAGAGTACTGTCATCAGATCGCCTTAGTTCATCAGCAAGGTTGATGATGGAATGTAATGGATTCGATATGTCCCCGTACTGTAAATAAATGAAACATTTAATTTATTTAAATGAAAGTTTAACATGAATGTGGTTTAGTGCATCACACGATTATTTTCGATATAGTTGCACACATTTCTTTATCTACAAACACATTAGAAATAATCTAGGATATGTTTAGAAATAGTTAATATATTAACACTCTAAAAATCGAATTTGTTCGTGATTTTGTCACTGTTCAGGTGACGCTCACCCCATCAGCACGCTTTCAGTAATGTATTTTTTTATATGATAATGTTTGTTCTTTAACTGCTCCGGAAACATGCATGTGTCATCCTAGTAATTTACTATTGTGGAAATTCTTCCAAAATCATTATACTAATAAAAGAACAACATTTTTTTTTCTAAAAAGAAGGTATTCCTTTGTTTTTCATACAAACTATACAAATAATACGATTGAAACCGTTATTTTATTACATTCAACTAGAGAATTCATAGTCAATTCATTTCCAACAAGAATCGGTGGCGTGATGTCATATACATAGACAATTCTTTATAAATAAAAAAACTTTTAAAAATAAATATTTTTTACACTCATACCAATTAGCCTAGCCCAAAGTAAACACTGTAAAGCTTGTGAAAATATCACTTACCAATGAATTTATAATAAAGATTTCCTCGTGCTTGCTGAGGTTTCTCATCTCGTGAAAAACAAATAAACTGAGTAGTTCTGGAGACAGCCATTGCTGACCTCGTCCCAAAACAGGTGGCTCGGCTAGTGCTACTATTCTATTTGGAAAAAACATAGCAATTAAGTAAAGAATGATATGAAAAAGTACAAGGAATATAGTAGTAACATTCAACTTGTAAAACGCGAACCTATCAATTTACATAATTCTTACTAATATTATAAATTGGAAAGTGAGTTTGTTTGTGTGTTTGTTACGCTTTCACGCCGTAACTACTGAACCGATTGCTTTGAAATTTTGCAGACGTAAAGATAAAAGTCCGGATGAAATAATAGGCTACTTTTTATCCCGGAAAAATCGACAGATCCCACGGGATGCGCAATAAAGGCTTCGCCCAAAAACTACTGCACAGATTTTCATGCAATTTTCATTAATAGACAGAGTTATTTTTGAGCAAGGTTTTGCGGTATTTTTTATCTCGGAAAAACGGATAGTCCCACGGGAAGCGCGATAAAACCTTCGCGCTATAAACTGACTTCCGCGCATATGTAGCCGTGGGCAAAAGCTATGATCCTTAACCCTCTATAGACCCAATCCCGATGTTCGCGCTTCACTTCACTCGATTTGGGCCAACTTCAGTCTGCGGGGGGCGACGCGGGGACGACGGCGAGCGCGCCCGGGCAGAACCAACCGACACACCGCGTGAGCGGTGTGTCGGCGGTTTCATCCTTTGACGAATTGCAAACTGATATTGAAGCATTTTGTGATGACTTAGAGATTCAATTAAAGGAAAGAGATTGAGAGTCAATTTATAACGCTAATAGCCTCAATCCAAGATTTATTAGAAACTGCTAAAGTAATTTTAAAGCCAGATAGTCATGCTAGTATTTCATCTCATAATAATGAAAATAATATAAAGCTCCCCACTATTAAACTCCCATTATTTGATGGAAACTACTTGAATTGGTTGGAGTTTCGGGACACTTTTGACTCGTTAATAAATTCAAATGATGCTATTCCAATCATTAGTAAATTCCATTATTTAAGGTCGTCCTTGGAAGGGAGTGCGCTTGTGGTAATCAAAAGTATTGAATTTACCTCCACGAATTATTCCGTAGCATGGGACTTGTTGTGTGAGAGGTACAACAACAAAAATATCTTAATAAACAATCATTTAAAAAAATTAATCACTTTTTTCTATAGAGCTGATTAATAAGGAATCTTATAAGGCTTTACGTTATATGATAGACATAGTAAGTAAAAATTTAAGATCTTTAAGTACATTAGGCTTGCCTACCGATAGTTGGGATGCCCTAATTATTTATTTGGTTTCCTCAAAACTAGACATATCTTCTAATGCTAAGTGGGAAGAGCACAAAGGTAATTTATCACAATTGCCCACATTAGATGACTTCTTTCAATTTTTAAGAAATAGAGCTGCTATTTTAGAGACAGTAGTTTCTAAAACATATAATAATGGAAAAACTCAAAAGGGGTTTAGTATTAATACAAATAAGGGCAATTTCACAAAGTCACTTGCAGCTTCTCTAGATAATTGCAATGATTCTACTGTAAATATTAATACCAATAATAAAAGGTTATGCCCTATTTGTAATCAGGCTCACCTGGTATATAATTGCTCTAAGTTTAAACATATGTCCATTGAGGACAGACATGACTTAGTGACGCGCCTTCAATTGTGCACTGTTTGCTTGCGTAAGGGCCATAACCCACCTCAATGTAGACTTAAGGGGTCTTGTAAGTTATGTAAATCAAGACATCATTTAGATAAAACCAATGCTAATAGTACAAGTACAGTAGAAAACTTACCAGTTCCATCTTTGCCTATCGCTCTTAACTCATCTATATCTTGTGGTCAGGTTCTATTATGTACTGCGTTGGTTGAAGTTGTGAACAAACATAATAATAGCACTTACAAGGCACGTGCCTTGCTAGATTCAGGAAGCCAGTCTTCATTTATGACAGAGAATTTAAAACAAATAGTTAATTGCTCTGTTTCAGATATGAGCCTGGTCAGTGTATCAGGAATTAATAATGTATCTTTTAATGTAAAGGAGTTTTGTAATTTAAATTTAAAATCTTGCCTAGGTTCATTTAACATACAAGTACAATGCTTAGTTGTTCCACAGATTACAGGTACCTTGCCATGTAAATTTGTAAACATAGATCATTTAAATATGCCTCATGATCTTGAACTTGCTGACCCTTATTTTAATTATCCCTCTAACATAGACATTCTCCTAGGGGCAGACGTGTTCTGGGACATTGTTGGCTCTAAACAGTTAAGATTAGGAAAAAATAAGCCTATTTTACAAAATTCTAATTTAGGTTGGCTAGTTGCCGGCCCTATAGGCCATGTACAGTTAGAACGTAAAAAGAAAGTTTATTGTAATTTTAGCAAGGAGATACACAATTCTCTAAAACTATTTTGGGAAATTGATGAATTTCATTCTGATAAGGTTTTACATACTATTGAAGAAAATTTATGTGAATCTCATTTTATTAAAAATACACGTAGATTACCATCTGGTAGATTTTCTGTCAAAATACCATTCAAGGAAGAGCCTGATAAGGCCCTTGGTGACTCTTATTTGCAAGCCAAAAGGCGATTTTTTAATTTGGAAAAAAGATTGTCCAAATTAAATTACCTTTAATTAAGCAACAATATGTTAATTTCATAATTGAGTATTTAGAGTTAGGTCATTTAAGTGTAGTTAATAAGCCTAGTTTTGGTTATTATTTACCGCATCATGCGGTCATTAGAGATAAGAATGAAACGACTAAATTAAGAGTAGTATTTGACGCCTCTGCAAAAACCACTACTGGAAAATCATTAAATGAGATCCAACTAACAGGACCGGTAGTTCAGGACGATCTTCTCTCAATATTAATGAGATTTCGTTGTCATAAATATGTATTAACACCCGAAATCCACGCGGGCGAAACCGCGGGCAGAAAGCTAGTAAAATATAAACTTGGAAAGCCTGATCTTAGTCATTATGCAATCTGTGAGCAAATAACAATTTTATTGGAATCTGTAATAGGTCTTTTCTTGCAACAACATTAGCAACCTCCTCTTAAACAGATGTAGACTCGCTATTTGTATTAAGTCACTAGGTCATTTATTGTAAACTAGCTGACCCGGCGAACTTCGTACCGCCTTAGCGTAGCTTTGATGTTTTAATATAGTCTATGGCTGTGAATGACGTTGACATTCGTATAAAAAAAAAAAATTGACATTCGTAACGCGCGTTTTTCAAAATATGCAAAATTAAATGTATACTTTTCAATATTTCTGAGAGATTTTCTTAATATTTTTTTCCGTAAGAACCATCCTTGGACTTCCACAAACATTTAAAAAAAAGAATTATCGAAATCGGTTCAGCTGTTCACACGTGATGCCGTGACAACGCGAAACGGGTTTCATTTTTATATACACTTCTCATCAAAAAAATCGAAACACCTTGCAAGTTTACGTTTTGTCAGGATTATCAGAAAAATGTGTACATTTAGGAATAAATGTTAAATGTCGTTTAATAGTGAGTAATATGAGCTTATCAAATCTTAATGTTAATGTTCTAAATTTAAATGAATTTTTCATAGGTTTCGTATTTTGTTAAATGAGTCATTTTTATTCCGTATGGAGTATAAAGGAAATGGATAAAACAACACACGTAAATGAAAAAAAAGCTAAAAAACGTTTATTTAATAACTTGTATTCCCTCCCCGAGCTCTAATTACTGCTTCCATACGGTTCTTCATCGATCGGATGAGAGTCACGATCACATGCTGTGGTATATTGTCCCATTCCTCTTGGATTGCATCTTGCAGCTGGCTAAGTGTTTCTGGGGCAGGATCTCTTGCTCGAATTCGTCTCTTTAATTCATCCCACAGATGTTCAATGGGATTCATGTCCGGGCTTCTTGCTGGCGATTCCATAATAGAGATATCGACTTCGTTAAGATAATCTCGTACGACGCCCGCGGTGTGAGCCCCAGCATTGTCGTGCATGAATATGAAGCCGTTGCCAATAAAATGTGCATAGGGCATCACATGAGGCTCGAGACACTCTTCGACGTACCGATGACAGTTTAGTGCAGGCAGACGTGGCCCAGACACAAAAGCAAGCTCTGTCTTACCGTCGGCGCTGATTCCTCCCCAAACCGTCCACGAACCGCCACCATAGCTGACCTTTTCTTCAATGCAGCATTCTGCATAGCGTTCTCCGTCTCTTCTGTAGACCTTGTTCCTTCCGTCGTTACCATACAGCATAATTTTACACTCATCAGAAAAGAGAACTTTGCTCCACTGTAGGTATGACCAATTTAGGTGCTCACGTGCAAAGTTAAGGCGCGCTCTTCGATGGTCTGCAGTTAATTTCGGCCCATTTGCTGGCTTATGCGGTACCAGTCCACGATCCTTCAACCTTCTTCTAATTGTAGAGTCACTTACAGCCACCCTTCGTACAACACGAAGCCGCTGCTGCAGTTGAAAAGCGATAAGGCGTCGATTTCTTAAAGAAGTTGTTACAATAAATCGATCATCTCGCTCAGAAGTGACCCGATTCCTGCCAGATCCTGAACGGCGCGTGAACAAACCAGTCTCCCGATAACGTTTATAGACTCTATGAACAGATGACAGGCTTAGATGCAGTCTTGCAGCCACAACACGCTGACTAAGGCCAGAATCCAGCAATGCCACAACTTGGGCGGCTTCTGTGGGCGAAGTATCCATACGTTTTAGAAAAATAACCTTTTTTCAGACGTCCCAAAGTCACAGTATTGAAATAAAAAACAAAAAGTTTAAGGATAGGCGCCAATTTTTAGTTTTTAAACGCTAAATGTACTCCAACCCTAAACACACATTTGTCTCAAAACAGTGATTCATTTCGTTTATAAGATAAACAAATGAAATTCTAATTTTTAATTTAGAATTTTCGCTTATTACTGTAATGGCCAAACTGCCAGCTATACATTTATGTTTTTTTTTTCATCGTATGAATTCTTTTTTGTGTTAAATTCGGACAGAAACAATGAAAACGGAAGTGTTTCGATTTTTTTGATGAGAAGTGTATATAGATTTGAGGATCTTTGCAAAACACACTATTAGTATAAAGCGATGTATTATGTGGTGGTATGCATAATTTATGGCGGAGCCGAATACTAACAAGATTTTTATATAAACCTATATTACTTCTTATGTAACAAGCAATTTCGTATATGTACATACAAGGTAAAATTAAGACTTTTAAATCCTTAAAACACGGTCTACAACTTTCTTTTTGTATTAATTTACAAATTGCTCGAATACATTTTTTCTGCGACTTAAATGTAAATTCCCAGTGTGTTGAATTACCCCAAAATATCAATCCGTATCTCAGAGTGGATGCAACATCCGCCTTCTTACATAACTTTGCCACCATAGTAGCATTATGTACCGACTATTAAAGGTAAGCAGTCAGTTCCTCAGCAGTTAAGGAGACCAGATGTAATTAGCTATCAGACATCGCCATATAATTCGTGTGCAAAAATTACATACCTAAACGCGGGATGTATCTTCTTGATACCGCTACCTTCAAGATGGTGTTCCGACAGCCCGGAAGCAAGCAACTCCTCGTATCTGTCGTGACGCAACAACCTTGTTCCATCGTGTAGTTGTAGTTCCCTATCGTGGACAAGTCTACAACAAAATAATCAAGTGATTTTAATACTTTCATAATGACATAAAAACTCAATAGGAATTTTGTTCATGAACGCTTTCTCTTATAACACAAGGTTGCCAACAACGTATATATTATATACGTACAAATATACATACAAATTCAAGACTTTATCTTACAAAGTATACAATTGACACGGAAACACACTCATACGCAACGCTCTCTCACGCGTCCGACATAACGTTAAACATGGAGAAAAAATCTTAGGTTATCGCTCACGTAAGATCAGTGTGTACCAAAGCCGGATTCGCGGTTTATTGACGCTTCAATTTCAAAAATAGGAGACCAAAGTAAAGATTTTTTCTTCTGTTATACATTATTGTAAAACTATAAAATGCAAGAATAGCAAATATAATGCCGTAAGGCATTCCCTACCAATCAAGCAACAAGGTAAGGTATAAAATTGCAGTGTGATACAAGAGACGTAATGGAAACAAATATATTACATATATACACACACATATATAAAAAAACACTTCACTGAAAACTAAAGGAAGGTATTTTCCAGCAGTTATACATATTTAGAAAGGACATTCTTGTCCTTTCTAAATAAGTATACCCAAGAGATCATTGATCAAGGAATTATTGACTGCCAAAGTTGCAAAGCTATTAATCACTTGTAATCACATATTAAAGGACTTTAAAATCTTTGAATCCTTTTTTAAGCAAAACAATAACATGAAGTTACAATCGGCACATAACGTTGTGAATATTTTACATTAAATTATTGTGATTGAAACAACAAATTAAGTTAATTCCTAACATTTATCTGTGTGGGTATGTTTCTCCCGCACTCTTTCTTTGTGTCATACACATAATATGTAACACATTTCCTACTAATTTTCAAATGCATAATTTAAACACAAGAAATAAAAATAAACGATTCAAAAGAGCTTTCTATAAGTCATATTTGAATAAAGTTGATTTTGATGTTATGTGTGAAGAAAGTTACCTGTGTAACACAGCAAGCGTACTGGGGTGTATTCTATGCAGTCCATCCAATACCGCCATATGTCCCCTGAGGGCGGCGTCCACCAGCGGCGAGTTCCTCCAGACTGTGTCTCCGTTCGCAAGAGTGGTGCGTTGCTGCACTAAGTCCCTCGCCGTCATGTCTTGGTAAAGGACTATAGGCTCTATGGTGTACCCCAATACAGACGCCAGCTGAGACACCAACAGGCTCTTGCCACAGCCTTTGGGACCTATACGATTTGAAGATCGAGCTATAAGTACATTTCGATACAAATGCGAAAAGTGAGTTATTTGTTCACGGATTGTTGACGCAAGTTAATAATAGAAATGAGTGAAAATGAAAATTGGGTAGACGAATTTTTTTTAAATTCTATATATAATAAGAGTTCTCTTTTAAATGGGAAATATTGTAGAACCAACAGTACACCTGCACCCATTACTTTTGAAGATACATTGACATGTTTGCGGCGCTGTCGCGGGTCGCTCTAAAACGCTCCATACTAAAAACACTGCAATCGTGACGTCATAACTAAGTAAACTCGCCTAATTTGTATGAGGGTATAAACAAATTTTTAAATAACTTTGTTTCTTGTACGTTTATAGGTATACTTTCTATATAAAAAAATATTACATTTAATGTGAGAATTGTAGAAATATGTTTCATTAGAATTACGTAAATAATAATTGCTCATTTTTTAGAAATCTAATAACAATATAAATTAATAATTAAACTGAAATTTCTATATTGACATACTTTCATTAGATATAAATTGCTCAAATCAGATAATTATAGTATAAAAACGGCCATAATCAGTTGTAGTCGTCTACTCTATTCCATACGTGCATCAAATAGCGAAAAATGGTAACAAATAATTTAGTTTAATAATTAGATAAGTAATAATTTTAACATTGCCATTGGATTAACTGTATTAATAGTATTTACAGAGATTACCGTGTAGACATTTCGAAAAAAAAATGTATCAGAACTTGGGGACAACAAAGCTATTTCATGCATTTTGTAAGTTATACGCAGGAAAACAAAAGTTAGTGCGAAGAAAAATAAGTTTTCTTACGCTAGTCTACTTTTTAGACAATATACACTATCACACTTTCAAAGAAGCGGTCAAAATGCAACATTATCAAAAATCAATCAAGTACTTACCAACTATACAGAAGTCAGCAACGCTGTGACTCAGAAGCAATTCATTTAACAGTTCGCTCTGATAAGCCGTTTTCACTACTCCTCTTTCATCTAAACCCTTTTTACTCCTGACACCGCACGGCACTGCAAATTGAGACTTAGCTCCATTGACTTCCAAACTCACTAAGGCCTGGTTTTCATTGTATTCGATTCCTTGCAACGTCGTACACCATTTCGCATTAGTATCTACGTTCAAATTGTTCAGAACCGCTTGAACATTTCTGATTGAGTCTTTGTTCAGGAACATATTGTACGGATAGAGGAAGTAGAGCAACTTGTGTACTGGAATGTTAGCATTTCGTTCCTGAAAAAGACAATAATAATCACCATCACTCTTCAACCAAAGCCCGACAGGAAAACATATTTTTTAGTACACAACGACCTAAATAAATTGAGTATTAATTAATCTGTACTTGGGTATCAATTTTTATAATATGTACAATTGTACACACATTCCTTCGATATATCAAATATGTTTCACGAAATTAAATAATACCGAACTCTCAAACGTAGTTTTAAAAAAATATTATTCTAAAAATAAAGAAACAAAACAAGGAAATATGTATGCACGGAACTGAAAAGAATGACCAAACCTAACTAATTTAAGAAATACGTACAAAATATAATCACTCAAGTGTACTAACTTCACCTTAACATATCTCTCAAAACGATCGCACACTAAGATCACGCAACACCACATTTGTAGAAGTTCAACCTAGACACCACGATTCATTGCCATAAACTTGAAATTGACACAGCGCACGGAATCCAAATATTTGTTAATTAAATTCTATTCACTGTTTTACCAAAGTTTGTGACAATGTATCGACTCCAGCCGACCTTCGCGACAGGTTCTGATGATGATCTCGCGTGAGGGAGACATATTTCTAGACAATGACGAAGGTCATGGTGAGGTGTCTTTGTCTATCAGGTGTCTGTCTCTTAAAAGTATTTAAATGTTAAGGTTTATGAAGTATTCATGTCAAATAACGGAAAACTAAAAGCTTTCTGCTAAAACAGTAAAAACATATCTAATCCAAGTTAAAAAAATCTTAATTGATATAGAAAATCTATTAGTGAGAATTTTTCTGACAGCTATTAAAAAAAAAAAAAAAATATTTCTTACACTTGCACCAATTAGCCTAGTCCAAAGTAAGCTCTGTAAGGCTTGTGTTATGGGATCTATGGTAACGGATAGACATACATATATTAATAGATGTATACTTATTTTTGATAGAAATATATATGTAATACCAACCATGACTAACGTCTGTCCCCACCGGGACTCAAACCCGTGACCTCGGAGATAGCGACACCTTGAAACCGGTATATCAACCAATCGACTAAGGAGGTCGTTAAAAAGAATACTATTGTTATTTATCGTTATAGTACTATAGTCAACAATGATTTTGATTGCCGTTGATTTCCACGAAAGAATCAAATCATAATAATGCACACGTTATAATCATAAAGAAATATCTTTGTAATCCGTAGTTTGAAAAAGCAAGATTTACAATTATAGCTAAATTATGCATACAGCACGTGGCATAATTTATAAATTGATCTTAAGATAGCTCTTATGTCACTCGTAATGAAGGTGGTTTTCGTTCGAACATTGTTCACTGTATATAATATATGGAATTTCCTAAACTTTGTTTGTGATCTATGAAATGTATCTCGCAAATGTATCTCTATCTATAGAGAAACTTGGAAAAATAGGTACTATCAGTGTCACTCCGAAAATCCCTCATTTTAAAGTCATACTTGACAGATGTCAATAGGCAATACCTATAAATTATTAGATAGAGAAGTAATTACATTGGTCAGCAATTATAAAATTTGGCGAGCCACCCAAAAGCAGCATTTAAATAATTTGGTCAGCATACAAAGATTTTGTTTGCAATAAAAAAAAACAGGCAGCAATTCTTGTTCCGCAACTAATTTGATAATGGTCAAAAATAATCATACATAGGCAGCCAACAATAACATGAGTCTGCATAATAACATTCAGTCCGCAAAATAACTACTTGAGCGGCAAGATTTCATGATTGAGCGGCAGAAAAACATGTCTATAAGCAGTATATTTGATTGGTATGTTAGGTTAGGGTTTTTTTTTTTTTTTTTTTTTTTTTTTTTTTTTTTTTATAGTTTTTAGGTTAGGTTAGGTTAGGCATGACAAATAAAGTATTTTTGCTACTCTTATATGCAGCACAAAATGCATTTTTTGCTTACACTCTGAGTGCTTACCAAAATTTATAACATGAGCAGCTGATTGCAGCTTATATAATTAATATGCTGTACAAAAATAATTCAGCCATCCAGAATGACATAAATTGCTGATTGATTTTGAAATGTTTGCTGACCATGAGTTGCTGACCAATTAGCTATTTCTGCTCACCGTTTTCTGCTCACAGAAATAACAATACTATGCTAACCATTTAATTGACACCCGTTAGATATAGTCTGAAAGTCAAATGAAGCTATGTATTTTATTTAAGGTTTTTAAGTGCTAATATAGTGACCGCTCTTCATATCGTGAGTCGTATGAGTCTTAGCTATACCAATGGAATAAAAATATACATTTACATATACGACTACATACCAGAATAGCAGCGACTGCTTGCAAACTATCCACGGGGAAGTCCGGCAAGCTGACCTGCTGTAGTTCGGGGCTGATGAGAGCATAGGCGGCTGACAGCAGGCTCTCCAGCCTCGATGGGTCTGCAGTAGGCGCTTGTTCTTTCAGAAGGTTTAGATGCTCCTGAACAGTCAAATTAAATATACAAATATATGCTTGCTTCTTGGATATAAAAAATGTGCCGATCAGATGACGATGTACCGACAAGAATAAATCCTAGCATCGTAATAAGGAATTTCCCAAATGACAGATCAACAAGTACTCCAAGACTACTCATAGGTGGCGTTGGCGTTTCCTAGTTACTAGTCATATAATAGATTAATATTAGTGTTTATAAAATTTTATAGATAACATACGATAGTGCTTTACGAATCAAACAAGTAATTTAAAATGTTATTAGTGAATAACAAAAAATATTTCATGACAAATCTTTTGACATGCCATGAGCGCCACCTGTAGTCTTTTATGCAGACTATTTGATCTAACGAAATCCCTCACCACTTGTATCACGTGCAATTTCTAAAGATAAACTATTTTTGCAGTCACATATTTCAACATGAATGAACGAAAATAACTGATCTGCACAATGCCTCTAATGATACCGTAGTTTTTACCATAGTGAACACTGTTTGGTCGCGTCGGTGAAGTTTCCTACTGGACAACAAGTGGAAGAGCACACTGTATACACTCTTACACTATAATTAATATCTGACATACAGACATGAAGTTTCTATCGAAGAAACGAAATTGATCGTCGGGATCAGCAACTTGACTCCTCAAACATTCTCACGAGCTAAAAAGCTTTAGTTAACCACAAAACATTTCCTGCAAACGCTTATCTTAATTCAATTCTACGATACCATGAAACAGTAGCGCAAACAATTTCCACACCAAACTTTAAACCGTAATTTAAATTCAACATCGTATCTGCTCGACATGGTGAACTGGATCGTGAGGGAGCTCGTTTAAATGTAACCGTCAAAATAAACATGGACGGTTATACAAATGAACGATAATTCTGCCGCTCGCAACTTTTCGCAATATCCGAAATTAATGTCTCGATAAATTACAAACCGATGTCTATTTGTGGATATCTCGGGCGGAAAATAGTTTTACGGTAACGACAAAGAGCTATGGCAGATTTTTATTCACTATTTTTGAAAGCGTCTTAAGAACTCAAAGCAACCAATGATCATAAAATATTCATAAACTATTTTTGATGATTTTGGCACATTTAGGTAAGGCCAGGTTAAAAAGTAATTAATTAAAAATAGCTATTATGTAAATTACTTTTCCGGCACGACAATGTTTTAGTACAAGGTTGCAAGACTAAATAATTATTTTTTGCAATATTAAAATCATGAATGTTTGCTATAAAATATGAGGTTTAAATTGTTTATAGCTAATTTAACTTTTAGTTCAGTGTATTTATGTTTATATAGATTTTAAATTATTTAAATGAAATTCAGTATCAAAAACCTTTTTTGGCAATTAACATGAAAATGGGCGCTGGCTAAGAGACTCTTATCCAGAGCTTAAAAAAAATACAACGTTTGACGTTTCGTTTTATTTTTCATTACTCAGCTCCCTTGCGCTAACGCTCGAGTCCCCTGTTTTCTTTATAATTTTTTAACCGGACTGCCTAAGGACTCTTGTTTTCGCAACTAATAATACGTCTCGGACTGTGATATGGCTTTTGTGACTTGGGTGTGCTTAAGGACTCTGATTTTGGTCTGTTTCTTGGATATTGTCAAATGAGTCAAAATGAGTGGTCGCAGTCACAGAACACAGAAAGAGGTTAGAATGGCGAACATGCATCGTTTGTACGGGAGCCGCTGTCGCCAGTTTAAGAAGCCAGCGCTGCGTCTGTAAAGTCACGCATAACCAATCAGGAGAAGTACGCATCGCGCGATAACGAACTGAACCAATCACAGCACTGCACTCACCAGATTCAAATAATTCCGTCTATAATACCTTAGTGATTGACAAAAATGAAAAATTATCGATATAAAATGTCGATAGCAAATTTAATATTACAAATATTTTCAATACTGAAAACGAAATATTACATTCACGTAGGTATTTAAATTTAATAATTAATTTAATTGTATATACCTATACTATAATGATGAAACAAACTTATTAAGTGAAATAGATGTAGGTTGGAAGCAAAGTAAACTATATTTCTGTAAATCTTGTTTCCATAACAAACATATACAGGCACTTTTATATGTGTGCGATAGGACATTTTTCCGACATGTTCATACATTTTGCGATTTTGCAGTGGCTATCTCCCCTCGGTGGGGACGTATGTGAGCTGTGATGATGATATTAATTATACATGTATTTGGACATATTAATAATATTTCCACGGTCGCACACACCGATTAATTCGTTTAATAAAATTATAATTTAAATTTAATTAAAACTTAAATAAATACTTGAACAATCTTCCAACAAATGTTCGAGTTTATCACACAATCATTTATTACTACCAGAATATTAAAAAAATATATTTATCGATAAAACATAATGCGTACGTTTTTTGGTAAGCACAGCACTATGCCTTTTACTACGTTTATTGCTGTTATTCAAATGCGTCGCTACCGAATTCAGTGTACTACATTACGCGCTCTGAGTAATGTAATTAGACGCATGCGCGTAGCCGGCAATGTATATTTTTTAGAAAAATATTATGTGTCTTATCGTTACGATCAAGCTTTGATAATTTTTTTGTAAAACGTTAGTTATTACGATCAAATTTGCTATTTACCGATGAAAAGATATTCCATCTATAGCTACACTTGAGACCTGACTTCTTGCTTTGCAGGTAATTACAGCACAAGTAGGCATTTTCATTAATAAACGCGCAGCACTTCGTAAAACACTCTCCGTGATCACTCGTGACTGACTAAGCAACGCGCTCGCATTATTGGCCACAGTCATGATCATTTGATCATAACTGTGGCTCGCGTGCCACGCCTACATAGCCGTTCTAATCTCTTTGTGTTCTGTGGTCGCAGTCGTAGCCACGGCAGATCCTCTGTGAGCACACGCATTATGTGTGTTAATTGTAACATATGTATTAATACACTTAAATCTGTTGCGTTTTTGTGTGTTTGTTACTAAAGGCATAACCTATAAAACTTCTATGCAAAATTGCACAAAACCTGGACTTCTTAAATTACGATTTTATTTTCTTATTAATCAGCAATACATGCTCTTTTAAACAAGATATATTTCATTTATAGACGCTTACTTTATTTTGAATAAAATGATGTATGGGAAGCTGCCATAGCTCTTTAAAGTCTACAAATGCTCCTTAGAGTTATAGCATCGCCAATACTAACACGAAATAACAATAAATGTTTTGTTTATTGTTACCTTCAACGACTCTCAACGTATACCTCTGCTGTGCTGGTACACGATTATTTAAATTTACACTGCTCTTGAAGAGATAAATATTAGATAGTTTCCTATAATTTATTTTTATTATTATTCTATTCTAATGGTTAAGAATTAGGATAGAAGAAATTCTCGACCAATTGGCATATAACTTAACGCATACAAGATGTGGTCTAGATGTCATACAAAATGGATGCAAAACGATACACTTTTTTGAGAATTGTCTATAATCTTTGACTCTTGAGGCTCGAGAGAATAAGTAATACCAGATAACTAGACCTTATTGAAGGATTAAGGATATAACAGTTCATTATAGTAATTCTATGTAGTAAAAAAGATTTCTTTTATAAACTGTGTCATCTAATAAATCTACACTAAGCATGCCTACACATTCTGGGAAAGCGCCGTTTATCAGCTGCAAATTAATTATCCATGACGGTGACAGCCCCATAACGAACTGCAACTCTAACCCGGCAACGTCTAAGCGACACGCCACGCGCCGTATCGGTAGGAGTTACTACTACCGCTTTATTAAAATTAAAACAATATGTGACAGAAAGCAGGGCTTTTAACTATACAACAGGTTTTAATAGTTTCTTAAGATCGCACGCGGATCATAAACAAATATAACTATAATAGAAAAAAAGGGTTTTAAAAAAGAAATTAGAAGTCCGAGCGTGTGCTCTTGCGCAAATTCTTCAAGAGCGATTGTTAGAAATAGTCGGCCAACTCGTGACCAACAGCACGTTAAGAGATAGCTCATATTTATCTGAAACATATCTTATTCAGCATTACTACTTGACTATAGCAAACTCAGCTCGAAATCTAGTTTGTGGATTTCATTAGATGATGGAAATACACTTATATTTTGCATATTTTATATTTATGACGGTACTAAGTTATAGATATATAACATGAAATAACCATATTAAGTACCTGCGGCAACAATAACTTTTCGGTCGCGAGCCTAGGAAAGAGCATCTAGATTTACGTCTGCGGCATTCCACACGCAACTCACGAAAAAGAGGCGCCTCAGGAAATTTATGAGTGTGTATAGACCATTTCATTAGTCAAAGGTTGGCACGAATAAACAATATGAAACAAAAATAAAACTCCATAAAAAGCTTTTTCTACGTAGCAGCTAACGAAAGTATAAAGTGTCACAAACATATCCGACCCAGCGACCGCTAAACTATTGTTAAATTCATTTTTTTTTTTCATCGCTAGTCATTATTATCCTACAAACAGTGGGAATTCTAACAAGCACAATAAGATTTGATTCGACAAAAGCGAATCGAGTTATTTGCGCTAAATCGACTACTCAAAACATTCATTATATCGTCCTATTTTGATTTAGTAATTTTCTGGCGTTTTTGAGATGTGCTTTTTTATTTTTAATAACTTTTAATAATTTAATAATTTTTATTTGGTGTAAAGTTATTCTCAAACTTTTAATTCTTTTTTTAAATATTAATACTAAATATTGCTGTATTCGTTTCATTATGTCGGAAAGTTGAGAAATCTCCGACAAGTCCGTTTCAACTCTACCTTTTTTTGTACTTATGACCTATTAAAAATTTACCGTTTCCAAATGATAACGAATATTTAATTGGAAGCTATTAAACGCAATCACAGAAAGATTAATTGTTTCTTTAGAACGCAATTACGAAAATATTAATCATTCCTTCCTAACTAAAGTTGGTATTTTGGTATGCAATTAATCATAATAAACACAGGATTGTGCTGACAGTTTTCATATTTCGTGATCTAATATATCTACGTACCTATAAAACAATAATTTAAATTATTCCTTCCAAGTTCTAAAACATCAACTTAATTCGTTGAAAAGCGAAACCTCGGAGGTTCAACAGTTAATTGTTTGGTTTCACGTTATTTACTCTCTATCAATCATGTCTTTTTTTCATCAATAGCTGTAATTTTACTACACTTATTAATGCATTTTTACTTGGCACAGTATGTTCTTGACTTTGATAACGACAAATGACCATATAGCCCAAGTTGGTCGCGAGCTCTAGACCCTAGACACTTCAACAACTGAGCATCCAACTATCTTGATTCAAATTGTCGTAATACTATAATAATAATTACATTGTTATTATAGCGAGAAACTTCAGTACATCATAATTCATTCATAGGCGGGAGATAAGCTAGGCGGTCTTGGTAACCTTCATTATCACGTAGCATTAGCTCTATACGTTCTACCCAAGGGGTTCGAGTCTACATTAACATTTTAGAGCGAGTAGACTTTAATCAGCAACCACGCTGACCCAAAGCAGATTAGACAACTACATAACTTGAAATTTCTACGCAACTGTATGTAGATAACGATGTTTTCCTTCAACCTAAGAGCGTCACATATATATACATATGAAATATGTAAAACGAACTCCACATTGGTGAGAAGACGTGAGAAGGACCGACTCAGAATCTTCCGAATCTCCTGATTTAAAGACCAGTATCACCGAAACTTCCCACCCTACCAACAACCAAACCGAGCAGACATTCATCTTGCTCCATGAGCTCATAAATCACAAGTATCATATAATCATCATAGCTTACATCACACTAATCACATAATTATCAAGACTCATACTCTTCACTGCTCGTCTTCACCAAGGGGCTCGAATCTACGCCAAGATGATGTAATAATTATACTCGCCGACCCTTTAACTATAAGTAGCGTACTTTGCATTTAAGATCATGTCTGGAGTCATGCAACAACTTAGGTGTGAGGCGGACCTGAAACTAGAAATTGCCGTAATATGAACATTATTAAGATTTTTGTACAAACTAACATTTACTTATTTATATAACGTTAACGTTTATTAAGGTAACTTTGTTATTTTTACATTCACATGTCAAAAATCTAATTAACTAATTACTTAAATCAAAAACCGAAAATATATGTTTTCAATAAGTTATGGCCAATAAAATACAACATTCTGCCACAAAAATAGAAGATTTTTTAGATTAGTTTCTTCAATTTATATCGCCTTCAGTATAAATCAATAATTACACTGTGAGACCAAGATGTAACACAAGCAAAATAGTTTGATAGCGCTTCAAAGCCATGAAATTAGTTGTACGAACCAAAAAAACAGGTTTTCATTGTTAAAGAACTATAATAATGTTGTAGCGTTCTATTTATGATAGTTAATAAAAAAAAAGAAATTTGCCGGCTAAGATCAGGGTGTGGGTATAATCCTTATCGGAATCGAACCGACCTGGTGATATATGGTAGATATTTAGAATTAATGATATGGGCGCCTCCACATAGATGCAAACAGACCTTCAAATAGTTAGGTGATAAAATTAAACCAAGAAATTTATATATGAAAGTTTATAATTAAATTTTAAACTATTACATTTACATACAAATCAAAAAGAAAAGAAAATATATATATATTATTACAGTCCACTTCAATGGGCACGGTATGTTGCACACATTACACATTTAAAAGTTCACAGTTGAGCTGAGCCATCCTCCATTCGTCACCCAAGGTGAATATATCACACAAGAAAAATTAATTCGTCCAAAAATACGGTGGTTCACACACGTAATATAGTAAGAATGGTAAGAGGTCACCTTTATACGTTGAGATTCCATCGGTGATGGCAGGGATTTCCGTTGATAGTACGACAACCTACATCACCGCATGGCTGGGTGCATGAAGTCAGGTTGGGATGAAACGGCCCAAACGCCCTATATATTAGGTGATTCGAGGTATACCGTGAACCCTACAACAATGTACAAAACATGAAAATATCTATCCACGAACATGTGGGGAAATCTTTAGAGTTAAACAAAAGAAGAGAATACAACTCACCATTATCTGGGATTGCTGCCACACGAAAACCTAATTAAGGCATTACGCCGTTATTAAAAGAAATATTAAAAAGAAAATATATAAAGAAAAAGAAAAAAACTAATTGTTTTCATGGAGGCCTAAAGCGGCACCACATCCGCCAGGAGAGGAACGCGCAAAGACCCATCTTTCGCGTCCTCCTCGCCGTCGTCAAATGACAGCCATGACTCGAAATAGCCAATAAATAGCCCACGGAGGGATCGCCATAGAGCAAGCCAGTCCCGTTCCGAATTGGAAGTATCACAGAGTGAAGAAAAGGCGGAATTGTCCAAACAAGGGAGAAAGAAACGAAAAACTTCTTTTGATAAACCAAAAACAAAAGAATCTGTTTTAAGTAAACTCCTAATAGATAATATTAGGATATATTATTATTGAAAAATATGTTGAGGTTTACTATTACCAGTCTATGGCTTCACCCTATCAAATCCCTACAACCATAAATCTGTATATTGAAATTAAGTTTTAAATTACAAACCCAACTAAAACTCCTATCACAGACTCAACACCATCTGCATGTTAATTAAATGAATACAGAAACTAAATGTTTGTCCCTATGTCCATCTTGTTATAAGTAAAATTTATGAAATATAAATTAAGACAAAAAAATTGCATTTATGCTGAGGCTGTACAGGTTCCGATCCCTTCACTCTTACTTCCACTTAAAAGGTTAACAAAAGAAAACTAAATATCTGTCACAAAATCCTAATAGGACATGTAAACAAGAATTTAAATTTGTATAATTAATAATGAAATTAAAAGTATTTTGATGATTAAAATGGCGCTGAAAGCAATAGTAAAAAATAACACGTTACAATGTGACCTCACATACTCAAGAGAAACCACCTGGGTTTATGCTATTTGAGGACGACGAACAGACTGGAAAAATGGCGAGCGAAATCGAGCGAGGCGAGAAGAGTAAAGATCAGCAGAACTAAAACTGTGAAGTTGTTTTCCACGGTGCACTATTTTCTCCCAGATCGACATAAACGATATAAGAGTTATGGTGTAACTCTTTAAGTTCTTTGTGTCTTTAAATCGTATATTTATATGACGTCAATAAGTGCTTATGTTGAAAAAAGATTATTTTGATTTTGTCTTAGAAAAGCAGAACTATCCAACACGCGTCTGTCAATACTGAATGGGCCCAACAAAACATAATGTCCACAAGGACGTCGCGTATTGGTGAGTCCATACGGTACGTTATACGATCACGTGTCATGTTTTAGAACGGCTGTATCCAGGCAGAATTCAGGCGAGACCATTTTCTGCATAAATCGTGATCGACAACAATTTGTCACGGCCATACGAAAGGGTCAATTATGACCAGACAAATAACATAATAACACTTCACAAAGCTGGTCTTCATTCCATACCACTTCAACACTTTTGATGCAGACTTAGTATTTTTCCTGCAAAATACAGATATTTTTCTGAAAAAATACTAAGAGGTCACATGAGCCTTTGTTACGAAACTAATTTACAAGAGTAAACTAAGCAAATAAAAGTTAATATTGCGACGACTCCGTTCAGCTAATTGTCGGCTGCCGTAATGGCGTGCCGCGCGGCTGTTAGCGGCGCCGCACGGAAACAATTGTGCGCTATTAATTCAGACAACTTATTACAGAGTTAATGGGCTAATATACATTTGCATAAACCACGCCTGCTTCTTTGTTTTCGACGATATCACAAGAGCAATAACACTTCTTTTCGCGACAACCGCTACAAAAAATCTTATTCCAAATCAAACTTTATTAAAATCGTCGTAATTTTATGGATTCATTCATTTCATTGGAGGGCACATACATTCAAACTTAATTGCTTTGTATGAATTATAAGTTATAAGCTTTGGAAAAACTCATTTTAGTTTAAAAGTTCTCCACAGCTTAAACAAAAGTTAGATTGGTTATAAGCAAAACCTCATTTACGTTATAATGCTCTAGCCAGGGCTCTAGGTTCCATTTACTTGATTGCAAATTTCACAACTTTAATGAGCGAACTAATTTTCTAGTTAATAGTAGGTTAAGCTTTGGCGTGTGACATAAGAAGTTTTTATGTAAGAGGGCTTTAAGTCTGGACTAAAGAAAAAATATTACAAAAATACTTAAAATATGACATCAAAATTATTAGTCTCAAATATTGAACGGAACCAAACTGAGGTTGCGGCATGTCGACCGCGTGCATGTTACGCGTACCAGCATACCTGTACGAGTTTTTATATGGACTTACATTTCATACATATTTTTTAATCTTGGTGAGTTACCAAAGTTATTCATCAATATTTTTGCATATACTGTTTATGCCATTTTAACCCATTTTTACTTATGACAATGCCTACTTTTCAGCTTGCACGGTGTTGTACTAAATATTGACCTTTTAAGAAACTGGACAGAACTAGGTACTGAAACCAAAGGTTCATAAACGACTGAGATGAAAAGATTAAGGACTAATATACCACGCTCGGTAATAACAATGTTAACCAGGTTAAGTTTATCAGGAATGATGTCAAACTCTTTCCGTAGCATATCTGTTCCTGTAGATATCCATCAAATTAGCGACATGACACTAATTTATCCGTTTGAACTGTCAAAATATAACAATAAATGTCCATATATCTGCAATATCATGCGGTTGTGCAGTATCCTAACATGTAATATGATGACGTCAATTTGGAAATATATCAATTTACTAGCTGACCCGGCGAACTTCGTACCGCCTTAGCGTAGCTTTGATGTACTACTTTATTTTGTATAGTTGAAACGATGCTCTTTTAATATAGTCTATGGCTGTGAATGACGTTGAAATTCGTATAAAAAAAAAATTGACATTCGTAACGCGCGTTTTTTAAAATATGCAAAATTAAATGTATACTTTTCAATTTTCTGAGAGATTTTCTTAATATTTTTTTCCGTAAGAACCATCCTGATTTCCACAAACATTAAAAAAAAGAATTATCGAAATCGTTCAGCCGTTCACACGTGATGCCGTGACAACGCGAAACGGGTTTTATTTTTATATAGATATAGATTAGCTTCCCGTCCGCAGCTTTACCCATGAATGTATTTGTTATAGATAAACAGATGTCTCTATAAAGCGTTGCCAATAAAAAACCTGCTCTGTATATACTAAAAATCCCGATATACCTCCGAAGCTCAAACGCATTGACATTCGCTAATAGCTGCGGGTAACTGTTGCAAGTACCAATATCCTCATAGAAGATTTTCTGCCCTGTGTTCACAGACAATGGATATTATGCGGCTGCAACGTTGACTACTTATTTATGGCATGTATAACTGTAAAAATTATGTTGAATAAAATAATTGACATAGACCAGAGTTTCTAACACTGTACATTAATTTGTGCTGTACCCTAATTTAGTGAAGGAATAGACGTCTTTCGGATGGAATGAGAATAATTATGATCATTAACAGCGTCCGTATGTACCTGTTTTTTTGCTGTCTTATATGAACTATTACTTTCCCCGAACATGTTAATGCTTACTTAACTATGGTTAATCTATACCCATCAAATATGTGTAAGCAAATATGATATGAGACAACAATAATTTGTTCAAAAGATTTCGATGTTCATATAAGCTAAATTTACTCAAGAAGTTATTTCAATCAAGCCTGCCCCGCGACGTTATTGCCCCATCAACTGCCAAAACTCTGTAAGCAATCAACAGATAGCATCGCTCGAGCCACAAACGAATATGAACTTCGACCGAACCACCTATTACAGACCATAACGGGATTTCATTTCCTATTACTGGAACTCTATTTCCGATGCCTTTAATTGTCAATTGCCGTTTCCAGAGAATGTTACTAATAACACGATGTTTTATATTTAGTTTGATTTTAAATTACAGTGTGACCAACTAAGATTACTTTGCGATTGTTGGAAAAAGAAAAATTTGTACTATTTAATTTTTACATATTCAGCACTTATTGGATAGCCTAACCACCACAATTCTACAATATTCTCATTAAAAATCAAACCAAAATAATATTTTTACAAAGTGACAATTACTTAATGACGTCAAAAAAATGTTATATCAGAACAATAGGGAGACCTATTGTTTTCTTTTTTTTAATATTCACGTGAAATTGTTTGCTAGATGTCTGAATACATCGAATTATCGAACTGTAATAGCTTAATTAATGTTAATTTTTCTTTTACTAATTAATAATATAAAACCGTAGATTTTTAGGAAAAGAAATTCTTATAATATGATTTTCTATAGACTACGTTTTTTTTTAATTTTTTTCTTTTAATTCATAAATAGAATAGAATATTGATTGAAATGATATTTACCTTTTAACTGTCCCTAACGATCGGTATCTAAACAAAATTCTAATGTAACGGTTTCAATTCCAACTCGCATAAATATTTTAGAAAATGTTCTAGTTCAGATTATTACTAAAAGTTATATAATATTTCCTTATAGAAAATGAATAAATGAGTGAAGTATTTATTCTAACTCCAATGTAAAATTTGAACTTCTTTGTTTTTATATCACAAAACTTCTAAGATTGAATCATTGATATACTACAGTTGCTAAAAACAAATAAAAAATATGTGACCAGATATACTTTTTATATCAACCGAATACTATTCGTTGCATTTGTTCTTAATTTTCTTAAAAATAAATTTCGGAGTAAGGAATACGGCGGCGGTGGTTGTTACTGCAAGAGGTATTTTGGAACGCCAATAGTCAGCCTTCAACTTGACATAAAGCTCTGCTTACAGTATGGCATAACATTATTCTCAAATTTATGAAAATTTCATTTCCGAATTAACTAAAAATAGATTTCTAGACTAATAATAACAACAAGCTTTAGTTTGTAATATACGATAAGGATTTGACATTTCTACAAAGAAAACTCAAGTCTCTAAAAGTATCAAAATAGTAACAAACAGATTCACGTGTAAAAAGTATATGATCACTTGAGAAATTAAACATTTTAATAATGTCACTGACTGACTTGTCGCTTCACTGGACATTGCAGTAATAGGTTCTTGTCTTTACGAATCAAAATAATAAGTCCATAAGAAGAACAAAAATGTATTGTATGTAACAATTTTATCGCCGTTTTAACAGGTGATTGCAAACCTTAAGTCGGAAACGATGAAAATTTCAAATATAAATAAACGGAAATAAACATTTAGTGTGGCCACCGCCTGGGTGGCCGACGAACCCACGACAAAATAAAACCACTGACGACAGAGCGACGAAGCCAGTCACCGACAGGAAATCAAACGGGACGCTTATAGCGCTCGCTGTATATTTAGAAGCCGATCGTGAAATATTAAGAATTAACACTAATAAAATTTAAAGAAAATATACTTCCACAAAGGAAATCTCTATGCTACGCAAGTGAAGCACTATAATAAAAAAAGATACATTGGTGAGTATCTGGATAAGATATATTTTAACCGCAGTATAGCAGTATTTTATCGTGATTATATCTGTTAACAAATGAAATAAAAAATGGCCAGTCAATAAATATGTTTGTTTGCAGTTATGAATAAACTCAAAGACATTAAACAGTCATTTCATTTTCATTTTGTCGCTAATAAAAATTATTCCACTAACACAACTCTTCACTAGCCTAAAGGAAAATGAAAAATAATGCAATCGAAGCCCCTGGTGGAAAGCTAATCCCTTTTTAAAATTATTCTATCAAATTATCAAAAGACCTCATAGTAATTACTAAAAATATTCGGTACATAACATGTCTTAGTAACATTTTATGCAAAATCTTGATTTATCAAAATATGACAATATCCAAAGCAACTTAAAATTATAAAATATTGTCAATATCGTCAAAAGTTGTCAAGCATGTTTTGTTAAGATTTAAATAGCATATAAATTAGTATTTTTTTGTCCATATGATTCAAACATCTAAGTATCCTTTTAGTTAATAAATATATAAATTGTAATAAATATGTCCTAGACAGCTTAGAGAGAGTTAATAAAAACTCTATACTTATGAATTTACCGCTTTTTCATTTTTCACGTGCATAATATATAGTATGTAATATAAGAGCTATATATATACGTTATATAATTGTAAATAACATTTAAACAAATTTTGTTTGCTATTGAATCACTTTGTTTACTTAAATTGAAAGAACTAATATGGAAAATAGCTTTTATTTTTTTCCTATTATATTTCTTACCCATTATATTTTATAATTAATCGTCGAGCATGTATGAGGAATGTTATGAAAGTAGATGAAGCGAAAGAGATATGTAAGGACCGTAGCAAGTGGAAGGACGTAATCTCTGCCTACCCCCGTGGGAAAAAGGCGTGAGTGTATGTATGTATGTATATTTTAGATTGCTGAAATTTGTTTTTCTTCCCTTACAATTGTGTTATTACTTTGTTTAATAATAATTAGATAAGCTTAAAAACATCCATACAAAACAATAATTTCAAAGATTGTAATAATATTTTTCAATAATAATGTTATACCAGCATTAATTTAAAAACATACAAATAACTTATTTATTGCGATCAATAAAAGAACTAGATTTATCAGTATCCATTGTTTATTTTAAATATAATTTGATATTTGTTCAAGTAGTAAAATAATGTTTGCTACCCATGAGCGTGGCTCATCATCTATCCGCAGAAAGCTACGTGACGTACCAAGTTCGTTGCCGCAATTCCACTCTACGCACGTATTAAAAAATCATGCACTCACTTAGTTGTACAAAAAAGCATTTAAGATCTCCAAAAGTAATGTAATTACATTCGGATACCTTACTTTGAAAAGTGGCTAATTTCTTAAAAATATTTTTTACAGGAGAACACTAAAAACTGATTTATTTCAATATTTAAAATGTAAAAATTCCGTAAGATATAATTTTAACTTTAGTCCGTTTATGCAAAATTTTTAGCAAAGGTACAATGCACAATAATACAATATTCCATAAGCTGATTAGAAGAATGGAAATATATTCTATACACTTACACGACACAACACAAAAAAAAAACAAAACAGCAAATATGTACTATTATATATTATATAAATAAAAAAAAATGCAAAATTTAAAAAAAACAAATACAGTGATAAAAAAACAATTCCCGCGTTATTATGCGTGTTCGTGTGTGCGCGCGTATTTGCGTGTGTTTGTACCTGTGTGCATGCGTACGTGTGTATGTGTTGTGTCGTTACAATAAAAAAAACAACACTCAGCAGTGTATCGATACCCTTCCATCCAACCCGTAGGGCATTATGGCCAAGGCTCAGGCTCAGTTTATTCGCTAGATCAGTTTCGTCGAGTCTCGTCGATTGGTTTGGAATTCGACATAATCGCAATAATGGCATTTGATTGCGGTGGTACCCATGAGAAACCAAAAGCATACACCTTTAATCAAAACTAACCACGTTCACCACTGCCACTTGTTTACCAAAAGTATAGACTGAAAGTTGTCAAAAGCCATAAAAAAATTTATCGAGTTAAAACTTTTTGTTAATGTCCTCCGGCGAGCTGACTAAGCATATTCGGAGTCGCACCCCCACCCGCCGCGACTCCGACGTATCAATTTGTGTTGCGTCACGCACGCGTCGCCGTCAATTTTCAATTAATCAGCTTTAACTGGGTACTGAGGGGTCTATAGAGTGCAACAGGCAACCCATTATGACGGGGCATAGTAATAACTCGACACGGGTATAAACGATATAGTTCTGTAAATTTTTAAATTTTAACTATGTTAATTAATTAACATTCTTATAGAAACAATTGAGAAATGAAAATGGTATAAATTGTAATACCTACTCAATAAGTTCTATAAGGAGACAACAAACTTTTGCGTTTTTCTAATTTTCAAAGCTATAATTTATGTCGGCTGGTGTTACACTATCTCTTTCCGTCCTGTACTTTCTGTATGCTAGCTTATGCTAGCTTTCAACTTTCATTCAATATGCAAAGAGGGTCAATTATTATACGTTCCACAGTATGCAAATCCGTCATATAACATGCTGATAGACATTTACTTTTTTCTATTTTCAGATACCTCAAACGTTTTCAGCCAAGCGTCAACCAATTATGAAGGCGAAGATATCTTCTACACACGTTAATATTCGCATGACCGAGGCTACTGTAGAATAGCAGAGTGGCAAGAATATGCCCGCACTCTGGCAATCATCACAAAGGCCGATGTACGTAAAAACTGTGTGGGTGGACGGATTCCGGCACGCTATACTATCACAAGACGATCCACATTATCTGAACCTGAACGCGAAAAAACGACGCCCCCACTCGTCGGCAAGTGTCAATCAAAAACTACCGAAAAGAGAATCTCGCTTAAGTAATCATTCAGAAGGTTTAGAGGACTGCCTACGAAAATTTAACTTAGTTGTGAGGAAAGAGAGAATCACATTCCCCAAACCACGCATACGCCCAAAGACTTCAAAAAACTTTCAGATCGAAAGACTTGACCTGACTGACGTAGAAAACGACACGGATGATGAACAATTCCTACTTCAGGCGACGCCACAACCTTTGAATGATTTCGACTCTTCACGCTCCAACTACAACATGAGAACCTTCAAGACGAACAAAACTTCCAGATCGGAATCTAAAGAATACACTGACCTTTCTGAGAGAGTGTTGCAATGGTTAGATCTAGCAGGAAAAGTGGATTTATTAGCACCAAAGAACGTGCAGCGCATGACGCAGCCGAGGCACAGTTGGCCCGAGATACAAAGGAGAAATAATAGTTTGACCAAATCGAAAACCGCCGTGGATGTAAGGGACAGAGAAAATTTTAAGGTGTTTTCGCCAAAAGTCTACAACAGTGCAAATGTTCAACAAAGTGGGACTATTGATCGGCATGATTTTTATGTGCCGACGTCGGCGAACACGATTGAGAACTACGCGCGGCAGTCACGAAACGCTAAGTACACGCTACAGACCGGCAGCGGCGGTAAAACGAAAGACATCCCCCACAACGCAAAGTCCAAAGAGTCGCGTTTAAACGTTGCCGAGACTCGACAGAAAATTGTTACAGAACGCTCGGCCGTCGAGAAACAATATGCGGAGTTAGTTAGCAAGAAATTAATTCCCAACTTGGCTCCAAAGAAGCAAGTACACATATTCATGCCAGAGATGCCCAAGAAAGCATTTTCTAACGCGACTAGTCGTGCTGAAAGTCTACTATCTCAAAAATATTAACATAATAAAGTATTTTATCTATTTAAAATTAATTCATCACCGTTATTTACTTCATTGATTCTAATTGTAAAACCAGATAATATTCTAAATAATACTGCGCTAGCTTAAATCATATCTGTAACTTATACTCGTATATAAACTAATATAATAAAGAATTGATACCCTTTAAATAAATACATTTAAAAATTCTACGGTTTATCAAAATATTATTCACTTAACGTTCAGCCTTAAATATTGGGTAGAAAGTATTCTTCATAAAGATTTAGTGGTGGCACTTCTAAGCCCGCCAATATAAGCATACTCGCTGTACATAAGTATATGGCGAAAGCAATAATGTTTATAGCTTTTAGCACTGAACATTTAACACTTTACCGTTAATGACAATGGCTGACTCGTCCTAAATATTGTTAACATCCTGACACCACGAGCGTGTCGGCGTATAATTTGAAGCGACAGCCCCAGTCACAATAATCCAGATGATCTAGACCGCGCGAATCAACCATCTAGGCACATTGCTGATAGGGAAATCACTCACCCCAAAACCTATGGTTGCGACATCCCTAGCCTGGAACCGGGAACGCAGCGGCGGATCCAGCGGCTGGCCGGCGTACCTCGGTACCGGCAAACCCAGTGCAATCACCCGGAAGTTCTCGTCCACACGAACTAGTCGCCATTTCGACACCTCCTCTACTCCGTGCTCCTGTACGAATAGTAGTTTGTAATAGGTCGGTAACATACGACAGCCAGAACATGCAGTATCTAATTACGTAAGTAACGCATCTCTTTGAAAACTACGATTAGTTCGTATTAATGGCAAAGGTCATATATGGTGATTGCCAAGAGAAACAAACTATGTCTATATATACGGAATAGAGACTAAATTAAAGCCGATTTTTTGCAATAGTGTAAGTTTTCATCGTGCTCAGTTACAAGTTTAGTATATTTCACAGAATGTGTCTCGAATTTTGTCACATGAAATATAGTCAAGTTTGAGTTTAAAATTGAGGAACAAGTGAAGTCCCGTAAGTAGGTTATGGTCTAATGGGGTGCAAAGAACATGGTTAGTTTCAACTGCATGAAGACAAAATTATACGCCTTAAATTATGCAAAAAAGACCTCATTTGTCGCTGTACCTTAGTTTCAGGGGATTTTGATTCTCTCTATATTCTCTACAGACTGTTTGAAGAATAGTCCTCTAAGGAATTGTTCGCAATAGTCCTTAGAGACCTTTTTATCATGGATGATAAGTAGTTCTATCTAATGCATTACTACTTACGTTGATATGAGTGTTAGACTCTAGAATGAGCTTCCATTCTATAGTAAAGTATAATACGTGTATGTTTAGGAACAAGTACGATATTTGCTACCAAATTGCACGAGAAATAATTTTAATTCTATAGCATTATTTCTGTGCCCAATGTTGGTCGTAAATGCCTTGATAAATTATTTATCATACTATGAAATGTCGATGTGCTGGTAGGAACTAGACACGTCAGTGGCGTGCTAACGTTTCTGACGGCCAATAGTGTATACAGAATGTTTTGCACATTACAATGAATGAATGAAGAGTCGTGTGTAATATTTATATTGCATACGAATTTTCATTGATTCGTTTCATCCGAGAGAGATGCACTACTGAACATGGAATTCTCTTAAGGATCTCCACACTGATCGCCACTGTACTGCTAACATTCAACGTATGATAATTATATACACATATAAGTTGCTAACGAAGGACAATCTGCAAACTACTATAAGATTGTAATACTCGTTGATCATCGTCTTTAAATCACTCAGCAAATCCTTCATTTGTCTGACTATACGTACTCGCAAGTTATATTACATTTATTTACGAAACAATGAAATACAACGAACTTGCAATAACTTATCGTATCTGGAAGCGGGCACGAGAAACCTTCCGTCTTCGAGGTGCATCTCTCTGTTCTCCAGTAAGTTGTTCAGCACCGGCAAAACGTTTCTTTCAGCCTTCTCTATACCCTCTATCACGAGCACGCGTCCTTCCACAGCAGCGCGAACTGCACTCTACAAATAAATCAAAATTCATTATTCAGACAAACTTTTGTTGTTGTTCTTGTAAATAGATTTAAATGCCAATTGAGTATAGTACATTCAGTCTCTTTTAGGTTATTATTTATTGTTTAATTTAGTTATCTAGATACTCGAAGCATATATTTAATTTGTTATTAGTTTTGGGAACCTTTGACAAGCTATATATTGATATTTTTAGTATACTAACTCTGCACCCAGAAGTTCCGTCCCCATTATATCGCAATTAACCACATAAGTGATTTTTACACGTGATAAAATTATGCTATGTACTTAGCCGGGCCTCAAAGTACCGACTGGGAGACAAAACAAATCGCAAACTATATTTTAATATAATATTAGTGTATACTTCGTCACAGAGTTGTAGATGTATGTTAGTTTTGCTGAAAATTTGATAAAAGTAAACGTCTTATTCTACTGTAACAACATATTATATACAGTTATTTGAAGGACTACATACTAATTAATGTAATATCCCAATCAATACAGAAACCGAATCCAAAGAATTCACAAAGTATTTCTAATGCAAGCGAGAAAATGAAATGTATCAAACAGTTACTTTTGGTCACATCTATATGTCTATTCAAATATTACAAATACGTTATTTGTATGTTTAGATGTTGAGGTTAATCGCTCGTACTACTGATCAGATTTTTATCAAAATTTAATAATTACGAGGGGCGGTCAAAAAGTTCGCGGAATGGCGGGGTTGGCGGGGGTGAGGTCGCTCCTCCAGGTAGCCGCTACTTGAGTAACTCATAATTACTATATATGCCAATTTCTAGCCTAATTGGGTCATTAGCTTTCGAGTTACAAACGAGTAAACAAGTAAATCGGGAACAAACTAGCCACTATGGAGAAAATTGAACATCGCGCCGTCGTAAAGTTCCTCACCAAACAAGGAAAAACGCCTCAAACTATTTTGCAAGAGATGTTAGCTGTTTACGGAGACTCTGCTCCTGGTAAAACCATGATTTACAAATGGCACGGCCTTTTCAAGCAAGGAAGGGAGTCAATTGATGATCCTCGACCTCGGCCCATTGAGGCCACTACGCCGGAAATCATTGAAAAAGTTGAAAAACTTGTATTGGAAGACGGAAGGTTGAAGAAGAAACAACTTGCAGCATCAGTTGGAGTATCAGAAACCACAATTTTAAATATTCTTAATCAACATCTTGGCATGAGTAAAGTGTGTTCAAGGTGGGTCCCGAGAATGCTCACGCCGCTGCAAAAACGTGAGCGCGTCAACTGTCCCGCGAGTTTTTGGACCGCTGTGGAGAAGATAGGGAAGAAATTATGGCCCGAATTGTAACCGGTGATGAAACTTGGGTTCACCACTATGAGCCTGAGTCAAAGCAGGAGTCGATGCAGTGGCACAAAAAAGGCACACCCCCCCTAAAAAATTTAAAGTGTCGCAATCGGCCGGAAAGATCATGGCGACTATTTTTTGGGATACTGAAGGTATTCTTTTGATCGATTATAAAGAACGTGGTGTTTCTATAACGGAGAGTACTACGCTTCCCTATTGGACCGATTAAAAGAAGCTATTAAAGAAAAAGAAGACGAAAACTGACAAAAGGTGTACTCCTTTTGCACGACAACGCGCCCGTTCACACGAGTCATGTTGCGACGGCTGCCATTCATCGATGATGCGTTTTGAACAACTACGCCATCCACCCTACAGTCCAGACCTGGCCCCTAGCGATTTTTATTTATTCCCAAAGATGAAGAAAGAGCTGCGTGGAAAAAAATTTAGAGACGATGATGAAGTCAAGTCGGCGATTTCGGCGTATTTTGACGCCCAAGACAAAACCTATTTTTTCGACGGTATTAATAAGTTATATGCCAGATCCGAAAAATGTATTCGTGTTAAGGGGGAATATATTGAAAAGGAAAGATAACATAATGTATCATTTCATCTTTTTTCCCAGTCATTCCGCGAACTTTTTGACCTCCCCTCGTATATGGATATTTTTTTAAGATGAAGGTGAAGAACATTGGATAATTTTCACCTTGAGATATCACGTTCACTTTCCAAATATCAATTTCGCCAGTGGAGCCGCGATCAGTGAGTGTATTACAGTTCAAATTTATTACCTGATCGAAGTACTTTGCTGTGGAGTTCTCAATCTCACGCCTCTGTTTCAAGTCAGCTTCGGTTGTGTCTCTTGATAAAGCCACATATTCTAACTCCCTCTGAGTGAGCTCTAAGTACTGTAGTGCTATTTTCCGCCTGTAGAATACATTAGTTTTATTTGACTTCAATTATGAAATCATTTGATAAATTATGCAATTTGTGTAAAGTAATTGGTGCATGACTTCTTTCAGTTATGTAGTGTTTTTTTCTGAATATAGAAGATTAAAAATGCTCTAGCCAAATACAGGAGCCTAGTGCCATTAGGATTATTTATATCTAAGAAATTATATCTCAAAAATCAAAATTTTGTGGAGTCTACGTTCTTTACAACATATTGGACTAGAGAGTTGATTGCATCTTCTGTGGATCGATTCTTTCTAAATCCAAACTGATTTTCAGAGATAGTTTTGTAACATTCTAGAAAACTAACAAGTTACGTTTCATTATTATTTCCAGTATTTTAGAAGGAGTAGTGAGGACTGAGATGGGTCTGTAGTTATTAACATTATGTCTGTCGCCGTACTTATGTATATATCAGTGAACACGCCCGTCGAGATCGCCAAATTACATATGTGTGTAAGAATGGGAGATAGAACAGTGCATGACATTTTTAGAATTTGCGTGGAGATTCCATCCCAGCCAACAGCACAGTCATCTCGTAAGTTCATAATTATGTTTTCTATTTCAGATACTACAACATTCAGTTGAACCATAGAATTTGGGGATGCACATTGGGGTAACGGAGAAGTAAGCCGGTCAAGTATTATGCTGGCGAAGTTTTTTCCTACATTTGCAAAGAACGTATTTACTGAACTTACAGATTCGTTAGGGTCTTCAAAAATTTTAAGGAGTTCCGGCGGTGCTGTATGTTCAGTTTGTGTAACTTTCCTAATTATCTCCCAAGTTTTTTGGATTATTTTTGGCTATCTCATATTCTACTCTTTCATATTCTCGCTTAAAAATCTTAAGCGAGAATATGAAAGAGCAGATTTAGCAGGTTATTACAAAAGTTACGATATCTCTTGTAGGTTAGCTCAGTGTAGGACTATTTAGCTTTTCTTTAACTTTTATATGCATATTGTCACGATTACGTATGCATCTTAATACACCGAACGTTATCCAGGGCTTTAGTATTCGGTGTTTACAAGGTGTGGTTATGATATGAGAGTGTAATGATGGTATGGTTTGAAGTAAAATTATGTGTAATTATCGACATAAGGATGTTAATAAATTGGTTGGTCACCTCATTTCTCATTAAGCAAGAAAAAAGCAGATAAGTCAGTGTTTTCAATATCATGCTTAATTGCTTCTAAATTTAGTTTCGTAGATTTGAACGTCTCTTAGGGGTAAAATTTAAGTTCATTAGTATAGGGTAATGATCAGTGATCGGGGATTCAATAACTTGAGTAGTTAGTAGAGTTTTCACTAAGACGTGATCAAGGCAATTATTAATTCTAGTGGGAATAAGGTGTGATGTTAGCGTCCCATGACTTGCCATTTTTAGATAACAGAATGAGTGAGGATCAGAATTGTTTTCTTTTATGTCTATGTTTTTATCGGCGATAAATATTATATGTCTGTAATTGGAAAGATATTGAAGTACCGCATTTAGACTATTAATAAAATTATCTATAGTTTTATTTGAAGGAGATCTGTATGTTGCTATAATCGCTATACTAGAATCAATAACAAATATTAGGCATTGACATATATTCTACTGATAGACAAGAACACTAAAGGAAAAAGTGTGTTCAAATACTGGTGAATGTTAGAACTATAATCAGAGGGCCTAGACAAGATGCCTTTCTATTTTCGTAATCGCATCGCTAAAATAGAAAATGTATGGTATTGACATAAACGATCGCTTGACTTTTCGAGTGGTTATGTCAATACCATACATTTTTTTATGTTAGCGATGCGATTACGATTATCGAAAGGTATCTTATCTAGGCCCTCAGCTAGATCGCTAAATCTATGTGACCTCGTCTGACCATAGAAGAAAGACAACTGCTGGATCGCTTGTCAAAGTATAGATTTCGTTCAACCAAAACGTAGTAACCGCAAGTCAGTGAAGCATGACGTTAAAGCGCTTTGTATCAAAGAGTTTTCACCGCAGAAGCGATACCAAATTTAATAAGCACATTGTACCTCATACACTTATTATGTTTTATAATAGAAGGAATGGCAACATAAAAGAAAACAAAACATTAGGACTTTATTTAATTATTATTACTACTATATAAAGTACTAAACAATAAAAAATTACGAACTAAACATTTTATAATCATCCCGTCTATACAAATATTAACCTAAAGAATGGTGGAACATCTGTATGGCTTTACTCTATGATTTTAGCAAGCACGTGACAGCGCGGCGTCAATAATTACAAAATATTGTTTACGTTGTATAATTATAATATTATTATCCTTATTTCCACTTAAACAACTAGATATTTCACTCACTTAAATTTTCAATAATTATTTTTGTTCAGGTTTACTATTTAATCACTGTTTTAATTATGTTTATTGTCGGCCTATGAGCGATGCACACTGCGCGAATGGCGACGACTCACTGAGCGAGGTGCAGAGTGTACCCTGCACTTCACTTGAACGTAATGAGTGTTCGGGCGGGCGAATCTAGTACGTAGTACATATATATCGATGATATTAGGCTATTGGCTTCATGTAACGATCTAGAGATAGATATGTGTGGTAGGCAGTTTTTATATATAGACTACCACTCCCTTGTTCTGGTTATTAACTAAGTATTTCAGTACTATAAACTTTGTATCCATCGAGTTTTTGAAGAGACTGCAATTGTATGAGCCAGCATTCTGTCAAAATTAAGATGTCACACTGGATATTTAGCGAGATTTGTAAAAGTCGAAATGCGTCAAAATTTTTATTTATACTTCGGATATTTATATGCAGGAGAGTAAGTGACTTTTTATTATTTAGAACATACCTGCGACAGTCAGTAGTTGAACATAAGTAGGATCTACCCACACTGAGATCCTCCAGATCAGATTTAATGTTAATAATATCGGACATTTTTTATTATATTACTTTTATTACTTTGACTGAGAGTTCTTCTAATGTTTGATTGCAGGCATATACATAAATGTATTGTTAAATATTTATTTTTACTTAGTTTTATACGAAATGTTTTTGTTAAGATAGTGTATAGAAGAGTACTGTGTATATGATATGTGGATGTTTTGTATTTTTTAATCATATTACTTTTATTACTTATGGCTGAAATTTCTTCCAAGCTGTGGTTAGGGGCATATATATGTTTTGTTAAATATTTATTTGTATTTAGTTTTGTACGAAATATTTTCATTAAGAAAGTGTATAGAAGAGTACTGTATATATGGCATGTCTTGTTTGAAATATATTGGAGTGTGTTATATGGGATGCTGAATTTAATTGTATAGAATACATGTATTTGTATGTGTTTACTTGTTGTGTATCTTTGTGTACTTATGAAAATAACAAATGTCCAGACCATCGTTACCCTCCCCCCACAAATACTGCATTTGAATGCACAGATATCGAGATAGTCAATCTTGAGGTTTCAAATCTTTCAGTGTCTTTTCCGATTTGACTAGTATATGACTTGCACCAGTTGTTCTTCTTAAGAAAATATTACCATTTATCACCCAGCAAAAATGGTAGTTGTTAGCTTTACCGAATTTCCGGCTCATGTAAAACAGTTTTTTTGTATGTGTTGGGAGGTATTCTGTAACATAAATCGGCAGTCGGACGCCGGGAATGCTGAGAATTAAGTAAGTATATGTTGTTTTTTGTATTAACTTGTAGAAATTCTGCTAGAATCATTTTAGGTGTTCCTGCTTTACCAGGTATGCGGCGAATATCTCTAAGATCCGTAGAATTAAGTTGGTAGCCCACGACTGAGCCTATTCTGTGAAGGACACCTACTAAATCATCATATGATTTCACATGTTTGTCAGGTATGTTTCGGATTTATAGACAGGAATTGCGAGGGCAGAAATGTAAATCTTTTATTTTGATTTCCAAGGAATTTATATATTCAGTTAACTGTATTTGTTGGTTTTCTAAATTGGTGATTTTTTTCTTTTGTTCTTCATACTGTGTGTTTATAAAGCTTACTGATTGTGCCAGCTCGATAAATGACTTTCTCAGTTCGTTATTTTGTGATTTTAAGCCTGAAACTCAGAGACTAATCTTTCCAGAGTCAATTAGTGATGTTAAGATTTCAGTTTGTGCTTCAGTCCAGGTGGCAAACATCTTCTGAATTTCCTGCCTAAAATCCATTCTAAAACTCAAAAAGTAATCTATTGGGGAGGTTTCACTTTTTCGAGTATGTCGCAATAGAATAAAAGCAAAAAGTATTTACCTTCTGAATGATAATATCAGGTATCACAAAGATCTTTTTTTTTTATTTCTCACACCGGCAGGTATTCACAAAAATGACACTACTAACACTTTGTTGCAGTTTACTTAAGAGCTCATAGCTTAAGAGTGATAATGGCACGATGTATTTATTGTTGGTAATGCTGCAATATCCAGTGTGCGAGACACTGATCTGCCAGGTTAATGACCATAAGCAAGGGGTCTTGTGCACTGGTAATATTACGGAATCTCGAGTGGACACGAGTATACACAACAGAGGTCTGAGACCAAATCAATTATTTAATTTTCATACAGTGAAGGAAAAGATATTGAAACAACCTGCACTTAAAATACCTGTGAAGAAATTCAAGTGTATGTGGTGACTACCAATCCGCACTTGTGTTGTTAATTAAGGTCTATTTGCCATAACATAATTAGAGCAGGCTTGTGTACAAATCAAACTTAACAAAGTAAAGCAAGATCAATATAGTTAATTTTTTTAATTGATTAAATAAGCACTTAGTCAAAGACTACTTGGTTGTGGTTTCACAAAGATTTCTTGAAGATACTATTTCGAATCCCACCAGAATCCAAACATTTTCAGATTGTTTTTCTCATATTTATATATTTCCATTATCAAAATGAAAGAGAATTAAAAAATATTGATCCAACCATAGAGATCAATTTTTTTTTAATAATGCCACAAATTAAAACTAAAATAACAATCAGACACTTACCTACTAGGTCCTGGTCGTCCTAACAAAAACATATCTTGACCTAGTGAGTCTTTCTGCAGCATCCATCTGAGATTACGTAATGTACTCTGAGACAAAAGTTTTATTTCTGAACTCTCAATTGTGACTGAAAATAAAAATTAATTTAGAAAACTTAATTTTTTTCATTCCATGACGATGACAAAAAGTCTAATGGCCTGCCTGTCAGCATTCACCGTATTTACACCACCTATGCAGTTTTACAATACCAGAGGCATCATAAGCATGTCAAGGACCCTTCTAAAACCTATTTACTGCCTTCTGAAGCAACTCATACTGTACTCCTCTTGGAAAACCACGACAGGGAGCTTATCCTTATTGTGATAATATTAACAGTAAATTTCTGCAATTATAAGCAATATGTCTGCACTTTTAATGTGATGCTTGTATTGAAATGTTATAATGCTACATAATGGTACGATTGAAGGTGAATGACTTACTTAAAAGTCGTCATATTGGTAGATTTTATTGTAAGCAATCCTTACATACAAGTATTTCACTGGTGTTCAGAAAACCAATAAAGTGACTTAGGACTTCAATGATTGTTGAACTATCGGGCCAAATATTGCTTAACATTACCAAACAGAATATGAAATGCAAACACATCACAAATTAAGTAAAAACTAGCTCTGCCTACTTCAAAGAAAGGTGTCATTTATCCATTAATATATCTTACTTACGATACTTCCTTGGCACATATTCAATATTGTTAGGAACTTTAACTTCTCTTGTTACATCCCCAATCGTAATTTTGTGGTCACTAGAATAAGCTCTCACATAATTATTGCTAATTATAGCCTTTCTCCCACTTAAAATACGAATCAAAACATCAATTCGTCTTACAGTAGATGCAGGATTATACATGATAATTTAATAAATCTAGTGAAAATACATTTATTTAAATCAAATCACAATATTCATTATAATGTAACTACAATATAACTTTGGTCCAAAGTCTACAATTCCAATCATTTCAGCATATTAAACTTAAAAATATTTCAAATATAATAACCCCATACTTCATATCATTTTGACTTTGATATAATTTTTTTTTAAGGCAAACAATCAAACAGAATGTACAGCCCGACAAATGCATCCACATTAATCAACACAGACTATCTTGTCTGAAAGGCGATAGTTACTAAAATCAGAATTATTGTTAATAGTACAGTCATTTTGTCCTGAAAATTAACTATTTTTATGTAAAACTACCTAATGAGTCGATAATATCAATTTTTGATTTGATTATAGCTGCATTGAATTATGCAGCATTGCAAAAATTACATTAGAAAGGATTTCGTTGGGTTCCAATAGTATTTTATCTGTCCAAACTCATTTGATGATGCATGATAGATTACATATACTACGGTTTCCGATAAAATCCGATAATATGTATATATATATATATAAAAGATTCATGACAAATCAACCTAATTTTTACTCATCTTAATATAAAAGTGCCATTAGTATTATTATTTCGACAATTTTATTTTTTAACTGATTGTCAGAAAATCTCTCACTGTATTCTTTCTCCATTGCAATAAGGCGAATGATTTTGTTACTTTTCCAAACAATATAGAACGGCATGACATGAAAGACGTAGTTTCTCTAAGTAGTCTGTGAATTTCACTATTTCGGAAGAGACGTTTGACATGTCACACGTCAAGCTTTGTTATAGTGACTGCAAAGACAATAGTGGGTATGTATCGGTACGCTATGTGGTGCCTCTAAAGCTCGAAACACCACTTACGTTTATAATCTAGTATGTTGAATAATTTATAAATATAATATTTTGATAAATGAGATATTTGCTTTTATCGGTAAAAAAATGAACGTTATGGATGAAAAAAGTCTAAGACGCGACTAAGACTTTCTTCGTCGGCTTCATACGCTGTGTTAATACTTTTTTGAAAGGTGATATTGTGATGGCAAAACAATTACTTCTTGAATCCTTATAGAGAAAGAAAAGTATGAAAACACGGCGATGAAAAGGAAAAGCACTGAGGAGTGTTGATCATATCATTTGCCTCGTCAAAAGCACAAATCCTCTTGGGATTTGTGCTCTGATAACTCCGAATATTTGTCGAATGTGACCTTCTAAAGTTACCCTGGGTACTATTCGTTCATGTGAATTTCACCCGAATTCTAATAAGGATTTAGTGAAAATGCGTAGTTATATTAATTTTATAGCAGAAAAATATGCCACCACTAAGTAATTAGAAACAATGAAACTGGACTTGGAAAATCTTAAGCGTGCGTCAGAGGCAAAAAATTATACCAGTAACATAAATACAAAACGAGATGCTCGTATATTGAAGAGCTTGGATTGTGATAGGAGGCCGATGGACCATCCAATAGTACACAAATATTAAATGAGGGTAGTAAAGAAATTATAATTAATACCACTACTACCACCACTACCAGTCGCAACTACTGTCCTCATTAAAATATAATGAATCGCCACCGGTGACTAATACAGTATCTAAGGTAGTGTCGGAATTGCCGATTGTATTGCACCAGCACTCTAATCTACACCGTGACTACATACCGATGCAATAAAAAACTATACATAGATTGTTTTTAAACAAACTTGTATGACACCTACAAAGAAAAGCAAGAATTGGTCCTAGTAGGCAAAAAAAAAAAACAAGAATCGTTTCAGAGGCTGACTAAGAAAGGTTGTGCTAGACGTTGATTGTAAATCTAAAGCGGAAGATGTACCGATATATATTTATAATCAATCCAAAGCTACATCTACTATGAATATCATATCATTAATAGAAAAAAACTTTACTGCAAACGTAGAAAAAGTAGAAATCTATGCCGACATAGATTTTTTGCCGACAAACTTAGGAGAGAGAGGCTGAGAATCCTTACAAGGAGCACAAAACGTGTCCAGGACACCATTGCAACAGCAAGTGGCACGGTAATTATGTCGGGTTCCACGCCGGCCAGAGCGTTCTGACCAGCGTGCACTACCGACTAAACTCAACCTTAGCCTAGACCATAAGATGCGTATAAAGTATACGTGCCCAGAAGTAAGCTAGACTTTCTCATGAAGGAGAATTTCTGGCCACAAGGTTATAGAAAAATTTTATGTGTTTAATAAAAGGGGTGTAATTACTGAAACGAACTTTGAAACATAATCTGCCCCCCTAGACAAATGGGTAGATGACAATTTTTAAATTCTGTATATAATAAGAGTACTCTTTTAAGTGAGAAATATTGTAGAACCAACAGTACACCTGCGCCTATTACTTTTGAAGATACATCGCCATGTTTGCGGCGCTGTCGCGGGTCGCTCAAAAACTCTCCATACTAAAAACACTGCAATTGTGACGTCACAACTCAGTAAACTCGCTTAATTTGTATGAGCGTATAAAGAAATTTTAAAATAACTTTGTTATCTGTACATTTATAGGTATACTTTCTATATAAAAAAATGTTACATTTAATGCGAGAATGCTAGAAATGTGTTCGTTTCATTAGAATTAAGTAAATAATAATTGCTCATTTTTTAGAAATCTAAAAACAATATAACTTAGTAATTAAACTGAAATTTCTATATTGACATACTTTCATTAGATATAAATTGGTCAAATCAGATAATTATAGTATAAAAACGGCCATAATCAGTTGTAGTCGTCTACCCTAATGCTACTTAGCGTTAGCATTCGAAACTGCGGAAAAGACAAAATGTATGGATATGACATTAGGTAACGATAAGTCACGTGACGTCTCCATACTTTTTTTCTTTTCGCAGTGACTGAACGCTAATGTTAAGTGGCATTTTCTAAGCCATCTGATGAATAATTCTACTAAAAAGTTTCATTTAATTATAAATGTGTAAATAGATCAGTTTAATAGATAAGAAATATCTGTAACACTGCGGACATCGTTACATTACAAGAGACTTGACTATTGAATAAGATACCGTATCTAGGGACCATAAACGTCAACTTTGCTAAGTCGGGAAATCTGCAGTTGACTTATCAAACGGAGTTCTTCGCGGCAGTTTGGTCTGCTTTACTGAAGGAGTTGCCTTACTATGGCGAAAGTCTTCATGTTCTACAGTACGGTGATAGAGTGTAATAGCGTGCGTCGTTTATCGTTAGCTAAAATCAAGTTTTTTTTGGAGTGCTATAATAGCAACATTATCATTCTTGTCGCAAAGCGGAACGCAGTCAATAATAAATACAATTTTGATAGGTTTTTGATAGTTTCTTTGTCAAATTTTGTGAGTAAAAACTAGAGATGAAACGGATAGTGATTTGGCCGGATACCGGATACCGGAATATTCGGCTAACTACGAGGCCGGAGCGCCGGATATCCGGCCACCGGATATTCGGCCGCTTATCGCGTTTCATATATGTGTGTGTATGTGCAAAATAATCCGTTACTAATATTATAAATTCAGTCTGTTTGTCTGCTACTCTCTCACGCCTAAACTAAAGAACTGATTTTGCTGAAATTTGATACAGAGATAGATTAGACAACGAGAAACATATAGATAGACTTAAAAACTTTTGTATTCCCACAGAAAAGCACGATATAGACGAGTTTAGGGCGTAAAGCACTCAGCGCGAACGGTATCGCGGGAAACATCTAGTATTCGGTATTCGGCCGGATAGTGCCCTACTATCCGGTATCCGGCCGGATAGTGAAAATAGGCCGGATAGGCCGGATACCGGATAGTTACCGGATATCCGTTTCATCACTAGTAAAAACCTACGACGATGACAAACTTCTTACTGTGTAGAAAATTTTGAAGACTTTGGGAAACGTATACGCCACACAACTTCAAACAACTTCGCTCTAAGCTTAACATAAACAGCACAATTTTATTTAAGCAACTGACAACATGATTTGTATTAAATTAATTATTTAATATTTTAGCAAAATTTCATATGTGATTCATTACTTTTTATGTTGACATTGTACTTATATTTCTAAAGAAATTTTCAATATTATTCTAATCTTAAAAGGTCTATAATAATAAAGTTAATTTATATTTTTTTATTTTTACTACTATATAGACAATCTAAGTTTTTTCATTTTCTAGTTTATGATATTTTTTGAAAAGTGGAACGAGACAACTGTATAGATTATAAAGATTAAGTTAATACAGACTTAAAGCCCTAACTGAAGTGAAAAACGACGGTCCAAAAAATGTTTAAATGCTGTAATTGTGTGCTTATGTGGAAAGCGCCTGTTGTCGAAAAAGTTTTCTCGTGGCAGCCATTTTATAGAAATGCATTATCTATGGTGCCCCAAAGAAAGGCGAAGCTAAACAAAAGGGTAGCATGTAGATAGCATTTAATAATTTATCAATTTCCATGCACAAATATTGACTGAATGTTTTAATTTTTATGCACCGAACGAGAGAAATCACTAACGATGAGCCCCGCGTATCATAGAAGTGCGGAAAATGAAACACAATGCATCGTGTAATGGAGGCCATTAGGACTAATAATTATGTATATTGGCATACTTACTTGTGTTCTGAAAGCGAAATGTACGCGTGAAAGTACAATTTAACGTGTGTATTTATTATTACATTAGTTCAATATGTAGACTGAATAGTTTGTGAAATGTGATTAGTGTTGTGTAAATAAACCAATACTTTGCGTAAATCATGGCACAGAATCAAGGGGAGATTCAAGTGGGGACACCGAATCAACCTGTTAAAGATAAAGACATTTATGCCTGCTTGCCAGACATACGAGAGAATGGGCCCCTTGGGCCTGACGAACCGTGTCCCGGTGGCGAAGAATTGCGGTGGCTGCCCGCTCAAGCCACCGATAGAGATTTGGTAATGTATTTGAGAGCTGCCAGATCAATGGCAGCGTTTGCCGGTATGTGTGACGGTGGCTCACCTGATGATGGCTGTGTAGCTGCAAGCAGAGATGACACCACTATAAATGCTCTTGACGTTCTTCATGATTCTGGCTATGATCCAGGCCGTGCTTTACAAGCATTAGTCAAATGCCCTGTTCCAAAAGGCATAGAAAAAAAGTGGTCTGAAGAAGAGACCAAACGTTTTGTCAAAGGTATACGGCAATTTGGAAAAAACTTTTTTAAAATCAGGAAAGATTTGTTGCCTCACAAAGATACTGCAGAATTGGTTGAGTTTTATTATTTATGGAAAAAGACACCCGGTGCTAGTAGTAACCGACCTCATCGCAGACGCAGACAAGCATCTCTTCGCCGTGTTCGCAATACTAGAAATTCACGTGCTGGTACACCTAAGGAACAAACTCCGGAAGCTTCACCAGCAGTACCAGATACCAATTCATCTAGACCTTCTCCAAATCCCAAAGAAGGTGGTGAAATGAGCTCCGTAACTGAAGATGAAAACTCTGAAGAAGATAGTGATTCCCGTGATGCTGCAGATTTGGCAAAGACTGATAATGGTAGAATAGGTGATAATCCAGATGATTCACCAACTCGAATGAGAACAAGAAACAAATCAAAAGAACAAGCTACACCTAATGGCAAGAAGGGACAAGATGATAGTGATAATGACATTAAGTCTAAGGTAAAACCCAATAAACCACAGACAACAAATAATAATGTTACGGAAAAAGTATTATCTTCTCCTGTTAGTAAAGAAGCAAAGAAAAAAGTTGTTAATGGTAAAGTTGATGTATCTAAAGTTAAGAAGCGTCTTCCTGATGACTTAAAACTAGAAGGTATTATGGATGGAGATGTACAAATGAAAAAGAAGAAAGCTGATCCACCTGAAAGTCCATCAGAAAGCCTCACAAACGATAGCTTCCCTGCTATGGATGAATCAGAAACTCCTGAGCCTGAGCCTGAAGCTTGTGACTTTAGTTTTAACAAATCTGAGAAGGAAAGTAGTGAATTGATTAAAGAATCAGAATCAGAACAAATGCTAAAGCAATCTGAGCCTCAAGTAAAATCTGAAAACACCACAGAATTCATTGTTAAAACTGAGAAAGATCCCATACCACCTGTTTTTAAAGTTGTTTCAGAAAAAGATGATAGAAGTGCTCTAGATTTGAAAACAGACTCAAATCCTCTGAAAAATAATAATGATAATATTGATAATAATATAAGACCTCTGGCTATACCCGGTACCTTATTTCCAAAAGCTGATCTTGCTGTTCCAAAAGTTGTCCCTGTTGCTAGTGAAGCTATAGAAAAAATAAAAATTAAAGAAGAAGTAGACATGGAAGATCAAACACTTAACCTGCAAAAAGAAGATTACCAGAAAGATCCACTATCACATAATTTTCCTGGACATATTGGCAACCAACCAAATAAACCTCTTAATTTAGAAAATACTAATTTCTTTGTAAAAGATAGTCATATTTATAATCCGAAAATTAACCACAGCATTAAAATTGAAGGGGGTATTACAAGCAATATCTTTAGTCCTGTAAATATTACAAAGGATAGTTCAATTATAAGAAGTGCAAAAGATTTTTCAAATGGAATGCCACCATTTTCTTATCCACCTAATATAAATTTTCCTACTGATCCCAGTAAGCATAATCCGCATGTAAATCCCTTGAAAACTGTTATTAAATTAGAACCTAGGGATGAAACAAATGAACTGAAAAATCAAAATACTCCTGAAATTTTCACAGCAACAATTAGTACAGCCAGTAAAGTTGACTCTCCTAATACACCTCGATTGGACTCTTTACAAAGAATCAGCCCATCACCAACTAATACAAGAGGATCATCACCACCATCAATGGAACATCCTGCTACTACCAATACTGAACCAATATCCCCTGCAAATGCTCAAGAACTTAAAGAATCAGATCAAGATGACAAACAACCAACAGATCTAAAAACTCAACCTAAAGGCGATAGTCAAAATACTGGTATTAGACCTATATTTCCATCACCTATTCGACCTGATAATCTTGGTGTCAGATCCACTGAGCCGCCTACTCCAATTACTGGACAAGGTATGCCACCCCCACCTCTTAGTCAGTCATCAATACCAGGTTTGCTGCCTCCAGGACCATTATTATCAGTAGGGAGTGGAACCAATGTTGGACCTTATAGTTTTATGCCATCCCCTATGTATGGACATCCAAACCATCCTGGCTTAGAAAAACCTGGATCTATACCACCTTTGATTCAACAAGTACCTCCACATAGCCACCCTGGATTAGTATCTCAATCAAGTCATAATGATCCTTCAATGCCTCAAGATCTTAAAATCAAACAAGAAATACCCGATAACATGCCTGCTAATTTATCAACACAAAATGTTTCTGATCCTTTGCAGTCATTAAAAGAAGTCAAAGTTCCTGGATATCCAATAGGAAGTGCTATAACTCAACATCTAAATAATGAAAGGGATAGAGAATCAATATCAAGTGTAGAAAACAATAGTAGACCACCAAGTCAACCAACTAATGAAAGTTCAAATATGCAGAGTGCATTTTTAGGACCTAGAATTGACAGTATTAAGAAGGAACCTGATTTCTTACATCAACCTCATATACAATCTTCAGGACAAGGAAGTGGCTCTGAGTCTTCAAGTGCATTACCTCCAATTAAAAGTCCACATACTCCAACTCCAATAAAAAGTCAATCAAGCCATAATGGAACACCTGGACATCCACTTTCGTCAGCAACTACATCACCTTTTTCAAGGCATTTGACAAGCCCATCTCAACCACGTCAAATATCAGCTTCACCAGTGCAGCCAAATACCTCTGTATCTCATTCAGCTCTTAATTTGATGAACCCATCTCCACTCTCAATCCCTTCTACTATTCCTGGACCAGTTATGCATTCAGGTCAGCAACCAGGGCCACCTCATCCACATCCATTTGCCTCACCCTTACACCACCCGCATCACCCATTACTACATCCATCTATCTTTCAACTCTCTGCAGCTGCAGCAGCACATGCTATGCATCCATATTATCCACATCCTCACCCAGGCTATTCAATGCCATACCCTTATCCTTATGGACCATTGCCACAACCACATCCAATACCGCCTATGCATCCTGCATCAAGTGTTCCAGGAAGACATGATCAAGTAAAACCATCAACAATTGAATCAACAACAATGCTCAGTTCGCACCATAGTACAAGCTCATCAGTAACTACAAGATCTTTAAGAGAAATATCTGAAAGCAGTGAAGACCCTAGAAATCCTAATGCCACAACTGAGAGACATCAATTGCATGAAACAACAATGACACATCACCATTCTACGAGTCACCATAGTGCTGTTCATACAAGTACAGAAAAACAGCCTAATCATGCAGGTGGTGGCACAAACCACACATTATCAATATCACATTCAACTTCGAGTAGTTCATCCCAATCTATACAGCATAAAATAAATACTCAACAGAAGACTAGCTCGCACTCCAGCTCACCACATTTATCTGCCAGTATGTCACAAACAACTAGCAGTTCTTCGAGTGTTAATGTAACTAATAATCATACTCATCATCACTCCCACCACTTAGCACATCACCCTGAAAGATTATCGCCAGCAGACTCAATGCTACTCCGTCATCATCCAAAAATGTTGCCAGGAAATCCAAGTCACTTAATGATTCAGCCACCTTCTATGGGTCATCCTATGAGTGGGCTAGGTTTGCCACCAGGTCCTGGACCAAGTTCTATCGAAAGTCTAAGATTACATGCACAAGCTGCAGCAGGGTTGCAAGCATCTCATCCAAGATCTGGATCACCACATCAGCTTCCTCATGGCCATCCACATTTACGGGGTCCTCCAAGACCAATACCAGAAGAAAATTCTGAATTAAAACTTGAAACACAATCTCAACCAGAGGAAGAGGAAATTCCAAGCCCAGCACATATACCACATGGACCTAGCCCAGAGCCCAAAATAGAAGATACAGAATGTCATAGATCTCAATCAGCCATTTTTTTGAGACATTGGAATCGAGGTGATTACAATTCATGTACGAGGACTGATCTTATTTTCAAACCTGTTCCTGAATCTAAACTTGCACGTAAAAGAGAAGAAAGGTTAAGAAAACAAGCTGAAAGAGACAGAGAAGAAAGAGAAAAGATAGCTCAACAAGCGCACCGTAAAATTGCGACACCAGAGAAACCGGAAACAAAACCGCCATCTAGAGGAGCTATCGAAACTATTACTTCACCGTACGATAGATTCCCAAGGCCTCCAGGTTATCCAGAAACTCCGGCACTTCGACAATTATCTGAGTACGCCCGACCGCACGCTGGATTCAGCCCTGGCAATTTACCGAGACACTGCATGGATCCTATGCTACAGTACCAATTAAGTTCCATGTACGGCGCCGCAGGTGCCAGAGAGAGACTCGAACTAGAACATCTCGAACGTGAAAAACGGGACCGGGAAATTCGCGAGTTACGAGAGCGGGAACTCAACGATCGTTTGAAAGAGGAACTATTGAAGAACAATGTGGGACCGCGGGCCCTTGACCCACATTGGCTCGAAATGCACAGAAGATACGGTATGCCGCCACCTCCACCGCAAGGCGCCATCCCGGTGCAATTTGGGCTATATCCGCCGGGGCACGGGCCTGCTGCGCTGTCACAGCTGGAGAGGGAGCGGCTGGAGCGACTCGGTATTCCTCCGGCTGGCGGCGCACCGGCTCCCGCACCCGGCGGCGCCGCTCCCCCTCACCATCCGCACCACCCGCACCCCGGAGTGGCGGCTGCGCAGCTCGAAGCGGCCGAGCGTCTGGCGCTGGCCGCCGACCCCATGGTGCGTCTACAGATGGCCGGTATCAATCCTGAGTATCACGCGCATACGCACGCTCACACGCATGCGCATTCCCACACGCACCTGCATCTGCACCCAGGACAACAGGCGGCAGCGGCGGCGCAGGCACAACAGGAGGCTCTAGGGCTAAGTCCGTACCGGCCGCTGCCGCACCCTGATCTACTGGGCTCGGTGGGGCGGCCGTACGCTGAGCAGCTGGCACAGCAAGCGGCAGCGCACGAGCAGCTGCAGCGTCAACTGCTGTTAGAGCGCGAGCGTGGCTTCCTACACCCAGCGCACCACGAGGACTTCCTGAGGCAACAACGGGAGCGTGAAATTAAGGTACGAGCGCTCGAAGAGGCGGCGCGAGCTTCGCGGCCATAATGCCCGTAACTGCGCCTAGTGATGAGTGAGTTTGACTGCCTTTTATTTTATTGACTGCGCTGACTTTTTGCTGTACTTGAGTGCTAGTGTTTCCATTGTAAAATATGACCCTCGAAGTGTTCGTTGCACTAAAAGTGTAGCCATTGTGAACTGAATATAATCTAGATAAGTGTAATAACATGTATAATTTATATTTATGTAATTTAAGTTTCTTAACAAGTTTTATAGCTGCATGGTCATGTGCTATGCTTATTTTCCATGCTCAAATTTATTTCTGACTACTAGTCATACTTATTTTATAATATTTTAATGACATTATGTCCCATTTGAACATATTATAGTATTTTATTTTAAATTATTTTTTACATTGAATGGTGCCGGATTATGTTAGTTGAACATTCACATTACTGCAGTGTGCTTATTTTATTTACATGAGAATTAACATATGTAAGGATAAAACGGATTAAGGTGGTTAAACAAAGTAGATACTTGCCTTTCTAATGTACTTGCCTTGTTTGAAACTGACCTGTAGTAACTTTTTACTATGTATGATATATCTAAGAATTAGAAAATGTGTGTAATTTTACTTTTAACAATTTTGTTACTTATGAGAGTAGTAATTACTATCAGTTTATAGGTAATCTCTTATAGACATTGAATTCATTGAAGTATACTTACATCAAGCATTAAACCATAAACCACAGATATGGTTTGTATAACACAAGCATGAGTAAGAGCTATAGTAAATTAGTTACATATCAATTTTGAGATTTTAAATAGAGATTGTTGTAGAATGATACACGAAAACGTTGATTTAAAGTCACATAAAAGTTACAATGATATTTATTTTGCATTTGAATGGCTGACTCAAATTACTGCTAATTTCATTTTAAACTGCGACAAATATGTTGTTGGGTAGTTTTTAAAGTTTGTATTGCTATTTCCTAAATGTCATTATTATAAGTTTCAATTCTGTTATGAAGTTTTTGTTGATTCTGTTTTTTTATTTGAAGAATTATTTGAACTATATTAGTAATTTAAGACTACGATTGTGAGTCCAGTGAATGAAAATATATTATTGATTTACGTGTTTATAGATACAATCATATCCAAAAGTAACTGAATATCTTTAATACATTGTCAAACTCAGATAGTCTGTAACTGTCTAAATGTCTAAACTGTCTATTAAGTGATTTATGAGGTTGACTGTACATAACCGGCATAATGTTTAATCCGGTTATAAGGGGCCGTCCATTAATCACGTGATCTTTTTAGCATTTTTTAAGTCCCCCCCCCCTCCCCCTTGGTAATACGTAGCGAGATTTAAGAACCCCCCCTTTCAACATCACGTATATTTTTAGTATCTTAAATACAGGTATAAACTATAATTTTATTTTGTTCTGAAATTAAGGACCATAATAAAAATGTCTAGACTAGGTTGCAAATTCTTTTTGATTGCCATAAAAATAATAATAAACGAAGAGTGTAATCATACGAAAAAAATGTATTACGAAAAAATAAATACACGTGATGTCTACCCCTCCCCCCTTTCAAGCCTCACGTGATTAATGGACAACCCCTAAGTCCACACATGTTTAAATTATATTTAGTTCTGAACATTACATAAAATATTCAAAACATTAGGTAAAACTACAAACATATTTTTTTCAAACAAGCAAATCTTGGCCTAAAATCATAATAACATTATTTTCCAAATATTTTTGTCTTATGAAACAATTTCTTTATATTTATTACACATAGTGGTATCAATTCTTATATTAGCAGTATTTTGCTGAGCAAAGTTCATATATAACCTAATAATGCTCATGTCAATGAATTACCAGCAAATTTTTGAAGTACAAAGGTTTTATTCCTAATGCAATAATAATGTAGTTTGAGGTGTCTTTCAGAAATAAAAATGTGATTATATTGCTGCAAAATGCAATTGTTTCATGTATTATCCCATGTATATATGGATTTTCAGATCCATTGATGTATTAACGCAATAAAAAGTATAAGTTTTTTATTAGCATGTAAGTAAGATTAGTTCAATATTTTTAAAAATGTTATGGGGTACATGGTAGGTGTATCCGCTCACTACTAAAACTGTATGAACTGAATTTGTTCAATTTCTATTTACATAAACATTTGTGTAAATTTAAGTATTGTAATGTTGCCCAATGTACACATTCACTAAGTCTTTTGCACTCTATTGTAATATAAATCCTCTTGTAAGAAATATAAATTTATTGATAGAGTCTAAATAGAGAAGTTAATAATATAGAGAAATAATAATTTCACAAAGTTGCTTCATAGGTGTTATGTTGTTAATGCCACAGCTACATTCTGATATTTAAAAAAAGAAAATGAGTATTATTTTTAGAGACAAATTATATCTTAATTAATTAAGAGATTGCGTGTCGGTTTAAAATTTCATTTATTTAGACAATAAGGTTAAATGGATGTCTTAGTGCTTTTGTGTAAATTTTTTTTGAATAATATATGTGAGAAAAATCAACAACCGTTGTCATTTATAACCTTTTATTTTTTACTTTACCTACAGTTTTGCTCTTAGAAACGTCCAACCTATTCATACAATATTAGAATACCTGTTTCACTCCTCCACAGGTGCAATTTAATGGCCTAAAAATTAAAAAATACAACTTTCATAAAATCTTTTAACACTTTTTCACCCATTAGGGGTTGATTAATATGATAAATATAATCATAATAAATATGAATACGAAAGATGACTTTATTATTAAGCTGATTTATGACTTAATTATCGGTAATTGATATTAGCCTATCGGTAATTAGTAGGTATATTATTACGTTGTGTGTGTGTCCAAATGTTTTTAATTAGTGAATCTCTCCGTTGGATACACCGTGATGGAATATTGGTATACAACCTTTGGTTGTACAGCGGCTTACAAAATACAAAAATAGTGGTTTAATTCGGTAAACGGACGCTCACTTTAGTTCGCTAATTTTATTTTTTATTACTAAGGAAAGAAATTTACCCACATTACAAATATATGAACCCGGATATCAAACTATGCTAATATTAAATTAGTACATCAGAATGGGTTCAGTCTTTTTTATATTAATTTTCTTTTTATATTAAAATTCTCGGTTATCTACGCTAATATCAAATATTGAAATCTGTTAAGCTTATTTGAAACGAATATACAGTTATTTTCTTTTTTATAATGTTAGTATGATTGCACACCTTAAGTTGCAATGGGCAGGGCACATTGCTTGCAGGACTGACGACCATAGAGCCACTGGATTGAGAACCAGGGAGGAAACCCTTGAGGGATAGGCATATGCTGAAAAACAGCGTAGTAACCACCTTTATTTTTTTTTGAGGGGTGGAAATGCGACCTTGTGCACCATGACACCGCGCTGGCAAGACGCGGCCGTGTGTGGGGCTCTCCGGTCAAGAGGACCGGCCTACCCACTAAAACCCCCCCGAGTTCTCTGGGCCCATACGGGGCACATGGCGGGGTTGCGCTCTCGCGATTCGACCGCCATGTGTCCCGGGGCCGGCTCGACCAAGAGTTGGTCAAGCCACCGCCAAAGGAGGGACTGTTCGAGAACCCCTGGACAGTCCCCCAGACAACACCGCGCTTGCGTGTGCCCGCCTTCGCCTACCAAGCGTAGTAACCACCTACGAGGATGACTGACGATTTGGTGTAAATCGTAGGAAGGCTCTGATTGTAATCTGTGGTATGCAGGATGACTCCTTAATTTAATTGTATGATTAAATGTAATAATATTTTTAATGTAAGAAATTAAATTATGAGGCAGAAACACCGTTAATCTAGACATTATACATTGCAGTTTGACAATATTTCTCGTAATATTCATTTGTGGAATTGTGGAAATCGCACCGTTGCGTTTTGCTTAGGTACATCTTTATAATGCAGACTGCGAAGTAATGGAATTCTTCTCCGCCTTCTATATTCTCGCCACACTGCAACCCAGATATTTTGAAGTTGAAAGTGAACAAGTTTTTATAGAATACCCACGCCCCACCTTGGAGTTCATCTGCGTTTTCTTCAGGTGAGATGAGGTTTAATGCCAACTCAAATGTAAATAAATAGTGTATTTTTTGAAAGACGGAACCAAAGTTTTATCACAAATATAATTTAATGGTTTAAGGAGCATTAGAGAACAATAATACATTGATTTACTTTCGTTCCATTTTTTAATAATGTTTATTAACTTTCTTTCACCAAAGAGAAGACAGTTATATGAATGATGCAGAATGATTCTGTCAAATGAACTTATTTTGTTTATGTTTTGATTTTAGCTATTATATTCTCTTTGAGTTTTTCCAATAATCCTATCGCTTTTAAAAATGTTGGGTCACTGTACCGTGAAAGTGTATCTAAAGTACGAGTAAATACAGATTTCTGATTCCATGAAATATTTACATGATTTATCTCACACGACACGACGGTAACCTAGCATTAGTTTGATCGATATAAGTCAGTGCTCTATACTTCTGAAATTAAAATAGAGAAAGTATTTAATATTAGAACTGTCCAAACGGGGCATGGAATGATGGGGCTGACGAGCAACACCGGCCTCTTGGCTGTGCCGCAAAAGCATGGACTTTCAAGACAAAAGGTTCGTTATTTGTGTTTATTACATTACTCACGGGACCCAGGTCAATTTTACTTGCATTTACTTCGCCTTGTTGAACAACGAATCGGGTCTTGGATTATTTCCAGCTACATTATTAGTCTATTCCAAACTAGTGGGGAGCTAAAGCTTTGTTCGTAGAAACAAAGTGACAGTAAAGGCAGGCATTTGTGTAGCTAAAAGTAGCGATAAAAATATTTAGAAGTCTGCTGTTACATCATACTAAAAACGATATTTCACTATAAAGAATCGTAAAAAAGTGCATCTAAATACTTGCTACGTAGGCTACTACATCTAAATAAAGTGATGGACTGCGACGACACAGCTCATTGAAATCGAGGGTATATTTAGGTTGGACTGCGAATAAAGTACTTATCATAAATTTGTCAAATAGATAACATTGCCGTTGGGTAAGTGCGCCAACGGTAATGTTGTGTATATGATGTTTTTTTGTCTCCACTATGTTTCATAATTAACATTATAATCCAGAGTACAGAAGTTGAATTGCGATGTGAGGTGACGCCGGCGCCGTTTATGCTGCGTCCGTATGCGGGTCTCTACAACCCGTTCCCCCACTCCTGCTCGGTGCTGTGTAACCATCCCGCCGACACGGAAGCCAAGGAGTTTGTCAAGCGGGTAAAGGATAGTTGGGTAAGCCTATAGTTACTGTACTCGTAGATCTACTGCTGCGTTTCTTGAGCGTTTTAAATGTAATAGACATTTATTATACAAGAGTGTTTTTAAGAATATTATTTAGAGTATGCAGCGAGTTGGTTAAGTCCCTGATATTTGCAGATTCTTTGAGCGGTTGTCAGGTGAGCCGTGTGCTCACCTGTCATCGATATCAAAGAAAAAATATTACCGTGAGAATCTTAGACACAACACAGGGTTAATCAAAATATACGATTCCTGACCGGCGGCGGCGCTTAGTTCTGATTAACACGCACATACCATAATCACTCCATATGTTTATTGCATTATATTAACACAAATGAACAAGTCCATCTCATGGTAAGTAGTTATAGTGGAGATTCAAACAAAGCAATCCCCGCAAAAACTATGTTGTACATTGTCAATTTATGACATGGAAAGTAAAATCACATACAGTAATATCATTACCATATAATCCTTTAACCTGGAACAATGTGAACACGTAATAGCAGCGGTATTTGCAGGCATATGTAAAACTTGACGTGACAACCTGACTGCACTTACATATACTTACATGCATGCTCGAACGCTTAAACAGATGTGTAAACAAACACCAATACTTTGGCAAACTCTACTCAGTCCCGGTGTAATAGAGGGTTATTCTATTACTGCTGCCGTGAAACCTTGCAGCTGTGCATTTTATTTTCTCAAACGTGCTAGAAATAAGAAATTCGAGTAAATATTATTTTCGCAAGCTTGTTCGGGATAAGTTGCAATTGTTGTACTAACATACGAACAGAGACTGGCAAGACTTGTATGACAATCCATACCTCTCCAGTTTAGCGGCCAAACAAATTACTATGTAAATTTTATCTGTTATTTAAAAATTTTAACGACCTTTTACTCCAAACATGGCAACCAAGAAAGTAACTTATCAAAGGTCTTATTTAAAATTCGAACTGGTAGAAGGTTGCTTGTTAAAAAGGCTATATATAATTTAAAAAAAATGTATTTTTTATCTTTCTGTAGCAATGCTTCAGCATGTGTAGGGGAGACCTAGGAGAATTGAAACAATTTTGATATTTTGCATAGTACACAAAAATTTTTGGCGGAACGTAACCTCTTCTGCAGCGAGCTTGTATATTTGTCTACTTGTCATTCCTATATCTGTTTTTCTTTGATATTCAGTCGGCATACTAAAATAATATGATCAATAAAACACCGAAAATAGAAGCTAATTAACCATACGAAACATAAGCGAGGTGAGTTGAAACAGTCATAGTTTAGGTAACAAAAATCCTCTCAATTATTATTCAATCAAAAGTAATAAAGTTAAAGAAAGAGAAAGCACTGCATCTTTGCTATGAAATGAATTGTCATTTTAACCAAACCAAAAAAACTAACGTGTTATTAAAATATAGGTGTCGTAAAAAAACGCGCAATACTTGTTTGTGTATAATTTTTGAGACGTGGAAACAAGAACGATAAAATATGATCTAGAGTCATGAACTGAACCAGTGAGATCAGAGAGTGACAAAAAGCAAGTGAATTATGACGTTACCAGCTTGTCAACGGTCTTAAGTTCTAATCGGTGATGTTTCAGCTCACCTGGGTCTCCCCTACTAACCCCCAAATCGTAAATAATACGTAATTACACAAACATTGATAAGCATACAAAAATTTATCTTGGGTTAGATACGAACTTCCAAGTACTACTGACGTTCGACACATGACGTCATAAGACACGTTATTCAATAGACAGATATCTTTTTCCAGGTAATCGATGGGAAACCTCATCAGCAAATCGATGATCTGTCAAAGTTCCAAGACCGGAGTCCTTGGAAAGACATAAGATACCACACGATATTGTCACAGAGGATATGTTTAGAAGGTATTGTGGATTTAAACTGAGAATTATGTTAAAACTTGTAAGCTTATGATTCAATAACACCGCAGTACGGCAGGCTAATGTTATTTGTAAAAGTTGAATTGTGTATGCTAAGGAAACAACTGAATGCAAAAAAACTTTAAAAAGAACCTAATAAATATCTAATTTTCTTCCCTTGCAGATACGCGGAGACAGATTCGAGACCGCACACCCCGGCACCAACCTTGGCCAGTGGGAAGTCCCGGACATCACGCAGGTGCCTCACTCCAGACCAGCACCACCAAAGGACCACTATAGTGTTAGACTTGCGACGCAGTCATAGTCAGGTTGTTAATGTATATTGTTGTTCCCTGTACTGATACTCTTAGACCGGGTCTTCACTATATAATAAATATTTTCCGCAATATTGAAAAGTGAACTTTATTATATTTTGCATTTTGGAGGTTTAGTTATCTCCACAATTTTCTGTGCGCAGTTAGTATATATCTCATAGTGAGAAGTCGGTTACTTATTCATATGCGTCTACTGCAAATGAATTACAACTTTATGCAAATAGCCTATTACGACTATATACACAAACCTGTAATAAATTTGCTTCCATACAAACAAAAATTCGCGGACGATATAAAACTACTACAACAGTAAAAACTTAACTTGGCTTATAATATTTTTAGGACCCTACTTTTGTAATAAACTAATAATGACATCCGTCTCTAAATTGAATAGTGTCAAAGAGGCTAAATGTTTTCTAACATCCCAAAACCACACTGAATTTGAGTGAGCTTTCTCTATCATCATCTATCAGTATCAATTTTAAAAGCTTACTTGTACTCGTATCACTAAAAGTGTTAGCTTGCATTCGAAAAGAGAAGAATCACAGTCTCAACGCTGCCACCATGATTCACATGCACGTTTTTATTTAGTTATTAAAGCGTCTTGAAATTACGAGTAGGTAACGCACAATGGCTGTAACTAAGGCGCCAAGCAATTGCAAAAAACTGAAATTAATATTTGGTTTGCGTTTTTCCTAATTTTACATTTATTTTGCATTTTAAAATAAAATGCTAAGTGCACAAATGCAATATTGATTATGTTTCTAAGTCAATAAATTTATGAAAAAAGCCATAAAGATTAAACCTCTTTATTAAATTTATTATATTAAATGTATTCAGTTTCAAGATACGTGATTTTTATAAACTACTAACTTTCCGCCTGTGGCTTTGCCTTCGTTTTATCTGGTTTTCCTATATGAAAGCTATATATCCCCTAGGTTTGTAATTCTTTTCCCGGGTTCCTTATAACTAATGTACTGTTTATTTATTTATCACACACATTGCTGAGAATTCGCATAAACCAAACACTTTTTGTTTGTTTTCCTTTCTATTGGATCTTTGAAAAAATAACATTTGCACATTGTGAACGGGATGAATTCGGTAATGAAGAAAACGGGATAAGTTTTGTTTTATAAGTTAATTTTTATATAACTAAAAGATATCGCTCACCGAAGTATTTTATATTATTTTCTGTTGGATATGACTATATATTCTTGAGAAAATGGATCTGGGCAGATAGACAACGAAGTGATTCTTGAAGGGTGTTTGGAACCCTACAAAAATACAAGATTTTTATCTATATTTATCTACCAAATTGCACAGGAAACGCTGTACTACCACGCGACATCGGATATGACAGCTGGACAGACCACCTTGACTAATGACCGGTCCACCTTACCGTCGCTAAACCTATCGGACGGTCAGAACCGGCTCGGGAAAGTTCAGTGCGAGCAGCTGCCACCGCTAGCGTCACCCTTAGTCCTGTCACAGAGGACACTGCCTACCAAAGAGCCTGCCAGCGTGAAGACTGCTAGAAAGGTTCATCACATTATTATCTCCACATTTCTATATAATGATAATTGTTTTTTTTTTTACCGTGGGAGAGCCATGCTTCGGCACGAATTGGGCCGGCTCGACCGGAGTGATACCACGGCCTCACAGAAAACGGCGTAAAATAGCGCTTGCGCTGTGTTTCGCCGAGTGAGTGAGGGTACCGGGGGACCAACCCCCCCCCCTTCCCCCCTTATTCCCTTTTAAAAGGCCGGCAACGCATCTGTACTCCTCTGGTGTTGCGGGTGTCCATGGGCAACGGTTATCGCTTACCATCAGGTGATCCGTTTACTCGTTTGCTGCCCTATCCTATAAAAAAAAAGTTATACATACGATTTTGTTGGGCGGACTTAAAAGAAAGTAATAATAAAAAAGATTTCATTTGTCTATTGAATAAGAAAACGTTAAGTTTTCAGTAGAATCTTTCATAATAAACAAAAAAAAAATATTTTTGTTCAATTATAGAATAACGTGGAAAAAATTATACTACATAAATAATAAGCATTTCCACCTAATCCAGAAAAATTCAAGAAACGAGATTTATTTACGTAGACAATGAAAATGAAAAACTGTTGGAACTAACTGGCCACCGAACAGTCAGATTGTCAACAAGTAGACAGAACGTCTATATTTAAATTAAGTTTTTTGTTTGTATGTCAATTCCAATGTTATGTTTTCTTGTACTGATATATTTTTAATACAAATCTTTACTGTTTATTTGTTCACGCTTTTCAATTTCCCTAACAAATTGGTAGCAGAGCGTGGTTTTGGATATTAAAACAGATGGCATCCAGTTTGTCGAGCTACAGAAATATTGAGCCGCTAACAAAATCTAATTATGATACCTGGTGTATGCAGGCACAAGCCGTGCTGATAAAAAATGACTACTGGGATATTGTAAGTGGAGTGAAAACATTGCCATCAAGTGCAGATGCGGCAGAAAAGACGGTGTTTCTTAAAGAAGATCTAAAGGCAAGAGCTGAGATTTTACTATTATTGTCACCGTCGGAACTAAAGCAGATTAAAACATGCACATCGTCCAAAGCAGTATGGATAAACTCAAAACCATATATCAAAGTACAGGCCCTGCCCGAAAGGCTACTCTCTTAAAACAACTCGTTCTCAAGAAATTGTCAGAAAGTGAAGACATTCGCGAACATTTGAATCAGTTTATGGATGTTGTTGACAAATTGGCAGATATGGACATCAAAATACATCCAGAATTACTAAGCATAATGATGCTCTATAGCTTACCAACCAATTACGAAAATTTTCGCATCGCAATTGAGTCTCGTGACAATTTGCCGAATCCAGAAGAGCTGAAAATAAAGATTTTAGAAGAGAGTGAAGCCCGGAAAAATGCTCACAGTAATGACGACAGTGGCGAGCTTATTACTCTAAAAAGAATACTTATAAGAAGAATAATAAATTTTGCCGAAACTGCAAAAAGACTGGTCATACTACTGGATGCATGTTGGAGCAAAAAGAAGGCCGACAACAAGAAATGTAAGCCACATGATAAAACTTATACCGTGTTATTCCATGACCTGGTTTAGACCTGGTCTAAGCGAAAACTTGGTTTAACTCAGATTTTAATGAAATTGATATTACAAGACACGGTTTCCCCAAAGAACCGGGTTTATCTCTGGTTTAAAGATAAACTAGGGTACCCCCTAGTTTAAGTCTGGTTTCAAAATGAAATTATGATTTTTGATAGCTGACAATTCGTAGTTTGTGCATACGTATCTCTAATAATGGATATTGATTTACTCGATGATATGGATTTAGCCGTAAAATATCCTAAAGGAAAGTAATTAAAGTAGGTAGTAATAAGTTAAATAATCATTGTTTTATGAACTTAGAATTATGCACAGTTAACATTTTAATTTTCAAAAATTCTTTATTAAAATATAAACTAGGTAAGTACACACCTTGTCTTCTTGGCACCAATTATAGGATCTCTTATTATTTTTCATTTTTATATAAACAAAGATATTATTGTAAAATTCAAAAAAACGAAATAATTTTGTTTAGTTAAATGCTTTGGTGTCAAAAGGGCGGCAAATGTTGAATAGGTACTTAATTTTCGTTCCAACAAGCAATTTTTACAACGTTAAATGTATTTTTATATTTTCTAGTATATATAAGAAGAAATGTAAGTACGATATCTTCTTATATATACTTTAAAATTAAATTTATCTTATAAAATAAATGTTTTTTATCAACTTTGTACTTTTATTTTCACTATAGTTATGAAGTCGGTTACAAACGAAGCTGCGTGAAATGGAACGATTATTGGTTTACTAATAAAATTGGCTAAAACTAGGGTGCCAAAGCCGTTTAAAACGAGACGAATGAATGAATGATTTTCTTTGAGACTCGGGGTTTTTGGAAGATCGTACTTGAATTTGTTTTTGTAATAAAGTCCGGTCTAAACCAGAGACCTTGGTTTAGACCCGAACTACAATAGACCTGGTTAAACCCGAAGTTTTAGAAGTTTTTGTAATAAGAGAGTTAATGTTTGTCTAAATATCGCCAAACTCAGACCCTAATAAAACAAGTTGGTGTCTAGATAGCGGTTGTTCGTCACATATGTGCGGCGAAAAGTCACTATTCGCAAATATAAATCCAGAAAAAGGAATCCTAAGGCTGGCATCAAATCAATATACAAGTGAGATTCAAGGTAAAGGAAATGTTACTGTAAGTACAGGGAACGAAGGCTACATTTTAGTGAGACCTTATATGTGCCAGATGTGTCAGCAAATTTACTGTCCGTAGGAAAAATTACAGACAGAGGCAATAGGGTCGTATTTGAGAGAAAGATAAGGCATATGTCATTGAAAAGAATGGAAATGTATCGCTGACAGCCCAAAGACAAAATGGTCTTTATTACCTTGAATTTGACAAAGAGTATAACGCACATTACTTATCAAAGACAAGGAGTAATGTTATGGAGTGGCATCGAAAATTGGGACATATTAATGAAAGAGATCTGAGACAAATGATGGATCATGAACTTATGCATGGATTAAAATTTAAAAACGACGAAAAGTTCGAAACATGTGAAACCTGCATAAAAGCAAAGTTAACCAGAGCGCCTTTTCCTAAAACTGAAAATGCCAGGACAAGTGAACCATTGACTATTATACACAGCGATGTCTGTGGTCCTTTCGAATGTGAAACTCCAGCGGGTTCTAAATATTATGTCACATTCATTGACGATTACACTCGGTACTGTCATGTCTATTTCATTAAAAAGAAAAGTGACGTATTTGACATTTTCAAAGAATACAAAAACGAAGTTGAAAATTTTCACAATAAAAGAATAAAATATTTACAGTCCGACAATGGTACAGAATACCGGAACAAGGCATTTGACGAATTCCTAAAAGCGAACGGCATCCAAAGAAGGTTAACCGCAGCGTATACTCCACAGCAAAACGGAGTAAGCGAAAGGAAAAATAGATCCTTGTTGGAAAAAGCTAGGTGTTTTTTAATTGAAGCTAATGCTCCTAAAAAGCTATGGGCCGAAGCCATTGCCACAGCGAATTATCTCATAAACCGTAGCCCATCTAAAGCATTAAATGGCGATTTACCGTACACGAGATGGGTAGGCCGTCAGCCGTCTGGAAATCATCTCCATGTATTTGGCAGAAAAACATTTGTTTTGAAGAAGAACAAAAGAGGAAAGCTGACCCAAAACTCGAGAGAAGGTGTATTTATGGGGTATTCGTTAACGGCAAAAAACATTTGTTTTGAAGAAGAACAAAAGAGGAAAGCTGACCCAAAACTCGAGAGAAGGTGTATTTATGGGGTATTCGTTACGGCAAAAATGGGTTTACATACCCAAGAAAATAATATCGTAATTACCAGAGACATAAAAGTTATAGAAAATATGTATTATGCAAAAGAACGTCAGAATTATGATGATACAATAATTGAAGAGAAGCAGCACCTAGAAAATAATGTAAATAATAATAATATAAATAAAAAACTCTCTGAAAAAGAAATAGAAATAGAATTCGTAGAAAATAATGAAAATATGGATACAATAGAAAGTCAGAATTTGGAGAATGAAATACCTAATACTATCTCGGATGACTTACCAGATGATGTATCTGAAACTATCGAAACGCCCGTGAATGGGAGGCCATCTAGGCCACAGAGAGAGAGACGTCCACCTGAATGGACGGAAGACTATGATCTTCGCCTGATTGAAGGAAATATTTATGATACATCCTATTTAACTAATAAAGAGGAACAAAGTGAATACTGGCACGAGGCAATAAAAAATGAGATAAGGGCACACGTAAAAAATGATACCTGGAAGATAGAGGTGAAAAAAGATTACATGATAGAAGTAGACTATAAAATGGTTCTGCGAAATAAAGTAGGGCCAGATAATAGCAACATAAGAAAAGCCCGATTAGTAGCTCGGGGATTCACTCAACGCCCTGGTGTTGATTATAATGAAACCTATGCCCCCGTTGCCAAGCTAAGTTCATTAGATCAGTAGCAATCGCAATGGAAGAAGGATTGAAATTACACCAGATGGATGTTACAACTGCTTACCTTAATGGTCATTTAGAAGAAAATGTTTACATGAAGTATCCTGAATACTTAGAAGAATATTTGTTAGAGATTATGGTCGAAGAAAGTACAAAGGAAGATTTGACATTATATGACAAAACAGTACAAATGTTAAAAGACATAAAAGAAACCCCTAACAAGAAAGTCTGTCGCCTTACGAAAGCTTTATATGGACTCAAGCAGGCGGGGAGGCAATGGTATAGGAAACTCGACATGGAATTAAAGAACTTAGGTTTTCAAAGCTCAGAAGCAGATCCTTGCGTTTATATTTTAGACCATCCAGAGAAAAGAGGAGACATGACAATATTAGTCATCTATGTCGATGATATCCTGATCGCCTACTCGTGTCCAAATAAATTACGCCAGATAATAAAGGAGTTAAATTCAAAATTTGAACTTAAGGACTTGGGAATACCCAAAAGGCTTGTTGGAATAAATTTTACCTACAAGGAGGGTGAAGTAAAACTAAGTCAAGAAGAGCTAATAAATGACTGTTTAAAAAGGTTTAATATGGAAGACTGCAAACCAACTTCCACTCCATTAGAAAACGGAAAATACTTAGAAAAAGTGGAACAATGCGATCAGCAATTGCCTTACAAAAATTTGATTGGTACACTGATGTACGTCGCAGTTGCAACAAGACCCGATATTATGTTTGCAATAAGTTACTTATCCCAGTTCAATGACTATTACGGAAAGGAACATTTCACCAGCGCCAAAAGAGTATTACGATACTTGAAAGGATCAAAAAACGTGGGTTTGACATATCGAAAAACTGGAAAACAGTTATTTGGTATGGCAGATGCAGACTGGGGTGCGTGTAAACTAGACAGAAAATCTTTTTCGGGCTATTGCTTTAAATATGCTGGAGCTCCTATAAGCTGGTCTTCTCGGAAACAGAAATGCGTTGCCCTGTCAACCGCAGAGGCGGAATACATCGCACTCACTGAAGCCGCTAAAGAAGCTATCCATCTTAAAAATTTGTTCAAAGATATTCAACCTGATTATGATAATATCACAGTCATCATGAGTGATAATCAAGCTGCAATAAAATTAAGCAAGAACGCCATGGTCACTTCCAAATCAAAACACATTGACCTAAAAATGCATTTCATACGAAATTGCATACAAGAAAACCTCCTACAAATAAAGTATATGCCAACTGAGATCATGGAGGCAGATCTTTTGACAAAAACTCTAGCTGGTCCTAGATTATTAAAACTACGGAGCAGTTTGGGTCTCTCCTGAAGATGTCACAGTTCAGTGAAGAGGAGTGTTGGAACTAACTGGCCACCGAACAGTCTGATTGTCAACAAGTAGACAGAAACGTCTATATTTAAATTAAGTTTTTGTTTTGTATGTCAATTCCCAATGTTATGTTTTCTTGTACTGATATATTTTTAATACAAATCTTTACTGTTTATTTGTTCACGCTTTTCAATTTCCCTAACAAAAACTAACTACTTACTGGAAGCTAAATACTTTACCACCCAATCGATATAGATAGATATAATGTGTACACTATATCGTTATCATAAAATGTTCAGCGTTTATTAGTGCGTTAAAATCTAGCAGATAATGCGAAATTAAATCAATAGCTACCATTAGTATTAAACTTCCAGCAGTTACCTGCGAAACTCGATGCGTACTGAACGTACATCTCAGATCTTGTTGCAAAGATTGAAACCATGTTACCGTTTCTAGTCTCCAAAACCAAGCTGATCGCCGTCAAAAAGAACAAAGTCAAAGATGACAGCAAAGAGACAAGCTTCTTTGTGACCGGAGATAATTTGAGGACTAAGCAAAAACGTGTAAAGAGAAAATCTTTAAACGTTCCACCATTGCTCCCTCCTTCATGCGATTGTAGCCTCATGCATCTTACAAGAATCATCATAAATTACGCGCCAAAGACGAGGAAACGAGGGGGATCCAACGTAGTTTTTTCTATGACAACGTTGGGTACTACTGGACTACGGAAAAGAATGAGGCTGCCTGTGCCTATAACGCAAAGTAATTCAAAAAAGAAGAAAGACAAACTTATGACATATGACAGTGATTCGTTTTTTAAGAAGCTTGAGGTACTGCGTTATATGTTCCTATCGTCAGGTATTTTGTTAAAGATTATCGTATAATAAGATCAAAGTATAAAAATATGAGGGGCAAAAGCTCTATGCCTGTATAGAATAGTTCTTTTTCTTAGTGCGGCAGAAAATAAGTCCCCAAATTTCGTTGTTCATGTTGGAGTGGTAACTATATCAATTGCTGACGATGCAGACTAGCATGAATGATCCTAAGAAGAGACACAACAAACACGGTTTTCTATTTTCTACTTACTGCTCTAACGCATTGAATAAATTACAGTTTTAGGGTTCCATGTATGTCTTGATTTACAATTAATTTTTTTATTATTATTTCAGAATCAATTAAAAGCACTTAACCTGGGTAAAGCCATAAAGGCAAGGAACAAGGCTGAAGCACCAGCTTCCCAGCGCTCGAAAACTAACATTGAAGTTCACGATGAAGGCGAATCAATGATTATTGGTCCTGATGATGGAGGTGGGTGGATGATAGAAATATTTGTTGATGCATGTAACTTTTTCTGATACTCCTTGTGCTTATTCCACGTTAAATCGAAGCACCTGAATTAAATGTACATATTTATGGCATTGATGAGGCTACAGTTTGATTTCATTATACCAGCAGGGTTCGGTTAGTACAAAACGCATATATAATTGTTTTTTCGTTACAAATTTTAAATGTTGATATGTATTTATTAGTAATCAATAAAGTTTACAGTGACTTCACAAAGCAGCAGATTTAAAGCTATTGGGACGGATAGTACTGGTAGCAAAATGTGGATGAGGATAGGAACTTTAAAAAAAACGTTACGTAATTAACTTGAATGTATGTAAGAATTTGTACGATTACCATTTCTAAATTGTAGTGCATATAAAGACGTGGTAATTACATTGATTAACGAATAACGGTGATGATTATTTTATCGTTTGTATCGTTCATTGTATCGTTTGTATAAAAGCTTTGTATGATCTATTTTGTATATACTGTTTGTTATTCCATATAAATGAAAAAAAGAATTATACATTAACAAAATGCAGAATCACAAGCACACAACTTGTTAATAATTCCCTTGGTTATTAAGATGTCGCACCCTCTTGCATCCCTGTCCTGTGTAGTATACTGACATCTTAGTTAAGGTTGTTCTGTGATTCTGGTTGATTGTTCGTTAGATTATATCTCATTTCGGAATATTGATCAATCTGAAAATTACAGACAAATAATCAATAACTTATTAATGTTGACTTTATCGTCACTCTATATCACCATTTTAACAAATTTATACTTATTAAGAGTTCAATTATTTAATATTTTTAAAATGACAATGATTTAATTTAATGTTATTATGCACCAATTTTGTTAGTGATAACGCTATATTGCAGTTTTCAATACTTCATACGATTGCTTATATGTATTTCAAAATAAAACCTTCCCTTTTCTAAATTAATACGAATGATATGAAATTACAATAATATTGATTGAAACAACAGACCTTTCTCCGAAAAAAAATATTTCTGTTAGAAAACATAATCGATTTTGGACTACATCGTCGTTGACTATACCATACGTACCCAATAAGGATAGCCTTTTTTTTTGTTCCCCTGAGGAAAATGCATTAAATTGCATACCCCGGCTGTGGCGAGCCGGCGGTTATGTGGGGAACTCCTCCCCAGAAGGGGGAGGCCTACCCACTAAAAACCTCAGGGATGGCCTTCCTCAGGCATGTAGGGAGCCCCCGGGAACATCAAGCTACTTCCGGGAACCACCAGCCTCCGCTCCCCTGCCTAGAGGTGAGCCGTCCTCGGGGAGGCTACTACCTCCCCCGGTCTCCTCCACCGACGACGCCTCCCGGCCACGGAAGGGGCGTGGTCCATCCTGGGTCGCCGTAGCAGACGCGACTTCCTCGTGCCCGCCGCGACCGGCGGCGGCGCCGCAGCTGTGCTACCGAGCCCGGCGCCGCCTTCTTCGAGCGGAATCGGCCATCTCCCGACCCCGCTCAGCAGCCTCCTTCTGGAGCATCACTGCTTCACAGAAGGAGGCCACAGCCCTCCAACCTCCCTCGTCCGCCAGCATTGACGTAATCAATGCCGACGGAGATAGATCTCGCCCGATCTCTGCGACCAAGACTCGGCGCTCGGAGGCCCACGCGGGGCACTCCGCCAGCGTGTGCTGGGCCGAGTCAAGGTCGGATGCGCAGTGGATGCAATGTGTCGATCCCTCCCGTCCTATTCGACACAGATACTCATCGAAGCAGCCGTACCCGGTGAGTATCTGAGTCAATCGGTAGGTGACCTCCTCCTTCCCGTGGAGCCAACCTTCGAGGTGCGGGAGTACGGCACCGACGGCCCGCTGGCGCGCGCAGATCCGTAATTCGAGCTGCGCACGCCAGGCCGCCACAATCCGTCGGTGCCACTCCCGCTTAGGCACTTCGTGCGCGGGTTCCAGGGCGCTCCCCCCATCGCTCCCCCAGTCGGCCAGGATGTCGAATGGGGGGGAATAAGGATAGCCTCTCTAATCGTGAATATTCCTGCACGTCGGAGCTTACTGATACACTTAGACTCTACCTAGAACCATATTGCGTATTCGTAAAAATTACTTTGGACTTGCAGCTTATAGACTTATGACTAAAAGAAACGCAAGAAACATAACTGATAATTTTAAAAATAGGATAGTAAAGTAGTAGAATGATCACCTTTATGCTGGAAGCTCTAAAGAGAAATGGTTCAAAACCCAATTTCCCCCATATAATTGGGACTAGGGAAGGCCTGTGCCCAGCAGGGGGTGTCTTTAGTTTGAGCAAATGATGATAAAAAATATACCACATTACAATAATACATACAGTATTACTTAATAACGGTTAAAAACTATGGAAACGGTTCAGATCATATGATCACGGGAATAATTCTTCTAGATCGTGCTGATTTTTCTTCCGACTCGCTGAGGTGAAGGCTGAGAGTAATGATTGTACTGGTTACCGTTTTCCATAATATTTAAGCCTTTAAAAATTTCTATTTGTTTGTATGCTTTCTTTCGTTGAATGTAGGCGCGGGTGAAGGTCGTCGGCGTGGCAAACGGCGCCGCAAGGGTCGGCAGGGCAGCGACCGCCTGACGTCCGCAGGGCTCGCTGCGCAAACGCAGCAGGATCCGGAGACTCAGGTAGACCAACGATCGGCGACCAGCGGGGCCCGCCATCGGGAAGGCCGACCCTGCATTGCACCGGTCGCTGTCAGTCGACGATCCCCCGGATGCCCCGGGGGATCGACGGCCTCCCCAGTCCATCGGGGAGGCGAGCGAGCGGCTCCCCTCTGGTGAGTCGACGTCGATAGGGTCGTGGCGTCATCCCCACGGCATACCGCGGCCCTGTCACGCCGCGGACTGTTCTCCTCGGCGCGTCTGGCGGCGATGTCGGATGCGCCGTCGATCGAGCGCTCGCGGCAGGCGTCAGTGGAGGGGCATCGCTGAGGTTTTTAGTGCGTAGGCCTACCCCCATCTGAGGAGGAGAGCCCCACATAATTCTGCGCTTTTCCCGGGGTGCAGGGTATGCAATTCAATGCATTTTCCTCAGCGATAACAAAAGAAAAAGGTAGACCAACGATAATATAGAGGTGTAGGTAGTCTACAGGTGCTAAAGCCTAATCTGAAGTGTGTAGTATCTGGACTAGTCTAGAGATATGCGGTTCCTTAGATCTGGATGGCCCCAGCTAAGCAAATGGTGGGATGGATGGTGGGTGGCACGGCCCCGGAAAGAGCGTGGTCCATCCCGGGTCGCCGTATCCGCAGGCGCGACTTCCTTGCACTCGCCGGTGACCCGCGGATACGCCTGTTACCTAAACATTTAACAACCATGACTAAAGTACAAATGCTCGCATTCATCACATAAATATCTGTCCCCACCGGGATTCGAACCCGGGACCTCAGAGATGACACCTTGAAACCGGTGTACTATTCACCCGACTATGCAGATCGTTAATATAATAGCTGTTGTTATAATTATGTCTCTAGATTGCGGGTATAGGCACGGACTCTCAGAACCCGAGCTCCCGCGGCTCCATCGCGGTGGTGCCGGACGATGATGTCATTCCCCTACCCTCCATCAAGCCTGCGGTAGCCAAAAAGACGGACTCGTTCCTCGACGACGAAATTCTGAAATACCTGCATCGAGAGGTGGACGAGGAAGCTATTGAAACTGAATTTGATACCAAGGTTGGTACAAGTATCTTAGAACTGGATTTTCAGCAGAAAATCCAGTTCTACAAAACTAGAAGCATCTGGTTTTGTTTTCGTAATTGCAGAATAAGTTTATCGCGGTACTGCCTTCGTATTTTAGAAGATACCGTTACAATCAGAATAGAACTGCCGAAAGCAACAATTTTTAACCTTAACCTAGTAGCGAAAAATATTAATAACTTCAGTAATTCTACTAAGTCTATATTAATACTAATTCTTCTGAAAATTATTACAATATATCTTCAAAATTACTCATTAGACTAACTACATGCTTTTTTAAACATTTCAGAAAAATGATACTGGTTGTAGCATTTAAAATGCTTGTCTCTTTAATGTAAGATAAATCAATCGTAGAGGTGGCTACGCGCTACGCATCTGTAGCACATTCTTTCCGTAGCATTCATTAAACCACGTTTATATGGATCAGACAATTTGAAATTTACGTAGTACGTAGATTATTCTGTATACTCTGTAAAATCTTGGGCTACCTTAGCTGTAGGTGACCTGGAGACGAATTTTTGAAACAATAGAAAACCAATTCGCATTCGAAATCGTGAGATTCGTATACGAATTACCGAATTCACTATTTCTGAATTTTCATTTCGTGCGTTGTGCAACGAGTGGTTCAACCCACTCGTTTTTGATTTCTACTAGTAGAATATCTAACGCTGACGTGTCCTTGACGGTGATCCGTTTCACGTGTGAGACATCGCCAGATTTTGTTGTTGTGGTTTTAGATTTTTCTGCGTGAAACGGAATTTAATTAAGAATTTGTTCTTAATGACAACACTGAATTCGAGTGATTCAAAAATCTATAAAATTGTAAGCAGTTGCAAATAATTTCGCGTACGATTTATATTCGTATTCGAATTCCTAGAATTCCAAATTCACGTCCAATAATTCAAAACTACGTCTCCTGATTTTAATTTTAATGGTGTGATTCTAATCTCCATGGTTGGTTGCTTTGCAAAACTATTTTTCTTAAAAAAATATTTTATTGCCACAACATAAACAAAACATAAATAATCTAACCTTTCACTAAACTATAATATTGTGGCAATGCCTTTACAAATGCCATATGATTATTTCTGTGCAAAGATTCTTCCTAGGATCACAAATAGCTTAAGGTACGCGTCGCTTGAATTTTCTATACATTATATTCCTGCGGAATGCAAGCAGGAAAATGAACGACTAGTTTTTGGTTAGTGAAGGGAACGAGTGGCCATTTCACAATAATTTCGTAATCTGTTGGTCGTAGCGTCGCTACGTCCTGCAAGAGGCGCTACGTACCCGTGGCGACAGACCAGCGGGCAAGGAGCTGCAGGCGTTCCTTCGGGAAAGTGGCACTAACACCGTCTGCTTGGGCGACTGGCTACACGTGCCGCGAGTATTCTCCAGACGTAACGCGTACTTCACACTGCCAATAGACACAGCTACTCTACAAGGTAAGCGATGTTAACAATACGACGATCTATTAAAGTCAGTGATTGGGTAGACGACAATTTTTTTAATTCTATACATAATAAGAGTACTTTTTTAAGTGAGAAATATTGTAGAACCAACAGTACACCTGCACCTATTTGCGGCGCTGTTGCGGGTCGCTCAAAAACGCTCCGTATTAAAAACACTGCAATCGTGACGTCATAACTTAGTAAACTCGCACTCGCATTTGTATGAGCGTATAAACAAATTCTAAAATAACTTTGTTATTTGTACGTTTATAGGTATACTTTCTATATAAAAAAAATGTTACATTTATTGTGAGAATGCTAGAAATGTGTTCGTTTCATTACAATTACGTAAATAATAATTGTTAATTTTTTAGAAATCTAAAAACAATGTAAATGAAAAATTAAACTGAAATTTCTATATTGACATACTTTCATTCGATATAAATTGCTCAAATCAGATAATTATAGTATAAAAATGGCCATAATCAGTTGTGGTCGTCTACCCTATTCTCAACCTTTTTTTTTGTTGCGGCACATATTTAACGATTAAAAAATTTGGCGGCACACAAAGAAAAAGATAAAAATTATTTACTTACTACAACACACTGCATAAATAGTTTATGACAAAAATTTTAAATATACGAAATTAATAATATATACTATACTAATATATACTACAATAATAACTAAACGTTTATTAAGGGATTAATTACAAGCTCGATTATTGGAAAACAAAATGAGTTCTTCCTCTTCATTCAAAGTTAAGCCAAATACAGAAGTATCCGTTATGAGAAATGGTTTACGAACCGAATGAAAATTTCTTAATATCTAAAGACATGGACAAAAAGTGGGCCTCAATCATGTGCAGAGACGTAAGATCGATAAGTAATTTTATGTTCATCAATTTACTATTTATTATATTTTTATTAAATCCCCCGTTTTTCTGTAAATAATGTTTGAAAGTACCTAGATATTCAAGTCCTAAACACATCCCAAAACGTGGTTAAAATGTTTTAATTAAGTATATAAAATGATAATTTATTTCAATCTTATTGAAAAATGGTTATATAGTTAACAAAAGAAATGTAATTTAGTAATTATAAATTCATGAATTCACCCTGAATGTACCCTGTGCCAATGATGACTTTGACAGCATGTCTTGCGCAAATAAATAAAAAGAAAAAAAACTAAAAAAAAAAGACTATCAACTTGCTAGTATTAAATAATTTAAATTATTAATAACAAAAGAAACGGGAGATATTTAAAATCTAATCTTTATCCAGATGATCTACAATAATTTATACTCTTCTCTGGTAAAGTTTCGTCGCTGCACATTACTCAGGCTCACCTTCCATACAAATTTTGACCATCACCTTTGGGAAATAATGAATAATTTTCTCCTCTAATGTTGTCTTAAAAATACTTTTCTTTTTAAATGCTATAATTTAATAATATTAACATTATTATATATTTGTAAAATTTGGCGGCAAACTTTTGATATTCGGCGGCACTCAAAAGTGCCGCGGCACAGTGGTTGAGAATCACTGACTTAAATAATAGCACTACAGGCGAAAGCCTCACCCAGTGTCGCCAGCGATAGCCATGAGCGTGTGGCTGCTTGGTTTCTTTACATGCTAGTAGATGATAAAAACTTAATGACGCTAGGGCCTCGCCATAAATAGACTTGTATATCGTAGTCACGATCCTAAAATTGGACCCATTTTAGTTGTTCTTAAAGAACTTATTGCAATAACGTGGAATTCAGTCTGCGATAAAATTTCAAAACAATACTTCTAATGGTTTATACGTTAAACCGTAACTATTTGTGTTATATAAGTAAACGGTGATACTACTTAATCAAATGGCTGAAAGAAAAAATTGTAAAATAGTCAAGAAGTTTGGGCCTGCAAATTATGCACATGCCGAAAATTAAGAAATTTAATCTCAAAAATATGTAATTTTTTCCAGATCTCACGCCAATGAACTACGCAGCGAGATTTGTGTCTTTGAAGAAGTCCAAACAACTGCTTTATCTTACAGTGCTGAGAAAGTTCAGGGAAAGAGGATATCGAATGCCAATAAAGGTATTAAATGAAACACAATATCACATTTATATGTATATGTGATTTGAAATGTCATCTTATTATATCATGTGTAATGTCATTATGTGGGATATTTCGTTAGGATGCGTGATATTTTTTTTAGGTGTCTTTTTGGTACTATCTATCACACATTATAGCTGTTTTTATGTAAAGCCGATTCCATTATGAACTAAATCCTGAATCAAAACCAGGTCGTTGTATTTGAAACACGATTTTAGTTGTGGCCCATAAATCGACTAGTGAGATGACGTTTTTTTAAACAGCTAGTGGAACGTTTTTAAGCGCCTGTTGTGTTACGCTCTATCCTAACGTAACTATTTGGAGCAACTTACAAATACTACGAGAATCGCTTGTCCAGCTCTATATATTATATAAAAAAGATTTTCCAGCATATAGAAGAAGGCCTCGTCCTGATGATGGGCGGTATCCTTACGGAAGCGCACGCCGATTGCTTTCGGCGCGTCGTGGAGTGGGATACGTACGAGGAAGAAGAGAGCGTTCCCGACGATATCAGGTTGACGCTGCTGGACTCCGGGCTCAGGAGAGATACTGACACGAACGACAGTGGAGACGTAATTAATTTTACTAATATTCAATATACATTTCATCTATCTTTTTTTTTTTGGGGGAAATGCCAACTCCAAGGGAGGGGCTGAGGGGTCGAGAAAACTTGGACAGTCCCCCACACAGAGAGGCAATCACTACGGCGTGCGCGATTGCCAGTCGCGCATGCAGCCTCGCGGTAGAGTCATTAGGCGAGCACCGCGCTTGCGTGTGCTCGCCTTCTCTTACCTATCCGTCTACGGCGGAGGGGAGCGGCATCGACGTCCTCCTCCCGCTCCCTCTCCGCGGTCTCCTTCTGCGAGATGACGTTCTCGCAGAAGGAGGCGACAGCCCCCCATTCCGCCTCGCTGCGGAGCATGGCCACGACCACGCTCGGTAGCGAGAGGTCGCTGCTTCCTAGCGCAGCAATTAGATCGCTGCGCTGTTGTTGCCACGCCGAACACACAGCCAGTATGTGCTGGATTTAAACTACCCTAAACAAATAAATGGTCGTTATTTCAATAACAGATAATATAATGAATTATTTTCCCGTAACGAATAACAAATTATTTAACGACGGCTTATACTGTTATCCTGCTGTTGCTGTTGACAAAAGAATCGCCTAGTCGCAATGTTCTTGTTGCCACTTGAAACTGTTGTGTAGGCGTAGGCGCTCGCTCTGTTGCCTGACTGCTTATTCTTATAATATTAACCTTTCTCACAAGGAAATAAAGTTCCTATTTGTTTATTTCTTATAGTAATTTTACTAATATCAAATTCACAATTTTGTACCTTCGCGCGTATGACAATTAAACTCATTTTGATTTCCAGTGTGATTTGAAATAACAATTAGGTAAACTGTTGCTGGCTTGCTGGTGCCTAAGCTGTTGTCATTTTTTTTAGTTACGCATTATTTGCAGTTGTGTGATCGTTGCAATAATTAGTGTCGTGTTTGGATTTGCCGTTGTGTGATCGCGTATGCAAATTAAATTACCTATTCGTTGCAATAATTAGTGTCGTGCACTTTTGAAGTAACTAATAAATAATTAGAGTAGATATTGTAAATAAATGGAAATGGAAGAACATTGCAAATATTTCATGTAAATAATGTAAATAACAAATGATGTACAGATCAATGAACTTTTAAATACACCAGAATATTATATTGATTAATTAGTTTTAAGTTATTTAAATTACTGCCTAATATTCTGACAGTCTTAAGCCTGATAAAGTATGAAGGAAAGTTTATTGTTAAGAATAACTAGCTATAATAACAATCGTACTCAACAACATTTGTCAAAACAGCAATATAACAAGATAACAGACAACAGTTATAGGAAAATAACACAACAGTGTTATTCGTTATTACAAAACAGTCGTTATTGCCATTAATAGTTGTCAGTCTTTCTGTATAATCCAAAATCCATAAGCATACTGTGCGTACACATTGTACGTGTATGTATTTATGATAGGTGAACTCAGCAACGCATTTATACATTGACCTTGGGATAGCTCTTATATTGGTCGCAATATATATGGTTTTCGTAGTGCAAAGTTAAAGTTTGATGTGTCGTTGGCTGTTTAATTTCTAAGAGACATATATCTGCCTACCATGGCGACAGATGTAAAGGTAGATGATTACAACAAAAAATTGCTGATAAAAGACCATAATCGCTAAGTCAACTAGACGCAACAAACCAAACGACGGCTGAGTACTAAAATTCTCTTTCTCAAAATCTTTTTCTATAAGTACTTTTATTTATTTATTTAATTTGTTTTTCAGACAAATAAGAATACCCTAAAGTTTAAAACTTGGTGCGGTCTGTGCGCTATTTGTGAGCGTATGTATGGCCGATTTCCACCTCGAGAAACTGACCCGCCAGATGGAGTAAGTCTTCTGCTAGTTACTTCTATTAATTTAGAAGATTACTCCGTGATCAAAAACATCACAAATGATTACAAAAAATTACACTCTGCCTGTAATATATTAATTAAATAAAATGAGGACGTTACTTTTTGTCGCCCGCAGCCCGTTGTATATGACAACACCACAGTAAAATGCTAGTTTGTTTAAATAGATTTTTAATGGATATTCTAGCAAATCGATAATCATAGTCAATCAGGTCCTATTCTCTGAAAATGCAAATAAGATACGTCGTAGTCGCGCCACGTCCTGCTCTAACTTATTTTACCATTGTTCGATATATATATTCGTAAGGGCAAAAGTACGTATCCTCGTCTCGTGTATACCAAACACAAAGTAACCAATAAAGCAGTTCCGGTGTGAATATGTGAAGTGACTCGCCGAGACAGAAGATAGGTTAGGTAATATGATTTGTATAACATTTCTACCCATATTTTTTTTTTTCAGATAGAACTGAGCGATTTCACGATGATAGAAACTAAACTGGCAACACTGAGCGTGCATAGAGGTCTGTTAGAAATATTGGCAGCGATAAGAGAGAGATGATGCAGTGCCTGAATATTTATAATCTATTTTTATACCTTTATAATATATTTTTGATGTATATTTTTAATTTTAAACGGAATTATAATAAATATATACTTTAAGAACTTGACTTCATTTATTATTATTAGTTGTATCAAATAATGAATATTTATAACAATGAAGAACACGTAACCTTATTATTATCATCATTTTAATCGAGAGAGACATTACTGGATACACAGTCACAGAATATCACTACAGATATCAATATACAGATATTTTACGAATCTCACAGGAATCTCTTAGTAAGCACTTACCATCAAGTGGACAGTCTGCTTGTTTGTCAACATATCACCTTAAAAAAGCGTCTGGCGCTATCGTGTGGTCTTTACCAACGTCGAGAAGAACCTTCAACAGACACAAAAAAAATAATATACTATATCCTGCCTAAATTCATACTATCAATTGTGGTCAAGTCATGGAATCTTAAGGACGAAGATATAGCCCTTCTTAATTACTGTATGTCGAGTACGGGGTTTACAGTTTTTTTAGTAACATTTACGAGGCTTATATCTGTTTGTTATAATGTGTTTATGAGTTCCCGCTACTGTAAATAGGTGTTTTGTACATTTTCTACAGACAGAACAATAGTCTTTTTTACTCCCAAAATAAAAAATGGGTTATCTCTAAGAGATAGACATATACCATCGCGGACTTTTTTGTTGAACTTTTTAAGGTGAACAATACTACTATCTCGTAGGGTTCAGCCAGCGTTTTTTCAATATAAGCGCAAAAAACGTGCTTATTTACGACATCACATCAGAAACCCTTAAATTTATCAGTGTTTCTCTATTATATATATTAGGCATGTACCATACATATAAACCTTTCTTAAGAATCACTCTATCTATTAAAAAACCGCATCACAATCCGTTGCATAGTTTTAAAGATCTAAGCATACATAGGGACAGACAGACGGCGGATAGCGACTTCGTTTTATACTATGTAGTGATTCTCATTGACATATGCGTTAAATACGTGAATGTGTTAAATGGCTGTGACGAGTGTTTTCCTTTGCTTTTCGAGGTATGATATTTTTAATTTAAATAAAAAATACTAAACCAATCTAATGACAAGGCACCATGGTCCCAAGTCCTTAGCCTTAAAAACAAACAAAAAACCTGTCAATAGTGCATAGTGATGTGTTTAACAGAAACATTTTATCGATAAATTTTATTAGGCAGTGTCCTTAGAGAAATATAAATCACAATTGAGGAATTGGTCACGCTTGGATTTTCATTGAAATGCTTTTTCTATCTTATATCTATTTTGGTATAATAGTTTAGGATTTAACGGAGAACACGGTGTGTATCACATTATCGATATTCTAAGTGATTTAGATTATTATCAAATGTATTCAGCGAAGTTTAAATTTTGTTTCAATTTATTATTGTGGAAGTTACATACATTCTGGTGTTAATTTTGATATTTGTGTACATGATAAAAAATACTTTTCGATCAATTTTTATGTTGAGACATCACTATTCACTGTGTTCGTTAAACCGTTTTTATAGGAAACGCGAACTATTTTTATACTCCGGTCCAGCATAACGAATTTTATTTAGACTATTTTAATCTGATTATTTAAATAAAGAGTATTGCTACAATATTTATATGGGTAATACGTTCTTAAATGAAAGTAAGTAAATAAAAGTAAGTGCGTACGTTTTGAAATAGCAATATAATATCATGGAAATGGATGCATCAAATGCCGATGGTAAGTTTGTTTATTTAAACTTCAATACGTTGGTATTACAAAAATTTGTTATTTTCATGATATTGAATATACAGTAATATGCTTCGATTACAGATTATTATGAGACTGCATTACAAATTTTTTACTACTGTGGTGTTGAAAAGTCCGGCACCTTGAGCGTAGAAGCGTTGATGGATAAAATTGCTCCATTCATCAGAACTAACAAGTATGTACATGTTTAATGCAGCTACATGTCGAGTACATCATCAGTAAATAACTATTTAATATACAAAAGTACCTACAAGTAATGGTGAAAACTTTCTAGAAAATTTAAGAATTATTTTTAAACTTGACAGTTTTTCAGTAAATAAAAATACCAACCAATAACCTGTATTATTCGTGAATTTAATCCAAAAATTTTATAGCCCCTTTGATAGTTGTATTATAATAAAAGTATAAATATATGGTACCTTAAAAAAATGGATTGTTTTCTTTGAAAGCTAATGCAAAGACTGCTGGAAAGCCTCGAGCTTATGAAGTAAGCAGTACCTTTGTACATTTTGTTTTGTTATATTAAAAAATAAATATAAATAAATGGTTTAATAAATACCTATATTTCATACTACACAAAAAAACAATAATGTGATTTTTTTTTAAAGGGATGAATTTAGTTACCTAAAATCCCTGCTCGATCCTGCTTGTGAAAACCCTGAAGTAGGCGTAATTCAGCTGGCAGAAGCTCTCAGTAAATATAGTGAAAGTCAAAAATTTAAAGTTGATCTGGATGAAAGGTTATTAACACTTTTGTTTTTTTTTGTTTCTTGAAATGCATTGTTTTTTGTTTTTGATATTTTATTCTTCTATTTCTTATATGCTAATTATATGTATAATACAAGCTTATGCACATCTGAGACAAACATATAATAGCTATGAAATATATTGATCATACTGTGTAATGTTTTATCTGTAAGATTTCAATAATAAAATATATAATTTTACAGCTTTAATCATTCAAGAAATGGCCCAATGCCTCAAGATTCTGACTCTGGAATATCCACAGATGGTAAGCTAACTCTTCCTTACATTTGTTCATTGCAATTTCTGAGTAGTAGATTGAATTTATTATTGAGTTCAAAAAATGCAACTTAATAAATTTTCTCAATAAACCAGGGTTTCAGCAGCTGGAAGAGTTGCAGTGTGAGCTTCGTGAGAAGTCACATGAAGTTCTCCAACTTCGTAGTCAACTAGACTTCACGGACAGGCAGCATGAGGAGGCTTTAACAGCTTTGACGACTGAGTGTGATTCCCTTCATGTACAACTGAATATGTAAGCAAATCTACCAAACTTTAAAATTTACTATCACAAAATTTTCTGAAAATGCTCAATTAAATGGTTTCCATGCATCATTGACAGCATGCAAGTTTCTATCAATATTAGATATGTGTGTACCATACAATAGTGATGAAATGCATTTAATATTACTACTCATTCATTGAGTTTAATGACCAACTAGAAATTAATGTTATTTTGTTTAAACAGGTGTTGAGTACACCATATTCAATATGTAAATGTATTCATTACTTAAATAAAAAGTGAAAGCTTTGAGTAAAACCTAGAAATCAAACAATTATTGTACACAACAACAGAATGTACATATTGACCTTGAGACACATATTAATGATAGTTTTCACAAAAGTAAAGTAGCTACAGTGCTACTGATACATCTTGAACATATGCCTAGACTGTATGTATAGGAAAAAATATGATCATTTTTAAGGCTTCGTGAAGAAAATATCACATTGATGCACATACGCCGCGACTACGACGACGCCTGCGAGAAGCTAACCAACACAGAGCGAGCGCTGGAGGAGTCTCGCCAGGAGCTAGATTCACTCAGGCGACGTGGGAAGACACTCGCCGAGCAAACAGCTGTTCTTGAAAACGAAGTGAGTCTAAAATCTGTTTAATGATTTTTGAAGTATAAAGCTCACTGTGTGCTCGCTGCGTTATGAACAGTAATGGCAATAACGACTGTTTTGTAATAATGAATAACACTGTTATGTTATTGTAAACTCCTATCCTATCCTAAAACTGATATTGTAAACTGTTGTCTGTTATCCTGTTATATTGCTATTTTGACAAATGTTGTTGAGTATGATTTTTACTGTTATTATAGCTAGCTTAGTTATTCTTAACAATGATATGGCTTAGGACTGTCAGAATATTAGGCAGTAATGTAAATTATTTAAAACTAATTACCTAATCAATATAATTCTACATTTAATTTGTATACGCACGATCGCACAACAGCAAATAATGCGTGACTAAAATAATAACAACAGCTTAGGTACCAGCAAGCCAGCAACAGTTTACCTAATTGTTATTTCAAATCACACTGTAATACAAAATGAGTCTAATTGTCATACAAGCGAAGGTACAAAATTGTGAATTTGGGATGAGTAAAATTACTATAAGAAATAAACAAATAGGAACTTTATTTCCTTGTGAGAAAGGTTAATATTATAAGAATAAGCAGTCAGGCAACAGAGCGAGCGCCTACGCCTACACAACGGTTTGCTTTCTCTCGCTCATACTTGTAACTTGTAGCAGAGTCATACTCGCTCGCTCCGTGCTGCACACACGCAAGTGGCAACAACACAATGCGACTAGGCGATAATTTTGTCAACAGCAACAGCAGGATAACAGTATAAGCCGTTGTTAAATAACGTGTTATTCATTACAGTAAAATAATTCATTATATTATCTGTTATTGAAATAATGAACACTATTAGTTATGAAGCTCACATAAGTCATCTAGTGTGTGTGATCTCCAGTGCTGCCAGGCATTCGGGGTCTTGCTTCTGGGGGCTTAAAAATAACATGAGTATTCAACCTAAAATTATTGATTTTGTTATTTGTATGGGCTTACAGTTAAAGTGGAATTTGTTGGTACGACTTAAAATTTTCAGGATAAAAAATAGCCTATGCTGTCAAAACCCTTATAATCTTATATCTGTAAAACTCTTATGGATAATATAATTTCATACATTTATAACAAATTTTGTAATAATTTTTAAAAATAATGTCTTAAATGTTAGTTATGTAGTTTATACATGTCCCATTTGAGTACAAAAGTGATTTTTCAGTTTTAATTTTGATTATAATAACGATATTTTACCTTTATTCTCATTCATTTACAATTTTCCTGTTTGATAGCCACTTCTCCACTAGGAATTTTCCCATTTTAGTTTACAAGTAGAGATGCAAATATTTTTTATTTGATGCACATTTACAGCCAATACTGCTAATTAGTTATCTAACTAGTTTTCTTCTAAGAGATACTTTCATGTGTACGTAATGCACACAATCTTTTGTCTGTGCCGCTGCATGTCTATAGATATTTTTTTTTTTTTTTTTTTTTTTTTTTTTTATATTAACAATTCTATCATGCAATCAGTCTTTGCAACTATAAGCAGATGTGATATTTATTTGGCTTTGAGGGCTCTACTCTCAGTAGAGTTAGCCCTTTACGTTAATTATTTTATTGGTCAAATATGTCCCGACGCTTTTTAAGACGTCGTATAGTTTCTGGGTTTGTAAGTTGACCCGCAAGTTCATTTGGGTGCTTTTGGAGTCGTAGTTTGTACCCAGATGCCCGGGTTTTTGCTTCATGTGCTACCATAGGCATGCTAAGGTTTTCATGGACCTCCTCTGTTCTAATAAACCAGGGTGCATTTGAGATATGCTTTAAGATGTAATTCTGTGCCCTTTGTATCTTCATGATATTTGAAAAGCTGGCGCTGCCCCATAGCTCAATTCCATAGGTCCAAATAGGTTTTAGTGCCGTTTTATACACCAGGAGCTTGTTGTCGAGGGACACTTTTGTGTTTCCAAATAGCCAATAAAGGCTTTTGTATCTTAGGTTGAGTTCATTCCTTTTACTTTCGATGTGTTTACTCCAGGTAAGACGACGGTCCAGATGCATACCGAGATATTTGACTACATTGTGGTGCGGTAGTTGTATGTTGTTTAGAGCCACTGGGGACAGTCTTCCTTTCGAAGGGTGAATGTAACATGCACTGACTTCAACACACTGACAGCGATTCTCCACTTTGCTAGCCATTCTTCAACTTTATGCAAGCTGTTTTGCAGTATTCTTGAGGCTTGAATTGGGCATTTGTCTGTGGCAAGCAAAGCTGTGTCATCGGCAAAAGTTGCAACTGTGACCTCTGGGTTTTGAGGTAAATCATGGGTGAAGAGTGTGTAAAGAATAGGTCCAAGTACAGACCCCTGTGGTACTCCTGCAGAGATTTCATAAAAATTTGATGTGCAATCATTCTCCTTCACCTGGAATATTCTCTGGGAAATATAAGAGTTCAAGATTCCATATAAAGTATGTGGAAGTTGAGACTTTATCTTAAATAATAAGCCCTTGTGCCAGACTTTATCGAAGGCTTGTTGTATGTCAAGGAACGCTGAGGAACAGTATTCTTTTTTCTCAAAAGATTTCCTTATTGTCCTGCACACTCTATGAACTTGTTCTACAGTGGCGTGTTCCTTTCGAAAACCAAATTGGTGGTCTGGGATAATGGATTTCTTTTAAAAATGGGGAGCATCCTATGGAGTATGAGTTTTTCAAGTACCTTGGACATTATTGGTAAAAGACTTATTGGTCGATATGATGTTACTTCATGCGGTGGCTTACCAGGTTTATGTATCATAATAATTTGGGATACTTTCCATAAATCCGGGAAGTACTCAATTCTCATAACAGCATTAAATAACATTGTGAGGTACACCATTACTTTTTTAGGAGACTCTTCAAGAACTTTCTTGTCTATGAGGTCATACCCTGGTGCTTTATTATTTTGCATGGATTTAACGTTCTTGCGTACCTCTTTAGGTGTTACCAGTTTTAGTGGCAGGGTAAGTTGTAGATCTTGATTAAGAACCACATCAATATCCGACTCATCTGCATTTGGTTTGGGCTCATTTGGTCTGAACACTTGGCTAAGATGTTTAGCAAACGCCTCGGCTTTGGCTTCATTGGTTCTAATCCACTTGCCATCTGAAGTACGAAGAGGAGGCTTCTGGTGTTGTGGTCGATCCAAGTTTTTGCAAGCTTTCCATAATGAGTAGTTTGTTGCTTTTGTAGCTGTTAACCCTTCCAAATAGGTATCCAGTGCAGTATCGTTGGCTTTAGAGATAAGAGTCTTAAGTTCTCGAGTAGCTTTGTTCAGTATAGCCTTGTCACTTGAGTGTCTACTGTTGTGCCAAATTCTACGAAGCTTCCTTTTTTCCAGAACCTTTAGTCGTATTTCTTCTGAATAGGTTTTACTGTTAGGGACACGATTGGCAACTTTTGGTGTTGACAGCCAGCAACTTTCCTGGATCACCGAGGTAATGTGCCGAACTGCATCATCTATGTCTGATTCTGTTTTCAGCTTTAACTTAAGGTCAAGTCTGTCATGCACAAGTTCTCGATATGAGTTCCAGTCCGTGCGGCTGTTGTATAATTTTGTATGACTTTCCATTTTCAATGCAGTTGTGCCAATGTTCAGTATTACTGGAACATGGTTTGAATTGGAGTCTAAGCTTGTCCGTATGTCATAAAAGAGTCCGGCCAGGCCTTTTGCAATGAAGAAATCTATAACATCAGGAAGTCGCTTGGGGTCCGTAGGCCAGTTGGTGGGCTCCTGTGGTGAGATTGTGATGAGGTTATTCTTATCAACACTTCTTTTTAGTTCTCTGCCCCTTGTGTTAGTAAGCCTAGATGCCCAGTGAACGTGCTTCGCATTCCAATCTCCTCCGACTATAAATCTAGAACCGAGTAACTTGAAAAATGTTTCGTATTGCTCTTCTTTAATAATATATTTTGGAGGGCAGTATATGGCAGATATATTGAGCGTTCCATTACGATCTACGACTGCGACGGTAGATGCTTGAATGTATACTTCCTTGAATGCGGGCTGTTCATAGTGTTTAATACTAGATTTTATAATGATGGCAGCGCCGGCATGCGCAGTACCATCTGGATGGTTAGTAGCGTAAATATTATAATTGCGCAGCTTTACGCTTTTGTTATCAGTAAGGTGTGATTCAGATACTAATAGAATATCTATGTTGTGTGTATGTAAGAAGACTTCTACCTCACCCAAATTGGGTGATAGGCCATCTAGGTTCCAAGTAGCAATCTTGAGAGAAGTCATTTTGGTATATTGCTGACTAGGGTTGTGATGAGACTGATTAAAGTACTCATTTGTTGTAGTATAAGATCAAACTTTTCTGCTTGTTTGAGGAGCATTTCTTCAATCACTGTGTTATGTGTTGGGATCTGCGCATTCTGTTCCTGTGGTTTAGCTTTCGTCACATCAGCATATCTTACTCGTTTTTTATAATGTGTGTTTGAACCAGATGTCATTGTGGGCATGTGTTCGTTTTGTGCTTGGTTCTGCATTTCAGTATCAGTTGCTGGTTGTGAGTATTGCTTATTATTAGAATCAGCAATATCTTTTGTGCCTCCCCTAGACCTAATGTGCCTCTGTTTGTTGTTTTTTCTATTTAGAATTTCTCTGTAGACTTCACATCCTTTGAAGTTGGCTGGATGTGCGCCTAAGCACAGGGCACATTTTGCTGGTGTATTCCGATCAATCTTAGTGCATTCTGATGTCTTGTGGGCTCCAGCGCATTTAACACAACGGTACGGTCTCATGCAATAGTTTTTAGAATGGCCGTATTGCTGGCATCTATGACATTGCACTATAGAGTTGCTTTTTCTAGGTTCTTCAATGGTAACTGACTGATGACTGATGTATTTAATGTTATTTACAGCTTTATTATTAGGGCCTTGTTGAACAGTTGCAAAGAAGGTATGTGTAGGTATCTTATCTGGTCCATACTTAGCATTTATTATTTCCCCAATCAATGTGTTTCCTGTTTCCTCTATTGCATTTTTTATTTCGCTAAGGGGTGTTGAGTGATGTAACTTCTTTATAACTACTCTATATGGTCTCTTGTCCTTTCTGTTAAATGTATGTCCAATCAAGCCCTTGTCCCTGATAACTTGTATTGCTGTTTGGTAAAGATCTATGTTAGCAACATTAATTCGCAGTTGGGTTTTATTTATAATGTTATAGGTGTAGTCACTTTTGTCCAGTACCTGTTCAATAAGCTCAGTAAGTTTGGAAAGGTCTTCAACACCATATAAAATGATAGGTGGTGGTTTTGAAGCTTTTTTAGAAGCCACTTTGTCAGTACTTTCTACCTGATCGACTGGGAGTTCGCTGAATCGGTTATAAACCAAAGTCCTCTCTGGTGATGGTGATGATATTTTCTTCCTTTTGGCGTTTCTAAGTACGGGAACTCTCTGCCAATCGGGGGGATTGGCCGTTTCGTTATCACAATCGATAGTAATTACACCAGGACTTTGTACGCTGTTCTTAGAGATTTGGATGTTAGCATCTGTCATGGCACTTAAAGATGCACTACGCGTTCTGGGTACAAATAGACCTGGGTGGAAGGCTTGCTGCACTAGCTTTTTATTATTTTCTTTTGAACCAGTTGCATTTACTGATAAGGGGGCCTGGGTATCCACCCTCTTACAGTCTTCGGTTACCAATTATCACTTGCTGGCCCGGGTACCTGCAAGCGCCGGGTGCTAACCGGATTTTGTTATTTGTATGGGCTTACAGTTAAAGTGGAATTTGTTGGTACGATTAAAATTTTCAGGATAAAAAATAGCCTATGCCTGTCAAAACCCTTATAATCTTATATCTGTAAAACTCTTATGGATAATATAATTTCATACATTTATAACAAATTTTGTAATAATTTTTAAAAATAATGTCTTAAATGTTAGTTATGTAGTTTATACATGTCCCATTTGAGTACAAAAGTGATTTTTCAGTTTTAATTTTGATTATAATAACGATATTTTACCTTTATTCTCATTCATTTACAATTTTCCTGTTTGAAAGCTACTTCTCCACTAGGAATTTTCCCATTTTAGTTTACAAGTAGAGATGCAAATATTTTTTATTTGATGCACATTTACAGCCAATACTGCTAATTAGTTATCTAACTAGTTTTCTTCTAAGAGATACTTTCATGTGTACGTAATGCACACAATCTTTTGTCTGTGCCGCTGCATGTCTATAGATATAAATCAAGATTTATAGTATTCCAATCTCTGGTCTCCCCAGAAGCTGACTCTACAAGAGCAAGTAACAAAATCAAAGGCTGAGTGCCACCGCATCAACGAAATTTATGCCAGTCGGCAGGCAACATTGCTGGAAAAGAATGAGGCGCTGGCCGCCACACAAGCAGAGCTCTCCACCAAGGTTACCGAGCAGGATCGTTTGCTGCAGCAACTCTCGCGAGAGAAGGTAACTGAAACATGAAAAAAAACATCATGGCTAAACCTACATATAATTCTCAGCATCAGAGAAGTAAGTTGTATAATAGGCAGTTCAATAGATCAATATTCTACAGAGACTATACCAGACTCGTCTGCAAGAGTATCTCCGTCTTACCTATTTCTACTGCAAAATAGCAGTGTTCTTATTGCTGCGATATATTGGTAGGTATTCGGTATACAGTGTAATATAGGTTGTTACTTCTGGGTACTGTGAGTTTACATCTTATTTCATAATTTGCAGATTTGCAAAGAATTTGCTGACCTAATGTACTATAGAACTGTAACCACTAATGATGGAAAAAACGTATCTTTGTTGAGATTGGATTATTTGTATCCGGATCTGTATAAAGATTCGAATCAGTCAAGTGCTTCCGATTCTCTGACCGACCTGAGTCACCGATACAAATATTCTGATATCTGATACAAATACACTGATATAAATAGAGATATTGATTCATTTGTATCAGTGATTCTGAGTCAATCGTGTAAGCGTCGCGCATCGAATGAAACCGTGATGCAATTGAGCGACGTGTTCTGAAGTGCTCCGACTCACTATTTACTTATCTCAATCGTGCGAGCGCCGCGTACCGATTGAAACCGACATGCAATTGAGCGAATGATACATTGGAGTTGTTAGAGATTTGAATCAGTGAATCACTTGGAAGAAACGACTCACCCAGTCGTTTCTGTAAAGATTGACAAATCTCTAGTAACCACTTACCAACAAGTGGGCATTCTAGGTTTTTGTCAACATATCATGTAAATAAAAAATCGAGAAAATTTACATGGAGCTTGTGCCATAAAACAAATGAAATATTCTTATTATGTTTTGTAATTTTGCTAAATAGCCTATCGAAACTATTATATCTCACAAAATTACTGATGAAATATTAGAACACTATGCTTGTCTTAACCACTGTTATATTGTTTCAGGCTAGAGTTAATTGTCATTTGCGTTTCAGTATATATAAAGCCCTCTGCATTAGTTTAAAAATTAATGAAATAAAAAGGTTTCTTCGTTTTTTGCTTTGATATAGTATTGAACATGTGTACCACCAGATATTCATCTTAACATTTTCAATTGACTTGTTTGTAATTCGAATTTATTTTTTAATGATAAAACAATACTGTTTTTTTTATCCTTTACTTGTGCCGTAAGAACTTTTATAATTCTATAGGTTTTGATTCCCTTGCGAATTGTTAAAAAATAAATTTTTGATTATATCCTCTTTCCTTGTCTGAACCCTAAAATTATTCAATAATCTTTATACATTGTCCTAGGTGTTGCTAGAGATAGAGCTAAAGGATGTCCTGAATAAGTCTGAGCAGCCACAGCTGATCATGGACCGTTCGATCGACGTCAGCTATACAGAGGACCAGATGCTCACCGCATTAGACAGCCTCAATGCGGACTCACGTTTTTCGCAAGGTAATCTAAATTTCAGGGAATTATTTTTTATTCTGTCACAAACAATGGTTACTGTATTATTTGTAAAATACTCAATATTATTTATCTAAATTAAGCAGTTCATTGTTTTTTTTATAGTACACTAGCTTTCTGCCTACGGCTTCGCCCGCGTGGATATGGTCTATAGAGGGTTAAGGGTCATAGCTTTTGCCCACGGCTACATATGCGCGGAAGTTGGTTTATGGCGCGAAGGTTTTATCACGCTTCTCGTGGGACTATCCGTTTCTCCGAGATAAAAAATACCGCAAAACTTGCTCAAGAATCACTCTTCTATCTATTGATGAAAACCGCATGAAAATCTGTACAGTAGTTTTTGAGCGACGCCTTTATCCCGTGGGATCACCCTATTATTTGATCCGGACTCCGTAACTCTCAGCCGTCGGTTGTAAACTTCCGTTTAAATGTGAATGCACACTGTTGCTTTCCCACCATTTTACTACTGACTTGCGCCGCGCGGCGGTTAATTCGAAATTTGAATAGCAACAGCGCGTGAAATGGCAAATAATACTGTTATGGAATTTGTATGGACTATAACGTAACTATTTGCTTTGGTAACACACGCGTTTTTTTATGACCCGTTTTGCATATTTAAAACAGGTGGAATTACATCAGCTTTATAAACAAAGGTGTTAAAAAAATTGTAAACCAGCTTTTGTCTATAGTCTAATCATTAATTCACTGGAGTAAACTGACGTTTACGGTGTTACCACTTTATGATGAACAGAAAATAGTGTTGTGACTAGAATATTGAAATCAAACTCATTCATTCAATTTCATTCCGTCCTCAAATCACATTACTCATTTTATTTACTTTATTAAGAAATCTTAATCCAATTTTGTTTAATCGATGTAATAATATTAGCATGGTACCTTTAGGGCAAATAGGTGATAACTTTGAAATGGCGTAATTACTCGAATTATATATATGAAATGAAACAAAAATATTCAATGGATAGATTTTTATTCGTCATCGTCAGACATAATTTTGTCACTATCGTCGTCGCTGTCAGTGACACTTATTATAAAACGGTCCGTAATATTGTCCATCATATGGTCGAAATTAAACATTTTATTTTCTAAGTTTATTACATGATCCACACAGTTTCTCCATCTTGTACCAGTAACCAGTAATAACCAGCAATAAATAAAAAAAAACTTGACGTAAAATTGTCGTGGTTATATCCATTACAACGATAAATAATTTACAGAATTAGGTTTTGTCTAAAATGAAATACTACTATTACACAGTGGTTAAATCTGTATTTTTCTTTTAAAAAGATTGCAATAATTAAAGTACTTCCAAATGTTCGAATAATTACAGCTCAAAAAATTGATTTACTGATTAACTGAACGCATAGTTCGGGAACGCTAGCAAGTGAGTGAATTTCATTTTTTGTATCTGATAGAATTCATGTACCTATATTATAATTAATTGAGTACTTTTTTTTAATAAACGTTGTTACTGACTTTGTGTGAGTGATCTGAATAACAACGAAGGGTGAAGTCCTTATCGATTTATTCAATTTATCCAATTATATTTGCAGGTCACCTCACTAGTACGATAAATATGGCAACATAATTTTACAATGTGACATTAGCAACTGTCAGTTTACTCCAGTGAATTAATAATCAGACTATAAGTGTTGTTGTTATGTTTACGTAGGCCTACCATGATAACTTAAAGCAAGAATAAAATCGCAGTACAGATGACGTTATAACAGCGGTGTCTCTGTTTTAATATTGTTTTCACCTTAAGCGGTCACGTAAGGTCTGTAATGTTCTTATATGATTTTTCCTCAACGGTCAATTTGTATTCATTAACATATAAAGAAGGAACCTTAACAATACGTGATATTCAGTAAAGCTCTCTATAAATTAAAATAAGTTATAAATAGTAGTAAATAAATTATAAATAGTAAGTAATTATCTAAAATATATAAAATGGTTTGGTCTATATGACGTAATGTGCTAGGAGATCTCCCAATTCTTCCTTTTTGTGGATACCAATTCTAGTAGTGGGTTTTTATGGCTGGCTACTATAATATAGATAAAATTGATGTTCAAACATGTAATTTATTTTTCCCATAGACAACAACTTATTAGACGAAGACTCTTTTGTGAACGCATTGAAAGAAGACCCAGGGCGTGCGACGAACATTTCTCTCTTTGATGAAATACGGCTCAGTTTCTACAGCAATGCTAGACAGAACCCCACAGATCTATTCTCTAATTGCAACATGTGTAACGATTTTGATAAGTCGGTAGACAATGCAGTCACCCAAACAGATAACAGCCACTTTTGTTGCACAAGTGATATAGGAATACAGACAGATGATAATTTAATTGACAAAAATGTAATTGACAACAAAGCTACAAAGACAAATAGTAATGATAGTGATTTCTATGTGTCCAGTAATACAAATGAAATTGGGATACAAACATACATTAATAAATTTTCTCATGACTTAAAACATATTGCAACTCAAACAGACATACTATATAACAACAACAATGAATCTCTGTGCACTGATTGTTATAAATGCAAAGAATGTTCGAAAATAAAAAAGGAAATCGAAAAAGTAACCAGTGAAATAAGAATAGCACATCAGATTGTGACTGACGTTAACTTGGAGTTGAGTTATTACGAGGCAAACATGGCTGTCCTTCAAAAGTTAGTCTCCGAAGGCAATGGACGGAATTGCTTGATGCAAACTACAATAACGGACTTACAGTCCAAAATAGTGTCACTACAGACAGTTTGTGCTAACCAAACTCTGATGATCGGTGGCTGGAACTGCGAAATGTGCAGCGTTCAGTGCCAGACTGATGTTGGTAAATGTTTTGTGATATAGATTTAATTTCCATATTTGAGTGTCAGCTTAATTGTTTAGATCAAACAGTCAACTTCATTATTGTAATGTAACTTTATATTATGCGTATAACAAATGATTTCAAATTATTATTATCCATGATACTTCGCCATATTCCAATGTTTGTAACTTAATATATAATTAACTAGCTTTTGGCCGCGACTTTGTTCGCGTGGACTTCAGGTTCGTCCCGTCTAGTCTAGTAATAAGTAAGAAATACGGTAACTAAGCACTGCAGAGCCCTAAAAATGTGATTTTTTTACGACCTCACACTAGAAACCTCAAAAATTGTAGCCTATGTGTTATTCTGATGTATAAGCTATATTGTGGTAAAGTTTCATTCAAATCCATTCAGTAGTTTTTACGTGAAAGAGTAAGAAACATCCATACATCCATACTTACAAACTTTCGCCTTTATAATAGTAGTAGGATTGATACTCAAATGTGGAAATATTTGTTGCAGTAGTTTTATTTTAATTTGATGTGTTTTTTATATGTTGTGTACTGTCCGGTTTAAAGTTTTTGTATATTGTCTCATTTAAAATGATTGTGAGTTGACAACTTTAATGTATTTCGTGTTGAACTAATATATGTTGGTGATTGGTTAGTTATAAAGATAATATTCAGTTTTTGTATTCATGTAGAAATTGATAATGTTTCTAAAAATTATTTTTAAATAGGCTTTGTTTAATTGAAGTTTGATGTAGAAAATATAATGAAAAAAAAAAAAATTAGTAAGGGAAGTATTTTCGATAGTGGATCAGTGTCTGTGGGCGTACTCTTAAAAACGATATTCGATATATCGCGAAAAGTAATACGATACGGTTTGAGGTTTCGTTGTAATCATCGTACATTTGACGTTTATTTTGCGAATGTTCGTCTGTCAAATTCAATTCATCGTTGTCATTTGAGGTTTTCTTATATCAAAATTAATATCGTTTGTTCGATCGTCCGTTGAAATTTTTTAAACGATAGTAACTAAGAGTTAGGATACGACACGACGAAGTCCACGATATATCGAATATCGTTTTTAAGAGTACGCCCCCTGCAGCTAGAGTAACATTTGTTTTGTTAAAATTGAATTTATGAAAATAATAGAAAGAAATGAAAAACGAAATGTTTATTGGTTTATAGAAACACATACTTAGTTTAAGGCCACAATGCTGAAATGATTTAAATGATGAAACGAAAGCAAATGATACTCTATCTACATGTTGGTCGTTAGATTGTTGATTTAGTTGCCTTTGTTTTATCCTTGATAGTGGACATGATGATCTATGCAGAAAGTAATCTGGAGTTGTTTGTGTTTTATGTTTGTTGCTATCTTTGGTAACAATATATATAGTATGTGTTTAGAGTGCTGTCCTAAAATTGTTTCCAATTAATCAAAATAATAGTAACTTTTTAAAACAAATTGTTTGATAAATATTCATTTCAGTTTTGTATGTATATGTACTCAAGATGTGTAGAGATCAATTCTACTTTAGAAACATTATAAATATTAGATAAATGTAACTTTGTAAAAAAAGGAAACAAATAAAAATCGATTTAATAAAAATATGTAAGTTATGCCTTTCTATGAAGTTCTGTGTGATATCAACTAGGCTATGTGTACGAAAATCCTTAATTTAGTTTGATACAATGTTGATATTTATAGACTGTGGCTCATGTACAAAATATGAACATACAACTTATCATCTTGTCCTCATATATCATTACTTAATTGCCACACTTATTATTTGACTAAGAAAATAACAGTTGTTTATATGTATAGACTTATATAAATATAGTCAAAATTATAGTAGTTTCATAGATGTAGTTTGTAGAAATCCAGTCGTTATAGTAGTCCAAAACTTAATGCTAAATCAAATCAAATGTGATTCCAGATGTGATCTCCGTGTCCACTCAAGTTGAGGCTCCCTGCATAGACTGTCAGAAGCGAAACTTAGCTAAGCCATATCATAGTTTGAAGTATTGTTTTTGGTAAGTATTGTCTTTCCTTAGTTTTTATAAACTGCAAACTTAGACACAACCAATAAAATTATAATAAACATAAAGGTAATTTTGTACTCTCTCCCATTTGAAATATTGTGCAACTTGGGCCATTTGTTATATTAATCTTCTGTCTGTTTGACACTTTTAAACTATGGAGCAAATGCACTCTCATGCCTTGATTAACGCTTTTATCTACTATCATGCTGACAATCCTCTATAAAAGAACCTATAACAATTAGCTTATTGTCAACATTAAAACACTCCATGATATTATGATCATTATATCATCCAAACGCGTGATATTATGAATTTCAAAAAAAGAACATTCTCATGCAATGACATTTTCACTTTTTTTTTTTAAAAAAAAGAACAATAAATTAAGCATAAACATGCTTCGCAATTAGACTTTTCTTGAATTTACATAGTTCTTACAACACTGTACAACACCCTATGGTATGATAATCTTTTATAGAGGATTCACATCATGATCATAGATAAAGTCTTGTATGCAACTGTTATAATTAGGTATTAATACACTCAAGTGATACTATTAAACCCACATTCGTGTTTTAATACCTCTGATTATACAACAGTTGCATAAAGAACTATTAAAATTGTTGTTTTCTTACGGTTGTAGGAAGTCGACTAAGTGGCTGTTCCAATTGTTTGCGGTGGTGTGCTTCGTGTGCGCCCTGCTCACCCTGTACGGGGTGGCGCGCAAGCCGCGCTGCCGGGAAGCCGTGCCCTGGCGCTGGCTGCTCATCCAGGACTTCCTGGATGTACTGCTGCGTGTGGAATATGGCACTGAAGTGCCTATGTAGGAAGCTGGTATGTGTCGTTACTGTTTGAACCATTTGAAATGCCTTCATGCAATTTCAATCTTTCACAATGGGGAACATGCAATTATTTAACAATATTTATGAAAAATTTGTTATTAAAATGCTAAAGAATTTAAAAGTACTGTAAGGTTTATATTTAAAAGTAACGTGAAACGGAACGGACTTAAAACACCAATCAGCGTTAGTAATTGTCGTTATTTCAATAACAGATAATATAATGAAATATTTTCCCATAATTAATAACACGTTATTTAACAACGGCTTATACTGTTATCCTGCTGTTGCTGTTGACAAAATTATCGCCTAGTCGCATTGTTGTTGTTGCCACTTGCGTGTGTGCGGCACGGAGCGAGCGAGCACGACTGTGCTACAAGCTACAAGTGTGAGCGAGAGAAAGCAAACCGTTGTGTAGGCGTAGGCACTCTGTTGCCTGACTGCCTATTCTTATAATATTAACCTTTCTCACAAGGAAATAAAGTTCCTATTTGTTGATTTCTTACAGTAATTTTAGTAATCCCAAATTCACAATTTTGTACCTTCGCTCGTATGACAATTAGACTCATTTTTATTTCCAGTGCGATTTGAAATAACAATTAGGTAAACTTGCTTGCTTGCTGGTGCCTTAACTGTTGTCATTTTTAGTCACGCATTATTTGCTGTTGTGCGATCGCGCATATGCAAATTAAATTATTCGTTACAATAAGTAAATAATGTAAACATTGAATGTAAACAATGTAAATAACAAATTATGTACAGATCAATGATCTTTTAAATACGCCAGAAAATTATATTGATTAGGTAATTAGTTTTAAATTATTTAAATTACTGCTTAATATTCTGACAGTCCTAAGCCATATCATTGTTAAGAATAACGAAGCTAGCTATAATAACAATCGTACTCAACAACATTGTCAAATCACATATAATACACATATAACATGATAACAGACAACAGTTTACAATAACAGTTATAGGAAAATAACATAACAGTGTTATTCATTATTACAAAACAGTTGTTATTGCCATCACTGATCAGCGTTCAGTGACGTCACTCCTGTTATGACAACTTATTTGAGGTTATAAGTTGTAGTAAAAGTGAACAATTAAACCAAAATTAATTGCGTTTTGTGAATAAAAATGGAAGTTGGGTTTGCCAAAGCAGATTCTAGGACTCTGACAATAGTTAATATTGACATTGTACGACAAAGTGACATTTTTGTCGAAAGTGCAGAGTTTTCAAGTGTAGAAATGAAAGGGACTAAACTAGTGCAGTATGTGTAAATCATAGTCAGTCTGTAAGTATTTTATTTAGCGGCTTCTACATATAACAGTTATTTCAGCTCTACCAGAGAATCTTATGGCGATAATGTAATAGGCTATGTCCAAATCAAAAGAGATGGTGAATTATGTACAGTAAAATTTGAAGTAAATGGATACATTGGCACAAAACATACGTCCACACGGCTTTTTTTCGGAGTATCAATGGCATAGTTATGATCAGCTGATGTTGATGGATAGTCCATTGTAAATTTTTACAAAATAATACCTTGAAAGTCGAGATAAATGCAAAAAACAACTAAAGCCAGTCACAATCAGTGAGCCAGTGACAATGACAGACAGGAGTGACGTCATACGAACTATAGGTCCGTTTTCGCGCGAAAATTTAAATTGTCAATTTTTAAACCGCATTTTGTTCACTAACATACAGTCTTTTCATTTTTTAATATACTAGTGGTCTATTCTACGTGGAGTTCTTTGAAATAAGCACAATAAATAAAAATATTGCATCCTCCCTATTGTGTAGATTTAGCACGAAATAATCTTTTGTTAATCATAAATAATAGATAACATGTTTTATACATGTTCTGTTGCATTGGTTTTATTTGTTAATATAGTATTATAGTGCATTGCGTAATTAAGCCGAATGTAGGTTAACAACAATTATCATTGTATTTAATCTATAGAAAGCTTAGAAACATTTTAAATTTATGAAATGTAGCTCGACGAAAGTAGGAATCGCTTAGCGCCATCTATGTTTGGATGCAAATAGCCGATACGACCACTGAGAGAAATTTCAGACCATATCTTTAATATTTATACATAAATAAAAATTAGTTCTTAGGTATATGTGTTACAGAATAGAGTAGTTAATATTTTGTTTTTGTAGCTACGCAGAGTAAATACCCTTATAGCCCTTCAAAGGAAGAACTTATTTTAATACCTTATTTTCTATTTGTGCAGATATTACAGAAGATTGGGATATGCTCATTCGAAGGTATAAAAAAATCTGTATGTCTCCCGTACTGGTGCTATTGGATTCTTTACATTCATGCAAATCAGTGGAGGGCTGCAATCTGTGTACAATTATTTTAAACATATTTTTCAAGATTCAAAAAGTATATGGGGTTGCGGTGAAATTTCTTTTACTTTTATTTTCCTATATATGTGTCTCGACTTTGACTTTCTTTTTTGTAATATCATAGTGGAATATTCACGTGTGGATAACAGTAAATTATTGAAATTAATTTAAAATACTAAAAAAGAAATATTGAGCAGGTGCTTATTTGAATCACCGCATCAACCAATGATGTTTTCTCATTACTTACTATTATCTCATACTAATTTCAATATGTCCTCAGAGATGTAACCAGGAAGCTGACAGCAAGCATCCACGTTAAGAAAAATAGTTATATTTTTATCCTTAACTTAGTGTGATAACATTATCGTCAGTAAAATAAATATTTCTGGCTGTAACTCACAAACAAGCAAATGGATCACTGCATGGTAAGTGAGTAAAGATACCTATAGTAGAAATTGGCAAACTCCACAAAAACCATAGTGTATACATTGCAATACCTAACCTCACAGTACCTAATTTACTAAGACAATTTTAATATATTAGGTAGATTTTTTAAATTCTGTATTATTAAATATCAGTTTTGTAATTCTGGGGGCGTACTGTTAAAAACGATATTCGATATATCGTGGACGTCGTCGTGTCGTATCCTACTCTTAGTTACTATCGTTTAAAGCATTCCACCGAACGAACGAACGAACACTATTAATTTTTAAATAAGAAAGCCTCAAATGACAACGATGAATTGAATTGCGAATTTGCGAAAAGTAATACGTTACGGTTTGAGGTGTCGTTGTAATCATCGTAAATTTGACGTTTATTTCGCGAATGTTCGTCTGTCAATTTCAATTCATCGTTGTCATTTGAGGCTTTCTTATGTCAAAATTAATATCGTTCGTTCGATCGTCCGTTGAAATGTTTTAAACGATAGTAACTAAGAGTAGGATATGACACGATATTATCGAACATTGTTTTTAAGAGTACACCTCTTGTATTATTATAATATCAGTTTTGTAATTCTGCCATCTTTCGTAGTTGACAGCTTATTCGATGATTATTTGACGATACAAGTTCGCCGTGTGTGACATATGATGTACGATTTATGTATCTGTGGTGCTACTTAGGAAAATGTAAAAAGACCCATCTTACATACACATTTTACCCCAAAAATTGTAATGAGCTTAGAGTTAATTTCTAAGCATTTCGGTTATCTTTAAAAATATTAATTTTTTCATTCTATAATTTGTGTAACTAAATTACATGTTGATCGTAATAAAAGTATTGAACAACTGCATATTGTCAAAAAAATGTCAAATATTGTGTTAACCTAAGTTATTACAATTTGTCGTAAAGTTGTTAATTAATGTATGTACGTTTTAGGGGGTTTGTGATTCGTTTATATAAACCAAACCAAAAAATATAATATAAGAAAGTCTGAATTATCTCAAATCATTTTATATTAAGGTTATGCGTTAATATTAAGATCGATTATTAACACTACTTCCTACAATGTTGATGCGAATTTTGATTTAAAAGTTTGTTATTCAATGTGACATAACATTGCATTTAACTGTAGTGTGTTGTGAGTGACCGTTGCGATCTATTTAAACAATGATTAATTTCATAATTTTAATAAATGATTAAAATTAAAATAAGTTGTGCAATGTTTAATCTTGTCATATTAAATATTAAAAAAAAACCGCTTACAATACTCTGCACTTTGTTCGACATTATACAATGGCGAACTCTGGAAATAAGTACTCACTTGCAAAGTGGGCTCATGTGGCTTTTGCGACATACGATTGGAGAAATGTTATTTTATCTAACACACATCATAAATTCTCTAAAATGAGTTCCAAAAACTATTGATAGTAACCAGCGTTAACTAATTCTTTCTAATCTGTTGTAGTAGTTAACAACAGTAATGCTGTTACGATATCACATTTGATAAATTAATAAATTTCAAATTTAGAACATCAACCAAAGTGAACACAATTTACATTCAGGTCTAAATTTCAAAATATATGGAAAACTTGATTCAGTCGATAAGTTTACTTTGCAGAAGATTTTGCAGTTGTTTCTGTGAAGTTTGTTCTTTTTACAATTATTTTAAAAAGAACATTCACATTCTTGATACACGTATGTGCAGTTGAAATCTTCATTCACTTTCGTTTCTGAACTCATTTTAGAATTATTATAAAACCACATAGCACACACATTTGAAGGCCTCTCATTACTATCAACGCATTAACTGGTATTAATTTACTTGAACTTTTTTGCAGTCTTCTGGAAGTTGTTCCATTAAAAAAATCTAATCCTTTTTGACATGTTTCATACCTGTACAGTGCTTGTATAGACACACTGAAAGTGATAAAGGAATCGAAACACATTGGTTGATAATTCAACATTTGTGTTAAAACTGTTGTGTGAACTTGTTTCAAGAATAAGCGTGCAGAACAAAGAAAACATAATGATTTACGATATCATGTAAATACATATCTTATCTATACTACTTCTTATAATACTTTCATTTCAGTGTTTGATAGAAACAACTCCTATCAGACACAGTTTGTAAAAAATTATATCAATAATGATTTGGATGCTGTTTAGTAAATGAGAAAATCTATACACATGGCCTGCCTTCACACATTTCATTCAACAATTAAAAAGTGCGTCGCCGTATAGTAATTTGCGCATCAATTGCGTATTGTGCAATCTTTGTAGTCCGTAGTTATTTAATAAGTCCAAAGATGGACCTTAATGTTAGCGTGCATGTTTTAGTTTAGTTTGTTTCATGAATTAGTTGTTTTATTATTTCATTTTATATATATGAAAAAGTTATGCTTTTATGTGTATTATCTATTTGTTTGTTTTTCTTTAAAATTGTACACTTATATAAGATTAATAGACTAGAAATTTTGTTTGACATTTTTCCTCGCGCCTTGGACAATTTTATCTATGTATAGATTTTAACCTTTTAAACCCATTAATATGAATAACTATTTGAAATGTTGCAAATATACATATGTATTTAATATAAATACATACATATATAAATACATACATATGTATTTAATATAAATACATATGTACATTTGCAACATTTCACGATTTCACGACTGTCTAATTAGTTTGTGTAAATTGGATTCAATCAATACTATTCACTTAAAGAAAATAGAGTTTTTGTATATAAAATTAAAAAGCATCTCGATAAAGCATTTAATTTGTGTTGTCCACTTTTTATTTAATGTAATGTAACAATAATATTGTTTGAAGTTTTTTGTGTTACAATCGATATAATTATAGTTCTCATATTTTATGTTGTGTTTAGGAGATTCAAATTAGATTATTATTTTAGGAATTTTACTAGAATAGCATTAAGTTGATATTAACGGCCCATAAAACGGGTATCGTTTTATAAACCTCATAATTTTCTTAATATTTCTTCTTGGACTTACATAAGCTTTCGTTGTATTAGGAGAATCTATTTGATTTCACATGTATATGATATTAGAAGGAAACCTTCCATACTCTCGCAATTTTTACTGATGTTAATCAATTCTGTGATAATCCAGTGCCAGTTAGTTTAGGATGAAAGTAATATGACCTAGAAATATTATTATTAATATGTATGCTCTATAATTTGCGGAAAGAACATATTAAATTAAAATAAATATTTGTGATACCATATGATTCTAAACTTGAAATTATTGTTATGTAAATCTCGACCAAAAATTATTGTGTGTGATTTTCGTTAATATATTATTATTACTGCGTATCGTAATTAAAACAAAATTCTAAAATGTTACTGCATGAAACATTTGACTGACATTAATGACTGCATTTATTTTTGTTAGGGTTAACTTTATTGTGTCCACTAAATTGCTAAGTGCACCCGAATTTAGATAGCATGAGTGTATTTATCGATAAACAAGTTCAGAGTCTAGTTGAAAGAGAACCGTCGTCTTAGGCTCTAAGCAGACGGGCTGCAAAGCAGTTTGACTGTTAATTCAACTGCAAACCAAATCCCAAACAGTTGCCGTTCAGTCAGAGCCCAATCGCTAATTTCAATCGATCATATAATTCTAAAAAAGAGCTAATTTTAGCGGATCAATTATTTTTAATGCGCCCCTACAATATGGGTATCAAATAAAAGGGCTTGCAAAGAACACCTCGATAAATAATGTGACGTCACTCTTAATCCAATATGGCGGACTTTCCCAAAATGGCGGACCAATTATTTATAATGCACCCCTACAATATGGGTATTAAATGAAAGGGTTTGCTAAGCTTGGTTTTTAGGCGGAAAATAAAAGTAAAAAAAAAATACAAGCTTTTATGAAATGCGCTAAAAGGAACAAAATAAACTTTTACATATAAAAGCTTGTCGTTAAAAGTATTCTATAAGTAAATCTCGCGACAAGCTTTTGTATGTAAGATTTTATTTTGTTCTTTTTAGCGCATTTAATAAAAGCTAGTATTTAAAAAAAATACTTTTATAATCTAATATAGTTTAGTTAGAGCTCGCCGGTATACAAATGGTGTTCTTTTGTCAAAACCATATGTTCATTTTTAGACCTCGGTTCTCCTTTTACGTAGTCTTCAACTAATGTTATAAGGTTCCCTGACAATTTAGTTTTTTTTTAAGTCGTGATAAGTTTTATTACGTGAATATAAATAAATACTCATTCATACAAGCATTTTATAAAATCGGGGTGTTCTATAATAAAATTAGTTTGTAACTTATCTACTTATGTAAAATTTTAATAATATGTGTAACAGTGAATATTAACAAATGTGTAGTGAATAGTTTTGTTTTTCTTAGTTTGATCTTAAATGTAACAAAACAATAAACATTTCAAAATATAATAACGGTTTAATTTTAAAATCCCTACTATTGAGTCTATATAGTCTTGGTATCTGTACCGAGGTATGGTTTGGCTGGTTATAGGATTTCTGAGACAGTATTGCTAGCAAATAATCTTTGTTGTATGTTTAATGCTATTTTTTTTTCCTCAGGAGAGGAGGCTGAGAATCCTCATGGATACCAACGCAACAGGCAAGCAGGGATGCGTTGATTATGTCGGACTCCTGGTGAATCGAGGCGGCTCGACCCAACAGACCTACCGACTAAACTCAGCCTGAGCCTTTGGTCCTAGAGACCCTACTGGCTTATTTTGACGAGAGCCGCACCTCAGGAGAGGCACGGATAGCGCTGCCCCATGGAGAGGGCATAGGCGCTAGAAGAGGCACGGTTCACCAAAGTGGGACCGGCCTATATATTGACAGAGAACCTACGCGTGGCTAAGCAGAAGGCTGCCGATTAGGGGTGACAAGGGAGGCGACGCGACGGCTCAGACGCCGCCGCTACAGGTCTGGAAGGTCCTGCATTTATTGGTTAAGGGAGTCGCTAAGGATACTGTCCGATCCACACATCCTCTGCCGAATATTGATTGTTGCCTGAAGGGCTCGATTGAGATATTCATTAAAAGAGAATACTAGCAAAAAGACGGTTCGCTGGGAATAAGGGCCCCTGCGGAAGTCACATTAGGAACTTGGTGAAGGGTTAGTCGCTTAAGGCGACATTGAATAGGGGGTAAGGTCAGGGAATGCCTCGAATAATGGAGCGTACTCCATAGTAATTTTGACCTGGGGCTTAATGCTAATTCAGATTAAAAAGAAAAAAATAAAGAATATGTTTTACAAAATAATACACAAATAATTTATAGTTTTAAAAATCTTTATTGGTACAACAGAATATTACGGATACAGTTTCAGAACGTAACTTTAAAAAAATACCGGGAAACAAAAATATATTTTTTTTCTGCTTCTTTTGTTTTTCGGTAAATAACAACTTACAATTAGTGTTGCATATCACAAATTCATAAGATATGAGTGAGTCTAGTGACGAAAACAGTAATTAAACACCTGAAGAATTAAAACAAGTGTTGAATGCTGAATTCAGTTTTCTTCCTCAGAAATCATGTGATAGATATCTAAAAACCTATGATGTTTTCAATAAATGGAAACTTGAAAAGGGCGCGAACACTTTCTCGGAGAATGTAATATTGTCGTACTTTATTGAATTATCACAAACGAAACAATCACCTACAATGTGGAGTATGTATTCGATGTTAAAAGCTACAATAAAGACAAACCATAATGTTAATATTGAATCTTATCCCAAACTTATTGCATTTTTGAAAAGAAAGTCAGTAGGACACAAATCGAAAAAATCCAAAATTTTTTCAATATCTAATATTGAAAAATTTCCTAATGAAGCTCCGGACTGCAATTTTCTCGCTGCAAAAGTAGTTACTACCTATATGTCTATACTTAATTAGTAATATATGTGCACGTACGCTAACAATTTTCGCAAATATTTACTAAATACGAGTTACCTACTTATGTAAAAAAAAGTGGCTAAATACTAGGTTTTGTTTGTTATACATTTTAATTACTAACATTTTACATAAATAATATTATGTTTATTTATTACAGGTTATTCTCATTATTGGAATAAATGGAGCTTGCCGCTCGAACGAACTGTTAAATCTGACTGTTAATGCCATCGAAAAACATTCTGACGAACTGCTTTGACCTGCCCAACACAAAGACAAACATTGAGAGGTCCTTTGTTATTCGCGACAAATATGTCAAAATTGTCGAGAAATATAAGGCATTACGACCTGATAATACGAAAACAGATCGATTTTTCTTGCAGTATCGTAATGATAAGTGTTCAAAACAACCTATGGGAATCAATAAAATAGGCGGGACACCACAACAAATAGCCAATTTTTTAAAATTACAAGAGCCTCACCTTTACACTGGACATTGCTTTAGGCGAACTTCGGCCACGCTTTTGGCTGATTCAGGAGCAAACCTCACAACAGCTGGAAGTCAAACACGGTCGCGGAAGGATATATTGAAGATTCGATCGAAAATAAGTCTAAAACCTGTAAACGCATAATACTATGCAAACCCGCGCCCCTCTACATCCAAAGAAACAAATACTATTGAAAATTCGCTAAGAAGCCGCACCGAGTCGCCAACGTTTACTAACAGTATTGTCTCGTCACAGTCCTAAGAAATAGAAACGGACTCCATGGTGTCACTTCCTAATAAAACTATACATTTTCAAAATGTAACTTTTAATAACTGTAATTTTAAATTTTAATACATACTTAGTTTTGGCAAATATATGTGGTTTCATTTTAATTCATATTGTTTCATTTATATCTCTAATAATGTTCTCACTGCTAAAGTGAAAAGTTGTATGTGTCACGCGAGAGAAAAGTTATTTCCATCTCGTGCCTTTGAATCCCTCGCCACGCTCAGGATTCTAATGTAGAATCACTCGCTGACGCTCGTGATTCAATTATTAGAAACCTTCGCTTACTCGGGATTCAAAATTAGCACTCGCTTGAAAAAACAAACTTTCCTCCCTAGTTGAACAAATAACTATTGTTTCGCGTGATGTGTGACAGCTGGCACTGTCGTGGTGTAGAATGATTCTGCGTTGCTTGTTGTTTTTACGTATTTCTTCAAATACTTCCGGCAAACAAATGGTCGTGTCCACTCCGAATTTACCACTTTACGATTCTTCAGTGGTATTGTAGCCACATGACCATTAATACCAAAAAAGCAGGCCACCATTTGCTTTAAAGTGCCTTTTGCACGAGTCACTTTCGTAGGGTTCGGCTCATTTTGAAATACCCAAACTGTAGATTGTTGCTTAGTTTCGGGATCGTACGCATAGATCCAAGATTCATCACCTGTGTTGTGATGTTAAAAACAGATTTTGAGTCACCTCCGTAAATTTTTTTTAACATATTCTTGCACCATTCGACACGAGCTTCTTTTTAATGCTGAGTTAAGTTGTGCGGTATCCAACGCGAACAAATTTTTTTTACGAACAAATATTCATGTAATATTTTATTAATGCTTGTCATACATATGCCCAGAGTAGCCTCTATCTCGCGATACGTAACATGACAGTCTTGCAAAATTAGTTTTCGTACAGCTTCAATGTTCTGTGGCACGACTGATTTCGGGCGACCTACCTTAACTTCGTCCGTGAGCTTACTCCGTCCACGATTGAACTCACTAAACCAGTGATACACAGTGGTATTTGATGGAGCTTCAACATCAAAAGTTGAAGTTAATTGATCTACGCACTTTTGTTGCGTTAAACCACGTCGAAAATCGTAATAAATCATAGGACGAATATTTTCACGTGTGAGTTCCATCATTTCAGTGATATGACATTTTAAACCCATCAGAAACAAAACACTAGCGTACATAAGGAAAAAAAAAATAGCGGCCCGTATTTCAAAAAAAGAACGAATTTACCATGGAGGTCATATATTGCGTTTAAAAATATTGAAATCCCAGATTCCGGATACTTAAGTAGCAGTCCTCGTACCTCCCTTTAGCAAAAGGATTTAGTTATAAACGCATTAGTAAGTAATATATATTATATATTAATGGCGGTCGTAAAGGTATATGGCATACCGCCGTTCAACTCAGATTCAACAAATATTTCAGAAAAATTATGTTTCTTGCCTGTTAACATGAAAAAAATCCAGCTATGTTTCACTTTTCATATCATCATTATAGTCTAAGTAAGATCAGCATATTTTTGACGGCTATAACTTTCCCACTCGTTGTCGCCGACTCCGGTGAGGTTTCGAATACAAGTAACTTGGGTCAGTTTCCGATCGACAATAGCATGAGATAACTCGGTCGTATTCTGGATCTCTAGTGGGAGTTTGCGGAGCATTTCAAGGACGTCGCTCCCAATCTACCTTATACCGCGATAGCTCTTTGGCGGGTCATGCCCAATTCGGGTGAACCCAAAACGAAGTAATATCGACCTTATCACGGCGTGGTAGAGTCGATGCCCCTATACTATGTCCCGATTTGTGTGAAATGTATTACCAACCGAATAACCCAGGATGTGCGAGTATAGGTACCGTACGATCTGTCACGGAGGGGCTTGCGTACTAGCGGTCGTCATTGAATGGACTATATCGACACTGCCGCGCACATCCTAATGAACTGCCCAGCCTAGCGACCCCAGTGCCAGACTTTTGTCCACAGATTGAACCACAACGAAGCCTTCATCCTATTATATATATATATATATAAAAACTTCGTAATAAGTATTTCAAAAAAAAAAACGAATTTTACCATGGAGGTCTATATGACCTTTGCGTTTAAAAATGTTGAAATCCCAGATTCCGGATACTTAAGTAGCAGCCCTCGTATTTAAATGCGCTAAAAAAAAAAAATAAACTTTTACTAATAACTTATAACGTCATTTCAAATTTAACACATTGTCAAATGTTTTAGTTTTAGTGTAGAAGTTTATTTTTTTTTCTAGCGCATTTAAAAAGCTTGCTTTTAAAGAATTTTTTACCTTAATTTTTTTTTTTCATAATCATATTGAATTCTTTGAGTTAGATATTAAGTTGAAAAGAAATTTTACAGATTTCGATAGCTTGATGTAATATTAATGTTTCGGTTATTTTTTCTTATTTTCTTCTTTAAAGGAAAAATAATATTTCCAAAAAGAAGAATATAGTTATATTATTTAACAATATATAATTAATAATTCTCCTGCTAACTGCTAATTGAAATAAAATATTTGTTTCGGATGTTTATGTAATTACAAATTTTCGCGTCTGAATACTAATGTAACTTACCTACTCTATTATTATGTTACAATCTTAGTTTGAATGCGATGATCAAAACGTTAGTTACTATTTTAATTAGTAAATATATAATTTAATTAATAAAAACTAATACTTTTTATTTTTATGTTTATTTATAATACTATTTAATATTTTAATTAATAATTAAATCACTACCAAGTCAAAAAATATTCTAAACTAACTATAATAGAAAATGTATTATAGTTTATCGCCGAACATCTACATAGCGCCGCTGTTCAACAACCTTCTGTACTTTGCGTATTTAAACAACAAATACAGTAAAAGAAAATGATCTCACCACTTCAATCCTGACTCCCACAATCTTTGTATGAATGGGGTCCTCTTACAAAGGGCCCCGTAATCTTTCCATTCAGGGCACAAAGAGCGCCCCGTCAAGGTGCTAAAGAACAAAGGGATATCGGGTTTGTGAACTGAGAAATGCGTATAGCGATACTTCCCACAAGCCCAGTTTTTGCTGAAGATCCGATAATAGAATTACACAAAAATCGACTGGTCACTTTGGTGGTTCTTATCGAGTGGTTGAGATGTTTATCGTTATTTAATTTATTATGATCTTGCGTATTTGAGTTCATTGTGTAGTTTAGGCTTGAACGTGACTTAATATTTGTAGCTTTTGTATAATATACTTATTATGTCTGATGAAGGACATTCTTCCTTTATACAACTCGACTAAATACGTAGCACGCTTGTGGTTAACTTATTATGTAACGTAGCAAAAAGGCGCTATAGCTTGACTTGACATTTACGCATAAACCATCGCCTGCTCGCTTCCAATTTATTTTGTATGAAAGGAAGAAAACGAACTGTGCTTGTTGTGCAATTACTTAGATGGAATGCGATTGCCACTGGTTGCTTTGTTAAATAATAAGCCTATGAGACAGACGTCGATATCACGCCTTAATAATAAGAAAACACTTATTAAGATCAACATTTTAGTTTTAATGAGTTCTTATTAGATAGGTGTTAAATTTTAATTCTTTAATAGAGTTTACCCGTAAAATCTCTCAAATTACACGGAAACCTTATAGAAGTGCGGTCTCTGCTGTTTTAGGGTTGGCTAATGACAAATTATGTCTATGTTTGATTCACTTTTAATTTTCATTTTAACAGACATGAATATATTTTTAAAAGGACATAGCTGAAACGTAGGTATATTTCTATTATTCACCAAATATAATTGTAATTTCGTAATTCTTACATAATAAATTGACATTAGCACAATTCCATTACCTATTTTATCAAAGAGATCGCCCTTCTGTTAGTGTAAATTACAACCAATGTGAGTATACTGTATAGCTATGCGGACTTCCCGGCTGCCCCTCAGTTCCCACGGGTGCCGACAGGTGGTCCCCTGTGGTCCCGGGCGCCCACGCAGCCAGCTATAGACGCTATTTATTCGGAATAAAGTTGATATTTGTGTGGTGGGAGCTGCCGCTATTGTCTGAAGTCGTTGACCACTGTTTTATATTGTGAATGAAATGTATAGGTAATATGGAAAAGAATAGGTGTGATGTGACATTTGCAAATATTTTCTGTATAATATTATAACTTTTTAACTTCAATCATTATCATTACAGCTAACATATACCCACTGCTAGACACAGGTTTTAATACATACATCATATATATATATATACTCACACCTCATTCCCATAACAGTAGGCAAATATCAGAATTTACGTGTTAAACATACTCGTATTTCCCTAACTTCATATTTTCATGGACGCTCGTCGGTTACGGGTACTTTTGATCTCACCTTCGTTGTACCTATATGGTCCAAGTATGTTCGTCTAGGTCGTCCCCTACCAACTGGCCCAATCATATTTGCATTATAAATTTATTTTGTCAGTCATCTTTAACAATTAATCGCTATAATATAATAGCAATAGGCTAGAATTACTGTTTATTTCATTACGTATATTTTTTATATTAAGATAATATTAAGATAATAGAGTGATGATTGAGAATGATTCCTAATGGGACGTTTGGTTGGAGATGCAGTCAGTCCGCAAACACAGTCAATGCAACCCACCCGATAACCGGAACTCCAACTATCTTCGCCGTATCTTCGAAGCTAATATGAGAACGCTTTTTTTATTTCTAATACAACCCTTGGATTAAGTCGGTAATAATCATAAAAATAACTACTTACTAGAGAAAGAAGCATAAGTAGTACGGTAGGGTTATATCTATTCAAAATGTAAGTAAAGTTATTTTACACACTATTAGTTCTGTATACATATATATTAAAGAAACTATTTCATTGGTTCACAAGTCTACCAAGGAACCGGTAAACTAACAATTAAATCAGCAGACTATAAGTATTTTATAATAAGTACATATTTATTAATTACCTATCCACCTGAGTGACGACGGTTTCAGAATACATATGTTACCACCTTCTTTCTTACTACGGATGTCGTAAAAAATACTGCGGAGATTTTAGTTGGCCTAAGGGAGACCTCCGCAATATTTTTTTTGAAATGCCCTGAGAGTGGCTTATTTTAACTTTCATGTAAAAGGGGTAGAGAATCATTTCAAAGAACCATAGCTGAGATCTTTCCATTGTGTACCAATATCCCCAGCTGGTATATATTATGTTGAGCTTTTACCAACTAAACTCTAATTAGGCAGAGGCGAGAATGTCTTCCTCCCACGACTACATTACTATCTCTACAACATCTTCGTAAAAGACGTCGACAGTCCCAAGTGTCTGCAGAAGGAGGCAACAGCTCAGTATGCTGTCAGGCTGGTCAACATTTTATTTACGAAGTTATTATATATATATAATAGGATGAAGGCTTCGTTGTGGTTCAATCTGTGGACAAAAGTCTGGCACTGGGGTCGCTAGGCTGGGCAGTTCATTAGGATGTGCGCGGCAGTGTCGATATAGTCCATTCAATGACGACCGCTAGTACGCAAGCCCCTCCGTGACAGATCGTACGGTACCTATACTCGCACATCCTGGGTTATTCGGTTGGTAATACATTTCACACAAATCGGGACATAGTATAGGGGCATCGACTCTACCACGCCGTGATAAGGTCGATATTACTTCGTTTTGGGTTCACCCGAATTGGGCATGACCCGCCAAAGAGCTATCGCGGTATAAGGTAGATTGGGAGCGACGTCCTTGAAATGCTCCGCAAACTCCCACTAGAGATCCAGAATACGACCGAGTTATCTCATGCTATTGTCGATCGGAAACTGACCCAAGTTACTTGTATTCGAAACCTCACCGGAGTCGGCGACAACGAGTGGGAAAGTTATAGCCGTCAAAAATATGCTGATCTTACTTAGACTATAATGATGATATGAAAAGTGAAACATAGCTGGATTTTTTTCATGTTAACAGGCAAGAAACATAATTTTTCTGAAATATTTGTTGAATCTGAGTTGAACGGCGGTATGCCATATACCTTTACGACCGCCATTAATATATAATATATATTACTTACTAATGCGTTTATAACTAAATCCTTTTGCTAAAGGGAGGTACGAGGACTGCTACTTAAGTATCCGGAATCTGGGATTTCAATATTTTTAAACGCAATATATGACCTCCATGGTAAATTCGTTCTTTTTTTGAAATACGGGCCGCTATTTTTTTTTTCCTTATGTACGCTAGTGTTTTGTTTCTGATGGGTTTAAAATGTCATATCGCTGAAATGATGAAACTCACACGTGAAAATATTCGTGCTATAATTTATTACGATTTTCGACGTGGTTTAACGCATCAACAGTGCGTAGATCAATTAACTTCATCTTTTGGTATTGAAGCTCCATCAAAAACCATTGTGTATCACTGGTTTAGTAAATTCAATCGTGGACGGAGTAAGCTCACGAACGAAGGAAGGTCGCCCGAAATCAGTCGTTGTGCCACAGAACATTGAAGCTGTACGAAAACTAATTATGCAAGACCGTCATGTCACGTATCGCGAGATAGAGGCTATTCTGGGCATATGTATGACATGTATTAATAAAATATTACATGAACATTTGTTCGTAAAAAAAATTTGTTCGTGTTGGATACCGCACAACTTAACTCAGCATCAAAAAGAAGCTCGCGTCGAATGGTGCAAGAATATGTTAAAAAAAATTAACGGAGGTGACTCAAAATCTGTTTATAATATCTACACAGGTGATGAATCTTGGATCTATGCGTACGATCCCGAAACTAAGCAACAATCTACAGTTTGGGTGTTTCAAAATGAGCCGAACCCTACGAAAGTGACTCGTGCAAAAAGCACTTTAAAGCAAATGGTGGCCTGCTTTTTTGGTATTAATGGTCATGTGGCTACAATACCACTGGAGAATCGTAAAACGGTCAATTCGGAGTGGTACACGACCATTTGTTTGCCGGAAGTATTTGAAGGAATACGTAAAAACAACAAGCGACGCAGAATCATTCTACACCACGACAATGCCAGCTGTCACACATCACGCGAAACAAATACATTTTTAGAGGGTCAAAAAATGGAATTGATGGGTCATCCACCGTATAGCCCAGACTTAGCATCTAATGATTTCTATTTATTCCCAAATGTAAAGAATAAATTACGTGGTCAACGATTTTTGACCCGTGAAGATGCTGTCGACGCGTTCAAACAGCACGTTTCAGGGATACCCGCAATCAGAGTGGAAAAAATGCTATAAAAATTGGTTTCAACGTATGCAAAAGTGTATCGATCATCGCGGAGAATACTTTGAAAAACAATAAACCCATATTTAGCCATATACGTTTGTTAAATTTTTATATTTGATAAATATTAGTATGTTTTTTTCTTACGAGGCTCGGAAGGCCGAGAAGCTTTATGGTGATCCCCACGGTCGTGCGTCGGCGGTTATGTTGGAGACAAATTGAAACCTCGCCCACGGACAGGAAAATCATATAAATATAACATAATCATATAAAAATAACTCAAAAAAAGGACAAATTTATCTCAGCTATTCAGCTCACCGGACATGTCCACATCTCAAAACTAAAATACATTAAAGATCTTAAATAGGTTACTTACTTAATAAAACGTTTAGTGTGTTCATTTTAAAGTTATTGATAAAAATCTATTGTTAGTCCATAAACAGGAAGGATTCTCTTGAATCATTCTCACGTTATAAAGTGAGCATTTAGGTATAAATAATGATCCATCAATCACATGCACAGTTTTTGTGCGTTCGTCCGCCGCGACCCGGAAACCCAGCGCCGGATACTGTTTTTTTTTTAGGTCTCTCAATAAAAACGAGTTGATATCTAGTCAAAGGGCACAGTTTTTGTAATCACCTGTTTGCATGGGAAACCTCGTGTGAACATGTGAAAAAAAGGTCCAGATTTGAAATGTAACAAGATTTTTTGTCCCTTCGATTATTGTACCCGGGTAGATATTTGTTGGTGTGTGGGGAACCGAAACTAAATGCCATTTAAAGGAATAAAATGAATAGCAATAAGATTCATACCGAGATATAAAAATGTTTCCATTAGTCATTTTTAAGCACACCAATTTCAATTAAATACCTAATTTAATTGAAATTGGTGTGTTGGTTATTCTTAATAACCCTATCCCCTCAAATTAAATTACATAAAACGTCATGTCGATGTGATAGTATACAAGTTAACAAGCGCTTTAAGTAAAACAAAACAAAACATAACATAAAAAATCTTATAGATGCAAAATGGTTAATTAGATTCGTAAAAAAACCGGTATGTTATTGCCAAAAGTAACCAAGTTTGGATGTATGGCTGGGTGTTAGACAACGACCGCCATATTCATACTCAGACAAATCTGAGAGTATCATAGACTTATGTGCAAGAACCTATATATGGGGTCGTATACCTACAGACTTCGTACGATCGAGAACCCAGAAAGATGGTGTTGGTGTGGTAGTGTCTGAAACCGAAACGTCTGCCTGAAAAATGCCTGCAACTTCCATCTATTCATTTCATCATGGAGCGTCGGTGGCGCTGTACTCTAGGCACTAGTCCACGAATCGGAAGATTTGGGCACCCAGGGAGAGTGAACGACTGAAGATCACCAGAATCTTCAGCCCTTCGGTTTTACTTTATATCCTTACTAGCTGTGCCAGCGACTTCGTCCGCGTGGAATAGTTATTTTGAGCATCATATTCATTTTTGCAAACAACCAGCTCAGCTGCACCCGATCTTGACAACGCGACATATCCAAATTTGATTACCATAAAAACGATTCTAGTGAGTTAACATTAAAAGATAGACATATACTGTCGCTGACATTTCTGTAGATCATTTTAAGAGGAATAATCCTTTCATAGATATTTTTTTGGTATCTAGAACCGTTTTCGCAGCGCACGCAACGGAAGCCCTCAAAGATGAATAATTTTCCCCGTTTTTTCCACATTTTCCATTATTTCTTCGCTCCTATTAGTCGCAGCGTGATGTTATGGCCTAAAGCCTTCCTCGATAAATGGGCTATTCAATAAAAAAAGAATTTTTCAATTCGAACCAGGAGTTCCAGAGATTAGCGCGTTCAAACAAACAAACAAACAAACTTTTCAGCTTCATAATATTAGTATAGATTTGGTATCCTACCAGTTTGTCGTCATTTTCCATATCTTGCTTGATTATTCCAGAATGACGTAAGTCCAAAGTATGTATATAAAGTATAATATTATATTTATAAATACACTATGTATTTATAAATATAATATTGCAGTTATAATTTTTGAGATTGCAGATTGCGGTAACTCAATAGTAAATTTTTTGTTGTTTTCTTAATTCTCGGGAAACAGGTCGCAACTTTTAAAATTTTAAAACTCTGTAGTACTTACTCAGTATTACTTGAACGAACCTTGAATAATTACTAAAAAAGACGAAGTAAATCTTCACCATAAAAATGATATTTGGAAATCCTCAGTCAATTTAAAGATACCAACTAAGATTAACTAACTTAGAAAAACTTGAATGTTAATCCCGTATTATGTTACAACAGTAGTTCCCACTCAAGCAATGTTTACAAACTGACCCTTAAACGATGAGAGAACTACGCTCATTCATAACTCATCCAATCGTCTGGTTTTTGTGTCATAATAAATTACATCCCTCTGCCTCGCCGCGGAAGGAAGCTGCCCCGTTATGGGCACAAAAATCAACATTCACACGCTCGATACAAAGAAAGGAAACTGAGATTTCGCTTTTTAATAAGTATTCCAAGTTTTTGTTGCTTTTTACGAAACTTACTTAAAGTTTGTGTTATTTTTATGTCAGAGAATCAATATCTTTTACTTTTTATTATTCACACGATGAGCTTTGTATACAATATTTTCATAACAGTTTTCAGTTTTATCATTATCACAGTGGTTTTATGATGAGTTGATAAGTAGGTAAATCAATTTCGTCTAATTAGTTTGTACAGAGCTTTTCGCTGTAATGTAACTTCAAAATCAAAACATTCGATTATGAAATTTCTTTCCTTTATTAATAGAATAGATTTCGTGCGCGGCTTTCCTTGGGCTAGAAATAATCTTAGAATCTTCTTCCTTAATGTTTTAATTCTTAATTTTATTCAAAATCTCTACAAAAGTTTTGAACTTTTGCATCCCATTTGGGATTTAATTTCGTAGCGTATGTCTATGTCATAATTACTATTAGTGGAATATTTTTATTCAGTTAAGCAAATTCTTGTATTTTCCCTGCGTTTGTAAACAATAACCGCACCACCGCGGTCCACGTCATCCTGCGTTCATCTCCGCATAAATTAATAAAAAGCGAAAACATTTTCCCATCGCACTACCCTACTTAACGTGTCAACGACATATGACATGGACCTTCTAATATGGTCCATCACGCGATCATGCAATACCGTCACACTTCGCTTATCCAGAACCATACTGAAACATGAAAAATAACTTTAGTCCTCATATCTAAAGTTCAATTTCGATAAATACAGCGGGTCCGGCGCATCAACGGTTTGTGCAGTTACGAATACTTTTGGTATCCTTATTTTGATTGAATTAAAGTTGAAATTGCAACCATTTTAGTAGTTGGCGAAAGTTTAAAGTTTGCTGTGACCGTGGGAGAAATGAACGGTATAATTAAATATTTATTAAATACACGACGTATTACGGTATGTGGGGTGTAAAGGTCGGTAGGACACCTGAATACGTAGGTGTATTAGATTCCACGGATTATATGGGATCAAAATGAGAGAGAATTATGAAATTAAAATAAATACCCTAGATAATATTAACAAAAACATTCGAATAAAATTAAAATTTATTTTTAAATCTTGAAATAATTAGTCTACAACTATGCATAAATATATATGATACATATGACATACTTTACTACATAATTAAAAGAAGCACATTTATATCCCCAACATCAAGTTCACTTGATGATCGTTCAAACATATAGTTAATAGTTAGGGTAGGCTTTCAGGCCTACCTTAACTATTAACTATATGTTAGCGCGTTTAGCTTTGTGGGCCTCAGACAACCACGCTAGATTAGTTAACTTCACATACACCTTTTAATTTTTTTTAGCAATGTATCCAAGTTGTCTCCTTTTAGCAATGTATCCAATTCATCGTACGAGCCTCGAATAAATGTGCACTTATTTTAAAATGGAAAATGGGGTCATTAATAAAAAATAATTCTTAAGGGTGGTTTGCGCCCTTACATAAATAAACATAAATGATTAGTTATATCCTAATTTTGAGATAAACAGTAAATGAAATAACTTCTCAATTCGTAAAACCTTATAGAAAGAAAGTTTCAAAATTAAAATATGACTTATCTCGTATAATTCATATCGCTATGACTACAAACCCTTCTTTACCTATCACCGTCGTTTTACACGGAAAGACGATAAATTTAGTTAAAATCAAGTGCTTCTAAAACATAGTCATGGTCACAAACCCTTGCACCTTGTCCCATTCTCACACACCGTGAGAAAACCCGACACCCTTACTTAGAAAGTACTGAATAACTCCACATACTCGTGGCTGATAAAAAAATGTCAAACTTCATCGCACACCCTTCCCGGTACACTGTACACGTTTATAAAGAAGAAAGATAAACACTTCAGTCAGTGTATGAAATGATTACGATTCTTCATGGACGTGCACGAATAAAGTGTGATGTTTTTTATAACAGTGTGCGTAAAAGGTAATCGAGTTCTTGGTGTGTGTGTGTTCTGCATTCCTATAGATACAATAAATGGGAACGATTAGTAGCGTTTCATATATATAACATCTTATTTGGAAAATTATCGAAATGTAATTCATTGTACACTTAAAATATAATGTTGAATATTTGTTTTATTGTAATTATATGAATTATATAGTAATTGTATGTTAAAAACATATAACTATATCAACAAAAATATAAAGCTTGTAAATAATTTTGTATGAAGTGGGCTCCACATTCTGGTCGTGGCATTTTGGACAAGAGAACACGCATGATCTCATATAGTTTTGGTGAGAAGGTGGAGCTCGCTTAAGGAAAACAAAATTAACTAAAAACAATCTTATTGCATTGGTTTTTGTAGTACCTTTCAAAGACAACCTGACAGTTTATTTGCGACTAGTTTACGACGATTGCTACGTAAATTATTCGTATCTGATATGAGGAAGGATCTGTAATTAATAAATAAAATACACATATTAAAAAAAACTTCTTCCATATACTTTGACCTCAGTAGCCGAGTGGTTTGTACACCGCTTTCAAGGTGTTGTCATCCATGGGGTTTCATGTTCGAGGCCCGGTGGGGGTGGATGTTTGTATACTGAATACGGACGTTTATGCTTTAGTCATAGCTGTTTAACTGTTTTTGTATAAATAGTATTTGTCTAAGCATAATTATTGTCAATTACGATACCATAAGACAACCCTTACAGTGCTTTAATTAGTACAGTCAAACTGTCGAAAAAAAAATCGCTTCCGTGAAAAAAATACCTAAAGGTTAAGTCTTATTTTTTCTGTTGCCAAATGACGTCACTAAGCCACCTTGGCGATGGGCATGTTCAACTCGTAGGGGTTTATTGAAAAACTCAAAAAATCTTTTTTTCTCGATTTGTATGCATTTTAGAAACTTTTTTTCCAACTTTTCCAACTTGAGTGGTGAAAAAATTACCCTTTAGGTAATTTTTTCACCACTCAACTTACAGATTGACTGTACTAATAGGCTAATTGGCTTGAGTGTCGGAAATATTGATTATTTATTACCACATAAAATACATATACTTACCGATGAGATGAGTATACCTATCGTGTCCTCGTGCAGAATATTATCTATGTACTGAATTATTAGCTACCTGATTAGAAACACTATGTATAAAAGGCGATATATTTATTTATAAAAAAAAAAATTGGTTGGATACTACATTCAAATTTAATTGAATGTGGTTTGAATTTGATTAATGTTTTTGCATAATTAAATAGGGAATCGAATACTGACCCACCTATGTACAGTCAGCAACACATCAAATTTTATTTGTAGTACGAAAATCATCGCTATTACGAACGACATAAGAGCTGTTTAGAGGTTAACATGCAAAGCCTGACGCACACAATAATAACTATAGTATCTCACCGTGAACCGCGTGACAGGTTCCCCTAAAGAGCGAGAGGGAATGAAAACAAAACATTCCGACACAGTTCCCAGCGCTTATTCTTCAGGGTGCAAGCGAGACAGCAACTTTATCCTTTATCACACAGGATGGAACGGGAATGGGGGCAATTTGAATTTCACCGGCGCATACGCACATCGCCCATCATATTGAGGTGAGATCCCGTGGAAGACGGACGTATTAGTTACTGTTACGTCATGCCGTGTAGTGAAGATGATGACTCTCAAACTGGATTTACGGCGGACACAAGGGGAATGTCCAAGGCGGAATTGCGAAAGGTGAGATTGTGTGAAGTGAAGAAAAACATAGCGAACTTTGTGTGGTTTTCGAGTTTAAGAAGTATAATACTTAGTGACATTAGAAACCTTTGGAAGTCTTTGCAAGTGTTTAAAAGTATTGTGAATATTACCTTAATTCATCAAAATGAATAATTTTTTTCATTTAACAGATGTTTAAAAAAATGACACAAACTGACGTGCAGTGTAATACAATAATTAAAACTTAACCATAATTAAAATCATTAGCAATTATCTGTCAACTGATTTTCTGTTGAATATAATGTTTATACAATAGTAAATAAAAAACAATATGAATTTCATCTTGTTGCAATAATAGATTAGCATGAAATATTCCATTTATATTCTGACTGTGACAGAAGTAATCACAGTTGAAATAAAAATATAAAGTTTAATAAGGCAAATTTTTAAACTATCTATAACACGAATCACAAAAATGAATATACTAATACCAAGAAACTGACTTGCCCAGTCTGAATGCATTCTCTCAGTGCCTGAACTTTATTTGTGGTATTATTTTCTAACATGAACAACACAACTAAAAAGTTTTCTAGTGAATAGATAAATTATTTATCTTATTTAACAGCACACCTTTGAATTTGTATTATGTGAAATATTCGTTATTTCTAATAAGTAATTGTATTCCTTTTCAGACCAATAAACCGATTATGGAGAAGAAAAGGCGAGCGCGCATTAACCAGTGCCTCAACGAGCTGAAGGACCTCCTCGTAGACACAACCAATACTGACGTAAGGCAATTTTTATTTACTTATTATAATCTTTCATATCCTCCCGTACAGTGAAAGAAGGGTATTCAAACCGACCAACAAGTAGAAAGTGATCTAGGAATAATTCAACAACTATGAACGCTCTTTCTTAATACGAACTTTTGTTTATTTAAATAACTAATTCAGAAGAGCGGAATAGAACTACCTACCACGGTATTTTAAAAATGTATCTTCTTTACATAAAGTTTACCTTCTTACGAGTAGTACAAATTCATCTTCTATAAACAATGTATATCTTACTACACCGATCTATTGGTCGATAGATTAATTTACATCTATGAGTTGGAAGGTCGTTTAGACCCAGACATACAGTCCAGTCAAACTGTATAATAAATATATAATTATTTTGTTTAGTGAAGTAAATCAAGGATAACGGAACATTAAAGAAAAAGAACGAAATTATCATGAGTAGATCTTAAATAAATAGTTGTATAGTTTAAAAAAATAGATAGACAATTATTTATAAAAATCGTTTAGATAAAAAGTTATCTACTTTTAGTGAAAATTATAGCATTTCAACGAAAATTTATTCTTTTCTTTGTTCTATATGATATAGTAAACATGTAGCCGACAGGTTGTAAAGCGTTAAAGGAAATCCCATATATGTATACGTCTACTTACAATGGAAAAAAGACTTAATATTATTTTTTTATTATACGATCCTTACCAAGAACAATATTATTTCAGCCAGCACGCCATTCAAAGCTGGAGAAAGCCGACATACTCGAGTTAACGGTGAAGCATCTGCAAACATTACAGCGACAGCAGTTAGCTGCTGCTATTGCCGCAGATCCTGCCGTGCTGCGGCGCTTCAAGGCCGGTTTCGGGGACTGCGCCGTGGAAGTGCGTCGATACTTGTCACGTCTTGCTACAGTCCCGACCGGTTTACGTCATCGCCTTGGAAACCACCTCAATACTTGCATATCGGGAATCGAACGCCTCCATCCTCATGATTACCCTGACAAGCTCCGCCTAGACGACGAAAGGCCAAGTGCTTTTCATTTCGTTAAAAACCTTAAACCCCACAGCCCGCCTTTAAGCCCTCTCTCCTGTGACTCAGCCTGCGATTCCTCCACCGAACTCGAAACGCCACCTCGACCTGTACAAACGTTCCCCTTCCCGACACCACCGAGCAGGTCAGCGTCAGACCAAGACTCGAGTCCCGAAACGCAGAAGCCAACAGTCTCATCAACAACAATATCCCCAGAAACTTTGAAGCAAGACGCGTTACGGAACAAGAAATATATGGAGCCCCTATCTATTATAATCGACGTAGAAAACTACAAAATAGGAATAGACGCGTCCCCCAAGCGCGCTGTCGATTATTCGATGCGAAATAAGCTGAAGAGGCCTAGTGAAACAGTGGGACCTGCTCCGAAGTTGATTAGATTGGAGCCAGTAGAAGAGAAAAGTAATGAGGTTTTATACGCCAAGAAGTCTCCAGAGAGGTCCGCTTTCCGAAGGGTTGCGGAAAACCGTTCTTATCCTCAGAGAAAATTATCAGTTCCTGAAAGTATTCCTACGGCTTTGGAGTTGCCAGCATTAGAAAGTCGGATAGCTGTGAGGCCGGAGATTCCGGTCGCAGTGCCACGATCTGTGATAAGTCATACGACTATGTCGCTTGCTCAGTGTTCGAAGACTAGAGACGTTGAACCTAAAAGGAACGTAGAGGCAGACACAAGCTCGCGGTCTCCGCCGCAGGCCTCAGCAGCCCCGAGCGAGATGTGGCGGCCGTGGTAGTTGTTGATTTATTAATGTTAAGTATTTTAGTGTTCACTTTATGAATAAGCTTTAAGTTACCTGTTGGGTATTCATTATATTGTTATTGCAATATTAAAAGATATATTTTAAGGTTTTATAAATATTGTTTAAAACTTGTGATACATGTAAGAAATAAAAATCCTTTGAAATGTACTGATTCACGCATTCTGTTTATGATATCAAGAAAAATTAGTTTTTAGAAGCAAAGTCTTATTACAGTCATAATTTAGGCCCTAGGTTTGTTCATAATGCTTGCACAAGATATCTATGATCTAAATAATGGCTGTGACAAGACTTTTTTAATAATGCATAAAGAAATCTGAAATACCGGCAGGCACACGAAACACTGAGAGCGCGTAGATGGTAGTAGCACCACATGAGCGGCGACAAAGTCATGCATTCAAAATGAAAATCAAAATAAACTTTATTCAACATAGACCTTTACAGGCACTTATTGACGTCAAAACAAACAAAACAAAAAAAATCTTGAGAAAAAAAAAAACAAAAACCTTGTCCGTACGTACGATCAAGGAAAAAAATATTGACTCTACACCTGTTCGGAAAATGGGAGAGCCTTCTCGAGAAGAACAGGCAAGAAACTCTGAAGATCTATTTTTTATCTCCTCTTTACAATGTTAATAATTATAATAATATAATATAAGATACAATCATACCTAATACGATTACAATCGTATGTATGTTTACATACACATATAAAAATAATACAATATTATAAATAATGTTGTTACCAAACATGGCTCTATGAATAGTGTCCCTATAACCAAATAGTTTGATCATTTAGATAGTCACTTACTTTATAATAACCTTTACTCATGAGTATCTTTTTAATATGGATTTTAAATTTATATAAAGGCGAATCAATGACACTTTGCGGAAGCTTGTTAAACATAGATATACATTTCCCCAAGAACGAACAGCTAGTTTTATGGAGTCTGAACATTGGAACAGAAAGTTTATTTTTGTTTCTAGTATTCACATTATGTAGATCACTGTTTTTATTGAATTTATTATAGTTTTTATTTATTATATTATAGTTTCTATATACAAAAACTATATATATATATATATATATATTGACTAGCTAAAGTTAAAATATTAATTTCTTTGAACAATTCTTTTAGGGATTCTCTAGCCCGTAAACAGTAAATTTGTGCTAACAATGGGGTTAATTCATCGATGACAGATTGAATTATGTGAGTTGGTATACCCCAGAGATCTTCCGTTTTCTTCTTGTTAAGTAAACGGAATGTTTTCTTAATTGAAGAAGCATCAATATGGCTAAATTTGAATGATTCACTGCACCTATAGAGATGAGTTAAGATTACTGGTAGTTATAGCAGGAATTTGAGAAAAATAATCAACAAATGCATTTGCAACTGCATCGTCCGACTTGATAGTCTTATTATTAATTTCTAAAGAGCTCCCAGAGCTTTTATTTTTCCCGTTTCCTGATTTATTATAGTCCTTGTAGTTTTAACTTTGTTCTTTGGCATATTTATTTTATTTGATATGTATAAAGATTTACACACATAAACAAACATTTTTAAAAGTTTTTGAATATTTTTTTGACGTGACAACGTCTATTAAATTGGTACGGCGTGGAGTCATTCTCGAAAACACCGTAACGGCCGAATCTGACGCCACACGGAGTCCACGAACGGCGTAACGGCCGATCTGACGCCACACGGCAACGTAATAAAAATATAAATGTTATACATTACTTTATTTTAAATAATTTTTCCTGTAAGTTAACATTTTGAATTAATATTCGGAATATTCGAATTAATTTTGTGTATTAAAATTGTTAGTGTTCATAGATAAAAAAGTCATTTGACATATTGCTATTAATTATTAATTCATTTTGTCTTTAAGATTTTGAATTAACATTTGGATTATTCAAATTAATTTTGTTTATTTGATATTATTTTTGACGTGTCTATTAAATTGGTACGGCGTGGAGTCATTCTCGAAAACACCGTAACGGCCGAATCTGACGCCACACGGAGCCACGCACATTACTCATAATAATTAATTTATGTATAACTTCAGAAGCAGAAAATTTAAACAAACTATTAAATAAAAATATAAATGTTATACATTACTTTATTTTAAATAATTTCATTGCACCCAGAAAAAATTACCATGTAATAGACGTTGTCACGTTCAAATATCGGCAGTAGACGGAGTTCTACAGACAACCAATTTTTACATAATCTAGAAAGGCAGGATCGACAGAAGTAGTTTTTAAAGCATATAATTCAAAAAGTGTTCTCTTGCTTTTATATATGCCCGGAGTAGCCCAGCCACAAAATTTCTTTTTGTTGTTTAATTTTACAACCTTTTGTGGAAACATATTGTTGCTTTCCATTCTTACTAAATTAAATAAATTATTAGCATCTCCACCAACAGTAGGCAAGGATGTAATTTGAGATGTTATTTTTTTTTAAATTTACATAACCTTCCCTGGGATATAAGTCTACAAATCAATTCAGTTTTAGGGCTAATATGATGGTGCTCAATACAGGCTAGTTGTCCACAATGGTCAGAGTTAATGCAGTTTATTACAGCATATTCAATTACTTTACAGTTACAAAAAATATTATCTAACCAGGTAGCTGACGTGGGTGTTATTCCAGTTGGCTCGTTAAATACGTGATGCAGATCAAATGATTTATATAAATTAATAAACCTTTTAGACAGAGGTGATATATCTAAAATATTAATGTTAAAATCTCCACATACAATTACATTCTTATTTTTCCTGCATACTAATTGCAAAACATCCTCCATGGTGGATTCAAATTCTATAATATGAACGAAATATGTTATGATAGAGCGATTTATCACCTTAAACTTTGAAAATACATAAAAAAAAACTGTTTTTTGTATTTTGAAAGTTATATCATTCATGAAGGTTATATCGTATGATGACAAACACTTTATCATATCTTGTTTCGTAGCTCATGCAACCTGGGATGCTATTGATAGTGTTGTGATATTAAACCGAATTATAAAAATCGCATATCTATACACCTGGCATTAGAATTTATCAAATTTGAGTACGATTGAACTGAAGTTGCAGTTCTTTCATCTTTCGTTGAAACCTAGCCTCATAGACAAACTACATTTAAGTAAGTATACCTACCATATAAATGAAATGATATATAGGTAACCTCTTTTATCTTTTGTTTGGTAGTAATAATTTCAGTGGAGAGACGCAGATTGCTGGACATAGGCCTCTTCTAAAATCTTATCGATTGGTCGTGTGCTTCTGGTATCCAGCGTCTTACTGCGGATCTATCAAATCACAGCTTCGCCCTCACGATTTGCCTACGTGGTTCTTGAAATTTAGGCATAAGGCTGAGTTTAGTCGGTAGGTCACTGGTCAGATCGTTCCGATTAGTATGGAAACCGACATAGCACCGTAGTACCTACTGAGATAACTGTCGTGCTATCCTGGGTACGTTTCGTACTCCAAGTCTTTCTCTTGAGAAAAAAAAAACAAATGACGGAGCCGCCTTGTGGCAAGCCCATTAACGCTGTGTTTCACGACATATACCTACCACTCGGTTGTATATTGTCAAATTTAGCTTTTACTATCTCACGTGTGATACAATAAAAAACTTTTTTCAGTGCGTCTGCTGCAAAATTATTGGATTCTACATTCAATAGAAGACGCTCTGGACAAAGCCCGGATACCTCAATAAATAGCTACAATAAAGTTTTAGAACTTCATTAGAGGTAATTAACCAGTACCAATAATCCAGGACTTACGTTGTCTCTGGTTATTACCAGATTATTATTATATTAGAAATTAAGTCATGTAGCGAAATAACAATTGCACATTGTTGATCAAACTATTTAGACTGAATATATACAATAAAACAATTATCTTCGTTCTATTTGAACTCTATCTTTTTTTATTTATAAATATAACTAAATAATGGTATAGAAATGAAAAACTTCATATTCAAAAATAAAATACCTCACGTTTATTTGCACAGCACATATTAAATAATTACCTAAACATATTAAATGGACGGACATTATACATCATAAAACTCAATACACACCAGCAACAGCCGAAATAATTAAAGCTAAACGCAAAGTCTACACTCATCAATAGTCTTTTTTGATGAGGGTATTAATTAAAACAAGCACGAATTATCATTGACGATTTCCCAAATTTTTATTCAATTCTAACCAAGTATTCGCAATTTACCACGAAGACGAAAACAGTCATGTATCGCGTTCGTTTTGTCGCGGTTACCTGTGATATTTAATAAACTATTTCGTTTTAAAATTTGTATTTTTTTTACACCACGCGGTGTTTTAACTTTAAAATATCGTATAAAAATAGTAGGTAATTTATCAAGTGTAAATTAACTTTTCAACAGGCATAAAAAATAGCTGTCTAATTTTGTACCATGCTACAAATGTTTATTTTTCAACAAATATTTGGATCATTAATAAGTATATGTGGCAAAAATAGACATTCCTTACATAATACAAAATTATTTATTATTAGCCTTTTGAAAAAATCTGCATTTTGAGTTTCAAGGTATTGTGACGTAAGCGATATGTATGTATTATAATTGACCTTAAAGTCTGTAGCGATGTGGGTCTCTTTCTTTTAAGCATGCATATATTACTGTTGACCTTTTTATTTTATAGCTTATACAGCGACTGACCAAGAGTTCTCACTGCCCTAGACTAATTGTAAGAACGCGCCGACGCGCGGTGTGTTACGGTCGGCCTAAAAAGAACCGATTCGAGTCAAGTCAGGTTTTGTTTAACGCGTGTTTTTTTTTAAATTCAAAATTAATTGTCCACCCCCGATCCTCGGGCTTAGGCTGCAGCCTAATTAGCCTAAGGGTTAATCAGACACTGTGCTTATAACATTTGATTTTATAATGTAGTATAAAAATATTTATGCCGAAAAATAATTTAATATATTCTTTTGTAAATTTTATATGATATGTTCTTGTATCTTTAAAGCTTTAGCCCCAGTTCTCAAAATAGTATGTCTGAGTAGTAACATACAATGATACCGATATTTTCTTTATGACTCGCAAACAATTCATAAACAGTATTTTAAAGCATTTGCCCCGATTCTCAAAATAGTATGTCTGAGTAGTAACATACAATGATACCGATATTTTCTTTATGACTCGCAAACAATTCATAAACAGTATTTTAAAGCATTTGCCCAATTCTCAAAATAGTATGTCTAAGTAGTAACATACAATGATACCGATATTTTCTTTATGACTCGCAAACAATTCATAAACAGTATTTTAAAGCATTTGCCCCGATTCTCAAAATAGTATGTCTGAGTAGTAACATACAATGATACCGATATTTTCTTTATGACTCGCAAACAATTCATAAACAGTATTTTAAAGCATTTGCCCCGATTCTCAAAATAGTATGTCTGAGTAGTAACATACAATGATACCGATATTTTCTTTATGACTCGCAAACAATTCATAAACAGTATTTTAAAGCATTTGCCCCGATTCTCAAAATAGTATGTCTGAGTAGTAACATACAATGATACCGATATTTTCTTCATGACTTGCAAACAATTAATAAACAGTATTTTAAAGCATTTGCCCCGATTCTGAAAATAGTATGTCTGAGTAGTAACATACAATGATACCGATATTTTCTTTATGACTTGCAAACAATTCATAAACAGTATTTTAAAGCATTTGCCCCGATTCTCAAAATAGTATGTCTGAGTAGTAACATACAATGATACCGATATTTTCTTTATGACTTGCAAACAATTCATAAACAGCATTTTAAAGCATTTGCCCCGATTCTCAAAATAGTATGTCTGAGTAGTAACATACAATGATACCGATATATTCTTTATGACTTGCAAACAATTCATAAACAGTATTTTAAAGCATTTGCCTCGATTCTCAAAATAGTATGTCTGAGTAGTAACATACAATGATACCGATATTTTCTTTATGACTTGCAAACAATTCATAAACAGTATTTTAAAGCATTTGCCCCGATTCTCAAAATAGTATGTCTGAGTAGTAACATACAAACCTATACATACACAAACATACACTTCACACACACCAATCGCGTCCACATACTTATGTTATTTCTAGTACCATGATCTGAATGATTAGTTTTGTTTTATCTAAATCAGTGATTCCCAAAGTGGACTATATCGACCCCTATGACAACGTGCAAGGGGTATTAAAAAAATTTGGGGGTCCATGAAAGGAAAATGGGGGTCCACGATAATGGAACTCAACATACACTGATAGTACCTATTTACTTTCATTATACTATCTTCTAATATAGACATACACATTATTTGTAAAAGTGCCTATGAAGTAAAAAAATATTATATACTAGCTTTTGCCCGCGACTTCGTCCGCGTGGAATAGTGACTTCCGGCAGATTTTTGGTTTTTCCCACATAGATCATGTATAGAGGAATAATTCTTTCATACATATTTTTTGTGTATCTTGAACCGTTTTCGCAGCGCACGCAAAGAAAGCCTTCAAAAATGAATAATTTTCCCCGTTTTTTACACATTTACCGCTCTGTCTTTGCTCCTATTGGTCATAGCGTAATGTTATTTAGCCTATAGCCTTCCTCGATAAATGGACTATCCAACAAAAAAAGAATTATTCAAATCGCACCAGTAGTTTCGGAGATTAGCGCGTTCAAACAAACAAACAAACAAACTCTTCAGCTTTATTATATTAGTATAGATGTTTACAATTTCTTGTAAGCTATAGTATGTAGTAGATCTAGGCATTCAATATCAGTAGGGGGTCTCCCAAAACCGATAAACATGGCATAGGGTGTTCGACACAAAGCAGTTTGGAAACCTCTGGTCCAAATAGTCGTATTAATGTATTTTGTTATAACAATTAACTGCGTTACCTGCGGATGTTAATATGACAAGCTGTAATTGGTTGTGTATGGTTTTTAGTTGAATATTATAATCAAATTTATTTATGCTGTAGTTTGCTAAATGAATTAATAAATAAATAAATATTCATAAAAATTTAATATTCTTTTAAACTTACGTCGACATTTCATAGATAAAAACAGAGTTTATAAAATTCCATAGATTATTGGTACAGTTTTGATATTTGTTAAAAAGTTATATTCAGTTTGATATCGTTATCCATACTAATATTAAAATGGGAAAGTGAGTCCGTCTGTTTGTCCGTCTTTCACGGTAAAACGGAGCGACGAATTGACGTGATTTACGTGGATATAGGTGAAGGGATGAAGAGTAATATAGGCTACTTTTTATTCTGGAAAAATCGACAAATCCCACGGGATACGCAAAAAGGGATCGCTCAAAAACAATCGCACAGAGTTCCATGCGGTTTTCATCAATAGATAGAGTGATTCTTGAGCAAGGTTTTGCGGTATTTTTTATCTCGAAAAAACGGATAGTCCCACGACAAGCGCGATAAAACCTTCGCGCCATAAACCGACTTCCGCGCATATGTAGCCGTGGGCAAAAGCTATGACCCTTAACCCTCTATAGACCCAATCCCGAAATACACGCGGGCGAAGCCGCGGGCAGAAAGTTAGTGTACTATAAATACATTGGTTCGTGAAAATAACAGATTAGTTCTTGACATGTTGACATTATCTTAGGAATAAACCTGGAGAATATTATACAACTATTTTAAATTGGCTGCTTGAAAATCTCTAGTTGAAAAGTAATACTTCTAAGCCTTATATTACTTTCGTTCATAATCCTTTGGGCCTTCAATTTTCTTTGCGATTTATTACATTTTTATAGTGTCTATAACATCTTATTTTTGCTAAGGAAGCCTAATAATAATGGAAGAATATTCTTTGGAAATCATAATATTACTGAATAGTTATTTGCATTGGAGAAAAACCGGTGAAATTCTATACAGCCCATAAAAGCAGAATTTTAAAGTATATTTGACAAAGTTAAACCGCCCTCTTCTAAGAATAATTTCCCTGCAGATTATTAGTAGCATATACTCTTGTGTGAAGCGATCTAGCAAGCAACTATTTGTGCTTGAGGAAGTCCTTGCGCTGCTGTTGAAGTTTCTGTTCCAACACAGCGGTTTTCTCCTGGTGCTTGGCCAGGTCCCGCGTCAGCGCCTGCATCGCCGAGTCCTTGCGGGCCACCGCTACCTTCACCCTTTAACATACAAAAATATACAACAATATTTTACATTTTATTATTACAACTACAACAACTACAACAACTACAACTGTTGTATAATCAGGGGTATTAAAACACGAATGTATCACATGAGTGTTTTAATACCTAATTATAACAGTTGCATACAACACTTTATCTACAATCATGATGTGAATCCTCTATAAAAGATTCTCATACCATAGGGTGTTGTAAGAACTATGTAAATTCAAGAAAAGTCTAATTGCGAAGCATGTTTATGCTTAATTTATTGTTCTTTTTCAAAATTTTTGCGATCTGGTGATAAAAATGTCATTGCATGAGAATGTTCGTTTTTTGAAATTCATAATATCACGCGTTTGGATGATATAATGATCATAATATCATTGAGTATTTTAATGTTGGCAATAAGCTAATTGTTGTAAGTTCTTTTATATTTATTTTATATGTTGTAGGTTATTTTATTTTATAGAGGATTAATAGTTACCGTACAATCTCGTACGAGGCGGCGACAGTTCTGGGACGCTCCCCCCATTCGACATCCTGGCCGACATGTACGCGGCGACGTATGCGTCGCGGCGTGTCGACCGGGGGGCGATGGGGGGAGCGCCCTGGAACCCGCGCACGAAGTGCCTAAGCGGGAGTGGCACCGACGGATTGTGGCGGCCTGGCGTGCGCAGCTCGAATTACGGATCTGCGCGCGCCAGCGGGCCGTCGGTGCCGTACTCCCGCACCTCGAAGCTTGGCTCAACGGGAAGGAGGAGGTCACCCACCGATTGACTCAGATACTCACCGGGCACGGCTGCTTCGGTGAGTATCTGTGTCGAATAGGACGGGAGGGATCGACACATTGCCACCACTGCGCATCCGACCTCGACTCGGCCCAGCACACGCTGGCGGAGTGCCCCGCGTGGGCCTCCGAGCGCCGAGTCTTGGTCGCAGAGATCGGGCGAGATCTGTCTCCGCCGGCATTGATTGCGGCAATGCTGGCGGACGAGGGAGGTTGGAGGGCTGTGGCCTCCTTCTGTGAAGCAGTAATGCTCCAGAAGGAGGCCGCCGAGCGGGGTCGGGAGATGGCCGATCCCGCTCGAAGAAGGCGGCGCCGGGCTCGGTAGCACAGCTGCGGCGCCGCCGCGGGTCGCCGGCGGGCGCGAGGAAGTCGCGACCGCTACGGCAACCCGGGATGGACCACGCCCCTTCCGTGGCCGGGGGGCGTCGTCGGTGGAGGGGACCGGGGGAGGTGGTAGCTTCCCCCGAGGAGGGCTCCCCTCTAGAGAGGGGAGCGGAGGCTGGGGGTTCCCGGAAGTGGCCGTTGTGTTCCCGGGGGCTCCCTACATGCCTGAGGAAGGCCAACCCTGAGGTTTTTAGTGGGTAGGCCTCCCCCTTCTGGGGAGGAGAACCCCACATAACCCCGGCTCGCCACAGCCGGGGTATGCAATTTAATGCATTTTCCTCAGGGGAACAAAAAAAAAAAAAAAAAATAAAAAAAATAAAAAAGAGGATTAATAGTATGATAGTAGATAAAATAAGTTTAGAGCGTTTAGGCGCGTTCTGTTAATCAAGACATGCTACCGGGAGAGACTTTATCACTCGCTCTGAAGTTGATGATGATGCTATCTTTTTTCCTAGTTAGATTCCTGCCGAGCAACGTTGACAGTTATTATCAACTTCTCTAAACAAAAATAATGATAACACATAAAAATTTACATATTACCTTGTAACTAGATCTCACAAAGTATGATGTACTGTTAATAAAATTATTAATATTTAGCGTATTAATTACATTTTGCAAAATATGTCTGTATTTTTCACTGTACGTTTGATTATCAGGGTGCTTTATACTCAGATGTATAGAACCGCCCGGTTGCTATTAGTACGCGCGCCAAATGCACATGAGCATAATAAATTCTCAACACATCTCAAATTTGCTTGACCATAAAATAGTCAAAATTGGGTAAACGACAATTTTTTGAATTCTATATATAATAAGAGTAATCTTTTAAGTGAGAAATATTGTAGAACCAACAGTACACCTGCACCTATTACTTTTGAAGATACATCGACATGTTTGCGGCGCTATCGCGGGTCGCTCAAAAATGCTCCATACTAAGAACACTGCCGGATCTCACTCAATCAGGCCGGATCCGATCCGGAACCGGCCGGATTGATGGGAATCCGGTAATATCCGGCCGGACTAAACGTGACGTCGGATTGCAATCACTAGGTACTAACTTAGCGTAGAGCTGATGCATCTGTTCCTCGTGCGTTTTCTTCAAGTTGTCCACCTCGTGCTGCATATCTTCCAGTTTCTTCTTCCACGCCTCCTCGCAACTCGCACGTATTTCATCCGCTTGGCTTTCCAGCTGACTGTTTTTCTGAAACATTATAATTTTGTAATTATAACTTTGCATTTTACTTAACCATTATATTGACGAAAACATAACAGGGACACCGTTATATGGTTTTGAAAAGACTTTGAACGGTGTTCCTGACATGACAAGAATTGTCATTCTTGAAGATTGTGTTTTGAGTTGATGTAATTTTCAATTTTTAAAAAGATACGTTAAAAATAATATAATATATATCACTTTCTGGATTTTGATTTTGGTTTAGAAGAGTAGTAAACTAGTTACTGTTTTACGGTGACGTATCTTTATTTTTTATAGAAATACACTGTCACAAACAAAACATTGTATGTGTACTGTAAACATTTCGTTAATTTTGGTTAAGTTGACTACCACTATATCACATAAAAAACGCTATTGTTTGAGTTAATATCAATACTTTTTCTCTCAAGTGAAACATTACACTAAAATAAAATATAGTTACATATAATGTTATATAAATGTTTATCTCTTTACCTATTCGAGTCAACTCTAGAAACAGTATGAAATTGTATTGCCGTGACTATGAACCTGATGGTACACATTTACATTAGTAAAATAAAATTATGCTTTATTACATTTGAATACATATAAGATGAAGATGTGAAGTTTCCATACTCTTTGTAAAAATGTGAAGAAAATTCCGTGTGATTAGGATACTTACGTCTAGTAAAACCTTATTTCTCGTCTCCAACTGGTTTACATTAACTTCCAATTCAGCACCTAAAACAAAAAATACTGAGTAACATTTTGCAAATGTTTATTAAACATGAGAGAAACGCACTGGGTTGGCAAGATTAAAATAATATATTTATTAAGATTCATTTAACATCTCGTAAACAAGTCCTCATTATCGTGCATGTACTAAGCACAATGGTGCAATGCAACTTGTACTTATTCTTATTTATTTTTCCAGTAAGAAAATTTTTCAAAAGTTATGAATTTCAACTTAAAATCCAGGCCAACTCATAAAATATAGTGAATTTCGTTAATAACAACTTCGGTTGTAACGACGTTTTGGTTATAACGACGTCAAACTTAAGTCCCTCGAAAGACTTATACGTCCGTAAGAAATGCTTTCGGCAATAGCGACTTCGGATATAGCGTCAATTTCGTGTATAGCGACTTGTTTTTATGAACCACTAGCTTTCTGCCCGCGGCTTCGCCCGGTGGATTTCGGGATTGGGTGTAATAGAGGGTTAAGGGTCATAGCTTTTGCCCACGGCTACATATACGCGGAAGTCGGTTTATGGTGCGAAGATTTTATCGCGCTTCCCGTGGGACTATCCGTTTTTCCGAGATAAAAAATGCCGCAAAACTCCTCAAGAATCACTCTATCTATTGATGAAAACCGCATAAAAATCTGTGCAGTAGTTTTTTGAGCGAAGCCTTTATTGCGCATCCCGTGGGATCTGTCGATTTTTTCGGGATAAAAAGTAGCCTATGTTACTCGGGGAGAATGTAGCTTTCCAAAGGTGAAAGAATTTTTGAAATCGGTCCAGTAGTTTAAGCGTGAAGAGGTAACAAACAAACAAACAAATAAACAAACAAACAAACAAACAAACACACTTTCGCATTTATAATATTAGTTGGGATTCATAACAGATTCCTAGAAATCCCTTGCGGATATTGCGACTGAGTCGGCGAAACAAAAACACAATGTTGATTTGTGTAAACAATTTGAGTTTCACATTCTACAATATCGACAATGTGGAAAAATCGTACTAAAGTCATGGAGTGTTTTGAATCAAAATCCCTGAAAATAAAGAAAAATCGTAATCCAACTCATCAAGATATTGAAAATGCTCTTCTAGTGTGGTTTAAAGCTCAGAGAAGCCAAAATGTACCCATTAGCGGTCCTCTTCTGCAAGAGAACGCTAATCATATTGCTAGACAGTTGTCTAGCAATATGATTAGCGTTCTCTTAGCGGGAAAACAAACTTCAACCGTGTTATTCCATGACCTGGTTTAGACCTGGTCTAAACGAAAACTCGGGTTTAAGTCAGATTTTAATGAAATTCATATTACAAGACACGGTTTACCCAAAGAACCGGGTTTGTCTCTAGTTTAAAGATAAACTAGGCTACCCCTTAGTTTAAGTCTGGTTTCAAAACGAAATTATGATTTTTGACAGCTTTGTAGTTTGTGCATACGTATCTCTAACTACAAATTATTGTTCTTGCTATTAGTTTATTTTCTCGATATTTCACGGACCTTACAGCTTGATAATGGATATTGATTTACTCGATGATATGGATTTAGACGATTTGGATATTTTGGACATATTTCCAACTGTACGTCGTTTTATGAATTTAGAATTATGCACAGTTAACATTTTAATTTTCAAAAATATTTTATTAAAATATAAACCAGGTAAGTACATACCTTGTCTTCTTGGCACCAATTATAGGATCTCTTATTATTTTACCATTTTTATATAAGTTTAAAAATATCATAAAATTTAAAAAGAAGAAAACGAAATAATTTTTTAATCAAATGCTTTGGTGTCAAAAAGGCGGCAAATGTTGAATAGGTACTTAATTTACGTTCCACACAAGCAATTTTCACAACGTCAAATGTATTATTATATTTGTAGTATATATAAGAAGAAAAAAAGTACAAATATTTTCTTTCATACTTACATTTCTTCTTATATACTTTAAAATTAAATTTATCTTATAATAAATGTTTTTTATCAACTTTGTAGTTTTATTTTCACTATAGTTATGAAGGCGTTACAAACGAAGCTGCGCGTGCAATGGAACGATTATTGTTTATAATAAATTGGCTAAAACTAGAGATGCCAAAGCCGTTAAAAACGAACTAATGAATGAATGATTTTCTTTAGACTCGGGTTTTGGAAGATCGTACTTGAATTTTTTTTGTAATAAAGTCCGGTCTAACCAGAGACCTGGTTTAGACCCGAACTACATAGACCTGGTTTAAACCCGAGTTTTAGAAGTTTTTGTAATAAAAGAGCAAATCAGGAAGCTGGATTTACAGATTTAGACACGTCATGATATAGCGTTCGGTAAAATTGTGACATTTTTCTGCGAACAGTTTTACTGACAGTCAATGATAATTAAATAAAACTATCATTGCTGACAGTCAAATATGGATTGCTGATGAGACGGGATTATTTTTTAAATTGACTCTATATACATACATATACATATATTATTATTTCGGATATAGAGACTTTCGGATATAGCAACGGTCTTAAAGAAGTCCCTCCGCCATCGTTATAACCAAAACTCACTGTAATTGTTTGTATTTATAAGAATATCAAATTTAGGCTTTCTATACCTTTTTTCTAACCCTATATATTTCTAACAGTACTTATTAATACATAATAGCTAGTTTTAATTTTTGTTTTTTTTTTAATATTATTCTGCAGTATTTAAAACGATTCGTTAGCGGTTTTCGATTGCTTCTTAAAGTAATTATATAAAGATGTTCTAGTTACAGCGATCTCTCGGCGCCGCGCAGCCTCGCCTGTGCGCGTCCCGGCACCGCCGCAGCGTGGCGGCTTCGGTCTCTGCCAACTCCTTATATAAAGTAATTATATAAAGATGTTCTAGTTACAGCGATCCTCGGCGCCGCGCAGCCTCGCCTGCGCGTCCCGGCACCGCCGCAGCGTGGCGGCTTCGGTCTCTGCCAACTCCTTATATAAAGTAATTATATAGAGATGTTCTAGTTACAGCGATCCTCGGCGCCGCGCAGCCTCGCCTGCGCGTCCCGGCACCGCCGCAGCGTGGCGGCTTCGGTCTCTGCCAACTCCTTATATAAAGTAATTATATAAAGATGTTCTAGTTACAGCGATCCTCGGCGCCGCGCAGCCTCGCCTGCGCGTCCCGGCACCGCCGCAGCGTGGCGGCTTCGGTCTCTGCCAACTCCTTATATAAAGTAATTATATAGAGATGTTCTAGTTACAGCGATCCTCGGCGCCGCGCAGCCTCGCCTGCGCGTCCCGGCACCGCCGCAGCGTGGCGGCTTCGGTCTCTGCCAACTCCTTATATAAAGTAATTATATAAAGATGTTCTAGTTACAGCGATCCTCGGCGCCGCGCAGCCTCGCCTGCGCGTCCCGGCACCGCCGCAGCGTGGCGGCTTCGGTCCCTGCCAACTCCTTATATAAAGTAATTATATAAAGATGTTCTAGTTACAGCGATCCTCGGCGCCGCGCAGCCTCGCCTGCGCGTCCCGGCACCGCCGCAGCGTGGCGGCTTCGGTCTCTGCCAACTCCTTATATAAAGTAATTATATAAAGATGTTCTAGTTACAGCGATCCTCGGCGCCGCGCAGCCTCGCCTGCGCGTCCCGGCACCGCCGCAGCGTGGCGGCTTCGGTCTCTGCCAACTCCTTATATAAAGTAATTATATAAAGATGTTCTAGTTACAGCGATCCTCGGCGCGCGCAGCCTCGCCTGCGCGTCCCGGCACCGCCGCAGCGTGGCGGCTTCGGTCTCTGCCAACTCCTTATATAAAGTAATTATATAAAGATGTTCTAGTTACAGCGATCCTCGGCGCCGCGCAGCCTCGCCTGCGCGTCCCGGCACCGCCGCAGCGTGGCGGCTTCGGTCTCTGCCAACTCCTTCAGCTCCGCCTCGTACTGCTCCTTGTTGCGCCTGTTCAACAACACAATTTTTTATTATATGAGAAAGGAAAGCTCTGGGTCTTAATCTCTCCTGATGGTAAATAGTAGTAATAGTCGTTATTTCAATAACAGACAATATAATGAATTATTTTCCCGTAATTAATAACACGTTATTTAACAACGGCTTATACTGTTATCCTTATACTGTTATCCTGCTGTTGCTGTTGATTACATTATCGCCTAGTCGCATTGTGTTGTTGCCACTTGCGTGTGTGCGGCACGGAGCGACCGAGTACGACTGTGCTACAAGCTACAAGTGTGAGCGAGAGAAAGCAAACCGTTGTGTAGGCGTAGTCGCTCGCTCTGTTGCCTGACTGCTTATTCTTATAATATTAAACTTTCTCACAAGGAAATAAAGTTCCTATTTGTTTATTTCTTACATTAATTTTACTAATCCCAAATTCATAATTTTGTACGTTTGCTCGTATGACGATTAGACTCATTTTTATTTCCAGTGTGATTTGAAATAACAATTAGGTAAACTGTTGCTGGCTTGCTTTTTTAGTCACGCATTATTTGCTGTTGTGCGATTGCGCGTATGCAAATTAAATTATTCGTTGCAATAAGTAAATAATGTAAACATTGAATGTAAATAACAAATTATGTACAGATCAATGAACTTTTAAATACGCCAGAAAATTATATTGATTAGATAATTAGTTTTAAATTATTTAAATTACTGCCTAATATTCTGTCAGTCCTAAGCCATATCATTGTTAAGTCAAATCAAATCAAAATCAAAACATTTGTCAAAACAGCATTATAACAGGATAACAGTTATAAGAAAATAACATTATTATTTATTCATTATTACAAAACAGTCGTTATTTCCATCACTGGTAAGTGGTGATAAGACCGAAAGTAGAAGAGAGTTTACTGCATCGTCCCTCTCCTGAGGGGCCTTCACGATTTCTCTATATGGTTACTAGAACCTAGGTCAGGCTGAGTTTAGTCGGTAGTCCCGGTCACGTGTAGTCCGACATAACCTCTGTGACTCCTTGTGAGGATTCTCAGCCTTCCTCTCCTAAGGAAAAAAAAGCCAGTTTATCTTTGACTCCTCAATTTCTGAGAATCTCTAATTTCCGAAAAGCAATAATATAAACAATCATCGCTTAGCAAACAACACCGTTTAATTAACTTTTAGATTTTATAACTCAACTTTAAATACACAATGTATCGTACTCTAAATTATATGCACACAGTAAAGTTTTTTTTAATAATAATTTAATAAATAGTATAAAGTTTACAAACTCATATAACGTTAATGATTACAATTAGTCGAAGACTGTGTCACAGTTATTACCTCGAACAACTTCTTAACAAGAAAACTTTATTATAAACTAATAAAGTTTAAGTTTGTTACAAGTTGTGTGTGTGTATATATATATATATATATATGTATATATAAAGTCTGATTATTAATTCACTGGAGTAAACTGACAGATGCTAATGTCACATTGTAAAATTATGCTGCCATATTTATCGTACTAGTGAGGTGACCTGCAAATATAATTGGATAAATTGAATAAATCGATAAGGACTTCACCCTTCGATGTTATTCAGATCACTCACACAAAGTCAGTAACAACGTTTTATTAAAAAAAGTACTCAATTAATTATAAAATAGGTACATGAATTCTATCAGATACAAAAAATGAAATTCACTCACTTGCTAGCGTTACCGAACTATGCGTTCAGTTAATCAGTAAATCAATTTTTTGAGCTGTAACTATCGAACATTTGGAAGTACTTTAATTATTGTAATCTTTTTAAAAGAAAAATACAGATTTAACCACTGTGTAATAGTAGTTATTGTATTTCATTTTAGACAAAACATTATTCTGTAAATTATTTATCGTTGTAATGGATATAACCACGACAATTTTACGTCAAGCTTTTTTTATTTATTGGATATCCCCCCTACCATTCCCGGAAGATAGAATCACTGCCAACGATGTCATGGCTTAAACAAAAAGTACAGGATGGCTTACAAGCAAAAATATTCAATTTGAAGAAAACATGACAAAGGCCGCTCTTATAGAAATCGTACGGCAAAACAAACATTTACATCCGACAAATATGCTGTGGACGAGATGGCATCAGAGTACGGAGTCACGGTTTTACGCCTGCCCCTTATCACTGCGAGCTCAATCCTATCGAGCTGATTTGGGCGCAGGCGAAGGGATACGTAGCGAGAAACAACAAAACCTTAAAAATGACTGAAGTTAAAAATTTGTTCGAAATGGGACTTAAAACCGTGACTGCCGAAAGATGGAGCAGCTGTGTGGATCATGTAATAAACTTAGAAAATAAAATGTTTAATCTCGACCATATGATGGACAATATTACGGACCGTTTTATAATAAGTGTCACTGACAGCGACGACGATAGTGATAAAATTATGTCTGACGATGACGAATAAAAATCTATCCATTGAATATTTTTGTTTCATTTCATATATATAATTCGACTAATTACGCCATTTCAAAGTATACCTATTTGCCCTAAAGGTACCATGCTAATATTATTACATCGATTAAACAAGATTAATTATAAAGAATTAAAGAAGATATTGGATTAATTTCTTAATAAAGTAAATAAGATGAGTAATGTGATTTGAGGACGGAATGAAATTGAATGAATGAGTTGATTTCAATATTCTAGTCACAACACTATTTTCTGTTCATCATAAAGGGTAACACCGTAAACGTCAGTTTACTCCAGTGAATTAATGATTAGACTATATATATATGTATTATATATAATATATATATATATATGTATATATATATATGTGTGTGGGTGTGTGTGTACGTGTTGTATGTTTGAGATGAGAGTATGTTAGAGCGAGATGTGTAGCCGTAGCCGACAATGATATATCGGAAGTTCTATTGAAGAGTTCGAACCCAGGCCAAAATTACATTAAACTACTAACATAAAAAGATTTGAATTCTTTTATGTACTTAACTGAAATGTACTGCCTGTTGATCCTTTGCGGATTAATATAACTGGTCAATTTTTGATAGAACCAATTTCTGTGCAATGTTCCCACCCAACAACTTCAGTTCTGTGAGTTGAGACCATTCCTTTAAATACAAGGATATGTAGATGTTTAGCCTTTAGGTCAATAATTGCCTGCAAAGGTCCATGTTTAATGAATATTATTTGATTCTGTGGTTTAATGTACAAAGTAGAATTATATATTTTTATATATATTATATACTTATTGTAACGTAATAAATTACCATAATGTTGATTGATTCGATTGTTATTAACCTTATTTAAGAAGTGGTTTTATAATAAACTATGAAATAGATAGATTAACTATAAACTTAACCTGGGATAAATTTAGTCGATTACAGAAAACAATTGTTATGGATGGGAAGAATACAAGGGTTTCATTTTTGTAGTCATTGTCTGCAAACTAATCGCCATAGAGTTTTAATTACATAAATAAGCTTGCCTTAAAGCTTCTTGTAACTCTTTTCTGCCAGCCTGTGCCTCAGCCTCCATGCTCTCGATAGCTTTCTCGATCTCTCTGTCCCGCTCTTGCTTGTGTTGTGCGGATATTTCCGACACTTTCTTTCTTAACGCCATTTGTTGCTCAGCCTGGAACTCCTTTTTGTATTCCTCGAAACGTTCTTCCAACTCTTGCTCCTTTTGCTTTAACAATTCCTGGAATAAGGTAATAATAGAGAACGTATATGAATTTTAGATTATTATTTTATAAGACATGTCAAAAATCTAAGTTAATCATAAAAGTTATGCAATGTAACTTTATATATGTATACGGTTATTATTACAAATCTTACATTAAGTACAAAAACCATTTCTTCTGTATCTGTATGTAATCCTTACTTAATATTATAAATCGGAATGTGAGTTTGTTTGTTCCGCTTTGACGCCGTAACTACTGAACCGATTGCTTTGAAATATTGCAGATGTAAAGATAAAAGGCCGGATTAAATAATATGGTACTTTTTATCCCGGAAAAGTCGATAGATCCCACGGGATGCGCAATAAAGGCTTCGCTCAAAAACTAATGCACAGATTTTCATGCGGTTTTCATGAATAGATAGAGTGATTCTTGAACAAGGTTTTGGGGTATTTTTTGTCTCGGAAAAACGGATAGTTCCACGGGAAGCGCGATAAAACCTTTGCGCCATAAACCGACTTCCGCGTATATGTCGCCGTGGGCAAAAGCTATGCAAAAGCTACCCTTAACGCTCTATAGACTCAACCCCGAAATTCACGCGGGCGAAGCCGCGACCAGAAAGCTACTATATATATATAACCCAAGTCAGTATCGGTACTTAAGGAATGGCTAGATCATTGTCATGTTATATATATGCCATAGGAATATAATGATCAAACATACTGCCTGTTTCGCCCGTTCTTTGGCAATTTCTTGCTCCAACTGAAGACGCTTTTCGTCTAGCAACTTCTCTTGATCTTCCTTCCATTTTTCTGAAATGCAATAATTGAAAACGGTATACAGTAACAGTTTAGAATGTATTCGGAGATTACACCAATGTTGCTCAAAAGAAAGATTCTATACAAAAAAAAATCTATGGTTTTTTTTTAAATTGGCTGATATCGTTAACACAACACAATCCAGAGTTGTTTCTTTACGCAGATGTGGCACTCAAGACGCATATTCTGCTGTTGGTATGCCATATCTAATTTCAGAATACATTACTCCTACGTAGGGAAGAGAGGCAGCAGAATTACACTAAATCAAAACAAAATCAAACCAAATCAAACTTTATTCAAATATGACTTTATACGAGGGCTTTTTTTGAATCGTTCAATGTTTTTTCCTCTACCACCTATTCAGGACATATTTTTTAGCTGATAAGAAGAATGGGCGCAAGAACCTTATCAGCTTTATCAAAAGTAATAACAACATTTACAATAAATTATATCGTTATCATACATATGTGATTACAATTTATACGGGAAAACAAATATTTACAACTAGCAGACCCGACAGACTTCGTCCTGTCAAAAAGATTTGTAAAGTGACAGTTTTTTGTTTCTACTCATTTTATAGTCAGGGCAAAAAATTCTCATGTACAGAACCGTCACCCCGGTGGTAGGGCGTTGTGATTAAAAAAAAATTAATAGCAAAAAAGGTCCAAATGAACTATTTACATTTTGTGATTATTCAATTTTGGAACGTGACATTAAAACCTCCAACGATGTATTCTGTGCCCTAACGCACACATGCATACTGTTTTGATAGATATGATTTTATTTTTTTATCTAGCGTTAATAAAGCGCAAATTGACACACACCCCTACAATGCTTAGACAACAGTGAGTGCTTACAATATGAACTTTATACAATAACAATAAAGCTCAAATTGACTGTATGTTTTAGTTAGAAAACGTTTGTATGGAAAAAAATGGGCTGTTTTTAGGGTTTTTCCGATAATTACTCGAATTTTTCTCGACGTATAAACCATCCTTGAACTTCAACAAACATTGTGAAAAAAGAATTGCCCAAATTGGTCCAGGCGTTGTTGAATTATGCACTTACCAACACATTTTGCGATTCATTTTTATATATAAGATTTAGAATGTAATATCTTCCAATCAACACCAACTACTAAACTAAAAACTAAAAATAGGTACACTCCGAGATAAACTAAGTACCTGCCGTTACCTGATCTTGCTATTAGTCCATCTTCAATTTCTGGCGTGTCACTTCAAATTCTAAAATCTGTATCTCTAGCCTAAAGGATAAGGGGAAGGAGGTGATGTGTAATACAAACGGAGGCGAACCCAGTAGCTGCCGCTGCCGCAGCTCGGCGGCGGCGAGCGCGGCCGCCGCGCGCTCGTTCTCCGCGCGCATGTCGCTCACAAGCCGCGTCCTCTGCTCTTGGTATGTCAGCTCTAATTCCATTATCTGCTTCTCCAGCCTACCAGTTAGGGGAGAAGCCTTATGTGAAATCATTTCATGACAGATTTTTCGAATGGTAGACTATTAACACTGTAAATTGAACTGAAAACTATATACAAAAATACACAAAAATCCTACTACTATTATAAAGGCGAAAGTTTGTAAGTATGGATGTATGGATGTTTGTTACTCTTTCACGTAAAAACTACTGAATGGATTTGAATGAAACTTTACCACAATATAGCTTATACATCAGAATAACACATAGGCTACAATTTTTGAGGTTTCTAATGTGAGGTCGTAAAAAAAACACAACCTGAAGTCCACGCGAACGAAGTCGCGGGCAAAAGCTAGTACTTAATAAATACATATAAAATTAAATTGAAATAATATATGATTCAAACATAATTATTAATAAAAATGAATATAACAATGATACTTAATTTAATAATAATGATAATCTATGTGCGTAGGGAAGTGACGACCCCATCGCCCGCTGGTGGGGCATTTAATGCCCCTTGACTGCCATAAATGCCCCATCAGTGCAGTCAGTCTCCCTCGGGGCAGCTTGTGCCGAGCTGTCGGTGAGTTGCGTCACCGAGGGTACCGATGTGCTTCAGGGGGGCGTATGCCACCCGCCTCTGTCTTGCCTTAACCAGCCGGACTGAGTGGAGTCGCAAGAGCAGATGCTCGAAGGGTGGAAGTGTAATAATGTCATAACGCCGACGGCATCTCGATTGCTGTCGCAGACACACCTCTCTACACCCTTAGCCGTTCACACCAATGTTGCTCTGTTCACACCAATATTGGTCTGCTTTTTTGGGGGGGACCATTTAGTGAGCGGCGAGTCACCACCTGCCATATTTAAAATCAATTAGGAGGCTTTGAGAAGGCAAGTGACCGGGGTCTCTTCCATAGTCCGGGTCTCATTACCACCAAAATCGAAATACAATAGTCCACAAACTTTATGACCACAAATGACAATAGTTTCTGTGCATCTAACTGGGTGTAGTCTTTGGCTGCATTTTTCATGATGTAGATAGAGATTAGATCCAGTTGGTACACTCCACGCACACTTTCATTAAATTTTGCTTAAATGGCCTCTACGCGTTGGATCTGTATCCACGCGTACGCCTTATAAAGGACCGTGTCTTATAATGACGCGTGACTTAAGCTACAATAATAATCTAATTAATCATATAACAGATAGCTAATTAATAATATAGAGATAATACATAAGAAGAGTGTTTAGACTTACGATCATTCGATATAGTAATATTCATTTATGGTTTTCTTTTATTTTTAATAATAATGATAAGTCATCCTCTCTCTTACTTCTGCTGTGCCCGACAGGTTCCATAATGTACATAATTATTTATAACACCTATGATTACCATTGTAGAAAGCAAAATAAATTAAATGAAATGAAATTAACGCTACGATAGTACTATATATCATATCAATGGCTTATCATAGATTATATACAATATGAAAAAACATTTATAAAGAGTATAGGACCATTTCCTCCAATTACGAGGGTATGGTCGCCGTACTTGTTTCTACAGGAAAACTGCAGTGTGTGCATTGCTATGTGAAGGGTGAGATACGCAGTGAAATTACAAGTACTTTGACTTTACATCTTGTGGCATAAGTTGGCAACGACCGCAGTAATTTGTCGATATTTGCAATAAAAACTTATTAGAAACTGCCTAAGCTATTGACGTGACAACGTCTTAAATTAGGTTGCGGCTGGGAGTCACTTATGAAAAAAGTGTAACGCTCGGTAACGTTACGATGAGTCACCGAACGAGAGAGAGGCCCGCCGAATGCCTTGCGTCTCTCTCCCACTCAATTAGTTAAGTTTTAAGTTTACATGTACTGTTGCGTTTTCCCGAACGCCCGTAATTTGGTTATATTATTTAATTATATAATAATATTGCTTACCGGTCCGTAGTTCTGGCTTGGCTTGAAAGTGTGTTTTGTGTGTACTAATGTGCCCTACCGTATGTGGTTATAAATATATATCATATATTACAATACTTGTAGTGTAAAAAATAGAGAAAACGCGTGGCCGACCACTTTTCCAAATGTAATGTAAATGATCAATTATTAATCCGCCGAAAATAAACTCAAATAAAAATGCCGTGAAAAAATCCGAAGTGACAGTTAAAAACTTTGGGTAATCTATGGTGACAGTCAAGTACCGAAAACGTAATGTCAAAATCTTTTTTTTATTACTTTTTTAAATTTCCTTTTCCGCGGTCCGAAACTCATAAGTCCTAAACAATCCCCCACCCCGAGATGAGCAACCCTCATCTCGCTAGTCTACCGGTAGACGGGACAGGGTTGCCACCGCACGGCGCATCACAGAGTCGCCGATCGAGACCTCTGCGAACCGAGGTACACCGTCAGAGCCTGGATAAAGCTTCAAAATGCGTCCTCTACGCCAACGTAGAGGAGAAAGATTTGAATCCTTAATCAGGACAAGATCCCCTACCCGTGCAGGAGCCGTTTTATCTGTCCATTTCAGCCGCTGCTGCAACATGTGCAAATACTCCGAATAAAACCGTTTATTAAAATTTTGTGACATCTGTTGCAGCATTTGAAAGCGAGAAAGTCGACTCAGTGGTACATTCTCAAAGGGATACTCAGGGAGAGCTGCAAGGGGCTGGCCGATGAGGAAATGACCCGGTGTCAAAACCTCCATATCGGGATCCGAAGAGAGTGGGCATAAAGGCCGTGAATTTAAAGTTGCTTCCACTCTGTAAAAGACCGTAGTAAGTTCCTCGAACGTAAGAACCGTTTCCCCAATAACACGTCTCAAATGTGTCTTAGCCACCTTCACGACAGCCTCAAAGATGCCTCCCCAATGAGGACATCCAGGAGGATCAAACTTCCACGTAATGCCCTGAGTAGCCATTGCTTGTCCCAAGTCCGTACTATGTTTCGTTAAAAAATCATGGACCTCCTTAAGATACCTGTCAGCACCCTGATAATTTGTGCCGCAGTCCGACCGTACCAAACTCGGTAACCCCCTCCGTGAAACAAAACGTCCGAACGCCGCGATAAACGCTTCCGTACTAAGCGAAGATACTATTTCTAAATGTACTGCCTTCGTTGACAGACAAACAAATACACATAAATAAACTTTGTAAGTCTTAGAGGTCCGCAAGTGAGAAGCCCTGACAATAAAAGGACCAGCGAAATCCGTACCGACACCGTGAAAAGGTCTGGTGACACTAACCCGATCGCTAGGTAGGTCACCCATCATAGGCTGCATGGTGTTAGCCTTTAACCGATAGCAAGGTATACACTTAAAAATAACCGATCGGACGCACCGTCGCGCCGATAGTATCCAAAATTCCCGCTGAAGAATAGCAAGCAGTGCCGTACAACCTGCATGCGAGTTAGTAATGTGCCGATCACTTACTATCAACTGCGTCAAGGGTCCGTCCTTGGGCAGCAAAAAGGGATGCCTAGCCGAATACGGCAGCTTCGAGTTGCGCAGCCGTCCGCCAACACGAAGTAATCCCTCGCCATCAATGAATAAGTTAAGTTTCTGTACGGCACCCTTTAACCGACCCGTCGTCCGTAACGATTTAAGCTCGTCAGAAAACCGTTCCGATTGTACCCGTCGTACCCAAAACATGAGAGCAGCACGCCGTTCGCCTGCCGTCAGAAACAAAGATGTATTTCTTACAACCGGTTTGCGAGTATTCGTTATAAACCGACGCATCCATCCCGTAACGGCCAGTAATTTATTAAGAGAGCTAAACCGCAGTAAAAGAGGGTTTGTGACGATTTCTTTCTCCACAGCCATGACACGCACACAGGGCAGCGGATCCGATCCGATTAAAACCGTAGGGGGCCATGACGACTCCGGTGCCGTCAACCAAGCAGGTCCCCACCAAAGGTTATGACTCACCAACGAGGAGGCATAACAGCCGCGAGAGGCCACGTCGGCGGGGTTCAACTCGCCGGGTACGTGCCGCCAATTCAGATTCACTGACGAGTTTTGAATTTGCGAAACCCGATTCGCAACAAATGTTTCCAGCCTATGTACCGAGGTCTGGAGCCACGCAAAACAATTTGGCTGTCAGTCCACGCATAAACGTTGCCTATGTTAATGTGCTTCCCGAGTGTATCACAAACATGATTCAATAACCGAGTAAGTAACGCAGCTCCCGAGAGCTCCAATTTGGGTATGGTTTGGCGGTTGCGTATAGGAGCCACCTTGCTCTTCACCGTGATTAGAATGTAACGCTACTGAACCATCTGGCTGTATCGTCCGAAGATATACGACTGCCGCGAAACCCGATTCCGAGGCGTCACAGAAACCGTGAAGTGACGCATGATACTTCCCCGGTGGAAGTATTTTACGAGGTATAACAACCCTTCCGATAGTGGGTAACTGATCAATAAATGCGAGCCAGTCCGTTAAGAGTTCAGTAGGTAGGGTCTCATCCCACTTAAGCTCAGCCAACCATAACCGTTGTAGAAAACATTTAGCCCAAAATATTATAGGAGCGATCCACCCGTTAGGATCATAGATACGAGGAACCGTATAGAGGACTAGCCGCTTAGTCCATCTAAGAGACGTGGACTGTTCGAAATCCTTTTCCGTTGTTCATAGCCAGCCGTTGCCAATAACGCTATGAGCTCGTTACGTAAAATTAAAGCCTCCTGTTCCGAAGATCCACCCGTGATAACGTCATCGACAAAAATTTCCGACTCTAAGACGTCCGCCGCACGAGGGAATCGAACGCGTTCCCGTTGAGCGAGTTCCAACAAGCACCGCATAGCCATCCAGGGGCTAGATTTCAAACCGTACGTGTTTGTGTTCAGTTCGTAGACGCGTAATGGGTGAGACGGGTCCTCGCGCCAAAGAATCAGCTGATACCGTCTATCAGCCTCATCAATCACCGTTTGCCGGAACATCATGCGTATATCCGTCGCGAAGACCACCTGGTGTCTACGAAAGGCCGAAATAAGATCCGAAATATCTTTATGTAGTTTAGCACCCGAGTGCAGGATTTGGTTCAATGAAACACCGTTAGAGGAAGGGGCCGACCCGTCAAACACGACCCGTATCTTACCGCTATCCGATTTAAAAACCGCGTGATGTGGTATGAAATAGTGTTCTTCCGATGAGTAGTCCCTCCGTGCCAGGGACATGTGACCTAATTGTTCATATTCCCGCATGAACTCAATGTATTTGTCGCGAAACTCTGTATCTCGCTTCATGCGACGTTCCATAGAAAGCAGGCGTTTCTCAGCAGTGAGATAGGACTGCCCCAGCGGTTTGCGAATGCTCACAAAGGGCAACCGAGTAACGAAACGACCGTTCGGTAACCGATAAACATTTTCGATAAAATGGCGCTCGCATTCTTCGTCGAGCGGGTCCTTCCGTGAAACCGTGGGTACCTCTTCTGTCTCCCAAAAACGCTGTACTAAATCCGAAAGAGAAACGCCCGTAAAAACCGTATCAGAAACCGTATCATATGCTGGGCCCATAATCATATATCCGTAGTGCGATGTGTATAGCAACCAAGCCATTATTATTTAAATTTATAGTGCGTCCGGTGCACAATAATTGACCAAGCACATCAGTACCAAGCAACAAATCAATTTTTCCAATATTTAAAAATTTTCTGTCAGCCAAAGACAGGTGAGAAGCCGAGTTCAAAATTTCCGAAGGTAATTCCACCTGTGGATGTTCTCCTAAAATATCATGCAACACTAGTGCTGTAACTGTAATAACAGGTTGAGAGACCGATTCTCCAACAATGTTAAAGGTACATTGACCATAAACATGTGACACGAGCACATCACCTATGCCACGAACCGAAATATATTATTAAATATGTATAGGCCTAACCGTCTCGCCAAATTAACTGTTATCATGCAACCTTGCGAACCCGTGTCCGCTAGAGCCCGTGCTCTAACATAAAAACCGTTAATATCACAAATCCTTACCGCAACGGTAGGCAATAAAATAGTATTTAAAAAGGTTGCATTTGGCGAGGCGGCGGCGACTACCTATTCTTGAACGTCACTATGAAATGAAGCATTCACCCGATTAAAAACCTGGGCTGCCGACAGCGCCAGAGGGTTATATGTAGGGGGTCTCGAGCGCCCCAATGGTGCCCGAGTCAGGTGCCAACTGGCATCCGGTGTCCGGTAACCAACCGGATGACCGAAAGATGGCGGCGTGTTCCTCAATCGCGGCCGTTCCGCGAGTGGTGGTGAGAAACCCCTCGCTCTCGCTGCATACGAGGCCGCAGACGCATACTGTTCCGCAGTGACGTCACGAGATTCGTCCGCTTGAATATGCCCTATGCCCGCTGCATAGGGTGCTTGTACCATAGGCCCGGTGCCTCCCCCACCCGTATGTGGAGATGCCTGTGAAGTAGGCCTAAAGCCACCCCCACCCGTATATGGAGGTGTCGCGCGCACGTCCACCCGTCGAGGCGACGCTCGTCCAGAATGAGGAGGTGAAGTCCGTACTTGTCCGCTTTGACCCCCTCCTGAAGGAGAACCAATCCGTCCCGCTGCAGGCCTAACTCCACCATTCCTATTCAGGCATAACATCCCGTGATGTTTGCCGTTACAATGAATACATGGCCGTGCCACTGCACAACTATTAACAAGATGATCCCCTAAACAAAAATAACAAAACTTGTGATTTTGCACAAAACGCCTCCGCTGTTGAGGGGAACAATTTATAAAATGTTGGCATTTAGATATAAAATGGCCTATGATGCCACAAAAGGTGCAACCAACCCGCTTGGATTGCAACCTATTATTAATAGTATGGTCCGATGTAGCCATACCTACCCTAGTCCCCCGAGTGGGTGGCCTAATCCTACCCTGACTGAATACAGGTCTTCCCTGACTGGACACAGGCCTCCCAGATGGCCCTGAGGTAGCCGTTGCAGGAGGTGAGCCTACATTGTCAACAATCCGTGCTTCTTCCTCCAAGAAGGTCAAAAGGTCAATAAATTTAGGCAACGGGCTTGCCTCATCTCCGCTTCCATATTTTTGTTCAAATCTTAATTTTAAATCAGAGGGTAACTTATTCAATACAATATGGAGCAACAAGAATGACCACTCCGTTACTGGTAAATTTAATTTCTCCAAACAATTATAGGCCACCTTTAATGGATTTAAAAAATCATCCCTTATAAACATGATATTCCTTAAATAAGGCAAATTTAATATCTTTGCCACATGGGCATCCGCAATTAACCTAATATTTTGATATCTGCCCATCAATAGCGCCCTTGCAGTCTCATAATTGTTATCTGTTATGGTTAAATGTGAAATAACCTGGTGAGCGTCTCCCGATAGACAACTCAACAGATAACTTAATTTTTGTGAGAGTGATATATCCATCCGACAATGTACCAAAGAATCAAAAATGTTAATAAATGACATCCAAGTTTCATACCCACCAGAATACTTGGGCAAATTTAAATCCGGCAATCTAGTATAAATTGAGGCATTACTACTTGACTGACCCTTAACCGTGGGACTACTGGCCAGATCCAGTGTCCTTACCGCCTGAATAATGCTGTCATAATATTCTAAGCATTGCTTGTAGTCTGCCTGAGCTTGAATCAACCTTGCCTGCAAAGTTTCATTGTCTGGATTCATGTCAGCCCTATCATAACACATTTGTAAAGCTTGATCCAGGTCCGCCATGTATCTGCTCGCATTTGAAGCCCGCTCTTTCAAGGCCTCAACCCTGTCTGGTCTACTCACCAGAGAAAATGCGCTTACCAACCATTGCAATATGCGACGAATTTCGTTGTAACCGTCCGACATATCAAAGAATTTACAAAATAACAGGTCCGTAACCGAAAAGGAAACCACGCTCTGCTACCAAAAAATGTTGCGTTTTCCCGAACGCCCGTAATTTGGTTATATTATTTAATTATAATAATATTGCTTACCGGTCCGTAGTTCTGGCTTGGCTTGAAAGTGTGTTTTGTGTGTACTAATGTGCCCTACCGTATGTGGTTATAAATATATATCATATATTACAATACTTGTAGTGTAAAAATAGGAGAACGCGTGGCCGACCACTTTTCCAAATGTAAATGTAAATGATCAATTATTAATCCGCCGAAAATAACTCAAAAAAATGCCGTTGAAAAATTCCGAAGTGACAGTAAAAACTTTGGGTAATCTATGGTGACAGTCAAGTACCGAAAACGTAATGTCAAAATCTTTTTTTTTTATTACTTTTTTAAATTTCCTTTTTCCGCGGTCCGAAACTCATAAGTCCTAAACATGTACAATGTTTTAGTAAACAAAATATATTTCTATAGTTAAAATTTTTGCAATTCTTATTTTCATTCAATTCCTTGTTCCTATTGTGCAATTTAATTATATTCATATCAATAAATATTCTACCGAGAAAAAGACGTTGTCACGTAAAATCTTCGCCCGTAAAACCGACTTTACAGGCAACCATTTTTTTTTTTCAAAGGAATAAGGCGATAGCCACAAAAACCTAAATTTAAAACACTCATTGTGATTACATCGTAGATATCTTCAGTGATTTAAATAATATTTCATAGTGCCAAAAACTTGGTAAATTAACATATAAGCGATATTCCGAAATATTCATATAATAATATAAAATTATATTTAATAAAATAATAATAGGTTCTGATTATCCTTTGTGTGTATCGTTATTACAAATTACTGTAAATAATACTTGTGGATATCTACTACTTTAACTTTTAAGTATTCAAAATAGAACTTTCACTAGATGGACGGCCCATCTTACGTCGCATAGACTAACATTGTTTTCCCATCTCGCTGCACATGACTGATGATGATATAAGTTACATATGATCATAACTAGTTTACCTTGAGCTAGCCAGTTGCCTTTCCTTAGTTAGAGCGTTTTCCTTTTCCTCGTCCAACGTGCGCCGCAGTCTCTCCATATCATTGGCATGCTCGCCCTGCATCCGCCCACATTGCTCCGCGTGGAACATCTTTAGGTCCGACACCTCCTTCTGTTGCCGGTCAGCCATTTCACGCAACTCTCCCTCCAACCCCTTCACTGTCAACTCCTAAAACATACATAAATTTGTTAATTCTATTTTTTAAGTACACCAAATGTGTGGCACACTGAAAGAAAAAGAATGGGTCTACTACTTTGATTTTTTCTGCCTTCTGTCGCACCCAGCGTTGTCTGGCTACCTGTAAAAGGTTGAAGGTTAGGCTTAGAATGTATTTTAAATTTCAAAATTTCGTAAATTTAAGTGACCGCTTCCCGTTTGGACACATGACAAAAACGCAAAACGGTAAAAACGGGAATTACCAAATTCTGGTAACATGGAGCATGCAAAATACCAAATTCTTTATTGCCAATTTGGGGTAATGGCAGAGATTTGAAAATTTATTTGTCATAAATATATGCGAAATATTAACAAGTCAATAGATATAGCTGTATTTTTATACAATGTACAATTATCAGTATGAACGTCACTTATAACGCATAGTCATATCCTGTATTAAGACATTTTGTTATCTTTTAGCAGATTATTAAAATCACTTTTCCCCTCCTTATGGAATTAATCTTACGTTTCGAGTCGCAGTTTTACGAAACTGTCAAGTTAAAATAACAGTACTAATTAGAATCATATGTTCCTTATTTTAAATTTTAATAGACAATATGCACACCTTTTACATATTATAATCTTAGAATATATACTATTGGACAATCCAACCAGTAAAAACCAAAATTTTGTAAAGCTTTTATATTTGCGGTTAGATATAGTTAGATATAAAATCTGTTGAAAAGAAATAGACCTTGCAATTTTTATTAATTATTTCTTTTTCTCCGTATTCATTAGCAACCCGCTACTGGTGTTGGGGTTTGACATGTTATCAACAAAGTAAAAGATGTACATTTCATTCATTAATATATTCATAGGTCATTTAGAAATTTGATCTTAGACTTGTAGAATGTTTGATTTTGTAGGATAGGGCAACAAACGAGCAAACGGATCACCTGATGGTAAGCGATAAGGGTTGCCCATGGACACCCGCAACACCAGAGGAGTGTGACTGTGATATCTATGTTGTCACATAGATTGAGTCCAATGTTGATACAGACTTTTGTAAGCTTTTTGAAATACAAAATATTATACGTAAAATTACGTAAATGTGTTAAGATCTGGATATAAATTCAGAGTCTAAACAATGTATAATCATATCTTAAATAGATTTTACAAATAAGCTTTTATTAATAATGTCCTTTCACAATGAGTCATAAATTAAACATAATATTTCATTTAAGTAGTCAACCAACCTGTTGCGCAGCTACCATTTTGTCGTGTTGATTCCTCAGCTCTAGCTTGTACCTATCCTCTAAGGCTTGTGCTGATCGCTTCCACCTCTCTTCTAGGGTGCGTCTCTCGTCGACCAATTGTTCTATACGATGGTTTAACGTCTTCTTATCATTTATCAACTAAAATTACGATTCTCTATTAATTTTTTATTAATCCATTTTGAAACAAACTCTTACAATAATAAAAAAAGATACCTGATCGATAAAATTTTGATGCCTCTTAATCGTTTCTTCACATTCCTGCTTCACTTTCGCAATGTTGCGCATAGATTGCTTCTCTAAGTTGCTCACTTTTGATATCATCTTTAAAAAAGAATGGAACGTATACTACTCAATGATCGAGTTTACCTAATAATATATCTGTTCTGTAATATATATATATACATAATTATATATATATATGCTATAGGGTTTTACGGTACCTGTTCTTTATGATTGGTCAAACTTTCTTGTAGAAGAGCAATGCAGCAAGACCTTTCCTCTAGTTGCAAGGATGCTGTCACAAGTCTTTGGGCAAGTTCAGTTTGTGGTAACTTCAGTAAGCATTCTAATCTAAAATCTCTTAATATATTAATATCGGATAATTTTTAAAATTATTTAATGATACATTTTTAATTATTGTTCATATGTTACTTACTTTGGTATGGTCTGAGGAGTGGTACTAGTTACTACAGACAGTGCATCATTTGCACTTTGTTCAACTTTTTCTAAAAACTCAAATATTTCCCTGAAAATTAAAATAACTTATATTATAACTACTAAATACTTTAAAATATGTAATATTAAAATATATATCATAAAAAATACTTACATGAAATTATCTTTAGGCGCATTGCTATCAATATCTTTCCTAGATTCAGCTTTGTTTTCATCTGTTCCTGTTGCACTTGTTACTGAGGTCACAGGGTTGTCCCCATAGCTTTCGATCTCTTTGAGCATCGAATAAATATCAAACACCGTAGACTGAGAAGTCAAATCTTTTGGAGTTTCTTTTGCGTCTTTGACTACACTTGATGATAACTCCAAAGGAGGAGGAATTGATTCAATTCCTACATTTGGATTTATTGACTGCTTTCTATCTGAACCTATAACTTCCATAGGTGAATCTGTCTCTTCCACATTTACGATACTTGCTGTAGGTACTGATAAGGACATCCATGAATCAACATCTTTATCGTTTTGAACATCTTCAATTCTTGCGCTTAAAGGGGGCTTTATTGTGTATAGGTTCTTGTGATTATGTTTCACAATGTTACCTGGAATAGGGCTTTTACTGTTGTTGCTCTTGAAATTTTTATTACTCCAGTTGTGTTTCGATGGTATAGTCTCAGATATTTTATGATTTCCATTATGTAAATTATTGTTATATTTGCTATCGATATTTTTCATGTTTTTAGATGTATAATCTGTTTCTTTGACTTTAAAATAATTTTGTATTAATTCTTTAGTAGAAATTTTGGATACATCTCTTTTAGTATTATCTACTGAATCGTCAGTATGTTCTGGAACCGGAATAATATCATTTTGTTGTAATGGTTGATTGTCTATATTTTTTTCTTCAGGGCAATTACTAGCATTCTGTTCAAACATTTTATCGATATTAAGTGGCGTTGGAGATATAGCATCCATTTTTAAATCCTTTAAAGTTAACTCATGCAAACTGTTTATAGCTTCCAACTCTTTTTTATAATCTTCAATAACTTTTGAAGTATAAGCTTTAGTAGGACTATTCATTAAATATGGAGGATAATCTAAATCGTTTTTGGTATGTTGTGAATCACTTACACCGGCTATATCCTCAGCTAGGGATTTCGTAGGTGAATTTTGAGGTGGGAGTGCTATGTGCCCCTCCTTCTTAATGAAAAAGTCTTTATATAAAAGACGACTATGATTTAGAGGTTCTGTGAATTTCTTATCAAATGGGAAGGTCTTATGATAATACTTATCATTACTGCCAGTAGATGCGCTATCTAAACTTTTGGGTTGATCTTCAACAGTTGTGTGAGAGCTACATTTTTTTAAAACATTGCTCTGAAAACGTGATGTATAATTTTGTTTGTCGTCATTTGCTGCACTATCAATGTATCCCGAATCTTTTGAAGATGCATCTGTATGTACTAACATGCCAGACATTTCATTATTATATTTCTTAAAATTATTTGATTCAAAATCATCATAAAAATTATTGCATGTATGTGGTTCACAAAAAAGTGGTGCTTTTGAAAAATCTTCAGCATAAGAGCTATTTTTTGTCACTGTTTTGTTGTTAATATTTTTTTCTTTATTGCTGTTTATTGTATTTTCGGGAGACAAGCTTGAGTAATTTTGTGATGGAACACTTTCAATATCCTGGGTTGACTCTTCTTCTACAAGTGAAAGTTGTTGTTTTGTGATATTTAGTCGTCGTGAATATGTATCTATTGCCTTTTCAACTTCTGTTTTTATATTTGGATCATCAATTTGGAGTTTCCTATTGAAGCTGTTAGAAGGTCTCAGTTCATTATCGTCTAAAGGAACAAAATAAGATTCATAAGATCGAGATTTACAGGAATCCAAAGATTTCTGATCTTCAAAAATATTGTTTTGTTCAGTTTGAATCGGCGATTGCGATAAGCGTTCAGTTATTTTTACTTCCAAGCCATAATCTGGAATACTTTTATCCTCATGAGTATTATTATACATGGGTTTACGAGCTCTTCTAGCAGTATTTTTGTACTTCGAATTGTTTTTTGTGATTAATGGTTTGCTTTTAGGTCCTAGCTGTGCTTTGGCTTTAATTCTTGTTCCTAAACTAATGAAAGTGTCTTCTGATCCATAATCAGAACCATTACCACATAAGATTTTTTCATGTCTCTGGGAATGTTTTGGATTGTCTAGAATGTCCTTTGTAGGTGGCAACACTTTAACATTTAGTGGGGAATCTGGAAGTAAATAAAATATATACTTAAATTATTTTGAAATAGTTAAATTCATTTTACTCTTTACTAAATGTAATATAATTTAAGCAAGATGGCCTATTTTGATAAAGTTATAATTTAACAGGTATTATTTTTAAAAATGTTAAGTTATAGTTTTTTGTAGACATAAAATGAAATGTACATAATTATGTTCCGGGTCTACATCTCACCAATGGTTAGCGATGACTTATCATCATCCTTAGGAAGGGAAGATAGGTTTCAGATTCACCTGGACCACAGTAATGTTAGTAGCACTATACTGTGTTGGTAGTATTGGTTTTTTGAGAAATAATATTTTGTTGAATATTTATAATAGTATACTAGTGCCTCATTTTATTCTAATTGGGATGTTCATCCTTCCATTTAGTCGTATACCAATGAAATTCATGTTATATGAAAGATTTCAAATTACATCTGTTCATTTATCCAAAGCACCTAATAAAAAGGAAACATGGTGAGTCAACCCAGATATACTTGCAAATAACCTATACTGGGCTAGTTTTTTAGACTTAGGTTGTACCATCCTAGGGTAAGTTTGACATACATGAGATACAATGATAATAATAATGATGATATAATAGCAGAATTAATTCTGATATTGCTTGCCATTGCAAGTAAGTGCATGTGTAAAGCTCCTTATGTATTGAACTCTTCGATCAATGTCTGTAAAGTTATAATGCATTCAAGATAATTTTTATAACAATAAAAAGATTGATACTTTACTATTGTATGTTTGCAGTAGTTCAATGTTAAAACAGTTTAATAAAGATCTTGTTGAAGGTATTCTTTCCTTTGCATCAGCAGAAAAAGGTCTCTTGAAATTTTCTTGGATATCCTTAGCAGCATATGAAATGAAAATTGTTAGTTACTTTGCTCTTCTAGTACAGGATTTAATTAAAATCAGTAGATAACACAGTGACATATACTCTCGGCTATCAAAAGTATAAGATAAGCAATGATAGTTGTCCGAATGATAACCAGAAATGTAAACCATCTCAAACATCTTTATGCATTGGAAAACTTAATTAAGTATTAATATTTATGTAACATGCATACTTGAGAGAAGTCAATTCATGTCCTACTGCATACATATCTCCAATCCCTAAGCCTACTTTGAGGCATATTCCAAATTTAAAATTATAACATTTTGATGATTTTACAGGGAAAAGGGCTGCCCTTTTCTTGAAAACCCCTTTCCCAATCTGGAACTCATTAAAGAAATGCATCTTTTCAGAAGTGTTTTTGATTGTAATTAAAATAAAACAGCTTATTATAATAATACATATTCTTTTAAAATCATACATAATCAAGTTCATTGCAAAATGATCTTCTCAAGAAAAAATTGAGTACTTCTAATTCTTGGCTCTCCATAATTTTTTTTTTTGAAGTACAGAGGAGCTAAGATAAATCCTCAGCACAATAAATGTTACTTAACACACAGCACCAAAAACCAATAAAATAAAAATAGACACTTCACAAAAAATATGCAAGTAAATCAACATTTTGTATTGATTAGTTGAACTTATAGAATTTTATTATTTTTGTGTCATACATCTCTATGTGGAATGTAATGTATGTGAACAAAGTATAATAATCACTGGAGTATTAAAGTGTTCCTTAAGTTGAAATTAAAAATGTATATTATGAAGAAGATAGACAAAATATTTAAGTGAATATAATAAACACCGCAGCGTTGATAGGCCTACCATAAGATTGACAGACGATTTGGTGAGGTTGGCTAGCAGAGCAAGATCGACCAGTGTGGGAATTCTTGATGAAGGCTTATGTTCAGTAGTGGGCGTCTACAGGCTGAAAATAAACAAATAATATAACTATATTATTTAGATTTTACCGGAGTGAAACATGAGTTTTGCAACGCTGAACGTGGTCTGTTGCGAATGTGCTTCTTGTCTTCTTTTTTCTTATTTCGATACGTAATATTTATAGGTGAACCAAGCAGGCGCAAATTCGTATTTTCCTTCGACATTTCACACACATTCCAGTTTGTAATCAATTGATTTGACATAAAAGTCTCGATTTCATACAGTCAAAGGTTGTTCCACAAAAGGTCTGTTTGTTTGTATGTACTTGGGAAAAATAACAAAAGGTTAGTTGCTAGGTTACGGACAAAATGACAGCCTGAGACAAAGGGAACCACTAAACAGCCACAATTTTATAGAATATGTTTTGTATAATAAGAGCACAATAAACGATGATGGTTAATAACACTGTCAAATATTAATAAGAACTTGATATGTTTATTAATTTTAATCTGACTTACTCTCCACAAATTCCATTTTCAATAAGTTACGTTGTGTTTAATATGTAACAACAAAATCGAAACGTAATTAGTGTGACCATAATAGAGCTTTACTACAACATGATAGTTTTTTACTTTTATATTTTAACTTGTTTTTGTAATACAAAAATATAATTATCATAATGGTAGATTTTGGTAAGAATCTTATTTATGAATAAAATATTTTTGATTCAATAATAAAAATGTTATATAAGTTTTAATTTTGTAGATAATTTCAATGAATTTACATACATGATGGATGTGTTATTTATAGTGAATGAAAGAAAAGAACTTACTGTACATAAAAATAACGCAGGCTAGGTGCTAGCAAATCGCACCACTTTCGTTGCTTAGTTCTTAGAGACAAATCTTTGTTATTTTTTTAAATTTGCCGATAGATAAACAATCTCGAAAACTCATTAATTTTATTTTTCCTTCATCTATATTACAAAGTAGTGAAATTTTACACCATATTATAAAATGTAGTAACAGGTCTAAAATTAACAACATTTAATACAAATAAACAGATCATTATTATTTCTTTACGAGTAATTTTGACGTAGGCATATTAAAAATTTGAATTAATGTATTTACAAAGATGATTATTATATCTTTCGCAAATAGGCAAATAAGTAGGTTCTGGAAAATAGGTATTTCATTCATTGTTCAAAGTATCCTGCTTCTATAGTCAATACACAGACACTATTTCATTTTAAAGGATTTAACATTTATTTATTGTTTCACTTAATAAAATCGTCCATTATTCAAGAACACTGAGTATAGTATCTTAATAGACAGTAGTACATTTAATTGTAGCGTTGTATATGTACTGTAATATAGCGCTGTATGCTGTTGCTGCTATCAGGCTATTTTAAAATGTTTTAATGGAAATTTTTAATGCCTTATTTTTCATTTAAGCCTAGATATAATATTGCAGTGGTCAATACCAATGATGAAGTTTTTTCCGATAATTTAATTTAGAAAAATACAAATGGAATGATATAAAATAGAAGTGTGAAATATGCCAGATATCTTATTCATAAAGCGAGAAATAATGCCAATTATAATACTTGCTAAAAGTATAAAAAAATATAACAAGCTTCTTCTGCGCTAAGCGGATTCAAGTAGATTCAAACATCGAGCACAGAAGGGGTGCTGGGCATGCTATTATGTTATCGGTAGACCTTGCGTATTTTAAAGTGGGCACACTGTGCTAATGACGTCAGTGATAAAAATATAGCGCCCGTTTCGTGTAACAGCGGTAGCGCATGCATTGTTCGCGTGTTGGTGCGTGAGTGTGATCATTAATCGAAAAATTCCAATTTCGGAAATAATTTATCGGTCGTTCTTTCTTTTCTAGTTAAGCCTAGAATATATTTGGATTGGTGGTGTTTAAAATATTAAAAGAGTACTGTGATATTTTTCCAAATTATTTGTGTTTTGCTGGTGTTTGAAAATTGAGAAAAATGTTTAGTGGAATAGCAGGTACGTCTTAATTATTACTACTTTTAATGATTTTTTTTATATTTTTAATAGTTTTTCAATGGTTACAATAACCTGCCAAAATTTTAATTTTAACTACTTAGAGATTTTTACAGTTGTGATGAATATTTATAAAACAGCGGTTTCGAAACCCGGTAGAACTTTTTGTTATTTAAGTTTAAACGAATAATTGATAACTTACTTGATTTCTATTTTTATTACCAATTTTTGGAAAACCATCTTTATAGTAAGTAGGTGAACACAATGTTATTATTTTCTAGAGCTCGCCCTGCACTTGCACTTTATAATCAATTGACTACGTACAAAATATTAAAAGCTTGCTTCTATTCATACACGATTTTTCACTGCGCAATTTCTTTGGTGAACTGAAATAAACTCCGTAATTTATACAAACTCATCATTGCATATAGGTAGAGTAGGTGTGTTTCATATTTATTTGTTTTATATGTCATTCAACTACGTTTTTTTAATTATACTTGAACAATGCATGATCTCACTTTCCATTCGCCGAGAAGTCTCTGTAAAGAAATAAATACCTACGCAGGTTTTTTCAACATTATTCTACAAGTAGAAATAACTATAAAGAAGGATTAAACTAACCTTGGCTACATTTTGACTTTGGTAATGTCGGTAATTGATTTTCTTTCAAAAATATAATTGCACGATAATTTGATTATCGCCAATAACAGGAATTTAACGTCTGAACAAATTTTAACCGCTTTTGATAGAAAGATTTTTTTCCTCTGGAAAGGCTCTCCTTATCCAATCCTCAGTGATTATGTCGGACTCCTGATGAATCGAGGCGGCTCGACCCGAAAGACCTACCGTCTAAACTCAGCCTGAGCCGTTGGTCCTAATCAAACTATGGCTTGACGTGACAAGTAAGATCGCACCTCAGGAGGCGCAATCGGCGCTGCCTTATAAAAGAGAGCATATGCGTTAGAAGAGGCACGGTGTACCCAAATAGCTCCGGCCTTATGTTGATGGGAACCTACTCGTGGCTAAGTAGAAGGCTGCCGAGAAGTAGATGGCAAGGGATGCGACGGTTCAGACGCCGCCACGAGCAGGTTTTGAAGGTCTTGCATTAATTGACTAGGAGGGTCGCTATTAACGTGTCACGGTTTGCGAAGTCTGCCGATTTGGATTGAAATTATACATATTATATTATTAGTACGAATAGGGTCATTGTATTTTGGAATAATTCGATAGACTGCGGGGATTTGGATTTCGTCAAACCCTTGGATGTTTCTTCTTGCACATACATCTATTTTAGATGTATTATATGGCTCTTACTAGGTCTATAGCATCCACAAAAATATGGCAAAATCTGATGACCGTATAAAAGAAAGTAATGGAATCAAAATGACATTGTATTAACAATCTATTCCAAACATATTCTAATTACCTAACCAATGCTTATTTAATGTGCACAGAAACAGACCCTGCGTCCAATATATTCGTTACTCTAGCTAGCATGTCTCTTCATACTGGCTACTCGGTACAACACTACACGATGGTCCATGAACAGAGGTGATACATGGCACTGCTTCTTTTGTCTACCATAGTCTAACATCAAGGAGTATGATGTTGCCTAGACGTTTAAATTACACACTCATATGTAAATATTCGCGCGCACACACACGCTCGTGCAGACATTCTCGCACTAGTCTGTCTCTGTAGTGGACGCCACGCAATACAAAGCGGTGTGGGCCTTACCATTACCACAGATAATTTAATACTACAGTACCATTTACTCATTTCATAACAGTTCGATGCCTTCGTCCAATGATTCATAATGGGACCTTACGGTGTATTGTCAGTGTATATCAAACGACAAAGTTTCAATTTGTGTGTTCGATTCAGTGTGCTGATCCATTCTCGATTCTTGTGTCTCCTCCATACACTACCCGCGAAGTTAAACGATGTTAGATGAATACAATAGTGTAGAGATGCACTTTGGATTTCTTCGTCAAACTTTACCTCGTCTCGGGTGATTTCCATTTGTTGCCGGTTTTTAGGACCGAGTCAAAGGGCCCGAAGTTGCACGTAGTGCATTCACGAAGTACCTCCTACACTACTCGGCCGACATGAGTACTCATTGAGACCTCGTGTGTGTCGGTCGATGTGTGATTAAATTTTATTATTGCGTGTCGTGACACATATTATGAGCAATATACAGTGGTCACAGGAGCAAATCATGTTGTTGTAACAGCATCTGATATTTGAGCATTCATTATAACGTCCGCAGACTATCGGAACCTTAGAGCGAATGAGTTCATCGCGAAGTTGAACGAGTGTGTAGTGTCGCACTTCGGACTGTAACCAAATTTTCGCGGGTACTTCGCCGAGGAACTTCGCGAGTAGTGTAGAGGAGGCATTGGAACTGCCGGGACCACTATGCTTTGTCGTACAATAGCCATCCAAGCATAGTGCGGGAATACGCTTTACACCTTTTTATTTGTGCCAAACGTATTGTAATTTCATACTCAATGCTTATTGATATAGTAATAAAAGTTTTCATAAATTGATAGCTATTTTATGCTCTAAAAATGATATAATGTAAGAGTAGGTAGGTGCAGTATGATTGGTGGCCAACAACGAACATAACTGCGAGTGGCGTAAAATGCTTTAAAACACTGTACATGATGACTTTTCTCGTACAGCGGGTCTTAAATGACTTAAGTAATTTTTCAAAACCCAAGCCAATCTCACTTACCGGAGGGAGACTATACGACCGTCGTTGTTATTAGGCGACTGTAGCAACTGATCGTAAATGTATATAAATGTATAAAAAAAACGGCCCGCATCCTGTACGCATTATACTGGCAAGAACTCACAATACGTTAGATGATTAAAAGTTTACTTTTTGATGGAATTAAATGATGACGTTTGATATCTAAACAATATACGATCGAAAAAATTCCAAATACCTACCTACCTAACTCGCGTGCGAATTGAAATTGCGCAGCGCGGAATACCGGTCAATCCATAAAACAAACGTTTTCGTAGTCTAGGTGTTAAATAATTTATGTAATCTTTATTTATACTGCCATAAAGCCACGTCTGCTATGCGACCGTGGATAGTGATAGAATACAAAAATGTAAAATAAAATACCTAAAAAAAAATATATATATATATTTATATATTTGTACATATTATTTGATAAATCTAAATAAACGACAGTACTGAACATAGGCCTGTGTTTTTCGTTATTAGAATTTCATAAGTATTATTAGTGACTATTTATCCAACGTTTGTACTGTAAAAAAAGCAACATGAGGTGAACCTTCATACACCACCAAAGAAACTAGATGTATCTACAATTGTCCGACCCGTAATCAGGCAGCGTGGTTGACTGGTCTAATCATCCGAAATTAATTAGGATAGGTTTGTGTCCTTCCTGCTAACTGCGTTTTTCTGATCTCAAGTACGTATTTTACAAGTTACGTACCATATTTGAATGTCTGTGTAGATCTGAAACATAAGGATTAAACCCAATTGGTAGGCCTATTATTGTATGTATCTGTACAAAAGGCCGGCATCTAGAGCATCATGGAAGATGACCGTAAAATTCAGCTTTCTTTTACATAAAGGTCTGTTTAATTGTTATCTCCCTCTCTCCATGTCATCCTCCTACAAGATTATTTTCATAGAAAAAGAAGACGGAAAGGTCTTTAGACTTGCCAATATCAATAAACTTAGTATACCAACCGAATTATGATTTATCAACTGTTAGGTTCCAAGAATAATATTTATTTAACAATATGTCAATGAAGCGAAATGTTACAATGTAAATAGCTCCTTTGTGAATATGATGATGTCATTGTCACACGGTCAAATTCAAAAATATTATTGTGCAGCGGTAGATTGTTCTAGTCTTTAGAGACGAGCAGAAAAATCAATACTCGTATTAATAGCTCAGTAATCTGTTAAGGTTAGTTAGTGTTCCTGCTGCGTTAATGGTGATATATTGATTACATGCTGCTTCCGATCGACTATAGACATAGCTGTACTCATCCTGGGTACTCTATATCGCTCTGTTAATCGATCCAAAACAAATCCCACGTAGTGTCTGCTTTGTACTCGTATGTTCCCGATGATCTCAAATATTACCGATTCTCTCCAGGTCTTCTAATATCTTTATCGTGTCATGATAGAGAGCTGTTCTTACTTACATATACATACATAAAGATATTGAGTTATAGTTATACGACGGTATGTCGTAACGTAAGTTCGATTTTAAGACCAGTATGACTTGGTAATGAGATTTTTGAGGTTGTATCCAGGTTACATAGCTGTCCTGTTGGGACTTCGATCACCTATACATATTTTTCATGGATGCTCCTACAGATTGTAATGTTATGTTACGTAGAATTAATAGTCTTCAAATCAGTAATCCAACAGTAAACTAATGTTTCAATAAGCACCAGTAGTTGATCAGCTTTTTGATCAAATAAAGTTTCCTTTGAAATATTTGTATAGACTCATAAACAATATACAATTTTAATGAAGAATACGAAACCATAGAACGTAAATATGCAACGATCCTGTCCGCCGCATGTTGTTTTATTTGTTGACTTTTAAAATTGACTATGAGTTTGGTCTCTGAAGGTTAGAGAGTTTTAGGGGGCTCACGGTATTCGCGGTGAGCTACAACTATATTGATTGTTTTTCCATATAAAGAAAACCAGCCTCATCCATTATCAAAAATATCTACATCTGAGCAATAAACAACACCAAGGTTACGGAAAGTAAATGAAAGTATTAATTTTTTTTCTAACAATTCTAATTTTATCATGCAAATGATAGAACTGTAATGTTGTCGACATATTTATTTTCTTCCACGTGTGGTTTTTGCTTTGTTAGCTATGTTAATATTGAGGATATTTCTGGATATTTTGCTGTAAATAAACTAGTGCCAAAATGTTGATAATATCCTGGTGCAATGACTTGGGTTCTTGCTTTTGTATACCTTTCACAGTAATTTGTTGACACTGTATCTGCGTCAGCAGTGTATGTGTTTAGGATTACTCTCACTATTTTAGTCAAAACTTTGTTGTTTCGGGACCAACATACGCGGCTACAAGGCTATAAATAAGTCGTATATGTGTGTTATATTTATTGCCTTCGAAATTCAAATTTCTGCCATTTCTATTATTATGTGGGAGCAGGAGTTGGACATTCAGCAATACCGCAACTTCACAATTCACGACAGTGCAGTAGCAACTCACTATCAGAACTTGGACTGTTGGCGAGTACAGTATGTATACAGAAGTTTATGGCAATAGTTAGTGAAATTATAGGATAAGAGTTTGTTCTTCGCAATAGGTGCAAGTACACTTCGCCAGTGTCAAGGTGAAGTCTACGGCGTGGGCTGCAACTCTGATGGGCCATCATGAATCATTAAATTCTTGGAATGCGGCCGGTTCTCCGCGCGCTGTCAATCTGGGTTAATGAAGTGTAACTACGCCCTACGCAATATTATTTTACTAACGACTGGCCCTCTGTCTTACGTGTAGTCATTAAATGAAGGTCGTTATTTGATCACTACCTTTTGTTCGATATTTACTCTGATGGGAATTAAACTGGGGTTACTTGTTTAAATCCGTTAACACGTTTAGTTTAGTAACCAAAAAATGTATTATACATATGGATAAAATAAATTATCTCTTCAATCAATTATACCAGCTATTAGACATTAATGTCATTAACTAATTAGACATACCTACACCTTATCTAAGAATCTGTACACTGTTTGTGTGTATTGCGTTCCTTGCATTCGATACCAGACCGCGACATATTTAGGTCGCCTTTTAAATTCTGTGGGGTACTTGAGTGATAGGTTGCAAAGACAAAGCTCTTTTTACTACCTGCCACTTTTTGCTCCAATGGTTGTCAGTTCTTCGAGCAAAGTGCACGAGTTTAGAAATCATTGATTTAGATGCTTAAATACTATTTATGATGTTTGCGTCAAATCAAACACAATTCCCAACGTCGTCATATCACATCTGTCAAATATAAATTTAACAGAAAAGAAATGTCTTTAACTCCCATTAAATCCCTTTATCAATATTCACCAAAACCGGATCATCTCTACAGATTAATATTAAACAGCGTTGTATGTACCAACAATATATTATATGTTATAAAATACTTATGTCTGGATGCTAATGCCCGGTCTTCGCTTGTTTGGGCAGAAGCCAAAATGGCGGGTCACCAGCATATCGAGCGGGCCAGTGCGAATTGGTGAAGTGCAGGGGACTTTGCCAATATCTATTTATTTTTATTGATTCCAGGATAGTAAACTTTTCCATCTTTTTCGTGCAACGAACAATTAGGTATACTTAATGCCAGTCGCATTATCTACAATACATTTTACAGTAAAATGTGAATAGTGTATGATATCAATAAAGTAAATATTATCACCATCAAACACGTTTATTGTTGAACATTTGTCTCAGAGGGAGACTGTATCATTGTTAACTATTTGAGTCCTCCATAAAGCTGTATCAGGGTTTTAAGATATACTCAGTATTATGAATTTTCTCTGGGAAACGGGAAATCTATTGTTTTAATTAGTTTGTCGGAAAAACAATAACGTTGTTATTATGGTCACACTCAGTTAAGAAATTGGTATTACATAAACCACCTCGAAGCACTGTCACACTACACAAAATACATATAATCTCTATCTTAATGCCAACAGTAGGTGCATTGTAATGAACAAAATCAGAGCTCATTTTAGGAAGGAGAGCTAACCAAAAGCCCATGACAAGACTATAATAACAGTATCACAAACTATCGTAATGTGGTTGCATTGTACCTAGTTCACTTGGATAAAAACTGGAAAACTTTAATCTACAATCGGACGAAGTTACGCAGAAAGCGCTCAATCCTAGCAAAATGTAGCTTCAGAACCATATATTTTCGAAAAGAACCCTGCTAAATTTGAATGTCAAACCTTAGGAAATTATTGCTCCATTTTTACTCTATTTTGATTGAATCCTTTCTGTATATTGAATACATTCGATTTATCTTGACCACCTGTGTGTCATTTAATTACCTTTAATATAGATAACGATATCGCTTATGACTTCTGTATTTTCGTTGCGCAATAATATCGGCGATCAATACTTATCTGTCATTGACTAGTCTCGCTCAGTATACTGTTATTTATCTATTATTTGGTTCAATCGATTAATGTTCGAGAAGTATGTATTTGTTGCATAACGTTGAGTCACTTAAATATCGCGTTGGTCATTTTCGATTTATCGTTCCGCAGGACTAAACGATGGTGTGATATTTTTTGATTATTTGTATTGTGATCGTTTCTTTCCTCTTGTATAAAGAATAAAACTTTCCGTGTTTAAGTACAGCTATGTACAAAATTAATAGAGCCTATATACACCAATATTTGATGAAAGGCGCCACATTTAATAAAAAATTAACAATAATAGATTTAATATTGTATATATATATATATATTAAACACTACAATATTTGTATAGGAAATATATGTATAAGCCTCCAAAGTTGAAACTAGAAACGCCTTTAGTTCACGGAGTGTTTGGCTGGTTTGGAAGAGCTCTTAACCAATGATTTATATACCTATATAAATATTAGACCTTTAACCCAGCCTTTTAAAGCATATCCCAGACATGTTCTGTAAGTTTCAAGTCTGTAGTTGCGAGCGGAGCAAGGCAATTTCTGTATTCTGATATTAGCTAAGTAAGACTTAAAGATACCAGCAGTGTCTTGCATTGTCCTACTATCAGAACTCTCGCATTAACCTACTATTATCGGAGTTCATGTCCGTCCCTACCGAGTCTACCCTAAATAATGTCAGGGCAAATTAGCAATTATTTAGCATAAACCAAGCTGGCGCATTGCGGTTTGGTCGAGTTCACATTTCCTTTGAATTTTTTCATAGCCGACACTTGCCTCACGCTGTTTTCCTTCACCGTAGAAGTAATTGTACATATGATTCAAAACACATTGGTACATGGCAGGATTGACCTCGTATCTCTACGCGATTCGTAGAACAATGCAGAAACAATAGCCCGACCGATTCATTACATTAGCTAGAAATTTTCTCCACTAATAAAGTCCACATAATTCGTACTATCTGAGAATATTTCTTCAGCGAATAGTTTAAATAGATGCAGATCCACAGTCATTAGCTTCGATTTGAAACTCTCATACCATAACAGACCAGATAGGAAGGTAATGCTCTTACAACGTTTATATTCTACGACCAGCAACGTGCTATATAACCGCAATGTATTTTGATCGTATTGCATTCCGATACACAAGCTACGAGGGGTGGTTCTATTAAATCCACTCGCATCTGAGTAAATAATATCTTCCCCTATTGGTCCTAAATAGAATTAACAATTGGTTTTAATGCTAGAGGATGGCCTTAGTAAACTTAATCCTTGCGCCGTTAATGCTTCCTATCTTCATAAAAATATACGTAAAAGAATAAGACACATCTTTACATTACCTAAATAAAGTACACTAATGGTTAATGGTTCTGAGATTTATTTCTTTAGCTGTTTCAATGTTAACGAGGTATCGCAATTATCAAAGTTGCCTAAAATAGCAACAATCGAGGCTATCAAGATTTCAATTAACTTCTGTACGTATCACGTACAACGTTATATGATGTAATGTTATGTGTATAGTAGATAACATGTCAAACCTTACAACTACATACAATACGAACAGCGCCACCATTACGAGCGCTACCACAACGGTGCAAAGGTCAAATACAGTTACAAGCCTGTTGTCGTGTGTACATATTATAAATGCCTGTGTCATTTTAATTATCGTGCCTATGTCGGTATTAAAAATCTAATAAATTAACATAGCTGTAGTTTTTTTAGTAAATAACTATTATTAAAACTGATAAAAAGTCAGGCTTATTCGCTGAATATTGTTAGAAAAACGTTTCTTTAAGACAATATCTCTGTCGCAGAATGAAATTTTCTTACAATGCCGCTTTCGTGTTCGTCCAAATTGACTTAGCTCAAAATCTAGATAGATAGGTACGGTCGGCCAAGAAAGTGGTCTACCAGTTTTGACAAAATTTCATATGTGAGTAAAATAGCGATAAGGTTGAACTCCTGTACTTATTACCTTTTTAAGATTATGTAGAGTGATGACATTTAAACCTAAAATAATCTGACAGCTATTAATCTGTCAATTTTGTCAGAATATTTTTGCACGGGAAAATCAACTCTGTTACTTTATAGCGCGCGAATGATTTTCAACCTTAGGGTGGTAGACCACTTTCTTGGCCGACCGTACAAATTAAGCGTAAATTATGAATCGCAAAGGGTAGATAATTAATACCTGAAACCTTAATCTAGAATTGAACATAGGGCAACACGTTGTATTAGACAGCATTACATGTTGACCTTGAGACCATCTTTAATCTCTTGTAATGTTTGTTTTCAAATGTATACAGGGTGTCCCAGGAGCCGACGTCAAGCCGAAAGCAGGTAGTAGACTACCTCATATATGTTATCAGAAAAATATAAAAAAAAATCTAAGTCACTTATTAAAAAAAAATCGATAAAACTTACACCCTGTGACGGTTTTTTCACTGTTGTTGCTACAATTCTTGACTTTTCTAATCATTTTCTTTTGTTTTGTAATCCTGAATAGTGTTTCTGTATACTCTAATCCTAAAGTAAGGGCCTTAAAGCAAACCATGGGTATATTAAAATAAATTTTAAGAACGTAAGAAATTTTTTATCAAAACTGCCTGTTTTGGAAAAATAAAATATTGTCTGCAATCGTAGAAATTATCTACCAAGTATCATACCATTTTGGAATCCTTATTGAATGCGCCAACAAAGTAACTTTTGCAGTTACTTGCCAAACTCGCATAGTACATTTTTTTTTCAGTACAGCTTGTTAAAGCTATGTGAAAAATAAATTTTGAATATTTAATTTAGATAAAAATGGCATATTATTCTAATTTGCGGCAGCTGGCTTTAAATTTTAGATTAGAGTATACAGAAACACTATTCAAGATTACAAAACAAAAGAAAATGATTAGAAAAGTCAAGAACAGTGAAAAAACCGTCACAGGGTGTAAATTTTATCGATTTTTTTAAATGCTAGATTTTTTTTTATAGGTGACTTAGATTTTTTTTATATTTTTCTGATAACATATATGAGGTAGTCTACCACCGCATTCGGCTTGACGTCGGCTCCTGGGACATCCTGTATGATAATCTACTCAGTAGTATTAAAGATTGTCTCGTAATATGGTGGGTATTAATAAGAGAAAACACAAACAAAAGATTCGATTCGGATATAAAAACATGTAAAGGGATAAATACTAATTTGTATGGTTGCTTTATTCTTTATGCTTTATTCTCAGCCAAATTTCAAGAAACTGTAAAGATTTGTTTGTTTGTGTTGATTCATAGTTATTAAAAGAGCAACATAATAGAGATATACTTAAATATTTTTCATTTGAGGCTAGCTGTTAATTGTGGATAACTAGATGTCCTGATGTCATAAGAAGAATGGGAACTTTTCGATCAAGGTTGGTTACTTGTTATCGGCTAACATTTGTGACACAAATGGTACACATATTTGCCACTTTTTTTTTAATTCGAATTCTGTCGATGTTGCCCTGCAGCACACATATCTTACTAGTGGATTCATCTTATTTGATTAGGGTTTAAAAGCAAAAAATATTTTTTTTCATCCCATTTATTTGAAAAGCGTCAATTGATACATAAAGAAGCGCGTGTAAAATAGCTTTTGCTAGTTACACTTATATGAGAATTCGAATATTCATAAGGAAGGGAAAAAATATATTACGTATCTACAACATAGGCCTTTACCAACGTTAAATCGCATCGATATATTCCCACTGAATATTACACTGAATATAATCTATTCATAATCGTATAGTATGGATAAATTTTAATGCAGGGGCTTTGAGCCGCTGCATTTCTTCCATGTCCTCAAATGCCCCTGATTACAGATATACTAACGGCTGACGATAATGAGCTCTAAATCATTTATAATTGTCTTGAAAATTGGTCTTCGCAACAAATAAATAAGATAAACTTAAGGGTAGTAAAAACTGATTATTTTAAACTTATCTCTCTATGTTTTTGTGTTTATTATAATACCTAGAAAAACTTAAAAAAATAGTGTCAAATGAGAATTCTTAATATGTATATGGCAGACCATATTCAAATAACCGATTCTATTTTGGCCTTGGTACGCTTACTTTTGAATGCAGGAAGTACTGGTAACTTTAATATCTTTGATTCTAATGAATTTAAGACGCACTATTACTAATGAGTCCTTTGTAACTTAACAATGTGTCTGGTCCCGTACAGTTTATAAATTGATGAATAGTCGCATTGTTTACAATGTATACCACATACAATAAAAACAGCCGAGCTGAGATGAGGTCATCAAGGTCGCCTTGTTAGCGGCTGGATCGTTCCTCTCTGTCACCCTTCACCGCCAAGAGAGGGATGGAAAGTCATGTTTTGACACCTCAGAGCTCATGAACATACGAAATTGTGAGATAGCATTGTGATATTATAAATGGTTCGGTTTGTTATGTTGTTAACATAATACTATGGTGCAACTACAGCTGGATAGCTCGGATACTGCGAGGAATGTTCGCTTATAAATAATCTGAAGGGCGAGCGAGCAAGCTCTTGTTTGCAATAGAAAAATTAGAGGCACGGAAATATTTGTAAGTAATCTGTAAGCATGATGTGTAACTTAATACTACCATGAGAGCTGTACATATATTTGAGAGCATTACTATGCTTTCTATATTATTATAATACTATGTAGTACTGTGGTAAGAAAAAATGTTTTGATTTATAAAAAATAAGCACTACTAAAGGAAAATATACTGCACAACTGAGTAGGTATTCAGTAGTGGATAGTATAACTAATTCCTGTTTCATTCGTCGTAGCAAAACTGCAAACTCCACATGAACCACAGTATACGTTGCTAACAAGGACATAATATGCAAAGTCACGGTACACATTGATTTCTCTTCCTACCTTATAGTTCAAATCGGAACATTTCTACGTTGCAGTAGAAATAGGCCACACCGCAGAAAATTAAATAACATCTGGATTTTATTTAGACGGAGGTATCTATTGACAAAATACTATATTTAGTACACATACATAAATGGAGGTAGGGTACCTGCAGAGAATTCTGCAATAGTCTACCCCAGATAAATATTACAGTCCATTCAACTTATATATTTAGTGGCTAGTACGTTTAATAGAGAGCCCGCATTTCGACCTCTTGCAATCCGAGGGTCATTTAGAAGAAGCGAGGCCAATACCGTATTGGATCAACGTGATTGACTAAAGCCTAATCGCCCTGACATAGTCAAGGTAGGCTCGTGCACCGCTGTGGGGACAGATAAATAATAAGTTTTAAAGATAATTTGGTAAGAGAAAAAAGTCACAAATCAAAATTTGCTTTCACGCTACACGTAGTGACGACCGGAACCTTATTGGATTAAAGATATATCACACAAAGTATAGGTCAGTTGCGGTATATCCCTCCTAATAATCCGATTAATTTTATAAACGTGAAAGTAACTGACTACTTTTTTACGTTAAAACGTTGGAACTGAATTTGATTAATTTTGTTATGGAGATAGTTTGAGCCCGGGTTATTTAGTGTATAGTTATAGTTTGAAACCCGAGTTGAGAAACCTAGTAATATATATATCTCTAATTAATATAATATTTATGCATATTATATCACATAGTGTTAAGTTATGTTTAATATTTTGTGCTGCAATGCTCGGTTTTAAAGATAAGTTCATTAGTAATGAATCCCGTTAAAATATTAATAACTTAAATATAACTAAAACAATTATTTAAATATAATTATCATTTGCTTCGAACGTTAAACCATCATGTGTAAATCTATTATCATCGATTTTCTCTAAATAACCTTTCGAAGCAGTATGATATTTATCATATGTGGAAACCGATGAACGGAGACCTTTCATTCATTGATTGATGCAAATATTAATTTTTTTTTTTTTTCCTCGCGGGAGGAGGCAGTGAATCCTCATAGGGGGCGCGCCACCACAGTGGTCGCTTTGACAACCCCCTGGTGCTTGGACGACCTTGCACCGGATACCACCCGCGCCCGGTCTACGGCGGGTGGTTATGTTGGACTCTGACAGAAGGTCAGCCTACCAACTAAACACTGCCTAATGCCTTTGGCCGGCAGAAAGCCTGGGGCCCTATCGGCTTTATCGGAACGCTCGCCCTCTCAGGGGAGGGGCGAGGTAGATAGGGGTGGGGGCGAGGTAGCTCAGGGGAGGGGCGAGGTAGAATATTAATTCGTAGTCTCAAATCCAGATTCTAATTACTCATCTTAAGTCATCTAGTCCATTCTACAATAATATGTAGGCGTTAAAATAATATTTCATTTAAGCAAGTAGCAAAAACCTAACTAACAGATAGATGCGTATACTAATGGAGCTCGGTACAGACGGTAGACAGGTCACAGTACAATCTGTTATTGTAAACAATAGCAAAGGAATTCCACTTTAATTACTTTACGACTATATAGATACCATTACTCGTACAAATAAAACATCTGACATCACTCGGAGATTAGCAGGGATTGTTTTGTCGTGATGTCATCGGCGACGCCCTGAAGCCGGAATTGACATTTTGCACCACATAGGTACCTGTGATCCCACTACAAACTTTTAGCTAGCTGCTAATTTGGAGATCTTGTTTGATAAAGGCTGATTTACACGCATTAGGGAAAACACAGTTGTCACCCGATGCGATGAACCTCAAAATCAAAAAGCTGTGATGATGATGATTGATTATATAGCTGAACAGTTTGTTTTGTTTTGCGCTAATGTAATCTCAGCTAGTGATTCAAATGGAAACATTATCTAAATATTGGATAGTTTTTTAACATTATGCTCAGATAAATTGAAGTGTACGGATATTGAAAAACATATCTACTACCCACATCTCCAACCCCTCAGCACAACTCGTTGACTTGTCACGTTTCACGAGTACATTTTTGCTGGCTTGCTATTCTGGTCAAGTGTCAACGACGTGCAATGATCTCGCGCATTTGACCGACCACGAGCGAAAATAGAGCGACAGTCGGTCAGTCGTTCGTTGTAGATCGGAGTCCGAGAAGCCGGTCGCCGACGCCGGCTGATTGATCGATGGCCCAAATAACTCTCCGGGAAAAAGCTGCTGGTCTCTGCACGGCGCCGGGCTTGAATAGATGCGATTAGTGTTCTTTTCGCTGAACATATTTTTAAAGGTTCCACTGAAGCGTGTCTGTCGTGACTATCGAATTTTTCTAAATAGTATTTATTTTAAAGTCTAAATGTCACAAAAAGTAAATACTTTAATTAGATCAATTGACCAACCGTTTCTTTCCTTATATTACTTACCGCCGAACATTTCCGCCGGATTGTCTCAATACCTATTCATTTCTCTGCTTTTTCGTTCCGTCAACGCATCAGGTTGTACACGTCCCCATCGTGAGGGCAAGATACTACCTAAGAAATTACGTTGACTCAGTGCAGATTTGTTAACTTCACGTACTGTCAGTATTTGACAATATTTCAACAAAATGGGTCGTGAATGAAGTTTGTTGAACGTACATATGATTCGAAAATCAAAATGACGATTTTCAACCACGGACCTCCCGATTAGGAGACCAACGCTGAAACTACAGTGCCGCGCCGACGCTTGACCAAGGTTGAAATCCAATGATAATTTGACGACAACTCTATGAACATAATTAGATTGTTCAATGAAATGAAATAATTGCTTGAAAAAATTTATTTGGTATGGCTGACAGGGCAGCGAAGTTCCACCACACCCAGAGTTCTAGATTCAGACATCGATCGGCTAAACGTGCCAGACTTTTTATTATTGCCGCACTGCCGTAGAGAGGTTTACGTTCGCCCGGGGAACTAAAAGCAAACAGTTTTATGAGATAACTCCAAGGGTAGAAAGGTCAAATAGGACGTTAAATGACTTCAGTTCATACTGAGATCTCACATCACTTGCAAATTTCAAGAATTTTGTACTTAGTAATTTAAATTCATTATATATGCAAAAAATATATGCAAAAAATATAAAGTCTAAAGCGTAGAGTCTAATTGCCTATTCCCGAATTGATGCTAAGTATTATAAATGATTGCAATAGATTTTACTTATAACTATATAAGTATCCTAAACTTCAATGAAACAATTCATCTTCAATCATATTACTTACATAAATTATTTCACTCTACTAGAATAATAGTAAAACTATTATTCTACTACAGTGTAGAGCGGTAAAATTATTAAAATAATTGCAATTCACAAATATTTTTATCCAACACAGGTCTATAAGGCATATAAATAGATTTAAAATTTTGACAACACAATCAGCCAGGATTTCACATCACATGTGCGTATACCAAGACGTCTACAAATAAAATATTTCTTTTTAATTTTAATCTGTTAAGAAAAAAGAAATCATGAGAGCCTTTTCGAGTAGGACAGGCAAGTAATTCGGAAGGTTAGTTATCGCCTCTTTTCAGTTGTCATTTACATTTGTAATACGTTGATTTTAGTAAAATATGTATAGTAGTTAGTTTGAACTCGAGTAGTGATAAGTAGTGTTGTTTTATGCTTGTTGTAGAGTAGTTCTTGTAATAGTAGTAGTGGTAAAATTTTATTTTGTTATATTACAAACTATCCGACCATGGAATTCTGACGCGAGGTTTTTTGGTGTAATTGATGTAATTATTTACGTTTTGCTGTTTTATTTCATGCGAACGGATAGACAAGAACCTTGGTGAGTTCTTTGCTTTTATCTTCTTTTTATTTTCTTTATTCGATGTTTTGTCCGTGCACTTTGATATAATTGTGTTAAAATAGAATGTATTTTGCTGTAACTTGTATGTATTTACTTTAAAATATTAGTCTTCCCTCTAATGCCTAAAATGTAACGTGCAGATCTCCAGGGTGCGATTAATATACTTTCAGGTCAAGGCCATAGAGGGTAAGTAGGACTGTACAATTATTGTCGACCAGAAATATTGTCTTTACTATTATTCAAGTAGAGTGAGATGTACTTAAAGTTCATAATAAAATAATAGTTAATGTCGTCCTGGTGATGGACACCAGAGAGATATTAGTCAATATGCTTATAATCATAACTGAAAAACTTCCTCATCATAATTTCTGTCAGGAGACTCTCACTTCTAGATATTGAAAGATCTCGACGCCCATCGATCCTTTTTTTTCCCTGAGGAAAATGCATTAAATTGCATAGCCGGCTGCGGCGAGCCGGCGGTTATGTGGGACTCTCCTCCCAGAAGGGGGAGGCCTACCCACTAAAAACCTCAGGGATGGCCTTCCTCAGGCATGTCGGGAGCCCCCGGGAACGCCAAGCGACATCCGGAAACCCCCAACCTCCGCTCCCCTGCCAGGGGAGCCCTCCTTGGGGGAGGCTACACTACCTCCCCCGATCTCCTTCACCGACGACGCCCCCCGGCCACAGGAGGGGCGTGGTCCCTCCCGGGTCGACGGCGGGCGCGAGAATGTCGCGCCCGCGGATACGGCGACCCGACGCCCATCGATCCTGCGCTGCTTTAAATTAATTTTCTTTCGAAACTAGTCTTAGAGCAGTGGAATCTTTTAAAATCAAAATGATATGTAAACGTTGAATGTTTGTAATTGAGAAATATCCAGTACCGGTACTAGTACATGCAGGTATTGTTCAAACCAATACCACGGCGACCTTTACTATACTCTTAAGTATTATTTAGAAATCTCGCGGCATATTATCTATACTAATATATTCCCGTTTGCTATATGAAAAATCACACTAGAGCAATTTTGTTACCTAATAATCTATGGCGTTTATAATTTTACCTTACGGGTCGCCGTATCCGCGGGCGCGACATTCTCGCGCCCGCCGGCGACCCGACGCCCATCGATCCTGCGCTGCTTTAAATTAATTTTCCTTCTAAACTAGTCTTAGAGCAGTGGAATCTTTTAAAATCAAAATGATATGTAAACGTTGAATGTTTGTAATTGAGAAATATCCAGTACCGGTACTAGTACATGCAGGTATTGTTCAAACCAATACCACGCGACCTTTACTATACTCTTAAGTATTATTTAGAAATCGCGCGGCATATTATCTATACAAATATATTCCCGTTTGCTCTATGAAAAATCACACTAGAGCAATTTTGTTACCTAATAATCGATGATACCACGGCCTCACAGAAAACCGGCGTAAAATAGCGTTTGCGCTGTGTTTCGCTAAGTGACTGAGGGTACCGGAGGAACCCTTATTATACCTTTTAAAAGGCCGGCAACGCATCTGTGATTCCTCTGGTGTTGCGGGTGTCCATGGGCAACGGTTATCGCTTACCATCAGGTGATCCGTTTGCTCGTTTTCTGCCATACCCTATAAAAAAAAACCTTTTATATAAATTACTAGCTATTTATTATCGTCATATTTTGGACAATTCACACAATATCTTTAAATTGTAGAATATGTGTTATAATAATGTATAAGCTATATTATTGTGTAGTTGAAATAAATTTCATTAAAATCCATTCACTAGTTTTTACGTGAAAGAGTAACAAGAGTTAGTTGGGTTTAAGTGCATTAAAAATAAATGTTCAAAATCTGTAAAAATAGCCAGATTTTTAGGTATGTTCAGACATTCAGCAAATAAATTTCACGTGATCATTTAATTAAAGCAAAATATAGGGACACAACGAAAGATTTTCTTCATTTCTTATTGAAGAAAGTACATATTGAAATCGATTAAGTTTTGAAGGAATAAAGGGGCTACGAAACGTTCATTTTGGCATCTATTCGTAGGTGTTTTTGATTGGACTGTTGTTTTCTCTACAGGCGAGTTCGACTATAGTGCGTGCGATGTATTTTTTTTTTGTATATGCGCGAATTGAGCATCTTTATAAATGGTAATTTTTGATTTGTCACCTTGAAGTATCCTGTTAATACGATATAGTGTCCACTAATGAAATGTTTTGGGGGCAGTTTGTGCGCTCCTGTGCACCACATGCACTGCCCTTGGTCATGGTCATGATGCCCTTAATGGAAATTTGAAATTACTTACGTACAGTACTACGTATAATGTTAAATAACGACTACTATGCTAAATAACAGTGCTTAGAATATCGATTGACCATTATTTATTAATAATTTTTATCGCCTTGACCATCAGATTAAGGAATCAATATATGAACCTTGGGGAGGTCGCCTCTGCGACAAGCGCACAATAACTCATTTCGAGCTCGTATGATATTGATAATGACTTATTGATTGAAAATGTTATGTTAGCTGGTCGTATCATAAAGTTATTGTTTAAAATCTGTTAATATTTCAAACTTACGACCAAATGTCGTGGGAATCATATATGTCATATTAAGGCAACATAATTCATAAATACTCGTACTATATAAGTACAAAATAAATTAATATAAATAAAACATAAAACTAATAAAGGTAAAATTATAAAAATAAATATAGGATTTTTTAATTTTAGTTGTCGCTTTGATGAGTGTACGTTCAAAACCTGTATATTGTTATATATACTGTTATAGACTTGGTAGATCTTCGGACAGGCACCGCTATATAGCATTATTCGAACTCCGTATTTCCCCGAAGAACTCGGGAATCTGCGCATCAGAAAACATTCTCGATACGCTGCAATCTGGATTTCTTGGAATGCGAAATTCGTAATTATATTGGACTCTTAATAGTCAGTCCATAGCTATTGTGTAAAGTTCTGTACAGGCTCATGCAATAATCTTGGAACAGTGTGATGTTTACTTCATGAGTGTACTTTGCACATCTTCGCGCGAGTATGTTGCATCTGATGGACGGATTACTTCTTTCCCGCTCCATCATCCAGTAATCTTTCATGGAGGAAGTCATTTATGACACGCGTTTTGTATTACACAATAAGGTGACATCCTGATGCCACCCTAAACTGTATAATATTAATTGCGTATCACCGCCCCGTTATTTCTGAATCGCATTTGAAACTTAATACTCTTTTATTCTCTTGTTTACAATCCAACATTTTCTTTCAATCATTTTATTTACAATCAACAAATATTTTGTGGTTTAGAGCTAATAAACGCCATAATTTTTCTAAATTAGCGATGAAAACTTCACAATTCACTAAAAAGGTTTTTAAATTATAACTTACTGGAATCAAAACTAAACTTCGGTCGCAGTATCGAGGCGAATAAAATTTCTGCTCCTTTCTAGGTTACTTGATATTTGACGCTGATTGTGATTGCTGGGTCAGGATAGGAGTTCAACGTTTAGTTTTAAACATTGTTGTAGAGTTGCCTATTTATCGATTCTTTAAAGAACTTATTTTGGTGAATATTCTCAAGAATTATTCATCATCCCCCTTTTACACTGCAACACGTGGAAGACTGCTAAGATTCATGCTTACGTTATGGAAGTCTGGAAGTCAAGAAGATTGCTGCTGTCTATCATTGTAGATATCTGTCGATATCTTTACTATCTTTTCAAGTCGCGAGTAAATAAGTTTCTAGTGAATATGCATGATTCATCTAAAACTTCATTTGTGTTTACCACCAGGCGAGATAAGATTCAGTTCCTACTGAAACGTAACAAAAATCGTTTAGAACGAGAAAAGAGTTATTCACATTAAATAATCTTAGACAGTGTGGTATGAATGATTCATACCATATACATTCATTATTATTACAACATTCATACAATACTCGAATCGCATAGATGACGTTTTCTCCCTCAATTTAGATTTTAAATTCTCCGTCAGTCCAGCCAACAATATGTCCTATCTACCGTCACTTAAAGTTCTAAAATTCTTCTGGCTAAGTCGGTGACCCTGGTTCTTCTGTGGATTTCTTAATTTCTGAACACTGAAACTCCGAGATATGTCGAATTTTGGCAGCCACATCCTTAACACAGTGATAAAAATATCTTTGACAAATGCGAATTAATAAATTAAATAGCGCGAATTTTTGTATGTCATTAAATTAACACTAAAGTTGACGTGGATTCGTAGGATACTAAATAAAAACTTTACTAGCCATAATAAGTTACATCATCTGTTTGCCTCATATGTTGACTTCAGATCTATATAAATAGAAATTATGTAGTCGTAAACAATGTACACACTTCGTAAAATTTTATATGGTTAGTTACTTGGTTCGCAGGCTATTGTTTTATGACCCTACTACTACTTTTATGCAATCTAATATGTCCTACTTATAATGCATAGACGAAAAAACGTCAGGACCTACAGTTATGGATAAAAAAAAATGTACATACACTACCGTTACAAAGGTGATCCAACTATATTGTGTATTCAATGTGATAGAACATGCTAACTTAAGTCTTAGGAATATTTTTTTTACCATTGGTGTAATTAAAGTAGTAGCAGTTCGTCCTGGGGTTGGCGCTAGCTTATCCTGAGGTAAACATGACCACAAAATAGAATATCTATATCAAGAGCAAGGCCCCAAAACCTAAATAACAGAGCATTGTATTACTATGATCTGTCGTCGAAATACACTTGGTAATCATAATAAGATGACGTGTATATCCCACGGTAATCGCTTTATCAGTTATAGTTATATTTTGAAAAAAGATGTCCATTGCTTCTCCAACTAATGACTAGGCACTGGAGCTCGTCTTGTCTGACGTTAAATTCAGTGGAATGAAGCGTGGAATCAATGCCAAAGTCAAAAATATTATAGCTTCTCAGTTCGCAATTAACAGTGGATATAAAACGCTTCGTGCTCCGTTCCACTTCTATAACGTGTGGATAGAATTCGCCGTCTGTCTCGTGCTTTATAAGTAGTAAGGGTATGGTGGTTCAATACCAAACTGATTTTCTGAATATTAATATGTTTCCTTTGAAAACCTGATAGGGAAATAAAATTTTAATGTTTATTTCTTATTTAGGAATTAATTTTAGTGCGGTGTCGGATTATGATTACGCCATACTATTTCATAAGATGATGTTGCCCTTAATGGAATGGGATTGTTCACCGAGTACCATTTATTTTAATATGAGATGACCTGTGTGCGTTGATGGCATTAAGCTTCAGCTGGGCGAAATACCATGTCATAAGTAAAACATGTTTCGCATGTGTTTCACAGATGTTGAAGTGAGTGCCGATAATTCGATAAAATTCTACTTTGTTATTTATAACTGACATAACAAAAGGAAATATTTGCTAACATGTTACCTTATTAAACGAGATAACTTTAATATATTCTAGTATCTTTACTGAAAGCAGGCTGTGTATCAGCTCCGGAGTATTTAGGTTATAGAAATACAGTAAATAATATTATAACTGTGTCTTGACAATTCGTTTTTTATGAAGATATTTTTAGCGATAATAATAAAGCCGATAAAAAGAGGTTGTATTGTTCACCTGAGCGGGCAATCACTTTCCGCCTAGAGAGCTATTAAAGTCAGAAACAAGTGCAAAGTTTAGTCAAAATTAGGAACTATAGGTATAGGTGTTCAATAAGAGGTGATATTAGCCTTGTTGAAACGATTTTCCGTAACTTTTCCACATGAGACTTTGCCAATGTCAGAAACTTAGTCAAGTCACTGCCTACCTTGGGTGCAATGATCTTCCTATATTTCGCTTACGAATATCTTATTCTCCTACTTAAATTCGTCATGACATTGATCATAGCACTGTTGTTTTTTGTCAATTAGAAATGAGATAGCCAATGAGGAGGCCAGAAGAAAGACTTTCGGGTCTTACCATCACAGGAAGTGAAAGCTAAGAGTTTTAATATCATATGTAAAAATGGCAGACATCTTATAGCCTAATTTACATCGAACAGAAAAAATCAAATTTGATCCTGTATTATTGCAGGAGCGTTCCGTAGCATTGGAGAGAAAACCGCGTCTCTATTCGAGCGCAAGAAAAAGGATGTTGAGCAGGTAGCTGCGGAGAAGGCACAGGAAGCAGCGCACGTGGTGGAAGACCAGGTCAAGAAGACCGGGGAACTGGTCACCGGCGCGCAAAAGTCAGCCGAGGAAGCGGCCAATACAGGCAAGACATTTATAAATATTAAATTATAACTTAGTAGAATTTATTAAAATTTCGGCGATATATGCCCATGTTTCGTTGTTTATTCATGTGTATACAATACAATATCTAACTAATATGGTAATTTATTTAGAATTTTTAATGCTATGCTGTCAATACAGTGAAATGCATAGCTAAATGTAAAATGAAATGTTAAATAGAATAACTTGTTGTTATTGTTTAAAATTATGTTATATTTTTTTTAATATACTTCATGAACAGGCTTAGTTTGTTGTTAAAAAAATGCAATGTTGCTGGTGTTGGTATTTGTTATCCAACTCCTAAATCACTCATTTACTCCCTTCATATAGAAGATCACAAATAAATTAATAATACCTACCTCGGACACTTATGTACAACATTAACAAGAAATTGTTGATTAATACAAGAACCTTTTGAACCAAGAACACCAACATTGCCAAGTACAAGCTTATAATGAAAAGCTTATAAGTAAAATCGCAGAACCGAGTAATTTATCAGGTCGTTATGTTACCCTTGAAATAAGCATCCAGCATCCATTGGTGCTTTGAAGTGTAAATATATAAATAGAGGCACCCAGACTACTGTAGTCTTGAGTATTCCATAAGTAGTTTGGTACCTCTAGATAGCTCAGTAAGTCCGTAGAGGATTGTTGTCGCACATGAGCAGTACTGTTATAATTATGGTCATGTATATTGCGTTATAATAGATGAAAATTACTGGCAGAAATACGTGAGATGAACCTTAGCGACAAATATTAAGAATTGTCTCCTGCTTATTTTATAGCTAATATTGGAAAAAAAGTAGATAGATTATAATCATTTCTCAATTAGTGCTAATGATATATATTTTTACCACACATACATGCATCCAGTAGCTAACGATACCTTAATCAGATCGTCTCCATTGTGGAGGACCGCAGCTACTTAAAGACCTTATCTCTTTGATTGCCGCCCACCAGTTTTACGAGAATTATGCTCGTCATTTTGCTGGAAGCGCGCTGCAAAGGAAGGATTGAACTAGAGATCCTTGGGGGAGCGCTAAGTCCAACAGTCGACATATTGACTCAAATAATTGTGGTACAAAGATGCTTATTATTTACCTAAACGTTAAAAATGTATAAAGTGGTATTCTAAAAATATGAATATTTTCAAGTAAACTAAACAATGAAACAATCTACGAAATTGAAGCCATACTGTCAATGCAAACAAGGTTAACAGAAGAGTTAATTCATAAGGTACATGTTTGACAATAGCTTAGTTATTTAATAAATAATCAATTTAACAGACCATAAATATATATAATCTGTAGTTTTATATATATAATATGGTGAAAGTTCATTGTATGTTTTTCCTTAATGGATGACCGACTAACCGAAATCATAAATAGCTCAAAGTTCTCCCAACTGTTAAGTGGGATCTCCCCTGGTTCTCCCGTTTCTATTATTACAGCAAAGCACTCAGTCTACTATTGCGTGTTTAGTAAATATATATACTATGATTCGTGTAGGTACAGCTAAAATTATTTGATTTCAGTGAGACGCACGGTTGTTTACGATTTTAGTGAGCAAAGTGAAGAAAGCATGGACCAATATTTTCTAATGAAATAGGTAGTTCAATTTCTTCACTTAATATAATTAATAATCTTCAATATTTAACAATCCTTAAATATTTCCTTTATTGACAAACAATTCCTATTTATGATTCATTTTTCTTTCTATTAAGTATTTCGCTGTTCTCCTTCAGAGTCGTTAGTGGAAACATCAAATATGGATAAATTCAGTCATAGCAAGCTTCCAAATAAAATACAGATTGTGTTTTATTATAATAAATAATATATTATTTTTCCAATATTTCCACTACTCTACATATTTTTTTTTATAAATTTTGACCAAAACAATATTTCGTAATATTCTTTGTTCTTACACGCATCTTTTTTAATTAATTAAAGAGAATTCAGGTTAATGATTATTTGACCATGCGCCGTCTTGTGTTAACCTCTACATTGACATTGGCCACGCTATAGTTATGAAGATAATATCGGAAGTTTGTGCGATCTATTTATGGAATATTCTCAGAGCGTGCGTGATCCGTGAACACTGAGTCATTATAGCTTTTTATAAACATATGATTCGTGTAATGTTATCTGGTGAATTCGTATATACGTAGATAACGACATTAAGTGGGCCACTAATGTATTTCATTTAAGACTAAAGATATTTTAGGTATATCCGATCCTTTGTTGGCGAAATAAGTTAATATTGTTCCAAGTAAGCGAGTTTCACTGCTGGATATGAGGTTTTCATTTCCTCAAGGAAAGAAAGTAAATTCTGCGATCATCACCAAACCATCCAGTACTTACATCTTATGGGAGGCTTAACAATGTTCCATTTCGCGGCATATGTCTGTCATTCGAGAACCTTCCGCCCTGTGGCTGTTATATATCTACTGATAATTAGAATATATCTTAATCTTAATATATATAAATCTCATGTCACAATGTTTGTGCTCAATGAACTCCTAAACTACTTAACCGATTATAATAAAATTCGCACACCATGTGCAGTTCGATCCAACTTGAGAGATAGGATAGTTTAAATCTCAAATTATCGTTGCAATTTTAATTTATTGCTAATTATTTTGCTGTTATTATTTGACAGTCACAATTATCTGTTAACTCCAAATGATTCTAACAGATGTCGATACCTTTCGACTGGGTTGAGTAAGTAATCAATAGATGGCGCTGCTATGATAAATCTTAATATTATAAAACGTTTACAGGTTTTTTGCAGTGTATTTAGTATCTGCATTGTACCCGTGCGAAGTCGGGGCGGGTCGCTAGTAAAAATATATGTCTGTATATGATAAATTCTACTACTAAACAATTTGGATCCAAATTGTAAACAAGAAGCTTGTCTTGTCTGAACAATTTTGTCTTGCAATTTGATCCAACCATAGGACAGGATAAAAGTTTTACAAGTTTCTAGCAGATGATTACGATCATTATATTAAATTACAGCAGCGTGTCGCTGAGTGAGTCAATCACATGATTTTTTTAACAAAAGGAACAATCACCATTATAATTAATGTGTATCTATAAATAAGATAAATTATAAAAAGAAAAAACTAACAGTTAGTAAAATAAAATGAAGATTTTTGTGTTTAAATGAATAACAATACAATCAACAAAAAAATAAATAAACAATTAGTGCAATAATAACCTCGCCTCGCAACAAAAACTGTTTAACAAGAAATAACTATTTCGTGTCTTTTTCCACAGCGGCAAGTGCGAAGCAATCTGCCATCGATGCACTAGACAAGGAACTGTCCAAGGTGTCACTGGCCGCCGGTGAAGCTAAAGATGCCGCCGCTAAAGCTGTAGCTGATGGCAAGAAAGTAGTTGACACTACCAAAGGTAAGATTATTGCACAGAATATAATATAACGACGGCAAATGAAAGGAGTAGAGGTAAAACAAAAGGCAATATTGTGTTAGATTCGTTAGATGTTTGGTAGTTTTTTTGATGTTTGATTTTTTTTGTTCCTTTATTTAGTTGGCTATATTTCGCTTGTTTCTTTACTCCTAGATACACTTGCGAGTACTGTAGATAGCACAAAAAAAGCGACTGAATCTGCGGTACATACGGCAAAAGGTAAGTTTCATTAATATAATAAAAAATAATGTTGCCGTAAGCACAAGTTTGCACATGCTTTATTACTAACATCTATGCATGAGTCTAGTTGTACTGATAGAATGTAACTGACAATGACGCATGCCAATGCGTCTTTTTTAAAGTGAACATTTTAAACGGAATTATGCGTCTTAAATATTTTTGATGCTATTTCTTTATTATTTATACGCTCGTAATTGTCTATGATTTTTGCTATTTATTTGTAGATACAGTTGCAAGCGCGGTAGATACCGCCCAAAAAACCGCACATACTGCTATTGAAACAGGAAAATCTTATGCGATCGGCGCTAAAGGTATAAAAATGAAACCCATTAGAAATAAAATGAGACTCCTTAAAATAGTATATTTAAAATCAATGTACATTTTGAATTATAGATTCACTATCGCATACTGTCCAAAGCACTGTAGAAACGACACAAAAGGCAGCTAATACTGCGATTGAAACCGGTAAAACATACGCAACAAGTGCAAAAGGTAAAATTATATCCGATTTGTAATACATACAATATTTCGTGTTCATGTAACATATTTGAATGTTGTGATATAACTTGTAGACATAGTAGAAAGTACCACTAGCAAATCGGTGGATGTCACACAAAACGCGGCTAAAACAGCCGCTGATGCTACGAAGACATGCGTAGCTGGAGCTAAAGGTACACTGAGGTGTTCCTAACCCTGTAATTCGTAACATTTCTCGTAACATTTTGTGATTGTAACATACCTTATTAGTGCTAAAACGTTTTGAATGTTTTATTGGCTTTTGAAAACGCTTTAGATACAGCACAAAACACAATCCAAACTGCATTGGACGCCTCGTTGACTGCAGCGCACTCAGCTTACGACATTGGCAAATCTTACTTTGATAGCGCTAAAGGTACGCATGCACCTATGCCCTTGATAATAAAAAAATATTGTAGTTAATTTAATTACCTTTTATTTAATTACCATTACCTAAAATTAAATCAATAGCTATTTATGTGTTTGTTGCTCGATCTTGTGTCTTATTTTTTTTTTATAAGCTTAGAATTTTTACCTTTATTTTTATTTTTACCTTTAGAATTTTTTAAATTTTATTTTTCTTTTTACACCTCCATCATAGATACAGTTGCTACCACTGTAGATAATACTATGAAAGCAGCGCACAATACTGTAGAAGTAGGTAAATCGTACGTTGACTCTGCCAAAGGTAATTATTTTTTCATTCAATAAATATAGTTCATATATTATTTTTGTTACATATTTTTTATTTTTGTAGATACTGTTCAAAATACATTACATAGCACCGTAGATGCAACAAAAAATGTAGTAAATTCTACTGTCGAAACAGGAAAATCTTATGTGAACACTGCTAAAGGTACGCATTTGATGACATATTATAACATACCTTGATCAGTTTAAATACTATATATTGTGACTTTAAAATAATTATAATTTATCTAGATAAATGGAGATAACGTAACAAGTACAGTGTTAGTTAATCTAGAATACACTAAACCTACAACGTCGTCCGCTGTAGAAAAAGGCACTGCTATTGGTAGGCTCTGCTAACTGCTTTTTGTCTTACACAATGAATTGCATTGCATTTCATTGATACTTTAGTTACACACTTTAAAAATTCTTTCAAGATACTGTGGTAAACTCTAACTACCACTGTAGACACTGCTGAGAACGTAGCAACATCTACAGTCAAAAAAAGCACCGATTTAGTAGATTCTGTCAGAGATAGAAATATACATTAATCTCATATGAAACATGACCAGCATATTTTAAAAAAAATATTGTTATTGATATTTTAGACACAGTTTCCCACACTGTTGATGCTACTAAGAGTGCTGCCGCCTCAGCTGTAGATTCAGGTGTTAAATTTGTGGGCACTGCTAAAGGTACATATAGTCATCCATATGACATTATATTTGATATTCATTGTCAACAACAATGCATATCAACATACATGCATAACAACTACAAAATCCTCTAACCCAACTAAAACTATATTTATATGTGAAGCCCTCACTCCTTACAATAAGCAGCTCTTATTCCAAACTAAGCAAGAACTTTGTAACCTATATAAATACATATGGATAAAAAAAGGAGTGCTACGCGTACGAAAGGAAGGAGAAAACCAGCGAACCTTTATTATAAGATCTGCTAACGATATTCAAAAACTCAAGACACAGTCAGACACTTCAGCTCGTTCGTAAGCCGTTACCTTCCTAATACGTATTATATTTTACATATTTCTATTTTTTTTTTTTCCTATATATAGATATTTTATTGTATATATATCTTAATCAAGTATACTAAGCATAAAGATGGATATTTCGTTAGACGAAATACACGAAATAAAAGATTGTATTGACCTTCGGGTCTTTCTAGATAACGTACCAAAAAAGATCTCATTTCTGTGTATTCATATGAATATTCGGTCAATCGTAAAAAATTTTGCCGCTCTGGAGCAATGTATCAATTCCTCTACCAAAACACCTGATGTTATTATGCTTACAGAGGTTAATATTACCAACTCTGTCAGTGACTTATTTAAAATAAAAGGTTATAATATGTATACTAGGTTAAGAAATTATCAAAGAGGAGGTGGCATCATAATGTATGTTAAGTCCAAGCATAAATTCAATATAAAATCATATAACACACAACACTTTGAGAGCTTAATTGGATCACTAAAAACTAGTCACTACACTACGACCTGGTGTTGCGTCTATCGGCCACCTAGTAAAAGTAAACACTTATTTGTCAAAGAACTGGACTCAGTTTGAAAAAAATAAATAGACAATCTGACGTGTATCTACTGGGTGATGTTAATATTGACTTGCAGAGAGAATGTCCTATAAAACATATTTACAACACTGCTTTGTACGATAATGGCTTGGTGTGTGGGATTACAGACTACACGCGCATTGAGCTAGCCAATAATAGGATAAGCAAATCATGTATCGATCACATTTATGTGCGATCCCGCGCACCAAACCTATACACAGCGGCGCTTGGCACTGTACTGGCTGACCACCGAATCATCGCTCTCGCTGTGGTCGATAGTGAAAACACACGGGATTATATTCGCTTAAAAACTCGTTATGATTATGATACTCTGAAAATAAAACTCAAGTCTCTGAATTGGCATCCCTTGAAAGAAATTTTAGAACCAAATAAAATATATGAGTTAATAGTGCGTAATATTCAAAAATGTTACAACGAATCAAAAATAGAAGTAAAAATGAACAAAACGAAAAAAATCTACAATAACTGGTTTAATAAAAAAATTTTAAAGGCGTGCCAATACAGAGATAAATTATTTATGCATTGGCTATCAGATACATCCAACATGATCATAAAGCAAAAATATAACTCTGCTAGAAATTATGCAAATAAATTAATATCTGAAAGTAAAAACAAAACACTTAGAAATCAAATAAACGAGCAAAGGAAAAATCCTAGGGTATTGTGGCAAATACTCAATGAGATTACTGGTAGGGTAAAAACAATTGTTGATGATGTAATCACCAATGCATTTAGTAACACTTGCACAAATTCTATAGAAATAGCTAATAACTTTGCAGACAACTTTGCCAACACCGTTAGAAATACTGTACCTAATTGTAATGTCAGATTCTTAGATAAATCATTATATGCTAATTCCGCCAACGTTTCATTTAAATTTCAGCCGATATCTAGTAAAATGATACTTAATGAAATAAAATCATTAAATAACCTCAAGGCACCGGGAGTAGATGGTATCAGAGCAAAGGATTTAAAAACGATTGCTGGTGATGTTGCTGAGGTTATAGCTCACTTTATAAACACATCAGTTAAACAGGGTAAATATCCCACTGAACTCAAAACTGGTGTAGTTAGACCAATACACAAGAAAGGTAGTTATAGTGACTATAACAATTACCGTCCCATCACAATTCTCTCAACAATAGACAAAATTGTGGAGAGAGTAATTTCAAAACAAATACATAAATTTTATAAAAATAATAATATTATAACTGATAGACAATTTGGTTTCCAAACAGGAAAGAGCGCCACGCAATTACTTTCAATATTTACAGATAATATTTATAAATATTTAAATAATAAAGAACATGTGTTAATAGTATTCATAGATTACAGTAAGGCCTTTGACACTTTAAAACACAAAACCTTAATTGAAAAGTTAGCCGACTGTGGCATACGTGGGCCTCTCAGTAAATGGTGTGGAGACTATCTTAACAATAGATCATATGTTACAAAAATTGGTGACAGTATTAGTAAAACAATTGCGGTTACGGATGGTACTGCCCAAGGCTCAGTACTTGGACCGCTCCATTTTATTTCATATGTCAATGACGCCGTCAATGTTGTTACCAATTGTGACATGTATCAGTTTGCTGACGACACTTGCCTTGTTTCTACAAACAAGGATATTGACAAAGCATTGAGAAACTTACAAGAAGACTTTAGTGCTCTCTCAAAATGGTCTCATGATGCTGGGCTAGTAATCAATGCAGAAAAAACTAAACTAATGTACGCAAGCTCTAGTCATAATCGCAAAACTAGCCCTCTTAAGATTATAGCGCATGATCACAATTGCCTACACAATAACACATAAATTGCACATGTAAACCTTTAGATATAGTGACTAGACATAGGTATCTCGGTCTTCTAATTGATCACCGCTTTAAATGGGTAGATCATATTAATATGGTATGTGATAAGCTGAGAGCTATTCTCGCGAAATTCAAAATTGTTAAACGTCAGATTCCTTATTCTACCCTTTTATATCTATACAAAGCTTTGGGAGAATCTATTATTTTCTATGGTCTAAGTACCTATGGCCGCACATTTAAATCGCATCTCGATCAAATTTTCTGTTTGCAATCTAGAATAATTAAAACTATTTTACCGGATAAAGTAAAAGAAAAATTTAAAGACAACAATGAAATTTTTAATCACTGTAGAATTATACCTATCCACGACCAGTTAAAATATATACTTCTTGTTGAAAACTTTTATAATGAGTCCTATATGAATATAAGTAAACATAGAGTAGAACAATCACGACGAGCTCCCAATTTCATTTTGCCTGCATATAGCAATCAGTACGGAAAGCAAATGCTAAAATATCAGATTCCTAGACTAATGAACGAACTTCCGGCTAGCCTAAAAGCGGAGATCAATAAAAATAATATTAAATATAAGTTAAAAACCTTCTATCTATCTAAGTTGATAGAAAACATCTAATATGTATGTATATAGGTATAATAATATGTGTGTGTATGTAAACCTAGACTACTACTATGTAATATATAAAAAAAAAAAGATTATGATAGCATGTTAAAAAAAAAGTGTTTCTTTAATGTTTATTACTTGTAGGTATTATTTTTGTTTTTTGTCTGATAAGATTTCTGCGTCGCACGGCAGAATTCACTCCCGTATCACTTCCTTGACCGGTTCGCGCGGAGCGAGTTCTGACTCGACGAGCGTAATGTTGTGCAATAGTTTGTTTTCTTTCTGTGTATGTCTATATTCATGTTAAGTGCTTAAAAGAGCTAGCGCATTATTGTATATTGTAACATGTTGATAATGTAATGATTCGGATCTGTCATGTATAGAAAAACCAAATATGGTTTATAATGCATGGCAAACATTAAAATTGTATTTTGGATTTATATTTTGTATTTAAATAAAAAAAAAAAAAAAATCTTATATAAAGTTATGTCACGTTTTTTATAGACACTGTAGCAAACACTGTATCCGCCACAGTAGACACTACAAAAAATGTAGCAGCTTCAGCTGTAGAAAAAGGCTCGGCTTTAGTTGGATCTGCTAAAGGTATTAGCTACTATTTTATAGAAAGAATATGTTTACATCTTGTTTTATGAATAAATTTAATGAACATATCCAAACTTATTGTAGAAACTGTAGAACACACTGTTTCGGCTACTGTAGATAATACAAAAAATGTAGCTGCATCCGCTGTTGAAAAAGGCACAACATTAGTAGGAACAGCCAAAGGTATTTAAAAGTATTTTTATATTTCAGTTTCTTACAATAATTATTATAATCTAAATTTTTCTTAATGCGGCGTTGTCCACACTAGACAAAGGTTCATCTCTCTTAGTAACCACAACCACAGGTATAATAAAGATAAAATATAAATCATATATAATATGATTATATTCTAATGCTTTATTTGTCGGAATTGTAGATACCGTAGCACATACTATATCAGCCACTGTAGATACAACAAAGAATGTAGCAGCTTCTGCTGTAGAAAAAGGCACTGCATTTGTTGGAACAGCTAAAGGTAGTTTGACCATTTCTTGCTTTTTCTATGCTTTAGTTTCTTTATTTTTAGTTTCACATAGATTGTTTTTGGTCATATTTTAGATACTGTAGCAAACACAGTATCAACTACAGTAGACACAACAAAAAACGTTGCTGCCGCCGCTGTTGAAAAAGGCACAACTTTAGTAGGAACAGCCAAAGGTATTGTTATCATTACCATCCATCATTACCATCTACCATTAACTTGCTTTTTATTAATGTTTTTTATTTTATTATTTTTATTTGTTTATTGTAGATACAGTAGCACACACAGTAACGGCTACAGTAGATACAACTAAAAATGTTGCCGCTTCAGCCGTAGACAAAGGCTCGGCACTTGTAGTAACAGCGAAAGGTATTAGTTTGATCAATTTGAGTTATGGTTTGTGTTGGTGATTTATCGTACCTACATTATCTTGTATACATTATTTCCATCTTGCTTTGCTTTAGACACTGTTGCGAGTACAATAGACACGACTAAAAACGCTGCGTCGTCAGTAGTCGATAAGGGAACGACTTTAGTCGGCTCTGCTAAAGGTACTTCATATGCCTGTGATTTTGTACAAATTATTTGCCATTTCTGTATGATTGCCTTATCCAATGTATTGTGTTTTAGACACCGTTGCACATACTATATCAGCAACAGTGGACACAACTAAACATGCAGCGTCCTCTGCTGTTGAGAAAGGCTCGGCTTTCGTAGGTTCAGCTAAGGGTACAACAAAAAAGTGTTTAAATATGTTTATTGGTTTATTTATTTTTTTTAAATGCAATAATAAAATTATATAACATTGTCATTGTAGACACCGTAGCCAACACAGTCACAAGCACAGTAGATATGACAAAGAATGCAGCTTCGTCAGCTGTTGAAAAAAGCACAGCCTTTGTAGGAAATGCGAAAGGTATTCTTATCTTCATCTTCATCTAAGAGATAGTAGTTTTATTTTGACTTTTATTTTAATATTTGGTTTTTCACCATAGACACGGTTGCACACACAGTATCAAGCACTGTAGATACGACTAAGAACGCGGCAGCATCGGCTGTCGAGAAAGGCACTACCTTCATAGGGGCAGCCAAAGGTGAAAGTCCGATTCCGATATATTTTTTTAAATAATCATTGTTAACAATCTTTCCTTTTAATAGTCGTACTGTCGTTTTCTTAGATACAATTGCAAGCACAGTAGATACGACCAAAAACGTAGCAGCAGCAGCTGTTGATAAAGGAGTTACATTAGTTGGTTCTGCTAAAGGTACTTTAGTCATTTGTTAAATTAAATAATCAATACCTGTATCGGGAAAATCGGTAAATATTTTTTTATGTTCGTTTGTTTATCAAGTTATTGAATTTTAGTTTCTTGAGCCTTTATATTGCTTGGTTGCATGTGGATATATCTTTTTCTTTCTATCCTTTAGTTTCTTTAACTTTAATTTTTCTGCTAACTTTATCCTTAGATACAGTAACAAGCACAATTTTAAGCACAACTGATAGTTACGAGAACACTGAAGATGACACTAAAGAGAATGTTCAAGGTAATGTAAACCATAGATTTAAGTTTGTGTGACAATTTACAGTTTTAAAGTCATTTTGTCGTATTTCTTAGATTTAAGTATTTTATGAATTTAAAGTTTATGAATTCGAAATCTACATCGCGCATGTGACTCCGACCCTTTATTATTTGTAGACACCATTGGAACTACGTTCGATACGAATAAAACTTGGGCTCAGATTACAATGCATGACTCCAAGAAAGCCATCGAAGGAAAGACGGGTACAGTCGGAACTGATAGCGTGGCTACATAGAGCTTTTATGTTTGATATAACATAATAAAAATACTAATTAATTAAGATTGTTGGTAGACTGCAGAGCTACTACAACTCAATGCCATTAACAATTGACTGTTTGAAGTAATTTACAAAACTTACATAGTTTTAGCACCTGCTGTGTGTTTTGATTTTAATCGATCAAATCTTTTGTATAATTTATGTTTGTTATATGTCGACTACATTTATTTACTTAACCATAGTATGACCCCTAGAAGTGAATGTACAATAATAATCGATCTCGACAACCACACTATAGCTGTCATTGTTTGCAGGATAATTTTAACTGTTATTAGAAATAATTAGTATAATAACGTGATAGAGTGTGACAATAAACACATTAATCTTCGTTGCTTAAGTTACCGTTACCTCTCAGTTAGGGGATTAGTGTAATATAATATTATTAATATTATCAATCTTTCCACAGATGCCATTAACACCACAATGGACAGTACGAAAAAGGCCGCTGAAGACGCAAAGGCGCAAGCAGCTAGAGCCGCTGAAGCTGCTAAGGAAGAAGCCAAACGTGCTGCCAGTAAGTTTGTATCAATGAGCTATATTAGGATTCAAAGTAGTACACCCGAGGGAAAACTAACACTACTTTTCAACCCCACTCTAGAAGGAACACAAAATTATTCCCACTTAAAGTAACATACTTTTTTTTTGTTCCCCTGAGGAAAATGCATTAAGTTGCATACTCCGGCTGTGGCGAGCCGGCGGTTATGTGGAGCTCTCCTCCCCAGAAGGGGGAGGCCTACCCACTAAAAACCTCAGGGATGGCCTTCCTCAGGCATGTAGGGAGCCCCCGGGCTCCCTGGGCTCCCTACATGCTACAACACCAAGCTACTTCCGGGAACCCCCAGCCTCCGCTCCCCTGCCGATACAGGAGAGCCCTCCCCGGGGTAGGCTACAGTACCTCCCCCGATCTCCACCACCGACGACGCCCCCCGGCCACGGAAGGGGCGTGGTCCCTCCCGGGTCGCCGTATCCGCGGGCGCAATTTCCTCGCGCCCGCCGGCGACCCGCGGCGGCGCCGCAGCTGTGCTACCGAGCCCGGCGCCGCCTCCTTCTGGAGCATCACTGCTTAACAGAAGGAGGCTACAGCCCTCCAGCCTCCCTCGTCCGCCAGCATTGCCGCAATCAATGCCGGCGGAGACAGATCTCGCCCGACCTCTGCGACCAAGACTCGGCGCTCGGAGGCCCACGCGGGGCACTCCGCCAGCGTGTGCTGGGCCGAGTCGAGGTCGGATGCGCAGTGGTGGCAATGTGTCGATCCCTCCCGTCCTATTCGACACAGATACTCACCGAAGCAGCCGTGCTCGGTGAGTATCTGAGTCAAGCTTCGAGGTGTGGGAGTACGGCACCGACGGCCCGCTGGCGCGCGCAGATCCGTAATTCGAGCTGCGCACGCCATGCCGCCACAATCCGTCGGTGCCACTTCCCGCTTAGGCACTTCGTGCGCGGGTTCCGTGGCGCTCCTCCCATCGCTCCCCCGGTCGACACGCCGCGACGATGTCGAATGGGGGGGGGAGCGTCCCAGAACCGTCGCCGCCTCGTACGAGATGGTACGGTAGCCTCGTACGATCCGTATGGCCATTATCCGCTGCAGGCTCCGTAGCAGAGCTCTGCAGCGGGGGGACCCTGCACAGTCTTGCGACCACACGGGAGCTCCATACATGGCCACGGATCGCACGACGCCCTCGTACAGGCCGCGAACTCCATCCCTCGGTCCCCCGAGATTGGGCAGCAGGCGATGCAATGCGCCCGCCACCCTTTTGGCTCGGGGGATCAACCGCACGAAATGCTCCTCGAAGCTCCAAAGTAACATACTTATTACAAATGTTAAGAAAAAAATAATTTAAGTACTTGATAGTAAACTAAAACACATAAATGGCTTATATTTTCACGCTACTCCTTTTCGATTAATCGTCATCACAGCTCATACGAGTCATCATCGACGGGCACGCACTACTCCAACTATGCTAAAGTATTAGGCTGTAGTGAGCAGCCTTGCAAACCCAGTGGGATTAGTCGATTTCACATACATATTTGAATTTTTTCACAGATAATGTATATATGAAATTCGAAAAATCTTTGGTACATGGTAGAATCTACTCTGGCCTTTCCAATTCGAAGACCCGTGTCGAGACCAGGACACGAATTTTTGAAACAACAGAAAACCAATTCGCATTCGATATCGTGAGATTCGTATACAAATTACCGAATTCACTATTTCAGAACTTTCATTTCGTGCGTTGTGCAGCGAGTGGTTCAACCCACTCGTTTTTGATTTCTACTAGTAGAATATCCAACGCTGAAGTGACCTTGACAGTGATCCGTTTCACGTGTGGGTGGATCATCGCCGGTTTCTTTTTTGTTGTGATTTTGAATTTTTCTGCGTGGAACGGAATTTAATTAAGAATTTGTTTTTAATGACAACACTGAATTCGAGTGTTTCAAAAATCTATAAAATTGTAAGCAGTAGAAAATAATTTCACGCACGATTTGCATTCGTATTCGAATTCCAAATTCACGTCTAATGATTCCAAAATACGTCTCCAGAGCGCCACCGTCGCTTCCATTTCGAATAGATGACATGAAATAATGTTATTTGGAGCTTAAGTACGTTTTTAATTTAGATATTTTCGTTAAATACTTATTTCTCGATTCCGAGACACCTCATATTAGAGTGGAGAGAATAGAAAACTATTCCCTACTAGCTCCTGTTGATGTTGAACGAATAGAATTTATTGAAATGTTTTCCATGTTCAATATCAAGGCATACGGCCAGAGTAAACTCGCGAGCGTACTCATCTGAGGACTCATCACTTTCCGTCAAGCATGATTATGCTTAAACGAAAGTCTATAACAGTAAGTCCTAAGGTGCTCTATATCGACCCCTATGGGTCTTATGACAACCTGCTAGGGCTCTACGTCAGCGACACATAAATTTGGGGTCCATGAAATGAAAACTTGGGTTCACGATAATGGATCTCAACATACACTGATAGTACCTATTTACTTAAATTATATATACTATCTTCTACTATAAAGACAAAATTATTTATAAAAGTACCTATAAAGTAAAAAAAAATATAATAAATGCTTATAAAATTTTGTAAGTTGTAGGATGTAGGCAGTTTGGTGAGTAGGGGATCTGCCCATAACCGAAAAACATGGCGAAGAATCTACTTTCTCCATTTTGTTTGCACGCGTAGGTAGGTGAATCCGGTTAATAGGAACATATCTCTATAGTTAATACAACGCGTATGAGTAGTAGAGATGAGAATAATATATAAAAACAATTGCAAAATGTAGTGGTCTAAGAATATATTTACCTAATGTTTCGGGCAGAACATTATAGATTTACGTGTCTGTATGTTCGGAAGTGTGTGTCAAAAAATTCAAAGTGTGATCAATGATGTTATATATAAATAAGAAATAGATATCACACTATCGCGTCGAAACTGGGGCGCTAAAATTCGCCCAGTTAGTGTAATTTCATTAAATCGCATAGGAATAGCGACAAGAGAGAATATGTCATGTCTTGCTATATTTAGCTAAGAAAACGCTAACTTAAACTAGCTAAACTTTCTGTCCCATTCTTTCTGTATTATCTATTTCAGTCTAACTAACATTCTCATGAAACATTAAAATATAATTATGTAGTAAATGCAAAGCGACTCCGTTTTTAAACCCACACAGTATGACTATGAGTCATCTATAGTAAAATATCATTTGTTCTGACGTTGGTCATCGGTCTTGGTCATTATGCATGATCAATATGAGTATCATGATATCAGAAGAACTTGGCAGTCAATAATTAATAAAGTTACACTAAAGTTGCAAACCTTTTTGACGTGTATTAATGAAATCACTTCAAATGCGATTAATAAGCATTGTAGCAAAACAATAATCTAAAATTACCGCTGTACGTAACGTAGTGGTACATACATGAGTCACGCACTCGTACAAATGCGCAGTCTGTTTCTAAGTGTTTCTACAGGCAACAGGGGCAATCATAATTTTAAATTTTAAATATATAGAAATATAAGTTGGCTCCCGATATTTATTTACATAGTATACATGCCTCGCTGTAAGTACAGTCGGGGCCGGAAAAGTTTTCAAATTGATTCCTTTATCAAGTCGTAGAAATGTTAAATTTTTGAAACTAAATCGTAAAAAAAATATGTTTATTTTATAAGGGTCAAAATAATTAAATTGATGATGAACTGATAATTATATTACGCATAGAATTCGGCTTCGTTCGTGGCTTTTTACACCAAGTATTACTTAATTGCAGGCGCAGCGGTGGAAGAATCAAAGAAGGCCGCGGAAAAAGCGGCAGCTGACGCCGCCAATGCTGTGAACTCCACTGTCGACAACGCGCTCAAGCGGGCGGAGCACGCGGCCGACGAGGGCATCCGCAACGCTGGCCACGTGGTCGACGCCAAGATCAAAGACACCGACAAGTACCTCAGTGAGAAACGGGATGCGGTATGTGGCTGTTCTGTCTATGCTTTACCTTATGGAGGTCGGGATATGGAGGTGGACTAAATACTGTTGTTCACACTCCTGGCCACGTGTTCGAAACTAAGACCAATAAGATAAGCCAGAATCTGGACGCAGATTGTAATTATTCTCTGTATCATTTTTTTGGCTTATAGAGGAGGATGCAGACACGTGTACGTGCTTTTTGATGTTGACCACCATACTAAAAATGATTACTCCAAATGGAACAAGGTATGAAGCTAGCTGGTCTTTTCATGTTATGGTTTTCTAAGCAAAGGTATTCTCAATGCGGTTTGTGGTCGGTGCTAAGATTGACAATAGTATATGGATGTTCTCTTTGTGATGTATTGGTTTGCAGAGGACGGCACGTATACACGTGCTTAACGCTTCCACCAACAAGTCCACACTAAGTCCAAGGACGCCGATGAGTAATCGACGCAAAGAACAAAGAACATGGTGTTTGTCGTATCATCTGTTCATATTACTGTTACAAAACGAAAGCTTTAGACTGCTGTTCATGATCACGACACCAAGATTTAGGAATTCGAAAAGAATCTAAACCAAGAAACGGAATGCATTATGTCGATGTTTTACTTATTATGCTCTGACTTATCCTAAACGAAGTTAAATAACACTTGCAAATACTTCGGTGAGACCAGTTCCAACAGCGCAGCTGTGGAGTTTCGGCAATATCACATCGCGCTGTCTTACATGTGCTGAAGCCGTATCAGTCTGGAGTTCCGGATCTGAAAACGGACTGCCATAGTTGCGTATTCGTAGACTGACTTCGTAGGCAGCACTTGGGTGATTCGATGGTGAGCAGATCCAGAGGTGCCACCTAGACTATCGAGTCTAGGTGGCACCTCTGGATCTGCCCATGCATCAATTTCTAATGCACGGATTATACTTCGATGGAATCAATGGCTTTCTCATAGTCCATAAATGCCAAGCACAGTGGCAGTGATTAAAATTACATAAATAAATGGTTAAACTCTTCAGTCTTCTGTATAACCTGCTGCAGGCTATAAAAGTCATTTTGCTTTAAAGTATGGACACTTGGACGAAGTATCATTCGTATTCCATTCGTTATCGCTTCGATATCTAACAATACTGCATGGAAATTATTCCAAATTAGGAAGGCATTCTCCATATTTTTCGTTCTAACGAAACGAAAGCGAAAGAGGCTAAATAACAGGTAGTCGCGACGTAACGTATAACTGTCCATAGAAGCGTTCCATCTCGGCCATAAGCCAAGGACGGGTTGTGACAACTCTGCCATCCTCTGTCTGCAAATTTGCCAACATTTTCCAAGTGGCATTTCTTACAACACTTTGTAGCCTTTATTGGCCTCATTACTTTCAGTTCTAAATCGGCGTATGTTGCGAGTCAGAGACTTATGAGTAACCGACGAGTGTCCTTAGGGGTTTGCTGATCCATCACATGTGGTTTCTACATTCGATTAAGGGAGGGCTCAGAGATCTTGGTTTTCTTCTTAGTACGATGGGAGCGATTTTTTAAATTAGAGTTGGAAAGTTCAGAGTTTCTAAACCGTGATAGTTAGACAGTTGATATTTTTACAGTTTATGTATTTTGTTGTATAACGACAAATACTAATACTACAGAACAGAATAAAATAAATAACTGAGCTTCCATAGAACAAACTTATTTAGAGGATTTATTAGAGGTGGTTTCATAGGTATACCCTGTTCTGTTTCGCACCGGGTGATTCTCACACACGCCTGTTGATTAGCCTTTCACATGTACAGTGCGTGACAACATTCCACTTCTATACCCAGCAGTATATATTCACATGTGGTTGTGACGTAGCTTGTTCATTTGGTTATATATATATATATATATATAATATATATATATATATATATATATATATATAATATATATATATATATTGTTCTTGCATATTATAAACGTGGTAATGAAAACTTATACGAGTATTACAGTGAATTAAGAGAGACAAACGCATTGGTCTCGTCGCTTTCACGCCGTAACCGATTGCTTTGAAATTTTTGTAGACGTAAAGATAAAAGTCCGGATTGAATAATAGGGTACGTTTTATCCCCGAAAAATCGACAGATCCCGCGGGATGCGCAATAAAGGCTTCGCTCAAAAACTACTGCATGGTTTTTCATGTGTTGTTCATCAATAGATGATGTGATTCTCGAGGAAAGTTTTAGGCTATTTTTATCCCAGAAAACTGATAGATCCCGTAGGATGCGCGATAAAGACTATTCAAAACTACAGTTCGGATTTTCCTACAGTTTTCATCAATAGACAGTGATTCTTGAAGAAGGTTCTAGGCTATGATGTATCCCGGAAAGACCGATAAATCCCACGGGAGGCGCAATAAAGGCATCGCTCAAAAACTACTGCACAGATTTTCATGCGGTTTTCATCAATAGATAGAGTGATTCTTCAGCAAAGTTTTGCGGTATTTTCTATCTCGGAAAAACGGATAGTCCCACGGGAAGTGCGATAAAACCTTCGCGCCATAAACCGACTTCCGCACATATGTAGCCGTGGGCAAAAGCTTATGACCCTTAACCCTCTATATACCCAATTCCGAAATCAACGCTGGCGAAGCCGCGGGCAAACAGCTAGTATTATATAAATCTAATTATTTTGTGACGATGATATCATTATTCTCGCAGCGTTTATATGTTAATAAAAATAATAACTAAATACTAATGTTTTATAGCTCGTGTCGAACCTGTCAACGGCCGCCCATGACGGCGCCCAAGGCGCAGCTGGACTACTCAGCAAAGGGCTCGCTACCTTTCCTAAGTAAAACGTTTCAAACATCCGCTGAAAAACACATATGTCCGAGACACTGGCAAAACTGGAATGTGAACTTAGATATTTAAGTTATTGTACACAAATTATGGTCACCTCACACTCGATTTGACATTTATTATATAAACAGTATATTCAATTTGAACAGCAACAGGTTATTCACGTTTATTAATTATGGCAACAAATAAAAAGCAATTTGATAAGTATTTATTGCCACAGCATGAAATTACTTTTAATATGGTTGTCTAAGAGATGATTACTACATTTCCGGGTACTACCGCTACTACCAACGTTAGTAGGATTCATTTTTTTAAGACATAGGGTTTTTTATTTTTTAAATTGGTAACACATTTGAATTCCGGTATTTGATTTTTTGATAGGTGAACAATGCTGTGCTAATAAAAATAAATATTCCCAATACATAAAATACAGTAATCACAATCAACACAAAATCCCCACATTAGGACAAAATTTTGTGTTAATTGTAATCCTTTGTGAAATTTTATTGTATTTGATTTCTTAATTCCATTGCCTTTATCATGAGATGTGTTGAATTCACTTATCTTATACATTGAGTTATACTGTTTTTAAGTCTAATAATAATGTGTCACACTAAGCATTTTTTAATTTGGAAATAAAATCCAACTGTGGACATTTTCACAAAGCAAGCTGTTTTGCAAGCAATTAGCATAAGCGGCAAACGTAATCTCATTTGTTGTATAGCGTTGTATTATTTAAGACACCTAGTTTTTAAGAATATAATTTTTCTTGCATTTTCGTAAATGCATTTCAACAAAATTGCTTCGCTTTACCGTCCATTGAAGGCCTTTAATAATATTTTTTTAAATAAATACACAAACATATATTTGTATATTGTCTATATATATATATATATTATGTGCCATTGAGAAAAAAAGTAACTTTTATACAATATTCTTGTTACCTACAAAGTATAATATATATTATGTATGAAATACATAGTTGCGTAGCACTATATTTTTTATGATAAAGGATTTAATTCCTTTTCTGTATCAGTTTATTACATATTTTAAATGTATGTTATTGTCCGTTTTATATTTTGTATAATGTTAACAAATTCTAGAACACAAAATTTTGTTACATTTTAAAATGATAATGTTGTTAAGTTATAAATTTTATTATATTGTCAGTGACTTTGCTTATTAAATCGCATTATTATTTAAAATTCGTTTTGTGTTATTTTGTATCACCCATCCTTGCCGTGCTCATAACTAATGATTGATAATAGTTATTTATTTCAAAATCAGATGCTTACCATTCACTACTATTCACATATAGAAACTACTCCTGAACTTCCTGAAAAAACGGAATCCTTTAAATCGTTTGTAGTTGTGACTTCATTTTATTTAAAAAAGTAAAAAAATAAATCATTGACATATATTCTACCGATAGATAAATATGTACAAAACAAACATTTTATAATCATCCCATCTATACATATATTAACCTAAAGTCACCGCGTACGCTTAGGAATGGAGGAACATCTGTATGGCTTTACTCTATGATTTTAGCAAGCACGTGCCAGCGCGGCGTCAATAAATACAAAATATTGTTTACGTTGTATAATTATAATATTATTATCCTTATTTTCACTTAAACAACTAGATATTTCACTCAGATTTTCAATAATTATTTTTGTTCAGGTTTACTATTTAATCACTGTTTTAATTATGTTTATTGTCGGCCTATGAGCGATGCACACTGCGCGAATGGCGACGACTCACTGAGCGAGGTGCAGAGTGTACCCTGCACTTCACTTGAACGTAATGAGTGTTCGGGCGGGCGAATCTAGTACGTAGTACATATATATCGATGAAATAAATGTGATTATTAAAAAAAAGCAGACAAAAAATTCCGCTTTTCATTTTTTCATAATTCAACGTCAATACAATTTTTAAATTCATTTATCTTTTTTTACCTATTGTATTAAGATTTCAATTGTAGACTGTACTCGTTGATATCATGTCAAACATTTCTTGGGAACACACAACGAACAAGCGGTAGAACGCATAAAGGGCCAAAGATAAGGCCCTAAGGTCTGTTATAAATGGGCATGCATTTACTTTGTTATTAGGTACGTAAGTTATAGAAAGTAGGAATGCCACTACGTACCATACCAATAAATACCATCAATAGCAAAAAAAGTTGTTTCCGAAAATTACTTGATGACTTAAAAGCAGGTGAAAATATTTTCATCTCACATTTAGAGCAAATCAAGGCCTACTTATATGTTTGTACAACTTTAAAGTTGCCGAGGTGTGATATTCTTCAAAATATTTCGCCAGCAGGAAAACGAATAACGCCCAAAGTATATACATAGTAAGTTTATTGAGGGGGGGAAATGCAACCTTGTGCACCATGACACCGCGTTGGCAAGACGCGGCCGTGTGTGGGGTTCTCCGGTCAAGAGGACCGGTCTACCCACTAAACCCCCCCCCCCCCCCGAGTTCTCTGGGCCCATACGGGGCACATGGCGGGGTGCGCTCTCGCGATTCGACCGCCATGTGTCCCGGGGCCGGCTCGAGCAAGAGTTGGTCAAGCCACCACCAAAGGAGGGATTGTCCGAGAATCCCTGGACAGTCCCCCAGACATCACCACGGCGTGCGCGCCTAGCCGGACGCGCACGCAGCCTCACGGTAGGGTCACTAGACAGGCAACACCGCGCTTGCGTGTGCCCGCCTTCGCCTACCAATCCGTCTGCGGCGGAGGGGGGCGGCCTCGACGTCCTCCTCCCGCTCCCTCTCCAGGGCCTCCTACGAGATGACGCCCTGGCAGAAGGAGGCGACAGCCTCCCATTCCGCCTCAACGCAGAGCATGGCCACGACCACATAGTAAGTAAATTTAATGTTTGAGGGACATTTTTGCATAAATATACCCTATAGTTTTGTTCGACCTGTGGCGGCATATCAAAGCGCCGCACACAAATTAAGAACACGATCGGTGTTTTTTGTAACGGCGCCAAAGACCGCCGCGTTCCCTGTCGGCGCCTCGGCGAATCTATTGATATCGGCGCGGTATTACCTACAAAGGGGAATTACCTTGGCGGCAAATATCAAAATTCGATCGATTGATATTTGCCGCCAGTAAACACCGCCGACATTGCGGCCTCCTTTTAAGAAAGACCGCCGTCGCTATAAAAGGTTACAGTCCATATTGGCAGAGGACACGCAGACCGCGACATGTCTTAAGCGACCCCCCTAATCAATTAACGCAGGACCTTCTAGACCTGCGAGCGGCGGCGTCTGAGCCGTCGCCTCCCTTGTCTCCCCTTATTCGGCAGCCTTCTGCTACGCCACGAGAAGGTTCCCAGTCAATACAGGCCGGTCCCACTTTGGAGAACCGCGCCTCTTCTAGCGCTTATGCCCTCACCATGGGGTAGCGCTAACCGTACCTCTCCTGAGGTGCGGCCCCCTTCCATATAAGTCAGTAGGTTGGCCAGTAGGACCAAAGGCTCAGGCTGAGTTTAGTCGGTAGGTCTGTTGGGTCGAGCCGCCTCGATTCACCAGGAGTCCGACATAATCAACGCATCCCCGCTTGCCTGTTGCGTTGGTATCCATGATAGATTCTCAGCCTCCTCTCCTGAGGAAAAAAAAAGCTATAAAAAGAGCGAACACCGTTTCCACGACGAACTCCTCGCCAGAACACCACACGTCTAACTCGCATCTTGTAATAATATTGAATTGAACTGAATAATAAATACTTGTAATATCTCCGTCTATTTAAGTACAAACCAACTCCAAAGACCATTCGTTTAAAATCTTGCTGGAGGACGTTACTGCAGCAGGATTTGATTTTCTCAATTGACTTCACATAAATGTATGAGGCGCGCAATTTAGCGCACATACTGCTCTAATTATTCCACCCAACTTCATTCCTTCTGGGATCTACTTCTCTGCTGGGGTAACGTCTTATAGGGAGTCGGGAATTCTAGCTACGGTTTGAATTTTAGCGCTTTTGATAGATTACTCTGGATATAGAGGTAGTCCTCACATGGGAGGCCTTTAACAGCGCACATTACGAGTCACCTTAGCGCGCTAGTTTAAAAAAATATATATTTATAGATGGATGGATGGATGGTATAAAACCATATTCTGAGTATTTAGAAGTCTAGCAAACAACTGTTTATTACGTTATGGTGGTTAAATCAACAACAATTAGTATTACCACATTAACTAAAGATCGTAACAAGTAGTAGGTGACAAGTGACAATGATAAATGACGTCAGGCGCTGTGATTGGCGTTTGTAGTCACGTGACTTTCACATTAAAAATAATAATTTATTATGTTAAAAATAAAGAAAAGTTATAATTCTTCTCTAATTATTCCTGTTAATAATTAATTCTAACCGCATATACTATCCCTGTACAAAACAACATATCATTTTATTACTACAGTCCAAGACCCTATTTTGGATCAACCGTTACCATACTGATACACTGACAACAAATATAGGACCGCACCTAAGATTATGTCAACAAAACGTCAAATGTCAGAATCGGCTTGATGAAAATAGAAAATATCGAATCAATTATACGAAAGTAGAAAAAGTCATGGCAGTATTAGTTCGTAGTGGACTGTTTCTAATAAACTCCTTATCGTCTACCACAATCCGATCTATCGCAACTTCTGTTCCTCATTACCTAAAAGAAAGTATGTTTAATTTTTCTATAGAACATATTTTATCTACATAACCCCAAAATTAACACAAATTGTTTCAGTTCGGGAGCGAACAGATGGCTCAACTCTGATTGTTGAAGCTGTAACGGTACCATCGCCAAGAACAGAACTTCTTGTTCGTGCAGAGAAGCTTTCAGAGACGGCAACGAATATAGAATACTCAGATAAGAAATCGTGCTATATGTGCGCTCTAGGTCTTGATGTTAAACATACAGACGTTTTGATACTGAGTCAATTTGTGAGGTCAGATGGTTGTATGCTACCAAGACGTATCACCGGACTATGCCGTCGCCAGCAAAAGAAAATTGGTAAAATGGTGTCTATGGCCCAAAAAGCTGGTAAGTATGAAATATATTTTTGTTACAATCATTCAAGTGGAAATTCCTAAATGTAAAAAAATGTATGCGAATTAGTACCTTAGGGAAATTTTATGAGGGTAAGCATACTTATTTCTGTTGAAAACATGCAGCATATGTAGGTTCTTGGATTGAAGCATTCACATACCAGTGAATTGGCAATATACACTATAATACTACATATTAATAAGCTCATAAATATATGTTGATACCTAATCCACAAAAAGGCCAACTCCAATAGTTAACTACTAAATCAGTTTATAATAATTACATTAATGTGTAAATGACTACATTTACACATTAATGCAATAACATCCTGCATATAAGCTATTTCAAATTCTGTATGTATAAATTTTATATTATGACCTGATGCCACATCATCAGGTAGACAGTCTGTTTTTCATCAACGTAGATCTTTTGAACAGATGTTTGCTATAATTCAGTGCTCACAGTTATCAGGGCCTCTTGTGATTAGCTGCATCTAGTATATAACCAATTCCTAACTGTATTTTAGTTGTCCCTAGTAAAATATTATATTTTCAGGTTTAATGATTAACTTGACACCTACTAACTGCAATAAAGATCCTAAGCGAAGAAGAGACTACAAGAAGTTCAACACATACTTCGATGAAAAAACTATTTTCATGAAAAAGCTTCCAGACCAAAATGACCGTTTTAAGCGATAATGAACTACCAGTAATATAATATAGATGCTAATTTTATATAGTTATTAAAAAAACATTTTACATGCCTTCTCATTTAAAAAACCATAAAAGACATACTGATTTACTTCTATGATTATGATATGTTTTTACAAAGTATTTTATCTATGCACTTCAAGGTTTATTTATAATATAGTACTAGTTCTCACTCTTTAAGTGATATTTAACCAATAACTATAGTGGAATCTGTCCAGAAAGTAATGTCTTTAAACTGCATTAAAAGTGAATTTTTAATTTTGGTGTAGAGTCTAGCACCTAATAAAGCACCACACAGCTATGCTAATGGGCTTAATGGGAGCCACCTTACACTTTGAACATAACCTCATAGTTACTGTGCCATCAATACTTATGGTGCGGATGTACGCGCATGCACCATAGGCATGCTGGGATGCATCAGTAAAAATGTGCAATTCAATTTTATGTGCATTTATTCCTATAACGTGACGAGGAACTCGAATGTTACTAAGCAGAGAAATATCATTCTCAAAACGCTTCCAACTTCGTATTCTAATATTCGACCCACTAGGATTACTCAGTTCTTTTATAATAAATGCAAAAATATTACTGCAAAGGCTGTGCTATTAAAAATATGCTGGGATGATCCTGTACCCGCTGACGTAATACGAAGATAAATACGAATAATCTGCCATTGAGAGTCGAGGTGAGGCATTGGCAGTTAGCCTGGATATAAGCGAAGGCGTTCCATCGGGTCTGGCACCGGGGTCTTCTATCGAAGTTACCATCTTACGGACTCCCCGAGGGGCCTATGCAAATGGATTGCTAGCTTTTTATCCGGGAGGAGCATTAGAGCCGTAGTTGATGGCAGCTGCTCTGAAACTCGGATAATAAATGCTGGCGTCCCACAAGGCTCTGTGCTATCTCCAACACTGTTTCTGCTGCATATCAATGATATGCTGTCGCTTGGCGGCATCCATTGTTATGCGGACGCCAGCACTGAAGATGCTTTTTACAGGGGCCGTGCAAATACCCCCTCGTTCCAGGAAAGTCGTGAACAACTTGTGTCTGAAATCGAGAGTACACTAACCAGAGTTTCCGATTGGGGGCGGACAATTTAGTCCGATTTAACCCCCCTAAGACACAAGTATGTGCGTTCACTGCTAAAAAAGCCCCATTCACTGTAGCCCCACAATTCCAGAACACAACCCTGAACATCTCGAAGAGTATTGGGATCCTCGGTGTCAACATCTCCAGTGACGTCGCAATTCCGAAGTCACTAGGTGTGCTTAACAGAGCTAACCGGTACTTCCTTCAACGACTGTTATTATACAAATCGCAAGTCAGGTCCCATATGGAGTACTGCTGTCACCTGTGGGCGGGAGCACCTCGATACCAACTTGATCCTTTTGATTCGGTCCAAAGACGCGCTGAGCGTATCGTTGACGATCCCATACTCACATGCGGTATTGAGCCCTTAAGTCTGAGGAGAGACTGTGCCTTTTTGTGTGTGTTCTATCGCTTATACAACGGGTTGCGTTCCAAAGAATAGTGCGACATGATGCCCACGGCCACATTCTACCATCGCACCGCTCGCCATCGGCAGGGTGTTCATCCTCACATGCTGGAGTCTAAATAATATATATATTATATATAATATATATATATATATTTGTTACACTACACCAATTAGCCTAGCCCAAACTAAGCTCTATAAGACTTGTGCTATGGGATCTAGGGTAACGGATAGACATACATATATAAATATTTTTTATACAAATATATATCAACAACCATGACTAAGGTACAAATGCTCGCATTCATAACACAAACATCTGCCCCCACCGGGATTCGAACCCGGGACCTCAGAGATGGCGACACCTTGAAACTGGTGTACTTACATCCACTCGACTATGGAGGTCGTCAAAAAATGGTCACTCACAGTGTGGTTTCAACGAAATTTCCTTCCGCACACGCTCCGATTGTGGAACGAGCTCCCTGCTGAGGCTTTCCCGGGGAATTAAAGTATGGGGTTCTTCAAAAAGGGAGTAAATAGGTTTTTAAAAAGTACATACGGTAAATGCCACTGTGATTATGACTGACCCAATACCAGTCAGTGGACTGACCGGTATGATCTACCGACTAAACTCAGCCTTATGCTAAGGTCCTAAGAACCATGTAGGCAAATCATGAGCAGAAGTAGTCAGTTCAGGAGATAATTACGAGTAAACTTTCTCTATGTCACTAGAACAATATAACAAAATATTATCTTATGTTTAAAATAAAAAAAACAAGATATATTTTTTTTTACAATTTACTTTTCGTTGTTTCTCTTTTATTCATTCACATATCGAACACGGAAAAAGCGCCCGCGTACACAGAATTGGGGTCATAGCAGAATAATTCACAGCAACACAATCAGATAACAGCTACTTCTAAGTACTATAATAACAAAATTTTGTGATAAGCCATCTATGTTGGGTTAGACTTTAATAATAAAATTTATTTTCATAAGTTAAAAGTTACCATTTCAGTAGAGACTAGTGAGGGATTATATCACTCAAGTCATAGAAAAATTGTATATTAATTTATTAAATAACTTGACAATAAATACTAATTAAATAATGTCGATTTTTGTTGAAGGACTACTTAAAAAATTGATGTTTGGACGATAAATACAATTTGTATGTAAAACTTTGTACACTAAATCCCCTAAAAATTTTACAATATGCACTGTAAATTCATATTTATTTTTATTTATATAAAATAATTTATATTACCTAACCAAGTAGTTTTTTAAAGATCATAATATTACGCAATGTATTTTTATGCAGTCTAAAAACATTCAACGCTTAAATATGTATCCATGCCAGCTGATGTGAGAAGCTTAAATTCACAGCCTTTCATATAGGTATAGGTACCCGAGATCTTTAGGAGGATTTTCCGAAACAGCAACCTGAAAAAGTAAATTGTTTTGAATTTGAATAGCACTTTGAATCATACTTATTATACAATTTAATCACCATTACTATGGTAATAGGCTATTTTCATGTTATAACATAAAAATGTGAAATAATACTATTTATATAGTTTTTGTACTGAGCAATGCAAAAATTATACTACTATTATTTTTTCATAAAAACGTAAGTTTAATTTATATTTCTAATTTAAAATCGAATATTTATTATCTATATATCAAGTGACCGAAAACATCGACCGCCATGATTTTCTCGGTATGACGTCATTAGTACTAAAACCATAGATTTAGTATATACTCCATAGATCGGCAATGTGACTGAAAACGAGACTAAAATTTGATGGTCTTTGTGTGTGTGTAAAATCAATGTGTGCATCTTTATGTTTGTATCAGACGAATCGATATCGATTAATATTAATTATTATTTTTAGAATATAATAAAATGAAATACAAATTTATACAAATAAACATTTATTACCAACTTGAATTGTTAGGTGCCTTTAAAAATTATCATTTTGTTATAAAAGTGAGGTTATAGAAGACGATTATTTCTTTATTTGTTATTTCTAAAATTTCTTGTATGAAAAATGCTTTTGAATGGTTGAATATTTAACTTTCTGTTTACATACTCTTAAAAATTAGCATATTTCTAAAGAAGTTATTACGAAATAGAAATAGTAAGCAAACAGTAAACTTACTGGTGGAAAGAGTAATCCTGGGAATTATGTTTTTTTGATGAATCACATCCTGGTACTGCACAAAAAACCATCGTGACAATATTAACACTAAAGTTGAAAACTTAATATTTCACTAAGAAATACGCTAAAACCTATACGCGCTCAAACACCTGGGTCGGTATAGGTCGGTATGGATAAAAATAAGGTCTCGTTTTCGGCGTCTTTATCTTTCTCTTTCTAACACATGATAGTACCATTAACTGCGGTAGGTCCTTTTTACTCTCATGCTCAATCTATTGAGTATATACTAGATCTATGACTAAAACAAAGTGTTTGTGAGCAACGCGTCAAGTTGAAAGGAGATTGCCCATTCCAGTACTTTTTGTAGAAACATTGTGTCTCAATGATTTTCTTATCAAAAATAAAACAATAATGTTTTAAGTATTTTGTCTTTTCTGCTTATTTAACATTCCTTTTAGGAATATTTTTCTGAAATAAATCAGTAATAAACTTCCGTTTTACAGCAAATCGACATAATCTGCCATGTTTATAGGGTTGGGACAAATTATAGAAATCAATCGATTATTATATGTGGGGTGATTTTGTACCTAAATCGACAATCGAATCGCTTTGCTTAATCGCTTCCCTCTATGGGGGGACTCATTTATAACAAACAAGTGTGACATTTATGTAGATTTGAGGTTAACTTGCTGTGCCGGTATTTGTTATAGTTATTCGTGTCTTAATTTCTGTTTTTGAAAAATGTCGGGTTCTAAAAGAAAATATTACAGAAGAATATTTTTTTTTGTTAAAACTTACAAGAAGTTTTTTTTTAGTTACTTACATAAGATTTTTATATATTTTTGTTAATCACTAAAAAATTTGGTAGTTAATTGACAGGAAAATATTTTTCGTTTTGTTTTCCTTTATAATACAATACAATTAAAAGATCAACATATATATTACTACAATTTACTGCAAGAATATTCTTTATGATAGTAATTAGTTAATTTTCTTGTTCTTGAAAATATTGTGATTATAAATTAATTTATAATTAAAGTACAATCATGAGCCTATGTTATATACATAATGCACCATAATGTTAATTTTATTTTGAAAAGACTGCTGTATAATTACATAGTTTTATTAATAATAAATATAAATATTTTTATTAATTAAAATTCAGACCTAAAATACATAAATAAATGATTCGAATTCAAAAAATATTTTCCTTTTAACTTCAGTTAGTATAAACTCTTCCAATAAACATATGATATAAAAAATGAAAGAATTGAAACAGATAAAAATATAATTTGTCTGTTAATTTTTTTTTACTATTAATGCGAAGGTGGCAAAAATTATAAAAAAAAAAAACATTAACCATCTTGTTAACTCGAATTCAACCCGAGTTAAGTGAATTTTAACTCGCGTTAAATCGAGTTTTGTTTTCCGTGTTGGCACATCAGTACTATTTTCGGCGTTTGACAACTTTAACATTTCTTTATTTTAGTACAATTGACGTCACAGACATGGCGGTCGGCATTTTGGCGCCTTTATTTTACGATAATATTTTGATGTTATTTTTCTGCTTGCAGGATAAATATTTTGCGAAAATAAAAATAACACTTGACTATCGCATGTAAACGAACATATTAAAAAATATTTGAAAAAATTGTAGAATAGCCTATTATTTATTACTGTAAAACTTCAGTTTATTGCTGGTGAAACTAGAAAGGAGTATGGAATTAAGAGGTTCCTCAGCTGTTACTCATTCTTCAAACTCATACTCGACCAGCTATTGCCTATATCGCGGCCTATACAATAATTTATTATTGTATAGCAATTAACGCGCTTGTAGGAGTGCGTGGCTCATGCACAAACCACGATATGTGCCATATAAGATTTCTGTGATGTTAAGAATTTCAATAAACTTCATTAAGCAATAGTAACGGCTACTAAACATATTTATTTATTTACTTGCAGAGAAAAAGTTCATTCAAATAGTATTTATTAAAAAAAAAGAAATAAAAAATTGCAATTAAAACAGTTAATAATTCCTAAATTAATAATTTCCTAGGGGCAGTTTTTTGGGCCAAAAATATTTTAATGAACGAAAGAATACTAGTTTTACTTTTCAGTAAAAGTATTTTTATAATAGGTAGTGTAATAAATAAAAAATAGAACGTAAACACCTCTAATACATACATTTAAAAAGGTGTTTTGATCAGAAGAGCCTAGTGGTTAGTAATTACCTTAACACAAATGTAAATTGTGCACATACCTTATTGTCATTGAATATTACCCAGCGGCCCTCGTGCAACACGTGGCACACGTAGTGGCCCACCATAGTCGACGTGCCCATATGAGATATAAATGCGATCAGCTTGTACTCTGAAATAAATAAAAAAATTTAAGGCCAAGTAGCATTGATTGGATTTCTCAATAGGGAAGATTCAATGTTTTTATTTTTGTGCTCATTTTAAAGAACTCCACGTAGAATAGACCACAAGTATATTAAAAAACGGAAAGACTGTATATTACTGAAAAAAAAATGCGGTTTGAAATTGACAGTTTAAATTTTCGCGCGAAAACGGCCCTACAGTTCGTATGACGTCACTCCTGTCTGTCATTGTCACTGGCTCACTGATTGTACTGCGCGTGTCATTGCTGGCTTTAGTTGTTTTTGCATTTATTTCGACTTTCAAGGTATTATTTTGTAAAAATTTACAATGGACTATCCATCAACATCAGGTGAATGGCATAGTAATTGTCATTGATACTCCGAAAAAAAGCCGTATGGACGTATGTTTTATGCCAATGTGTCCATCTACTTCAAATAAGTTTCCTAATAAACTGTTTTCGACTGGACCTTTGACCCAAAACTGAGAAAAATGTGCTTTCAAGCGGCGAAGAGGAATGACATTTATTCCCCAAAGACTATCATTCGATGCTGTGAAGACCACTTTGACGTAACGTTACATGCCCTTCCCCACTTATTCCCTTTTAAAAGGCCGGCAACGCATCTGTGACTCCTCTGGTGTTGCGGGTGTCCATGGGCAACGGTTATCGCTTACCATCAGGTGATCCGTTTGCTGCCCTATCCTATAAAAAAAAACAGGATAACAGTTATAGGAAAATAACATAACAGTGTTATTCATTATTACAATACAGTCGTTATTGCCATCACTGGTTCTTAGATTGTGCAGATTTTAGTATTCAGCATATTTTGTAGGATAGACTCAGAATATTTTTAAATCGTCAAAAAGGGCGTCCGCATACTCACTGGCGGGCCCGTCCCTGGGCGTGGGCTCGCTGGGCTCCAGGCCGTGGTCGTGCGCGCGACTGAAGATCCAGTCCAGCGCGCGGCCCACGTCGCCCGAGGTGGCGGCTAGCGCCCGCGTGGCTTGCTCACGGGTGAAGCCCATGCCCGTTATCTGCTCGATGCTCGCTTCGTCCGCTGCACATGTTGCCGATTCTTCTAGAAGAGAGCCCCGCATATTTAATTGGGTAGACGACAATTTTTTAAATTCAATATATAATAAGAGTACTCTTTTAAGTGAGAAATATTGTAGAACCAACAGTACTCCTGCACCCATTACTTTTAAAGATACATCGACATGTTTGCGGTCGCTCAAAAACGCTCCATACTAAGAACACTGCAATCGTGACGTCATAACTAAGTAAACTCGTCAAATTTGTATGAGCGTATAAACAAATTTTAAAATAACTTTGTTATTTGTACGTTTATAGGTATACTTTCTATATAAAAAAAATGTTACATTTAATGTGAGAATGTTAGAAATGTGTTCGTTTCATTTGAATTACGTAAATAATAATTGCTCATTTTTTTGAAATCTAAAAACAATATAAATTAATAACACTGCGTTACAAATAAAAAAAAATATCATGCTTTGAAATGTCATGATTTTTTATTTATACGTATCGCTTAATAAACATACATTTTCTTTCCTTCACGTCTCATTTTTTTTTCCCGCCAGAAAGTGCCAGATTATATTAGAAATTAAAACGTCAAAACATATTTTAAAGAAATCTTATAAAATCAACCAAATTTTTTTAAATTAATGAAGTCTAATTTTAATATTTAAGTAAAAAAAGTCAACAAAAATATTATGTATGAAATGTTTATAAAAAATATCGTGAAACTTCAATTTTTTCTTTTGTGTTTCGAATGATCTTTTCGTTTTAACCGCCAACAGTAAATCACCTAGCATAGTTGTGTCCCAACGGCCTCTCACCCTGCTCATCACTGACCGCACCCAGATTAAATGGAAAAAAGAAAAATGAGAATGAAGAAAGTGAATTTTTAATGACATTCTGCAACCCAATCTTTCGTATGCTTTTAACATGTCGTTTACTAGCTGTTCTGCATTTTCGGCTCTGTGGTGCCCTAAAAACCCTTTTTTAACTGCTTTCAGTGACAACCAGGCATCAAGTTCTGTATTAGTAAGCTTTTTGTCAAAATTTGGGTCTTTCATCAAAGTTCCGTTGCGTCCGTTCCGTTGTGGTCCCACAAATATTCCTTCTTTGAGTTTGGCATCACTTAACTTTGAAAATACTGTCTTCAAATATAAAAAGCCATCTCCCTCTTTATTCATAGCCTTCACAAAATTTCATACAACCAAGTTTTATGTGGAGTGGTGGTAAAATGACATTTTTACGATCTATCAATGGCACATGTTTCACATTTGATTTTCCGCTTACAAACTCTGACTTTTCTGGCCATATTTTTGTAATGTAGTGTTTTTCTGTGGCTCTGCTGTCCCACATACAAAGAAAACAACAGTATTTAGTAAATCCGCCCTGTAATCCGAGCAAAATAGCTATAACTTTGAGATCAGCGCATACTTTCTTACTGTTGACGTTATCGAAATTAAACGATTACTAAACAAAACAAAAACAATATTGAGTCGTTGCAATAAATCTTTGCAATATTGCGCAACAATTTATTTACGTATACTAAGTGGTGCAAACTAACAGGTTTATACATGAATCAATTAGTACAATACATCAAAAACGGTAACAGTTCAACGCTTGAAGTGAAGGTGATAGAAAATAATAATTGACATGTACCTCGAAAACTAGACGTGATGGAATACCACATATGATTGGAACATTTAATGTATGACTCATTCATTACCTATTCATTCCAGCTAACAGTTAAGAGGGTACCAAAATTGTGTAACGCAGTGTAATTAAACTGAAATTTCTATATTGACATATTTCATGAGATATAAAGTGCTCAAATCAAATAATTATAGTATAAAAATGGCCATAATCAGTTGTAGTCGTTTTATTATATTATTCACCGCCAGCGAGCAAGCGATTGACTAGTAGCTATTTTCTCGCTTAAGAAACGTACAATAGATATAAATAAATTCCGTGTAATTAAAACAGATGTATATGTCACCGGAACATAACAAGATCCGTAAGTTCATCAATCTACTAGGAAGTTTATAAACTTTCGTAGGATTCTAAACGGGAGATAAATTGAAATATTTTACGTCCACATTTTCGTAAATTGATAAACTTACTGAACTCACTCGTAAAATAATAAGTAAGCAATAACCAAACGCTACGCGCGATCTGATTGGTTGACTGTCACGTGTCACTTTCAATAGAATAAAGTAGTGTTCATTGGTGTGTTTTGTAAGAGGATTCCTATATTTTAGGTAGTAACTGTTAAATAGCTTATTGAAACTTATAATAGCAAACTCAACTCACTACAGCATTGCCACTATGATCATTGACCAATAAGAGATGTGTTATTTTACGTACTTAAAAAGATGCGTATATTTAAAAGAGTTTCTGTGATCGATCGAACCATATAAAATCTTACGAATAGATATCCGTTAGCTTATAAATGTACAATAATAAAATAATAATAATGTCGGATATTGATAAAGGAGACGTTTTTTTTGGGCTCCATTTTTTATTATTTTTCTACACTTACTGTGTGATGTTTTTCTGATAGAACTCCCTTCTAAGACAAAGTTTCCAAAAATAAAAAATATAAAAAACCTGCGAACTTTTAAAAAATAATATTTAAAGTCTCGAATATTGGCTTCTTTCATAAAGCTTTTTTTATTTATAGGTTTTAATGAAGGCGTCAACTATTTATATAATTTTTTCGAATAATTAATAAATTCTGATAGTAAATATATGCTTTTACTGCAGATTTATTCCTGAAAATGAAACTGTAGATGCTGGCTGTACGAGTATTAGGTAGTTCCTTTGCATTTTTATTAAATAATGAGAGTTACTCCTATCATCGTAATGTCATTATCAGTGTGACAGTGACATCCTTCTATTTTGGTAGTGGCGGTGAAGCTTTTGACATCGGTCATGTCACTCATTGCGACAATCAAAATCGAAGTTGCCAATATAAAAAAAATCTTTAGGTTGCTGTTTTATTGATCTTAACTTCAAAACCTTTTCTTTTTTTTACGTTTTGCAGGTTTTAAAAAAATATCTTCTTACGGGTAAAGGTGCCTTATTTTTTGTTCTATCCATAAAATATTATTTTATTACTGTAGGCTGAGAGGGGCCCAGCCTCCATACAAAAATGGAACATCTCCTTTAAGAAAATGTGCACGTAACATATTACAATTTAACTTCTGTTTAGAATCCTACGAAAGTTTATAAACCTCCTAGTAAATTGATAAACTTACGGATCTTGTTATGTTCCGGTGACATATATATTGATAGTTTTCGCTCCACAAGTTTGTCGCTGAATTACAAGTGCTACCTCTGATAATACGTGTTGAGCGATGATCGCTTGGCAATCAATACCCACACCAAGATTTCTCTACATTGCGGTTTTCAAGGTCCATATATTGGTCTTTGTAATGTATATCAATTGAGGATGGGGCGCGAGTAATCGCTCGTCACACTCACTAATAGCCCGATAAAACTATCAGAACTATATTCTCGCATCCCGTTGCTCGCTAATCGGTGTCTAATTCAAGCTCTACTCGTTTGTCGGTCAACGTCCTGCCTTATTCCATTCTCGGATAAGAAACTGATATTTCAAAACTACTAAAATGTAGTCTTGATTATATATTTTGAAATTGAAACAATAAGTTAAATAAATTGCATACAATTTGCTGTTTTCACTGAGACATTACCTTAGCTATGCTCTAGTTTCGGCGATAGGTGAAACCATATACTTGTTAGTTTTCAAGGCTTCCTGTTGTTTTGATTGTGTATCTTATTTAAAGATAAATAATATTAATTAGCAATTCTTGATGAAAATTACACTATATATAGCTATACAAAAACTGTATAGGTGTAGTGATTTCGAGGTTATGCGGTGAAAAAATAGCTTACTTGATGTTTTGGCGCCAGGCGGGACGAACTCGTTGCCAAAGTCCCAATCGTTCATATGCTCCATAAGCCAGTGAGAGGCGCTTTCCATTCCAGCGTTGTTCGTATAGTATAGCGCCTTCTTGCACGCCTCCAGCGGGAATCCCATCTCCAACTACAACAATTTTACCACAATACCACTTTCAAACGACAGTTTCTCACAATGATTACTTTGAAGAGAAATGAATATTTAAACAAGTTATTTTTCGTAAACTCTTGTCCCCGAGAAAGGCTGTCTAAGTTAAGCTTGACAGATTTATGTGTAATTAAATTATAATTATTTAAATAACTTCACTAAACTGACATTAAATTTATTATGTTCACATATCACCTCTATATATAATCGTTCGAATATTCCAAGATCTTCGTCACAAGGGGGCTTCGACACAGTTAGTTCATCAAAAGCCATGTTAGCCTTCTTTTTATTCGTTCAAGATTATATTATTATTATATTGCACTTATGTCTACTATACAGTCATTAATCAATTAATTTACGTACAAAATTTGACAATTTCAAAATGTTAAAAACGGGTTAAGTGCGTCGGACTCACGCACAAAGGGTTCCGTACCATTGATTTATAAAATTAAACGAAGCGGTTTACTATTTACGAGGTATTAAAAAAAATTACTAGATCTTGTTCAAAACAATTTTCGTTGGTAGTTTTTATAGTAATGTACATCATATGTATTTTTATAGATTTTTCATTTTCTTATTTTAGAAGTTAGAGGGGGGGGGGGGGGGGGGGCAACTTTTTTCCACTTTGGAAGCGTCTGTCACGCAAACTATTCGGTTTCGAAAAAAATATTTTAGCAACCTCGATATTATTTTTGAAGACCTATCCATAGATACACAACACGTATGTGTTTAATGAAAAAAAAAAATCAGTTTCAGTTCTAAGTATGGGGAGCCCTCAATATTTATTATTATTTTTGCATCAAAATCTTAATGCAGTTCACAGAATACATCTACCTACCAAGTTTCAACAGTATAGCTCTTATAGTTTCGGAAAAAAATGACTGTGACATACGGACGGACAGACAAACATGACGAATCTATAAGGGTTCCGTTTTTTGCTATTTGGCTACGGAACCCTAAAAACAATGTGACAATTATCTGTCCATTGATCTTTTTAGGCTTGAAAATTTAAACACTATTGAATAAGATATCAGTCAGTATTTAAAGGACAAGACATAAAAGGCAAGCCTTGTACGTCAATATAGGGAGAACAGAACACAGCCATTAATTATAGTTTCATCTATACAGGCTAATAAAATCAGAAAAATATTATATTTCTACAATTACCTACTAGATATTATTCGACATTGGCAAACAAATGTGTAAAATGAAAAAAGTGCAAATTTAAATACAATCGAGTTTCATACGAATAAGTATTACGTAACGCAATTTTGTCTCGTAAAAAGTTACGATGCGTTACAGAGGCAGGAGGGGGTGTTTCTTACAACACGTTACGTAAAATTCTATTTTTTTTATAACTCCCAAATTGGCATTGGCATTGTATTAGTCTAGTCGTCATATTTAATTTGTTCCCGCAAGTTGGCAAATCTTTTCGTTAATATTTCACGGGGAATCCCTAGATTGTATTGTACGTCATTTAATGTTGTTTTCGTATGTATACCAAGGATAAAAGTTATAACATAACAGGGTTAAAATGATCACTTGAGGGTTGTCAAAAATTGCGTTACTTGAACGCTCCCTAATCGAGTTAATAGGCTAGTTGACAAAATTTGGAAATTCGTTTAAAACTATAGTTTAGTATCTATTTTACCCCTAATATATATTATTTTTAGAAAAATAGGCCTTTTTCATAAGTATTTTCCTTTTTTAGAAATGAACTTATAATTGACTTCAGACTTCAGTCACTCCTCGCGAAACAATCGAGATTGCTTATGTCAGTCGACGAGATCATTATAATAAATAATGAATCCCTCTATTATAAATACTGTATAAGCCCAATGTAAAAGTACAACGATAAAAACGCCAAACAAAATTATTTATATACAAAATTTGTGTTTGCTGCGAAAAATTTCCCAAGCATAACGGCGTCAATTTTGGGCAAATTACTTGCTGTTTGCTTTGGTAAATCCTGATTCCATGGCAAATGTCCGTGTCTTTTAAGATTAAACTTAAAACAAACTGTATTAATTTAACAATAGTCTCTGAAAACAAACTGTATCAAAATAACCTGTTCAATGTTCACTGACAGCACAGATTAGATAGATGATGTACAGCTACACTACAACCGGTGTTTTCGCGAGGCGTGACGTCACGCGTCTCTGATTGGTGTTTTATGTCACGTGATTAAATAAGTAATTTTGCCGATTTTAATTTCCAAAAATATTAGTAATCTTATATTATTTTAATAAAAAAGTTGTTTTTTTTGTTTACTACATATCATGATTAATCATTAGCAACTCTAAGCCATCCGATTTATTCTTAGTGGAAACAAGCCTATTAGGGCTAAGGGCTTACTCACAAGATCAGAGAGTAGTTTCTCGTCGAAAACGGGCGCGGGCACGTCCGGCGCGGAGTCCGGCAGCGGCGTCTCGTCCGCCTGCAGGCCGCGCCCTCGCAAGCAGCTGAGGTCCATCTGCCGCCGGCACACAAAAAAGGATCTACTTACAACTGGATAAACTTGGTTTTCCAAAATCAACAACACTATTTTTCTATTACAAATACATGTTCGAAACCTCAAAACAAACATTGATGTTTATTGTAATCATTTGGAAAAATTTATGAACTTACGCAATAGGGCAGACGACTAATACTGATTATGGCCGTTTTTATACTATAATTATCTCATTTGAGCAATATATATCTCATGAAAGTATGTCAATATAGAAATTTCAGTATTAATTTATATTGTTTTTAGATTTCTAAAAATGAGCAATTATTATTTACGTAATTCTAATGAAACGAACAGATTTCTAACATTCTCACATTAAATGTAACATTTTCTTATATAGAAAGTATACCTATAAACGTACAAATAACAAAGTTATTTTAAAATTTGTTTATACGCTCATACAAATTTGACGTGTTTACTTAGGTATGACGTCACGATTGCAGTGCATTTAGTATGGAGCGTTTTTGAGCGACCCGCGACAGCGCCGCAAACATGTCGATGTATCTTCAAAAGTAATAGGTGCAGGTGTACTGTTGGTTCTACAATATTTCTCACTTAAAAGAGTACTCTTATTATATATTGAATTTAAAAAAGTGTCGTCTACCCAATTAATAACTGAAAATGAAATAAATTATGAAGATGAAGTTCAACTTTTTTAATCTTCATTTCTTTGTCGATTAAGTAATAAAGCCCTACGTAACATTGACGCTACGATATTTTTCGTAATGTAACATCGGTGTGCTCTCTGTCTAGAATGAGCTGCGTAACTCACCTTAAAATAAAATGAGTAGTGGTAAGTTATACATAATATAAGACCATAAACAAATACGTTTGAATGAAAATGTCCGTACAGTGTTAACTAATATTAATAATAAAATAAAAATAGCGATGTTTCCACCTGTGCTGTCGAAAATTGATTGGATTATTGGTATGTTTTTAAAAAAGTAAGTAAATAGGTTTTCAAAAAGGTCGGCAAAGCGTTTGTGATGCCCCTGGTGTTGCAAGCGTCCATAGGCGACGGTGACTGCTTACCATCAGGCAGGCCGTAAGCTTTTTTGCCACCGTTGTAGTATGTGCCGGTCATGAGAACGTGCACGTATTGAGGTTAAACATTCCTTGAGATAATCATCTCAAGAGTGCTGAGTAAGCTAGAAATACGCACGTACCATATTAGTATATAAGCCTTAGTTTTAGTTAAATAAGGGAGTTATTATAATGGAAATCATAATAGACGATATCAGACTATAACTTGAGTCTCATTATGTCCATTGCCTAAACACTGGCAAATAGTATAAAAAAAAAAATGTTATGATAACTTTTTTTTAAACATTTTCATCAAGGCATTCATTTTTTTACCGCTAAGCGCTTGCATCGTTGTGATGTGATTTGAAGGATGAATCAATCATCACACACAGTGAAATTGCAACGATTGCTTAATATTACTTTCTATCACCATTGCATCTTCTTATTTATTTGTAGTGAAACTAAGGAAAACCTGTTACATTCATGTCGTTACGACAATTTGTACGGTACAATAATTAATAATTACTCATGTATTTTGTTGAAATATCTTCATTGGCAATGCGTTATGTTTGAAATTTCACTTCCGTATCCAGAAATTACAAGTGACGTCTATTTGTTACTTGTAAAACATAGATAACACATAGCTCTTATAGTGCCCGTCTGCTGTACGATATTCAACCTTACGTGGCTCATTAATTAATTATATTTCTGAACTGTGCATATTCTAGCTAGGTGACGCAATAATACGTAGCGTACGTGCAAATGGTAGTGTCCTACTAAAATAAATCATTCTAATAATTATAAACAAGAAACTTATTCTACACGAAGAATATGGATTTGTAAACAGATATTTGTTTTAGTTTAATTGTTAATATTAATTTAATGTCTGTTTATTTGGATCAAACTATGTTACTAAAAAAATATGCATATTGAGTGTAACAAAAATATGTCTATAGTCTCGACATCATTCTTTGGAAAGCCATACAGTCGAGACGAGATGTATTTCGAACTACACCAGACGGAATACAAGTCAACCTCACCTACTCGCTGTGCATCCTATCTACACGAGGCCAGCGTGATAGAAGGCCCAAAACACTTACATGGTTGAGGCCTATGTAGTAGGCTATCTGGCTGAAATGATGATGATGATGATGTCATGTCACGAATGTTCGCGGCAGCTCGAATATTCACGTTATTACGACAAGTTAACGGAATTACTGACCTCCCACGGCATGTCGACAGCAACGTCGAGCTTCGCCGGCGTCCAGTCTTCTCTGATAGTGAACTTCTTTAGTTGAATGAGCAGGTAGTCGGGGAAGGTGGCCAGGCGAGTTATTCTGAAATTATATTTGGCTTCAAGATTTTAGGAGATTTTACCACCATCGGCATAAACACGATCACCTCTTTTATTCCTTATTACTTCAATTATTGTATGAACTACTGCCTGACAGTATCCATATAATATTAAAAGTCTTCTCATCTTAACTGTTAAAATTGTATATATATGTCGCAGCCAACTGTTTAAAACAGTCGTTCAATCAAACAGCTAGCCCTTTGACTGAACAACGTCATTCAGTCAGTCGGTCAGGTCGGTCTGTTATTGTCGTGTCAGTCCAGCCACCACGTTGCAACACTTAACTAATATCTAGGGAGCGAGGGCAAGAAGCGCGAACGGGTTTAGTTTCATTAAATTATTACATAAATACATCCATTTGTATAAACCAAATTATTATATAATATATTAATAATAATATAATTATTATTATTATTTATAATGTATAAGTTTATTAATTTATATGTTGAAGTTTGATCTGCGTGGGACTGGTCGGTGCGAAAACTGAATTAGCACTCTGTCAAGTTGTTCCTTAACGTTCTATGACCGACACGGGAGAACCCTCCCACTTCTAGAGAAGCGCTGGGAACGATTATCCTCAACCGCTCGAAGGTTCCAGGGTCTGGAAGTAGCGTTCCTACAACTCTTTGAACGAGACTCGTGTCCAATCGAGTTGTAGGCCTAGCATCATTCTTCATCCTCAGAACATGATACGTTCGCCCACACGGGTCAGGGTCGAGGGTTATGATAAATGTTTTCCTCAACTCCTTGCCAAGGCAATTTGCATCTAAGCTTGACACGTCGCCCCATATGCACTATGAAGTGTTGCCTATTCGTTAAGCGTACTGTGAATCTGAATAGCCCTAGCATGGATCGAATGTAAGAAACCATTATATAGTTCTAGAGAGTATCAGAGGATGTAATCTAGTTTTTTTCATGGTAATCATATACTAACATAAATATAAGTAGTTTAAGAAACATATTTTTTATTTGACGATATCACAGGTGACTGAATGATATTAAATACAATATGTACTCACTTTCGCGCCGTGACCTTCTTATTGAGCGCGCTACTGAAGAACTGTTCCACAACTTCTTCCTTCATGAATTTTTCCAGACACGCTTGGAACGGTATATGTGGCCTCACCACCTCAGATGGATCACTGGTAACAATTTGTTTGTTATAAATCAAATTGTAAAAAAATGTATTACCTACACAGCCACAAGTTTTATAGATTTAAGTGGAACACATTGTTGGATTTCATTTGAGCATTCGTCTGAATTCAGCATATCTGTGTTGAGATTTGTAGGGTGAGGGATGGCTCTGAAATTATTGGTAATTTAATAACTCAACATGAATTGTTCACAGTAGCTCGGGAGGCGATGGAAAGAAGGTATCATTAGTATAACAAACGTGAGCCTGTAACATATGTCCAATGAACAATACAATACTGAAAACATATCTAAACAACATGTTTGGTCTTGTTTATGATGAAACTCCCTTAATATGACAATGATTATACTCCAAAACTTACTTTATAAACACAGTGATATGTTAGATTTTACATGTTGACAGCTATTAAGTCGCTCGTAAGCGGTGGTTTTTACAGTACAAGTGTAGAGTGTAACGTGTTGCTGAGACTTCATTTGTTAATTATATTTTTTTAATTATCGAATGTAAATTCACATACTTTAGCACTACTGTGCTGTTGGAGCTTGGTATTGGCAATGGCAAAGCAGTAGTAAGCAGACTCATACATTTGCATTAAACTAACACCACAAAACTTAGTAAACTGAAGGCCTACGTCCATTTAAAATGTAGCGAGCAAAAAGAAATCTAGTACGAATGACACTATTAGTCTGTACTGTCCAGAATCACTTTCTGCTCATATCATAGAATTTATTTCCAAGGTGGTTGCCTCTTCAAGCAAATGGATTGGATTATTCCGTGTTAGCTTATTCGATGCTGTTGGCACGGGATGTTATCTATATTTTTATGTATAATAACAGCTACGATTTAGAACTTTCTATAGTGGCTTGTCTCTGATCGTATTCTTGGACCTGAGTTGCGTTGGAGGCTGCTTCTATGGCTACTGTGGCAAATGAAACATACTCACAGACGCTGTCCAGCACTCTCAGCAGTTGCTCGTCTCTGCTCATATTCTCGGACTTGAGTTGCATTGGTGGCCGCTTCGATGGCTACAGGAAGAGGTAAGTGATGCTCAGTTCGTTGAGTGTAGCGAACACCATTGGATTCAGTGCACTGGATACGTTCCTCCACCGTAAACTTGAGGCAGTCTGAAGGGTTGGGTTTGTTGCGGCTGTTGCGCTGTACAATAATAATAAAGGAAAAAAAAAACTTTTACAATTTCTCCTAAAGAAATTAGGTGGATATGTTTAAGTAATGCTATCTTCTGACCTGTACATACATTTATTATGGACTTTTATGAATTTCTCTGAAATGTAAATGCATTTGAGCCAGGAATTGAAAGAAATATCAGTTTTACTGTATTTTACTTATGAAGTTCATATTTAATTTAATTATTTATATGATTGAATTCGGGACTCCAAACTGATAGAGAATTGTGTGTGCAGACCAAGGAATCTGGCCCCATTGGTCAATTCTTTGGTCTTAAGGACCCCGTTTGTAGTGAGAGCGACCGTTTCTCAGGAGAGGACTCGGTGTAGTGTAATTCTTCTGATTTTAATTTAGAAATGAGAGTATTTTTTTTATATAAATTTTATATTTAAAAGATTTAAATTGCTACAACACAGTTGTGTACATCCCACTGAAGAATTCAAGTCTATCCCAACCATGTTAGACTGATCACACTTGTCCAGTCTGAGTTTGTCAACTTCACATACATCATTGAGTTAAGTAACAAGTGTATTCAGGTTGCCTTATGATGATTTCTTTAACCATAAGAGCATCAGATTAATGTACATATGAAATTTGAATGCTATGAAAAGTGGGTTTGAACCTTGGATCTCTATTGCCTTTAAGAGATACAGGCAGTGTGATGGTGCATTTATTGATTAAGCAATTAATATAAAGAAAAAATTTTTCTAGTTTTTACATTGGACGACTGTATACTTTTCTTCTACCATGAAATATTTATTACTACATAAATTAGACGAGGATAAATCTAGTTTAAAAGCACCTTACCTCTATAAGCGTCAGTAAATGCAGGTAGAACTCATGAGCATCCTGCTGTCTTTTCGTCTTAAACTCGGGGTGATCGCGGCCCACCAAATGACGGTACATGTGGGGTGACACTCCAGTCTGACCACCACCCTCTTCACTAGGGAACGAGTACCTCCCAGACAGTAGACCCACGCCTAGTTTGGCACTGTGTATATAAAGTATGATATCTGAATCTTTGAAAATCTCTAATGTTGGGTGGTCATAGGCTTACACGTCATCTCAAGAAATTTGATGAATTCAAGTTGTCGAGATATTTATATTATTAATCTCGTGATATTGATCATAAGTATTTGAATTAAGTAAAATAAAAATAATAGGAATGTTTTGACATGACAGGTCCCACACCTAAATACATTAGAATCTGTTCAGTTCGCTTTCTCAGTTTTCCCATGGTTAAATATATTCTATATGTTTCTCCGAGTCTCAAACTATCCCCATATGATAGGATATATCTTACACCCCTCATCAATATATACTCCAATATATTCATATTTATATGATTAGTAGCATATTTCTTGTGACCTGGCCTTTCAATTTATTTATTACGTTGACCTTGGTGTGAAATTGGCCATTGGATTGTTTTGCTGCTACTTCGAACGTGAGTCGCAAAATGGTGGTATGTCACTGATGATAGGTATATAATATATTTCATGATATTAAACTAAATCACTTGCCGAAAATATTTGATAATGCTGTGTGACTCAATATATACCTTGTTACTAGTTATCTGAATCTAACATGTCGAATTTTACGTCTAGAATGGCTTCATTTAGTAGATGCCGAAATAACAGTGCTAATATATATAGCTCCATTGTTGATATAGCGATACATTACTGTTAAGAATACAAATATAATTTGTAAATCGCGACAATTTTTCAGTTGTCATTTGGCTTTCTTCTATAGAACAAATATGGTGGTTTTGACAGATTGCAAAATCATCCTTGAGCCAGTCTGATTAATGCAAGCACAACTCACGTCTGTACATTGAAGTCGTTAACGGGATCCTCCGGGAACGTGGCAAAGATATCGGGCGCGCCTTCCACGAAACGACGTACGAAATCCGGCATGCGGAATATGACCTGAAGCAAACACATTTTCATCATAAGATCTTTGAGTTGAACTCACTACAACCAAACAATAATACAAATGAACAATATATTTAATGACTAACTTCCAGTTATTATGCACGAAAACCAAATTCATCCAAATTATTGAAAAATATTTTAAAGAGTGTGCATCTGTAATATGTGTGTAGTGTGTGTGTACGTATCTAACAGGATAAGTTTCTTAAAGGAAATGAATCTGGAATATCACACTACCAGGGAACAGGTAAATCTAAGAATACTGAAAAATCATATCCACTGGAAATCAATAATAAAAAAATATGGCATTGCAGTCGCTATTGCCGTTGATTTCTTATCGTAGCTACCTATAGAAACTACCTGTAGTAGTAGTGTTGTGCAGTCTAGCAATAGTTTTATAACATTTAAAAAGTATTAAAACATTCAAACATTCAAGATCAGCAATAAAAAAATTGAACACAAGACAACTTGCTTTGATTTTCGATATATGTATTAACGGTGTCTTCTTTAAGCTAATGAAGAATAGTAAATCAATTATTTTATTCAAATTGAATAACATAATATATCCTTCAAGGTAAGTAAGGGGTTTCGAATTACATCGGACGGACCTGCTTGCGGTGCCTCCTACCAATAGACGTGGTTAATCCACGTCTATTGGTAGGAGGCACCGCCAATCAACCACCAACCCATACAGAGCTAGCATGGTGGGAGACTGTCCAATACTCCATATGATGATTTCCAAACGGGGAAGGCCCGAAGTGCATAACGTTACTATACGATATACCTGCACTTAGCAGAATATTACTATCTAAACTAATAAATTTTAATTGCATCAAAATATTTCGATCAATTAGTCGATCCACTACAGGAGTTGCATTATTCAAACATATTTATGGTGGTCCATAATGTACATAGGATGTAATCCTTCATATTGATCTAATATATTATCATCTTTTATATTATCAGCTTTTGTGTAAGCTTTTGAGTTGTCATGAGTCTCTTAAATAAACACAGCTATTAAGCTGTCTCTGCTAAAGTATTTTTTCTTATTAAAACTCAGTCTGGAAATATCAATATGCAACATTGTTGGCTTCTATTATGGCCATTTTTATACTATATTATCTGATTTGAGCAATTTATATCTAATGAAAGTATGTCAATATAGAAATTTCAGTTTGATTATTAATTTATATTGTTTTTGGATTTCAGTCACGATTGCAGTGTTTTTAGTATGGGGCGTTTTTGAGCGACCCGCGACAGCGCCGCAAACATGTCGATGTATCTTCAAAAATAATAGGTGCAGGTGTACTGTTGGTTCTACAATATTTCTCACTTAAAAGAGTACTCTTATTATATATAGAATTTAAAAAATTGTCGTCTACCCAATTTTGAAGTGTAAACATGTTCAATATGGTGTAGACAAAGAAACATACCTGCACAACACTGTTTATGTAGCAGGAGTTGCCGAGATTGTTGAGTCCAGTAAGCGCCGGTCCGTGCAATGGCCTGAGGTCACTGCCTGATTCCTGGAGGGTGTTCCATTCACCAGTTCGTTGGTTTAACTCAAGTTCAAGTTCCACCATCGATTTGTCAGTCTGGAAACAACGTGATATGAGAATTTTATTTAATTAGTAATTAAACTAGCTTTCGGCAGTATTTGAAAGTATTTTTCGGCACTAAAAACTCGTCGGTATGTACAACTTATTTTCATACATTTAACGGGTCGCGCAATACCGCTACTGGAGGTAAGTGTTTATTTAAAATCTTTTTACAAATATAAGTTTGATGCTAGTCAGTATGTACAGGTAGTTGCTTTTATCATAAGTCTATATAAACCTATTTTATATATTTTAATTAGAGCTCCGACAGTAACAAGTATTATTCCTTCACATTTGCCGTACACAAATGCTCAGGATTTAAGGAGGTTGCTTAAACAATATACATTATTTAAAGTTTTGCATATATTCTACTTCATTTCGTTTTCAGGGCAGCAGTGTGGTCATCGCCAACACCGGCTTTATCAGATTTTCCCATAGGAAAAGGAGATTTTTATAAACAAACTAACATCAAAATTGTTCAGTAGTTTTGTAGCTTATTCAATATTTTTCTTATTTTCAGCTTATTCATTATTTTCTTTTTAGAGGTCAGATCTCAATAATTATACTTCAAAAACCTTACCTTTTGGAGCTGCTGAGCGTTGATGCCGAAATGCTTGAGATGGTCGGCCAAAAAAGGGTCTTCCACCATGTCATCCTCGGCGTATGAATAGACGTCACCTTTCCCCTCAGCGGTTATTGTGCCTAGTTTGACAGCGAGAGGGTAACCCGTTTCGCGATAGTGTTCAACCTGCAATCGAAAGTAAGTTCCCATTAAATTATTACTAGATTTTATCTGGTGTTAGTACATCTGCTTGCAATAACAATGGTAACAGACCTTTTTGGCTAGCACGTAGCTAAAACGTTGTAGTGGTGCCGCATATAGAGCAGAAATAAAGAGAAACAATGAAGGATCTCTTATTTGGCAGTGAATGGTATGACTAAGACATGATGCTAGGACTGTTTACAATTTTTATGTAAGGGTTTTGCTATTCATCAGTAGGCAATAATAGTAAAGATTTCACATAAATTCCAAAAACATTTTAAAAGATATACACAGTAAAAGAGAATGTTTTCATCATGCTTTAATATATGCCGAAAATTACAAAAATATTTTAAAAGATATTTCCACAGTAAAAGAGAATATTTTCATCATGCTTTAATATATGCCGAAAATCATTAACTTCTGTTTCACTTTCAAATTCTTTTATTATGGCTATTAATATAATTATTTAGAACACTCACAGCATGATCGTTTCCACCAGATCCATCAAAAAATCGTCTCCCGCAAAGCACTGATCCGTCTGTTAGATTTAACCATAAGTTACTGGTGAGATCACATTTGGCACATTTCCATCCCATCGGTGGAATTTTTACACCATTGTCCAACTGCTTCAGGTTTACAGCATGCCTGTAAAATAACAGCAGTGTTATTTGACGAAATTATCATCATTATTCTAGAAGAGACACTAGTAAGATGGGATGAGTAGCTTTGTTTTACAATATTTGTTTATTTACATTGTCCATTATGTAGTCATTAATATTATAATAACCTTTTATATAAGTAATTTTTTAATTTTAAGTGTAGGTTTGAAATTTTGTAAATTCCACATTTTTATATTGTCTGGCAGCTTATTATGAATTTTAGGAGAGAGCAAGAAATGTTGAACTCATGGGTATAATTTCTTTTGATGGAAATAGGCTAGTATTAAGGGTTGTGCTGTCATACTGAGTTACACATACCGAAAAATTGATAGTAAGAAGTTTATTACATTTGCAATGATTTGAGAGATGAAGAAATAATTATAGCTTACACTGATACTTCTCTCGCTTCACCATCCCAGGTGCCCTCCATTGCTGACATTTCGGCGATCTTAAATGGCGACTCAGCAGCTATAACTGCTTCAACTGACTTCTTGATCTGAAGCACACACATTGTTTATCACACAAGACTGATATTGAGTCAAAACGGATATAGTAATTTTTTTTACCCTGTTTATATGCACATACAAGGTTTTTGATAAACCTATATCAGTTTTGACACCAATAATGTGATTGTGATTTAATTTTGAATCCACTCTTTTAATATTTCATCACATATTGTTCTGGATTTGAATCGGTACAGTAGTTATAAAAGAGAAGACTTTGGGCGAGTTGTCTCCTTGGCTGAAATGACTGGTCCTGCACTAGTGTAGCGCATTGGAATGAAAAGGCCAACTAAAAATATGATAAATATGGTGTGACAGGTGGAAGACTTGTCAGCCCTAGCTGCTGCTCACGTCGCGGACTGGGCGGAGGAGGCACGGATCTCGCCTGATCTCGATGTGCATGCGCGGGCCCGGGCGGGCTCCGGAACATGATGACGTCTCACAAAGAACACTTCGTGCGGTTGGTCCCCCGTATGTTGCGCGTTGCGTCGCCTGCTGCCCAATCTCGGGGGACCGAGGGATGGAGTTCGCCGCCTGTATGAGGGCGTCGTGCGATCCGCGGCCATGTATGGGGCCTCCCCTATGGTCGCAAGACTGCGCGAGGTCCCCCCGCTGCGACGTAAGCGTCGTGGCGTGTCGATCGGGGGAGCGATAAGGGGAGCGCCCGGAACCCGTGCACGAAGTGCCTAGGCGGGAGTGGCACCGACGGATTGTGGCGGCCTGGCGTGCGCAGCTCGAATAGGCTATTCTAAAATTTTTTCAAATATTTTTTAAAATGTTTGTTTACATGCGATAGTCAAGTGTTATTTTTATTTTCGCAAAATATTTATCCTGCAAGCAGAAAAAGAAAATCAAAATATTATCGTAAAATAAAGGCGCCAAAATGCCGACCGCCATGTCTGTGACGTCAATTGTACTAAAATAAAGAAATGTCAAAGTTGTCAATTTTTTTTTTTGAGATGCTTTACTGGCCTTGGTGACCTCAAAGTTGTCAAACGCCGAAAATAGTAGTGATGTGCCAACACGGAAAAACAAAACTCGATTTAACGCGAGTTAAAATTCACATAACTCAGGTTGAACTCGAGTTAACAAGATGGAAGAGTTAATGTTTTTTTTTTAATTTTTGCCAATTTATTCTCCACCTTCGCATTAATAGTAAAAAAATGAACAGACAAATGATATTTTTATCTGTTTCAATTCTTTTGTATTATTTGTTTTTTATATCTTTCTTTCTTTAATTTTTTTTATATTATTTGTTTATTATGTATTGGAAGAGTTATACTAACTAAAGTAAAAAGAAAAATAATTTTTGAAATCGAATCATTTACTTATGTATTTATGGTCTGAATTTTAATTTTTAAATATATTTATATTTATGATTAATAAAACTATGTAATGATATAGCAGTCTTTTCAAAATAAAATCAAATTAACATTATGGTGCATTATGTACATAACAGTATTTTGATTATAAATTAATTTATAATCACAATATTTTCAAGAACAAGAAAATTAACTAATTACTATCATTAAAGAATATTCTTGCAGTAGTTAAATTATATGTTTATATTTTAATTGTATTGTATTTAACTATTTATATAAAGGAAAAGAAAACAAAAAATATTTTTCTGTCAATTAACTACCAAGTTAATTGACAGGAAAATATTTATTTATTATAGTAAACAAAAATATATAAAATTCTTATGTAAGTAACTAAAACAAACTTCTTGTAAGTTTTAACAAACGCATTATTCTTATCTCAAAAACAATATTCTTCTATAAGATTTTCTTTTAGAACCCGGCATTTTTCAAAAACAGAATTTAAAACACAAATAACTATAACAATAACCGGCACAGCAAGTTAACCTCAAATCTACATAAATGTGACACTTGTTTGTTATAAATGAGTCCCCTCATTAATAGACATTAAGCAAAGCGATTCGATTGTAGATTTAGGTACAAAATCACCTCACAGATAATAATCGATTGATTTCTATAATATGTCCCAACCTTATAAACATGGCAGATTATGTCAATTTGCTGTAAAACGGAAGTTTATTACTGATTTATGTATTTCAGAAAATTATTCCCAAAAGGAATGTTAAATAAGCAGAAAAGACAAAATACTTAAAATATTATTGTTTAATTTTTGGTAAGAAAATCATTGAGACACAATGTTTCTACAAAAAGTACTGGAATGGGCAATCTCCTTTCAACTTGACGCGTTGCTTACAAACATACTTTGTTTTAATACTAATGACGTCATACCGAGAAAATTATAGCAGTCGGTGTTTTCGGTCACGTGATATATCAGGGTGTCCACAGCTATTGGTTAAAGAAAATCCCTGACTTTCCATGACTATCCCTGACCATTTTTTCAAATTTCCATGACTATTTTTTTCAAATTTCCCTGACCATTTTTTCAAATTTCCCTGACCAAACTAATTAAAACTTTTTTTTTAAATAAGTCATTCACTCGCTCTAATACCACAATGAGAAGTGTTGGCAATTAAAAAAAAATAATAAAATAGCAGGCCCCTAAGTGGGGACGTGGGACTTTTTCAGCAAATAGAATGACTTTTTCATCAAAAAGCAGAACTTTTGTTACTCAAAAGTAAAACTTAATTGTACAAAAAAATGAAACACTTTTTTTGCTAAAACAAATTAAAAACCAAATAATATTAGAACATTCAACAGTCTATCATGTATCATATATGTATAGGTCTGAAGAAATATCGTGGTGAAACTCTAATGAATGAATACATAATCAATAATTAATTTCATTTGAAAACTAGCTTTCCAAACGCGGCTTCGCCGTGTTAAATTCGATTTTCCCACAGGAAAGAGATGTTTTACCTCAGTAAAATTATCTTATTTCGTTTCCCGTGACTTATAAACCCTCCCCATATCAAATTACACCAGAAATGGTTTGGCTGTTGTTATCGCATTTTCCCACGCGAAAGAGATATTTTACCGCGGTAAAAAGTACCTAAATCCGTTCCCGGGGTCCAACTATATGCGTACCAAATCAAGTTTTGTGGGTTTTACGATCTTCATCATAAGAGTTTTTAATAATTCTACCAAAGCTGTGTACAAAAAAGGCGAAAGTGGTTTTTCGCTTTGGAATCGTTTTAAAACGGTTCGCAATCTGATACAACTGATCTTGTAGCAGCTAATTTGGCTTTCAACAAAAGATCTTTCATATAAGTATTTAACTTTTTCTTATTATGACTATCTGGAACAGATGCGATTGTAACGAATTCCAATACTTTATCATAAACTTTCAAAGCTCGGTCAATGCAAGGGCCATTTTCAAGCCATCTTATTGAAGTAAACTTCTGTGGAAATTCTGTACTGCCAGTAATTGTTGTATACAGAGCTCGACGTGCCGGTGAGTCTTTAAAACAATTAATTATACATTGTTCTTAAGAGTTCGTTTATTTCCCAATCAGTTTGCTTATGTCCGGTTTTAACAGCGCCATTCACGGTGTGTAAGCCACAAACTCCGATATCTATTAATGAAGATTTTGAATTTTCTGTAGCAAGTTCTGCTTTCAATTTATGAAGAACCTGAGCTAGGTTAACATTGGGTCCATCCATCGAAACCTGCAATAACTTGTCATGGACTAGATTTAACAAACCCTTTAAAAATCCATTTAATAGATCATTTGCAGTCGACTTCCCTAGAAAAATACTTGTCCAATACCTTGTTTCAACTCTTTCGGTGGTCTTGTTCCAAAATCTTATAACAATATCCATTTGACATTTCTGGGAGACTTTATTTAGTGATTCTTCAAAGGAAATTACGTAAAATAGACAATCTTCTAAATTTTTTTGCAAACATGTTCTTAAAAAAGGTGCTATTCCGTAGTTTATTACATATGACGCTTTTGTTTTTCCCAATGTGAAGTTTAGGGCAATTTTGCTGTCAGGAAACATTCTTTTGAATGCAGTGCTGGTTCCATCACTAGGATTAAGGGACATTTTGTTAAAAACAATTTCTAATGCCCAAAGTATTTCCACTGATGTCACATCATCGTCTTTGTAAGTAGGTATACACATTTTTGTAACTTTACTTTTATGGGAGTCATAAGAACTTTCGATATTGAGGGACGAAGTCTCTGTGGCGCTTGCAATTGTCGAAGTTGATGGTTCATCAGATTCAACCTTTTTTGTAAAGAATTAAATGTTTGGTTGCATTTTTCTTAATTGTTATTTAATGCCAACCCATGTTACTTAATTTGATGGACTTGCAGCATATCTTACAGAATGCTAATCCTGGATCATTTGGAACATCATTCAGCCATTCAAAAAATTCAGGACTGACTTTGGGATCTAGCCACAATTTATTAAATGAACATTTTTTGGCATTAATTTTAGTTCTAGTGTTGTAAAATTTCTATAATTCCTCGTAGATAACAGTAATGAGCACTTTTTGTATGAAGAAATAGAAGATTTCTAAATACCAAGAATTAAGTAATATTAAAAGTGAGTAAACTAGTTATAACCTATAATTATAACATAGTTCACTCCAATTTTGAAGATACATGTCCATGTGCACAATATGACTGATAGTTCATCCTGTCAAAGTAAAACTCTTTATTTATTGTAAATACTCATTTATTTCAAACAAGAAAGGAGTCATTTTAGTAGGTAATGGCAAAAAACTACGTAAAAAAATGCTTCAATGGTCTGGATTAAGAATCAAACCAGAGCATAAAATATATCCCTCATTTTACAATCATTGGGAAATTTTTGCATGTATTTCAATTTACAGTTCAAGAAATTTTTTTTTACAAATATCTTAAATTTTCCCTGACTCTCCAGGTAGCTCCTCAATATCCCTGACTTTCCCTGACCACCTCAAGCGTCCCTGACTTTTCCATGACTTTCCCTGACTTTCCAGAATGTGGACACCCTGTATATAGATAATAAAACTGTGACTTTAAATTAGAAATATAAAATTAATCTTACGTTTTTATGAAAAAGTAATATAATTTTTGCTTTGCTCAGTACAAAAACTATATAAATAAAATTATTTCATATTTTTATGTTATAACATGAAAATACCTATTACGGAGCTGCGCGCGCAAGCGGGCCATCGTTGCCGTACTCCCGCACCTCGAAGCTTGGCTGTGCGGGAAGGAGGAGGTCACCTACCGATTGACTCAGATACTCACCGGGCACGGCTGCTTCGGTGAGTATCTGCGGCAATGCTGGCGGACGAGCGAGATTGGAGCGCTGTGGCCTCCTTCTATGAAACAATGATGCTCCAGAAGGAGGCCGCCAAGCGGGGTCTGGAGATGGCCGATCCCGCTCGAAGGAGGCGGCGCCGGGCTCGGTAGCATGGCTGCGGCGCCGCCGCGGGTCGCGGGCGGGCGCGATTAAGTCGCGCCCCGGATACGGTGACCCGGGAGGGACCGCGCCCCATTCTCCCATGACCGGGGGGCGTCGTCGGTGTAGGAGATCGGGGGAGGTAGTTGTGCTCCCCTAGGGCATCTCAAGGGAGTGGAGGCTGGGGGCTCCCGGAAGTCGCTTAGTGTTCCCAGGGGTCCCAGGCCGGAGCACGGCCATCACTGAGATTTTTAGTGGGTAGGCCTCCCCCTTCTGGGGAGGAGAGCCCCACATAACAGCCGTTCTCCGGGGTTACATATCCCGGAGAGCCGGCTGTTATGTGTATTTAATGCATTTTCCTTAGTGAAAAAAAAAAGTTGGAAGACAAATGTAGTGGTGGGGTGCAGAGTGCTCCTTGAGGCACTTGCGTCGACATGATAGGTTAGTTAGATAGTTAGACACGAAGCCATAATGTTGCTGTCATGAAAGCTCAGAAACACATTTATAACATACAAAAGTTTTGTAAATTTCATTAAAGAAAATTCAGTTCCTAAATTAAATCATACATTTTATGATCGGCTATGAGAGTCCAGAAAATTGTAAAGTGTTCAGTCAAGTCATGTATTTGTCTTTAAGTTCTAATAAAACGAAATGTAACAATTTACTTAAACATGAATAGTGGGGTCATTGACTTTAAATAGCACAAAATTCTTAGATATTATGTTGGATGTAAGCTGCAATGGGACCCAAATATTGAAATCTTGGCTACCTTAAGTTTTAACTATTTGGAATATCAATATTAAAAATGTACTTACTATTTCAGGAAAAGATGGATTAGGCCAAGGAAAACTTTGAAAGCCTGGGAGCACTATGACAGCATAATGATCTGTGTAGGTAAACTTTGGTTTACCACAATCTGGATCAAAACCACCTTCTACTCCAATTGCAAGGCGCGTGATTTTCTTCTCTGGGCCATCACCAGTTTTTTCGGGTTCTGGTAACTAGTAATAATGCAATTATGTAAGATACAATTCGTTTTTGTTCATTTGTTAGTCCTTTTTTTATAATCCTTCTCCTTTATATATTATATAATCGTTTTTTTTTTTAAGTGAAAGGTTCTATTTTTACTTTTTGTTATTATATAAACTTTCAGTTCAAGTTTATTTTTATTTGTGTATGTTGATAAACAACCAGTCAAGCCATCAGATGATAAGTGGTTACAGTTGCATTTGACCATGTGAGATTCACAGTAAATATAAAAACTACAATGCTGATTGTAAAATATATATCTGAAGTATAAGACAGTGAGTTTACAGCACCTAGTAAACTTACTGCATAGGCCTGTGCCCAGTATCAGATTAGTGGCAAAATGAAATAAAGTGAGACTTACAGCTTGTTTTTCTCTATGGATGTGCAAAAATACAGCATTTCCAGTTTTCTGAAAATATTGTTCAACATAATTTCTGCCGAATCCAAGGAATGAAACCAGAGATACATATAACCCTGTTTCTGATTCCTGAAACAAGGAATAATAATATAGCAATGAAAGGAAAATCTTTACCTACTTTCTAATTTGAATATCCCCATCTACTGTGTAGTTTTAAGTGCCCTCATAATTAGCATATGTTGAGATAACAGTACATGTTATATATAAAAGAAGCATAGGGGCTTGCAAATTTCTATTTTATCACCATCTTGACAAAGAATACGACATGTACAACTCGGACATATATTTAGGAACATTTTTAATAATTTGTGGGTTTGTATTAAGCCTTATGAATTTACAAAGAGTGATAACAAATAAAAAGTTTTCATCTGTGTTACTGTCAGAAAATATATTTCTAATATGCATAGGAGTAACATTTATAATTCGAGCCATCTATCAAATGAATGTTGTGAATATTCACATGCAGTCAACAGAAGAAATGCTTCAAACAATGAGTCGTGATGCAGATATTGGGTGTTCAGTGTGGTCTGTGATATTGATATATGGTCCTTTAATATTGTCATTTGTTAACAGTTTCTTGAATTTAGTAATTGACAACTATTTACATTACACCATGATAAAAGAAGTGAAGAAAAGTGAGAATGAAAATGCTGTGCACAGTATCACAGGAAGATCTGTATCAGATCATTTTCAAAAGAAACAATTGTACATGTTTTGGAAAAAATATTTCTCATATATTTTTATAGTGTTACAGTGGATTATACCTATTCTAGTCAGTCTACCTATGTACCCCATGAATGTAAATGAACGGAGCATTACGGAAAATCAACTGAGCAGTCAAAGCTGTCTAGCCATTTTGAACATGAATAACAATAATACTTGTGTATTTCCACAAAATGCTTATGTAAACAATAATTCTGAATTGAGAGAATCTACTAGTAATTATCTAGAGGTTTTTGAGAATGTAAGGAGCAGAAATAATTCTATTGCTATTAATAAAGTAGTTGAGAATGTTAACAAAATATTGAACAATATCCAAAACATTAGTGTTGCTTATGAGACTGATTTGATTGTGAGGGAGCTAAAGTATTCACAAAAATGTATAAGAATGTGTTATATTGAAAGCAGTACCTTACTCTTGTATATGTTTCTATTGGCAGTAGTTAGTTACTTTATACCAATAATGATTTCAATAGTCATTCTAACAAAAATCCACATGATAAAAATTAAAGATCCAAGTAAGAAAAATTATGTTACTAGGGAATTATTGTACAATATTTTATTTTGGACCCCAGTTATGTTTGATACATTAATTTCTTTAATGATGTGTGCATATTCAATGAATAGCATGAAAACATCTATATTTAACATTTTAGCAAACATATATCAAGCTGCGAAAAATTACATGAATACAAAATATTTTAAAGAAAACTCTATATCACCTATTTAATCAAATAAACTTGTGATAAATAAAATGTGTGCCTAGTATAAATCTCAAAATTACTTACTCTCAAAATGTTTAATGTAATTCTAAAATGTATTTGCTTAGAATATTCTTAAATAAATTTGCCATTAACTTGTTCAGTCCTAATCAGATGATATAGGTATATAAAAACATACAAGCTTAGCTGAATTTAATATCTTTGTTAAGACAATAATAAAATGTCTTATCCATGCCTATGTTTGTTGAACAACTTAAAAGTTGTTTAATAATTATGGGCTTCTCTTGATTAAAATCAAGCTTGGACACAAGGATATTGTTGTGTATATTGACAAAATGACCCTGAAATTGATCTGTAGCCATGATTTTAAGTAATAAATAATGATATTTAACTGTAGGCACATCTTCTTTTCAAGTCATCCATTAGTTATAGACTATCAGGCAAAAATATATATAGATACGTACTAGTCTTACTATAAATATTATGGAAAAGAAAATTTTGTTTTTTTTTGTTCTACAGCATATAATAGTTATTACTTCAATATCTATTAGTTAATACATTAATATAAAAATATATGAAGCTTATTTGAAACAATCCATATATCCATATAGCCTGCTATACACTGCATTTAATGTTGAGGCCAGTTTTCAAAAGTATGCACTTATTTCTAAATTCTAAACTGCCAATCCTATGAATAGCTTACAGATTCCAAATTATAATTTCATTTAGAGCAAGGACTACATGACTTCAGCTTCGATGAAGTCCAGATTTTATTTCAATTATACATAATAGAATTTGAATATACATAAATAATAAATACAAAAATGTATGAAATAGGTAGGGTTACTTCTTTTGCGATGAATGTGATCATACTCATATAATGTATGTAACAAATGAGAGAGTAATCTAAGAATAATATTCAAAGATGTTTCAAATGTACGCTAGGTTAAGTTAAAAATGCAACTCACCGGGTTATCGAATGAATACACGCATTCGTCTTTGTAGATAAGCTGTTGCCCAGTAGGGACTTTTATTTTATTTAGATGGGGGGTTAATAAGTCCATGGATGTCATTCTTCTCTGTAGCAAATAATACTGTTTTACTTGTTCCTTAAATCCAAAAAGATGACTTTCTATCAAGAAAAATCTTAAAGATACTTGTCTTTTCTTCTGTCACTTTTCCGTTGATACGATTTGTTTATAGTTTCCTATTTCTTTTTTACTCTATGGTACAATTCAGCGAAATGAACCATTCACGTCACGTTAGTAAATTTACACGAGCTATTAACTGAGAGATGCGTTTCGATTTATAGAGTTAAGAGTATATTACACCTTCCTGAACTTTAGATCCTGAATCAGAAAACGAAGATATGATTTCATTTCGGAATTCATTCAAATGTCAGAAAATAATTTAAGTCTTTATGTGAATATACATTATAGTAATATAAATGATATAATAATGAAACTTAAATAAAATTAAAAACTAAACTATATATAAAACTAATATCTCTAATAATTATTTAGTAAAATTAAAAACTAAACTATAAATAAAATATTTGAAATAAATCGCTGCCGTCAGGCAACGTCCCCATAACACTAGCAGCATTGCCACGTTGTATGGCGATGCTGATTCGCTGCGCCAGATATGAGCCAGCTTTCCGGTCACATGTAGCCTCGGTCAATCTATAGCTGCACTCTTTAAAAACTCTGTAGGCACTTTCCCCCCAGGGCCCCAGAGTTTCCACCCCAAAAGGCTCAAATATGCAACCACTATTTATGTTTGCGTACTTGCGCCGTTTGAGGAGTTCAGCCGAGTTAGCAGCAGACCCAGCCCTAACTGCGGTGCCACGAAGATGGGACTGCGCTAGAGTATCAGCACATGTCGCGTCCCAAACTAGTGGTCGTCCCATCCTCCATGGCACGAGGGTCATGCCGTCGGGTCTCTTACCGTCGTCACGGCTAATGCCGGCCGGTTCTAAAAGCGCCGGTGCTCCCGCACTGGCTAAGGCCCTACGGATGACGTCGTTAAGGCTGGCATGGCGAGAGGCACGCCCCGCGCTTCTGCTGCAAGATAGGCCGTGATGACCTAGTTGGTCAACATGATCACCACAACGACAGCGATGTGGCACAACGCAGGTCGCTCCCAGGCGAAGAGCAACTGATAAACGGAATGTCGTGTTATCTAAAAAGGTTCCTAAATTGTAAGAAGGTAGAGCTTGCAGCCATTGCCCGGATTCCCATTCAGCGCTGGCAATGAGGCGAGCGCGCTCTACAGGGCTGGTTGCCGTATGGTATAGGTTGTCCCGTACCAGCCTGCAAAGCGGCTCGTCCCAAAGACGCTGTGAACTGGTGTTTACAGGCAGGTCGACATTTGGGCAGGCCGCGCTCCACGCATCTATAGCCTCTGTTATAAAAGGAATATTAAGTGGCTGGATTTGTGATTTCATAATCTTGCTCATTAAATCTATTGAACTGTGTATAGAAGACAGATATGCGGGGAGTGAAACGCTGGTTACTTTCCTGATGCCTATACCACCGTGTCTTATCGGCAGAGATGCCTGGGTCCACGAGTGATCGTCTAAATTTATATTTAATACTGAAGCTAGAAGGTTATAAATAATTTTGTCAATTCTTTCTAAAAGGTTGGGAAATCTCCAAAAATGGCTGCACCTCAGGACATATGTGAATTTTGGTACAAAAAGACAATATTTGATAATTGTGTATGCTACGTGAGCATTTATTTTTGATATGCGGTCCGAGGCTTCAGAAAGGTTTTTAATTTTGAAATAATTGTTTTCTACGCTCAGAATTTAAACATTTACACAGCATGATTTTTTATTTTGATCTCAAAATATAAGCTTGCAAGCATGATGCTGTTTGTCAGAAAAAATTATAACCAAATTCCGGATCCTAATCAATCAATCGGTATTATTATCTTTTATACAAAGTTTTAAATAGTCATTATATGCTAGAACTACATAATAAATAAAACTTTAGTATAGTGTTGGTTTAATTATAGCTACTTATTTAATAATCAAATGAATAATAAAAAATATATAAGATACTTCTCTTAATGTTTAGGATTCTTCATTTCTTAGGCCGTTGAAGGGTAACACCACGCTTTCCAAGTGGCAATTTTTCATTGTCAATGGGTAGCGGTTCTGGCGACCATCGACCTTAGATCCATAAAAAAGACGCAAAAACAGATCCAAACAATTATCGCCCAATCGCTCTTCTACCTACGGCCTCAAAAATATACGAAAAAATTATGTGTGACCGCATCTACAAATTTTGTGAGAAATTTAAACTCTTTGCTGAATCTCAAAACGGATTTCTGAAAAATAGATCTACAACGCTATCAGTCTTTAAATACATTCAGGAAGCCTTAAATATAATAAACGAAAAGAAATATGCTATAGGGCTACTACTCGATCTCACAAAAGCTTACGATAAAGTTCAATTTAATATATTACTAGACAAAATGTACAATATGGGAATACGTGGTATAACTTACCGATGGCTCAAATCATATTTATTTAATCGGCAACAGATCGTTGAAATTCAATACTATAATTTAAAGTCTAAAGAAATAGAAAACGTTAAGTCGGAACGCAAGTTCCTAAACGCGTCCATCCCTCAAGGCAGCGTGATCGGGTGCCTCTTATTCCTGATCTATGTAAACGACCTTCCTAAGTTGATGAACGAGCCCTGCGTTTTATTTGCGGATGACATTTCCCTGTTAACATCATGTAGTAATAACTTAGATTTGAATATGAAACTCAATTGCCTACTCAGTAAAACAGTAGATTGGTTGCATAGCCACAACTTAGAAGTAAATTTCAAAAAAACAAAAGTAATGTCGTTCCACCCATACCAAAAAAGACCTTTAAACTTGAATTTCATTTTCAGAGACATAAAAATAGAAGAGGTAAAGCAATTCTCTCTGCTAGGACTAGAAATTGACTCGTACTTTAGCTGGAAGCAACATGTTGCAAAGATCAGATTAAAATTATCTAAATTTGCTTATGCCCTACGTGAATTGAAGAAAATTACGGACTTTAAAACGGCTCTCACCACTTACTATGCATATCCATACTCATGGTTAACTTATGGAGTTATCCTATGGGGCAATAGTGTTGAAGCTATGTCAGTTTTTATAGCTAAAAAAAAACTAATTCGAATTTTAGCTAACATAAGGCACACAGATAGTTGCAAATCCCATTTTATAAAAAATAAAATTCTAACTTTACCATGTATCTTTATAATGGAAATATGTAAATTCATCTGAAAGCATCCCGAGCTATACACAAAACGTGAAGAAATTAAATCCATACACTCATTGAGACCCTGTCGCAAAAACCAATTAGTCCAACCTGCTTCGAAACTCAAACTACATTCTTCCAGCCCTCAAGTTACCTCCATAAAAATATATAATCATCTTCCAGAAGCCATAAAACAGGAAACGAAAGAAAAAAGGTTTATAAAGTTATTAAAAGAAAGTTCGTCTTCTTCTTCGAAGTCGCATAAAATGGCGGCACCGGTCATGGGACAGAAAATCAGTGATGTCACAAAAAAGAGTTGTTAAAATTCAGACATAGCATTTTTCTTCTATCCTTTTCTTTTACACGGAGTTAAACGTAAGTAGAAAAGAGATAAAGGGCATTTCCGTGTCGATTTAATATTCATATGTATAATGAATTATTGCTATAGACAAATAGAGCGTCTCCATAAGTTCATATCTCAATGCTGGCGACAGATTGGACAACGGCAACGTCATACAACATTAACTATAATAATAACGAAATCGCATTAAGGAACTTTAGACTTGGCACGACTTTGTTATATTTCATTACTTTTTAGAGATAAACTAGCAGCTCCATCGAGACTTCGCTAGTTTTTTACATAATGTTTTGGTGGGATTATAATGTGATAGTGACTATGATGTGAGTGACATTAATATCAACAGTCGCAGCATGAATGGGCTGCTATTTTTATTTACTCTATGTTATGTATGGTCTATATTATACACTGCGTAAAGTATATAAACCTTTTTCATTTGATAGAAACGTTTCTCTAAGTAGTCTGTGTTTGATAGGGATGGATGATATGAGTCTGCTTTACGTATTCAATTGACCTAATTGAAATGTGTCATTCTAAAGCGATTTAATCGACTTAATGAATATTGGAAGTATTTTTATTAAATATTTGAATAAACTGTCCTTTACTAACCATAACAAGTATTAAAACTTATACTTGTTGTTGAAAGGAGATATATCAAATAGTTATTCACATATTAAACTAAGAATTCAATAAAAAGTTCTAATATCTGTTCAAATAGAATGTAAGTTTGATTTTATTTTGAAGCGCAGTATTAAGAAAATTGAAGAATCAGGAAGACGGGTAGTGCTTCTTATCAATTAAGTAATACCTAATTCGGTAACTGTCAAAGAGTTGTAAAAATGTAATTGTATCATTCAACCAAAGAGTAAAGTAACTATACCAGAGGAACATTCAACCTTTGGCCTTGTTTTCTTCACTTTGATAAATATTTGCACTCTCAACATTTGTTCCGCTATTCTGTCGAATTGAATAAATAAATATAATCTTTTGATAGATTAAACATTTAAAACAGACAAAATGGTATTAAAATTATATTATGATTTAATGTCACAACCTTCTCGGACTTTGTACATATTATTGAAAAAGGCAAATCGTGAGTTTGAATCGAAACTTGTAGCTCTGAAGAAAGGTAAGCATTCAAACGAATTAATTGCGTAAACCAAATTCATATTAGTTCAACTTGGTCACTTAGATGGTATGAATAGTACTAAAGGCGTTTGCGCGCGTTTATCTTACCAATTTGCCTTGTAAACATGGAAGAGAAACATTTTTTAATTACCAACTTTGTCTCTATTGAATTTAGACGCACAGACTTAGTGACTGAATACACATTGTACACTGTAGAGTCCACTATATAGTTTCCTAATTTAGTCAGGTATAAAAAGTAATTGTAGTGTGTGACCTTCTTTGTCATGGTTACTTATTCATTTAGCAACGGTTTTATTATCAATGGTTAATTGATTGTTAAAAAAATCTTTTAATATATATAAATATATTAGTTTGTGTCATATATATTATTACATCAAACATGTTTTTGTGATAAATAAAGGAAAATGTTGGTTCTTCATGTTTTATTTATTTATTTTTATCAGATCAAAATATTTGAATTACTCTAAATCTGATATATTAACAGTATCATAGTGTGGAACAGCATACTACTTTGTAGCATGAATGAGTGCAGAAATGCTTGGGAATATTTAATAGATGTTTCCACACACTAGAATCTGTTAGAGGTTGTATAGGCATTAGCTCCATGACGATAAGCATTAGCCCATGATCATTGTCTTTGATATATATTTTAAAATATTGACTTTGTCTCTTTTGTCAAATAAAGAAGTTTATTTCATAAATTCTAAAACTATATTTTCTTTTATTATATCAGGTTATGGGCCTGTACTGTATTAGTAATTAGAGTTTTATGTAAATATATTTTTAAAGTCTTTATTATTTGAGTACACAAGTTTATAAAATTTTGCTCATGATGAATTGCAATGATGCGAACGTACCGCCGCTGCCGCCGACTTCTCCTGCTACTCCGTCAACTTCAGGTGTGTTCAATCCAATTTATATGAGTAGAGTTGGACCACATGTAGATAAATTAGATGGAAAAGATAATTACGGAATTTGGAACTTCCAAATGAAACTTTTGCTAATAGAGCAAAGATTGTGGAACGTTGTAAATGATCCACCAGCTGTCGTAGATCCATTACTTGACCAAAGCGCTTACGCTAAAATATGTTTAGCGGTGAAGCCGATTTGTTATCCACATGTCAAAAATTGCAAAACTGCAGCTGAAGCGTGGAACAACTTACGTAAGGCATATGGTCATTCTGGTATAAGTCGTAGATTGCAGTTGAAACGAAAACTTACCGAAATGAAATTGGTCAATTATGATTCTATGGATAGTTATATTGGAAGCATTCTTTCCGTTACACACGAGCTAGCAAATGTGGGCTGTGCAATTGATGATGAAGAAATTGCTGAATGGATGTTGTTAGGTCTTTCTGAAGATTATGATCCGTTAATTATGGCAATTCAGGGTACGCAAACTAAACTTAGTGTCGACTTTGTTAAGGAAAAGCTGTTAAGAGGAGAACTTAAGAGGTCAAATATTTTGTCTACAAATATTGATGCTGAAAAGGCTTTAGCGTCTACTTCTTCTAAAGGGAAATTCATTCCAATTTGTCATCATTGTAATAAACAAGGACATATTAGACCGAAATGCCCAAAACTCAAAAATGAGAAGAGGAAGACTAAAAAGGATCAATGTAGTGTTGGGAGATGTTACAGATAGGCGTTCGTACTCTGGCATACTATCTATGTACGGAGACTCTTTAATAAACTGGGCCGCGAGAAAGCAAAATGTAGTTGCTTTATCTTCAACCGAGGCTGAGTTTTATAGTTTGGGTTCTGCTGTCAAGGAAGCAAAATTTTTGAAAAATTTTTTTAGTGAATTGAACTTTGGCATAAACCCACAAGAGTCAATAATCATATTTAATGACAATCAGAGCACACATAAGATAGTTAAAAATGAGTCGTTCAAAAGAACAAAACATATAGATATTCTGTATCACTTTATTTGTGAATCTGTAAATGAGGGTTCAATTAAAATTGTTTATAAGCCTTCAAGCGAGTTAGCAGCAGATTTACTAACCAAGGCTCTTAGTAAAGAGAAGCACCAATTGTTAGTTAAACTTGTAAATGTAGTTTAATTGCATATTGTTTTTGAAATTAAGTGTATAAATTTGTGTAATCAATTGCTACTCAATTTTATGCCTACACAAAGGGGCAGTGTTAGAGGTTGTATAGGCATTAGCTCCATGACGATAAGCATTAGCCCATGATCATTGTCTTTGATATATATTTTAAAATATTGACTTTGTCTCTTTTGTCAAATAAAGAAGTTTATTTCATAAATTCTAAAACTATATTTTCTTTTATTATATCAGAATCTTCACAGTATTATAGTTTTTAGGATTAATTAAAAATACATAGGTGTTATTACTAAAAAGTTTTAATATTTAAATGTTGATTAAATTTCAGGTGAACATTTCTCTGATGAATTTACAAAGGTGAACAGAATTCAAAGAGTGCCTGTAATTGATCACAATGGTTTTATTTTGACAGAGAGGTTAGTTAATATAAGTACAGAGTACTTATATTTATTATTTATTACAATGTATACTTCTATAATATATAAATTATATTTATACTGTATAATTATTCCTGTTGCACAAACTCATTTAGCTAGTTAAACAAATTCATGATATTACACATGACCCAAAGCCATTTCCAGATTGTCAAAAAATTGCTGAGTATATTCACTGTACCTTTTTTGTAATTATCTGAAAAGATAAAAAAAAATAGTCTTAATTTATTGCTTATATTTATTTCATTATTGTTGCAGTGTCGCTATTGTCAAATATTTGGCTTATCGGAGGATTATCCCAGAGTCTTTATATCCTCATGATATAGAGAAACAAGCTCGTGTTGATGAGTTTTTAGAATGGCACCACATAGGTCTTAGACTTCACTGTGCTATGTATTTCAGAGCTAAAGTGAGTATTTTCAGTGAAATTTCTTTATTTTCTAATTATCTAATACAAAATTATTTTCACATACTGTGAAATATAGAAACATCTTTTACAACTAATTAAATAAAGTCTATTAATCCTAATTAGTAGTTTAATCGCTTTACTCAGTATCTGGAGCCTTTACTTGGTAAGAAAAATGATGAGAGAACACTGACTGGGTATGAAAACCGGATGGTTCAGGCACTAGAGGTGTTTAGTACGAAGTGGCTGGGACAGGGTACAGCTTTTGTTGCTGGTGACACTATCACAGTGGCTGACCTCTTTGCAGCAACAGAGTTGGAACAACCAAGTAAGTAGAAATATATTTTTTATTAGTTACTATGTTCCTTTTCTATTTCTAATTTACTACCCTTTATTGTACTAGCCACCCAAAAATATGATGATACTGAAAAGTTTTTACAATGTACCTTATGATGATAGAATACCTTTAATTATTGGCTATTTATTTCTGGCGTATTTTTTTTTTTATAGTATAGGGCAGCAAACGGATCACCGGATGGTAAGAGATAATCATTGCCTATGGACACCCGCAACACCAGAGGAGTCACAGATGCGTTACCAGCCTTTCAAATGGGAATATGCTCTTTATTTCAAGGTTTCGATATCGCATCGGCTCGGAAATACTGCAGGCGACAATTCATTCCACAGTTTAGTAGTGCGTGGCAAAAATTTCCTGAAAAAATGCACTGTGGTGGACTGCCAAGCGTCTAGTTAGTTTATTTACTAGTTACTATGAATACTTTGAATTATTACGTTATTGTTATATTTATTTACTAACTGTTATAATATTCTAGAACATTCTGAAACAATCGGGAAATTTCCAGTATACCGTAGCAGCGATTGGAGTACATCAAACTTTCTGGAAGGCTATAAAAAACTCGAAGCAAATTGTAGAATATTACCGTAAAAAGCATCGAGCCTTTGTTGGTAGCGCCTTCTAGTGTTGAGTAGCGCTGTTAAAGATAATAGATCTATAGACGCGTCTATATTTCTAGATGTTACTATAAAAGTGTGTCGACCGACTAGGATCCATGAGGATTCTCAGCCTCCTCTCCCGAGGAAAAAAAAAAACCGACTGGGACAGTATTCGATTACGATACGGCGAATAGTCTTCGAAGCTATAAGAGCAAACTAAGTGAATAATTAGTGTTGGTTATTGATAATTGTGTATCTTAATTAAAAAGTTTAATATATGGTAGAAATGGCATTAAATTTATTGTGAAGTACCACAGCTCGTAACAATAGTATAAACATTACGTTATTAGATATTTTTTTTATATTAGAAAAGTAATTATGGATAATAATGAACTAAACAAATAAATGAAATTATTTTTACAACAGGAATGGCAGGATATGATCCCAAGGAGCACTTTCCAGCAATAGGAAGTTGGTGGGACAAAGTTCGAGAATACTTCAACCCATACTATGATGAAGCTCATATTACAGTATATAAAATTCGCAGTCAACGCGACAAAACGGAGAAGATGAATTCTAAATTATAAGAAAGTTTTATACAAAGAATATTTACATTAGTTTAAGAGAGTATACAGGGCCTATTATTTTTTATTATATATTTTTTATTGTACCTAATAAATATATTTTTGCTTCATATTTTTACTGTGTTATTATATCCAATTAAATTAAAATAATAATTAGCCAACTTTAACAACAATATAAGCCAACAAATAAATTTTAATATACATATACAAGCCAACAAATAAATTTTAATATAAGAAGATACAAACAATATATTTACTTGTATGTAATAAGGCAGCACATGTTTGGAAATTGGGAGTGCCCTCTCGAGAAGAACAGGTATTATATTTCTTGTATCATAGAACATCTGTATAGGTGGGAGGGCTACAAGAGGCACGCGCCTGGGATTTCACAGAATTCTTGTCAGAGAAAAAGATAACGATCAAACAGATTAAGAAAACAAAGAACAGTACCTTATATAACAAATTCGTGGTAGTTACATTACTTTTATAAGTAACTAGCGACCCGCCCCGGCTTCGCACGGGTGCAGTGAAAAAATGGTTATGGTGGGTTATCCCTAAGAGATAGACATATACCATCGCGGACTTTTTTGTGGATTTTTGTAAGTTGTACAATACTGTAGTACATTATTTTGGTCTATCTCGTAGGGTTCAGCCAGCGTTTGCAATATAAGCGCAAAAAAACGTGCTTATTTACGACATCACATTAGAAACCTTTAAATTTATCAGTGTTTCTCTACTATATTATGCATTTATTATACATACAAACCTTCCTTAAGAATCACTCTATCTATTAAAAAAAACCGCGTCAAAATCCGTTGCGTAGTTTTAAAGATCTAAGCATACATACGGACATACAGCGAAAGCGACTTTGTTTTATACTATGTATTGATTTTGTAAGTGACTCTGGTATTGATAGCAGGGTTATCTGCTGGATTACCACTGTCTTTGTGTTGTTTAGATTGTCTAAATCTCAACAAACACTATTATTAAAGGACTTTAATAATTTCTATATAATATGGCAACATTTTCATATACGATATAGGTACGATATGATTTAAGGTTATTAAATAAAACATTAAATAATACTTACTTAAGTAGTAAGACTACCAGTAATTACTCGTATGTTTCATTAATTAATACATTTTTACGTTTACGTAATTACATAAACTTTTGTACCTCATATTAAAATTTAAGAGAATATTGGAATGAATATATCTGACTGCTACCATTTATTTACTGCGCTAGACTTAACGAGCGTGAGCGGTTGCTGCGTAGAGGTCTTAGCGTCTTCCATGAATTCGTTAGCAGCTACTTACTTAGCAATATAACAAGCTCGTTATCGTATTTTTACAAAGAAAAACAAATCCTATTAGGGATATTTTACGACAAGATTTGTTAATTAGTAGAAGTTTATATCATAAATTAATGTATCATGAATGTAAGTTATATTAATTAATAAAATAAAAACTTGAATATATCGACGTTTATAATTTTTTTAAGAAGTAATATAGGACAGACAAATCCCCTATAAACAAAGACCTAAACTAATACAATAAAATCCAATTCCAGGATCTTAACATTGACATCTTTCTCTTAAGAAATTGAAAACAACACGATTACATTGGATTATATGCGGTTTAGTTAATTAAATGTTTTGCATTTATAGCAGTGATTTATTACAGATATACACTGTTTATCTATATTGGATGCAATAATATTAAATGAGTATGTAATCCATTTTACATTATTGCAATGATGGCTGTACTGCTAAGTAAAAAAACATTCAATTTGTAAAATAATATTACAACTCAATTCAATATTGTATATACGAGTCGAAGCGTAAAATTATTACAAAAACTTTTTACTCCTACGATGAACGAATATCTCTATGATACAAAATGATAGCTACGCAGGAAATTGCTATGTCATATCAATCAATACATAGTATAAAACAAAGTCGCTTTCGCTGTATGTCCGTATGTATGCTTAGATCTTTAAAACTACGCAACGGATTTTGACGCGGTTTTTTTTAATAGATAGAGTGATTCTTAAGGAAGGTTTGTATGTACAATAAATGCATAATATAGTAGAGAAACAATGATAAATTTAAAGGTTTCTAATGTGATGTCGTAAATAAGCACGTTTTTTTGCGCTTATATTGCAAACGCTGGCTGAACCCTACGAGATAGACCAAAATAATGTACTACAGTATTGTACAACTTACAAAAATCCACAAAAAAGTCCGCGATGGTATATGTCTATCTCTTAGGGATAACCCACCATAACCATTTTTTCACTGCACCCGTGCGAAGCCGGGGCGGGTCGCTAGTTACTTATATTTTAAAGTATACATGTTTGTCATAGACCAAATAATAGTAGTTTTAAAATAACCAGAGCTACAGAGTCGACAGTAAATAAAAGAAAAATAAATACTATTAAATATTGAAAGTCATAGTACCATTATCATTACCGATTTTGGGTGCACTAAGCGCCCAATTTCTTAATAGAGACTAGCCACCTGAATTAGTGATACTATTATTGTGCATGGGGCACGATGGTGTACGATAGCGTACTTTCTATACTTTCACGTGTTTTGTCCTGTGTGTGGATTTACCGATATCATTCATTCGAGGTCAGGCAGGACTCATTATATAAACGTGTCATTTAATCACGATAGAGGTACGGCAAAAAATGATGTATCGTCGTTACCATTGCAATCGTCAGCCTACTGCTAATAACTATGCTACATTCGATAGTTTTAATCACCTAAAGTTAAAAATACAAATTTACATACTTATGAATTAGTAGAATGTGTAAGTTAATAATTAGAAAACTAAATAATTAGTTCATTGAATCCATATCAATTTGAATCCGCCATGCTATAATGTATCTTCATTTTATTGCATTAAATCACTACTCCTGTAATAAATATAGCGTTGGATATTCGTTGTTAAGCATATCATGATAATTCACTGATGCAGTGTTCTCCTATATACTTGAACTAATTCGTTTTTAACGGTTGTTCCCTGTACTGGTGATTGTATATCAGTAAAAATGTTTTGGAGATAATATAATTTAAATAACAGATTTTGTGCAGCACTAAATACATCAGACATTGTTGTTACATAAATACACTTTTTTTTCAATAATAAATAACTAAAATAGTATAATAACGTGTATATGGTAATTCTAATAAATAGTTTCATACGTGAATTTAAGAGAATAGTTATATTTAATTTCATCGCGTTTGTCCAAACCTTGATCCTTGATCTTTGTAATTTTGGCAACTTTGTAGACAGTATGTGTTACACTAAAAAGTAATTAATCTTGTTGGAACGTGCACGTGAATTCTTGGAAGCAACTTACCGACATACTAGAAACATCACGATACTCTCGCGATGTCAGCGTTTGCATAGCTGTGTAAGTTTGGGTCGCAGAATTCATAGAAGTTAGCGAATACTCAAACTTTGCCGTCGAACCGGCAAAGCAGAAACTTAGAAACTCAAAGTGAATTGGTTGCGAAAACAAACTAATCAGTTATAGCTTAATGGCACGTAGTAAATTAACAAAGTTTGTATGGCTTTATAACAATTTTAATTTAATTTATATTTTATATTTAGATATAAGTACCGCACATAAATTTGTAGTTAGAATTATAATTATTATTAGGCGGTACAGAATGCATACGACCGACTTTTTACGAGGTTTACATATTTTACTGATGAAATTTTCCTTTTTTTATTTGTAAATATAGTCAATACAGTATTATTTTGTTTTGCGGTAAATTTTTATCATCATTATCATTGCAGCTCATATTCATTCCTCATCGAGAGGCAAGTTGCCCTATGTTAAGGCGAATAAGTCTTATTCCAGCACGCTGACTATGTGCAAGTGGTTGACATTATGGCAGGTTGCCATATGATGCTTAATATAACACATGAAATTTGACAAAAGTAAATCAAATTGGTGTAACTGGTATAATAATTTCCTGATTAAAAGGCTAATGCTTAGACTACAGCGCTTATTAACACCCAAAATGTCTGTATCCCGGGATCCTATCGGACCATCGAGCACCTAGAGGACCAGGGGCTAGACTTGGGAGCCAATAAGTTCATACCGGTCAATCTACGGTGGACGCGGCGGACCTCTACGCTGGGAGGCGGAGACCTCTCGCGTCCGAGTATTGTCATGGCTTTATACGCGGCGAGACAGAATTGGAGGCTATCGCCTCTGAATCTCAAATCGCTTCCATCTGCCGCAGACGGATAAGTAGACCGGATAGAGATAACCTTATCGCACGTACCCATAAGGGCAAGGAGAACACCGGGAGGTTTTAGTGGGTAGGCCTGGCACTCTTGAGAGATTTCTCACGTCTGCCGCTTAGCCGACGGGCTGGTTTGTGCGATTACCGACATACCCCTCTGAAAAACAAAATAAGCAGTTGTAATTTTTTTACGAACTCGACGATTGCTATAAATATATATTGTGGGTAATTTACCGAAACATGTTTTTGTATTAATTTTAAACAAATAATATTTAAGTACTAAACAAAAAATATGAATATAAATAAATAAAAGTACTCCAAATATATTTTTGCTGCATATCAGAAAAGTATTAGTATATTGGGTTTACAACAAAATTCCCTTATTATTTAACATATATTTTATTTATATATGTATAAGTTATATTTAACGTATACTCGTATATTTCTTTATATATTTCATTCAAATAATTTGCACATCTAACAATCATATTAAATTGTTGTTAAATAAAGTTATTTTCAAAATACTCTCACTACTTGACAGGAAAATGCAGGTAGAACCGCTTTCAAGTGATAGACGAGTCGGCGCTGTTACGACTACGAACATCGAACGTAGCATTACAATTGCTAAGCGCTACGGATAACTGTAGCTTAACACTATTAATGCTACGAGCTAGTTTGCTACACCGTCATTAGCTACGTGTTTAACGTAGTTGCAATTTCAAATCCATCCCATCAACCTGACGAGGAATTTTATATAGCAATACACAACAATAGATAGGTGCATAGTAGTAGAACTTATAATTATGTTGTTTTGGTATAATTATCGAAACTAACTTATTATTAGTCTCGTGAATATTTTATTAAATATTTGAGACAAAATTTCTGCAAACAAAAATACACTACTGTGTTGGTTTTTATTTTTATTTGAGAATGTTTTTCAAATTGTGTTTGTATTCATTTTCTGTTGCTCAATGCACTCGTCGAAAATATTCTCTGCAAAGGTTTTATTCCACGAACAAAATAAACAAAATATCCCTTTACAGAAATATGGTTCGTATTTTATTTTGCGAAACTTAAAACAGAATTTCAGAGTGAATTCTGCGAAAAGCATATTACAGAATTGCAACTAAAAATAGTCGGTTCCTGGTAAAGCTTAATTGAGAGGGTGATATGATGGAGGCGGTGTGCCATTGGTAGGCTTTCATTGGTTGGTTGTAAGTGGGCGGGGCCTTGTAAAATCTGGGCGGTGCTGTCCCGTTAGTCTAGCTCTAGGATTTGCGCCGTTGAAACCTCAGTCTCTGGCTCGCAGTCGGAGGAAACAGTCGCGTTCACTAGCTGTGGTACCCGGGTACATAGCAGAGCTCAGCTCTACTTGACTTCCTAGTATCCAATTTTATTTAAATTCAGTGATTTCCGCTCTTCATTACTCAAGCTGTGGCCATCAACCAAATAGTAAGTACTTTTTATTTATAAATTATTCCTTGTTTTTATATTTTTAATTTCTTTGTGTGAATTTTTTCCGGTTTTTGGTTCGAAGAGTTCTACCATTACATAATTTTTATTAAGCTTTTCTTGAAAACTGGTTTATATTCGGAAGAAAAGTTTCATACAAAAAACGACTAAACAATGTAAGTAATCAAACGCAAAACGTACTTTTTATTGATTTTGCAAGTATTTAAAGGTCCGGTTATGAATTAGAAAGCTGCATTCTGCAGCTTTTCCTGAATTGAACTTGATTCCATAAAATACATATTTCAATAAAACGTGTTTTTGAAGTGAAACAATTATTCGGGTTTTGTTTTATATACATAGTTTAATTAGGGTTGGTCCAATAGCTTGATCTTGAATAAAAGATTGTGAATGGCAGCACTTTGTACCAAAATTATACCAAATTAAACACTAAGTAAAAAAATAATATATATAAAAAAATCTATCAATTCTACCATACAACCTCTTAAAACAAGTAACTCAACAAATTGATTAGTAAAAAATTAACAAACTGTTAACCTTTAAATAAATATATTGTCGACAAAATGTTATAAGAGGTACCATAAAATAAAAAAAGAACAAGGGTTTGTTATGAATTGTAATTTCAATTCATAGCTGCTTTTTATGTTACACTTGTAAACACAAAAAAAGATAAAGAAGAAATAAATATATCCGACTTGTCTAAGTCGCATCAGTAAAAATGATTGTCGAAGATTTGTTCATCTATCAAATGTTTGATAATAATTTTATAAATATAATTTAAATGCAAATAACGGACAAATTTATTAAATTCTTTAATTATATTGCATTATTTGGTTATTACTCTTTTGAGTTAGTGTCCAGTGGTCAAGTTCACATACACCTTTGAATTTTTCCTCAGCTGTATGTAGGTTGCTTGCGATGTTTTCTTTCACAGTATGAGCATCTGATAAATGTACATGCCAAACACCAAATACATGATAAATACATGGGAACGTGTCAGGACAGATCCCGGGTCTCCCGACTCTAATTGAGCCACTCACCAGACGATGACCACAGTGTCGCTGACGAGCAAATTTTATTAAATGTATAACTTCTGTGTATCGATTTTAAATAAACAAAAATAAAATTTACCTGAATGGACTTTTATTTATACCCCTAATAAATTTTCCCAACAAATAAATGCTTATGTATTAGTATTTGTGTTTTTTTTTATATGTCCTTATCCTCAAAAAGAATGAAAAGTATTATATAATTATATACATAATATGTTATTATGCAATGTAACTCGTGTTTTATTTATATATATACCCACTTTAAAAATTAATTTAAAAAGATAACTACCTCACAAAGGGTATTCGAGGATATATTTAAAATAAGCTATTAATCAAACAGAATATTTAACCGTTCAAATCAATATATAAAATGAATGTTCTTATATCCTGCCTGATGTATTTGCTCCAATCGCAGGCGGCAGTATAAAACATAAATTAACAATGAACAGCATTTAATTGAACTAGTACATAAAGTATCATACCATCGTAAAACTTTACTCTAAAAGTTTGTTCGGAACAACACCGAACATTACTTTCTAAAAGTTGGATATATTAAAGTTATGTGCGGGCGGGGCTTCCGGCGTTGTCGGTTGTTTTCGTAGTCCGAGACAATTACTCGGGAAAAGTAGGAGTAGGCCTAGGTTTAAACGCCCCTTGCAAAAACTTTTGCCGACGACCCACAACGAAGTGGAGCTCGCGTAAACTATATTGTAAACTAGAGCGACAAAACTTTTTACGACCACGGCTTAATTTATTACTTTACAACTTACTTTTACATGAAATGTATGTATCTTGATAACATTCTGTAGGATCATTTTGTATAGAATGTATATGGTCGCATCATTCATACAAAAATATTTGTCAGTGTGCAACTCGGGATGTTTGTATTTACAAATATCTAAAAAAATGCGACAAATCTAATCGCACTATCAGAAATATCTAAAAATAGGAGCGTAATTATTACTTTTAAAAACTATGAATATGTTTATTAAATTCTAAAAGTTTACTTTAAGAGAATGAATAATATATTATAAATATATTATTCATTCTCTTAAAGTAAAGTACCTAGAGTAAGTAAGGAATTAAATAATTGAAAGAATAATATATTTAAAAAAAGATTTATTTAAATGAAACCTCTTAGGTAATATGCTAGAGAATGAAAAGTTCGAGTTAAAATAAGCATATAATTTTATCAATATTATATAATAATATATACAGCAAAATAATGAAGTCTAAATTTTCAGAGTGGTATTTTTTTAAGTTAATGCTGTAAATAAATTTACAAAAGAAATATATGTTGTTAATCAAACGTAAAAAATTAATTAGTTAATGTTAGTATCTACAGATAATAATATAAAAAAACTTTCACAATTGATATGAAAGAAGTAACCAAAATGTTTCTAATGATTTGTCTCGTAGCAGTTTATACTCGCGACACTGCCGGCGTCCTACTTCGGAAAGTTCGCGCCTGCGTAAATACCATCAATAGGATTGCGGTAAAACTTAGTTTACGTAGTTGAACGTTGAACTTAGTTTACGTAGTTACGTAAACTTAGTTACGAGTCTATTAAATTTAATATCAAATATCTTACAAGGTTTTTAAAATGATTTAAGTAACGTTTGAAAGATTCATTTCCATACCCACCGGCTAACCTAATCTTTGCAAACATTAATTTGATGATCTACTTAGTAAATGCAATCTTAACATGATAGATCGAAAGATAGATAGACGAACTAAATTGTTATAAATAAATGGATTTCGTTCTGAAAAGCAAGATACTTTTTATAATCTATACTAATATTATAAAGACGTAAAGTTTGTGTGTTTTTATATTTGTATATTTGTTAAATTGTAAGGGGTAAACTCGGGAGCTACTGAACCGATTTTAAAAATTATTTCACCAATAAAAAGACACGTTATTGCTGAGTGTCATAGGTTAAATAAAAAACCGAAAAATAAAAAGGCTTTTACGTGGTAGTCCGTTTTGCAAAGTGAATCGGAGAAAAAACGGGCAGCGGACGGCGCTCGTTGGCTTCGGGTGCTCGCTTCGGGGATTATTAATATTATGCCCAACGAAGTGGGCATGATATTAATAATGTGGTGGGATATTTGGAACTCGCATTAGCGCATTAGTCTTTCATAAGCCATGTTGATGTCTTAATCATTTCACACACCGAGTACTTTACACAATCATTTATACATTTACTAAAATATTCAATAGACTTAGCCGTAATAAACGTGTGTGCAGAGACATATTAATTAACAGGAAATTCCCTTTTGTAGTTAATTGAATTGTTAATGTAAACCTTCTTTTCGACTCGGCTTGAATTTAAGTAAAACGAAAAATTTTCTGCTTGCGCTTTAAATTTAAATATAAAAAATATGCATATAAATATCGAAATACTGAAGATAAAGGCTTCAAATCGTCGTTATCTTTAAGCGTCGTCACTATTGCGAGTTAAGTTTACTAAGGGTCGATGGACTACTGATGCTGGAGTTGCACTACTCAAAAACATTTTTGCTGCTTGGGAGAGTAAACAGGATGTAATCGGTATATTCTGTGACCTCTCCAAGGCTTTTGATAGCGTTAGTCATCAGATAGGTACTTTTACATAAACTCAAGCATTATGGTGTCTCTGCGGAGGTAATTTGTGTCTGTTGGGGCTCCTATAATTATGGGTGTACCTCAGGGATCGATATTGGGACCATTGCTTTTCTTAATTTATATTAATGATCTTCCTTACTTCACTAATAGGTTGACAGGGGAAATGCAAATACTGACGTGAATAGTACACTGTCTAAAGTATTGCACTGGTTCACACTGAATAACTTATCACTTAACACAAATAAAACTAAATGTGTTAAAATTTCATTGCCTAATGTAAGAACAGTAAACAATATTGTGAAAATGAATGATGAAACTGTAGAATTCACTGACAGTACTAAATTTTTGGGTATTACACTCGACTCTCGATTGCAATGGGACCCCCCATATTGAGACCTTGGCATGCAGACTTAGTTCTGCTTCATTTGCTATATATAAAGTGCGACAACTGACTAACGTTTAAACGGCAAGATTAGTCTATTTCATTTATTTTCATAGTATCATGACGTATGGCATACAATTGTGGGGATCTGCGGCGAATGTTGAAAGTATTTTCGTGCTCCAAAAAAGAGCAATTCGCGCTATCTATAATATAAAACAAAGAGAATCACTCAGAGATTTATTTTAGGAAATAAATATAATGACACTAGCTTTTGCCCGCGACTTTGTTCGCGTGGACTTCAGGTTCGTCCCGTCTAGTCTAGTAATAAATAAGAAATACGGTAACTAAGCACTGCAGAGCCCTAATCATAGGCCTATAGGTAGCTACTGCAGTATGCTCCTATAAACTACATTTAACGATCTTTTCCTAATGTGTTTTTTTACGACCTCACATTAGAAACCTCAAAAATTGTAGCCTATGTGTTATTCTGATGTATAAGCTATATTGTGGTAGTTAGCTAAGTTTCATTCAAATCCATTCAGTAGTTTTTACGTGAAAGAGTAACAAACATCCATACATCCATACTTACAAACTTTCGTCTTTATAATAGTAGTAGGATAGTAGGATTAGCGTGTCAATATATTTATGAAAATTTAATATATGTTTATAAGAACTACGATACATTTAATACAAATTTTCAAATTCATCATTTAAACACGAGAAATAAAAATAAGCTTGCCGTTCCAACATACAGGCTTCAAAAAACTTGAGGTTCGTTCTTAGGGAAATGTGTAACTTTTTATAACACACTTCCAGAAAATATTACTGCTTTACCGTTTCATAAATTTAAAGCACATATTAAAAATATTCTAATGAAAAAAGGGTATTACAAGGTCAATGAGTTCTTGGATGATAAAAATGCTTGGGTGTAATTTTTACTATATTTAATTTCCTGAATAATTAAACATGTTTGGATGTAAATTTTGCGATATATAATTTTAATGATTCTTTAATAAATGATATTTTTGTTTTGTACCGGACACATACATATCAGATTTGTTTAATGCGATATGACTCTTGTGACGGAAATATATATTTGTTAGTTTGTTTTAATTTGTATCGGAGGTTGGGTTCAGACTGTGTATCTGAAGCCGGCTTCCAACTGACGACTCTGTAATGATACAGGGAGAAAAAAAATTGCCCTTGCTGGTTTTCTTGCTGGTTATTTCCAGTACAAGGTCTCCCGCCGTCGACTTGTGAACCAATGGCGTAGCATCTTTGACATTCAAAAGTGAGTGTAAAATCCTATTTGAAGAATAAATTTTTGAATTTTGAGTATGGAGCGGTTTTGTGCGATCCTTGGTAACGCCGCAAGCAAGTCGTGTATGTCGAAATAGAAATACATAGTGTAATTACCCAATTAGAGTTTGACATTACTTTTTTCCATTCGTATAAATTTTCAGTAGGCACCAAATTTACACGTAACCACGTGGCCTAAGTTCGTCGAAAGTTACGTATAAAGTAGGCGTAGTTTAGGTTTGCCCAAAAACTTTGGACACGCCTCCGCAAACCGTTTCGCGTAAATAATATCGACAGCGGTAAAACTTATTCGAATATAAAAAGTGTTATCTAACCATTTAGGATAAAATTTTGTTATTATTAATTATGTTTTGAAATAACAAGACGTAATAAACTACACGTAACTCATCCATTTTCATATTATAAAGTCATTTAAATACAAATTAAATGCTTTATTTTAAATTGATAATATTATGACAAGATTACGTCGCTAGGAAGGGTTAAATGTTTGATAATAAACTAGATAAGTTGGGTTCAGCGTTTTGGGAGCTATTATGCAGCTTACAGAGGAATCATCATTATAGATCATTAGACGTATTTTTGAATCATTATTTCGCGCTTCCCGTGGGACTATCCGTTTTTATAAGAGATAAAAAATACCGCAAAACCTTGCTCAAGAATCACTCTATCTATTGATGAAAGCCGCATGAAAATCTGTGCAGTAGTTTTTGAGCAAAGCCTTTATTGCGCATCCCGTGGGATCGGTCGACTTTACCGGGATAAAAAATAAGGTACCCTATTATTTAATCCGGACTTTTATCTTTACGTCTGCAAAATTTCAAAACAATCGGTTTAGTAGTTACGGCGTATATATACGTTAAAACCGTATTAAAGATTTTGTTATTGAACTGTTTTTTAGAACCTGATGTTTATTTTTATATCATACTTTGAAATCTATAGTTCTGTAAAGTTTTTCCTCTGAAGAATGTCTTTATAATTCATATCTTAAAAACCACTAAACCGATTTGTGTATATCATGTCTTCTTTATTACGCCATGTTTATTGGAATGCTTTAACACTATTCTTAGTGAACAGTTTAATTTCAATTATTAATTACTACAATATATCTTTCTGATTGGGACAGGTAATACCTACAAGGCGCATATCCAGTGTAAGTATAAGTTTTAAGAGATCTAAAAATAATTTGCTTAGCACAATAATATACCTATCGCCACTAAAAGAAGTCGTTTTAGTAGTTGCCTATTCATCTTAATAATGACTAATATTCCTACTTTACGTAAGAGTACAAATATTCATGACCCAGACAGAACAGCGGTGGACTCTTTACGGGATACTTCCCGTACCGCATGCTCAGATGCTTCTGAGTATACGGTTTTCATCAATGAAGAATTAACTATTGTTTCGGAAGGGTATAACATTAGTCTTAGCGAATATCAAATGAGACTTATTTATGAAATGAGCAACAAGCATAAACTGTTGTATAGTAACAATATACCTGGTATGTCGCTACTAAATTCGAGTGATTCCCGGCAACAGGGTGAGTGGTGCCCACAAACATCCCAGCTGTCCGGAGCCCCTAGTAACCCCGGGGCTACCGCTAGTAACCCCGAGGCTACCGGTAGTAACCCCGGTGAGGCAAGGGTAGAACATCAGCATGCGATTTTGAACATTCGCTTCCAAAATCAGCAGAGACTGCCTAGTAGCCTGTGTCAAAGAGATATAAGGGAACCACAAATACCCCACGAAGCCAACATAAACTTTTCCTTTAACGCTAAACCTCTTGCTACAAGTCACGCAAATGGAGCAAGTGTGGTTTCAAACCGAGAATTAGTAAACACGCCGCACCAAAATAAAAATACAGAGATTAGTCAGGAGCAAAGATTGCCTAGTAGCTACAGTCAGAACGAACTAAGAGATCCACGAGCGGCCCACATTCGCCTTAAAGCCAGTTACCTCCATGTTTCAAATATGCAACCATACAGCGTGACTTCTGATACGTTCTATCAAAGTACGGCACATGGCAACATTCCTTCTATCGTTAGTCACCTCAAAGAAGGATATGTAAAATTTCCCCAGTCAATATTGAATACGCACTTTCAAAGTAGCCACAAACCAATTAGTAGCTTCTGTCAAGGTGAGATAGGAAAAGTACACACACCCCTTAAAACACCCAATATTAATGTTCCCTCTACCACCAGTAATGTGCCATTAGACACGTCTTACCAAAGTAGTAATAAGCTACCGAGTACTCAGAGCCAAGGCGAGTTACAAGATGCCGTGATGCGCCACATGTATCAAACGACATCGCGTAAAGTTACTCCTATTGCCCAACCCAGTAAGGCGGTTCAACCTCGCCCTGCATTTCAAAATACGAAGTACCCAAAGAAGCTCCGACTGTCAGGTGGGCTATCCCAAGGCCCCGTAAACCCTATCGTCAGTCATCCCGTTAACGTTTCAGGCGAGCTGTATCAAACGGGAAATGTTAATAGCTCAAGCCATATGACAATTATGCCTAATGTTAACATTAATCCTAACAGCAGGTACTACGGTGAGACAAATGCGGTCCCCATCTGTAGGCCTAACGTCAGCGTTAATGTTTTAGGCGAGCCTCACCAAACGGGAAAGGTTAATAGCTCAAGCCATATGACAATTATGCCTAATGTTAACATTAATCCTAACAGCAGGTACTACGGTGAGACAAATGCGGTCCCCACCTGTAGGCCTAACGTCAGCGTTAATGTTTTAGGCGAGCCTCACCAAACGGGAAAGGTTAATAGCTCAAGCCATATGACAATTATGCCTAATGTAAACATTAATCCTAACAGCAGGTACTACGGTGAGACTAATGCGGTCTCCATCTGTAGGCCTAACGCCAGCGTTAATGCTTTAGGCGAGCTTCATCAAACTGGAAAGGTTAATAGCTCACGCCATAGGACAGTTATGCCAAATGTAAGCATTAATCGTAACAGCAGACACTACGGTGAGACTGATGCGGTCCCCACCTGTAGGCCTAATGTCAGCGTTAATGTTTTAGGCGAGCTTCACCAAACGGGAAATGTTAATAGCTCAAGACATAGGACAGTCATGCCTAATGTAAACATTGATCCTAACAGTAGGCACTACGGTGAGCCTAATGCTGTAGCCACCTGTAGGCCTAACATCAGCGTTAATGTTTTAGGCAAGCTTCATAAAACGGGAAAGGTTAATAGCTCAAGCCATAGGACAGTTATGCCAAATGTAAACATTAATCCTAACAGCAGGCACTACGGTGCGACTGATGCGGTCCCCACCTGTAGGCCTAATATCAGCGTTAATGTTTTAGGCGAGCTTCACCAAACGGGAAATATTAATAGCTCAAGCCATAGGACAGTTATGCCAAATGTAAACATTAATCCTAACAGCAGGCACTACGGTGAGACTGATGCGGTCCCCACCTGTAGGCCTAATGTCAGTGTTAATGTTTTAGGCGAGCTTCACCAAACGGGAACGGTTAATAGCTCAAGCCATATGACAATTATGCCTAATGTAAACATTACTCCTAACAGCAGGCACTACGGTGAGCCTAATGCTGTAGCCACCTGTAGGCCTAACGTCAGCGTTAATGTTTTAGGCGAGCTTCATAAAACGGGAAAGGTTAATAGCCCAAGCCATAGGACAGTTATGCCAAATGTAAACATTGATCCTAACAGCAGGCACTACGGTGAGACTGATGCGGTCCCCACCTGTAGGTCTAATGTCAGCGTTAATGTTTTAGGGGAGCTTCACCAAACAGGAACGGTTAATAGCTCAAGTCATATGACAATTATGCCTAATGTAAACATTACTCCTAACAGCAGGCACTACGGTAAGCCTAATGCTGTAGCCACCTGTAGGCCTAACGTCAGCGTTAATGTTTTATGCGAGCTTCATAAAACGGGAAAGGTTAATAGCTCAAGCCATAGGACAGTTATGCCAAATGTAAACATTGATCCTAACAGCAGGCATTACGGTGAGACTGATGCGGTCCCCACCTGTAGGCCTAATGTCAGCGTTAATGTTTTAGGCGAGCTTCACCAAACGGGAACGGTTAATAGCTCAAGCCATATGACAATTATGCCTAATGTAAATATCACTCCTAACAGCAGGCACTACGGTGAGCCTAATGCGGTCCCCACCTGTAGGCCTAATGTCAGCGTTAATGTTTTAGGCGAGCTTCACCAAACGGGAACGGTTAATAGCTCAAGCCATATGACAATTATGCCTAATGTAAACATTAATCCTAACAGCAGGCACTACGGTGAGACTGATGCGGTCCCCACCTGTAGGCCTAATGTCAGCGTTAATGTTTTAGGCGAGCTTCACCAAACGGGAACGCTTAATAGCTCAAGCCATATGACAATTATGCCTAATGTAAACATTACTTCTAACAGCAGGCACTACGGTGAGCCTAATGCTGTAGCCACCTGTAGGTCAAACGTCAGCGTTAATGTTTTAGGCGAGCTTCACCAAACGGGAACGGTTAATAGCTCAAGCCATATGACAGTTATGTCTAATGTAAACATTAATCCTAACGACAGGCACTACGGTGAGACTAATGTGGTCTCCACCTATAGGCGTCTTCTCAGTCTACGCCAGGTCCCGAAGCATAAGCGAACACACGTCTTCAAAACGCCATGTGCCAGAATTCGTCCTACCACCAGTTACCCAAAAGGAACAAGTGTAGTACCACAACGAAGGTATACACCATACGAACCGAGGCATAGACTACTCAATAGCATTCGTGAGGATAGCGCGTTGCGGCACCCACAAGTAACTCTCCCGAATATAATTTCAAATGTAGATATTCGCCCTACCACCAGTCTCACGAGTGGGGTGAATGTTCCCACTCAACGAGAGAGTCTACAACCAAATACTTCCTATCCAATGGGGCTTATGATACTTAGTACTCTATGCCAAAGTGAGGCGAGACATCCATTAACGCCCGTGTCCGAAACACCAGTAGTTACCATTTGCCCTGTCACCAGTCACTCCAGTGGAGCAAATGTGACTCCTCAACCCACTTATCCTTCACCTTTAGGCACACTCTATCAAAATAAAAATACACAGTCCACTCAAGAACAGAGGCTACTCAACAGCCTATATCAGAACGAGTTGAGGAATTCACAATTGGCCTACTTTCGCCGTAGCGGCAGTCACCCAGGTTTGAATACCCGCTATAGATTTCGATACATGCCCTATCCAAACTTAAACAAAGTTAAACGTCACTAGCGTGACTCTAATCCATTCCATTTTAGATCTACCTAGTGGAGATGTGCTTTGGTTTGGGGGTATAGTTTATGTTATTCCTTTAGCAGGTTTGGGTTTGATACACGGCTAAGTGGTTTGTGCCACGTACAGCTTAGGGCTCCCGATATAGTGGATAATAAAAATTAAGCAAAGTTAGTATCAAGGTCTTAAGTTGATTGAAAAGTCAATATGTAAAAATTTGTCGCTTAAAGTGGGAATAATTTAAAGAAAAGAATTTTATTAACATTTACATACTACATAAATTTACTGAATCTTCTTAAAATGTATTCACATTTGTACTTTTGAATACTTTTAAGCCTATACACTGGACTTCGATTGCAAGTCTACAAATTTTGCATTAAAATACAATTTTTTATTATTCATTTAATCAGTAAGCGAGGAACAGGCTCAAAGAATCCAAACAGACCCATTCTTGTACCCTGTTCTGGTCGACTATGGAGCTCTATGTGTTATGTGTGGTGGCGCCCACCTAACTGGTTTCAATTGTTCGTTAAGACATGTGATATACTCTTCTTAAATTTCTACATTAATTCTGTTGTCATATTTTTTATTTAGTATTAATGCGATGGCGGTTGACATTTTTCTACTACATATAACTTTACAATTTACTGAAATTCAAACTCACTCACAGAATTTAGTTAGTTTAGTTCAATTTTAGTTACTTAAATATTCTCATAAAAAAATCTTTTGATATATCAATTTACTAATGGCTTAATTGAATAAAATATTCCAATAAGATATCCCTCCTCTATTATATGACTATTCACGGGGCGTCGTTATTTCCGCTATCTGCTGGGAGACATGATCATTTGGTAACAAATTTGACCCAGATTGTTTCATTACCCTACCTGAATACACCAAATCACAAGTACTTGCTACATGTATATGTTATTATCTTTTAAGGTCGGTACAACCTTTTTAACATTTTGAAAGATGTTTGAGCAGTCTTTTACTAGTAGAATTTTTAGAAAATGTGTTAAATTGTTTTGATTGATATAATTACGAAAATTATTGACATGGAAGTATACAAACGGGAATACAAGTATTTGAGTTATATAAAACGTTAGTCAGATACCTTATACGTTAGAAGGCACTTGGTAGGTCTGTTTATACGCCAACTTTTTTATAAAAGTGATTTCGTTTACGTACGTGATGAAATTAATTAGTTCGGGTCCAATTTGATCAAATTAGGTATTTGTACTATACGCTAAGTATGAATAATAGGGTCTTGGACTGTTTCATGAAAACCATTTCAACCTATTGTTTACTTATCTAAAATGCTGCTAAAAATATTTTCCTACTGAAATTACTTAATTCTTTGTTAAAAAATTGATAATTATTTTTCACATTTGAATTTCGCGCTAAAACACCACTCTTTTATTATGTCTCGATTATGACGTCATTTATCATACAGAGGTTACTTGCTCATTGATACAGCGTGTGTAAACGTTCGGTTATATTTCGTAATCTATATCGAAAATGAGTGCAATTAAATATTATCAGTATTGTTCAGTTCCCATGTGCGAAAATAATACAAATAAGACACCTGACAAACTATTTATACCTCATGGTATAAATATGCGAAAAAAATGGGTGGTACTAGCAAGACGAGACTGGAAAAATCAATCAATAAAGTCGATGATTTACTTTTGTGAAGATTGCAACCAACCATGGGTCACTTAAAATCTAATTTAAAGAAATTTTGATTCACTTTTCATGTGTGTAATGTTACTTACGCGACAGTTTTTACATTTAAATATACATTCAAAATCAGGGCTTTTAGCGAAAAAATCTGCCACCATCATGACGTCGATTCGTGGCAAATTTGAACTATCAGCTCTTACGAATTTCTTTGCCATCGTAAATAAACTGACATTTTACTTCAAGCAAACGACTAAAACTTTAAATCACAGAGAATATGCAAGAAATAAACGAGGTTTCGAAATCGCAAACAACGTAAACAAGTAGTAGGTGACAAGTGACAATGATAAATGACGTCACGCGCTGTGATTGGCGTTTGTGGTCACGTGACTTTCACATTAAAAATAATAATTTATTATGTTAAAAATAACGAAAAGTTATGATTCTTATCTAATTATTCCTGTTAATAATTAATTCTAACCGCATACACTATCCCTGTACAAAACAACATATCATTTTATTACTACAGTCCTAGACCCTAAATCATTTGTTCATTATGTGTCTGATAAGGGTACTCTAGAAGCTTTCTTACAAACGCAGAATATTACGTAATTATTATTATTTCGTAACTTGCTATGTTATTTAGGAGAGAACTATTATATCAAGTCAATAGTTTGTTTGGGTCTGCAAACTATTCGACTGAAGTGGATGAGGTGTTTGCTTATAAATGATCTATCGCTATTTTTCTCGAATTTAATGTACTGTTAGTATATTTATTTTCACTAGAATTAAATAGTAGCTTCATATTTAACTTGTAGTAATTGTAGTACCGAAATAAGTTATTTATATTGAACATAGTACCAGATTTAGAATCACGTGTAAACCACATTTTAAAAATTTGATGCATTTATAATTAAATGTTTTAAGGTTGATGAGAACTCATCATCATTAGGAGTCATCTGAATTTGACCAACAATGCTTCAGACTAAAATCCGAATCAAAGGCTATCTATATATGTATATCTACTAGAGTCGTACAGGAATATCATAACAATTTCTGGGGTTATATTAATAATCAAAATCAGTGATGACTTTAATTATATTATCATTTAGCGGTTGTGCCTTCATTTTGTTTAAGAAATGCTATAAATGTATAATGTGAACTGACAATTGATCTTGTGATCGAAGTTAGCCTCAAACGATCAACTACCAATTAACTACTCTGAAACCATACAGTGAAAAAAAAAGTTCTCTTTCTGACTCTTTAAAGTACAAGTGCTCCCAATATAGACTTAGAACTAATGGAGCTCTTTGATGTTTAAATGTGATTTAATAAATTTATTTTGGCCTGAAGATTAGAGTAAGTAAAATCACTGAGTATAGTGGATTATAATAATTGATAATTTCTTTATGAGTTGGTATTTGTTTTCACGTATACTATATCTGGTACTAATTTTTGTCATTTGTAATCTATAGTTAGAAATATAGTTTAGTAACGCTGATTTATATTACCTTTTATTGCTATCAATTATTAATATATTAAATTAAATATATTATAATTATATTTAAAGTTGCGAGTTCTATCTAATATTATCAATGTAAATAAATTGATGGGATTGATGGACTTAAAATCATTTTGTCTAATTAGGAAATTACGGTCTTGAAATTGCCAAAAATAAAGAAATTAATAAACAGATGTTTATTTATTAATGTAATTACAATATTGGTAATGAAAAGTCAAACGAATAGTTATATTATGCAGTTCATTGCATCTTTCTGAGTATATTATCGTATCAAATATACTGTCATGTGGTAAAATAAAAAATAATGTCTTGGTACGGCTTGAATGAGACATACTCCGTTAAATTAGCGATTCACTTTAGCTTGACAGACTCTTATTGGCTCAAAGCGTAGAGAGGAGCGGATCGTTTCCCAAGCAGCACACGTCCGCGCTACGCGATTATCGCCTACGAGTGGAATACCGGGAACTTTGCCGATTGCACATCCTAAAGTATGTTGGTGTATTTTATCAATGTGCCAAATCGATTGCAGCTACGAAGTTCAACTGCAGCGTTTAACCTGCTTCATTATTAGTTCAAGATTTGGTGAGCCAGAGCAAAAGATAACTTCGTTATAATGGCCTACTTCGAGACTGCAATGCTGGCATCGGCTCAAATTTTTGTAAGTAATTAGTTGTATAATTAAAAGTACTCCACTTTTGTTCGCTGCAATTTATAGAGTCATTATCATCGTGGCACTCCAGGTGATTTGAACAGAGTACAATGATAAACATATTAAAGTAAGCAAGAGCATTTCTCCCTCTCTCTCCCTCTTATATATCTTTGGTAGAACGGCTGTTTAATTAATGTAATCCATTATACATCTTGTATCACAAGTTTGGCAACATACGTAGTCATTTTGGAGAGAGATATTTGCTGCGAATCATATGTACTATAGGCGATCGAAACCACTACCAGCAGTTGGGTACTATGCTTGTTTCTTAATATAGGTATAGCTATAAAAAGACTTTTTTCTGCTTGTAATGTTAATTTGATAACGACGCAGTGAATATGATTTTGATAGGGATTTTGAATTTGTTTCTGGTGACAAAGCTAACAGTCAAAGGACTAACTATTGAATAAGCAACGACTAAATAAGCAATATATTTTAGTGGCTTCAGAATTTGTATATCTTCAGTAGCGGACTACAGTCGACTAAAGGAGATCATCAACTTTACGATAAGTCGCAACCATGGACTTTTTAATAGTTTTTTTAAGAAGTCGAGCATAGCGTAATTATAGCTTAGAGCATCCAGCATGGGGTATATTCGGTTGCAGTAAATTGCAGCAAACAACCTTTAAGTTATGTAGAATGAGTAATAGTAGTAGTTATTACTGTTTATCGGGGAGGCCGTGGCCAGAAATTGTATCTGTTTTTTTTTCAATGAAGAGAAAGAGGCATTTTACCTCAAATTTTCAAATTCAAATTCAAAATCATTTATTCAGTCTAGGCTGTTACAAGCACTTGTGAAAGTCCGCCATCGGTTCGCAAATCTACGGCGGGAGACCTTGTAATGAGAAGAACCGGCAAGAAACTCAGCAAGGGCTGTTTTTTTCCCTGTATTAAATAGATACAGAGTCGTCAATTTGGAAAATGCCTTCAATATATATATATGTATAACATATAATATACCTTCATGGGTACCATGACTTCTGAGGGTCTATTACTGAGTAAACATCGCCTTTTGCCTTTCGGCTTATGGGTACAAAGTGTATCATCGTAATGTGCAGACTCCATGGATGGTAACTTTCCAGTAAGTGACATACGAGGTATATGATTATTCTTTTTATTATTCTTATGATTGTTTTGTTTCATTCCTACTTTTTAATTTTTTGCACTGCGTATTAAAATCTTAGGACTATTATTAGATACCTTTATTACGCTATTGCTTTGCGACTTTAGAAAATAATAAAAATGATTATATTATTAGTGGAAATTGTATTTTAATGGACATAAAACTTATAGGCTATTTAAAAACAAATTTATATTGTTTGTTCTTATGCCATTAAATCGTTACCATATGCCTGATAAATATATACAGGATTTATGACATGTGTTTAGATAAAATAACATAAATCCACGTAGCATACTACTACACGTACAAAATAAGACACAGTAAATGATTAACAAAAAACTTGCAATTTCTTGCAACAACGTGTTACGATTGAAAATATAAAGAATATTCAAGTAGACAAACTACAAATAATGCGAATTCTTATTTTTTAGTTAATTCTATTTATTTATATATGAACATATTAGAATATCTATTGTTATGTTAGCCTTATTAGAATGAAATCAGCAAGTGACTGAGCTGTGCCTTTGATATTGCAGAGGTGCATGAAGATGATTATCACTCATCATCAGGCTACTTTCGCGTTTGCCAACAAAAGCAATAGTATAAAAGCGTAACCTAATTTACCTAATTAAATCTTTTAATTTATTAAATTTTTATTTCTTTTCGTTATTACTTTCATTTTGTCTAATTTTAAATTTTCGTTCAAAATGTGTGGGGTACAAATGGGCAAGACAAAGAGGTAAGGCACATAATTTATTATTTGAATAAGCAGCGTCGATAATCTTTCACCAGTGTGAAGCTCTTTGCCAAGGTCGTTTGCATAGGTACCTATATTGTATCTACGAGTATTACTCCAAAGCAGTACTGCTAGTATTGCTGTGTTCTGAAGGAAGAAAAATTGAAGGGTATTGTGGGTTCTCTTGACATCTATGGGAATGTAGGAACCAATTGTTTGGCGATTGTAGCAAAATTACTTAGTACAATCATGTTTGAAAAAGCTGTCAAATAACCGGACCCGCACTAGACTTCAGTTAATCATCATTCAGTGCTCCTGTGTGTGATCACCAGTCTTCAATGGATTAACGCAGTCAGTGCTCGTATTGGTGTTGCTGGTGTAAGGGGCTTGGGTCAATAACTAATTTACTTTGAGATGATTGTAGTGACTGTAGTAGCGTTACAAATATTTATAGAATATTGTAACGTCACACATATCCAAGTAGTATTTAAAATATAGTCTAATAGTCATTAAAGCCCGGCGAGCAAAGCATTGGCGATACTTGCGACTAGTTTATTTGGCTATGCCCGCGAACTTGGTTTCGCTATAATAAGATTTTACACTGATCTCGTCATTTTAGTTTTGAGCTTCCACCTTTCCAAGGTTCAGTGTCTATCGTCAAAAATGACTGACCTATTAAACTGTATTATGTAGAGTCAATTCCTATTAGAAGTAGTATTTAATAAAATAATTACAATGATTGATTGTTTTCATTTTTAATTAGGAGCATAAAAAAAGCAATGTCGCTAATATCTTAGGCGACAACTTTGCATACACATTTTAACCACTACGACACGCCTTTGGAGCAGATTTTCCAAAAATGTATTTTTGACTAGTGAATCATTGTCAATAAAATGAACTGAGTAACTAAAGTTTATGTGTTTAGTTTCAATTTATTACATTTGATCGTGTTGAATCGGTATGTGGATATAATTAAGCTGACTGTCAATTTTGTTCACTAATGCAATACATAATTAAGTAATTAAGAAAAATTTGTACAATACAAAACATGAACGTAAACAAAAAACGAGTTTTTAAAATTAGTATGGATACGAGACACAAAATACGTAATTATCTTTTAAATGTAGTAAATAAAATGAACCAATAAAGAGCACGAAAGTTTCTCTAAGATAATAGAATAACAAAGAAAAATAATTTGTACATAAGCTACTAATCTGTTACGTATTTTTGCGAAGTATAGCAAGTGTATAGCTGTGTATAGCTGTGCTGAGCCCTGGACGGTATGCTGCAGTATGCAGTATGCACCACCCACAAGATCTTGATGCTTGAAGGCGTGCTGCCATCAGTAGAGTGTTCTGTTGGCCACGATGCAGAGATACTATGACAGGCTGTTATTATTGATAAGGTAAGACGATATCTATGTATAACACATAATATGTATAAGCAACGATCGTCTTACGAACAAATAATAAACGATTATTAAAGGTAAAATAGTCAGATCGTTAAAGGGTCTGCAATAAAATGTTAACAACAAATGCAAACAACAATGTAAACAAACAAAATTGTTGATGATAGTAATAATAAAACCACCGTTTATTAAATTGAAAAATGTTCTATTAAAAAGGCAATAAACATATATAAACAAGAATTCTGCTAATATTATTTTGATATTAGCAGAATATATAGCATTCTTGTAACGAATTAAATCTGCTGTTAAGATCCTCCGTGGCATCAGATTTTGTGGAAACACATGAAAATGAATTCAAATGTGGAATATGAGATATGTATTTCTCTCAGTACTAAATATGTACATATAATAGTAATTTTTCACAATCTTACAATAACAAAAATTTTTTGTTATTGTAAGATTGTGAAAAATAAAAAAAAATAAAGATTGTAAAATTAGTACCCCTACATTTTAGTGTATAAATCGTAAACCATACTAAACAGATAGAAGATACTGACTAGTTAGGGTCTAACGTTGATTATTCTGGATTTATTAGGATTTAAATGAATAACATGTTCTTGTCTTAAAGATAATAGAATTGAATGTATTATTGATATATTTTTAGTTCACGCTTATAAATTAAATAATGGTTACTTCGATATTTCGAAGCACAGTTATGAAATGCAGTAATGGCTTCAGTTCACAGAACCCACGCTTGACGCGTTTTGATAATTTTTAAAAGAAGTATTGCCGAAGCCGATGTTCAAACAGTGGTAATATGGTTATAAAAATTAAGATATTTATCACACTAATAATTTTTGCAATAATGTATGGTTTTTTCGTAGCATGTACGACTGTTGGCGCGGTATGCTGTTGTATGCTGGTAGCAAGCGGTGGTTCACATCATATGCAGTTCATCGTGGCGTATAGCAGAAGCGCAGGTGAACTGACATCGCAGCAAAGGTAAGTGGTAGATTGCTTATAATTCTAGCAACTATAGCTGTTGGTGTAGGCGGAATACCTTGCTGTACTTTATGTATTAACCGGAGGTTAATTTAGACATTATTTAGGGTTGTAGGAAACTATTTTGATTAGTTTTACAGATAAATATTTAAAACCTGACATTGACACTGATGGTGGATAGTGAAAGATGATTAGTTGGGTAATAAATGTAGTGACATTGAAAAAGGAAGAAAAAAATAGAACACGAAATTTCTTAGAATTTATATTCCCAAGAATAAGAAAAATATTAACGAAATATTTCTTCACTCAATTTATTAACAAACATTAATTAAAATAACACAGAACTGCTTATATATTCATTATTCAAAAAACATATTTTATTCGGTGATTCATTTTCCCACTATAAAATAATAATTTATAATGAACTTATTATTAAACTGCTTACACACTTTGTGTTTTTGAGGTATATATAATATTATGAGGTATAGATTTCATTACGTAAAATCTTGGTAAAATCATTTGCATAATTTAGCTTCTATATAAAAAAAAAACTTTTTTTTGTATTCTACGTAATAGCATTAAAAAAAATCTTATGTTAAAGTTTTTATTTCTTCAGTAAATTCCAAACAGTGGCTTTACCAAAAGTTGCTATAGTTTTTGATAGGTATTTGACGTAAAGAACAAAAGTCATGACAATCTATTAATTAAAATTAGTACCCTTTTAGTTTATTTCCATTCTGCTAGGGGCCATATATCAAAGGAGATACACAGTGTCCGATTGACGGTTGTAATAGTTAGGCTAATTGATTGACAAGATAATTGGTTATTTTAAATCTTTTTATCATATTAAGTAAATACATTTTGTCAAAAAAAATCTCTGTCTCTAGGCCTTGCAGTTTCAGCTGTGTGTTCATATAATAGTTTCTGTTATTTACTTGATTAGATTTTTACATTTCAACCCCATCGTACCTCAACAGGGGATTATGTTATTTTACGTCTGCATTGATTGATATTAAAATAATTGTTACTTTGTACCAGCGACTTGAAAATTCATGATAACGATACCCTAGTTGATATTCAAATTTTATCTACAAATGTTTCTTCCTCCCTTTAAAGGCTGAAATTTACTTATTGCTTTACTGTTTTGCCTTGTACATCTACTGCGTTTTGACCGAAATATTCCAAAGAATATTTTTCTATATAAACTCTGAGCCGTCGTTTTACCCCCTTCGGTTTTGAAAAATCCTTTTACTCACCCCTTGTCCTTTAGTTAATATAATAATAATAACTGGCGTAGGGAAGTGACGACCCCATCGCCCACTGGTGAGGCATTTATGTAACAAATAAATGCCTCATCAGTGCAGTCAGTCCCCTTCAGGGCAGCTTGTGGTGAGCTGTCGGTGAGTTGCGACACCGATGGTCTCGATATGCTTCAGGGGGGCGTATACTGCCTACTTCTGTCTTGTGTTTGCTGGCCGACCACACTCATAATCACGCTAATAAATAACACTTAAATTGATATAAAAAATAATCGATAGCTTATCCAGCTACATTGGAATTCTATCTCTAGTTCTACTTAGAGGCAGCTTTTTGTGGAAAGACAGCGTTAAGATTTCAGTAGCAATTTGTTTGCACTGTGACTTCGTTTATATTGCAATTTTATTAAACATGCGTTAATTTTTTGTCGACGAAGGTGATTGCATATCTTAGGCTCAATTTACACCGCCGCGGAATGGAATGAATGGAGGCGTCAATTTCGCCTTATGACGCGGGAATTCGCGGGAATGCTAGAGTATTTCTGCGAATTCTCGACTATGTATAAAGGACGTTCTGTTGTTTAGTCTATATCTTTTACTTGACAAGAATGGTTGACTTGTTTATTATTTTATATCGCTTATTTGTAAGGCAGAAGAAGAAATTTATGTAAAAGAAATACCCGGAAAAAGAAAAGACGTATATATGTGGCTGCTTATTTTATGGTAAAAACGAACACTCCATTGGCGCCACTTCCCGCAGATTACAATAACGCGCCGGAGAATAGGCTATTTGACAGGTTTTTAAAATCTATTTTATATTATGCAGTAGAGTCTAAGGAACCCAGTAAAAGTTGTTATTTTTAATTCTGGTATATATTAGCTGAAAAACATCGAATTAAAAATTCAATATTTAATTAGTGTGCCAAAACGCTACTTTGACAATATGGCGCTGCAATGAGGTCGGTGACGTCACTTGCCTGTATTCTGATCTGTGACAACTGGCATATTTATTTGTTTGTTGTAAACAAAAAACGAAAGTGCGATTGGATTTACTTTTTATCAGTGATTTATGTAACAAAATGAGTTACAAATGGTGTGCAGTTCCAAAATGTACAAATACGTCGTTAAAAACTCCGGAAATACTATTTGTCAGTGTTCTAACGAATATCGAAGTGCGCCGAAAGTGGTTGCTACTTTCTCGGAGGGATCATAATGACATAGCGAATAGTACAAATATTTTCATTTGTGAAGACCATTTCGATGTAAGTAAACATAATATTTACATTTTGTAATAATTAATTACATTCAGAATGTTAATATTTTCGTTATTGATTTGAGGTTATAATACCTCTAATGTTTTTAACGGAATGTCTCTTGCAACTCACTTCGAATATTTCCGCTGTTTTCCATAATATTTGTTAAAATTTGTAGCTACAGAGTCCTATGATTTCAATAAGCAGTACACTAAAAGATACCGACTAAAACTTGTTTGTTCGTTACAGATGGAAAATGACATGGCAAAATACTATCAGTACAAAATGGGTTTCAGTCAGAAAATAATTTTAAAAGATAAAGTTCTGCCTTTTAAATTTCATTGCCAGCCAGATCGCATTAAAAGAATGTGTGATGTTGGTACTTCCCCATCTTTGCTGTTTTTACATGTTTTAACTCCGAAGCATAAAAGTCAGAATTATTTCTCCATGGTTGAAAGTACTTGTAAAATAGTGCAAATAAACAAAAAAAAAACAATGCATAATAAAGAAAATCTTAATATAACGGAGATAATCTACCACAACTAGGCGCAACACAAGTAGGCAAACGAAGTTTACAAGCAAGTGACGTCATGATAAATTCGACCAATCAGGAGCGTTTTGTGTCACGTGACAAACGTTTAAAAAATGCAATTTTTATTTACGGATTTTAAAATAAATTAATCATTATTTTCAACTTACGTTAATAAATAATCATTTTTTAACTCTTAATTTATACTGTTAACAGTAATTGACACTTTATTTTTCGCATTGTCAAATAGCCTATTGTCGAGAATGCGCGAGGATTCCACGGAAGACGCGCGTCCAATTTATAAGCTTGTGTTTAATTTGTGTGCTACACAATTGATATAAAGTTCATTATCCATTCCATTTCGCGGCGGTGTAAATTGAGCCTTAACACATTATTAAACTTGGTACTGCTACTGTTTGTTGCAATTTTACGAAGACAGTTATCAACCGATTCTGTATATTAGGACAAACCTGTTTCTCGCTGGTACCCCTCACAAATGACAACGTCTCAAATAATTATACCAAATGGATATTCCATAAGACCTTTTGTGGTACTTTAAAACAGAAACGTTATGTTCTGTCTATATGTTCTCATTTTCGTATTTTAAAACAGAATCGGACTTAAATTAATTTTTAGTCGATAAACAATAGTCCGTATTTGAATAAGGCCAGTAAATGGACCATCTCAAAAAATTCAATTCAAAATCATCTAAATCTCAACTCATGCATTCTTCGTAATGTACTATCGACTTGATTTCGAAATAAGTGTGGTGTATATATTTTTGCTTTCTATCCAATATTCTTTGTAATTTAGTTTCAAATGGTAGTTTCTAGGATTTGTTAGAAGAATTTAAAAACTCAAAAACCTGTTCCTAACCTGACTGTTCCTAAAATATTCTTAAAATACACGCATCAACCTAGTGTTGGTAATATAGCTAGATCTGGAACATTAATATACTAATTTGTTGTTCCGTAGCATCTCTCTCTTTTGTCCCTGCGGAAAACACATTTTATATAAGGAAGATCTAATTAACACAAGACACCATCAATTTGCGAATTTAGTTGACGACTTTGTTGAATATTAGTCATTATTATGGTAAAACTATAAAATAAAAAAAATAAAACTACATAAAAAATGTATAATGTAATAACTTATAGCATATTATACGCTATAAGTTTTAAGTAGATAATGTACATATATGTATACAAAGCTATCAAAGTGGCTGTGTAAAAAGTTGATTAATACCGAGCTGGGTGGTGGTGGCTCGATAAAAGAATACCACCAACCTATTATTGCTAGGTGTCGTACAAGGCGACTAAAGGCAATGATTTGTGCTCGACTATTTATATTCTTGACTTGTCTTAACTATTCATGTTAAATGTTTGTTAGTTACAAAAATATTCCAGGCTTTACATATTTAACTTTAGTTTTCTGTGTACTTCTTTCTGTCCTTTGTTTCTCGTTTAATTTTTTTTAGTCTTGTGACTTAATGATTTTCATAATTATTATTATGTGTTTTCTTGTTCCACGAGTAACAACAATAAGACATTGGATACCGCGGGGACAGCATTTCATAATATAGATCTTAGGGCTAATAATAATAATTATACAAACATGCATATGTTCGTTGCATTGACATGAGTAGTGAAGGACAAAGCTATTAATATTTGGACGACGTAGGCTGTAAATATGCTTCTACTTATAAGCAATTCTTCAAAGAAGAGGTATATTTAAGATATTAAACGAATATACAACCAAATTCCCAAAAGTAGGCTGTATATTTATGCTTCTATGTATTGACAATTCTTCATAGAATATGTTTATTTAAGAGTACGAATTGTATAAAAGGCTGTAAATAAAATGCTAAATAATACATAAAAAAAGACATTTAGCACTCTCAGGGCAAACAAAATTACTAAACATTACTTAAATATTTAACTTATACTTTAAATTAGTTTGTGAGATATTAGTATAGTAACGATAAATGTTTAGTGCAGTTGAGGGAATGATACAGAGTAAGGCTCATTTTTTATTTTTTATTTTCGGTATTATTCAAAATATTCACAATACAATCAGAAAATATGAGAAAGTAATGTTCGTATGCCAATGTGGATTATCTGTCTGCATTACTTTATTGAGTATAATTCATTAAATATTCATTCAATTGATGTTAAAAAAATGCTTTCTAAAGAATACAACAAATTCGGTAGGGAATTTATTAAGTAATTAACACACATACTAGCTTTTCGCCTACGGCGAAAATATGTTTAAGTTACAAGTTTTACAAATCACATCTTGTGGGAGATGAAGAAATAATCTGCGATATTTATCAAGGGTCTGCGGTGCCAAAAATTTATCGATGATATATTTTTTAAATTTGAGAAATATAAAACAATCGTAAAAGGTTAATTAATATCGAGCTGTGTGGTAGCGGCTCGGTAAAAGAACACCACCACCCTATTGCTAAGGTGTCGTAAAAGGCGACTAAAGGCAATGATTTGTTCCAGACTACTTATATTCTTGACTCATTATTTTCCAGCTTTGTCCTATACTAGAATCGTGGTATTCAGGATTTCTCGTATTTCAAATTTGATCAAATCAGACACCGCCACCTGATATGTCTGTTTTTTCCAATGACGTACTTAATTTCAATTTTTTTTTTATGTTTATGAAATTACATAACGTTTTTAGTTTAATATGAAACAGGGGTATTTAAACTATCAAGCCTAAGTAATAATGATTACTTTAGTACGTTTTAAGAGCCAAAAGAGTTTTAATTTTGCTACCCTTAAGTATATTTTTTGCTACTCGCAAAACGCGCGAGTGGTGTATTCGTTGGTATAGTTAAAAACAATTTCTTAAGTCCTGATTTAGAAAATAGTAAATGAATGTGCAAGTTGGCAATCTACGAGTATGTTTATTTGACAAATCATATGAACGATCTGAATTTAAGTCTAAAAATAGTTTCTATTTATATATAAACCGATATCCTTCTGTTATAAATTAATACTATTTCAATCATACATTTTAAAACATGTGAAATATTCGGCCACAGTGTAGAGATTTAATATCTCAACGATTATATAATCGAAATTTTCTGTGCTTAAAAACACATTTTGAGATTCACTTCCGAGATATTGATGACATTGCGAATGAAATTAATCTTCTTCTTTTTTTATTTCCCATATTGAAACGCCATTTCCTAAAGTCGATATAGAAATTATTTCTAATTCCGATTAAAGAACAAAATCATGTTAGTTGAAATTTTATGCGATTAAATAATTCATATTATTTTTTATTCACTGTTATAATTTGCATAAATTTGCTCGTCGGTTATATTCTGTTTTTGGTACTATGTGAGAAAACGTTTTCCAACATGAGAGACACAAATAATATATAGTGATGTAAATTTATTGATGAAAAAGTGCAGAACGACAAACATTTTTCGGTGGAGAATCATTATTCATTTGCGATTTTTATGTTACTTTTATTCATAGGATTCATTTCAATTATTATCTTCCAGGCTTACATACTTAAGTTTTCTGCATGGTCTGTCATTATTTTTCTGTATTTTTTTGTTTAGTTTCTTAAAGATTAATATATTTATGATTGTGTTTTCTTATTTCACTGATCACATTACTAGTAACAACAATAAGACATTGGCTACCACCATAACATTCGATGACATAGCTGTTAAGTTGTTGCGGGCTGTCTGTGAGACAATGAGTCAATATTATAAGAAATTGGAACAAATCGCGACTAAATGTATATATTGTAAATAATTTTCTGTTTTTTTTTTTAATAGTTTTAGTTAGCATTATACAAACTCATCAGTTTTTAATATAATCAGATTTAAAAGCAGCTTAGAATACTTGTATTGGTACCGATAAATGTGTATACTTATTATATACGTTGTACATATAATTATAGCAATAAATATGGTTTTGATTTGAACATTCAAAGTCCTTTCATAAATATAGATATAAAGTACACTTATTTTATTGCAACATTGCAGTTGTACGTATAGTATAAATAAAATTAAAATTGTCTAAAAATAACTTATCAGTTGTCAAATTGTCGTTAATATATCCATATTGAAACAAATACATTATAGTACAACTCAAACTTATTTCTATAAACATAAATAATTAAAACCACTGTGTACCTGATTTATATACATTCCTACCTCATAAAAAGTCTGTGTCCATTTATGTGATACTGAAATGTTAATATTTGTGCATTTATATTAAACTTTATTCTAATCTGATAAACAACACAAAAATAAACAATATGTAAAATAAATATTATTAAAGTATTCTAATTGTCTAATATATTATTCTCCGTAGATTGTAAATATATATATATATATATAGAATTGATTAGGTTTTCTTTTAAAGATAGGAGTATGAAAATAGATAAATTTATGACGGGATAGGCCTAATTATAAGTAGGCTGTATATACAGGCTTCTACATATAGGTATTCTTCAAAGAATATATAAATTTAACAATTGTAATAAATGTGAAATCTAAATATAAAACTGTAAATATTATTTACATTCTTATATATTTATTTATATTATTAAATATTTAAAAAAAAGGCATAAAAATTCTGTAGTTTTTTTGTAACTTATGATTGAAACTTTAGTAGTTTTTTGGTATTCTCGACACTCTAATAGAAATATCTACCACGACTAATACCACGAAAAATAATCGATAAAGAAGAACTGTGCTTTATATAATCTGTATTTAACGAAATGGTTTTGATAGACGTATCAGTGACCGCCTATCATATCGTATTTTTTCTATATTAAAATATTATCTAATACACTTTGAATTCACTGATAGCTATTTCAAAGAGCGATAGATAGAGAGATATCATTGCTATGTTTTTCATCGAATCCCAATATATAATATCCCAATATATAATAGTCCAACACATTTTGCAACACATTTAAAATTGTATAACTGAATAAATGGCTCGTGTAGTAAAGCATCGGGTATACGAGTACATTTACTACGAGTATATAAGGGAGCCAGGTTTGCACTACACTTACGAGAAAAAAAAAACAAGTTACGGAAGTGTTTTTTGTCATGCCTTTGAAACAAACATTTATTTATTTAGGACAACCAACAGGTCTTACACTAATAAAATCTTAAAAATAGGTTCTAATGTTCTACTAAGTGCAGACCCAATTACAGGTTGCCGCGGCATGCATAAGTGAACTCGATGCTACATAACAATTTTTAATATATTAATTGACATATATGAAATTTTGAAAAGCTCAAAAAAAATTAATTAGAGTTGTAAGGGCCCGACCGATAGACTATTTACAATTTCTCGTCTAAATCTTACTGTTTTGTCTGAAAAAATATCAATCTTTATTTTCTTTATTAGAATAATTATACTGACGCTGGATTCTATTCACGGTGGCGTGGTAACCCAGATTACTCCTACTGCCTTTCACCGAAAAAGGGAGATATTTACTAAGACGTGGCAATTTTATAGGAACGTTAAGATTAATTGAGTTTAATAGTGGTGGACAATCTATGGCTCCGTTAATAACCCCACTCAAGAACAAGCAATCCAACAAAAATCTACAATCTCTCAAACTGATAAGGTTAGCATTATATATTAAGAATAACATAAACTCAATGACTTTTAATGGTGGCAAAATTATTATTAAGTATGTATGCATTACATGGTTTTTGTTTCTTTTATCGATTTATCGTGTTAGATATTTAGAAAAATAAGTAGTTATATCTGTTAACTTCAAAATTATCTAATGTATAACAATTTTAAACGGCTAATGATTGTAAACCAAATATGTCCGTTACAATAACGTTAATAGTGAAGATAAAAGCTATTAATGTTTGGACAACGTAGGCTGTAAATATGCTTCTACTACTTATAAGCAATTCTTCAAAGAAGAGGTGTATTTAAGATTTAAGATTGAAGATTATACTATATGTCAAATCAATTTATCAAAAGTAGGCTGTAATTATATGCTTCTACTTATGAAGTATTCTTTAAAGAAGATGTAAATTTAACAAAATTAAAATAACGTCAAATCATACATTTAAGGTACTGCGTATTGACAATTCTTCACAGAAGATGTTAATTTAAATTAATTAAAATAAGGAAGTAAATTTAAGAAATTATAACTAAAGTGTACGAATTGTGTAAAAGGATGTAAATAAAATGTTATGTAATATATAAAAAACAACATTTTGCATTTAAAAGGTAGAAAATATCACATAGCTGCCCATAATTTCGACAGTTTTGGAAAAATTGCTACTCACTATACTTATTCCATTCATAACACCTCGCTATGAATAGAATGAATTTCGCACCCAGTACTCCATCAGCCATTTATTATTCCATTTTCCACACGTTATAAATAGCCAACACATCAGTATGATTGTATCTAAAAGATCCTTCCCCAAATATGAATAGAAACTAAGATAGATCAAGACATTCCCCAAGGCCCACCTGTCTTAACGAGTTATGTTTTATATGCTAGATTAGTTTAAGAAGAAGCTACTACCAAAAGCCTAGCGTCTCGTTGCATCCGTCTTCAACAAGATGCACACCGTGCTGCAGCGGTGAAACTGAATATCTGCTTATTAAACAGAGCACTTTTACTACTCCTAGTCGAATAGTTAAGATAGTGATCATGTTGGTGAAAGCGAGATTTTATGTCCTAGTGGAAAATACCGTTATTAGCCCCAGTAGCTGTCTATCACCGAACTACTCTTGGACGGATGTTATCCTCATCTGCCCGGACGTGATGTTGGCACTCTACTTATACTATCTACATGAGGCCCCACTAGAAGCGTTATGACCTTGAGTATCTAGTCTTGGTGGTAACGCTTCTAGTTTGCGTTTCATGAGAGCTATTGGCTCAAGAGTTGCCATCTCTTTAGATGGCAACTGTTACCAAATATACATAAGACGTAAACAATTCTCCCTAGTAGACCAAAGATCATTTACTTATATATCAGATCCCGACTTAATACATACTGCCCCAGTTTGATAGGAAAAGGCAAAAGAAAACGGCTGGCAAAGGTTCCGAAAGACCTGAAAACAGAGTACATTGATAGATTTATCGTCAGTTTAGCAGCCCAGTTCCTGAGATGGACTGCCAAGTTCCAACACCTGCATATATGTAACTGGGCCTCAAGTGACCGTGTAGAAGTCTAACTGGAGAGCTGAGAAGCGTAATCCTAAAATTCTCTGTTTCCATTTCTGGGCTTTTCCATGCGATATAGTCTACAAATGCTTCAGCATATTTGGACGAAAGAGATCATTGGCCAAAAATAAATAGATTCTAAGGTTGACCTTTCCCCATGGTTCACCTGTCTTAACGAGTTTTGAAATGAAACTACTAACACGGTTCTTTTCGGTTCTTAGCTTCCAGTGGTCACTCTGTCTCTTAAAAAGTGAGTTATTATTGAAAAAATGTAGGTAGTAACGTTTCCTGTTTTATAGCGTGACCTTAATATACAATTTACGAGTTGTATGTTATTGTAAGATTAGTTTTAAATTATTCTAATTAGATGTAAGTCATCTAATCTGATAAGTACTTAGGTGCAGCATTAAATGCAGTTAATATTATTAAAGAAGTAGATTATATTTAGCTTATATAGTACATCTTTAAGATGAAAGCGATAAAGCTTCGAGAACAGTGTTTCATGACATCACGTGAACGTCATTAAGTAGGCTGTAAATTATGCTTGTACGTAATAGTAAATCTTCAAAGAAGTTTTAAATCTTAAATGTAATACTTAAGGTATTATATAAAGTATCTACAAGATATACAGTAAATACAATACGAAAGATGTGAACAATTTAACTTTGGTATTACTTTGATATTACTTGCCAACATTAACACCATATATTTTTTTGCATAATATAAATGTATTGGTATTAATTTATACATAAAAAACTTCAATTACTAATATTGTGACTTACGTGACTTACCTATATACACCTCTACCTCATGCAAATCTGTAAATATATGTGTGATGCTTAAATGTAAAATACTGTTTTATATATTAAAAAAGAAAAAAGTTAAAAAATATTCCGTAAATTAAATGATATTTTATAAGTATACTATTAATGATATTGGTTGTAATATATATATATATATATAATCCCTAACACACTGTATATATATATATATATATATATATATATACAGTGTGTTAGGGATCGGACTTCCGATACTTTACCAACGTGTTGTATGTTAAGTTTTATCGACAAAAACCTATACAAATGGGGGTCGCATCCCTCACCCCTATTAATGAGAGCTATTTTAAAATTTTATTTCTCGTATTTCAAGGAGTTTATTAAATCTTGCTGTTTTACGATTTTATTTTGTCTACATACACAAAAGTGGCCTTAGTTCACAATAAATTTGTTAAGAAATTCTTTACAATAATAAACAAAATCCTTTGATTTAGACGGAAAACTGGGTAAAATTATCTATTTTTTTTTAGTTATTGGGCTCTACCTAAAATTCCGGGCCCTTGACATATCATTTTGTTTTAATTTATTGGCAATGAGTTGAGCTTGTAAATAAACCTAAAATAAGTACCGGTAAACAGGCAAATAGTTAAGAAACGGGTCTAACAAAACAAGTCAAAATTGACAAAAAAATCCCTATTCATAAGAAGGTAATATTTCTATTGTGTGTGAGAGAGAGAGGTACTTTTACGATTAGAAGGTGTAAGTAAGTCATTAAACTACACATTATTTGAAATAAAAACAAAGAAAAAGAGAGCACGAGAATTTATTCAAACCTATTTTTATACAAAATTTGTTCGAAGTTACCGCCATTATTTTGAAGGCATGCGATTGCTCTCAATACAACTTGTTGAGTGGCTCTTAATATCATATCTCTGTCGTTCCGTATCTCTTCAGCTGTAGCCATAATTCTCTGAAGGAGCTGCTCTCTGGTGTTTGGAACTTCCCGATAAACTTTCTGTTTTATAGTATATATATATAAAGATGTATATTGAAACGAAGCCAAAAAGTGAAGAATTAAATTATCTTTAATAACGAAATATGTAGCATATATATTTTTATGTTATGATTAATATATTTTAGAATCGGTGCAAGTTGTGCAAAAATGATTTAGCTAGTGTTCGTGATTGTTATCTGCTTTTCTAGTCTATTTCTCATTATTCCCGACCATGAGTAACCACATAATAGTCGATAAATCGAAGTAGTTATTACACTTTTTGTTGTGATTTAATAGAGAATGTTATGACATTCTCTTTCTTGCCGTCATATCTTGCCATATCTTGCCATTTTTATTTGATGACAAAAATAACATCAAGATGTCCGCCTAAATATCTATTGGGATCTGGTAGCATACCAGATCTCAGTCGGGATGTTAGATTGCTATTGATTTAAAGACACAAGCTGTATATAAGCTTCTATGTATAGGCAATTCTTTAAAGATGTTTATTAAAGATAATAAAAATAAATAGATTGCATTTATTTTTTTCATAGATTGTTTATCTTAAAGTTTGTGGTTTAAAACATTTAAAATGGTACATCGCTCAAAAGTTTTCGTTTTACGAAGGGTCTTACTACTATGTGTGCGAGAGCAGCTCCTGACAATTCCCACTCGAGGTTGTAATAGGTTACTAATAGTGGAGTAAAGGTTAAAAAAAAAAAAAAAAGTGGTAGGTGGGTAGGTGGATAGGTTGATAGGTCAAGGTTAATAGTAGATATATTAATTTACAACGTGACAACGTAAGTTCAATTTTGGTTAGAATTGTACACCTTTTATGTTATAACTTGTTTTTCTATTTATTTAAGTGTAATTGAGCTGCGCTACTTCAAAGGAACCTGAACCTGCATAATAAATAAATGTGAAATTTTGTCAAATACCGACTAATTCATTTAATACCGTATGTCAGACAGTATGCTGTATATTGCTTTTAGGAAGCTAGTATTATATCTTCAAACAAGGTCCCAGTTATACAGAGTGTTTTTTTAACTGGGACAGTATGGGGAAAACCTAAACCATTGAAGATATAAGGAAACGGTCTTAGAAACCATTTCATCTTTTTTTGTGAAAATAAATTTGATATAGTAATTTTTTTGGTCCTGACCTCCTCCTTCCCGTGGAGCCAAGCTTCGAGGTGCGTGAGTACGGCACCGACGGCCCGCTGGCGCGCGCAGATCCGTAATTCGAGCTGCGCACGCCAGGCCGCCACAATCCGTCGGTGCCACTCCCGCCTAGGCACTTCGTGCATAGGTTCCGAGGTGCTCCCCTAGTCGCTCCGGCCGACAGGCCGCGACGCATACATCGCCGCGTACATGTCGGCCAGGAAGTCGAATGGGGGGAGCGTCCCAGAACCGTCGCCGCCAATTTTTTGTTGCCTTAGCCAAGGACATGTGATTTATTGTGTTAAGGCTGTAAATGACTGCCTCTTCTAATTCTTGTACAGTATCGTACTGAGATTCATAAATTTTATTTTTAAGAGGGCCCCATAAAATGAATCGTCATGTCGGGTGAACGTGCTGGCCATTTAATAGGACCATATGTACTCATCCAACGATCTGGAAAATGTTCATCTAAAAACCGCTTACTTGCTGTACTATTATGTGCAGGTGCACCATCTTGTTGGAAAATCATACTATCAAAATTACTTAAAGAAATGCTATCATCCATTTTATCTAAGACCATATTCATTCAATATCTGTTGATATTTCTCAGTATTTAGCGTTCCGTGATAAATCTTAATAGCAATGATTTTGTTATGCAATATCGCACACCAACAATTTGCCAACCTGATTTAGAAAGGAATGGTTTTCAATAGATCTTGCTACAAGCCAACGACAAAACGCCAACCTGCGATCTTTATCTGCTGGAAGCAATGCTTGTACAAGTCGTCCCTCTCTGTAACATTTAAACTTGTGTTTTTTCAGTACCTTTCGACGGTAGATTTATGTACGCCGATGTTTTGAGCAGCTTCTTGCAATGATGCTTTTGGATAAGCTTCAAAATATCCTAAGACGGTAATGGTTACAAATTCATTTATTATTGTCGCTTTCGTACCGGATTAAAGCAGCCCTCTTGTCTTAAATTTTATACAAGTTTCTCAAAAACTTTTCTATTTGGAATATTACGGCCAGGATAGCGTTCGGCATACCACTTCAAAGCGTTTGCTGAGCTTCGGCGATTTACAAAATACGCTTCGAGTAAATCAACTTTGTGCGTATTGGATAAGGCCATGATGAATTTTTAATAATAATTACAAGACAAACAAAATTTTGATAAAAATTAAAAGACACTAACTACGTTCGAAATTAGATTTTTTAATTTTTTTGAATAATTTAAAGTCTTGAGACCATGGAGAGCAATTTTAATTCTACACTACAAAAATAAAATTAAAATTTTGAACGTACGTGAACTTTTTGTACGTGTATTAGGGATCACCCATGAAACCGTGTATGGATACTTTAAGCTAACAATTTGTATAGGAAACTTTTTATTAAATATGACTAACTTCTGCTGCTCAGATTTTTTTTCCCATAGAATGAAATATTCCCAACATGAAATTGAATCGATCAGCATCAAAAAAATTTTTCATCAAAATGACTAATTTCCAAGGACAACTCACGCTTTACCAAAAAAATACTATGCCAAATTTATTTTCACAAAAATAGATGAAATGGTTCCTAAGACGGTTTCCTTATATCTTTAATGGTTTAGGTTTTCCCCATACTGTCCCAGTAAAAAAAAAAACACTGTATTAAAGTATCATAAGTGTGTTTGGTATATAATATAATATTTATTGTTTCATATCAACTTGTTTGATATTGTTAGTGACGAGAGAGTTCTTTGTGTTCGTACAAAATATGGGCAGCTCTTGATTACAAACTGTAATTGAATTTGTTGTAAATTATAACAAACTAATGAGTATATGAATATTTTTATGGTTGTAAATACTTTTAACAGTAATCCAGTATAATTATTTGATCGGGTATAATAATAATAATTATTATTATTTTAATGAAGGGAAGTGACGACCGTACGTAAGATGTGACGACGCCCATCGCCCGCTGGCATTTAATGCTTCTAACTGCCATAAATGCCTCATCAAAAACAAAATCAAAATTAAATTTATTTAAATATGACTTAATAGAAATATGTTTCGAATCGTCCTACTTTTTTTTCATACCACCCATTTAGGACATATTTTTTAGCTGATAAGAAGAATGGGTGCATTAGTGCAGTCATTCTCCCTCAGGGTAGCTTGTGGCGAGCTGTCGGTGAGTTGCGTCACCGAGGGTACTGATATGCTTTATGGTGGTGGATGCCACACACCTCTGCCTTGGCTTAGCCGATCGGACAGAGTGGAGTTGCTAGAACAGAAGCTCGAAGGGTGGAAGTGTAATAATGTCATAACGCCGACGGCGTTTCGATCGCTATCGCAGACACACCTCTCTACACCCTTAGCCGTTCCACCGGCCACCAATGTTGCTCCCTTCGCACCAATATTGGTTTGCATTTTTGAAGCGCCCATTAAGTGAGCGGCCAGTCACTTCCTGCTGTATTTAAATCAATTAAGAGGCTTTGAGAAAGCAGGTGATCGGAGTCTCTTACATAGCCCGGTTCCCATTAACTCCAAAATCGAAACGCAATAATCCACAAACGTTTTGACCACCAATAGCAATAGTTTCTGTGCATCAAACTGGGTATAGTCTTTAGCTGCATTTTTCATGGTGCAGATAGAGATTAGACCCAGTTGGCACTTCATAGACACTTTCATTAAATTTTGCTTAAATGGCCTCTATGGCGTCTATTCAATCTGTATCTTTTATTATATTTCTGACATAAGATTTAATATATTCATGTATCGCATTAACCGAAAAATACCCAAATAATGTTAAATAATTGTTATTTAAATATAATAAGAAGTTTCAACTTCACTCATTCTTTCGCTTATGAATTTTAGTGTTCATTGTACACATTTTTTATCTTCTATTTTAAATCTATCGGATATTATATCAGATTCATAATGACGAATCAAGAAACAATAGAACGACTCATTAAGAAAATTTTTAAAAGACAAGCTTATTTAAATATATGTAGAGTTATATTTAAAATACTAAAATGATTTCAATTTTTATAAAGCTGTAAAATATATACGATTTATTCTGAAATGTATTGTCAACTTCTGAAGAAGAAACGAAGCATTAATAAAATATGGTCGTATGTCACCCAGCTCTGTCTTGCCATAACTGACTGGTCAAACTGGAGCTATATATATATAGATCTGTCATAACAATAGTCAACGCAAAAAAATATTCAATGAAATTTCTCCACAAGCAGATCTTTTGTATTTCGTTTTTGATGTTGTATTTGTGTTATAGTTGTATGTGCATAAATTATTAAATAAGGAATTAAACCCACTTGTTGGACTCCACGTATAATTTTCTTAAATTCGTAGATATTACATAATAGTAAGGGCGTAGGGAATTGACGACCCCATCGCCCGCTGGTGGGGCATTTATGTGACAAATAAATGCCTCACCAGTGCAATCAGTCGCCTTCAGGGCAATTCTTTTGGCTATTCCCGTTTTCTTTTTAATCACTTATGGATTTATGATGTTAGGAGGAGCCTATTATAAATTAATTCAATTGCAATAGGAGGTCACTGCATTACTAGAAAAATGTTAGGGTTCTTGATATTATCTTTCCCGTTCCTACGTTCCTTTTCAACAGTTCACTAGCCACTGCGGTATTTTTATCTGCATGAAAAAATTGTTACCCTTCAATAATCAAAAGTCCTCCATTGTCTAGTTTATTAAATCTTAGCAAATTCCTATACAGTCATACCCTTCTTAACCTTTTTCACTGTTACTCGCCAAAATCATTGATGATATTTGCCCTGACTTAAAGAACGGATAACTAACATTATTTGTACTAGATTTCAGTAATTCTTTTGACATCTCGCTTTCATAACATATCTCCAACAGTAATTGATTGGTTTCATAGTTATTTGTATGATCACAGGCAGCGTGTCCACCCTGCTACGAGCTTTTCTCCCTTGTGTGAAACATATGTCAGTTTTTCAAGGCGGTGTGTATTGATGCTTCTCTTTTTTAGCACCTTCAGCTATTCTGTGTCATTTAAATCTCTATTTTCTATCACATTTATACAGACGATTTGCAAATTTATTGCCAGTTTCCATTCTCGAACCTGGACAGTGCTGTACTTTGCGTTAACACCAACTTCCTCTATATTGAGGAATGGAGCATCAAGCTCTATAGTTTCATTTTTACTGTGCAGGCCGCTTCTTAATGAAGTTTTCTTCCCGTACATATTAGGCAGATAAAGTCAATTATTGCTTTTAAAAATTTTCACTAACTGTTTTTAATATTGCAGCTGATGATGAGTACTGCTATACTACTAGTACTTCGACATTTCTGTTTATTTATTCCTTGCTTTATTATTTTTCAATTATTATATAAATAATTATATGGTACAGTTTTATTATATTTACGTATGTACTTATGTATTATATAAGAATATAATATTATTAAATATTTTTCGTGAAGTTTTAAATGTTTTAGTGAATGTTTTGAATTTTGTATTATATAACTTCCGTCAGTTAGACTTGTGTGTAAGTTTTATTGTTATTTTTGAAATTGTTATATTTTTTGCGTCATGATGGATTAGCTTGGTAATCAGCATTTAATATATATATATATATGAAGTGAAGGCATTTCTGCACTATTCTATGAAATCAATCCATCTATATTTTAGTTTTTTTATAATCTATTTTTTAGGATGAACAAGTATAATAGCGAATCGAATGGGTGTGGTGGAAACTTTTTCTTAAAATGTATGAGTATACTAGTGTATTTTATATACGACTCATTTAAAAATAAGCTGGGATTGTTGTGCAATAGCTATAAGACCGCTTCGAAAATTCCATAGATATTTATCTATTTCTCAATAAGGAATATCGATACTGCTAGAAATAGGATACTGCTATATCAATTAATAATAATTAACAAAATAAAGAAACAATGGTTAGATGAATAGTTATTACAGACTCCAAAATTCAGAGCATTGTAATCAATGCTCTAAATTTTGGAATTATCATATTATTTATTATAATTTTCGTTGTTCATTCTGTTTTGCAAACACCTAATTAGAAGGATAGTTTAGGTACACACTGTTATAATTTTGTACATAGGTCTATATATATTTCAACATTGTAATTAAATGTAAACCAAAACTAAAAGGACAAGTATGTTGTTTCATACTGCTCATGGACACTCCAAGTCCATGATGCTGATTGAAATGGAGATCATAACTACTCATATAATAATTTTGAACTTTATTGTTATCTTATAAAGGACATTGTTCCGGCTCCATACATGTTCTGCCTAAGAACCGTTCGAATCGAAAGTGACTTATATAAACTCTTAAAATTATATGGAATCCTATGAAATAAGTTTTCACGAACGGACACTTCAGGAAACTAAACTAATTACGAAAAAAGTTAATATTTTGAGGTTATAAATAAAAAATAACCAACCTTGCGTGAAATATCAGAGTAGTAATATCAAAGTAATATTAACAATACTATGTGCAGCTATATATGTTCTCTTCTAGAACTAGGAAAGGACTACTCTACTAGATACTAGGAAAAGAGATAGTACCTAGTCAAGTTTAAGATAATTCTTTGACAATTATCATTTTACAAAATCCAGTCCTTTACACACATCCGAGTCTACCAAGTACCTACGCAATGTAATCGGAGTCCGTAATCAAGCCAAAGTTGTTAGAATAAAACCATGAAACGCATAGAAAATCACAAAAGAAACGATAGTCGCAAAGCAATCAAAAATTAAATGAAACGGACACAGATAATGTATGAAGTACACCAGTGTTGCCAATTACGAAAACTATAGTACTTGAATGCCAAGCTAGAAATTCGCGATTTCGCTTAAAAAATATATAATACTAGTTTTTTTTCTAGCTAGTCAATTTAGGTATTTAGATGAATAAAGTGTTATCAACTAATTTTAATAATCGACTTCAAAAAGGAGGAGGTTTTCAATTCGATCCGTATTTACCGAAATCGCGAAAACTTCCGAAACTGGCAGCACTGGCTGATGGAAAACATTTTATACGGCATCAATAATTGTGACCCAACTTTTTATTTGGAATTTATTTATTTGAAGTGTCCGTGGAATACTAAAATATGTTTTAAATAATATAAAAATAAATAAAAATTATAGTATAATTTATATTCACATCGGTTCTTAGGCCAAAATTGAACAATGTCCTTTGTGACAAGGCAAATTTATATCCTTGAAAAAGATGTAAACTTAAAATAATAAAACTAAATGAGGAATCTTCAAACAACAAATCTGTGATATGTTTTGTAAAAGCTTTATTCTATTAAAGTAAATATAACTTTAAGATAATAGAAATAAATGTAAGACCTATTTATAAAGTAGGCTGTAAATATTACGCGTATACGTATAATATAGAAGATTTTATTCTTAAACGCTGTAGGTATCATATGAAAAAATAAGAAAAAAAAACATAAAAAGAAAAATGATAAAAACATTTTATTTAAATATTATTCAGTTGGTTACAAAAAATATGCATATTCTTCAATGTGAAGAATAAAAAATTCTTCGGACGAAGCAATCATGTACTTTCATTTTTAATATATAAAGTGAAAAGTAGGTATTAGAGGTTATGTTTTGTTTCTTTTTTATTATTTTTATATTTTCTTTTGGTGCTGTTTATTTAAATACATCACACACAAATATTTTTTGCGAACTCGTCTTACTCGCACTCAAATCAACAGTGAGACGTACGTACGTAGAGACGAATCTGAAAAATAGTTGATTGTTAATAATGCGATTTAATTAATCTAATCAGATACATAGCTTGGGTTTTTAAATTTAATCAATATTATAGAAGTAGGCTATAAGTAATTAAAGCCTGCTTCAAATATACATATACTATAGATGGAAACATTTATAGTATATAGAAATAAGAGAGATGAAAATGTTGAATTGGGCGTTTCATGTTTCATATGCTGTAAATATATGCTTATACGTATATCTTCAAAGAAGATTATATTCTTAAACTAGTTAGATAATTTAAGAAAAAATACCAAAACAAAAAAAAAAAATAAAAAAAGAAAAATAAATATGTATAGTTGTTGTTGTCCTTTCACATATATATTCTAATTTATATGCACAGACTATATTAATATAAATGAAGAAGTATTTATTTGTGAAGATGTATTTATTATACAGCAAAGTATCTTGCATGACTACTATAATAACCTTCGTATTATAATAATATTTTCATTTGACTATATATTACATATTTTCAGCCACTGGATCTTTATGGGTAAAGAGACGTGTACCTAAAAGGTTACCGCTAAAGTAGTGTGTAAATATAAGCTTCTATGAATAGGCAATTCTTTAAACACGTACTTCCTTCGTAGTTAGTATACAGGGTTACCTGGTAAGTCGTGCGAACCCCGTTAGGGGGTCGTGGTTCCCACCATTTCTGACAGATTTCCCCTTGGAACCCCGCCCCCCCCGGCTTTAAAGACTTTTTTGGAAAAATGTCCGATTTATATCTATTGGCCCATTTTTTTTGTTTATCATAATTCAAATATTTAGTTTTATACTATTTTTGTGTAGCAGATTAGTTTTTTCATCATAATGCAAAATAAAAATAGAGTTACCTCAACTAAATAGGTTGTAGATAGAAGATTGATAGTTATAGCATCAAACAAAAATCAGTTAAAATCAAACTTCAACCAGCAATAGTAAAAAAAAAATCTATGACACATAGGCTGCAGACACCTTTAAAAATATCTACGTTTCATTAGCTATTCAACAAGGTATAACAAGGTAGGCTGCTATTAGATTTCTTGGAATAATCTTTGGTAAAAGTCCTAAAAGGAGTAGTGAAATTAATGTAAAATTTATCAATTATGTTACAAAATAAAATAAATTAGGTTCAACAAATGTATTTTATTTTATCTTTCGTGTTCAACATGTCCACCTCTGTTTCGCACACACACTCGCATTCTGTTTCTAAGTCCACTTTTAACCACCGATGTTGTTAAACCTCTTCTTATTTGATCTGCTGCCATTAGAATCCTTTCCTTTAACACGTCTACAGACTCAATTGGGTGGTTTTCGTCGTATACTATGCTTTTCATGTGCCCCCATACATAAAAATCCATGAGGGTCCGGTCTGGGCTTCTCGCTGGCCACGGTATAGGTCCACCTCTCCCGATCCACCTATTGGTATAGTTTGTGTCTAACCATTCTCGGACACATCTGCTATAATGTGCCGGGCAACCGTCGTGTTGAAACCACATGTTTCTAATAAGATTCAGGGGTAAGTAATGTTATAGAGGAAGGGGATCCAGTGAGGAGGCTAGATTTTTGCCGATTTATGCTCAACGCCGATTTGGAAGATCCATCATTTTTTTAAAACATCTTGTGGACAGACGAGTCTAAATTTGACAAAGATGGGATCACTAATTACCATAACGCTCATTATTGGGCCCCGAAACAACAGGGAGCCCCGAAACAAATCCCAATAAGAAGCGACCAAGAGGATCTCAAAGAAGATTCAGCGTAAATGTGTGAATGGGCATAATATCAAACCATTTGATTGGACCATTTGATTGGATTTTACATTAATTTCACTACTCCTTTTAGGACTTTTACCAAAGATTATTCCAAGAAATCTAATAGCAGCCTACCTTGTTATACCTTGTTGAATAGCTAATGAAACGTAGATATTTTTAAAGGTGTCTGCAGCCTACGTGTCATAGATTTTTTTTTACTATTGCTGGTTGAAGTTTGATTTGTACTGATTTTTGTTTGATGCTATAACTATCAATCTTCTATCTACAACCTATTTAGTTGAGGTAACTCTATTTTTATTTTGCATTATGATGAACAAACTAATCTGCTACACAAAAATAGTATAAAACTAAATATTTGAATTATAATAAACAAAAAAAAATGAGCCAATAGACAAAAATCGGACATTTATTCAAAAAAGTCTTTAAAGCCTTATAACTTGAAAAGGGTTAAGTTGGGGGGCGGACTTCCAAGGGGAAATCTGTCAGAAATGGTGGGAACCACGACCCCCTAACAGGGTTCGCACGACTTACCAGGTAACCCTGTATATAGACTATTGGTATAAAACGTTATAAACGTTATGTCATTTAAAAAGCTTTAGTATTTAGAAGAAATAGTCTAAAATAATCGTATTATTCAGTCAGTATAGTTAAACAATTTATTGTCAAAACTTATATTTGACGTTTTTTTTGTATTATGATTTTTATCCTTTGTATTCATTTCCAATATTTTATTGTACCGCTAAATATTCAGGTACCAGGGTCGTCCCAGTCTTACATGTCCAAACAAATATATAGGTTGTCTCTGTTATTGACAGTTAATAAGATGTGCGGCTACGATTGTTCGAGCCGTCACCTCCAATTGTGCTGCGCCGCGAGTATTTTGTACGAATTAGTGCTCATTTTAAACAAAGTAGGCCGTGAATTGCTTTTAGTGGATTAATATTGTCATCGAAGGAAATTGTTGCCTCGAAGAATTAAAATTTAGACTAAAGTATGACAATTATGTTTCATATATAAAGTAATAGCCACGAACTAAAGAAGTGCTTTATTGAAAGATTTTACAAAAAAAAAAAAACTAAATGTTAAACAAAATAGAACTTTTATTTGAATATTAGAATTGTATTAAGTATTAGCAAGCATCCCCCTGCGGGATTCGTAAGAGGCGACTAACGGGATAGTAATGTCAATGAGGAACATACTCGTACGAGTATTTCGGCTAATTGTAGCATTTGATATAAAAATTAAAAATATGGTAAAAGTATAAAAAGGTTTTGATTTTTTTGAATAAAATGTTTTATGCGCATGTTGTGGGTAAGTTCCAGTAAATAAATAAACTACATATAAATTGTGCTATATATAAGAATCATATGGTGCACCGTTTTTAACTAACAATTTTCCGATTAAATTAAATATAGATTGGTAGAAGAATGTATCGATAACATTGGAAATAATAATAAAAAAGTACAGTTAATCTATAATTATGGTCGCAAGTCATATTTCCATATGTGTATATTGTGTTTCTTTTCTGTATTGTAATTCTGTCATTATTCTGTTAGTTTTGGAGCTTTGTTATGTCTGTAACTGTAATAAAGATTAATGGGTTACTACTATATTTTGTAGTTAGTTTGGTTACTAATGTAACTTTTCTTTTCTTTTTGAGTAGCAAGTACTAAAGCATCGTATATTTCAAAACCCGGGCCATTACCTATATTTCATAACATACCAATACAGTACCACTAGTGAGTTGATCGATTCCTATCCAACAAGGAAATGTACTTTCAATCTGTTCAATAATAAGTTAGCAGGTACTGTGTACTTGTTGCAGTCTGAGCATTTGATTTTCACATTTGATTGACAATTGATTTATCAAATTGTTGTCTCTTATACGGTAGGTTTTCCCTTTTACGCATCTATTCTATTAATTATAAAGAAGTATATATTAAACGTATATGTTCAAAAAATATATATGTTGTAGATACATCCTCATATTAGGAAACTCTATGCTAGAAAGTTGGGCAAATTTTAATTAATTATGTCTTTATATACGTATATTTACTAAGATATGTTTATATAAATAATTTTGTTTAAAGTTATTGCTTTATTTAATTTTTGCGCTCGGAATACCTGCCAATAGTCCTATCTTTCTAATGAACTTAAATGAACTTTCTAATGAATATACTTCGTTTGTGGAATGAGCTCCCTGCCGAGGTTTTCCCGCAGGGCTACAGTGTGGGGTTCTTCAAAAGGGGAGTAAATAGGTTTTTGAAGGGTCGGCAACGCGCGAGTGACACTCCTGGTGTTGCAAGTGTCCATAGGCTCCGGTATCCGCTCACCATCAGGCGGGCCGTAGGCCTGTTTGCCACCATCGTCGTAAAAAGAAATGAACAATAATAATTAGGCGTAGGGAAGTGACGACCCCATCGCCCGCTGGTGGGGCATTTAATGCCCCTTAACTGCCATTAATGCCCCATCAGTGCAGTCAGTCTCCCTCAGGGCAGCTTGTGGTAAGCTGTCGGTGAGTTGCGTCACCGAGGGTACCGATGTGCTTTAGGGAGGCGTACGCCACCCGCCTCTGTCTTACCTTTACCAACCGGACAGAGTGGAGTCGCAAGAGCCCATTTAGTGAGCGGCGAGTCACCACCTGCCATATTTCAATCAATTAGGAGGCTTTGAGAAGGCAGGTGACCGGAGTCTCCTCCATAGCCCGGTTTTTATGACCACCTAAATCGAAATGCAATAGGTCACAAACGTTTTGACCACTAACGACAATAGTTTCTGTGCATCCAACTGGGTATAGTCTTTGGCTGCATTTTTCTTGGTGTGGATAGAGATTAGACCCAGTTGGTACACTCCATGCACGCTTTCATTAAATTTCGCTTAAATGGCCTCTAAGTGTTGGATCTGTATCCTCGCGTACGTCTTATAAAGGACCGTGTCTTATAAAGACGCGTGATTTAAGCAACAATAATAACAATAATATCTGCATCGCGCTTGTGTTGCTCCTGGCTACGGTGACTGCTTGCCATCAGACAGGCCGTACTCTTTTTGTAAACCTAGTGGCATATAAAAAATATGGCGTTGGGAAGTGATTACCGCATCGCCCACTGGTTCGGTAATTATTTAACAGATAAATACCGCACAAGTGCAGTCCAGTCACCCTCAAGGCAGCTTGTGGCGAGCTGTAGGGACGTTGTGACATCGAGGGTTACTATCACTCCGGATAAGCTTCAGGAGATTGTATGCCACGCGCCTCTGTTTTGCCTTGGCCTTATCTGTTCACATAGCAAACCATCATCATCAGATAAGGGCATTTAGTGTCCGGCAGCCTTCTCAATGTTTCTTCATATATTTGAAATATAGGAATTTAATGGTAAGTGGTGACTATATATCACTTACCATTAAATTGAAACATTGAGAAGGCTGCCGGAGCTTCTTTCCATAGTACAGTTTCCATTGCTGTCAAAATCACAATACCATATCCTATACACGTTTTGACCAGTATTAGTAGTATATAATTCCACACTCTAAGGTGCATCTGGAAATGCAGATCTATCCAGATAGATAACGCAATTTCTTGATGTGGATTTAGATAAAGTTTTCAGTAGGTTACGTCTTACAGGATTCTTTTGAGTAATTTATGGCGCTCTCAAGAGCATGGTCTTAAAAAAGGAAAAAAATTATGTCTGTTTAGAATTGATAATATCAAATGAAGTCAAATGAAGGTGATATGAAATATGGTCAACATAAAGTAGGCTGTACATTGCTTAAATAAACATTTTTATAAAATATCGTTATTGTTAGGTAGATATTAAATAAGAATAGCTTTCTCGTCTGTCCGGTGTGTGTTGTACAGGCGATTAAACGAGTAGTTATAGAATAAACTGTAGATTTTATAGAAAAAGAACAAAAAACTTACAAAAAATGTTTTGATTTCAGTATGATAATTTTTTTATTTTTGATTGCTTATATTAAGTGAAAATATAATGATATACATATTTTGCATTACTTTTGTTTTTCAATTACGATATATAAAGAAAGCCACAGCTCTCTTTATATATCGTAATTGAACGTAACTTGTAGGCTGCATATAATTATTTTAAGTACTATTATTATATGTCTACATCCTCAGACAAAACATGTTCTGCCCAATTAAAAAAAAAATAATAATATTACAACACGCATTCTGTCCAAAAGGCAGATGCTATGCTCAGATTTGCGATGAATAAACGATTTTTTTTACTAATTCGTAAATATAAATAGACATTTGAATATATTTTACTGACTTAAATAAAATATAGAATAGTAAATACAATGTCAATAATATTAAAATGAAGCAAAGAATAATACAAATATGAGTATAAACGTGCTTAAGTAACGTACTAACGGGATACAAAGTGCTTATCTGAAGTAGATTGTAAATAGAAACACATTATCTTTATCAATCTTTAGACCATATCCCATACGAGGACGTCATATAGTGTCCCTATTATTTATCCAATAGAGCATCATTTATTCATATTAATTTTTAGGATTACATAAATGGCACATGCGACTTTTTTTTTGCGATAATTGGTATATAGTATATAATGTACCATAGAACAAAATATAAAATTTTATTTGATTTATTGTTAGGAAGTAATAATCTTTTCGAGCATAGGTATTATTTATTATATTTGCAATGGCTTTAAAATATTTTTTTTTATTAGGCTTTTATATCGTATGAAGTTTAGCCAATAGTATTCTAGATAAGGAAGTGTACGTATAATCTTATTGTGCTATAAACCTGTAAAATATGATCTCACGTTATACGACAAATAAATGGTACATTAGAGTAGACTGTAAATTGCTTTTAGTAATATAAAATATATCTTCAAAGAAGATATTTTGTATAGTATTGATATAGTGAAGTTTTATAATAATGTTAGTTTTATAGTAAAGTTTCAAAACAGGTTTTTGGATTTAATTAAATTATTTTTGTCGTTCAACATAAATTCTTAAATATAGGTTTTTCATATTAAATTTAAAAATTCAATAAGAAAAAATTGTTTCTCGGATACTTGGAAAGTGTTAAATTAATAATAATTATTATGAGTAAACGAATTTTCTTTACGTTAGAACTGTCACGTTATGTAGGTTGGCTTTTGAATTGTTTTTTTTTGTCCTATGGAGACACTAGGTGGCTTTTATACAGCTATATAGTTTTATCCTTGCATTTGCATATAAAAAAATAATCATTATGTTGATTTAAGTACAGTTAGGTGTCATCTATAAGTTTTTCCGTGGTACTATTAATATAATATAATAAAATACAATTTTTCACATTGATTTTGGAATTTCGATTTATGTCAAGCCAAAGTGTTGAATCTAGGTATAAAATAAATGTAACTTTTTTTTTAATTTTATTTATCCACAAATATTCACATTTTACATAATTTACATATACGCCAAACTGTAAATACAGTTTGTTGGCGACTGATGACAGGTGAATTATAAAAAATAAATCTACAGCCTTAAGGGATCATATGTTTCCACCAGTCTATTAATCAATTACGCCAATTTATTGTACGTGCAAGAAATGACAACGAAATAATTTTACTACTACTTCTATGTATTTAGAGATGTTTTTTGTTTGTTAGCGTTCGTTATTACTATTAACGATTAAGATGTTTGAGTTAGTTATAGATAAGAGATTATCCGAAAAACTCCATAAAAAGAGTAGGGTGTAAATAATGCGATGTAACTTATTTAACGTGTATGTATTTATAATACATTTGTCATCAAAAATATAAATATAAAAGTAGTCATTAATGTGTTATGATATGAAATGGCATTAAGTAGTATACATATTTCGCTATTTAGCTTTTTCTGGGCTGTCATTAAGAAGGCTGTATATGCATAATCTTCAAATGAGATTACCGTCAATTTAGGTAGGAACGAGTATTATTCAAAAAATTCAGACATCATTTAAAATCCTAAAGATACGTAAATATATGGTTAATTAAATATTCTTTTAATAATTTTATGAAATGCATATGCGTCACAGTTTTATGTAGGTATTATTGTTGTATATCACAATAATATTGATAATTGGAGGTAAATATGATAAAATTTAAATACGACAAAAGACGCAAGTAAAAGATGATTAAAATTGTATATTATTATAGATGATGTATGTTAAACGAAGTACAAATATTTCAAACCAATGGGTTAATTTTGCTTATTCATTAAAAATATCATGTCAAGATTTGTCACTTTTAAGATATTGGTACTTAGTTTTCGATATCTTTATCTTATAGTTTTAGTACATTAATTTAGAATTCGTAATCTTGAGATCGTATCCTATATGTATTTAAATTTAACTTATAAATAATGTAAGCACCTGATCATCCCATTTCACTGTAGTATAGTATATTAAATAATGTTAATTGTAGTTTTCGAAATTAGGCTTAAAATTATTGATCTGATAATTCAAGTAAAATATCTAAAATCCTTTATTAAGTAGTCTCTAAAAATGATAAATAAAATGTATAGAATTTCACTTCAATTCTACTCGGAAATTTTGTGTATGTAAGCTTTATCTTCTATTTAATTTAGTCGGATATTATAATTTGATGTAATGATGAATCATGAAAAATCTGAACACCTGGCTATTTTGTTTATGTGATTATGTTATCTTCAACAAAGAACTGACTGAAATGCTGAGTCACATGTATTGACAATTATTGTAAGAAAAAGTTGAGAGATGCCGAATGCTGAACAAAGGAAATTAACAATCTCTTGAGTAAAGTTCCTGCGATACCTTCATCCAAACTCTTTCCCACAAAATTACTCAATCATAAACAAGCAAGACCTGTTTATCTTTCCGTAAAGTATATTGAAGATTATCTGAAGAAACAAACAAAACCAATGCTATAGTATACATCAGTATACATTGCTAAAACTCCATAAATTCACAAATTCTTATATTAGCAAAGAGGAGAGAACTTCGAGAAGAAATTTATAAGCGATGTTGACAGATAAAAAACTTGTCAGCACATTTTACTACATACTAAATGAAGCAACTTGGACATGATGCTAACAGGCGCATACTTTTTTGTATATTTTTCTACAAACTTTATTATGTAACTTAGACACGAAGTTGACAGACAAAGACTTACCCCCATAATTTATCACGAAGTTCATGAAGTAACGAGTTCGATACGGTGTTGATAGACGAAGACTTGCCAACATATTTTAACACAATCTTCATGAAGAAATTAAGAAACGATGTTGAAAGACGAAAACTTACTAGCTCACTTTACTACAAAATTCACGAAGTAACTTATACACAATTTTGTCAAACGAAGACTTGTCAGCACATTTAACCACAAACTACATGAAGTGACATGGAGACGATTTTGAAATACGAAAACTTGCCAACTCATTTTACCATAATATTCATAACGAAACTTAAGCACAATATTGGCAGACGAAGACTTACCAGCACATTTTGCCCCGAACTTCATGAAGTACCATAGAGACGATGTTGAAATACAAAAATTTGCCAACTCATTTTACCACAATATTCACAAAGCAACTTAAGCATGATGTTGGCAGACGAAGACTTACCAGCACATTTTACCACAAACTCAGAAGTCCCATAGAGACGATGTTGAAATACGAAAACTTCCTAACTCATTTTACCACAATATTCATAAAGAAACTTAAGCATGACGTTGGCAGACGAAGACTTACCAGCACATTTTACCACAAACTCCATGAAGAAACATAGAGACGATATTGAAATACGAAAACTTGCCAACTCATTTTACCACAATATTCATAAAGAAACTTAAGCATGACGTTGGCAGACGAAGACTTACCAGCACATTTTACTACAAACTCCATGAAGAAACATAGAGACGATATTGAAATACGAAAACTTGCCAACTCATTTTACCACAATATTCATAAAGAAACTTAAGCATGATGTTGGTAGACGAAGACTTACCAGCACATTTTACTACAAACTCAGAAGTAACATAGAGACGATGTTGAAATACGAAAACTTGACAACTCATTTACCACAACATTCATAAAGTAACTTAAACACAATGTTGGCAGACGAAGACTTACCAGCACATTTTACTACAAACTCAGAAGTAACATAGAGACGATGTTGAAATACGAAAACTTGACAACTCATTTACCACAACATTCATAAAGTAACTTAAACACAATGTTGGCAGACGAAGACTTACCAGCACATTTTACTACAAACTCAGAAGTACCATAGAGACGATGTTGAAATACGAAAACTTGCCAACTCATTTTACCACAATATTCATAAAGAAACTTAAGCATGATGTTGGCAGACGAAGACTTACCAGCACATTTTACCACAAACTCCATGAAGTAACATAGAGACGATGTTGAAATACGAAAACTTGACAACTCATTTACCACGATATTCATAAAGAAACTTAAGCACAATGTTGGCAGACGAAGACTTATCAGCACATTTTACCACATAGAGGCGATGAAATACGAAGACTTGCCAGTACATTTTACTACAAACTAAATTATACGAAGAATTTATAAAAGATCTAATATGAAACCTCAAATTTATAATAGTAAACCATAAATGAATGGCTAGTTGTAAACTACTATCAATTTATTTTATGAAACCAGAAAGAGATTTGAATTCTTTGGAATTTCAAAACATCATTCACAGGATTCAGGCCCGGTAAAACTATAGACGGAAATTCATACAAACGAAGTTAATTAGGGCACAAAGAGCAGACAGATGAGACCCAGAGACTCAGAGCTAGAAAAATGTGCACATCAAGAATGAAAAGGCAAATTGTTTGGCAATAGATGTCAATTGCTGATCACAGTTTTTCACAAATTGGATATTAAACTAGGAATTAAAGCTTATATAAATGAGTGATTCAGGCGAGTTGACTGCAAAAAAATAAGTTTAACCATCAGAATTTGTCACAAATATTTGATAAACATTAGAAATCGCCTTCTCTAATCTCCTCATACTCTCATAACGATGTTATAAACAACAAAAGTCATTAAAGGATAGACCGAGCTCTGAGATTTTTGAAACTTCCATGTGTTATTATGAAGACGCTGTATAAAAAAAAAAACTAACTATAAAATTATTTCGTTTAATGAAAGATTGATTTTTTATAACAACATCAATCACTGCAAATTTGCACATTTTTGGGCTAAAAATGCCGGTGTATCAAAAAGAAATAAATATATGTGGCAGAAAGGTAAAAGAAGACTATATACTTTTGACAACATGTGACTATGTCGCATTATTGATATATTGTTTATCTAATATTTATATCAAGATGAAGATTCAAGAGGACAACCACCGCTTCAAAAAGACAGCTTCTACAGATTTGAAATTAGAGAACTAACGAGAGGGAATCCATAATATAGATTCTGTTTATAATATCCGACGAATATGGAGTTATATTAATCATAATACAATAGTTTGTATTATGGTTAATATAAAAATTATAACAAAGTGTAAACATTCTGAATAAGCTACGTCTGTAAACAAGACCCATCAGATACTTAAAACAATTTAATGAAACTAATAATTATTTTTGAAACTGAGAAATGTTGGGTTCTAATGAGGTATTAGCGTTAGTTCGATTTGTTGAAGTTTGTTTTTGCAGTTTTTAAATTCATACTTTTATTTGATTTAACAACCAGACAAAAATAGAAAAGATATGTCTAATGCCTTCCTGAATCGGCATATAAATATTGTCACCATGTTTATACCGTCGTTATAGTTTCCTTATAACCTATAAATTTTTACATGTACTTGTATTTTTATAGTTAATGAATGACAATTAAGTTATTTTATTGGTAAAAAATATGTGTTAAGTTGAAATCCAGATACAAAAATAAGCAGAAATATTTATATCTTAGTCGGTAACTTATACTGTTTGACTATTATTTATGGTTTATAAATGGTGTTACATAAATATCTATAAACTGGAATCTAAACCTTAGTAAAATATTTAACATACAGACTGTATTTAACTTCCATTAACATAAAAACCCTGTTATCTTATCCGTGATTATTTCCTTTTTATTTAACAGCTACGGAACAATAGAGTAAAAATAAAAAAAATATTGATGTGTAAATTAACTCCTTAAACTGTTATTTTAACCTATTGACATCCCAGTATATTAGTTAGTATCCGTTATCTCATTATATTTGTAAATGAAAATTGAAAATCCTTTAATTGATAGTACAATATTATTAAAATAGGTATTAACCTATTTTAATAATCCTATTAATATTTTAATAAATCTCTGCTATTCAGTTGTGTAATAAATATACGTCATGCTCAATAGGGTTGACAATATTTTTCTCCTTGCTAAATTGATTTAATTTTTTGCGGGTTTTTTGTAACACATTGTGTAAATGTACTCATACCTATGAACTATTGAAACAATATAATGTAATAATGTCTTGATATGTATTATATTTTTACTATGGCGACATCTAGCTCTGTATAATTTTCTATTATAAAACTATATATCGGAAATAAAAGTACATGTTTATTTTATTACTGTATTTTTACTATTGAATACCTACATAATATTAGTGACATGCTGAAAAAACACCATCAAGTCATAGAATATTGGATTAACGATATAAAAAAGGTAGGTATGAAGCATTACTGCACTCACTAAATAAAAAAGGAATTTATTATCTAGTCTCCTTAGGAAGGAACACGACAATACGATCCGAGTTCGTTATAAGCTTTCCTGTACATGCTTTATATGTAGAACTATTTACCAAACAACTCTTTTTAGCATTAATCGTACTTGCTACATACGAGTGGTTTTTATCTGATTTGGTGACGTTTGATACACTTCTCATCAAAAAAATCGAAACACTTCCGTTTTCATTGTTTCTGTCCGAATTTAACACAAAAAAAGAATTCATACGATGAAAAAAAAACATAAATGTATAGCTGGCAGTTTGGCCATTACAGTAATAAGCGAAAATTCTAAATTCAAAATTAGAATTTCATTTGTTTATCTTATAAACGAAATGAATCACTGTTTTGAGACAAATGTGTGTTTAGGGTTGGAGTACATTTAGCGTTTAAAAACTAAAAATTGGCGCCTATCCTTAAACTTTTTGTTTTTTATTTCAATACTGTGACTTTGGGACGTCTGAAAAAAGGTTATTTTTCTAAAACGTATGGATACTTCGCCCACAGAAGCCGCCCAAGTTGTGGCATTGCTGGATTCTGGCCTTAGTCAGCGTGTTGTGGCTGCAAGACTGCATCTAAGCCTGTCATCTGTTCATAGAGTCTATAAACGTTATCGGGAGACTGGTTTGTTCACGCGCCGTTCAGGATCTGGCAGGAATCGGGTCACTTCTGAGCGAGATGATCGATTTATTGTAACAACTTCTTTAAGAAATCGACGCCTTAACGCTTTTCAACTGCAGCAGCGGCTTCGTGTTGTACGAAGGGTGGCTGTAAGTGACTCTACAATTAGGAGAAGGTTGAAGGATCGTGGACTGGTACCGCATAAGCCAGCAAATGGGCCGAAATTAACTGCAGACCATCGAAGAGCGCACCTTAACTTTGCACGTGAGCACCTAAATTGGTCATACCTACAGTGGAGCAAAGTTCTCTTTTCTGATGAGTGTAAAATTATGCTGTATGGTAACGACGGAAGGAACAAGGTCTACAGAAGAGACGGAGAACGCTTTGCAGAATGCTGCATTGAAGAAAAGGTCAGCTATGGTGGCGGTTCGTGGACGGTTTGGGGAGGAATCAGCGCCGACGGTAAGACAGAGCTTGCTTTTGTGTCTGGGCCACGTCTGCCTGCACTAAACTGTCATCGGTACGTCGAAGAGTGTCTCGAGCCTCATGTGATGCCCTATGCACATTTTATTGGCAACGGCTTCATATTAATGCACGACAATGCTAGGGCTCACACCGCGGGCGTCGTACGAGATTATCTTAACGAAGTCGATATCTCTATTATGGAATGGCCAGCAAGAAGCCCGGACATGAATCCCATTGAACATCTGTGGGATGAATTAAAGAGACGAATTCGAGCAAGAGATCCTGCCCCAGAACACTTAGCCAGCTGCAAGATGCAATCCAAGAGGAATGGGACAATATACCACAGCATGTGATCGTGACTCTCATCCGATCGATGAAGAACCGTATGGAAGCAGTAATTAGAGCTCGGGGAGGGAATACAAGTTATTAAATAAACGTTTTTTAGCTTTTTTTTCATTTACGTGTGTTGTTTTATCCATTTCCTTTATACTCCATACGGAATAAAAATGACTCATTTAACAAAATACGAAACCTATGAAAAATTCATTTAAATTTAGAACATTAACATTAAGATTTGATAAGCTCATATTACTCACTATTAAACGACATTTAACATTTATTCCTAAATGTACACATTTTTCTGATAATCCTGACAAAACGTAAACTTGCAAGGTGTTTCGATTTTTTTGATGAGAAGTGTATTTAGCATTGTAGCACTGACAGTTTCATTGAATTTTCATAGATGATATCTAATTATTAAGAATATGAAAATATAACTTGTATAAATTTCACTATTATCACAATTGCAAGAAGAACTGCTTTCATCGTAAAAAGTATTAAATGAAATGGAATAAAAAAGTCTGCTAGTTCAGTAGTTATACCTATTTATCGATTCAGCTATTCAACAGCTTTGTCAAAAAATTATAACTTATCTGTTCTAGTTCCGACCCTTTCTTGTCAAACATATCTTAAATATTTGCAGATTTTAATGTTCATGATTTTCAAGTTTCTCTACATAACCTACATTTTTGGATACTCCGATGTACTAGAACATTTAGATTATGTCACAATGTAGCTAATATTCAAATTTACTACTTTAAGATTTTTATTTTTCATTTAACTGTTCTCAATTATTGTCGCGCTGGTTGCTATGTCTCAGCGAGTAATCACATGTTCTGTTATGATTTATGTTTCTGCTTCATTTTGACAGATAAAACTGTTTAAGAACTTTGACGAATTCAAAGTGCATGAATCGTATTACAGAATAAGACCAAACTCAAATTTATGCTTGAGTACAGTAAGAAAAGTGTTGCACTATGTGAGCTCCATCTTATGATCGTCATTTTATTTGAGTTGATGTTAGAATATCTACGACAAATATAAGTCCTATACAATGATAAGTTCTAATGGCTTAAATATGAGGTTATGCAAATTCATGAAGTATGGTCTATTTGATATGTGGAACGGAGATAGGAGAGTGTGATCTCTCACGGCCTGCGTAGCATAAGGGCTATGTCGATGGCAAACGTGGTTGCACGACCGGATAACATTAAACGTCAGTGGCTGATGAGTTGTTAAAAGCGATTACACCATCTGGTGAGAGATCCAATGCGTGGCAGGGTAGACTATAGGGCTGGTTGGAGTATGTGGTGGTTTGTCCCCTAAGTTGTAGTCTCTCTCAGCCAGAATAATTAGTAATAATTATATATAATTGTTTATCTTTTGTTTGTGGATTGGTTATTTTATTTTAGTGAAATATTTATAAACGAAAAAAGTTTTATTTATTAAGTTTTTATTTCGACCCATTTTTTCACTTTCTTGGTGATTTTTGGAAAATTTTACTTATTTAAATAAATTAATTTTGTGAAATAAAACGTAAAAAATTATTAAAAAGCAAATTCCACGTTCAAATACTGCACTTGCTTTTCACGTCACAATGTTTCTCATCTATGTCTTAGTGTGGTGTATGAAGTGCGACAAAATGAAATTTATTAGGCAATGTGACGTAAATTCTCAATATTAAAGATAAAAGATACAAATCACAGAATATTAGGCGTAGGGAAGTGACGACCCCATCGCCCACTGGTAGGGCATTTAAATGATGAGATGAATTTAATGCCCAACCAGTGCAGTCAGTCACCCTCAGGGCAGCTTGTGGCGAGCTGTCGGCGAGTTGCGACACCAAGGGTTCCGATATGCTCCGGTAGGATTCAAAACATTCAAAGTTTTGAATAAGGGGATTCAAAGGCACTACACAATACTCAAGAGACGGTTAAACATTGCCGTCCTCTATTGCTTTGAAGCTAATATACACAATATGTTATCAATGCTTCGATCATAAGAAATATATGATCGAAGTATCAATGCTTCGATCATATATTGATCGAAGTATCAATGTATACAATATGTTTTTGCTAATATGAACATTTACTTTTATTGAACATTTTCTATTAAAATATTTCACATTTTCTATTTAGATGCAACTAATGGCATACTTTGAGTTGGGGAGCTAATATTTTCACTAGGCGATTAGGTGCTATCTAACGGATGAGTTTTATTTATTACTAGCGACCCGCCCCGGCTTCGCACGGATGCAATGTTCATATAAATAAAAGTAATTAAATGGTTATAGTAGGTTATCCCTAAAAGATAGACATATACCATCGCGGACTTTTTTGTTGAACTTTTTAAGGTGAACAATACTGTAGTACATTATTTTGGTCTACCTCGTAGGGTTCAGCCAGTGTTTGCAATATAAGCGCAAAAAAACGTGCTTATTTACGACATCACATTAGAAACCTTTAAATTTATCAGTGTTTCTCTACTAAGTATATTATGCATTTATTATACATACAATATATATACATACAAACCTTCCTTAAGAATCACTCTATCTATTAAAAAAAACCGCGTCAAAATCCGTTGCGTAGTTTTAAAGATCTAAGCATACATACGGACATACAGCGAAAGCGACTTTGTTTTATACTACGAGTATGTATTGATATTGATTGGTAGATCATACTCTTAGTGCAATATATCCTTTCTGCTGTATTTTTGTGTTTTCGTCTAAGGGAGATATTTTACGTCTGCCTCTAGCTTTCACTTTATTTCAGCTGACAGCTAAAGTCAATTATGACTTACTTCGAAGTACATATATGTAAATATTCTTTGTCGCGTCGACTTTTTCCCATTTTGCGTAATAGTTTATTGTGCTCCATCACAAATGTTGTGTATTTTCTTTACTAAATTGGTTAAGTTATATGGTAGCGGCTAAAGAATACAGCTACGAGTAACTGCCTGTGGGTGTCGTAGGAAGCGAGTAATGGGTAATAATATATATAATATACATGCGTAATTTAAATTTTTTACACAGCCACTGAAAGTATTTTACGGGTAATAATTATAAATATTGTTTGAGAATCCTTCCTTGATTATTGCAATTAAAATCTGTTTATTATCAAGTTAATTTTCAATTATTTTATAATACTTTTATAGTTTTATATTGGTGCGCCGAGCTTTAAATATATTATTTTTGCAATTTCTATCCTTATGTTGAAAGTTACTTTTTTTTTTCAATTCGATACGTATAAACAAAACCATGCATGTAGGTAGACAATAGGCAGAGTAGAATAAACTGGGGAAAGTATGTAGTAAAGTACAGAACTGAGCTTGTCACTGGTCCCAAGTAGTTAGTTTATAATTATGTATTTTTGAAGCTTGAGAAGTGAACAGGTATATTTTCTTGATTAAATTATGTCCGCGGTAAAGTTATAAATCAAATAAATATACACAAAATTTAATGAATAGGTTGGTAGAGTATTGTTAATTAATAATATATACTTGTGAGCAAAAGTATGGAATCACTTAGTTGGAATCGATTCCGCGCGATCTTCAGTACTAAGTAACTAATATGGAATAATAAAAATAGTACCATTTTAAAGGTTCAACTGTTAACTTTAAATTTATACCAAATTCATTTATATCACATCAGTATTTTAAAAGCTTTAAAATGGTTCCATTTTTATTATTCTATAGTGGTTACTTAGTACTCAAGATAGCGCGGAATCGATTCCAACTAAGTTATTCCATACTTTTGCTCCAGAGTATATGTATATATTAGTGTCTAGCAAACGGATATTTAATTAATATATTATTAATATACCAAAGAATGTACCAAAGACCGAAAAGTGTAGGCTGTGAATAATATGCTTCTAAATACTTAGTCATATGATATTAAAAGTTAGGCTGTAAATTGCTTTTATATTAACCATTATTGTATATATAACCCGTGTTAACTTAGGTTTACATAATCTTGCAATATATATATATATATATACATAATAAATAATAATGATAATGCATACTTGCGCACATAAATTCAATTTGATTCAAATTAATTTTCATATAAGCAAATGAAAATATAAATAGCCAGGGATTTTAAGTACTATAAATATTGTTTATAATATGATAATCTAGAAGCAGATCAGTCATTGTTTTCAATTAATATATATTGGACTTTTAAATAAATTTTCATGCAGATGTTTCCCCCCAGATAAGCAAATATAAAAATTAATCATCAAGTCCATTCCCATTGAACAACCGTAGTGGCTTGAGTTTATAAAAATATATAATCATCATAATCCATCGGTGTGCAAAAATAATTAAAAAAGTTAATTATGATTTTGAAAAATTGTGATTTTCAATTAAGAAATGAATATGATTGATGAATGACTGATGGCTTTTGGATATAAAAAATTTGGCTTCAAAAGTGTTAGGTATCTTTAATACAATCATATTCTCGATTTATGTCAAGCCAATGAGTCGTATCTTATCTAGCTATAAAAATAAATGTAACTGATGATAGGTCAGTTATAAAAAATATATCTAGAATACTAAGAGATCATGTTTCCAGTCCATTAATCAATCTAGCCAATTTATCGTACATACAAAAAACGATCACGAATTAATGCTATTTCTATGTATTTAGAAACGTTTTTCGTTTGTTAGCATTCGCTTACATTACTATTAACGATTAGGATGTATGGGTTATATGCAAGATTAGTTATAGATATATGAGGAACAAAACGTGAAAAAGAGTAGGCTGTAAATAATGTAATGCTCCCCTAACATGAACATTTAAAATGGAATTAATATTAATAAAAAGTGGGCATTAAATTGCTTCTATACTAGATTAAAAGTAAACATGAAAAACCACACTGTGTACCATGTGATGTGATATGAAATGTCATTGAGTAGGCTGTATATGTACGCTTTTATGTATATCCTCAAATGAGATATTCGTGATTTTAGGTAGGTGTCATTAATAGAATTCAGACATCATTCAAAATCATGAAAGGGCAAGTAAATATATGATTAATCTTTCTAACATGTTTATTAAATACATATGAGCAACAGTTTTATGTGAAGATTAAATTAGATGAAAATGAAATAATGTTTAACGAAATATACAAAAGAAAAATAAAAAAATCTTTATTTGCGTTAAATTATTAGTTACGTTTAGATATTTTTTTATAGTTTTATGGACGAATGGACCAGTTACCAGTAGATCATACATTTAAATACGATGTTGAGATCGTATCCTATATGTATTTATATTTGACTTATTTTTAATGTAAGCATCTACCCACACCATTTCACTGTAGTTATGTATATTAAATATAGTTGATTGATATTTCTCGACATTAGGTTTATAATTATTGATCTAATAATTCAAGTAAAATATCTAAAATCATTTATAAAGTAGTCTTTAACAATTATTAATTAAATGTATAGATTTCCCCTTCAATTCTACTCATAAAATTTTATGTATGTAAGCTTTATCTTCTATTTTATTTTGTCGGATATTATAACCTGATATAATCATGAATCATGAAAATTGAACCCATGCCTATTTTCTCTATGTGAATATGTTATCTTACAGAAAGAGTTGATTTAAATGAAAAGTACACGCCACGTGTACCAATAATTGTACTAAAGATAGGCTGAGAGATGCCTTTTGCTGCACAAGAAAAATTGACAATCCTTCATACCGCCACTGCGCTACGTGCATCTAAAAACTTGCTAATTTTCCAAGTCCAATTTAAATAACTTTGAAAAGTAACATACAAGCGATGTTGACAGATGAAGATTTGTCGGCACATTTCACTACAAACTAAATGAAGCAACACGATGCTGACAGACGAAAACTTATTAGCATATTTTACTACAAACTTTGTTATGTAACTTAGACACGAAGTTGACAGACTAAGATTTGCTACCACAATTTATCGTGAAGTTCATAAAGATGTTGACAGATGAAAACTTGCTAGCCTATTTTACACCAAATTTCATGAAGTAACTTAGAGACGATGTTCACAGACGAAGTCTTGCCAGCACAGTTTACACCACAGTTCATGAAGTAATGTAGAGAAGATGTTTACAGACGAAGACTTGCCAGTACATTTTGCACTAAAGTTCATGAAGTAACGTCGAGACGATGTTCACAGACGAAGACTTGCCAGTACATTTGACACCATAATTCATGAAGTAACGTCGAGATGATGTTCACAGACAAAGACTTGCCAGCACATTTTATGATCTAACTTAAACACAATGTTGACAGACAAAAATTTGCCAGCATATTATACCATAAACTAATTATGCGAAGAATCTGATATGAAACTTGAAGCTTACGATAGTAAACCATAAGCGTGGAAAACTACTATCAATTTATATTATGAAACCAGAAAGAGTTGTAAGTGTGATTTCCTTGCAGTTTGAAAACATCACTCACAGGATCCAGCCTCGATGAAACTATAGACGGAAACACATACAAACAAAGACAATAGAAGACACAAACCAGAGCTAAACAAATATTTACATCATGAATGGAAAGGCAAATTATTTGGTAATAGATGTCAATTGCTGATCACAAATCCAATGATCTAAAAACTATCAAATATTCTAGTCAAAACAACGAGATGGCTTTTTTAAGTCAAAATAACGAGAAGACCAGTGAAATATCCCGCTGAAATTGAATGACAAATGTGTGTGGCATCAATTTTTAGTTGAAAAAGCTATATTGAAATAGAAGCTTGAGCTATTTATATTTACTTTCACATATTAAGATAGGAAGTATAAAAATAAAAATTTTGAATCATTGCATAAAAATTGACCATAATCAAGAATTTAGTCATAAAGAATTCAACGACCTTGGTTTAAAAGCTTTCACATAAAACGATGAACATAAAGACAGAATCATTATGCAATTAGTTGGATATTAAACTGACAAAAAAAATATATATATAAATAACTGGTGCAAACGACTGGACTGCGAGAAAATAACTATAACAAGCAGAATTTGTCAAAAATACCAGATAAAACAACAGAATCGTCTTCCCCTATCTCATCATACTCCCTTTAATGATTTTATCAATCCTCTAATAACAATAGTTATTAGAGAATTGACCGAGCTCAGACATTTTTGCAATTTCCATGTAATATTATGAAGACGCTGCAGAAAGAAAGTCATAGATGAAATGACAAAACTCACAAGAACACAATATTAAACTGTTCTCTGACTTTGGTTGAAACTCAAGACGAAACGTGTTATTTCGTTTAATGAAAGATTGGTTTTTATAACAACATCAATCAATGCAAGTTTGCAATGTTTTGGATTAGTAACGCACGTGTATCAGAGAGAAGTAAATATATGTGGTAGCAAGGTAACAAAGTTTTGGACTAGTAACGCACGTGTATCAGAGAGAAGTAAATATATGTGGTAGCAAGGTAACAAAAAGTCTTTATACGTCACAGTAACAATAAAAGTAAACGTGAAACTTTAAGATAACCTAACTGTGTTGCATTATTGACGAAGACAACCATCGCTTCAAGAAGACAGCTTCTACGGAGATTCAATTCAGCAATCACAGAACTAATGAGAGAGAATCGATAATATGGATTCTGGTTATAATATACGATAGAAATACATTCATATTAATCATAATACAACAGTTTGTATTATGAATAATATAAAAATTATAACAAATTGAAAATATTCTGAATAAGCCATGTTTCTCCCATCAAATACTTAAACCAATTTAATAAAAAAACAATTATTTCTGAAAATGAGAAATGTTGAGTTCTAATGAGGTATTAGTGTAACGATAGTACGATTTGTTGAAGTTTGTTTTTGCAGAGTTTTAATATTTATACTTTTATTTGATTTCACAACAATACAAAAATAGAAAAAATATAACTAATGCCTTCTTGAATCAGCATATAAATATTGTCATTTTAACAGTTTCATTATAGCATGCAAATGTTGACGTGTACTTATGTTTCTAACGTTAATGAATGACAATTAAGTACTTTTAATTGGAAAAATATGTAATAAGTTGAAATCTGGATATTGAAATCAGAAAAAATGTTAATATCTTAGTCTTTACCTCATACTGTTTAATTATTATTTATGGTTTATAAATTAAACTAGAAACTAAACATTAGTATATATATTTGACATACAGACTGTATTTAACTTTCACTAACAAAAAAAATCTGTTATCATATCCGTGATTATTTCATTTTTATTTTACAGCTACGGGACGGTAGAGTTATACTCGTAATAACAAAATTTATTGATGTGTGAATTGACGCATTTCGAACTTCAAACTAATTTTTATAACGTATTGACATCCCTTTAGATTTGTATGTGAAAATCGAAAAACGTTTACTTGATAGTGGTAAAATTATTAAATTAGGTTAATCTATGCTATACAATTGTGTAATAATGCTATCTTATTCCGATTTTCTGACATGTTAGGTCAATAGGGTTGAGAGCATTTTTCTCTTTGATAATTGATTTAGTGTTTTAAAAGTTTTTTATAATACATTGTGTGATGTGTATGTACCTATGAACTGTTGAAATAATATAATATATATGGTATATCATAATAGTACCTATATCATTTTTAAACCATGGTGACATATGATGACTCTGTATAATTTCCTAATATAAAATTATATACCAGAAATAAAAGTACATGTTTATTTTATTACTGTGTGTTAATTTAAAGTTAACAGTTGAACTTTTAAAATGGTACCATTTTTATTATTCTATAGTAGTTACTTAGTACTCAAAATCGCGTGGAATCGATACCAACTAAGTGATTCCATACTTTTCCTAGCGAGTATAGTAGATTTGGTAGTAAAATGCAATGGTTAAAAGCTGCGTCTGAAGATTTATTTATTATTAAGAGCTACAGTACAAACATTTATATCGAAAAATGCTCATCAAACACAATTACTGCCCATAGATTATTGTTCATTTGGTTATGAAAAGCTCAACGGTGACTTACGTCCACGACAAATGACGAAGCCGTCTTTACCAGAGTCATTAATTCCACCATGTAAATGTACTACGGATTGCCGCACAACGTCTTGCAATTGCAAAAAAACAAAATTGTTTTGTATTTCAGTATAAAAATGCATCAATAACAAATGTAAAAATAAAAATGAGTAATTTTGTACCTACTTTAAATACATTTATGCTTGAATTCACTGGTTTTTCATAAGTAACTTAATTTTTTTACGAATAAAAAAATATTTGTGTCATTTCTGTTTTTTTATATTATTTAAGAATCCATCCTATCCATTAGAAAAAATTATAAATTATTACAAAAATAATCATTAAAATGATTTTATATCATGTACTCAATACATTACCTTTACGATAAGATATAAAGAGAACAGGGGGTAAAAAAAATATGAACAAAAAATCAACCGGTAAGATTCAGATTATTATTCTTTGACCTTTTCTTCACTTAAATCCGTTGGCGAAATTCGGTACTCACATTATGCATACTCACTTACCTCTATCGCCTGGACTAACAATAAAATCTGAGATTGTTATAAGCTTTCTTTGACATCAATAGCTCTTGCTACATACGAGTGGTTAAGTATTACAATCAGTTTCATTGAATTTTAATAGGTGATATTTAATTATCAAGGCTATCAAAATATAACTTGTAGAAATTTCATAAATTTCACAACTACAAAATGAAAAAGAAATTGTCGTAAAAAGTATTAAAGTAAATAGAAAATCAAGTCGGTTAGTTTAGAATTTACCTACATATGTGTATATAAAAGCAACTATTCAACAGCTTTGTTATAAACTGATAACTTATCTATTCTAGGTCTGACCTTTTAGAGTTAAACATTTGCAGATTTTAGTGTTCATAATTTTAATGTTGTCTAAATTTATCTAGATGAACTTATACAATTTCGAATATTCTTATGCACTCGAACGTTTGGATAACGTTACAATTTTGGTAATGTTCAAATTCACCACACGAAGTTTTTTAGTTTGAACTTTATTTTTTTCATTTAAATATTTAGTTAACACTACGGTCGCGGAGTTCCACTGTAGTAATCAGTGGAACTCTCTTGGCGACTAATCACTCATTTCATCAAGTCTTAGTGTGTGGTATATGAAGTGCGACAAAATGAAGCTTATTAGACAATGTGACGTAAATTATAAATATTAAAGATACATACAGAACACAGAATATTAGGCGTAGGGAAGTGACGACCCCATCGCCCGCTGGTAGGGCATTTATATTATGAAATGAGATAAATGCCCAACCAGTGCAGTCAGTCACCTTCAGGGTGGGTAGCTTGAATTGCAGCAATGGAATAATACTCTAATTCCAACACTTAACGCCATATCAAAACTTAATTTCCAGTACATAAAAAAGTTGCTATATCACTTTAAAATTGTTAAGATATGGATTATTATTAATAAATAAAGTAAATGCTTGAAAATTTTTCGGAATAATTTTTCTGACCGACAATCCTAGATCCAGTTAAAGTATTGGGTTTGTGGAATGTACGTGTGCTCCATTTCCAAATAACGCAATTTGGGATACTTGAAAGTATGTGTCAAATGTACCGTTTCAAAGTTGAAGGTACACTCAAAATAAAGTTGTCTCTTTGATATCACTCTAGTTCGGCTGAGGAATATTCGATATTAACAAGCACATGCCCAATGTGCGTCAAGTGTTGACACAGTGAAATCAACGAGACATCGAGCTTTTGAAGGTGCTGTATTCTTTTCAAGTAAATCCCAAACAAATTACCATTGAATATTTTTTTTATAATTGTCACGAATATCAATAATTTTTAAATAACATTTCAAGTAAATGTTATTTGAGAATGATTGATATTGCAAATTACATATTCTGTTAATGACCGAGCTTTATGTATATTATTTTTACGATTTCTATTTTTATGTTGAAAGAATGATAGTACTTCTTTTTGCACCTCGATATGTATAAACAAAACCATGCATGTAGGTCTATTGTCTACCTACGTGCATGGTTTTGGTTCTACTATTCTACTACTCTATTCTACTCCACCTGTTGGTAGAGTAGAATAAACTGACAGAAATATGAAGAAGTAAAGCACAGTACTGAACTTGTCACTAGTCCCACCCGATTAGATTATAATGACGCACTTTTAAAGCATTAGAGTGAAGAGGTATACTTCCTTGATTGAATTCTGTTAGCGCCAAAGTTTTAATATAAGTCTAAGTCGACGTCACATCGAAACGGACAAATCTCGTAAACGTACACAAAATTTAATGAATAGGTCTGTAGAGTAAGGTTAACATGTATATATAAGTGTCTCTAGCAAACGGATATTTTATTAATATAATGAATATAAATGAAGGTACCAAAAATTTAAAAGTGTAGGCTGTGAATAATATGCTTCTACTACTATAGTAATTTTATAGTATAATTTAGGTTGTAAGTAGCTTTTTTACTAACCATTATTTTGCAAATATATCTGTATCGTAACTATCTATCGTAACTATCGTAAACTAAGTAGGCTGTTAATTGCTTCTATGATTAATTCCACTTCTCTATTGTTAATGAAATTGAAATTCTAAAGTGTGAATGAAAGTGATAATAATATAAGTAAGTGATAATTTTGTATATATATATGTTACCGGCCAAACCCGATTTCAGGACAAACCAGTTTTGCCTAGGCTAAACTAGTTCTTCGTATAGGCGATTGGATAAACCAGTTATATATTATATACGGGATATACTTATTTGTAAAAAAGATATATGTAATGTATATATATTAAATATTGAATAATGATATATAAAAAAGATAAATAACTGGCTGGCAGTATTGTTGATATTTGCATGTCTCAAGCATTATTCTGACCGACGAAGGATTAAGTCCTGATAAAGTACTGGCTTTGTGGAATGTACGAGTAGTATGCTGCATTTCCAAATAACGCAATTTGGGATTATTGAAATAAAGTGTCAAATTTACCTTTCCAAAGTTGAAAGTACACTCAGAATAAAGTTGTCTCTTTGATATCACTCTAGTTCGACTGAGGAATACTCGATATAAACAAGCACATGCCCAATGTCAAGTGTTGACACAGTGAAATCAACGAGACATCGATATTTTGAAGGTTCCGTATCTTTTTCAAGTAAATCCCAAACTGATAAACAATGATTGGATTCATATCATTATAACTGTTACGAGTATGAAATACTCATAAATAATATTAACTTGATTATTTCAATTACTTTATAATACTTACCGAGCAATCAGCTTTATATTGGTAGACCGAGCTCTAAAAATATCATTTTAGTAGTAGAAGTTTACTTTCATGCTGCCAGCATAGTACCAAAAAAATAGTGTATATAGTTACATATTATGATAGGTAATTTATAAATTAATTGTAAGTGATTATATATACATATAAGTATTTAATAATTATATATAAAAAAGTAGCTATCAGTATTACTAACTTCGCATATTCTTGAAGTTATTCTAACTGATAAAGTAACATTGTTTCTGATAAAGCACTAGGTTATGTATAGGTTTTAGTACAGACGCTTCATTTTAAAATTAGTTTGGGATCTTTGGTATTAGGTGGTTAATTTACCTTTCTAAATTAGAATGTACACTCAAAATATATGGGAATATTGAAATAAAGTATCAAAGTTGAAAGTACATTCAAAATAAAGTGGTCTCTTTGATATCACTCTAGTTCGACTGAGGAATATCGGATATCAACAAGCACATGTACAATATGTAGCAAGTGTTAACACAGTGAAATCAACGAGACATCGAACTTTTGAAGGTTCTGTGTCATTTTCAAATAAATCCTAAATAAATGGATTGTCATTGCATATTTTATAACAATTATCATGAATATTAATCATTCTTAAATATAATAAAATTGATTGTTGCTAATTATATATTCGGTTAATTACCGAGCTTTATGTATATAATTTTTACGATTTCTATCCTTGTGCTGAAAGAATAACGGTACATCTTTTTTAACTCGATACGTATAAAGAAAATCATGCATGCAGGTAGACACTTGGCAGATTTGAATAAACTGAGAGAAGTATCTAAAAGTAAAGCACAGAACTGAGCTTGTCACTAGTCCCACCCGGTTAGATTATAATGACGCACTTTTAAAGCATTAGAAGTGAACAGGTATACTTTCTTAATTAAATTCTGTCAGCGCCAAAGTTATAAATCAAACTCGACGTCACATCGAAACGGACAGATCTCGTAAATGTACACTAAAGTACATGGCACAGTTTATAGTATGGCAGTTTGGCGAGCGGCGATCGACTTCAAATTTTCGATAGTAGGTATTGTTACTCCTTACGGCATTTGTTTACGGCATACGATTTGTCGTAAACTTTTTCCAAATCATCGTGATCAATATTCGTGATCAGCTCGTCAAGGAGAATAATACTATCGGAAATTTGGAGTCGATCGCTGCTCGCCAAACTGTCATAAACTTGGCCATGTACTTTAATGAATAGGTTGGTAGAGTAAGGTTAACATGTACCTATATATTAGTGTCTCTAGCAAACGGATATTTTATTCATATAAATGAAAGTACCAAAGGCGGAAAAATGTAGGCTGTAAATAAATGCTTCTGAATAGTAATAATATATTAAAAGTTAGACTGTAAATTATTTTTTTATTTATACATTTCATCATCAATTGTTATATTCATTTGATTATTAATTGTGGATATATACGGGTGAACGGCGAATGCAAATTAATTTCCATCAAATATTCGGACTTATCCTGGTTTATTAAGCCCGGGGAAACTTAGGTTCACATATAATCTTCAAATATTACTCGAAATATATATAACAAATAATAATGAAACTGTTAAAATATGGAAAACGCTAAACAACTTAAATTAATATATATCGAATTCACAAATAAATATAATAAAAAAATTTGCGAATAATAAAATAAATTTGCAGATAAGCAAATATCACAAAAAGTTGATCACCAAATCCATCCCCATCCAATCAACCGCAATGGTTTAAGTTTATAAAAATATATAATCATCATAATCCATCGATGTGCGAAATTTTATATAGGTAGTTCAAGTTGTTATTGAGAAGTAAGCGAACGGTAGTAGAGCTATGCTGTTTTCAGCGTGAATGGGCCGGCTCGACCGGGGGAGTACTACCCTCTCACAGAACACCGACGTAAAACAGCTGTACTTAGTATAGTTGTGTTTCGCTCGGTAAGTGGGAGTGCCGGTGGCCCAATTATCCCTTCATCCCACCTTTCCTTCGTCCCTTTTCCCTTCCTTATGTGTCGTGAATCAATTGATTTGCCCGGGGCCAGCGAGACGCAAGTCGTGTTTGACCTGTAGAGCGTGAGGGGCTGAGGCGGGGTACAGGGAGACCCGGTGGGAATGGTTCCGCCGGCCACCTGCCGGTCAGTAGGAGACCCGAACCTGAGCTTATCCTACACGAGAGGCTGTCTCGCCAACCGGCGAAAATCCCATCTTGTGGTCGTCGCGCCGGAGTGGAAGACCGGAGTGGATCCCGATGGTCACAGGCGGGGGGGCACCGGGGGTTCCGTGCTTCGTATCAGCTCCTCACGAAACTTGCTGAGTTCAGCACCCACTTTGACTCGCACTTTGCCTAGGTGCAGCTTTGGGTCCATTATACATATTCCTTTTTTCTCTCTCAAAATACGCATGAAGGTTTTGAAAAGGATTTGCTCGGCGGACACCCCATCCACAATTTCTGTGGACTTTTGTAATATCAGGGGTGTAAACAGTAATCTCGATGCCGTCCATCACCATCTAGAGACGGCACGGCCTGCTCTGCTCTTTTTAACGGAGACGCAGATTGGCGCTCCGGACGATATATCGTACCTGAAATACTCCGGCTATGAACTGGAGGACTCTTTCCGACGTAAAGCCGGGGGTGTGCGTTTTTGTCCGGGGCGATATCTGTTGTCGCTGCCTTCGGGGCCTCGAGCATCGGGATCTGTCAATTTTATGGCTTCGCGTAGACCATGGGGGCTTAACCCGATTCTACGCATGCCTCTACAGGTCCCATGCCGGTGATGCAGAGTCAATTCAATTATTCGAGAGCGTCCAAAATGGGATTGATCAAATATTGGAGCAGTGTCCATCTGCGGAGGTGGTGGTCCTTGGAGATTTTAACGCTCATCACAAAGAGTGGTTGGGATCCCGGACCACTGACCTCCCGGGTCGCATACTGTACAATATGGCTACGGCTTATGGACTCTCGCAACTGGTGATACAACCCACACGTATCCCAGATATCGAGAACCATGAACCTTCCTTGCTGGATCTTCTGCTAACTACAAGCTCATGCGGATATAGTGTGGTGGTGGACGCCCCTCTTGGGTCTTCTGACCACTGCCTTATCCGCTCAACTGCCCCCGTTGCGCGACCAAATCGCTCAAAGGCGTTTGGTTCCCGCAGAGTCTGGCAATTCAAATCAGCAGATTGGGATGGGTTGCGGGAGTTCTGCGCATCCTACCCTTGGAGGCGGCTCTGTTTCTCCTCTGGGATTCCTGATACTTGTTCCGACTGCGTCATGGAAACAGTAAGCAGTTGGCATACAGGGCCTGGAATAATGCCAGAAAGTGTCGGGATCCGGTGGTGAAGGCGGAGAAGCGGAAGTTCAATGCTGCTTCCTGATTCAGCAAGAGGATGATTGCGTGGCCAAGGCGGAACATGTTGCCAGAATTGGTGAGCATCTTAAGGGACATCCTTCTGGGAGTCGCGCCTTTTGGTCGTTCGCCAAGGCTGCTCAAGGCAATTTCTGCCAGATCAATCTCCCACCACTGCGGAAACCTGATGACAGCCTGGCCCACAGTGCTAAAGATAAAGCTAATGTCCTAGCCGATCTTTTTGCCTCGAACTCGACCTTGGGCGACAATAGAGCCACACCGCCTATCATACCGCGATGTGAGTGTTCAATGCCTGAAATCCGCATTACGCAACGCGCGGTCAGGCGAGAACTCAACCTCCTAGACGCGCATAAGTCAAGTGGGCCGGATGGCATCCCCGCAGTGGTGCTAAAGACGTGCGCCCCTGAGTTGACATCTGTGTTGACGTGCCTCTACCGTCTTTCCTATGAGTTTAATGGGGTTCCATCTTCTCTATTCTTCCTATGAGTTTAATGGGGTAGCTAATGTTCACCCTATCCCCAAAAAGGGTGACCGGTCAGAGCCATCAAATTACAGGCCGATAGCGGTGACGTCTTTGCTTTGCAGGGTAATGGCGGGTTGTCAACCAATAACTACTCCAGTACCTTGAGGATTACCAGCTGCTTAATGACTGTCAGTACGGTTTCCGATACGGTCGTTATTGACGCACCGCTGGGCGGAGGCCTTGAAAGGCAATGGTGAAGCTCTTGCCGTCAGCCTTGACATCACCAAGGCGTTTGATAGGGTCTGGCACAAAGCCCTTCTATCGAAGCTACCATCTTATGGAATCCCCGAGGGACTCTGCAAGTGGATCGCTAGTTTTTTGCAGGGTCGGAGCATTAAGGTCGTTGTGGACGGTTCTTGCTCCGATACCAGAACCATTAATGCTGGTGTTCCGCAAGGCTCGGTGCTTTCCCCAACACTGTTCATTCTGCATATCAATGATCTGTTATTAATTAAGAACATGCATTGCTATGCAGATGACAGTACTGGTGACGCACAATATACGAGCTCCAAAGGGTCTCTTGGAATACTATACAAGAAAGACGGTTGCAACTTGTGTCTGAAGTCGAGGACTCTCTTGGGCGGGCCTCGGAATGGGGAGAAATGAACTTGGTTTATTTCAACCCTACAAAGACACAAGTTTGCGGACCCTTTTGTCATAGCGCCTCAGTTCCAAGGTGTACCCCTTGGTATCTCCGAAAGTATTGGGATCCTCGGCGTCGACATTAACAGCAAGGTCCAATTTGGGAGTCACTTGGTTGACAAAGCCAAACTGGCCAGCAAAAAGTTGGGCGTTTTGAACAGAGCCAAGCGTTACTTCACGCCTGGTCAACGACTTGTACTTTACAAAGCGCAGGTTCGACCACACGTGGAGTACTGCTCGCATCTCTGGGCTGGTGCCCCCAAATACCAGCTCGACCCATTTGACTCCCTTCAGAGACGGGCTGTGTGTTCGTGCCCTTTGTGTGTTCTATCGGCTCTTCAATGGGGAGTGCTTCGAGGAATTGTTTGACTTGTTACCAACGGCACCATTCTATCACCGTACCACTCGACGCCGCAATAGACTTCACCCTTTCTGCTTGGATCCGTTCCTGTCTAGTACATTGCGTTTCCAGCGATCATTTCTTCCACGAACATGTATGCTGTGGAATGATATTCATGTTGCGGTGTTTCCCCCGCGCTATGATATGTCCCTCTTCAAACGAGGCTTAAAGAGAGTATTCTCATCACGCTAGGCAGCGGCTTAGCTGTTTCCACTCCTGGAATTGCTTAAGTCCATGAGCAGCGGTTAACGCTTCACATCAGGTGTGCTGCTGCTCGTCTGCCACGTACGGCAATAAAAAAAAAGTTGTGTTTATTCAATGAAGAAATGAATGAAGTTGATGTATGATATGTGGCTTGTGTATGTATATAATATATGGTTTCAAAATGTATAAAACGTTTGGTTGTGTAAAAATATTGTCTGGCGTATTGCATATTGGAGTATAATCGTTTATATAATCTTTGATTAATAAGTTATTTAGAAATTAGGAGAAATATGTATATAGATAAGGGTAGAATCTCATGTTAGAATAGAATCTTAACCAAGGGTATATATTTCGAAATTAGGATTAGAAGTAGATTTTATAAAAAAAAGTAAAAAAAAACTGTTTAAATTTGTTAATTATAACAATTAGTGTAGCCTAGTAACAGTAATTAATGTAGTAGCTATTGTGCCATATTGCATATCAACATACTATCCCAAATCAATGTCAAAAGTAAACGAGTTAATGAGTGAAGGTACACAGTCTATACTCTAGAATGATAGTAATGACCAGCAAATACAGCTAACATTCAGTGTGTGCCTATTCAGTGTGTGATGATATCAGTCAAAGAAATTACTAAATTATGATGGTGGTCGTCCTCTATTACCTGGGGTGGGCCGTAACTCCTTAAACATTTAGAAAAATAATTTAGGCTGTTTTCTTATAAATGCTTCCTCAACACTGACATTATGTAGATAAACATTTCTTTCTTATTGAACAATGAAATTAGTATAAAACTAGCAATTAGTCTTATTTTATTAAAATGTAGAACAGGGGTATTATCATAAAGTAGACGTTGCAGTGGTTGTTGTGGATAATGACTATAATAATAACATAGACTATCGTAATGCATTTGGCGTAATTAACATGAATACTGTTACTGGAAATGCAGATTTATGCAGATATATAGCGCAATTCTTTAATGGTTGAATTAGATGAAGTCTAACTGGATTCTATAGATTAATTTATGTCACTCTCACCACCATCATCATCACAGCTCATATACGTCCCCACCAAGGGGCTCGAGCCTACCCTAACTACGTTAGGGCGATTAGGCCTTAGTCAACCACGCTGGCCCAATGCGGGTTGGTTGACTACGTACACCTTTGAATCGCTTCGCAGATGTACGCAGGTTTCCTCACGATGTTTTCCTTCACCGTAAGAGCGTCGGATAAATGTACATATGAAATTCGGAACGAAAAACACATTGGTACACGGTGGGGATTAGATCACGGGCCTCCCGATTCTATGCGGCGCATAAACCAGTGCCGAGACCACAGCGCCACCGACGCTCCCTTGGCGACGCACCACCATCATGGTCATCATAAATAGGAAAAAAAATATGTTTATTTAGAATTAACAATAATATTAATATCAACATCGCACTTCTGTCGCGCCAGGTGTTGTGGGCGTCCACAGGCTACGATGACTGCTTCCCATCAGAAAGGCCGTACTCTTTTTGTCCACGTCATGGTATATAAAATATGACGTAGGGAAGTGACGTTCTCATCGCACACTGATTCCGTAATTTAAATATATCGATAAATGCCCCACAAGTGCAGTCAGTCACCCTCAGCGCTGCTTGTGGCGAGCTGTAGGTACATTGTGACATCGAGGGTTACTACTACTCCCGATATGCTCCAGAGGATTATATGCCACCCGCCTCTGTCTTGCCTTAGCCTCATTTACTCCCTTAGCAAACTATTGTTATGTTTTTTGGGGGCATTTAGTGAATGGCAAGTCACCACCTACCATTAGCATCCAATATTTAAAATATATGAAGCTCAACGAGACGTTGAGTAGGCCGCTGGAGCTTCATTCCATGGTACAGTTCTCATTGCTGTCAAAATCACAATACCATAGACTATACACGTTTTGATCAGTAAATATAATAGATCTACACTCCAAGGTTACATCTGGGATTGACAATATCAAAATAAGTCTAATGAATTAGAATTACAGAATTTGTGTTGACTAGACTAGACTAGTTGACTAGAGAAGTCTAGTCAACATAAAGTAGGCTGTACATTGCTTCTATGAATGTTTCTATAAAATATCGTTATGGTTAAGTAGATATTAATTAAGAACAGCTCCAAACAGTCGTAAAAGGCGATTAAACGAGTAGTTATAGAGTAAACAGTAGATTTTATAAAAAAAATAAAACTCACAAAAATGATTTGAATTCAATATGATTAATTACTTATTTTAGATTGCTGAGAATTAATTATAGGTAATTCTTCATAGAACATTTCATTCGTAGTCCGTATGTATGGAATATGAACGTTTAAAACGTTATGTCGCTTAAAAAACTTAAAATTTCTGTGTTTAGAAGAAATAATCTATATTATAACAAGAAATAATCTGTTAATTTAAGCGTTGAAGCGTAGAAGCGAGAATGAATTTATTGCGAAAACGTCATATTTGTATTTTTTTTATAATGTGTTTTTTTCATTCACTCATTCCTTTGCATTCATTTACAAAATTTTAACCAATAAATATTCAGGTCTTATAAAGATCCAGAGTTACTTGTCCATACAAAATATATAGGTGTCTCTGTTATTGACAGTTAATAAGAAGTTTGGCTACGATTGTTCGTACCGTCGCCCGAGTACTTTGTACGAATTACTGTTCATTTTAAACAAAGTAGGCTGTAAATTGCTTTTAGTGGATTAATATTGTCTTTAAAGAACATTGTTGCCTCATAGAATTAAAATTTAGACTAAAGTATGACAATTATGTTTCATATATAAAGTAATAGCCACGAATTACTTCCTTATTGAAAGATTGAAAAAAAAAATGTCACACAACAGAACTTTTATTTGATTATGTATTATTTACTACATTGTTAATATGACGTATGTGTATTAAATATTAGTATGCATCACAAGTAAATAATATTGGGTGTTCGTATTTGTTTTGATATTTAGCTTAAAAATTAGTTATTAGTTAAAAGTTAGCTTAAAAATTATACTGAGTGTTAATATTTCACTGATGAAGCGCACAGGCTTGGGAGGGATGCTTAGACAGGTAACATCAAAATAATAGTTCCGGCGAAACGAAGTCTAATGGTTGCCTAACAGGTCCACAACGCATGTAACTCCTCTGCTGTTGCGGGTGTCATTGGGCTGCGGTAATCACTTGGTATAAGATGATCCGTTTGCCCCTCTATGACATAAAGAACACATCATAAAAATTGTCGATCCAACAACAACTTTATTTTTACTATATTATGGCCTCAAGTGAGTTGATTGTCGCATGTATTACAAATTAAAAACAAAATAGTTTGTACATTATTTATGGTCATAAAGTAAAAATTTAAGTTAATAATGTATGAGGTGGTGATGAAAACGTCAATTATGTAAATAATAGTTGTTAGATGAGTATGGCTGTGCGGTAGCGGCTGCAAAATACTGCCACCCCTTCTCGCGGGAGTCGTAACAGGCTAGTATTGTAAATAGGGTAGTAGTAATAGTTCGGCTAATTGTAGTGTTTGATATAAAAATAAAAAAAGGAAAAAAAGTTGATTTTTTATCAATAAATGTTTTATGTGCATATTGTGGGTAAGTCCTTCTAAATTTTGTCAAATTTAGCCATACGGCCGATATTCTCGTTTACGCGTTTATCATCATTCATCATCATCAATCATTACGCTATTTGAATCAATCTGAAAAATCAAATATCCAACATGTATGTCCGAAAAAATATATGTACCCATATATCAGAGAATTTAATGATACGATAAACATACCCCATCATAAAAAACTTTTATACGTAGATTTACTAACTACATATATATATAATATCATGTTGAAAGTAATGCTTTTTTAAAAGAGAAAGACTTTACGTTTTTATTAAAAAAATAAATAACACAAAATATTACTCATGACTACCGCACGCCCCACGTAGGGTTGCCTGATCGAAAAATCTGAAGATCAGGATAACATTTCAATATGTCGGGATTTTGGGATTGTTGTCTGGAGAAATGAAAATATATGAGTCAAAATTAAAAAGTTTGTTTTTAAAATAAACAGTTCTTTAAAGACGGATCGCATTAAAATTTTACATTATTTTTTACAGTTTGTTTGCCACAAGTATTTGGTATTGCTTTTTACCGAGTCCACCAATTTGGATACCTTCGGAATATCGAGGAAAGATCGAAAACTCAAGGAATTTTTATCACAATTCAGTTATATTTTACGGGCTTTGATTTGATAAAAGCTGAGCCTCTGAGCTTTTATCAAATCAAAGCCCTTACGATTCCCTTCTTTAGAATATAATTATTTAGTAAACTAAACACTCTTTCACAATATGCACTGTTCACTGGAATCGATAACACTTATATATATATATATATATATATATATATATATATATATATATATATATATATATATATATATATATATATATATATATATATATATATATATATATATATATAATTTTTGTCCTCAACACATGCAAATAAGAAGTATTCTTTCAGTTTCTCAGTTTTTTTAGAAGATGAGCTGAATTCGTTAAATGTTTTTATTACTATAATTTTGATATCAACCGACAATTTGCTTTCAAAGCATACTTGCCGCAATTGTTAATAACATGCCAGTTACAATTTGATTTAATCGTTCAGCGTTCGTATGCACTAAAGTTTGTGACAAAAACTGTCAAAAGAGTAACTCGTACTCGCATTTAGTGTCAACTTGACATTAACGCTCTCACGTTCGAATACGATTCAAAGCTCACTACTCGCAATCGAGAACGTAAAAAACTCGTACTCAGACATTTTGTTTCGTCAAGGTGTCGCTAGGTGGCGCTTTAAAAGTTTCATACAAAATGCAAACGCGCTCACGATCGAACGTGAGGTGACGAAACTCGTACTAAGCACTCTGATGATCGTTACTCTCTTGTAATTTTTGGAACACCGAATTGTTTACGCCATAATTGACGGAAGCGTTATACGCGCTGTAAGCAGATGACAGTAAAACATTTTCGTCTGTCACTTCTTTGATTTATCTAAATATGTCCTTCGAAGATTCAAATGGATCTCCTTAAAAATCTACCAGCTTCTTACATGTGCTTGTCTCCATGTTAAACTATTGCGCAGCTTATGGATAAGTTTTGATGTTTCCAAAATTAGAAGCATCGCTTCCTACCGAAAAATATCCAGCGTCCATAAGTTCAATAACGACTTGTGGCCTTAGTGTTGTAGGCATCGATAGGCTATCGTGACTGCTTGCCATTAGACAGGCCGTCTTTTTGTTAACCTTGTGGTATATAAAAATATGGCGTAGGGAAGTGACGACCCCATCGCCCACTGGTTCGGTAATTATCTAACAGATAAATGCCCCACCAGTGCAGTCAGTCAACCACAGGGCAGCTTGTGGATATGCTCCAGGAGAGTGTATGCCACCCGCTTCTGTCTTGCCTTAGCTGTTCCCTTAGCAAACCATCCTTATGTTGGTTCCTTTGCATCAACTTTTTGGGGCGTTTGATGTGTGGCAAGTCACTAAATTACATTAAAAACATTTATCATTAAATTCTCATATTTAAAATATATGAATAGGCGTTGAGAAGGCTGCCGAAGCTTCTAACAATAGTACAGTTCCCATTGCTGTCAAAATCACAATACCATAGCCTATACACGTTTTGACCAGTAAGTATAATAATACCACACTCCAAAGTGCATTTGTAAATTCAGGTATGCAGTAAGCTGTTGATTTATTAAAAAAAACTTAAAATATTTCGATTTCAATATGGTTAATTATTTTGATTTTTCGCGATACCGCCTCTACACACTACACTGACTGTGTCCGTACTTTGAGCGCGACCCGACTGCGCAGTAAAGCTTGTGAGTGAGAAGAGGTTGTGTTAAACAAATCACTGGATTCCACGATGCAGACAACTTGTAACTGTCTTCCCTATTGAAATTCGTCCAAATAATATAGGATACAATATTACTACAATATAAATATCACAGTCAGTGTAGTGTGTAGAGGCGGTATCGCGAAAAATCAAAATTTGGAGGTAGATGAAGAATCTTCTGCCTCCCACACGGAGCCAAAACACCGCTTCTCCAGTCTGCTTGCAACCACGGCCAGTGCAACCTGCGCCGAAACGTCAAGCAAATAAAGGTAAAATGCATGTTTCGCGTTAATTCCCGGAATAATACTATTCATTTGATTTGTTATTAGAAAATAATGATCTTTTCGAGCTGTATAGCTCGACAATAGGTATTATTTACTATACTTAACATTGTGATATTCATAAATCTATCCGATTTATGGATATCGCAATGGCTTTTAGAATAATTGTTTTATTAAACTTGTTAAGATTAGCCTATAATATTATATCCAATAGAGATATTTTATAAGAACCTGTAAAATACGATCTCACATTTTATATGACAATATGAATGTTACATTACGGTAGGCTGTAAATTGCTTTTAGGAATATAAAATATATCTTCAAAGAAGATATTTTGTATAGTAATGATAATTATAGAATTAGATAAATTTTACAAAATACGAAAAGTCAGAATAGTAAAAGATACGAAAAGCTATAATTTATTAATTTTTATCATTCAACACAAATTCATAAATTTTGTTTCTTTCTCAATACATATAAAACATATACATAAGTATAAGAAAAATCTCTTTAGCTTATGAAATGTATACAATAGAATTGTACATCTTATGTTGGTAACTTTTTGTATTATTTTTTATATATTATGGGTAGCACTAGGTAGTTTTTATATAATTATGTTGCTTCATCCTTGCATTTACATATAAAAAACCATTGTGTTTATCTATGTATAGTTTGGTGTGATTTTTAAATTTATCACTTCGATTTAGAATTTTCGATTTATGTCAAGCCAAATTTAACTGATGACAGATGAATAAAAAAAATCTGGAATCCTAAAAGGTTTATGTTTTCACCAGTCTATAAATCAATTACGCCAATTTATCGCACGTACAAGAAAAGATGACGAAATAATTCTACTTCTATGTATTTAGCGACATTTGTTCACTTACTTTATAATAACGGTAAGGATGTACGGCCATGTGTAAGATTACTTATAGAATTCGGAAACCTCTAAAAAAGATTAGGCTGTAAATACTGCGATGTAACTCATCTAAAGTTAATGTATTAAAATACATTTGGCATTAAAAATGCAACCAATATAAATAAAAAGTAGATCATTAAATTGTTAGTATAAAGTTGAAATTATTATTATATATTAATTTAAGCTATCATCAAAGGGTAAAAAATGAGAGCCATTAAGTAGACTGTATATGTATGCTTTTTGTATTATATGAGATATTCGCGAATTTAGGTAGGTATCATTCATAGAATTCAGACATTATTCAATATCAAAAAACACAAGTAATAAAGTTAATGCAACATATATTTATATGGTTCATTAAGTATATATGTAATAAATAATTTTATTAAATACATATGCGTAATAGTTATTTGTATATATTAATGTCATATGTGGCAATAATCTTGATCATTTGAGGTAGATATGATAAAAATTAAATAATAAGATTAATAAAATTGTAAATTATTACAGTAGGTGTATGTTCAACGAAGTATCAACATTTCAAACCAACGGGTTAATTTTACTATTTGATTTGCTAATTTATTATAACTAATATGAGATAAAATAATCAATTAGTTATCGGGTTGATTTCGTTATATTGTTGGATTATTTAAAATGATTATCGTTGCGTTGATGTCTGTGTCAGAGCGGTCTTGGCGTGACATAGGCTTGGTTCGACTAACTGATGAAATCTATAAGCTACATTTCGTTCTTGAATTAAAAGATTAAAATTGCTGATTAATCGATGCGTTGCGAAATTCTCACTTAAACAATTCATATGATAGTTTCAGAGAGTGTAAATTGTTTTATTTAACAATGAAGTTTAGTTAAACTATTATGCATTTAACATAATAAATAACTGTTCAAATCGATATTGACTAGCTTATTAGATATTAATTACTTCTCTGGGAACTTATGCTTGAAATACAATATTTTCACGTCGATGGAAATACAATTGCTTTATTGAAAACTAGCGAGGGACAGGGAAAGTGATTTTGTTTTATACCTACTATGTAGTGAAGTTCTCCTGCAAATAATGTCAACGTGTGATATGTGTTTTGAGTACATTAACATAAAAATTGTAATCTTGAGTTCATATCTTATATGTATTTAAATTTAACTTATTAATAATGTAAGCATCTAATCACTCCATTTCACTGTATTATTGTATATTCTAGTATATTAAATATAGTTAATTGTAGTTTTCGATATTAGATTTAAGTTTCAAGTAAAACATCTAAAATCTTTTATTAAGTAGTCTCTAACAATTATTATTAAAAGATTAATTTGATTTTGATTCTACTCAGGAAATTTTGTGTATGTAAGCCTTATATTCTTTTTTATTTTGTTGGATGTTATAACCTATTATAATGATGAACCATGACTCAGAACCCCTGGCCATTATCTCTATATGAATATGTTGTCTTCGAGAAAGAGCTGACTGAAATGCCAAGTGTACCTATCGTAATGAGCGGCCCATTCAAATCGATGCCGATTGTTGAACAACAGAAATTGACAATCTCTTGAGTACAGCCCCCATGTTACCTGCATCTAAACACTTCTCACAAAATTTCTCAATCATAAAGAAAGAAGACCATTTTATATTCCCGCAAAGTCGCAGTAAAAATAGAAAAGCTACTTAGAATTCGTGCGAAATATATTGAAGATTATCTGGGGAAGCAAACATTAAAACGAATGTCATGAATCAGTATACATTGCTAAAACTCCACAAATTCTTATAAAAACAAAGAGAAGAGAATTTCAAGAAGTAACTAACAAGTAATGTTGATTTGTCAGCACAGTTTACTACAAACTAAATGAAGCAACATGGACATGATATTGACAGACAAAGATTTGCCACCACAATAAACAGACGAAAACTTGCCAGCACATTTTACCACAATAACCATGATGTAACTTCAACACAATGTTGACAGACGAAAACTTTCGGCATATTTTACTATTAACTAATTATGCGATGAATTTGATATGAAACCAGGAGCTTACAATAGTAAACTATAAATGAATAGCTAGTGGAAAACTACTATCAATTTATTTTATGAAACCAGAAAAGAAGAGGGTGAATTTATTGGAATTGGAATAGACGGAAACTCATATAAACGAAGAAGTCAATGAAGGACACAAATACCAGACTACACCCAGAGCTGGACAAATGTTCACACCACGAATGAGAAGGCAAATTATTTGGGAATAGATATATGATCTGAAAACCATCAGATATATTAGTTTTTATCCGCTATTTAAAGAAGCGCAGTGAACTATCTTGCTGAAATTGAATGACAAATGAGCGTATCATTTACTTACTTTCAAATCAACTAAACACTTGAAGATGGGAACTATAATTATAAAAATTTTGTTTATTTGCAGACAAAATGGACCACAATCAAGAATTAACACATAAAGAATTCAACGACGTTGGTATAAGCGCTTCTTTCCACATAATACGATTTCAAAAAAGACAGAACCATTATGCGATTAGTAGGCTATTAAATTGAGAACAAAAGTGTATAAAAATGACTGGATCATGGTGAATGGACTGCGAGAAAATAAGTTTAACAACCAGAATTTGTTAAAAATACGCGATAAAACATCTGGAATCGCCTTCCCCAATCTCATCACATTCTCTTGAATGATTTTAAAAAAGACAGAACCATTATGCGATTAGTTGGCTATTAAATTGAGAACAAAAGTGTATAAAAATGACTGGATCATGGCGAATGGACTGCGAGAAACTAAGTTTAATAACCAGAATTTGTCAAAAATACCCGATAAAACATTTGAAATCGCCTTCCCCAATCTCATCACATTCTCTTGAATGATGTTATAAAAACGCATAGGAATAAAGCAACATAACTCATCAAAGGATAGATCGAGCTCTGACATTTTAAAAATTTCCATCTATTATTATGAAGACGCTGTAGAAGGATAGTCATTGATAAAACAACAAAAGGCACAAGAAGACAGTATTAAACTGTTTTCTGACTTTGGACGAAAATCAAGACAAAAGTAAATAATAATGAAAGATTGGTTTTTATGACAACATTAATAAATGCAGGTTTGCAAATTTTTGGGCTATAATGTATCAGAGAGAAGTAAATATATGTGGTAGCAAGGTACAAGAAGACTTTATACGTTACTGAAACAATAAAAGTAAATGTGAAACTTTAAGAAAACGTGACTATGTTTTATTAATGACATATCGTTCATCTAATATTTATATCAAGATGAAGATTCAAGAAGACCGCTACTTAAAAACAGCTTCTACAGATTTGCAATCAGAGAACTAATGAGAGAGAATATAGATTATATAGATTCTGGTTATAATATCCGATGTATATAACTGTTGTATTAATATAACTGATGTAAATAACTGCGTTTATATACAAGATCCACCAAATTCTAAATCTAATTTAGTAACTATTTAATACAATTATTTGTGAAATGCATAAACGTGGAGTTCTAATGAGGTATTAGCATTAACATGATTTGTTTAAGCGCATGCACAAGTCAATCGAGTGAATTGTTTATGCCGAATTATCATATTCATGTTAAGACAAAAATATATATATATATCTAGTGCCATTCTGAATATGTATATAAATATTGTCACCGTGTTTATTCCGTCATTAGAGTTATCGTATAATAATAAGAAATATCGGTAAATTTTTAACAATTAATTAATTTTTAAAATTTATTTTATTTGTAAAAATATGTAATAAGACATATTCTTATATTAAAATGAGCAAAAATATTAATATATTTGTCAGTACTTCATACTGTTTAATTATTATTTATTGTGTAACAAAAATCCTTATAAACTGGAAACTAAATCTTAATGTAAATATTTCACATAGACTGTATTTAACTTCCACTAACATAAAAACCTTGTTATCTGTGATTAGATTCTCTTTATTTAACAGCTACCGGGCAGTAGAGTAATAATAATAAAATTTATTGATGTGTTTAATTAACGTTTATCGAGCTGATAACTAAATATTTCAACGTATTGACGTCCCAGTATTATCCCTTTAGATTTGTAAGTGAAAATTGAAAAACCTTTAATAGATAGTACAGAATTATTAAAATAGGTATTAACCTAATTAATATTTTAATACCCCTTTGTTGAATAAATCAATGTGTATACGGTTGTATAATAAATATATGATGCTACCTTTTTCCGATTTTCTAACATGATAGCTCAATAGGGTTGACAATATTATTTTCCTTGATAATTGATTTCATTTTTAACGGGTTTTTTGTAACACGTTCTGTAAATGTACTCATACCTATTGAAACAATATAATGAAATAGTGTATTAAATAGTGTATTAATATTTTGTCATAGCGACAAATGGCTCTGTATAATTTTCTAATATAAAACTATATATCGGAAATAAAAGTTTATGTTTAATTTATGACTGTGTTTTACTACTGTTTACCCACATAAGATTAGTGACACGCTGGAAAAATCATTGTCAAGTCATCAAATATCAAATAAACAATATAAATAATTTTAAAGGAATCAAACATAATGTTTAATGTTGTATATACTAATTTATATGGCTAAGATTACTAAGTCTAAGAATTTCCTGAATTCTATTTCCTACACAGCTGATTAGTATATATTTTAAAACTAGAGCATCATCACATGCCTGATGGTTAGCAGCATGCTAAATACAGATAGGTAGGAAGTGAAAGTATTACTGCACTCACTAAATCAAAATGGAATGTATTATTTAGTCTCCTTAAGAAGGAATACAACAATAGAATCTTTATAAGCTTTCTTGAACATGTTTTGATATAGAACTATTTGACAAACAGCTTTCTTTAGAATCAATCGTACTTGCTACATACGAGTGGTTGAGTATTTATCTGACGTGGTGAAGTGATTTTTTTTTTTATTTTTCAATTTTTTATTTGGGATCACTTTTTTACTTTCCTGGTTTTTCTGGGAATATGCTTGGTCTTACGCTAACCCAAGTTGACTGGGTGAAATCTATGTTATACCCTACCTATATAAACTTCAAACATGAAAAAAACTATCCGAATATATCTGTAATATTAACTTTATTAATTTTTTATTTATATCGTAACAATTACAAGGCGCTATAACAACTAATTTATGTTTACCTTTCTTATGTACTGAAAATTCGATCGATCGATCGTTTCTATTTTTCGTTAGGTTTTGGAGTTACATTTCAACTCGTAACAGAATATTAGGCGTAGGGAAGTGACGACCCCATCGCCCGCTGGTAGGGCATTTATATTTAGAATGAGATAAATGCCTAACCAGTGCAGTCAGTCACCCTAAGGGTAGCTTGAATTGTAGTAATGGAATAATACTCCAATTCCAACACTTAACGCAATATTGAAACTTAATTTCCAGTACATAAAAAAGGCAAAAAAGTTTCTATAGCACCTTGTAAATGTTACGATATGAATAAAAAGTAAATAACGTAAATGCTGTAGAATTTTTCGGAACATGTAATATTCTTATCAAATATACATTAATATAAAAATAATAATATATCGTTTTATAATTTAGTAATTGAATATTGCCACATCAATGAAGAATTATCAATCAACTAACAGATAATGTTAAGCAAGTTTTATTTAAATGAGTCGCTTGAACTAGAATCGAAGAATTCGCAGCAAATTATTCATGTGTGAATCAGCATCAAATGTTTAGATGATCCAAAAAATTTAGTAATCTGAAATGAAATCATTAATGTATTTTTTTTATAATTATTATCAAAAGGTGGTAACTTAAATTAATGTAGCTGTAGAAACTATATTAATGATAAATAAATAGAATAAATAAATAAACTCTACCTTTTGATACGAGGGCTTAAAAAGAGTAATTAATTTATCCGCTATTATATACTATATATATAATATATTATATATAGGGACGTGACGACCCCATCGCCCACTGGTTCGGTAATTATTTTAAATATATAGATAAATGCCCCACCAGTGCAGTCAGTCAGCCTCAGGCCAGCTTCTGACATCGAGGGTTACTAACACTCCCGATATGCTTCAGAGGATTGTATGCTACCCGCTTCTGTCTTGCCTTAGCCTCATGTGCTCCATTAGCAAACTATTGTTATGTTGGCCCCATTGCATCAGTTTTTTTGGGGGCATTTAGTGAGTGACAAGTCACCACTTACCATTAACATCCAATATTTAAAAGATATGAAGCTCAACGAGACGTTGAGTAGGCTGCCGGAGCTTTTTTCCATACTACAGTTCTCATTGCTGCCAAAATCACAATACCATAGCCTATACACGTTTTGACCAGTAAATATAATAGATCCACACTCCAAGGAGCATCTGGAAATGCATATCTATCCAGATGGATAGAGCAATTCCTTAAAAGTGTATTTAGATGAAGTTTATAATAGATGAGATCTAATAGGATTCTATCAAAATCAAAATAATCTTTATTCAACATAGACCTTTACAGGCATTTATTGAAGCCAAAACAAACAAAACAAGAAAAAAAGCTTAAAAAAAGCAAATACCTTGTCCGTACGTACGAATAAGGAAAAAAAAATTACTCTACACCTGTTCGGGAATCGGGAGAGCCTTCTCGAGAAGAACAGGCAAGAAACTCTGAAGGTCTATTTTTTATCTCCTCCTTTCAATGTTAATAATTATAATAATATAATATAAAATTCTCTCTTTTTTTCTCTAGCCCGTAAACAGTAAATAGCACGAATTGCTCTTTTTTGTTAAAGGGAAATACTCTCAATGTTAGCCGCTGATCCCCATAGCAGCTGTCCATAGGACATAACACTATGAAAGTAGCTGAAATAAACAATTCTTGCCGCTTCAACATTAGTTAAAAGTTAAAATCTTTTTTACTGCCTACGCCGCTGAACTAAGTTTGATTGTCAAAGTTTCAATATGTGGATCCCATTGTAGTCGTGAATCTAACGTAATGCCTAAGAATTTAATATTATTTACCAAGTCAATGACATCACCATTCATATTTAAACGAGTATCAACCTGCCTTACATTGGGCAAAGAGAATTTGATACATTTTGTTTTCTTAGAATTTAAAGACAAATTATTAGTTGTGAACCAATACAGAACTCTCGAGAGGGCACTATTTACATCGTCATAACATTCCTTTTGTCTATCAACTTTGAATAGTAAAGAAGTATCATCTGCAAACAATACTGTCTCCCACGATTCTGTAATGTAGTAAGGAAGGTCGTTTGTATATATTAGAAACAGTAGAGGAGCCAATATTGACCCCTGGGGAACCCCCATAGTTATAGGCGAGCTAGCAGATTCTGATCTATTAAAAACGACTTTCTGCAATCTGTCTGATAAATAAGATTTTAAAAGGTTAACAGCTCCATCCGAGACACCATAATGTCTAAGTTTACTTAAAAGTGTTTCATGACTCACACAATCAAATGCTTTGGAAAGGTCGCAAAACATTCCAATTACATCCCGCTTGCCCTCCCATACGTCAAAAATATGTTTCATAAGTGCAGTTCCGGCATCGGTAGTGGATCTACCTTTGGTAAAGCCGAATTGGCTCATGCATGAGTCTGTTTGTTCTCAAGTGACCTATTAGTTGATTGTAAATAACTTTCTCGAAGATTTTGCTGAAAGCTATGTCCCTCTCACTAAGATTCTTTTCGTTAGAAATGAAAAAAATTGTCTGTTTACAATTGATAATATCAAAATAAGTCAAATGAAGGTGATATGAAGTCTAGTCAACATAAAGTAGGCTGTACATTGCTTCTGTGAATGTTTGTATAAAATATCGTTATGGTTAAGTAGATATTAATTAAGAACAGCTCCAAGTAGTAAAGTAAACAGTAGTTTATAAAAATAAAAAAAAACTTAAAACTCGCAAAAAATGATTTATTTTTAATATGATTAATTATTTATATTTGATTGCTTAGAATTAATTATAGGAAATTATTCATAGAGGACTTCTTTCGTAGTTCGTTTGTATGGAATATGAGTATAAAACGTTTAAAACGTTAAGTCGCTTAAAAAGCTTAAGTATTTAGAAGAAATAATTTGTTCTTGTTGTAATTTTTTATATGATATTTTTCTTTCGTTCATATATTTCTTTGCATTCAGGTCTTATAAAGATTCAGTCTTACAACATAAAAAACACATCAAAAAAATTGTCGATCCAACAACATCTTCATTTTTACTATATCATGAGCTTCCTATAATTTTTTCTCAATACGAAACCTCAAGTGAGTTGATCGTCGCATGTATTACAAATTAAAAACAAAATAGTGTGTACATTATGTATAGTGGATCTCTCGATCGATCATCGATGAAGCTAATAATTAGTATAATAATATATCAGGTGGTGATGAAAACGTCAATTATGTATATAATAATTGTTGGATGAGTATGGCTGTGCGGTAGCGGCTGCAAAATACTGCCACCCCTTCTCGCAGGAGTCGTAACAGGCGACTAACGGGCTAGTAATGTAAATAAGGTAGTAGTAATAGTTCGGCTAATTGTAGCGTTTGATATAAAAATAAAAAAAAGGAAAAAAGGTTTTGATTTTTTATCAATAAATGTTTTATGTGCATATTGTGGGTAAGTCCTTCTAAATTTTGTCAAATTAAGCCATACGGCCGATATTCCCTTTTACGCGTCTATTGAATCAATCTGAAATAGGTAAACATCAAACATGTATGTCCGAAAAAATATATGCCCCATTATAAATATCATTTATACGTACATACATTTACTAACTATATATAATATCATGTTTAAAGTAATGTTTTTTTTAAAAGAGAAAGACTAGGTTTTTATTAAAAAAGAAATAAGACTAAATATTACTCATGACTAGTCATGACTATCGCACGTCCTACGCGACTCGCTGCCAGTGCGCTTGGAAAACGTGCCGATAGTCCGGTAGGCCATTATTATTAATATTGTTCATTAGGTATACCTACTTACAATAATAATAATAACGGTATCGTGCTTATGGCCCTTGGTGTTGTAGGCGTAAATTCCCATATTTTAAATATATGAAGAGACGTTGAGAAGGCTGCCGAAGCTTCTTTCCATAGTACAGTTCCCATTGCTGTCAAAATCATAATTCTAAAGTCGATACATGTTTTCACCAGTATTTATAATAGTTCCACCTTCCAAGGTGCATCTGGAAATTGAGATATTCAATAAACTGTAGATTTAATAAAAAATAAACTAAACCTTATAAAAAAATATTTTGATATGATTAATTATTTATCTTTGATTGCTAATAAGTGTTGATATAATGTACATACATATATTGCACTACTTTTGTTTTCCACTTATCATATATAAGGAGAGATGTGACATAAATTGTAGGCTGCATATAGTTTGTTAAGTGCTATTATAAGCGTACATCATCGACCAGATAATAATATTACAATACGTGTCCTGCCTATAATTTTTTGCTAATATAAATAACCAAAATAATAAATATGACCTAATGAATTAAATTATTTTATTATATTAAAAATTAAATTATCTATACTAATATTGAAAAAACAACTTTTTGTAACTTGAATATAAAAAGTATGACTATATAAGAATATGTAAGTAAAATGTAGACATACGAGTATGTTGTCGTTGACTTTTTTATAGGCATTTTCAAGCTCCATATTTTTTCTCTAGAACTCAAAAATATATCTTTCATAGTTAAGGCAGCGTTCGTTAGAAAACGCTTTCATTCGACCGTTTTTTCTCCGATTCAGTTTGCAAAAACGGACTATTATCTAAAAAACTTTTTTATTTTTTATTTTTTTTTTATATACACTCAGCAATAATGTAGCTTTCTATTGATGAAATAATTTTTAAAATCGGTTCAGTAGATCCCGAGATTACCCCTTACAATTTAACAAATATACAAACACACAAACTTTACTTCTTTATAATATTAGTATAGATAAACGTGTTTAAGTGCTATCTGACGTAGATTGTAAATATCTTTACGAGAAATACACCATAGTGCATAATTTATTCATAAAAATTAGGATTAAAAATAAATGTCACATGTGACTTCTTTCAAAATTCGTATATATCATAAAAATAGTTTAGCTTAAAAATATAGTTAGTATATATTAAAACGTATTTTTTTTTATTTGATTTATTATTATAAAGTTATTATCTTGAGCTGTATAGCTCGACAATAGGTATTATTTATAATACTTAACACTGCAATATGCATAAATCTACCCAATTCATGGATATCGCAATGGCTTTTAGAATAATTGTTTTATTAAACTTGTTAAGTTTAGCCTATAATATTCTATCCAATAGAGTTACTTTATAAGAACCTGTAAAATACGATATCACATTTTATATGACAATATGAATGTTACATTACGGTAGGCTGTAAATTGCTTTTAGGAATATAAAATATATCTTCAAAGAAGATATTTTGTATAGTAATGATAATTATAGAATTTGATAAATTTTAAAAAATACGAAAAGTCGTAAAAACTATAAATTATTAATTTTTTCATTCAACACAAATTCAAAAATTTTGTTTTTTCCCAACACATATAAAACATCATAATTATAAGAAAAATCTCTAAAAACTACTTATAGCTTAAGAAATGTATAAACTTTAGAATTGTACATCTTATAAGTAAGCTTTATTATTTTTATATCTTATCATCCTGTATCCTTGCATTTACATATAAAAACCATTTTGTTTATCTATATATATTTTGGTGTGATTTATAAATTTATACCCTTCGATTTTGAATTTTAGATTTTTGACAGGTAAATTATAAAAAACAAATCTAGAATCATATGTTTCCACCAGCTCATTAATCAATTACGCCAATTTATGACACGTACATACAACAAACTAACAAGATATTATTATGCAAGAGAAATATTTCTACTTCTATGTATTTAGAGACGTTTTTTGTTTTTTAGGTTTCGCGTACTTTACAATAACGATTAGGAATTATGCGCAAAACTCTAAAAAAGATTAGGCTGTAAATAATGCGATGTAACTCATGTGAATGTATTAAAATACATTGTGCATTAAAAATGCAATCAATATACTTAAATAAAAAGTAGATCATTAAATTGCTTGTGTAGAATAAAAGTTAAAATTATTATTATATATTAATTTATCATTAAAGGCTAAAAAAGTTAAGTAGGCTGTATTTGTATGCTTTTTGTATCATATGAGATATTCATGAATTTAGATAGGTATCATTCATAGAATTCAGACATCATTCAATATAAAGACAAGTAATAATTATTAATGAAAGATTAATAAAATTGTAAACTATTACAGTAGATGTACGTTTAACGAAGTATAAACAGTTCAAACCAATGGGTTGATTTTGCTATTTGATCTGCTAATTTATTATAATTAGTATGAGATAAAATAATCAACTAGTTATCGAATTGATTTAATTGTGGGATTATTTAAAATGATTATCGTTGCGTTGATGTCTGCGTCGGAGTGGTCTTGGCGTGACGTTGGCTTGGTTCGACTAATCGTTGAATTCCGTAAGCCACATTCCGTTCTTGTATTATACAAGATTAACATTGCTGAGTAATCGATGCGTTGCAAAATTCTCGCCTAAGCAATTCATATGGTAGTTTCAGAGAGTGTAAATTGTATTATATTTAACAATGACTTTAGTTAAACTATTATGCATTTAACATAATAAATGACTGCTCAAATCGACATTGATTAGATTACTAGATATTAATTACTTCTCTGGGAACTTATGCTTGAGATACAATATTTTCACATCGAGAAATAAAATTACTTTATTAAACACTAGCGAGCTTTATTTTACACTATGTAATGGAGTTTAAATATGGGTTCCCGGTTCCCATGCCTGAGGAAGGCCATTCATGAGGTTTTTAGTGGGTAGACCTCCCCCTTCTGGGGAGGAGAGCCTCACATAACCGCCGGCTCGCCACGGCCGGGGTATGCAATTTAATGCATTTTTCTTAGGGGAACAAAAAAAAAAGATTATCGTAATGCATTAATCTATGCAGATTAGAGATAGCGCAATTCCTTAAAGGTTGATTTAGATGAAGTATATATATAGATGAAGTCTAAAAGGATTCTATTGATTAAATTATGTCGCCACTATTATGATCGTTATAAACAGGAAAAATGTTATGTATGTTTAGAATTGATTCTATCGAAATAACAATAATATTAATACCGGCATCACACTTCTGTCGCAGCAGGTGTTGTAAGCGTCCATAGGCTACGGTGATTGCTTCCTATTAGACAGGCCGTTTTTTTTTGTTATCGTGGTGTATAACATCGTGGTGTATAAAAATATGGCGTAGGGACGTGACGACCCCATCGCCCACTGGTTCGGTAATTATTTTAAATATATAGATAAATGCCCCACCAGTGCAGTCAGTCACCCTCAGGCCAGCTTCTGGCGAGCTGTAGGTACGTTGTGACATCGAGGGTTACTAACACTCCCGATATGCTTCAGAGGATTGTTTGCCACTCGCCGCTGTAAATTGCCTTTTTTTTTTTTTTTTTTTTTTTTTTTTTTTTTTTTTTTTTTTTTTTTTTTTTTTGTTTCCCTGAGGAAAATGCATTAAATTGCATACCCCGGCTGTGGCGAGCCGGGGTTATGTGGGGCTCTCCTCCCCAGAAGGGGGAGGCCTACCCACTAAAAACCTCAGGGATGGCCTTCCTCAGGCATGTAGGGAGCCCCCGGGAACAGAAAGCTTCTTCCGGAACCCCCAGCCTCCGCTCCCCCGTCGACACAGGGGAGCCCTCCTCGGGGGAGGCTTACTACCTCCCCCGGTCTCCTCCACCGACGACGCCCCCCGGCCACGGAAGGGGCGTGGTCCATCCCGGGTCGCCGAAGCAGTCGCGATTCCTCGCGTCCGCCGGCGACCCGCGCGGCGCGCCGCAGCTGTGCTACCGAGCCCGGCGCGCCTTCTTCGAGTGGGATCGGCCATCTCCCGACCCGCTCGGCGGCCTCCTTCTAGAGCATCACTGCTTCACAGAAGGAGGCCACAGCCCTCCAACCTCCCTCGTCCGCCAGCATTGCCGCAATCAATGCCGGCGGAGACAGATCTCGCCCGATCTCTGCGACCAAGACTCGGCGCTCGGAGGCCCACGCGGGCACTCCGCCAGCGTGTGCTGGCCGAGTCGAGGTCGGATGCACAGTGGTGGCAATGTGTCGATCCCTCCCGTCCTATTCGACACAGATACTCACCGAAGCAGCCGTGCCCGGTGAGTATCTGAGTCAATCGGTAGGTGACCTCCTCCTTCCCGTGGAGCCAAGCTTCGAGGTTCGGGAGTACGGCACCGACGGCCCGCTGGCGCGCGCAGATCCGTAATTCGAGCTGCGCACGCCAGGCCGCCACAATCCGTCGGTGCCACTCCCGCTTAGGCACTTCGTGCGCGGGTTCCAGGGCGCTCCCCCCATCGCTCCCCCGGTCGACACGCCGCGACGCATACGTCGCCGCGTACATGTCGGCCAGGATGTCGAATGGGGGGGAGCGTCCCAGAAACCGTCGCCGCCTCGTACGAGATTGTACGGTAGCCTCGTACGATCCGTATGGCCATTATCCGCTGCAGGCTCCGTAGCAGAGCTCTGCAGCGGGGGGACCTCGCGCAGTCTTGCGGACGCTGTCTTGCCTTAGCCATTAGGCCAAGTAGTATATGAGTACTCCCTTAGAAAACTATTGTTATGTTGGGCCCTTTACATCAGTTTTTGGGGGCATTTAGTGAGTGGCAAGTCACTACTTACCATTAACATCCAATATTTAAAAGATATGAAGCTCAACGAGACGTTGAGTAGTTGCCGGAGCTTCTTTCCATACTACAGTTCTCATTGCTGTCAAAATCACAATACCATAGCCTATACACGTTTTGACCAGTAAATATAATAGATCCACACTCCAAAGAGCATCTGGAAATGCAGATCTATCCAGATAGATAGAACAATTCTTTAAAAGTTTATTTAGATGAAGTTTATAATAGATGAGTTCTAATAGGATTCTATGTCCCTCTCACTAAGATTATATGTTCATAAGTGCAGTTCCGGCATCGGTAGTGGATCTACCTTTGGTAAAGCCGAATTGGCTTTCATGCATGAGTCTGTTTGTTCTCAAGTGATCTATTAGTTGATTGTAAATAACTTTCTCGAAGATTTTGCTGAAAGCTATGTCCCTCTCACTAAGATTCTTTTTTCGTTAGAAATGAAAAAAATTGTCTGTTTACAATTGATAATATCAAAATAAGTCAAATGAAGGTGATATGAAGTCTAGTCAACATAAAGTAGGCTGTACATTGCTTCTATGAATGTTTCTATAAAATATCGTTATGGTTAAGTAGATATTAATTAAGAACAGCTCCAAACAGCCGTAAAAGGCGATTAAACGAATAGTTGAAGAGTAAACAATAAATTAAAAAAAAAACTGTAAACCCACCAAAAATGATTTGATTTCAATGTGATTAATTATTTATCTTTGGTTGCTTAGATTTAATTATAGGTAATTCTTCATAGAAGACTTCTTTTGTAGTTCGTATGTATGGAATATGAGTATAAAACGTCTAAAACGTTATCTCAAAGGACAATGCCCAAATTATAAAGAGCTGTGCCCCAGTCACAATTATGCATGCCCACTAATGAGATTTTTTTTATGTGTGCGTAATTAGCATAGCTTTTTAAATGAAGCAGATATAATTCGAAACTTCGTGCGAAAAAAAAGATATTCGACAAATAAAATGAGCGCCTACTAATATTTATTAGCAAAGTTGTAAGACGACGATATGCATTTTCTTTGACATAAAATATTTTTTTGATAAAAAGGAAGGTATGTGTAATGTAATTAGTTGGAATCACAGTATATTCCTAGCATTTTCGTGTATTTTTAGCAGCTTACACCATAGCGTGAAAAGAGATCTTATTTTTACATTGCACATATGTTATATATTAAACTAGCTGACCCGCGCCCACTTCGTTGGGCATAATATTAATAATCCCGAAGCGAGCACGAAAGCGAACTGAATTAAACCCGAAGCCATCGCGCGCCGTCCGCTGATGATGATGATGATGATGATGATGACACTCAGCAATAATGTGGCTTTCTATTGGTGAAAGAATTTTTAAAATAGATGATGATGATGATGATGATGATGATGATGACACTCCGCAATAATGTGGCTTTCTATCGGTGAAAGAATTTTTAAAATCGGTTCAGTAGGTCCGAGATTACCCCTTACAATTTAACAAATATACAAATATACAAACACACAAACTTTACTTCTTTTTAATATTAGTATAGATATACTTAATGAAATAAGAAAGCTTGTTTATTCAGTTTGAATTACAGTATTTTTAGCCTTTTCATTGATTTTCAGTAACCTACATTATGTGCAGTTTAATAATAGAATTTTAATAAATTTGATGCGTCGTTTTGACTTTCGGCCATATTAATCGGCCATTAAATGAATTCGTATTTATGTCATACTCGTATTGCCATTTCCGATTCTAAGAAACACTTTGTTTTATTGTGTTTTTCTTTCGCACGCCTATTTGCGAAATAAATGCCACTAAAATTCTTAATAATATTTTTATATTTATTTACATTTTGTTATAGCTTTGGGACCAGTGGGGCAAATTTAGGCATTCTCCTTTGCCATTTTTTATAATATGTTTTTTTCATCCATTCTTTCCTTTGCATTCAGGTCTTTTAAAGATGTCAGTCTTACATGTCCATACAAAATATATAGATGTTTCTGTTTATGACAGTAAATAAAATGTGGCTACGATTGCCGTCGCCCCCAATTCTGCTGCGCTACGAGTACTTTGTACGAATTAATGCTCATTTTAAACAAAGTAGGCTGTAAATTGCTTTTAGTGGATTAATATTGTCTTCAAAGAAGATTGTTGCCTCGAAGAATTAAAATTTGACTAAAGTATGACAAGTATATTTCATATATAAAGTAGTAATATGATTGAAAGATTTTACAAAAAAAAAAACAAAATGTCACACAAAATAGAACTTTTATATGATTATATATTATTTAGTACATTATTTACATAATGTATGTGTATTAAATATTAGTATGCATCACAAGTAAATAATATTGGGTGTACGTATTTGTATTTAATATTCGCTAAGTAGCTTGAAAATGTACACTGAGTGTTAATATTAAAATCTAATGCTATTTTCTCTAATTGGTAAATTTGAAGTCCAGTCCTATTCCTGATAATAGATTTAGATATTCTTATTTTAACCAGATTCGCTGATGAAGCGCACAGGCTTGGGAGGGATGCTTAGATAGGTAACATCAAAATAATAGTACCGGCGAAACGAAGTCTAATAGTTGCCTAACAAGTCCACAACGCATCTGTAACTCCTCTGGACACGAATATTTGAAACAATAGAAAAACAATTCGCATTCGAAAGCGTGAGATTCGTATACGAATTACCGAATTCACTATTTCTGAACTTTCATTTCGTGCGTTGTGCAACTAATGGTTCAACCCACTCGTTTTTGATTTCTACTAGTAGAATATCCAACGCTGAAGTAACCTTGACAGTGATCCGTTTCACGTCTGGGTCTTTTTTTTTATTTTTTCCTCAGGAGAGGAAGGCTGACAATCCTCACAAGGAGTACGAAACGTACCCAGGATACCCCCGCAACGGCAAGTGTCACGGAGGCTATGTCGGCCGCCACGCGACCGGAACGGTCCAGCCACGTGACCTACCGACTAAACTCAGCCTGGCCCAGGTTCTAAAACCATATAGGCAAAACGTGAAGGGTCATCGCCGGTTTTTTGTTTTTGTTGTTGTGATTTTGAATTTTTCTGCGTGAAACGGAATTTAATTAAGAATTTTTTTTAATGACAATACTGAATTCGAGTGGTTCAAAAATCTAAAAAATTGTAAGCAGGACAAAATAATTTCGCGCACTATTTGTATTCGTATTCGAATTCCAAATTCACGTCTAATGATTCAAAAATACGTCTCCTGGTGTTGAGGGTGTCTATGATCACCGCTTACTATTAGGTGATCCGTTTGCTCGTTTGCCCTTCTATTACATGAAAAACATATCATAAAAATGGTCGATATTATTTTTACTATATCATGGCCTTCCTACAATTTCTTCTTAATACGTAACCTTAAGTGAGTTGATCGTCGCATGTATTACACATTAATAAAATTGTCTGTACATTATTTATAGATGTCGTCATAAAGCAAATAATTAAGAAAATAATATATCTGGTGATGAAAACGTTAATTATGTATATAAAAATTGTTAGAGATACTGCCCCCCTTCTCGCAGGAGTCGTAACAGGCGACTAATGGGCTAGTAATGTAAATAAGGTCCATAGTTCAGCTAATTGTAGCGTTTGATATAAAAATAAAAAATCAAAAAAAGTTTAAAACGGTTTTAATTTTTATCAATAAACGTTGTATGTGCATATTGTAAATGCTCCACCAGTGCAGTCAGTCCCCCTGAGGGCAGCTTGTGGCGAGCTGTCGGTACGTTGTGACATCCAGGGTTAATATTACTCCCGATATACTCTAGGAGAGTGTATGCCACCCGCCTCTGTCTCGTCTTAGATGTTCCTTTAGCAAAACTTATGTTGGCCCATTTGCATCTGATTTTTTGGGGGCATTTATTGAGTGGCAACTCACCACTTACCATTAAATTCCCATATTTAAAATATATGAAGAGACGTTAAGAAGGCTGCCGAAGCTTTTATATATAGTACATCGACACACGTTTTGAGCAGTATATATAATAGTTCCACGCTCCAAGGTGCATATGAAAATTCAGATATGAAGTAAACTGTAGAATTAATTAAAAATAAACTAAAAACTTATAAAAAATATTTTCTATTCAATATGATTATGTATTTATCTTTAATTGCTTATAATAAGTGCAGATATAATGTATATACATATATTGCACTAATTTTGCTTTTAACTTTTGATGTATAAACAGAAATGTAGCATAAACTGTAGGCTGTATATTAGTTTTTTTAAATGCTATTACATATAAGCGTATATCATCAGATAGGATTATAATATTACAACACGTATTATGCCCAAAAGGTAGGTCCCCTCCTTTTAATTTAACTTGGGTATAACCCTTTACTTCAGATTTGGAATGAATAAACGATATTTTTATTAAATAGTAAATAAAAATAGAGAGATGAATATATTTTACTGACTTAAATAAAATATAGAATAGCAAATACAATGTCAATAATAATCAAAAGCAAAGAAAAGGTAACACAAATATTAATTATAAACGTTAAGCAGCGGACCAACAGGATACAAAGTGCTTATTAGTGCTGAAGTAGATTGTAAATAGAAACACATTATCTTTAGACTTTAGGTTTTCATTAAAAAAGAAATAAGACTAAATATTACTCATGACTAGTCATGACTATCGCACGCGAAACTCGCCGATAGTCCGGTAGGCCATTATTATTATTACTAGCTTTCTGGGATTGGGTCTATAGATGGTTAAGGGTCATAGCTTTTGCCCACGGCTACATATACGCGGAAGTCGGTTTATGGCGCGAAGGTTTTATCGCGCTTCCCGTGGGACTATCCGTTTTTCCGAGACTTCATTTTCGTGTCATTTAGCTTCAAAATTTACATGTTCATATTCGTTTGCAATATATAAGTAGATGTGAAAAAAAACAGTTTAGACGGTAAAAAAATGTACGTCATCCCTCGGGAGTTCTTCATTTTTGGGGATTCATTATCGTATCATTTAGCTTCTAAAACATGTTTATATTCGTCTGCTATATTTTACCTTGTTTTAAACGACACACAGCGCCATGACGACCTCCATAGTCGAGTGGATAATACACCGGTTTCAAGGTGTCGCCATCTCTGAGGTCCCGGGTTCGAATCCAGGTGGGGGCAGATGTTTGTGTGATAAATGCGAGCATTTGTACCTTAGTCATGGTTGTTGATATATATTTCAATAAAAATTATTTATATATATATACTATATGTATGTCTATCCGTTGCCCTAGATCCCATTGCACAAGCCTTATAGAGCTTAGTTTGGGCTAGGCTAATTGGTGTAAGTGTAACAAATATCTACAATCCATCCATCAAGCAAGCAATATTTTTGTTTTTCCTCGGGAATATCAATTTTTCTAGGATAAAAAGTACCATATTATTTATACGGACTTTTATCTTTACGTCTGCAAAATTTCAAAGTAATCCGTTCAGTAGTTACGGCGTGAAAGCGGAACAAACAAACAAACTCACTTTCCGATTTATAACATAAGTAAGGATTGTTCATTAGGTGGTATACCTAATGAAGAATAATAGTAATAACGGTATCGTGCTTATGGTCCTTGGTGTTGTAGGCGTTAATTCCCATATTTTAAATATATGAAGAGACGTTGAGAAGGCTGTCGAATCTTATCTTTATGAGGACGTAAGGTAGAAACACACAACAGAGCATAATTTATTCATACTAATTTTTACGATTAAAAATAAACGGCACATGTGACTTCTTTCAAAATTATTATATATTACAAAGATAGTTTATATAAAAATATAGTTAGTATATATTAAAACGTATAAACTTTTATTTGATATATTAATTTAATTAAAGTAATTTTTTTAGAGCTGTATAGCTCGAGAAATAGGTATTATTTACAATACTGAACGTTGTGATATCCATAAATCGATCCGATTTACGGATATCGCAATGGCTTTAATAATATTTGTTTTGTTAGACTTGTATATTTTATTAAGTTTAGCCTATAATATTCTATCCTATAGAGCTACCTTGTAAGAACCTGTGAAATATGGTATCCCATTATATATGACAATATGAATGTTACATTACAATAGGCTGTAAATTGCTTTTAGGAATATAAAATATATCTTCAAAGAAGATATTTTGTATATTTTAATGATTATAATAGAATTTGATAAATTTTACAAAATACGAAAAGTTGTTAAAAGTTTAATTTATTTATTTTTATCATTCAACATATATTAAAAAATTTTGGTTCCTCCCAATATATATAAAAAATGTCATGAATATCTGAAAAGAAAAATCTCAAAAGTTAAGATTGTATGGGGTCCCCGTGTGGTCACGAGACTGCACGAGGTCCTCCCGCTGCAGAGCTCTGCTCCGGAGCATGCAGCAGACAATGGCTATACGGATAGTACGAGGCTACCGTACGATCTCGTACGAGGCGGCGACGGTTCTGGGGCGGTCCCCCTCTTTCGAGATCCTGGCCGACATGTACGCGGTGATGTACAACGCACCGCGGCATGTTTGGGGCATAGTTAGGGTGGCGACGGGGGGAGTCCCCTGGCACACAGAATGCACAGACGGGAGTTGATTGCGGTAATGCTGGCGGATGAGGGAGGTTGGAGGGCTGTAGCCTCCTTCTGTGAAGCGGTGATGCTCCAGAAGGAGGCCGCCGAGTGGGTTCGGGAGATGGCCGATCTCGCTTGAAGGAGGCGGCCTTTTGCCAGATAGCCTGGCCTGAGGCGCCGCCGTGGGCCGCTGGCGGGTGCGACGAAGCGCGCACCCGTGGAGACGACCCTGGAGGGACTTCACAGCAGCAGCAGGGACAAAGCCGCCGTGCTCGGTGAGTAATAGTTGTAGGCTACTAGCGCGAGTGATCGTTGGGGGGATATTAAGGGATGATATTGATTTATTTTTTTGATTTGTTACTTTTCTAGTACTGAAACCTCAGTTGATCCCATAGAACTTTTTGATCAGCATACGAAACAGGATCGATTAGCATCAAAACAAGTTTTTGTGAAAAATGCAAATTTTCTTGCTAACCGTATACGATTACGACGGAATGAAATTTTTTTGAAAATATAAGAGTGTATGTATATTATAGTTATGTATGTATACTGTATTTATAAATCCATTTAAATAAATATAGATGTTTGACTCACCAAAATAGAAAATATGTTTATACCTATAAGTAAAATTTGAAGGAAAGTGATAATTTTAGATTACCAAAATGAGTAGAGTTGTGAGAGTTATAAGAGTAATGCTTTTTGTGTTTATAAAAAATATAACGACAATTTCACTTTTTTCCTTCTTTATAATTGTGTAAGTACATAAAGTTCGCCTCTTGAGTTTAACGTGACTATGTATGTGTATTTATATATTTCTGTGATACAGTAATTAAGAAGTTGTTCATTTATAAATACATATCTGAAGTAGTGAGGATAGAGCTGTGTGGCAGCGGCTCTCGAATACTGCCACCCCTGCCCACGGGTGTCGTAGAAGGCGACTAACTGGTTTTAATATATATACTACCCTTAACAAAATAAAGGTCAGGTGTGACTTATATAGTTTGGGTTGGTTTTTGTGATTTTCAGACCATTTGAGTTGTATTTTTATATCACTTTCATATTTTGCTAACTTAACCAACTATTTTATTTAATTCATACAATACTAAAAATAATGTTGGTCCTTATTTTATTTTGAGTAGTATATATATGTAACATATAGGAGCCCTACCGATTTTTTATTAGGTATTATTTATAAAACGCTAACAATGACTATTATTTACAACCATTGTCAATTTTGTTATTGCTTACAACTGTGCTCAAATAAAATATTGTGGCTTTATTATCTATAAAAATATATTTGAACATTTTGCAAGTATTAGTAATTGATAGAGTTTTATGAGTACCCATTAAAAAAGAGATAGGGCTTCAAAACTGATTAATATAATTATTTTTAAATATAACTATTACTAATAATAACCCGCATATAATCAGGTTAATTTAAGTTAATAGTTGTAGGCTACTAGCGCGAGAGATCGTTGGGGAATCCTAAGGGATGGTATTGATTTATTGCAGACCGACCTCTCGGGCAAAATGTCTACCCACAGCTTAGTAGTTTAGTTATTAAGTAATTTTATGCGTAATTTTATTGTGCAATATATTTTTCACAGGTTTATTTTCTAAGTGTATATTATGGCAAAATTATTTAAATTTTGGCACATTTATTCTGATATTATATATTATTACGATTATATACGGGATATATTTGTATGTTATGTAAATAAAGTAAATAAATGTAATATATTTATATAGGATAATGATATATAAAAAAGATAAATAACTGGCTGGCAGTATTATTGATATTTGCATGTCTCAAGCACTATTCTGACCGACGAAGGTCTAAGTCCTGATAAAGTACCGGCTTTGTAGTACGTATACTTCAATTCCAAATAACGCGAATTGGGATTATTGAAATAAAGTGTCAAATTTACCTTTCCAAAGTTGAAAGTACACTCAAAATAAAGTTACCTCTTTGATATCACTCTAGGTCGTGTAACGTTATACGTACATTCCTACTTTAAACAATAATAAAGGAATAATTAATAAAAAAAAACATAAAAATAAAACTAAATAACTAACAAAAAAAGATTGTAATAATAAAAAGAAATCCTAAATTATTTAAAAATAAAAAAGTACACTATAATAAAACATACAACTTAACATCATAAATACATAAACTTAGATTAAAATAAATAAATTCATTAATTACAAATTTAAATCACACTTAACTTAATTAAACAATAAACGTAACTTAACTTACCAATATTATATATACAATAAATAATACAATCAACTAAGCGAATAATATGTAATCGATGATGGTTCACTTATTTGACGCGCGGTACCCTAACCGGCAGCTATTCATTCCTTACGCCTTTTGTTCGCATAGACCAATGGTGCGCGCTCTGTGCACGAGCCGTGCGTGGCCGAGCTTTGCCGATCGATTCCCACTCGTCGCAGGAGCAAGCCCGTGGTAGCACGGTCTGCTAATTGAATATTGTCACAACATTTTTGTAAATATATAATAGCAGTCACGTATTGACTGTATTGTATTATATTGTGATAACTATTTACACATTCAATTCACAGTAATATACTTTTGTGAAGTGATTTATTTCCCCGACAGGGTAAGTGATGAACAATTACTATTTTATAATCGCTTAGTATTATTAAAAGTATAGATAAGCAGTAATTAATAGTATAACGTAATGCTTTATGCTTAAAAGTGTAATTAATAATTATTTCGCACCCTTTGTTTCTTAGTCGCGTTTTAATTATATAAATTTTATCGTACAGACAGCGTCACGTCAATCTACCTCCCAATAGCACTGCTACCTCAGATGTAACGATCCAAAGGTCAATAAGGGTGACTTGACGTGACGCCGTGTCTACATACTTTTGTATTTAAATAGTAAATAAAATGAATTGTAAATAAATAAATAAGTAGTAGGCACTCGATTACCTATTTGCTTTTAATTTTTTGTTAGTTGTTTGTTCTTGTACTCCGTTCTGATTGTGATCACCGCCACTTCACCTTCTACCTACGCTTTGGCACCCGACTTCGCTTGGCTCGGCTTTTATGGTTATTAGATTATAATGACGCACTTTTAAAGCATGAAAACTGAACAGGTATACTTTCTCAATTCAATTCTGTCAGCGCCAAAGTTATAAATCAAATTCGACGTCATATCGAAACAGACAAGTCTCGTAAATGTATACTAAATTTAATGAATAGGTTGGTAAGTAAGGTGAAGATGTATATATTAGTGTCTCTAGCAATCGGATATAATATTAATATAAATCAAGGTACCTAAATTGGAAAAGTGTAGGCTGTTAATAAGATGCTTCTACATAGTAATTTTATAGTAAAATTTAGGCTGTAAATAGCTTTTTTATAAACCATATTTAATATACTTATATACTATTTGTGGATATGTACCTAATTATCTAAGATATCGTAAACTAAGTAGGCTGTAAATTGCTTCTATGGTTAATTGCACTTTTCTACATTTGGTTCATCTTAGTTGTAAATATATGTTTTAGTTATAAGTGATAATTTTGTATATATATACATTTTTCCTATGATAAGGTAGTGAGAATGGAGCTGTGTGGCAGCGGCTCTCGAATACTGCCACCCCGACCCACGGGTGTCGTAGAAGGCGACTAAATGGTTTTAATATATATACTACCCTTAATAAAATAAGGGCTAATTATGATTTATACAGTTGCTAATATATTTTTATGTTGGTTTATTGTGTGCGTCATTTCCATATTTCTCTGACTTATCGAGCCTTTTGATTCATTTGTTACAATACCAAATATTGATGGTCCTTATTTTATTTTGAGTAGTATATATATGAAATATATAGAAGCCCTACCGATTTTTTATTAGGTATCAATTCATAAAACACTAACAATGACTATTATTTACAACCTTTGTAAATTTTGTTATCGCTTACAACTGTCATTAAATAAAATATAATGTAGCTTTATTATGTATAAACAAAGAAATAAATAAACATATTTAAACAAGTTGTAAGTATTAATCATTGATAAAGATTTATGGGTACCTAATAAAAAAGAGATAGGGCTTTACAAATTATTAGTAATATATATTTGTATATAAAACAACGTAAACTTAAAATAAAGTGGTCTCTTTGGTATCACTCTAATTCGACTGACGAATATTCGACATTAACAAGCCATGTCTAATGTGCGTCAAGTATTGACACAGTGAAATCAACGAGACATCGAGCTTTTGAAGCTATTGGATCTCTTTTAAGTAAATCCCAAACAAACGAACTATCATTGGTTATTTTTTTATAATTTTGTGAATATCAATTATATTTAAATAACATCTACGTGTTTATTGCAAATTATATATTTTATTCATGACCGAGTTTATGTATATTATATTTATCCTTATGGTGAAAAAATAATTGTACTTTTTTTTAACCCGATACGTATAAACAAAACCATGCACATTATGCAATGCATGCAATTTAATGAATAGGTTGGTAGTGTATGATTAACATGTATATATATGTCTATATCTATGCCATGTATACCTATACATATGTCTCTAGCAAACGGATAGTTTATTAATATAAATGAAGGTACCAAAGACGTAAAAATGTAGGCTGTGAATATATGCTTCTGAATAGTGATATAATACATATTAGGTTAGGCTGTAAGTAAATAATTAACTACTATTTTTTATTTTATTATTAATTTAGATTTACATAATGTTCAATTATTACACGTAATTTATATAATAAAAATGCCAACTTACACACATAAATTCAACTTTATTCAAATTATTTTTTATATATGCAAATGAACATACTAATAGTCAGAGATTTTATATACCATATACAATATACTTTCATGTCAGTTGATCAATATACATTCTTACGAATTGATTTTCGGTCCTTTGAATATTGTCACATAATTGGAAAACGCTAAGCAGATCAGTCGTTGGTTATATGAATATATATCAGATTTCCTAATAAATTTCATGTTAATGTTTCCCCCAGACTAGCAAATATAAAAGTTGATTTTCATTTTCATCCCCATTTAACAAGCGCTATGTTTTGAGTTTTTAAAAATATATATTGATCATAATACATCGGTGTGCCAGATTTAATTTACAAAGTTCAAGTTGTTTTTGAGAAATTGTAATTTGTCAATGAAGAAATGAATGTGGTTGATGAATGACATGTGGCTTTTGCATATAAAAAATCTGGCTTCTAAAGTGTATAAAGATACTAGGTGGCTTTAATGCAACTATATTTCTTGATCCTTGCATTTACATATAAAAAAATAATTGTATACATTGTGATGTCAACCCAAAGAGTGGAATTTAGGTTTAAAAATAAATATGACTCATCATATGTTTTACCAGTCCAATAATCTATTACGCCAATATATCAAATATACAAGAAAAGATCACGAAATAATGCTACTTCTATGTATTTAGAAACGTTTTTGTTTCTTAGCGTTCGGTTCATATTAGGAGGTATGGGTTATGTGTACGAGTATGATTAGTTATAGATATGTGCGGAAAAAATTAAAAAAGGTAAGTTGCAAATAAAGCAATGTAAATCTAACGTGAATGTGTTAAAAATACATTTGGCATTAAAAATGCAATCAATATACATAAAAAAGGAGGCATTTATTTGCTTCTATAGATTAAATGTAAAAATGAAACCCGGATTGTGCGCCATGTGTTAAACGACATAAAATGTCATTAAGTAGGCTGTATATGTATGCTTTTATGTATATCTTCAAATGAGATATTTGATAATTTAGGTAGGTGTCATTCAGAAAATTCAGACATAATTCAAAATCATAAAATTCAATTAAATATATGATTCATTTAATACACCTTAAATAATTTTATTAAATACACATTCGTAAAAGTTTTTTGTAGATATGATAGAAAATCGCAAATATAATTTTTATAGAAGATGTATATTTAACGAAAAATTCAGAATATCATTAAAACATCTTATTTTTCGTTAAGCGATTTACGTTTAGATATTTTTTTAGGTTAGTATTACAGACGAATAAACGCATAAACCAGTTATAAATATATTATAACTATTAATACGCTATTGAATTTATTTATTTAAATAGAAAATAAAAAATATTTATAAGTTGCTAGTTTAGATAACATACTTCAATATACATAGGTTATAAATCAGAAGTGACAAGCATATCATTAATAGATTGTTAATAAAAACACACGATATAGAAATAATAATTCGGTGTTAAGGCTTAAGCTTAATTGATGAACAGGCTAATGCTTTAAATATTCAATATAGTTCGACTAGTGATATGATACTAAAGAAAAAAAAAACTTTTATTACGTAACATTATGAGTTAGCGTTTAGATTATGAATGTAGTTTACTGATTTAAATAAAATATAGCATATCTGATAATATACATGAAAAATAATAAAATGGTAAAAAAAAAATTGTAAGTATTAGTTTAGTTAATATAATACGATAATGGATATATAAAATAATAAATGGTAAGAGACATGCATGTCTGAAATAGTTTTTGAATTAAGACACACAATAAAAGAACATATTTTCAGTTTTAACACGTACACATAATTGATTTATAGATTTGTAATCTACATATTTCGGCTACTAATCTAATTCTTCTATGTATGTATATAGGTATTATTTTAGTACAAGTAGTTCAAATGAATGGGTTAATATTTAATTTTATGAGATAATTTTATCAATTAGTTATTGAATTGATTCAATTATCTTTTTTGAATTTTGAATTGATTGGTATCAATAATGTAAAATTATTATAGTTGCATTGATGTCTGTGTCCAAGGGGTTTTGGCATGACACATTCGACTAATCTTTTAATCCTAATAGCCAAATTCCATTCTTGTATTGTATAACATTAAAATTGCTGATTAATTGATGCGTTTTGAAATATCTCACCCAAGTAATTCATATAATAGTTTCAGAGTGTGTAAATCGCTTGATTTAACAATGCCTTTATTTAAACTATTATGCATTTAACGTAATAAACGACTGTCAAATCGATATTGATTAGCTTACTAGTGATTAATTACTTCACTGGGAACTTAGGCGTGAAATACAACATTTTCATATCGATGGAAATACAACTACAATAAAAAAATATTTAATAAGTTCTCCTGCAAATATATTCACGATTCAAGATTTGTCAGTTTGAGATATTGGTACTTAGTTCTCGATATGTATTGAAGTACATTAAATTAGAAAGTGTAATCTTAAGATCGTATTCTAAATATATTTATATATTACTTATTTATAATGTTAGCATCTAATCGCTCCATTTCATTGTAGTCTAGTATATTAAATATAGTTAATTGTAGTTTTTGAAATTAGGCATAAATTATTGATCTAATTATTCAAGTAAAAGATCTGAAATCCTGTATTAAGAGGTCACTAACAATAATTAATAAAATGTATAATATCAATTTATATATTGTATTTAAGCTTTATCGTCTATTTTATTTTGTCGGATATTATAACCTGTTATAATGATGAACCATGAACACTCTCAAGTTTTGGCGATTTTTTCTATGTGAATATGTTACCTTCGTGAAAGAGCTGATTAAAATGCCAAGTAAGCCAAATGTACCTATAATTATCGTAAGAAAAGGCTGAGGGATGCCAATTGCTGAACAAAAGTATTTGACAATCTAAAGAGCACAGCCCCCCTGCTACCTGCATCCAAATACTTCTCACAACATATCTGAATCATAAAGAAACAAGTCCATTTTATATACCCGCAAAGTTCCAATAAAAAAAGAGTAAAGCTACACACTACTTTGAATTCGTCGGAAATATGTTGAAGATTATCTGAGGAAGCAAACATAAAAACAAAGTTATTAATCAGTATACATTACTAAAACTACACAATTTCTTATAGAAGCAAAAAGGGAATTTCAAATAGTAGCTAATAAGTGATATTGACAGATGAAGATTTGTCTGCATATTTTACTGCAACTACTCGGACATGATGTTGACAGAGAAAGATTTGCCACCACAATTTAATTTCAATTCACAATTTCAAGTTTATCAAGTAGCTCGACACGGTGTTGATAGACCAAGACTTGCCAGCACATATTTCCACAATCTTTATGAAGAAACTTAGAGACAATGTTTAAGGGCGAGAACTTGCCAGCACATTTTACCACAAACTCAGAAGTATAATGTAGACGATGTTGAAATACGAAAACTTGCCATCTCATTTTACCACAATATTCATAAAGAAACTTAAGCATGATGTTGGTAGACGAAGACTTACCAGCACATTTTACCACAAACTCCATGAAGTAACATAGAGACGATGTTGAAATACGAAAACTTGACATCTCATTTACCACAATATTCATAAAGTAACTCAAACACAATGTTGGCAGACGAAGACTTACCAGCACATTTTACCACAAACTCCATGAAGTAACATAGAGACGATGTTGAAATACGAAAACTTGCCAACTCATTTTACCACAATATTCATAAAGAAACTTAAGCATGATGTTGGTAGACGAAGACTTACCAGCACATTTTACCACAAACTCCATGAAGTAACATAGAGACGATGTTGAAATACGAAAACTTGCCAACTCATTTTACCACAATATTCACAAAGTAACTTCAACATGATGTTGGCAGACGAAGACTTGCCAGCACATTTTACCACAAACTTATTATGCGAAGAATCTGATATGAAACCTGAAGCTTACAATAGTAAACCATAAATGAATGGCTAGTGAAAAATTATTCTATTTTATGAAACCAGACAAAGTGGAATTTGAAAGCATCACTCACAGGATTCATCCCCGATGAAACTATTGATGGAAACTCATCAAATGAAGTTGACACAAAGAGCACACTAACCCCAGAGCAAGACAAATGTTCACATCATGAATAAAAAGGCAAATTATTTTGCAATAGATGGAGATTGCTGATCACAGATCCAACGATTTGAAAACCATCAGACATTATCTTTTATGTCATTATCTCCTTTTTTAAATCGAAATAATTTGAAGACCAGGGAATTTCCTACTGAATTTGAACGACAAATGAATGTGGCATTAATTTATGGCAGAAAAAATATAGTAAAATAAAAGCGCGATCTATTAATATGTACTTTCAAATCAACACTTGATGATGGGAGCTATAAAAATAAATATTTTGCTTATTTGCAGTGAAAATGGACCATAACTAATAATTTACACATAAAGAATTCAACAAAGTTTGTTAAAACGCTTCCACATGAAACGATGTTCAAAAAGACAGAACCTTATGCAATTAATTCGATATTGAACAAAAGATGAGAGTTGAGGACAAAAGTTTATATAAATGACTGGTTCAGGCCTGAAATTTTTGAAATTCCATGTATTATTATGAATACGCTGCAGAAGGACAGTCATAGATGAAGCTACAAAACTCACAAGAAGATAGTATAAAATTGTTCTCTGGCTTCCACTGAAACTTGAAACTAAACAAAATAACAATGAATGAATGGTTTTTATGACAACATCAATTAATGCAGGTTAACAAATTTTTGGGCTAGTAATGCACGTGTATCAAAGAGAATTACTCGTATGTAGCAGCAAGGTACAAGAAAAGTTTATACGTTACAGCATCAATAAAAGTATATGTGAAACTTTAAGATAACCTGAGTTTGTTGCATTATTGAAATATTGTTTATCTAATATTTATATCCAGATGAAGATACAAGAGGACAACCACCGCTTCAAAGAGGCAGCTTCTACGGATTTGCAATACGAGAACTAATGAGAGAGAATCGATAATATAGATTCAGGTTGTAATATTCGATGTATATAAATGTTGTATTATGATTATTAGCAACAGTATAACAAATTGAAGGCATTCTGAATAAGCCACGTTTCTAAACAAGGCCCACCAGATTCTGAAACTAATTTATTAAAACAATTATTTTTGAAATAGACTAACGTGGATTTGTAATGAGGTATTAGCGTTAGCAAGTTTTGTTGAAGTCCATGCACAACTCATCGAGTCAATTGTTTTTGCCGATTTATTATATTCATATTTTTTTTTTGATTTTACAACCGTACAAAAATAGCAAAAATATATATCTAATGCCTTCCTGAATCTGCATGTAAATATTATTACCGTGTTTATGCCGTCATTATACTTTCCTTTTAACATGTAAATTTTTACTTGTACTTGTTTTTTTAACAATTAAGTTATATTATGTCTAAAAATATGTAATAAGTTGCAAATGTTGATATCTTAGTCAGTACCTCATACTGTTTTATTATTATTTATGGTTTATACATGGTGTTACAAAAATCCCTATAAACTGGAAACTAAACCTTCGTATATATATTTAAAATACAGACTGTATTTAACTCCTACTAACATAAAAAAACCCTTTTATCACATCCGTAATTATTTCCTTTTTATGTAACATCTACGTGAATTAACGCTTTTCGAACTTAAAACTAATTATTTTTACGTATTGACATCCCAGTATCACCCTTTAGATTTGTAAAGAGTTGAGTTGAGTTGAGACTTTAGAGTTGAAAGTAGAAAACATTTAATTGATAGTACAAGATTATTAAAATAGGCCAATCCCATGTGTTGAATAAATCTATGCTATACGGTTGAATAATAAATATATGACGCTAAATAATTTCAATTTTCTGACATGATAGCTCAATAGGGTTGCCAATATTTTTCGCTTTGATAATTTATGTAATCTTTTAAAAGATTTTTGTAACACATTGTCTAAATGTACTCATACCTATGAACTATTGAAACAATATAATGTAATAGTGTATTAATATGTATTATTATCATATCATCATCATGGTGACATATGGATCTGTATAATTTCCTAATAAAAACTATATATCAGAAATAAAAGTACAAGCTTTATTTATTACTGTGTTTTTATTATTGAATACCCAGAGCAGTTTTTTGACACGTTGATAATCAAAATTTTTTGTAAATTTAGTCATAAAATACTATGAACAACAATATATATGAATAACAATGAACTAATGACACAAAAAAAATGTGAAGAAATCAAACATATTGTTTAATTTGTATACAACTAAACTAAATTATTTCTCGAAAATTAAAATTATATATAATATATATATAATAAATTTTGGAAATTGAGTCATAAAATAATGGATACACGATACAAAAAATTGGTAAATACTACACTAATTTATTTGTCTAAGATTACAGAGAATTTTCTGAATTGTAGGTCCTACTCGTATCCAATTGATTAGTATATGTATTTTAAGACCAGAGCATCATCACATGCCTGATGGTTAGCAGCATGCTAAATAGGCATAGGCATGAAGTGAGTGCAGTAATAGGCATTACTGCACTTACTAAATGAAAGAGGAATTTATTAATTCGTCTTCTTGAAAAGGAATATGACAATCAAATCCGAGTTTTGTCATAAGCTTTCCTCATCATGCTTTCACTATTTGCCAAACAACTTTCTTTAGCATCAATCGTACTTGTTACATATGAGTGGTTGAGTATTTATCTGATGTGGTGACAACTGTAAGAAGAACTGCTTTTTATTTCTCAAATATGGATATTAATAGATATTATTAAATCAAATGGAAAATCAAGTCGGTTAGTTTAGTAGTTATCTATTTATAAAATCTTCATGATTTTAAGGTTGTCAAAATTTTTCTAGATTAACTTCTACATTTTGCATAACGGCACAATATCGGTAATATTTAAATTCGAAGAATTGGATTTGAAGATTTTTTTTATCATAAATTATAATGTTCTCTATCACATCGTGTAGTTCCACTGGTCACTATCTTTTGGCGAGTAATCACAAGTTCTGTAATTTCTAATTGTATTTTAGAAATTGCAACATTGTTATATGATTTTCGTTCTTTGTTTGATTTTGACGGATACACCTAGGGCGTGAATGGTGGTGGTGCAGGTACTGACCGGACATGGTTGTTTCGGTCACTACCTGCACCGGATCGCACGACCGAAAGAAACACCGCGGTGTCACCACTGCGGCGCGGCGCTCCCGATGACACGTCCGGGCACACGTTGGCTGTGTGCTCAGCGTGGCAGCAACAGCGCAGCGACCTTATCGCTGCGTTGGGAAGTCGAGCGTGGTCGTGGCTATGCTCCGCGGCGAGACGGAATGGGAAGCTGTCGCACAGTGGGCTGAAACGGGCCGGTAATGGCCATATCCTTAAAAAAAAAAAAAAAGTTACATTTTTTTTTAATTTTATTATTGTGTTGGATTTGTCTATCGATTATAAGAAACTATTACTATGACGGACTTTCAGATAACTTAGTATTTTCGGAGTTATTAATTTCCAAAATTAATTTTGTATGAAGCAAAACAAAAAAAAATAAAATCAAATCTAAAAACAATTGACTTTACATGTGCATAGTATATATATTTGTCCTATTTTAGCACCTATTCTCGAGTCTGGATATTCCCCGATTTGGTCGAAATTTCAACTTTTGTTCTCTATTCCACACCACCCTAGAGGTTCTTAACTAGGCGCGTTTTTTTTTGTAGTGGTATCCCCTTTAGGCCTAATCCACTAAGTCCAAATAAAATAAAGAAAAGTCACAAACAGCGACTAGCTATCAAGGGTATCAACATTATCGAACGCAAAATTTTCCCGATCGTCATCATCAAATATTTCTGCATGTTCAATAATCAATAAGTTATGTGCTTCTGACAAAATCTTATGTTTTCTGCAAAGTTTGCGACGTATTGTTGAAATGAGTGGATCAGAGCTGGTTAATAAATTGTTTAAAATATCTTCATTTGTAGCTTTTCTGTTGCATTTCCTGGAATGGTGTTGGCGGTATCTACGAAAGTCTTTATTTCTAGCTTCGGCAGCTTCTTCAGATAGCTGTCCAATTGGTATTAGACCAAAACTTTCAATTATAGCTGCACCATGCATCAGAACTTTATGAACACTGGAAGGCATATAATACCAGCTATATAAGTTCAAATACAGTTGCATAGTGGTTTGAGCATATTCGTGAAATTTGACTGTGTCAATGTGGTTGCCCGATGAAATTGCCTCTAAAATGATTGCAAACCGCCTAATTAAATCCTCACTTACACCAGTAATCACAGCAGTCAAATTTGGATTTGCAAAAAATCTTCTAGCGGTATTTCCGTCATTGGTGGAACCGTGACCTTGTTTGACAATATCAATCAGAAGTCCCATTCTATTTTTAAAAGCGTCTTGTATCGTTTTCTTTCTGCTTTCCATAATGCATTTGGAGTCTCCCTTTACAGTCCATGTCTGTATCGTTAATCTATAAGCTATATGCAGAATGCATTCCATCATTCGTATCCATATGTGCAATGATGACAAACCGTATCTACAGAGGTCTGGATCAGTCGGTTTTGATACAATTAAGGGTAAATTATTCATCTCAGTTGGAGTGGCTTTACAAATGTCGCATCTCTGAGAGGAAGTGTCACATAAAATTGATGTTGCTTTTCCGTCTATCATTGTCATTAATGAAGAGTGTGAAATCTTTATATCTCCAACTTCTGTATCCACTAAATTAGCAATCTCTTATTTTTTTGTTTTATTATATTTCTCGTTATTTTGTTTTCTTTCACAAATTCGTAAAAGATTGGATGACACCAATATGATGAATTTGGGGAATCATTTTGCCAAATAACTCGTTCGCCACAAACCAATCTGATTGGTACTAAGCTTCCCATGAATATGCTTGAATCATCAAGTTGACTTTCTGAAGTTTCATCATATATTTGGAGGAGTTTTCGTTTGTAAATTGCTTGATTAGAAGCACCATCGAATCCCCACTTACTAATAAGTGTTAATTCTTTAAAATCACTATCAAAGACGAGTTATTATCGGCGCTATTAATCTTTTTGTTGTTATATCAAGTAAAGCTTGTAACTTTACTTTGGCTGATGATTCTGTTACTGTTATAGCATCTTTTGATGGATAGCATTCCAGTTTCGCGTGTTGAACTTGATAATATGATGGAAATATACTCGCATTACTGTCTTTTTCGTTAACACATTTTCTTAAAGTATTGTATTGCCACTTGGTCAGTATAAGTGATAAGAATAATCCTAAAGTGTTATCCGAAGAAAATGCAGGTTTTGTGTCTTTAGCAAATATGCACCTTTTAACTTTTTCACATCTTGTGGATTCTTAAGTGAATGCTCTAGTATTTCAGCAATCTCCTCATTTCCTTCTGTTTTTAACTGCGCACAATATGCATATTTTATTTCTTCCGAAGACATATGAAAGCTTTCTGCTCGTCTTTTTTTCTGTCTAGAACTTAGTTCACAAAAAGGTTTTCTAGGGTTATGTTCGGTGGAGACACGGATAGAAACTTTTACTGGTGACACAAATTGAGTTGATGTACTTGGTACTGCATGATCTTCATGTTAAACAATTAATAAAGTCTGGCCATATGATGTTTTCCTGTAACCATTCGCTATTTTTAGTGATGAAAACACTTTCTTTACTGTGAGCGTTTTGCCATCTTCTATTTAAATTATAACAAAATTTTGAGCAAAACGATTTTAGAGACTTTTCGTGCTCATCACTTAATTCGACTGAGAGTTTGGACCTTATCTCATTGCACAAGATATGATTATTTTTAATACTGCCACTATTTTTTAAAATAATATATAGATCAAGGTTTGTCACTAAATCTTGAAACATTTTCAAAAACGTAATAATAACAAATAATGAATAATAATATGTAGGGGTAGTGCGTATATTACGGTGGGTAATGTAACACTAAAGTTGGTGACAAAATATACCGCTACATTCAAATGTAACGGTATATTCTGTCACTATCGATCGATGCACCAATCATGCAATGACACGATAAGTGCCAAAACAAATGACGTCATAGGGTGGTGATGGGTGGTGGAAAATGTCAAACATTTTTTTTATCTTTTATAAGTAGGTATTGAAGTGTATTTAGACAGCTAAGTAATAATAACTATCTTTATTATGGATTGCTAAATTAAAAAGTCCTGACATTTCAAACAAAATTGAAATCACTTTATCTCCAAAACTACTAGTTAAAATAAAAAAAGTGAAAGAATAAAATCGTTTTAAATATATGCCTAGATACTAAAAATATACAATTCATTTCTTATGTCCAAACTTTGTAATTTCAGCCCACTGTGAGTCGCCTCCTTTCGCGAGAACGTCATCTCGCAGAAGGAGGCAATGGAGAGGAAGCGGGAGGAGGACGTCGAGGCCGCTCCTCTCCGCCGCAGACGGATAGGTAGGAGAAGGCTCCGGTCTGCTCGGATTACGGCGGATCGGCAGAGCACAGGACGGGGAGCAAGAAATGTTCCCCACCAAAGAGGAAGGCTGGGGTTGCTGCCCAACCCCCCGCCCCGGCCCAGGGGCAAGGCGAAGCCATGGACACATAATAATGGACGTCCATGGCAAGGTACTGCAGGGCAACCTCAACCACTGCCGTGCGGTGCAGGATCTCCTGATCCAGACGCTCGCGGAACGTGAGGTTGCGTTGGCGGTCGTCGCAGAGCCCTACTCTGTCCCGAACCACCTATGGTTCGGGGACGACCTGGGCTCTGTAGCCATATATTAGGCGAGCGACAGGCCGCACTGTACCCCCCTCGCCAGAGGGCCTGGATATGTGGCCGTGGAGTGGGGGTCCACAGTCATGATAGGCTGTTATATCTCCCCGAACTGCGGCCTCGCCGCATTCGAGGCATTCCTGGACGGGCTGGCGAACTGCGTTCGCGGTTGCACCCCCCGTCCGGTTTTCGTCCTGGGTGACTTCAACGCCCACTCGAGAGAGTGGGGCGACACCCGGGACGACTTAAAAGGGGAGACACTCCTGGAGTGTGCGGCGGGACTGGACCTTCGGCTTCTAAACTGAGGTTCAGTCAGCACCTGCGTGCGGTGGCAGGGGGAGTCGATCGTCGACCTATCGTGGGCGACTCCCACTGCGCACCGCATGGTGTCGGGATGGAGGATCGCGGACGAGGTGGTCACTTTATCTGACCACCGACATATCGTTTTCGATGTGTCCCTCCGCAACCCTCCTCGCACGCTCCAGGAGGACAGCCGTCCGCGGCGTTGGTCCATCAAGCGGCTGGATCGAGATATTTCTCTAGCCGCTGCCTACGTCGCGGACTGGTCGGAGGAGGGACGGATCTTGCCCGATCTCGGTGTGCAAGCGCAAGCGGCCTGGCTCGGGGAGACATTGACGTCGTGCGACAAAATGAAGTTTATTAGACAATGTGACGTAATATTAGGCGTAGGGAAGTGACGACCCCATCGCCCGCTGGTAGGGCATTTATATGATAAGATGAGATAAATGCCCAACCAGTGCAGTCAGTCTCAGGGCAGCTTGTGGCGATCTGTCGGCGAGTTACGACACCGAGGGTTCCGAAGTGCTTCGAGGGGAAGGTGAGTATGTGCCGGTTGAATACGCTTATTAGTACGTAATAAGGGACTTATTCAAACATTTTAAACTCAACATTTTATTGTATGTCAAAGTCATGCACTTCGAAATTGCCACATTTTGAGCTCAGGATTTAAAAGGCTATTTTCACGGTAGGAGACTAGGGCTATATTTTATTTATGCTGTATTTTTTGTGTTTTCGTGTAAAGGAGATATTTTAAGTCCATCTTTGAAAAGTCTTCCTCTTTAAATTTGCTGATAGCTAAAGTAAATTATGACTCATACTTCAAAGTAGATTTATGTAAATATTGTTTCTCTAGTCGATTTTCATAACCTTGAAGGTTATGAACATTTTGCGGAAATAGTTTATCGTGATACATCATAAATGTTGTGCATTTTCTTTACTAAATTGGTTAAGTTGCGTAACCACCCGTGAGTGTCGTAGGAGGCGTGTAACGGGTAATAATGTACATAATATGTATAGTTACATCAGTAATATAAATTTTTTATACAGTACTGCTTGAAATTTCATAGCTTTGAATTTGTATACATGTTGTATATAAGTAATATAATATTTAGAATAAATAAAATTAAAATCATATAAAGTACTTAGGGGATATTTTAAACTTATTTATTACATACAAGATGTAAAACAAACAGCATAAATATTAATGATTCTGAGTAAAGTCGGTTTTAACATTCAAAGTGTTCTTTTCGTGACAACCTTTAATTTTAAAATTATAACGCAAACTACAGTGTACCATCAATACAACATACTAAATACATCAAACATATCACATGTTAAGAAATCCGCCTTTAAACAGTATTATTTATATTTTGTCAAATTTGATCATACCAATAATTACATATTTTTGTATATATGATTGGATGTACATTACATTTTTTTTTTACTATTCTGAAACAAGAAGCTACTATTATACAAAGTCGCATCACTGCTTGTATCTTTTTTATTTGTCTAACTTTACATACAATAAAATACAGCTTTTTTGTAATGAATAATCGAAAAATACTCAAGCATTTACTTTATTTATTTATTATCATATCGTAACAATTATAAGGTGCGATAGCAACTTTGTTATGTTTCAATTTACTGGAATTTCAATTTTGATATTGCGTTAAGCGTTGGAATTGGCCATCGCTGCAATTCAAGCTAACTTGAGGGTGTAGCTTTATGATAAGTAACACTTACATTAATTTTATCATTCCAACGTTTCCCTTATTTAATTTACTTAATTATTATTTCCGGATTACACACCTAACAAAATCTAACTTAACCTTGATTATACCCTCAAATAACTACGTACAACATATACAACATATAGACATCTATAAGTCACCATGTATACTGATAGTCCCATTATCATTTGCAATATTTGCATTATCAACAGCTATGGAAGGGCCTCCCTATTATCTTATCCCATATAATAACGTGTTCTTAAAACAATCATTACGTCCCTGATGTAACGAGGTCTAGTTTTCTCCAGTAATCATATCCATAGAATCACATATAATATTATATGTATATATATATATATAATATATATATATATATATAATATATATATATATATATATATATATATAATATATATATATATATATATATCTAACATTATTATTCTTTTATTTCAATTTGATTCGTGCTTATTGATTAAAAACGAAGACATATCAAAACAGACAATACATTTAGAGTAATTTTCGTAAACGTTCATAAAGTAGTATTTGTGTGCTTGATGTGGTAGTGTGTATGCGAGGAAATGTTAAATAAATATTTCGATTTTATTTTATTACATTCCACGCGGACGAAGTCGCAGGTACAGCTAGTAGTAAATATAAAGTTTAGTTATAAGTAAAGTGTGAAAGAAAGTGATAATAAATATAAGTGATAATTTTGTAAATATATACATTTTTCCTATGATAAGGTAGTGAGAATGGAGCTGTGTGGCAGCGGCGCTCGAATACTGCCACCCCTGCCCACGGGTGTCGTAGAAGGCGACTAACTGGTTTTAATATATATACTACCCTTAACAAAATAAGGGCCAGGTGTGACTTATATAGTTTGGGTTGGTTTTTGTAATTTTCAGATCATTTGGGTTGCATTTTTATATCACTTTCATATTTTGCTAACTTAACCAACTATTTTATTTAATTCATACAATACTAAAAATAATGTTGGTCCTTATTTTATTTTGAGTAGTATATATATGTATCATATAGGAGCCCTACCGATTATTTATTAGGTATCAATTCATAAAACGCTAACAATGACTATTATTTACAACCTTTATCAATTTTGTTATTGCTTACAACTGTGATGAAATAAAATATTGTAGCTTTATTAAGTATAATTAATTAAATAAATAAACACATTTCAAGAAGTTGTAAATATTAGTCATTGATAGAGATTTATAGGTACCTAATAAAAAAGAGATAGGGCTTCAAAATTCATTATAATTTACATTTGTTAATATAACTATTATTAATAATAACCGGTAAATAATCAGGTTAATTTTTGTTAAAGTTTGTAGATTATCTGCGCGAGAGATCGTTGGGGTGATCCTAAGGGACGATGTTAATTTATTGCAGAGCGACCTCTCGGGCAATGTGTCTACCCACTCGGGCAATATATTTTTACACAGGTTTATTTTCTAAGTGTATATAGTGACTTTATTTCAAATTGGCACATTTATTCTCATATTACTTATAACAATGATTATATACGGAATATACTTGTAAAAAAGGTAAAAAAGATGTATGAAATGTATATGTAATAAATATTGAATAATGATATATCAAAAAGATAAATAACTGGCTGGCAGTATTATTGCCATTGGCATGTCTCAAGCATTATTCTGACCGACGAAGGACCAAGTCCTGATAAAATACTGGCTTTGTGGAATGTAGTACATATGCTTCATTTTCAAATAACGCAATTTGAGATTTACCTTTGAACCTTACGAAAGTGTGAAATTTACCTTTCTAAAGTTGAAAGTATACTCAACATAAAGTTGCCTCTTTGATGTCACTTTAGTTCGACTGAGATGTTGACACAGTGCAATCAACGAGACATCGATATTTTGAAGGTTCTGTATCTTTTTCAAGTAAATCCCAAACAGATAAACAATGATTGAATTCATGTTATTATAACTGTAACGAGTATCAAGTACTCATAAATAATATTTACTTGATTGTTTCAATTACCTTATACTACTTACCGAGCAAATAATTTTATATTGGTAGATCGAGTTCTAAAAATATCATTTTAGTAGTAGAAGTTTACTCTCATGCTGCCAGCATAGTACCAAAAAATGGTGTAGATATACTCGTAGTGTATATAGTTACATATTATAATAATTTATAAATAAACTGTAAGTAATTATATGTACATATAAGTATTTAATAATTATATAAAAAAAGAAAAAAAATAGCTATCAGTATTACTAACTGTGCATGTTCTTGAAGTTAGTTTAACTAATAAAGTAACATTGTTTCTGATAAAGCACTAGGTTATGTCTGGGTTTTAGTACAGACGCTCCATTTCAAAATTTCGCAGTTTGGGATGTTTGGCATTAAGTGGTTAATTACCTTTCTAAATTAGAAAGTACACTCAAAATAAAGTGGTCTCTTTGATGTCACTCTAGTTCGACTGAGGAATATCGGATATCAACTAGCACATGCACAATATATAGCAAGTGTTAATACAGTGAAATCAACGAGACATCGATCTTTTGAACGTTCTGTGTCATTTTCAAGTCAATCCCAAACAAACGAATTATCTTAAGAATGATGTTACTTCCATGCTGCCAGCTGAGTAAAAAAAAAAGTGTATATAGTGTACAATATTACAAATTGTAGTAATTTGTAAATTAACTGAAAATAATAATATATATTGTTAATATATATTTAATAATTATATATAAAAATGAAAAACAACTAGCCGTCAGTATTATAAGTCTCGGGAGTAACTTCAATCTTAGGAGTCTATAAGTTCGTAGTGAAGCACTGGGTTCGTAGAATATAATAGGTTTGCTCCAATTTTAATTTATTTTGGTTAATTAAAATTGGCTGGCAATGACTTTCGAATTATTACCTTAAATTATCATATAACAAAAATCATTCTTAAATAACATTAAATTGATTATTGCTAATCATATATTCTGTTAGTGGCCGAGCTCATATGTACACTAAATTTAATGAATAGGTTGGTAGAGTATGTTTAACATGTATATATTAGTGTCTCTAAAGTGGAAATTTAAGTAATATAAATGAAAGTACCAAAGACGGAAAATGTAGGCTGTGAATAAAATGCTTCTAAATAGTAATATTATATTAAAAGTCTAAATTATATGACTGTAAACTGCTTTTTATTAACCATTGTTGTGCAAATATACTCGTATGTGTTCATATGTATAACACTAATATATTTTTAATTGGTTAGGATATATATATATATATATATATATATATATATATATGTATGTGTGTGTGTGTATGTATATATATAAATCTCATCTTTATCATAAGAAAGAGTTCAATTAATTTTATCATCTCAACGTTTCCTTTATTTAATTTACTTATGTACTTATTGTGGATATGTATAGTTAAATGGCAAACATAAATTAATTTCCATTAAATACTTGGACTTATCCTGGTTTACTTAAGCCCGGGTAATCTTAGGTTGATATATAATCTTCAAACATTAAGTAATAATAATATACAATAAGTAATAATGAAACTGCAATCTTGCTCACATAAATTTAATTGATTCGAATTAATTTTCAATTTCAAATTGAAAATATAGTATAATTAATATAAATAGCCCGTGATTTTATATACCTATATATATATATATATAATATAATAATAATAAATTTATTTAATTACACATTCGGTATTTATAATTACAATGAGGCACTCCTTTTAAGTATTACACATGTCTTAGGAATGTCTCACTCTTTCGATAGTATGTTTTCTTACGTGCAATTTATTAACAAGGAAAAACAATCAACCAATCAATAAACAAATATATAACATTTTTTACGAAGTTATTTTCGGCCCTTTGAATATTGTTACATAATATGGAAAATGCTCAGCAGATCAGTCGTTGGCTTAAATTAATATATATCCGATATTCGAATAAATTTTCATGCAGAGGTTTCCCGCAGACAAACAGATATTATAATAGTTGATCATCAAATCCATCCCCATCCAATCAATCGCAATGGTTTGAGTTTATAAAAATATATAATCATCATAATCCATCGATGTGCCAAATTCAATATAGGTAATTCAAGTTGTTATTGAGAAATTGTGTTTTGTCAATGAAGAAATGAATGTGATTGATGAATGATATTTGGCTTGTGTATATAATATGTGGCTTCAAAAATGTAAAAAACGTTTGGTTGTGTAAAAATGTTACTGTCGCAGGTCATATGTTGCAGGTATTGCAGGTGGATATGCTACCAAGGTGCACGAGTCTACTCTTATTTAAGATTAGACATTAGTCAACACTGGCCCATTGCACATTGGAGAATAATTGTTTAAATTATGTTTTATTTATAATATTTAGAAATTAGTATAAGAAATAGATTTAGTAGAAAAAAAATGTATACCTAAAAATAAGTAATAGAAGTAGATTTCATAGAAAAAATAAATAATAATAAAAAAATGTTAAGGTGTATTAATTACAATGTAGTGGTGCTATTTATTAATATTAGAAGTACTATTGTGCCATAATAAATAATAAACTATGCCAAATCAATGCCAAAATAAATTTAAGAGGTACATATTAGTTATAAATTTTATTTGATGTAAATAAACACTATAAATTAGGGGCGTCAATAATGTTATGTATTTTGATTACGTTATTTTATGTGTTATATTATTAGGTCGGTCTGAAATATCTCGCATGTTTTGTCAAAACACAATTAACGAGTGAGGTAACAATCTGTAAAATATTTATCTACCAACACGCTCTAAAACCACACCTACTACAAATATTCTAAAATTTTAGATTACTAAAATGAGTAGAATTTTGAGAGATATTTCATACCTTTTTGTTTTAATAAAAAATATAATGAAAATTTCACCATTTTCCTTTATTATAATTTTATGAGTAAATACACTACGCTTTAAAGTAATTATGTATATGTATTTATATATTTCTATGATACAGTAATGAAGAAACTTCTTCATTTATAAATATACTCGTATATCTGAAGTAGTGGGAATAAAGCTGTGTGGCAGCGGCTCTCGAATACTGCCACCCCGACCCACGGGTGTCGTACAAGGCGACTAACTGGTTTTATATATATATTACTCATAACAAAATAAGGGCCAATTATGATTTATACAGTTTGTTTGCTTATTTAATTGTCGAACAATTTTTAGTTGCAAATAAATTTTTATTTGGTTTATTGTGCAAGTGTGTCAGTTAAATATTTCGCTAACTTATCCAGCGTTTTGATTCATTTGTGACAGTACCAAATATTGTCGCTCGTTATTTTATTTTGAGTAACATATATAAGTAATATATAGAAGCCCTACCGATTTTTTATTACGTATCAATTCATAAAACGCTGACAGTGAAAATTATTTGCAACTTTTGTAAATTTTGTTACTGCTTACAATTGTGATGAATTAAAATATTGTAGCTTTATTAAGTATAAATAAATAAATAAACACATTTCAAGAAGTTGTAAGTATTAGTCATTGATAGAGATTTATGGGTACCTAATAAAAAAGAGATAGGGCTTCAAAAACCATTATAATGTATATTTGTAAATATAAGATAGTTAAAAGAAAGGTAGTCGTTATTATTGAGTTATTTTGCTCCGCGTTGGACTGGATTCTAATAAGTCACTGGGTTCGTAGAATACAGAACATAAACTCCATTTCCAAGTAACGCAGTTTGGGATTATTGAAAGAATGTATCATATCTATCTTTCGAGAGTTGAAAGTGCACTCAAAATAAAGTGGTCTCATTGATATTACTCTAGTTCGTCTGAGGAATATTCGACATTAACAAGCACATGCCCGATGTGTGTCAGGTGTTGACACAGTGAAATCAACGAGATATCAATATTTTGAAAGTTCTGTATTCTTTTCAAGTAAATCCCAAACAAACGAACTATTATTGGATATATTCTTATAATGCAATTTTTTATATTAAACATCTTCATATTAGTAGACCGGGGTTCAAAACTATTATTTTTATGATTTTCATATGTATATGTATAATGTAGATTGTATATAACTATGTATATATGTAAGTATTTAATAATTATTTATAAAAAATAATATAAATGAGCTGTTAGTGTCATTGACTTTTGCAGGTATCAGAAGTATTTAAATCTTAGGAAGACTAGTTCGCGATGAATCGCTGGGTTTGTATAATGTAGTGTATATAATTCAATTTTAATGTATACAGTTTGAGATTATTGACATAAAGTGTTTAATTTATCTTTCCCAATTAGTAAGTACACTCAAAATAATGAAGTCTTTGATATCACTCTAGTTCGACTCACGAATTTTTAATATTAACAAACACATGCCTAATGTGTATCAAGTGTTAAAACAGTGAAATCAACGTGACATCGATATTTTGAAGGTTCTGTATTCTTTTCAAGTAAATCCTAAACTAACGAACTACCTAAAGAATGATGTTACTTCCATGCTGCCAGCTTAGTAAAAAAAAAAACTTGTGTATATAGTGTACAAAACTACAAATTGTAGTAATTTGTAAATTAACTGAAAATAATAATATATATTGTTAATATATATTTAATAATTATATATAAAAATGCAAAACAACTAGCTGTCAGTATTATTGGCTTTTTAATGTCTCGGGAGTAACTTCAATCTTTGGAGTCTAGTTTCTTCTTTCGGATTAGTTTACGTTAAAGCGTTATATTTACCTCTCTAAACTTGAAATCAAATTTAAAATAAAAAGTTTTTATTTTTTTGATTTCGTTTTCAAATCGCGTGTTATATATTCACTAAGAATTAGAAAAGTCAGTATGTCTGTGTATGTGAGTGTATATTTATGTGGCTGGGTGTGTGAAAGTATATGTGTGAGCCTGTGTGAATGGGTGAGTATATGTTTCTTTTATTACATTTTTTTTAATCCTCTGTTGTGTAGTCTTGTGAATTTGTGTGTTGTCGCATGTGTTGCGTATGTATTCATGTGTGCTGGGTGTTTGTGTGTGAATGCTCTGTGTGATTATATTGTTTATTTATTTAGTTTTTTAGTTCAACTGAATGAGAATCATTTACTTCGTTATGTCACAAAACAATGGTATTTTTCTATTATTATTTAAATATTTCCCTGCGTGTTAGGGATATAAATTAAGACTATAAATAAATGTGTTCAAAAATTAAAAAAAATATATATTTATAAAATCTACCGACAGTGTCGCAGTATTCTTTATATATATTAACTTAAAAAAAATATATATATTTAGGTGAATTTCATGCTGTGGCACACGCGCCCCGATATGAGCCCAGAGAACACCGGGGGGTTTTAGTGGGTAGTCTGGTCCTCACAGACCAGAGAGCCCCACACACGGCCGCGCCTAGTCAGCGCGGCGTCACGGTGCATAAGGAGCATTTCCCCTCGAAAAAAAAAAAAAAGGTCAATCATGCAATTAATTTTATTAATGTTCTACTTCGGTGCGATAGGTATGTTGTGTATTTTTCATTTGATGGTGATTTTTGTGATATTTAAGTTTGATATTAAATGTTTGAGTGTGTTTGGTTTATGTGTGCATGGGTAGAGTACGTGATGATCAATGATGATTTATTGTTATACATTACATTTTCAGACATTTTAAGACAGTCACAGTCGAGTTGATTGCTCACTTATTCGTAAGTGGCACTGACGTTTATCTTCTCACCTAATAATCTTATATATAAAAATGAATCGCAAAATGTGTTGGTAAGTGCATAATTCAACAACGCCTGGACCAATTTGGCCAATTCTTTTTTCACAATGTTCGTTGAAGTTCAAGGATGGTTTTTACGTTACGAGAAAAATTCGAGTAATTATCGGAAATCCCTAAAAACAGCCCATTTTTTTCCATACAAACGTTTTCTAACTAAAACGTACAGACAATTCGAGCTTTATTGTTATTGTATAAAGTTTATATTGCAAGCACTCACTGTTGTCTAAGCATTGTAGGGGTGTGTGTCAATTTGCGCTTTATTAACACTATATAAAAAAATAAAATCATATCTATCAAAACAGTATGCATGTGTGCTTTAGGGCACAGAATACATCGTTGGAGGTTTTAATGTCACGTTCCTAAATTGAATAATCACAAAATGTAAATAGTTCATTTGGACCTTTTATGCAATTATTTTTTTTTTAATCACAACGCCCTACCACCGGGGTGACGGTTCTGTACATGAGAATTTTTTGCCCTGACTATAAAATAAGTAAAAACAAAAAACTTTACAAATCTTTTTGACAGGACGAAGTCTGTCGGGTCTGCTAGTAAGTGATGAAACTGGAAGCCCGCTTCAGCCCGAATTGGCAACGTTATAAGAGGGATAGTAGGGTAGTTGCATTATTATATTTAAAAAGTTATTAAGATATTGTATCAGTTTACTGTAATTTTTTGTATTCTCTTTGAAGATTTACTTTAATATTTTGACGATGCTGTTCTGTAAAATGAATTATTATGCGATGTCTGATATCACAAAACTATTAACAAAGTTATATGTCTTTGTAATTTATACGTTTATGTCGTTAGTTCTCAACTCTATTATATAATATATAGGGGTTATTATTTAATTTATGTATAACTTGCAAGCTTATTGTCCAATTTATTGTAACGTGTAATCAAATTTGTAATACAATAATATAGGTTCAGTAGTAATCAACTACCCTATTGCGTCTCGAATGCAGTATAAGTTACCTACACTTTTAGTAGAAATTGTTTGATACATACTGATTTGAAATTAAATTAATTATTTGATTAATTTCATTTAAAATCAGTATTAAATTATTTAATTTTATTTGATTATCAAGTATTAAATCAACATAATCGTAGTCGAAATTAATATATTTATACTTTTTGTTAAAATAATGCAACGAAGTAACGATTTGCGTTACTAAGCAAGTAAATCATTTTGTTATTTCAAATCAAATCATTTCTTTCATTAATGATTGTATGTAACTTATTTTACTAACTATGGACTATATGCTAATTTTTATTATAAAAAATATGTATAACTATATTTGATATGTTAGGCATAAATGTAATACTTACTTCGTAAGTTTACGGTTACAATGTATTAAATTTATACTTATCATATTATCAAATAAGAAAATTAATTGTACAATTTAAATATGGAACCACTTCTATGTTAGAAAATTTGTCTTGTATCTTAATATAAGTTCAGTTGTATTGGATGCGTTTAGATGTATGTAAGCCCCACGCCCTGATTCTGACAAAAGAAGACTTGACGAATATCGCACTGTTCGTATGAGACGGTTTTGGCTCTATAGACGTTGGTCTGCACCACTTGTCGGGAACAAGGGTCCCATTTGAACACTTTAAATGGATAACATGGTTTACCCTGCTACTAATTCTGTTTTACCGCCATAGCAAAACAGAGAGAAATCAGTTAGAACAGAAGGTTCACATAATTAGCCTTAGAATATCTGTAGCAGATCAGACAGAGGCATATTGCATAAATGAGAAACAGACTGAATCCACAAAGCCGCTTTTGTGAAGAATATCGCGCGGTTATATGAGAAAGGTTTTACTCTATAGAAGTCGCCCTGCAGCATTTGTCGAGAAAAAAGTCCCATTCGAACGCTTGAAATGGAAAGCAGTGTCACCATGCTACTCATTCTTTTTAATCATCATGGCAAAACAGAGAGAGAAATGAGTTAGAATAGAAGGTTCACATAATTAGCCTTAGACAATCTGTAGCAGATCAGATAGAGGCATAATGCATAAATGTGAAACAGACTGCATCCACAAAGCCGCTTCTGTGAAAAATATCGTACTGTTAATATGAAAAGCGTTTTGTTCTATAGACGTCGCCCTGCAACACTTGTCGAGAAAAAATACCAACTCGAACGCTTTAAATAGAAAGCAGTATCACCACAAAGCCGCTTCTGTAAAGAAAATCGCACTGTTTGTATGAAAAAGCTTTTGCTCCATAAGCTTTTCGAGAAAAAAGGACCAATTCGAATAATTTAAAAGAAATAATGAAAATAGTTATGTGATTATGACAATCTTAACAATGAAAACAGAGAGAGAGAAATCAGTTATAATAGAAATTTCATATAATTAGCCTTAGGCTGCTTGTGGGAATACAGGCATATTGTATAAATGAGTAACCAATCAGATCAGATCAGGTCAGAGTCACTATGTAATCTACTAACTATTCAGCTTCTTAATTGTGAGCTCAAATAATAACTTAAATTGGACATCTATGATTATTTCACATATTTCAACGTGTGCGGTGCGTTGTACTTAAGAATACGTGCATTCAAGTAATCCGCCGAAACCAATTAGACGATCTTGGATTTATTACCAACGGGTCGCTTCTCAGAATTGTTTGTCTGCGAAATGTTACATGCTGCCAAAATCAGAACAGTGCGAATTGTAATACCTACAATGCGAATATTGCTGCGAAAGGAGAGACGCTGCGTAGACTCGCACAAATTGTTTAAGGGTAAGGGTGCTTATCTTTTGAGGAATTTTAATTTATTTGCTGTATTTAAAATGTTGTGTAATTTGTTATCTAGAATATGTAAAATCAACGATTTCAACGCAATGTAAAAGAAATATTTATAAATAAAAATAATCCATTTGTGAATAAAAAATGCCTGTATTTTGATCATCAATCTTGTAATATAATCAGTCAGACTATTTATATGCAATAATTGAGAATTTATTAAATGTAATGAGTGTCTTGCAAATCTAATGCTTTATAAAATATCACAAAAAATATTATTATAGACAATGAAATTATTTTTAAAATAAAATATGTAATATTGTTTATTTATAACATTTTTTCTTTGGATCATATTGTAATCAATTATTTAGTCTTAGCTTTTATTATTTGTCGATATTATTTTATTATATAGCAACAACATACAATAAATATCCTGTGTTCTAAATTAATGTTGTTTTTTTTAACATCCACATATATTTTAGGGACCTTTAGATAAATCCTAGGTCGTTTTAAGCCTTATCTTCCTGATGGTAAATAATAATTCTCTTTAGTCTGTCTAAGTTGGCAGAACACAACGATAAGTGTTTCAAGTCATGAAATCGACGAGAATATTATATACTTTTCTCCCCCAAATAAACCGCAATGAAATGAGTAAACGTCCACCAGAATCAGAATCATAAGCATTGTAACTATATAATTAAATAAGCAGTGTAACTATCATGAGTTTCCTTTTTTTGTCATGACTTCTGTGATTTCTATGCATATAATACCCATAGAAATCGTTAGAAAACTCATGATAGAGCCACTATACGAAACACTTCGTTCGATAGAGCACTAAGACGAAATATATAAATACACTGATAACGAAATTAAATGAGCTGGTCAGAAAACACACGAAATATAATAATCAAAGAAATTAGTCACTTGATGGTATGTGAAGATGTCCATTGTAATCAAACTTTATATCAGGGTTATGATTTTGTAACGTATCAATTTATCGGAAATCGTAATCGGACTAGATTGAATAATTGAATAGTTTTCATCGGATTTAGCATCCCGCTAAAACAAAAAGAAATATGTCATCAATTGCATAAAAAACTTTCTATGTAAATTAAATTATCACATCACTTCCATGATTGTCGATGTAGTTACAAAATCGTCCCTATGGTGCCTTTCACAAAATGTCAATTCACAAAACAGTCAACAGCATCGCTGGCTGTTAGTTTTAATACACTTAGAATATACTGTATGTATTATATATATTGACATATTTAAACCAAGTCTACGGCTTTGAAAGAGAAGAAAATACCTCTGAAGAAGGTTAATAATTAGGTAGATTAGCGGATATTACTTTATATTATACTAGACAGTCAAACACGCATGTAATCTAGACATCGGCAGATACAGCGTATAAAAACTGCTTTCATCTTATTATGTAGATATTAGATACTCGTATATTCAATGATACTCAAAATGAAAAAGCCTTGACAGCGAGAAGGCTAAAACTTCGCATCGTGTACATCAGTGAATAACGAATGGGTAAGTAAAAATAGAAAGCTAACTAATTTTGGTACCTATTATCGAATATCTTGTAGTGCATTTTGAACAATCTGTGGTGTTTACTATTACTGACAAATGTTCAAAGCAGTTCACATACGTTAACAGTGAGGGTACATGCCTACTCTACTAAATAATAACACCTAAGCTGACCTAGAATGGGTTGATTTATATCACGTAGATACATCTTTTTTCGAGTTTCTTCTCAGGTATATAAAGGTTTCTCGCTATGTTTTCCTTCACCGTAGAATGTAATGTACAGATTAAACTCAGAAAATGAAGAAAAAAAAAATGTATATGGAGGGACTAGCCTCGGAATATCAAATATTAAGTAATCGTCTTTAATGAGGGTTCAGTTTTAGCTGGAGGCTACTCTATGTTACAGCTATTAGCCTTAGTCAGCTTCATGATGTTTTCCTTCATCTTAGAAATATCAGATAAAATTTGAAATTCGGTAAACAAATTGACACATGGCAGGATCAACTTCGGGCCATTCGAATCTGTTATTTGTTGACCTGTGCCGAGGCCACAGAGCCACCTACGATATTTTGTATGACCAGCAGAAATTTGTTGCGATTAACAGCATTTATGTAGATGTGAGATTATATGGCCCATAGATTAAGACTCAAACTTAAATCTTTGCTTAAATACTGTTAGACAGAGATGACGCTATTGAGCGCGCCTTAGCGCCATTCCTTACTAACTCTATTCAAGCATAGATTGGAGTCTCATTCTGTAATACGATCCTATCTTTATAATTGCACCTACGATACAAGTCAATGCTGAAAAATATTAAGCAACTAAACTCTTAGTAGGGGTTTTTAAGTAGGGGTATCAATAAATTTAAGTATAAAAAATTTGGATTTTAACTGCACATGCAATGTTCTATTTATTTATCGATATACCTAATACGTTGGGATTAGCTGAACTCCGGGTCTTCAGGACAGTCTTAATTTACGAGTAGGTCTACAGTTCTATTGCAATTATGCTAACAGCTATGATTATCAAGAATCCATCCTAGTTTGTCCCTAGCTCGATGGTAAGCTATTACAATGTCAGTAATATAAAAAACCTGCACTAGCAAGGCACTTGAGGATGATCTTGCTATGTTTGCAGATTCATTACAGTTTTGCTAATTGAATTCAATATACAATTATACTACTGAACGGCCTGTCTATGTTGTGCCTTAGATGGCAATTGTGAAGAGTCGATTTCATATTGATTATGGAGGGCAGTTCAAATACAGCACGTCTGTATTAAGCCTGGTAAAGATGTAAAGAGAAGTTATGGACCTTCCCTTGAGTATAAAGATGAGAATGATAACTTTTATAATAATCTATAAATTCTTAAGTTCTAATTATTGCAAAAAAAATGTATTCAATTTGAATGACAAAGTACAAAAAACAATAGACATGACATTGAAATTAAAGTATCATAGTTTCTATGTAATTCGGCCAACCTTTGCGAATTTGTAAAATCTAACAAACCATTTTTTTCAGTGTATAAATTTATATTCTATATCATATCATAAGACAACATATGTACATACTGTGGTACCCAAACAACTCAAGCTGGAAAACTTAAACTCTCACACTTTATTAATCGACGATGCTAATCAGATTAATCGAAGAAAAAGAAAAGAAATTATATTATTAAAGAAGTTAATGGTTTGTGTTTTTCTTGGCAATTTATATCAAATTCGTCAAGAATTCTCGCACGAAAACAATTATGAAATATAAAATAGAAAATTATAATAATTATTTCAAGTCAATAATTAGTTCACTACTGGTGTGTTATGTAATGGCTGCGTTGTTGGCCGTGCTATGTACGACAGTGTGACGTGTCGCAACTCCAGGCAGGCGCCGCGCGGCGGGCCTTATCGATCAAGGGCTGCGGTGATGATCAAGCCTATGGTGGAGAGCGGAGCTGAGTTAACCTACAGGCTGTCATAGCTTGGTCAGCAGCGTGGTTATTGCAAATCATGGTTTACATAAATAATGCGTGTTTTCGGAACAGGTTATCTTATAAGAAGTGAATAAGGTTATTTAATTCTAAAGCCATTATATCCTTTCAATTTTATATTTGTTTGAAGTCAATAAGTGCCGTTAACGCCCGTTGAATAAAGATCACAAATTATTTTTTTCACCTAAACAGCACTTTTATATACACTTTCTTTAATAAGCAAATATGAGAAGAATAACTGAACTTCGTCGGGTATCGTAAACAGTGCACCAAATATAACATTTTTTCTTTCTCTGTTAGGAATTTTATATAAACAGCACATGTGAAAAATACAATAGTACATAACATGATGTCCGTATTTGAAGGCAAGAATTGAGACATGAACATTTATACATCGAGAAATTACTAAGTAGCTAGCTGGTGAAATGCAGTTAGGCAATGTGATGTTTGTCATCGTGATATATCAATTTTTTAATCGCAATAATATAAATAATTAAAAACAATATATAAGTTAAACACATACAACCTACATATTCGCATATTACTAAGTATACCTATGCTTACCTTATAATGCTGATGAATTTGTTTGGTTGAATGCGCTCAGTGTGAAATATTAGTGTGTGTCAAAGTGCCTTCCATTTATGGATGACTAGCTTTTGCCCGCGACTTCGTTCGCGTGGATGTTTTTTTTACGACCTCACATTAGAAACCTCAAAAATTGTATCCTATGTGTTGTTCTGATGTATAAGCTATATTGTGGTAAAGTTTCATTCAATTCCATTCAGTAGTTTTTACGTGAAAGAGTAACAAACATCCATACTTACAAACTTTCGCCTTTATAATAGTAGTAGTATAGTTAATAATATTATATGCAGCAAATACTTTCATTAATGGTCTCTTTTTATAAAAATAAAGACTGTTGAGATAAAAAAGGTACCCAAACTGTATTATTTAAATTTGTGTAGGTACGATATCAAAGGCAAATAAAACGAATGCCTTATATTATTTTATTGAATAGGAAAGTTGTTATGAATAAAATGAAAGAAAAAATACATTTTTTGCCTTCGACTATCCGGTTGTCATTGAATCCTGGATATTTATTAGTGAGTCTGTGTCGGAATTTATTTTTATTGAAGTTCATATTAAAAAATAATAGTTTACAAATATATGTTGACTCAAAAAAAGAAAGAGGTTGCAGGGAAAATTTTTCACTTCTAGGTACTTATTAACACAAGCAGTATTTTTTGTTTTTGCAACATAATTTTTGCAGGCACAAAGTTAACTATATTGAATTGTTAACACATAAGATAGAGGTTCGCATAAAATAGAACGACGGCGGTAGCGGTATCTGAACCGCGGTCGGTTACTTGCTCACTTATTTTATTTGCTATCACATTATAATCAATAGGAGCGGAATATTATTGAAAATAGTGGCATAAAAGTAGGTGAGCTTCTATTGCATGCGAACATTCAGCGACATCATTTTTTGATTTGGTTACTATAACATTTTTATATCTGTAATTTCTACACGAATGAAGTTACAAGCAAAATCTGGTAATTCATAAAACTACATTATTTTATAAAGATATAAATAAAGCTAGAAGTCATCGGCGTTAAGTCATCCTACCATGTGTATTATATAAGTGACAGCGACTATTTACCATAAGGGAGATAGGTTGCTAGTTTGTTTATACATGGATGGCAGTGGAGTCGCGAAAGTGGATCGTGCCATGTGCCCTGTATGGGCCCAGAGATCACCGGGACATTTTAGTGGGAAATTTTAGGCCGGTTCTCTCAGATCGGAAAGCCCCAACACACGACCGCACCTTGCCAGCGCGGCGTCATGGTGCATAAGGAGTATTTCCCCTCGCAAAAAAAGTTGCTGGTTTGTTTATACATAGCATTAGAAAGAGACTTACTGGATGCTAACCAATATCATGCTATTAATACGAGTATATACTCTGATTAATGCTATTGATTTAGACTCTGATTGAACCAATCGAGAAATACAGACTCGTCTAGACTATTTCCTGTTTCGCAGTATTAATGTTGTGGTATTTACTAAATATTATTTATATTACAAAGCTATATTAATTAAAAAGATTTAATTTCATAGCAGACGGGATAGTTTATTATTATTTTATTTATTTATTAAGGAACAATAACGTCCAACTTATATATAGACTTATACTAAATACATTTTTAAAGTAACTTCGGCCAAAACAGCCGTTCACAACTTACGAATTTATATTATTATTATATAAATTATATTGTATTATATATTTACGGATTTTTTTTCAAATAATGACTAAAACTAAACTTGCCTGTGAAATATTAGAAAAAAGTATAATGTACAATATTATGGAGATGCTGATACCAAATTATTAATAATATTGTAGCTATGAAAAACTTTAATCCATACAATGTTTACGCAGTTTATTAAGGAAATAAATAATTTAAATAATTTGATGAACATACATTTAACAAGCAAACAAATTAATTATTATTTTATTTTGACAGCTATGAATTACTTTTTAAGTGTTAAGAATCGCGTTTCTGCAAAGGTCAAATAAACTAGATTGTAACTTTGTATAAATATATAACTGTATATATACGAGTATGATATAGTAATATAAAAAAAACGCAGTGGTAAAATATTAGATTGGGACATCTAGTGCTCACCGACCGAATGGTTAACGAGTCAAAATGCTTAGTAAAGACGTGGGTTAGAGACCGGTCCGACTTTAATGTTTTGTTTGCTTTTTGTCCTATTAATATTTTTGTTTTATTTCCCACAGGAAAATCAATATTCTTTTGCGTAGCATTTTCAATACAAATTATCCCCATATCTATCTATCATATCTATACTTTCATCAAAATCGATTTAGAAGTTTCTGAGGCTATTCAAACAAAAAAATACATCTCCCGTTAATATCGCCTTTAGGGTAAAATGTTTTCATACTTTGAATATCGTATTTATTTAAATAGAAACAAAAGTTTGGAATTGGCTTACTTTTCATATAAATTTTATTCCCTATTGCAACTACTTACCGATTTTATGTCGCATTCAAAAAGTAACCTATAAAAGTAACCTCAAGCTCTAGAATACCTGTGTAGTCGTATCAAATCAATCATTCAAATTAGACAGTATTTTTGGCGTGAAAGTGCAACAGATAGACAGGCTTTGTTATATTAGTAAGGATTTATTACTTAGGTGAATTAAATTGAATGAATCTTTAATTTAATGTAACAAATATGACATCTTCCGAATCATTTTGATACGCTTTTCGTCAGTAATGTTTCCTATTGAGAAAATAATTAATTAACAATAAACTGTTAATGTCTATTTGTTTTGCGTGATGTATCTTGTCGCAGCATGCAATCTAATGTATGCATTTGATAAACATGCAATCAACTATATCCACGACTATTCAGATGAAACAGATTACATTGACACATCACATTAACAATCTAAAATCACGTTAATGCATTTACAACTTCAATAACGAAACTTAGGGTATATTATAGAAGGGGCAAGTTTTGAATATTTATTGAGGTGGATTCGAGAGAAGTTCGCTTTGAATAGAGTCTTTGACTGCGAACCTTGTACAATATCATTCCGGAATTCCCCTTTGAAATACACACCGTGTCGTCTCGCCAAACACTAGGACGCGTTTGTGATGGGTGTTTTGTACATCTTAAATAGAATTTAATCTAGTATTTGAATGATGGATACGTAATGAAGATAATTATTCTAAGCTATTTTTATAATTAAGTAATCTCTGTGAATTGTCTGTTAATCTGTGTAAGTAACCAGTGTGATTCTTGGAATTAATTAACCGATTCTTATTTAAAGATATCGGTTAATATTTTGATTAACTAACCACCAGGTCAAGTTGGTTGGTGAGATTATCTGATCCAGTCGGACTAGAAGTATTGTTTGTATTGCACTGAAATTACAGTTAAGTTTGTTAGATAAAGGATACTAATATTACCTTAGTTGTAGTTAGCCTAATTTTCTCCAATTTTCAAGTCCTTACTTTACTTTGAGTTCATTTGAGTTCAAGTTTGTTAGTCATTGCGAAAAGTGTTCATTAAAGTCGTAAGTTGAACTGAGCTTCATCTGAATTCATTAACAATCAAAAATTTTGCAAATATCTTAATTATTGTGTCTAATTTTTTAACAGCCAAATCCACACTTTCGGAAAACCACCCACAGCGACTCTAGACTACAATCGCGAGCATATAAAACGCCCTTACTATACGATTTAACAAGCAAGGATTCGTTAGTATGCTCAGTGGTTATAGAACTAAAGGTAGTAGCGAATTCATCGAAAACTAAGCTAATAGGCAAGGCGAAAGATTTTGAAATCCTCTTCCGTAATGCAGATAACCATCTACTGTTTACAACAAAACCTTTATTTCAGTAATAAACTAAAGATTTTGGAAGATTATAGCAATTTTTATAATCATTTTTAAATATTGCGCGAAAACAGCTCGCCGTGTCATGGCGTCTTGTGTGACGTCATACTTACGTAAACGTCAAATTTGTTTACGCGCAGCTAGACAGCAAAGTAAACAAACATTGCGTATTTTTTGTGTTAAAAATGAATTCTAAAGTTTATAAGTGGTGTGCAGTGCCTCAGTGCAAAAATACATCAATAACGACACCCAACAAGGTGTTTGTACATGTCCCATACAAGAAAATAATAAGAGATAAATGGTTAAAGCTTGCACGGCGAAACCCGAACGATGTTAAGACAAATTCGCCACTTTATTTCTGCGAAGATCACTTTGGTGTGAGTATGTTATTATGTATTGATAGATTTTTAACTTATTATAATGTTTGTTTGACGTGAAATAGTTGAAATATAAAGGCTATGGAATAACTAGTCATTTATTGAGGTTATGTTTATGTTAATCTTGGTTATCATTCTTATTATCAATTTTAATTGGTAACTTTGCATTTTTCAGTTGCCAAATGACATGGAAAATTTTATGGAATACCATGTGATGGGGTCGGTATCGCAAGTACGTATGAAACCAGGATGTATGCCCACAAAATTTACTTGCCAACCAGGCAGGAAAACACAAACATCTAACACAACGGAGCGACCCTATATAGCTAAAAAACGAAGGATGATGATTCTTGAAGAGTGTGAAAAGCGATTTGAAGAAAGTACTATAGTTGAAGAGCCATCAAGTTCAAAAGAAATTGCATCTTGTAGTTCAGGTATAGTTTACTAACTTATTTATTAGAATGTTAATTCAGTATTATTGCATACATTGTTGGTGTACAAGTACAGATTATCTTATATCGCAGTGTTTTAATATAGACTGTATGAGTATTTTACTGCACTTAGGATTCATCGCAAAACAACATAAATAAAATATAATTTTTGCTTCTCCATTAAATGAGATCAAAAAGACATACATATTTTCTGACATACAGATGCTATTGTTTTTTCTTCTAGTTCTGTAATAAAGAGGTTTTTAGTACTAAACAAGCGGCATCCCTTTGTATAAATCTCAAGAAATGATCTATGTTTCAGATTCATTCTGTGATACTGGCTATAAAATTACATAGATTTTTTGTAACCTTTTAATTTTCTATTTGTGTTCATAATTATAACATTGCACTTAAATAACAAAACATTTGTTTTACAGTTCAGCAGATTGTTGAAGAAGTTCCCCAATTGCCACCAAGAATGTTGCATAAAGCAATTCAAGTACACATATGTAAAACATTTAGAAGTAAAGCTAACCAAACAAAAGCTAATTTGGTAAATCAGATGACATCACCATTGAAGCCGTATCTACATTCTGTTTCTACATCACCATTTAAAATCAAGCATGATGTTAATAGTAACCCATCAAGACCAAGTATAAATGTTTTGAGTAAAATAGTCAAACAAATAGAACGATCAGACAGTGATACTTCTTACACTCCCTCTGATGAGCCATCATCATCCATAAAATCTCTTCATTTAAGCATGTCTTAATTTAAGTTTGGTTAAAGTTCTTGATGATGTAATAATTATAGCCTGTGGTTTAATTAATATACAAGATTCTCTTATTAAATAAAACAATGATTAAATTTCTGCATTTTTATTTCCTATTCTACACTTTTATATAACAATGGATATACATGGGTTTTCCAAAATTTTATAATACTTTCAAATAAACTTGACTTTGTACTTGCACTTGTATTTGGGCAAAGCATTTCTTGCTGGGTTTTCCATTTTTTATATAATTTATATAAGTTTTAGTGCCTGGTTCTATTGTTATAGATAGATTCGAGTTGTAAAGTCGATAAATCACAAAAACAAATATATATATATCAATCGTAACGCGCAATCAGTATGTAAGGTAATCAAAACACAGTGAAGTTTACATAAGTATGACGTCATGCGCTGTGATTGGTGTTTCAGTCAAAATGGCCGATTGCAGTATTTTACTCTTTTATTTTATTGAAAATCTTATTAATCTCATTTTTTTAAATAAAACTAAATAAGTTTTTTAAACCTTTTGAATGTATATTTTCCTCTAAAGTCATTAAATCTTTGATAATGTCATACTGTCGACACGCCTATTGGAGAGATCCCTTTTAAACTTCCTCTACGCAGTTGGGATTGTATTTCATGCTCCTGTGAATTGTTTCTGTAGACGTCTACAGATGCCTGCAGAAATAATTTACAGAATTAGAATATAAAGTCTAACTGCGAAATATATCGAGATTTTGTTTAATGGTCATAGCATGGTATTGTCGAAATATTTTAGGTTTTAATCACACATATATATCACGCGTACCTATTCTCTACGAATGATTAGTAAGTAGCAGTTTTCTACGGCTGTTTCTGGAACTGTAATAAAATTGTTTAAAGTAATTAAATTTCATATTGCTTTTGCATTTTATTTCATGCAAATCAAATAATTTTATTCTTTTCTAGTATTAACATACTTGGAATGCTTTATACAGAATCTTTTACTTTTGAATAACAAACTTTTTTTATATCCGAGACTCGCCTATCAACGGAGACGTTACCTGCCTACGCAATGGTGAAAAGACCTTAGTGTTACTTGGTAGATTTCAAATACAACTTTAAATTTCGTCGCACCAGGTAACTTCAGGATATTTTTGTTACTATAAGAGCCTTATATAAATATACATATGATATTCCGATAAATGACGAGAAAAAGGTAGATTCATTCAAAAGGTGTTTTTTGAAAAGGAGCCCTTGATAGCACTTGAATTGCTAGGATCGGGTGGCTTATTAGTGCTTGGGCTACATTATTTTCATGTCCAGTAAGTTTATTCTCCGTTTAGATGTACTGATGTTTCTATCGACAAACATTCATTGACTTTAATGCATTGTAAATTTGTCGACAGTTTATACAATATTAAAAACTAAATAACTACTACACCTATAATAGCTACTACTATATAGCAAGAGTAATGCGACTCATGATGACGAAAATAGCCAAAAAATAGAAACAAGAATTTTTTTGTTAATATATCATTATGTTAATGATCTTGGTTTGTTCTTCATTCATATATTGTAGGCCTTGACTTACTAGTGATTAAAACTTTATTTACTTTGCCTGGTTCTCTAAATATGATGCTTATATTTAGAGAACCGGGCAAAGCGTGTCATTGCCATCTCAGGCCTCAAAGCTAGTCACAGAGCAATCGTTAAGGAAATTTTTCCGGGAACTCGTTATGACTAAATTAAGTCAATTACCAATGCACGTTCTCCTCTCCCTGGATAGCATCTGCGCTGGAAGCTCCCATGGCGCTCGCTCTCTGTCAAATTTAAGCCAAGAACCTTTAACATTGTGCTCTAATTCTTCAAAATGTTTAATTCAAATCACTGTATATGTTTGGTAAGTGGTTACTAATTAAAGATTTTTACCCCTTTTTCTTTTTTGTAGGCGACGGAAGTATCAGGTCAACTCCACAGTTACAATTAAGCGTATTCTGTTTTTACACTCCACGAAAGCAGCATGTTATTTTATAAGAAATATTTTTGGTTAAATGTTTCTGTAAAGAGAATTAATGCAAAAGTGTAATTAAATATAAAAATAAAGTGAAATCTATGAATTAAAATAAAAGAATAGTTTGAGCTAATTAACGACGGTTAACCTTCATACGTTCCTCAAACTTACCAACGTAAATGGGCTTTAGGTCTTATTTGACCCAGTACTATGTTGCCTGAACTTACACTTAACAGTTAAAAATTTATAAAGCGCGTATATGTAAATAAGTATGTATGTCATAAAATATTATCTATTTCACTCTTACCAACTACGTTTTTCCCAACATTTTAGTAATACGTGTGATTTCTGTAAAATTTGGTATAAAAGAAAAAATAATTAAATTTGAACCATTAGTATTATAGCTCGCGTAACATCATGCTAAATGGCGCGAAATGACGAAGTACTGTTATAACAACTTGATCTTTATAGTTGTTATATAGTTTTCGGCTGTATATAATTTTTTTATCGTGAATGCATAATAACTATGAGGGCTTTAACACGTGCTCTCAGATTTAAACCATAAGCCAGGTAATCTTAAGTTATCCAAACCACTGTTAAAAAGATTACATACGTAGATAAAGCGCATACAGTTTGTTATGTAAATTAATCAACGTAACAAACTTTATGCAGCCAACGAAGCTTTTAAGCTAAACATGTCGAGGATGTGATTGATTTTAAATGGGAGGATATAGACTGGCTGCCTCTAACAAAGCCTTTGTATTAGGTGCACAGAACAGCTACATCCGGGAGCCATTGTTTACTTTAGCCACGCAGACTGAACATCAAACATGGGTACAGTTGCAATCAGAAAATAATTACATAATATTTTGAGATCGTAAAATTGTTGTTTGTTAAAAGACAAAGGTCTACCACCTATGTCTTTTAACAAACAGAAAGATCAACAAACAGATCGTTTAAGAGCCGAGTATTATACTATGCGCTCTGGTTTTGAATCACTCCAAGGAGCATATTGTAATTTAAAATACCAATCACCTGTTAGCCTGGACAAATTTGTTTCGTCTTGTAACACCCACAATACAAGATAAAAATACAAAAAATACGACTTGGTATTACTATGTATTGATGTAAATTTAAATTGTATGTGTGACGTAACTATTACTGAATCGTCTCCATATTATATATTTAATGTTAAGTGACACTTAACACTAAGTATAAGCAAAGCATGGTAACCTATTTTCTTTAATAACTGTACTAAAGCTTCTAGCTTCGATCAGACAATGAAAGTTTTTGGTTGTTTTAACTTCGTCTACTACATCTAGAGTTTGCGCCGAGCTGTTAATAGGGAGATAAGGCGATTTTACCTTTTAAATTTAAAGGTACCTTGATATTATCTAATGAACAGAAAGAAATACGTTTACGTGAAAAACACAAATGAATACACATACATATATTTACATATAACTACTAAATATATTTGGCTTAGAACTAGAAGTATTTAGGCACTTAACATCAATGCGGTTTTACCCCTCTTTATCATGGATGATAATTGGATAACACGTCCACCAATCGATATTTGTGACCAGATTATTTGATTGAGAAATAATCGGTTGATTTCTATGAGCATAGCTATTAATTGATGCAACTTTATGTGTCAACAACATATATTTATAAATTAAAAGGCTAATTATAAACATTCTAAGCTTATTCTCCAAAAGTGTAAGTAATACTGATGCAATATGTATAAATTTAGTATCGTTATAGTTTGAGATATAGAGAAAATAAGGGACATATAGTTATGGTAAAATATTTGTATGCCATAATAGCTATAAAATACATGGAATATTAGATTTTAATATATTTGCAAGAATATATATATATATTATATATATATATATATATATAATATATATATATATTATATATATATATATATATATATATATATATATATATATATATAATATATATATATATATATATATATGATTTTAATATTAACTTTAAATTGAAATATTCAACAAGTAGGCATATAAAATAGTAAAAACGAGAATCAATACATGATAAAACATCACATTTGCCTAGTCTATTTCATTCGAATGAAAGTGTAACGTACCTACTCTTGTTACTTGATGCTGTGTTCAAACTATTCATGTCTGTAGCCACTAAGTAGCCTAAGAGACTTTAGGTTTGACTTGGCGAAACATCTCGTTGATTCAGTAACGTATTCTTGTTGGGACTGGAAAAGTTGTTGGTGAACTACGATTTCCATTAGTTGATGACTACTTAACATTGTACAAAAAATAAAACTGTATTGTTATGTGGTTTTACAAGCAACCCCCATCAAAACCACAGTGTACTTTATTAACACGTGACATAAGATGCAAATATAGTACCCATAAATCATAGTACCCAGTAATTTCAACACAGCAATGCCATCACTGCTGTTTTGCGGTGAAAATAGGTAAAACGGAGGTGAAAATAGGTAAAACGGACTTGAGCAAATTAGATCTGACAAGTGATCTTCAGGTGAAAGAGGCGTGTTTTATGTAATGCATACAAATTTTAATATAATTATGTCATACAACATGGTAATGCTGCTAGCCTTCTGGGCACGTTGCCGATTGAAGGAGACTTGGGTTACTTTTTTTATTTATAATTTAGTTTTATTGAGTGGTGGCGCTAGTTAGCAGGGTTAAAGATAGCTCCGCGTTGTTTATTATTTTTATAAGGGATTAATAGGCCAAAGTAAGAAAAAAAGTGTTATTCATAAATACATCTAAGTAATCACACAATAGAAGAGTTATCAAAGTGAAATTTTCATTAACTATTATTCTATTATAATTTGAAAATAGATTGTCTAAGTTATGATAAAAATACCTGAAATAATGAAGTGGTTCAAAAATACAATTCGAAACATATTCGGTAAGAGCAAAAATAATTATTTGAAAGGTGAATAATATTTAAAAATTTAAGGTAAACACAAATCATAAATCAGCGACTACCTGTTTCTCCAGTAATTGCACTGCTCTCAACTAGATGGCATTGTTGAGACAAATTTCTAATACTACATATAAACTATTCACCGATAGATGTAGTTATGTACTTTGTATGAAGGAAATTTGTACATAGTACTCGTAGCTTTGAAAATATAAATGCACAGAAGTCTGAAACTAATCCACCCATTACAACATCTAAAATAGCTAAGGTCACTGAAAAAAAAGTATCATAAGTAATAGACATTATTCAGGTTCTCTTCAATATATCGAAGAATCGTTTTCCGAGGACTTTAAAATTTGTCGCTTTTTGTCCCCCAATGCAGGTATTGAAAACATCTCTTAGCTGGTTTGAGGTTTAAATCAATGGATTATACTTTAAATCATTATTATGCTTAGTAAAACTGATTTTGACAAACCCTGTAACTTAACTGAACTTATAGATACAGTAAACTTTTACTTGAAAGTATTTTGCACCACCAACATAGTAATATGTACGCCTACATATGTACGAGGGACACCTATGTATAACTACAATATTGAAATGTTTAACAGTATGTTATATCCCACCAGAAACATTCTGTAAGAAACTAGCCAAGTCTCGATGGAGCTGCTAGTTTATCTCTAAAAAGTAATGAAATATACTCGTAACAAAGTCGTGCCAAGTCTAAGGTTCCTTATGGCGATTTCGTTATTATTATAGTTAATGTTGTGTGACTTTGCCGTTGATATTTTTTCAAAGTTTTTTATTTCATTTTTTATAGAAAACATTTTCAATATCTAAGAATCTATGATATAGATACTTTATTTCAGTATCACACATATTTAAATGATTCGAAAAAATCGCAGATTCCTTAATTATTTACATGATAAATAATCAAGGAATCTGCGATTTTTTTTTAAGTTTGTACTGAAGTCTCTTTTCCTTACAGTTTCTTTATATACCTTAAAATAGAATTGAAACTAGAAGTAACATCTTGAAATTGATTAACAGTATTTTGACGATTATCATATTTAAAAGTTACAGCAGTTTTGTACATAACTATTTATTTTTTCTCATTAATTAATTACAAAAATTGCTTATCTCACACAATTTACTCCCAAGGTCTACAGTTTGCTGTTATTTTTAGTTTAAAAATTAATTGTCAACAATCAATAACCAAAATCATAATTATTTATTAATTAAATTGATTTTATCAGTAATTAAGCAATGGAAGTAGAGATAGTAAATTCGTGATTTTTTTTATTACTAATTTGAGTGCGTTTGACACCGATCTCACTTGATGTTAAGTAAAGATGTTGCCTAAAGTGGAACACGCAATCTCAAATAGTGCCTATTTACTCTTGCGTTGAAAATCCCTATATTATATGTATCGGGGAACAAAGACGCAGGTAGTGAATTCCATTTCTTTGATTTCATTTACTGTATTTTTATGTGTATTATATAGTAAAAAAAATTAATGTTTTGTAAAATAAATAAGTACAACCTAAATAATATTTCTCTTATCTAAATTTTATAAGCCTGAAAAGTTCAATAGGTTGTTACGAAGTCAACAACCTACTCAGACTTAGACAAATTAATGGGTGTAAAAGCTTGGATCCGAAACGTCTACGATTCTTCTTGTAGCGTCTACGAGTCTCCGAAAGAGTCATGCTACGGACTGTCGAAAGTTTGATACCAAGGGTCGTGTTTTCGGCAACAGCGACTTATTGTTGACTGAAGGCAATATTACGTTTTTAAAGCTCCTTTTCCCTTTGTTCCTTTGTTTCGTAGGTTGGGTAGTCTATTGGATATGATGTATATTGCATTTTGAACCATATTGCATATACTGTATGTACATACCGTAATGCATATTTCTGTACCACAGCGTATGACGCTATAAACTATAACAAAACTGCTAATAAGCTTGGTACTATTGGATTTGTCTTTACATAGATCTGAGAAAATAATTTATAATCCATTGGTTTTTTCTTGGGTATCTTCTTATCATATATATTTATTGTTGATATATATTTTAAAAGCCGTATAAGGCTTGATACTGTAATGATCCCCTTGATTTTAATAGACGCCATAAAATATGATGATACTAATTATTCTACATATAGGGAGAGAGTCATCTCCAGCTGTGTCAAATATCGAAATTAGCACAATTTATTTCACTTTATTACAGAAATCCTTTTTAATAGAATAACTCACAGTATTAAATATGTCTAATACAAGTTATAAAGCTTTTAAGTTTTCAGTTATGCAGATAGATTACAGGAATGTCAGTGTAACTGCCATAGTGCTTATCATGTAATACCCACCAAAATTCTGGTTTCCAAGTAATACCCACCAAAAATCTTATTTTCAAGTAAAAGATGGCATACATATTTAACTAGCTCATCTTGTATGTATGACTAAAATTAAATATTTTAGAACACAAAGAACAATTTTTGTTGACAACACTTAAAATGAGACATAAACACAATCAGCACAATAACCTTATTGCTATATAATATAATAACCTTATTGCTATATACGAATATATTAGTAATTTTTGCGATGTGAAATTTACCTGAATTTAATGCCTACTGCTGGATAAAAGCCCTTAAGATAATAATATAAAATGGTGCATTAAAAGTGAAGATGAAAATATTTTTGAGTTATTCAGGTTACTTTTTTCTGATGCAAGCTCAATAACTTCGTTTTGGACTCTAAGGGTCGCCTGTCCTACATCAGCAGAGAATACTACACAGCAATCTGTTAAACACCATTTCATTTAATACAAGTCAGCGTTTCTATTGTGTAAGTAGCTGCTGTTCCTTGAAAGACAAGTACGACAGATTTTCAGATATTAGACATGTACGTAGGGTCTAATTTATATCGGTATCGATATTGTATATTGTAACTGGCGATATTGAAGCACCGTCTATTTCTCGGCGGAATAGTAGACTTTCTTATATTCTACAAAAGCTAAGCATAGTGGCAGTTCAAAATCTTTAGTCTTCTGTATAACCTGCCGCAACGTGCTGCAAAGGTAGTACTAGCTTTTTTCATGAGACTGTTCGAGAACACTCTAAGCCAAGCTTATTAGAAAAATAGTGCACCACACCTCAGTGTAATGAATGCATTTAGGCATTATGCTACCAAGAATGATCAACGAGAGACTACAATCAATACTATTTTGGTAAATATACTCTAATACAAAGTATACGACGACATATTTGGTGCAGTGGTTGTGTGATGGATTACTAAGCAACGGGTCGATGGTTCGATTCACGTACGGGGCGGGTATTTTGTAAGACCTAAAAAATTTGTTCCGGTGTAGATGTATATGCATGTGAGATTCTATTTTTATGAAAGTACTTATGACAAAGAATGAAAACCTGAATATATATATATATATATATATATATATATATATATATATATATATATATATATATATATATATTACTTGACTTTAAATCTGTTGTTACAAGTTGGCAACGAAGAGTGTGGTGCTTGTGGTTATTGCGGATTTGCTTCAAATTTCGGAGGAACCACGTCTGGCATAGCTACTGAAATTATTTATTAATAAGTGCAGGCTGATTATTAGTTAATGAAAAGCTATTAAAAAAAATTAAATATCCAAATAGTTAATACAAATAGAGTTTGATTTTCTAACCGATACAATTTTATTTAATATTTAGAGGATATTTAATAACTAAGACAAGTAAATTGATAAAAACACAAGTTCTAAATTCTTATTATAATCAATGCTGCAAAGAGAAACTTTAATGTTTAATTAATAAACAATATTATATTATATATACTAACAATACTATACTATATATCTGATATATACTAACAAACAACGAAACAGTTTTGATTAAAAAACAATCCATCTCTCATGTTTAAAACCACTTTATTTAAATTACGTAAACAGTCGAGAATAGTTGTGATACACTCACTACTCAGACAAGCTTGCGTCATTTTAAATTGAAATAAACACTGTCAAAGCACACTTACAAGGCAGAAACGTGATAATGTGACATCTAGCGCGCATTGTTCTAAATTCAAAAGTAAGCGCCACGAGCGTCTTTGTGTCCTATGAAATTTTCAGAGTACACTGTGAGTATGTACAGTCTGTAAGTTACGTAGTAGAGAAAGGAGATTCAAGTTACAAGTTGAGGGTGAAAGAGGATGAGGCAAGTACTTTTCACTTAATTAAATCATTTCTAAATGGCTTCGCCGGCCGGTTGTGTAGAGTGTTGTATCTGTGTGTAGAGGCTTAACGCCTCAACATCTTAAAGATCTAAAAGACTATCTTGTCAGTGATGCATGGAAATCTTTACTCAGAGATGTTGGTCATCGTGTTTTGGTATTGCTCTGCCAAAAGAATTATACATAGAGACAAGACAAAATAGCGAGGCAGTTCAAAGGGGAAAATGAAATGATGAAATGCTGCGATACGGGGAGTTGCGTCTTGCTATTGATGCGTAATACCGTTTTGTAAATCTATTTAAAATTGCAAGTTAAAACAACATATAACGAAAATAAAGTTATAGGATTATTATCAATTTTAATATTGCATATTCTCTAATTGTATACATATGATAAAAGTTCAGTAAAAATTAACAATTCGGAATAGAATGCGAATTCAACATCCTATTCAACACAGGTTAACACCGCAAACGACTAGGGGAGCGAGTACTTACCTACGGATGAACATTTTCGTAAATACATTATTGATCTTGTAACCTGTACATTTTCAATTTCAAATCTTCATTTAATGGCTTTTATATCTTAAAACACATCAGTCTTTAAATAAAATGAAAATGTTTACAGATGTTCCAGGTAGTTATAAAAGTCAGGTTCTTGCTTTTGAGCCCGGATAGTTGCTATGACGACCGCCTGCATTCGCAGGCAGCCCGGGCGAGCTGCGCTGGCTGGTATTGAGAGTCCTTTATATGCCACGATTTGTCACTACGACAAAAGTGTAAAAGAATATTCTTCATTCTAAGAGGGTTGGATAAATATTTAAGAGATAATATTATAAAAATGTATGATATGGTTTCTTTGTTTATTTTTTTGTTTGGAATGTAAGCTATTACCAAAAAAAACAAAACTAAAAAGAATTGCAATATTATTTTATAAAGTGTCCACATAAAGTTATAATATGTTATTAGATGACGCGAATACATTACGAATTGTGGCAACAACAAATTAATGCATGTAACAATCTTCAATGTACTAATATTATATAGTATAAACTGTTCAGGTTTTCTACTATAACTCCAGAGATATTTTCAGTCTGCTTATTATAGCCAGTTGGTATTCGCAAGATTACCAACTGTCTGAATCTTGATGAACCTTGTTGTTTCCTGACTATATGAACTTCAGAAATAGACAAACTTTCTAGAATGTGATGGTTTCAGAAATCTGAATCTCAATACTTGATATTTGAACAGCCTATGGGTAAGAATCTACGCTAGTGACTCCATACCACGGCCACGTAGAATCTGTTTTAAGATATGCCATTATATTTTGGGGCAACTCGTCAGAAAAATATACAGTTTTTAAGGCACAAAAGAAATGCATTAGAGCAATATGTAAATTGAAGCAAACCGATAGCTGTCTACCACATTTTATAAATTTGAATATAATGACCATGCCTAGCTTGTATATATACGAGATATGTAGTTTTGTCAAAACAAATATAACAATCTTTCAACATTTTAGAAGCGAACGATTAAAGAATAACATATGTTTCCCGCAAAATGGTAATGCTCGCTATAACAAAAGTGTATTTATAATGGCCCCCCGACTATTCAATCACCTACCCAAAGACATTAAAGAAAGTAATGTTGATACATTTAAATCTAAATTGAAAAAAAAATGCTATTAAAAAAAGCATATTACACCATCGATCAATATTTAAATGACAAATTGTAGTTGATGCAGTTGATTAAGCACTTTGAGTATTTACTCTAAGATTGAGCATGATTGTCCTACCTGGATTAATAATGTTGATAGCAAAATTTATTATTGGACATGAAATGTATTACTGACCTTAAAAATGAAAATTGGGCATGCCTTTTTAATTTCGAATGTTTTTATTTTATTTTGCTTGACTTGTTTTATATAATAGTAATTTGAGTTTGACTTAATCCTTTTATAATATTTGAATTATATAAATAATAACATTAAATCATTTTGTCAATGAAAGGTATTTGCATGCCACAAGCTGTACTTTATATATAAATATAACAACATCTTACTAACCTGTATTCGCAAATAAAGTTTTTTGATTTGATTTGATTTGAAGATTTAGATGTATGAGATTATCGTAGTTATATTAATAAACGTTTATGATTACAGGCACTTTATACCAATCAATGAACTTCTGTGAAGGGTCATAAATGTTAAGTATATATTAACCATTCTTTGCAGGTTTCAGGCTGTTACTTGTAAATTTTGTTTATGAGAGATAATAGAAATTTTTGATATTGTAACAAAAAACTTAATGATATGAATGATAATCTATTATAATTAATCCGTGTACATTTGTTGACACACGATTTTTTCGATCAACAACCTTGTTTAGATCGTTTTTAATTAACTACCCAAATGTATTAAGTTTGGGCTATAAAAAATTGTTGGAATGGATGGATAAATGTTTGATGCTTATATTTAACTAAATTATCGTGTTTACTAGTTACTAGTTTTTTAATTTTCCGAATCAATCCGAGCACTGACCACCTTCAAAATTTCTGCGTTCTTCTGGTGATATGACTTTTGTTAGTTTCAATAATGGTATTATTCTTTCACAACGATCAGCAAGCGGCTTTGCAAGCAAATTTAAAAAAAAACCTATCGTCATTTTTCTTAATTTAATGAAGTATGTATCAAATAGTTTCGTATAAAGGACTCTTTACTTGGCTTATTCGACATGTTTACAACATATTCCAACTCTTTTGTGCGACGAAGCTTATTGAGTTCCCACTCAAATATTCTCATTTTAATGCTTGACATGCAGAGTAAAGTTTGTTGCGTCTCTGTTCAGTTTATCATGGAAATATGCTTTAGGGTGATCGTGTCAAAGGGGAGGTGTGGAATCTCATTATTTGTTATAAAGCGTCTCCTCCTCTTTACAGTCAGTCTATATAGTTACAAAATAACATTTTTAACACATTTATGAGTTGTTTTTAGTTTTTTTTAGATATTCTACAAGTAATACAGATATACCTATTTATGTATATCATGCGGAAGTATTTATTGTTTATGTATACCTACAGTATATACATGAATCAGTACTTCTTAAAAAAAACATAAGTTAAATTATTTTGGATCACATACACGGTTTAATAATGCATTTTAGGTGCTTTTATAACCTTAATATTCTATAACTATATCGGGAACCTTAATTCGATTAAGCTTTATACTTCAATTGAAGAAGCTATAAAAATAACTTAATAGATGTCAAATTAAAGATTATTCTTTACTAATACGATTAGATATAACAAGGCGAATTTCATTTGAACTTAATTAATTTGATGTCACATCAAATATTATCAAGTTCCATAATTATCGAAGCTCTCTCGAAGTCTAGGTTTATAATCACCTCTTTGTGGGGTGGCTTTATAAAGGCCGAGCAATATCGGGACTGGAGTGACACGGAGGGTCAGCGTTAATTAAAAAACTGTATCATTTGATTATGTTCCTTGTGAATAGTTACAGTAAGTCGAGATTACCTTTTAGTGTTATAGTTACAAGAACATAAAGAGCATTTGTTGCATTTTAATAGAGTTGTTCACTAACTGTTCTCGTATAAAGAATAATTGAGTCATTGGGACTAAGACAAATGGTTAAAAGTATTTACCTCGTGTTTTTATGAACTTTCCTACATGTTTGTTTGTCCTGGTAAAATCATGGTACTCTGTAACTGTAATGTACGAAGGTACCCAAGTAGACGACCTTTGTATAGGTTAAGTCATGTGTTATTTGATTTATGAAATTGATATTTATAACCCGAGCTGGGTCAGTGTGATTGAATAAGACCTAAGCACTCTTTTTATCAGCCTTTATATAATATCTAATTTACTAAACTGCTTGTTTGGGTATGCTGTTTATCTGTTGGCTTAGCCTATCTTAGCCACCTCTGTGCTCCAATTGCTCTGCTTCAATCTAAGTGCTCCAAGGCGTATTAGGGATGATTGGGTTAATCCCATTTCGCTTAACCAGCTAACGTAAGGCATTAGCATTTAATTAGATTACTCTCGTGTCCCTCGGTGGATCAATAGAAGTTAAAGTTATTTGGATTTTTAATTATTTTGGTTATGTTAGAGATCGGTTTGAATACTTTTTGCATTTTTTATAATTATTTAATGTAAATTCGCGATTGGCCTAACGCTTTCAGCCGTTCTAAAGCTTTGCAGTAATTGGCCGTTAGCAAAGCATTTGCAGTACGTCAACCGTTCTGTGGTCACGATGCAAAGCTTTCCATTTTCACCCCCGCGAATTCACCCTTAGCTATTTCGCCGTTTTAGCCCTGCAATTTATTTCCACAAACGTAGCTTTAGTAAATATTTGTCTGCGAATGCAGCGCGCTCAGTCTTTGACACGATGGATCGCGAAGCTATATCTATTTAGTAATAGGTAGGCAAATATGTATGTGTGTATGCCTGTAACATCAAAGCTTTATCATTTGACATTTGTTTGCTCTCGTTTTATAGTCTAGTCACCGAGTTCAACCAAATTAACGGTGCTTCGCTACTATGTCGGAACTTATTACTTACCATTTAGTTTACGTTATCTAATGTACTCATATTAGATATACATATATATACATACATACACATATATATATGTATATATTATATATTCTCATATATAATTTTTGACGACCTCCATAGTCGAGTAGACAAAACGCTGGTTTCAAGGTGTCGCCATCTCTGGGGTCCCGGGTTCGAATCCCGGTTGGGGCAGATGTTTGTAAGTGTAACAAATATTAATTCCGACTAGCCGAAGCATTGTCGAATCTATATATATATATATATATATATATATATATATATATATATATAGATTCGATAATGCTTCGGCTGCGATTTTACTACACATTAATCACACTTAACATTATTTAGTGCTACTAGTTAGCTACATTGTAATAAAATTGCCTTCACGGCTCAAAATTCCGGGTTAAAGTTACAAAATGTACACAAAGGGTACAGTGTCCGCTTGCGAGACAGTAGAGGGAGAGCTTGATTTGGTTAAGTTGTTTCTCTTATACAAAGGTTCGCATCGCAAAGCTAACTTTATGAGAAAATAAAGTTAAATCTTTTTAAAGAGGACTAAGTCTTTGTTCGCAATAGAATAGTATGTACTGTACTTTTAATTACATAAATACTTTTTATATATTTACTTAATTATTTACATTTTAGGTTGAAAAAGCAAATTTACATTTAGGAGAAATATAAAATTATCAAATTTTACACATTTTTTGCGGCTTCAATGTACTTAAACGAAGGTTTCAAAGTTTAATTAATTAGTGATTTTTTTTGGAACGTAGGTCAATTAATATTTCAATTAAGCTTACCCTAATGAAAGGAAACCATGAAAAGTCTAATTGTTTGGGCTTAGTGTTTGATGGATCGAATCTATAACAAATTGCTTATGTTTTTAATATAGAATTAATTTAATGGATATATTATTAATTATTGGATCCATGCCGCAAGCGTTTCTTTTTTTTTGTGTTGAGATAATCTTACAATTATATATCTCTCTAGCATTAGTTTATTTTTACAATTAGGTTATTTAATTTTAGTCAATTTATCACTGTAAATTATGAATCAATGTAAATAATGATGTGCGTTTACAAAAATCAATGCCAATTATTAACAAACATGTCCCATTACATTGGAAATGGGGTTTTGTACCGTCTCGTACTGTACGGCTGACATGGTGCGGTCTAATGTGGAGCGTCAGTCTCGGTAGTTAGTTGACAGAGAATACTTCAATCTTGTTGTATACAGATTTAGTTTGAGACCTCGTACCCATTCTCAAAGGTTATTGAAATGTATTAAAAATAGCTATGTGCTATTTTGCTTTTAACTATCTTGTAGGTAGGTCATAAAAGAAATATGTAGTTTTGGCAGTCCTCTTTTCACATTAACTTGACATTACCAAAATAAATCTAAAGTGACTGGAATGGACAAAAAACTGAAAGACTGTTTGCGTTATTGTCATAAAAATTCTTACCCTGTCTATTTATCAATTCCAACCACTTTCTTTTAAATTTATTGATGTAATTTCATCAGTTGTTGATAGTAAAGATTCGAGTATTGACTCGAATTGAGAACTATTGAGTTCTGCCCGGTGGTAAAGTTTATTTTATATTTACAATATGTGTACATGTCTTCCGCACGATTTATTATTACAATTTTATAACGTATTTTGTGTATTTATGGTTTTTACTGGACACGTTTAAATTTATCAAAATTGATGTTGTGGCAAAACAGGTAATTTTTATTTTAAAACGGAATCAGTTAGTATATTATAATTATGAGGGTAAAAATATCACTAAACTGTAATATAAATATAAGGGAATTATGACAGCAAGTTTGTGCATCTTTATAAATATGTAATACTTAAATTGCTTTTAATTTGAAACAAACGTGGTATGTGTTATGTTTGTATACACAATAATAAAAGTACTTAAAGACTTTAACGATATTTATTATCAACAAACATCTAATACACTTGCATAGATCAATATAGTTACACTTGTCAGCGCATAACCATCGACAACAACAAGAGAGAGCAACTACAGATTACACAATAGTATGCAGACCATCCCTTAATAAACAAGTGAACAGAAATTTATGATGTTCTCCAAAACGAGCTTCCAGGAAATATTTGGTTAATTACTTAGTTTTAAAGTCAAGACATCACACTGAACTAAAATAGACAAGAAACTACCCAGACGTTCGTCTGAGCTTTTCAAAGACGCTGAGAAATGGATCTTTTCTTTGAAAAGCAAACATTAAGTTTAACTTAAGTTTGCACAATTTCAATAGCTCCCGGCGTGTTTATATTTAGTTTATAAGATATTAAATTTAAACTGAATTAACTCATTGAAGAACTAAATATATGAAGAGTGGATGAATTTAAAAAAAATTAAAGTCTAATGATTCTGAGAAATACGAGTATTAAAGTTTATCGACTTTGAAATTGACCAATTGTGTAAGTTATATGTTACTCATTTTATAGTTGAACAACTTTAAGTGACAGATTATTGTCCTGTCTAAATTAAAAAAAAAAGAATATATTATAGAATCCTTTTAGCAAACACAAACCTTAAAAGGATATTTGAAAATGCATATTTATGTCATGAAGTATACTGAAGGGATAATAAGGGGTTATTCAGTCTTATTACTTGGCAGTGCTAAGTAACTCTTTTATTCTGTTTCCATCGGCTCATCATTATGAAAAATATATTGTACTAAATATTATTCTCAGTAGAATTTGCTACGTAGAAAGCTAAAGCGCAGCCAATTAGTGATACATGAAAACAGACACTCACGTCATAACCAATATAGATCTCAGCGTATGCACAAATCATGTCAAACAACAACACAAACACCTCCAATCAAATATATACTTTGTATATTGCGCTTTAAATTTAAAATGTAATGTTGGAAATTTCGCTTAAAGCTGATGCGCATTGTCGTCCGGGCTTTGACAGTTTTGCCTTGGGTGAGCTGAGGGATGGACAACCTCACCCCACGCCCCTACACTCCTACCTGTGTGGCACCTACGGGTATTGTACTTGACACCTTTGTGTATATCAGAGTGGATTGGACATGGTTGTGTCAGAAAATCACCCAAATAATCAGGGAATAAAGGATTGCATTGAACAAATATATTCCATGCTCCGTACTATTGTATCTGAGGTGTCAGCTTGGCTTATTGACATTATATGATACATAATTTTTTTTGTAGACTTGTTATACGATTATTTGGAGTTAAAAAGCTCAGAACTTTTAAATTTTATTTAACTACCGTTATATCATAAATTCCGTTCCACACAAACGGAGCTCACTGTCTTTAGGCTTGGCAGTTTCGTCATTATATTTGGAATTTCGTTATTATTATAATTTTATTATTTAGGGTCTAAAGCAAATGGTATGCTCCAACTATTTTCCTTATTAAAATTAGGATATTTCCGTATTTCAATAGCCTCACGTGGTATCAAAGAATTGAAATGATATTCTTTCGCGAGAATTTGTGCTTTGTCAAACCTTAAGTCATAGCTGGGTTCGCACAGGAGCATGTTCACAAACTATATGTTTTGTTTCCCCTCTATGTTTTACAATAGTTAACATAGTTTTACAACAGATAACTATAAATCCAAAAATTTATTTCAATTCAATACTCGTGCACATGCTAATAGAAGAATAATAAGACTCAACCAGACAAATAGCTTCAGGAGAGATAATATAATGCTTAAGTTTACTTAACAGTGTTTGATGATTAACTTAGTCAAGTCTTGGAGAAGTCAGAAATCAGTCCGATTACATCCTATTTACACTCCCAATCAATAAACATGTGTTTGAGTAGTGCGATTCCAATTTCAATCGTGTTTTGTGAATCCAAATGATTTGTTGCGTAAAAGTTTATTTGATGTGAAATAATCTGTAGTGTGGATCAAATTAACTTATTCAAATATTTTACTTAGTGCGAGTAAAATCGGTATAAGTCTAAAATTGGGAAAATTCTATTCTATTTATAGATGACATAAAGTATCGTTTTGCATATCTTGATCTTCCCAGATCTAACAAAGATTGTTAGATCTGGGAAGATCGTTAAAATAAGCACAAGTTTATGTGACAAGTTTATTGATTTGATTATATGACCCATATGCTGTGAAGTGTATTGTCAATTTTCTGTAAGCCTTATCGATTGACAACTATAAATATTGACAGTGCATCGCGAGCAAATAGAACTATTTTTAGTTCACTTCAGTAATCTGTATTTCGATATTGATTAACAGAGTCATGGATAATAAATCTGATTTTGCATTGGCGTTGCAGTCGCGGCATTTTAATTGCATTGCAGCAGGTTGCAGTGCCTTTTCCTATCCACGTTAAAGCCAATAAAACGGGGTCGGTTGACGGTCATACGATTTTCAAACTAAATTGCGCCGCCTGAGTGGACGCCGACACATTTACGCACTCATTCGGCACGGATTAAGGCAACCGAACATTTCAATCGCTTTTTTCAATAATTTTTTACACAGCCAGTTTATGAAAAAACTTTTTTGAATTTAGTTATAATGACTACAGTTTAAAACTTTTTACATTTCCCAGCTATAGCTGGGAGGTGTAAAAAGTTGGGTGTAAAAAGGGAGGTGTTAAAGACACTATAGTGAGGTGAAGAATTATATAATCGCTTGGCAGAAAATCTATTACACGTCTAGTACCTAAGCTCACAAGTTTATATATTATATTTCCTTAATTAAGCCCAAGTACAGCTTAGAAACTGTCAATAACTGGAAGTGGATTTTTATGAATTATGACATAAAATTATGTTATCTTCAAATTATAAAGTTAGTACAAAAGTTACGACAGCAGCACACTGGTCACAAGATTTATTTACTTATCAGGTGAGATAAGGATCAAAATAATATGTGTACAAAAACAGAAAAGCATAATTATTTGAATAAATATTCCAGTTAGTAGATGCCTGAGAAGCTTAAAAATATTTTACGCATAAGATTTGTAAACTTCGTGTTCGTGTTAAAACGTGTTCTATAAATCTATAGATTTAAAGAACAATATTCAAGTTTAGTTTGCCAATAATGTTCGCTATAAAACCTTTTAATTATTTCACATAGATTTTTTTATATTTAGTTATTATTTTCGATGTTAGAACAAAAACAATTTGTATTTTTGTTCCGGTTCTACGAATTAGAACACCGTCGAAGAGTTGCTTGCCTTTCGGTTTTCTATAGGTTGCATTTCGGAGAGTGTGCGTTGGGATTACATGAATTAATTCCACCCGCTCCTTTCCACCAGCAGTCAACCAGACGTAGGCTTAACTACCATCCTTACGTGGTGGACTATCCTCTTACACGTACAAAACGGTTCCAGTCTTCGTTTTTAATACGAACAGCTAAGATGTGGAACTCTTTGCCGATGTCTGTGTTCCCGGAACAATATAATCTTACGGTCTTCAAGTCACGAGGCATTTGCTAGGTAAGCGTGTTCCATCCTAGTCCTCATCGTCACTTACCATCAGGTGAGATTGTGGACAAACGCAAACCTATATTAAATTAAATAAAAAATAAATAGAATTAATTATCCTGTTTTCCATCTACGAACTTAGTAGTAACTTACTACGTAAAGTAGTAGGGTGAACATAGTTTGAATGTAAAAATTAGGGACAGGCAGTCTCCGAAAATATTTGAAATCATGTACATGTATTTAATAAGAAGAAGAAAAAAATTCTTCAATTTCAGAAAGTTGAAAATTTATTTGGGTGTATAATATTTCCCATAAATTCAAAGAAATATATTTATCGAATAATTTTGTTAATTACACAGAAAATCTAAGACTTAATTATATACTCGACGATAGAGATCATACACAATATTGGCTCGATTTATTAAGTTTAAAATCGTATTATATTGGTATAGAGTCAAGATTTCAACAGCTCCTTCGCTTTCGAGAAATTGAAAGAAGCTAATCCTGGATCGATCTAATTAAGGATAAGGTGGCTATGTACATAGGTATGCTCTGTTATCACTCCATTGACAGACACGATGCATCTATCTCATAAAGAGATACATTTCGATGCAATCTTCGAAATCCGCATAGTCCTATGAAAGAAGGAAAAAATAGAAACACTAACACTGGTTTTCAAGATATTTTCCAATAGAAAATTAAGTGCTTATATAGCTTTCTTAAGAAAATATTGCGTTATTATGAATTCATAAAGTCAATTAGTTACGATACTTGAACGTGTTCATGTGTAAAATAACACTGTTGTAGTAATATTATTTCCCCAGAAAATATTGTTCAAATTTATTAGTCGAACACAAATAATATATTGAGATTATGAGCTGTTCATTTAAATACCACTCATAATTGTTTTAAAGTTTGCTTTTTCTGCAGCTGGGTATGGCAGTGGCAAAAGAATTTTTACATTCTTGTAATAAATCAAAACATCTTTGATGAACATTTACACAATAAAAAGACCTAGTATTAATCCCACCCAACTAATATCAATAAGACACGTCAACATAAGTTGAAAACAAAAGTTCAAATTGTTTTTGCACTGTTTTATAGTCTTTTATATTCAAGCCCGACTTCTTAAATATATACTACAAACCGATAATTGTTACTTCTTATTACGTATAGGTCCGTCCAATCAAAGCTAGTTTTTCTAAGTTTCAAATAAATAACTTGCAGGACATCCTCGGTTTATTTCTAACTACTTAAAATTACACTATGAAGAAGGAACTAGAAAGACTATGATTTGCCAAAGTAGGCATGGCAATAATAGTATGTTTGTAACATACAAACTATTATTACCATACAGAGCCCAAATGAAAACAATAAGGTCGTTTGTTCTTGATAGGTTTATGGGTCGGCAGTGGTGTCCGCTGTGTGATTTTACAACAGCCTCTTAGAGAGTAGTAAGCGGCAAATTTAATTATCCATTTAAAATTATGTCCTACGTATTACTTCTATACCTATCAATTTCTATTTAATTTGAATACGTTTTGTTACATAACTGTAGTACTCGTACTCCATGGTAGTTAATGTACTGCGGTAAACTTTTAATTACAAGTTTTTAATTAAAAAATTATGCTAATTTTTCAATTATTATTAATAACTAGGTAATGAGGAATATTTAGACACAATATGATGGATTCGTCTAATTTGGTGAGGGTACAGTGACAATAAAAAAATTAGTAATCGTTATATATTATTACAAAATCGTTATTTATTATTACAAAATCGTTATTTATTATACGCACTTGTGATTTCGTGACTTAATATAGATGATGTGTGATCACTGTCCAATACAGTCGATTAACCAAGGGTGGTCGACGAAGTAAGTATGCACGGTGACTATGCCCTCTCTGTCCACAAGATCGAAGATGCATTCTGGACCGTTCTTGATTATCAGCTGTAAGAATAACAAGGCGTATATTTGAAAAATTATTTCAGTACCAGACTGCAAAGTAGCGTGACGTAAAGAATTTAATTTAATGTACACAAAAATATCAAGTGGAGACTATCAGAGTCATCTATAAGGCAACTACAGTTCTTATGTCAATTGTAATAGCAGCTTTTAAGCTGATTGTAATATCATTTGTAAATTCTAATGCTGATGTTGGTTGAAGGGCAAGTGACTAGAGCCAGGGAGAGTGTAAGCGTGTGAACAACATGTTTTGTGTTTTGATATTCCGGTAAACTCTGGTTACTGAAACCGAACTGTTGTTAAAATTAGACACTGTACATACCTCAACATTTTTTCTGGTATTACGCTCGAAGTAATCCCGTGGGAGGTTATTTGAGGGCAGTTGGCCTATTGTTAGGAAGCCCACACCGATCAGCTCTCCCGAGTGGACTAGCGCAAACCACGGCAGGATGTGTTCGGAGTCGCATGGCGTGAGGGTCGTCATGTTATAAAAGTAGTGGCGACCTGGAATTAGATATGAGTTAAATGTTATTCAACGCATGGTGGCATGCTGGTAGTATGTTTTGAAGTTAACTAGATTGCAAAAGTAAAGCTAGCCTATAATGATAGTTAAGATACGACCCCAGTGACCGTCGGGAATCTAATCTGACTAAATTTATTAATTTATTAGTACATATTAATTAGGAATAAATGTAATAAGTTTCAAAAATAGTTTATAATTTATCTGATATTTTGTCTGTTTCCTACTGAAATTAATCGGAAGAAAAATGTGAAAAATGAGTATAATCGGAACTATGACAATAGGGTACTCGTATTTTCCTATAATATAACAAAGAAATTATAAATTAACTAGCGACCCGCTCCGGCTTTGCACGGATGTAATACTGACACTAAATACACTACAAAGATTTTAAGGCGTTCGATTTCTTATCAAAATTCCAAACTACGGAATCATCCTTAAATATTTCGTTCTAACTAAATGAAGGCGAATATTCTTACTACTTTGCCTACAGGCTCAGTGCTGGCCACCACAACGTATATGTGCAACTTATAATAGTTACAAGTCGATGACATCAATATGATAATACATAATTAAAGACCAGTTAAACCATTTATTATAGCATATGTAGGTATGGATATTTTCACTGTTCCATCTATACCAGTTAGTACATAATATGTAGTAATGCTTATATTACTAATAGTAATTACTCAGCACAAGTTCTATTAGATAACTATGGTGGAACTTACCCATCATTATAAAACAGGACTGTTTAGTAAAGAATGTTTTGGCTGAGTCAGCAATTGCGTTGCCATCTGTAGGTATCGCCATCCTGTTTCCGCCAAAGCTAGTTACCCAGATATAATCTCCTTGGATAGTCTTCTTTGGGTTGCGTTCTGCGAGACGCTCTTCTACACTCTTTTCGAGAAATTCTGTAAATATATAAGGTATCATTAGTACAATATATACCTTCAATTAGTATGACGTGAGCCATCTTCGGTATAATAAAAAAATCTGACAAATAAAAAATTTACAAGTGTAAAAATAATATTCGATTGAAAATAAAATTATTTATTTTTAATCTAATCTACCATTAGGTAAAGCTATAATTTCCACAATACCACCGCGTACCAGATAGCAAATTCCATTAATGAATACTTTGCATATGTAGCTATGGGCGGCGAAAACGGTGAAGCAGACTGGTGGCGTGGCGGCGCCGGCGCCGGCGCACGGGCGCCCTGTGCTCTAGCACACTTAAAATTCGATATATTTCGATCGTTTATGCCTGGCTGTGTCGCGCGAAATATATTTTATAAGTATCTTTCCGGATCCCTTAACTAGATTAAACTAGAACCTAGTAATTGTAGATCAACCTCGTCAAAAATATTAGAAAAAGTAATCAAAATACGTCTAAATTCTTTTTGTGAAAAGTGCAAGATTTTTGATAATACACAAAATGGTTTCAAAAAAGACCAACCGACAATTCTAGCCGTACATAAAGTTGTTGACGAAATTTTAAAGATATTAGACAAATTATAAGGTTTTAGCTTGAAAATCGCCGAAATCGTTGTCGACTCTTATTTAAATTATAGTCAACTAAAATTGGAACAATTTTATCCAATCAGGATATAAGAATGATGGTATAAAGTGGTCACAAAACAAAGATTGACTACTCTGACCGAAAATTGTTAAATCCTGACATTGTTACCTTCATCTACATAGTATTGTTGCGCAGTCCAGTAAGATCTAACACTACCACTGGTGACGGGTGGCGTCCATAACGTGTAGCCAAGCGTGTTCATATCCATGCCTGAGGTGCTGGTGTACTCATCCGTAGGGAGCTGGTAAAATTTAAATATTTGTGAGTTGTGAAATATTTACATCGAATGATGCTGAACGTTCTGATCAACAAGTGACTCAACAAAACATTAGCCCCGTCCAGAAAATCTTGAAGAACTACCGGAAGGTCAAAGTATACTGAAATAGTAAAATTTTGCAGCTAGTGTATACATCAAAATTTATTAATAAAGCTGCAAGCAAGTGCAGTGTCAGCTAATAACTGATTAAAAGTTACAACGTATCCACAGTTTTTAACGCTATTTGTCACTATGAAAAAGAACATTATTTTAACATAAAATATATATCTTTATTACAGTAGTTAATTCCAGGACTTATCAAACCGTACGTTACCCTTTCGATTTTTAGTGTTTTTTACTCCATACCAAAAAATGAAACTCTTATAGGATCACTTTGTTTTCCGTCTATCAACACAAGAGATATCAAATTGAAATTAAGATCAAATTCTCAGATCAGCAATCCCTTGCAGCAGTATTAGTAATATTTTGACACTCGTAAGTGAATAAAAAACCTATTCTCCCGTTATCCTAGAATCATAAAATTTTGTATGAAGCAATGTCCTGTAGTACCTATGTACATGTAAAGGAAATCGTAAATTTGTACCTGTACCTCAAGGGAATCAATACTTATAGGTATTTCCAATTATCCTAGAATCATGAAAATCGGCGTGATAAAATGTGTTATAGCAGAAATAAAGAAAATTGATATTAAATCACAAAAAGATTATTGCGATTATGAACTTATATAGAACTCTCGGTGCACGTGTTCAAATATATATACTTACTTTATTATCAAATATATAGACAAACAAAAGGATCATGATATCGATTTCTCATTACAAACATTTTGATGATTATTAATATGATTTCAGATATCGGCTTATTATTATCACTTTACTTGGTGGTATGCCATTTTAATTATTTTTGGAACACGTGGAAATTTTTATATAAATGTCAGGTTAAGGTGTGTCAAATTGCTGTTGATTTCGATATTCTTCAAGGTATATATACCTTGTAGAATTATTAATGTTTCTAGTATGACGCTGTGGTATTTTGTAAGTAGTATTTAAAATATAATATATTATGCCTTTGCCTTTTATATATATTATAACACAATATCTACTTTTACAACTACACGTGTGAAATCTTGTCTTAAAAAGACACAGTAGAAAAGTGTTGTAAAAAGATATACATTTTCATATCTTCTCAATGAAGCTGTCACAAATTTTTTAATGGTAGTATTAAGTTTTAATTGCATTGTTAAGAGATATAGAATAGTAATTTTGTACTCATAGATTTGTCCTCGTTATACCGATTTTTTTTAAAGGAATGAGATATTTTTCTGTCATTATAAGTAAATAATAACTAGCAAGAAATATAGGATAATGAGCATCATTTTAAACTTTATATTTGCATCTCGAAAATCATCTTTATTTTGTATTTGATAAGATTGTCCAAAAGTAATCTGTTTATCTAAACGGAGATTATACGCTGTGCTTTCGTCAAGAAATTTAATTCTATTAATAATACTCCACTTCCTGCTTGCAGGATGGCAAGCTTACGCAGGGAAACGTATTGTTAGAGGACCTCCCACAAAGGGGAACGACGATTTAGTAAAGATAGCAAGCAGATCCTGGACGTTAACAGTAACGGACCGTGTGGACATCCTTGAGGGAGCCTTATATCTAGCAGTAGGTGTCTCTCTGCTGAAATTATGTAATTGGTACTGAAAATGTGGAAAAATGGGAATTATTTCCTAAATACTAATCTACATACGTTTTATACATGTATGGCAGAACTTACGGCAAATTGAAGTCCAGCAATATATCCAGTTTCATCGTACATAGCGCAAGTTAGCTTGTCGATTGTGGACGGGCAGAACAAGATGAGGGAAGGCATGGGACCATGGGGCCGCGGTGTCTCCACCCAGCGCGCGTGCTTCGCTTCAGATACCGTGCGCGGCAGGCTGATGAAACTTGATTTCCCGAACCCAAGGGGGTTGAGATCGAATCTTACTGAAAAACAATTGTGACCACATGATGAAAAAATTGGGTACACACTAATACTAGTGCAATGTAGACGGCGAGTTGCAGCATCGAATCATACCAGAAAGTAAGTCAGTCTGAAATTCAAAACTGTGGCTTACGAATCTTTAAGCTTCATAGTTATGAAGCTTAAAGATTAACAATTTTAGAAAATTTTCACTAACTATTAAAATACAAAATCTGCTTTATGATTTAATCGACTAAATGGTGTGATAAAAGGCACATGTGTGTGTGTTTATGATTTGGTATTACATTTAAATGTTCAATAAATGTATAAATATGAAAAAATGTTGTAGTATTATTATTATTGTAACATATATATATTTTTTTTGGGATTTGTTTGAAGTCTGCTTATATAGGCGATTCCATTTCTTTACTCACGTGCTGATTCTACGACGAGCTATTTTTATTTTTCCACAAAATAGCGGTAGTAAAATTAATGGTTACTGTAACTTTACTTTTTATGTCATATGCTGGCGTGATCTCTTGATACGAATCTCTCTGGAATCACATATACTATAAGCGACTGTAACCACTTATCATCACGTGTTGTTTGTCAACTTATCTATCACACGAAAAATTATATGCGCAGGCGCAGAAATGGCGACAAAGAGCCAGCGAAGTGGTCAGGAAGCGCCATTAAAACCTTGTTTTTGACTTTGCTACAGTCGGGTACAAACTGCTACTTACCTCTAAGTCCACTCTTCCATGATCCTGCAAAACAGAAATATTTTTAACTAAAACAATAAATCCAGTGGGCTATTTATTTACATTTAACTAAGTAACAATTTATATTTATTATTAGCTTCATTGAAAAGTTCTTTAAAATTACCGAAGAAATACGTCAGTAAAAATTCAGTTCTTATAAATATATTTTAAATAATTTTATTTTAAATTTAAGATTATGATAAAAACATACAATAGTATATGCTAATTAAGAAATCGGAGTTCAAAGCAATAATTTAGTCTGGTTAAGTATTTGTAAATTATATAAATATAAAATGCCAACAGAAAAAAAATACAGAGGGAATTTATTTTGCATGATTATGTGGACTTACAAAAGAAACTTTTAGACATACTAATTGGACAGTATTGAAATTTCTTCGAAATTATATTACTAGGACTTGACCTCACGGTTAGAGCAGTAGAGATCAGATATTGAAAAGAAAAACATACCTAAGCCGTGAACTGCGGCGATCAGTACTAGGAGGACGATAACTTGTTTCATTGTGAAGAGGTATACGATTCTAAACAAAACCGTTTGCTAAGCTGTTTTATAATGTGTGTTATCTTTGAATTAAATAATATTATTATCAACGTAAGTTATCATAAAGCTATCAATTGTCTTATTCGCACCAAAAATAATAAAAAGAAGGTGTATTTAAAATATCTACAAATTTATAAATTTTGTTTTTTATTTATTGAAGTAGACATGATTGCTGCCAAATTCACCGAATGGTGGTATTTTAATAAAAAATGGAGTAGTGCCTGTTTAAATTCCGGTAAAGCTGCTATAGGGTGCCTATCTGTATAATCCCCACCCTATTTAAATTGTCGTGATGGTATTGTGTGGTCAGCCACACAATGTGCTACTAGAATATGCAACACACAGTACTCACTAACTGTTTGATTAATACACCCCCAATGTATCGCTAACTAACCCACGATCTTAAAGGATACTGACGGAACTTAATTTTAACTTGTTACCAATACTGCATGCTGCGTATTTTAAATCAATGAAGATTTTTAATTAGATATAAACATGAATTCAACACCAAAAACTAGCGACTGTTACACAGGTCTATGTCACATATCAGTGCGCTATTCAGCTCTCGTAACACGGACACCAAACACGATATGATATAGAAATAGCCATGAACTATCAAAATGCAGGGTACAAATTTCAGAAAAGCGGATATATCACACGATAAACGCTCTATCAAATTGTATCAGTGATCATCATGCTACAGGAGTAAAGTGAGACGGAGGCTCCACTTGCGTTTTAGACGGACTAACCAAGGGCTGAAGCTACCTGAAAAGTTAGTGGACGAAGCGTAGTTTCAAGTATTCGTAGTGAAATTGAGCACGAAGATCGTGCAATATGAAAAGTTGCGAAACTCGAGGGAAAAATTTACGCACATAAATGAAAACAGCCATGTGCCTGGAAGATGGAAAACAGAAATCAGTTTAGGTAGTTAAGTAGTATCTGCAAGATTCCTCAGTATCTGAAATGAGTTGATACATTGATTTAAACGTAGTTGAAACATATTTTAATTACAATTATTTAATACATTATGTTAATTTAACTATTTGTACTAAGCTTACTTTACAAATGTATATAATTAAATTGAGTACTATTAAATTTACATTATATACATCTTATATATAAAAATAAATCTCAAAATGTGTTGGTAAGCGCATAACTCAACAACGCCTGGACCAATTTTGCCAATTAATTTTTTAAAGTTCGTTGAAGTTCCATGATGGTTTTTACGGCGAGAAAAATTGGAATAATTATCGGAAAAACCCTAAAATAGCCCTTTTTTTGTTTTTGTATAAAGTTCATATTGCAAGCACTCACTGTTGTCTAAGCAATGTAGGTGTGTTCCTAACATCAAGAGTCAATTTGCGCTTTATTAACGCTATATACAGTTGAAATTCAATCATATCTATCAAAACAGTGTGCGTGTGTGCGTTGGAGCACAGAATACATCGTTGGAGGATTTAATGTCACGTTCCAAAATTAAATAGTCACAATATGTAATAGTTCATTTGGACCTTTTTTGCAATTAATTATTTTTTATTCACAACGCCCTACCACCAGGGTGGCAGTTCTGTACAGCAGAATTTTTTGCACAGCCTATAAAATAAGTAAGAACAAAAAACTGCCACTTCACAAATCTTTTTGACAGGACGAAGTCTGTCGGGTCCGCTAGTATCAAATATATTTAATCACACGAGTAAAATTGGGTGCAGCTATTGTTTTAAAACTGGCCTGCGTTTCACGATCACGATCACGTGTTGTTGATAAAAATCTGTATAAAGTGTGTTTTGAATTAAATCACCTAGCTATTTCTGTTGTATCTTATCCTAAAACATGTTTCATTATTTTATCAAAGTACCATCTTGATAAAAGCTACTTCTGATAACCCGAAGTTTAGCTTACATCGAATATATATATAGTACTGGCGCATTAGTCATTAGATTGTCTGTTCTCCCTATTGCTGTTAAATATATGTTCTGAATATAAATTGTATTGCTGAAATTATGACTTACGGTACAAAATCACAAACATTAAATTTACTTCATCCTAATTGTTGGGACTTAATTATAGTCCATGTAAAACAAGCCATATTTAGGTAGATTTTTTTTGTTCTGTTTTTCTTTCAGGAGAGTAGATAATAAAAATCCTCATAGATACCACAACAACCAAATGCCGCCGTAACTATGTCGGACTGCAGGCCGATTGAGTGGGCTCGACCTACTGGCCATACCAAACCTAGGCCTTGGTCGTAAAGTCGTAATGACCTTGTAGCTTGAAGTGAGAGCGACAAATCCTCAGGGGAGGGCGCGGTGCAAGGAATAGACTGTTCATAGGTTTATATGAACACAATAAAAAGATAGGATAGTTTAGTTAATTGCAGTAAAGATAATAAGAGTCATCGATATTAGGATGTAATTAGTAAGTTTTCAGATATTTGTGATATCTACACTTTTACTTTAAAAACAGCCACTACATTCAAACGTTAGCCCCACTCGTTCACAGGATGACATTCTTTCTCCAAGTCGGGATGTATAGACTAACCCCAAGCTGACCCCACTTCATTTTGTTCACAGACAGTTAAATGCCGTAACTAAAACTTGTGTTTTATGCCAAGCTTACATGATTTTAGAAAGAAGACAAATCCATTTATTAAGTAAACAACGTATAAATTTATCATAATTATCCGTGATGATAAATGACTTTTTGTTGATGGTAAGATTATTTTAACACGCCGACTTGCCGAGAAAGAGTGATCTCCAAAAAAATGTCCATTCACTGGTAAATAGTTTCAGTCGCTTCAAGTATATATGGTTTCTGTGGAAATAGCAGCATATTTCCAACCTCTACAAAAACAACAGTGTACACTACACACATAAAACACATAAGATATAAAGTCACAGTAACCTGTTATTTAGTGAAATTTCATTCCACACGAACAAAACATTCCATAGAACACGGCAATATGAACGCAGAAATAGGTAAGAGAGACTCAAGGAGACAAGGAGACCCTAGTATTGAGTCGGATAAATACAATTCGTGTGTATATTATTATTAGTAGTATTATTGCAACTTTTTTAGGCAATAAATCAAACTACCTGGGCTGTTTTTCTTAAAAAAAATTCTGAAGTAAATTATTTAGCTTATGATAATGAACTATTAGGTATATTCTTAGTATTATTTAAAATTAATTTAATTTAACGTTTTAGTCGAAACCTTCCAAAATAAAGTGGAAACTGTGTTTATATGTAAGTTGGAGGCGATCACGTTAGACTATAATTATTTCAAGTGATAGTCACAATTTAATTATTGCTTATTAATTTGTAGACATTGCAAAAGATTATTGTCATAGTGAGTTGCAGAATTTTTATTTTAGATAGATAGATAGATAAAAAGTTTATTTGTTGTAACATACACATTCATACAAATTACATGGAGTAGGTACAAATTACAACGAACAGACATTAGAAAATATTAGTAATGAGCGTGTGTGCAGCAGCAATATTATAGGCTCAGATGCCTGACGATAAAAGCACCGATTTTCAGCCGTCACCCAGAGGTATTACGCAGGCAGAAACTGCGCTCTTCGGACCAGGAATAGTATAATATATGTGCGTGTGTGTGAAATAGGGAGAGAGAGAGATAGTTGCGTAAGCTTGTTACATATGTACTCGTATATATCTTAAATATTTGTGCATTAACAGTGTTCAAGCTGTAGTTGTTCTTTAAGGAAATGAATATATATAACGAGTAAGTAAAAATAAAAATATAACAATAATAATAATATCGGCTCCAATGCCGTCACCGGATGCGACAACGATGGCAAGGGTTGTTTACAGAGTCGATGAGGGAGGTGACGTTAGTATGATTGTAAGTAACCAAGTGAAAGAGCAACTGGAGGACGCTTTGGAGAACGCGATTCGTGAGTATCGATACGCATTAAACTCTAGGCCGCGAATACCACGTTTGCCAACACATAGACGTAATCTGGGGCTAATGGGAGCTCTGAATGTTTTGTTAGCTCTGTACTTGCGGACAAGCGAAAATTTAGTTGACACGTATTCTATCCTGTACTGCGGTGCTCTTGTTGCATGCCGCGTTGCTCGAGTAAACTTCCCGGACTCTGATCGAGCACCTCGACCTGCGGTCCCGGCATGGCAAGTGAGAATAGAAAAGCGTGTCAACTCATTCAGGGCTCTCATTGGCAAACTTATCTGCTTCAGCCGAGGTAATACCAGACCCCGGGTCATGCGGTCTGTTATGTGGCACAGGCCTTCGCCGGAACTGGTATCCTACAGACTATATGGCGAATGTCACAGAACGTATTGACTATCTGAAGCAGAAAGTCTATGCATGGGAAACCGAATTCTTCGCTACAGCGTACGTGTGGACAGATACTTTCAGAATCGTCTTTTCCAAAGCGATCAAAAGAAGGTGTACAGAAAATGGGAGGGAACTGACCACCACGTGGTCGATGAGCGACGGCCTGATGCTAATACCATGAGTAGCTTCTGGCGTGGCATCTGGTCGCTGCCTATCAACCATGTGGAAGGTGATTGGATGCATGTAGTCAAACGAGAATGCCATCGAACCAATGGGGCCTTTTTTTATTTTTTATTTTTTTTTGCTCCCTCGTCCGCCAGCATTGCCGCAATCAATGCCGGCGGAGACAGATCTCGCCCGATCTCTGCGACCAAGACTCGGCGCTCGGAGGCCCACGTGGGGCACTCCGCCAGCGTGTGCTGGGCCGAGTCAAGGTCGGATGCGCAGTGGTGACAATGTGTCGATCCCTCCCGTCCTATTCGACACAGATACTCACCGAAGCAGCCGTGCCCGGTGAGTATCTGAGTCAGTCGGTAGGTGACCCCCTCCTTCTCGTGGAGACAAGCTTCGAGGTGCGGGAGTACGGCACCGACGGCCCGCTGGCGCGCGCAGATCCGTAATTCGAGCTGCGCACGCCAGGCCACCACAATCCGTCGGTGCCACTCCCGCTTAGGCACTTCGTGCACGGGTTCCAGGGTGCTCCCCCCATCGCCCCCCCGGTCGACACGCCGCGACGCATACGTCGCCTCGTACGAGATTGTACGGTAGCCTCGTACGATCCGTATGGCCATTATCCGCTGCAGGCTCCGTAGCAGAGCTCTGCAGCGGGGGGACCTCGCGCAGTCTTGCGACCACACGGGAGCCCCATACATGGCCACGGATCGCACGACGCCCTCGTACAGGCGGCGAACTCCATCCCTCGGTCCCCCGAGATTGGAGAGCAGGCGATGCAATGCGCCCGCCACCCTTTTGGCTCGGGGGACCAACCGCACGAAATGCTCCTCGAAGCTCCAGCGGCGGTCCAGGGTGAGGCCCAGGTACTTGATGTACGGCCCCACCGGGACCACCACGTCACCCACCCGGATCCGGCAGCTGGGTGGTTCCCGGCGCCTCGGAAGGTCGTGGAACCATAGCGCCTCGGTTTTGTGAGGCGCTATTTGTAAACCAGCTGGCGGATCGCCCGCACGACACATGCCACCCCAAGCTCGGCAAGCCTGAGCACCGGCCCGAAGTCGGCCCCAGTCGTCACGACGAGAGTGTCGTCAGCGTAGCAGACGACACTCACGCCGCGAGGAAGGCTGGTGCGAAGGACCGCATCGTATGCGAGGTTCCATAGCAAGGGTCCCAACACCGAACGCTTCTTGGCCTGCTGTTAATCACGTTTCATTAACCGTAACAATATCTGCATCGCAATCCGTAACGCCATGTATGAAATCATCGTGGCCGGTATTGAGTGAGCCTGCATTAAAAAGCGCTAATCTAAAACATTTCGTGAACAACATCTTTAAAGTTTTTCTAAAGTACATACGTATATGAAACGAAAATGTGAAACAAGCAAAACCATAAGCAATAGAAAGCAGGTAATAGTATGCAAGACAACTAAAGAAACCGACCATTATAAAAGCCTTTTAAGCTTTCTCCTTTACTTTAATGACTTAAGCAATAATTAGAATTGGAATTTAATTTTTCAATATTTAAGAAGTTAAGGATTCTGAAATTGATGGCCTATACATTTTAGAGATATGTGTTTGAAATCATCCTCAATTCTTCAAAAAGAAAATACATGACAGTGAACTACGACCAAGGAAAAACAAGTCATACCATTACATATTATTAACTTATTTATTAAAAATTGCTGTATAATGTCTTGAAAAATTTATAAGCATGTACTATGTGAAATAAGAGCTTTGCCAACACTGAAGTTCTAAAATCCAGACAACGTTAATGGCTAATTGAAAAATTAATATATATTTTATCACAGTTTTATGGCAGCACGCATTGATGATGGAAAATTTAATTTAATATTATAATTGATTATCAACTGTTAATGCTACATATAATTATATTGCTGATATATATATAAATAAATAATAATATATATATATATATAATATATATATATATATATATAATATATATATATATATATATATATATCCTTATATCCATTTTTAATTTATTACATATTTAATTCTCATTTTTTAAATTATATTACTATTACTTAACGAATTATTATAGTGATTTGTATTTAGTTCTGATTATTCGACAAATATTTTAAAGTTTTACATGTACAGTTGTATTGCTAAAATATGTTGACCATATTTCTTTTCGACATATGTCCGAACCATATTTCTGCAAATAAATATTATACGAGTAATTTATTATTATTTGCTTTATTTCAAAGATTTATTTGAATGTCGTTTACTTTATATTTACACACAACATAGTTACTAACTTTCTTTAAAATTAAAATCATGTGCGAAAAGAAATGCCTACGTGCAAAAAACAGTTGGTATTAATTACTAAGAGCTACAGACATGAAAGCACGTAACTAGTAGGTTGTGATAACGGGGTAAGCGATATACTATCACGCTTGAGATAATAATCTGTACACCTCGCTAAATTATTGTTACTTGGCACCGTAGTAGTACACCGATAAATATGTTGCACAGTTGGTAAGCTAATTAGATAGCAAAGTTAAATTAAGCAACAATTTTAAGAATAGTTATATTCAGATATATGTATGCATATGGCAAAGTAGCTATTTTCTGCCAAATGTTAAAAATATTGTCAGACAGTACTTAACTACAGAATTTCGCAAAGTTGATTTTAAGTCAATACAAAACTTAGTATACTTAGAGATATCCATCTAAATATTGCTGAGAAAAATCTTTATCCACATTAAAAAAATAATGATTTCAGTAATAGCACTAAAACTACTTTTTATAAACATGAATTGTGATGCTCTATCTATTACTTTGACATGAAAATTGTTAAAGGTGTACACAAAAGTAACATAAAGGTTAATTCGGTATTACAAACATATTTATAGCAAACATATAATAGCGGTATCTGAAAAGGAATATTGGGCCTTTCATAGGAGACGGCAGAGAGTTGCCGGGATGCTAACAGCTTTTATTTGTCATATACATACATGGAGAAAAGAACTCTTCGACTGCATCGTTCCAGATGTGATCATGAAAGTGGCAGATGCACGCCACTAACGGCGTTAGCTTCTGGGCGACGTACAATAGTTACACTCGCGTGAGATGTGCATCTAGAGAGAATTTGCTACTTGATGGAATATCACCTGTGAATTGTATTTTATTCCTTTATATAAAATAAAGGGAATTTTTTCTGGTGCCTATAGCATCATCTAAAAAAATGTGCATCTAATTCGATATCGTTCTACGAGTATTTGTGTTTCTAAACTGTAATAACATCATTCTCTCTTAATTGAATCTGATTTGAAACTGGGATAGATTGATTCAATCTCCACATTCAATTGGAATTATTTTTTTTATCCTAAACGCATAAAGTGTTTCGAGGAATAATTATAAATGTTTGGTAGACTCTTTTACGATTTTTAGGTTTATTGAAATTTTAACTAGGGCGCAAACTCGATCTAATCAAAGTTTACAAACTTTGGTTAGATCGAGCGTTCTTAATGTGTTTTATGCAACAGTAATTAAAATACTGTAATCACCTACTATTTAGCTTATTCAGTACTAAATCAGAAAATAATCTGTTGGTACCAAACACAATAACACTTCCATAAAAAGTGTTTGGACAAATTTATGCAGAAGCGTGTGTGTCACTCATATGTTGTCACAGTCTAGTATACACTCACACTGTCTTCTCTTTTTGGGCAAGTTAATTTTATTTGGACATAATTTGTTATTTCTTTGGGCGTGTTTCTTTGGTTATATATCTTCTTTTAAGGAATTGGCAATTTAAGTTTTATATCTGACATCACTTTGATTTCTAACTTCTTTGATTGTTCAACGATTTTTAATTTTCAATTTTGTTGCTTTGTATGTAATTAAGTTTCACAATAATTTAAATAACAAATTAAAGAAGATTTTTTTTTATAATCAATCGTTGTAAGATATGTTTACATAAACTGTTACACGTGTATTACTTGTTTTATAGATAAATTCTTAAACGTGACAAAAGTCGAACGAAAATAAATAGTTCATTGATTTTATTGAATACACATGTTAGAGGTTAGATAGAGGTTAGATATACACATATTGGTATCTTCTACCATCTGCTGCTCGTTGGTACACTCCTTTTGGGATAACCCGTTTATACGTTTTTATAAGTACAGATATAAAATTATGTATGTGCTTGTATTATGTTGGTCATACCTGTGTCTGAGCAACATTACAATCGTAGCTATATCCGTAGTAGCCGTAGTAGCGTAGCTGTATACATACGAGTATAAATAATCGTTTTTACCACTGCTATGCGTTGTTACTACAGTCCCCGATTGGTCATAAAAATGTATAAGTTTCCAAATGAAGTCGTACATTCAATATTAAATCAATTTAAACATAAACTTAGTTAATTCTTGTTACTAAGATTCTTCTAAATAAGAGATTGAAAACGATCATATAATTAGTTGCGAAAATAATGATACTATTCCGCTTTGATTTGTTCTGATTTCGATCCGCTATCATTATCTTCTTTTTTTAAGTATCTTCCTTATTTTTTACCGAACTGACAAACAAAGCCATATAGTAATTTATCTTAATTTGTGCTAGATAGGAAAGACATTTTCTATTTGCCTTTTCAGATTTTATGTTAGACAAACATGAATCATAATACAGTTTTAACAAGCACCAAGCCATAAAATAACATAATTTAATGGAAGACAAATAACTAAACGTAAGTCGATAGTACGTTTTTAAAACTATTTTGTAAGTAAAGAGAATACAAGACTGTCGTTTTTTTCTGTAAGAATATAATATTTAATAAGATAACAGCGGAGAGACAAGAACAAGATTTTCCGAATTTTAACAAGGTATAATATATATTAATAGTAATAATATTAACATGGAATACTTAAAATGGTATCGATATAAGCTCAACAAATCATTATCAAATTGTAGTTGAAATTGATTCTAGTGAACATTAAAGATACCTTACGATTTTCATAGAGATCATTTGGTAATTCATCATCATTAATAACAGTAATTACTTATTATCAGTTGGGATGTTTGCTTGTATATTAATATCAAGGTATTAAAATTCTTTATAGCGTTGGTCTCAATCACAAAACTACAGAGGGTACTACTATTGTGAGGGATATGAGGCAAATACAAATAATAAAAAGTAATTATAATAAATAGATTTATTAGTCTTGTGTTAAATATTCTATACAACTCATAACTTTTTTTTTAATTAAAGAAGATTAATAAAAAAACAGAAGATAAAGAAGACAGAAGAAGAAGTAACGTAGTACAATAGGATTTTTACTGGAGATTTATTCTCCAATACAGTTGATTAACCAAGGTTTGTCCACGAAGTAGCTATGCACGCTGATTATGCCGTCGTGCTCGACCAGGTCAAACAGGCATTCGGGACCATGGGAGACTATGAACTGTAAAAATAAGAAAGCGTGTGTTTGAAAATATATTTCGGGACTAAGTTGCTGCAAAGCAGAGTGATACTAAAAGTTGTCATATTTAACACAAAAACAGCAATTTAAAGACTAGTAGAGACGTCTAGGAGGATACTCATAGCTTTAATATTAATTATATTTATGGCGGATATTGTAATGCAAATATAAAGTTTTAAATCTGGATATATAAGGTGAGATGTTCCCTTTATAAAAATAACGGAAATCACTTTAGTACAGTGCTACTTCAAGTGCAAATGCTCCTTTGGGGCAGAGATACATTGGTTTCTTTTCTAAGATTGTTGATCCCGGTTGAAGGGCCAGGTAAGTATAAGAATATAAGGACTGACACTATATTTTACATCACGTGGCGGAAACAACCATTATCGATGGAATAGATACTATAGTAGTTGTGCGTCTGTGAATCTTAAATGAAGTGCTATACTATCACGTGGGCAGACGTGTGTACGTAGTGTAGAAGAAACGAGTTCAGGTATCAATAGAAATTGTACCATTTGTTGACATTACAATTAATTATTAGGTTAGGTAGGTATTAGGTTAAAAATTAAGTTCAAACACCCTTAAAATTTATTTATTAAGGGTTATTATTAATTTAACTAAATTAAAGAAGTAAATTAAAATTTAATAAAGATTAAATTACTATAAAGTATATTAGGCTTTTTTAAATACGAGTATTTTCTAGATGTGCTTCAAATTTATGAAAATGAGGATCGAAATATTATGCTGATTTTTTTTATAAAGTTTTTTAGTTGTATTCTTTTTCCCATAAACGATATTTTTAATGTTGTATTATTTTCATTTCATTAATAAATTTCGAAACTTATATTTAATGTTATATAAATACACAAAAATAATCTACTGTTAATGAATTTTAGAATTCCATTATTAATTTTTATCATAACTTTTCGTTTTGATTGAACTACAACATTGAAAAATTGAAATTGATAGAATTGTGCTCAGGAAAATTAGACTAGTAGATGACTAACTCAATTAAAAGCTTCGGAGAGGTCACATAATATATCAATCACACCCTGTTTGCTATTCTAATTTATTATTTAAAATTGTTTGATTAAGCAGTCAAAAAAACATGTTTATTATATTGACGTCAAAATAACTTGTAAGCATAAGATAACAAAAACCTACATGGAATCTGTATAAGAACTTTAAATTGGCAATAGGATAAAGTAAACCTTTATCCTATTGCCAATTTAAAGTTCTTACATCTTACAAATTATGTTAAGATGTAATATAATTTGTAAATGTTTCACGTTATTATTAATTTGACAGTTGGCTCAAAATCACATTTTCAAAAAAAATATAGTGAGATCGAAAAAAATCAATATTGGAAGGTAATTTTTAGTTATTTACACATATTTTTCATTTGATCGGAGAAAACACTGCTATTATTACTTTTTTTTTAAATAAATGCAGTTTTTGTTGCTTTGTATGTAATTAAGTTTCACAATAATTTAAATAACAAATTAAAGAAGATTTTTTTTTATAATCAATCGTTGTAAGATATGTTTACATAAACTGTTACACGTGTATTACTTGTTTTATAGATAAATTCTTAAACGTGACAAAAGTCGAACGAAAATAAATAGTTCATTGATTTTATTGAATACACATGTTAGAGGTTAGATAGAGGTTAGATATACACATATTGGTATCTTCTACCATCTGCTGCTCGTTGGTACACTCCTTTTGGGATAACCCGTTTATACGTTTTTATAAGTACAGATATAAAATTATTTATGTGCTTGTATTATGTTGGTCATACCTGTGTCTGAGCAACATTACAATCGTAGCTATATCCGTAGTAGCCGTAGTAGCGTAGCTGTATACATACGAGTATAAATAATCGTTTTTACCACTGCTATGCGTTGTTACTACAGTCCCCGATTGGTCATAAAAATGTATAAGTTTCCAAATGAAGTCGTAAATTCAATATTGAATCAATTTAAACATAAACTTAGTTAATTCTTGTTACTAAGATTCTTCTAAATAAGAGATTGAAAACGATCATATAATTAGTTGCGAAAATAATGATACTATTCCGCTTTGATTTGTTCTGATTTCGATCCGCTATCATTATCTTCTTTTTTTAAGTATCTTCCTTATTTTTTACCGAACTGACAAACAAAGCCATATAGTAATTTATCTTAATTTGTGCTAGATAGGAAAGAAATTTTCTATTTGCCTTTTCAGATTTTATGTTAGACAAACATGAATCATAATACAGTTTTAACAAGCACCAAGCCATAAAATAACATAATTTAATGGAAGACAAATAACTAAACGTAAGTCGATAGTACGTTTTTAAAACTATTTTGTAAGTAAAGAGAATACAAGACTGTCGTTTTTTTCTGTAAGAATATAATATTTAATAAGATAACAGCGGAGAGACAAGAACAAGATTTTCCGAATTTTAACAAGGTATAATATATATTAATAGTAATAATATTAACATGGAATACTTAAAATGGTATCGATATAAGCTCAACAAATCATTATCAAATTGTAGTTGAAATTGATTCTAGTGAACAATAAAGATACCTTACGATTTTCATAGAGATCATTTGGTAATTCATCATCATTAATAACAGTAATTACTTATTATCAGTTGGGATGTTTGCTTGTATATTAATATCAAGGTATTAAAATTCTTTATAGCGTTGGTCTCAATCACAAAACTACAGAGGGTACTACTATTGTGAGGGATATGAGGCAAATACAAATAATAAAAAGTAATTATAATAAATAGATTTATTAGTCTTGTGTTAAATATTCTATACAACTCATAACTTTTTTTTTTAATTAAAGAAGATTAATAAAAAAACAGAAGATAAAGAAGACAGAAGAAGAAGTAACGTAGTACAATAGGATTTTTACTGGAGATTTATTCTCCAATACAGTTGATTAACCAAGGTTTGTCCACGAAGTAGCTATGCACGCTGATTATGCCGTCGTGCTCGACCAGGTCAAACAGGCATTCGGGACCATGGGAGACTATGAACTGTAAAAATAAGAAAGCGTGTGTTTGAAAATATATTTCGGGACTAAGTTGCTGCAAAGCAGAGTGATACTAAAAGTTGTCATATTTAACACAAAAACAGCAATTTAAAGACTAGTAGAGACGTCTAGGAAGATACTCATAGCTTTAATATTAATTATATTTATGGCGGATATTGTAATGCAAATATAAAGTTTTAAATCTGGATATATAAGGTGAGATGTTCCCTTTATAAAAATAACGGAAATCACTTTAGTACAGTGCTACTTCAAGTGCAAATGCTCCTTTGGGGCAGAGATACATTGGTTTCTTTTCTAAGATTGTTGATCCCGGTTGAAGGACCAGGTAAGTATAAGAATATAAGGACTGACAGTATATTTTACATCACGTGGCGGAAACAATAATTATCGATGGAATAGATACTATAGTAGTTGTGCGTCTGTGAATCTTAAATGAAGTGCTATACTATCACGTGGGCAGACGTGTGTACGTAGTGTAGAAGAAACGAGTTCAGGTATCAATAGAAATTGTACCATTTGTTGACATTACAATTAATTATTAGGTATTAGGTTAAAAATTAAGTTCAAACACCCTTAAAATTTATTTATTAAGGGTTATTATTAATTTAACTAAATTAAAGAAGTAAATTAAAATTTAATAAAGATTAAATTACTATAAAGTATATTAGTCTTTTTTAAATACGAGTATTTCCTAGATGTGCTTCAAATTTATGAAAATGAGGATCGAAATATTATGCTGATTTTTTTTATAAAGTTTTTTAGTTGTATTCTTTTTCCCATAAACGATATTTTTAATGTTGTATTATTTTCATTTCATTAATAAATTTCGAAACTTATATTTAATGTTATCTAAATACACAAAAATAATCTACTGTTAATGAATTTTAGAATTCCATTATTAATTTTTATCATAACTTTTCGTTTTGATTGAACTACAACATTGAAAAATTGAAATTGATAGAATTGTGCTCAGGAAAATTAGACTAGTAGATGACTAACTCAATTAAAAGCTTCGGAGAGGTTACATAATATATCAATCACACCCTGTTTGCTATTCTAATTTATTATTTAAAATTGTTTGATTAAGCAGTCAAAAAAACATGTTTATTATATTGACGTCAAAATAACTTGTAAGCATAAGATAACAAAAACCTACATGGAATCTGTATAAGAACTTTAAATTGGCAATAGGATAAAGGTTTAACAAATTATGTTAAGATGTAATATAATTTGTAAATGTTTCAGGTTATTATTAATTTGACAGTTGGCTCAAAATCACATTTTCAAAAAAAATATAGTGAGATCGAAAAAAATCAATATTGGAAGGTTATTTTTTTATTTACACATATTTTTCATTTGATCAGAGAAAACACTGCTATTATCACTTTTTTTTAAAATAAATGCAGTGGCAGAAATGAATGCAGTTGAAAGAATACATTCATATGAATTCTTTCAAGACAAAAATATTAATATTAATGTGACGTAGATACCTCAATCTGTTTTCTCGAAGACCGCTCAAAGTAGTTTCGGGACTCGGGCAGACTCTCTTCGGGCATTTTGCCGAATACAAAGAAGCCCACGCCGATCAGCTCTCCCGAGTGGACTAGCGGGAACCATGGCAGGAAGTGTTCGTCGTCGCAAAGTGTAAGTTCCGTCATGTTGTAATAGTAGTGACGACCTGAAATAACACATGAATCAACTATCTTTCGATGGCATCACTGGAGATGTGGCTTAAAAAAACAAAGATTTCAAATGGCATCCCTATTTAGCTGTTAATTAGTGCTGCCAACTTAAAAGTAATATTAGCTATAGACACAATGACGGTCAATTGATGCTGCGTAGTATACGTCGTACACTAATATTGTGTAGTAGAAGTGTAAGTAAGACTTTCCGTAACAATTACCGTAACAGTATCTTCTCACAAACATTTGATTTAATGGGTCCCTAAAGGTTAAGAGTCGTCGCCGTAAGAAATTGGAGATTTTGCAATATCGATATATCTCTTTCTCTCATTAATATTTTCGTTTTAATGTTCCTTATATCACCTAATTTTAGTATCACTCACCCATCATGATAAAGCAGGTTTGCTTAACGAATAATGTCTTTGGGTAGCCGATTTCCTTGCTATCTCTGGAAATCTTCATCCTCTCTCCGTGGAAGCCAGATACCCAGATGCTGTCTGCTTGGAGAGTCTTCTTGTTGTTGCGTTCAGCGAGACGCACTTCTACGCTTTTTTCAAGAAATTCTAAAAATAATTTAAATAAGTTAAACCAGTTAAGTCTAGTGGGTCCACTAGAGGTTCCTAAATATATAATCGAATTTTCCACATATTTTTACACAAAATTATGTCTGAATTGAAGTAATATTATTATGAAAGAATTCCTTTAGTAGATGAGAGGCCCATTGTGGGACTAAGTTTTCCCCCACGAATCTCCAGAACGACGGCCTTGCTATGCGAGTCTTGTCTTCCGGATATGCTATGTTTACGAAATCGTTCGCCTGTCTTCTGCGTAACCTTCCACAGGTTGGTGTATTCCCGGGATTTGCCAGCACTCTAGTACTTTTGCGCCTCAATGACCGTTAGTCTTGCGAGCAATAAGCCGTGCCTATTGTCACTTGCGGCTTTGTAATTCTACATACAATTCTAACATATCATACAACTGTAATTCTACATACCCCAAAAATTTAACAATTATTTCATCCCATAATTTACATTTTAATGGCACCCAATTCAATCCAATAAATAAATTATACATTTTCTTTAAGTTTGTGTGAACTTTACAACACATGTTAAACAAATGAACAATAATTTTAATTTTAAAAGAATATCTCATTTTGCTTTGGTAGATTCACCCGTTCTGCTCAAAAATGAGTTGGCTAAATAGTCTTTAGTATTACCTTCGTCTACATAGTACTGATGCGCAGTCCAGTAGGATCTCGGACTACCGCTGGTAACGGGTGGTGTCCATAGCGTAAAGCCAAGCGTCTCCATATCCATGCCCGAGTGGCTGCTAAACACGTCCGTAGGGAGCTGGTGAAATAGGCAAAAATATGATTTGTGGAATGTTCATAGCTTTAGCTCCGTAGGTAGCTGATAAAAATGAAATATATAATTTTAATATTCACAGCATTAGAAGAATTTACCTACGGAGGGTTGTGTGGACCCAATATGATTGTTTGAAGTAACTACTTAGTCATCATATATCAAAAATAATTTTTCTTCAACGTTGTTCTTTTATTCACCAATCAAAACATCACAGTTCCGGGACCCCAATACCAATAGTATATATAAACAAACAACTACACAGAGTAGACAGGTCATACATAAATAACTGATATCTAAAAGAAATCTCTTCTAGTCTTCACTACACTTGTTTGGTAAGAAGATGTTGCGAATTAATTTAGTTAGAATGGAAATAAAGAGTAGAATATCAATAACCATATAGATACATTAAATCAAAATAAAAATAAATATTTGCGATTTGTAATAAATTAATATTCACAAACATTATTTTATATTATACATAATACAACCGTATTTATTATATTTATATTAAGAGCACTACAACACGGTTAAAGACAAAGTGTAAACTAACAGTTCTGAAGACGTTGTGCAAGTAGTGAGAAACATACAACATCATAATTGTTTGTCTGTTATGGTTTGTTGGAGGAGACTTGCAAGGATTTACAAAGCTTCATATTTATGAAGACAGGTTGTGTTAGCTCTAAAAATACCTTTAGGGAATCCATGGACATTCCAACAGAAATATGCATCTGATCATGAGGCATAACTACCTAAACTTAACTGATAAAAGGCTCTCGTCTATCTGAACTGGACTATGCTAAAAAGTATGCTGCAATTAAAGCTCTTAAAAATCTGGAGGAAGATGTGACGAAATATCCCAACGAAACAGTGCGTGAATTCATACATTCTTAATTAGATAGGTTAGCCTATATCAAAGCAAGAGGCTGCTATTTCGTGTGCAATTGTAAATTATTTTTTAATGAGATTTCAAGACTTGTAATATTTTATAAAAATAACAAAACATAATAATATTAACTTATTACATATAGGTATATTGTGTCGTGGCAAAAGTGTATCATAAATTTAATTTAAGACTTACGGCAAATTGAAGTCCAGCTATATATCCAGTGTCATCGAAAAGACAGCAGGCTAGCTTGTCAACTTTGGAAGGGCAAAACATGACGAGGGAAGGCATAGGGCCATCAGGTCGTGGTGTTTTCACCCAGCGCTCGTCCTTTGCTTCAGCGATAGTGCGCGGTAGCCCAATGAAGCTAGTTTTCCCGATGCCAAGAGGGTTGAGATCGTACCTTACTAAAAAATAATCGTAATTATATCGTGAGAAATTTAGTAACATGTCAGTTCTCCCGTCAGGATATAAAGGCTCAATATTGAATTTTACTAGAATCTAAGCAAGTTTGAGATTTCACACCATAATTTGAGAATTAAAACGATGTGAAATGAAGCTTAAAGATGTTAAAAATTCCAACGAAATGAAAATATTTCACTAACTCTTAACACAAGCAAATAACTATGTTCTCAAACTCAAATTAAAAGTTCATGGATCTGAAATTAAATTACTTTTATATGTTTTAATATTTTTCACTTTTATTTTCTTGGAAAATATGAAACAACTTCCTAGAAATAACAGTAAAATTCGTTCATCGTCATCGGTTCAGAGATGGTCTCTGCTGGATATAGGCCGCTCCAAACGCAATTTGTCCTATGCTTCTAATGGTCTATTTCCATCGGTTCTACTAGCAGTATGCCCTGGCTACTGCTACTTAAAGGACTCAGGAGATCCAGGGGAAGAATAGGAGTAGTGATATCTAAATATTTAATGTCCGCATGTAAAAAAATAATTAATAAATTGTGTTTTATACAAGGTTAAAAACTGCTAATTACCTCTAAGTCCACCTTGCCACGGTCCTGCAAAATAGAAATGTGTATATTTTTAATTTATTTTAAACAAATATTCTATTGAGCTTCTTATAATTAATTAGAAAAGTTAGTTAGTAATCAGTTAAAATATCTTTATTACGTTCAATTTAAAAGTAACAACTAATATAACACTAAGTAATAGTAATAGAAATGCATATAGTGTGGACATTATTTTGACCAGCTTCAGAGCAAATTCGACATTACCGACTTAAGACCGTTTATAGAGAGACGCTGTCTTAATCTACATCACAACTAATCAATATTAAAAGGTTAAATTGATTTAGATATCTAAAATGTTTTTATAAATATATACCTTTAAATTGCTTCTGTATGTTTTACGTCTAATTTAGCATAATATAAGAACTATGGAAGTTCATTAATTTTGTAAAAGATTTTGACCGCACTGTGTAATTTTTGAATAGTGTTGGATCTGCAATTACTTTATTTAAATTGAAAAAAGCTTCTATTTTTCTTCACAATTTCGTATTCTAATACTTATTTTATTACTATACTTTTATTTATTCAGCTACCAAATAGTATTATAAATGCAAATTTTCTTGACAAATATGTCCCAACAGACCTAAAGTGCCATAATTTGCATGATATCTATTATAGTAAATTGTTCAAATGTGCGACGGAAACATTATTTATATATATAATATAAAACTATAATTATAATAAAACTATAATTATCTACATAAATATCAAATGTTAAAAATAAGAGGTATCTGAAGTACAATTTTCAGAGTCAGTTTATTTTTGAATACACCATGGTAGTTACAGAATCTGTATCGGTTTGTGAGCTTATTGTAAAAATTACAAGAACGCCTGGAAAAGGTATTTTTTAGCATAACTTGTACGACAGTACGGAACCAAATAGTGTATTTTGAACAAAACCAAGAAGTCTTTTTTTATACCAGATTAATTGTGTAAAAAATTGAGCATTAAACAAGACTACATTGGGTCAAATAGAAGACAGTAAAAGTCTGATAATAAGAAAAACTTACCTAAGCCGTGAACCGCGGCAATCAATACTAGGAGGATTATTAGTTGTCTCATTTTCCACAGAAGATGTAGCTACGATTTCGAATGGCTGTGCCATTTTATAGTGTACCACTTATCTTTGATTGTAATATTTTTGCTATCTAATTAGTGTAGGCTCGTTATCAAAAATACAATGATATAAGTGTTCTTAAGGATTATATTTGAAGCTTAAACGTAGAGTGTTCAAGTCACTTCCTGGACTCCTGCCTTCCTATCTTCCTTCTATTAAGCATTCTATATAAACAAGTGACTCCAATTCTATTTGATTCAATTAAGTATCTAAACAAAATTGTATTATTTTATCGTTATTATTCTATCTGAATCGCCTTTTTTTAGTTCTTTTTTATTGCAAATTATGAATGCATGGCCATAGGATGCGGCAATCTTGGACAGTATGCCATATCATACTGTCCGAGATTGCTGCAGTCTACCAAAGGTTTATCTACGTCTACAATAGTAAAGTCTACCAAAATTGAAAACCAAAGGTATATGTCCGTCTCCGTGTCTACTCATTCAGGGCCCTGTCAGCGTTTGCTCGCCTGGACGAGCTTCTCTTGTCTCGCAAATGGGGACTCTTATTGCATGGGTCACTATCATTACTGCGGCCGTCTCCTGCACAATATCGTCTCTTTCTTTCTCTTGCTAATAATGAATTGGCAGATTTCTTTCTAACCTACTTCGTTTCGTCCGGCTAGACAAACTCGTGTATGAATCTGTCTGCAGAGGCACTCAGAACTTTACAACGACAGACACACGTCATATTATGTATTTATAATTTTACTTAACTTAGATGGTAAATCTCGTCTCAAATAAATATGATAATAAGATAGTCCATCAATATGTATTTTTATTATAATTAAGAAAACTACAACCTAAGATTTGTCATGATATAAAACAATATTCCGTTGTTTCGTATGTCGTTTTCTTTATGATGATATCATAGAAAAACGATTTTTGAGCGATTTTCTCGATTTCAACTCGCTAAGTGCCTCTTTATCTCTATCCCTTTATCACAGTAATCAAATTAATTAATTCGACGTGTCTCTTATACAGACAACACACTAATGTGTGTGCGTTGTCTTTATATGATAAGGCAAAATTTAATCACGGGCTTAGTGATTAACTTTGATAATTACTTGCTGATGATTATATTAAATACCTTATCGATCAAAACCATACCTATAGTAAGTGACCCGTGTTATATATTGTCTATATAATGGAGATATAAGGATTTTGTGATAACTTTGATAATTACTTGCTGATGATTATATTATATACCTTATCGATCAAAACCATACCTATAGTAAGTGACCCGTGTTATATATTATCTATATAATGAAGATATAAGGATTTTGTGATAAATGATTGTATTTATTTTTACCGACACCCTCGTCGATATTTTTCCTTACTATCAAGACGCATGTTTGTAAAGTAGATGATACCGTTTAAATGGCCAAGTGGTTTTCGGGACCCAGGTCAAAATTTTGGATATGTTGATATCTTCTATATGGTCGAGCTGAGTAAAAAATGTAATCATCGCAAAAAATGTTAAAGACTCATTTTCCCGCTAGGGGGCAGTGAAATTATACCCAGAAGAATATGTCATTCAAACTTCAGAGCCCCTCTGAAGTCTGAATGGTATATTCTGCTGGGTTGTCTGTTTGAAGGCAAAAGAATGGGTTAAGTGAATTCTCTTGGCTGAAACTATTTAATTCTTTTTCCCTTAGACTTTTTTTTAAACTAGGTAATCATACATTTTTACCGAAACTTAACAGCCCCGTAGCGGGTAAACACGTCGTTAACATTTTCTAAAAGTTGAATCAGCTCATCGAGGAGAATAACAAATCCAAAAATTTGCTGATACTGGCGAAAATCACGATTTTCTAATTCAGACTTCAGAGCCCCCTAGCGGGAAAATGAGTCGCAAACTTTTTTTGCTCAGCTCGACCAGGAGAACAACATATCCTAAATTTAGAACTGGGTCCCGAAAACCACTTCGCCATTTAAACAGTATCATCTACTTTGTCAATGGCAAGTAAAGGTCAAATTATTTGAAAACAAAGTTCAGTATAGAGACAATCTGTTAAGATTTTAAATATTCCCTATTTCATTTCCCTTTACACATATTTCACATTTGATCTTTGTTATCAGTTTGTGATACCTTAATATTGTTATAGTCGTATGGTACCCCAGTCCTGTGCTGCATTCTATGGATGGTACGCCCTATCCATTTGAGTTGAGCAATTAATCGTTTGATTGATGTTTGTTGACATCGTTTCTATGTACTCAGAATTACAAAATTATTATGTATATTTACTTTGAACAACCGTATATAATATCTGACTGCTCTTATGAATTCGTTGAACAGAAATATAAAAGCAGTGTTGATAAAAGGTAGCCCTGTTGGACACCAGCGGTTTCTTCGTAATTCGTTCATTCCATTGTTGCGCATGCGCTACCTTAACAATACTCAGATAAATAGACCGATAAGTTCAGAAAATCTGAAACAGTTTGGCCATATATTTTAAGGTTTAAACGTTTAGTCTATCGACTTAGACAGTACAATGTAAGATACATAAACAAAGCTAAAATAATTAAAAGCAGAGGCGAGTAATTCTTATTCGGTGTTCATAAAACTCTGTTCTCCTGTATTTCTAAGTACAGACTAATTACGCTTGAAGCGACCCCTTGTTAGAGTAATAGATATACCAAATTTATTAGTCTATATAAATTAGCTGTACGGGTGGATGTTTTTTTTATTTACTATTTTCAACAAACGTCATTACATCAAATTAAATGATTTGATCTTTTATTGTCCTAAGAATAGACGTCCTTATTATGCATTAGACAGAATCCTAACAAGATTATGACAGTGATTTTACAGCTTCAGGCCTACAAAAGCTAGGTTTTCCGGTATGTGCTTACAATGTAGCCTGCGCACTGCAACAAAAGTTTTGCAATTCTTTATGTCGTTGACCCTGATTCCTTTGCGTTAATAAACTCTGAGCATAGCTCATTTGTTCTTTGGGTGACACTGATCCTTCTAACAAGGACCATTGACAATATGCACTCTTGATGAAAAACTGAGAATATACTAGGTAACTTTTTACGTACTAACTACGAAGTTTTCGAAATAAAATTCATCAGTTATTTTCATAACAATGTTTATTTGCACATAGTTTTTTCATTTGTCTAGATTGCGAAGGCTTACTATCCAAAACAATTGATCAGCCAAGGTGCGTCTACGAAGTAGATGTGCATGGTGATCACACCCGTGCTTTCAATCAACTCGTAAAGGCACTCAGGAGCATAGGATACTATCATCTGTAATGATTAAATGTGTGTTTTTTATCACCGATCATATAAATATACTGCATGTATTGCCAACCAACTGTAGATAGGCGTTTCTATCATAATTCACCTTCCTAAGAAGCGATTTAACTTTCCACCAATCTGTGCTTATATTGATTAAAATAATATATAAATAATATATGTGACATCATCTATATTTAATATAAGCTTTTACAGGCTTAGTTGTTGACGTCAAAATTATAATCATTTATTATAATCATAAAATAACAAAAACCTTATCTTTTATATATCGAGAACGATGGTAAATCTTTCGATTAATTAAAAGAATTCATTATTTAAAAGTTAATCTATGAGCTCTCATTTCTCTAAGACAGCAGTTACGGTTTTATTTTAGAATTTTAGTTGTTAAGGAGATAATGGTATTACTAGGTGATAACACAACCTCAATATACATATATAAATGTAGGGTAGACGACTATATGAATGAATATTATAAAAGATCTAAATAGAAGCAAAAAGGCACGAACTATGAACGATATTAACACTTATGTTAATAACAGAAAAAATAAAACGCAATAACTAAGTATTGACTTGGCTTTGATTTGATAGTACGATTGGCAATACCTGATTAACTAATTGCCAGTATGAAAATAAATTTTAAAGGTACCTGAACATGTTGTCTCGTAGATCTCTCGAAGTAATCTCTCACGAGATCCTTTGGTTCTATCTTGCCGAAGGAGAAGAACCCTATGCCGATGAGTTCTCCCGAGTGGACAAGTGGGAACCATGGCAGAATATGGTCGGAGTCGCATGGCGTTAAAACCGTCATGTTGTAAAAGTAGTGACGACCTGGAATGATACGTTCCAAACAGTTAATCAAACAAAAGTTGGAGGAGACAGATAATTCACAGTTGTTAAAAACTAATATGAATATTAAATTTCTAAGAGGATATAATAATAATATATTCACATAGTAAGACAATAATAAGCTCCACGGTATAAGTACGGTACAGATCTATTTTGTTCAGCCTCCCCTGATTACTTAAATTTAGTTTCTTTATGCTTAGGACTGAAATTTTCAATTACGTTGCCTGTCAAATGAAAGAAAGCCTTCTGCAATTGTTAATAAAGATTATTTTATGAGTACTATATTTTATTTTTATAGACTTAATTTTCTGTCCAGATTTATATGTGAAAATAGGATTCGTATAATTAGAACATAAATACAATTATTAGCTTTAAGAATTAAAACAATTTCAGTCCAACTAGAGCTAGCTTGACGGTCAGTGCTTCATAGACATAAGAAAATATTTTTTTAATGTAAAAATTGTCTGATGTGCTTTTCCGTGTTTTAAACTTTCTCCAGACCAAAATTCATCGAAGTTAGTTTTGAGATTATTCGTTATAACAATAAATAATATAGATAAGATGTCTTTACAAGATATATTTTCTTAAGGTGTATTATAACCTGTATAGCTCAATAAAATAATAAGAACATTCCGTTCGCTTAGTGTCGGTATTCGAACGCACTTTTAACGTTACCAAAAATTAATATTGCACCTGAGCAAAAGAACAATAAGAATTGTAACAATTCTATCAGTCGATTCTCATAACAAATCTTTAGTTGTTTTGATATATTTACAATATGTTGCTTTCAACATATTGTAAATATATCAAAAGTAGTATAACAGTATTTTAGACTCCGTTATTACCAAGTGAATTAATTCATCACCAATATCATTGTAATGTCTGTGATGTGTTCATTAATTTCAACATAATGGCGATAGACATAGAAATAGTTTACACCTTAAAATGTCATATCGAAATACTCCAATCTCCTCTTAAGGTGGAAAAAATTCAATAGACACTAAAGTGTGAGATGGTTAATATTGTCAGGTATACTGGCCATCTGGAATCAATTGTTAAGGTGACATAAGCCAATGCGGCGTAATACAACGTCGAGATTGTTAAGCGGATAGACTTTAGATTACTATCGACCTGTAAATGAGTTAGGGTTTTAGAGGTAGGTTAGTATTATTCTTTCAGCGTACGTGTAAAGCCATATACATACAATATGTTGTGTTTCTGCGTGTTCGAGGCTTAGAGAGCTAATTAGAAACACTCAAATTTATTGTATTATCGGTAGCTATATTATTGAGAACTGTAGAATTTTCTCTCAAGGAGTAACTTTTTGTAAGTAGTCACCAAATATATACTATTTTTTTTTTAGAATTATAAACTACATAGATAAGTTTTCAGAAGTTATACCCTGCATGATAAAGCAGTCCTGTTTAGTGTAGAGTGTCGTTGGGGTGTTTGCGAGTACTTTGGCGTCAGTGGAGATCGCCATTCTATTTCCGCCGAAGCCAGTCACCCAGATGTTATCTCCTTGGATCGTTTTCTTGGGGTTGCGCGCCTCAAGACGTTCTTCTATGCTCTTCTCGAGCATTGCTGTGGATATTTAAATAATTAATTGAGTATACGTATGTTACGTACGTACATGTTCAAATATACATAACAATGATTTAATTAGGTGAAATCAGGAAAGGTCAAATTATCACCCAACCCATTATTGCAACATCGTTTATTTTACTGATGTCTTAATAAATGGCCCCGTCAGCTCAAATTTAAGCAAAAAAAAAATTGCAGAATTGTCAGGATAGTGGGAGTGTGCGAATGTCTAACGAATTTTTCGAGAAAACTTATTTTATGAACGTTAATGTGCAAAGACATTGTACTGATTTAGAATAATAATCTCTCTTTTACCAGTTTTATCTGCTGTAACTGTGTACTAATAAATACGACCTACCTTCGTCTACGTAGTATTGTTGCAAAGTCCAGTAGGATCTAGGTGTTCCGCTTGACACGGGCGGTGTCCAATGCGTAAAACCAAGCGTCACCCAATCCATGCCTGAGGTACTGGTGTACCGGTCCGTAGGAATCTGGAACAATAAGTTGTATTAATACATTAAAGTTAAGTTCAACCAAAGATAGGTGTGTAAGACAATATTAAAGCGATTGTGGGCTAGAACTGAATAAGAGTACCCCTGAAAACAAAAGAAAGAGGCGTTGAGTTACAATTTAACATAATAAATCGACCTTTTCTTATGTATATGTCGACTGAAGCGGTATTGCGACAACACTGGAAATAGTCCAGACCAAATTACTGAATTACTTAATTTTATTTGGTCAAAATTACTGAATTACAAAATACTGAGAATTGACGATTGAATTTTCTTTTAGATTCCCCTTTCTTACCTTTTTATTGTATTTTTACATGAATTTGATCGACCATGTCTTTCTCTATCCTGCGTCCTATGTCTCGACTATATTATCACCGGATTATATATTTACCGGAAATATGTATATCCGACATGTTTATTGTGTTGTCTTGTATTATCCGATATGTTAATAGACGTATTTGAGTTATTTCATGATTTCTTGCCTGTTCTTTCCTTAAATGTCAAGTTTTGAACAGATGTAGAATACCTATATTTTTGGATTCCTTGTACATATCTATGTACAGGCTTATGTAGCTCTTAAGCTCTTTGTGGCCTTAAATTTTATATTTGGTGGACATGAATGCCTGTAAAGGTCTATGATGAATAAATGTTGTTTGGATTTTAATTCTTTGTTAATTAATAATAACATTAAATATTGTTTGATTTGATAGAAAACATCTTTATTCATATCACATCTTTTGTTTGAGAATATTTTTGGTAGATACTTACTGCAACCTGAAGTCCGGCGATGTATTCTGTGTCATCGTACATCGTGCAGACCACCCTATCAGTGGTGGAGGGGCAGAAGAGAACGAGGGAGGACAGTGGGCCGGCGGGCCGAGGCGTCTCCACCCAGCGTGCATTTTTTGCTTCAGATACCGTGCGCGGCAGGCTGATGTAGCTGGTCTTCCCGAAGCCAAGTGGGTTAAGATCGAACCTTACTGCCAAATAATGGTCATGGTGGTCAACAACATTAATCAAAATCATGGTGGTTATCGTGAATACTATAACTATCATTATATATTATAATATCATATAAGTATTTTTTTTATCATATCACATCACATATCTTGATAATTGAATAAAAAATACAATATTCTAAATATTCGAGTAATCGGCTTCTACGCAACCGGTCGCGGGTTCAATTCCCTCACGGGACAGATATTTTGTAAAACCTACAACAATTTATTCCGGTCTGGGTGTTTGTGCATGCGATTATGTTTGTGACTGCACCCACGACATCGAATAAAAACCTTGTGTAGGGCGACGTTTTTTTTTTTAATATATAATATATATATATGAAAAATAAAACAAGTACATACCTCTAAGTCCGCCCTTCCATGGTCCTGTTAAATAAAACATATTTAACATTACAGACAAATTATAAATTCGATATAATCACGAATGGGAAAATAATAAAATATATGAAATAGAAAGAAAGAAAGAAAGAAAGAAAAACGTTTATTTGGTAAACAAAATAACGGTTCGGAAAATAAAGAGACAAACATGCATACAAGTTTGGTTACCAAAATGGTCTCCGCTCAGCATATGTCGGGCGTACACCACGACGCTGATCTTCAAATACAACCTCTGTCATGATTTTATTGTTGGGATATACTTGTATCTTTGTACAAGTATGTAGATATACTTGTACGAATCATTATTTCTTATTATTTTGTAAATCGTAATAATATTCTTAATAGTAACGGGTTATAGGCACTTAGCTACAAGTATCTCCTCTTCAATACACTATTACAGTGCAAACTTCCTCACAGTCAGAAGGATATAACTCATAGAGATCCAGCAAATGACACCAGATCCAAACCGACATTCATTGCAAAAAAATACAAGTACACCGTAATTGTATAAAATGGCATCAGTTCTTATTTTCTAGTTGAATGTGCTCGATATACGGTTTTGATATTATAACATGAATTCACATTATTTTTAAAAGTAAATGTAAGATAATAACATACCTAAACCATGAACTGTTCCGATCGCAACTATAAGGACAATGAGTTTTATCATTTTGCTTCGATACCTGAACGACTTAGAAATCGCCACAGCATTTCTTCATTATATAAAGTAACTTATCTCTAAATCAAAGATTGCTGTAAGTTATCTATGTATATTAATCAAATTTATAAATTTTTATTATTATTGAATGCTTATTTATCCAACTGTTTCAATCCATTTTTAGCCATTTCTATGGTCTACTGATTGAGAGCACATGGGCGAGGAATTTTAAGATTCGAATCCTTATGTTAGTGGTAAGACTTCTGAGCCTGTATACCCAGCAACCAATATCTTATTTAATTTAACGTGTACTTCCACAGAAATAACACTACTGTGTTCTAAGAATAAGATACATTCATAAGTTGTGAAAGAGTTTAAGTGAATTTCGCTTCTATCAACGGTCATTTCGAGGCTATATTGCCATGTGTAAAATAAAAATCTGTATATCCCCACGAGAGAAGAAATTTTGAACTAAAATCGTCGGTTTGTGTGCCCATATTTAATTATTTCTACCACAAAATAGTGCTTGTGCTTGCATTAGTATAATTATAAATGTGCCTAATCCGGCTAGAAGTTGTTACATAATATAACATCAACAAAACTTTTATGTATATATCTCTTGTAATCTCAGTAAAGAATTCGGACATAGTTCTACTGGAAATAGTCATCTTTGGCCTTGGTATATGTCTTCGATCTACCTGGCTTCGTGTCTATGGTACGGAATGTTTTCTTAGTAAAATTTACCTTGATATAGATGGTATTTTTAAAGACTCAATGGTGGCGTACATTTATAAGTAGTTTCTAATTTTGTACTACACGTGCCACACCAATGTCATCTACAACTGACCCTAATATGTAGTCTGAAGCTATAGATCTAGGCTAGATTGGAGCTAGGCTGCAGTTCTTATAAATTCGGGACCTTTAGTTGGTGACTTGCTAACAATTGCATACCTGCTTGTAACGTCTATACTATTAGAATGTTCTAGAATTTTCTCGGAACTTGCAATTATAAGTAAATTGTTATCTTCTAATGCAAATCTGCATATCTGTTAGTTTTCTAGTAGATTATGATTTATAGCATTTGTGTAGTTATAACATATCAAGCATAACACTTACAGTACTCCTACAGTACACATTACCGACAGAATACAACCCATTTGCACGTACAGTAATACTATACGCGATTCCCAATGGAATCAACACAAAGTTGTGTTGGACTTGGGTTGGTCTACGCAGAATGGCCCCATCATGAGGCTAAGTGCGGTGGAGCCCAGCCAAACTAACGAACTAAGTTCTGAGAAAATTCTAAAACATTCTTAGACGTTACATTGAACAGTGCACAGTAAACTAAAAAAATGTGTGAGTGTTTACAACACGATCCAAGACGGTGTTTTGATACATTCCGGTTGAGCTTTTCACTCCTTTTAAACAAAAATAAAATTTTATGACTTCTTCATAAGACACACCCCAGTAACCCATCATCGATCAAAAGAAGACAATTATGCTGTAATATTTTAAAAAGTTTGGCGTGGTATTTAAAATTCTATTCATAGATAATGGTGGTAAGTCCATAAACTGGGATTTAGTATTATAAAAATTTTGTAGTTACCACAAGCTTACATTCATTCGCTAGCTTTTGAATTTGACTTTACATGGAACCAATGTATCTTTGAAATTCCACTGCACAATATAAATAAATTATTAAAGAAACAAGAAGCATTGAAGAAAGTTTTTCATAAAAAACGCAATAAAGAAACTGAAATTGAAAATAACCCACGGCTATGTAAGCGAAACTGAATCTCAGAGGATTCCACCTTTAATAAAATAAGATAAGGTGGAGATTCACTTAACAAACTTTTAGAATACACACCAAGTAGCTAAAATATTCTTAACATAAGTGTATAAATATCAGCAGTAGTTCACTGAGTTACCTTTCGTTTCAAACACGAAAGCCCTATCTTCTATCAAGTCAGATGTCTCGTAATGATCTGTGGTCTCTTCCACTTCTTTGTTCTATGTATACTGCTGACAATGTTTCTCTGCAAAGTGGTTTTTAAAGCAAACTTTAATAAGCACTTTGCAGTATTATTGTATGTATGTGTATTATTTTTTTAATTAGCCTAAATAACTAAAAATATTATCCAAAGTGCCAATTCCATGCTGACGAACTCGCAGGTATAGCTACTTCAATAATATGTTTACCATAGCACAATCAAATATGTTTCAGTATACAATATTATTAAATTCTGCGTGATATTAGTTCGCCTGTTCACCATCAAAGCACTTTCTGATCAGGCCATCTTAAGTTTTGTTTTTCTTATGTTCTCAGGTCAGAATTGAAATACAAGTCGAGGCTCTCTTTATCATATCAGGCTTCTAGGATCATTGGGCATCACGTGCAGAATGCTATGAAACATTGATCATTGATCATCATTATCTTAAAGCAACACTAGGCCAAGATTACCCATTATCCATAACCAACTAGCATGTGTAATAGAATTGATGAAAGTTGAAGACGCCAGAAAAGTATGTTTAAATCTAGAGATATTGCTTTTTCTAGCCAACATAAACAACTGGCTTGTCAGTCGGTTTGCGAAATGCAAACAATGCGTACAATAAATTGCCGGTGGTTCGAAAAACCGTCGTATCACGGACATTTGACATCGAAGCTTTAACTCGTCACCACGATGACCTATGATGAAAATTGTTATGTAGTGTTAATTCTTGTTACAGGTTTATATTGATTATGTATAACACTCAAAAGTTAGTATATTTAGATATTACTAAGTCAAAAACTGGGAACTTTAGCCTATCCTCACAGGAGACAAAGAAATATTAAACAAAAGAACAATTTTCCACCTAGCCGGGACTCGAACTTTTCACCTTTTATTTTGCAAAGCTAAAGTAGTTATTCACTGCATATCGAAATCCAACTTATAAATATACATGTTAGGCTTGTTGCCTAAATTTCAGTAGTTAGATACTAATATACCTTGATGCCTATTCTATACAAAATAATGATTATTTTTGAAAAAAAATGCTTATTTATAAGAATAATTTTGCATTAATTAAATATTTGACATTAGTCATCAAAAACGCTCATGACTGTCATGGCGTCTTGAATGACGTCACGCCGTGCAAAACACAGCTGTTTTAGTATCGGAATATTCGGTATTGTGAAGTTATTTTAATAAAAAATGGATTCATCGTATTACAAGTACTGCATAGTGCCCCAGTGTACAAGCACAAGTATAAAAACACCAAAAAAAATATTTATATACGTGCCAAACAATCAGCAGATACGTAAAAAGTGGCTGACACTCGCGAGAAGGAATGATGCCCATTCTTTTTCGCACTTACACAAGACACTTGGGAATGACATTTTGACTTTGACGTTTCGCACGGCGTGACGTAACACTTTTTAATTGGTGTTTGCTGTCACGTGACTTATGGCTAATTTTGTGCAATTTTATTTTATAAAAATATAAATATTCAAAAGTTATTATTTTATAAAACTTTGTTTTTTCATAATTAAATGATCATCTTAATAGTTATGCAACCTAATGCATCAGATTTGTTCATAGTGGATACAAGCCTTTTCTTGAATTAAGAACAAAGTAAGCAAAAACAAATTTGTAATCTTGACTTTGCATTTTATTCGAAAATACTAAAGACACGTATAAATATGAAAAGCTTTTTTTTATACAAAATATAAAATTTTTAGAATTGGAAAAAAACAGTACTTCAATTTTTTGTTGTATAATATAATGATAACATACACAAATATACAATAAGTAAAGAAAAGGTAGAAGGAAAGGTATATATATGTATGACTAATACATGATGGACTATATACAGCATTGTCTGGAATATTTATGTTAATATAAATAAACAGTGTGTGACCTAGAATAGAGGAAAATATTGAAAACAGTTGCATCATTATATTCCCAGTAGATTAAAATTATAATTTTACTTCATGATTTTACATGACTAACTTAATTTAGTGCAATGCAAATAATGAAATAGTTCAATTCAACTTGATCGTCTGAGTTCATTCTATATCGTACTTATTTGGAGCTATTTGAAATATCTCTTCGAAAATTTATTTGTTGTCTGATACAACTTATCTCGAAAAACATAGTTGTGCAACAATTACAGTGATTATGAAACGTTACTTAGATTCTTTCTTATGTGTAATGCATAGGTTTTGGTTACCTACAATCTTTTTTGACAAAATAGTCTGATTGTTTGAGATTGTTTTTTTATGTTTACGCCGATTCTAAGCCAGATTCTAGGCTTCAGTGTATATGCGACTTTCTCTTTTCTTTATAAAAACCGGGAGAAGTGACAATGGTCGGAAAGGAGATAATTTTTTCTTGTATGGAGAATAGGCCCACTACAAAATGTAACGTTTATTAATGAGACACGTTAAATCATTTCTTATTAACCTTATAGATATTATAAGAAACATTAGCATGTTTTTATCTAACGGGAATATTGAGAAATCAATTAAAACATGAAGATTAAATAACCTAAAAATTCTTAGTGGTTAGTAGCTTTATTTTGATTTGTATTCAAATTGCTTTTTACATAAATGCTATTTAACACTTTTTTATTCTTGATAAATACAATCTTCTTTGGCCACTACCAAACGCCCGAAATATTTCGGGCGTTTCACCAGTGCTACAGTGCCCGCGGAGCGTCGAAGCGACCTCATGCATTTTCGTTAAAAAATACAGTATAAACAAACTCCTAAATCGTATTATTTTTTTGCATTCTAAATACGGGATACGGGAAAGAAAACGAAATCAAGCCGTTGGAAACGTAAACACAGAATTCGTTTGAAAACAAACCGACGTCAATTAAAAAATTATCTCCTTTAATGCTTTATTAAGATAGGGGTACAACAAGGGGATGAATTACAACAAACATTAGAAATTTGAACAATTTTTATTAGTAACTATCGAGTATTTATTCAGTTCTTTAAAAATCAGTGTTTTTCTGATCTTTGTCCTATACAATTAATGAGCCAAGGTGCGTCGACGAAATAGGTATGCATAGTCACCACTCCAGGGTTCTCAGCCAGCTCATACAAGCACTGGGGACCGTTAGGTATGATCATCTGCGAAACAAAAATAATTAATTAAAAACCTTGAGACGTAACATCAGTTCTTTAGTTGGAGTTCAGATGAAATTCGCCTCCGCAAGCGTAGATCCTAATGGGTAGAACACTCAATTTTAAAGTGTAACTTATTTATAAATTATTATATATTACTTATTTGCCTACTTACTTATTAAATTATTTATATATTTTATTATTTTTAAATTAGGTTTTACTACGTAAGTATATGAGGTTGTAAAATCGGCTGAGGATGAATAATGCTTACTCACAGACTGCATTAACCAATCGCGGTTACTTTCGCCATAATTAATTAGATCACCCAAAACATGTAAAACACAAAAATAAAACTGTACTCTGTACTGTACTCTAGTGAGCATAGGCTTTATCTTTTATTATAGTTTTAATAAAATTTGTTTAATAATTAATAAACCTTATGAAGTGTTTTTTCTTAAATTGTATTTTCTCTACAAATTCTATTTAAATGTATAAATATAAAACAACACTACAAGTGAAATGTTTGACCCCTGTGATATTAACTCGCGTGCAACACTCCATGTTGACGCTATCACTAATTAGGACATTGAGAACTTAAAATTAGCTCCCGCAATACTAAAGTTGTTACAAATGGGACCTCAAATCTATAGTTATAACTTTCATGAAATCTATAGATCAGTGTACATTGAGGTCAATGTACGAACGTAAGGTCATTTTGTCAACACCGACGCTGGCTTCTGTTCAAATTCTGAATTCATTGGAATGTATTTTAGTTTCAAAGTTAGAGGATAAGCGCTCGTTAATTGGCTCAGTAAGCTTGAATGAGACTGAGTTCGAGATTTGCAAATTTGCAGTGAATTTCCACAGATGTGCAAACACACGTTAAGAGGATTTGAACTAATATCTGCTAGTCTGCTCATTACTTACTTTGACTTGGTAAATACGATCTAAAGACTTAATCCGACTTAGTGTTTGAAAATGTCATGAACTGAAGGACGAACAGAATCTGTTATATAGTTGGATAGAATCACATAAGCCTAAGATTAGCTTTAAAGCGAGAGAAAATTTAACAAACAATTTTCAAATCCAATACTACTCGAGTTAGATAAACAACTAAAAGTCATCTTTGGAACACGTTATCTGTCAACATAAAGTAAGCACAGTTTCACCACTTTTTCTCAAAAATCTCTTAGAAAATTATTTTTTGAACATAATATTATAATAGTCACACCTTGATCGCCTTCTTGTGATCTTCGCCTATTAATAATAAAGTGAACCAACTGGTTCACTTTATTGGATGCCTATCAAGTTGCGTTTTCTGTCATTTCTGGTTGTCACTGCTTTTTCGGCACGGCTTTTTCGGACTATGTCGGTATTTGGATTAACTTTGAGCCTGCTTATAAAGCTCATTACAAGCAGCCGGGTTTTGGTGCCATAAATCATCACTGACAAGTATTACTGCTTGTTTATTATTATAAAACGTTATGACTACTTGTATGTGATAATTAACCTACTTACTTCAGTTGGTATATATATATATATATATATATAATATGTAAATAACTTAATATGTTAATAATTTCGATATATATATATATATATTTACAAATTAAGTTTCTATCATGTAGTGTTGCATCGTGCCTCTTTTGAAACTGATTTTAATGGTACCGAAGTTCAAACTTACGTAGTAGGTCAAGAACTAACTCCTCGATTAGGTTATTGCGTATCAAAATCATTAACCAGCATACATTATTAAAATTTATATGACAGGCGGCTCAGACTACTGTATCAATTTCGCAATGAACGCATCAATCTACAGCTTGTTATATAGTAAAAGACCGCACAAATTTTGCCTTCTTTAATGAGAAACATTTAGTGCCATTTCCTTTTACTTTCTGAGTGAAACCAATATCCTTCTATTTTCCTTCTTGAAAGACTCTCTACCTGCAGTGTGTGAATATATATTTATTTCTTTACTTCTTATATAACGAAACATATAACCTGTTCTATTTTGCAAGGTTAGGTAAAGAAGTGATGAACACCCACATTTCGCAAATTTTTATTATGTACCATGAGTGTAATAGGGGTAGTTCTTTGGTCACTCACTGGATAGATATTTTTTTTTTAAATTGTAGCCCCATATCTAGATATTTGCATATGAATACATGCACATACATCCAGACTAGAATATTTTTTTTTGGGTCATACACGTTTCATTTCAGCTCTCTCGCGAATTTCTAAAGTTCTAAAGCTTACCTCTACGTTAGCCCTGGTAGGTCGCTCGAAATAGTCCCTAACGATACTTTTTGGGGACAGTTTGCCAAAGGACAGAAAGCCTACGCCAATAAGCTCTCCAGAATGGACCAGTGGGAACCACGGCAGGATGCTTTCAGCGTCGCATTGCGTCAAAGTCGTCATATTGTAATAGTAATGGCGACCTGAAACAGAACACATAAAATATAATAATTAGCGCAACAAAATATACATGACTAGCTTTGTGTCCATAGTGTCTGTATTTAAACGAATTTTCCCATACGAAACAGATATTCCATGTCCTTCTCTGGGTCTCAAATTTTACATGGGGATACCATATAAATTTTATCAGAATTGGATCATCGATCAGCATTAAATTAACAGTAATGTATGCACTTTGGCTGTTAAATAGGAAAACTATTGTGAAATAGATTTCATAATAAATACAAAGAGTTGGTTGCAAGTATACTTTTAATATGTAGCAGCATATAACTTGTATATAGTCCCAAGGGTAAGAAAACTGCGGCAATAGTCAAACATTCTCGTAGCAATGAAAGGGTAATTATAAACTCGGCGGCAAAAAAACTAACAAATATGATAACTTTATAACTTTATAAAAATATGTATGCACACTTTTACAACAATGGTTACGTAGATAAATAAATCTAAATATTGTCTATTATAAAAATATTCCAAATGCAGGCACTTCTTCATTTCCATAAACTTGCAATAGAAATATAGAAGAAAATAACGGCATTTTCCTTTTCTTAGTTAAATGAAAGGTTACCCAGGTTGTTCGTTATTTAAATTTAAAAGTGGAATGTTTTATATAGCTGCACACACTTCGTAATTTGCGACGAAAATACCACTGTAATAATTATTTTTTATTTATAAAAGTTGTTATTTTTAGTCTATTCATAAAAATTGTAGAGATTTAAAAAACTTATTCTTATAGGAAATCTGTTCCAAAGCAGCTTTTATTTTGGGAAACGTCGCATTCAATATAACGTTTAGTAGAGAAAATTATATAATTATTTGGGGTCGTCTAAGGTAAAATTGCTTTATAAGTGTATGTAATTGCTTCTTTATAAGTACAAGTCTTGTAACTACGGTAAAATTACGCCCTGGCGCCAGCCAGACCAAGTAAAGTCCTAATTTAGTTTCCATTTTCAGCCGTTCGACCTGCATAATTAATGTGGGAAGGCACGAGCCGGCCACAAAGTCGCTGCATTGTTTAGTGCATTCGATTGGCATTGTGGCTTTGAATAAAATGGCCATTAACATTTACAAAGGGATATTGCTTCACATTTAGTTTGATTACTCCGAAACAAAATATTATGTTTTTATTTATTTATCTAATAAATAATCATACAATCATCATCATCAATCATCAACAAATTAAATAAATCAATTTAAAAAAAAAATGCAACATGAAAATAACATAACATAGGATTTTAACACAACATAATATTATAAAAAAGTCGAGATAATTATGGTTAAGATCTTTTTAGCATCATCAAAATGTTTTTTTTTTATTTTGTACTTAATATTGTATTAACTTTATTGAAGGTGTGTAAAGACATTTGTTGTTAAATAAGAGAATAATTTAAAAAAATGTTGCAAATACTTTATACAACTTTCTAATATCAGCGACGAAAGTACCTTATAAACAATGTTGCTTAAAACACTTTGGTCAATGCAAGCTCGGAGCATGTTTTTGATGAGATGGGGTGAATTATTTGATTCGAGAGATTTGATTCTAAAGTGTATAAGCAACTAATTTCCTTATTTAAAAGAAATGAAAGTAAATTAATAATAAAAGTAGTAACGTGAGAAGTTTACATTTTACGTTTAAGTTGTATCAAAAAGGGCTGAATCGATTTTGCTGTAATGTTACGATAGTTTGAGACAAAGATGCGAAGTATTTTGTACCACTTCGAAGTAGACAAAAAATAAAAAGAATATTAGATACGTCATGGGAATATAGCTGATAATTTTATCATTTCCTTCCTCGTCATTTCTTTTTCCTTATTATTTTATTTCCTTTCAGGAAATACGATATAATACGGGTGAAGCGGTATAAAACTAACACTATATAAAACTTTAGGATAGACCCTAATGAGCCGTCGGTAGCTAGGAAAAACTGAAACTACCGGTGCTTTCTGCTTTAGAAGCGAACTCACGACAACATGTTAGTGCAGTATCTAAAATCACCGCTTTCTGTAAACAAGCCTTGTTATATCTCGAGAGCCTCTCAATGCTTAGATTGAGTTCAGTCAAGCCATTTTCAGAAAAGTGTACAATAGTCCTTGAATCATTGTTCTAATTGTTCTAAGTGACAGTTTTTTTTTTTTTTATATATTAAATATATATTCACATAGACTTACCCATCAAAACGATGCAAGCCTGCTTGGTGAACAACGAGTTAGGTGAATCGGCGATTTTGTTGCCTTCAACTGAAATGGCTATTCGCTCTTTGTGGAATCCAGTCACCCAGACGTTAGCCTCCTGCAGAGTCTTGTCCTTGTTGCGATATGCAAGTCGTTCTTCCACACTTTTCTCTAGGGTTGCTGTAATAATATATTTTGTTAAAGTTACGGTACCACTTAATGTCACAATCATTTTCAACAACCCTCAAATCAGACACCATCAACTACCGTTTTACGGTAGTTGATAAGATCAAAGTACTTAGCCAACTGACCATATGAGAATCCCTGCCTTGAAATTAAAAATGAAAACAATCTCTTAACAGATTGCACTAGACTAATCCTAACTAAGGTAAGTTTAATAACACAAATAATTTCAACACAGATCAAAGCAACACAGATGTAAATTATGTCGAAACTTGATGTGGAAAGTTTGTTGTATAGAATAAAAAATATTTGGCTTCAATCTGTGACAGACTATTTTTTATACTTTCTACAGTCTTCTGAATAAAGTTTAAATAACTTTAAAATACAATTTTTTGTATTTAAATGAAACAATCATTGGTTTTAGGTATTGAACTCCAACTTTTTCTTGTATTTTCATACATCGCTCACTATTCTGAATAACTTTTGTTAAGGCAGCATCTTTACACCATACTCAGTTCAGCTGGAACTGTTTTAAATATGCATACATACATACACTCACGCCTTTTTCCCACGGGGGTAGGCAGAGATTACGTCTTTCCACTTGCTACGGTCTTTACACATCTCTTTCGCTTCATCTACTTTCATAACATTCCTCATACATGCTCGACGATTGGTAGCAAAAAGAAAATGGTGAATCTCAACTTTAAAGATTTACATAGTTACAGGTGAACCTTATTTAAAGTAAATAACTATTTGTAATAAATCATCATTTCCAAAAAGTTATTTAAATTATGTTTCTTCTTTACTATTATCAAATCTATTATTTAAATCAATTCAAATTAAGATACCTTCGTTCACGTAATACATCTGCAATGTCCAGTAGGAGCTTGGATGTCCATTGGCGACGGGCGGTGTCCAAAGAGTGTAACCCAGAGTCTCCCAGTCCATGATATAATCAGTGTACAGGTGTGTTGGTAACTACGGATTATAGTTATAAATCAAATTATGTTGTTTCTTACATAATTATAAAAAAAGCACTAAATAAATTTTCGGTTCCGATGGGATTCAAAACCACACTGCTCCTTCAACACGCTGTATTTTGACCACTGGGGTTAAAACGTCAATAGGGTTAAAGATATTATAGATAAGAATTAAGACCCCACTACTGTTGAGAATTTTTCTCGCATTTATTTTCTCTATTTATATTTTTATATTATTTTATTATATCCAAAATATATATTATTTTGGATAAACAATTATTAGTTATAGCGAGCAACTTAACATTACATAGATTTTGTATATACAGTGCTGAAGATGTATTAAAATTATTATAATAAGTGAAAATGCATACAGAGGAAACGTACATTTTGCAGAGATGATATAAAAACAAGTATAATATACTAAATATAAAGACATTGTTTCAGTGAGTACCCAAAGTACAAAAATAAGTAAATAAAATTAAAAGTTTGTTTAAAAAATAATTTGAACAAAGGTATATAGAATAAATGGTAAAATATAAAGAGTCTATGTATATTGTGCTCAATATATAAATAATGTATTTTTTTATCTATTGTTGTCTCGTCTCGTAGATAAAAATTCAACTACTGGAAAGCTAGTAAGTGGCCCAATGGTGCTATTTTAAAATTTTGAAATATGCAATTAGAAAAATATAGTTATAGCGACGCGAAATTCCCAATTTCCTAACAGGTATAGAGTAACTTCTTTTCTTTTGTTTGTATGTTTTCCTTATGCGTAATATTCGCGTAATAAATTATGAAGCTCTTAAGTTCTTTTTGTCCTTAAATTTTTGTTTATGTTTGACGCCAATAAATGCCTGTAAAAGGCTATGTTGAATAAAGATAATATTGATTTTGATGTCAATAACGAAACGAATGCGGACAAAACTTTGTCCATGGCCCCAGGTCTATTAACCATCACACTATTATTTTGTTTTTACAAGCATAACAATTGAAGTCGTAAACATATCGTTATTGTAATTAATCTTATTGAAAAGCTTTCCCATTACATTTCAGAATGAATATTAATTTACACAACATTTTTTCCAGCAATCTGAATCGAGTGGTTAAATAAAAACTGTATGCAGCTTTACATACGTACATCAATCAGTTTAATTGCATCGAACTAATTGGTATGTCTGCTGGTTTATTATTTTTTGGTTGGCGAAATCAAACTCGGCCCCTGTGGAAGTTAGCCGACCCTAAGTAATTACGCCAAAAGGGTGGCTAGGGGGAACGTCGTCGGACTAGTTTTACATGTCAGTAACAAATATTTGGCAAATGATCTGATTGGGATCCAGTAATCTAAGTTGTTTTGTTTGGTATCGCCTTTTTTTAATTAAGTTCAGAGTAAATTCGGGATAACATCGTGATTTCTGGTACTTACGAAGGAGTTTTGTATGAGAATAATTTGAGACTTGAGGAAGGATGTCGGTAAGTTTTTACCCGAGGAAAACATATCTTTCCTATGGAATAATCCAATATAACATGGTTGAAGACGTTTACGTGAAAAGAGTCAACACTGAAAAGGCAAGATTTATATTTTTGTATGTGTGCTATGAATAAACACAAAAACTACGAGATCAATTTCGATGAGACTTGTTATTACTTGTTATACATAGGATAGTTTCTATAGCGATAACATGTTTCTTTTCTATAAAATAATATGAAATAACTGCGAGCGAAAGCTTGTCATTTAATAAAATTTAAAAATGGCTAAACTCTTTAAATATTGTGTATTTCTTAGATTCTTTGTCGCCAAAAATGTCAAAATAACTATTATAAGCAAGCGAATAAAATCTATTCTAATATTAAATTTAGAAATTTCGTCATCTTACGCAGTTGACAGCTAACGTTACTATAAAATGTTATTTTCGTGTCTATTATCAACACTTTAACCTATTGCTACGTAATTAAATTTAATTAGATTAGATATTATCATCACAGCTCATATACGTCCCCACCGAGGGGCTCGAGCCTACCCTAACCATGTTAGGGCGATTAGGCCTTAGTCAACCACGCTGGCCCAGTGCGGGTTGTTTGACTACGCACACCTTTGAATCGCTTCGCAGATGTACGCAGGTTTCCTCACGATGTTTTCCTTCAACGTAGGAGCGTCGGATAAATGTACATATGAAATTCGGAACGAAAAACACATTGGTACACGGTGGGGATTAGATCGCGCGCCTCCCGATTCTATGCGGCGCACAAACCAGTGCCGAGACCACAGCGACACCGACGCTCCGATTAGATATAACAATGAAATATAGTAATTCTTTAACTACCATACTATGGTTACTATGGTAGATAAAGAAACAACTTGCATTAACGAAACTGGTGTAATCAGGAATTAATGATATGATTCTACGAAGGTAAATCATAATACTTATAATAACGTATACGTCATGATAACTATCAGAATCATCAATAGATATTCAATTTTTATTTGTTGAGAATTATTTGAAGAGAATTTAGCAAGGGTCCTCGTCGCCAGTGAAATGGTCTTAATAACATGCACATTGGTTGATGCCTATAAGTTATATTAAATGTTTTTGAATGTAATTGTGTTCAATTAGAATTTTGTATTATTACTGATACTGATACTTCGATAAGTCACGAGTATATGTATATAGTTATAAGTATGATATTTTATATATAATTTTAATGATTTTTTGTTTGTCTCAAAGATGTAAGTAAACACATTATAATTTCATATTTCTGTTTCAAAATAAAGTGTTCGCATGCAGGTAGTTTCCTAAAGGGTTGTTGAATTAGTTGTTATGAATTGACTTTGCTTGTCACAAGTAGGGTAATTATTGAAAATGGTCTAAGAATTATAATGTTATATCCGTAAAACAATAAAAAACAGTGTAAGTATACTTACAGCAATCTGAAGTCCAGCGATGTAATGGGTGTCATCATACAAAGTGCAAACCAGCCTGTCACTGGCGGAAGGGCAATAGAGGTCGAGAGATGGTAGCGGGCCGTCGGGACGCGGCGTCTTCACCCAGCGCGCATTTTTTGCTTCGGACACCGTGCGAGGCAGGCTTATGAAACTAGTCCTCCCAAATCCAATAGGATTGATGTCAAATCGAACTGTCAAGCATAGTATTATTTAAGATCATTAATATTTAAAAATATGACTAATGTCATATATATAAGTAAATATAAGTTATGAAAAAAATTTTAACAAAAAAGACAGCACAGAAATTATACTACAGAATTAAATAATTCTATTCAAACATAGACGTGTAATTTTATATAAATTTGTCACTCAAATTAATAATTTGTTTGAATTTAAAACAGTTTCTTGTAATAATATTGTGCAGTAAGTATTTGTATAATACTTCAACTAAAACACGAAGAGTCTTAATTGATAACTGGATTGTATGAAACTACAATTAAATAGTTTATCAAACTTTTCAATCAACATTAGTTTTCAAACAAACAAAAAAACCTTATTATTAATAAATGCTAATATTAAGATTCATGATGAATAAAAGTAAATAAAAAAAAAACACCAAAATTATAAGCTCTGATAATACTTATTAAGTAAAAATTAATTAAAAAAACCCTAAATCAATTTTTATATTAACATTACACGAGTATATTGTGAGATAAAAAAAAAACTTTAAATAGTGTTGAAAACATTAACACTATTTAGTATTCAGCATTCAACAGTATTCAGTGAGTTTTTGTTTACACACTTACCTTTTAATCCACCCTTCCATGGCCCTGCAAGTATAGAAAAATACGATAAGCCACTAGCAAATGAAACTTTAGTTTTATTTTCTTTATATTATTATTTATTTTCACGAAGATTTTCACAATTTCCAAATAACTTTAAAGCAATATATTAAATAAACGTATTTAATTTGAATTCAACACACCGGATTTAGAATGTGGATAAAAAAAACAATGTATGGATCATATAGGACCTGACATAACTATAATATTATATAATGATTATTCTTGCCTTGGTTACGTCAAAGGCTCTGTCTAGAAAATTGTATGTGTTTCTAAATATATAGCGGTGAAATTTTTCAAATTAGGCAGACAGTAAATGAACAAAACCTAAACAAAATAATGATATGATGAACCGAGGCTTGTCCCGTTAAAGTCTACATTTGTTATTTTTGCGCAGTAAAACATTCTAAAAAATTGCAACAAATAATAAATAATAAATATTTGTTACACTCACACCAATTACCCTAGCCCAAACTAAGCTCTGTAAGGCTTGTGCTATGGGATCTAGGGTAACGGATAGACATACATATATAAATATTTTTTATAGAAATATATATCAACAACCATGACTAAAGTATAAATGCTCGCATTCATCACACAAACATCTGCCCCCACCGGGATTCGAACCCGGGACCTCAGAGATGGCGACACCTTGAAACCGGTGTACTATCACTCGAATATGGAGGTCATCAAATCAGTTATAAAAGAACCCAAGGAAAATGTGTAATTTTGATGTTAATTCAAAGAATGAAAGGAATGAAAGTTAAAAATTATTGTTTAATTGCTACTTAATGTTGATGAGACCTTTTCTGTGTAACTACGTCCAGTTTATTAGCCATACAAATATTTCAATCGAAAATATATTTAGCATTGACGCAAAACTTATAGATGACATTACAACTTATTATTTGACCATTGTCATCAACTCAAAAAAACGTTAATTTATATGCGGTTTAGTTATAGTGATTTGAAATCAAAAGGTAATAAGATTTAATACTTTATAAAAGATTCTATTTGATAACTTACATAGTTGAGATAATAATAACAAGATTGATTTACGCTGACCAAGAAATAAGGAACTTCTTACCTAAGCCATAAACTGCAGCAATGGTTGTTACAAACACAATTAAGTGCTTCATCTTACCTATTATAAGTTACTGCGAAATTCAAGTCAAATTACAGCTCTATTTATTGAAAAAATTATCTAATAACATATTTTAATATCTTTACTAAGTACCAGGAATTATCATTATTTATCGTCTTTGGGTTTTCTCAATATTTTATCAGCACTATAGATATCTATTTCAATTAATGTAGATAACTAAGCCCTTAATCTGATACATGCTCCATATTAAAATGTTTATGACTATTTTTTACTATCCCAACTAATATTATAAATGCGAAAGTAACTCTGTCTGTCTGTTACGCTTTCCCGCTGAAACCTCGCAACCGATTTTGATGAAATTTGGTACAGACAATCTTTATACCCTGAGACAGAACATAGGCTACATTTTATTTCGAAAAAAGGGATGTTGGGGTTGAAATAGAGGTTGAAAGTTTGTATGGGATTTCTTAATTTTAAAAGATGAAACCATGAAACTTTTTATTTAAGCACTTGATAAGAAATCATTAAACATTTGTTCTAGTATTTTTGAAATTTCGTCCAGCTGAAATAAGGGTTGAAAATTAGTACGCAAGTTCGTCAAATATCACGTCATAAGAAACAAAAAATCGTTTGTTCAAGCATTTTGAAATTTTTACCAGTGTGGGGGTAAAATAGCGGTCGAATTGAAGATAAGACTATGAATCTTAGTACGTAGGTCTCATAGAATGTGCAGAGATTTTCTACAAACGGAATTTGTGAAATTCGAACAGAACGGATTCGGAACGGGAACTACAAAGCCCCTGTAATAGTCTCTTAGACATAAGGGACCAGGATTGACAAAAACTAATTTAACGCGGGCGAAGCCGCGGGCGGAAGCTAGTTTTTTATATTACATTGGATAATATAGGACCTGAAAAAATCATAATGATTATTCCTGTCTTGGTTACGTCAAAGGCTCTCTCCAGAAAATTGTAGGTGTTTATAAATATATACCGGTGACATTTTTGAATCTTTAACAAAATAAATATATAATGAACCGAATATTATTTGATACCTATATTGCAACGACGAATGATTCATGACATCTTTGTAAATCTAGGTGAAGATAGTATTTTATTTTAATAATTTTTATTTATTACATAACGAGAAATTGTAAAATAATCAAGTAAATTATTGTGTCATAACAAAATAAATATAGGTGATAATAATAAATGCATCTGAGATAATTATTAGGGCCGGGAAACTAAACCTTAATGACTATGGTTTAAAAGAAAAACAAAGAGCTGACCGTGTACAGTAAATGCACCAAAACTTTTAGCAGGTAATAAGGTTAATCTGTTTGAATCAGTTTGGAGAAGAAATTTTCAAGCGTAGTATAATAAGTGTTTTATGTTACAATGAAAAATTTAAAACATACGACAAAAGTTCAGCTGTTGTCTTGACACTGACTTTCTAAATGGAGGATAAGTAACAAATAAAACCGAGTTTACTGAATGAACGAACGAATATGGCTACTAATTGAAATCCGGAGCGAGCCAGCGTGATTGACCAAGACTTAATAGCCCTCATTTAGTTGAGGTAGATTTGTGCCCTTCGGTTTATAATAATTTTAACATTTAGTTGGATGCTATAAATACATGAAAGAACGAGAATATTCACAAATGTCATAAATAATGTAATACCAAAATTAACAACACTTACACGCCATTAAAGCACCATTTGCATAATCACTAATTACTACATAGTATAAAAAAAGTCGCTTTCTTTGTCCTATATTCCTATGGATGCTTAAATCTTTAAAACTACGCAACGGATTTACATGCAGTTTTTTTATAGATAGAGTGATTGAAAAGGAAGGTTTATATGTATAATAACATAACATACATACAATAATAACATAAGCACCCCACATGTTTCGTTCAATAATATCAATTTTTCAATTCTTTAATTATTAAAAGTTCATTTTTAATTCCATCAATTTTAAATGCTTGTTTTTTAGTTTTTAAACTAAAATTTATTATATACAACGTTCACTGTTTTCCTGTAGTGTATTTAGTATCAGCATAGTCTGATATAAAGCGTGCAAAGCCGCGGTCGGAAAGCTAATATGCCATACTATGAATGTCTTAAATATCTGGAATCGAAAACTGTTTTTAATATAATGAACACGACCCAAACTCGAAATAGCAAATAGTAGAAAATAATAAAAAAGTTTTTCTATAACAGTGCTTTTGTCCTGTCTAGCTTTGATAATATAATGACGATATTGCATAGCAACGTAAGACTTCCTCTCACAACAATGAACTTCCCAACACAGAGAAGGGCGAATTGTTGTCTAGTCTATTTCCTCTTTCCGGTTCCCATTTCTGCTCGAACGTACGATGTTGCAATTAATTTAGAGTTGTTTGACTTTGATACTCCATTAATATATTAAGCAGCTCTGTGATAGACATGCAATAACATTGGTATACGATTTGATTAAACCAATTTATGGTCGTATTCTTTTTATTAATTTGCTAAATTTAATGCGCATTATTTTTGTGTAGATAATGTAACATAATGATAACCAAAGTAAATTTATTTATTGTATCATTTGATGAGGTAAAGTTGTAGTTTTTTTTAATTTTCCTCTTTTAATATGCATTAGGGAAACTTATTTTTATTAGTAACATTTTGTACATTTTCTAAAGTTAATTATTTTGACTAAATATCGATATTTTAACTATGTGTGGCATTGAATGATGATTTGATCATATTCCTACGCTAGGAATACAATTAATAAAAAAAAAGATCCTAAAAATCTCTATTGTGTTATGTATATATTTGAGCCTACATTAAATTTGATAACATTGTGTAAAATATAAATAACTTGTCTAATACACTGTTTAATAAATTTTACCAAATATCATGCAAACTAAAAGTATAATTTATCTTCTAAAACACTTATTTCTTTCACTCTAGAATCTTTATCTCTTAGAAATTCTTTATAAATCCGATATTTAATTTTGTCGCCAATGTGGTCTAGGCTATTTTCGTATTATAACATAAAAATGTGAAATAATGTTATTTATATACTTTTTGTACTGAGCAATCCAAAAATTATATGACTAAAGCGTGTGTCAAACTATACTAATATTTATATATGTAACATGAATTAGGCTAAAGATGCAGACACGTAGGCGTATAATACTGTGAGTAAATAATTACTTACGGTTACTGTTTCTTATAATAATAAAATCGGAGCAATTACACGTAACTTTTATCGTTATTTATTAATTATTTTCATTTCCTGCTATTACATATTAATAAAAATTAAATATACTATATATATATTATATACTATATATTAAATATACTATCTATATATATATATATATATATATATATATATATATACGTTATATAGCACATTTGAATAAATAAATAATAGACCAAATAGGCATCATAAACGTATAAGGTAAGTACTGATAATATGTGCACAATGACACAATACAAAATTACATACAAATATTACTATATTAACAAATTAACAGAACCAGTATAGCGTGAAACCAAACGATACAAGTACAACATGAGTTACGAGAGTGCTACAAACAAAGCTACATTTTGAGTGCTGCTGCATAGCACTTAAAATGTAGCTTTGTTTGCTAAGTGTGCTACGAATAAGGTTACACTATCACTACTCTACAAGAGAGCTACGATTACATTTTGACTACTGTACGAGTGTTTTAGGAATAAGGTACACATTAAGAATTCTGAGACTGTTGAAATTGTCTTGTTATGAATGCAGTCGTTGAATTTAAAATTAATTGCACTATATCAATCTATTGTAAGTCTGCAACTGATTATTCTTGACAGCAATTATGTATTCATACATAATAATCAGGATAGTCCAATCAGGCTTGCGTGTTTGCTAAATTGATTGTATAAAAATAAGTCATAATTGATAATCATAATGAGTTTGCACACTTTAATTCGGTGCTAAGAATACAAGAAAGAATGAGAGCGTTGACAAATGTGATAGTCCAATACCCAAACTAACAATACTTACTCGCCATCGAAGCATAAATATTACAATATATTTTTAGCCTATTAAAGTACTTTGTCAGAGAAAATATATCTTTCCTTTAGAATAATCCGATATAACTCGTGAGAAACCACATGCAGGAATCAAATGTGATATAACAAGCCAGTATGATACAAATGAGAGCCGAGTGTCTCTAAAACTTCTTTTTCAATACGACAAATAAACATGTCAACATTGCGCAAATCAAAAATATACAAAAGTTATATAAGAATATTTTGTTTATATTACAAGTAGGCAACTGACTATTCTTGTAAGCAATTAAGCACTCATACACAATAATCAGATTAGTCTGTCAGGATTGTATGTTTGCTAAATCGATTGCATAATAATGAGTCAGGTTAATTTATTTCCTATATTTATTTTATAACAAAGTGCGACTGTCCCTGCCAATCCAAAATGGATGGGAACTGTACTCGGCTCTTTGATGTTCGGCTTTGCATCTATTGAATACAATCCCGCTGGCAATAGCAGTGATACACTGTACAATATTGACACGACAGCACTGTGCGTTTACTATGCACTGCTGTCGTTAGTGTGATTGGTTGCTATATACAATCTCCTTTCATTTCCATCACATCCACTGCAGCCTCTCTAAGATTATCTACATTGGCTAATTGTATTTCTAGTTCAACATCAAATTAACATTTATTCAGTGAAGCCTGAAATAAAAATGCCTAGTCAAATACAATAGTGACAGTTCAATAACAGTGCAGTACAGAACAATCTACACAAAAAATCAAGATAGTTTCGCAAAAAGAGATAATTTTAATTGTTAACTCCTTTGCATTATTGAGGTTACTTTCGGGGCTGTTGGGATTATCGAAAGATCAAAATTTTGTAGTAATTCATATTCCTATACAATTCTCTAACGACCAAATTAAAAATATCTTGATTCCTAAATACTTTGGATGTTTGTTTATATAATTTATTCTTGTTTATACATTTAATAATCTGAAAATATGATGTTATCTACAAAAATAGATGACTAGCAGTTACAGAAAATTGGGGAGTTTTATTGGAAATAATAAATATATTTATTCTCCACTGAATCGCTATTTCCAAACTGTTTTCAATTTAGCATTCCGTTATTGAAAGGTAATATTAAAATACAGAGGCGGCTTTTCTCACGTTTATTTATTATATGGCGGCTACACTCGATTAGTAATGAGTACCTTTCTGGGTAAGCAGTAACTGACAATTAACTAACAGTAAGTGACAGTTACGTAAGTAAGGCTGCCGCGGTATTTTAAAAATATATCTCAAGGAAGTTTTAACAAGTTTTAAAAAGTATTGTTTTTGATGGGCATGATTATTAGTTTGGCACTTTACTTAGTTTAGCATGGACTTACACTTTAGTTTGGCATGGAAGATAGCAGTGGTAAAAGAATACAATAGTCCTAATACTTGGCAATGGCATAAATAACTGAATGAAATTAGTCATACAAAGCTCTCAAGATATAAAGATTAGTGAGAGCATTGTACAGCATCATTCAAGAATACACAAAAATTTCATTTACTCTCGAATTTTATTGATATTCTGTTTGATATTGTTTAAATTATATACGAAAATTATACATATATAATATTTTTATCAACATCTATAGAATCTCATTCATCTGAAAATCATTCAACCACTATTAGAATACTCTAATCAAATTATATATCTCTGACTTTTTGCAGAGTAGTGAAAGAAATCTTTTTATGAGATAATCTCATCCTGTTACAAGTTCGTTTGTACAATATCTCTTTGTGTATGTTTTGTGTAAAATAAATAAAAAGAGACATTTTTTGATTGCAATTCACTTCTAAATTAAATGCAAAGTCAATGTTTCATGAAATAAAATATGGACCTAATATTGGTATGAGAGGAGACACCAAATATTGACCGGCAGACTTATTTAAAGCACTGTAACTGCACCCCTTATTTGGACAGTGCTGACTTGAGGGCAATACATATAAAGCATAACCCGGTAGCTTCCAAAAAAATGTGGTCCATATTGTACGAGTGAGTGCAAAATTAAACAGTTTTCGATTCGACTGTAACCGGAAGCTTGAGTATTAATTTATTTTTATTTAGTTATGCCAACATAAGTATAAATACTTAGGGGGAAACTATAAATAGTTATAAGATTTTCCAGCCATCTTAGGTTGTCTCATGACTAAGAACATGAAACAGCATGGACAAAACCAATAGATTATCAGACGCTTAATAATAAGAATATTGTAAACAAAATATTCGCGTCGACGTTAACAATGACGAATAAAACATGAAAGATTTTGTTTTTATCTATTACATTTATTTGGCATTTTTAGTAAAATATAAAGTCACAAACAAAGATAAGAATATTCATGTACTGTTAATGAAATATATTGTTTCGGGAGTCTTTTAATGTAATCTTTTGATTGCTATCTACAGCTTTGCTAACAAAGAAATATATATACGAGTATAAAAGTGATTTTATCTGACCTGTAGCATTAAGATCCAATCGCATTGGCGTCAAATTTAATTCGAATGTAAACAAGAGTCATATAGGTACATTGTAATTTTGTAAGTGCCAAGTGCCAGCGGTATCATAACTCATACCAATTTGGCTAGTACCAGAGTAAGCACTGTAAGGCTTGTGTTATGGGATCTAGGCTAAGGGATAGACATATATTAATATGTTTAATAGAAATATATATTGACGACCATGGCTAAGGTACAAATGTTTACATTCATCACACAAACATCTGCCTCCACCGGGATTAGAACCCGGGACCTCACAGATGAGTCACAGAACCGGGACCTCCTCATACTAACCACTCAACTGCAGAGGTTGTCACAATACATATAGTTGCAGTTATTTTATATAGTAAAGAGTTACCGAATCGACAATAAAAATATCACCACTTAGTATAATATAGTAGTTACTCTAAATCAAATAGAAAAATACAACAAAGAGCATTTACAACAATGAAATGTGAAAGATTTTTCCTAATTCCATTTTGCTTAAACTTCCATTTTAGAAAGTTCATCTTTTATACTTGAGGTAGGTACATATCAAATATTGCAACCTTCTACCTGTCGGGAGATTAAATAAAAGTTTTGTAAGGGTTGTCCAAGTCTAGACCAACTAGTTTCTGAAAGCTGAAAGGACGCATACCGCGCAGCGAAATTTCTCATTAAGATCTTGTTAATTTTGTTGAAGTAGATTCATTAAAATTCTCTTTTATCTTCACTTATTAGCTTGTGATTTCATAAAAGGCGCAGGGAACGTAATTTGTTTTACAGCTTCGAGGAGACTGAAAAGGATTTCACTTTATTCGGCAGACAATAAGAACATGTCGACAAATTTCTTTGCTTGGGTACAGTCAACAGGGTACATCAATCAATTATTAGTTATTTTTATGCTACCCACTTTGTAAGATGTTTGTTTTATTTAATTACAACAATAAAATGTAAATTGTTTACAGAGTCAAAATCAATAATATATATGCAATTTTCGAGAAATTCTAACAAATGGTTGGGTATGGTTAGGTTAGTCACACTACTCGCCGTCTCTTACCACTTCTATAGAATTCCGTTTATTCCTTCCATACGTGTATAGGGCAGAATCTCTTTTATTTATCATTATAGTGGTAGTAAGACGTGTCGGGGAGATAAACTGAGATAAAAAGGGAGTTTGAGTAAGTGACGACACGCCACCACTAGATAATGGTGACAAATCCTGCAGCTTGTGGCTTGATCTCACAATTAGGACAAATGCCAACAAAATGTATAAGACTTGCCTCATGATCACAAAACGCGACCACTAGTGTAAGGTGCAGTAGCGCAAAGGATACTTTTGATGGAAACACACGTGTGTTACCATTTGTATATGATTCTATTATGCTATTAGAAAAAAAATACTTTGATTCTATTTGTAAATGTTGATAATAATATATGTAAATATATATAAAAGGACATACGCTACGTTTTCAATGCGAAAAAAGCTATAAAGTGTTGAAATAACGGATAAAAGTTTTAATGGTAGAATTTAAGAACGAGTACGAAAGGTATTGAAAGTAAAAATTTTTCTTTACGAGATAGGGACTCTAAATTAGCGGATGATAAAAACAGATTGAGAAACCGATAGACAACTGTACTGGTACTGCTCGAAAGAAAAACGACGCTCTGTCTATTCAAGTAAATAATCATCTTAAAAATACTCCTCGCCATTCGCATTGTTCATGCTTGGAACGCTCTTCTTTTTTTAACCTTTACAAGTCTTTGAAATTTAATTATTTAATATGCATTCACCGTCTGTTTATCTCGCAGTTTATTTCATTTTTATTTATTTACGGATGGTTGTGCAGTCTTAAAAATACTGTGCATTTACTTAGATGTAATAACATTGTCGTTATTGTTGCGAGGAATTTAGGTACGAGTAAGATGGCGAAGACTTGCACACAGGATTTAATAGACGGGTCTACAAATGAATTAAAGTTGCTTGAAACAATTTGTATTAATCTGACCTTGACATATTTATCATAGCAAATCATAATTTTTTTATATTATATAAGTTACAATAAATAATTAAAAAAATTGCGTAACGGATAAAAGTTTGTTGGAGTTTGTCGTAACTAATAATTTAAGATAAACTTATATTTCGTAAAGGGATTAGCCCTGTGTACGTTTTTAGTGTAATATTACTTGTTTATATGGTTTAAAAAAGGGAAACATAAAATATCCAATTATTGTCTGTTTTTTAACAACTACTTTTACCGAAATATTTATCTCCGTCATTTCAAATTTGTTAGTTATTAGTGCCCCATCCTCGATCAAGGTTGGCATTGAAGTCAATAATCTGATGAATTATATGCTCTTTTGCCCTGGGTACAACATCAGGGCAACAAGCAAAAATAACCATTATTAATCACAATTCAGTAAGATCTAAGTTGACAACTGTTGTTAACTTAAACAGCGATTTAGTTAAGAAGCGAAGATTATTTTAACTTTGCATGTTAATTCATATAACATTCCGAGTTAATGAAACTAAAAATAAGAAGACGATGAGATGACGCAGTTTTAGAATCTATATTGAATTGAATTGTATTTGAATCGCTTATCGATAAAATATGTCTTATGTTCTCTTTCCTTTGACGTTTTCATTCCTATTGAGTATTATTGTTTCATAAAACCTGGCAAATAATCTTATTGTAAGTAATTTATATTTTATAAATAGTTATAGAACTGTATATAGTTAGGATATGTTATATTATGTACTATTAATTAAATAATTCTATGCAGTTCTTGTTGCTTATTTATTATTTTTTTCCTACGTGGATCCATACTCACAATAATTATAAATCTACATGCACTTTTGTTTGCCAACAGTTAGAAGTAATCACTATAGTTTACTTCTAACTGTTGTTAAACAGTTTCTCAGTTGTTGAGGTTTTGATTATAGTTAAAAAAGGTATATTTTAATGAATTAACTACAAATATGTTACATTATTAATTGTAGTAATGTGATAACAAATATAAATAATAATAACAAATATAAAAAAAAGTTATAAGCTTTAAGGGATTATTTTAGATTTTGTAATGTATTTTTATTTATTTTATGAAATAATTGGATTTTTACAAATAAATCACTAAGAGTTTGAGTACAAGATCTTTATTCCACAGGGAATTCAAACAGAATTCAATTCACTAATGTTTACTTTGCAACCATACTTTATACAAATAAATCACTAGAAATAGAAGTACAAAATCTTCATTTCACTTGGAATTTAAACAAAATTCAATTAACAAATGTTTACTATGCAACAATATTTTATACCAATAAATCACTAGAAGTATGAGTACAAAATCTTTATTTCAAATGGAGTTTAAACAAAATTCAATTAACAAATGTTTACTATGCAACAATATTTTATACCAATAAATCACTAGAAGTATGAGTACAAAATCTTTATTTCAAATGGAGTTTAAACAAAATTCAATTAACAAATGTTTACTATGCAACAATATTTTATACCAATAAATCACTAGAAGTATGAGTACAAAATCTTTATTTCAAATGGAGTTTAAACAAAATTCAATTCACTAATGTTTACTAGGCAACAATATTACTGTCAATTCTATCAATTCATATACATAGAATGACTTAAAAATATAAAAGAACTTAAATTAATATAGATACAGGCAGGGTTTATAGGTCCGTTTGATCGATATTGGTTTTAAGTTGAAATTTATAATGTAAAAGATTAAAAGACGGTATTCCGAGGATAAAAAGAAATCAGTATTCCGGTAGTCCTTCAGGAACTGGTCCAGGCAACTGGTAACCGTGGTTAGATGGCCGTGTTTGGGTTAGTTTACTCTCTGTCCTTGGCTTACCAAGTCGCCGTCTTCAATTAGGATTTAAGGTAGATCAGCGGTCTATTTAAGGCAGCTGGGTCACTTGAAAGTCCCTGGGTGACGAGGGTTAATGTTCAGCCCAAATATAGTTCCCTGAAGATGACATGAATCATTTCAAATAACAACTCTCTTGGCATTTACTTTACTATTTATTAACTTTCAAAAGCGAAGAGTGTGATGTAGAAAATGAAAACAAACATGAAGATACAATTGATTCTAGAATATTACAAGATTTGATCTGGTTAAAATATTAATTTGTTTTATTTAAATCCCCATGTATGTAACGGTTATGAGAGGTAGTTAATGGATTTAATTGCATAAATATTGGTTTCCCACCAGGCATACTATGATGATTAATCAATATTTTATTGTAAAAGACCAAATTTGTTATATCAATTTACCACAGTTATTTTCTCTACCCACACTCAACGGATATTCAGGAAATGTTCTAGAACGATATTTTAGGTATATATGAATCTCAGTTAAAAACTCTAAATATATAATAAAAGAAAGAATTATGAAAATTAGGTACCTTTCTTTCGGGATGATTGTCTTTTTTGTTCAAATTTTTATTCGGTGAAAGCAGATCTATTTCGTCAGTCTATATATAGACTCCTTCTCTTTTGTAGTAGAGCTCGGTCTCAACAGCCGAATACAGTATTTTCAATTATTTAAATTAGAACAGTGAATAGCTTAAAAGTTGTTACTTATTGATCGCAGCTATTGATCCAAAACCAAATATCGCTAATCACTGCCACAGACTAGTGTGTATCTTTTTTTTTTTATTAAGTTTTTAATTTTTTAGTTAGGCAAAGGACACAATCTATGCTAGCCCGAGCAATCTAGCCTGACTATGTTAATCTGTAGAAGGATTAATATTTCTTTATTAGTCCTCACAGCTAGGTCTAGTTTACAGACTCAATTGCCACAGACAAACATTTGCCTGAGGAATAATAAAAATAAGGTTAAACGACTACACTTATGATGATCAATTGCGATTTAACTTTTCATTGACATAACACTATTCTTTTAAACTACTAATTGTGACATTATAATATATTTTAATATTTTTTTAGGGGAGTGTGTGGGATTACTGATTAAAATACTATCTTTGTAGACGACGCTTGGCTAGACTTGGTTGCTTAATTTGCGCCATAGATAATGGTGTTAGGATCATGATTAGCGGTCCACTCTATGGAACTGTCCATGTCATCTATTAAAATTGTCAATGTCAAAGTAACAATTCGACGTAAACATAACCAATGCGAGATACAATTGTAAAAGTGATTTTAATCAATATGAATAAAAAAATGTCTTTAATAGTACTTAAAATCAGTGAGAAAAACAGTGTTACAATTTCCCCTCGTATATAGTACTTCATAATTTAACTCTATCCAAGGTTTGGATAGGATAATCACTGGCCTCTTTCTAGTCCTTATGAGTTGATCATCCGTTTATTTTTTTTTACAATAGGTACTACAATAATTGTACGCATTAATGATTGAGGTAGATTTATCATTCAAAATGTTTTATACTTAAGTCGTCGTGGCTAGGAGACCTGACCTTTTTGAAATGTTTTTCATAATTTTGGTAAATAAACAACGACGCAGAAATGCCAAGGCTATTAAAGCTAGCAGAATCAAGTGGTAACATGTGATGGCAGATGATGTTGACTGTAGCAAGGTTGCTCTACTCCTAGCCGTTACTGGAATGCGCAGTTCAGGAGCCAGGGTCTGTCGATGAAGTAGGTATGCATGGTTGTTATACCCGAATCTTCTGCGATATTGTAGAGGCAGTTGGGGCCGTTGGTCACGATTCCCTGGAAATCAAAGTGGGTATTGTATATCAGAGTTTGAGAACTAATTGAGCTTAACTAATTGTCCCTTACAAGTAAGGACATTCCGATATAAGTGGTACAATATAATAAATGAACGTTATAGTGGTTAATTAGGTACACAATTAGTCTACAACCACAATTAACATTGAACTTGGTGTTTCTACAGTAACATAACGCAGTGCTGTTTTAACAGCAATAATTATTTAATACAAGTTGAGTATCTTGTTTCATTAACGCACATTTGATTTATTAAGATATGATAACGACTCGTAGATATGAATACTTTTGTGTCGTGTTGAGTAATTCACAAAATAGGAATGAACTCATAATCTTTCATTCTTCATGCTAGAAATTATACAGTTTATTTTGTAGTACAGTTTAATGGTACTATATGCCACGCTATTAATTATTTTACTACAATCATATGATTTAGTCCAAAAAATAATAAAATAAGATTTTTCGCTTCTGCTACTTCTGTTACCGAACCACTAACGTTTTCTTCCTCTTCTTTGCTTGACCCAATTTAAAAGTCAGGGGATTGAATAACTGTTATAAATTATAGCTCATTATACTTATTTATACAACTGTTGTACTGTTGTACAACATACAAGACTTTATCTACAATCATGATGTGAATCCTCTAAAAGATTTCCAATATTCGAGTGTAGCAACTGGGTCTAATCTTTATATGCACCATGAAGAATTCGACATTAGCTACCTAAAGACTTATTATCCCCAGTTAGATGCACAGAAACTATTGTCATTAGTGGTCAAAGCGTTTGTAGACTATTGCATTTCCATTTTAGTGGTAATGAAAACCAGGCTATGAAAGAGTCTCCGGTCACCTGCCTTCTAAAAGCCTAATTGATTCTAAATATGGCAGGTGGTGACTCTGAGACTTTCGGTGAGACTGACTGCACTGATGGAGCATTTATGGCAGTTAAGTGGCCGTAAATGCCCCGTCAGCGGCATTGGGGTCGTCACTTCTCTACGCACGTTATTAATAATATTGCCTTTTTTATTTCGTTACAATAGTTTCCAGCTGTTTTAATCAACAGTGTTAATTTTTTAAAGTTGTTGTGGTAAGTTGCTTTCAACTACAGGAAAACTTCAACTTAAAGTTATATCAACTAGAGAGTAAAACTAAATATATATATATATATGTAAGTACTAATTGAACCTTACCTCCCTTGATAATAACCTCAGATGAGAATTACTGTCGACATGAAAAGTTAAGTTAAAGGGGAAACAAAACTCTTCATGACAAGCGGTGGGACTTCTAGAACGTAAGGGCGATTAAAAATTAAATTTGTTTCGATTATATATGTATAGCATATTTTAGATAATCCGAGGCTTAAAATATAGCAGAGATGATGTTTCTTGATTTAAGCCCAATTAACATATTTCCATGACAGTACTTATAAAAGATTTACTTCTTGAAAACTTAAAAACTAACTTACCCTCAAATCTCTACGGGAAGGCCTTTCAAAGTAGTCTTGGACGAGGTTGTTACCGTCAACCTTGCTGAAGGTCATGAAACCAACGCCGATGAGGTCCCCGGATTGCACCAGCGGGAACCAAGGCAACAATGTTTCCGCGGAGCACACCGTGCGATCATTCATCTCGTAAAAGTAGTGGCGACCTGGTCAATATACATTTAGTTATTAAGTTCATTGAGTAAAAATAATACTAAATTAGACTAACAGTCTATTCCAATAGCTAACTGCGACCACTCTGCTATAACGATACTGCGACTACACTAGCATGTTACTATTGACATCTGTCAAATGGTACTTCAACCATCTCCTTAGTAATACTACCCCGATCTTAATCAAGAGACTCGAGGTTTGAACCCCTAGCGTGGATTTTTTTGTAATTTTTTTAAATCACTTTCTTTTTCTCTATTTTTCACACCCAATATATCGCTATAATAACGTTAAAAGCAACGTGTAATGAGGCAAGAAAGCGAGTTCTTCAGTTTTTGAGGAAGCTGAACTCAGCTCAAGTCAGCTCAGCTCAGCTCACTCAGCTTCCTATAGACATATTTCATTAGAAACTTTAAATGTCACGCCAAAAGTTCTGTGACTTATAACATGTCACGATAAAAAACATTGTAGCTGTTTTTTTATTGATGTATATTGACGTTATAGTTTCGAGATTGTTCTTCCATTCGGGAGATTCGAGAGGCTCGAGGTTGATCTTGGCATATTACACATAAAAAACATATCTGTGTGTTTTTTGCTTATCTAATTTCATTCGTACATTTATCTAATACTGACGGTAAGATTAAAAATCATTGTTGAAAAACCTGCATACACCTGAGTAAGAAATTCTAACATGCATATAGGCGATCAATCCGAATTGGGTGTACGTGATTGACTAAAGCCTAAACACTCAAACATAGTTAAGGTAGGCTTAAGTCTTTCGGTGGGGACATATATGAACTGCAATCATGATGATTATTACAAACATGCATTCTGCCCACAGTAGCCTATAGTAAATTTGCAACTCCTATAAGATTTATAGGTATGACCCATAAGTTACATTGTTAATTTATAACATAAAGTGTAAAATTGTTAAACCTTTCCTTTTAAACCATAATAGAGGAATGTAAGTTTGTTTCTCTGCTGCAGAAATAGGTAATACATAATATCCAGGTACAAAGTCTTGTTATGATACATTCTACACCAATATTCTTACCTTTCCGCAGCTTGCAAGCTTGTCTGGTAAAGGACGAGGTATTGCTGCCGAGCTCCGCGCCTCTGAGGGAAATCTGCACGAGCTCCTTGTTGAAGCCCGTCACCCACATACTATCTCCTTGGAGCAGTTTGTCACGGTTTCGGTTTGCAATGCGCTCTTCAGCACTAACGGCGAGAATCTCTGTCAATTATTTATTTATTTTATTTATTGTAAGTAGGACTACCAGCAATTGTTATAATATTACATCCAAAATATTACAAATCCTTAACATATTGAATATAACAATTTTTTTAAGGCAGTCACAACATACACCAAAATATACACAGTCACACATATTACAGTATTACAAAAAAATCACAAAAGGAAAAAGAAAATAACATAAACCAATCGGATGATTATGATGTATGATGGCAAGACGAATCGGAACCGAAGAAACCGAAAAAAAATTAAAATAAATTAGATATATTTAAAATTAAATTATATATTAATCTGACTAATGCAAAGTAGATATTTTATATTGGTCAAAACACGAAATCTTTTTATTCATATAAAACTGTAATATTTAGACAAATAAAATAATTATCCGGGTGATGTTGGTCAAAAAGAGCTCCTTGATGATAAGGCCGAAGATGTAAAGGAGCTTGGATTGGAGTCAAAACGCAATCTCAACAACAAAAGAAATAAGTAAGGTCTCGATTTATTTTATATGTTACCGTGTCGCTCTTAGCTTTCAAATATCACGCCATTATACATGTTCGTTTAATGGATTTTAAAAGAAAACTAATACTTTTTAATATAATCAACTGACTCGAAAATGAAACAAACACAAACTTTCTATAACACCCTTAGATAGCTAAAAAATCTGCAGCAAAAAATATAACATAATACTAAAGTTCATACTTCCTTAATCTACTATATTTAACTACATTATTCCATATTCAATTTTAAATACAACCCAAAAATATTTGAAATTACATACTAAAATAATTTATGGTAACGTACCCTCACTGACGAAGAGCATCTGGGTAGTCCAATAAGGCCTGGGGCTACTTGCGGTGGGTGGTGACCATTCTACGAAGCCTTGAGTTTCCCAAACATAAACTGAATTCGAAACAGCGTCTTGAGGGAGCTGAAATAAAAAAAATAACAATTTAGAATAACAATAATATTATTAATTTTTCCACAACCTGTCATCAACATTACGGATGCTGCTCCATAAAAAAACTTATTTTTTTTATAATTTTAATTCACAAAGTCTGTCATTTGTTTGTATTACGTCATTGGATTTTTCTGTTATATCGGATGTTTTCTATGGCTTGTATTCTAAAATCAAACAGAAACTTAAATCGCAGATTGAATACAGTTAGAAAGGTATGGTGCTATTGAGCCAATATAGCACCATCCGTTTTAAACTGTACTTATGCATAGATTGCATTTGAATTTGAGTTTAGAACATGATCCTAAGAGTGCGTTATGAGACCTATAAATTTTGGTTTGGAGTACTGTGTGCTTACTTTGCTAATAAAAACCTTTTGTATATTTAAGCTTCATTTTTAAATCCTTATTAAACACATAACTAACTCCAGTAAGTCCATTAAATATGAATGTTCTTTATTAACATTACGTCTTGAATTTCCAGTATTGGATGTGCTATGAAAATATTTACTCATTGTAATACAGTTTTAGATTAAACATAAGTATTTCCCATTTGTATAGGGAGGTAATAATCATAATACTTGGCATTTCGGTGGGAATGCCCTAAGAGTCATGCTCCACGTTGATTTTCTTAAGTATGCTTGTAAGTATGCGTTGGGTGTAATAAAATTTGTTCTTTTAAGTAACGGTTTCAAATCATTGACCTCCAGATTACACCCGTACTGAGCCCGCAGCACCACCGATTACAACGGGTCTAGGGCGTACCAACCTTCATACCAAAATATATATTGTCATATTATCAGAAAATTCATTTAGGATTGAGTGACATCTCTTCAACTTTAATAAAATTTTGAAAAATGAAGGTTTGTAATAAAAAAAAATTACTGAAGTAGTTTAACAACACCTAAAAGTGAATCGATACTGTGAATAAAGAATCGTTCAGTGCTTTTTTAATGTATAACACATCAGAATAATTTAATTTGAAATACGTAGTTTCGTAACGCTGGGTGTAACGAGGTGCTACGCCCCAACATATGACACATTCAGCTATCTAGGTCGTCTTTTGAGCTAACAGATCATAGAGGCGCTCGATAAAATTTAAATTGCATAGGAGATGCTCCGCAGGTGGTCTAATTGCGGTGCGATTGGATCCGATTTTCAATTTCCAGCGAGCTATTGATTATCGATGTATTTATAGTTTAGTTGGAATTTTCAGTTCCAGTCCGATGAATAGGAATTTTTCAAGCTTAAATTTCCGTATTATTTTTATAGAAGACTAGCTCTTATAAGTTTTTTCTGTAGAAAAGTGTTTAATTTCTGTAAGAAAACTATCCTACTCAGTTTTAATATATCTACATAAGATTTTATATTAAAATTAGTTCTCAGGTTAGATGATGTTACACAGAATGGAGAGATTCGTTAGTGGTGAAAATTATTCTTTATCCTTGTCCAGTATTCTCATATGAAATTCCTTAATGATCGATCTACTAATTAATAAGTATTTTATTGAAAAATACAAAAAAAAATAATTGTGTTTCTAACGACCCCCAACGTGCTTTTTTACTATAATTACGCATGTGTATATAAGTTAGACTGTATATTGCTGAAAATTACATTTTAAATTATAAAATTACAAAGCAAAGAAATTGTAATGTAATTTATAAAATGTCAGTAGAATCGTAAACTTACTCTTCTAATCAGAAGATGATTAGATGGCGTAGACTAATTTTCTTGTAAAAATATAATGCTGATAATAATTTTTTGTCAACATTATACTATTGATTAGTGTTTACTTAAACTTTCGTCAATTTTATGAATGTAGATTAGTGTCGGTGAAAGTGTGGTCTTGTTAGTGTTCTTAGAATAGGGAGGAAAGGAGTCGATCTTTAAGTAATTAATTTCATATAAAAAAAAATCATCGTGAAGGAAGCATGAAGGAAGGAGAAGGATCATTTGCCTTTGAGATCGTTCGCATTAGACGAGTATGGTTGACTAAATCCTAACCACTTTAACTTAGTGAAGGTATACTCGAGCCTCCTATATATAGTAGACGAATTATTATGATGATGATGATTATTATTATTAATTATTATGATTCTTTATACGATTTAGACGCAATTAGAAAAATAGCCTTGAATTTTGAACTCACGATGACAGGTAAAAACAGGATGATATAAATGAATAAAGATAAGCAGCAAGCTTAGTCAAGATTACAGAGCAAAAGCGGACCTACGCTACTTATCCAACTAATTAGTGAAAAAAAAAATACTTCGTAATTATGATAAGAACGTTAGTTGGGACGAAAGTAACAAGCAGAAACCCTACATGAACTCTCAAATCGTAATTCAATATAAGTCCTTATATTGAATTACGATTATGTTCGTAAGTTTACTATAACTTTGTTGAATTTAGAAGAGTCATCACAAATGAAATATACAAGAACCTCGTAATGTGTATTTTTTCCGTCCGTCCGTTGGTCTGGTGTTCTATGGTCTATTAGTTCCTATTTATTGCATCTACCTATAATAGTTATTATTTCGTCTCTAAATTAAACAAAATAGCAAATTACTGTTAATATTTTCACAGTTACTTACAGAGATTTGTAGGCCAGCGATGTATTCAGTATCGTCGTATAGTGCGCACACCACCCTGTCGATCTCCGAGGGGCAATAGAGGTTGAGGGTTGGCAGGGGTCCGTCTGGTCGATCCGTCAGCACCCACCGAGATGAGTTGGCGCTGGACACCGATCGAGGGATGTCGATGAAGGTGCGTGACCCGTAGAATACGGGGTTGCTACCGTACTTCACTTGTCATAAAAGCATGTAATTAATATTTGAGTTTGTAAACTTAATACGTAATGCAAGAGCATAAAACATGAATGTAGTTTTAAATGAATTGAGAGCGACTTTCCTAATAAGAACTAATGACTGTTCACTGTATTAAGTTCAAGTAGAGTCAATATACTCGTATATATATTTAGATGCCGTAAGAAAATTACAAAAATGAAAGTAATACATTACTTAATCTTCATCATTCATCAAACTTTGCAAATAACATTTAGTGGCTAGTGAGAACAGTCACTCACAAATATAGAAATATCACATAAACAGACACCCAAACCAGAACAAATGTTTGTAGGTTAAATATCTGTCTTGTACGGGAATTGAACCCGCGACTCGTTGCGTAAAAGCCGATCACTCGACCGCCTCGCCAAACGTGTGGTCTAAGGAAGAAACGTGTAGATTTGAATCTATTAACTTGTTTGAGATCTTACGTCATTATGAAGGTGGTAGTTGTTGACCAGCATCAAATATCTCTGATATGGATAAGAAATTTTAAGATGAACAAGGTGAGCTAATCACTTCTAGCGTGAAATAAAGTACAGACGATATTTTGATTGTGTGTCAGTCTTCATTTATTGGATTAGTTAATGCAATAATAATCACTTGTTATAAATAAGCGAAATTTTATTATTCTTGGCAGTCTTACCTCGAAGTCCCATCTTATCCCCTGGAAAGAACAAATAATAATTATAATTAATAATATTTCTTTTTGATATGCTATATGGTAGTACTTGATAAGTGACCATAATGTGAAAGGCGGAAACGTGATTCACCTCTTCAAAGACTATTTTCCCTAATATTTGTAACAAGATATTTGAATATTTTTTTATGAGTTTACAGTATTATATTAGTAGACATATAGAATGAATATAACTTACTTAGGTACTATCTAAATTAATCTAATTTAAAATTTTATCAAAAATTCATACTATTTTTTTAAATGTGAAGTAAATAACATCTTTTAAATTACTGAAGTGCTTGTTTAATTTTCTCATTTCAAGCAGTTAATATCTTTCAGGATGTCACCTTGAGGCATAGTGATGAGAAAGTTAGTCGTGTTCCTGTATTGTATCAGCAGACTAACAAAGAACTGAAAAGACTGGCAAAAAACCTACCAGTATAGTAGGGAGATGATTGATATACATTTCTATTTTAATCTCGGGATTTCAAAACTTTCATTGATAACCAACTATTTTATGAACACGAAGCCTCCAGCATCCCTTGAGTATTCGTAATTCTAGAATATTCGAGTCACTTTAGAAAGTATGTCTTTTCGAATTGAACTTACTCAGCAAAGCATGAACTGAAGCCACTGCAACGACGAAAAAAATCAAAGCCTTCATCTTCACTGATTTGCAGAACTCTGAATTCGTCAAACTACACCACACTTATATATATGTGTACAGTAATTAATTTATCAATGGTGTCGATAATATTATCTAAGAAAGTTGATTAATTATGACAGATGTTGTTAAGAACACAGATGTATTTATATTTATTTTCGAAAGATAATATTCAGCCTTTGCTATCAGGTGGATGGAATTTCGTAGCAGGAGGTATTTTTTCGCATTAGTTAACATTACGTGCATATAAAAATTATTATAATCCGTGGTGATTAATAGTTGATGGATATTGTTTTCTTGATTCAGAAAACGTAATAAACTCATTCGAATACAATTTTATTAAGATGGACAAAATGTTGATAGTTTGTTGATATTTACTTAATAATATATTTACGTAATATCAACAGTTAGTATTAAATAGTTATTATGGAGTATAAGGTAATAATAAACTTATATGTGAGTTGACATATAAGTTTATTATGACGAAATTCAAAGAATGTAGAAAAAACTGGCAAAGTGCAAAGTACCCTATGCTAGTTATTTTTATATTATACCTAAATTAAATTATAACGCAGTGTTTGCAACAATATTTTATTTGCTAGGATACTGATATATTCCGAACACTCTTCAAACATAATCCTCTCACAGTCAATACACATACTTTAATTCAGACCCAAACTGAACACAGATTTTCAAACTTTTGTTTATCCAAATGTAGAGTCAGTAAATCTACCAAAATGCGAGTATTACTTGTGGAAATTCAACTAATGCCTAATATGCATTACATTGACAAACATTATAAATGATTTCAACGATCATATTTTACTGCAACAAGATCTAAATAGATTCAATGAATACTGTAAAGATAATAAACTAAAACTTAGTCTTAATAATAAAATGTACGGTTTTGTCATGCGATCTTCTAACCTATTTAAAAACCCATCTACATATATTCACCTCTACAAATCTTTGATAAGGCCTCAATTAGAGTATGCGGTGTCGGTATGGAACCCATTATATGATAAATATAATAGATGCATTGAAATGGTACAAAAAAATTTCTTCGGTGTATTAACTACAAATGTTTTCATCAACGCCTTTCATATGCCCTACTCATAAAGAAATATAAACTTCTTGATCTGAAATCAAGGCGTTTACAGTTGGAGGCTACTTTACTTTATGATTTGTGTAACAATAAATATGATAGCAAAGATATTATCAACAGTCTAAGGTTTTCTGTACCACTCCGTGCACACTTGCGCTCATCACGACCCAAGCCTATTTGCAATTTCATTGTCTCGTACTAATGCTGGAATCCGTTCTCCTTTGCATCGCATGATGAAAAATTATAACAAAAAATTTAATAAATTAGACATCTTCCGCATGTAGTGCAATTATACAAGAGAGAGATAATAAGATATTATCGTTAAAGAACGAATAAACATTTACTAATATTAATCTTACAATGTTATTGTTATTCATATACCTTTAAGTAATAAAATAACACATATAGACATCACATGAAGGTTACGACTGTATACAACATTATAGATTATATATATGCATAAATTGTGCGTTTAATAATTTTACTTGTAAATGGGCACTTAGTATTTTGTTACATTTTTTCTGTTAAGTTTTTATTTTTACTTTCTTTTAATTTTTATTAAATATAAACATAATTGTATAAAACTTCATTTAATACACGATGATAAATTTGCTAGACGCACATTAAAATAATTTAATTGTATATATATTCCATAACTGCACAGGTTTCACACAAATTTGTATATTTGTAAATAATCGGTGACCATCAGTGTTGGCTTACAATAATTTTACCATTATATTAACTATAAATTAAGCCATATTTAATTGTAAGTCGGTTTGTGGTTCAAAAAAAATGGTACTTAATAACATGGTTAGTGTTAAAATGCTTGTGTATTCTCTGATTTACTAAAATTCTTAAAACACTCTTATTAAGTAAACATTGATCGCACAATTTCGAAAAGAAATTGCTTCTTTGTAGATGTTTGACGAGGCGTTATACTTGGGCACAGTAGATGAAAGCACTACGCAGTTTGTTTTCTGCTTCCACACTATATCTGATCATTTCTGATTTAAACAGATTGGTGCAAGTTTTCTTACCATTGATATCATCACTACTATTCACAATCGTTGTAAATAAAACGCAATTTAAAGTTTTTCGTTTCCTTAGTATACCTAAGCATACGTTTAACCGCATTCTAATGTTGATTATAACAAGAATTATATTCACAAAAAAATTTACAACATTTGCAATATCCGGGTGAATATTAAATATCAAATACATATACGGAAACTCAATATTACATTGGCCCTGGAATTTTCCAATAATACTCTAATAAATCTATATCTGTGGACGCAGCAGAGTTTCTGAGGACCTGGAGTCAATCCTGCCATGTACTAAAGTATGTTTTGTTTTGCAAATGTCATATGTACTTTTATCCGAGGCTGTACTTTTGTACCGTAAGAACGGTTAATGAAAACATCATAAGACAACCTGCAAACACCTGCGATGTAATACAAAGGCAATAAATCCACACTGGGCTAGTATTGTTGAATTAGGCCCTAATCACTCTAACATAGGGTAAGTTCGTAATCTTCTGTCGAGACCTCTATAAGCTGTGGTTATTTCTCCTCAAAAAAAAAAATTTTATACTTACACATTTTTAGAACTGACTCAACATTTTTTTTTATTCACGGTAACTTATAAAGCTACAAATAATTTATGAAATAAACATAATTATGTAATGTTAATTGCTATTGTCTACAATAGTAACAAACAGATTCATGCATGAAAGCCAATTCGGCTTTACCAAAGTTAGATCCACTACCGATGCCGGAACTGCACTTATGAAACATATTTTTGACGCATGGGAGGGCAAGCGGGATGTAATTGGAGTGTTTTGCGACCTTTCCAAAGCGTTTGACTGTGTGAGTCATGAAACGCTTTTAAGTAAACTTAGACATTATGGTGTCTCGGATGGAGCTGTTAGCCTTTTAAAATCTTATTTATCAGACAGATTGCAGAAAGTCGTTATTAATAGATCAGAATCTGCTAGCTCGCCTATAACGATGGGGGTACCCCAGGGATCAATATTGGGTCCTCTACTGTTTCTAATATATATAAATGACCTTCCTTACTACATTACAGAATCGTGTGAGACAGTATTGTTTGGAGATGATACTTCTTTACTATTCAAAGTTGATAGACAAAAGGAATGTTATGACGATGTAAATAGTGCTCTCTCGAGAGTTCTGTATTGGTTCACAACCAATAATTTGTCTTTAAATTCTAAGAAAACAAAATGTATCAAATTCTCTTTGCCCAATGTAAGGCAGGTTGATACTCGTTTAAATATGAATGGTGATGTCATTGACTTGGTAAATAATACTAAATTCTTAGGCATTACGTTAGATTCACGACTACAGTGGGATCCACATATTGAAACTTTGGCAATCAAACTTAGTTCAGCGGCGTACGCAGTAAAAAAGATTAGACTTTTAACTAATGTTGAAACGGCAAGAATTGTTTATTTCAGCTACTTTCATAGTGTTATGTCCTATGGACTGCTGCTATGGGGATCAGCGGCTAACATTGAAAGTATTTTCCTTTTACAAAAAAGAGCGATTCGTGCTATTTACTGTTTACGGGCTAGAAAATCCCTAAAAGAATTGTTCAAAGAAATTAATATTTTAACTTTAGCTAGTCAATATTTATATGATAATTTAGTTTTTGTATATAGAAACTATAATAAATTCAATAAAAACAGTGATCTACATAATGTGAATACTAGAAACAAAAATAAACTTGCCGTTCCAATGTTCAGACTCCATAAAACTAGCTGTTCGTTCTTGGGGAAATGTATATCTATGTTTAACAAGCTTCCGCAAAGTGTCATTGATTTGCCTTTATATAAATTTAAAATCCATATCAAAAATACACTCATGAGTAAAGGTTATTATAAAGTAAGTGACTATCTAAATGATCACAGTATTTGGGAATAGGGACACTATTCATAGAGCCATGTTTGGTAACAACATTATTTATAATATTGTATTATTTTATATGTGTATGTAAACATACATACGACTGTAATCGTATTAGGTATGATTGTATCTTATACTATATTGTATTGTTATATTATATTATTATAAAAATTAACATTGAAAAGAGGAGATAAAAAGTAGACCTTCAGAGTTTCTTGCCTGTTCTTCTCGAGAAGGCTCTCCCGATTTCCGAACAGGTGTCGAGTCAATATATTTTTTCTTTTTTTTTCCCTTATTTGTACGTACGGACTAGGTTTTTGTTTTTTTTTTATTTAAGCTTTTTTTTTGTTTTGTTTGTTGACGTCAATAAGTGCCTGTAAAGGTCTATGTTGAATAAATATTATTTTGATTTTGATTTTTTGAGTCTTATAGATTTACAAAACATTAGATAAGCGTTTAAAAATAATCGATTCAGTGTGATTGCGTGAAGTCTTGTGTAACAAGTTTTGCCTTTAATATTTTTATTTGAACTAACTGTCCACCCGCGGCTTTGTCCTTGTAATATACGTAATACTTTCCAGTAGGAGAGAGATATTTCCTCACGGCAAAAATTATCTTATTTTTTCTTGGATATCAAGGTATGTCAACACCAAATAATTAAAATTGTTTCAGCAGTTGACGTGAAACATAACAGACAGACAGAGATTTCACATTTATTTTATTTGTAGTATTTTTCTGTTAAAATTATTAAACACAAAAGTTATTTACAAATTACTCCCACTACATCTTTCAAACTTTATCAATGTAACACTTTTTGAGATTGAAAAGACAAGAACAAGAATGCCTCGAGGTACACGTATATCATGGCTTTATTTGTAACTCTTATCATCATCTTTCAAATATATATTGTGAATTTAAGTTGGTAAAACGATAAAGGTATCTGGCAAGATAGAAACTAGGATCTCTAGATTAGCAGACCGAGACACCGCCCATATTTAAGTTTGTATTTATTTATTTATTTACAGTACTGCTACATGACATATATTAAAATTACAAAAAAGTAACTTATATATATACAAAATGTTCTGATATGCATCACAATAAAAGCGTACATAACATTCGCAATAACTAACTAAAATTTACAAACGAATAACTGTACCACTCACCAACAGGCATCCTACATAACACCGGAAAAATATTCATATATTTTTTTACAAAAACCCGAAATTCCGTCACTAAAGACATCAAGATCGGGAATTTTTTGAGATATTAAATTGTAATCAGAATAAATTCTCACCGAAGGCGACTGTAACCCGAGATTGGTCCTGGCCATCGGAACACAGAACAATTTATGTATGCGACCTCTGGGGTACTTGTAAGGCACTGACAACGACACGCTTGATGTTAAGTTATCACAAGTTAGACATCCATTAATTAATTTATGCAAGAAAACCACGTCAACATCATTCTTCTATTCTGTAAACTTATCATTCCAAAATATAATAGTCTCTGATTGTATTGTATTGTTGTCTGTGAGAGAAGCCATGAGTTCCAAATGCAAGATGCCTTGTAAATGATCGTTGGATACCCTCAATTCTCTGCGAATGTACCGAATAGTATGGGTTCCAGACACTAGAGGCAAACTCAAGATGGCTGCGCACTAAAGAGTTGTACAATAAGATTTTTGTTTTAACATTATGAAAACCTTTAGTGTTTCTTTTTAAGAAACCTAATTTTTTTGTAGCAGATAAAAGAGTTGGTAGATTTATTTGCGCTTATTGACAGGGTAGCCACCTAAATCAGATCATGGGATCTTAAGATCGATAGGAGTAGATGGGAGAAGGGAAAAGAAGTGTTCAGTATATTAGCGTGGACAGTAGATTGACCTAAAGTGATTGTAGAGCATTAAGATATACCATTCTAAATAGCCAATGATTCGTTTTACAAGCAACGTGTCTTTAGGACAGAGTCAATTCAGGTCCAACAATTAGAAATAAATAAGCACAATTAATATTATAAAAATACTTAGTTATTGAAAAATATTTAGTTATTCAAATTTCGATATTTCTGTAAAAGACAGTTTCCAGTTACATTCTGAACTGATTTAGGTATGCACTAGCTATTATCAAAACATCTTTTATTAACAAATTATTAATTCATCCATTCTAATTAAAAGTATTATAGTCTCAACTACTCCTTTATTTGTTCATTGTTAGTAGTATCATTCAGTTATATAAAATCATATAAGTATGGAAATCAAAAGTACAACTAAAAACATATGTGCTATTGCTATTATATTGCTTTTTTTTATTTTTTCCACATCAGTACTTAGTTTATTGGGTGGATTCAATCACTTCTTCGTCGCGTCTCTCGAAGAGACAGTTGATGAACCATGGATTATGCACGAAGTATGTGTGCATGGTGGTGATACCAGTATCAGCTGCCATGTCGTACAGGCAACGAGGACCATTGGTGACAATGTTCTATAAGAAAAGTAAAAGTTAAAATTAAAGTTACGCAATAAAAAAACATAGTTTTTTTATATCTAGCTAAGTAGCTACCTAAGTAGGTACTTACTATCAACATTAGTCAATCAATTGACTTTCTTTGTGAGATAAGATTAAATCTTACCCTAAGGTCTGAGCGAGAAGGCCTTTCGAAGTAGTCCTTGACGAGGCGATTAGCGTCGACCGTGCCCATGGTGACGAAGCCAATTCCAATGAGTTCGTTGGAGTGCACAAGTGGGAACCAAGGCAGGAGCTTGTCAGAGGAGCATTCAGTGACCTCGGTCATGTTGTAATAGTAGTGACGACCTGAGGTATAAATATACAATAAATATTATATATAAATAAAACCGACGCAAATATAGTTTTTGTGGGCGGTAGTCACTCCTGTGTCTTCAAAATGACGTGTTGATATCTTAACTCACCTGGCCACCGAGTAGAAAATATCGTCTTTTTATTAAAAAACTCAATTGTATTGTTCACCTTTTACTTTGTTTAGCCAAAGTAGACGTAATTTGCTGTTAAAAACTATTTATCAACCAACAACGTGAAATCTTTAAAGTTTACTAGAGACAAAGTATCTAATTATTTTTTTAAAAAGTCATTCAGTGATCAGTAACATGAAACGGCCAGATAAGTATATTTTCTTATAAGGACTTTGATCTTGATTATGACTTTTTTGAGTGTTAGATGGGTGAATAGATGTTAGATGAAGAACATTATACATTTGTGAATTTAATTCGTTATAGATATTATGAATTCATAATTTATGAATATCTTTGTTTTCTGTATAATATACAAACTAATTTCACTAAAAATCCACCTGAATTGTAATCAGCAACATTGCGATAAAATGTTATTTAAAATTACACACTAAGTCAGTTTGAACTGCATGTTATAATATTATATAGTTACAATAAAATTATAATTAATATAATTTTATCGTGACTTGATATTAATTTTTATATATATAATCAACATTTTCGTTAATTTTATAAAATCACTTTACCCTTTAGAGAAGCACAGGCCTGTTTAGTGTATAGAGAAACAGGACTGTCAGCGATTTCGTCTCCGTGAACGGAGATAGCCATTTGTTCTCCATTGAAGCCGGTAACCCAGATGTAATTTAGCTGCAGCAGTTTTTCCCTGTTACGGCTAGCGATACGTTCTTCGGCGCTGATTTGGAGGAACTCTGCCACAAAATTAATAAATACAATATTCCATATAATATTAAAGTCAAATGTAAATTTTAATAATATTAGACAGGAACTACTCTGGTTTTCATAACAAAAGAAGGCCTTATATCTCGCATAATTGTATGAACAAATACTTGGTTTAATTTGTTCGTACGGTTACTGTGAATTGTGATGGAAGTTTACAAAGCTCGGAACTCCACAATTAATAGAAGAAAGCAGAAATTAAATTCCGAACCTCCAGGTGATAACCACATATCCAATCTAAAGGCGGAGAGAGAACCAGATCTCAACCAATAAGCCAGAGACGTTACTATTAATTAGTATCTATTGTGAATATGGTGTGAAAACAATCATAAATTGTTTTAACTTGTAAAGGGTTCAGATATTTCTAATTGACGACTTTCCCTTGTTTGAAAAATTGCCCTTGCTGGTTTGCTAGTTCTCTTCAGTAGTAATGGTGTAGCATTTATGATGTGCATAACTGATTTTAAAAATCATTTTTGAAGGTTAAACTTTTGATTTCGATTGATAAAACAAATATTTTTATATAAGTAATATTAAAATATTTTTTTCTTGAAAATATTCTTTCATTAGAGAGTTCTTCTTTAAAATTTACCTTCGTTGACGAAAAACATTTGGGTTGCCCAGTAGGTCCTCACGTTTCCAGCGCTACCGGCCGGTGGGTTCCACTTAGTGAAGCCCTGGACTTCCCAGTCCAAAACTTGGCTCACAACTGCATCTTGAGCAATCTAAAAATTACAACATATATCAAACTTTACAAATTTAAATGCAACTAGGCATTCATGCATATTTTGTATTATTTGATTCTATCGAAACTTGAAGGTAACTTAAAGCTTTTTGTTTTCGTTAGTTATGTATCACTTTTAAGCTTTAGTCAAAATATTTCATGGTGTATACATTTAAATTATTAACCTTTTAATAGCCATTTTGTTATTAATAGCCATTATGTATACACTGTGTATGATTTTATATAGCTGCTAGAAAATGATAAAGGTTAAACCCTTAACAACATATTTTTGGTCCCGAGTCAATGAGGAATTAAGCTACTCACTCAAATGGAAATATTATAAAGACTGAGAATTTAGTTAATATTTTTATCTTGAATACACTAAATTGGTTGCAAAAACGAAATTCATCAGTCAATTAGATGATCATTATCATGGCTACATTATCTAAGTGATTAAATTTATTAATCTATAAGACTAAGCGGCAAACAAGTAGATTAGTCATCTAATGGTCATACAGGTACAATAGCCTACATACAGACACGATAACAATATAGAACTGTATAGACTATTATTCTGTTCAGAGAAAAATAAGCAAAATAACATCCAAACCCAGACCAAAGAAATACGTAAATGAAATTCTAATAGGCTATTGATGCGATAATACGGAATAATTATTAGGAAAATATATTATTGCTTTAGATTTAATGACAAGATGGTACAAACGTATCCTCTCTTAACTCAACTATTACGAAATGAACGCTACAGTCAGAGTAGAATTCCCGCAAAACTCCTTAAATGTATAAATCTAAAAACTTTAGAAAGAAACTTACTAAAAGTATGACGATTTATTTTTTAATTATTTTATTTATTGGTATCGCGGATAGTTTTTCACATGTTACCTTTTTGGCTTAAAAGCATCACCTTGATTTAGTTTATGGAAGGCAAATACACATTGCTTATGTGTTGAACCTAGGTGAACTATCCCGGTAATGGCCCGTGACGGCGTCTTAAAGCTTGGAAGCTTATATTCGTCGTGTATTAAACAACAATTTTGGCCATATATTAACGAGGCTCAGGAGCTTTTGCGACTTCAGAAAATTGTAGATATTGCTACTTACAGCGACTTGCACTCCTGCTACGTATTGGGTGTCATCGAAGAAAACGCACATGGAGTGGTCGCTGGCGGACGGGCAGTAAAGGACAAGTTCTGGCAACACGCCAATGTTTGGTCTTGGGGTTTCCACCCAACGGGCGTTCTTAGCATCTGACAAAAATTGTGGCACCTCCATAAAGTAACGGGAGCCGATGTGCAGAGGGTTCGTGCCATACCTCACTAGAAATTAAAATATTAATTAGTACTCAGGGCGATTAACTATTATGATAATAGAGAATATGCACTTTTGGTGTATCAAGAAAACGTTCAAATGTATTTTTTTTATTTAGTATTTTAATACATAGAAATAAAAAACAGCAGCTATAAAGCTATTTGGGTTTGCATTGCATAGTGAGATCCGACATACTGTTACGTCAGTATACGCAACCGCTATGGAATACGCATGCAGAAAATTCAATTTTCCTAGAAACATTGTAATTACATAACATTCGTATTCACTTTTAGTGAACTAAAAGCTTATTACTTTATATTCTAATTGGATCATTCCTTCGTGGACTATATCTGCTTTTATTTCATTAATAATTAAGAATCCCAGTTTTTGCTTATTCGCTATTAATATCACAATTATACTGATACTTTAAGAGTTTGCCAATGTTGAAGAGGTTTTTTGTAGGTTGATTTTATGGACACATTTTATTTATTAGTACTTATAATTTGAAAATTATTAATAGATGCAATACTCTAAGCACATAGTAAATTTACTTACCCTTTAAGCCCTTTTGCCAAGCACCTGAAACAAATAACATTTTTGGGTTAATTCTAATCGTCAGCTTTGGTCGGATGGTAGTTTTGACAACTTTAATTCTCAACCAAAACTCTTATTTTTTCTTATCGCTTTCGATAGGTGTTTGATGTATAGGAAATATAGTATTGTTAATCTACTTACTAAAATTGCTATAAGCAATTTTGACTCATTATGTTTCCGCTAGGGCACTACAGTAAGATAATAAATTGTACTTATTTTAATACTAAATTTGACGCCGTTGATATCAACTACAAACGAATGGTAGCTTATGGTACCTATATAAACCGTTCACTTATTTTGGAAAATACCGTTAAAAGTTATCTGTTTTATTAGACAGGCTGTTAGGTATAAATGTAAAGCGAGTACTCAATATCGAAATCCATAATACCTATATTTCGCTCTTATGCAAGAGATACGTCATTAAAATGAAATAAGTTTTCGGATTTATCATGTTTATATTTTGATGTTGCTTTATTTATTTATTTACTCCTATATTTCAAATGCTTTCGTGGTTGCGGGATAATTGAAAGTAGTGGGCGTTTATAGGATTCATTATAATTTTGCTACCCAAGTCTTTTTATTTTAGTGTAGTCTTTGTAGTGTCTTTCATTTTGGCAGTCTGTAGATGGGCTTAGCATTATATTATCTTCATAATAAGTTCACAAGTAAGAGGTATGCTTCAACTGTTATCTCAACTAAGTATTTCCATAACTTCTCGTAACATCATAGGAATGGAGTTGTTCTTTTCCGATAATTTGTGATTTGTTAAACTTGAAATAATAGTTGGGTCCATCAAGAGCGTGTTTACAAACGGCAAATTTTGATTTGTGTCTATGTTACATTTATGAGTTCCTTACTTTAATACGTGTGCCGATGGTGCTCTTTATTTGAACTAAATAAATCCTAAAATAATGTTTCATCTCAATGTTTGCCAGTAACTAATTTCATGTTTCTAGATTAACTGGAAGTAACCTAAACGTTTTGATTCCCATACGAATGTCAAAATTGCGGCTTAAATGGAGCATTCACATTTCACTGCTGAAAAACTTTATAAATTGTATTAATTTAAACTTGACGCGTAACATAGAAAAAGGGTCTTAAGAGATAGAAAATAAAGAGATATGGGTTTATTTTTTTTTTTTGTATGGAGTACAAATATAAAAATACTACTAAAAAAATATTACTGTATCTAAAAGTACGGACGAATATTAGGTTTAATTTCTTCCCCGAAATATTGTTTATTATGAATTAATTTTAACAGTAAATTAGAAGTAGCATTTAGTGCAAATTACCCTCTAAATATGAAAAGCAAAATTGATAGAAAAATATAATGCGGGATGTATTAAAAATAACAAAACTCAAACTAGCCCCTTGTATCCTACATTCGCCACTATCAGCAGTATACAACAACAAGTAACACAAGGGTGTCTTTTGTTGTGTATTCATAATGCGCTTTGATAACTTACCGTGGGCGACGGCGATCACCGCAAGTAGAGCAATTAACCACTTCATCTTGAGTAGTTTCACCAAAACTGATGAGTCGTATGAACATGTCTACAATTTATATTTTCGCAATTATCAATTTTTGATTATTATATCTTTCGAAGCCGATAAAGATCGGTTGCTGCTAGTGATATGATTATAACAGTGCTAGAAGTAGTAATAAAAATCACCTGTTTGACCTTACAGTAAGTAAACAATTTTGGTAAGTTGAGCTTGCAATATCATCATTATACTTAAAATATTACCAACGCAGTTATTAATGCAATTTTTTATAAATAACTTTAGATTGATGACAACAAAATTTAAAACCAGTATCAATTTTTATATACTCGTAATGAGATATCAGTGATTCAGTGTGCCAGATTCTTTTATGATAATGGTTATCGTGCTCATAATTTTATATTGTTAAAGGTATAAAGATATAAAATAAAGTACAAGCTTAACTTTTAGTTTATAGATTTAATTTAAGAGTTAATCTACACATAGTTTTTCCTAGGAAATACAATAATAAATCAAAGTCAAATAAATAAACTTGTATTTTAAATATCTTTTTTTCGAGTCTGATACAAACACATTATCGCTTATCTCGAAACTTAATGAGCCGCATCTAATAGTCTACCCAGATGCTACATACTCGTATCAATAATAGGGTAGGCGTCTACAACTGATTATGGTCGTTGTTATACTATAATAATCTGATTTGAGCAATTTTTGTTGATATAGAAATTATATTTATTGTTTTTAGATTTCTAAAAAACGTGCAATTATTATTTACGTAATTCTAATGAAACGAACACATTTTTAGCATTCTCATATTAAATGTAACATTTTGTTATACAGAAAGTATACATATAAACGTACAAATAACAAAGTTATTTTGATATTTCTTTATTCGCTCATACAAATTAGGCGAGTTTACTTAACTATGACGTCAGGATTGTAGTGCTTTTAGTACTCGTATGGAGCGTTTTTGAGCAATCCGCGACAGCGCCGCAAACATGTCGATGTATCTTCAAAAGTAATAGGCGCAGATATATTGTTGTTTCTACAATATTTCTCAGTTAAAGGAGTACTCTTATTATATATAGAATTTAAAAAAAACATCTACCCAATTATGTGACAAAATAAAACCAAATGACTAATAGAAGTATCATAAACGTTAACAAGAATAATAATGACAGTATTTTCACACCAAATATAGCTCGCAATAAAAGGCTATGAACTTTGAGGAGCAAATATCAAGGTACTTCAAAGCTCTCGTTCAACAACCAATCCCTTCATTAGGGGCGGATCTGTTGCCTAATTGGTATAATCCGTAAAACGAGCAAATTGAGTGGCTACTTCAATTTTGTATAACGTGTTACTGATATTCGACGCCATTTTTTAAGCTTAATTGACGCTTAAATTTTTTTACTTTTGTATTTTTAACAAATGCGAAGAAGAACAGATATTTTCGATAAAAGTTTTTGCTGAGAATCTGCTTGTATGTTTGTATGTGATAAAAATAATCTCGGCTGTGGTTTACGAATGTCATGTTTATGGGAGGGGGGCGTTGTGGGGGGCGGTGTGGATCCTGCCATGCACCATTCTGTTTTTTGAATTTAATATGTACATTTATATGACCCCCCTATGGTGAACGAAAACATCCTATGGCAACTTGCACACACCTGCGAACAATTTCAAAGATGTATCTAGTCAACCCATCCGCCCTGGGCCAGCGTGGTTGACTAAGACCTAATCGCTTCGTAACCATCTATGGGGACTTATATGGACTGTGATGATAATGATACTATATAGTGAGTATTCCGTAAAAAATGAGATTTATCTCATCAGTCTAATACAGAGGTGAAGATTTCAACCACATACTCACATTTCAAACCTTTGCAATTTTATACAATTTAGGTCTCTTTAGCATCAGTACACTTTACCCGAAGTAGATTCTATACTATAGTTGTCTATTTGGGTACCTATGTCTTACCTGTTTCTGCTGCAAAAATGACAGTGTTCGCATTGCTGTATTTTATGTGAAGATAGGTAATGATTACAAGGTACTGTAACATTACATTTTATGTTGGCGAAGTACTCTGTAAATTTTTTGGGGTTGTAGATTTGTTACGATTCTCACTTATTATGTAAACTATTTTGTTGGAATCGTTGGTGGAACAATTATTCCAATCAGCTAAATTGTTAAAAACTTAGGAATGGCATGGCGACTGCAGGTTGAGGTTGTTCAGAAGAAACTTTTTGTCGCATACAGTGCTCTAAACAGATTCAGAATTTTTCTCCCGATAGCTATAAAATAGTGTTAGCTTAATTATATTTACTTTCCTTAATTGACGATACTGATGTCGCGTGGATTAATCTGTCTGAGTTACTTCTTGATAGCTGAACGAAGCTGACGAATGCAAAATATATCGTCCAACCCAACCCAAACGCAATTTGAATAGCTGCCTACTCGCCAGCGCAGAGACTTACATGTTCTAACCCTTTTTTTTTTTTTTTTTTTGTTCCCCTGAGGAAAATGCATTAAATTGCATACCCCGGCTGTGGCGAGCCGGGGTTATGTGGGGCTATCCTCCCCAGAAGGGGGAGGCCTACCCACTAAAAACCTCAGGGATGGCCTTCCTCAGGCATGTAGGGAGCCCCCGGGAACACAAAGGCCACTTCCAGGAACCCCCAGCCTCCGCTCCCCTCTCTAGAGGGGAGCCCTCCTCGGGGGAAGCTACCACCTCCCCCGGTCCCCTCCACCGACGACGCCCCCCGGCCACGGAAGGGGCGTGGTCCATCCCGGGTCGCCGTAGCGGTCGCGACTTCCTCGCGCCCGCCGGCGACCCGCGGCGGCGCCGCAGCTGTGCTACCGAGCCCGGCGCCGCCTCCTTCGAGCGGGATCGGCCATCTCCCGACCCCGCTCGGCGGCCTCCTTCTGGAGCATTACTGCTTCACAGAAGGAGGCCACAGCCCTCCAACCTCCCTCGTCCGCCAGCATTGCCGCAATCAATGCCGGCGGAGACAGATCTCGCCCGATCTCTGCGACCAAGACTCGGCGCTCGGAGGCCCACGCGGGGCACTCCGCCAGCGTGTGCTGGGCCGAGTCGAGGTCGGATGCGCAGTGGTGACAATGTGTCGATCCCTCCCGTCCTATTCGACACAGATACTCACCGAAGCAGCCGTGCCCGGTGAGTATCTGAGTCAATCGGTAGGTGACCTCCTCCTTCCCGTTGAGCCAAGCTTCGAGGTGCGGGAGTACGGCACCGACGGCCCGCTGGCGCGCGCAGATCCGTAATTCGAGCTGCGCACGCCAGGCCGCCACAATCCGTCGGTGCCACTCCCGCTTAGGCACTTCGTGCGCGGGTTCCAGGGCGCTCCCCCCATCGCCCCCCCGGTCGACACGCCGCGACGCATACGTCGCCGCGTACATGTCGGCCAGGATGTCGAATGGGGGGGAGCGTCCCAGAACTGTCGCCGCCTCGTACGAGATTGTACGGTAGCCTCGTACGATCCGTATGGCCATTATCCGCTGCAGGCTCCGTAGCAGAGCTCTGCAGCGGGGGGACCTCGCGCAGTCTTGCGACCACACGGGAGCCCCATACATGGCCACGGATCGCACGACGCCCTCGTACAGGCGGCGGACTCCATCCCTCGGTCCCCCGAGATTGGGCAGCAGGCGATGCAATGCGCCCGCCACCCTTTTGGCTCGGGGGACCAACTGCACGAAATGCTCCTCGAAGCTCCAGCGGCGGTCCAGGGTGAGGCCCAGGTACTTTATGTACGGCCCCACCGGGACCACCGCGTCACCCACCCGGATCCGGCAACTGGGTGGTTCCCGGCGCCTCGGAAGGCCGTGGAACCATAGCGCCTCGGTTTTGTGAGGCGCTATTTGTAAACCCAGCTGGCGGATCGCCCGCACGACACATGCCATCCAAGCTCGGCAAGCCTGAGCACCGGCCCGAAGTCGGCCCCAGTCGTCACGACGAGAGTGTCGTCAGCGTAGCAGACGACACTCACGCCGCGAGGAAGGCTGGTGCGAAGGACCGCGTCGTATGCGAGGTTCCATAGCAGGGGTCCCAACACCGACCCCTGCGGAACGCCGCATTCGACCCTCCTCGACGTTTCCATCCCGTCCCGTCCCATCACGCCGATCGTCCTGTCGCGCAGATAGTCCCCGACCACGGCCCGCAGGTAGGGAGGCAGCTCGTGGTATACGAGCGCCTCCCTAATGGCCTGCCAGGGGAGGTACCGAAGGCGTTGACGATGTCTAACGACACCGCCAATGCCACCCCCCCGATCGGACTGCGGACTCCGACAGGGAACGAACACGCTGGACAGCGTCCAGCGTTGATCGTCCCCGCCGGAATCCAAATTGGCAGTCCGATAGGTCGGGACCCGCACGCGACAGGTGCTCGCTGATACGAGCGGAGATAACCCTCTCGAAGAGTTTCCCCGCCTCGTTCAGCAAGCAGATCGGACGAAACGAAGATGGAACGTCGCCGGTCCTTCCCTCCTTCCTGAGGAGCACCAACCTGGCCGACTTCCAGTCGACGGGAAACACGCCCTCGCGGAGACAGCTCGTGAAGAGCTGCCTCACCGTGCTCCCGAACGCCCTGAGCGCCAGCGCTAGCACCTTTCCCGGGACCCCGTCCGGTCCCGGGGCAGTGTTGCGCGCAGAGAGCCGCGAAACGGCCCCGGCGAGCTCGCTCTCCGTCACCCGGAGGTCGTCCGACCAAGGGCCGGGCGACGGGGCGGCGGGGGGACTGTCCTGGACCCTCGGGAAGAGCGTATCCACCGCTCTTCCCACGACGAGAGGGTCCAGGGTCTCCGTCAGCGGAGGGACCCACGGTCGGAGCCTGCCCAGTACCATCCGGTACGGGCGCCCCCATGGGTCCCTCTCCAGTCCCCCCAGCAGCTCGCGCCAGGACCGCGCCTTGGCGTCGGCGATGGCGACGCCGAGCGCCTTGACCGCGGCTCCGTACGCGCTTCTGGCGCTCAGGACTCCGTCGACTGAGGCTTGCCGTCTTCGACGGGCCCTGAGGTACTGGCGGCGCGCGGCTACTACAACAACCCGTAGCCGCGCGATCTCCTCGTTCCACCAGTACGCAGAGCGCCGCCGGGGCGGCCTGACTCGGGGCATGGAGACGTCGCAAATCGACGTCATCGTGCCCCGGAGCCAGGCAGCCCGCGCATGCACATCGAGGTCGGGCGAAATCCGTGCCTCCTCCGCCCAGTCCGCGACGTGGGCAGCGGCTAGGGCCGCATCCCGGTCCAGCCGCTTGATGGACCAACGTCGCGGACGGCTGTCCTCCTGGAGTGTGCGGGAAGGGCGGCGGTGGGCCACCGACACGTCGAACACGATGTGCCGGTGGTCGGAGAGTGTAACCACCTCCGCCGCTACCCTCCAACCTGACACCATGCGGTGCGCAGAGGGAGTCGCCCATGACAGGTCGACGATCGTCTCCCCCTGCCACCGCACGCAGGTGCTGACTGACCCCCGGTTTAAAAGCCGGAGGTCCAATCCGGCCGCCCACTCCAGGAGTGTCTCCCCTCTTACGTCGTCCCGGGTGTCGCCCCACTCTCGCGAGTGGGCGTTGAAATCACCCAGGACGAAGACTGGACGGGGAGCGCAACAGCGAACGCAGTTCGCTACCCCGTCCAGAAATGCCTCGAATGCGGCGAGGCCGCAGTTCGGGGAGATGTAACAGCCTATCGTGGCCGTGGACCCCCATTCCACGGCCACGTAACCCGGCCCCGTAGCACATGTTCTAACCCTACTTTACAATATGTTGTATCTTCCAAATTCTCCATCCTACTTTAAGTATTTTTTTCCTTTTTGATCCCGTTCGTCATGTTGTACTTTACGATTTAATTTTATTGATGTACCACCCCGAAGTACTGATTTCATTTCATATATTTTTTGGCTTATGCCTCCGTTTATGGAAGTCAGTCAGAATTTAAAACAGTTATAGCCGATTTTTATCAAGTCCAATTACTACACCCATCCCCTAAATCTCCTTTTTGTACTTCCCTAACCCAAAGTTGGCGGGAAGAGATTGCTATTTAGCAATAAGGCCGCCCATTGTGCTTGTTATTTGTGGTATTGTTTATTTTTGTCTATGTTCTTGTTTTTCGTGTGTAATAAAGTGTTATGTTATGTTTTGTTTATTCAAATAACATTGGTGATTATTTACAAACACGATATCACGTTATTAGTGAATTCAGCTGAGGGCAGGAAACTAATGAGGATTTTAACCAGATTCAAGGAAAAATATTTTTATATCTAATTAGAGTATCGATTACTAACGAGTTTGCCTAAGGGGCAACGTTATAGTAAACCAAAAATGCTTTTCCTCTGTCATGACTACTGACAGAAAAAAAATAGATAATATCCAATTAACAAATACAAAGTACTGACAACTTTCTGCACAATAATATGAGCCTATATTAGCTTGAGAGCGCATATGTGCAGTCAGTAGCGTATCTATTACGTAGCGTATAAAGGCGGTCTCAAGATTAAGTTAGATTTACAGCCGTATTAATGTAATTTTAACCATCGAATTTCATATGTATAATCATCAACACGTCAGGAATACATTTACACTCATAGTGTCAACAAACGACAGAAGAGCTAACTCATGATCAAACTTTATGACGCATTTCTTCTTGTAAGTGTATCCGATGTTCTTATGGTAAAGGAAATTATCGCTAGGCAAGATCCACACACGCAATGCAACATCATAACCTACCGTAGCCTCGAGGATTTATACCAGTTGATGATGATGATGTTGAAGTGAAGTTTTTAAGAGTCACAATGGTAGACAAATACAGTCAGATTGTCTGATATTAGGCGTTTTATTTAACTTTGGAAACTGGCTATTAATTCATTTATATTCGTTAGATCATTCATTTGTTATTTATTTTTTAGATGGATATAACTTATTGTCGTTAGCTGCATGCGATTTTACCAGTCTCGCCATGACAATTAGGTTGTCGGAGTGAAAATATCTTTGTATCTTCAGCCTTACTATTGAACAGATCTGACCAGACAAGCATCAAAGGATAGATATCGTCACGACTTTAACTTTATATAGCATTAATAAAAACCGATAAAACATCCATAAATTTCAACGAACATTTAAAAAAAAGAATTGGCCAAATTGGTCCATGCGGTGTAGATTATGCGCTTACCAACACATTTTGCGATGCATTATTATATATACGATTATCGTTATTAGAAAATATTATCTGTGATTTTTTTACAATGTATATGCAAGTAAAGATTTACAAAAGTTATCTATTGCGTATAAAATTAATTAGTTTGTACTTAATCATCACTACTAAGAAGTTTCTGTTATGAAATTAAGTTCAAATGGTATATGGACTGTAGTTTTCATCATTAGAGACAACTTTGAAATTTTAATATCTTGTCGTCCACTGCCAATGCCGATTTGAATAATTTTTTTGAGGTGATTTCGTAGGTAACTTTTCTTGGGGAAGGGGAAGGTCTGCAATAATGTTTCGCAGCTGAATCGGTGTCGGAACACTTGGTTCTTCTGTGAAATTCATAACTTCTGATTACATTCTGCTAAAACTCCGAGCAAAGCCCTTTACGTCTCTGTTACAGTGACTTTTAGGTTTTTTATATGTAATCCTCTATTTACGACTCTGATGAAACCATACAAAAAATAACTTGAAAAATAAACAATTCTTGCAACTCAGTTCATCCACTGTAAAATGAGATCCATGTAATACCGAGTAGGTTAATTTATTCAATCTTTTTATAGGTAGTCTTACTTTTTTCCTTTCTGGTTTCTACATTTAGAGACACTGATTAATTCACTGCAAATGTAACTTTGTAATTATATATATTTATATGGAATTACAAAGTTATTTATACTGTTGGTGTATCTACGTAACAGGATTGAAATTACAAAATATTTTACTTTTTTCTTGATTAACACGCAACACTAATTGTGCCTTAGAGTTTTCATGATCGACGAGTCAGTCAGAGAGTCAGTGACAAAATTAAGAATCTTTGACTAGTTTTAATTTTTAAACTACTACTTCAAATATAACTATATACTTCAAATATATAAATATACATTTGAAATTGATTTATTATTGAAATTTCAATATTCAAGCATTAATCAAGCAGGCATTGCGTTAACACGGATTTCATAGTTTTATCCACAACAAAATTATAGAAATCTGGAAAATGGTCTAAACTGTTTCGAGAAAAGGATGGCGTGCTATTTTTTTTTTGCTCGTCTGTTATATTCATTATTTTAGTTTATATTCCTTTGAATAATTGTTTCTGAAAAAAATAAATATTGCTATAATATAGAGGTAAATAACTTGAAAAAATCCGCCAATATTTAGTGAATTATTTTTATTCTTTTTCACTAGTATACTTTATTTATAAACACCTATAAAATACTTAAAAAAACTGAATAAGTTCTTTATTTGTTTCTTTTTCGTTATCCTTCCTAAAATAGTCTCAATGATAATATTTTCAAATTTGATTTACCCTTACTAATTCGTGGGAGAAACAGGTATTGTAGAAAAAAGCGGTTTAATCCGCCATCGCCACCCTCTTTGCCGCCATAGCAACGAGTGCGACCCAAGGTAAACGTAAGGGTAAGCCAGCCCTATTGAAAACAAACTGCTTATAAGCAAACGAGTTTATACAACTACAATTTTTGGTTTATGGTAATATTTTGCTAATACTGTACTGACGGCACAGGTGCACAGGCGAACATTGCCTGGTCTTTATGACTACTGTTAGATAGTAGATAATAATTAATTTACTTGTTACAATACACATATTCATTAGTGATGCAACACCAGTGTTTTAGCGGAACCAGAAACGAAAACAGATGTCAAAAGTAAACGGATGCAGAAACGAAGTTTAAATATTATGACAAAAAAAAACTAATTTACAAATATAATTCTTTGTTAAGAATCAAATGCACCAAATCTAGATTAGAAATAGATATATTGGAAATATACTATAGAAAACAATATTGCAACTTTGCAACTGAACGTTTTATTAATATTCAAAATGTAGGTTTGGCAAGTTATATTTTATAACAAGTAATTTGGCCGCTTTTGCACCTAACAATCTGTCCAGCGATTCGCACGCGCCTCGCGCCGCGCATGCGTTACTCTCAGCCAACGGTTGTAAACGTCCGTTTAAGTCTCCGTTATAAAATTTGCGGAAACAGAAGCAGCAACGGATGTTGAAAAGCGCGCGGAACTTCCGCACTTGCGGAAACAGAAACGGAGATCCGTTGCATCACTAAGATTTATACATATTACACAGAAAAGATAAAATTTCCAATGGTAATGGACGTGTGTGAAGCAGCAAGAAGGGTCTAGGCTCGGCGTGTGATTGTCTGAAGACAAGAACTCTATTGTAGCAGGTGTTATTTTGCGGAAGTCCATTGTATTACAAAGGATATTGTTTTTTGCTGATTCCGCGCAGTTGATGATGACTTGTCCAACAAGCAGACAAGGTCGACACGTGTTTCGTCTCTCAGCGAGACATCTTCAGGATCTGTTGCCCGCTCGGTGTCTCACGAGCGGCTGCAAAGAAGACAAGAAGACCGATTTTCAGCCGTCACCCAGAGATGAAACGCGGGTACATCTATCGTTTTACAATTCTAAACTAAAACAAATATCTATGTTTGTGTGTGGAATGTGCCGGACAAATATGTACATATAGTGTATATTTAGTATAAATATAAAAATAAGTACAAGTTATTTTGATATTAGGCACGAATTATCGAGTCGTATCGTCGTATTATATATTCCTTCCTTCATATTTAAGTAAAAATAATAATAAAACATGTAAATAAATTATAATAACAAAACTTAGATCACTGCACCAATGTATATATTACTACAAAGTCGGAATACTTCTGTAGTGCAAGTAAATGGGAACGTAAGGGTACTTTTAGAAGTAAGGGATCCGAATGGGCGGCAGTAAGTCGTTCCAAAACTTGGCGGCCTGAAATTCAAAACTGCCTCGGAGTGCTATCGTATGATAATGGCAGCTTACGAGTGGCACCCGATGCTGTCTAAGTCCAAATCAAATCAAAATTAACTTTATGCAAATATGACTTTATAGAAAGCACTTTTGAATCGTGCAATTTTTTTTCCCTACCGCCGTATTCAGGACGTATTTTTTAGCTGATAAGAAGATTGAGCGCAAGAAACTTATCAGCTCTATCAAAAGTAATAACAACATTTACAATAAATTATGTCGCTATCACACATGTACATATATGTTTACAATTTATACTGGAACAACAAATATTTACACTTTAGAATGTAATATCTTCAAATCAACACCACCAGTCCACCAAGCATTGGCATCATTTAAATATTCATTGCCCTTACTCATTAGCGTCTTTTTAACATGTGCCTTGAACCTATAAAAAGGCGATTCAGCTACACTATGTGGAATCTTGTTATGAAAATTTATACATTTGCCCACAAATGAACCTCTAGTTTTTTGTAGCCTGTACGTTGGAATGGCAAGTTTATTTTTATTTCCTGTGTTTAAATTATGCATTTGCAAATTAGTATGAAATGTGTTACAATTTTTATACACATAAATCAAATTTTCATAATTATACTGGCCCGCTAAAGTCATTATTAATCTCATTAAATAAATCTCTAAGAGAATCCCTTGCTCGTAAATTATAAATAGCGCGGATTGCTCTTTTTGAAGAACATTAAATACTTTCTATGCTAGCAGCTGACCCCCATAATAGTAGTATATATACCCCATAAATCCTGTAAAGTATTGTGAAAATAAGCTTCTCGAATAAATATTCAAGCCTTTTGTGCGTTTTTACATCAAAGATGAGACTCAAAAAATGCATTAGTCTACACATCTCCATCTGTAACATTGACGTAGCGTCAAAGTATTGGTATAATATGTGCTCAATGTAGCACATTGAAGCAAAACCTACACTTCACCTAAACTTAAACCTTTTACCGCGTTTTTTTGCGTTCTTGAGAGTAGACGGGGGCTTAATGTCCCCATAATTGAGTCTGGAATAAACTATATACTCACATACCATCACACGTGACTTTAAACTAAGATAATTTCGTATCCTATACCTTTAAGCGATACATGCAAACCTTAACAATACGTCAGATGTAGTTGTTCGTCAAAAATTATTCCCAAGCTTCTCGCTTCGGATACCTCTTACCAAATTTTGATTATTTAAACAAAGATTAAGACACATTTTATCTGTTTTATGAATCTGCGTATTTAAACCAATAATCAAATATTTTGACTTATTGTTAGCTGGATTAATGCAGTTGATAATAGCAGTGATCCATGATAAAGTGCAGGGTAATATTAAAAGAATCATATCTCTGCCAACCATCTGACCTAAGGTATTTGATTTCAATGTCACAATAAAATCAGCTATCTCCTTCTCTATGACAGGCCTCAATTGGAATGTAGAGTTGTCGTGAACTGTGAGTTATATAAGAGTTCGTTGGTTGGTTGAGGAACTGAATTACTATTTTAAACATTCACAAAATGTAATTTGAATGCATTCGGATCATTGAACTTATAATTTCTCCTCAGATGTGGTATATTGCATTGATTACTATCAAATTCCGATCTCTGGATACCCCAGGGGATCGCCAGTTTCCCCATTTTGAGAGGGGCATGAGAGAGACTTTCTGTAAGCGAGTAAACGCCAACGAGGTTGTGGATGTGTTTGTCAGAGTTTGCCCCATGACCTCTGGCAGCGACGTATCTCTGGAGAATTTTAATATTACTGAAATACTCTATACTACACAAATAGCTACGTTATGTATGTAAGTATATATGTTTTATCATATAAAATATGCCGTTATATTTGGAAATTGTAAACACATTTGTTATCGTCGTCCTTACCATGGAAATACGATAAACGATTTTAAATGGAAATTTTAAAATGAATCACATTTCTGTTTGTACACTGAACAACAAAAATCTCAAAAAAGGATCAAGTAATATAAAACGGTAAATTTTTTTTTTATATAAGTATGGTGGCAGAAATTAAGCAGCAAAAAAGCAACATAAACCCTTGCCAGCCCTTTAAAAACCTATATACAGCTTTTTTAAAGAACTCTAAACTATATTACGGCAGTTATGGAAAGAAAGACAACACAATATGTTTTTTTTTAATTTATTACGTGTAGACTTTTTATTATAAATTTTATCATTAGATATATATCTTTTTAAAGTAATCTACGTTTCGATTCTCGTTCGTCATTTGTGTTGCTAAGACAAATTAGCTCTAGAAAGGTTTTAGCCTGATAAGATTTTATTTGATTTAGTGTCGAAGTTTTCTGCTGTTAACACCTACTGGATTGTTTTATATATTCTATACGATGTCTTTATAATCTATCAGTGAAGTAATTTTGTCATGATTAAAAATAGATGCTTTGAAACCACTATTTTGTATAAAGATAATTAAATTTTTTCCAGACTAATTTCGTTATTTAATTAGTACCAACCAAGAAAGAAACTTTTTGAAACGTTTAAACATATATAGGAAAATTATTACCGAAGAAAGAAAAAACCGTTGCTCGTAATTGGTATGTAATATCCAAATAATTATACTGAACAAGTTTACGATTTTATAAGAAAAAGTAAAAAAAAAAACGATTTTACTAACCAGATTGTTATATTTAATAACATGTAACTTTTTTTATAAATTAAGTAAGATTAACGTTAAATAGACAAACACTATAAATGATTATGTGTCAGAAACTTCTTGTGGAATACGTCATATATACTATGTAAGTAATACTTTAAGGTACTGTTCTATGAAATAAATATTTTATTGCTATAGAAAAGTGCTTTAGTTACGCAGAATGTTGTTGAAAATAGTTGTAGAATACTCGCTATCAAAAATAACCTTACTCTACTGAAAATTAAGTACTCACTGCAGCTTGTACCTAATATTAATTTAGCTCTCTTGTATCTAATAAATTAACTAATTATATAAATTTTAATGCAAAAAAAATGTTTCAGTAACACTTACAGCTAGTGAAGTGAAAATTCTGTATTCTAAATATATCAAAAATAAAGAACCTGACTCCTTAAAAATTACATTTGATTTTAACTGAAAATAGACAAAACAAGTCCACTATACTATTCATGTAATATAACAATTGATTTAATTTTTGTATTTAGCAGTATGTTTAATATTTTACACATTCTCAAAGTTTGAAATGGCAGCATTATTTGTTAGTATGAAATCAAAATACAAGTGAAATATTTGACCCACTGCAGTGTTATTAAAACTAATAAAGAACTGTATTCTATATGTATTAAACAAACTTTGTAATAGTAACTTTTACATAAATTTTCGTTTTATTTGGTAAACAATCCTTTTCGAAATAAAAATACTTATCTCCCACAGAGTTTTTAAAAATCAGCAATATTTTTTAATTTCTATATTAGTGCTCCTATTTTTTGTGTTTGCAAATATCGAAATTATTAAAATAATGCACTTGATTAATCTAAGTGTATTCAACAAATCAGAATATTCCTTTGTATATGTTTGTTTTTGTAATGTAAAGGAATTTCTGCCTAAGACCTAATATCGATTACTAAAATTTTGAATTAACTTGACAGAAATATGGTTCATACGAGTAAAATGTTAAAATTTAAATTAGTTATTACAATCAAAACAGCAATCTCATCAACATTGTGCTAAATAGCTTATCGATATTATTACTCGTACAAGATAAATAAGTGCGTAAATCACAAAACATCTACTTAGCTAAGTAGTTACAAAATAAAATATCTTTCGCTCTATTCATATGATAATGAAATAAAATAATATATGCTTTATCTTGATTGAATATTTATTTATTATATAACGCATATATATACTCAAACAGTAAGTATGTAGCTCCAATATATTTCTCCGCCAAGGAACTTTTACAAAAATGTTCAGTAATTCATTGTGTGTTGATCAAAAATGAAGTAAGGTTATGACAATAAATTATTTTTAAATAAACAGTTCAAGTTACTTTGCAATTTTTAGTTTAGTTACTATGTTTATATGTATTTGTTTTGATTGCTTATTGGTTGTTTTCCTTAATTTCTTTTGAGTTCTATGGTTGGAGTTATTATATTTTGCATCAATTTATTAAATTAAATGAAAATAATTTTGTTTCAGGTCCAAGTTACATAATTGAAAAGTATACCACATCTATGTTTTGAATTAATAGATACAATAAAGATTGAATATAGTTTTATATAACATTATATGTATGATGAATACTTTTCGTCAAATTTGTTATTATGTTTATCAAATTCAAAAAGTTTATGGTACTATGTTGTCAAAATCAAGTTAAAGTCTTATGAGTGAGAGACTAACTTCAAACCTAATTTAGCACCATAACTAACTCATTATATGACGAAGTAAAGGTGTTGGGATACTGACTTTTTGTTTGATATAAATTGTAAAATTGGTTTTAATATAATCTATTATCCACACGTATAACAACATCAACGATTTTTTTAAATTTTCTATTTCCTATATGAATAGCAATGCAATAAATATCAGCATTTATATTTCGCAGTATATCGCTTTGTGAAATGTCCAAAATTTGTTGAGTGGCGGCCCCTCGACCACTTTATACAAATGAAAAGACGAATGAAGTGGTTACAAATACTGTAATAGCGGCTTGATCGTGCGTCCTTCGTATGAATTAAACCCTGCCATCCTAATTACAGGGTGCATTTAGACGCGCAAAGCTTAACATATTTTAGTATTTCTTACAAAAGTCTATTTTGCTATGGAGAAGAGATACGAGTATCATCCCTTGCTAAACCTTAAATAAACCTATATCCCTTCTTCTCTAAACTATCTCATTAAAAATTTTATAAAAATTGGATTAATACTGGAAATTACCCTACAAACTATACGTGTTAATAATGTTAATATAGATAAAAAATCGACAAACAAAAATATAAAGATAATAAATCTGCAAGCAGGAATTCTATTGAATCATGAAGCATAAAAGCTTCGAATACTATTCACCTGTCAGCCGGGAAAAACTAAATCAAAACATTCCCCTCGTTTAAGAGCGACGAAGCCCCAGACAGGCTACTATATACCTATAAATAGGTACGGTAAGCCTCCAGCCACCCCTGTTTTCGAGTCACGAGGTGAAATTAAATGATGAGCGAGACCATCACTAAGCTTATTCGGTGTTGAATGTTTGTCATACAAGTATTTTGTAATTTCTCATGCTCTAAAATACACTTGAAGTTTAATGAAAAAAGGATAAATAACACTATTTTCCCTCAACACGTATGAAATTGATTACTCATTCTTGCTGTCACATTATAAACAAAAAACACATTTTATTTTCGGAATTTAATTCCGAAAGCCTATTATGTAATATTCAATTAAAATTGATGTCACAAATTTTATCACTGATTTTGTTCCATAACTTTACATATTATATATACATTTATATATAAAGTAATGTAAAAAAATAATTACATTATATTATATGTATGTTTCAAGCATAGTATTGAGTTAAATTTAAAGTTGAGTTTACCATCTTCAATAATATAAGTCTATATAAGTAGTTTTGGGTTGCTTTGACGAGTCCTAATTCAATATAATCCCTAAGATTCTGAACAAAAAATGAAATGGAAAAGTTGGTTTACTTGGATAAAATACCTATTAGCGCCTAAGAAAAATTTACACACAGACGTGGTAAAAATGCTAATATTCCTTTTCTAATAACTATTGTTCTAACTATTGTCTACATATGTAGTTCCTTACATAAGTTAGAACACATGTTAGAATATGTTACGGAAAAGTTATATTTTATATACCTACCAAAAGGCTCATTCGTACTCGGAAAAACTGCAAATAATTTATGTTATACCATTATAATATTGTGTGAAGAATTTTGTAGTCAATAAAAACGTTCAACATACGGTTAAAGTACTAAGTGAAGAGAGAGCCCTCTGCTTGTAAAGTGACGTCGTACAAGTACATATAATATCATTTTGATATCACATTGTGACTCGCAATTTTCTAATACCTCGCCCTCTACGTCTTTTGAAACTGCTGTCGCAATTAAGATTTATAAGGTTTCATCTTCTCGGCTGCGGCTTATATTGGTACTTTCTAATATCATTGGTTTTTAGACTTTCTCAAGAACGTACTTAGGTTGGCGGCCGTACGTAGATTGTCTGTGGGGGTGGTTTCGGTGGCCATTCACGTTAATGTATTTATTGATATTATAAAATTAAAATGTTAGTCCCGTATTTGATTACAAATATATATTTGATTGTTTTTAAATAAGTGAGTAGTTGGAATTCTGAAGAATAGAAATAAATATTTGTTATATTCACTAGCCTAGCTGAAACTAAGCTATGTAAGGCTTGTACTATGGGATCTAGAGTAACGGATACACATACATATATTATACATATATAAATATTTTTATAGAAATATATATCAATAACCATGACTAGAATACAAATACTCGTATTCATCACACAAACATCTGCCCCCACCGGGATTCGAACTCGGGACTTCAGACATGGCGACACCTTGAAACCGGTGTATTATCCACTCGACTATAGAGGTCGTCAAAGTAACTGTCCATATTTATGAAGTTGACAGACCGACTTAGACAGCATCTCACAGTAAATATTTACTTTCCATTAAATTGTTTATAATCTTAAATCAAGTTAAATTTCATTTCATCACTAACAATAATTAAATTTTTAGTTTTTTTTGAGTTGTGATCAATAGTCAAACCACACAGGAAATATATTGTTTTTGTTTATAGAATCTACTTTTAACCACTGTTCTCATTGTAAGCATGATTTATGTCTAAAAAATAAATATTCGACCGATCTCATTAATAACATAATTTGCAGAGCAAAGCAAACTTTCAATATTTGCCACTGGAACAGGTTTCCAACTCCATTGCGAATTTCAAACTAAATTGCATCAAAACAAACATTTCGCTTTATATGAAATGTCGGAAATTCACCGTTCAAAAATAATTTGAAGCCGGGAGAGCGGTAGCCCGGATGTTCGCTTTATTTGAACCTACACCTCAGTCAAGTTAGGATAACCATTTTACAAAGCCTTATAAAGTGATATTCGTGAAAATCAGAAAGCATTCCAGCCCCGTCTGCATTCACCGTGGGGGTTGTAGTCTCGGAATATTTTCCGAGAAATGCCTTCTTTGAAATGCAATTTAATAAGAACATAGCTTTATAAAATATCAAAGCGTTGCAAATAGAATTTTTCAATACACAGGGCACCAAACTTGCTTTGACTTTATTGCACTAGACTAAAAGAAAATTTACTTACTAAATTGAATTTTAGTATAGGTATTGAACATATTTTATTATACGCTGTTTCTAGCGATTTCACTTGACAACTCCAAAGGCTTGTTGCCTTTGCTTTTATAATATTGCTTAGGTTAGTTTGCTCTAACTATACATCGACTAATCTCATTGTTTCATATCTTTTATAATTCCGAGTTCGTATTTTGTCTAAGCGGAAATCATCATGAAGCAATCTACAAGGTTGAACTCTACAAATCATACGTAGGTTGCAGTTTATCGGTAGAGATGTACGTTATCAACTTCCAATGGTCTTATCTTGTTAACTTATTGTCCTTTATGCTCATTATCACTAATGATTTTCACGTGCAAACCAAAACCTATCTGACTAATAAATCTTTAAGTACCTCTGCTTGTCAATTGTTCATTAGCGTAACTACGAGTAGATACGGCGGTAGTTTTGAAACAGATGCATTAGAAAAACTAATAAATATAAAATATTTATGTAAAGCTTTATCAAGCTCAATTATTAAATTAAAAGTGCATTTATTGAAACAAATTAATACCTCTATTGAAAATTGGTAAGCTTATTGCTTGGTCGAAAACAATGCGTCATCAGAACGAGCGCACCCTCCTCGCCCAGGTAAAATATAATCCTCTTAACTATGTAATGCTGCGACGCTCTCGGCATAATAATATTGAGTTTGAAAACCCTGTGTTGCAGGAGCTTTGTGCATATTGATCTATTATTCGTCGTGTGGGCATGGAGTGCTATATTGACGCTAATTACCAAGTAATAGCTTTTAATTTTATTAAGCACTGTGAGTTCATTCATTAAGGCTTTCATGAAGCTTTATTTCAATAGGCTTTGGAAATATAATGTTGAAAATTTATAATAATGTAATAATAGAAAATTCTTGTAATATAAGGAATATGAATTCCAGATCTCTAAACTAGAACTCTTAAAAAACTATAGCTCTACGTCCCCAATGAATGATCAGTATACCCCAGTTAACAATAAAACAAAATCAAATGACACAACTTTACCAATTTATATTGTGTATTTTTTGGCGTTAACACATTTATTTATTTATGTGAGTCGGCTTAGAATCAGCTCGTGACAAAGAGTCCTAGAAAACATTTGAAATATCAATGTTTAGAGACCGTGCAAAGCATTAAATAAAACAAATATTGTTAATTAATGCAAATTTATGATAACTAAAATAAAAAAGCTGGGAGCAAATAATGGTTTGAATGCATGTCTCTAGTCAAAAACTGGTTGTTTTCGTTTTGCTTATTATTTGACTTAAGTTTGATTCCTGCTCGACATATTGTTTTGTTCTGTGTTGCTTGCCAGTTTCCGCTATCATTCCACGCAACAAATCGTTCACCCTTATCATCTGGATAATTAGGAAGAGATACAACAGTGTGTTTTCAAGAAATTGTCTGCGTTGCCCTACTAAAATATAGAATGTATTTATTTCCTAATCAAAGCGACATACAAACCTACGACTCATTTGGCGCGGTGATCCAGTGTTCGGCTTTTACGAGTCGCGGGTTCAAAATTGCTCAACCCCACTTAAAAGTCCGGCTACAAGCTTGCGACCTTTGGTTTAGTTGCGAGTATCCATGCGTGACAGTAATCACTTCCAATAAAGTGATTTGTGTGCTCGTTTGCATTCTTATCATATTGAAAGTATACGTCAGTCATCGAGATCTTCGTAATAAGTTAAGATTAATGACGAACGAATGATCGATATTTATTTATAGTCTTGTAAATGAAATCAGTTTATCTATTCTAAAATTTGTCGAGGGCTTTTAAAATGTTACTACTCTATGCTTTTAAAATGTTACTTACTTACTCATAAAACGTACTTTAGAAATAGTTTTTTATATCTATTAAATTGAAATAACTCGATCATAAAATAACCTAAACATTAATAAATTATTAAACCAAAGAATCGTTAATTATTTTATACACTTTTTTCTTCAATATATGAAGCAAAAAATATTTAAAATTGTGTATTTTGGGTATTTTATAGGTTACAGTTTCTCATGTGTGGTATTATGTATATGCACTTTCACTCAAACTGAAATGATTATTGTGGAACAAATGATCCAACGTCACTGTGGCCAACTGCGATCATTGTCATGCACCTTAATCAATATGACAATCTTTTAATATTACATAGTCTATAAATTTATAGCCGCTTATTGTAATCTGACTGTACCTGTCTAACGTTTCACCCCCGGTTGCTGATCCTAACTACAATGGCAAATTACACTGCCATCATTTTAACTGGAGCGGACAGATTTGCTATACGCGTGTACCTGACACTTGCAGGATTGGAAACTCTAATTTCCAGTCATGGGGAGTCCAGCCCCTATGGCTACAAGCTTTGTTGGAAACAAAGTTGTAATTAGAGTTGCTTCCAGAATTTTTAATTTGTTATCGACACTTTTAATAGTAGATTTATGTACTTATATGGGAATTATATATGCATATATATGTATATATATATACACACACATATATATATTACTAAAATCACTGTAAACGATGTGATGATCACATCATCTAGCTCTATCAAATTCGTTTTGACATAATATTTTATTTCAAATATTAGAAATAACAGGGAAGAGAATTTATGACAAATATTATTTATTATTATATAAAATGTGATATTGGTTTAATGACTGGGTACATAATTAATTAAATAATATAAAAAATAAATAAAGCATATACATTTTGGAAATCTGCCATCTTCCGTAATTGACTTCTCACGTTCATTGCATTTGACATGAATTGTATCAATGAAATATAATAATAATTTTGTATTTATTTTAATGCGTCAAAATCGTTTAACCGAAAGCACTCAAAACACAATACCTATTGATATACTACTCATTTATAGTACGGCCAATTTTATTGTCATAAAAACATGTTACCTACTTCGTTTGTACTAAAAAAAATAAAGCTTTGAACATCGAACTATAAATACCCTTGTCCTTTATAGCAATATAACACCTCAAAAACCTCAAAACACCTTCCACAGATTACATATTCTTTGTTGTCAGTATTTTTATTCTATTTTGAGTTAGTATAATATGTCACTGATCTATTTTTTCTCAAGTAAAACATTTTGTTAAATAAATCGTTGTAAATATTCCGATGCGATCTTAAGACCTTTGAAGATGTCTTTATCGGATCGGACTTGTAAAAAAGATCAAAGCGGCATCTTAGAGAATGCTAATCTTTTCTGTTCACATTTGCTTTATTTATGAAAAGAAATATATTTTTCATTGCAGTTATTTAAAAAGTGTAGATTAGTTCGCACAAAAGTTCTAGTTGAAAAGATTTTTACTTAAATTTATTAAGATTTTTACTCACTTAAGTAAGTACTTATGACAAGCTACGCCGGCTATATCCACGTTATTTTTCTCCAAAGAAATACTGTACAAAGGCTTCAAATGTAAATATTGGATTTTAGTAATAAATTATATAGCTGCTTATTTGAATTTATGACTGTGTGTATTTTTTGGAAAATGCTGAATAATATCTATAATTTGTAATGATTTCTCGGTCAAATGTCCATATAATTAACTGTGAATACATGTACGCATGTAACGCTATTGTATTTTTGAATTAGAATTGATAGTAGTTGGTGGCTGAATTTGTGAGCTTTAATTTTGCTATAATTTTTAATTTAAAAATTAATGATATTTAAGACTGTTTTGTTTATTTGCTAAAACTAGAGTAGTATTATTCATTCGCAAAATTATTTTTCTCTCGGGAAAACTACTTTGAACCTTCTATTACGCTCAGAATTCCGTACAGGATTCAATATCAGACTCCTTGCTACTTTTGCGAATAAAAATATTGAAGCATGATTTAACGTGCTGCGGGTCTTATATTACAGTTTCACAGGATTACGAGGATTCGGACTTACGAGGTTTTGCAGTGCATCAGCTATGTTTGCTGAAGCACGTGTCGATGAGTACCTATCACGGCATTATGCGTAAGCGATCTACATCATTATTGCAAAAGGTACGCATTAGTTAGAAGAGCATTCTGAGAGAGGTTGCTGATAGTTGAGAAAGCCCCAAAATAGCCCTATATGCGACAATGGGTGCAATTAAGTTTTATAATAGTCCAAAATTACTAACATTAATATATAAGTAGTTTGAATGTGAAAGTGTACCTTCTCTGAAATAAATTATTATTATTATCGACTACTGATGCATTATATTATTTGAAGTCTTATTTTTATGTTTCTTATAGTTTTATACAATACTATTAACTATTAATTTATAGTACATTATAATACAAGTGAGTAATGTTGAAAATTACGTCCGAGGCTGATATTAATATTCAGCTTAATATTCAGCCGAGAATGTATTTTTTAACTACTCACGAGTGTTATACGACGTTTTTCAACATCATTGCGAGTAATTAATACAAATTTTATAGATCAATAAAAATTTATTTTGAAAAACAATTTGTGAAAGTACAATTGTAAAAATTATACGTTGGATTTCCACCTTCACCGCCAGTCATTTCTGAAATATTCGTTATTATTTCATTCGTACAATCAATTTCATCGGTCGATAACATTTTTGATATAAAAATCTTAACAAAAGAAACAATGCAAAATATTTACTTACAAAATAGTACTGAAAATTGAAAAATGCCGCGTTTACTTTTTCATTGACGGCTTTGTGCGCGAAAGACTAAGGTACCGACGCTTATACAGCCAAAACAGAAAATTATATAATTTTCACAAAATAAGTATATGCTTTTAATATTTATGTATGACTTCTGTTTAATAGTTGTAATTTTAAATAAGGCTTTTATAATTGTATATCTTTAAACAAAGTGTTACTAAACGCCAAACTTATTTAATTTACAAATATGTTTCAGCATTTTGCGTATAAATTCTCTTTGGTTACTATTTTTTTTTCTTATAAATAAAAGCGTGACTTTTCTTTACGAAACTATTAACTTTTGATTACCAATCTGTGCGGTAATCGAATTTGAAACTCGAAAGGTATTATAAGTTGGTAATATGATACATTGTGAAACTAAAAAAAAAAACTTTGACGACCTCCATAGTCGAGTGGATAGTACGCCGGATTCAAAGTGTCGCCGTCTCTGAGGTTCCGTGTTCGAATCCCGGTGGGGGCAGGTGTTTGTGTGATGAATTTGTACCTTGCATTTGTACCTTAGTCATAGGTGGTGATATATATTTCAATAAAAATTATTTATATATGTATAATATATGTATATCTATCCGTTGCCCTAGATCCCATAGCACAAGCCTTACAGAGCTTACTTTGGGCTAGGCTAATTGGTGTAAGTGTAAAAAATACTAAAAAAAAAAATTGTTGTAGTTACATACCAATTACAGCAAGGAATGGTGTTGAAAAATATATAATGATAGTTATTTGTATTTAGTTATTTATTCTATTTAATTTAGATTATTTAGTTACTACGTTTGACCTATTACAAGTATAATATTTCCGGACTCGCTAAGTTTAGAATTATTTCATTCTCCAGTTCCATCAAATTTTGCTTTTACGATTTAAAAACATTGATTAGATTCGTCGGATGCTTCCGCCTGACATTGGTTCCAGCCTAAGGCGTTAATTAGTGTTTCCGTGCTGCCATCGTGCCTTTGTTTCAAGTAAATGAATGAATTAAAGTTTATTTTTATAAAACCCCTCTGAATGACCGCCTTTTTTCTAATTTAACCATTCTTTAGTGTTGGTAATATTTTATATAAAAGGCGAGTTTGAGCAAAATACGTCTTATTTGTGTAGAATAATTTGTTGAAGTAAGGTGACGGGTACATATGTCAAAAAGTGTAAAAAAATAATTTGATTACTTAACAAATAAAAACTATTTATAAACGGAAGCCTATGTGGCTAGTTACAACATTATGCTATTTAACTCATCCTGAAGAAAGTAGTTTGGATTGAACAAAAAAAGGGATGATTGTAGTAATAACAAATAATTTTGGTAATATAATCTTTTTCATTTTTATTCCACTATTTCAATTAGCAATAAGTATTTAGTGTATCGACATTGGCTTTCTAATCAGAAAGTGTGTGGTTTGATTCTGCCATTTAACAATTTTGTCTTTCATGCACTCCACTGTGATTCCTCCGATGAAGGAAAAGATTTTAATGCAACTTGCAAACAGAAGACGAGACTAAACGGCGACGAGAAACGAATAGACTAGTTGAAAACCCTCGCTGCCGTCGTAGAATTGTTGTCGGTTGTTTTACAAACTGCTGTAAATTTCTTTAGGATCTACACAACCTCAAGGTGAGCAGGGTACACACTGGGGCTCGCGGTGTCGGCGCCGCGTTCGCGACAGTCCCAGTAGAGGTGGCCAAGCGCCTGGTGGAAACCGAGCGCGTCCCGGTTGGGTGGAGCTCAGTCTCCATCCAACTGCTGGAAGCTAAGCCCATGCGCTGTTTCAGGTGCATGGGCTTGGGCCACCCAGTGGTGCCCCTCCGCGAAGGACCGCAGCGGACTCTGCTTCCGCTGCGGTGCCGAGGGGCACAAGGCGGTGGACTGCAGTGCGGCGCACAGATGTGCCGTCTGCACGGACGCTAGGCGTCCAGCAGACACCGGATGGGGGGAGCTAATTGCAACCCCCCTCCGTTCCGGGGACGCTTGGCCCCAGCAAGGACGGCACAAAAAAAGTCTACACAACCTCGTCCTACTGATCGTCCTCTTTCAAGAACAGGTACCATAAGCCAGTCCTCTAAATAGCCATCTCCTACAAAATAGAAAAATATGTTAATATTGAAAATAAATAGTTGATATTACAGTATTGTTACGTCAGCGTTCAGTGACGAAATAAATGAAATCAGAGGATACAGGCACTTATTGACTGAGATGGCAATATACATAACCTAGTAAGTGCTTAATACGCGAATTCTGCAACGAATTCTGTTGCCGCAGATGTCAAAGGAAACGAAGTTTTATTGAATTAGTGCAATTAATTTGCCTTTGAACGCTCGTGGCAGCGTAACTCATAAGTCTATTGGCTCTTCTTGACTTATTTGTTGTGGCGGACGGAATTTGCACGGCAAAGTTCCCCCCTTGTGCTTACACGGAGCTGTTATAACCCAATATTGTAATTATATATTTAAGTTGTATTTAAATCTGTATTATCTGAAAACATTCTAATCATAATAAATATAATAAATTTGACGACCTCCGTAGTCGAGTGGTTGGTATACCGGTTTCAAGGTATCACCATCTCTGAGGTCCCGGGTTCGAGTCCTGATGGGAGCAGGTGTTTGCGTGATGAATGCGAGCATTTGTGCCTTAGTCATGGTTATTATTACAATGCCATATATATACAAGCCTTCCATAGCTTACTTTGGGCTAGGCTAATTGGTGTAAGTGTAAGAAATATATAATCTTAGAGGATTGTTACCTAAGAGGATTTGACTCTTGGATTGTGAAAAGGACACATTATCGTAGAGGCATTTACCTATTTTATTTGAAGCTCTTAGTTTATTCTATTCAGTGTGAGAGGGAGAATGATCATGTTACTAGGAATGTTGTGGACATGAAAGTGGATGAGTGTGTAGGAAGAGGAAGACCGAAGAAAAAAAGGATGGACTGTCTAAATGTTGAAATATTGCGGAAGGGAGTGAGTGTCGAAATAGCGAGTGATAGAAGAGTGGCAGAGGAAGACCTGTTGCGCCGACCCCAAATAGAGTTGGCAACAGGGCCAGAGAAAGAAGAAGAAGAGTTTATACTATTCAGTATCATGACAACAAAGCAGAATTGTTTAAATTTCTTGAATAAATCTTATAAGTTTCTCACAAGGATCTCTACACAGATTAGTCTTGCGTTGCTAGCATACAGCGCCTTGTTACGATCTTCACTAAATTTTTGGTCTACTTACCAACTTTTCGGCGTTTATTAATGCGGCGTTTTCCTGCATATGCCTACTACTCGAGGACCTTTTTGTTTCTATGGCTGTCAGTTCTGTAAGCAATATGTCCTCTCTCTGTCACTTAATGTAGACAGCGCTCGAGAAGTTACTTTGCATATTCTCAGCCTATCTACTGAAAAATAAAGCCGCAAGATGAAAGTCTTTTAATCACGCGTATTGCCAGTAATAATATATTGTATCAAATCTGGCCAATTTCTATAATCCTTATTAGAGGGTCCAAACGGCTCTTATCGGAATTTCTTTGCATAATTGAATCAGAATTCCAAAATTCCACTGAAGAACCATGATCACCAACGTAGCCCGAAGAATTAACTGAGGCGAAAGGATCACATGTTTAAATTTCACACTATTTTTTTATATTATGCAAACAGTAAAAAGGTATTGAACTAACTTCAAGCTTCAAGCTAAACGTAGATTTTTAAAATTATTTCCTCTTAATGCAATACAAGAGATCCCTTCACTTGAACAAAAAGTTCGGAGACAGTACACGAGATCCCTATTGGTCCCTTGAGGATCAGTGTGAGCTCAGTTCTTCGAAATTCCCCAATGCTGAAAGTAAATAATGATGTAACCACAAATATTTGTAGCGATAATATTTGCTGTCGGAGAATTTATGGGCAATTAATACACTATTTCGTCATTCGTAAGTCGTCTGTTCAATACATGTCAATGCTGTGGATATTGAAATATTGAATGACCCAATAGAATTTTATCTATAATTTTAAAGTTATAAAGTTGTTTATGCTTATGAATTAAAAGTAGAAATAATTTTTACAATAGTGAACATGCAAAAATTTACGACTTTTATTAAAAAAAGCTTTGTTCCTGGAATATTGGCTTGTAAAATAGCGGTGGGAAACTTTATACCACAGTTATCTGCTTCTGTAGTATTGGTATTGTTTTGTTCCGGTGTGAAGGGCAGGGAAGGGTAAAATGCACAGTGAAATTATTGAGTACTGTGAGTTTACAATTTATATCATATGTTGACAATGTAATGTAATGTACTCGTATATTATGGCCTCGTAGATTTGCTGAAATTTTTACAAGAATCACATGTACTATTGGTAACTATAACCAATATATATTAAATAACTAAAATATTACAGCCCTTTATTATATCCTTGCACGCATGCAATCACATTTTCTGAATCAAATTCTAGGCTTCATTCAAACCAACCTAATAACATATTCCCCTATATTGCTTTATCTGATATTTGCTTAGACTCAATTATTAGTTGCAAAGCTATCAAAGGAAAAAAACGAAATCCCCTTGGGTGCGTCTGTCTTTTAGCGAGCAATATAAAAAGCGATTTTTAATCAGCTTACAGCAATGCTTGCAGATTTCTTAAAAAAGGGATTCGTGTGATGATTTTTATAAGCTGAGATTATGCAATTGTTCTAAGGTATTACAATAATATTTTTTAATGGAATCCCAAAAATAATTAGGTCGTAAATATAAAACTATAGATTTTTTTTTCTGTCAGCACTATACCGATGCAAAAAATACAATTTTATAAGCTAAAATAAAAAAAAAAGTTTGTAAGTAGTAAGTAATATCCGATTATATTCTTCAAATATACTATTTATATTTATAAAAAAATTCTTTCATTATAATTTCTCACCATATGTTGACCATGTACGATATGAATAAGCACGAATACTTCTATTATTTTGAATTTGTCAGATTGAATATGCACTCTGACGCCACGAGTTCTACGAATTCAATGAGGTGCGGAGTTTCCAAAGATGTCATAATGTGATAGTGTCGTGTTTAGGTGCATAAAGACATAAGCTTCTTAGCAACACGTTCTAGGAACTTAGTTCCTTCAATCCAGGATACAAGATCTTATTCTCGAAAAGTATCTCAGTTTCTCATTAAGGAGAATCTAAGTTGGTGAACTATTTGGTATTTCTACATATCATTATGTTGGTACACTGAAGAGATGCTTTGAAACTAAACTAAATTTTCGTGGCAGATGGTATTCTAGACTTCATAATCCCGTTAAAGTTACTCTTTCGCGGGATTCTGTAGTTTAGTCGGACTAGTGTAGGATGAAACACTGTCGACATACAAAGATAAAATAAACTTACTTTTCTACATTAGAAGGATTATAAAAAATAATCAAAGAAAATTGAGACCTTCCGCGAAATCTTCCAACCGAAGTTCGCGAGCAGAACATTTAATATAGTTAAAAGCTTTTGTCGGCTATAACATTGAAGTGACACTTTACTTACTAGTTAGTTAGTTAGTTAGTTACTAGTTTTTACCAGCCAGTCGTTTTCGTTTTGCTGTCATCAAATTTAGATAAACAGTGAATTTAAAAATACGTTCTGATAAATTAGTTGCACTAGCCTTCAGATATAAAGTATATTAGAATTAAAAATAAACAAAATTTGGAATTTGTTATAATTTAATGTTATACATTGGGTGACAAAGAAAATCGAAATAGTGTGATGGTATTACACAAACAATCTATTTAAGAAGTACAGTGAAAAAATTGATTAATGGATATGAAAATTTTAAATTTTAATTTTGTGAAATTGAGAAGTATTTTATCATTCCGTATTATTGTATTTATGCTCAAAGCTTGAAACAAAAATATCGATTAGTCATAAAGTACAACGTGGACATTTTAGAATTTCTAAAGCAATTCATTAGATTTCCAAATCCAGAAAATTTTCTCATGGAAAGAGCATGTGCTTCTAATGTTAACTGACTTCAACGTTCTAAAGATCTCTCCTAGAGATAAAAGCCCAACTTTGTGAATTGTTGTTATGCTGCGCTGCTGTAGTGTTGTGTAACTTTTTGGTATTTGATTAATTAATTATGGCAATAAAGCATTAAAGAATATATATATATATATATATATATATATATATATATATATATATATATATATATATATATAATATATATATATATATATATGAATCGTAATGCAGCCAATGGAGATTATTTCGAATAAACTGCATATAATATTAACAAGAAACGTTAAAAATTTATGCAGTTATTATTTAATGTATTAACAAAACATATTAAAATAATAAATGTTATAGGCCATCGAAAAAAAAACCCTTGTAACAATATTTATGGCAACATTAAGGATAAGTAAAAGTAACCAACTCACACTGGGCCAGCGTGCTTGAGTATAGTCTTAATCGCCTTAACTTGGAATAGTCTCGTACCCCTCAGTGGGAACGTTCGTATACAAGCAGTGATTATGGTTTTGTCGGCCTTACAGAAAATGTAATATTACAGAAACCATATTCTATTATAGACACTGCTCTTTGAAAACATATTTGTATAAAAAGGGTGCGAGGATAGTATTTCTAAACTGGATAATCTTAGATCAAATTTCACTAACACTTAACTGGGCATCAAAGCAGTTTTATCAACGTTAAATAAATGTTAAACTTATAAGTTATCATCAGGTACCCTGTTGCTGAAACTGGATTTAAGTGTTAGTAAACTAAAAAAAATAATAGCATATTTGTGTTTAGAGAACTAGTTATTTCCTAGGGTTGTAGTGAAACTCACAAGATGATTTGAATCTCAAGTACCAATAGATCTCGCTAACCCAGTGGCAATACTAAATAGTAGCTAACAATGAGCAAAAAAGGGACGACTTATATCTTTAAATATGTCTTCATTTGAATAATTTATACATATACGTTATGCCATAATTACAATAGTTACTTCAAACCTAGCCAGTTTACAGATTAAGTAATACAAAAACGATAACTCGTTAATAATATAATATTTCGTATATTATATATTTAAGCATTTCAGTAACAGAATATTACCTACCTAAATAATACGTAACTACATGACTCAGATAATGCTCTCAACAAAGTTTAAATCGGCTTACGAATGACCCTCCCACGCCCATCAATAGCTGGTCGAATCAATACCACTTACTCTACACAGGTGTGGGGATGTGCATTAACAACATAATTTAGCAAAGATTAAACAATTTTATACACAATATAAGAGTTGAAAATAGATAAAGTTCATATCCAATGACTGTTACTTAATATACTAGAGACCAATTGACCAACAACAAATATTCTCAACATCATCACAGCTCGAATAGTTCCAAAACTAGGAATTTAAGTCTACTCCCATATATATGTATAGTATGATTCTATTCAACCCCTGTGGTTAGCATTTTTTTGCGACGGGAAATGCTCCTTATGCACCATGACGCCGCGCTGACAAGGCGCGGCTGCGTGTGGGGCTCTCCGGTCTTAGAGAACTGGCCTACCCACTAAAACCCGGTGTTCTCTGGGCCCTTGCGGTGCACATGGCGGGATGCGCTTACGCGATTCCACCGCCATACCCCAGGGTTAGCCTAGTGTAGATTGATCGATAATCTTTCAATGTCGTCAGATCAACGCCATCAGACTTTACATGTTGACCTCGAGACAGTTCTTATGTCACTCGTAACTCCTGCTAGTACTGTATAGTAGTGCAATTGTAGTTTCTGTTGTAACGAAAACTTGTTTAGTAATTGGCAAGTCTCGACACGAGAGATTAGAATATTTATATTTTTCCCGAATCAATAATTAACGCTCGAGTACTTGCAAATAATCAATTAGAATCAGCAATTGTGTGAAACTTTAAACTGTGATCATAATATGTTACCTGTTCATTAGTTACCTGTCCATATTATGATCACCCGAAAACATTTACTTAATAAAAATGTATGACGTTTATCTTCATACATTTTTATTGAATAAATAACAAAAAAAACCGACATCGAAAATAAAATATATTTCAAAACAAATCAACATGGCATGCACTAAAAATAATTACGATCATATTATTTACGTAGAATAATAGTTACATATTTATTTTTAGAAAATTTAAAGTACAATTATTTACTCGATTTAATAATGAGTTGGTCGTTCATTTGTCACGCACAATCTTAATGCCAATTTAAGACTTAATTTTCTTATTAATTTCATCGTTATAGAACTGGATAAAATTGAAATGGAACCGCACAAGAGACACCAGCTCTCAAATAAAAAAAGGATTATGAAAACGGTTCATCCAGGCGAAAATACTAAAGTAACAAACAAACAAATACCGTCGGAGTGAGAACCTCTTCCATTTTTGAATTCCGGAAACAAAATCCGCTTCAATTTTCGGTAAAGATGGGTAAAACTTCGCACGGTGTAAGCACGATTTGTTGAAAACGGATTATATCTTTCTGTGAGGATCATTTTCTCGGTGTTGTTATAATTTTTATATACTAATCATCATTTGTATATAACAATAGATGAAATAGGTGAATCAGAAACGATTTATATCAGTCATTATCTTAATTTATTTTCGAATAAAAATTACCAAAAGTAATCCATTACCATATTATGTTTATTTTGAAGATAGCTAAATCTTTAGTTCTTTAGTAATTTCGCTCATTCAGTTCACAAATATTCTTGACACTGATGACTGCAGTACACTGACACATCTGTTTTTTTAATCTATAAATTCATCTGCACACCGCAAATTATCTACTATTTTACAATAACGAATGCCAAAATAATTAATAGGTATCGTATTCACCATACAGAGGGGACGACAGGCTTAAAACATATTGCAAGCCGTGTAACACAGGTACGGTTGCATATTCCTTTGTGAATATTAAATCTTTTTTCAATTCATTCAGTTTGTTCGTAGTAATATGGTTCGTGTGGGGGATGAAATATTTTCCTCTAATTAGACCGAAATGATACGTTGAAATGGTTGTGTTGCGGCTTTGATATAATACGACATGGATGTTTTCGTTGGTTGATTTCAAAGTGTAATATTGAATGTAATGTCGACTTTTTTATTAGCTTTTGTATGTACTTATCAATTTGCTGATTAAGGGTTCTATACTAGAATATAGCAAATTATATGTGTTTACATGTGTAAGCTCCTTTATATGTGTTAAAACCTTAATTATTATACGCAGTCATTGTAATGTAAATATGCAATTCTACTTCTTATGCTTGAGGTTATACCATGATGATAGATTGCGGATTTGACTACTGTCTCTTTTTTTGGCAATAGATGGCAGCACAGTGAGATACGAGGCGGAACACAGTTGTACATTTGGTTTTAAAAGGTGTAATAATTAGATATGACTTGGTTGGGATCAGTCAGTTGGGAAGAGTGCAAGTCATAAAAGTCACGCTAGTATTCCATTGCCTTAAATAGCCGTTATTTCTTGAAAGTGTTGATATTAACACACTGAAATCAATAACTCACAGTCGTCATATTATAGCATAGTACAGGTATCACTTAACATACATGTGTATACACATCCTTACTCCTACTCCTGTGCGACATACACTTACACACACACGCTCACACATACACATACATACTACACTCACACACTGCTGCTTAATTTTCATTTTATCTCATGTTATTATAATTTATGTATCTTAATTAGGTACCACCTAAATCCAACTTTATTGTAAAATAGTAATGTTTCGTCTTGTAGTGATTAGCACATTAAAAGTAACTCACTGCTCAGGTCCCCTAGATACAAGCTGAAGCTTAATTAGGGGCCCATTGAACTTAAAACTTTTGATTGTACTTAGTGTGATAAGTTACATGAGAATGTGAATGTAAACTATGTAAATAACATCAAACAACATTTTTCTGTAACGGTACGAAATAAATAAACGTAATTGATGAACATATGTCTTAAACGTATGTTATGTATTAAATACAGGTAAGTGTTTACATTTTAGTTTACATAAGTGGATAATTAACTCCTATAACTTTGTGGAGTGTATTTGGCTGTTATGAAGACTAGAACTTTATCATCACAACCCATATCTGGACCAACTGAGGGACACAATGAGCTTAACCTAGTTAGGATGATTAGGCATTACCCCAGCATGCTGAGCCATTGCGGATGTGGATGATATTTAAGTTATCATATTATACCATAGGTATACGCCGTCACGGGCTTATCTTGAGATAACGAATCGGACTACTAGGTCACGCGGTGTCACGGTGCAAAAGGTGCATTTCCCCTCTTAAAAAAAAAGGTAAATACCTAGTAGTCCGAAGTAGTCCTAGTAGCTCAATCTATCAGGCCAATTAAATAACAGGCCTGATAGATTGAGCTTAAGTTTTTACTTATAAGAATCCCAAAAATTACAGATATATTTCATCAAATTTCTTCGTAAGTGTGCTTCGTTAAGATTTGCAAAGCAACCATCAACCCCAGTTGACATTTTTATGATAAAAAAACTAAAAATAAAACTAAACTAAAAGCTGCTAAAAATATTAGTAATATTTGGATTAAGGCACTGTCACGCGAAATTCAGTCTTAATTTCTTAAAGCTAATAAACGAGTATAATATACGACAGTCCTGATGGCTGCAATTTAGCTGTTAAATATTGTATGAAAATCCGTTGTTGCCTTTGCCTAAAAATCTAAGTTGTAACTTGCAGTTGAACAAAGGAAGCCCTAACAAAAAGCAAAAATGAAACCCACTCGCCTCCACTAAAAATTCCAATTCAAAATATCGCTGGATCACGATCCATTCAATTATGCATGACTGATTTAATTTTCCGACAGGGCGCACATGGAGTGTTATCGGACTGAATAACTAGCATTCTTCGTTGTAAATAAATATAGAGCCACGCATGACTGAATTCCTCAGCATCATATCTGGCTCGACATCGAAGTGGTTTTTATGCACTTGACTCATTCAGTTTACTCTATCGCTTCAGAATCATGCGCTCTTTGCTTACCCTTCGTTTTAATTTGTGTAGTAACACTTGAACTTTCCATATAAAAGAAACCGCAAAGTTATTATGAAACTTAAGACTAAACAACTAAGTAAATTTTTTGGAATTTTATATTGATTATGTCTTTAATTTAACAGAATTGAGGTAAATTATGTATAGCATATACTCGTAATGTTATGTAATAAAAGATAATACTCGAACAATTCTTTAAAACTATAATTTAATTTTCAACTCAATCGTTTTTATAATTAAGGTCTATCATCAATCATATTAGTTTGCTTAAAATATAAATTAACCGTAGTTTGATACCATATTAAATTGACATATTATTGGGATGTACGGATTTTACGGGAACACGCTAAGGTTTATGTAAGTCTCGACTACGTAATATTTCGAAAGTTTTGTAATTGGTAGATCTGAGCTATTACTGAGCTGGGTAAACCTATTGGCATACTATCTTTATATGCTGGGGAATTATCCTAAGCAATGGACACCGTGAACAAATTATAGATTAAACAATATTACATGATAGACTTTTAGAAAATCAAATATTCTTCCACTTAGGCTGGTCATAAATACCTACTGAAACAATTAAAAATATACAAAATATTACATTATATATATTCCGTGATTTTTCTATGAAAGTATAAAATTTTTTCTCATTTTCGCGCCAGTTGGTTGTGAAATTATTTTGTAATATAAAAATAAAGTGATTCACTTAATATACTCGTATGTAAGTTGAATGTTTGTAATGTATTGGGCTATTGAGTTAGAATGGAATCATCTCTGCTTGTAAATCCTGTTTGAAATTTAGATCTGACCGTGAACCCAATGTTCGTGCGAAAAAGGCGATTGAATCAGCGAGGAAAATAATTTTAAATAATAATATTGTGGTCTTATGATCTTAGGATTTGCAGCTTATAAGAAACTCAATGGTTATTACTAAACTGATCAATTAAAAAAGAATAGTGTGGTAAAATCAAAATAACTATTAAAGCAGCACGCAAATTTAGCTATGAAAGATGAGTCTTATTTTGTGAAAAAGATACAAGATACCGTCCTTGAGAAGGTGGTTAAGCTCCTTAACATCATCATAACCAGGAAATGGTTCTTTCAACAATGCACAGCGCCGGTTCAGAAAAACCCATGCTTGGTTGAAAATTAACGTTATGGACTTCTTAATAGCTAAAGTGTCACATAATATTTATCTTGATCCGCTAGATTTTGACTTGTATACAATTTCAGACAGTATGTCTTGCTCTGAACGCTGTTAAAAATCTACAAATTGAATTTGAAATGGAAATAGTGCACGCTTTTATTGAAAACTGATTTCATTTTAATACTTAAAGGACAGTATTGCAGATAATAGAGAGAGATAATATATTTAAAAATAAATTCATACTTATAGTTTAGCACCTAATTTAAGTAATAAATGTTGTATTCAGTAGAAACAAAAACTTTCCTTGTATCCATATTTTTGGTAAGAATAAATACATAATTCAATCTTCAAAGCTTGGTAATTAGGTATCTAATAACACTGATATGCATTTGGATAATTATTCAAAATTTTGATAGGCAGTTGTTTCTAGTAATACTGTACCGAACCTCTTAATACTCATAAGTTACTGAAATAGTTATCGATGCTTATTTTATAACAGTTACAAGCAATATAAATCAATTTACATTTAAAAGGGTGCTTCAAATAGAAAAGGATATTTATAAATGAAACGACTACACAATAGCACAAAATATTAAAACCCAAGTACTTCCTTGCTACTTATTTCTCAAAACTAAATAAAAGGAAGCGCGAGGTAAACTTGAAACTTCGACGTAAAGATGTTGTAGATGCTACGTCCTGAGAATTTTCATAGAAAATAGCTTACAGATACCAGTTCTATAAGAATAATTTTAGCGAAAATCAAAGCGTCGCGATGCAACAAAGGCATGCAATAGCCTATGATTTTACATTGATATTTAAATATGAGTATATTTAAAAGTTTACGCTAGAAAAGTACACAATTACATAAATTTTAAATGTCAAGCAAAAATGTTTAATGCAATGAATCAAAAACTTTGCGTTTGTACAGATAACTGGAACTCGCTGCCTCCTGAAATTCGGGATATACAAACCCTCCCTTTGTTTAAAAAGAGAGTGAAGGAATACTTCGTTGAATCTCCTTCATTGATTTTAGATTGAATGTTATCCATTCACGTTGAATAGACACACTTAGAAGTTTTTTTACCTTCTTTTTTATGTTTTTTTTTATTATTATGTTTTGTTTTTAACGGTAGTACACACATTGTTTGTACTTTTAATAATATCTCCTACTGCAGGTTGGCTGGAAGAGATCTCGTAAGAGATAAGCCTAACCTTTTGTATTTGTTAATTTTTCTGTATATTATTTATAACTACATATGTTTTATATTGTGTACAATAAATTGTAAATAAATAAATAAATAGATAACCTGAGTAGTAAAGTATTGAAATAGATTTATGTTCAATATAGCATACTCGTAAAAGGGAAATTTTACCCAAACATCACGGCTTATATACGTCCCAACCGAAGGGCACGAGCCACCCTAATAAGGTTAGGGTGATTAGGCCTTAGCCCAACCAACAATCAAACTTAGCCAACTTTACATGCACCATTCAATTTCTTCGTAAGTGTATGCCATTTGCCTTGCGATGTTTTATTTTCCTGTAAGATATTCATCATTCTGCCAAGATCATTTCAGCCAAGAGACCTCTCCAAAAATCCCTACCCCGATCTTGCAGTGATAATATATTTTAATAATATTTCTATTGTTTATTTAATAATAGAAGCTATAATAGAAGCTCTCAAGCTATATGTTGCTTTTGTTGTGTAACGAAAACAAATAGATCCATTTAAATAGATGTTCATTTCGAAAGCAGCAATGTTTTCAAGTGGATACTTTGCTGAGAAAATACTTATTAACTTTAGATTTATTTGATTCAACTATATTGAAATATTGATGTTTGAAAAACTGCCATCTATGTTGTTAGAAATATTTATTAATAAAGACTTTGTTAATTAAATATTTAATTAATACTGCATTAACCGGGGCCGCTTTAATGGATCTGGCCTTAAAGCGGATCTGAGTCGTTAGTCAACCAATTGGTTCAGAAAATATGTAAATATACTGGTGCTTAATATCAGGAATTCTCTCTTCTCTATTTCAAATTTAAACCTGTAAGCCTTCGTTGTAGTGTTAACAAATGCGAAGATTTTGGTATAATGGAATATTTTAACATAAAATATTCGTGTTTAGAAAAAAAAGCGTATTGGTATATAAAGATTAAGTCCAATACCGATATAATACATAATACTTATCATATCAAATTAAATTTTTTTTTTTAACTTTGCACGTCTATAAAATATAAGGTCAAAGTTAAATTACTATCGACCACAATAAATGCTTGTACAAACTAAGTTGAATATTTTTGACGTCATTTTTTTGTTCTCTATATCATAACTTAATCTTATCATAACGTTAAAGTATTACTTGAGAGTGACAGGAATATTTTTTATTTACTTATTTGGTTATAAAATATTTGTTTTACATTTATTATAATATAATATATATAATTTCGACATTTGGCAAACGGGCTTATAAATAACCTTACTATACACATAAAAAAGAAGGTAGTAATTATTATAAAGCTATATTGTATTGATCCTCGACATACCTATAAGTAATTTAAATAATTAATGAGAAGGCCCTAAACCTACACCTGGCTCACAAATCCCAGACACTGTATCCCTTCCGGCATCACTATGGATACACCGCCCCACACGGTAAATCCATAGCATGCAAAGAGTTTTGTTGTCATTTTATCATCTTGGTTCGCATTAATGTAGCGAAGAGAAACATGGAAAGCTATAGCATGACTTTATAGTTCTTCAAATGGGTTTTGTTCTCCTCTTTAAAGAACAAATCTTACATTACAACATTTAGTATACTTTTTAAGTTAGCGAACTATTTCAGATTTACCTTTTGTGTGTCCGATATTATAAAAGTTGATTTGTTTGATGTTCAAACCAAACTATTTAACTCTTTCAGAAAATTGTAATGTATTATTGTATATTCAAATTGAATTTGCTTATCACAGTCACAGAACATATTATAGTAATGATATAATTGAAACAAAAATTAAAAGTAATAACACTGCCTAATTAAAACTTTTCATTTAGATTTAAGATATTTTAGCCAGAAATCAGTATATTCTAAAAAGTTCTTAAAGATGACTTTATACTTATTTTCAAGTAACCTTTACAAAAATTAAAGAATGAACTGAACTGTAAGTTATAATTTCATAAAAGAATTAATACAAAAAATATAAATTGTAATTAAGGAAATGTTGTGGTTTAATGAAAAGTAGACAGAGAAAGTATTTAGTATTTTGGTTACGGGATCTGATGTTGTTTGAACACAAATTGAATTGAAATTATGATATTTCTTATGATTATTATAAGAATAAAATATTGCAGAAGGGAGTTTATTTTATTACAAGAACACATGATAGAAATAACTAGAAAACATAATTTATTGAATTGGAGTAAATGTAATGTTCTACTGAAAGAGATATTAATTGTCGAAGATTATGATATTACAAACACCCGTTTGCTTTAAAATATAGTTTATTCACAAATAAGCTCTACTTAAAACTAATTGTTGGACATTGGATAATAGTTGTAAAGTATTCCCAAATATAGTGGTTGTATCATTTCATATACAAGCCTAACTTAAAACATGTCAGTCATTTAATCAGATCCGCGACTACTGCAACAAGTAGAGAAGCAGCTCGGGAATCGGGCCGTCAGGCCTCGGTGTTTCTACCCAGCGTTTGTTTTTGGCCTCCGAGACCGATCGCGATATGTCCATTAAATACTTAGACCCAATACTAAGCGGATTCAGACCGAACCTCACTGTGAAAGAAAATTCACATTTTATATTTGCATCGTCAACTATATATGACATTTTTTTTAATTTTCTCATCTTGAAATAATTGTGAATGTTATAAATTGTGTCAACTATAGAACAAACTAAAAAACCTATTGCCTTTAAACAGACAATTCTAAATTTTCTTGCGTTTTCATAATTAAGTATGTATTATATAAATTAAGTGAAATACAATATCACAAATTAATATTCGTAAAGCAAGTATTTCGCAGATTCAGTCTGAGTAATATTCGAAACCATCTTGACTTTCTAAACTGAGCTTTAAAAGTTACAAGCTAGTTGCAATCCCAATAATTTATTGATATTGATAATATGTATTGAAAATATATATCGAGAAATAATGAGAATGAATAATAATTTGACTACTCAATTCTTGTTCGTGTTTTAGAAAATTTTACATATTACTGGAACCTACCTTTCAATGCAACCTTCCACTCCCCTGAAAAGAAAGAAGAATATATCAATAATAAGTTTGTCGTTACACATGCTTCATATTATTCGAAAATCATAAATATTTTGTGCACAAATACATGTTACTTCATACTACTATTTTACGATAGTTAATTAATATCAAAAATGCTATTCTAATGCTTAATTAAAACTCACCCAAGGCATGGGCAGCCACGAACACCGCAACAAAGATAATAAAACTCTTCATCTTGCTCCTGGTACTTGTTGATTAGTGTAACAGGAGGAGAAGACCTAATTTATATTGCTCCAATTATCGGTAATCCAAGTTTGATTTTATCAGTATTATTTGTTATTATATGAATTGGCATGTTTGCAAATTTTGAGCACGTTTTTCAAATCAAATTAGTGATTTGTTCGGAAATCCATTTGATAAAGATAATTACATGATTTGATTAATTAATCAAACTAGCAATGTTTTTGCAAATTAATTTTTATGCTTCTGTGATTCACACGATCTTATCATCAGTGAACCAGTACTATATCGCTCCAGAATCCATATGATCTCGCAACCTCAGGGGTCTATAATCAAATAAATAGTAAGATGTTTATTTCCTTTTTTTTTAAATTATTTCTGTCAGTTCTCTAGGTAAACAAAATTATAAAAAACATCTATTCTTTTCACCACTTTGCTAATCACAATTTGAATTTAATATAATAGGTGTGCAATCTTTATTCGACTTTAATTATTTTATGTAACAATTGTCTTATTTTAAATTTGTTATAACCTACCAGGGTACATGTTTGGTACTGGTTGGTACACATTTGTAGTAGTGTCCACATGTACGTAATAAATATTTTGACTTTATTTCCGAACCGATACGATATTCAAACCTTTAAAAAGAGCGTTATCCCATTTAAAAGGCCGATAACGCATCTGTAACTCCTCTGGTGTTGCGGATGTCTATGAACGTCGGTAATCGCTTACTATCAGGTCATCCGTTTGACCCCTGCAACATAAATAAGAAAAAAAGCACTCCATATCGATGGTACGAGCACAAGGAGAATGGATTGAGTTGGTAAAAAAAGAACACCACGCGTAGTAAATATGATAGACCGTGCTTGGTGGCGAAAGACCGTAACGTAATTAATTACTGGTCTAAGGTTGCATCGAAATACGAAATTGCTGAACAAGAGTTGTTTATTTAATTAATAGTACATGATATGACAATTTTATATTAAGAATCTACTAATGAAATTCCGCTTAAACCTTGATTTCGCACTGACTAGCTAAGTAGTAAGTCTAAAAAGATTTGATCACAAGCATGACTGAAGTATTTATCATTAATGACTAATTAAATATAGAAATCCTTTAGTTGTTATCTTTTGTTTACCCGTGTTAAGGGTTTTTTTTTACTCCCTCTGGTACGGAGAGGTTGAGAATCCTCACCACTGTTGTATTATTTTTTCATATTAAATTGACTTTAATTTTATTATACGTCAAATATATATCGAAACCGATAGGTAACACATGGTAGGGTCACAGCTTCGTATTTAATCCTTAATTAATATATGAGTATTTAAGAACATTCACTGGTTTTTTTTATATACTTAAGGAATATGACGCACTTGACTTGATGCTGTCTCGATATCACACTTAAGATAAATCAAAGTCACTGCTGGACATAGGCTTCCGCCAAGGATCTCCACACCTATTACACACTAGTACGTAATGCGTAAATTAAACATGCAAGTTTAATTGAAACTTTGTTCAGCCGGGATTCTGTCACTGTTAACATTACTTAAGAGCAAGAGTTTTAGTCAATTTATTGTAATTGTTTTTTAATGTTTGAGCAGTGTAATCGTATTTGAGATTTATTCATGGTACAAGTAAATCTATAACAAACTGTTTCAACCAACAATATGAATACCCGACCCGTTCCTTTGTAGCATGCAAATCTATGAGGGTTGGTCAGTTCAGTCCTTTGACATAAGCATTCAAACCTCAAAAACAATTTCATATGAACATTGAGTACATCCTCTAACCTCCCCTGTTTAATTCTCATCAAAGTGCTGAACAGGGCCGCAATCAACGTTGTAATTATGGCCGTTGGTTAAGCTACGTATATCCGATTGCTATTTCGTCATAATGCATCGCAGTAATTAGAAATTATTTACAGTTGAAGGGTGCTTTATGTTGTTTTCGAGGTATTCTATAGGTCAACATGACAATCTAGGTTTCAATCGACAATAATAGATAGCAAATTAGACTATTAGACTTTTGCTATTAAAAGACCAGACCCCTTCACATCACCACCGAGTTATCACATTAAAATGTCAAAATACAAAGGGTCAACTTCAATGTGGCGGCTATGTGGCACGATAAACGCTTTATCATATACTAGCTTTCTGCCCGCGGCTTCGCCTGCGTGGATTTCGGGATTGGGTCTATAGAGGGTTAAGGGTCATAGCTTTTGCCCACGGCTACATATGCGCGGAAGTCGATTTACGGCGCGAAGTTTTATCGCGCTTCCCGTGGGTCTATCCGTTTTGCCAAGATAAAAAATACCGCAATACCTTGCTCAAGAATCACTCTATCTATTGATGAAAACCGCATGAAAATCTGTGCAGTAGTTTTTGAACGAAGCCTTTATTGCGCATCCCGTGGGATCTGTCGATTTTTCCGGGATAAAAAGTAGCCTATGTTACTCGGGGATAATGTAGCTTTCCAAAGGTGAAAGAATTTTTGAAATTTCTTGCCCGTGGCTCCGCCCGTCGTTGCTCCGTCCGCGTTAATTTCGATCCCACGGGAACAGTAGCTATTTTCTTCCGGGATAAAATGTGATATCCTTCCCCGTACCACAGACTATGTGTATGCAAATTTTCGTGATAATCGGTGCAGTAGTTTAAGCGTGAAGAGGTAACAAACAAACAAACAAACAAACAAATAAACAAACAAACAAACAAACACACTTTCGCATTTATAATATTAGTTGGGATTGTTTCATTACACGTGCTACGGGGATTAGATAGCTCCAACTGATATTACATAGAACTCCGTGGTTTTATCATACACATGTATGTTACTCAATGACGATTGTTATGATTAGTTAGATGCATCAATAAATAAATTTGATTTCATCAAAAATAGATTCACTACCGACGCCAGAAATGCACTTGTTAAAAACATTTTCATGCTTGGGAGGGCCAGAGGAATGTAATTAGAGTGATTCGCGACCTTTCTAAAGCGTTTGATCGTATCGATGATTAAATGTTTTTTATGTTTATTTTAATTTTATATTGTCGGTTAGAGCTGTTAGCTTTTTGAAGTTTTATCTATTAGACAGACTCTGTAGTCTGTCTGATCTGATAGATCAATAGGTCATCAATATGTCAAAATCTGCCATCTCGCCTATTACGATGGGGGTGCCAACCCAATATTGATTGTTGCTATGGAGATCAACAGCTAATATTCAGAATATTTTCCTCTTACAGAAAAGAGCAACTTGTGCCATTTACAGATTACTGGACACTCATTTTTTTTTTTTAGTTTTTGTATATGGAAAATATAAAAATGACTAGCTGCTCATTTTGCTCATTCTTGGAGAAATGTGTATTTTTAAGAAACTCAAGTGTATGTCAGTGAATTTGCTTTTGTATAATTTTAAAATCCACACCAAAAAGAGACACGAAAATAAAGATTTTCATAAAGTAAATCACTATCTAAATAAACAAGCTATTTGGAGCTAGGGTTATGATAGGAGCTATTCATAGAGCAACAATAGGTAAAAACATAATTAAGTTTTTTGTCCCACTTGATGTATAATAATAATATTGTAAATAAAAAATTATAAATTAGACCTTCAGAGTTTCTTGCCTGATATTCTCGAGAAGGCTCTCCCTATTTATGAATTAGGTACACCTAATTTAAAAATTGACTCTACAGAGTCAATTTTATTCGTCTTGGTATGCACCTACAAGATTTCTGTTATCTTAAGCTTCTATTTGTTTTGTCGTAAGTTCCTGTACAGGTCAAAGTTGAATAAAGATTATTTTGATTTATTGAAAAAGTGCAAACACTTACTACGTTTTACCTAGATTATATTTAGTAATAAATACATTATGATATATTATGCTATTGCGCAACAGGCATCAATGAATACTTCATATGTGGAAAATTTAATGTTACAACAGAAAATTATTTATTATATACAATGTGAAAATTACAGTCTTTGAATCTGAAAATGTGAAATAAAATGTATGTTAATATGTCTTAAACTAATGAATATGATTAGGTAATGCATATTTTATGTAAAGTATAATATAATAATCCACATCCTTATATTATTCCTAGTACAATGATCTTTTCAGAATGATTAGTTTTGTTTTGTCTAAATTGTCGTAATTCCTTATTAATGTATTTTGTTATAACAATTAACTGCGTTACCTACAGATGTAAATATGACAAACTTTGTAATTGTCTGTATATGTTTTTAGTTGAAGATTATAATCAAATTTATTTATGCTGTAAAGTTGGTTAGATAAATAAATTAATTTATAAGTATACAAAGATAGTTTACATTTTATTTTGTATGTTGTCATTTACCTATTTCTAACATTGTTTTCAGCAACTGAGATTTTCAATATCAACAGTTAAAACAACTTACTATTACGTTACAGTTATAGAGTAAGTCATAACTTGTTATGACTTACTCTATAACTGTTCACAAATTTCTTTGTTCTCAATTTTATTGTAATTACGCGAAAAGTTTCTTGATTCAATAATGAGTTGACGAGATTATTCTCGTCAACTCATTATTGATATAGTATGTTGCATGGCCATGATTTTTTAATAAAACAAACCTGCTGGGCGTCTGCTTTGCAAAAAACCTTTTGATGACAGACGAGGGGAGCGCAATAATCGGATTTTGCCTCTGATTTAAGAGCCGGGCAAATGTGTTATTAAAAGCCTCCCACTGATTTCGTCCTTCAGGGCTTCATATCATAGTTAGTAACTACTTTACTGGATTTCAAAATAAAAATTCAAAAGAAAAATAATGGTCATTACAAGATTAAAAAATCATGTGATTGCAAGATAAATATAAAATTTACACAGATTCTCCTGAGGTCAATACTAAAATAGGTTAGTTTGAAAAGTTATAGCATTATTTAATATTATATGGGCTGAAAAGTCCCGTGCCTAATATAAAAATGTTGTAACACCTGATTGATTGTGTTGCAGATATTGCAGTTTTACAAAAAAAGTTCAGCATTTAAAAGAACACTTGTATCACATTATTACATTTATATATGCATTCCTAAGCAAATCTTATTAATAATGTTAAATACAAGCTGACTCTGTCCTGTTTGAAAATTGGAGGAGCCTTTTCGAGAATAACAAGCAATGTAATTCCACTTTTCAATTAACAATTATTATGAAATTAAATTCTTCCGCTGGTACAATAAACACTTATTTTCTTTGATACAGAAGTAATAAAAACTAGCTTTGTTATTTCTCTCGACAATAAAGCGTCTATACTTAGTCGAGCTATCCGACTAAAATACCACGAGAGAATGCCCCTAGGCTAATACTTACAATCTAAAGTTTATTACCGGAAGCAAGAACATTATTTTTTAATTATGTTGAAAAGAAGTCTATTTTTACCGATATATTTAACAGGTAAAGATTTTGAACAAATAATCGCCTAAGATTATTTTCGATTATTATACAATGATTATTTTAACAAATATTGAGACTGTGTAAATAAAATTTATGACAATTAGCAAAAATTACAACATGACAGAGATCGATTAAAAATTTCATTACATTTGGCTATTGGTGTGCAATCTCCTGGTGCATGTAAAAATTAAAAATAAACATTATCGCAATCTTTATTCTTTACACATAATGAGTATATTTATTCCTTAATTATTCTATTCATTACGTTCGGCTACTATTTGACTAATATAAAAACTAAATTAATATTTCAATTCATTATGTTATCACATTCACTTTCAGACATACTGCTTGTGTTTTATGATATGATTATGATTTTGATCAGGCATCAATATTAATCCATGGTCGTATTTTATCAGCAGCAGTCACCCGTTGAGTTTTCTTTTTATATGTACTAAACCTAGATTTTAATTAATTCTTTTATGACATACTATTACTGCTATTGGTATTTGTGTTTACATAATGATTTTTTTGGTCAGGCACATCAATCTACTAAACCTAGATTTTTATTTGAATTGACTATTTTTAATGTTTTTTACTATTTCTTTAAATTTATATAGATTCCCGATTGTAATATCGGGAATAACTACTATATCAATATCCAACTTATTAGTTAACTTATCTCTTAGTTTAGTTCCAAATTGTACTTCTGGAGCTGTTCAGTAGTCGAATTTCATAGTATCACAGTGTCACAGTTTCTCAGTGTTCAGTTGCATTATCAGTGCCCCATTGTATTCTACCTAGGCATACATCTTTGGCTGTGGGATTGACAGTGTTTAACATATATTTAATGCCATCAATCTGATAAAAGTTTTTAGAAGCTGTTAACGTGAACGAAGTCCCTCAATTATGTGAGATGGCAGTCCAAAATCATAGAAAATAATAATTAAAGCTTTAATGGTAGATTTACTTTTTGTGCTTTTGACGGTTCACACAAATAAATATTTGGTAACGCCATCAACTATTGTAAGAACGTAGGCATTGGCGCTTTCATCCCACGGCCCTGTCACGCCGCGGGCAGTTCTCCTCGGCGCGTCTGGCGGTGATGTCGGGTGCGTTCGCGCGCTCGCGGCAGGCATCAGTGGAGGGGCACCGCTGAGGTTTTTAGTGGGTAGGCCTACCCCCTTTCTGGGGAGGAGAGCCCCACATAATACTGCGCTTTTCCCGGGGTACAGGGTATGCAATTCAATCCATTTTCCTCAGCGATAACAAAAAAAGGCATTGGCGCTTTCCCTTTTTACGAATGGACCTAAATGGTGAATAGTATGAAACGAAATGCTTACCTTCTCTATAGGATAGCATTATTCGTTTTTATTTGTTTTGGTATTGTCTTTATTGTAAACGTATTAAATATTAACATTTTTTACACGTTTACGAAATTTATGAAACCAGAACATAGACGTAGCCAGCAACATCGTGATTTGATTTGCAAAATTGTCAACGACCACTACTAGGGATCATCAGATGCAATTTATCATATACTACGCTGTAAACTTAATTATTCTTTTGTATATTTTCTTTTAATATCTTTAGATTCCTCATCAGTTCCAGTAAATTTAACTTTTAAACACCCGTTACCTGATAGACACACTTAACCCACAAGCAATGAATAGGTGCACATAACCTGTTAGAAGTCTACCTGATATGCATACTTAACCTTCACGTACAGTTGGAGCGAAAGTATATCATATTATAACGTATGACCAAACATTTTTTTTTCCTCAGCAGAGGAAGGCTGAGGATCTATCACAAGGAGCACAAAACGTGCCCAGGATAACGGCAACTGTCATGCAAGAACATTTATTTCAAATATTATTCAACAACGAGGTCTATTTTTACCGACATAGTAGAACAAGTGACAGAATTTGTATATTTGGGTTCACAGTTTACGAGAGATGGCAAGTGTGATGGTGATATTGAAAGAAGAGTTTAGAAAGGGAATCAAGTAAATGGGGCACTTCATAGCTCATGAATAGCCAGAACGTATCACAAATAGCACGACTGGCTGTGCATGGAGGCGTGTTGATCCCCACATTGTATGGTTGTGAATGTTGGGTGTGGCAGAAGAAACATGAAAGTAGGATTAATGCTGTGGAGAGAATCTTGAGAAGTATAATTGGAGTGAATCTGAAGGATAAAGTCAGGAACAGTGTGATAAGAGAGCGATGCGGCGTAGTTGAAGATGTAGTGACAAAGATAGAGAAAGGCATGCTTAGATGGTTCGGCCATGTTGAAAGAATGAATGAAGAAAGATTAACGAAAGAGATACACAAGGTAAGAATGATAGGACGAATCGGTGCAGGTCGACCCAGGTGGATATATCTCGATCAAATCGAAGATGTCCTAAAGAAAGGCCGGGTCAGGAGTAATCGCAACCGACGAGCATGCATGAAGACGCTCATGAAAGTAGAGGAAGCAAGAGAAGTGTGCCAGGATCGTAGCAAGTGGAGAGAGGTGGTCTCTGCCTACCCCATTGGACATATATGTATGTATGTATGTATATTCAACCAGTAAGGATTTTGTATAAATCAATTATATTAAATAATTATATAATTGTTACCTTAACAAAATCAGAATTACTGTAAATAAAATTCATAATCGGTACCAAAAACAACATAACAAATATCAATGAAAAATCATTACATAATGTCACAATAATAATTAACTAATATTATTAAAGTTTTTAAAATAAAGGAAAGCTGGACGAAGTAGGAATAAAATGATTCATTTTGTGCAAGAGTCTAACCGGCGACTTTGATGTAATGTCCATTAAGCCACCGAACACTCAAGTAGTGAACGGAACGGTTTTCTAATTATTATCGTCAAGTCTTTCTCATGTTATCGTTAGGTAGCTTACTTGCAGTTGAAATAAACATATTCTTGTATGAACAAGTATTCGATATTCGCTGAATTACGTTATGTGTCTGATTGAATGGGTTTTCGAGTGCTTTCCTATCCTTGCATTGTCTTGATACCTACACACGAAAGTCTATTCTATACATATATAAGAAATGGTTGCAATTCTTCGAAGGGTAAGAAACGCAATAGATTTGCAAAGATCAAATTAAAATAGTTTGACTTGGTTGATTAATTTGAAAAATAAAGTAATTATAAAGATAACTGTTATTAAAATATTTGTTTTAAAAATATGTCATTTTCCACAGTTGACAACTCATGTTTATTTCAGTGGACAGCTAGTGTTTAATAAGCAAGCGTGTTTATTAAAAACTAGCTGTCTTGGTAAAATACGAGACGAATTACTATTTTTAATAATTATTTTTAAATAATTATTTTGTAATTCTTGATAGACATATCCAACAAATAGATTAATATTTAGTTTAGTTAGTTGATTTATATGTATACTAACTTTGTTTTATGTATTTAGATGATATTATTATTGCTATTAATATAAAAAACTCAATACATTTTTACCTGGCTTCTTTAATCTGGCTTCATCATATTTACCACCAAGACATAATCTCTTGTCACAATTTACATTTTAATTCATAATTTCTGGGCTCAAAAGTCTTTATAAAAATATCCATAATACTGAAAAAGCTTGATTATTTAGTAGATATATCTATACCTTGTGAGCTTTGATGTATCATTCTACCCTACCTACTTATTTTTTGGAAAGCAGGTAGGAGCCGCCATCACTACCTTGTCATAACATTTGGCGTTAATATTTTTCTATAATTTAGTGTATTTGATTTCTATTTTTATGATGCTAACTCAAATTAAACAATCAATTGTTTCTTTGTTCCGATAATTGAATAACTGATTATTTTATTAACTTTTTCTTTTTCTTGCCTGTGATATTCGCGCCATCTGAGACAATTGCTATTATTAATTATTAAGTTCTAATACAAACATTTGTGAGTTTCAGAGGTTTGAACTGAGTCCCAACAATTTGAATTGCGCTATCGGCTCACTTACGAGACTATTTCAAATTCTGAACCTGTTACGTCAAATAAAATAAAAAAAAAATTGATAAAACAATCTTATATGATGTTTTTAAAGTGTTTCCGATTTTTTTTTCTTTTTATATAAGGTAATAATGAAATCATAAAACTTTTTCAGTCATGAATAGTTCATACCTTGAAACATTTCTATAATGTGTTATGTAACGTCAACTTCACTTGTAACCATGTACGACAAGCAATATGTCCAAACATGTCCAACTTTACATTTTTACTACGAAAACAGCCGGTATTACAAGCGGCCTACGAACTGTCGAAAATCTAATGAAAGAATAGGAAATATAAAATAAATCTCTTATCGTATCCCAAGCTACGTTACCAAATAGGTAAATCAATTTTAAATAACATAAGGGATGTCAACATCGTCAAAGGTCAAAATTCTTGCATTTCATTAATTCTTTTACGCCATATAGGATGTTAAATAAAGATGTTGGATTTATAGATTGATTAATATCAATCTAAAAATCGTTTGTATTATTGAAAATTATACATACTATAATTAGTATGTATAATTTTCTCTCTGTATATCTGTATTCTAACACTTATCTTTGATTAATTTTGGTTTTTGTATTGCGTACAATAATAACTAAAATAAAAGCATGTTCTTGCATTTTGCACTAAACTTATAGATGACAAATGTCATTTATTTACTGTGGTACCATGAGATAGTACCATCAATAGTACTAAGGAAAAAATATTTGCAATGGGTACTACCTAACCTAACCTAACAGTGAATGATTAGGAAATTTAAAAGTATTCAATGCCATGTTTCATAAAACTTTTAATATCAATTATAGAAATATGGTTAATTGAAGACTGTGGATTGAGAAATATTAATTACGACAATAATTTAAAACATGTTTTTGTCAATGATGTTGGTGATATACCTATACTATATATTATGGTATTTACGAGCGTCCATCTATAACCGTTAAAGAGTCTATAACCGTGAACCTTATTAGAAGAGCAGAGGCAAATAAAATCATGGCCACTGTTTTAATTTATCAGAAAATAGTAACATACGAGTACTATTATAATTTTATATTGTAGTTATGTTCTGTTGTATACTAATTCAGTACAACCAATATAAAAACACAATGGGATTACTTAAATTGTATGCTTTATTAACTTAAGAAAAATCCCATATGAATAAAAAGTACATAATCAAAGAATCGTAATAAACAGGAAATAATGATCATATTTAAGCTTAAGGTGAATAAGTAATGCTTTATGTAACTGATAGACAGTGATACTTATACTACAAGATACACAATGCTGAAATAATTATTCAATTAATTCAAAATGAAAACGCTTAGATAAAATTAAACATTGATAACTCAGTATTGTTATTTAATTTTAATTTATATATTGTAATTTTTCTATGGATCTAGAGTCTGAAATAAATAATAAATAAATATTTCTTACACTCACACCAATTAGCCTACCCTAAAGTAAGCTCTAGAAGACTTATGTTATGGGATCTAGGGTAACGGATAAATATACGTATATTATAAATATATATATTTTTGATAGAAATATATATTCGTCACACAAACATCTTCCCCCATCGGGAGTCGAATCCGGAACCTAAGAGATAGCAACACTTTGAAACCCGTGTATATACTGTGTATAATACTCAAGTGACTTACTATAGTAGTCCAGTGACACTTATTACTGCAAATTTTTAATTTATCACGTTAGAAAATAGCTATTATGTATATGAATTCTGTCAATTTTGTCAAAACTTAAAAAATACGAAAGTTCCAAGTAAATGCAAATATATTCATAAGTAATTTAGTCTAAATATCTGTATTGATGTACTTATTAAAATCAGGTAGGTAAGTGACTTTTATTTGTTAGAATAATGATAATTAATATAATTGTTAAGATAGTTATTTCTATAATTCTAAATTCGGTTGCTAATTGATTGCTAATATGTAACCGCACAAACAAATATATAGAAACGTAACAAAATGAATCAGTATTTTTATTAGATTTATTTAACTCTCACTTTAATCTTATACTAAATATCGTATGACGTTAAAACATCACCCCATCAACTTGGGTTCTCTTTGAAGGATATTGTTGAAGAACCGCATATTCCTGATCCTGTATCGAAAGGATCCTCTCTTCTTGAGCCGGCCCATGTGCTGCAGGGTGCGGACGAGGGGTAGAAACGTAGCCACGATGCTGATGGAATCTCCCAGACAGAACATGAACGACGCCTCAATGTATGCTGAAAAAAGTAAAATTTTGTCCTGAATTTGCATTTTCTATTTTTATGACATATTAGACAATAATTACTATATACTAAAACTTTCTATAACTCTACTATATTGCTCCTATCTAGTTCAATTTAAAAATAAATCTATAAATAATGTATTCCATCATTCAATCAACTCCAATGGAAGAGATTAGCAAGAACTATTTTTAACTCTCCCTGTATTATTACATTACATTTATTATAAAACTATGTTAGTTGACTGTCGGCAATATTGTATTTTATATATTTTTTATTTTTTTGAGGGGGGGAAATGCGACCTTGTGCAACATGACATCGCGCTGGCAAGACGCGGCCGTGTGTGGGGCTCTCCGGTCAAGAGGACCGGCCTACCCACTAAAACCCCCCGAGTTCTCTGGACCCATACGGGGCACAAGGCGGGGTACGCTCTCGCGATTCGACCGCCATGTGTCCCGGGGCCGGCTCGACCAAGAGTTGGTCAAGCCATCGCCAAAGGAGGACAGACAGAGAGACTTCACCACGCAGCCTCACGAAATATGTATTATATATATACAAACAAACATGAGTTTCATTTCACATTTTCCATACTTTATTAGTTCACCTATTTGCAATTAACTCACAAAAAGAAAACTAAGAATTCTCATAGACACATGCATCGCTGCTATCTATTAGTTAATATTTTACTACGTATACTTCGAAAAATATGCATAGGTACTCCACGAAATAATTCTGCTATCCCCATTATTAGATTAAACCACAATAAGCATTGCAGATTACCTTGTCGGCGTGACCTGCGACGTGTATACAACCTACCGCTATTGAAATTCAGGTTGAATAGGCACCCTCCGTGAATGCTCGCTTCATCGTGACCATAATTCACATATAGCTTAGATTGGAGTCAAAATCCTAAACAATAATATTGTATGTACCTTAAATTTATGAAACGACTAATTAGTAACACTTAGTGGATCATTGTTTTTAAAAGGTATATATTAAATATTATAGACATAATAGTGTTTTTCTGGCCTACTAATGAAATGGCCTTGGCCACTCGTATAAATACAGTCAAGCTTCACATAGTTAGGTAAGTTTTGTTTAACCTTTAAGCAAATTTTTCTAATATAACTTTGTAAAAGATTCTCTTTATTTTAAAACCACTTTATGTAAAGATTGAGATCATAAAAAGGCCTATTAAAATATGTATTTAATTCACTTAATTAAATTCAATCTATTCTATTCGCATAAAAAAAAATATGCCCGTTCTCCCTCAAACTTTGTGACATAATGTTTTCACAGACATTTCATAAACTATATAAATGTTGTTAGTCTAATAGGTAATCAAAATTTGGTGTTTATTTTGAACAAACAAAAACAAAAGAAACAAAATACAAAGTCTCAAAAAGTGGTATTAGAAATTATATTTTAATCACTTAGGCATCGAAAATGTTACCTACTCGTAATGTGCAGAACAAAAGCTTATTAAAAAGTACTCGAATTTTCTTTAAAATAATTATTTATTAACTACCCATAATTAATTTTTAGCAGAAAATTGCCAATTAGCTTTAGAAACACGGAAAATTTTATGCCAGTATATATGTACACAAAGAGCACCTTCCATTGAGCTCCAGAATTACTCGTAAAAGGTTTAGGTTAGCTTAGGCTGCGGTGCGTGTTGTCGTACTAAAGTTGACTTTGAGATAAAGATACACAGAGCAAAACGTCATGATGACATGAAAAACGTTTTTTCTAGTTCAAATGTGAAGCTTGTCAAGACTGTATTTCCTTATGTCAAACATTGAAGTTGCCAATGCATTTGAGCACTTTTTTTCTCACATACCTATAGAAACTACAAGTAGTCTCAGCTCTTGTCCAAGCAAAGCCTTAGTCCTCTTGGGGCAGAATATTGAGAAGGGCAACAAGATTTTTAATTTTTGTCACATTGATGCTAATACTATTTTGAAAACATTCCGTTCGATTAGTATAAAAAACTGAAAAACTGAAACTGTTCCATAGTACAGGAACTTGCTACGCAACTCGCGTTCAAATTCAATTTGTGTGTTAATGAAGGTGTTTTTCCTGACCTTATGAAAAATAGCAAGTTAATTCCATTATTTAAATCGGGAAATAAGAATGATCCTGCAAATTATCGACCGATTTCCATTCTACCAGCACTTAGCAAAATATTCGAAAAAATTATATGTAATCAGCTAACCGATCATTTAACAGGAAATAACATTATACATATAAATCAGTTTGGTTTCACCAAAGGACGTTGCACTATAGATGCTAGAGTTGCACTTCTCAAACACATTTTAGCGCTTGGGAATGTAAACAGGATGCGATTGGTATTTTTTGTGACCTGTCGATAGCTTTTGACTGCGTAGATCATTAGACCTTATTAAATATAAATAAGCTGAAGCATTATGGTGTCTCTGATGCAGCGTCTAGACTAATCGAATCTTATTTGCCCAGCAGAGTCCAGAAAGTTGTTGTTGATGGAACTGAGTCTGCAGGTACTCCTATTGTTATGGGCGTGCCCTAGGGATCGATATTGGGACCCTTGTTTTTCTTGATATATATTAATGATCTCCCACACTTCACTGATACTTTGTGCAATACTGTACTATTTGCAGATTATCCTCCTTAAATATTTAAGGTTGACAGAGGAAACGGCAATATTGACGTTGTAAATAGTACTCTTTCTAAAGTATTGCACTGGTTCACGATTAATAATTTATCTTTAAACCCAATAAAACTAAATGTATAAAATTTTCAAGTGGTAGAATTTGTGGAATTCACTAAATTCTTGGGTATTATTTTGGATCCGACTTTGCGATGGGATCCACATGTTGAGACCCTATCAAATAGGCTAAGTTTTGCAGCATATGCTGTAAAAAAAAAGACAACTTACAGATGTTGAAACGGCAAGATTAATTTACTTCAGTTATTTTCACAGTATTATGACCTATGGTTTACTATTATGGGGGTCGGCTGCTAGTATAGAAAGTATTTTACTTCAAAAAAGAGCAGTCCGCGCTATTTATAATTTACGAGCAAGGGATTCTCTTAGACATTTATTTAAAGAGATTAATATAATGACTTTGGCGGGTCAGTATATTTATGAAAATTTGATTTATGTGTACCATACTAATTTTCAAATGCATAATTTAAACACAAGAAATAAAAATAAACTTGCTGTTCCAACGTACAGGCTACAAAAAAACTAGAGGCTCGTGCTCGTTTATGGGCAAATTTATAAATTTTTATAACAAGATTCCACATAATGTAGCAGAATTGCCTCTTCATAAGTTCAAGGTACATGTTAAAAAGACGCTAAAGAGTAAGGGTTATTACAAAGTCAATGATTATTTAAATGATGCCAATGCTTGGTATTGATTTGAGGATGCATTCTAAAGCGAAAAATTCTGTCGTTATCGTACATTGTATGATAACGACATAATTTATAATGTTGTTATTATTTTTTATAAAGCTGATAAGTTTCTTGCGCCCATTTTTCTTATCAGCTAAAAAATACGTCCTGGATGGGTGGTAGGAAAAAAATTTGGACGATTCAAAAGAGCTTTCTATAAGTCATATTTGAATAACGTTGATTTTGATTTTGATTATGAACTAGTCATTAGAGCTATATCTGTACCTTGCACATTTTCGCATGATATAAAATATGCAATGTATACATACATTTGTTTTAGTAAAAGTATCAAGGTTTTTATCAAAAATAACACTATATCTATAAATAATACTTATATCTATAACTTCGAGCTATGCCTACTTCACAGAAGCATTAATTAAACGTGCATGCAATATGCCAGCTTCCATTGTAAACTAATCGTCAAACACGCCATTGTTACGAGTATTGAATTGTTAATATCCATTAGCATGCGATGGACAAGGCTAAAATACAATATCTAGATTTAAGCCGGCCCCTAATGGCTATCACAGTTCCATTAGTGGCTTGGGTATTATAGGTCACTAATTCCACGCGTGTTCAGTTACCAATCAAAAGATAAAATCCGAACGAGGTTTCAAGTGGGCGACGTAAGGGGAGCAAATCCCCAGCTGTAGCTAATGGGAGACAGCATAGTGGGAATATAATCAACTCAGTTGCAATTAGTGTAGACAAATAAAATGAGCTATAGAAACCAAACTCGATGTAAGTATACCATTAAAGAGAAACGAAGCAAACGTAGATGCACCATTCTTCCCTTGAGATATTTATCATTTAACTATAAATTAATATTGTATTAATTTAAAAGATATAGTACTAATAAACCTAACTAAATGTTAACAATAAATTGGTAATATTTCTAATCATGTGCTGTAAAGAAACAAAAAGAGAAAATGCATCGCAAACGCAATAAAGCAAGTAAATAAGAATGTAAACAGATAACAACTCCCCTTTACATGCAAAACAATGAATTCCTCTCTCAATCACAATCGGTCTAATATCGAACATTCCCTTTGTAAAATTTGTACCATGTCTGTCAATAGACACATAATTAAAAGCTTGTCGGTGTAGCGCAATATCAAACATAATTCGCTGAAAGCCCGTGGGGTGGTGGGTGGCTTACCTCCCGTCCCCCGTCTGGCAACTTCACCCCACACAACCAGTTGCATTCAGCACACAGCGTATTTGTAAACGGCGAAATACAATATTCGACAGAGCCAGTCACTGGAAATTCAGCAAAGGAATAAACATTATTACACAAACATTCCAGGAATATTAATTGAGCAGGTATTCTGAATGTGTGTATTATTAAATGCTGCATAATAAAATATTTAAACCTACTATGGTAATATTTGATTACTGAATGTAGTCTTTTAAAATACTTTAATAATCAATAATTAAATTACTTCATATTATTGTATCCTTCTCAAAGGATCAATAAAAAATATACAAATTAAATACCTTTGTACTCTTTGTTTTTAACGATACTTGTTGTTACATTAACTATATGTACAAAAATATTAAATAAATAAATAAAAGTATAATTATCTCGAAATTTAATGCAGTGTTTGTATTCAGTGATGTAGAGCTATTTAAATGAGGATCGGAAGATTTAAGACAATTGTCATGTCTGCTCACGAGAGCTCCTCTAGAGTCAGAAAGTCAACTATCAGAAAAGGATTTTCTGTCAAAATATACACTTATGAATTAAAAACATGTACAATGGAAAATACATACCATTATCATATCATATCATTAATCTATCAGATTAATTTGGTTATATACTAATAGCTTATGATAATACTAATACATAAATTACAGTAAGCGTCACAATATTACTCTAATCTATAATTATAATATAATCATGATAAAATCAATGTTTTTGTCAACATTACAAAAATGGGATTCCGTAACACGTAACACATCGAAAAGCAAAAATATTCAAGGGTGAGCAATATGATATTCAAAGCTTCTTCCTTGCAAACGTGATTTCCGTCCATTAGAAATTGTTCCATTTCAAGGCTTACTCGTAGTTCAGTTTATCTCGAGAAAATGTACACAAAGGAAACAAGATTGTAAACATGTCTAGACTGTTATTTGACGCAGTGATGCAAAAATAAATGTGTAGAGCTTGTTTCTGCCTTCGGAGTCACGCAAGGGGGCTTAACCGGTCCATCCAGCACCCTCGGTCGTGACGGATTAACGTCCTTCAACTGAATGGGCCTGAGTGCACCTGTGCAATATTTCAATTGACTGTTAAGGCTCAATCAATCATCAAATTATTAGTTACAAAGATTTCAATTTACTTCGATTGCTATTCTTCACATATTCAAATTTATTCATTTCAACTGCAACTTTCTATTAGCATTCATTCTTTGTTCTTTCTTGAACACCTCTATTATACACACTGAAACTTTAAATTATTACTAACATTAAAACTATTGAAATCCTACATCTTTGCTGTGTTTTTCATGAGCACTTACACTTGACTTGTACTTACTTGTGATAGCAGCGGTTTTAATAGTGCAATAATATTTGCACAATTTTTGTTACTGGCCGTAGATTAAGAGTGTTAGTAAGTTACGGCAGTTTACCAGAACCGGAAAATCTGAACACTTCATTCGCTACGGTAACTATTCACGTTACCGCGGTGATCCGGAATTGTTAGAGGGCGCGAAACTAGGGGTAACTTTTTGTTTTAGGGGTGACTTCATACAACGGTGTTATTGCTTACTGCTTACTTCTAGTTCATAGATAAGTATACGTGAGCTTAAGTTGTTGTAAGTGTATACTGTTTAATCGTTACTTACATCGGAAATGGTTTGGCTGTTATCTCGAACCAAAACTCATACTGAAAGTTACAACTTTAGTAGCGCGACGTCATGATGGCGTGAATATATATATATTATATATATATATATATATATATATATATATATATATATATATATATAATATATATATATATATATATATATATATATATAATATATATATATATATATATATATATATATGTATATATATATATATATATATTCAGACGCAAAATTGCTGTGTTACGGTGTGAAGTGTAAGAGGCAGTGATATATTCGTACTGCTGTGACTTATATGTCATGTCAGATATTATTGCCAACATACATTGTGGTTTCTTTGGAGGTTGCAGATTTGCTGCGAACTTTAAAGGAACTGCATGTGAGGAACCACAACATAAGCGACTGTGACCACTAACCATCAGCTGGGCGGTCTACTTGTATGTCAGTATATAGTTATTTTCTTGTAAGGAAGAAAATAATGATACGAAACTCATCCAGTCATCTAGCTGAATAATTAAATGGAATATTACATTTTTTTTTGGTATGTTATTCTTTGATATTGACAATACCTACGTACGAAAATTAAAAAAGGGTTGATGCGAGCAGATTATAGATGAGTGAGTATTGAAAGGCCTTGGGGATGCAACCCTCGACAACGCGCAAGTACATAATGCAATAAATATAAACTGAACAAATTAATTTTAAGCTGTCATATTAAGGTAGAAAAAATATTTCATTTTTGTAATTGTACTTATTTATAGAGATTAATTGATATCAAATTTCGTACAAGTATTTTTTTCCTCTTATTACAATGTTTTTCTTGTACACCGTAAAAAGTGCCAGTAGAAGCCTAGGTTTTTATAAACTTTTTGAATTTTAGTTGTAATACATGAATAAATAATAATAAAAATTAATTTTAGCAAATAGAATGCATATATACATTTAATAAATAATTAAAACACGTTTTCTTTTGTATTCCCTTGTATGTTTTCTCCACACTGACTTTCTACCAATACATATTCTTCTTCATACAATTCATCCTCATTGTCCTAGGTTTTCTCCTACCCTTATTTCTGTTAACATAAGCATTCATATTATTGTTTTAGCAAGATCTAGAAATCAACAAAGTTCTCTCCTTTAAATTAATCCTTAAGTGAAGTTATATATTAAGAAAGGTATCTGCGATTAACAATATTAGATCTTAGAAAATAATCAAATGACGTATTACTCTTTGTCTGAAATGGCTTACACATACAGTCAGTATGCATCATTGAGACCCGCTTAGATACTGCCTACCTATTTTCAGCTTATTCTGATCAAATATTACTCGTAGTATATTAAACTTTGTGATAGGTCTGCAAGCTCTCAGTTTACATTCAGAGTTCCGACCTAGGATTTAATTAATTCCTTATTCCCATGGGCGGTTTGTAAGTAGCTCTGAATCTAGTTGACTTTGTTAAACTGTTCATGTGGATTTATGCAGTTAGTTAAATTTACATTCACAATTTTCTAGTTAGCTGTATCAATTTACTTTCATTTCCAGTTGATATTGATTACGTATTTTTTTGTTTTATTCTTCACAGAAAATCTACAACCCCAAAATGAACTACAGTGCAGGTTGCCAATTTGTGAATTCCAAGCTATATCTTACTTTTATATGTAATGATGGAAAATTTTATAAAATATTATAAATCCCGCACGAGTTATCTGGCATTTTAATATTGCAGTGTAACTTAATAATTTGTATAAGACTAAGGATCCTATACGAACATAAAGCAATATTTTCACAAAAGCGTTTATAGAATTGATTATGTTATAAGAAAAGCTTTAAAAATTTCGTACTGACTCGACTCGACTACTCGACTAAGAACATGTATAGAGTTTCTTAAATTTTACAAATCAGTTATTTGTTTCATTAAACCAGTATTTGTGAATATTGTAATGTGTTACGTATAACTTTTACTATTTGAAGTCAGTACAAATGTCGTCAACTAATCCTATCTATTTCTGTCTATATTCAGAAGAGCTTATAGTGATTTAATCTGATTAGAGGGATAAGTGTGACATAATAGACATTGGATTACACATTGTGACTTACTTCTTATGTTACTAGTTGGCAATGTGCACTGTGGGCCTTGTAGTGTATCAAGTAATACTTATTTTTAGGAGTTAGTCTGTTCCCGGCATTGATTGCGGCAATGCTGGCGGACGAGGGAGGTTGGAGGGCAGTGGCCTCCTTCTGTGAAGCAGTGGTGCTCCAGAAGGAGGCTGCCGAGCGGGGTCGGGAGATGGCCGATCCCACTCGAAGGAGGCGGCGCCGGGCTCGGTAGCACAGCTGCGGCGCCGCCGCGGGTCGCCGGCGGGCGCGAGGAAGTCGCGACCGCTACGGCGACCCGGGATGGACGACGCCCCTTCCGTGGCTGGGCGTCGTCGGTGGAGGAGACCGGGGGAGGTAGTGAGCCTCCCCCGAGGAGGGCTCCCCTGTATCGACGGGGGAACAGAGGCTGGGGGTACCCGGAAGTAGCTTGATGTTCCCGGGGGCTCCCTACATGCCTGAGGAAGGCCATCCCTGAGGTTTTTAGTGGGTAGGCCTCCCCCTTCTGGGGAGAAGAGCCCCACATAACCGCCGGCTCGCCACAGCCGGGGTATGCAATTTAATGCATTTTCCTCAGGGGAAAAAAAAGGGGGTTAGTCTGTTTGTTTGCCAACTTCAATTACTAATCTAAGAATAAAAAAACATTTACATGACGATTCCGCAGTAGGGCTCTTGTTGTCCCACCGCATTTTGCACTGAGCGGCGTCCATGTAGCAATGGTTTTTGAACATCAACGAAGGCTCTCTGGCCAGTAAGCCTGGCTGGCCACAAACTGGCGCGTACGTGTCGGGGCATTTCTGTTTTAATAATAAAATTATTGTTATTATGAATGATTAATAAGCTCGATAAAAAAATCAACTTATTTGACAATGTACAAAAAATAATCAATTAATATTGTAAATGAAATCTAAATTAAAATTAAACGCTAAATTCGGCGGCAAAATTATTTTAGCTAAAATAAGAAATTTAAAGGCCACCTGCTACAAAACTTATCCAGCCATACGGTAGATGTCTTTTAATACTTATCTTATACTTTTGTGGAATATAGTTAAATGTACGTTATAAGCTATATATATATATATATAGTTAGTTCGTTATAAAAATGCATTTCTTTCACCATGCGTTTAAATTTTTTAATTTTAATTTATATATTAAAAATTTTATTTAATTGAATGTGGACATTTTGTAGCACTCGGAAAACTTTGTCGTTCAAAGTTTATTTTAGGGTGTGCACAAGTAATATATTCTTATTAAGGTAAGATTTTTATTTTTACCTCATCTAATGTTGAAGTTGAAAGTAGAAACTAGTTTCTGGACTTCACAAGAACTGACGTAGTGGCTTCTGTGATTGCCGGAACACAAGAAATATACTATGATAACATGGCTACAAACTTCAATAAGACGGTGGTACTCGTAGTAGCACTAGATAAACCGACCAAAACAGCAAAATTTTCAAATCGTTTTGAATTGCATGCATTGCATCGATTGCGTTGCATGTTTTATTTGAAGGAAGGTATTACTCCTAATCCCTATCGTCCACCCTAGTGGAAGGGTCGCGCAACGCGTGATTGCGGCAACCAGACTTTTAATTTATGACAGACTGCAGAATATTTACGCTTTTGAATGTGCAAACAGTATGAAAGCATTTCTATTTTTTATTGCTTACAGGACTCGCTCTTTTTTCATCCCAGTTTGAACATTGCATGTTATACAGGCTGATTGGAAGCGGGGTGCAAAGCTTTAAGGCTAAGTAAGTACAGACAATCTAGAAACATTTAAGCTATGGTTGTCTTAGACGAAGTCTGATACTTTTTTTTTTACACATTTTTTTGTGATTTTTGTGAATTTTACCAAAATTTACAATTTTCTGTTAATTAATGGACAGATTAAACGATAAATGTATTGTAATTTATTTTATTTTATTAGAGTAATGTGTAAGCAATCTAGCAAAACAAGTTCGCATATGGCTTGCGAGTTTTTTTTTATAGACGCTTGAAGTTCTCGAAACAACATTTAAAATTTCAGAAATACGTATACGTTTTCAAATTCATCTAAAAAAACGGAAATTGTTTTCTTTTTGCAAACCTTGCTGGATTATCACTCTTTCTTTTGAGATATCATTTACGCAGATATCTTACTATCTATTGAAATAAGGATCTAAAAACTAATTTGTGGGAGGAAATTTAGGTAGAATAAGTAAAGCAATATTTTTTTCAATTTTTCATATTTCATTATTTTCATACTTAAAGCTTTTGTATAAGGTTTAGTTTTGTATATTTTAGAAATTCTGTAATTAGCATGGTGGTATTAATTGGTAAGTAACTTTAAGTTCTCTATTGTAGCAGGTGTTATTTTGCGGAAGTCCATTGTATTACCAAGGATATTGATTACATTTGCTGATTCCGAGCTGATTCTGAGCGACTAAGTCGCTCGTGAGATACCGAGCGGGCAACATATCCTGAAGATGTCTCGCTGAGAGACGAAACACGTGTCGACCTTGTCTGCTTGTTGGACAAGTCATCATCAACTGCGCGGAATCAGCAAACGTAATCAATATCCTTGGTAATAACTTTAAGTTGTATAAGGGAAAATTTTGTTCCTTTTCCCTTTCTTATTACCAGGATATTTTAACTGCTAATATTTTTACTGCTAACTAAATAGGCCAAAGAAACTAAATAAACCAGTATAGGCCAAAGAGATCAAAGAAAGGAAAAGAAGAAAATAGTGAAGACCGTATATGGTAGAATCACTCAAATATGTATTCCCGAATCTATTGATCGGGTACCACGCAGCATTATAGTGGCGATGACGACTATCCCACCAACCACCCATGGCTCTATCAACCAAATTCGTTTTACGGACCGAAACAGCGGGATATGTGCGCATATCCTGCATACCTACAGCTCTCTACCGCGCCAAATTTCTCTACTCCCTACAAGTTTACATCTGTGGCAATAGTCGTTACGTAGGCGATGAAGACAATTAAAATGCCGAAGAGCCAAAGAAATTTGTTATCATCATCGCTTTCAAACCCAACGCGATGGTGAAGGGTGCGACCTATAGGGTCGTCATTGCACAGTCAATGTATTACAAGGGCAAAGTTTTCCTAAGTAGCTAAATTATAATTCTATTTAGCCTCTTGGATATACGTATCTTCCATGACAACAGATCAAAGGCTTGATTCAAAGGGATTACCTTGAAAATTGATTAAACCGCACTGAAGTACTCAAGCGCGCTATTTTGTCTAGTTTTGTAGGAATATTGCTGATCGTGTGATTAAAGTTTTATGTTGAATACAGTTACAATATTATTGAAACGACGAAAGCAGTAGAAAAGGATTACTAATATGGGTTTTATCTGAAGCTCCAACGAATACGTACAATGTCTATCTATTAACTTTAATTATCACTACAAAGATTCTTTTATGTCAATACCCAATTTACTGGTGCAATTTAATAAGTATTTTATAAATTATATATATATATACACAGCGCAAGATCATACAGCTATATCCAACCAAGCTTGATTGGAACGGGCGGACATTCCGGGCTCCGTCACATCTGAAGACTAGCTGACATGTAGTCTATGTCCCAAACCTATAGGCTTGTGTGTTGTATACAACACACAAGAGAATGGCTTACTCTAAACGCCATGATAATCTATAGTCTCTAAAGAAATCTACAAGATTTGAAATGATGAAAATTCCCATGTAATGTGCATACGTCCATCAATAAATGATCTCGATGCATAAATAACTGTAGATCATTTCAAATAAGTTTTATATATTTTTTAATGTTTTTATACAAATTTATTAACTTAATGTTATATTAAAGTAATTAAATGTTATTACTAAAAATTATAGGCAATAGAATTCTTATATTTCAGCTCCAATAAACGAAGCAACAGGAAATTGTTTATATCTACCAAGAAAAATATATAATTGTCCGTCACAACAACAGCTTCCATCTTGAGATATGAAACAGCGCGAGCTTTCTCTAATGACAAATCCTTGAAACGCAAACACCAACTATCTAGTTGCTACTAATTGGCTTATTGATTTATTATGAATAACTTGCTCGTTAAACTGATTATTTTCTTTCAGAGAATAGTCTTACGGGAAACAACTAATTGAAAGATGTTTTCTTCGAAAAGGGAATCTTTGTCAGAACACAAATAGATATTAACGATAAGTATCAATTAATTATGATTATTCAACTATTATAATGATTAATTAAGATTAAGTGGGCACCTTGCTTCGTTGAAGCGGATAGGCAGGCTGGAATATACTCCAGGAGAGCGATGAGGGTACTCATAAAACGGATCTCTTTCAACCATATTTATTCATAAAAACATAACACCACAATTAAATTAATTTTACCGATGATGTTAGAAAAATGTAAAAGATGGTCTCTCACGGATTGAACCCCATTATCCATTTCACAGCTAGGCAGATCTAGCGGGAAAAGATTTATTGAAAAAGATTTTGGAAATACCTAATTTCTAGAAAAAACGAAATATTTAGTAATATATGAACACTATAAGTGTTCATATATTACTAAATATTTGAATGTGAAAGTTTTACAATTACAAACTCATTTCTGAACTGCAATTATAAAAAAAATAGTAGTTCGATGAGAATGTGGTTTCTTTTCTTTTTCTAGCTTGCATTAATTTCTCATCTACTTATTTTCATATTACCATTGTTATCGATTGTAGTACATACCGTGGGACACTTGTGAAAACACGAAGCCAGCGTTGGCATGTGGAAATAATCTTCACTCACGTTCTCTGGCTTCTTGCTTCCTGGCTTAAACACTACTTGGGGACCAAACACATTGATCAGCATTCGTCGACTGCTTTCATTAAGATCCTTGCTTAGTTCTTCAACAGGCAAATCAAACAAATGCGTAGCGGCAAAGAAATTGTCTATAGTATCATTGATGTCACCATTAACATTGAACATATTTGCATTAACTATAACTACATTTGGTATTTTTCTATCAGGTACATTCAATTTAGTATCAAAATCATCAGAAATTGACAAATCATTACAAATATAGTAATCTGTGACGGAGAAATTAGTTTTGTGAATACAGTTGTATCTTTTCAATCGGCATCTTGTCGAAAAAAGTCTTATAGAGTATCCATCTCCATTGCTTGTAATTCCACACACCGGACCATTGTTCGCTTCATCTATGCACACATTTTCTAAACAAGATCTATCTTCAGGTTTATCCAGTTCTATTGATTTGCCCCGTATGTTGTCGGTTATGTTGAATGTCTTCTTGCAATATTCTATGTCGATGATTCCGTATGCTGAAATGTAAAAATTGTTCATGTACTATCACTCTGAACACTGAACTCTGATGCTTTGTGGTCGTATAAAAACAGCTGCTATTATAAGCGGCATAAGAGCTATGTTAAAGAGAACATATAAACTTGTGACAGTGTGTACTCGTAAAGGTAAATATGATAAATAAGAAATAGAGCAAATAATTAAAATAATCTCAAATATTTTTGGTTATGGTTAAGACACGTAAAGGTAGAGAAATGCTGAACACATATGTATGAGAAATAAATATATATTTACAAGTACCATATGCTATGTTACATACTCATTTATTAACAGGTATTATTTTTTGTGTTTTGATCAACTTTTATGTCAAACTCTAGTAGATTGTATTTTAAAACTTTCCTTTATGCTCTAAATAATTACTTAATATTATTAATTTTCTTTATAAATTCCTAGAACAGTCATTATTTTTTCACTCTTAATGGGCCATTTATTACACCACACCACATTTCACATTAGTATCCCTACGCTTACGTTAATCATACATTTTTAAGTTCAGTATTTTAAAACCTTTGGAACATTCTAATACCTCTCAGTGCTCAAAATGACTTTATAGAATTGAATTGATTTGATGAACTTGCAAAAGCGATTATGTCGCTCGTAACAGCGACGGTTTTTATAGTTCAAATGTAAAATGGTCGGTAGACATCAAGTTACGCTTGGACATGTACGGTCTGAGTAAAGATTTATGAAGAACTCTTAAAGTAATATAAAAATATGATATTTATTATTTTTCTTAATAATACTAACACTAGCTTGGATGGCTTAACACCGACTTGAGGCGGTGTAGAGAAGTTAGAACTATGTATATGTGAAATATTCTGTTTTTTTTATATATAACATATTGCGTTACCACTACGACTACACTGACTGTATTAACAAGGCCGCAGTGTTTTCTTTTTATTTTCTCATATTTTAGTATTTTTAATCTTATCGGTGAGATAAACATACAAGCTACATGAGCAAATATTATTATATTTGTAAAATGCGTTTCCGTCCTGGAGACAGAAGCAATTACCAGTACTAATTATGTTTCCCGCTCGGGGGTGAGAAGCAGAGACATCTTCACGCTTGTACGAGTACTTAACCTGACTTTACTTAATGAAAAAAAAAATCAAACTGCTTTACTTGGATAATGAGAAACATTGTATTTCTCCCTGATGCTATTTTTAATCCTAATAAAAAAAATATTTGGTTTCTTCCCCATCAAACAATAACAACTCCCAAACTTAATATTAAAGTTTGTGAAAAGCAAAACTCGAAGATTATATAAAACTGACTTCCGACATCATTAAGATACTTTTTAGTCAAAGTTATACGAATTGTTAGGGTTTCTAATACTTTATTTTTTCAGCTGTATCACATACGACGAAAAATGTTTCGTCGGCAACTTTTCAGATAGTATGTAGAAATTAAAATAACGTTCCCCTTCCTAAACACGTCCTTGCTCCACAAAGGGAGCAGCCGACTGAACTTGAATTCAACCCAAAGTAGGTATGACGACTCATCGCATCTTTCAATGTCAAGGCGACGGGGGTGCGAGGGAGCGATTATCAAAATTTTGTGAGGGGACCGGCAGCACTCCTTGCCCCCTTTTAAGCTGTGCTCATACGTAGTAGAAAATATTTATTTACGAGGGTAGAGAAATTTGATTAAACTTTTTTTTAATATGTACTATCAGGCGCTGGTAGTGTTACTCGCTTTTTAGTATATTTCTAATACATTTCATTATAGGAATTAAATTTTATGTAAAGTAAATATTTAGATTTTAACACACTAGGCGTTCAAATTCACTACTAAAGTAATCACAGTTGCTAATACAGAAAATGTTTACCTTCTTTCGTTTCATGAAAATTATCAACAAATTAAAACTAGAATAACAGTTGCTTTTAAAGTTATAGGAGCTATGAATTTTGAAATTGAAAGACCTCTTATCTTATTCATAATAGCACTGCACTTTTCGTAGTATACCTAAGTGTAAAACTTGAAGTGTTGCTGATCATGTAAGACAAAAATGGAAATTAAACATAAGCACAACCATGAACACTTCCTGCAAAAATTACTGCACCCACCCTCTATTTAAATCTCCTTTTAGTATTTTCCTTGTTCAAGGTTGCCTGGAAGAAATTGCTGTGTTGCAATAAGGCCACCTCTTGTACATTTGCTATTTGGTGTTTTCTTTTTTTTTGTCTATGTTCTTATTTTTGGTGTACAATAAAGAGTTATGTCATGAACTCTCTGTAAATTGAACAGAGGAATAGACTTATGTAAACTGCAAACTTTTTATAAATAATAATTGTGTAATTATATAATAATAATTAATTTGTTATCAATATTTAACATTTTATCGAGTTTTTGTTTATTTAAAAATTCGGCTTTCATTTAATTTATTTATATTAATGTTAAATTTCTTCTATAAAATGTGTAACTGACTGTGTTTGAGTTCTATAAATACGAGTATTATTTCTTTTCTTAGTTTACATAGACATTTATTCTATAAAATATCATTTAGATATTATGTACTATGCATGGGTCAGTTAGTAGGGGGCCCCTTAGAGGAACATACTCAAACCAAAATAGGTGATATATTGAAAGGTCAGGTTAAGAGTAGGTACTCGTAACCGACGGGCGTGAATGAAAGTAAAGTGGAGGAAGCTAGGGAAGAATGTTGAATCGTAGCAAGTGAAAAACTGCAATCTCTGTCTACACCCATGGGAAAGAGTATACCTATGTATTTATTTATTTATAAATATTTTTGATATCAATTTTAGAAGAAACTTAAACTTATGTTATTGCAACTTAATATTAAAGTCTTAGTGATAAAAATAGAGTAATCTTAACTCGACCTTAGGTGCCATTGGATAAAAAACACATAAGAACATATAGGAGTATTATCAAAAATTACTAGATATAAAATATACAAATTTACAAAATAAAAAAAAACTTCACTTCCAGTGCTGCCGTCAGAGATGGTGCCCAAAAGGCTGGCAGCGTTTCCTCATTGGATGGCGACGCTAATGCGTTAACTGCCAGCCTTTTGATCACCCGTCACCTCGGCGAGTCTCTTCGCCAAATCCTTAAAAAGGGACTGAGCGCTTGGTCCCCATGGAATCATTGTCTCTACACCAAACAGCGCAAATATGTAGCTTTCATTACATATATATATTTGACATATTATTGAAACTCGCTTCTTTTATCATGCTACCCATTCAGTTTGCATCGTGTACTTGTCTGAAGCAGACACTTAAAGTGATTAGGAGGGAATAGTACTAAAGATATATAATCACAAATATATATAGTGAGTTACTAGTAGTAATATAATATGTCTTGTTAGGATGATGATCAGAGATTGAGTATTCTTAGGACTATATTGATGTTAACAGCTAATCCTAAAGATGAAACGTTTACCAGCCGAACGAAGCAGCGAAAGAATCTGTGTAACTGTAAAAAGAGTAACACTTTTAAGGCTCGCCGCGATACAAGTCTAATCACTATTTAAATGAAAAAATTCACGCCACAAAATGAAGGAATAATAAGCAAATCGATATTTTTGTTAACAACAATATCCTTTTCGTGGTCTAGGATCTTTTATATATTTTAATAAGTATATAATACTTTATATAAAAAGAAATAGCGAACTTATTAATATCAAAGCAGCAATCTTTACAAAGCAACTGTTAGATTGATGATATTTTTGACACCGCAGCGTAGGCAGGCCTCCCACATGATGGGCGGGCTTGGCAAAGCGGCTTGGTAAAGATCGCAGGAAGGCGCTGGATACTTATAGCGCAGGATCGACCAATGTGGGGACTCTTGGGAGAGGCCTGTGTTTAACCAGTGGGCGTCTATGGGCTGAAATAATGATAATGTAAAGTAAGATGTTAATGTTATACCTTAATAAAATATTTTTTTTTATTGAACGACCTCCGTAGTCAAATGATTGGTATACCGGTTTCAAGCAGTCGCCTTCTCTTAGGTCCCGGATGACGACGTGTCCCGCTTGCGTGTTGAATGTGAGAATTTGTGCCTTAGTCATGGTTGTTCAAATATATTACTACCTTTATTAATATGTGTATTATATATGTATGTCTATCCGGTACCCTAGATTCCATAACACAAGCCTTACAGAGCTTACTTTAGACTAAGCTAATTGGTGTAAATGTAAAAATATTTATTATTATGTGATGACGATAAATTCTTGTAGTACTAAAGTGGTGTGTAGGCTTCCTGTCGAATAAAAATCATGGGGGGATATTTTCCTACTTTTTAATATATATTTTTTGTTCCTTATTAAATAAGCTTGTAATCTTGGGTTAACTACCCAAGATGACGACATGTTATCGTTTCACGAACAACTGATAAATTATTGAATTCAATTAGATATATAATAAATTTAAAGCGGAGTGCGATATAATATAAAAGCGTAAGCCAATTATACCATTTAGGATAGTTAAAATAGATGGTAGACATGATTATCAACATAAAAATGTTTCTGAACATAACTCGTATACAGACAGTATAATTTAATAAATCAAATATAGGCCAATAAGGTACAAATATATATAATATTTTTTTTAAATTCCATAGCTGTAGCTTAAGGATATGTACACATATCAGCATGTGATAATATTTTGTTGCGAGAAGAGAAATAGAGTAGTGACAGGATGCTATTACATATTACAACGGTATTATGTCAGTGAACTTAATAAGACTGTGGTACAGAACCTTTTTTTTGTTTTCTCTGAGGAAAATGCATTAAATTGCATACCCCGGCTGTGGCGAGCCGGCGGAGCAAAAAAAAAGCCTACGGACCACCTGGTGATAAGCGGTTACCGTAGCCTATTGACACACGCAACACCAAGGTTGTCGCTTGCGCGATGCCGACCCTTTAAAAACCTATTTACTCCCTTTTTGAGGAACCCCATACTGTAGCCCTCCGAGAAAACCTCGGCAGGGTGCTCATTACATGTACAGACGATTTAAATTTAAAACCTCCTAACTTAGGCATATCCTCAGAGAATATCGCAGACTTTTCTAACAAAACGAATATATACTAGATTATAATTATTTAATAAAGTGTAAACAAACGTGTTGTGTGAGTAAGTTTATATCCCTGCACGACACTCTATTGTTTGAGTAATGGTTATAATTTTTGAGTTTTGTTTTTATTTACGAGAACTTTGGTTTGCAATGGCAGCGACCACGCTCCGCTGTGATCTCGAGATATGCTCTGCTCTCGACCACTGACTCTATCACTGTAGCCGTTGCTGCCCGCACTGCAAAGATTATTCCAGTTTGTGCAGTAGGGCTACTGCCCTGCTGCGCTGTACTGTCGGCAGTAATGTTTTATTTAATTTAATGTTAATTACAAACATATCCATTCTGTCCGACTTTTAAAAACTAATTCGTTTTACATGTACTAATCTTTCATGTATCATAAGATTTTAGTGAGTGAAACAGATTGTACAAGAAATACGGGACTTAAAGATATAGCGTTCCCTAGATAAACGATCTAGATTATTTTGTTATCAATTTACGATTGAATGAATTGATTAAATGAATGAAAATTAGTAAATAATTGCCCAAATTTGAACGTCACAGTTTTGACGCGCTAGTGCGGTACATATTTCTATGTATGTTTCTGTCGGCCATTATCATCGGGAGGTACACAGCAGGAGTAATGTAATTCAAACAAACCAATAAAGATTCGATTTTGGATATTAGATTCTGGCTTCATGAGCTTAATCGAATTGCCGATCTAAGTTCATGAAGTCAGTTGTTACACCATTGCGCAACGCATCTTTAATATTTCTACAGGCGTAATAACGAATGAAAAATGCCATACCATTATCATATTGGATGCGACATCCGTAATTCAATAACTCGCATTCATTTTTGAACACTCTCAGATTCACCCCTTCCGTCGAGAAGCGCGCGCCGCAAACCATCTTATCCACATTTAGGTCGCAGTTTAGATTGTAACAAAAATCTGATTTGACATTATATTCACTGTGAGTTGCAACGAAACTGAGTGTAAATGTAATATACAAGTGCAACATGTCGTAAACAATTTATTTGTACAATTTGAGTATGCAATAATACGTTTATTAATCGAGCGATAAGAATTTAATTGTCGCTTAGTTTGCGTTACTCGTATATCTCGAATATTTTGTATTAGGCCCACGAAATTTCATTTACAATTAGACATATATTTAGACGGTCTTTCTACATAACGGAGTTTTTTTTATATAATGTAAGCAGATGGCTTAATTCTTTCTTTAACGCAGAAAGCTTCTTCTTAGTGTATTAAAATTTCGAATTTATTTCCCGGCATAATTTTCCAATCCTATTATAAGATTATCTATTCCTCCATTTTTCTATTATAACACGAACATCTCCCATTTATATTTTTTACTTTATTGGAGGAAATTCCAATAAATGTAAAGTTTTCCTACGAAATTTTATTGAGGGCAATACTTTTTTATATTTTAATTTAAGTATATTTAAGAAATAATTGACTATCAAGGTTAATACTACTTTTATATCTATAAAATATAAAGTAAGATATCACACGTTGTAATTGCTTAAGGGTACCTTTAAAATAACAAATTATTGGTAAATATAAATAAATCAATTTTGTAACTTTTAAATAATTATAAATGACTCTCATTGTATAACATACATATACATATAGGGTGGTAAAAAAAGATGGGCCCTGGAGGGGAAGTACCTTAAATCTATAAAACAGCTCAATTTACTGAAAGGAAACATTCCTTTATTTTTAAAAAGAAACATAACTGCATTCACCGAATTTTCAAAAAGCTTAACTGAACCGGGAATCGAACCAACTATAAAATCAAAAAATTTACCTTCGCCATTTTATTTTACGAATGCATGCAGTCGATGTCAACATAATTTCATAGGGTCTTAAAAACAAAAAAACATTATGAAATCTAACATTTATTTTACTCCCAAATCAAATCTTTATTTTTGTTATTGTTGCTCGCGATTCTTGTTGGAATTTAAAAAAGAAAGTTTGAAAATGGAACGTTAATTAATTTTAAGGCAATTTTGAAATTAGAACGAACATCTTAGTAATTTTTATTGATTTTGTTTTGTTTTGCTGCCATTTCGTTACATGTATTTTGTGTTATTAATTATTAAAATAATGGCGTATCAGGAGCGATACGATTTAATTGAAGCATACATTTTAAACAACAAGAATTACAATTTAGCCCTTCAGTGGTATGGTGAAAGGTATCCGTATAGACAAATACCGTCGAGAAAGGTTTTGTCGCGAATTTAGTACGAAGGTCACAAGAACATCGTAATCTAAACTTTTCTGATATGGAACTCAATATTTTGACGTTTTTTGAGTGTTACCCGAAAGCGTCTAGCAGAGAAGCCGCTCAAGAGGTACTCGTAGGCACTAGCCACACTAAAGTACTTTATGTTTTAAAAAAGTACAAATACAAATGTTTTTGTGATGGACGATTGGTGCAGAAACTACATCCCGGGGACCGTCAAAGAAGGTTAGAGTTCTGTCTAAATGTACAGGCAGATATTTCTGCTCGGAACCCCAACTTCTTGGAATGCATTATACGGTCTGATGAAACAAACTTCAGTAATAATGGAATGTGTAACAGGCGTAACAATCATTATTGGTCCCGTGAAAATTCATTCCATGTTCGCGAAACAAACAATCAGGTCCGATTTTCATTTAATGTTTGGTGCGGAATCAGAAGCAACATGGTTGTGTTGGTGCATATCTATGAAGGACATTTGACTACAGCCAAATACATTGAAATCTTAGAGCTTCTGCGACATCAATTAAACCTTCTACCAGAAGAGGAAAGAAACAATATCATATTTCAACAAGACGGCGCGCCTGCTCATAATAGTAGAATTTCCAGGTAAGCCCTGGCCTTACTGAAAATTTCAATGTCTGGATTGGTACTAACGGGACGATTCGATGGCCTGCGAGAAGTCCAGATCTTACGCCGCTAGACTATTTTTTATGGGGCCATGGAAAAATGTTATTTTCAAAAAATCTTATGATAATGTAGGAGAGCTAAGAGTTGAGCTAGAAAATGTAATTAATAGCATACACCACAACACTTTGCAGAACGCCACACAAAATGAACTGCAGACGAAGACTAAATTTATGTATCCGGAACCAGGGGTCTCATTTCGAACAATTTATTAATTAAATTATTAGCCTATTGCTAGATATTTTTCTTGCATATTAGTTTTATGTGCATATCAATTCTAAAAGAAGCGAGAGTAAAAGTAAAATAAATTTTAGATTTCATAAGTTTTATTATTTCTAATATCCTATGTGTCTTAGAGAAAAATTATCTTTAACATTGACCGCATCAATTAGTAGAAAAATGGCAAAGGTAATTTTTTTTATTTTTTAGTTGGTTTTTATTTTTTAGAAAAGCCTACCCGGTTGGGTTTTTCGAAAAAATCTGTGAATTCAGTTATATTTCTTTTTAAAAATAAAGGAAATTTTTGCTTTCAGTAAATTAAGCTGTTTTATAGATTTAAGGTACTTCCCCTCCAGGGCCCATCTTTTTTTTTCCACATTGTATTTATTGTTTCATGAAATAGTAGTAATTTTAGGGCGTCGCTTATTCGCTAATCGTCATCAAATTAATTACTAAGTTTAAAAAGGCGGAATTAAATTCATCGGATACTCTTTAATTCACTTATAAAATTTGCGAACACCGCTTAGGGACAGACAAGAACGACATGTCTTGCCTTACATTAATCAAATGGGGCTTGCACATTTTAACCCCGCATGCTTTACAATATTTTGTTTCTCTGTTCTTTGTTTGATTGACCTGTTAATCGAGTTGTACCTTATAATCGCATTTTAATCTTACTATTGACATCCAACCTCCTAGTACCTACCGAATTCTTTTTTTTTTTATGTAACACTAGCTTTCTGCCCGCGGCTTCGCCTGCGTGGATTTCGGGATTGGGGCTATAGAGGGTTAAGGGTCATAGCTTTTGCCCACGGCTACATATGCGCGGAAGTCGGTTTATGGCGCGAAGGTTTTATCGCGCTTTCCGTGAGACTATCCGTTTTTCCGAAGATAAAAAATACCGCAAAACCTTGCTCAAGAATCACTCTATCTTTTGATGAAAGTCGCATGAAAATCTGTGCAGTAGTTTTTGAGCGAAGCCTTTGTTTTTTTGTAAAACTCTTTATTGCACATACACATAAATAATACACAGAAACATAAATAATACATTTAACATTTTATGTATATGCAAAGGCGGACTTATCCCTGGCGGGATCTCTTCCAGTTAACACAGCCTTTATTACGCATCCCGTGTCGATTTTTCCGGGATAAAAAGTAGCCTATATTACTCGGGGATAATGTAGCTTTCCAAAGGTGAAAGAATTTTTGAAATCGGTCCAGTAGTTTCGGAGCCTATTCATTACAAACAAACAAACAGATAAATCTTTCCTCTTTATAATATTAGTATAGACAAAGACAAATATAATGATTAAATTATATAAGAGATAAGAATGTTAAGATGGATGTGTTGTGTGCCTCGAATAGATATATACGAGAAAATTGGAAGTGGCATATGATAAGAATTGTGAATATCTTTATTGATGGAAATAACTGGACTATGGATGGGATGCGTGAAGATAGATATACAAGCGAAGAATGTCAGTGCAGAGATGACGTACGGTAGGGAGGAGTTTAAGAAGATATGTTGCACCAGAAGTGAAATAAGGACTTACGATAATATATTACGTTAACAGTACAATGAGGAAGCAATACTCGGAAGGAAACAATTATGTCTCATTTGGTAAATAACAAAATATATTTATAGATTAGATTAGATGACCTACACTATCTAATTGATTAGTATATCATTACACGCGTCGAGGAGCATTACAATGATTTCGATACCGTAAGAATAATTCATTTATTCCATTCATACATTTATCAGCGAATGCATTAATTTATCCTGACAGGAAGCTATTGTTAAGTTCGTTTCAGCTTTACGTTACGCATATAACGTATAATACGTAATATACGTTTTAGCTTTATGATATTAATTATGATATATTACCTAACATTTGACCATATCGCGTCAGTTTTGATTGCAGTAATGCCAGAGATTTAGATTTAATAAATTGAAAAACTAATCTCGAACGTAACGCCAATACATAATTTTGTACTTTACGAATAATGCATCTATCTAGCTTAGTTGAATCTTTATTTTTTTGTTTTATATACACATATTAATGAGATTAATGTATATTAAATATCATAAAAGTTTTACAAGGCAAACTTTTTATGAATACTTTTAATAATCTCAGTACGGAAAGACGAACACCCTTTAAAAAACACAACGCCGGTAATTACTTATATTTCTTTTTGTGAAGTGAGAGTAAATTTGCATTGCATTTCAACAAACGAACTATCTGCTGGCAATTTGAGAACACGTGGATCGTATAAGCTTTCCAGTATCTCTTCAATTACAAGAACACAGTGAATATTTCCAATATCTTTACATAAAACAAATTCGTTTTACCAAATACTTAAGAACACTTGAACCAATTTAAGTAATTATCAATTTATTAGATTCGTATCCGTCAAGAATAACAGAATAATCATACAAACATTATAAAATTCTGGGAAACGAAATCATGTAGAAAATTGTTTTGTTAAAATATCAATTTTGGAATTCCATCATGCCAGTAAATTTTAAACTAAGCATTGTTAAGTTTTTTTTGCTTGTATTGAGAAGTTTGTTATTAAAAGTTTTTATCGAATTGTTTCTATAAGTTGCTCGGGACCGTACCTACTTAATATAAAGGGATTAAAATAAAAATATGTCATAAAAACAGATGTTCCTTGTCTTAGTAATAATCTATGTTAAAACCCAAAACAAGGTTCTAAAACGTTCAACAGCCGATTTAGCATAAATATATGAAATGTAAAATATCACGTGGATGTTACTAAAATATACAAAAGTATTGAAAAACTAAATATGAATTGGAAAATACAAGAAAGTAGATATAAGAGAAGTTCGTAAGAACCAAAGACCATCTATTTCTTCGGCGGCGGCTCAGTGTATTCATAACTTTAGTTGATCTTTTTTTCGTAATAAGGTTTTTGTTAGTTACTGAGAAAATACTATATAGATAAAATCCATATAGGTACTAATATATATTTTTCATATTTCTAATCTAAGTGTAAGTTTTCTGAAAAAAAAAATTAATCTGTTTTTATAATTATGAAAATGAGGCATTTTCGAGGAAGAAGGATGGAATAATTTCCAAATTGTCACACGTGAATTTTTTTAAATTAGAACTTACTTAATCTCTAATGCTATCTTGTCGTTTTCGTGATAACTTTAACACTAAAAAGTCTTGTTTATCTATTAATAGTATAAACGCGAAAGTTGATATGGATGTATCTTTGTTACTTCTTCACATAAAAACTATTTCACATTAAATGAATAAAGATACTAGCTGGTAACCGCGATTTCGTCTGCACAGATGTTAGATTTCATTCTAGTTACTTGACTCTTATCGTCATATGCTGAAATATTTACTCACTATCTTTTTAAATTGTAGCCTATATGTTATTCTAATGTATAAGCTGTATAATGTAGCTATGTATTATAAAGTTTTATTAATATTAATTCAATAGTTTTTACGTGAAAGAGTAACAAACATCCATGCATATTTTTGTTCATAATATTATGGATTGTGTGATTTGTCCAAAATAGACGATGAGTAGATAGTAGTGGTCGTTATTTCAATAACAGATAATATAATGAATTATTTTCCCGTAATTAATAACACGTTATTTAACAACAGCTTATACTGTTACCCTGCTGTTGCTGTTGACAAAATTATCGCCTAGTCGCATTGTGTTGTTTCCACTTGCGTGTATGCGGCACGACGCGGGCGAGTACGACTGTGCTACAAGCTACAAGTATTATCGAGACAAAGCAAACAGTTGTGTAGGCGTAGGCGCTCGCTCTGTTGCCTGCCTGCTTATTCTTATAATATTAACCTTTCTCACAAGGAAATAAAGTTCCTATTTGTTTATTTCATATAGTAATTTTACTAATCCCAAATTCACAATTTTGTTCCTTCGCTCATATGACAATCAGACTAATTTTGATTTCCAGGTGATTTGAAATAACAATTAGATAAACTGTTGCTGGCTTGCTGGTGCCTAAGCTGTTGTCATTTTTTAGTCACGCATTATTTGCTGTTCTGCGATCGCGCGTATGCAAATTAAATATCAAATTATATTGATTAGGTAATTAGTTTTAAATTATTTAAAATACTGCCTAATATTCTGACAGTCCTAAGCCATATCATTGTTAAGAATAACTAAGCTAGCTATAATAACAATAACAATCGTACTCAACAACATTCGTCAAAACAGCAATATAACAGGATAACGGACAACAGTTTACAATGACAGTATAACTGTCATTGGAAAATAACATAACAGTGTTATTCATTATTACAAAACAGTCGTTATTGCCATCACTGACGATGAGTGTGAAGTAAGTAGGAAAAAATCTACCATCTGTGTAAAATAAGTAGCAGGCACAGCTAGTCAGATAAACAATATAAAATACTTTCACAAGTTAGTAATATTAGAATCATTAAAATTGAGTTGATGAAGTTAAAACAAATGATTGTTCTGATATGTATTTTTACTATAGTAGATTATTGATAGATTTATGACTGAACCCTTTTTCTTTCTTAGATTTAGGTAAGTAAGTAATACTTACGTTTAAGTAACAAAAGTATAAAATTTATTTGCAAATTACACCTCAGTACGCGTTTATTAGAATTAACAATTTTAGTGGTTTTAATACCTACTTAATCCAGTTGTTAATATCTAGTAATTTAAGGTCCAAGAGCAATATTTTAACCGTGTGTGATAAATAACCACAGTAGGGTAATTACTACATATAACGTGTCGTTTGAATACGTATAATATAACCACAACGTACGACGTAAATAAAAAAGTGTTCACACATATATCTTTCATTAGATTTTGAGCAATCTCAACTTAATTAGCATTTTGCAATTTAATTACATTTTTAAACTTCGATATACTTAAATTGAATATCACCATCGAGAAAATTCTTATTATATAATGTATGTACATCGTGGATGTTATGTGCACAATACGAAAATACATTTTTGACATATTTGGCGTTAGTGATGGGTACGGAAAATACATCTCTACAACGGCCGCTAAGTGTAGGACATCATATATTTATATGAGTAAATAAAATAGTTGAATCTAGCATATTATGGATTAACTTGAACAAAAATATTTGGTCTCTTACTACTCAACGATCTTTCAGGTGGGACTGCTGTAATTTATAACATCTATTTTTTAAATATTTAAGAAATTTAATATTTAATGTTGAACAAAACGTTCTGTATTAAAGAAAAATTAACTAAAGAGCAGCACTTTGTATGAAATTCTTTGTTACTTTGTGTTCTTGCTGTTATTTTCTTCTTTAATTCTTTTCTTTATTAAATTAGTGTTGTTTCTTTAATAAAAGACCCACAATCCTTCAGGTTATGGGCCCAATAGGCACTGTAATTGAAATTAAGATAAAAGCTTCAATATTGTTAGTATACACTTGATATTGTGAATTCCATACGACAGATCGATACTCAAGAATGAACCTGACAAAACTATTATAACGCAGAATAAACGTGGAGATATTTTTAAACTCTTTGCAAATCCTAAACACAAAGCCCAACATTCAGTATGCCTTACCAAGAATAAAGTTAATGAGTGAGCCGAAACTTAATTTGTTGTCAACAAAATCTCCCAAATCACTCACCTCAACTACCCGGTTAATAGGAACGTCATTTAGCTTGTAGTTAAAATGTATGGCGTTCTGCTTCTAAATGACATAATATATATTTTTTTTTAATTCAAAAGATAATTATAAAAGATAAGTTTTTTTTAGAATAATGTTTAATGGTATCTTGTGGTAATTGGATTTTCCTGAACATCATTATATTATCTGCATACATTAGAATATTGCTATGAGAAAAGCACTTGAATATATCATTTATATTGGAATACAAATCTTTTTGAATGTTTGTATATCGTATTAGGTCGAAAATACTTAGGCTAAAATTCATTTCACAACTTAATAGTGCATGGCAGAAAATTTGTAGATAAACACACTGATGTGGATTACAAACCGTCTAAATGATAAGGATTATGAAATTAAACAATTCTAATATTAAAACATAGGTGGTTTTGTAACATTTCGTAAGAGACAATAGCCAAAAATCGTTTCATTTTCTATTGAATGTTCAATTGAAATTAATCGATATTGATTATCGCAGCACTATTGTAGTGACATTGACAAGTTGTGAAAGTCAAGCTGACATTTACTGAAAAGTCACAACTCAGATGTCATTTGAAAAATTTCAAATTTGCTTATTGTTATAAATTATGATATAAACTTTATTATATTAAATTTCGATATAAAAATGCCGCCTGCCAAACATAAGGATATAGTGAAACCAAGCACAGTGAAAATATTTGACTTGGACAATTTCCAAAAATTGTTAAATGGTATCAAAGTTGCAACATGTATGATTACCGAGTCACATAACATTGGTAAGCATTTTGTATTATTTACTTTCATTGAGAGCAGTAAATAGTTTGTCAATTACTGTAGTATAAAGCATACTTCGTTTTCAGCCAAATAAAATAATTTTCAAGCTATTTCTGTCACATTATTAGTAAAAAACAATGAAGGTGACGAACGAAGCTTGATATGCTATGTGCGTATTGTTATTTTACTTGGTAAATAAAATAATTTATTTTATTTGCTAAATAAAAAAATAATATATTAATGGACTGTACAATAACTTTTCGTTACCAAGTTGATGTACATTTTTATGTAACTGATATTGCAAAATAATTGCATAATATGGGTTCACTATGTGAAATATTAACAACTCCTTTCAGTCGATGAAGCCAGTGTGATACGCCGTCTGAATGCATTAACAATCAATGGTCCATCTGACGGTAATGCTTGTTCATGTTGTGGAGTTGGACCGTTTGAGACCAGGGCAGAGCAAACAGCACATTATAAACAACATTGGCACACACATAACCTCAAAAGAAAGTTGTTTGGCAAAGCACCATTATCAATAGGAGAATTTAATTTAAGACTAGGTAAGTAGGTACCTACTTTTTGTTATAAGATTTATATGTCAGTGCACCATTTTTCTTCATAAATGTTGTAAGAACTTACAAAGCAAGATTAGGCCAATTATTAAAATAAAAGAAAATCTACACCAACCTATCTGGATAGTGCCAAGATGACTAATTCATCTATGACACAGAAGGGATCTATGCATATTGTCCAGTGAAATGTGTATGGATTAAAGTGATATTAAGTAAATCTACTTGATGACAATAAACTTCTAAGCTAATATATAAAACTCATTGCATTGTTTATTATGTAAATTGTTAAACTTGATATTAATTTTACTTATATTTTATTATATATGGGTAAATAAATTTATAAATTGATCTTCATCAATGGAAATATTAATTATATTTGTGAAATTTGAAAATTATTGTTTCTCTATATCTTTAGTCTAAAACTTATTAATATATAAACTTATTATTATATAAAATAATAAAATTTATAATTAAAATATTATAATTTCAAGCACATTATTTACATACATACACACATGCTTGAGAAAACATATCTTACAATGGTTCCTTTTTTTAAGAGTGAAACCTAGATAATTCTTTTAGTATCAAAATATCACTAATATGTTAACATTATATTGTAGAAGACGACTTTAGTGTGTCTGGAACTGATTCTGAAAGTGAAGATGACCCACGAAAGCCCCCAACTGATTTGTTTGCAGCTGCGACACGTCATTGTAAAGCATTCTTTACAAATAAATTGGGCCAGGTGTTCTGTGTTTACAGATGCATTCTGCACCATAAAAAGGTACTTTTGTAACATACATATTAAACTCAATTCTAAAGTGGTCTTTAATCTTTTACTTTGATTTAGCTGCTGCTAATCATATTCTATTACATACGAATTGTCAATTTTAATGAACATTGCGAATTCAATTATTATTTGAAATATCACATAAGTAATTGTAGTTTATTTTTTTTTTCTAAACAAAAATCGTTAGTTATAATTTAATCATTCGTTATATTATAACACAATTTTATTACATATATGTATATACATTATATCATACAGTATTGTAAAGCTGTAAAAATTTTATTGACTGTTATTTGTACTATCACACTTTGCACAGAACCAATGTATATTACTTAAATTTTTAATAATAGTAAAGGAGATGTATCTTTTATATTGTCTTACAAATGTTGACTCTTAGCTTTCGTACTTCCACTCATCATGGATCATCGTGATACCCCGAAGAACTTGTTGTAGTCTACCTATATAGCCTCCATGAATGGTTTGAGTCTGCCGTGCCCAAGAGCTTGATGATGGCCTTTTTCTTTATAGTCTGCCTGCCATGGATAACTAATGCCAGTCCGCCAGCTATTTTCTCCTTCATGCTAGAGTATCCCAAAGATGTTCCATGCTCTCCTCTTCTTTGCAAGCTCTACATAATTTGGTTCTAGTATGATGTATCTCATAGTGCTGGGATGTTACCAGTCCAGGATCAATCACACATGAGTCGCGGATCTAATACCTTACTCAACATCGTAAAGTTACTGGTTGTAAATGTTCCAATAAGACTTGGAAACTTTTTTAATTTGCTAAAACACAAACCAGGAAAAACGCAATGCCTTATTTTACAGTCTTTTTTGTAATAAAACATTAATAGATTGTATTATATAGCAAAAATATATCGACAGCAAAAACATAATTAAGAATCATGATGGGAGTCAGATATTTTAATTCAAGAACAAGAAATCACCTATTGAAAATTGAAATAATATTTATAAAACAAATAATATATTTCTACTTTTTAGCTTCCTCTATGGGATAAACAAAATTGTTTTCATATTTAATTAAATGTTATTGCAATCCATAAATATCACAAAAAACATTTACAATTGAATCATTCTAGTTTGTACATAATTGCGAACAAAAATATTGGTTTGCACTTATGTGTCATCTACTTGACTTTTTTCAAAAAGATGAGATGTAAAAAAGTTTATGTCTATACCTATTTCCAGGAGGAGCTCTCAACAGATGGTGATGGTCAGGCATGGATTGAACGCATCAGCCGCCTCACCATCCCAGGATACCTGCGTTGGGCGGTGCTTATGGTATCTGGAGGGAACTTCGCTGGGGCTATATTTTCTGGTGCAACACCAGTAGTGCATAAAACCCACCGCTCGTATGTCACGAGGCGAGGTCAGGGGCAATCTCAGTCCACGAGGGACCAACATGGAAACGCGCCTAGGTCTGCTGGGGCAAGCTTGAGAAGAATGTGTCAGATGCAATTTATACAGGTATCTTTATTTAGCAAACTGCTTGTAACTACAGAAAATAATATATAGGTATTATAAGTTCTACAAAATATGTAATATATGTCAAATGCTATGGTTATTTTTTAATGACAAAATAAGTTTCAAAGGAGGGGTAAATTAGTAGACCCAAAATTATAACAGCCTTAAGACATGGTTTGTAAGCAAGTGAAAAAGCTACCCACTTCAGTTTTACAACTTTTTTTAAGCCTGCCATTTTTGGACTACATAGACCATTCCTTGTAGTGCTTAATTATAGGTAATGTTATTTGAGTTAATTAATTTAAACAAAAGGTAAAGGAATACTCTATGCAATAACAAAACACTTTGTGCCTATATTTTAACATTACATGTGTATGTTTTCGGTTATTTCATAAACATGCAGGTGTTCTTAATATTTAAAGGAGTCTTAAAATTATTATCCACAACTAAGGAAAAGATGATTTTTTTTTTAATTTGAGAACACACATTTTCTTTACTCATTAAGAACTGTTTTGTGTAGTTTAAATACTTAGATATGCTGCTAACTGTAATGTTTCATTGTTGTTGAGTAAAAATTATTATCTAATCTTACATAATTTTTTTAGCATCTTGTTTGACATACAAATGTTAATAAAGCATTGGGCTCCACGTTATCTGTTTGATCTTTGTACTTGTCTTATTCACTCCTAATGGTTTTCTTAGTACAAATGTAAAACTTGATGTGGCGCCTACTGCATAATATAGTAATTATATCTTTACTGCTGGCCTCTTTTCAGTTTTAGTAATTGAAATTCATTTTTAACGTGGGTTAATAAACTTCTAAGTATGAATCACAACACATGAATAAGATGGATAGTAATCGTACATAATTATTTTGATTAATATACAGTGTGATTTTTGCGAAGTGCACATATGAAAATGGGTGAAACTAGACTTATTTTTATCGACAGAAAACATATTAAAAAAATCCAAATGATATTTTTATATTTTTTTATATGTTTTCTGTCAATAAAAATAAGTCTAGTTTCACCCATTTTCAAATGTGCACTTCGTCAAAAATCACACTGTATAGATTTTTGATATACCCGTAAAGGTACCTTAATTCATCAATATGTCTTCTTTTATTCAATGTAAATATGACACATTCCAAATTCTACAATATTATCTACAATCTATAATTAACAATATTAAATTTACTGCACATCAGCATCGTCACTCTGCTACTCTCTTAGGAGCGATCAGAGCAACATATTTTCTCTCTCCATTTCTCCCAGTTCATACATCATCTATTAATACTAAAATTTACCATACACGAAGACGGAAATAAAACAAAAATATTTTCTTTTTTTAGCAAGTCCAGCAAATCATATCCGGCTGGGAGGAAGATCTGCTGGGTTGTACATTCATATTGTATCGAGCGGTGGGTACTATGAACCAAGCGGCTCTGTTTGGAAAGAACTCACCGTTAAAAAAGGACGATCCCCGAATCAGGGTTCTACCGTTCCCAACCAAGAGGCCGTCATATAAAGAAACGCAGAGAGTTCACGAGACGGTTGCCAGCATTGAAGTTTATGGTGAGTTGAAGTATTGCTCAATTTCTCTATCACAACTTATATATGCTCCACAGGTTGGAGTAATTGTCAGCCATGCTAGCGAAGCGCGGATTCATTGACACATATACCTTTAAGTTTATTTTCAGATATATGTGGGTTTTCTCACGATGCTTTCCTTTACTATAGAAGTGCCTGGTAAATTAAAATTAATACAAGAAATTCGTAAAATGAAAATCATAGTGGCGAGACTACAAGGTCATCGACACTATCTACTCGTACATCTCAATATATTTATGTAGTTCTATAGTATAATCATAAAATGAGATGAAAGAGAATCAAACAATATTCGGAAAAAGTACGAAAAATTTACCTCAAGCAATTTTTGCTGAAGGTGAGTTGATATTCGTGAGTTATTAAATTAGGCTCGAGTCAGACTCTGTGTTGTAAGAACTAGTCTACAGTCTTGTCATAAAATAACTAGTGACAGCCATAGATAGGTCATTTATATTTCGTTTCATGAATTTAAAGCACATATTAAAAATTCTTGGATGTAATTTTTACGATATTTAATTTCCTGAATAATTAAACATGCTTGGATGTAAATTTTGCGATATATCATAGTTAGTTAGTTTGGCTGGGCTCCACCGCACTTAGCCTCACGATTGGGCCATTGTGCGTATGATAGAAGGCTCCTGCCTCCTTCCTACTCCATCCATCCCAGTTCCTCCCAGAACGCTAGCAGCCTCTGTGGGCTGCTGCATGCTTCTGGTAGGGACGCCGGGGAATGGAGAAGTTTCTCCCGTTGGTCGGCCACACTTGCACATTCCATAAGAACATGTTGTGGCGTTTCCTCAGCCTCCATGCACCCTCTGCACAGGGGGCTGTCTGTTATACCTATTGTGTACAGGTGTTTGTTTAAAAGGCAATGTCCGGTTATGGTGGCTATGACCTTTCGGATATTGTCTCTCTTTAGTTTGATAAGGGAACGGGCAAGCTTCTTGGAAGGTACCGGGACTGCCTTCTTTGTTCGCTTGCACCCCTCTTTAGTTGTCCATTCTTTTAGGTGTAGTTCCTCTGTTCTCTTGCGCAGCCAGGCTTTTACTTCTGCCTGTGGAATGGGCATTAGGGGTTCTGGTCCATACACTTTCGTGTTGGAGCCTCTTTTTGCCAACTCGTCTGCCGCGTCGTTTCCAAGTGAGTTGCTGTGTCCTTTTATCCACTGCAGGATTACCCGGTTTGTGTCTGCAATGGCTTGGAGCGTATTATGACACTCCAGTATGAGGACAGAGTTGATAGTATTGTTTTGGAGGGCCTGTAAGGCCGATGCGCTATCCGAGATTATCTTTATGTTTGAGTTTGTAAGACCTCTGGCCGCAATCGCCTGTGCCGCTCGGGTGATGCTAATGCATTCTGCTTGGAAGATTGTATTTCGTTTATCTAAGGTTATGGATAATTTGATGTTTAGGTCATTTGAAAAGACGCCGGCCCCGGTTCCAGAAATGGTCTTGGAGCCGTCGGTGTATATCCTAACTTCTTGGATGTTAGAATAATCTTTCCATTCTGCTGTTAGTTGGATATGGTATTTCCTGTCAAATATATGTTGACATGGTATTCTATCCATGGGTGCATCTAGAAGAGGAGTGTCTTTCGTGCTCCAGTCTAGGATTATCGTATGTGTTTTTCCTGTATTGTTTTTCCAAAGTCCCTGCGATCTCAGTCTTAGAGCAGCTGATTTCGCCTCCTCTTGTATTACTAGGTCTAAGGGTCTTAGTTGCAAGAGGTATTCCAGGGAGTCTGATGGTGTGGTTTTCATACATCCAGTAGTGGATATGGTTGCTAAGCGTTGTAGTTTTTGTAGTTTCGCTTTTGCGAAACGATATATCATTTTAATGATTCTAATAATAAATAATATTTTTGTTTTGTACCGGACATCAGATTTGTTTAATGCGATATGACTCTTGTGGCGGAAATATATATTTGTTAGTTGTTTTAACTTGTAGCGGAGGTTGGATTCAGACTGTGTATCTGAACCCAGCTTCCAACTGACGACTTTGTAATGATACAGGAGAAAAAAAAATTGCCCTTGCTGATTCTTTCCAGTACAAGGTCTCCCGCCGTAGACTTGTGAACCAATGGCGTAGCATCTGTGATATTCAAGTGATTCTAAAATCCATTTGAAGAATAAATTTTTGATTTTGACTAGTGACCTGTCATAAGTTGTGGATGACATTTTTCATACATTTTGTGTAGCAGAACAAACTGATACGTATGTGACATTGTTCTAGTTACAAGCTATGTGAGTACCACTGGCTTCTACCGGTAACAGGAAACAAAAAAAATAGTTAAAAAATCACTAAAACAAATTTGTGAATCAGTGTTCTCATAACTATAATCCCAATATCATGTACGAACGAAAAGACTTAATACATACTATTGTTTACATGAATCACCCTTTTTTCATATAGTTCATACCATAAAAATGGCTTTTAAATTAATATTTTATTGTATGAACTCTTAGGTCTGTATTACAGGATTTTCTAACTGTATTCAAGCAGAGGTTTCAATTTGATTTTAAAATATGATCCTCAATCTCAAAGTAACACATCTGATATTTAAATGAAAGAACATGATATTACATAGTTATGTTGCATTGTCAATTATAGCTAGTTAAAATACATTATAGATTATTTTAAATATTACCACAATATCACTAGGTAATTATTGTGGTCTTATTTCAGAAACAATGGAACTGTTTCAAAGAGCGTTGATTGCGTCCTCTGGCAAAACTGGCACAGATGAACCAAAGAAGCAGCAAAAAAGTCCTACGAAACTTGACAGAGCTAAGTCAAGGTAAATTACAGTGTTATAGTACTATTTGTTTAGTGTTGCATGATTTACCGACTTTTTTTTATTAGAAAAAAAAAAACGAAATATGTACAGTAGCATTACATATTCTTTGTTCTGTTCAGAGCTACCCATGCCAAATTGCATGGCCATCGAAATTTATTGAATGCAGTGAATTGAATGCAGTTGAATTCTCAATTTGACCTAGTTATACTAACTGGAAACAATCCACGCTGGTAATCCAATAGAAAAGGAAATAAATATCACAAATACTTTTTGTGTTTTATAAATAACTTATTCTATATAAAATTAATTACAACGTTATTTGTGTCGTTTCGTCGGTGAAATAATTTGTTTAGTCAAAATTTTATATGACAAATTGATCCCACAGAATTCACATTTTGAAATCTATGTTGAAAGGTCCTAAATCTAGAATTAAGTATATACTTAATATTAAAATTTAACTTGTGTGTTGGTTGGTTTATTTGCATAAACAGGTTCAATTGAACTGTCAAAATACAGTAGATTTTAAAGTTGGCTGTTATATTTTTGTATATTTTTTTATTTGTCGTGTTCCCCTACCACCTTCCGGTGTCTTGTCATTGTCATGTAATACAAGTAATGAATATGTATGTTGTTGGGCCTGTATGATGTGCAAACTGGAATCAATCCATACTATGGTAATTTATACAAGAAAAAAAGTATTAATAGTGATTCTATTAAACCTACATTCGTGTTTTAATACTCCTGATTATACAACAGTTGTATAAATAACTATTAAAGGCTAGCCTCGAAAGAAAGTGAAACTTTTATTACAATACTAATCAGAGAAATCGGTGTAATGTATTTTGGACTACACGTTTGAACTTGTTCATCAAAACATATACTCTCCTTTTGAAGTTCAAGAATTAAGGCGTGTTTACATTAAAAATGTTATATAAAAGTAGTGTTATTAAAACAAGTAGCTTTGATTAAAGATAGTCGTAATAAGTAAAAACATGTGGTTCGTAATAGACTTACTTTAAGGATAATTTCTTAAAGTTTCTTGATAATAATAGAAGTAAAAACATGTGGTTCGTAATAGACTTACTTTAAGGATAATTTCTTAAAGTTTCTTGATAATAATAAGAAGTAAAAACATGTGGTTCGTAATAGACTTACTTGAAGGATAATTTCTTAAAGTTTCTTGATAATAATAAGAAGTAAAAACATGTGGTTCGTAATAGACTTACTTTAAGGATAATTTCTTAAAGTTTCTTGATAATAATAGAAGTAAAAACATGTGGTTCGTAATAGACTTACTTTAAGGATAATTTCTTAAAGTTTCTTGATAATAATAAGAAGTAAAAACATGTGGTTCGTAATAGACTTACTTTAAGGATAATTTCTTAAAGTTTCTTGATAATAATAAGAAGTAAAAACATGTGGTTCGTAATAGACTTACTTTAAGGATAATTTCTTAAAGTTTCTTGATAATAATAGAAGTAAAAACATGTGGTTCGTAATAGACTTACTTTAAGGATAATTTCTTAAAGTTTCTTGATAATAATAAGAAGTAAAACATGTGGTTCGTAATAGACTTACTTTAAGGATAATTTCTTAAAGTTTCTTGATAATAATAAGAAGTAAAAACATGTGGTTCGTAATAGACTTACTTTAAGGATAATTTCGTAAAGTTTCTTGATAATAATAGAAGTAAAAACATGTGGTTCGTAATAGACTTACTTTAAGGATAATTTCTTAAAGTTTCTTGATAATAATAGAAGTAAAAACATGTGGTTCGTAATAGACTTACTTTAAGGATAATTTCTTAAAGTTTCTTGATAATAATAGAAGTAAAAACATGTGGTTCGTAATAGACTTACTTTAAGGATAATTTCTTAAAGTTTCTTGATAATAATAGAAGTAAAAACATGTGGTTCGTAATAGACTTACTTTAAGGATAATTTCTTAAAGTTTCTTGATAATAATAGAAGTAAAAACATGTGGTTCGTAATAGACTTACTTTAAGGATAATTTCTTAAAGTTTCTTGATAATAATAAGAAGTAAAACATGTGGTTCGTAATAGACTTACTTGAAGGATAATTTCTTAAAGTTTCTTGATAATAATAAGAAGAAAAAACATGTGGTTCGTAATAGACTTACTTTAAGGATAATTTCTTAAAGTTTCTTGATAATAATAGAAGTAAAAACATGTGGTTCGTAATAGACTTACTTTAAGGATAATTTCTTAAAGTTTCTTGATAATAATAAGAAGTAAAAACATGTGGTTCGTAATAGACTTACTTTAAGGATAATTTCTTAAAGTTTCTTGATAATAATAAGAAGTAAAAACATGTGGTTCGTAATAGACTTACTTTAAGGATAATTTCTTAAAGTTTCTTGATAATAATAGAAGTAAAAACATGTGGTTCGTAATAGACTTACTTTAAGGATAATTTCTTAAAGTTTCTTGATAATAATAAGAAGTAAAACATGTGGTTCGTAATAGACTTACTTGAAGGATAATTTCTTAAAGTTTCTTGATAATAATAAGAAGTAAAAACATGTGGTTCGTAATAGACTTACTTTAAGGATAATTATATGCTTTTTATTAATTTTTAAATATTAACCCTCGCTAGTTAGCTCTGTTGCTGCAGCAGCTGTTGATTTTTTTAATTCGTAAAGTTCGTTTTGTTTTTTTTTTGTCAAGGTGTGCAAATAAAAGAATACGCTAAATTATAATTGCGAGCTTGAACTGATACTTTCCCCGCCTAATCAAAAAAGAGGCTATTGTCAAAGGGGTAAGAGCTTTTTTCATTCGTTAACCATTTACTTATCATAAAATATACGGTGAATTGATATAACTTTAGATGAGTTAAGGTACTCTCTTAAAGGTTTTGGTTTAATTTGACAGAGAGCGAGCACCGCGGGAGCTCCCAACGCAGATGCTGTCCAGCGAAGACGAAGGACCGTGCTACATTGACTCGGAAACACCTGCCGATTGGATCAAAACTCTTTCCGAGCAGAGCTCGAATGGAGTCATCACGAATTCCAGGAGAGATCTTCTTAACGATTGCTCTGTCGCCAGCTCCGAGGCCTCGGATAGCGAAGACGAGGTGCAGGCGGGGAAGAGACAGCAGGTGGTGAAGTTGAAGAAGAAGAAAAGCAGTGAAAGCAAAAAAGGCGCGTCTCAGAAAATTCCTAATAGTGTAAAGAAGGTACGTATCCCGGTTCGCTAAATGTGCTTAATTCTGCAATGGGTAATGAAGCTTAAAACAAATTAATTCAAGACCTAATAGTTATTTATGCAACTGTTGTTTAATCAGGGGTATTAAAACACGAATGTGATCACATGAGTGTTTTAATACCTAATTATAACAGTTGCATACAAGACTATATCTACAATCATGATGTGAATCCTCTATAAAAGATTCTCATACCATATTATGTTGTATAGTGTTGTAAGAACTATGTAAATTCAAGAAAAGTCTAATTGCGAAGCATGTAAAATAAACAAACCTTAATAAGTAAAAGAATTATTTATTGTAATAATTATTTACATTTTGGATCGTACAATTATTGAAATGCACTTGAACATTTGCACCTTGTTGAATGTTGGTAGATCCTGATGTACTTGGAATATTTATATTCACCACTTCATTATTTCTATTTTCTATAGAACTTAAAATTTGATTTGACACGTGGATTTTGTTGGATATAGAGTCATTAGTGTAGCCTTCAGCAACAGATGTGGATTACGAGAATCCGAAATTACAAATTAGTCTACAATTTATTGTTCTTTTTTCAAAATTTTTGCGATCTGGTGGTGAAAATGTCATTGCATTAGAATGTTCTTTTTTTGAAATTCATAATATCACGCGTTTGGATGATATAATGATCATAATATCATTGAGTGTTTTAATGTTGGCAATAAGCTAATTGTTATAGGTTCTTTAATAAAGGATTAACAGCATGATAGTAGATAAAATATTGAGGAAATCGAGATATACCTACCGTTATGTTCTCTCATGCTGGTTATTCTAAAACGGAATTATATTGCCATCACAGCTCAAATACGGCGACGTATATGAGCTGTGCCTGTAACAATCTGTATAATAGAGAGGTCCCAATTGAACAACCAACAAATAATTTGCAAGAACTTTCGCTGGTAAATACTTACAGTGCAGCGTCTCAAGCTAGAAATTTCTACATAGAAGGGCAAGTTGCTTGTCACGATTGTTAATATTATTCTAGCTGTGGTTCTTATTCATAATAATTTGTTAGCGATATTGAGCACTCTTTCACGTGAAGTCTACTGAATGGCTTTTAATGAAACTACAATAATATGGACTACAAGGAATTAATTCTACCTGCGTCTTTGTTCCCCGATACCTGTAATATATTTTTGGACTATAATGGACCTATAATGGATTTTCAAGGCAAGCGTAAATAGGCACTATTTGAGTTTGCGTGTTCCACCTTAGGCAACATCTTCACTTAATATCAGGTGAAATCGTTGTCAAACGCACTGAAATTATTATATATATATATACTAGCTGTTGCCCGCGACTTCGTCTGCGTAAATTTCGAGTTGAATGTTATTGATACACAAATCATATTAATATACGATTTTACCGATTAAAATATTTTTGGTATAAAGCAATTCCTTGAGGTAAAGTAAACTCAAAGAATTTCTTTATATACCACATTATTCGTTTTTCCTTCCGCCATCTAGTGATTTATGAAAAAACTAACATGCGTAATGAAACTGATTTACACTTAAATATTTTTTCTGTTCTATTATATGTATAGATTAAGCGTGAAGAGGTAATAAACAAACAAACTTTCGCATTTATCATATTATTTTGATAAAAACTGGTTTCGTTTCATCGTATTTTGGTTCCCTGTTCCATCTCACTGCCCACGAACATGCTAAACGTGGCCTTTGGGGTCTTATAACCTGTGGCTCTGTCTACCCCGCAGGGGATAAAGACGTTATCTTATGTATGTATTGTATCATGATGATGAATTGTCTTTAGATTTTAAATTTCCCATGTAACTTATGTAAGAATGGTGTACATTATAATTCGCAATATTATCATGCCTTGAGTTCATTAAAATGACGATAACTTTTTTTTTAATGAACCGATTTTGATGAAACAAAGTTTAGATATTATTCTGAGTTAAAACAAAGCAAATAGTGAAAGTTTCAAGCAAATCGGTTCAGTACTTTCGGAGATAAACGTGAACAAACATACAGACAGACAGACAGACAAAAAATTCCAAAAAAATTTTTTTGCTTTCTAATAATCTATTTAAGTGCCCCTCTATCCATTTCAGTCAAAAATACTAAATGTACAGACAAAATATTTTTACTGTCTTATTATATGTATAGATATATATTATAAAGCTGAAGAGTTTGTTTGTTTGAACGTGCTAATCTCAGAACTCTTGTTTCAAATTTATTGCTATTGAATATTATTTAAAATTATTTTTTTATTGAATAGACTATTTATTGAGGAAGGCTTTAGGCTACATAACATCACGCTGTGACTAATAGGAGCGAAGAAATAATGGAAAATGTGGATAACACTGGGAAAATTATTTATCTTTGAGAGCTACCATTGCGTGCGCTGCGAAAACGGTTCAAGATACCAAAATAATATGTATGAAAGAATTATTACTCTTGAATGATCTAAAAAAAATGTTCGCAACAGTATATGTCTATCTTTTAAGGGTAAACTCACTAGAATCGTTTTTATGGTAATCATATTTGGATATGTCGCGTTGTCAAGATCGGATAACAGCTGAAGTGGTTGTTTGCATAAATATATATATATCTTATACATCAGAATACCACATAGACTACTACTTGTCTAATAATTTTCGACTGTCGGTTTCCAGATGTGGAAGGCGATATCGGGCGCACAAGTTACCTCCTTAGATACCATTTTCGAGAATTTGGATTGCGAAATGTTGCAGACGGCATGCAACTACCCGGATCCCAGTGACGGAAACACCGCCCTCCACAAAGCCGCGCTAGCCGAAAAACCGGATATGGTGACGTCAGTATACTATAATTTTATTATTTCAAAGTGCTGTCTTCAGATATATATGAAAAACTGTAGCAACTTAGCTGTTATAAGGCAAACTTTAACCACTCTGAAATATTTTCTCCTCGTTGTAATAAATAAACCATTCGAGCAGTAATATCATGGCTGATAGCATCAGCTTAAGTTAGAATTCTGTTTACATATGTTTAATTATATATTTTGTTTATAGGTTGTTTGGTTCCATTTAAAAAATATACATTACTTCTCTATAGCGTGGACAAAATGTATTTAATAATAAGAGATTCTCTGTATTATGCGGCCATATAAAAAGTGTTCATTTAAAGTCAAACTTTAAATGTATTAGTTTAAATTTTAATAACTTAAGTAAGTAATTAAGTATAAATGTATAAGAACAGAAACTTATTACTTTATGAAATGAGAATTCTAATCACTACGTAGTATAAAACAAAGTCGCTATCCGCCATCAGTCTGTCCCTATATATGCTTAGATCTTTAAAACTACGCAACGGATTTTGATGCGGTTTTTTTAAGTAGATAGTGATTCTTAAGAAAGTTTTATATGTATAATACATTCATAATATAGTAGGTTTTTAATGTGATGTCATAAATAAGCACGTTTTTTTTTGCGCTTATATGACAAAAGGCTGGCTGAACCCTATATTTACATAAGCATTGAACCCGTGCGAAGAGGGGCGGGTCGCTTGTATATACTAATTTTATAAATCTGAAGAGCTTATTTGTTTTGTTAAACCCGCAAAACTCAGAAATACTACTGTTTCGAATTGAACAATCTTTTTGTGAATACCCATTTAAGTACATCCCTAAATTACCCAAAATTTATAATTATAATGCTTAGCACGCTAAGTTATCAATAGAGATCGGATAATCGGATGCATATTTACCTAAAGTTAATTTTTGGCTCACAAATTATGGAAGCGGCTTCTTAAAATACATTTTGTTAAATAAAAATCCCGGGAAAATACGGGACTGCAAATTTAACGTAGTGATATTGTTTGAAAATTACTAAATTAGCGCGTGGTATTTATTTTCAAAAGACCGAGACTCCGGGTTCATTTATACAACTATGCATACGTATTTACATGAAGTTTAGTTTCAGTTCCCCGTGCGATTTATGAATGTACGATTTATTACATGAAGAGTGTTACACGAAAATAACCTCCCAAAAAAATTACAAAAAGTCTTCCTATTCTCTTAAATTAAGTACTAATAGTCACCTTAGTTAATTTGCCATTTATCCAGTTGGCTAAGCGTCGTCTAGCTGTAATGTTGAACGTTGCAATCAACAAGTCGGCTAAACGACGTAAGCTGTGCGATTAAATGACGTTGTTTAGTCAAAGGGTAGTTAGTTGTCTAGATGTTTGATTGCACGGCTATTTTTACCAGTTGGCTGCGACAGCTATAAGACAAGTTCGGTTACAGACACTTACCACCCGAAAGATGTATCTAAACTACCCCGGTATAGCTCTTTTGAGTGGATTTTTCTTTAATGTACAATATTTTTTATAACATAAAATTAATTACGAACTGCAACGCATTCTTTGTCCAAACGCCAACAGTGAGATCCTCACCGCGGGCGGTGACCCGTGTATTCGGAACCACCAGCTGCAGACACCATACGCGGCTTCGCCTCACGCCGATACCAGGGTGGCATTCAGGCTCTTCCAAGGACAGTACCCTGATAAATATAATTATTCTAAGGTATGTAAACAATCTTTGCGGCAATGCTGGCGGACGAGGGAGGTTGGAGGGCTGTGGCCTCCTTCTGTGAAGCAGTGATGCTCCAGAAGGAGGCCGCCGAGCGGGGTCGGGAGATGGCCGATCCCGCTCGTGGCCGGGGGGCATCGTCGGTGGAGGAGATCGGGGGAGGTATTGTAGCCTCCCCCAAGGAGGGCTCCCCTTTATCGGCAGGATGTCGCTTGGCGTTCCCGGGGGCTCCCTACATGCCTGAGGAAGGCCATCCCTGAGGTTTTTAGTGGGTAGGCCCTCCCCCTTCTGGGGAGTAGAGCCCCACATAACCACCGGCTCGCCACAGGCGGGGTATGCAATTTAAAGCATTTTCCTCAGGGGAACAAAAAAAAAGTATGTAAAGAATCTGCCAATATTCTTGAATCCGTTTTACAGAATTAATGTTGAGTAATGTTGCATTATTATCAATCACGCAAAGTTAGTTTTAAACGGAAATTACTGTCGAACTCATATTAGGTCGTGTTTTGAACGCCAGTTAAGTAAAAGTAAAGAATCAATTTGAGTTCTGTTCAAATTGTCAATGGATCGAGTTTATTTACAAAAATATACTCACATCTCTTTCCCGTGGGGGCAGAGGTCACAGTTTTTCACTTGGCACGACCATACGAAATATTGTTTCCTAGCTTCTTCGACTCATGCATGCTCGTCGGTTACTATACATACAAGACAGTTGCATAAGTATATTTATTAAATAAAAATGTTAATGTTCTCAGTCGCAAATACCAGGGCCGCTCACGCCAGAGCTCCTGGAGTTAGAGAAAGAAAAGAAACTCCAGAACAAGCGCGCCAAGCGGCAGAGGGAGAAAGAGAAAATGGCTGAGAAAGCTAAGACCAACAAGTACTTACAGTTGTCTGATGCAGAAAAGGTAAATATTGAGAAGCATTGATTGAAAAGCATTTAATGATGACCTAATGTGTTTTAGTTACTGCCATAAAAACTATTTCTGAGCGGAATTCTAATAATTTAGCTTCGAGTCACTATATCGATAATTTCGTCATGCGTCGGCGCTATCGTCCTGTCACTCACTGGTCTTAGAATAAAAATAAAAAAAAAATCGCTCACTTTCGTTTGCAATAAAGTATTAGAAGGGAGCTTTAGCCCCTCTCCGATGTCTTTGAATAGACCTAAATTAAAGATTTTACTATCAAATAGCACCGAGTGATGAAAAAATGGAATGGGGCAGATGAGGTATTTGGTGTCAAACATGACAAAATCTGACTCTTAAGCCTTAATGTAAAGCAATAAACCGAATATTAGAAGGAGTGATTGGAAAGTAGTTATATATTTAATTAATAGAGGAACTATTTAATAGAGGCGTGGTCTAGTACTTTTGAGCATTTAGACGAAAAATTTTTTATGTTGTCAGGTGATTTATCTGATGCTTCGACGCTAAACAAAAACATCATAAGGTATGAATTAGAGTTTCTCTTCGAGAATTCTCGAATTGAGAATTCCCGAGAAATTTTGCCTTACTCGAGACGAGAAAAAAGTGGTCGAGAAATCAAGAAATTAAATCAACAAGTGGGCTAGCTTTTGGAGCAGTTTCCTCTTAAATTGTGGTTATAATTAGTCTGATTATTAATTATTAGATTCTTAAGTATATTTACGTAACAAAAAAGTCTATATATACCAAAATATTGAAAATTTATATTGAAAAGTTGGACTAAAATAAGTTACCTGTACCTCATGTTATTCATTGTAATTATGAAGCTAGTCTGATTGTTTGATTTTTATACCTGATTTAAAAACTTTCGTTTCATTTATACATTTTAATAGAAAAGTTTGTACTACAGACAGAGACAGAAGTAAATTATATAGTATGTAATGTAATCTAAGGTACTAAATTATATTGCGGTGACATGATGGCATTGCTTTTAGAATATATTTTACTTGTTTTTCCCAAAGATGAAGACTATTTAGTCCTAAAATTGTGTGTAGAAATAATGACAAAAGATCTCGCTAGATTTTATTTCGTTTAATAAAAAATGTATATACTTAATTAACTTAAAGTCAATTGAAAGTAATAATAAATGTTGTTGGTTGATAAATGTTGTTGAATATTGCATAAAAAGCGTAGTTTTATTGTTAAAACACACATATTTTTAAAAATTTCCATATATCTCGCAATCCGAGAATTCTCGTGCTCCGAGAAATAAAAAAGCTCGAGAATTGAGAAACCCTAGTATGAATACACCTGCGGATAATGTAAATGTCTCTCAACCAATACACAGAGCCAGTATGGTTTACTAAGACCTAATCGGCCTAACATAATTAGGGTAGACTAAAGCCTGTCGTCGGAGGGGATATATACGAGCTGTGACGATTATATTGATAATTTTATTTAGTTTACTATCATTTTATTTACAGATAGCGGCAGTTGGTGAAAAAAGATGCTTCCTCTGCGGTTCCGCGCTTCCGAAGAAGCCGTTTGAATACGATAAATATAAATTTTGTGGAATCAAGTGTCTACAGAACCATAGAAACCTCCGGCCTCTCAACATGAGCACGTGAATAATCAAATCATAATTTCTACATAAAAAGTTATAGAAAATGCCCAAGCTATTTTCATCATGATTTGGAAACACAAATAGAACAAAATTATACGGACGGCAATCGAAAAATATGTAAATTATATAGTGATAGAAATTTTCCAAATTTGAAATTAGAGAAATATTGTACCTTTGTCTATATCATACGTCATATCAATATCATGTTAATATCGTAATATCAATGTCGAAGCTACGCTCTATAGAGTATAAGCAGCAATTATTCTGTTTATAATCTATGTCATTATTTAAAAAAAACATTCTGTTGAATTCTAAATTATGTCAATGCAGTAGTATAAAATGTATCACCATCTATGCAGAAAATGTGTAACTCTTATTCGTAAGATTCATCAGTATAACCGTAAATCAACTCATGCTTTTACTCTTCGTTCCACTAAAGTTGTTCCTCTTGAAGAGTTATACTATACATAAAATACCCCTACCTAAAACTGAAAGCCTCGTATACTTTTATTAATAAGAAAGTTTTGTTATTCGGAACCATTCCCCAGGATTAAAAAAATAAGGAAAAAAGTTTTTTTGGGAGCGTTCAAGTATTACGTAACGCAATTGTTGAAGATGTTTGACCCCCCCCCCCCTGTAACGCACCGTAACGTTAAACAACTTGCGTGAAAAAATTAAAAATGACGACCAGACTAATACAATCGAGGGATTCCCCGTAAAACGTAAACGAAAAGGGTTGCCAATTTGTTATAAAAAAAGAAACAATGTTACATACGGTGTTGTAAGGAAGACCCGCTCCTGTCCCTATAACGCATCGTAACATTTTACCGAGACCCCCCCCCCCCCCCCCAAATAGCGTTACGTAATACTTGAACGCCGCCTTTATTGTAACATAGACACATTGTAGTAAATGCATATGATAATAACTAGTGCTCGGAATAGGTAGTTTAATTTTATGTACTTGCAGAAAGAAAGTCAATGTAAGCGTAACATGGATAAACCTAAAATCAGCGTGATTTGTTCTGTTTTTATTTGCTATTCGTTTCTTTGCGCTTTTATTTGAAAAAAATTATGTTTACAACTTATTACTACAACAATAAGCTAAAAGTTGAAATACTATTAAGTTAAATATAATATCTTTACAATCTCTGAAAATAGTAAGTTCCTAGGCATATCCATACTATTGATGTCACAAAATCGCAATTAAACTACTTATTCCGAGCACTACTAGGGGAAGGTTAACATCGTCAATCGTTGACGTACTTATTACCAATTATCAAAACAGAAAGTACCTATATACTAGTATGGGAATATAAAGCCCTGGCCTCACTGACCGATATCATCAAATTACTGAATATTTATGCGTTTGATTGAAAATCTTTTTTTGTAAAAGAATACAACTTCAAAATGCTAATGAATAATGAAGCAAAGTGAAGGCATGTTGTATAAAAATCAATTTTGGAATATATTTGAAGATACGTCCATATTTTTTAAATTTCATTAACTTTTTAAATGCGATTAGTAAGCATAATTAATACTTAATATTTCTTTGACCTCTTTTAACAATAATTTATTCAACGTTCATCTTCACCTTTAACATCATCATTCATCAACATTCTTAATCTAATCATCGTCACGTAACGTAGTGTTCCTTGCATGGGATACGCACACACAAGCGTGCATTCTTACTGTAATAGGAACTAGCGTAGAACGCTATAAATAAAACTAGTATTCAACATTATTACTTAATATATTCTTGAACTTTTAACGACACAATATTTAAAGCTACCATAGTCACGTAACGTAGTATTCCGTGTATGGGACACGTACACACAAGCGTGCATTCATATCTTTTGCTGGAAATGCCATAGTACGTTTTACATTAAAATAAAACATGTATTCAATATCATTATTATTTTTAATACATACCCGCCATTCTGGGTAATTAAATATAACTTGTGTCTCCGTTGAGGTGACTTCGTTAAGGATGTTTTATACTGTGTAAGTTTCTAAGGATATTATTGTAAATGTTGAATAATCATTTTATGTTATGTATAATAATTGTATACTATAATAATAATAAATTTATTTACCTATTTTTTAATCACATCATTTGGTTCCGCAATGGACGCGACAGTCGTTGAATTGACTGGAACATATGATTACCAATAATTTATCGTAACAAAATAATATTTCACTTGATAAGTAATATTTCTATAATGTTTATAAACATGATCTTTGTAAACTTTTTAAAAACGTCGTGTACGTATTTTATACGAGTATTTCGTTTTGCGTGTATACGATGTGACATATAATAGGATATTAATAATTCTCTGTAAATATTAGTTTATTAAACTGGTCATAGTGTATTCACAGTATAAAGAAGACATGTAGATTATGGTAACCATAGACAAAGACGGTAAACTCGAGTTTATTTATTTTTACAATTTGCAACTACTTGTAACGTAGTTGTGCAATTACAACTAGTTACCTTTTTTGAGCTAGTCAATTGCCATTACGATTCAATATGATCAAGAGATCATTGAATGCATTGTATGTTGCACATGTTGCTTTGGATTGTGGACGGTAACTTTAAGTAGAGTTTTTTTTATAGACTACGGTGATTGCAAAACACTTATGGCCAGTCTGAATAAATAATAGTTATTATATACTTCGTACATAATGATCGAATAGTAAGACCAATAATAGCCACAACTCTTAGATAAAAATCGTTGTACATTTAATTTTTTATTCTACATGGAGTAGTCTCCATGTCACTATACCAGTGTCATTTGCTGGTTCTCCAGCAAATATCCTTATTTATTTCTGCACAAAATCACATTGCTGTGTTCAGTTTTGAATGTAAGATAGGCAAAGAAATACTGGGTACCGTGACAATGGGGGATTTTCCTAGTGTTCTCGGACAATCCCCACCCTTGGCGGAGGCTCCACCACCCACCATCACTGGGTCGAGCCGGCCCGTGGGCGTTGTCGCAAAAATCGCAAAAGTGGACCCCGCTACACGCCCCGATATGGGTTTAAAGGACACCGGGGGGTTTTAGTGGGTAGGCCGGTGCATTTGACCGGAGAGCCCCACACACGGTGCAAAAGCAGCATTTCCCCTCGAAAAAAAAAAGGGTACCGTAACTATATTTTCTGTTAACAACATATATTGTGGTTTTTGTATGGGTTCCAGACTGACAAGAACCTGTAGGCGCCTGTTAGCACTTACCATCATGGACTGTTTGCTTGTCTGTCCATATAAGCTGTTTATAATGTTACTTTACGGTGTATACGATGCGTCTTCAAGGAATGGTGTTAGGTTTGTACAATAAACATAAATTAAACGGAACAGCAGGAGGTTTTTTTGCTATTTTGTAAATATCTGTAATAATATAGTTCTTTAATTGAGGTATGATTTAAATATATATAAAAAAAACTATCATGTTTAGTCCGCCCTGTGCAATGTGCGATGATAAAAGTACCTAGAGAAACTGACTATATCTCCAAAAACTTGCCCTTTTATGAAATTAGGATATTAATTCAGAATAGAAGACGTCAGCTGTCAATTAAAATAAGAAAAAAATCCCTACAAGTCGCTCCTTGTGTATAAATTGGTGTTAAAAACATACGATTTATAAATTATAAGGAAACTTACGAGTTTTAAGTAATTTATAAGACTAACCAGTAATTATACTTTTTTTTTAAACTGTATCCCTATAATTAGACAAAATTTTGCCTTTTCCTAATACTTAATTTAGTTACACATTCATTTAAGACAAAACATATATTTAATTTAACATTTAGAAAAAATAACCAACAATCTACAAACACCCACCATACTTTCACCTATTTCTTGTTGCGAACCTCCTTTCTGAAGACTGGGCAACCAGTATTGTTTGTAGTGTGTGGTCCTCCAGAGTGTGCATAACTGGATAGTTCCTTACAGACTTAATTATAATTTAAACTCATTTGTTTGGGTAATATTGGTGGAATTTCCATTTCATGAACGTAAGTCAATATAGAAATTTCACTTTAATTTTGTATTAATATTGCTTTTAGATTTCAAAAAAATGTACAATTATGTTTTACAAAATTCTAATGAAACGGATACCTTTCTAACTTCCTCATATTAAATGTAACATTATTTAATATAACATTGTTTTAATATAACATTGATTAAATGTAACATTGTAAAAATAACAAAGTTATTGGCAATTTTGTTTATACGCACATACAAATTAGGCGATTTTAGTAAATTATGACGTCACGATTGCAGTGTACTTTGTATGGAGCGTTTTTGGCGACCCGCGACAGCGCCGCAAACATGGCGCTGTATTTTCAAAAGTAATAATCGCAAATAAGTCGTTACTTCTACAATATTTCTCATCTAAAAGAGAACTGTTATTATGTATAAAATAAAAAAAAAATGTCATCTACCCAATTATGATGTTTTGTACTTTAATCTTAATAGTACCTACATGTACCTATTTACGTGTATCAAATTGTTATACACTGTAGAATTGGCGTGGAGCATATATATTGCTTTTGTGATAATTACGTGCTATGACGTGATATTAATGTAATAAATACATTTGTACATTTAGTATAAACAAATAAATAATAACGAACAGTGAAGTCTGTTTTTTTATATTCATTTTACATATAAATTATCTTTAAGGTAACCAGAAGTAATATAAAAAGTTCGAAAGAATGAAAGTGATTGGTTAACACTTAACCAATAGACATGTTGACACTACCAATCATTGACATACATTTTATCAACTGTCAAAATGATTTTATGATTTTTATGCATGCAATATTATTTGGAAATGTAATATTATGACGTTGCTGACCGTATCATTTATTATTTATCTAACAAAGATTTTATCAGTGACACAAAGTGGTTATAAAATTTTGGCATGCTGTGTTAACCCGGCGCCAATGGCGCGAAAAAAGTTGCAAGAACGATGACCTTGGGTCATTTTGACCCGACCTTTTATTGAGGATTTATAATAAAATAATGAACAAACAACATATGTTAATTATAATTTTTGGTTTAAGTAATGTTAATAATCATTGGTAACAAACATCTTATAATACTAAAAAAGAGTTCAAATTAAGTTATTTTTAATTATAAATGCCAATCAGTCTTCTTTTTCCTCATTTACTGACTTCGAACTACTATAATTATTGCAGTAGGTAATCAAATGATCAGGGCATATATAAATTTGACATTCATGACAGGTATGACTTGTTTTCTTATCTTTTTTGGACGGATATATTTGGCATCTCTTGCGAACGCCTGGAATCTTTTGAGGTGGTTCATCTGTGGTTTCACCTGTGAATTGTGCGATTCTTCCGAAGTAGAATTTGACTGGTCTTCATCTGACTCTTCCAATATTCTCCGCGGATCATTTGTCAGTGCCATTTTCTTCAAAAATCTATTAAAGAACACAAAAACTAAATATAAAATCACTAAATAGAAAAAAAAAAGTATGTCACGAAAATATTACATTTACAATGACGCTGGGTCAAACTTACCCGATTGGACTTGGCGCAAGTGTTGCTAGTTGCACGGGCGGCGTCGCACTGAGCGAACCATCGGGGCGGGTAGCGGGGAGGTTTCATTCAGCTACTCAAACGCTTAAACCACATAACCCGGGTAAACAAAATATATGGTCGTTAAAAAACGTCTCGGGTCAATATGACCCAGCGTCATTGGCGCCGGGTTAAGAGGCTTCATTCTGCGAGATTAGGTATTTCGAAGCGTCCCGACAACTTTTTTTCTTTTTCCTCAGGAGAGGAAGGCTGAGAATCCTCACAAGGAGTACGAAACGTACCCAGGATACCCCCGCAACGGCAAGTGTCACGGAGATTATGTCGGACTCCACGCGACCAGAACGGTCCAGCCATGTGACCTACCGACCAAACTCAGCCTGGCCCAGGTTCTAAAACCATACAGGCAAATCGTGAGGGCGACCGCCCCTCAGGAGAGGGACGATGTCCCGACAACTCATTGAAGGTCACACGTCCAAAATACTGTGTTGACGCTACGACTAAGCAATTTTGATACTTTTCCCAAAATTTGTATATTTATATTTTTATGGAATAATTCGTTATATCGTATATGAACAAACACATTATATGAAGATGATATTATAAATAAGACAGATGATATTGTTAAAAATAATGTTTATTAAATATTACCTAGTTTGTTATTTAGCAAAATACGGTTTTAGTTTTAAAGTAAAAATAGGTCAGATTAGAAAAAAACTAGTTACCAATTATATAGGAGTATCATATTATATATCGTCATAAAACAGAATCACCTATTTGCCGAATTTCCATCAAATCGATCCAATGGTTTTGATGTGAAAAAGCTTTAGAAATAATAGATAAAAATAATAGAATAACTTTAGAAAAAATATGAAATTCAAAAAAATAATAGTTTAAAAGTCGCAAAAAAATAATTTTAGTTACGTGATCAAAACTGATAATCGCGCTATACACTGACGCTCAACGGCACGATCACTGGGATTCTATCGATGTTGGCGCGAAGAAATTCGACATAGGCCTGTGCATATCATTTTGATAAATTCATGGTTAAAAAATATTACATATTTATTCTTCATAAAGTGACATTTATTCTGATATAAATAATATTAATAAATACTATCGTAGATTGAAGATATTCACAGTCAACTTAAAGCGATTTTCGTAGTTTTCAAAAAATATCAAAATTCCGAGCCCGCTACGAACTATATGACTATACAAGAGATAAAATTATATCTTTTAAATTTCATTTATGTAGAACAGTAGGTAGTTCAATGCGGAGCTCAAAAGTGCCTTCGCGCATTTTATGAAAATCTTTCTCTACAATTTTGGGTTTTATTAAAAAGTTAAGCAAAATTTACAAAAAGCGAGGCCGCTACGAACTATGTCAATAGCTATTCTGCATTATTCAATAAGTCAAATTTGTTAATATATCTTTGTTTCTGAGATCGAGAACGCCAAAATTGACCATTTTACGCAAAAATCGCGTTCGAGATGTAATATGGCTCTTAAAAATTGGTTCTGATAATTAATTGAGAATGCTAAAAACATTCCTATTGCTAAAATTCAGTTGCCAATGCCAAACTGTAAAGATCCTTAGGTATCAGCCAGCGTCGGTAGGCCACCCGCAACGTAAAACAACGGTTTGGTGAAGGCGCTGAATGCTAGCAGCGCAGGACTGATCGATGTCGAAATCCTTAATGGACGATGGATGTTCAGTAGGTAGTGGGCGTCTTTTGGCTGAAATTATGTAATAATGCGTTTTTATTTTATTTTTACCTGTCGAAATGTTTAATTTAAAAAAAAACGTGTACTTATTTTTTTCAATTTGTTGTTATTGCGTAGTTAACGTTTTCTAAGCAGCGGTCACTCTCACTACAAATCACGGGGCCATTAGGACCAAAGCTTGGTATCAGTTTGGTCGATAGCTCGCATTGGTCGAGCTACTTCGATCGGTCTGGAAACCAACAGAATCACTGTGGCAATTGGTTGCAGTGGTGTCCATTAGAATTCTCCATCTCATTTCTCTTGAGGAATAAAGGCCCATGTAAAAGTCAGATCCCGTATTTTTCAATCACTATTATACATATTTTTTAATTTTGTCCGTGTGTTAACTGAATCTGACATTTCGGTAGAATATATACTAGGTATTTAGGAAAATCCCAAAACTACAGATGTAACCGATTTCCAAATTATTTTAGGAATTTGTCTGAAATGAGGTGAACGCGACTTAAACGAGTAAATGATTGCTTTTTTTCTTTTAGGTATGTGCTTCAGGGTAAATAAATAAATGAATGCATATGATACGAATGATAGGTGTGATATTAATGAACGCACGTAGCGGTACGGTATAGCATAGTGAGACGTAACGTAGCGTAGGAATGAACATTTTATTTGGGTCATAACTTTGACATATCAAAGTCATTGTTCTCACGATCATTATCATTGACATGAAATACACTGAACTGAAGATTGGTAATGTATGATTTTGCTTGTTTGATCTGCGCCCTATCTTCCTGTGAATGTCGTACAGCCAAGGCACTGTCAATAAGATCGCCCCTATTTTTTCTCCTATTAATAAAATTGGCGATGTATGCTTCTTTGATTAACTACACCTCTAACTCCTTCTATATCACCTCAAATAATTTGTAGCTTAATTCTAAGAAAATTAAACGCTTAAAATTTATGTTACCAAATGTTAGGACTATAAATACAACTGTATTTATAGTCAAAATGAATAATGAAATTATCGAATTCATAGATAATGGGATTCGAAGAATCCTTCGGCATATCACCTATATTCATGACTACATTCTTTTTTTAGATCCTTATATTGATACTATTGCTAATAAGACTTTTTTTTTTTTTTTTTTTGTTACGCTGAGGAAAATGCATTGAATTGCATACCCCGGCTGCGGAGAGCCGGTGGTTATGTGGGGCTCTCCTCCCCAGAAGGGGGAGGCCTACCCACTAAAAACCTCAGCGATGGCCATCCTCTGGCGTTGTAGGGGGCCCTCAGGATCGAGTGTCGCAACTGAGGACCCCCGGCCTTTGCACCCCTGGGTGCGTAAGGGGAGCCCTTCTCGGGGAGGAGTGATCTTGCCGCCTCCTCCCTCCGACCTCCTACGACGTCACCCCCGGCCATCTGGGGGTGAGGTCCCTCCCGGGTCGCCTCCACGGGCACGAACTGCGTCGCGCCCGCCAGCGACCCGTGGCGGCGCCTCAGGCCAGGCTATCTGGCCCGAGGCCGCCTTCTTCGAGCGGGATCGGCCATCTCCCGATCCCGCTCGGCGGCCTCCTTCTGGAGCATCACCGCTTCACAGAAGGAGACCACAGCCCTCCAACCTCCCTCATCCGCCAGCATTGCCGTAATCAACGCTGGCGGAGACAGATCTTGCCCGATCTCTTCGACCAAGACTCGGCGTTCGGAGTCCCAAGCAGGGCACTCCGCCAGCGTGTGCTGGGCCGAGTCGAGGTCAGATGCGCAATGGTGGCATCGTGTCGTGTCCCCCTCCCTATTCGACTCAGATACTCACCGAAACAACCATGTCCGGTGAGTATCTGAGTCAAGCGGTAGGTGACTTCCGCCCTCCCGCAGAGCCAAGCTTCGAAGTGCGGGAGTACCGCGCACCGACGGCGCGCTGACGCACGCAGCCCCCACGCTCTAGCTGCGCACGCCAGGCCCTCTCGGCCCGTCGGTGCAACTCCCGTCTGTGCATTCCGTGCGCTGGTGCCGGGGACTCCCCCGTCGCCCCCCCGACATGTCGCGGTGCGTTGTACATCACCGCGTACATGTCGGCCAGGATCTCGAAAGGGGGGGACCGCCCAGAACCGTCGCCGCCTCGTACGAGATCGTACGGTAGCCTCGCACGATCCGTATAGCCATTGTCCGCTGCATGCTCCGGAGCAGGGCTCTGCAGCGGGAGGACCTCGTGCAGTCTTGCGACCACACGGGGGCCCCATACAAGGCCACGGACCGTACGACGCTCGCGTACAGGCGGCGAACACCATCCCTCGGTCCCCCGAGATTGGGCAGCAGGCGATGTAAGGCGCCCGCGACCCTCTTGATTCGGGGGACCAATCGCACGAAATGCTCCTCGAAGCTCCTGCTAATAAGACTTAGCAGCATTTTGCAGCATATGCAGTAAAAAGTGAGACAACTTACTGATATTGAAATGGCAAGAATAATTTATTTTAGTTATTTTCATAGTGTCATGCTATATGGACTACTATTGTGAGGCTTCGCTGCGAACATAGTAAGTAGGTATTTTTATATTAAAAAAAACAGTTCGCTCTATATAGATATTAATTAAAACCAAGAGAATCTCTGAAGGGCCTATTTGAAGAAATTGGTTTACCTTAGCAGGTCAATTCATTTATGAAAACCATAATAATTATGATAAAAATTTTCAAATTCATAAATTAAACATGAGAAATAAAAATAAGTTTATCATAACACGTACAGGCTGCAAAAAACTAGAGGCTTTTTCATGAGGAAATGCATAACGTGTTATAGCAACGTTCTACAGAGTGGTATCGATTTGCCTTTCTTTCTTCTTTCTTTTGCCAAAAATACTCTTATAAAAATAGATTTGAATGATAACAATGCTTGGGTTTGATTTTAATAACTCAATAGTTACTTTGCCAAATATTTTATAACAACAGCTTTTGTAGATAATATGGTGAACTTGCTTAAACATGTAAAGGAATTTGGGTTCAGACTGTTTATCTGTGGCCAGCTTCTAATTTACCACTTTGTAAAGTAATCGGTGTAAGTGTAAGAAATACTTTAAAAAAATCGCAATAAAAATTTGCTGTCATTTCTATGCAAGTTTCGAACCAGATTGCTTGTTTAGTTCACAATTATAATACCTACTAATATTTAACTTTGTCTCTCTGTTTTAATATCTGTTACGTTTTCAGGGGGCGTACTCTTAAAAATATATCGTGGACTTCGTCGTGTCGTATCCTACTCTTAGTTACCATCGTTTAAAGCATTCCACCAAACGATCGAACGAACGATATTCATTTTGACATAAGAAAGCTTGAAATGACAACGATGAATTGAATTTGACAGACGAACATTGGCAAAATTTACGTCAAATTTGCGGAAAGTAATACGCTAGGGCTTGAGGTGTCGTTGTAATCATCGTAAATTTGACGTTTATTTTGCGAAAATTCGTCTGTCAAATTCAATTCATCGTTGTCATTTGAGGCTTTCTTATGTCAAAATTAATATCGTTTCTTTCGATCGTCCGTTGAAATGTTTCAAACGATAGTAACTAAGAGTAGGATACGACACGACGAAGTCCACGATATATCGAATATCGTTTTTAAGAGTACGCCCGCAGGTCAAAATGGTTAAATTTGTTCTGACTAAATTCAGTATAGTGATAAAGACTCGAAGGACAGAGCAATTTATACCACGAAAAATATATCTTTCATGTGGAAAAACAGTTAGAAAACAATAAAAAGAACGATGAGAGCGGTTTAACCGATTGTGATGTAATTGAGTATGGATATAGTATCAGTGTCTATGTTATGAAAATTTCTTTTTAATATCGTATCTTCATCATCATTTCATTTAAAATGATGACTATTATTATCTTATATGAAAGATTGGAGGAAAGCGCCACAGCCTCATCTGTATGTTTACAGGGTGCATCGCGACTGATGCGCGCGCCAGCGGGCCGTCGGTGCCGTACTCCCGCACCTCGAAGCTTGGCTCCACGGGAAGGAGGAGGTCACCTACCGATTGACTCAGATACTCACCGGGCACGGCTGCTTTGGTGAGTATCTGTGTCGAATAGGACGGGAGGGATCGACACATTGCCACCACTGCGCATCCGACCTTGACTCGGCCCAGCACACGCTGGCGGAGTGTCCCGCGTGGGCTTCTGAGCGCCGAGTCTTGGTCGCAGAGATCGGGCGAGATCTGTCTCCGCCGGCATTGATTGCGACAATGCTGGCGGACGAGGGAGGTTGGAGGGCTGTGGCCTCCTTCTGTGAAGCAGTGATGCTCCAGAAGGAGGCCGCCGAGCGGAGTCGGGAGATGGCCGATCCCGCTCGAAGAAGGCGGCGCCGGGCTCGGTAGCACAGCTGCGGCGCCGCCGCGGGTCGCCGGCGGGCGCGAGGAAGTCGCTACTGCTACGGCGACTCGGGATGGACCACGCCCCTTCTGTGGCCGGGGGGCGTCCGAGGAGGGCTCCCCTCTAGGCAGGGGAGCGGAGGCTGGGGGTTCCCGGAAGTGGCTTGATGTTCCCGGGGGCTCCCTACATGCCTGAGGAAGGCCATCCCTGAGGTTTTTAGTGGGTAGGCCTCCCCCTTCTGGGGAGGAGAGCCCCACATAACCGCCGGCTCGCCACAGCAGGGGTATGCAATTTAATGCATTTTCCTCAGGGAACAAAAAAAAAAAAAGGGTGCATCGCGAACAAATGAGGTTGCCTTGGAGTGATTGATTTTAGGAACCCGAACACCTTTGCACGCATTATATCGGATTATCTGATATGAAGCGTATTAGAAACTAGTATATAATGAAAACGTGTTTACGATCATGTAAATTTTTTTTAATCTGTCACCCAATTCAGTTGTCGGCGAATTCAATCCACGTTTGAATGAATGGGCGGTACATGAGCATTGCCTCAGATGTGCCAGCCCATCATAAATCTTCGCTTGGCAAGAGAAACAGCGCGCCCCGAACTTTGTTGCCGCGACTGTTTCCGATACAGTTAGAAATTATTTCGAATGTTGAAATACGGCATTTTTTCTGTATTATGATACTTGAAATACTCGAGACATAACATTATTTGAATATCTACATATGTATATTGAATTCAATTGATTTATTTTCACAACACTAGCCTACCTACCTTACCTAAGTAATTTGAACCTTCGCCTGTCCCTATGGACGAAAATTTACAACAACCTAAGTAATTTGAAAGAGACTGCTGCCTAAAAAAAGTAACTATAACAATAGTTGTTTTGAATTTTGATTCAGATGACCAAATTGAATGCAAACATTACTACAACACTGAACTCCCTAATTCCTAAATGTGAAAATAGCTATTAAACTCATTCTAATAGAATTTGTTGTAAGGTTAGTTTTAGACTTGGGGAAGGACGTAATAGAACTTTTACTATGAGAAAATGTCAATACTATAGAAAAATTCGACATAACGTGGATAAAGTCGCAGGAGGCAAACTAGTAAAATAAATAGAAAAATGTGATGTATTAACATAGAATAATTTTATTAACAACACTGAATACATGAAGTTATAATTATAGTAACGCACGTCTAGAAACATTAGTTGAATGAACGGCTAAGGTTATAGAGAAACGTGTCGGCGCCAGCGTGCGTGATGCATAATCCTACTACTATTATAATATGTCATAATATTACTCTCATCTTGCGACTACACACTGGCCAGCCTGAGAGCAAGACAGAGGCGGGTGGTATAACGATGCTTTACGATAGTAACACTTGGCTAAAATTGATATTATTATCGAATGCAACCTGACTGAACTAACTCACCTGAATTTACATACCACCGGACTTCTCAAATAAATATTAAACTACAGAAGTCATGTCAATTTATTAAATAATTGCCTTTGATTTTAATTTGATGAGGCATGTTAGCATCCGTATATCAAAATGCATTTATTTATTTGTTATAATAACATTAAGTGTTTTGAAATACTATAAAAATCTTGTATAAAACATATATATAGAGACACTAATTTATTTTATGGTTAATAAATATATAATACAAGTTATACCTATATGCACTGTATGTATTTTATTTAGTAGTACAATACTATTTACTGCCCGAACTAGTAATAACAAGCGCCTTAGCTTTTTTTATTGAATGAAGATTTGCTTATTTATTTATTAGAATTGTTTATTTATTTATCCCGATTTGCTGATAGGTTTTATTAACAATGCATTACCTCATTGTACTTTATCTCAAGAATCTTGAGTCCCACTAACGCATTCCTTTCCAATGATGTATTGTTATGCCAACCTGAAAAGAGGCGAACTCTTAATTACTTGATTGTGAACATACATTTTAGAGAATTTATAATTGTTAGTCCTTTAGTCATATTCTCTCAATTTACTACTTTTTTAGTATATTTCCTATGGTAACGAAATAAATTTCCACAGTTCACGTGTTTGCTAGTAACTGGCACTGGCAACAGTGCTAACCATATTTCACCTCCGTTTTTAATGTGTTTTACGTGAAAACGCTAAACCGCTAAATAAGTAAATATATTATTTCTTTTCTTGTTATAAACGAAAATTTATACTTCATCGCAAAAAAAATATCAAGACATATTGCGACATTTCTAAAACAAACGCACGACGTGAAGTAGAGTAATTAGAGGTACTTTTCTTGTCTACTTACTAATTATGTACAACGGGATACAAAAATAAAGGCGTTTAATTTTTAACTTGGCAAAAAGAAACAAATGACTTACTTACTCATTTGAAGTATAAAGTTCTTCATAAGAATTTTCTTCCTAATATTATTGACCTCTTATTAAATAATAATATAGTATTTTGATACCTACATAGTTTTTTAGCAGTAGATTTTTTTAGAGGGACCTATGCGCATTTGGGGAAGACATAAGAACTGAAGGTTCTGCGATTTGCCTGCTAACAGAACATTAGGCAATTCCCGGCAGTTAGAGTCTAAAAACAGGCCAAGTGCGTGTCGGACTCACGCACAAAGGGTTCCGTACCATTGATTTACAGTTTACGATTTACGAGGTATTAAAAAAAACTACTTACTAGATCTCGTTCAAAACAATTTTCGTTGGAAGATTTTATAGTAATGTACATCATATGTTCTTTTTTAGGCTTTTCATTTTCTTATATTAGATGTTAGATGGGGGGGGGGGACCAGCTTTTTTCCACTTTGGAAGCGTCTGTCACGCAAACTATTCGATATCATTTTTGAAGACCTATCGCCGTGTTGTTAGGTGTGAAAGCACAGGGAAACAATTTCAAAAATGATTGCAATATTTTTTGATGCTTTCACATGTAAGTATGTATTTGTGTCTTTTATCAATCACCTACTGATACCAGGCAGTATTTATGCTGATAGCACAGTCGTGGAAAGTCCACGTTAAAGCCAGCAGGCCTAAAGTTCGTGTGTCTAGACCGGCTTTCTTCAATAATAATAATATTATAAATACAAACCACAAGCTGTACTAGAAAATGAAAACTTCAAATTGTATTGGGATAGAACCATTATTACAGACAAAACTATATACAACAATAGACCGGATATAACAATGCTAGACAAACGAAATAAATTAGTTTATATAATAAATATTGCTATATGTAACACACACAACCTTGTAAACACACACTCCGAAAAAATTGCAAAATACACAGATTTATCGATAGAACTAAAAACACAGTGGAATGTTACCCATACTAAAACTATCCCCATCGTATTATCAACCACCGGAGTTATTCCAAAAACCCTTCATAATGGTCTCAACACATTAAAGATTAGCCCGTCAACATACCTTCTTCTGCAAAAAGCAGTTATTTTAAATACATGCCGCCTTACCCGTAAATTTTTAAATAGTTAGTTCTTAAGTTTAATTTAACGCACTTGGCTTCGGCCCGTGCTTCTTAACACCCCACCAAGATGGGAGAACACAAAAGTTTTGAATAATAATAATAATTTATTTGCTAAAACATGGTTACATAAGATGTTACAGTTTATTTGATTTCCAGCATATTTTATTGAATTTCAATGTGCAAATATTATTTTATTCAGGCCTTCTTTCTAAATGATGCATCAAAAAACTGGTTAGTTTCAAAGCTGCCATAACCTATGTGAGTTTATTCAGTGCAAAAAATAAAGACTTATAGAACAGAACTTCTAACTTTGCGGGGTACAACAGCTCTCGTGCCAGACTTAAACGTTTTGGTATTAAGTTGCCTCCCGAACTCAACTTTGGGGGTAACATTAATTTCAAAGTACAAATATCTGAAGTTTTAAAAAAGTAGATTTATCTTAAATTCAATTATATTATAAGACCTTGGATTTTCCGCACTAAACTATAAAAAAGAGATAGACCATAATTTTTTCATATTGTTATCACTGTTGTAGGGAACCTCTCTTATAGAGGCACCCTTAGGATGGCAGACGGAACTTCTACCCTGGCCAGTAGCCTCGTCTCGCCCCTTGAATTCGGCCCTGTGTGTAGTTCTGATTAAACCTATTATCAGTGCTACACATTTGAGCACAGTTGAGCATTTGAACACATTTGAAACGTTTGCCCAATTAGGATATTGTTTATTTCTTTCTTACATCTAATATTGTCTCTTTTATAATACATGATATCTTACGGTACCTAGTTATTTTCTTTTATAATACTTTAACCATCAATTTTGAGTGCAAATTTTGAGTTTAGTAGGTCCAGAAATCATATTTTAATTTAATGAAAACAACTTGAAATTAACGAACATTTTTCACATAATATTTTTGTGAGAGCTAGGAGACTGAAGTACTTTTATGAGTATTGTACATAACAAATAACTTCAAACATAAGAGGTATCATAGGTTTTACTTTAAAATACTTACTATAACCATCTTCCGTGTCCATCATCATATCAACTCAATGAATGATACAATAGTAGCATTGTCACCGGACTTATATTATTAATTGAGTGTAACTACTTTAAAATTCAGTTTAAACTTGTAAAAGAGCAGTAATAAACATATAATCCTAACAGTTGCAAAAAAGGTGCTGAATAAGCAACATTCTTTGACGATGCGTAAATCTGTTATCGTTTACTATCAGTCTACATTTTTGCTCCGCTTAATTGTATTTACTCATCTTGGTAACAATGACAAGTTTATCAGCTTACAAAAACCCAACAAACATTTTGGACGATACTGTATTTCGTTGGAATAGAGGTGTAGTTGTTGCGTGCTGGGTTAAGGCACGTTTCGGTGCGGTGCACAAGGAGTCGTCAGTCGCGGGCCCACCGACTGTGGTTCCGGTAGGGTCAGTGTGTGCGATGCCTTAAGCGTCACTCGAAGCTTGACTCGCGCGCGTAGCGTACGTTTGGCGCCAAATCTGCGTTCGAGCGTGATGTTCCGATCAACGTAAACTTTCAACAACAAATATTTTGACATTAGCATAAACTAAAGTGACTTAAAAAAAATAAACAAATCTCTTCGTTGAACTTCAAACTGTTTTAAACTAAGTAGTGTAGACTTTTGTGGTGACTCAAAATAAGTTTAAACTTAAGTGAATATGTTTATTTATTTGTGAACAGTGCTCAGATTTTAGATATTAGTAGATTATTGCAATGTTTTATGATTTTGGAGAGAAATTACGAAAATGAAAATGTGTTGGAATTGTGTCGCGAAATTCATCACGATCGCCTTTGCGATATCGATGGTCGAAGTGGGTGAGTTAAACATTTAAATATGTTATTTTAATATAAGTTAAAATACAAGGACGATAACATTATGTTTTATTGAAATAGACGTACCATAACCACCTTGTGTTTTCCCTTAAATTTGAAAGCGATTATAAGTTCATCAATCACAAACTCTACCATATTTTGTAAAGTACTTACGATTCGAAAATGATTAATTATCTAAAAGTTGCACAAAGGGAGTCAACATGTGTTATTGACACGTTCGTACAAGTATAATCGTTGGAGAAATTGAATAATTAAGAATTATTGTAGGTTTTCATTTCCTACTACGTTTTGCTTTTGCAGTGAAATTTTTTTTCATGGACTCACGAATACTTTCATAAGCTTTCTTAATAAGATCCTATGTATAAAAAAATCTTTAATTTTAATTTACTTTCGTTTATATGATCAAGATATTAGGGAATTGATAACATGTGTTCGCCGATTCCACTTACGTAAAATCAAATATTATATTTATTTTATTTTTTGTTTGTCAAAATGAAACAATAAACTTATCTACAATATACCTTTTTATTAAAAATTAACATGTGACATTATTTGAAAATATAAATATTGTTATTCATATTAATTATTATATAAAAAATATTATAACTTTGACATATAATCAATCTACTAAGTTAAGCGTTTGTCGTTGATGATCCATTCTATCCCTTATGTCCTAGGTTATTAAAGGTCACATATGTAGAAAGGCTATGGCACTGGTAATGCCGGTGCCGACCTAAGTGGCCATAGCCTGTAACACATTTTTAAGTTCCTGAAAAGTATTTTCTAAAAAACAACTCAATCCGTTATACAAAACTCAAGATAGTTTGTTAGAAATCGGACGTTCCTGACGAATTTAAATAAAACTGATGTCGAATACAGTGTTACAATAAACACAAATAAACTTTGAATAACGTCCGTTTTCAATACAATCGGAAATATAATGACCTTAAAACTCATTGAACATCAAACTGTTTCACCAAAGTTATACATGATAAACAAATTAATTACTACTCTTAGTAGAAACCTACCGAATGCTTACAACGTAAACAATATTGATTGTAACACCGTGAGGCATTTATCCCACTACCCTAAATAAGATTTCAGCCTTACGTTAAACTTGATACGATTGAGTATAGACTGCCTGTTTCAGTTCATAGGCTCTAATAAATTTTGTGTCTCAATGAAGTCTTTTAGAATACGATGTCAAAGCATGTTACACTTCAATAAATACGTTGAAAGCAAAGATAAAAGGTCAGTGAAGTTAAAATGTCACGGCATGTAGTGGAATTTGCGCACAGCATTCCAAAGACAATGTCTGCATTATGCCAAGAAAGGCACAAAAAGAAGTACATTAAGGTAATTAGGAAACAACATTTTGGTATTTTCCATACATATATCGCTCTATTTTTTTATTATATAATTTAATTAAGAAAACTAAAAATATAATAATACCTATACTTATAGTGTAAAAGGGTGAATTTTGTGACTTTGGATGATCAGGATAATTCTGATCAGTTTGCCATGAAATTTTGTACGGGAATTGTTATTTTTACTATGGGAAAATATTCAGAAGCTAGTTTTTAATAATTACTTATAACGTTTCATGAAGAATCACGATCTTAATACTTACCCACGTAAGCTGTACTAAATTACTTAAAGGCTTTTATGGAAAACCAAGTACCCGCATCTATATTAATTTTATATTGAGATTAATCAATCTATCAATGTTTCTCCTTTGGTGGTTGGTTGGTTCTCTAACTATCTTACAGGCCGTCAGCAGTGTATAAAGTTGAATGACACTTATTCTAAATGGTCTCATATTACTGCTGGTGTGCCTCAAGGCGGTGTGTTATCCCCTTTACTATTTTCCATCTTTATTAACCAGTTGACTAAAACCATTTCTGCTCCCTTTCATCTGTATGCAGATGATTTGCAAATTTACCGCCACGCAAATATGTCTGACCTCTGCTGCACAATCCAAAAGATCAATGAAGATCTTCTTTCTATTAAGAACTTCGCGGATTCCATTGGACTACTCGTAAACCCTATAAAGTCACAAGCAATTATGTTGGCTAGCAACCGTATGATTAAAAAGATTGATTTGAAGGTGCTTCCTGAAATATTATTCAATGGGACTAAGATACCTTTTTCCGATAAATGTAAGAATCTGGGGTTGATTATTGAGGGTAATCTGTCTTGGTCGGCTCATATTAATAATGTGAGTCAACGTTTGCATTTTTCATATCACTCGCTCAAGCGCTTACAATATTTCCTACCGTTCAAAACTAAAGTTATGCTCGCTCAGTCCCTTTTACTTCCTATTCTCGACTACGCTGATGTCTGTTACTTAGATGCAACCGAAGAGCTACTTAATAAGCTAGATCGCCTTCAAAATTTAGCCATTCGCTTTATATTCAGTCTGCGTAAATTTGACCACGTGTCTGATTATCGTAAGCAGTTAGGGTGGCTACCTATTCGCTTGCGTAGAAATCTACACATGCTTTCCCTTGTGTACAAAATTCTTCACTATCCCCAGATTCCAACTTACCTTCGAACCCGTTTTAAATTTTGTGCCGAAAGCTCCCGCCCCAAGCGATCCTGTATTACTAAAAATGTCCTTGAAATTCCTATGTCCGATTCCGCATTTTTTCAAAAATCCTTTTCCGTTCGTGCTGCCAAGCTGTGGAATAGTTTGCCCGCTTCCATTCGTGAGAGACCATCCCTTACATCTTTCAAATGTCTTCTGAAAGAGTACTATATGTCTAATTAATTGTATTATATTATATAATTATTTTATATATGTGTATATATATGTATGTATATATATATATATATATATACATGTGTGTATATATTTATTCATGTGTAAGTATGTATATGTATATATATGCTTAATGATGTGTATATTTGAATAAGTTTTAAACAATTAATTACCCCTGCAATTTTAACGTCTTGCACCACTACTTGGGTTGGCTGGAAGAGATCGCTTTTAGCGATAAGTCCGCCCTTGTACACTATAAATGACTATAATTTTCATTTTTGATTGTACAATAAAGTATTATATATATTAACACTAAGGTAATAGCAATAACTTCGGTTAGACCGTAAGACTATTTTGTTATTCCAGGGATAATGACTAGAAGTAATTATACCATGGAAATAACATATAGAAAATATATAATTAACCGTACTGACTCTTACAAAAAGGAAACTTGTCTTCTTAACTCCAGCTAAGCTTAGTCTGTAGAAGTAAGTGGGCAACTCAAGTGAGTGCTGCAAGAGATTGCTAAGTCAAGGTAATTTAGGGTTGAATTGTTATGAGTAATATTTAAGCTGTATGCGACAGCTAGACTTCGGAGAGAGATTTAGGTGGAGCTTAGTTTGAGTTCGCGTTGAATATTAGAGCCAGGCGAACGCTTGACATTACGTTTTGTGTAACTTTCAAGTAAGAATTGATTGAGTAATCCTATATTTAGAATCTTGCTTTTTTTCTACTCACGGACTCGCCGCTCGGTCCCCGTAACATGAACGAAACAAGATTTGACACGGCGTTTATCAGGCGATATAACCGCTATCTTGAAGTTATTTCTTTGTATTTTGACAGTTCAAAATGATAAATCGCCTTATCATATCGTACTTTAGTTAGGTTAGGGGCTAATCTAGAGTACGACTTGGACTCAACATATACATATAGTAAGCCAGCACCGGAGGGAAACTTTAAACTAAGCTCGTGTACCGGCTTGGCTACCTCTGTCGTACCTATTTCTACCGCATGACAGCAATGTTCAATTTTAATATTTCTAGGCACCTTGCCAACGTACATTATAGTTTTTTTAAGACTTGCAGATTTTCTGCGAATCTCTCAAACATCACATGTACTGTAAGTTATTGTAATACAATCAGGTGGGCAGTCTGCCTGTCTGTCAACATATTGTAACAATAAAAATCTACCAGGAAGACCCTCTTTTTTCATTAGAAATATTTTTTCTTTCCGTATATTCTAAAGGAAAAATAGAATCAACGAGTCGAATCTTGGACAATCTCAAAATCGATAAAGAAACCTTTGAAATCAAACACCGTGTTACAAGCCAAGTACATCAGACAAATTAAATACCTAACGTAAGCCTGCTAGCGTAATTAAGGCATCGAATAATCTTCACTGATAGGCTCTGGATTGTGAAACATCACATTAGTGGTATGATTATAAATAAACCTTTTTCTTTTGATCATTCATTACTTAAGGTAAGTTTACACATACATATTTCAAAACGCCATTTAACCGGTTCACAGATTTTGGCGGTGTAACGTGTAATTAGCACTTATAATTTTATAGTCTGGTTACCTTAATAACTCAATTCACAACTTTAATATATTACATAATTATCTTTCTGCCTGCGGCTTCACTCACGTTATATCGGATTTCCAAAATAAGAGATTTGTTTTCCCGCGATAAAAAGTCTTCGTGTCTCTAACTATCCTATAAATTGTATCGAAATCCGGCTTGCAGCTTTTATCAGATTTTCTCACACTTAAATATATTTTCACTTGATAAAAATATTTAATGTCAAATATTTAATCAAAGTTTAATAAAAATTTCAAACCCCTGGCTTTAAAAATGACGTACTATACAAAACTTTTGTCTCCCATTTCATCCCTTTATACTCCTTTTTCGCATTATAAAGTAGCTTATGTCCTTTCTCAAGCTCTAGGCTATATGTGTACCATACATTTAAATTGGTTCAGTAGTTAGACTCGAAAAGTACGACAGATAGTTCACATGTGAACTTCATAAGGATTATGAAAGTATGTACCATAACCATGACAATCTTTACACTTGTACTACTAACAGTCACTATCACAACTAGCATAAAATCCGTTACAAGGATTTTTGTTATTTATTTTATAACCAAAAAGCAAATTTTGTGACAATTTTAACCATTTGCCAATAGACAACACTAACAATATAAAGGACTATTTTTTAGATTAAAATTTAATTTAAACTTTTTAAGAATAGTAACTTCTCGTTTTCCTGTTTCGGTCTAGCAGTTTTGAGTTTGGCTTACAATCAAATACGTCAAGTGAAATGTCAAACAACTGTAGCAAGTCCAACCAAACATTTTTTTCAGCTGTATTTATTACTTATGTCTAGTTATAAAATCTCCTTATTCTATTAATATTATTAAAATCCCCACAGGCGACTTTTGTCTCCACAATTAGGACTCTGAAAGGTTTTGTATGAAAAGTCAAGTTACGACGTGCCCGTATATCCATACCTATCCACGAAGTTGAACTGAAAAACGCGCGGTATGAAATTCTTGATAAATAAATTGATAGCTAAGATCGACATGAATGACAAAAGATCAGTAAATTTCATAGATATTCTTACGAAGTTGCAAGGATGGATGCTTTTGTCGATTGACAAGTTTATGCTCGGAAAACCTCATACGATGACACAACTAACCCGTGCATGCTACCCCGTAAGAAAAGCTTTTTAAGAACTATCTTGTAATATAATAAGTTTGTTATCTGATTTTAAGCAGCAGTTAGAGAAGTTGACTTAACGTTGCATCCTATATCACAATTAAAAAATCAACAATGGAAATCTTAAAACATGTCCAAAGTACAGACGTGGTTGCATCCTCAAATTTAATGGAACATTAAGTTCGTCTGGGCAGAGCGATATATCACGGTACCTGAGCATGCAGGCCGGCGTACGCGCATCCAATTCGATACTCATTGTTTCCATATTCGAGTGAATAAGTCTAGTAAACCACACATCAAATGTTACATTTTCACTACCTAATTTGTAGTACGAACGCCATACGGGCGGTTTTTAGTAGACGTGTAAATTCTAACTTGGTACCGCGTGTACGTATATTACCAATCGAACGCACAAACTGTGAAAGGGAAATTTATTATTAGTTATGTATTCTACTCGTAAATGTTTCACGAAATTCAGCAGTTTTATTCAATGCAAATGGGTCGCTATTACGTAGATTTTTATCCATTATCGGTGCTAGAATTTCATTTCACAATTGCCGCTACCACTCATTTGTGTGGATGTGTACACAAAATATATGACTTTATTTTTCTGTTCTAAGTATATATGAGAAATTTTTAGTGACGTATTACGAGGAAACCGCGTGTAATATTTTTTCCCTAAAAATCTATGGTTTCTATCGTTGCGTCTATTCTAAAAAAAAAAGATCATAAAGCTATAAAAATAGATTATTCGGCTATTATATTATTCCTACTACGATGATCTTTTCTAAATGATTAGTTTTGTTTTGTCTAAATTGTCGTAAGTCATTATTTAATGTATTTTCTTATAACAAATAAATAAACTGCGTTACCTGCGGATGTTAATATGACAACCTTTGTAATTGGCTGTATATGTTTTTTAGTTGAATATTATAATCAAATTTATTTATACTGTAAAGCTTGCTAGATGAAATGTAAATTTTCGTAAGCATTTAACAAAAGTAAAACATAGGCTTTTCTTCACTGAATTTCTTATTGAAGTAAGTGAAGTGAACGGTACTATTAAACGTTGATTTTGACTTCTATTCGTTCTATTAGTCAAACTCACTGGCGAGTTCGAGAAAACAATTGATTTTAAATATTCCTATTTTTCTATTGTGGTCCCTGTTGGACCTTGATGTCTACGCTTAACCTCAAATATATGTTACTAATAATTTATTTAGATTCTTATGAATATTGTAATCTTATTTGCTTAAAAAATTGATCCGGATTTAATCTTGTCGTAAGATGCAGTTACTAATCTGCGGGGTAATTTCTGCGGGCCTTAGTTACTATTTCTCCCGTGTAGATAGTTAACCTGTGACCTATTGATCAGTAGTCGGTTACTCCACCGCTGCGCAACTAAAACAAGAGATTCTATACAATATTTTGTTATTATTTTCTAACTGATTTACTGATTAATATCTGCATCAGAAAAAAATTGCAATAAAATATGAGCATTTGTTAATCTGTATTATGTGAAACCATTTTTAATAATCAATATAAAGCCAGAAACGCTTGTCATAACCACAAATAATCAGCAGATTAATCTTAGTTAGATAAAGGCTTAATATTTTTATATAAAGGATCTATCTACGTATTTACTTTTGGGTTTTCGCATTAATTTCTGGATAATCTAAGCGCTTACATTCTGTTTACGCGCGTAATTGTGTCAAAACAAAAGCAACTCCACTGATTTATTAATTCTGAGATATTTTTAACGAACTGAACTGAGGAAAATTACTTTGTAATTTTTCAAATCAAACTGTTCTCTGCTCGGATGAGTTTCAAAGAGAAATTGCTCAGATTTCCATTGCAGCTCTCTGCTTGCAATTTAAATAATTAGCTTTGATAGCGTAAATTGTAATAATATAAGCGACCAAAACGATAATTTTATAGACGCAATTATTGATAGTTGTTGGCACAATAAAAACTTTTTGGTCTAATACCTCCATTGTCTCATTTAGATATTTATAAAAATGAAAGCAAACATGTCTAATCCTATTGGTCCACTAACTGCAGTAATTGTTAGTTTCGTAATTGCAATGAAATTGTATATATACATCAAATACCATTGATTGTTGTAAGCACGTAGACTACCCTAGAAGAAACATTGGCATTGAAACTATTTTTGTGACGTCGAGCTATTTTTTTTTGGTTGGCAACAAGTTTGTTGACAACTTTACCCTGGTCAAATAAGCTTAACCTACAAAAGCAAAGGTCGCACAAGTTTTTTTTTCAATAAATCATTTCCCACGATATTCTCTTTAGATTGGGTAATTGACTACATCATTATTTACAGGGATTTCCAATCATTTTTACGATTTAAAAATCGACCAATACGACTCTGGTAGGGTTCTCGTGGTAGAGGTTCCTTTATGTAGTATTCTTAAATATCTTCATTGCAGTTTATGATATTATTCTAATGATAGCAATCATTAATAGGTACTTTAAAATTGTAACCACGGAAAAAAATAATTGTTTACACCAAGTAAGTTTACTTGGGCCAAATGGTTTTCGCTTTTCCATATAAGGAAAATAGAAATTACTTACAACAAGAATTAAAATGTCTCGAAGTTTAATTTTTAGACTAAGCAACTAATGTCTTCAATCAATACTGACATAAACTGTTAAAAAGAGTAACTTCATTTCTTATATCAATGCTCACAAAGTATTGTTTCAAGAACTAGAACGTTTCCTAACAAGAATCAAATATTTCTTGAAACTTTTGATGAAAAAATGATGATGATGATCTCTTCGCCTGATAACTAAGCCATCTCAATGTAAAATAATTTCATTCTTGGTTTAAAATATTTAGCTCATGAAGAAAGAATTAAAAATATTGATGGAAGATATAAATTATTTTAATTAAAACAGTTTCGCTCTTGGGTTATAATATTTGCTTTTTAAAAAAAGAATTTGACAATATTGATTTAAGAAATAAATTAAAATTTACTTCTTTATTCAATATTGTCAAATTCTTTTTTTAAAAACGAAGTATTTCAACCCAAGAGCGAAATTATTTTAATCAAAAAAGTTTCGCTCTTGGGTTATAATATTTGCTTTTAAAAAAAGAATTTGACAATATTGAATAAAAAAATAAATTTCTTTATTCAATATTATCAAATTCTTTTTTAAAACCCATATATTTTAACCCAAGAGCGAAATTATTTTAATGAAAAAAGTTTCGCTCTTGGGTTAAAATATTGGCTTTTTAAAAAAGAATTTGACAATATTGAATAAAGAAATTTATTTCTTTATTCAATATTGTCAAATTCTTTTTATAAAAATCAAATATTATAACCCAAGAGCGAAACTTTTTTAATTAAAATAATTTATATCTTCTATCAATATTTTTGATTCTTTCTTCATGAGCTGAATATTTTAAATCAAGAACGCATTTATTTTATATTGAGACGGCTTAGTTATTAGGCGAAGAGTTTACAGCATTAAAAACATGAAAATTTATTTCTCTCGAAAAAAAGAAAGGCGATGGAAAAAAGAGAGAAGCATTAAAATTTACAATATAAATATTGATTTATATTTTATAATAGGTAGGTACATATTAATATTGCAAATTTGATGTATCCTCTCTTTTTTCCAACGTCTTAGTATTTTTCGAGAGAAATAAATTTTCTTGATTTTAATGCTGTTTACTCTTTCGCCTAATAACTAAGCCATCTCAATATAAAATAATTACATTCTAGATTTAAAATATTCTGCTCATGAAGAAAGAATAAAAAATATTGATGGAAGATATAAATTATTTTAATAAAATAGTAGGACTAATACATTCAGGCACAATATATTGTGTATTCAGACACACAGGATTAAGTCCTCCTAAAAAAGAAAGCGAAAGGGTTAGAAATTTGTTCCTAAATCCAAACAATCGCAGATTAAATCTTAACATTTGCATTATTTTTAGCTTAGAGTAAATTTAAAGCTTTTAGTATAAAATAAAACATAGTATATTATTATATTATACCTGTTTATTGGTAAGTATACAAAAAAAAAATTATTTTCAAGTGCGAGTATAACTTATCTAAAACAATTCACGAGTAAATAAATACAGAGCACATCTCCCAATAGCAACCGCATGAAGCTGTTGGCACCAACCGCTCCAAGCAGTCCGTCTATGGCCGGCTTTAGAGGTTATCTTTTAAAAGTGCCTATTCCACACAAGATCCGCTTTTGCAAGTTCACGGGTCACATGCTGTAATGAACAGCAACACAAAAAACTTTTAACCCACTTTTTTACCTAAAAAATTACAGAAAGAATATCGTCGGCTAAATGAGTTGAACTGCCAAATCCATTCTAACAAATTTTCAGGACACAAAAGAGAAACAAAACGTGCTGTCTCTATAAAACTATTTGATAATTATCTCCAAGCGCAATAAAATAGTAACTTCGTCTAGAAATAAGCACAATACTACTGGAATTTCTAAATACCTAACTATTCATAGTTTCAGAGTAACCTATGATAAAATATTGTTACCTACTATGTACTCACCATGTGAGAAAATCAACACAGAAGGAAGTTTCAACTATTACCTACCTAAATTTAAAATCGCAAACACTTTGCACCGGCTTCGACGCAGACGCACGCACATGCACAAAATGGCGGAGTCCGTTTTTACTAGTAGGTACTTACATGCGAGCTTCATGTGCGAGTTTAGATGTTAATGTTAAAAATTATCAGATTATTGCACAGGATTTTGAATGTTTTTTTAAGTTAGATGTATTTAGCAAGTTTACGAAACGAAATATTATTATTTTCTCTCTCTAACGATACCCATATCAATAAAAATGGAGTTAGCGTTCAACTCTTTTAGCCGACGTTATGCTGTCCGGCAATCACAATTAGGTATTTTAGAGGGCACTTACTTTTAAAATTTCTTTGATGTCTTCACTCACACCCCTGCTATTAAGAATGTTCATTAACTTGCTTTGGTTCTCCATCTCCATTGGATTCGACTGGACGTACGATACGAACTAATGGACTTCAAACAACAAACAAGCAAAGCACCCACAGCAAATCACAAGCAACCGTCGTTCAGTCAGTGTTGCCGCTAATCAAACGCGAAAAAGTACTAAAAACGAGTTAGAAACTATGCAATTTAATAAAGAAAAAATCGCATACGATATTCTAAAATATGTGTTTTATTTGTATATTATGTATTATTAAGTAGAGATTATATAGACAACTAAATAATTCTATTTATTATTATTTATATGTATTTAAATAATTAAATTTATGAACGTTCTAAAATGAGCATAACCAATTGAATATTAGGACTGAACCCTTAGTTTGAATTTGATAGCAATTGAGCTTGATTGATCGTATTTTAGATTTCACTATACATTGATTTACAGTTCGACAACCGAGACAATGAGTAGAGACCTATTTGATAAAAGCTATCAGTTTCGTATATCGACACATTTCGTCTCACGGATTGTAGAAAAATGAACCTTATGTAGTGACATAAGATATCGATAGGATCAGTCTTGTGTGCTCTCGATGCCCAAATTGCATTCGTCTAAATTTCAAAAATGCTTAATAGGTATTTATTAAATTACAAGTAGCACATTATTATTGTTCCACGTATTTAAGATTATTATCTAATCGCTTAGGCAAAGTTCATATGACTATATATTATATGTTCATAAGAATAAAATAAAACAGTGATTCCGTCTACAGGCTGTCAAGTATAAGTTGGCGATCGGAAAAAGATCTGACGAAGCACCCCGAGTCCTCTTTACCTCCCTCCAAAAGAGTTTGGAATTGGCCTCGAAGTCCCTCGTCAGCCTCTCTTCTTCTTTCAAAATCATACTAACACGCTTCTCTTTCACTAAAGCCTTAGTTTCATTCTTGCATTGGCGGTATATTTCTTTCTTTTCTTTCATACTTTCATTTAAGTGCAAAGAGACAACGTCCAACCATGCTTTACTCTTTTATGCTACAGAGGTTTCAACCTCTGCATCCCACCAGGCATCGCCTTTCATTGTTTTGCTCCTCTTTGCGCATCCACCTACATTTTTTGCACTATCCACCATACTTTCTTCCAAAACGTTCCAGCAATCATCTACGTCTAAGTCAGCAAGGTTCACATTTGCGAGCCTTTCGCTGACCAGACCTACGTACTTACTCCTAATACTCTCATCATTCAGCTTTTCAGTCTTTATCCTTTCAAGATCTCCGAAAGTGGTACGCACTCGCCAGTGTCTCCACTTCTTGAAAAGGCCCACAAACCGGCTTACAACCAGGTAGTGGTCCGTTTCAATAGTGGGACCTGTGTAGGCTCTTGTATCCACTAACGTGTTTCGGAGTCTATTATCTATTAAAATCAAATCAATTACACTTTTTTGATCATTCAGTCTCCAGGTATACGTGTGAATAATGTGTGTGCTGGAATAATGTGTTAGACACAAGAAGATTTCATTCCGTACAAACATCCAGAATAAGCTTACCAGCATCATTCACTCTCTTATCTCCATACGGACCAAGAATGAGACTGATATTTGTCTCGTTTGGTCCCTTCCAATCTGTTCAAATCACCACACACAATCACTCTTTTTCGTTCGCTTCAGCCAAATCCAGAGTATCTCTCATGGCATCCAAAATTCCTCCAGGTCAACAGGTCCTGCCAACAGAAAAACTCTCGTAATCCCTAACTTTATACGGACCCAGAGGAGTCTCGGCCTACCAAACCATAATCTTTCATACCAGAGCCCAAGCGGGAGGAGAGTACCACACCCACTCCTGCGCTGGCATAATCGTCCTGCTGGACACCAGACCACAAGGCCATTTATGCCAACGCGAAGCCTCTTCTGTGTGACTCCCCTTACGCTTAGTCTCAGTCACACAAAAAGCATCCAGACGTCTCACATTCATTACATCGATCAGTTCATTCATCTTATCTTTCAACCCCCCACGTACATTCCACGTGCCTATACAGCACTCTGCTCTCCTCGACCCGCCGGTTGTGGCGCTGCGTAAGAGGTGACGACCCCTCTCGACGCATGCCGTATGTTCCACACCGGCAGGAGCACACCGGTGTGCGTCGCCTCTGGGGACGCCTAACCCGCTGCCCAGCGGTGTGGGACGAAGGATCATTCATGTCGCCCCAATAATATCTACTCATACGAGTCGATCTTGGGGCGGCATGTCCGAGGTGCGCCGGACGTTTTTGCATGCCAAACAACATGCGAAATTCCGTCTCACGTGGAGGCTCCTTCTACTGCACCCCAAAATAGGCGATCGGTCAAAAAATGCTGAAAAAATTTTTGACGTGACAACGTCTATTAAATTGATACGGCGTGGAGTCATTCTCGAAAACACCGTAACGGCCGAATCTGACGCTTCGTAACGGCCGAATCTGACGCCACACGGACGTTGTCACGTTCAAATATCGGCAGTAGACGGAGTTCTACAGACAACCATTTTTTTTCAATTTATCACAAAAATAATTAAAACTTTGGACGGTTGTAAATAAATTAAGAAGATCACGGCGCTTGTGGTCGCGTGCTTGCGTTGTTCGCAAGTGTTCGATATTTGTGTTGTTCGCTGTCGCTCTTTCTAATATACATGAGTTCCGTTATAAGAAAGTGCAAAAGCTTATCAAGGTTTGAAAAAAAAAAACACAACAGGTCGTCGTTTTATTAAAACACTCAACAGATTGCAATCTACAGTCGAAGCGCTTTCATTTGATACATGCATAATATAGAAGAGAAACGCTGATAATTTGAAAAGGTTTTTAATGTGATGTTGTAAATACATGTTTTGCGCTTACATTGTAAACGCTGATTGAACCCTACGAGATAGATCACGATAATTGTATATTTAGTATCAGTATAGTAGTGGGCCCGATTCTGGCTTAATTCTCCAACTTAAAACTAAATTTAAGAGTTTTCTCTCTCTTTCATTCTCTACTGAACATGACAAGGACAGACTGCTGTCAAATTTAGTTTTAAGTTTAGAGAATCATGCCAGAATTGGGCCCAATATTTAGCATCAGTAATATCTGCTGGGTGGGTAGCAGTATGTATAGAAAATTTGATTTAATTTTGAAAACTGAGCGGATTCACTTATTCGGGTTCGAATATTACAGACTCACACTAACCTTTCAATTTTTTGTGATTAGTATACAAGTAAGCAAGCTTGTATTTTATTAAATATATAGCGTCGGGTGGTGTCTAAGGTCTCGGCACTTGGTCACCGAAGATTCGAAGGGATCGGCATCCTGCCATGTACCAATGTTTTTCGAATTTCATAGTATTTTTGTTCTGAAGCTCATACGGTGAAGGAAAAACATTGTGATGCAACCTGCTTACACCTGCGAATAAATTCAAAGGTGTATAGTAACCAATCCCGCAACTGGGCCCAGTGTGGTTTACTAAGGCCTTATCACTGAAATCGACTTCGCCTTTTTATTATATATGTATAAATAAAACAAGCATGTATGTTACATCATTTATAATTCAAGATTGGTTCAGCTATTAAGCATTAGAAGAAAACTATTCTGGCAGGTCAAAGCAATATAGATAGATTATTGGTTTGCCTTGCCATCTCGCATTATTTAATTTTATTTAAGGTAAGTTTTTGCTTTCTGTCGAATCAATTACCCCAAAATTTCTTTCAATTCAGTTAATAATTACGCTATCTATTACTGTTGCGTTTTCCCGAACGCCCGTTATTTGCTTATATTATTTAATTATATAATAATATTGCTTACCGGTCCGTAGTTCTGGCTTGCTTGAAAGTGTGTTTTGTGTGTACTAATGTGCCCTACCGTATGTGGTTATAAATATATATCATATATTACAATACTTGTAGTGTAAAAATAGGAGAACGCGTGGCCGACCACTTTTCCAATCCAATCCCGTCTCAAGACAATATGCAAATATTAGTCCAATGGTAATTTAAATACACTTCCGTAATATGATCAATTATTAATCCGCCGTAAATAAACCAAAGAATATATTTAAATAAACTCAAAAAATGCCGTGAAAAAATCCGAAGTGACAGTCAAGTACCGAAACCGTAATGTCAAAATCTTTTTTTTTATTACTTTTTTAAATTTCCTTTTCCGCGGTCCGAAACTCATAAGTCCTAAACAATCCCCACCCCGAGATGAGCAACCCTCATCTCGCTAGTCTACCGGTAGACGGGACAGGGTTGCCACCGCACGGCGCATCACAGAGTCGCCGATCGAGACCTCTGCGAACCGAGGTACACCGTCAGAGCCTGGATAAAGCTTCAAAATGCGTCCTCTACGCCAACGTAGAGGAGAAAGATTTGAATCCTTAATCAGGACAAGATCCCCTACCCGTGCAGGAGCCGTTTTATCTGTCCATTTCAGCCGCTGCTGCAACATGTGCAAATACTCCGAATAAAACCGTTTATTAAAATTTTGTGACATCTGTTGCAGCATTTGAAAGCGAGAAAGTCGACTCAGTGGTACATTCTCAAAGGGATACTCAGGGAGAGCTGCAAGGGGCTGGCCGATGAGGAAATGACCCGGTGTCAAAACCTCCATATCGTTGGGATCCGAAGAGAGTGGGCATAAAGGCCGTGAATTTAAAGTTGCTTCCACTCTGTAAAAGACCGTAGTAAGTTCCTCGAACGTAAGAACCGTTTCCCCAATAACACGTCTCAAATGTGTCTTAGCCACCTTCACGACAGCCTCAAAGATGCCTCCCCAATGAGGACATCCAGGAGGATCAAACTTCCACGTAATGCCCTGAGTAGCCATTGCTTGTCCCAAGTCCGTACTATGTTTCGTTAAAAAATCATGGACCTCCTTAAGATACCTGTCAGCACCCTGATAATTTGTGCCGCAGTCCGACCGTACCAAACTCGGTAACCCCCTCCGTGAAACAAAACGTCCGAACGCCGCGATAAACGCTTCCGTACTAAGCGAAGATACTATTTCTAAATGTACTGCCTTCGTTGACAGACAAACAAATACACATAAATAAACTTTGTAAGTCTTAGAGGTCCGCAAGTGAGAAGCCCTGACAATAAAAGGACCAGCGAAATCCGTACCGACACCGTGAAAAGGTCTGGTGACACTAACCCGATCGCTAGGTAGGTCACCCATCATAGGCTGCATGGTGTTAGCCTTTAACCGATAGCAAGGTATACACTTAAATATAACCGATCGGACGCACCGTCGCGCCGATAGTATCCAAAATTCCCGCTGAAGAATAGCAAGCAGTGCCGTACAACCTGCATGCGAGTTAGTAATGTGCCGATCACTTACTATCAACTGCGTCAAGGGTCCGTCCTTGGGCAGCAAAAGGGATGCCTAGCCGAATACGGCAGCTTCGAGTTGCGCAGCCGTCCGCCAACACGAAGTAATCCCTCGCCATCAATGAATAAGTTAAGTTTCTGTACGGCACCCTTTAACCGACCCGTCGTCCGTAACGATTTAAGCTCGTCAGAAAACCGTTCCGATTGTACCCGTCGTACCCAAAACATGAGAGCAGCACGCCGTTCGCCTGCCGTCAGAAACAAAGATGTATTTCTTACAACCGGTTTGCGAGTATTCGTTATAAACCGACGCATCCATCCCGTAACGGCCAGTAATTTATTAAGAGAGCTAAACCGCAGTAAAAGAGGGTTGTGACGATTTCTTTCTCCACAGCCATGACACGCACACAGGGCAGCGGATCCGATCCGATTAAAACCGTAGGGGCCATGACGACTCCGGTGCCGTCAACCAAGCAGGTCCCCACCAAAGGTTATGACTCACCAACGAGGAGGCATAACAGCCGCGAGAGGCCACGTCGGCGGGGTTCAACTCGCCGGTACGTGCCGCCAATTCAGATTCACTGACGAGTTTTGAATTTGCGAAACCCGATTCGCAACAAATGTTTCCAGCCTATGTACCGAGGTCTGGAGCCACGCCAAAACAATTTGGCTGTCAGTCCACGCATAAACGTTGCCTATGTTAATGTGCTTCCCGAGTGTATCACAAACATGATTCAATAACCGAGTAAGTAACGCAGCTCCCGAGAGCTCCAATTTGGGTATGGTTTGGCGGTTGCGTATAGGAGCCACCTTGCTCTTCACCGTGATTAGATGTAACGCTACTGAACCATCTGGCTGTATCGTCCGAAGATATACGACTGCCGCGAAACCCGATTCCGAGGCGTCACAGAAACCGTGAAGTGACGCATGATACTTCCCCGGTGGAAGTATTTTACGAGGTATAACAACCCTTCCGATAGTGGGTAACTGATCAATAAATGCGAGCCAGTCCGTTAAGAGTTCAGTAGGTAGGGTCTCATCCCACTTAAGCTCAGCCAACCATAACCGTTGTAGAAAACATTTAGCCCAAAATATTATAGGAGCGATCCACCCGTTAGGATCATAGATACGAGCAACCGTAGACAGGACTAGCCGCTTAGTCCATATCTTTTCCGTTATTGTTAAAACCCGAAAGGAAAAGATGTCAGGAACCGGTAAATACTGAACACCTAAAACCGATGTTGAACGAGGAGAGTCCGGATTCTCAAATAACAATGGATCTTGAACGTGATCCGCTGGTAGTCCTTCTAAGAGACGTGGACTGTTCGAAATCCATTTCCGTAGTTCATAGCCAGCCGTTGCCAATAACGCTATGAGCTCGTTACGTAAAATTAAAGCCTCCTGTTCCGAAGATCCACCCGTGATAACGTCATCGACAAAAATTTCCGACTCTAAGACGTCCGCCGCACGAGGGAATCGAACGCGTTCCCGTTGAGCGAGTTCCAACAAGCACCGCATAGCCATCCAGGGGCTAGATTTCAAACCGTACGTGTTTGTGTTCAGTTCGTAGACGCGTAATGGGTGAGACGGGTCCTCGCGCCAAAGAATCAGCTGATACCGTCTATCAGCCTCATCAATCACCGTTTGCCGGAACATCATGCGTATATCCGTCGCGAAGACCACCTGGTGTCTACGAAAGGCCGAAATAAGATCCGAAATATCTTTATGTAGTTTAGCACCCGAGTGCAGGATTTGGTTCAATGAAACACCGTTAGAGGAAGGGGCCGACCCGTCAAACACGACCCGTATCTTACCGCTATCCGATTTAAAAACCGCGTGATGTGGTATGAAATAGTGTTCTTCCGATGAGTAGTCCCTCCGTGCCAGGGACATGTGACCTAATTGTACATATTCCCGCATGAACTCAATGTATTTGTCGCGAAACTCTGTATCTCGCTTCATGCGACGTTCCATAGAAAGCAGGCGTTTCTCAGCAGTGAGGTAGGACTGCCCCAGCGGTTTGCGAATGCTCACAAAGGGCAACCGAGTAACGAAACGACCGTTCGGTAACCGATAAACATTTTCGATAAAATGGCGCTCGCATTCTTCGTCGAGCGGGTCCTTCCGTGAAACCGGGTACCTCTTCTGTCTCCCAAAAACGCTGTACTAAATCCGAAAGAGAAACGCCCGTAAAAACCGTATCAGAAACCGTATCATATGCTGGGCCCATAATCATATATCCGTAGTGCGATGGTATAGCAACCAAGCCATTATTATTTAAATTTATAGTGCGTCCGGTGCACAATAATTGACCAAGCACATCAGTACCAAGCAACAAATCAATTTTTCCAATATTTAAAAATTTTCTGTCAGCCAAAGACAGGTGAGAAGCCGAGTTCAAAATTTCCGAAGGTAATTCCACCTGTGGATGTTCTCCTAAAATATCATGCAACACTAGTGCTGTAACTGTAATAACAGGTTGAGAGACCGATTCTCCAACAATGTTAAAGGTACATTGACCATAAACATGTGACACGAGCACATCACCTATGCCACGAACCGAAATATTATTATTAAATATGTATAGGCCTAACCGTCTCGCCAAATTAACTGTTATCATGCAACCTTGCGAACCCGTGTCCGCTAGAGCCCGTGCTCTAACATAAAAACCGTTAATATCACAAATCCTTACCGCAACGGTAGGCAATAAAATAGTATTTAAAAAGGTTGCATTTGGCGAGGCGGCGGCGACTACCTATTCTTGAACGTCACTATGAAATGAAGCATTCACCCGATTAAAAACCTGGGCTGCCGACAGCGCCAGAGGGTTATATGTAGGGGGTCTCGAGCGCCCCAATGGTGCCCGAGTCAGGTGCCAACTGGCATCCGGTGTCCGGTAACCAACCGGATGACCGAAAGATGGCGGCGTGTTCCTCAATCGCGGCCGTTCCGCGAGTGTGGTGAGAAACCCCTCGCTCTCGCTGCATACGAGGCCGCAGACGCATACTGTTCCGCAGTGACGTCACGAGATTCGTCCGCTTGAATATGCCCTATGCCCGCTGCATAGGGTGCTTGTACCATAGGCCCGGTGCCTCCCCCACCCGTATGTGGAGATGCCTGTGAAGTAGGCCTAAAGCCACCCCCACCCGTATATGGAGGTGTCGCGCGCACGTCCACCCGTCGAGGCGACGCTCGTCCAGAATGAGGAGGTGAAGTCCGTACTTGTCCGCTTTGACCCCCTCCTGAAGGAGAACCAATCCGTGCCGCTGCAGGCCTAACTCCACCATTCCTATTCAGGCATAACATCCCGTGATGTTTGCCGTTACAATGAATACATGGCCGTGCCACTGCACAACTATTAACAAGATGATCCCCAAACAAAAATAACATAACTTGTGATTTTGCACAAAACGCCTCCGCTGTTGAGGGGAACAATTTATAAAATGTTGGCATTTAGATATAAAATGGCCTATGATGCCACAAAAGGTGCAACCAACCCGCTTGGATTGCAACCTATTATTAATAGTATGGTCCGATGTAGCCATACCTACCCTAGTCCCCCGAGTGGGTGGCCTAATCCTACCCTGACTGAATACAGGTCTTCCCTGACTGGACACAGGCCTCCCAGATGGCCCTGAGGTAGCCGTTGCAGGAGGTGAGCCTACATTGTCAACAATCCGTGCTTCTTCCTCCAAGAAGGTCAAAAGGTCAATAAATTTAGGCAACGGGCTTGCCTCATCTCCGCTTCCATATTTTTGTTCAAATCTTAATTTTAAATCAGAGGGTAACTTATTCAATACAATATGGAGCAACAAGAATGACCACTCCGTTACTGGTAAATTTAATTTCTCCAAACAATTATAGGCCACCTTTAATGGATTTAAAAAATCATCCCTTATAAACATGATATTCCTTAAATAAGGCAAATTTAATATCTTTGCCACATGGGCATCCGCAATTAACCTAATATTTTGATATCTGCCCATCAATAGCGCCCTTGCAGTCTCATAATTGTTATCTGTTATGGTTAAATGTGAAATAACCTGGTGAGCGTCTCCCGATAGACAACTCAACAGATAACTTAATTTTTGTGAGAGTGATATATCCATCCGACAATGTACCAAAGAATCAAAAATGTTAATAAATGACATCCAAGTTTCATACCCACCAGAATACTTGGGCAAATTTAAATCCGGCAATCTAGTATAAATTGAGGCATTACTACTTGACTGACCCTTAACCGTGGGACTACTGGCCAGATCCAGTGTCCTTACCGCCTGAATAATGCTGTCATAATATTCTAAGCATTGCTTGTAGTCTGCCTGAGCTTGAATCAACCTTGCCTGCAAAGTTTCATTGTCTGGATTCATGTCAGCCCTATCATAACACATTTGTAAAGCTTGATCCAGGTCCGCCATGTATCTGTTCGCATTTGAAGCCCGCTCTTTCAAGGCCTCAACCCTGTCTGGTCTACTCACCAGAGAAAATGCGCTTACCAACCATTGCAATATGCGACGAATTTCGTTGTAACCGTCCGACATTTTAATAATTATAGTAAATACAAAACAAAGAATTTACAAAATAACAGGTCCGTAACCGAAAAGAAACCACGCTCTGCTACCAAAAATGTTGCGTTTTCCCGAACGCCCGTTATTTGCTTATATATATTTTATATAATAATATTGCTTACCGGTCCGTAGTTCTGGCTTGGCTTGAAAGTGTGTTTTGTGTGTACTAATGTGCCCTACCGTATGTGGTTATAAATATATATCATATATTACAATACTTGTAGTGTAAAATAGGAGAACGCGTGGCCGACCACTTTTCCAATCCAATCCGTCTTCAAGTAATATGCAAATATTAGTCCAATGGTAATTTTAAATACACTTCCGTAAATGATCAATTATTAATCCGCCGTAAATAAACCAAAGAATTATATTTAAAATAACTCAATAAAAATGCCGTGAAAAAATCCGAAGTGACAGTCAAGTACCGAAACCGTAATGTCAAAATCTTTTTTTTATTACTTTTTTAAATTTCCTTTTCCGCGGTCCGAAACTCATAAGTCCTAAACAATTACAGTTAATGTCTATGACGTAAAACATGAACATTTACCTAGCTGTGAAAAGAAACAAAAAATATTGTAAGGATTTGCAACTTGATTTCTAAGTAACCTATGCGATCCTTAAAGTATTGGTATTTACTACTAAATAATTATTATAATTAGTGTTGGCAACACTATAAAACCAAAACTTTAAGTATTAATTATAGTTCGACAAGATGCTAATCTTGTTAGAAAATCATGAGTCATTCTATTTGGGCACAAGAATGTTTTGATTAATATTGTTTGTTCTCCAAAACATCTCTGTTTCAAAATCAAGAATAGCGATGAATTCATGCTGTCTCAAGATAATATTTTATTTATTTTTGTTTTTTGTTATAACTTATTCTCCAACTTGAAAGGCAAAGGGAATTAAGCGTTATACAGGCGATATCTGTTGATGTTTGTTCTTTGAACAAGCTTCTATTTAGCTTCACCTGTCCCGTTGTCTGTCTGTCTGTCTGTCTGTCTGTAATCAAATCTTGCAAGTAAAATTTGATCCACTTCCCGATCTCCGATTGAGCTGAAATTTTGCATGCACGTGTAAGTCGGATGACAATGCATGGTTATGTGTGTGACGTCTTTCTAAATCCAACATGGCGGCATTACCAAGATGGCGGATCAATTATTTTTAATGCACCCCTACTATATGGGTATCAAATAAAAGGGCTTGCAAAGAACACCTCAAAATAATATGACGTCGTTCTTAATCCAATATAGCGGACTTTCCCAAGATGGCGGACCAATTATTTTTAATGCACCCCTATAATATGGGTATCAAATGAAAGGGTTTGGTAAGCTTCGTTTTTTAGTCGGAAAATAAATTAAACGTAAAAAACACTTTCTTCTTTATCTCCGAAAAACGGAGACTCTCACCGGGATGCGCGATAAAGACTTCGCGCGATAGACCAACTTCCCCGCGACGTGGCCGCGGCAAAAGCTATATCCCTTATCCTCTATAGATCCAATCCCGCAATCTATACACGCGGACGAAGTCACGGGCTGAAGCTAGTATATCTACGAATTCGTAAGGGAGCATCCATCATATCTAGGGTATCCTGATATATTATCATGGTCAATGCGACTAAGCAGTCTACGCTCTATGCAGTCGTTAGCCCAACATCCTGGGGTGGGCACTGGACCATTCTGGGGTGGGCCGTGCCCACCCCAGAATGGTCCAGTAGGGAATAGGGGCCCACCTTAGGGATGGGCCACACAGAAAAGACGTAAGACGAGGACGCATCGGTGCAGTAACTAACAATGAACCATATACCTAGAATACCTAGTACGCAGTATAGCATCGGTTTTGTTGTTGTGTCCGCGCCTCCACGCGACATCGCCTATAGGGACGCGGGCGCAATTCTCCTTAACATCAAAACCGACGCTATTGTGCGTACTATATGGTCCATTATTGTGTTGCTGCACCGACGCGTCCACGTCTTACGTCTTTTCAGTGTGGCCCGTCCCTAAGGCCTAATCGCCCTAATATATGTATCTAATACTTATCGCAATGTGGACCCTACTATACACACCCAAAAGGGCCAGGGGAGCACCGGGGGGTTTCAGTGGGTAGGCCCAGCACTTCTTGCAGTTCTTGCAGGGAGAGCCCCCCACACGCCACCGTCTAGCCAGCGGTAGGGTACGCTGCGATCTCACGCATTTCCCCTCGTAAAAAAAATATCTTAGGGCAGGCTCGTACACCGTCGTCTCATCACACGTCGGTGGGGACGTAGGTACTATCTTAATATATATATTTCTTGTGTGCGTGTGTATGTGACTGAACTCCTCCTAAACGACTGGACCAATTTTTATGAAATTTTTTGTGTGTATTCCAGGGGGCTTGAGAATGGTTTAGATTCACAATACGGTCATATAGATATTGTTTTTCAGCTAAATTATTTATTTAAAAACATTTGAGACAACGTGAGACAACGTGACATTTGAGACATTTGACATTTGAGACATTTGACAGGACAACGTCTGTTGGGCCAGCTAGTATATATATATATATATGAACTGTGATGATGATCTATATAAATTCTTCATATTTATATAGATCAAGAATTGTTTATTTCAGCTACTTTCATAGTGTTATGTCCTATGGACTGCTGCTATGGGGATCAGCGGCTAACATTGAAAGTATTTTCCTTTTACAAAAAAGAGCGATTCGTGCTATTTACTGTTTACGGGCTAGAGAATCCCTAAAAGAATTGTTCAAAGAAATTAATATTTTAACTTTAGCTAGTCAATATATATATGATAATTTAGTTTTTGTATATAGAAACTATGATAAATTCAATAAAAACAGTGATCTACATAATGTGAATACTAGAAACAAAAATAAACTTGCCGTTCCAATGTTCAGACTCCATAAAACTAGCTGTTCGTTCTTGGGGAAATGTATATCTATGTTTAACAAGCTTCCGCAAAGTGTCATTGATTTGCCTTTATATAAATTTAAAATCCATATCAAAAATACACTCATGAGTAAAGGTTATTATAAAGTAAGTGACTATCTAAATGATCACAGTATTTGGAATAGGGACACTATTCATAGAGCCATGTTTGGTAACATTATTTATAATATTGTATTATTTTATATGTGTATGTAAACATACATACGACTGTAATCGTATTAGGTATGATTGTATCTTATACTATATTGTATTTTTATATTATATTATTATAATTATTAACATTGAAAAGAGGAGATAAAAAATAGACCTTCAGAGTTTCTTGCCTGTTCTTCTCGAGAAGGCTCTCCCAATTTCCGAACAGGTGTCGAGTCAATATATTTTTTCTTTTTTTTTCCTTATTCGTACGTACGGACAAGGTTTTTGTTTTTTTTTTTATTATTTAAGCTTTTTTTTTGTTTTGTTTGTTGACGTCAATAAGTGCCTGTAAAGGTCTATGTTGAATAAATATTATTTTGATTTTGATTTTGATTTCATAGAATAATTATTTCATTCTTATTCGAAGCCATATTCTATTTCGTTTCGGATAATATTATGTTTCGATTAAAAATAAAAAATTCTTTATTTAATATTCAACTTATAATTAGTTCAAAGTATTTCTATTTTCCGTTAAATAATATATTATTTATTTCAAAATATCTGAATTTTTCGTTAAATATTTAAACGAATTGTTGACTGAAATAAGCTAATTCTTTGTTAGAAGAATTATATCTTGACTTAAGTGCTCGCAGCTAAGAAAGTATCAAACTAAATTGAAGAGACAGCTCTATTTTGAATCAAGATGTGGAATTTAAATGAAATAATATTTTTATTTGATTTGAGATATTCTATCTTGGTTACCAAGAATATGGAATTCTTCTAACGACAATGAAGTGTATATCGCTTTAAGTAAGCTATTTTGGAACAAGATAAATATCTTTAAATTCAAAAAATAATGTTCGAGAGTTATTTGCTTCTTGGTTGGTAACATTATTTCTTTCAGTGTATGTATCAATTGCTGATTGTGACAAATAGACTCATTTAAGTATAACTGCTAGACGAACTAGATGAAATACATCGTTTTGTTCAACTTGTACCCTTTGAGAATGCCACATGGTTAAAGCCTTGCAAAAAAAAAGCATAATATAGAAGTTGTTCGTTCAATAATTCTTTTTCTACAAATTATGTAGTATATCTATCAAAACTGCGCTCTATGTCCAGCAGGATGTTGGGATTTTTGTTTAACCTGAGAGAGAGAACCATGAGACTAGCCACTATTGCGCAGCACCGTTACTTGCTTTTTTGAGTATGAATATGATGGAACTAAGTAATAATTGCGCGACCCTTATGGGAATGCGAAAAAATAGGTATAGAAGTTCGCACGAGGAAACGCAGTGGATGCAGCAGCAGCGCAAAGCCGATGGGGGTGAAAATCCTTAAAAAGAGGCCTATGTCTAGTAGTGGGTATTTCTCTGCTAAAATAATGATGATGATGACGATGATAACAACATGACATAAACTAACATTATTAATAATTGTTAGGCATGCGGTAACGTATCTTGGTTGCTTTTATGTTATGTGCGTTTTGATTAGATTTATTCTATACTTTAGTATAAATACGCCACATTTAGTTCTGTTCGAAGTTGATGACAACATTTTTAATAAAATTACTGCATTAAAAAATAGAAATGTAATATATGATAAGCTCCCGCTTGTTTCAACAGCTAAGAATCATTTTCATATAAATTTCGAAGATCTGTCAGATTCGTCTGAGTACTAAGGGCCGACACGGAACCCTAAATACGTTTACACACTGCATTCCATTCGTCGTCACGCAATGCCCACAGACTGCATAATGCAATTGTGTGGTAAATGACATTAGTTGTGGTAAGCGCCGAAGATTGCCGTGGCGCTAATGCGGACGCAATAAGCAAGGTCAATAGTCTATATCTGCTCGCATATACAAAATATTTAAGTCGCAGTGAATAATATTTAAGATGCTAATACTATGCTATGCTAAGATGCGAAGAGAATCTAGGAGTTTGTCGAAGATTTGAAAAACGAATAATTTCCAAGTTAACCGACTTCAAAATGAAAGCACAAATTTTCAAATGGTAAACTCAAACCCCTAATCAGCTGTTTACACAAACGATAGATAGAACTCACTAAATTGCTGTGAAGTTCGTTCACTGGTAGGTAGGCATTGCACTACTTACTAACATAAAATAATTTATTGAGATTGTAAGGGATAAATACTTTGATATTAAATGAAGCTACTGCTTCATCAGCGCTCATATTTTTTTATAGAATCTCTATTTTAAGATACACACCAATAAATATTATTTTATGACGTTTGCAACATCCGGTATTAGATTAAATATACCAGTGCATAGGGTGTGTTGCAATAATTTAGTCAGCAATGTATGTAACGATTAATTTTGAGACGAAAAATACAGACAAATTAATTAAAATAAAAACAAACAAAATTTGATAATAAAACATTTTTTTCTTGAATATCATGTATCTTTATACAATAATAAATACGTTAAATAATTAATACGCTAGAAAAAACGTTGGAAAAACATAATTTAGTAATTATTCGTATTATGATATTTATTTTTATGTAATTCATATATATTCATATAATAACATTTAAAGTTTTCTTTTAATAAATGTTAAATCAAAGTGGTTAACTACTAGCTTTCTAGCCGTAGTTTCGTCCGCCCTAGAAAGAGATAATTTCTCGTTGTTAATTAATATTAACAACGAGAAAATATTAAATACTCAAATGTTATAAAAATTAAATAATTCACCCCGAACATTGAGACTTACAAACCATTCACAACTCTTTATAATAATAGTTTACATATTGCTTTGACGATATGTATACAGTTATCATGAAGAGATACGGTTATGTCGTAAATAAGTAAATATAAGTATTTCTTACACTTACATCTATTAGCCTAGCCCAAAGTAAGCGTTATACAGCTTGTGTTATGGGATCTAGGGTAACGGATAGACATACATATATTAAACATATATAAATATTTTTGATAGAAATATATATTTTAGCAACCATGACTAAGGTACAAATGCTCGTATTCATCACACAAACATCTGCCCCTACCGGGATTCGAACCCGGGGCCTCAGAGGTGGCGACACCTGTAAACCGGTCTACTATCCACTCAACTATGGAGGTCGTCAAAGAGAGTATGTCTATGAATACCCATAATACACGTCAAGTAAGTGTGTATAATGAAATCGAGCTTCTTAATGCGCTTACGAGTAAGCAGATTCCGTTCTAACGACTTTATAATGATAACATCAGTATTTTCGACATAGGTTTATGAAACTTTCAGTTTTGTACTTTGTCTTCAACTATAAGTTTATTGAAATATGTATTATTCTTATATTGTACGGTTTAAAAGTCATTAATAGTTATAAAATATCTATTACGACTTACCTAAGGTCATATAAATAAATATAAATATTTATATACTTGTCTTTTAACATATTTTTTTTGTAATGAAGCCTTCACTTTCGGTAAAGTTTCAGTTATTATAAAGATGTCATGTAATTTTGCAAGTTGAAACTGCTCAGGAATAATAAACATGTTTATTAGCGTCCTTTGTTGAAATCACGCAGATTATATTTGTTTTCGGGCCATCCAGGGCTTTTACAATAAATTCAAATCTTAACTTTTCCATAGGTCTAAAAAAGTTGTTTGTTATTTTTAAAATGGGGTGGGATTACATTCCAATGTATTTAAATAAAAATTTAATCATCTTTCATACTATAGGATATATATAACATCATAGTCTGAGGAGATATGAAACACATATTACAAGAATTTTGAGAATGAATGAAAATGAAATTAAGAAAAAATTGTGTAAAAAATGATACGCTCGTGAAAACTGTGAACACAGATATCAAAATCAATCAAAATCAAAATAATATTTATTCAACATAGACCTTTACAGGCACTTATTGACGTCAACAAACAAAACAAAAAAAAAGCTTAAATAATAAAATAAAAAAACAAAAACCTTGTCCGTACGTACGAATAAGGAAAAAAAAGAAAAAATATATTGACTCGACACGATATAATAGAGGAGAGTGGATGAAGAAAACTACCCCAAGTAATGTGGGATAAGGGTAGGAGATTGAAAAAAATGTTGAACATCTTTAACTTACCTACACGTTAATTTAACGGTGTCCGCAAGGTATATAATAGTTCACAGTGTGGATAATTGGATTCCCGTAATATATGAGTATTAAGAAGCGTCGTAATCGCTGTGGTCTCGGTACAATCGGAAGATTAATAAATTATTTTTTCGAATTTCATTTATACATTTATCTTTCGTTCCTACGGCGACGAAAAACATCGTGACGCTTAGTGCATACAATATTAAAATATAAAATTGGCGTTTTTGTTTGTCACTTTTAAAACTTTTTAAATTTGAACTTCTTAGAAAAATATTATTTTGTTGCGTTAATTTTTAACCCACTAGTCCACATTTTGTTTAGAATTGAATCTCAGAATTAGGTTATTTTAAAATAGAAAAGGAATCTCAAAAGTACTTATCTTGTCTGCAAAAGGTATTAGTTTAATGCTTAACCTAACACTGTGGTACTATATTGATAAAATCTAAACATAATTTGTGTAATAATTCGATATCTAATCAATGTCTGTTTGTAATCTAATAATAATCTTTTATTCAGTGGAGAAAGAATTTCTGCCGCCATAGGCCAATACGGACAGCGTATTGTACAATATTATAACATATAAGTTTAATATTAACATTAATTGAATATAATAAACAATATTATTTTCAACATACTTTTGATAATGTGCATTATTACATTATTGTAAATATAATAATGATTTGTGTGTGCGGCTAGCCAATAAGTTACAGCCAATAATACACGCATTTGTGTCATGTAGCTAACATATTCCCATCAGCAAATTGATCACGTTCGGTCGTACGCGTTTATCTTTTCACATCAATGCTTATAATATCGTATTAGAAAATAGAAATCGTATAAATGGAATGGAAACCAAGGGAACTCTATCTATTATATATTTGCACTGATCCATATGTATATTTATATATCACATATTAGTTTTATGTAAATCTATTCATATTAAAACAGCAATGTATAGTTTTAGAGACTCATTTTAGAAATGCGAACTAAAGGGAATTTGTTTTTGTATTCTGATTTAGTATTAAAAAATACTAAATCACTAAATATATAAAAAAAATGCACATTAAGTTTTTAACTCAGACAGAACTGAATCTGCATTCTTAACAAGCCATGTTGACACCTTAACCTACTAAGAAGTAAATTGGACATTAATTCGTAGTAATTAATCGTTCTTAAAGTATATTTTAGTTTGCAGATGAAATTATCGTTTAGAACAGAGTACTCAATGGTCCAACAATTAAGTCTACACAAGAAAAATAGGTCGAAAAATTATGTTATCATTTTTTCTTAAACAAATTTGAATAAAGAGACTATACATACGTATATAATAAACCTTATTAAACGCAGGTCTATACGCGTCATTATTTGTAATTAAAATATTAGGTAATAATACCCATAAAGAAACCACATTATATGTTTGCAGACAAGATATATTACTGGTAATAAATACTGTGATAATACTTTTTTATAATAAGTAATACAAAGAAATGTAGTGTTGAACGCCGGTTCCGCTTATAGAAACAAACTGGCATTTATGTGACTGCGTATCTCGTACACGGACCATTTGTTACGTGCCAAAGTTAAATTAACATTATTATATTTTTATGAAATTATAGAAAAATTGTTGAATTAAGAAATATAAGTGATTACTAATCACATGTATAAAACTTATGCTTAATTTTTTTTCTAATTTTTGCTACTTAGTCAATAACTCCATAATTATTGTTCCCTGGTATTAGTTTTCGATAGAGGTTTTATTATAACTTGTATATTTCGCACGTTTAGATTTGTGTTTAATAATGTATATAATATACATAGTGTACGTCGAAAGCAAAATTTTGTGCATATTCGTAGATATAATCAAACATGTTCTCCCGAGATGCTTAAATTAAGATAAGCTACACACATCGCAAATTAATTTCTATTACAATATGAGGAAAGCCTATTATTGCCAGTGTCCTAGCGGAGTACTTCGAAAATATATAAATGTTGTGAATATTCTAGACTATTCTACCGGTTAGTGAGGAAAAGTACGCACACAAGACACATGTATTCTTAATCCATCAGCAGTTTACCGACTAGAAATATATTTATTTGCCGGATTTTTTTCTGCGTGAGACAAAAACTAACTAGCAAAGAAAAAGTTGTTACAATTTTGTTACGGAACTTTGTGCAGATTCTAAGATACATAAGATGGCGAAAATCAAAGCTGATATTATAAGAAATTGCAATTAAAAAAAACCTGTTTAATTTATTAGAAATTATCTTTTATACAAACTGTTATAACACACACAATAATAAGACAATTATCCAATTTTTTGCAGTGGTTCGGAAATCATAAGTAAATTAATTTTGATTCGAGTTTTGCTGGCGAACACTCCATACTTCTATTTCCAACTCTCGGTAAATAGTCGATTGACGGTATCTTTTTGTCATTTTTTATTGCAGCGTATCAAAGCAAGATGGAACAACACACTCCGAATACGACCAATGCGATGCGACCGATCTTAATAGGGAGGCTTGTGGGTCTTGGAGGGATCTATCTGTTAACTGTCACCGCTCTGTCCTCATGAACACGTAGAGACTACTAGGTAATTTAAGGCAGTCGATATCAACTCACCCTAATCTCGCTGTTAATTGCTCGGTTCATCATATAGAGGGGGCGGGGAGAAGTGACAAGATGTACCTGGGACATCGCATAAAGTGTAGTGGTCCTTCGCATAAATGTTTTACAAGTGCGGTGTATGGATACCATTCATGAGAGTGTAGTGTTGAAATATAATGAAGGAGTTCGTTCGGATTGTTATTAGATCGGGGATCTAGAATGCTTGACCGAGACGCTGTCGATTGAGTTTGCTCAACAAGCTATAATTTGTTGTAGCAGGATGTTGTCATTAGATTAGAAGTTATAGATTAACCCTTTCAGCATCATTATATACACACGCTACATATAGGGTGTCCCCAAGCATTTTTACACTAACTGGTCCTGATCTGCTGCATCCAGCAAGGTCTACCGTGAACATCACCAAATCTTGTGGAAAGTCTATTGACGCCGTGTTTCGCGGTATGTCCGTGCCACTGTGAACCTTTCCGCAGATTAGCATACTATGTTTATGATTGAAATAACTCCAGATTACATGTATATAGAAGTAGTTCGTTTTCAGTAATGAATTGTAAAGTATACTATAACCGACACTCAACAAGCTTTAATTGCTATATCTTAATGTCTAATTGAAGCTGTGGTGTCGTAAAGAGAGTCTGCAAAATTGGCCAAACCAATTTCTACTGCGCTTACATTTATTTCGCTTGTCGTAATAAACTTTTTGATTTACGGTATTAAATAAAAAGCTATCTCTGAGAAACGGGGGAAACTTTTAAACAGTATAAATTTCGTTCTATAACTCTGGTTACCTACTTTTCGTAAAATTCTGATATCTATTTATGAGTGGAAGTTGGATTCACCTGGTTAATTTTCAATTGTTATTATCGAAGTTCTAAAATATATAAATGAGCCAAAATATGACAAACGAACAAAATATAGTTAAAAACGCATGTTTATGATTACATATTGAAACTAATTACGAAACAAAAGCATTGATATATTTTTAAAATTATATATGGTCTCTGGGACATATACAGATAAATTTCGTGAGCTTTGTGATGCTCGTCATCCTCATAAGTAAATTTTGCGGCAGCTTCGATTATAACGGTAACGGACATCATGGGACAAAATTTATAATTATGCGCCATATCTAGAAATACTACACTCTGGAGTTGCTCCCTGGCACTCGCTGTGGCCAATATTTCACCTGTCAGCCCCCGCGCCCTTTGCGCCTTAACCACTGAGCTCGCGTCCATCATCCAGCTTTACTAAACGAAATATGCACTATTTGGTAAAAAGGTTACAATAATCCAATGATTATTGAGCTTATACGCAGACTACTGAATATTTCTGGCGTCCACACAGAAACTATTTCACGAATATCGATATAATTGACAGGTAAATTCGCACTTAAAATATGAAGAAATTTTGTCATACGACTTTAGCTTGAACATGTGTTGATGATAGTGTTTTAATTTATAGTCTATTTTTTGTTAATTTTATTTTCATGAAAGAAACATATCTTGAATTTTTAGAGAATATCCGATGATCAGCCAATCTGAATTACTGAAGAATTAAGTGAATGTGACCTTTAAGCATCAGTTTAGTTTGATATCGATTACTAGTTGTATATTATGTAAAAAGCTTTTAAAATATGGACCGTTAATTTTGAAAGTGGTGTTTTTTGAGAAAAATGAGCTATCACTTAATTCATGCTTAATTTAATGGAATATTTTTATATATAACTTATATTTTCTACAACTTAGAAACAATAGAAACAATAGAAACAATGCCAGACCTCATATGATTTGCCTGTATTTTTAAATCAACAAATATATAACCTTTAATTTTCTCGAAACAAAATTAAATGGACTTACAGCACTTTCAAAATAAACGGTCCATATGTATAAACGTTGCTTATAAAATTTGAGATTTTCGCTCAATTTAAGTAAATGCTGTCTATTCCTGAGTTGAACACAATATGAGCATTTCTATGATATGAACTACCATACAAAAATGATATCGAAATCGATGCGTCATAATGAGATCCAATTTTTTTTAATAGATCGTCAGAAAATCCCTGTTGTATAACAAAAAAAATACCTCCAGATTAGAACTCAGTTTACCAAGCTGGCCCAGTGCGGATTGGTTGACTTTAACTTTAAATTCCATCGCGGCTATGCAGGCTACCTCACGAAGTTTATCTTCATAGTATAAGTTTCAGGTAAATGTACATATAAAATTCTAAATACGCATTTGTACATGGCAGGATCGACCCTGTGCCTTCCGAATGTCGCGATTCGGTGACCAGGAGACCTATTTTGAATTACGAATGCGACTTCGAAATCACGGATGTGACAATAATCACCGATTTCAATAATTCTTATTTTTGAATATCACTTATGTGACTACCTTAGTCACGGGTGTGATTTCATTACGAGTGCCTCGACCACTCGTAATCAAGTCATACTTGTGGAAATGTTATCGTGTTTTGTTTAATTTTTAAGTCTATATATACAATATATATATATATAATATATATATATATTATATATATTATATATATATATATATATACAAAATATATATTATATTATATATATATATTATATATATAATAACCGCAATAGTTAAGCCGGCATTAACCGGCAGCGACTACATTCTGCATGGAACCGAACTCTTACATTTATGTGTGTATTTTGTCTATGTTGGCAGCTCTGCGATCGACTTTCAAAAATTGGATGTTTAGGAATCCGTGACCTCAAAGTCACCGCTGACTATTTAGTCAGCGGTGATTTCGAAATCGCATTCGTAATTCAAAATAGGTCTCCTGTACCGGAACCACACCGCCACCGACTCTACTATGTCCGACTACCTACTAACTACACTCTTACTTAATAACTCACAACCGTACTCCAACAGTTGACATGAACTCAACACTATAATAACAATGCTATATAACACCATTGTTGTGATCAGATTACAGGTAGGGTAGTCAGTTTCTCTGCGGTCAACGGATACAATGTAAATGTAACGGATAAATTATAATTTGATTCTTCGAGTATTCAACGATATCACTACATAGTATACTTCACTACATAATATAAAACAAAGTCCCTATCCGTCGTCTGTCTGTTCTTATGTCTTATCTTTAAAACTACGTAACGGATTTTGATGCGGTTTTTTAATAGATAGAGTGATTCTTAAGGAAGATTTATTAGTTTAAAACATGCATAATATAGTAGAGACACTGATACATTTAGAGGTTTCTAATGTAATCTCATAAATAAGCACGATTTTTTGCGCTTATATTACACAAACGCTGGCTGAACCCTACGAGATAGGCCAAAAGAATGTACTACAGTATTGTCTTTTGTTATATATTTACATAAGCATTGCACACGTGCGAAGCCGGGGCGGGTCGCTAGTAACAATATAAAAAGTGCAGTGCCAACTTAACTAACATATTCGTTACACAATGTAGGATATTATAGAATTAGTATGACCCCATATGTTCAGCCGAAACAGCCACTGCTGCCTACCCTAACTATCAAAATAGGGGGATTTTGAGCCGTCTCCATCCTGACCCAGTGCGGATTAATGGGGAGCGCCAGAGTCAAAGTTTGAAGGTTGACGGCACACCGCGAGCAAGCAATTTGGTTTGAGTCCCGTCAAGTATTGTTCGGAACCACTTACACCTCGATATAAAATATAATAATGTATATAGTAGGATCTACTCAGTAATACATTCGTACCATTGGGTCAAAACAAAAAAAAAACGTATTTTATTTTTTTTACAAACTTATCACTTCATTGAATATATCACATCATTATGTCCTTCATCAAGAAACTGTTTAGTAATAAATAAGTACCATTAGTCTTAGAATTTTTGAAAATCGAGTCCAAGTAATTTTTCTCTGTATTTTCAATGTCATTGCTGATTATTAGCAATTCAGCTAATTTGACGCAGGTTTTATAGGGCCTTTGGGTGGGACGCTTTGACTGTCAACCCTTTATCCGGCTAATCTTTGAGTAAATCGGACTGCCGCTTCTACGCTGATATATTATCTTCGCTTAACCGGGAATCGAGATTTTTACGTAACATAATATCGAATCCTCTTGAGGGAAGCCCATATATTATTATCTTTGTATATTTTATTACAAAAAGTCTGCAACACTGCGAGAAAGATTAATGTGAACGGATTTATTACAATATACACAAATTTAAGAGCTACATTTCCATTGTTTTAATTACATTGCACGACGATCCTGATAAAATATATTTTATATGCCATGATTGAAACGCTAAGAATATTTGGTTCATTCTATTCCAGTAGCGAAATAACCAAATTTCTAATATAGGTAAGTAAGTACAACATTCAAGTTTCAAGAGAACATCGAGTCGTTTTCATAAATATTTTTCAAAGTTAGCGTCTCCAAATTCAACATTTTTTCCAGACATCTCGTAACTTTCTCATTAATCGTATGTCATCTCCACCCCTCCTTTGTTTACGCATTCCTCACACTTTTATCAGTATAAAAAAACAACAACAAGTAATGACATATGAAACTATCTAATTATTCGGTATTACAACGTGTTTACTCAAGACCATGGGAAACTGGGTTAATTGAGCATTATTACAACGCAATTATTCATGAATCAAAAGCAATATTTTTGCAAAAAGTCGGCATTGTTAAGAGATATACAGTGATAGTAATCACAAGGTTTTTGTGCAATAGTAGAATGTGCGAGAAATATTTGTTTTCGTTCATTTCCATTCATTCAGCTTAAGTGCAAGTCCGATAACGATGGTATCGATTCTCGCCATCATTCGAATGAGCCATTCGATTGTCAGCTCGCGTTGATTGGAACGGGTGAGTACCATGACGCTATTTACTTCGTTGTTGTGTACATTGGTGTAGTTTCTGCGTGATCACAGATCGGCAACTCAATGAGAAGCTTATGTCTGTCAAATCGGAGTGATTAATTAACAAAAAACATTAAATATTTTCATAATTTCACTGTACTATGACCAAATATCAAAATGTTGCATAGCATAGTGTTTGATTCTGAAGAATTTTGGAGTCTTTGATACAATCTAAGAAAAGTTTAACAGTTTGATTTATATTATTGTAAGATACCCATGTTTCTAACTGAAACATGTCTAAGAGGTACGTACAATAAATGTTACTTTCTGGAATATTATTTAACATTGTAATAACTAGGGTATTTTTCTGCTACACAAATAGCTATTTGAATAAAGTTTTCTTAATTTCTTATGTATTTCTACTATGCGATTATTACGTCAAGATTGAATTTAAATCAATTATTTGCTAGCTAGGAACTGTCTTCCTAGTAACAGAGTTCGCTTTCCATAACGTGTATGGTTGAAATTTTCATAAAGCTTCCAATGATCTTGAGCGCCTGATTTTGTACTTTTTCTAATATAAACAGATAGGTTTACACCTATTTTCATAAATTTAAAATGTAGTGTTAGTGATTTTAATTGATGATAGATAAAGATTACTTAAATATCTGGGATGTAGTCCCCAGAAACTTTAAAAATATTTAAAAACTTTATTTTGTCATAAAATTCGTTAATGTTTTATATTTATCCAGATCCATAGTAGAGATTTATCCAGCCAAAACCCTGCTAATTTCTACAGTCTGATTGCTCTACGGTGTGACTGTCTATTTTTATTAAAATCGTCTTCGATCGTCTTCTTCTCCATTCGCTAAGAATGCAACATAACAGCATATATTTTATTCTAACAACCGATTAAGGAACCTTTTCGCAATTATATCTTTGCAAAATGCGCGGACAGTAGCAGGAGGTTTTGTTAATTGTAGTTAAATATATTATCTCATATTATGTGTTAATAACAAGTTGAAAATCTGCAATTATAAAATTGGAAAATCTTGTAAGCCATTGTTTGTGTCATGTTAATGCTAAGTCTATAACCAATGTGACAGTTTATTACTTCAAGAATAATTATGACAATAAAATTCGCTCCGATATAAAGTTCGGCCCATAAAATGCACACGTACATAAAATTTGGGCCATAACTTAAAATAATTACAGGGATCGGATCGTATTACTAATTAATGTACACAACAACCAAAGAGAATTTGTAATTTGCGTTAACTTTAATATTGTATTGTGTACATTTTAACATTTTTATAGCACTTATTATATAATCTATACTTATAATAAATCTGTAGAGAGTTCAATTCTGTACATGAAATATATTTCCAAAATAACTATCAGGGGGTGATTAGGGATCGATACTGATGCGATAAAAATGCAACCAGTAAAATTTTTGTCTGTGTTTATAACCATTTTAGAAACAAAAACTACTCGACGGATTTTAACGAAACATGGTACAATTATTTTCCATACTCTTGAGCTGATTATTAAACGGTTTTATTTAGCTCAGCCCGGTTCATTCATTCTTGGGTCAAATTTAGTAAATCAAATTTCACCCTCTTCCTGTCAACCGATTAATCTGAAATTTTGTATACACTTTGGATTTTGGTGACAATACAATTATATTTATTCATTATCATTATAAATTCAACATGGCCGCCGCTACAAAATGGCGGACAATTTAGGTTTTATTAATCCCATCAATATGGGTATCAAATGAAAGGGCTCAACAAGCAGAATACAATATACTATAAAAAAATTAAAATCCAAGATGGCGGCCGCTACAAAATGGCGGATAACGTAGGTTTTATCAATCCCATCAATATGGGTATCAAATGAAAGTGCTCAACCAGTAGAATACAATGTACTATATAAAATTAAATCCAAGATGGCGGCCTCTACAAAATGGCGGAAAACTTAGGTTTAATCAATCCTATCAATATGGGTATCAAATGAAAGTGCTCAACTAGTAGAATATAATGTACTATATAAAATTAAAATCCAAAATGGCGGTCTCTACAAAATGGCGGATAACTTAGGTTTTAAAAGAGAATAATGCGAAATAAAAACTAAAAACTAGAAAATAAAAATAGGTAAAAAACTTTTTAATTTAAACGGTTTTATGTTAAACATACATTGCAATGTTTAAGATAAATGTACTAAAAATGTACTAAAAACCAAAAAATAATAAAATAGATACAGTCGTGGGAATTATAAACATATGCATAGACTAGACTAAAATAAAATCGTGGGGCACATCAATTGTCTACAATCGTTGTGTTGTTTCAATGTGCCCCACGGTTTTATTTTAGTCTAGTCTATGCATATGTTTATAATTCCCACGACTGTATCTATTTTATTATTTTTTGGTTTTTAGTACATTTTTTAGTATACTTATTATCACGCTACAATCAATAGAGGCAGAGCAGGGAAGAGAAATGTTGGGGAAACGGGAGAAGTTACTCTATTTTTTAAGCTTCATATTTATACAGAAATCATGTATGACGGAAATGTTCTCCTTAAAATCATATGAAAAATATCTCATGACAGCATATTTTTATGGTTGAGTCACAATAACACGTGTAACTCCCGATAGCTTAGCAGTTCGAAGCTTTCTGATTATATTTGTCTACTCTTACGTTTACAATACTCTCAGTCATCCCTAACTAAAAAAGTTATTCCATAAAAAAGAATAATAGAAATTGCTATTGAAACATCAAAGTTATACATGAAATACACTAATAATATGCCATCGCCCGTGAATACTGAATCATGCTATAAGAATTATTTTTGTATACTGTCGCAAACGCTCAGGCAGGCGGCTTGCTTGGCGCCTGGATCTGTCTGTTACATCAAAACCACTGAACCGTGAAGGACATAGGCTACTTTTTTTATATGATATAAATATGTAAACATTTTATGATATGTGTCTTATTTGAAGAATAATTAAAAATGCTACCTTTTTTTTAAAAAAAAATTACGATTCCACGCGGACGGAGTTGTGGGTACAGCTATTGTAACATATGAAGTGTTTATTTTTTTGATGTGTATGATTGCTGAATGGTCCTTGAGTGGCAAACATATGCCGGGAACTACAGCGTTGATATAGATTTCTTGAAGGAAGGACCAACAATTTGTTAAATACTCACGTACCGATCGGTATGCACATCTTTGCAAGAATTCAAAGTTCAGCAGTCACCATCGTTCAGCTGATATGATTATAATGTATGATACATTATCACGATTTTATTTCATGGGCCTATTCGTAGTTAAAGCGTCTAAATTAATCACATTCGCCCAGTACAGATTTAATGTCATTTGAGTTTCTTTGCAGGTGTACTTATACACGTTGCCTCAATATGTTTTTCTTCAACATAACAGAGCATTAGATAAATGTACAAATTAAATTTTTACTGTAAATACGAAAAACACAATGTACATGACAGGACCATCCGGATCCTGCGATTAGCAGAGCAGTATATAATAATAAACAGAAGTGTTTAATGATCAGTGTTCATGTTAACGTAGTTTGAAACGTGTTATTTTGCAGCCCATCCCACTGTTGCATTACAACAGAAGTTTATGTCAAAAGTTTACACTATTAAGGTAACCCAAAGGTGTGATTGTAAAAACTTTGTAGATAATGAAAACTTATACAATTTCTTTTGTAAGAGGTGGATTTCATTAGGTTGGTAGTGAGTTGCTTAACTATAAACAAGTAGGTATGTTTTTATAGACTCAATACTAGCGAGCTCAGTATAGTACGAGTATAGCTATATATATATATATATATTATATATATATATATATATATATATATATATATATATGTGCTACATTCATATATGTATATTGTATATATAGACTGAAAAATCTAACAAAACAGAGATAACATTTCCACAAGTATAACTTGATTACGAGTGGGTGAGGGCACTCTTAATAAAATCACACCTGTGACTAAGGTAGTCACATCAGTGATATTCAAAAATAAGAATTATTGAAAATCGGTGATTATTAGTCACATCGATGATTTCGAAGTCGCATTCGTAATTCAAAAATAGGTCTCCTGGTACCTAGCTACGGGATAACTCAACTAAATATCAACTCATTGCTTTTTCTGTAAAACGTGAAACTAACACAAACTTTGCAATCATTGGCCTATTAGTAAATAGTTGCCAGCAAATTCTATACATTTAATTTCTTTCTGTGGTATGAGCTTATTCTACTGTCCCTCTTAAATCTTTGATCTTGCAAACGTACGGCTCGATTTCATATCTTATAGGTGTATATTTCATATATAATTATATATAAAATATATAATTATTTCATATATAACGAGGGGCAGAGTGAACTACCCTGTCGGTATCTGTACCTTTCAGTTCCCAGCCTTTACAACCAGACTAAATATATATCGCCACATGGTAGTTCAGGTGCTAACGAGCCTTTCTGGCTGAGTGAGTTAGAGTAATTCCAATATTAGCCAAATTCGTCAATATTTTCGTGACTTAACACAAATATAAATTGACTATTATTACTTTTTGTCTTAAATGAAAGGAGTGTTACTGCGCCTGCGTGCCACTAGAGTATCTTAAGCAAAGACAAGGAGTGAAATTAAGCACAAGTTCATTAATATAAAAAAAGGATCTTCTGCATATTTACAATACTCCTTTTAAATTTATATACTCGTATAGTATGCGGGCCTACTGGCTACTGTTTCCAAACAAATTTTGGAAACAGTAGATAATTAATTAATGATATTTTGCTTTAGATAATTAATTAATGATAAATACGAAACGAACGGTGCATTATTATTGAAACTACTATGCACCTTAAAAAATAATAAAATAGTTTTGTTTCTCACACCGCCACAGCAGCTATACATTATACAGGAAACGTGTGTCAAACTATTTTCATTATGTTATCTGGGGTTTGTTTGGATATCTGTCATTCATGTATGTCAGAAAAGAAGGAGAATCGTCTGTTTGTACTCAAGTAACTAGAAGAGTGTGTGCATGCGGGTGATAATACCGAACGAGAAAAGGTTTCAAAAAATTAAGCAAATTAATTAAGGCACTGATTCACTTGACATAGTGCTACTCATTAGTGAAGATCATTAAATATCACAAGTTTTTATTCTATTCAACTCAATAAAATTGGAATATTGTAGAGATCAAAACAACAGCGCAAAAACCTTGTAAATTCTTAAGAACCTTACAATTTATAACCAAAAGTGTCGACCTTTTACTAATCAAAGGCGATGTTTAAATATCAGAATTATTAGAGTCATGTAACTATGATTATGGATATTCATCAGGTTTAGTAATATTATATATTTTTGTTACTTTAATTCACAGTACGACACAAAATTATGTAAATACGGCGCCGCAAATATTTTTCATCTCAGCATTTGGTTTGATGTTACAAAAGCTTTTGTTATATTAGTATTTAAAAATGAATTATAATATTAAGAATATGACGATATTACAAACGTATAAAAGAATTTGAACATTATTAATTTACACTACTAAAAATGAAAATATTCTTGTAGAGTAAATCGAATTTGTGCCTCTTTATGGCAGTCTCTATGTTGTAGGTCATGTTGATCTAAGAATATTTTTACTCAGAATCATATTCCACCTGAAAGAAATGAAAAGACATCTACTCTCTACAGTACATAAATATGTATAGCAGATAAACAAAAATGATGATACGTATGAATGCGGGTGGATAGAGGAATAACTTTACTAGAGCTAGCTACTAACGTTACTAAGAGAGAGAGAGAGAAAGCGAATGACAAAAGGTAAGTGACAGCTCGGCCCAGTACACGCTGGCGGAGTGCCCGGCGTGGGCCTCCGAGCGCCGAGGCTTGGTCGCAGAGATCGGGCGAAATCTGTCTCCGCCGGCATTGATTGCGGCAATGCTGGCGGACGAGGGAGGTTGGAGGGCTGTGGCCTCCTTCTGTGGAGCAGTGATGCTCCAGAAGGAGGCCGCCGAGCGGGGTCGGGAGATGGCCGATCCCGCTCGAAGAAGGCGGCGCCGGGCTCGGTAGCACAGCTGCGCCGCCGCCGTGGGGCGCGAGGAAGTCGCGACCGCTACGGCGACCCGGGATGGACCACGCCCCTTCCGTGGCCGGGGGGCGTCGTCGGTGGAGGATACCGGGGGAGGTAGTGTAGCCTCCCCCGAGAAGGGCTCCCCTGTATCGGCGGGGAAGCGGAGGCTGAGGGTTCCCGGAAGTGGCTTGATGTTCCCGGGGGCTCCCTACATGCCTGAGGAAGGACATCCCTGAGGTTTTTAGTGGGTAGGCCTCCCCCTTCTGGAGAGGAGAGCCCCTACATAACCGCCGGCTCGCCACAGCCGGGGTATGCAACTTAATGCATTTTCCTCAGGGGAAAAATAAAGGTCAGGAAGATAAGTGGATGAAAAAGATACTGCTCCAATATCAAATTAATTAGCCAATGGTATAGTTAAGGATGATGCTGACAGTCAAAGTTCCTCTGCCGCGAATCTACAATCTAAAAATATAGTACAATCTACTAAATTAAAAGTTTACTTCAAATTCATCTAAATCATAAATTTTGAAGTCGAATACACAAATTGTAAGCCCCGACTATCATTGTAAAATGTGGCTTGAGCGTTACCTCCTGATTAATCAGTACGTGGAGCACAATGTGTAACATTTGTTGCGAGCCCGAGTTTCTGTGTACAGTTTAGTAATCTGTGGTAACGTGACGGAACTATCTGTGTTTGTTTCATCCACAGACATAACACTAAATCAGACCCACATTATGAATCTGATTTTCAAACAGGCTCTATATTTAGATTTTAAATATAGAAGAAATACTTATAATTAAGTTGAAATAAATATAGAGTAAAATTGTTTTATCTATTAATAACACAGCTAATGCAGAAATTACATTTATCTTTAAATGTATATCAAAAATATTTTTGTCTGTTAAAGAATGAAAATTCATAAATGCGACAAATTGAATATGAACATATTTATTAGCGAAAAGCAGTCACACTGCGTCGCGATTCGTCGTCATAAAGTCACAAATCACAATTTAAAAATTGCCACTTTTTAGAAATTTTACAAATTTATAGTTCGATAAGCCATAGTGCGCGATAACACTTAGATAATTCTGCTGATAATTTAGTCACTTTTATTAAAAAAATGTACAGACTCTGTTCACACATGCTAACAATATATTGGCGTTGACAGCATGTGACCATCACGTGCATGTAAATTAAAGCACAATAATCACAACCATATCATATACCTAATATTGAAGAGTACAGGCTCAGTTTTCGTACATACAGAGGCACGTTATCTAATTAATTCCATGTCCGTGGTCTCATCGGAAAACGAGAGTCCCGGTGATCCCGTCAACCTCAACCTCCGACCGGCGACGAATTAAGGTATCTATCCATTTTAAGCCCGCCAGCGTCCTTTAGTTTCGGTTTACGTTACTGGAAATATAGTTCAAGGTTTGTTTACCAAGGTTTATTGTAACTTGGTACATGTTACCATAATTTGGTTGCTTACTTCACTTAGTGGTATAATTGAGTAGCGGTATTCTCTTACTTTCAATTAGTTGTTGAATCTAAAATGAATGAATGAACTATTAGGGTCAGCTGTTAAAATCAATCTGACTGTTTAAAAATTATTGGAATAAATTATTCGGTTCGTAAATATAATATCAGAGAATCATATAACAAATGAAAAAATAACACATAGTTACTTTGCTCACATGACCTATATATTTGAAGTATTCGTCTGGATTTAAACACGCGTTTTCAATTGGTCTTTGACATAAGAAACTCGTTATTTTTGATCGATCTACTCAACGAGTGGTTTCCCTTACTTTAGTAAGGGTACACTCGCGTTCATACTTCAAATGCTTAACCATAACAACTTCAGACTTTTTTAAAATTATTTGATATTATACATATAAGATCTGTTTTTTGTATATGTCTATGCCTAATCTAAACAACGCTATAACGAACAAAAGATAAAAACTTGTTTTACATAACAAGGCAAAAACGTATTATAAAATAGACATAGGTATTAATAGAACGTAAACGTTGGAATCCTTTATATATCAAGGCCTTGATCTTAATAATAATAATAATGTATATTAACGAAACACCGAATTACTTGGCCTAACATATTTTAAAACAAATGAATGTATAAAGGCACTTGTGTTGTATATTTCAAAAATATTTATATATATAGCCGTAATTATTAAATAGTATGTACTAGAATTGTAAGTTTCCTCCATTCTTCCTTTGCTAAAGATAATTTTAATGCATGAGAATTACTTTGTGGTGCGCTTAACCATTAAGGAAAAAGCTTTAAAAAAAGTAGAAAAAGCATATTACGACTGACTCTGTGAAGAAAAGATTTAAAATATTTTTTTTTTTTTTTGTCCTGTGTATAAATGTACGTATGTATATGTGTGTATGTGTGAATGTTGCTGAGTGTGAAAATAATAATTTTGATCTCCTACAAACTTTTTTTATAGGTCTGCCTAACCTACCCTTAACAATCTAATAATCTTTGTACCTCTTAGGCCTAAGGTTATTGGTGGAAGTGTGGCGGTAGAATCGCGAAAGTGCACCCCGCCACGCGCCTCAATATGGACTTGGAGGATACCGTGGGGTTTTAATGGGTAGGCCGGTCCTCTCAAACCGGAGAGCCCCACTAGTGATTCCGGCCGTATACGACCGGATTCCCGTGAATCCGGCTGGGTCCGGTCGGACCCGGTCGGATTGATTAAATCAAGATTATTTTCGCTTTTTAGTACAAAATAAGTGTGTTAATCAAGTGTCACTGCACTTATATGTAGGTAGTTTATAAAATAAATCACAAATATATAAAATCGACTTTATTTCCTAACCAATGTTAAGACAAATATACTTACAACAAGAAAACAATTAAAATTTAGTAGTGTAGGTAACTAGTAATAATTTTACGTCGTAACGAGTAGCTCAGTTTTTCTAGATTTCACTTTCACAGATAGATCAATTTATAAGTAACAATATTAATTATCAAGTAACTATAATATCTAATAGTTACAATTAACCTTACGTAATTAACTGAAATGAGATCAAAATCATTATTAAAGTATTTGAGAATGCTAACAAACAAGTCTTATAGGTATTTGTGATTATGACAGATACCATCATGATTACTAACTGCTAGCACCGGAACCGGTCTTCAGATCCGGTATATAGGTACCGGATCCGGTAACCATTAAATGATGCTGGTTCCGCCGGATTGCCGGATCCGTTTTTCCGGATTGCAATCCCTAAGCCCCACACACGGCCGCGCCTTGCCAGCGCGGTGTGACGGTGCATAAGGAGCATTTCCCCTTGAAAAAAAGAGGTCTAGGGTTATTAGGTATTATTAGATTAGGGTAGAACCTAGTAATGTAGGTACAATCTTCTGATGATAATGATGCCTACTGGTTAAATTATTTATTTCTACGTCATATTGAGTCAGTATCTTGGCGGGTAGAAACTTCAATATTGAAGAACTTTCTGACCAGTTAACGACCTAAAACTTGGAACCCGGAGACAATACAATCTTTCGCCATCCTTAACAATTCATTAACAATTTGCTGGCATTTACCATGGAATATTTCATGATAATTATTTCTCACCGTGTTTCAGCCACAATATTTTATGTAATCCAAATAAGTTTGAAAGTAACATGAAATGTATTATATGCAGAAAAATATAATACATACTTAATTTAATCTCCTTACGTCTAATAATAATAACTTACTATTAAAACGTGTAGCTATATTTCCAATAACGTTCTACCAACATTCGCGTATTCGTGACCACGGAAACTCATAGCATTAACATCAAACTAGCACTGACTACATACTGGTATAATACATACTAGAGCCGTAGGCTCTGTAATTGGGAAACTAATCTTCCTCAGATATACTTTAATCTAACTAGAACCGCTTGTTCGGCAATATCATTGCCTGCAGTAATTAGGTTTCTGCCTTGAAATTCAGCATTAACTGTAACTATTAATTCATGATTAAGTTAGTGCAGTGAATCGTTTTCGGTGTTTACTGATGATTAGTAATCATTACCGCCTATTGACGACCTCTGAAGCCGAGTGGTTAGTACACCAGTTTCAAAGTGTCGCCATCTGTGAGGTCCCAGGTTCGAGTCTCGGTGGAGGCACTACTATTTATATTAAATAATGTTTTCTTGTCACATTTGTAACAATTATGTGCTTAGTAATTAAAAGAATAATATTCTCAAATAATAATAAATAGATTCCCTAAAGTAAATAGCCGTTCATTAACATTTTTCACTTACTAGTCACGTCATTAAAAGATTCAAGTAAAGAGACCAGCGCGGCGGGTCTCACAGTATTTCGAATGTCAAGTTAACATCGACAAGATAAACAGAGATTAATCCAGAACTTTTTTAGTTGGCTTTTAATTGTGTTTACACTTCCTACTGCGCTAACTGAACCGTGGAGTTTTGGACGAATCCTTTGGTTCCGCTGGCAACTGCAGGGAATGCCAGTCGTTAATTGTGGAGTCGACCGTTGAAAGGGCCGGCAAACACTTTCAATAGCCTTGTCAAATATGAGGTGGGAACAGAATGAAGCTATCTCAGCCGCCTTTTGCATCATCATTGCGGCTGCATAATATTTTTTTATGTTTGTATAAATATAGGTTCGAATTGATTTCGGATTTTGTAAAGTTATTTCACACAACGAGCTTAGTATTGCTACTGCTTGGAAGATAAAAAAAAAGCATGTGAATACTAAACCAACTCAAAAGATGGTAATACTATTAATATTATTTTGTATCATGTTTAAACAATTATTGTTGTTTAATTAATAACCTAAAGTTAACCTAAAGTCAAACATTGGGACTGCAATATAAAATGTCATTGAATGTCAAATTCAATATATATATATATATATATGTGTATATATATATATTATATATATATATATAATATCAATATATATCATCATCATGAATAAACTTTCTGTCTATCTATCTTCAACACATAACGAAACCACTGACCTACTTACTAACTTGTACTACTCCACCTCTGTAGGAAACTGAACTAAGAAAAATACTATTAATAACTTCATTTAAAACCGTTAAGCTGTTTAAAAGCAATTAAGAAACATATCTATATAAGCTTTCATATTTCATCTGGGCAAACTTCAGAACTGGGACTTTCCTCGGATAACTGATATCCGTTAATCCACGCTATAAACTATCTTTGTGCTAAATTCCTTCAATTCCCGTTAGTTGGTCCTGTGTAATTAAGTTATAGCTATATAAAACTTATAAGTTTAAGGAAGTCAAAAATTTATTGTATAAGTGAGCACTTTTTAGACCATTTGGCGTAATCCGCGAGACTCGTCTTCTCGGATTTTTTATTTTTTATTTAATAAACAGTCGATTTCGATTATAATGCAGATTTTGATTTAAGTTTATCTTTTACGTAAAAATTATAATCGTCTATACTGGATATAAAAATATGTATATATAAGTCATAGATAGATGAATACGTTCATTTCAAATTCATTTGTGAATTGGAAGAAAATAATTTATTATTATCAATGGATGCATAAAATCTGAACAAATATACCGTAATTGACGACTTGACGACCTCCATAGTCGAGTGGATAATTCACCGGTTTCAAGGTGTCGCCATCTCTGAGGTCCCGGGTTCGAATCCCAGTGGGGGCAGATGTTTGTGTGCTGAATGCGAGCATTTGTACCTCAGTCATGGTTGTTGATATATATTTCAATAAAAATTATTTATATATGTATGTCTATCCGTTACCCTAGATCCCATTGCACAAGCCTTATAGAGCTTAGTTTGGGCTAGGCTAATTGGTGTAAGTGTAACAAATATTTATATATTTATTTATTTATAATTTTTACTATAATGCAACAGACATCAACATTTTTAAAAACTGAGCCCCTAAAAGGATGCAAATTAGTATAAAAGTTCATTGTTCAAAAGTTCAAATTAGATTTATATCTTTCTTTGCAGAAGTGAAACAGGGATTCTAAAATTGTACGAAGGTGTTGAAAGTATATTTTTTAGTTTAGTTTTTTTTTACACTTGTATGGTTTCGTTCATAATTTTAAGTAAATAAATAGGATTAACACATTATTTTTGGTACACTGGTTGTTGAATATTTTTATGACAACACAGAGAATGAACCGCAGAACAAGAACAAAGATCATTGATAGTCGATAGTAAATGTATTTAACAACGAGCTTGACATTGTTTCGAGTATTCTTCTACATATACGATGACTTGATCGAGATTTTATCGACATTGTTCGGGATTTCGGTACCACGAACAGAAATCTGAAACAGTAACTGGATATAGATATTTTGCCAACGTACGTTTTTGTTTGCCCAATTCACGTATACAAGGAATTGTGAAAATATCAAATTGTTATTTATGAATCTGAAATCGTTGTGATTTCTATACTGAGAATTCATTGTTATTCTTTTTGACACACTATTTAAAATTACATATTACGGTAGTTATTATTTACTTTATTTCACAAGATATCTTAAGTTGTTATATAAAATATATAATACGTGTTTTATCAATACTTAAACAAACCGAAACCTATATTTAACCTTAAAATAATCACACAGAAAACACATTTGACAGATAATAAAAAGCGTGTAATAATCATGGTAGATTCTTTAATTCTTTAAATGGTATCCTGAAGGAGATACTGCGACCCTAAATTGTCCTATACAAAGACTGTACAGAATTTTAAAAAAATGTTATTAATTTTATTGAATAAGTTTTTTTATCTGCAATATTGTTATTTTTGTACTTTGTAAAACGAAACACAATTTATATTTAAAATAGACAGTCAATATAGGTCAGTCGCTTATCAGAGTTTGTTAGTAAACGTAATTATGAAGAAATGCATTACATATCTGCCGGATATTTGTGTAAGATACGTCTCGATACGTCTGCATCAGAAATCAATATGGCTTTTCCTCTATCAGTTTATTTGTGTGTAGTTGTACAAATAAGCGAGATTTTGTCTGTCAGTCCTATCTTACAACGAACAAAAATAAATATAACCAAGATAGTTTTATAATTTGAAGATTGAGAACGGAAAAACTTTCACTTTTATTTGTTTTTTTTTTAAATATCCGCGATGACGGTAAAACATTTTTTTATTTTTTAACATTGTGTCGGCAATAGGAATCCACGCATAGCGAGCTTAATTTATTTCTATACTTATGTACTATTTATTTAAATAAATATTTTTTGATTCGCTATGACGGGGTTTTCAGTGTTACCGGCTCCCCGCCTATATGTGGTTACAGTCAGCACAGCACGTGTTGTCTGTGAGATCCACAGCAAAACTGCAATCTTCACAAAAATTGCAGTTTACGTTGCCAACATGTGATGTACGATGTAAAGTAAAGTTACCGGGGACTGTAACTTTACATTCAGGATAAGTACCACACCTGAACACTTCAACACAGTGCTATTTTGCAGCAGACATTAATAGTTAAGAAGGAGGTATCCAAGCAGGCGAACTTGCTAAGTTCCCACCGGTAAACACTGCCCCAAATTAGTTTTAAACAAAGTTTAAATTAGTACCATTTGATAGATAGATATTTTGAATAAATATAAATAAACTTTTGTGTAGCCTCCATTTATGATATCCTTACCCTGGTACTGCAGGATCTTAAATATTTGACCAGACATATCGGTTGTCGGTACGGATCAAAAGGTAACTTTGAACTCGATAACTCGAACGATAATAGTATTTGAATTGATCTACGACTATCTTTAAGGGTGTATCTTGCCATGATAATTTTATTATCTGTATTTGTGTATTAATCTGTGTGTATTAAAAAAAACATTCATTGAACTATCTATGACATATTGTAGATACCAATACTATTGATATTAATCGAAATGTAGGAGTTTAGCTTATTTATGATATGTGATAGAAAATCATATTATAATATATTAATTTTCTTCTGATTGATTAATAGTAGTTAAATAGTCAGACAAACGAGCTTTAGTAATACCTGTTTATTTTTTCATTTATTGATAATTCATTTAAGTCTAGGTTTCATTGATTACAAAACAATGTTAATAACATCCAGGAGTTTCTCGAGAAAAATACAAGCGGCAACTTTCACTCCCTTTTACTTAAATTCTTTTACTTAACTCTTATTTTATTTAAGCGAACACTATAAACTATGCGAACTATTAATGTTCACACAAAATTTAATTGAATTATCCTTTCGAATACATTCTGGACGCCATCTGGAATTACTTGAAAGTTTCGTAACAACTAATTCTAACAGTTTTTATCTCTTGTCGATCCTCAACTATAGAGGAATCATGAATAACTTTCATCACAGTCATGGAGTGTTCAAGAAAATTAAATGTTGTGGGATTTTAAAACGAACTTTACATGAAAGATAATATATTTTAATATGACTATTAGGTATAGTGTTTTTTAAAGCATATTAAGTTATATGCAAATTGACTAATATAATGATATCGGATTTTCCATTTTACAGTCTTATATTGAATATCCTATTTATTAATATCTAATCAAAAACTGAAAAAAATTATAAGTTTCAAACTTTTAATTTTAGAAATGATATAAATTCCTTATTACCTAATTATTGTTTGAAATAGTGTTTGAATTTGTTAAATTATCATAGCATAAAATAATAATACATAAAACCATAATAAATTATAGTAAGTCAAAACAACAAATTTTTTAAGTTATAAAACAACAAAAACACTATGTATACTAAAATAATAAAAGTTGTTTTATAGCGTTTCTCTCAAGAACTAGGTACCTGTAAATCGAATCAAAAAAATATTTTAATATTTTAAGCTATTAACTATATAACATAACTCTACGACTGACGACACATATCCGCGATTCATGTATGCACTATGTAATAACTACTAGGCGGTTTCGTCCGCGTGCAGATTTTCCGATTCTATCCTTCTTGCTTCGAGAGCAACACATAGCACCAACTTAATTGTGAATCGACATAAGTTAGTACTACGAAAATTAAGAAGTATGAAGTACCTTCGTAAAAACAGCCATTACATTAGCAATTATAATTTAAGTTTATATGTATACAACTTGTTTACATATCTACAATTAACAAAATGTATAATTACACTAAACGTATTTACTGATTACGATAAATAAATTCTTGGGTTTTGGAGGGAGTTAAACAATTTAAGGTTCACCTAACGAAATCCAATGAATTAAACGGCCGCAGATATTTATTGTTCTCTTTGGACACATAGCGAGCCATTCCGTTTATCGGTGTAGGCTTTAATGACCTCTCAATTGGACCATCGCCGTCGGCAGATGTTTTTCCGGTGAAGAAAAGCACGACCTTGCCTTTGTGCGACATAGAATAAAGTCCAACGAAATGAAAAAGTATATTTAGGTTCATTTTTCCCGTTAATGGATCAATATATCATTGTTATTGAGAGTATATTTTGAAGCTTTGTCCGGGTTCTTTAATATATATTAATGTATCTAATTCTGGACAAGATCTTCGGTATATATATTTAACGTGATTTAGATATGTTTTAGCTGGTTTCATATTTTACCTATTTCGTTAATTAGATTTAGTATTGTGTTTTTAATATAGAAAGGTTACAATTTGTAAGTATAATTTAATACGCGAAGCTCGAAGAATATGAATTCCTTATCATAATGTGATAATGTAGCAAATAAATGTATACTACTCTTATGTAGTTACTTACGATGAGTTTCAGAATAAAGTATATATGAGAGCCAAGAAGAGCCACAAAAGAGCCGCCTGAATACAGAGTCGAAAAAAATGTAGTAAATAAGTACTGTCACCAAATCAAAAATAACTGAAAGTATAATGATAGGTATTATACCAAGTACGCTGTAAGTACCGCAGGTTCCATCGAAATTAAGCCAAATAAGTAAACCGAGATGAGTAAAACTAGTTTTGCGATACAAAAAAAAACTCCACGAACATTCGTGTGAGAATAAAGCAATGTAAACCGCCCTAGTAGCACATACCGCACAGTCACAGAAGCACTTTAATATATTCTGTCCAGTCCATATTCGTAGTAGAAGTCAGTGGTACTTGACATTTTTCAGAACATGTTATATTAGTGTTTTCCTGCATGGGTCGTTACTGGGATTGCAGGTGGCGTATTTGTAAACCATATAGAAATAATATCTTGTCTATTACAATAAAACTTCTTTATCCTCTTTGTTGTGAATGTCCCAAATAAGTGTCAGATAATGTTGTAATTGACATAAAAGATGAACAACTAACAGTCATGACTGATTTAATATAAAATGCAAGCGTGCATAATATAATAATTAAAAAAAATAGCTAGAATAAGAACACATTACTATAATTGAAGTAGCAAACAAAAATACAAGTGTAATTAGAAACAAAATAACGACAAACTGATGGTGTTTCATTTGTGTTCCATTGCTCAAGCCTGGAAAAATGGATGAAACACCACCAAAATATAAATGAAATGTTCATAATACAATAAACATAAAACATCGAGTTAATTTCTAGAAATAGTTGAGAGGGCTACGATTGTCATCTCACATTACGGGGATATACCTGACCCCCCTGGTACCAACTTAGAAATTAAAAGCGGAGTGTTTGCAAAATGTACGATAAGAATATAAACAAGGTAAAATGCCAAATAAAATAAAATGACAAAGTCAGCGTCAGCAGGTATTAAATTTATTTAAAAAATATATAAACCGATTGCAAAATTTAATATATAATAGCATTCTAGGTACGCTGTTGAAACTATACGTAAAATAATAAAAAATATTTCATTCAAAAATATTATTAAAACTGTTTTCATCATCGACGCTACATTATTCCTGATTAACAAAGGTTATATTATATATTTTCCGCAGAAAAATATCTGTTTACGATGAGATTATTTGAAATTACTGTGCCGATTTCAAAACATTTGTTTACCATTAGACTGTGAAACTATTTATTATAAAACCTGCCTCAAGATTACTCTACGCTCTATTTCAAAATCCTTAAAGTTTCGTACTTTAAGGACGAATGAAGTTAGTTTATAAGTCTTTAAAACAATGGATTCTTATTTTCGAACACATGTATGTGTGTGTATCTACTTAAGATATAATGAGGATAATATATAGCCTCATTTCTCCATAAATCTCTCGCAAGCATTCATATACTCAAATAAATTCAAATTTAAATAATCTAAGGCGGTGTGATTGCATATTAAGGATATGTTTTTCGGAAAACCCTTAAAGCGACCAGCGTAATTCATTTTGTCGAGGGATTCCTTTCATTTGCCTTCACTTGAAAATATTTTTCGCGGGCGCGCGTTTTGTGTAGCACAAAAGCACTTGTATATAATCATTTATGTTGATTGATGATGAAAAACGCGCCGAGTAGGTTCCGTGTTATACGTAAATATGAATTCAATCAACACGGCAATATTAATTCGACGTAATTATGAATGTGTTGTGCCCATAATACCTCATACTGAGCATATTTCTGTAAACTTTAGATTAAACTATTATTAGAATGAAAGGTAAATTTATATGTTACAAAATATAATAAGTTTTTCCCGCGCAGAGAAGAGTTATATTATTATGACTTATCATAGGATAGGCCATCTATATAAATTATATCGCATTATACCTACTAAACATTAGCCCAAGGAATTTTCTATAAGTATTCCTAAGTTGCCCAAGTAACTATTAATTAACCTGTGTCCTATCGGTTATTCTAACTTTATCAAATGGCGGCAATACTATCAGGAAAGGGATCTGACTAATATTGGTCGGAGTACCACTGCATCGCTCCTCGTCGCTCACCGCGAATCACGAAACCACGTCAAAACAGTATACATATAACGTAAATAATACAATTATCAACTAAACATTAATTTGAATTAAATACTTTTTGTACTTTAATAATGTGCTTTTGCCATAAAACACCAGGAAAATAATAACTAATGAATTGATACTGTTTCAAAATTCAAGTGGTTAGAAGTTTCTCCGAATGGTATTTTTACTTTAATTCATACTATCATAGAGAAAGCAAAGGGAATTAAAGCCAAACATCATTGATTATTTATTCTGTTTCTTACTGCCATGTTAGCAAACCATCTATCAATAAAAACTGTTCATCCGGTTTTAATTTTGATAGAAAATGCTTAGGCGATTATAATTATATAATAGATGGAAATGGAAACGAGTGTTCTCTTTGTCTAGCCCTATAGTCCATGGCGAAGATGACGTATCAGGACCAATTATTAATATCGGTTGCATTTTGATAATCATACAACATGTAGCTACTTAGCATCTAGTTGGCGATTTACTTTTTTAACAACCTTTAAATAAAAAAGAAACGTTCCATAATTAAAATAAACCATCATAATTGTGTTACTGCCATCTTGCTGACATGACAGGTACGGTTCATTTAGCAAACGAGCGTGTAGCTTGCCGGATGTCAAGCGGTTACCGTAAACTATGGATGCTGGTGACAACTGTCAACGACCCAGTTTTTTACGCGATTTAATTCGAAACCGGTGTGTGGTTTTCAACAACAAGGCCAGAACAATGTACTGCTGACAGTAGCAGCGATGCTACGTGAGGAACTCAACTTAGTGACGCTATAGTACGCTCAGTCAACGATTGCCTACGGGGTCAACTAAAAATTACATCATATGTTTAATGATGTGACACTGGGTAGGAGGGGTTCTACATTTCGTGACATTCAAAAAGTGACACAAAGAATGTTCCTGTCATTAACAACCAAGCGAAAACGATATAATGATAGAGTTATATAAAGAAGTGAGTTAAAACCATGGATTCAAAATTATTTACTTTATATCTTTCATTTTTATTGTTTATCGTTTTCGTTTTATTATATTTTTTACACGCTTTTTATTGACTTACTCTGTCCGTTTGTTTGTTTGTTTGTTTGTCATGATCAAATCTTGTAATCGATTTTTCGACCACTTCTACTGCTCCATCGAGCTCAAATTTTTTTACATGTGTATTCTAGATGACAATACAATATTCAATCATTTTCGAATCATAAAAATACATAATTATGTTGTAATAAATTAAAACTTTTTAATATGAGAATTGGTTCAATGAAGCAACAGATAGAATTTGATATAATGCATATGTTTAATTCTAATACTACATTTTCTGAACAATTATGTACATTTCTTTATGTTTGTTATAATTAATCACGAGACTAAAAAGTAGTAAATAAAAAAAATTAAAAAAAACTTTTTAAAAAACACGCTTTTTACGCAAAGACTAAAAAACGTTTGAAAAAAGCGTGGGGTGTAAATGTTAAGACCATTAAATGAGTAATGTTTAATTTGAACACCCCACGCTTTTATAGTCATTGAGTTCTTGGACTAATTTGCTAAATTTTATAGACAAATTTTTGAGTTACATTTCTTTTTGTCATCAGAAATTTTTCTTGATATGTACCCAATTTTCTAAAAGCGTGACTTTATTTTTATTTTCAAGTTTTAGATCGGTTTTTAGTCTTTTAATAAAAGCGTGTTTTTTTAAAAAGTTTTTTTTTATTTTTTTTTTGTAAGTTGACATGGACGTTAGTCTTATAAAAAATATTTGTTATACATATAAATTGTTTTAAGTTAGTATTGTTTTACGTTTATAGTTAGATGTAACATTGAAAAGCATATGATCTCACTAGGCAAAGGGTGATAAATGTAATCAGCCGTGACTATCATTAAAATTTGTGAAAGTCATTTGTTACTAGACTTTGACCATGGTCAGTCAGAAATGAGTGACCAAAAGTGTTAAATTTCTCAAGCTTCTCCTTCCGAAATATCTTGTTACATTCGTATCGGTTTGCAAGAGATTATGTGAGCGACGGGTTTAAAACCCTAACAATATACTTGTGTACGCTCAGACATTTATGTTGCCCAACTAATAATTAACTAAATATAATAAACTAAATTATAGTTATAATATTAATGCGAGTAGTTGTAGTAGTGAATAGAGTAATAGTTGATACTAGAACACACTTGTTATAGTATCAACTATTCTAAAGTTGAAGTTTATCCAAGAATTTTATGAACAATGATTTCGTAATCGACCGTCTACCCATTCCATCACAGCTCGTATTCGAGCCTACCCTAACTATGATAGGACATTTGGGCCTTAGTTTAAATTTGTTTGCAGGTGCAACTGCAACTATTATGCTGCTATTAAAAATTGCTTAAACAAAAACTTTAATGAACTTATAATATAATGTGTTCGAAATTCATGGTTTTTGTACCAAATCTTTTTTAAGTGCACATTTACTATCAAACATAACAAATATTGTTCAAATTACAGGCACGCAGGTGTAGGCAACTGCCTTGCGTCAGAACGTCAGATAAATGTACATATGAAATTCGAAAAACGAAAAACATATTGGTACTTGGCAGCATCGATCCCAGGCCCCCGAATTATTTGATTCCTAACCAGGGCCGAGATCACAGCGCCAATGACGCTCCGTCCACCCATTACTCAGAGTGTATAAAGGAATGGAATAAATTTATTTACCTGCTATATTACAGGTTTACGATCTACGTTGAATTTAGTAGCATGGAATAACATGCTAACCAACTTGTATTATGCGATGTCGTGGTAGAAACATTAAATACGTTCCTATTATGACATCGCACGACATCAAAACAACATTTGTAAATATGTAATTACTAAATTCAATGTCAATTTCAGAACTTAACGTTTTGATTTAATTGGTTTTGCTTATTTCCGTGTTCCATACAAGGTAGTATATATATGTTTATGTGTTACATACACTTGAGTGACTAACTTAATAATTGCGTATCTGTTTCAAATTATCCAGATATTTATTATATTAATATTACAATGAAACAAATTTTTATGCCTGGTAAAAAATAAACAAACTATTACGCTGCTATTAAAAACTGCTTAAACAATAACTGCTTTTTCACTTTTTTACATTTTAAACAACTGATAAAAACTTTAATGGGCTTATAATATAATGTGTTCGAAATTCATGCTTTTTGTACCAAATCTTTTCTATAAGTGCACATTTACTATCAAACATAACAAATATTGTTCAAATTACATAATCATGGGATAGGTGTCATAATATATTTTCTTTTTTCATAAAAACTACGCAAGATTTATGGATCGCAGTCACCGAAATCTGGAAAGAAAATATATCAAAATAAATTTCAGAATAATTACCTTAATTCCAGAAGGGGAACGCCATTTTCGCAATGTCCGAGAGCAGGGTTGTTTAAATGTAGATTATGTGAGTGCGATTTAAGGCAAACTTTATTTTTAAGAAGCACAGCTAATAAATAAAGCAAAGCTGCCACTCGGGACCAGTTTAGTGGATAGTGATTTCCCGGGACTATTCCTTCGAAAGCGAAAAACGTCGAATGTGAAATGAAAAACATGTTTCGGACCCTTGAAGAGGGAAAGGTATTTAAGTAGGATTTTGGAAAACCGTACTTTGATCTTTTTCTTTTTTACTGAGCTAGAGTGATACTTTGGAGGTTTATTTCTTTATGGCGCTGATTTATAAAAGCTCTAATTTTAATTCTTTTGTTCTTATTCAACAAATTTTTATGGTTATTGATATTCATTTTGATATACTTTTCAAGACTATGCTTTATTAAAACTTATTTTATATTCTATATCAAAATATTTATTAATGAACTTGCCAAGTGATGATAGTCATTGTATATGAGTGCCAATTTGTGCCGTGAGGCGGAGATGAATGCTACAATACACAGCACGAGTGTCTTACAGCTAATTACGAGTACGTGAAGTGGGATAAAATAGTTTTTTGATGACAATTAATTTTATTAAATAAAGTTATACTTTACAAGATACTTGAATACTGCTTTGAATTTCTTTATAAATCTCATAAAACGTATTCTAAAATCAAATTCTCATTCTGTAATACGTGCCTCTAGAAATTCAAGCAGTTACAAAGGCAATTTAAACCATTTTCATTTTGGATGTAATTTATATGCGGAGTATCTGGCTGGACATTGCATATGTGTACAAAACAATGAACATAAAACATTCACAGTGCTTAATTTTTCAATCACAACTACATATTATATACCTATGGGCTGCAAGTAGCCAGATATTCGTTTGACTTACCTGTACAGATACAATCCAAAATCTTCATATCAACCATCATTGCCTTCCTATATTTACGTAATTGCTGAAAATTAGAGACACGCTTAAGTTTTATGTAGTGTAGTTATGTTTTACTTTACTTTGTACTGTCTTATAGAAAGATACAAATCAAATTACACTTGTTTTGAGAAGTAATGTAATAATAAAAATCATTCTGTACCCAGAGACTCCTTCGACAAGAGGGACATACCTACCCAATGAAAGCCCCCGGTGCTCTCCTTGCACTTTTGGTCTTACCCAACCCAAAGTTAGTCAGGATTCTGCCCTTTGATTATATTTCTGCCAAGGGAATCTAATCATAATTCAAATATTATTTTTCTTTGTTTTATTATTGTGATAATATTAGCACTACATTTTTTTCCTTCTTATTGTTTACACGCACACTTACGATTTTGCGGACACATTTCTTTTATAAATACTAGCGACCGCCCCGGCTTCGCACGGGTGCAGTGAAAAAATGGTTATGGGTTATCCCTAGATAGACATATACATCGCGACTTTTTTGATTTTTTAATTGTACAATACTGTAGTACATTATTTTGGTCTATCTCGTAGGGTTCACCAGTGTTTGCAATATAGCGCAAAAAAACGTGCTATTACGACATCACATTAGAAACCTTTAAATTTACAGTGTTTCTCTACATATTATCATTTATTATACATACAACCTTCCTTAAGAATCACTCTATCTATTAAAATGCGTCAAAATCGTGCGTAGTTAAGATCTAAGCATACATACGGACATACAGCGAAAGCGACTTGTTTTATATATGTATATTGATAACGAGATTCACATTGATGTAAATCTTGTCTATACGTATCGCAAATGTTTTTTACAATAAGCAATTATAAGTAACTTTTTAATGTTAACACAATATTGTAAACTTGTTTGCAGTTCAAAATGAATTGTTAGAAAATGTTTGCTCTTACTTATATTGGTTACTCGTTAAATAAATATTTAATTGTTGAATGTTCATAATAAAGAAACTGTAAACCATAACACAAGCTACAAAATAGGACATTTGGAAAAAGTAAGAATCCAAGAAAATAATATTTCTAATTTAAAGTGATTACAACATATCTAGAATCCTTTTTACAATTTGTTAATTTAATCATGAAACTGAGATTACAACAATTAATGTTTTCTAATTTCTGAAATAAAATATATAGCAAAAATACTTTTGAAAAATGCAATCGAAACCCTCTCTATAACTCTATTGAATTTCCTTATAAGCCCCGTTGTTAGCGATCAATCAATCGTTGGTGCAACGCAAAATTTTATAACCGCACCTTGGAATATTCACATAAAAAAAGTTGGTAAATACAGTTTACACATTAGGTTTGAGCGTAAGTACAACTATTTCATTTTATTATTTTGCGGTCGATGCCACAACTAGATGTACCCTACGTGCGTCGCGCGCCAGTCGTGCTCAGCAGAGCGCGGCCAGCGGCGCAAGCGCAGGAAGCCAAACCAATTTTTGTGCCGTACACCTACTGTTCACCTTCCGGCCTTGTTTCCTTGTGTAAATTATGTTTTTATATAAAGAAAGCATTGTCTTCCGGCGAAGGGTGCGACAGGCAATGAAAATATTAGATTGTCGCTATGCTTAAACGTATAATATGATATATGATGTTATATCGTATTCCTTAGTTGTTTCATATGTGACAACAAAGCAATTCTGCATTTTTACATATCCTAAGTAATAAACTTGATATGTCTTTTTATATACTCAAAGAGGAGTGTACCAATTTTAAAATAGTTTTGTAGCAACTCGCCTTCATAGATCTCAAATCTTCTAGATATAGTAACCACTGTTAATCTTACCCCGATTTATAGTCTCTTCTACAGTGAAATAAATATAGTTTTCTTGACGACGCATTCCAAAACGAACTGTAACTTTACGAGATTTGTCATATAGCAAAAGTCTTATCTCTGCGAAACAGAAAGATAAGACTTTTGCAATATAACCATTATGGTTACAAAAAGCGAAAAGCAATTTCCTATCTCTTGTTACTTTTTCGTTTATCTTTGCTATTTGTAAAGTTTAAGGAGAAATTTTGTTGCTATAATGCTCTATGAGTATGGTTATGTTGCTTTACTGTCAGGGTTATTTTTTATTAGTTTATTTTGAAAACGGTAGCTGTAATTAAAATATATATTAAAGCGATTATACAATAACTGATGACGAAAACAAGGTCAATCAAAAAGGAACAACTAACATATTTTAAAATTTAACTAATCTTTAATTTTTCAAGAGTTATCTGCAGTACAAATCTATACCTAACGTAATTCAAAAAGATCATATGTCATCTATTTCTCACACTTTTCCCAAAGTCATATCACCAGAAAATAACTATATTTCACTCAATATGAAGATTGGCATTAATTTAAGAATCGAAGTTGCTTTGCAGACATAATATACTGTCAAATGTCTTGTATATCAAATTGTTAATCGAAATTCCTAGTAGCATATACATAATACAAATTTCCGTCTTATTGTCCATGTACTGAATAAGGATTTTTTTGGAATATCCATCTATTAAGTCCTTATAATCAGTCACTTACTCGGGTGTCTTCTTTTTATAAGTTATTGTATAAAGATCCTTATTTGACTACCCTTAGAAGTTATCAATTACTCTTACTGTCTATGTACACACGGCTGCAAGTGAGAATGTACATATTGACCGCACGAGCGCTATTATTTCCTATGTAATAGTAGCTTCTTTTATCTTTCATTTGTCTACCTTGTTGAATTGTTGACTACCCTTAATTGTTAACCTACCTATATATAAAATTGTAATCTTTTTTTAATGTAACATTATCGCTCGATTTCTTTGTAAGGAACGATGGTAAAGAAATAGCAAAGTGCACATTCTTTCCAAAGCATTCTCTAATCCTAACTTAAAAAGTTCCACCAAAGAACAAGCTGGAACACTGCATTAAACTGCAATTAAGGCTTGCCGGCCAGAGTTCATGGGGAATTAATTGTTTGTAGTAGACCCATTAATTTCATGAGAACGCGTGAGGCACGAGACCTCTGTGAACACATAATTTAGACGTGTTTGCGCCTAATAATTAAATTATCGTTTTCGCGTTTTTTGATGATGATATTGTTGATAAAAAAATCAATAGTGATGGCGAATAATACATTAAAATGTCTACAAAATATATTCGTGTAGATTATTTTTATAGTTTTTTTAGAGTAGTTATTCGAGTACGTTTACTTTCTAATTGCAAAATATAATTTTATTAGTGACAATTTGCCAACTTTGGTAAATTTTAATGTCATCATCATTATCTCCGCCGATAAACGCCCACTGCTTGACATGGACCTCTCTTAACGATCTCATTTAAGGTCCTATACTACTAGCGACAAGTTGACCCTACTCCGCAATTGATATCGGAGACCCTAGTTCTTCTAAGGATATAATTATGTCTAGTTTCATCGCGTAGAGAAACTCTGAGAGAGAATTTTAACCATTTTTATATGATCTGTGGTAAGAGGTTTCGGTTCTATATGTTATCAAAGACAACACGCACGAGGCAAAGATTTTCGTTTTAAGGTAGTGCAGTAGCGAGCCGAGTATATGCTGAGTAACTGCCTGTTCAAAATTGATTAAAATACTGACAATTCTTTGAGTTTAAAATCTATAATTGATTAAATGGCTTAAGTCCCAAAATTCCTTGCCTATAATATACTTTCAAATCTGACTGGGCTTTGTAATTACCGCGTTTATATTCGCCCTCGAAGGTCCAGAGTTTCAGGCGAGCTGGGCAATTATCGCCTCGCCCGCGGTCAGTTCCCATGGGACCACAATATTTTAACAGTACATATAGACGTGTCGAACCCCGCGGCTGTCCGTCCTCTTTTTGTAGGGTCTTGTTACGATGCCGTAGAGACTAAAAAGGCATCTTCGCTGCGTCACGATCCATCGCTAGCTTCCCTTGGCGTTCCCGTGAACTCTAAATCAAACAAGAAATGGTTGCGTCGCAAACGAAAGCTAAGGTTCAAGTTGCATTGACAAGCAAGCTATGTTTACACGCGGCTCGTGAGAACCATCGGAACTGCATGGGCGTGACATTGAGCGCTTTTTGTGTTCCTTTTTTTCATTCTCCTTTGAGCTAATGTCGAGTATTGGTAATGGCTGAGTTCGACGTGACCATGACAATGCAGCTTCGATATCTGTAGAGATTTGTTTCACACATGTTTCACTCATTGTTTCCGCGTTGACAGAATTAGCCGCTTATGGCGGTTTTACGACTGCATTGGAGCGAGATTTAGCGGAATTCTCTGTTTACGTTTTATGGGCTTGCACGTGGTGGTTCATTTTGAATAATTTCTTGGTATATATTATTATCTATCGAAACGAAGAATAAAACTTTATAAGATAATTTTATAACCTTACTTATTAGAATTAAATAAGAAAGCAAAATGATATTTAATACCGAGACCGCTATTTTGAATCATGAACATAGCAATAGAATTGAAAGAAATGAACGCAATGTAAAAAATGTTTTCTAACACGTAAACAAAAACATTCTTAATAATAAGATATTTATTAGCAAAATTAAATGTTATTGGAATGAATTTTCGAATTATTAACAAAAAGTATAAACAGTCTGTATAAACAAAATAAAAAAAAAACAGATTGTTTAAGGGTCGGCGAAATAATATCTACCATATGTAAAGATTTTGTAGAAAAATTATACAAGTTTTTGATTTCGAATTCAAATCAGTTAAGTATTATTTTCCCGTCTCTGAAATATCCGGTATAAATACTAGAATTTAATTTTTGACTAAAAATCTATCATTATCATTCATTTCAAAAATTTTTCATACAATTCCACTTTCGATCGTTTTGGTATCGATAATTTAAATTTCTACAATAATTAAGTTACAAATACAAAACTTATTTCTATCCCGTTTGACAGTTCGCAGAAGTGTGAGCAAACACCAACATAAATTGCACTTATATATTATCTATTATATACTCGTATCTTTTAATGCGTTTCTAATCAATCAGAAAAATTATACATGATAGACATGTATGTAATTTCTACTGAACCGCGTCACATATTCACCTTATCTTACAAGTTACGGAAAGGTCCTGCAGAAGAATTGGCATGACCGCACAATATTCAGCGGTGAGCGCGAACTCTAAAATTGATCACGCCCGCGGGCCGCCATTAAAAATACATTAAGTTCCGGGAACTCATTGCCGACGATATTAGCAATGCAATACTGCGAATATGCACACTGTTTTGTTACCATTCGCGAGTGCAGTTCTTCGTGTATCAATTGTTTGGCGATTTGTGAGTACAGTGAATGTTTATGGGTTAAGAATCTTTAAGGGTATTTTTCTGTTTTAGAAATATAAAAAGATCTCCGTATCCGTAAACATATCTTGGGGGCACTCAACCTTATTTATGGATATGCACAATATGTAATACAAGCCAATTAATTTTAAATTAAAAATAAGTATAAAAAAAAAGCCTGGAGAAGTGAAGGAATTAGAACAATGAATATGATATATGAGGTTACTTAAAATACGTATGCGGTTGCATCCTTTTTTCGGAGACGTTTAACAATAATACCAACTTAGGTTGGTAGATTATTGCAGCTATATTCTTCATCAGATAATGAGTCAGATTTCATAAAATATTTGGAGGAGCTTATTTGAAATCAATCATCATCATCATTTTTTTTATTGTTATCACATCACTCCTATCGGGAGTAGTACCACACATTTTTTCGTCTATTATCGGTCCGCTAAGTATTTATATTCTTTGCCTCTCCATTATTTTCCACGCAATCCAACAATATTTTCCTTCATTGCTGACCATTTTATTCTCCGGAACTCTTCTAGTATGATAACATTCGGTACATATTTGTTAGAAGCTGTCACAAGACCATATCACGCAAACCTGTGTAAAACGCATCGCATACCTATACCACGCTAACCTTTGCTAAAAGTCAATGTTATAATTTTCTCATTTTTATCAAATTCCAAGTTGATCTTTACTATTGCTGGCATGATGAATTGCCGTAATAACGATATAAATATTTAATTCACTAACAAATCAAACAAAATAAATTTAATAGATATTTTTAAGAATTTTTTTAAGCCCACTGAGAATAAATTAAAATTTTTATTTCGGTTACTGAAAAATTAATTACATAAAAGTTCAAAGGAGTCCTTTAAACTAATGATATGTCTGTGAGGAATTCCCGGGTAGTGTTAAGCATAATTTACACTTAATTTTGTTAAAAAAAATACTGAATTACTATGTTAGTACCTAACTGAGGATTTTCCTTGTTTATTCAAATCATTGGTAAGAAATGAAAACAAACTTTATGTAACGTTTTACACTTTACAATAGACACTAAAATAACACAATTGTGATAATTTATTTTCACAAAGTTACAACCAAAAAGGTACAACTTTCCGAGTAGCAAATGCTACTTTCGAGATTAGTTCTCTGAATCTTAATATTTCGACCAGCCTTCTTGCTACGGTTCCAAAGGTTCCAGCTTCCAACGTTTGAAAATATTAATCTATGTTATTTATTACATGATTAACTTTGTATAATAATGAAAATATTTCAATATATAGCTACAGCAATCATAATTTATCGTTCGCTTCCGAATTTCACCATTCTTTTATTGGCTAAAAGAATAATATAATATAATTAATTAATATAACTTTATAATTCTCTACATAATAAAGATAATAATATAACATTATAAAATTTCATTGTACAAAGGAAGTACGACAATATCATGGACAAAAATGTGGTAATAAAGAGCGGTATATACCTACTTACCTAGAAATTAAACAAGTAAAAGTAAATTTTCAGTTATAGCTGGAAAAATAAAATCTTTTTTTTTCTTCTATGGTTGATGTCAATACACTCTTCGACCGAAGAATGAATCGACGTAAAACTTATTCCGGATGATGATGAATGAGCTACTGAATTCAGTTGCCCAACATTCAGTTGCCTTTACATTATATACATGCGAGTTAATAATAAATTTTACGTTTCCCATTCTATTTTTGTAAAAAAATGTGAGTAATCAATCAAACTTTTGAGTTATTATATTTTTTTCAGACAAATTGGTATGGTTAATATCAAACAAAGGAATTACTTTATTGATATTTTATAAGACAAATACAGGAATTTGTGCGTTTTTAAGTTATCTTAGATTTTTTGCGCGAACTGTTAGCGAAATTACATATTTATGAACACAATAATTTTGCGATTTCAAAGTTGTATGAGTGATATTATATGAACAAATGAATATACCCGCAGAACTATATCACAGCGGTAAATTTAATATATTAACAAGTTTCGTACGAAGAGAAAGTTTTACTGCGTTAAAAGTGTTACTTATTTAAAGGAGAATGAGAGAGAATGAGCTAAGAAACTTCAAACGGAACTACGAGTGTTGTGTCGCACGTAAGTACAGCGCAGTTGTTAACAAATTCCGAACACATTTGGGCCAGGATGACAAAAAATCACAGCGGCAATAGTTCTCTTGGCTCACGTAACACGAGTTCACAGATTAAAAGGACCTTATCATGAGATCGCTCAGTTTTTATGGTAGATACAGTAGCATAAACTAGTTTTTGTTACCATAACGTAAATACTTTATACGCAGGTGTGCTTTTTTGTAAGTTTTCGAGAAATGTTTCGCTAGTTGTTGTAAAGCTCAACACATTCCGTATATTATATATTATATTGTAGGTATAGATTTCAATAATATACGGATTTCTATTGGCAGGTGTATTTTCATAAGAGTTGTATTATTTATAGCGTTACAGCTGATTTCTGGTATGACAAAGCAAATTCTTCTTTGGATATATTATTTAGCATTTTTGCTGTACATTTGTAATTTTATAGGTTAGGTTTTGTATGTTTCTCAGTTAAATTCCGTTCTATTTTAAACAGGATCGTAGGCTGACATTTTTGAAAAGTCTTCTAAATATCATTAGACAAAACTGAAAGCACACTTAATTTACAAAAACAATACTGAGTAAATGCAGTATGTTTCAATCTGACACTTTTATATAGTTTGAATATTAAAATCCTAGCATTAGAAACAGAATAGTACAGATTTTATAAATAATAATAGAAGAATTCATAAAAATAATAAAACTGCGATTTCTCATTTTTTTTAAATTTGCTATTCTATTGCAAGATTTGTCGTTATTTTTTTTCTCTTCAACCACAGACTCTTCTCACCATATAAACTTATATCTGAAAATACCAATAAATTTTAGATATGTGTAATCCCTGCTTTTAACTTTTGTTCTGTTCTCATCTATAAAACAATTTAACATATTCGAATCACTGTAATATCACCTCGACACTTACATGAACTTTAAGTAAATACGCCATTATTAGTCATTTGCCCTATAGCAATATGTCACAAACGTCCCTCGTGAAAAAACATGAGGGGTGTGCCCATAAATCCATCATGTTAACCCAACGTGGGTCGGGTGTTAACGACTGTCATTTGCCAGTAACCCAGTCGTACGGTTTATTGAGTCCTCGGAAGAACCTTTATGGGTCAACAGTGTAAGCGTAATGCGGCAACTGTAAGTGTAATGCGACAGGTTGATTAATTGCTAATATTATTATTGAAAGTCGCAAATCGGTCTATAAATCATGTTCGTGCATGTACAAAGTTTTGCAAAGTTTCTCAAGTAATTACTTACACTCAGAGTGCCAAACAATGAAACCTGCGTAAGTTAGAGCGGATTAAATGCTGCGAATCGTATGAAAGAGGCTGTGTGGTTTAGACTTTGCTTGTGGCAGTTTCATTATGTATATGTATAATTTTTTAAATGGGCTAGCTTTCTTTGACTTGTATAGAGTACTGTGCTAAACTACTCTTTGAGTAATGCTTTTAACTTTCATTGTCTAAACTAATTTTATTTAAGGGTATTACCCTACCTAAAGTTAAATCATTTGTTTTCAATTACCAATCATGTAACAAATCCTAGATAAACTCCATTCAACCCCATTTTAATAATTAAATCCCTTGCGTATAATCTTAGGTTCGTATTCTAAAATTAAACTTAGACTCAAATCGCTGCTTGAGTACGTTAACGTAGTTAGAAAGGGATAGTGCTATTGATACCATACAGCGACAACCCTGCATGTACTGTACTCAGTCAAGCAGAGATTAGATATTGAGTTTGATTTTAGAATACCATCCTTAGAGTGAAATGTCATCTATCCACTCTCTTTATATCGACGAAGTGGATAAAAAACCGTTTCAAACTTTCCTTTAAAACAATACATAATTTATGATGAGATATTTAAAGAATCACTTGTCTTAGTTGGGCCACTATAATATTATTTCTTCAGTATTTATCTTTACCAATATTATAAATGGGAAAATAACTCGGTCTGTCTGCTTGTCCCACTTTCTTGCCAAAACTACTGAATTAAAATGAATTGGTACACAGATAGTCTAACACTTTTTTAAAAATACAGAAGATAATGTTTACCACAGGAAAAAATAAAAGATTAAAAAAAACCTATATACCGCAGGTGAAGACTTTGGTGAAAATCTAGTTGCTTATAAAAAATAAAGGTAAGTTTCCTTAAAATAGGTTGTGACATATCCGATATTCAAGGCAGTTAGTTACTCTCCATATTGCGTTCCTTTTTTCCACCTCTGTGGAAGACTTGAAAAAACGACGAGAAAAAACGGACGATTTTATTCAAAGTGTGAAAAATACAGGTAGAGCTACACATTTCTTCTATGCAAGCTGTGGGAAAATGGAGAGGTATGTGTTAGTTGGGCGGTTTTATTCTAAAGACGAACTTATCACGTGGTCGTTATTAGTAATTGCATGATTGCACATTTGTAAATTATTATATACTCTTCTACCCATAAGCACAGAGTTACAAAAAAACTTACATAATGTTGTTCACAAAGATGTACTTATTTCTATTAGAGATTTCTTCCATCCAACCTGTGGGTGTATATTAGAAAGCTACTAGGAATGAGAAATATTAAGGGACATGACATAATTATTAATATAAATAAAAACTAGACTAACAACTCGTATGTACGTACCTAAACTAACATATTTTAGACAAACATGAATACTTTATTGTATTGTAATAATATATTGTATATACTCGTATAAATATATGTGTGTACACACACAAATGTCTATATACTATGTGACACTTATGGCAGTATGACAACTAGCGACTGAAAGAGCTACTTCGACCTACGTCTGAATGAAAGAATAGATGGTTTCTGTTGAACTACAGAGGGTAGATTGTTCCACATTATGCTATTTATTTATGAAGACGAGTGTTTGTTTTTATTTTACAAATGAATATATACTAGATCTAGGGTTCATTTATTGTTCAAGATTATTACAGTGTACACAACTAAATTTCAGTCCACACAGCTACACATGTTAACCTCGAGACAGTTGCTATTGCATAAGTAATAAAAGTTATTATCGTTCAACTATGCCTTAACGTGCTGCTGACTGTTCAAACGAACTTGATCTTTTGCTCATAAAGATAACGTAGGTAGGTACATCAATCTAAATTAAATCATTAGTGAAAACAATGTAAGAACAAAAAACAAGTCTTCACTAAATTTGACAGATCAATTGGCATAATTGGAAATCGGGACTGGAACACAAAAAAATATCAATGAATTTCGTAGATGTTACTTGAATATAAAGATTGTGTTGCTGTCAATTTTTTATTTTTCCTAGCTCGCTTGACATAATTGACAGTGTAACATGTTTTGAAGTGAGGCCGGTAGAAGTTCGTGTTTTGTTTAAGAATTGTAACTGCTACAGGGACTAATTCGTTAACTTAAAATAACATCTTTACGAAGTAATTTATTTTATTGATACTAAAAAAGTTATAAAAACAACTTATTAAACGTACAATGTGGTTACAGTTTCCTAGGCTCTAAAAATAATTATTATAACGTTATATTATCGTAATTTATTTTTTTTTACTTTTTAGTGGAGATAATAAGGAATGGGAATTTTCGTTGAAATTAATCGTTGAAATTCATTCACCATAGGTTCCATCATTTCCATTTATTATGCCTGTTCATCGAACTATACACAGCTGTAATTACGTACTATCAGGTGGAACTTGGCTCTGGATACATCATAGAAACGTCCTGCTAAATTGGTTACTCTACTGCTAAACACTCTGGTTTCATGAAATATGATCGTATCGGAAACAACATCAGAAATGATACCAGTAATTATAATAGTAGTTAATAAAACATGGTTATTACAATTTTGTTTCACAAATCCCATTTGAATGTAGGTATATGTTTAAGAATTCTCGTGAATATACAATCAGCGACACGGCACACTTTACATTAGCACTACAAAACCTCTGCTATTACGAACGACGTAAGGTAAGAGCTGTGTCAAGGCTAAGTTTAAACTCTGACACGTTGTTTTGTGTACGTACTTCAATGATCGTATCAGAAATCACACGCATTGAACTTAACAACTATTCTATCGACGAACACAATATTTACATCTCGTCCGCCCACGTGCTACGCCGTGGGAATCATAAACACTAGGTATTATTGTGATTCTCGAACATTCTTCAATGATTTGAATAGTAAGCAATCGTCCTGTTCTATGCTTGAGCTAACTGGGAGTAGGTGGATTGAGTTAATCATTGTAATAATACCAAGAGGATATTAAGCATTGACGTTATTTGTAATCATGATTATAATTATAATCTATTTGTATTTGTTTCGTCACTATGTCTAAATTTACAGTTATGTTTCCTTTTCTTATTTCATTTTTAACCACTGTTGGGTATTGTAAAATTCATCAATATTTTTAATTTTGTGGGTACTTGTAAAGAGTTTAAGACATCTCATCCTTCCACATCTCCCATCCTTTTCTCACATACGCGCTGGACGATGGAGTGTCTCTTTTGCAAGAACTTCAGTATATGGTCTATTTGAAGAGTCAGTCGTTGACATATCGTTGACTTGACTACGTCGACTCGCATCACGTCGCATAGAATTGTTGATTGATAAGTGCAATACGCCTGTTTGTGTATAATATATGTGTTTGAGACTCAAAAAACTGTGAATCCAACCTTCACTGGCTGATGGGCTGATCTGCAGAGAACGAGATATCTCGAGGAGAATACATGAGGCACATGAGGTAAGCGCGCATTCCTTTCTCGTGATCTATCTGACACGTAATCCATTTACATCTTTTCCTATTTTCCATTTTTTTTGTTTCTCTGAGATGTTTATTAGGCCTTATTTACTACAAAAATCTTTAATACATATATATATATATCATCTAAACAAAAATTAAATACAGTCCACTTATATATCCACACCCAACGCCTAGGGTCAACCGCCTATTTTTTTTTTTTTTTATTATTTATATTAAATTTGGGGTTAGGCGTTCCCAACCACAAACAATTTTATGGTGAAAAGTTTAGGATTCTATGGATTTGTTTACCTTTTTTTTATGGGGGGGAAATGCGATCTTATGCACCATGACACTGCGCTGGCAAGGCGCGGCCGTGTGTGGGGCTTTTCGGTTATAGAGAACCGGCCTACCCACTAAAACCCCCCCGAGTTCTTTAGGCCCATACGGGGCACATGGCGAGGTGCGGGTGGATTTGTTTACCTAGCTGGGTCCATAGTTTTGAAGAAAATGCAACCAGAATCAACACCTGAGGCGTGTGATCTAGTTGTAGTTGTGATGTAGCTTTAGGAACTTCTTATCTTATAGACATCATCCTTACCACCCTGATTCCTGGTTTGTAGAATATGTTTTGTAAAATTAAGGGCTGTAAAATTAAATCGTTCATGCATTTCGTATTACTTATAGCTGACAACGTAAGCTGTTAAAATTAAATAGAGGAAATTTTGCTTCCAAATATTCAGACTATTCGTGATAATTAATGAACGGATATTATATAAATAGGCAAATTAAGGTTATGAAGCAATATGTTCAATCTACTTGAAGCGAATTAAAATTAACCAAATCAGGATTCCGGGTGCAAATATTTATTTTTAATTTTGTTACATAAACACTTCATGTTATTTTATTTGTTTATTAAGGAACATTATGATAATAATCAAAACGATAGAAAATACTGCTAATAATAATATATAAAAACATTAAACTAACTACAAAATATATATTGCAATAAACATTTTCCGTACTTAAAACTTTTAAGGTAAGCTTATGCAAGTTTGATATAAGTCTTCTTTAGACCCAAAAGTTCACACAGTATAGCTTATAAGGAACAAGTAATCGGAAATCTAAATTAAGAGAGATTAGTATGCTTGTAAATTTAAATGGCGACGAAGTTTTCGCAGGAAAATCGCTTTCCCGCAAGTATCTTTCATTCGGAACATTTCAAAGTTTACTAAATGAAACGTCAAACGTTTATACATGAATGGACATGCGGAACTTGCAAAATTTTCTAAGAAGAGACCGTCTTTTTATAGAACTTGGAGCTTATAGGATTCTGTAATGTGATTGACTTTTGAGGAAATTTGGCCGGCAAAAGTCCATATCTTAATTGTGTACATACATACTTACGGAAGTGGTACAGTCGTTTCTTTATGTATTAAAATAAGAACCAATATTATTTTCGGTATTGTACAAAATGTATATAAAGTTTAGGTCTTTTCTATGTTTTCAAACATAAAAAAGACGACCATAAAGTTTATATACTTATATTATAAACTCATAAACGTTAAAGCCCTATTAAATCAAAAATAGACTGTAAAATTATCAACCATTGAGGCACAGTGCGGATTTGCCTACTTTGAATTTCTTCGTTGGTGTATGCAGGTTGCTGACTCATGATGTCCTCATTCATCGTAGAAGCGTCATATAAATGTACATATGAAATTTAAAAAACGTAAAACATATTGGTATGTGGCTATACCGACCGCGGGCTTCCCGAATCTCGTACTAGAATAGAATTAAAGATCAGTACCGAGACCACGGAGCTACTGACATAAATACTTTTAAAAATACCAGGCCATTTCTGAGTCAGTCTCGTATACAAAGGGTTTCGTACAAAAAATCATGTACGTTCAATATTTGTCTTATTTCAATTATTTTATTTCTGAAGTAAATATATAACTTTATATATGATTAAACACAATTCTCTAGCTTCCTCGATTTTCATTAATACTTTCATGCATGCTCCTCAGTTACGGGTACTTTTGACCTGACCTTCCTTCTTTGGTCCGAAAATTCGTCTAAGTCGTCTCTTACCAACTGGCCATTTTCACCTTATAATTTTTTTAGTCAGTCGTTTTTCGTCCATCCTTTCTACGTGTCCAAACCATCTAAGCATTCCCTTCTCAATTTTTGTCATAACAGTTTCTTTCACATTTTCCTTATCACACTATTTCACAGTTTATCCTTCATCGTTATTCCAGCCATTCCCCTCAAAGCTCTCATTTCTACTGCATTAATCTTACTTTTATCCTTCTTTTTCTGTGTATGCTGGTTACTATGCTTATGAGTATGAGAGGGAATGCTGGATGTGACAAAAAAAGGATAACTTAATATTCTGTGAATATTTCAAGCGTCTACAACACTTTTGCCCTTATCAATACCCATAAAAAACAAGCACACAATTACGTAGGTTGTATGGAAACTGCCCCTAAATATTTCATTTGTTTTAATTCGGTAACAGAAATAAATCTTCTGTAAATACACCAACTGTGTTACTATCACGATTCATGTAATGGTGCCTGTAATTGATTCCTGTTTTACCCTTTGGGTACGGAACCCTAAAAAGATACTCTTTGGACCAGAATATTCAGATTAATTCCTCATTATTTTTCAAAAGTTACGATTACATGTATAACAACAATAAAACAAAATATTGCAAGTATTGATAATCGTATTAGGACAATCGTAGGAGCGAAAAAAATACGGTTAAGGCGACAAAGCTTTGTTGGTCACCTGTCCATAGACTAAATGGGAACGCGGTTGTTTTAACTAGAGCATGTACATACATGTTATGCTTTCTGCGACAGCACAGCACCTTCTAATTTGCATGTAGCTCACGGGCCCTGTGCCATGTGGTGCATGCATGTAGCGGTATTTCGCATGCAAACTATATTTTGGGCCAAAAATTCAACTATCCGGAACAGAATGGTTTGAACTAGAAATTGGCCGGAGAAACTGGATTAAAGAAGCGATGGAAAGCGGATTGATAACGTTGGCTGTGTACAGTATTGCCAGATTTAACACGTTAGCTGCGGCACCAATTTTTGCATACTTTCCGTTCCTGCGGCACGAGGTATAATCGGCCCGTACCGTGACCAGACGTTAGGGCGACACGCGGTCTATTAGACCCCACCTCCTTTTACAGACTAAAATCCATTTTCTGGCGCGAAATCAAAGATAAATGAGAATTTTGGTCCTTATTGATATACAGTGAATTGATGAACCCTAATCCACCGTCGCCCCGGGATCTGATGGCTAGTTTAGGAATTATTAGCAAAACAAAATATGGGATCTTATACACCTCGTAACGCATTGAAATAGGGCAAATTTTCGCTGAGATTAGTGATGGGAAAAATAATATCGACGCTTTTAAACTGTCTTAACTACGCAACGACTTGACCGATTTTGATCAATTATATCTCATTAGATCATTTTAAAGGCAAAACCTGGCGAAACAACACAAAGCTATCAAAGGATACATTTTTTTTAAATAATCTAAATTGTGCTTGAAGGCGCCATAAAGAAAAAAAACCGGCCAAGTGCGAGTCGGAATCGCGCACGAAGCGTTCTATTCTATATCATTAAGAGGCACCTATTACAGACTTATTATTGGAAAATAATGGATCACGGTTTATGCATAAGGTTTATCTATCTATTCGTATATGAAAATCTTAATGCGGTTCACAGAATAGAAAGAAAGGCAACCAGAAGTAGAAAAGAAACTGTATTATTTACTCTGCCTCGGGCTTTAGACATGTTCGGCGCTGTAAAAGGATGTGCTCTCCAATCTACGTGATGCACAACACTGGTCGCGGGAAGCTCGCGTTGGGTGCGGTACGAGGTCAGGGGGGATATGGGATGTTTTAGCCTCGTTCCGCACTGCATTAAAATTATATTAATTCAGTGCGGCACGAGGCCTAAGACATCCGGTACCAAGGTAGGTACACCACCGAGTCCGGAACCATTAGCGCATCTCAAATATATATTTATCTCTTTCCTACACTGGACCAAACCAAAGCTATGCCATTCGCACGACAGAGAAATTCACGTTTTGCTTGCCGCACCACAGGGAAGTTGCATCAGGGGTGATTTAGGCCTCGCTTCGCACTTAACGTGTTAACTACAATATTATTCAAATATATCGTTATATTCTACACACATTACCACAAGTTTTATTTAATTTAATCAAAATTTGTTTTTCAAGAGTGGCCATATGCGAGTAACATGGGGGAATAACATATTATATCATTTTGAATATTATTTTAATAACTTTCTAGTTTCCAAGGAGACGAGAGAAGCAATAATGATGTTGTCCTATATCAAAATGATGAACATTTAGGTTAATTATCAAAATCTTAATACATACGTAAATACTATATAATTATGTCACTGTGGTCACATTTCAGTGATGCAACTTTTATTATCAGAAAAATAAAGATTTTTAATTATACATGTCTGAATAGAGATCTCAGATGTCTATGAAGCTAAAATATATTATGGTATGAATTTATATTTGGTATTAATGCACATAGCTAGGCGTTAGACGTTGCGTATTGACAACTTTAGACGGCTTTTTTAGTGCTCATAATAGCGGCTTACAAAGTACAAGATTTTTGACAGAAATTGTTTGTTTCTATCACATTCGGTTTTGTTCTTGATATCCAAACATTCCCGGCACAACTGATACTTATATTATTTTACATAATAGGCTATATAGAATATAGACTGATCTCGTGAACTTCGTTAAACCTTTATAAGATTTCACAAGATTTATCATCCTTATAGAAAATTTTAAAGAAACTTTCCCCAGGGGCCACAAAACTTCTGCTGCATGGTTTTATGCTTGCACCAAACTGACAGCAATGTTTAATGACAGTTCACTATTGTTCAGTAACATATGGCTATGGTTCATTGACAGACAACCATGAAGTCAAGTTGGTCAATATAAATTTAACAATTAAACATATATTAGGCTATTTCAGTCACCGACATTAAAAAAATATATAAAGACATCTTCTTTAAATACACACATCAAAACCAATTTACGCTCACTTGGTAAATTAAATATGTTTCTCTGAACTATTTATAAATGACATTGATTTATTACATTCTAAACTGTCGCGTTGCATTATATATAGACATAATCAGTAACAGGTTCTAACGCGCTAACATTATTAAACACAGTGTAAAATCATCTTTAACGAAGCCGCTAGACATCTCGTTCTGTTTTACGGAGAAAAATTATATTACTGAAAATAAATACTGTGAAACTACTTTTATTATATAAAAGCAAACTGCACACTTCTGCGAGGGCGTGTCTCATGCTCAGACCACTTTGTTACGACCAGATGGTAACTTCAAATTATTGTGAAGAATTTAAAGAAATATTAATTATTTGAAGAGTTCAGTAATAAAAATGGTTACAAATTTCATGATAAATTAAAAAAAAACTAAAAATTCTATATTCAATGCCTTAGTTATAGATTTCTCGGTTATAGTTTCTTAGACAAAAATCATTTTAATCATAGGAAGAACTCAGAATCTCAGTTTACGATATTTATGATCCACAGTTGATGCAATTTAACTTCTTGGTTTTATTTAACCTATTGCGTAGTGTCCCTGTATTACTATTTATTATATTTGAAAGATTTGTTTTTCACATTGATTTATGCTCTTTTGGATATTTCCGGTAGCAATCCTTTGACTTTCGCAGATAAATTATCGTATGAAAAATTTCACAAGAGATTGAAGACGTTTTTTTTTGTTTCTGTACAAGAGATATATTCAACATGTTTGATTAAAAAATATTAATTAATTAATTATATGTTTTCTAATAAATTATTACTAATATATTCTTCAAAAAAATATATTGTTGTTTTATGAACTAAGCTAATAATATTGTATATAGAAGAGAAATTAAAAAAGGCCTACAGAATTTTTTGTCTGTTCTACCCGAGAAGGCTCTCTTAAATTCTAAATAGGTATCATATATTTTTTCCTTGTTCCTCTGTACGTACAAGGTTTTGTGTCATTTTAATCTTTAATTTGTTTTGACGACAATAAGTGTCTTTACGGGACAAGTTTGAATATTTTTTTGATTTTAGGTAAACATATATTAAGATATGTATCATTTGCGTAGTAAGATATATTGTCAAGTAAAACCATAATTCTAAAGGAGAAGTTAATGTCCTAGCATAAGCATTACTCTGACAATTGCATGTAAGTAGTAAATTGTAATACAGAATAAATTTTGTTTTTCTAAATATTGGCCACGAAATAGCTTTCCTAACTTGACAAAACATTCGTTTCAATTAAGACATATAACTGAGCAAACACGTAACTCATAAAATAACGAATATGTAGAAAGAAAGGGATCTGTCACTTTACATGCGCGCGTGCGAACGTGTGCGAAAATATTTCAAAGTATGTGCCTGTGCGTCAAATTTCCGGTTTCCAAGCTTACGAAAAATGATAAATGCCTCGCTTTTAGTATTTACGCGACGTTTGTTCTTTTTTCGACTTATTGTAAGTTTACGTTTTACATTTGGAATATAAGGTACAAAACATACTGTACTTAATAACAATTTTACAATTTATAGAATCTTATATTCTTGTCCAATAAAATGATTTCATAAGGCACATTAGAAAGACTAAGTCTCCTTATAATTTAATAACGCAGTGAGTAAAAACCATCCGGTACAAACTAATTTCATTTTATGGGCCGCTGTGTGTAAATACAATAAAAATTGTCACGCACCCTATTCCTTTTATTAAATCACGAAAAAACTACTCTTGCGGCAATTCATAAGGTAGCGAACAAGCAGTTAATTCAGACTTTATATAAGTAGTAACAAGAATTATGTTGAAAATAGTACTGTTGGCCATCGCAACAACTGCTTAGATTATACATTTTTAAATTTAATTTGTTCAAGATTTCAATTAAAATATCACGAAGTTTATGAAGACGCGGTTTTTCAATTCTTTTCTTGATCGTATAATATTTTTGGTCTAAGCTTTTTCAAGCGTGTTTATATCATCTTACATTACAAAATATTGATATTTTAGTTTATATGGTATTCATTGAATTGTGAAAATAAATATAAAAAAGTGTGTAACCAATACCACACGACAAAAAATATATCTAAATCGAACGTAACGTTACATTATTTTGATACCTCGATTTCCCAGTCGTTAGTAGCTTTATTATTTGTAGGTAAGTGTTTAGTTTTAGTCCTTATAGTGGGTAGTGACCACAACTGAAATCCACAGTTCAACGTTACGAAAGCCCGCTCTATATTTTTAATAGGATAAATAATAGTCATAGCTTCTGAAGAGTTGAATGTGACGTCGGAAAAAAACACTTCTATATATCTGACACAGTTCATAAGTTACAGTGCATGATGGAGGAACGCCAATATGTACTAGCGGCCGCTAGGCTATTTAGGATAACCAGTATATCTCGTATGAAATATAGCGCCGATTCCCTTAAAGGCAAGGAAGCGCCAAAGCCTTAAAAAATGGGACGATTTAGATTATGGACGGCGTCCATCGTTTACGTTATCATTGCGTGAGACTTTGTCGTCTACTAACCTCTCCACCTCATCTATACATATAATAAGACAGTAAAAATATTTTGTCTGTACATTTAGTATTTTTGACTGAAATGGATAGAGGGGCACTTAAATAGATTATTAGAAAGCAAAAAAATTTTTTTGGAATTTTTTGTCTGTCTGTCTGTCTGTCTGTCTGTCTGTATGTATGTTCACGTTTATCTCCGAAAGTACTGAACCGATTTGCTTGAAACTTTCACTGTTTGCTTTGTTTTAACTCAGAATAATATCTAAACTTTGTTTCATCAAAATCGGTTCATTAAAAAAAAAGTTATCGTCATTTTAATGAACTCAAGGCATGATAATATTGCGAATTATAATGTACACCATTCTTACATAAGTTACATGGGAAATTTAATCTAAAGACAATTCATCATCATGATACAATACATACATAACAAAATAATATGATAAATGCGAAAGTTTGTTTGTTTATTACCTCTTCACGCTTAATCTATACATATAATAGAACAGAAAAAATATTAAGTGTAAATCAGTTTCATTACGCATGTTAGTTTTTTCATAAATCACTAGATGGCGCTGTTTCATTTAATCAATTTCTACAACGCGCTATTGTAGTTTTTTCAAATAAAGCCTAATAAAGGAATGTGTTTCGACATAAGGCGAAAATCTCCTTCGTATCTTTTCATGATCTTTGCGCTGAGAATCGAATAGGAAATTTCTGTGAATTTTGCTTTAATTAATTTAATAATTTCTTCTGTGTTGATTTCGGATTTTGTTTTGCTTTTTGTGTATCAATAACATTCAACTCGAAATTTACGCAGACGAAGTCGCGGGCAACAGCTAGTATAGAAATAAGTAATGAAATTGGCGAGTATGATCCTTATCATGTTTCGTTTGTATTCTATATATGTGTCATATAAAAATGGAGTTGTAATATGAAAATGCCGTTTTGTGTGGAAGTTTTCCTTTTTCCATACTATTATTTAATAGCCAATAAAGCAAACTGTATCAAGCTTCACAGAGATGTCAGGAGGCATTCAAGCAACTAACAACATAATTATAAACGAAAGAAAATTTGTTATAATCAAACAAATTGTGAGAAGGACCTCATAAATTGTTTATTTAAATTATATTTTCAAATATTTTTCTTATGAAATAGTAATTAAAAATAAATACTTAAGAACGATTTATTCGAACGAAGAAGATCTAAGGAGCCAGCTTCGAATCCCGGTGTCGGCAGATGTTTGGTGTCATTAATGAGTATTTGTACCTTAGATTAGTTAATATGTTTCTATCAAAAATATTTATATGTTTATCTGTATGTCTATCCATTACCTTAACCATAACCCATAACACTAGCTGACATGATCCATGTTCTTACTAAGATTATATTGGTTAGGCTAGTTGGTGACAATGTAAGATATATTTATTTATTTATTATAGCAAGGGGATTGTACTCCAAATGTGTGTGTAATGAATTATTCGTTTGTTAAAATTAGGTAAATTATTGAATGTGATACCCTGAAATTGGTAATTTTACTAACAGTAACCAATAAGTCAATCAATACTAATGGTACAGGTCAGTAGCAAATGCAAACTATAGTATCTAATGCAATTTACGGAAGGTACTGTAAACGTTATATTACTTTATAATAATTTAAATGATGAATCATTACATCATGTAACTTTTACTTCGTTAATTAATACTTAAAGTAGTAACAACTTTCATATATTATTCATTCTTGCACGCAATATAAAGAATAATATAATTACGTTTACGTTAAATGATGTTAAAGTTAATAATATTTATTCAACCCTTGCCTTTGCAGGTACTTAGTATTGTCAAATTCAAGCTTGCTCTACCTGTACGGAAATTGGCAGAGACTTTTTGAGATCTCGGCTACTAAGTAGAATAATTCATTCATATAACGTATCTTTTAAAGAACTATGTCTTGTTTCTTGAAGTTATTAAAACAGTTGTTTTATTTAATTCAGATACATATCTAACGAAACTTACTACCTTATACTAATAAATATTTTGTATTATGATGATTGATTGTACAAGAAGTTTTGATGATGACGTAATTCAAGTAGAATAGGCGCAGATTCGGTTAAATAACGATAGATCTTAGAAACCCGCAAATTCCGTATATATATAACGTTTTGTTTATTTGTCATGGGACTTTTAAAACGGAAAACATACATTTTTGAATTCGTTGTTTGATTTTCATCCATGTAAATAAAAAAGTTCATATATTTAACTCGAATCGAAAAAATATGCCATACACCTGGTAATTATAATTAAAATTATCTTTTTTTTTAATTAGTTGTAATTACCAGGTAACTGACTTTCTTCGTCTACTTCCTCTAATCATACATAAATAATACACACATCGTATCTCTTCTCATGTCATTCTTAACGCAATCCATCCATACTTATCCGATCTTCCTCTTCCTTCATGTCCTTCAACATTCAATCTCTTGTTCATCTCTACTCATGTTATAATCATACCACCCTAATCTATTACTCCTAAACTTCTATGTCACTGGTGTTACTTTCACACTTCATCTATTTTACTATTTTTTTTATTAGGTACCTCTGTTAATTTTTACATCTTTGCCCATGTAATCTTTTTTCATCCATTCTTTAGTTATTTAACACTGTAACCTACACTTTGCGACATATCTCACAATAGTCTTATGGCCTGTAATTTCGAGCTTTTCATGGCATACTAAATGGTTGTCAATATTACTGTATAAAATATATATATTACTGTAACATATAAAAAGAATTTGCATTGATATATCCATAATAAAATTGAATTACATCGGTTATAAATAACGAACTTATCAAACTTCTATTATAAAAAAAAAAACAGGAATTTCGTCGTTAAAAATATATAGCTAATGTTATAGCGATAAAATTATCATAGAGCATCCTACTCATACGGAGCTGATACGGCCGAATCAGATATTGTTCTAGATGCAATGTTGAATAAAACATGTACCTTATAGCTTAGTCCCCGATGTTGCATATTTTTAACATATTTCTCCAACGGGAACTCGAATTTGCAGTATCTACATTTTTATTGTCATTTCCTTCCGTTTTGTTTTGCGAGTTGTTTTGTTTTAGATTGAAATAAAGCGATGTAGCCGCGGTTGTAGTTCCGCTGTGACCGTTAGTAATGGCGTGTATGTGAGTTATGAGCGATTTGTTATATTCACAGTAAGGCGTTACTCTGACGAAGATCTAAGACTCAACACACCTAAAATACAAATCATCAATCACAAACAATGCTAATCAAGCAAAACATTGTAGTGACTTAAAAATTATATACAAGTTAAAATTTGTACCTACTCGGGATATATTTAATCAATATTTGCAGTAACTACGAGTAAGACCCAATAGGACGGATTGTTCACTAACAAGACTAATAAGTCGTGTCTCTCTTGTTTCCCCACTCGTCGGTGTTCTACTTTCGTCTATTTTCCGTTCAGAGAACATTTATTTGATTCGTTACTTTATAAAATTTGACATTATATACAAAGTTGATGATGTTAAAAATAATGTAAAATATTGTTACTTACTATACATTTTTCGGTATAAATACAGAGATCTATTCACGTGCTTCTTACACGCCAAATTTATGAGCGCTAGTAAAAAAGCGCGACGGAACTGTCAGCGTCAGATAAACTATAAATATTTAAATACTAAAAATTTATTTCCACAAAAACAATATTTGACTAGATTAGCTCGGTCCCGAAGTTCTGTTATTCTATGTATTTTTTTTGTCTAGGATAAATTAACAAATCATTAGCTACTAATCGAATATTTGACAAGCTTTAAATATACTAACTGAAACCAATAAAGTAACGCAGACAAGTCGAAAGAATTAACTGATCTGGGAAGGTGACATCAAAGAATCTTCTGACAGTCACGAATAGAGAAACTCACGAGATTAGAAAAACTATCTACTAATTCGATCCATGAGGAATGTAATGTAACAAAACGCTGAAACTTGTTTCGATACGAAAAGCTACGTGGAAGAATAGCCTTATGCTAAATTACTTGCTATTTATATGATAAATTACTTAGCAATTAGTAAAACTGTTATATGTGATTCGGTGCTTTTTGTGATTCTTTGATTTGATTATTTGAGTTCCATTTGGTTTGTCTTGGTTTGTTTGGTGCTGTCAAAAGTTACATTTAATACATCCCACGCTTATGTAACCGGCTTAATCATAAACTGAAAACTATTATCAATCACAACTGATAAAAATTTCGTACACATTTATATAATATTTAGAGCATATTTACGATATTTCATCGTCAGCATATTAAAACAAAGCGTAAAAAAAAACTAAAATTTACTTAAAAAATAAAGAGCATTACAAAAATTGGCAGCGCTAACAGCGCAACTACAGTGGAAGGCAGTAATTCTCCCACAATTCGGACGCTAACGATCACCATCTCATTTGCACAAGCGAAAGCATCACAGATTAAAATTCAACCCACAGACAACTAAAAAATTGGTATGGCGACACGCGAAGGATGTCGTGAGTCGAGTTGTTCGAGTAATTTAATTACTCGAGTTGTACTAAAGTTTCGGGAGTCACTCAGACATATTTGGGAATCTTGCAGGATTGTTTGTAGCAATTGACTTTAGGTGGGCAGACTGACTGGCCGCTATGTGATTATAACAATAATGTATTTATACATTCGTCCAAATTTACTCATCGTTTCATTTTGCGAGTTTTAGAAAATCGACAAAGGTCTCTTTTCGTGCTGAAAAAGCCCTACTTGACGATACCAATCTGCAAATAAGTTTAAGCATTTCTTTTAAACTCGAGTACGGTTAACAATAAATTATTCAAGCAAACCGTAGATCACATCATTACCAAACGTTCGCAGTATGTCAACGAAAATAATTCACAGCCGCACAAAACTAATGCAACGCATTAACCATAATCATTCAATACACTCCGCAGCTTCCCACGTATTTTCATTAATGGCATAAAACATACAATGATGTGCATTGTGAACGGCAACAGACGGTTTTATTTCAACCATTATACGCGGCGATGTACCCCAAGCGTTGGTGTGACTGCAAATTTAAGTTGGTTTTAGTAGAAGAGACAGCCTCCCGGTTGGATTAGAAGCACGTTCAAACTTCAATTTTTGTTTCTGCTTCGATAATGAACAGTACGTGCTCACTTTATTGATCACAAACAGTATCTCTAACTTAGGTCAGAGAGAACTTTTGTCAAGATATGATCAAATATAAAATTTCAACACGATTAAAGTTAGTATATTTACAGCAATAATACAAAATTTCTTATATACTCGCATTTGAAGAACCAATGCTAAAACTGGTTAACATTTTGAATGCCTTGAATAGCATGCAAACATACTTGGCATATGATTGCTGCTTGTATCTTGTTGATAGTAACTTAAAATATATTCTAGGCCCAGCATAAGTAATTAGTCCCTTACGATGTCCGCGATGTCACTTACATACGGGTTGGCGAGTATTATTTTATTCGTCTGCAGTCTTTTGCAATGATCGCACTAATTCAATTGAACGGATTATTAAATCTTTTTAAACTGAAACACTACTCCCAGCTCAAAATTATGTGTTTTATATCTATATTATAATATAAATTCAAAGACACTTCAATAGCCAAAATGTCAATGAAGAACATAATCCTTGAGATACTTCAATATAAGTCTTGTAATTACACCAGAGATACATGAAAGCTATGTGTTGGTGTCCAGCATATAATTATAGAATACTCAATAGATATCAAATATATACTTTAGGTCATAAAAATCTGGCAGCACTTTACCACAAATTATGAAAAACATTGTTTTTTTTTTCAATTTAAGAGCTGGGCTCTTGTCGGTGGAGCACCCTCCATCTATCTCGGCATTCCGCGATCCTTTTGACTTCCTGATAAGACATGACAACTCCTTCACTTGCTGCATGTAGGTTCTTCTTGGTCTTCCTCTCTTCCTCTTCGCTTCTATCTTTCCTTCTATGATGGTCTTAAGAAAATTGTCATGTCTTATTAGGTGTCCCAACATTTTCCCTCTTCTGTGGATGTGGTGCTGGAGAAGGATGGAAAGAGTAAGCTGGACTGAAAGGAAAACGAATGAAGAAGTTTTAAGTATAGTAAAGGAGAAGAGAAACATATTAAGGACTATAGAAAAACATTGTTACTGGCTACAAAAAATTGGCCATAAGAAAGTAAAACATTTTACTTGTATTACTTTGTTATAATGTTCAGTGCATTCTGTGATAATTGGCGACATCTCGAGTCTCCTATCTCCAGAGCTAAGAACGCATAGACCACTGCCTCCGGGCAGTTGTCTATACGATTCCACCTTTGTCGAGCTGTGATTGATGGGGTTCATTGTGTGTCGCGTTGTTATGAAAAATGGTCCGTACCGTGTTTGCTTGATTGCCCGCCATTTGGGCCGGTTCTTTTTCTCGCAACACTTAAAGGCATTTGGTGATTGAGTGTTCGTTTGTTTTGACGGACTTAGCAAATTGAATTTTTGTGCGTGATTAATTTTTCTGTACCAACGCTGTATTAATTACAAACGGCTGTGGGAATGGATATTGATGAGCTTGAGGCGATTTAAATAAGAAAACCCATTGCCTACTATTGTTTTAATTATTTTTGAAATTAGTTATATGTCATTTATAACTTATTAATTGTTCCACCTATTCTATCAGTAGAAATAATAATTATAGTTGTTTGTGAAGAACTGTCTGTGCAAGTCAATATCATATGGCAAATATAAATATAAATAGTACTTATACATGCGAGATCTAGACAAAGTATGTGGGGTATCAGAATTACGGCTTACTATGGACGACTCAAAATTGTAATAGGTTGGATACGACAACTTATTTTCCTTTTTGTTGTGATGTTAAAACAGTTTTCTTCAAGTCCGGTTGCCTTGAAAACTCTTCTAATAATCATGATAATTACATTAGTAACTATAAAAAAATACTATTTTGGAAGGAAAATGATGTCATGATTGACAAACACACTTAAGCATAACATGTCCTTTTATTATTGATGAAAACAAGAAAAACAAAATCAGTCTTCCGTTTCCTGCTCTTGATTTTTAATTAAAATGCTATACTTTTTCACGTAAATCTATATAAAATAATTCCATGCGACAACCAATTCTGAATATCTTAATAGAGCCGGCATCTTTTTATCAAAAATAAAGAAGAAAGCGCCCTTTGTCTGTGTTCGCGTCAAAAATTTAGTCATTACAAATTCAATCACGCGGAATTTCACTGAAATCTGCTTACGCAAATTGCCTTGATCTGTTTGCTATGAATTTCTTGAAAATGGAAGAGGCGGGAAATATTCAAGCGAGAAAAATATTTCAAAACATTGAAGACATAGCTCTATAAAATTTATCCCTTTGCCTCGCTTAATGAGAGAGTTGAACAAAAAATGGACTAATATAAAATACTGAGTGCCGGCAAGCGAATTCATTGCCGGGCTCTAATGAAATCAGAGGGGTAATCTCTGCAGTCTTGCTTTAGGCCTAGACGTTTGGGGAAACGTAGTAGTCTTGTCTAATTGAAGTCTTAATTGAAATCGCTGTCTACTCGTTAAAAGTATTATTATAACGTCTGCATAATGTAAGACTTTTAATTGCTTTACTTGCTGTCTTAAAGATTAGTAAAAAGGACTAAGATATTCTTACTGAACTTAGAACTTTATCTGTTGTTATGTTAAAGTAAAGTAAATTTTATAAAAATTTTACACACGCCGCTATGGAGAAAGACATAATAAATATTTTCACAAAGGTAAAATCAAAAAAGTTAATTAGTAAAATTAATAAGTCGGGAAAATGACATACAATATTTTATATAACGGACAATATCGGTTTTCTTGGGAAAATCTGATAAAGACTGAACCAAATTACATAGGATAACTTTTACAATGGAAAAATATTTCTTTCCTAAAAGAATACAATATAACGCACGTGTAAACATGGACGAAAACCTGGAACATAAATACAGCAAACTATTCAGGGCTTAATAGAATAATTGAGTTAGTTCGAAATCCAGCATTAAGCTTGTCTGCTTGTTGCTAGAACAGTCAGACATTTCACATGGCACATAAAATTTTCCTTTCCTGCGAATGCATTAAGTAAACCACCATTTTTAGGTTAATCGATATTTGAGCTGCAGACATGATTCAGCATAAATTAGAAGTTTTATCTTACATTTCAGTTTTAGGGTGATTATGTTGTAATGAGTCAGTTGATCAGCAATCGTAACCGAATTGGATAATTGATTATGAAAAATAGAAGACTATGAAAGTATTGGTCAAAATATTTAATAAATACTAGCGACCCGCCCCGGCTTCGCACGGATACAATGCTTTTTAAGGTGGACAATGCTGTAGTAAATTATTTTGGTCTATCTCGTAGGGTTCAGCTAGCGTTTTTGCAATATAAACGCAAAAAAAGTACTAATTTACGACATCACATTAGAAACCTCTAAATTTATTAGTATTTCTCTACTATATTATGCATGTATTATACATGTACACCTATTCTATTAAAAAATCCGCATCAAAACCCGTTGCGTAGTTTTAAAGAGCTAAGCATACATAAAAGAAAAAAAAAAAAGGGACAGACAGACGGCGGATAGCGACTTTGTTTTATACTATGTAGTGATGACGAATCCTCTAGGATAAATATAACGATGGAATTCTTCACATATATAAATACACACATATACTACGTCTCATTTCTATGGAGGTAAGCAGAGACCACAGTTTTCCTCTGACTATGATCCAACATACTTCCCTATCTTTCATTTCTATCTATCTATCTTTCAGCTTTCATTAATACTTTCACGCAGGCTCATCGGTTACGGGTATTTATGAATGCTTAATTTATTAAGATTGTGATTTTAAGCCGACAAAATTATCCTATAAATTAATGATACCCGATTTAGTTGTAAAGTAGCCCGTCTGACATAGCATTATCACAGCTATAGTTGCATCTATTACATTCGCGTACAAAAGTGAAACGTATAATAAATAATTAACACGTTTTGTTTTATTTGTCATTTTTTTTTATTCTTTGTTTAACTTTAAAAACTAATAAATCTGCAATTAACACTGCATCATATAAGTTGTTTGTGAAGTATCCGATATTATTAAAGTATATTAAAAAGCAAACGTCCCAACATCGATCCCTTGGACACACCCATATTACACGCCAGCTGACTCAGTTTTGTTAATACAAACTTTTTATGTCCCATTAGATTTATTAAATAAAGCAAAGTAAAATGTTTCAGTTTGTGTAACTCATGATAAACGCTGTGTGCAAAACTGTGTTTTAGTATTGCAACTCCTGCGTTTAGTGGATTGACCCTTCATGAAAGCAAAGTGATTAATGTTTTAGGGTTGATTCAATTTAAAATGTATCTGTTAATTTTATACACCTCAGAAATTTCAATAATACTACATACATATACTCACGCCTTTTTCCCATGGCGGTATGATAATTTTTAATGATTTTAATCGCTAACGTCGATGAAACTAAAGCTGAAACTATTGTTACACTTTTCAACGCTGTCCTTTTTTTTTTTTTTTATTATTAATTGTTAACTCCACGGACTCTTGGTCCATGCTCTTTTTACTTACTTAATGATTAATTACTGATCTTTACAATACAACAATTGTCTTAAAATAACTTATAGGTACTCATATAGAGTTGCGCAGCTCCTAACCTAATTATGTATACAATTATTTATGAATTTATATAATATAGTTTAGTAAGTTAGATATACATACATGCACATACACACACACACACGTACAAACACTCTTATAATACACACATTACACACATACAAGCACTCAGATATCATCACACTCGCACACACATAGAATTTAAGCAGCATCTAGACCGCTGCCGCGTTGTTTTGGTCTTTGAACATCATCTGCGTGTTATAGTCAGCGAGGTCTTTATCTGTTGCCATATCACTGAGGGCGATAAAATGTCTAATGGCGTCGTCCTCCCTTTGCTCCCTATAAAAGTACGTCAAGGACTCAGTATGTCTAGATATTGCGACAACTGCATGAGGAACACTGTCATGGACCGGATTTTTGGGTTCATTCCCTCTCAATACTATTACCCTGGTGTATGTGAGTCCCTGAGCCTCATGTATCGTCAGCAGGCTGGAATTATGTCCGGTTCCATACCCTTCCGTTTGGAACGTCTTCTTATCCTCCTGTGTGAAGGTCAGGAATAATGTATGAGAATCGAACTTTCTATGCCGTGCTTCCGATGCCATGCTGCAGGTCAGAGACCTCACTGCTTTGTTGTGGGTATAGATACCTTCATAAACTTCTCTCAGGGCATACACTACGTCTATCGGGCAACGGTATGTGCAAATGATTTTTTCGGTAACTGGCGATACTGCGATCGGACTCTCATATCGCATTTCAAATAAGTCATCTCTGTCTATGAAGGGGATCTGATTTGTGTCACCCATCAAAACCAGTTGCTTTGCCTCGGTGAGTTTGGTTGCCATGACAATAGCTCCGAAATGGACCATTAGGGCCTCGTCTACTAACAGGCGTTTGGTGTTGCTTGCACCGTTTATCAGAACCGATGCAATGGTTCTTATTTTCCCCTTCGCGACGGCGCCGAAACGACTCATTACTTTGCTTGAAAGTTCTCTTGCTGCCTCTACTGTACTAGTAAGGATGATATCTTCCTTGAGCTGAAAGTTATTGAGGAGCCATGTAGTTTTTCCACATCCCGGAACCCCATCAATCCACCTAATGTGTACTTTTTGCCAGGGATCTGATGACCAGGATCCTGTCAAAGTTTGAGATGTCTGTAATATTTTTTCCTCCAGCAGATAGCGCGTACATTTGGCGACAACCACTATCGGATCCTCGTGGGGGGCCCGGAATGTTATTGCTCCTTTCAGCAAGGATTGTTCACGGTCCACGACAATCATTCCCGTAGTTCCACTGTACGCTGCCATATGTCGCGCCTCAATACAATAGCAACCCGCCAACACAGTGCCAGTTTCGTTGTTGTAAACCACGGCCTTCGCCGTATCCAGTCGTTCACGCAGCAAAATGCTTGCTCCCATTTGGAACGCTTCCAGTATTTCTTTGCAGATAGCGTATTTGGTCTGGAGCGATGCTCTCAGTGTCTCCACGTACTCTAGATAGGCGTTGACTAACTTGTCTCCTTCATGACTTATTGGTATATATGTCGGCGGACGCACCCTTCCCTTATCAGCAAGTGTAATAGTCCTTCGTGTTAAAACTTTTCCGGCTGGTGGTGACTTTGCTGGAGAAGAAAGAGGGGTACGGGGTAGTAATGCAGGGCATGACTCCCCCAAGGCAGTGCAGGCTACCCTGATTACATGTTCAGTGGAAGATTGCCTTTGCAACAAGAGTCGTCTTCTATCCCTCTCTGCTTGTATTGCATCTTCGCGCCGCCTTTGAAATTCCGCTGATCCGCTCTCCGTTTGACCCTCACGTCTAGTTTGTTCTTTGTGCTTAAGTAAGTAGTCGAGGTTTTCGCCTCGACCCTCGTAGACGATCACCTCATGTTTTAGTGCGGCCTTCGCTAGGAAAATATGGTCTGACACTTCGCCTCTCTCAAGACCAACCCCCATAACATCCACGCTGATAACTCTTGGGTCTCCCTCCAGCCTCTCCAATAACTCGCCTGCTTGGATGAATGGAGACCTGTTCCCTGGATCCCAGTTTAGGAGGACGATGGACTTATTCCTGGAACGCACCACTTTACACCTTTGTCCGGACAGCACCACTTCCGGTATGGCTTCGTAAGCCTTCTTTTTCATTGTTGCTCTAGTAGTACTGCCTTTTAACAGAACTGCTAGGCCTGGCGATATGGCTATGTATTTACCTGTACCTGCGATGCAGAATCCTACACCCAGCCTTTCTCTGCTACTGTCCATGAACAAAGCCACAGGCTTTGTTTTAATACCTGGGGTACCCCTTTCTCCCCCCTCCAGCCAGCTCTCTTTACTGATTTCTGTCTGTGCTGTAGTTGTTGCAGCTGTTGTCTGCAGTAATTGCTGGTCAAATATTTGTCCTGGTGCTGGTGGCGTGCAATTTTTATTACGGCGAGTGGCTATTTCTGTCACCTTCTCTATAAATTGCATGACAGCGGTTTTGGATTTTTTGCTTTCTAGTAAGGCATGAATATTTTCCTTTGAAGTGTTATTTTCGATTTGCTGCTGCAGGTCATAACGGGCACCAGCAAACCTGGGACAATTCACGATCAGATGCCACACAGATTCGACCTCCACTGGGTCACACTCGCAGCTTGGGCTATCCTTGAGCCGGAATCTATACAGGTACTCCGCAAAACCCCCATGTCCCGTAAACGCCTGCACCAGAAAAGGTGAAGGTTTCTCTCTACGGACCCACCTATAGGCCCTCTCTTGGTCTGGGAAAAACAGATTCGTAGTTCTTCCCGTTGTGGCTGTGTCATACCTGTCTTGCCATTTACGGACAGTTTCTTCTCTGATCTTCGCTTTAACGTATGAAACAGGTATTTCACAGAAGTCTGGTATGCCTCCCCTCTCCAGTGCTGCCCCCTTTGCCAGCTCGTCGGCTCTTTCGTTTCCTGCTGTCCCGACGTGCGCTCTGAGCCAGAATAGATTTAGTTGTCCACCCTTCTCTCTGATCCTTCTTATGTCATCATGTATCTTCTGCACTAGCTGGTGGTCAGCCTTGGGGTTAGTTATGATGTCCAGTGATGATCTGGAATCACTTAATATTGATGCTGCATATAGTTCCCTTTCGCGTACCATCTTTATTGCCCTGTGTAAAGCATATAGTTCTGACTGGAAAACCGTACAGGTTGGATCTAGCGTGAATGTGTATTCTGCGGATTCCTTGCCCTCTGACCACCACGAGATGGCTGCACCTACTCTTCCCTCTATTTTGCTACCATCTGTGTATATTTGGACCCCTGTGATATTGTGTTTTTGGAACGTCAATGGTGATGTGTCCTCGAGACATTCATACCCTACCAGAACCTGCTGAGATGGGTGTGGCCGCTCGCAAAAAACTACCTGCTTTTCTATACTCCTGTTGTGTGGAAGATGGTCTATACAGTTCCTCTTTTTTGCTTTATATAACATCGCCGATTCCTGCACTCGTAAGTCCAGCGGGAGCAAACCTGCTAGTGTTAGGGCAGACATTAAGGATACCGTTCTATAAGCCCTACAGATTTTTATGGCGAAGTTTCTCTGAACTGAATCTAGCTGTTTTTTTACCATTGTTAGGTCTGTGGCCTCGTGCCATGATGCACTCGCATACAGCAAGATGGGCTCTACGACAGCGACGTATATAGTTCTGGTGATCTCACTATTCAGACCCCAGGTGACTTTCACCGCACACGCCAGCTTCTTGTAGATGTTAGCTACTTTCTTGCATTGCTCTGAAACGTGTTCAGCGAAATTCAAGTTTCTGTCAATGGTAAGTCCAAGTACTTTTATTGATTGCACCAGAACGATTTCTGTGCCGGACATCGTCACCAGTGGTTGATCGTATTTCAATTTCCTTGTCAGCACCATTGCTTTAGTTTTGTGTGGTGCGATGTTCAATTTATTACGTTCTCCCCATTTAACGACTTCGTCCAGCACCCCGTTCGCCTTCTCTTCCACCTGTTGAGCTCTTTCGCCATCGAATACCAGGACTACGTCATCGGCGAATACCTGGCAATACACTTCCATTCTTTCCATCCGTCTTAGCAATGGGTCAAGGATTACATTCCAGAAAAAAGGGCCCCCTATTGAGCCTTGAACGCACCCTTTAGTCGTTTTCTTTCGGGCTTTTTCTCTTGCAAAGTTTACCTCTACTGCTCTATCTCTTAGGTAAGATTCGATCAAATGGTAAAGGTTTTTGGGGCATTTTAAGTGAATGAGTTGCTGTTTCAATGCTGGCCACCATGCGTTATCAAAGGCACCCTCTATATCCAAGGAGACCATCAGTATTAGCTTTTTTTCTTGAAGCTTCTGTCTAATGTGTCCTATTAAGTCATAGAGGGCGTCCTCAGTTCCGCGCTGTGGCATAAACCCGTATTGGTTCTTACTTAGAGATGGGAGAATGCGCCACTGGAGTCTGGTTATCATTAATTTTTCGACTGTCTTCCCAAGTACCGATAGTAAACCAATAGGGCGGTAGGATTTCGGATGTGTGTAATCGTCTTTACCTGGTTTTTTGAGTATAATCACATGCGCTGTTTTCCATTTCTCCGGAAAGTGTTCTAGGGAGAGACATTTGTTTGCTATTTTCAGAAATATACCACCGTCAGCTCTTATGGCCGTTGCGCAAACGTCAGCTGTTAGTCCGTCTGGCCCCGGTGCCTTTTTCGGGTTTTGGTTCCTCAACACCGTCTCCAGTTCGGCCTCGGTAAATTGAGGCTCATCGGGTCCTAAGCGACTATCTTTCCAGGTTTTATTTTCGGTCGCTGCCCTGATCATCTTATGGTACGCTGTTTCGGAAGCTGTTGTGTCATCGGAGTAGAATGTATTTGAAAGGAGCTCTGCGGATTTTTGCGGGTTTAGTGTGTGTCCACTCTGATCTTTGAGAAGAATGTCTTCTTGTTTCCTTGATGTTGTTCGAAGAATACGATATACTCTATCCCACATACTTTCTTTTTCTTGTGTTGTGCAGAACTCCTTCCAGCTGTTAGTTTGAGCGGAACTGGCCATTTCCACGTATTCTTTTTGAGTCTCGTGGTAGTCTTCCCAGACATGTTGTTTGCGGTGTGGGGCTGCGTTCCTGATCCGACGTTTCTTTTGAAGCACTTCTCGCTTTTTTGACTCCAGTGCGTTTGTCCACCAGGCTGGTGTTGGCTTGCCATTTATTTGTTTGATTTTGGGGATGGCTTCATTACAAGCGCTCTGTATTAGTGACAACGCTGTCCTTACAACGTTCGGGGACGAATTGAGACTACTACAAATTTTTATCGATACTTGGAGAAAGAAATCGTCTAAATGTAGTAGCGACTGCAACATCTGATTTATTATTCACTTCCAGTCTTTTTTTTTTTCTTTTCTCCTGAGGAAAATGCTTTAAATTGCATACCCCGGCTGTGGCGAGCCGACGGTTATGTGGGGCTCTCCTCTCCAGAAGGGGAAGGCCTACCCACTAAAAACCTCAGGGATGGCCCCCGGGAACATCAAGCTACTTCCGGGAACCCCCAACCTCCGCTCCCCCGTCGATACCCAGGCTCACTACCCTCCCCCGGTCTCCTCCACCAACGACGCCCCCCGGCCACGGAAGGGGCGTGGTCCATCCCGGGTCGCCGCAGCGGTCGCGACGTCCTCGCGCCCGCCGGCGACCCGCGGCGGCGCCGCAGCTGTACTACCGAGCCCGGCGCCGCCTCCTTCGAGTGGGATCGGCCATCTCCCGACCCCGCTCGGCAGCCTCCTTCTGGAGCATTACTGCTTCACAGAAGGAGGCCACAGCCCTCCAACCTCCCTCGTCCGCCAGCATTGGCGCAATCAATGCCGGCGGAGACAGATCTCCCCCGATCTATTCACTTCCAGTCTATACAAAAAATTCTTTATTCGTAGCAATTGTTAGAAAAAATCATACGTATTGTACTTACAATAATCATTATACATATTTATGTATAATGATTAATCAATATTACAGAAACATATTGTCAGAGAAAAGTGAAAACATTAACTAAGCTTCGATTTTTCTTTAAACTTGCTAAGCTAAGTTTATACCATCATCATAACAGAAAGGTCAAAGATTAATCCGCTGGCTATTTAAAACAAAGATTTACGAGGCAACAAACAGTATTTCAATAATTTGACAAATTTTCGCCATCAATTACCCGTCTCGCTCCTTCGAACGGCGGCAGGAGGATTATGTAGGCATATTTAAGCTTTTCCCGTGAAAAATGTCTCGGATCTTGAATAAGCTAACACATAAATAAAGCTATGGTCTGACTAAATAATTTGAATTGTGCTGAAAAGAGTACTACGTACTTAAGAGGTGCTTTCCTCAATAAAAGCGCTCTCAAGACTAAAATAAAATTTCAAGTCGAAACTGAGTGTCTAGACCAAATATTGTAATAAATATTATAAATTTTGCATTCGATTAATTATTCCGGAATATATCGTATTGATTCCCTAATATTCACTCCTATAAGTTGCCGACCGATATCAAAACTACACGATAAACAAATGAACTTAAATATATCTTTGTTCACAGGTCAGTACTTACCGAAATTTGCGTCGGCTTTCAATAGAATTAACTATTCAGATTTTCATATATTTCTTATTAGTATATTTTCTTTTACGAACTCATAGTCCGTACTTTTATTTTATTATCTTCATTTAAATCATTTTGTAGATAATGTACATATACGTAGCAAGCTTCGCCACTACTCCATTAAACTTAATACTGTACGTACTATAGAGTTAAGTAGCACTTTGCTTACATAAATAAATTATGACCTAAATTGCAGGTCTCGGGCTATAAAATCGCCGTTTTGTATTTGGATATTGGTGTTTTTTTTAATACAATTCCACAGCCAAGCACCCTCAAATTAAAATAATAAATTAATATTATTTAGATTTAATTTTTGAGAAGCTTTGAATTTTGGATTTTATAATGGAACATATATTTGGCAAGCAAAGTTTGCTAGTATTAATACACGTTGGCATCCGATCTTGGTCTTGATAATTTATACTCACATTTGTTCAATATTTATATGCTAAATAAAAAAAAAATGTTTTATGAAACCAACAAAAATAACGCCCTGATCATAACTACATTACACATAACACATTTAATTGCCCACCTACCCACCTATACCTCCAAACAATTTACGAATATTTCAGGAGCTGTCTAAAATTTCTGGCTAAATTTTGCGAAAATTAACCGCACGTCTAACTCGCTGCTTGAATCTTGCCACGGCGCGGCGCACGAAACTTTTGAACTTCAACGTTTAAAAAGTAACTGACAATCCGAAGTCCTATTAACAAGTAATAAGGTTTACTTTACAATAGCCGTTGCTGCAACATACGTTCATTGAAGGTAATTAAAGGCGAATTTTGACTTGCATATTTTGACTTTTCTTCTAAAAAAGAATTGAAATGAGATTTGACTCAAAAATAGGCTGGCGGCTTAACCGAATATGACGATAATAAATCACTGTTAATGCGAAACGAAAATAAAAAGCGATACATAAACTAGATTTTGTACAATTGATTAGTATTTAGATCAAATGATTCAATTAATAAGTGGGTAAGTCACCTACAAAATTATTTAATCCTTGTGTTATTAAAGTCGTAACTTCATGCATCCAGGGGCAATTGTACAAAGTGGGATCAAGGCTAAACTTCGTCTAAACTAGTTTTGATATTGCACACCTTAATCTTGGTCTGTGTTTTGTATCAAATCTTGCAACTACTTGTAAAACTTGTACAAAATCGCCCCAAAATCTTAGTTTATAAGATTATTATAGACTTGAACTCGTCTTACAGGGATGATCTGAGTCTATCTGTTATATTACAGTTAGGTATAATCAGTGACGCGTCAGGTTTTACATTTGCACTACGAAAATCACCGTTATTACGAAGGAAAGAAAGAGCTATTTCAAGGTCAACGTGTAGTTGGAACCGTTGCTGTGTATACGTTAAATAAAACGGTCACGCGGTATGCATTACAATATCATCAATAGCTCGACTAAAAAGACTTTGTAAGAAAGTAAAAAAAAATCTTTGAATTTGTCGTCGTCGTCAAAAGTATTTCATACATGCGTGTAGTTCAAACAACTTTCATTCAAAACAATATGATCAAATAATACAAAGTCAATTTAAACGCCCAATTTTTTTATTTAGTCCAAAACGCACACCTACCAAAACAGATGCAGACCATCAAATTTAAATAAAAAAATTGAAAAGTACATATGTGAAATATAATTGAAAATTAAAGTAATTATAGTCATTGGCTGTGTAGTAACAATGACTTAGCGATTTGCCTTTTGTAAAAACTGCTAAAGTGGAATGATGTTTGCTCATTATAAAACCTCCCCCGCTTGGACCATTACAACATATGGCGCTTTTGTACACATTCTAACTTAGGTATCGCTCAAATGCGTCAATCGCTAACCTCACTTCAAAGACGACAAGCCTTCATACTTTTACTTTAATAAGTAGGCAGCGCGTATTAACGTTTCTTTGATGTTCCAATATAACATTAAACCGATCTGCAATTAGGCATCGTTGAACATTTCACGGCCGGCTTGTCCCTAATCAGTGCGGAAATATGCCCGAGGGATGTATGAAAGGGAGAAATACGATACTACAGATTATAAAGCCCTATTTGTATGTGGAGACCGCGTGACAATGCGCGCTCGATATCAGCGTGGGGGAAGGGATTAGGGCATTAAGATATTAGCATGTTGAGCGCTGTCACAATAGCAATAACGAGTGTAAAGTATGTACCATGTGAGCTTGCTTTATTGAGATCAGGGGCGTAATGTGCCAAACGTGTAATTTTGTGTCGTGTTTGGTGTTTTGCTATAACGGAGGGTTGACAAATTCTAACGGCATACGTTTCGCTGTATATCCTAAGTTGTTGTCGTTTCCAATACGTATCGTAAATCATAGAAGACGTTTTTCGCCTGCGGTTTCACCGGATATATTTTTCCGTGCTAAATTGTCCTATGTCCTTCCCCGTCCTCAATCTATCTCCATATATCTTAAAATCCCTATATTTATTCTATAATTTTAATACTGAAAGAAGCATTTGTGTAATAAAAAAAAGAATATGTTGTATTGATATTACATTACAATACAGTAAGATAAGCAGTGAAATTACTGGGTACACTGGTATCAAATTTGCTGCGAATCCGGGTGAATAAATATAATACAAAATCCGGAGATTAGGCGACAGTAAGACACTTGTCATCAGGCTGCTTATTTATCAAAAGACTGCTCTAAAAAACAATAAAAACTATTTATAATTTCTTCAGTTATCGCATTTCAATTTCAATTTGCCACACGTACCTAATTGTTTGCTACTTACTATTTAATTATATTACGTCACATCTGCAAATTAGCATCACTTGAATAAACAAGAATGTACACATAAAGTATACTCGTATGTAGTATTTATTGTTCATTGATATTATGAATAAATTATTGCAATAATAAAAAAAAATAATTATAAAAATCGGATCAGTTCTACCGTAGATTACCTTCCATTCAAACGCACAAATTTAATCTTTTTATACATTCGCTTAAAAGTATAGATAAAACCATAAATTTAGATTTCTAAGCTTTGCACTAGAGGCGTTACAGCGTTTAACAATAAAGCAAACAAATAATACTAACTAATAATAACTGCCACGGTGTTATATTAGTGAGTAAATTTATTGCATTTGTGTATCAAACATTATTAAAATGGCTCGCTACTAACCGACCCGCCGGTTACGCGTTACAGTGCATGCATAATTATGACGCCTACTTTATATCTAGGTCTAGCAGCAGACATTCTAGATGTAGCTGGAGTAAAACCACATCAGAATCCGATACGTTTTTCATTTGATTAAGGAGGGCAAAGAAACGGATTGTAACTTACTACGTTGTGACAACTATTGTCAATTGTTAGTAAACATTCGTCAACAGACAGGAAAATACGATTATGAAACCGACAACAACAATACGATTACTATTATTATGTAAGTAAACGACCGATGACGTGTAAGCCAGTTGAGGTAGCCTCATGTAAATAAGCCTATGTTAAATCAAACTGCAAGAAAAAAGTTTTTTTTTTTGCCTTCTATCACCCTTTCACTAGATTTAAATGCAACGACGTTATAAACTGATTTCTTCTAATTTTTAAAATGAAGACGTATTTGGTATTCGAGTATGTCTTTCCGTAATGCACTTAGGTTGAATTCTACCAAAAATGTATATCTAGAAGTATGTATTAACATACTTCTAAATATTGATTTCATAGATTAAACTACTATCCAGAAATATAAGTTTGATCTATTACGTTGACAAGAGTTTCTTGCCTGTTCTTCTCGAGAAGGCTCTCCCAATTTCCGAACAGGTGTCGAGTCAATATATTTTTTCTTTTTTTTTCCTTATTCGTACGTACGGACAAGGTTTTTGTTTTTTTTTTTTTTTATTATTTAACCTTTTTTTTGTTTTGTTTGTTGACGTCAATAAGTGCCTGTAAAGGTCTATGTTGAATAAATATTATTTTGATTTTGATTTTGATTTTGAATAATAAAAATAACTTTATCATCATCATTATCACAACCCATATCCATCTCTATCGCTGGCATAGTGCTGATTTAGTGATTTAACATATACCTTTAAATTTCTTTACAAGTGTATGCAGATTTCTTAAAAATATATTTCTTCACCGTAAGAACGTCAGATATTTATATGTGTGTCACATTTGTACCTACATGTGAAATTATAAATAAATGAAAAAGACACTGATACACGCTATAATAGGCCCCGAGCCTCTTGATAAGAAAAGGCTAGTATCGTGACAAAAAAAAAAGATCAACAAATTACTGGTACTTTAAACAATGATTCGTTCAAATTATTATTATACACAATTTTATTGAATTTTATACAGAATTTAATTTTAATATTAGATTTCGAATGCTTTTAAATTTTCTGTTTTGAAAAATCTAAACAAGATTGTAATCTATAGTACATACATCAAGAAGAGGAAGATATACGTACTCTGAATAAACAAGTAAAAGCAAGTAGAAATTAAACTAAAAACATTTTGTCTGGTGATCACATCTTTCAAGTCGTGCCGTTCCGACGCCCGGCTTCCGTGCTTAGAAATAAATGGTTGCCGGATGATATAGGTAGACAGCTCGTAAGACAATTCTCTCTAAATTCCTTTTCTTTTCACAAAAAAACAGGACATGTTGTTCTAAATATCGATTTTTCTTCTAATGAGAATCCTTGAAAAAGTGGGAGATAAATCGTTGTTTTCAAAACATTTTCTAAAACGAAGTATTAGTTTTACCGGGAACCCGAAAACAACACTATTTATTTATTTTTTATTTATTTACTGGGCGAGCCAATTACTTTTGTACACCACTACAATCGTGACGTCAAAGTTTGCAAAGCGGCTTAATTTGTATAAGCGTATAAATAAAATTGCTTACAACTTTGATTTTATTTTATTCATTTCAATATGTAATTTCTGTATTAAAAATGACTAAAATAAGACAATCATATAATTTTTTTATATATCATATAAAAAACAACACGATCACTTGTTGAACGCTCCCATATTGCGAAATTTTCTATGTATTTCTTGGCTAGCGCTGCATAGGGTAGGCCCTTAAGGGAACGGAGCGCAAGAATTCAAAATATAATGGCGTTTTATTATTATTAGCGTTAATATTTTTTTATAATTCGTATTCGTTCCTCTTTTTTATTAATTATGTTTGGTTAATTATTCTGTTATTCTTGTCGGAGACGAATCTAATAATTTTGGTGACCATTTATAGTTATTTACGCAACTGTTGTATAATCAGGGGTATTAAAACACGAATGTGGGTTTATCACACGGGGCGTAGCCGAGTGTGATAATAGTATCACATTAGTGTTTTAATACCTAATTATAACAGTTGCATACAAGACTTTATCTACAATCATGAAGTGACTCCTCTATAAAAGATTTCCAATATTCGAGTAAAAAAATGGCGGGAAATAACACGATAAGACGAGAATCCGATATTACGAATTAGTCTACAATTTATTGTTCTTTATTCAAAATTTTTGCGATCTGGTGGTGAAAATGTCATTGCATGAGAATGTTCGTTTTTTGAAATTCATAATATCACGCGTTTGGATGATATAATGATCATAATATCATTGAGTGTTTTAATATTGGCAACAAGCTAATTGTTATAGGTTTTATAGATGATTAATAGCATGATAGTAGATAAAATGTTTTTCGAATTATAAGTGATATAACAAAGACTTTATTTACTTATTACGCAATATACCTTACAAACTAAAGAAATTTGTATAACTAATATAGAAATTCTAGTTAGATAAAGTTTTAATATAGTGCTAATATAATGTTGATTCTAGAGGATTAGAGGAAAAACTGACTTGAGAAATCCAGCGAAAGCTCGCTTCTTCGACTTTCGCTTTCGCTATCGTCAGTTAACATCAAGTGTGATGAACGTAAAGAGCTTTCTTAATGTAAATATATAGATGCATAAATGCTTATTTATATATTATAATGTAATATTTTATTCAGAGTATTTACTGAAGCTCTTAAATTACCAATAGCATCATTCTAAAGGCGAGGGTTTGACGGTCTGTCATTTCAAGCATCGACAATATGGACTCCAGTGTCTCACATCCCAGATTTTGCAATTAAAACATCTTTATGTATTTTAAAGTCAAGCGTATACTTCCTCTCGTGCATTGTGATGAGAAAATAAAATTTATTTTTATTATACAGTAAATATCTGTGTTTACGTGACGTATGATATAGACGAAGAAAATTTTTTATATTTCAAATTTCGAATTCAAATAAGGATTACATTTTGTTCCAGACGCGGTACAGCGGTTCATAGAACTACCGACCTACACAGAGGTGAATCCGGGAGAGGACGCTCTGCTGAAATGCCGGATATCCGACAAGAAGGGCGTGTGCTCCTGGCAGAAGGACAATAAGGTAGGTGCGCCAACTCCGTTTCCGTGTCGCCGAGACAAATGCTGAGTCGGAACTTTCTAACAATCGCATTGCGGGCTGGGAGCAATCTCTCGGTGTACTGAAAGTTTTGTTTTCGTAATACTAGATTTTGTCGGATGGCATGATTGTCATCATGCTATGCTGTTTATATTACAAATGTAATAGTTTGTCTGTACATAAAAATAAAAACACTTTGTTTCCAATAAAAATAGTACATAACACATTACTAATTTCGTCACACTGTATTAAACCTTTTATAATAACTTTTTAAAATAAAAAGAAATACCTATATACAAAATTTTAAATTCATCGAACGGAAGAAGAGAGCGATGACCTATAACTAGGACTAAGTATTTAGGGAAGATATAGACTTAGTCCTAGTTATGAGTCATCGCTTTCTTCTTCCCGAGATAACTTTTCGAATACTTAAGCTGACTAGAGAAGTAAACTAAAATCGTTGTACTAATTTCATAATTAAGGCATGACAGGCTACTATATGACAGTTGCCAAAGTAACGATTCCAAGGCTGGCTCTAAGTCAGTCAATTGGATATTTATTGAGATTTCACACAAGACACCGCCTAAAGCGAAAAGAAATGTTGGATTGTCTGACAGCGATATTTATAAAATGCTATTCAGCATAGCCTTTTTTTAAATAAATTGTAATGGAAACAACCGTATTACTTGTAAACATTTGAAAATAAAAGAAAATACATTCAATCACACGATTAAAAAAAAAGGTTCCTTTTGTAACGTACCATCAAAAATCTTATATAAACCCAGTTACCAAGAAATGTAGGATTCTAGCAGAGGTCATACGAAATGATGATGAATCCATCACCGCACTTTCATCCACGCTAGTCGGTTTTTTAAGTCAATATCAAAGAACCTAACGTGGAACAATAATATTTTGGATTGTCAGTCTACTTGTTAAAGTCGCATTAAGCGGAATGTCATTTGTTCCGCCGACGACGGTCGCCTTAGCTAAGTACACGATTTAATTAAAACAAGGACTAATGACGCCGCAGTATTTTTGTTATTTGTCATTTTTTGTTATATACTTATCTTAATTTTATTAAGTAAATTAGTCTACGTCTATCGGCTTATTCATAGAATTTCTCAAATATGGTTTTGGGGGTGATACATACAAAGCACGTGCCATCAAGAATCAACAATTTAGAGATGCAGTTTGAATGATAAAATTTATATTACAAATTGATTGCAAAATCACTATCACACACATCAATATTGTTTGGTTTAATAACAAAAAAAAACTACAAATACTCAAGGATTATTTATTTTTATATAATAAGTATATAAGTTTAAATGTATAAATGAAAGTAGCAAAACAAAAAATGACAATAAAATAAGACACAAATAACTAGCGTGGTGTGACCATGTACAAGATGGGCATATCACCGGAATAATTATGAATATGGTTGTAGATGACCTGATAAGTATAGACGTACTGTGTGAAGATGGATAAGCATACGAAGCATGTCAATGCGGAGATGGAATGAATAAAAGGAATGGAAGAAGAAAACATGTTGCGCCAACCTCAGCCAAGAGAGAGAAAAGGACAGGGGGAAAATTAAAGCAATAAAATAAACTTAAACAATTAGAAATTTAAACTATGTGTTACTAATGAAAACTAATAACTAAAACTATTAAAAACTGAACTAATTACAATCTAAAATAATCTCTAAAAAACTACTTATCAACTTCGCATGTAGTGTTATAGGAGTGCTGCATGCATCTCAGTTTTAAGAAGTAGCAATTCAGTGAGATTGCGTCACTGAATTGCTGATTTTTTGAGCGAGGTGTATGTCTAGCTTTCTCGACAAAATTAATTATTTAACAACATCTTCACCTCCTGTATCATAGACCAAAATTGGCAATGTCACAAATTTATTAATTACACCCTGTTACTTTAGATTATAATATACTAGCGGACCCGACAGACTTCGTCCTGTCAAAAAGATTTGTAAAGTGGCAGTTTTTTGTTCCTACTTGAAATGACATATGATGACATTATTGACAGAATTAACGTCACTTTTTTGTCTTGCCAAAGGTTCAAATTGGCTTTTAAGTATTAATACAAATTGTTTGTAAAAATGTTGATTTTACAATTTCTAAAATTTTATTTTTTTATTTTCTCTACGTACAAACCTTCTCTGGACTTCTACGAATAATTCAAGATCAAAATTAGCCAAATCGGTAAAGGCATTGTTGAGTTATGTGCTTACCAACACATTTTGCGATTCATTTTTATATACATACTAGCTTTCTGCCCGCGGCTTCGCCCGCGTGGATTTCGGGATTGGGTGTATAGAGGGTTAAGGGTCATAGCTTTTGCCCACGGCTACATATACGCGGAAGTCGGTTTATGGTGCGAAGATTTTATCGCGCTTCCCGTGGGACTATCCGTTTTTCCGAGATAAAAAATGCCGCAAAACTCCTCAAGAATCACTCTATCTATTGATGAAAACCGCATAAAAATCTGTGCAGTAGTTTTTGAGCGAAGCCTTTATTGCGCATCCCGTGGGATCTGTCGATTTTTCCGGGATAAAAAGTAGCCTATGTTACTCGGGGAGAATGTAGCTTTCCAAAGGTGAAAGAATTTTTGAAATCGGTCCAGTAGTTTAAGCGTGAAGAGGTAACAAACAAACAAACAAACAAATAAACAAACAAACAAACAAACACACTTTCGCATTTATAATATTAGTTGGGATAAGAAGATTTCCTATGGAGATGGGAAGAGGTCACAGTTTTCCACTTGCTACGATCCAAATACACTCGTAATTCCCTAGCTTCCTCTACTTTCTATAAATTTGATAGTCTACTCAACTATGCTGGCTCAGTTACTTCACAGTAGTATCGCAATGTTAACATTTACTGAGAAATTAACGTCCGCCTTGAATTGAATACAAATCACACATTGTCAGATTTCGGGATTGAACCCCGGACATATCGATTACAAGACCAGCGTCAAGCGCCACTGAAGCTCTGATACATTCATCTAAAATCTGTTTATTGTCATTAACGATGCTATTATACTAAAAGTCGCACGCATGTTAAGTCGCACGTCTTCGCTTCGTGCTATCAATATTTCAAAATATGGCATCCGTCTATCTTATTGTGACGTGATGAATCACTTCAACAAAATTGTATTGTTGTACAGTCAACGGCAGAATACTTACCCATAACTGTAAGTTTTACGGTAAACCATTCTAACCTCTAATATTTCGGAGTTAAAACACAAAATCGTGCATTTCGTATATCTCGATGTGTGCCAACTGTACTTCAAAGGAAACTTCTCCAAAACCTCTATCGCTTGTTCTAAGAACAATAGAAGACGAAGTTATAGTTGCCATATCTGTTCGTAAACAGCCAAATCACGAGTTGCGTTATTTTAGGCGGCACACACACACACAAATATATATATTATTTTATATATGCACGTACACTAACGAGCCTTTCATGTCGAGCAGTCAAGGATAATTATTTACCTGCCTATGACTAATTGGTTGAGTTTAATTGCTCGGATTTGTATACGATGGACGGACATTCGGTTTGTGTTTTTACGCACATAAAGAGGGTTTAACTGTGGAACTGCTTTTAACGGGAAAGTATGAGTTAATTTTTGCTCGTTAATAGACTTACGTTTTTGTTTTATTAAATTAGGAGCTTATTTGAGAAGCTAATTTGCTATTGTGCGCATTGTTTCTGATTGTATATATTTAATTGGGTCTACAGATTTTTTTATATTTCTCTTGTTCATGTGAATGATTAAAAATGATAATTTTAACTAGCCTAGCAACTTCTAGCGGAAATCGAACCACAAGGTAATAATTAAAATTTTGAATCGTATATAAATTCCAATTAATCAATCGACATAGAGTTTGTGTTTTTTTTTTATAGTAATAAATTTAGAAACAAATAAAATTGCCAACCTAATAGTAATTATAGTCGCCTATAGTTCTTGCGAGATTGGCAGTATGCAATATGCAACCCGCATAATTACCACAATGAGCATAATCAACTTTCGACATAAGGTGTAAAGTCACGATGCCGAGTAATTTCACTGCCATTTCTCAACCTTCTCTCCGGAACACACGAATTTGAACATTATCGTTGCGGCAGAATTAGGTGTAACGGACTACCAATCACCAATCAGACCACCCTATTACATAGTATGTATTTCTATAATCCAAATCACAACCATATTACATGGATTTTCAATTAAAGAAATTCTGTATTATATTATAGTGATGCTGCTATAGATCTCTGTATCAGTTCAGATTCGGTTCCAGTTTAGTACTATGTAACATAAAAGAACGATAAAGCATTACCCCTAATGTTTGTCTACAGCGTTTTTGACAAATGCATGGAAAATATATAATAGACATTTTTTGTATGTAATGAGGTGATGCAACTTGGTGGCTTCGTCAGCTTTGTCACCACAAGTTTCTTTATATGTTTAAAAAGTTTTAAAGCTTTTACAAGGCATACGGCGTCTAAACCGCTTGCTCAACGGCGCTTCAGAAAGCAAACAGTCAACGTCCACTTTTATCATCGACAGCTTATCAAGGCATTACGTAACCAAGAACTTTCTTTTGACATTTTATCCTCATATTTTTATAATTATAAAATATTAACTAAATCCCCATTTTTTTTGTGTCGTAGACCCTTTACCATGTTTTTCGGTTTTGGGTAGACTTACCTGATATTGAATGCCTACATTCCACAACTTACAAAATTTTATAAACATTTATAATACATTTTCTGGGGAAGAGAGCCCCACATAACCGCACTATAAGTGTATATTACAATAATTACAATAATGAGATGTTTACAGACATAAAACTTAGAACTAGCTGAACTCTACACTAAGATCGTCGAGTTCAGATGACGGTTACTAAAAATATTTTCAATATATACAATATTTTCCACAGCTTGAGCGAACTAAACTAGTTAAGTATATATTTTGACAATTCGATATAAAAAACATTTTTTACAAAAAATATGTGAGATAAAAATACAAATCAAGTAGTTTAAATTCAATTAATAACAAAATCAAAACATCAAAAATAATGTATGTGTTTGTATAGTTGTATATGATTGCCTATTTTGTATGGAATCGCGCGCGTTGCAGCATGCGTCAGTTTGCCAGCAGGTTTTCTGTTTCAGTGTAATTTAGAGTCACTAGCCAGGGCACCAGAACCTTCCTTACATGGCGGATCTTAAGTCCCTTAAGATCTAATTCGCGACATACTCTGTTATAGAGACGTGGTAAGAGATATAAGGGGTGACGTCTAGCAAAGATGGCCTGAGATGAGATCCATTATCGTGGACCCCTGTTGTCTTTTCATGGACTCCCAAATTTTTGACCCCTTGCAGGTTGTCATAGACACCATTTTTTTTCTTTTTTTTCGGAGGGAAATGCTCCTTATGCATCGTGACACCGCGCTGGCAAGACGCAGCCGTGTGTGGGGCTCTCCGGCCTGAGAGACCGGACTACCCACTAAAACCCCCGGTGTCCTCTGAGCCCATACCGGGGCGCGTGGCGGGTTGCGCTTTCACGATTCTACCGCCACACGCCCACGGGCTAGTTCGACCTAGTTAGTCGAGCCATCGCCAAGGGGGGGATTGTCCGAGAACTCTAGGACAATCCCCCAGGTAGAGTGGCACTTCAACGGCGTGCGCGGTAGGCAGCCGCGCACGCTGCCTTCACGGCAGGTTCATTAGACGAGCGCTTGCTCGCCCTCCCCTGCCAATCCTATGACTGATCCGCTGCGGCCGGCGACTTGGCGGCACCAGGTTGTGCCGCTCCCGCAGTTTAGACCCCCCCCCATCTGTGGTTCGCCGGACGCTTGGCGTCCGTGCAGACGGCACATTTGTGTACAGTCTTGCACTCCTCCGCCTTGTGACCCTCGGCACCGCAGCGGATACAGAGTCCGCTGCGGTCCTTAGCGGAGGGACACCGCTGGGTTGGGTGGCCCGTGCCCTGCATTGAAGCAGCGCATGGGCTTAGCTTCAATCGGTTGGATAGAGACAGAACTCCATCCAGGTTGTCATAGACACCAAGGGGTCGATATAGACCACTTTGGGAACCATTCAACTAATATCTCGACGATCTCCATAATCGAGTGATTAGTACACCAGTTTCAAGATGCCATCTCTGAGGTCCCGAGTTCGGGTCCCGGTGGAGGCAAATGTTTATGTGATGAATAGTATTTGTACCTTAGTCATGACTACCATGGTAGATAATAATGGTAGATATTTTTATAAAAAGGCTAATTGGTGTAAAATATTTATTTATTTATCTATCTAACCGCTATCGTAAAAACAGTTTATTAGTTGACCATGTAGGTATTTTATTTTTCTACCATGGATCTATATATTATTTATTAATTATAATTCCTTTTAAATCATTCATCCCACACAACGGGTATTTTAAAAAATAACAAATTAACATATCACTATCCATATTAGTATTGAAAATTGTCGACCAACTCCCATAACTATTGGAAGAATACGATTTTTCTCCTTTACTTCTAAATGATATGTGACGTATTTAAGAAATCAAAGACGAGGACATTTAAACTGGATTTTAAGTATATATTTTAACTGAAAATAAAGTCTACAAAGTTTTACTTAAGTTAGTTCTAGGCTATTAAAGTTTTAGTTACCAAGTAATAGTCGCTAAGAGCAATTGTCTTACAAATTCTATTGAAACTAGAAACGTTATTCAAAGATTCATTTAATATTATTATCATAAAAATCGACCGGCACCATAATTCTCCAGCCGTGAGTGAAACGTTCGCAGATTTAAGTATTTCCAAAGATACTATTTCCAGCACATAAGTAACATAAACAATTTCAATTAAGTGGTATAAAAAGTTTAAAACATGTTTTATGATTTATTTGAATATTGCTTTTTCTAATCATGCTCTTTTATTTTAAGGTGAAATTGTTTTTATAACTTTTAAATGAAATTGTTTTTAAGTTTTGATGTAGATTAACAAAATGTTATAATTCTAAACGTAAATGTGAAGATACCGATAATTAAGTATAATTTAAGTCTCTATTATGATATTTAACAATACATAATTAATAATATGCTTATCAGCACGTGACACAAATTGTCACCGTCTTTTGACTTTTACGCCAAACTTGCGTATTTACGAATCAATTGAAGAAATTCGGTAATGAGCCAACATTCAAACGGCCGAAGATTTTTGCCACTTCATTAATCCTCGTTTGTCGTTGGATCTTCGAGCTTCATCAGGCGGATACTCTCTAAGCCCAAATAATTTCCTCCCAGATTTTCCATCACGGCTGTCATCTCAAAAAAGATCTACGTGAAAGATATAACTAACATTGCAAGTTTTAGTGTAAGCAGAAAGAATGATTTCGATCGAATTTGTGATCGACTCCTAAACTGAAATGAAGGAGAAGTATGTGGGTTATCCCTAAAGTGCGTTTGTAAAGTTTGTTTGTTACTATTTCACGTAAAAGCTACTCACAATAATATAGCTTATACATCAGAATAACACATATGTAGGCTACAATATATAAAGATATACGCCTCGCTTATATAAGCTACTCGGATTGTTAATCCTGCGCAGACGAAGTCGCAGGCACCAAAATAGTAATTTGATTTTGGCCGAATGTCTTCCCTTAATGGTGGTTTACTTATAGCCTCGTGTAAAACGCCCTTAACTTGCACAGTCCGATCAGAGGGGCAATTTTAAAACTAAATCGGCAAACGCAATCAAATCTGTTTGATAAGTCTGTTTACTTAAAGCTAATTTTATATTTATTTTATATTTTTATATTTTATATTTATTTCAGTTTTCGTCCGATACAATTACGATTAAGAATCAATCTAAGGCGTTACAAAATGTTCACCCAGCACCCATCAAAATGTCATCAAATCTTAAATTCGTATTATATAAAGTGAAATCTATACTAATGACCAAGACCAGCATTGCTTAACTTTGGAAACAGTTTGCTGGAAATTTATAAGTAAGGTTTAACTTGACTTTTGTCTCTTGTGAAGACGTCTTTTAAAAGTTCAATGTTTAATATTTCGTTTAGATATTTTTTTTCCTTGAGGTTTCGTATCATTTAAAACGTTTTTGACCCTTTCGCCTTTACTCAAGTGCGCAAGCTTAATTCATCACTTCCACTAATACCAGCGATAATCTACTAAGCCTTGCAAGATATAATGCAGATCCAATGAAATATATTGGCATCGTGTAAATGGTTTTATACGTTAATTGCATTGGTTTAATTAATATCTCAAAAACAATAGGAGAAATGTAAAATTCAATATTATTACATCGGAAATTAATTCATATTATGTCATTAAAACACACATTACAGCTACATAATTAAAAAAATATCATAAACTAATTACATTAGAAAATGATGAAGTTATATATATATATATATAGTATGGCAAGTGCGTGTAATTAAGTTGCGTATCAAAATTCCGATGCAATTTTTGCAGATTTAAAAAAAACAGCTGGGTGATTGTATGAAACAAAGGTATTTACACAATGAAAATGGTACATATATTCTATTGTCTATTATATAGACTTACTCGGAGTAAATATCTATTCATTGGACCGTCTAAAGTTGTCATTAGCGGCATTATTCCACTTTGACTTGGAGAGTAACGCCTCTGTTCCACGAGATCAGATTATTCCTAAGGAAATATATATTTTATCTTTTAAAATTTATACTCTGACGTGCTTAGATAAAAAGGATTTACTTTTTTATAATATTATATATATATAATAATTTTCATAATATTATAAATTTTATTTAATACTGCACTTTTAGATTTTAGCCTGTTTAAATAACAACGATATTTTGTAAATTCGTTCTATTTATCATGATACCAAATCTAGACGATTATTCTGGCTGGAATCCAATAACTACATTGAAATGCAGTTAACTAAAACAAGACTTAAACTAAATAATATAAAATATTGTGATTTGGATAACATCTCTAATACGATAACATCAAAACTAATTTTAATATGTATAGTACTTTATAAATGAAATTCAAAATACATGCACATATCTAAACAAACTGATTATCCTAATGGAAATGAAGAGAATTTCGCAAAAAAGTAACCCCTGAATCCATTAAGATAACACCCGAATCTCCGAAACGTCTCATTTATAACGTCTGTGGTCTTATTGTGCTACTCAAATTTTGTTACAATTACTTTACACTCATTGCAGCGTAAGGACAAGACTTCGTAAAAGTTCTCTGTTCAAAACAGCGATGGAATATTAACTGTAGTATAAGCCTCTAATTACACAATAAAGGGAATTTGTCATATAAAGCCGTGCCAGCCGAGTAAACGTTTCATGGCATATGATAAAAAGGTTCGTGGCCACTGCATAGATAAACTAAAGGCAACGTTTAAACGCTTATCAAAGAGTTAAAAGTTAAACTCGCTATTTAGTATGAACAATCGCCGGTGCGCGAGATCTGAATCTTAACTAGGGTTAGTCACGATCCACGGGGCAAACCACGTTTTCCGCGCGGTTCCTGTTGAATTACAAATTAAATGTTAACTGTCTCCGTCCGTGGAAGTTTCGGAATGTTGCGGTTTCATGGATTCATATTAACGTTTTGAGTTTATGAAGCTTATGTTTAACTTGCTTTTCAGGTTTTTGTTTGTTATAGGTTTGTTTATAATTTTATTAATGTCCAGAAGAATTTAAATCATTGAAAAAAGTTGTTAAAGAAAATCTTTATATTATAATTTCGCTTGAAATATTATAATATAAAAATGTTAAGATAAATTCAAAATTTAAGTGTTATGGCCTTGGATTATTTATATGTTGTAATATTATGAACATCATTCTTCAGAGGGTAGACGACTACAACTGATTATGGCCGTTTTTGTACTATAATTATCTGATTTGAGCAATTTATATCTAATGAAAGTATGTCAATATAGAAATTTCAGTTTAATTATTAATTTATATTGTTTTTTGATTCCTAAAAAATGAGCAATTATTATTTACGTAATTTTAATGAAACGAACACATTTCTAGCATTCTCACATTAAATGTAACATATTTTTATATAGAAAGTAATACTATAAACGTACAAATAACAAAGTTATTTTAAAATTTGTTTCTACGGCTTATACAAATTAGGCGAGTTTACTGAGTTATGACGTCACAATTGCAGTGGTTTTTAGTATGGAGCGTTTTTGAGCGACCCGCGACAGCGCCGCAAACATGTCGATGTATCTTCAAAAGTAATAGGTGCAGGTGTACTGTTGGTTCTGCAATATTTCTCACTTAAAAAGTACTCTTATTATATACAGAATTTAAAAAATTGTCGTCTACCCAATTGCTAAAATATACGATATTATATAATAATTTATAATAATATTAAGTGCCTAAAACATACAATACAAAATACCAGTCAACATTGCAAATTTAATACAACACGCAATATTTGTTTTACCCAATTTAACAACGTACACGGCTGTAGGAATTGAATTATATTACGTAATGACCCATACAAGTCATCTATATGATAAAATGTATATATTTAAAGAAACATAATTAACTATATCATTATCTTAGTAATGACAATATGATGAACGTAACAAATTGAGTTGAAAGTCTTTATATATAGTACTTATAAACTTGTTATAGGATAATCCTCAGCCGTACTATTTAGTTTTGGTTGTAATGTCATTAAAAAATTATATATTTAAAACCGGAATCAAATTAATATAATGTTTGAAGCATAATATTAACTAGTTTTATTTCTGTTAAAATTAGAGAAACTAAGAAAAATTTGAACTACGCTAAAATGTTACAAGAACGGAAAAATATAACGCAGGCGCGTGAAAAATTTACGGACTTCTTCGGTGTTGAAAGATACCTAGATGGTTTAAGCGCAGTTGGCTTAAGCGTTTTTAATTTCAGAATTTTGATTTTAAAGATGATTCTCGCTTTGGTTGACCAACGGATTACGGATTAAATGGACTAAATGCACTATGGTAAAAATCGTTTCCATTTTTAAAATTCTTTACTAAAATGAAGTCATATTGCCAAGACAGAAAACTTAAAGATTAAAGAACATTTCTATTCTAGAAAAAAGGACAGTGCACAATAAAAAAAAAATAAAACAAAATAACAAAACTAAAACTATGAGGTAAAAGGAAGATCAAGAAATTTATCTGAATTTGCATCTTCAGGTTTTTATTTCGGTGTCTACAGAAATCAAACAGTCTCGTCAAGTTAACGTTAAAAGATGACTACCAAAAACATTTAACATTTTTTGTCTCGTCAATTCAACAACAATGAATTCATCTCACAATTCATTTAGATATCAATTTCACTTCACCAAATATCCGACTTGTAGTTATTTTGATATTCTGTGAGAGGTGAAGGGTGATATGAAATCTAGCTCTGAAATATTTTGTGTAATAACGTAAAGTTCGGCAAAAGGCAATAAACCGATAACTGTTTTGTATATAATTTTGAAGTATAGTATACAAATAATTTTAACCGTCAAAACTTAATTGATAATGTTTTTTGTTACAAATAATTATATTTAAGAATAAAATTCTGAAATATATTAAAATCGAAATGAGAGTATAAGCAATGTCAGGGTTCGTACTATAAAAATAGAAAGTAGATGGTGAGGTTAATGCCAAAAGAGCAGAAGTCCCAAAATGTCTACAGCAGCGGAATTATGTCGCCACATTACGTGATAAAAACTTGTCGATCAAAATGCCATACATATATGTTTAAATTTAATGTAACCCAACTATGAAAAAAAAAAGTTTTCACATATAATGCAAAGATACTTTACCCCTGACCTAAACGGAGTAGAAATGTTTGATTCTATTGTGTTACAGTAATTTGCTGTACGCAGTTAAACTTTAACAGCCCTATAAATAAACGTCGCATAAACTTAAACTCGAGAATAAACTAAGAATAAGCAAAATGTCTACTAACAAACCAAGAATAGCTTGTACCGAGTATAACATTGACATGTTTCTTCATACCAACGTTATTCTGAAATTATTTCAGCCCGGGACCTTGTGTAAGTAATTTATTTGCTATTTGAGGTCGTGATAACCGAATTTAATAACAATTTGTGCAATAAAATAAGTCAAACGATTAAATTATGTAGTTGATCTAATGAAATAACAAAGAAATCTAAAAATATTTTAAAAACGGCAATCCTTAGTTACGAGTTCGGAATCGGATGCATATTTACCTAAAGTTAATTTTTTGCCTCACAAATTATGGAAGCGGCTTTTTAAAATACATTTTGTTAAATTAAAATCCCGGGAAATTACGGGACTGCAAATTTAACGTAGTGATATTGTTTGAAAATTACTAAATTAGCACGTGGTATTTATTTTCAAAAGACCGAGACTCCGGATTCATTTATACAACTATGCATACGTATTTAGACGAAGTTTAGTTTCAGTTCCCCGTGCGATTTATACATACATACATACATACACTCACGCCTTTTTCCCACGGGGGTAGGCAGAGATTACGTCCTTCCACTTGCTACGGTCCTTACATATCTCTTTCGCTTCATCTACTTTCATAACATTCCTCATACATGCTCGACGATTGCGGGTACTTCTGACCTGGCCTTTTTTGAGGACACTTTCGATTTGTTCGAAATATGTTCGCCTAGGTCTTCTCGTCCCGTGTCTCCACTCACTCCAGCTTCATAAATCATTTTGGTCAGTCATGTTACATGAAGAGTGTTATACGAAAGTAGTGAGCTAGTTTGACTAAAACAATAATCAATGAAATATTGAAATAAAAAACAGAAATGGTGAAAAATTTTATTTAACAAAACAATAAAAAGCCGTTTCCATACTTTGTCTTAAACTAACTTTAGATAAATATGCATCCGATTATCCGATCTCTAGTTATGATCTAAATGTTTCAATGTAAATATTGATATTTTAAGAATTATTAGGTAAATCGTTGTACATGCTAAACTAGTAAATCTTTATGTTTATTTACCGTTCAATGTTATTGCACCTATTGTTTTACATACTTAATTCTAGTTTATTGTTCTTTACTTACAGGGGAGATATGTTGCACGACTCATTTACAACATATATTCAGAGCAATATTATAAAGAAATTCTCCTTTGTCCTAGTTTATACAACGTGCATATTATTCTTCACCATTTATATATTAATTAAAAATAAAAAACATTCACACAAACGAAACCAATTGAATATACATTTACGATCACTCGGTTGAACACACTCTTATAGATGTTACGTATTTTACGTTTCACTTTGGTTGCGCTATTGCCTATAGCATTGTTATATCCATACTAATATTATAAATGCGAAAATAACTCTGTCTGTCTGTCTGTCTGATCCGCTTTCACGCCAAAACTACTGAACCGATTGAAATGAAATTTGGTACACAGATAGTCTAGAGGCTGAGACAGGACAGAGACTACCTTTTAAAGCATAAAAGGGCTGTAAAGGGTTGAAAGGAGGGTGGGGGTGAAAGGTTGTATGGCAGTATTGTAAAAACCACTGAACCGATTTAAATAAAATTTTATACACAGACTAGAGTTGGTACGTCGGTTGGTCGGACGGACTACGTTTGGTATATACGGGGTAACCACCCCGTATATACCAATCGTAAAACCCGAGGACCCAAGGAAGGAAATAAGATAATTTTACCGACGGAAAACATATCCTTGCTGTGGGAAATTCGAATATAACGCGGGCGAAGCCGCAAGCGGGAAGCTAGTAGTGAATGTGTCGAGAATAGGTTTACCAATGACTGGTTTATTAGTCAATAGTCAATAAATATTTTAGAGTTATTCTCGTTTTATACCAGGTAAATCTATATAGTTGTCACCGTAAGCCTGTGAGCCTCCGATTACCTCTTCTTTGAGCAAATCAAAATCCAGAAAAATGTTATATATATTACATTATTATTAAAATAATAATTTCAAATTAAAAATTATTCCAACTAAAAACATTCTCTCTATGACAACTCTTGACATATCAGAAACACCGTTCAAAGTATTATTCAAAAACCGTAAAGCGTTAAAAATTCGACCTATAACTGTGTTCCTGTTACAAGGCTAGAGTACTCGTATATAATAAAAGAGTAGAATAAATGTAGTATAACTTATTTTTATTTGTAAGACTGTAAGAGTATTTCAATAATATATCGACAATAAATAAAAAAAGGAAATAAATAAAATAAAAAATCTAATCTAATCGTATGATTAACTACGTTGAGATTGATGTATGTATTATTTAGTATTCGGATGTTGCTCAGATGTGTTTGTTTTTCTCCAAATCTAATTTAACAACTTTATGTAGACACTTTATTTGGTTTAAGTTATGCAAATTTGTTTAGTTTTTGTTTATTATCGTAACTTTCTGTTCCAAATAAGTCCGTCTGTGTCCCAAACAACAAAATAAATAAATTAATATATAAATATCTATAACTTACTTAACATAACATTGCTATACTAGTATTCTCAATGATATTTTAAACATCATTGTTTTTGTCTATATATAGGAATGCTTTACCTTTTTTTTCTTGGAAGAAAAAAAAACATAATATACTAGAAAATTATCGCGCTGTTTTTATCTACTATACAAACATAAAGTTATTCATGCAACTTTCATTTGAATTCGCTTTCCTATTGCAAGCATATTTATTCATTCCTGGAGCAAACTCGACATTAACAAAGGGTAAAAAGTCGAAAATTAAAAGGCATTGTGTTCCTAGCCGAGTTGAGCGTAGAGTCGTTCGTAATTATGGTAATGAGGCCTTATTTGGGGATACATTCTTAAGCAAGGATAGCCCATTGTTCGTCAAGCATGGCGGGCTATTTAAAACTCCACGTTACTTTACTATTAGCATGATTATTTGAAATTGTTCATACTTCTATTTTTACAATTATGCTTTTATTCTTTCTTTATTTATTTTGACAGTTAATATAAAACCATTATAAACAACGTGGCAGACTTTATATAGTAGACCGAGGTACCCAAGCAGCGCCTATAGGCGACTGTAACCATTTACTATGATTACCAGGTGAGTAGTCTGCTGGTTAATCAACATATCACATAAAATAATAAAAGAATACTTTAATCAATGATTTCTTATGTTAGTCTTCGTATGTTAGTCTCAACACGGTAGGCAGCGGCTTAGCTGTGTCCATCCCTGGAATTGCTTAAGTCCATAAGCAGCGGTTAACGCTTCACATCAGGTGTACCGCTGCTCGTCTGCCACGTACGGCAATAAAAAAAAAGTCTACAATGACCGATCAAAAATGATCGCTCAAACAAAATAGTGATTAACAATTTTTTTTTGTTTGAAAGCCTACGAATAACATGATTTCAATTTGTATGACTATGCAGCATACATATATCATAGCTTACTTTCTTTCCATGAACAGTGTAAACGCCGATTGAGAAATCTTACCGTAATTATATCTCTACAAAGTATATGTTTGTAAATCTCATTGAGATTTAACATAAATTGCCTTAATGTGTGTGGATATTACACTTCTATTTAACCATTATAGGACAAGAGTCGTCTTTATAGGATTATTTTTTAACCGAGCGAGGATAGCGAAATTCGAAACTATGCATATAGCTAAATTAGAAATCGTTCAAAAAGGAGTATCCGTCCAATTTTGATAAGACTAAAATAACATCAACGGATTAATCAATCTTATCGAATTAAAAATCTATAATTAATAGCTACCCGTAGATTTCGAAAAAAACATTCAATATTTTATATATGAACCTTCTTATATCCATAAGCTCCTTCAATGTGTCACTGATAAAGAGCAGAATCATGAAAGTAATGATACACAGCAAAATAGCAGTGTTCGCATTGTAAAAAGCATTGTAGCAATGTAAAAAGATTTGCATAATTTTTCTTTAATCCAAGCCGACAAGACAGGAACCCCACACCATAATAAAATAAACCTGTATATAAATCTAAAAAAAATGTGAAAATAGGAGCTCAAGTATATAATATAAAAGGCCGAACAAACATAAAGAATTAATATGCCACAAAAAGTTTGTTTGGTTTTAATTTAATAAGTAACATTCATGGCTGTATAGTAAATTGAACCTTATCTCTAAGATTTGCATTTTCATTACATACATGACGTATATAAAAAAAGTATATAGGTAATTATTAATGTAAAAGAAACATTATTACTTAAACCATTATCTAAGTAATGATAATATCGTGAACATATAGAGTAAAAAGTTTGCATCTATTGTGTTAGAATGACACGCTATACACAGATAAGTTTTATAGCTTTCCGTGTATGAACTGAGTGAACTTATATTATGTATTTTAATTGCCATACTATTATTCTTAATGGCATCTTAGACAATAAGTAAATAACTGAAACAATAACTTCTAAAAAGATTCTCGTCTAATATTATTGATGATTTTGCAAATCAACATCATAAGCCTCCGTGACATGTGAATACACAAAGCGGCATGATTAAAAAAACATCATTATAAGCGATTAAATCATATTGTCGAAGAATATTCGAGCATTGGCATGCCTGCGCGTACTCGTAGTAGGCCGATGAAACAAAGCATAGCCGCAGACGTCGGCATTCGAGTCACGGACGGGTTGTGATTCACGGGGAAACTTGCAACCCTTCGGGGACAGAGGGCCGATTTCACTAATAAGACACGTCGAAAGTCTTATGCGTCGTAACCGTCTTTTTCACAAACAAAATATTTAAATAAACCTTTAAATAAGGTGGTAAATAATGTAGTCTACTGCCTAATATATGGACACTAGTGGCATTAGTGTGAAATTAATGGGTAACGTAACCTTACGTCTCATATCGTTTTAGGTTTTTGTGGAAGTTGCACCTGTAAGCGACTTTAAACTCTAACTATCAAGATTACAGTCGACTTGTTTTATTGATATATATGTGAGTTATGATAAATCGTGATTTACTACTCTTACTAGAACTACATAGCATTTGTGGCCAACTTCTGCTATAAAGATGAATAATAATTCATTTTTCTGTCTACCTTTGAAACTCAAAGACAGCTATACAAGTTTGTACTAATATTATAAAGCTGAAGAGTTTGTTTGTTTGTTTGTTTGAACGCGCTAATCTCAGGAACTCCGGGTTTTAATTGAAAAAATCTTTTTTTATTGAATAGACCATTTATCGAGGAAGGCTTTAGGCTATATAACATTACGCTGCGACTAATAGGAGCGAAGAAATAATGGAAAATGTGGAAAAAACGGGGAAAATTATTCATCTTTGAGGGCTTCCGTTGCGTGCGCTGCGAAAACTGTTCAAGATACCAAAAAAAATATGTATGAAAGAATTATTCCTCTTGAAATGATCTAAATAATGTCCACGACAGTATATGTCTATCTTTTAAGGTTAACTCACTAGAATCGTTTTTATTGTAATCAAATTTGGATATGTCGCGTTGTCAAGATCGGGTTGCGGAGAAAAGCAATATGTTCTTCTGCCACAAGAAAATAAAACTAAAAATATAATTTACGCAGAAGTATTTTAAAATAATTATGTTCCTTTAAAAACTTAAAACTAAATTGTCTAAGATAATAACAGAAATTGCCGCGGGCAAAGTGAGGTGTTTGTTTGCAAAAATAAATATGATGCTCAAAATAACTATTCCACGCGCACGAAGTCGCGGGCACAGTTAGTGATAATATAAGACAACTCATTAGCGAGTCTCCGGCACATAACCACGTTTGACACACATTCTAATTGATCGAGAATATTAAACCAATTAATAATAATAAATATTGTTAATGCAATCCAATTACAGTCAAAAGGTGTGCTATGTTATACAATAGTAGTTTTCCAGTACTAGTACTAACAATACGAATCTGACATTGTATATTGAGAGAAAAACATTTATATTTTAAGTCACAATTTGACGTAAATTCATTCATTCATTCTTTGTAAAGCTCAACCAAAAATTATTATTTTGAGTAAACAGAACTCAACATTATTAAATTGTAATCCTTTTAAAAACATTCCGGGCGGTTCGTTTGGTCGTTAACGTTCCATAGAATCAGCCCTCTGGCCACTGGAGGTGTCGTCGTGTAATGATGAACTGCGTACCTACTTAGAATAATCAAGAATAATACCGAGTTTTAAATTTGTTGAAGTCGTCAATTCACCTCCTTGAAAATGAATATATTCACGTTACCAAATGCAATATAATTTTCGCGATCCATCAATTTTAGGTATACAGATATACAGCGACGCGCCAAGTTTTACATGTTAATCTTAAAAGTGTTGTTATGTCGTTCTTAAAAGCTGCAATTTTTGTAATACAAGTATAGAGCTGACCGTATATCAGATCTATCTATCTGTGTATCTATATTTATGATATAGACAATATCAATTTCGTTAAAAAAACATCCTTCTTATTTCTTTCATAAGGTTTCGTTTGAGAAACAAATGAACAGACTTCCTAAAATTAAAATACTTTTATTCAGTAATAATGCCAAAAATTTATGTGAGGGCAATCGAAATTCAATTTGAAACGAGACTGCCGGAAGACTATAACTCTTTCCAACGCTCTCGTTTCAAGTACAAACCGAGTTTTTACTTTAATTTAGTATGTATTTTAATATGGTTTACTGCATTTTATTCTGAAAATTTAGGCAGTCGGATATCTTAATTAAATAAAATTAAAAGATCCTGTTTCGCATATTAGCATTTTTTTTTACTTTCATGTTTTGAATTGTGTATCTATCACTCGCTCAGAATGGTGACTTCTTAAAAAAACCTGAACAGGTTGCATAGAAACTATTATATAAATCTAATAACTTTACTAGGAGGTAGACTCTGTACCAGGGTCGTCTGCATGGGTACCTCCGTCTTACCTATTTCCGCCGCCAAACAGCAGGGTTCGCTGTGCTGTGTTCCGGCGTGAAGGGTAAGATAGGCAGTGAAATTACTGGGTACTGTGACTTTACATCTTATGTCACAAGTTGGCAACGTACACTGTGGTTCTTATGAGGTTTGCAGATTTGCTGCGAATCTCGTGGGAACCACATGTACTATAGGCGACTGTTACCACTTACCATCAGGTGGGCAGCCTGCTTGTTTGTCAACTTTAGCAATAAAAAAAAAAAAAAAATAATAATAATAAGCTAAATCTAATATCTAAGCTATATAAACCTTACTTATATACAATTTTGATCACAGTGTTTGTGGTCATACATTTCAAACATGCATTTACCATTTATTTTGATTTTTTTTATGTAGGTATGTATATGTAAAATGTTACATATAAAATTCTCGAGTTGACACCTGACTTTTCACATCGACTGCGAGGATAAACAGTATTTAGTACAAAACGATGTTTCACTTCTTATATTTTTAAATAATCTATATCTTGCGCCAAAAGCTATTAACAACAAATAAAAAATTGCACACTCCCTAATGATTAAAGGCTATATTAATGTAGTGAAGTGAAAAATATATTTCATACCATTATATTATTTGGATTATCAAGAAAAAACATATAGTTTATATTGCGAAACGTTTGCTGAGTCAGGTAGTAATTTCAAAAAACTAACGAACAAAACGACGTTATATTATCAAATATAGTCACTCAATGTGTTTTATTATTGCTAAGATCAAGTATATTTTTTGAAAAATACTTAAGCATATGAAGAATTGATGTTGATATTACTTTAATTTTTTTCTAAATAAACGATTTATTACCGCACATAACATGAACGAATATATTAAAAAATTAAAAATACCAATTTATATATTATGTAATTTGAACCCTGCCATCAAAGTTCAATTCATTCAATATTTTACTACTCTCCATAGTGTAACTATACAAATCTTAAAATGTAACCACATCGACCCCTTGTTCGTACTTACCTTCGCTAAGTAATTTAAATAAATGCTTAGGATTTTTTACAATATCCTGTCTTTGTACTAAATAACTTAAAAATGTTACTGTCTATCAGTAGCAATCTCAGGAAATAGGTTGGTAGCAAGTTCTGTATCTCAATAAATTGCTACAGACTTTGTAGCTCCGCTTTTTTTATCAACATTTTCGACTGCGCTGTAATAGAAGAAAGCAAGTTCATATAATCGAAGTAGGTGTCTAGGTATATCTCTCTACAATAGTAAATGAAGTTTAAAAAATAAATCTACTTAAACAAATGACCTCAATGTTGACATTGCCGATATCAGGTGAGACATAGACATAGACATAGACAATGTATTCGTAGTTATCGAAAACGTTAAAAATACCTATGTACGTCATATATTTAAATATTAACAGCGGCTTAAAAATGAACAACTGAAAGTAATTCTTTTGCCTTTTAATTTCATTTAATGACTCTATTATTACGATTAAGCCGTTACAAATCAATAACCCAGCAATTGTGTTTAGTTTGTCTAAAGAGAAAGCTTCTCAGAGGTAAAATATCTGTATTATAGGATGAAATGATAAGAGATGTGAGAATCGATCCCTCAGTAGTCTCAGCATATCTTATCTTTTACGTTTCCAGTGCAGTGATATTATTGAGTACCCTTAAATGACCTTTTTACCCCTGTTCCTATAAATCTGTCGGCGCATCTCAACAAAGAGCTGGAAATTACGGAGGTACTTTGGTACACTTTGAGTTCTATATAGATTCTTTTAGAGAGAATGGTTTTAGAGACTGTTTCCATTTGTGCTTTCGTCACCTTTTACCATCGCATTACCTGCCAGCGCACTAGAGTTCGTTTGTATCACTTAGAATCGCTCTGGTCTCTTCAACATTAATTTCTTCCAAATTCGTGCAGTGTTCTGCAGTGTGCATCTGAGCGGTTCTATAGTCTTCAAATGGAGCAACAAAAGGATTTTTCTTTAGGCAGACAATGACCGAGGCGTGCCCCTGGAATACCAGAAGTGTATACCATTTTTTTACTACCATTTTTTTTTTGAGGCGGAGGAATTGCCTATTCCGGGGAAGATGTTGGTCCCCGGCGCACTATCCCTCCTCCGGGGGAGGGGAGGAGGGGGAGTGTTGGGCTCGCACCCACTAAAAACTCCGCCGTGTTCCTTCTCTTCATTTCGCCGGAAGACGCGGGGACTACCGAATGGTATGGCTTCGACGCGACTCCGGCGATGCTGGCCCGTGAGGGTCCCATCTCTCTCTCTGCGAAGGACACGCGGAAACACCGCGCGCGCCTCTTCGTACCGTCAGTGGCACTGACTTCCCCAAATCACTGCCACAACTTCCTGTGCACGGGTGTTAGTGCTCATTGCGGAGGTAGTTGGCGGATGTAATCTGCCCTTCTTCTCTCAATTCTCCTCCGACGGATGCCCGTATTTGCGGCTGCTTCACGGTTTCTCTCCGCGCTTTCTTTTATTGCCATTACGGTTTCGGTATACGTGACCATGGCCGTCCAGCTCTCCTGATTTTCTATCATGCGTTTGAACACGGCTTGGAGGGAAAGGACCGCTCCAATCGTGGCTGTTAGTCTACCGCGTTCCGCTGTCCAAGCTAAGCAGTTTTGGAGCGCGTGTCGTCTTCGTCTTCGCACTCCACACAGTGGTGGCACCTGGCCGTGGGCTCCCTTCCGGCGATTCGGCACAAGTAGCCCCCAAAGCAACCATGCCCCGAGAGCATCTTTGTCAGGCGGAATGTCAGGACGCCGTGTCGCCGGGCCAACCACTGCGGAAGGATGGGTCGTATTGCCTCCACCATTCGGGTGCCATACTATCACCTACCACCAGCAGCATAAAGAAAAGAAACTTGTTTTTACGAATATTAATTAATAAAAAGCGAGAACTACGATACTGCTTAGGTATAGTTACAAAAGTATGTGAACACATGAGTAAATGTTTTGTAATGTTGAAACTTTATCGCATTTGAGTTAACTAGATGATGTACTTACCTAAAACGGAAGAATGTTACGACAGTTTAAAATTAACTAATGACTGTGCTCCTCGTTAAATAACTAAGTACTGTCATTAAGTCAAATACAATTTTATCCAAGGTGGAGTAGAAAATGTTAGAGGACTTAAAGTTAAACTTCATTACGTTGAAGAAAGCCTCGAAACTTGTGACTTGAAACGTGTAGCGGTTAACGAGTTCACAAACTATTATGTTTAGTTGATACTTATTAATTCGAGGCAAAATATAAAATATCTAACATTTTAAAGGATCAAGAATTTCGTTCTTACATGCTACTTACAAAAACCTAATTTAAAATATTCGCGATATTATTTTTTGCTAATATAAGAGTAACTAATAGTAAAAATTATTTTTACTAATCAAACCCAATGTTTTATATTTAAGGTACTTAATATTGTTTATATCGATGTTTTTTATAAATATTTTCAATCTTAGCGTCGGTACGCTACCGATGTTTGTCGTTTTTCACGTTTCATTGCTATACTCGTATATCTGTCAAACGCTTTTGATAATGAGAACTTTGAGAAAAATTTCTGAATTGGAAACACTTAATTAACTTTATCGCTTGAATATCAGCACTGAGTCAGTTGACACTCAAGACTTGTCGATTGGCGTGTATTAGCTGGTAGTGATGAGTGATGAATAAGGAAGAATAGAATCTGTATGTTGACTTCATAACCCAGCCACGGTGTGCGCCACGAGCAGGTCATGACGCATGCCATATAGCACAGCAAACGCCATGGGAACGGTCACGCCGTGCGGTCACGACGCACATCGCGTTGCAACGCTTTTGTGGCGTTTGAGCTCTGGCTCAATTCATAAGATTCTGAATGCAAGTAATAGCAATATAACTAAAAAAAACTGCATGTCTTTATTGTCATAAGTTAAGATGCATATACTACTGCTACTGCTTTGCCTGTAAATTGTTAAAAAATATTTTTAAAATGTTGATACTGATATGGTTTTGTGTAGCTAAATTGTGTACACAATCTAAATGAATCGTAAATGTCATGTGTCATGGTAAAAAACGTGAAAACTTCAATTTAATTCAATTCGAACAGTAAAACTTCTAAAACTTTACTATTCTCATGTATTATTTATTAGAACCGAATACCCGACTTATCCTAAATAAAACATGATATCACATAACATAAATTATTATTTAACAGTTTATATAAAGAAAAAATCATCATAGAAGTGCCAAGGTAAATTAATAGTTAATATTTGGAAATAATAACTTTTTAAAAATTTGGTTTTCACGTTTATATTGAAAAATGTAAGTATAGAAATCGTACCAAAGTAAATTAATAGTTAATATTATTAGTATTTAATATTTTCATTCATTGTTTAGATGTAATATAAATATACAAAAGATTTTTTTTACTAAACTTGTGAATTGTCATTATTGTACATTTTCTTGCTCCAATTGTTTTGTGCTATGCAAACATTTCATGAAATAACCAAATTGAATATTTGGGGAATGGCTGCAGATTCTGATTATGCAGACCTTTAATTTGTAATATTCAATACGAATTCACACAAACTGTTATTTTAGCAAAGATCGTAATCAGCAATTCAGACCAAATCCAAGCCAAATAGAGCCTCCGCTCAAGCTTGTCGCTTGAAGCGTGCGTCTGGTTATTTTCACAACTACATATGTGTGACTGTTTGTGCCCCGGTGCGGCGCGGCCGTCTGTAACGGCGTTCGCTCCGTACTTTCAACTTGTATCGTAGGTATGTTACTTTTAAAACAACAATAGCTGCGTTTTGCGCGAAACCAGCACTAATTACTTTCATCATTAGCTCTATCCTCTTACATCCTTTACGCCGAAACAAAAGTTTAATATAAAAACCTGGAGAAAGCTATTTCTTTTATACAAGGATGACATTTCCGTAGTTTATATTTTGGCACTTTCGCTTTAGAGACATATTCAATTCCGAGTAGTAACGAGTAGAGCCCCCATATTCAATTTAATTACACATGTTGCATAGTTACACGGCATAGGTAGGTAGGTAAAATTTATATATTTAACTTATTAAATCTAACCTATTTACAAAAAAAAAATATGTAATAATATACGAGATTGATAAAAGACGTAAGAAATGAGATAAAGTATAATAATGAAAATAAGCAGATTAAATAATTTAAAAATTTCTGTAGTCTATACGTAGTTTACAATCTGTATAATGTTAGCATTGCGTAAATTGAAATTATAATTTTATGGTGTGCTTAAATTAACATTAATTAAATAAATATTGGTTTTATTTTACTGGTAACTCTATTTTAAGTTATAAGAAAGCTTAATCAATTATATACTTTTCTATTTAGTTTTCAAAGTTTTACCAAAACATAATTAATTATATTAATAATAGGTCCTTAGCTATGAAATTGCGGTTTTTTTCGTTTGTATTTAAATCTTTATATTATTTTAAATTTAAGCGCCATAAAATAAATATTTTTACATTACTTTTTAAACCTGAAGTGCACGTTTTGATTACAATAGAATCTCCCAATTAGGATATTTTACACTAAAGTACCAGCTGTTGTTTTACGTCAGTATTTTGTACATTATTGATGTTTAGGACTTATGAGTTTCGGACCGCGGAAAAGGAAATTTAAAAAAAGTAATAAAAAAAAGATTTTGACATTACGGTTTCGGTACTTGACTGTCACTTCGGATTTTTTCAGGCTTTTTATTGAGTTATATTTACGGCGGATTAATAATTGATCATTTACGTGTCATTTAGTTACGTGTATCAAGTGTATCATATGTATTTAAGATACCATTGGACTAATATTGCATATTACGGTTCGAGGGTTGGATTGGAAAAGTGGTCGGCCAAGCGTTCTCATATTTATATACAAAATTGTACTATACTACTAACAATACTAAAACTATATAACAACTAATTTATTGTCTTTAAAACTATGTTATTACTTGGTTAATGTCTATTAAAGTATATATATAAATTTCATTAAGTATGCTCTCTCAATTATTAAATAAATAAGGAAAGCGAAGTTTGGAACAACCCAAAAACTAAAGTATAGCCAATATCCAATCCAATAGCCATAGCCCGAAGTAAGCTCTGAAGACTTGTGTTATGGGATTTAGGTAACGGATATATATATATATAATATATATATATATATTATATATATATATATACTCAGTCATGTTCGTTTATATATTAACGAACAAGACTAAGGTACAAATGCCTTTACATCACAAACACATCTGCCCTCGCCGGGATTCGAACCCAGGACCTCAGAGATGGCGACCCCTTTTTTTCACAAGCATGGTACCTAGCAAATGTCGTCCATGAATGATATGAAAGTTGTTGCTTTTTTATATAAATATACGTTTGTCAAACACTTGGCCGTAATTCAATTAGATACGCTCAATTAGCTGCCGAGCGAGCCAGCCGGATAACTTGGAAACTTATTATGTCAAACTTACAATAGACAGCTTCTCAGTAATCGTTTTTTGTAGAAACATAATGTTCGACCCATTGTAAACGTCTGCCGAACAGTCGAACATGACAAATCGCTTTGGAAATACGCAAACAAAGCCCTGCCAATGTTATCTTAATCTTTAGGGACCAGACTTTGGCCAATTACACGCACAATACATTGCGCAGTCATTCCGTTCCCATATATCCGAGGCAACTCATTATAATCCGAGTCCATCGCCGGGTTGACTCATCAGTCTTTTTGCATACACCTGAGTGGACTGTATTGGAAATAAAAGCGTAGATGTAAGATAAGACGTCCGCTAATGTAGTGAATGCAAGTCAATGATTATGATCGAGGACTTTTGTAAGTCAAGTGCGTTTGATCGCATCTTTTTCTCACAGGGCCGAATGTAAAGGTTATAGCGCTTCATTAGTCATGTTAAAATATATATTTTTATTTATAATGCTGTTCATTTTAATTGACATTATTCTCGAATGAATAGATTCAGTTTTGAAAATCCATGTTTATTTTTATCGTGTTATTAATTAAAAGATGAATAACACTTTCTGTAGCAAAGGCTACAAATAATTTAAAGTACTTATATATATATCCAAATTTAATTCTGCTTCGGTCTATGTTGAATATTATCTACCAAAAGTAGACAAAATTAAACAAAATATTTTGTGTATTATTTTGGTTTGTTCATTTGTAAGTATTGAATAGAGTCTGAAACTAATGAACGGATTTTAATGTAAGTTAGCATGGATATAGTTTGAGACCCGGGGAAGGTCACAGGGTAGTTTTTATCACGGAAAGCTACCCTTTACTGTGGGGAAATTTAACAGGCTTGGAAACGATTGAATTGAATCGATTACTATGAATGTTGTTATAGGATTTTTTGAGAACCGGGAAACAATATAGGGAATATTTTACCATGGAAATTTCTATAAAAACAACTGAATCGATTCTAATGTATATAACTATGGGAATGCTTGGTAACCTAGAGGAGTGATACAAGATAAATTCTACCGCGGGAAAATATATATTTTCTATGGAAAAATCCGATCAAATGAAGCCGCGGACTGAGTAAAGTAATAAATAATCTCGATCGTGGATAAATTTTCAATAACGTTCCGTTCTAAAAGCTAACTCATAAAATTGAATTTGTCTGTGTGTACTCTGCAGTACTCCACTATCCACGATTGTCGAAGAATATTGGAACTAGTTATTGTCTCGGGAGTTCCCGTCCGTCTGTGCTAGCGTTCATGCGAAACTGACAGTTCCACATATTCCGTGTGGATGGAAACTTTCAAAATGCGTCAATGGAAAAGCTATTTTGATTTGTGTCATTGAATTCTCAAAGGTATAGGACCCCCTTAAGTATACTCATATAAAAAAAAGATGGCATGTTCTTCCAATTCATATTTTTTTAATGTGAAAACTTGCTAATGATCTTATGAAGACCGCATGATAAGATGCGTATATTCGTATGTTGAATAAATCTATCCAACAAAGACTTGTTGCGATAGTAACACAAATAACATTCGCTTTTCGTTTCTTTTGAACTAAATATATAGGAATGATACTGTTTGGAATTATTTTTATACATTGCCTTTCGATATAGCAACGATTTCTATAACGAATCGAACGCAAATTTCTAGGAGCCCAGCACAGATATCTCCTGTATTAATAAAAAAAATCTGCGTCAATTTTATTAACATCTCAATAATTACGTCCGTTCCTAAGGTAAATAACTCAACAAATTTAATATTCCCCCGTAACTTTATTTCGTTTGTAAAAGGTTAATGTTTCATCAGATCAGTGAAGGCTGGAGAATTGAAGTGACTAGTGGCCGATAATGGATAGATCCTTGCCGAATGCAATTATCCAGCTTTTTTGGTCTTCTCCGGAGCTATACACAGGAGGACGACGAGCGAAGTAAAACGGGTCTTTTAAATGTCGCCATCAATTTGTCGCTGGCTACGAACCAAAATACGCTTTTTGGCGTTTCATGAATTAAACATAACCGAATGAAGTAAAGTAGATCGCGTGTTCCGTATTATTTTAGCGGAACGCAGGTAAAGGGCCCTAGTTTCCTTATGTTAATGTTTGGAAAAATATTCTTTTGTACAACATTTTGTCTTAGGAATCCAATATTTGGGGTAATATCTGCAGCTGATAATGTGTGTGGCATTATACGTACGTAAATAAAACGTTTATTCTAACACATAAACATTTATGTGTAAGATCAAACTATTTCGTTCAGGGAAAAATTCTTTTCGCCTACTACTTATATATGTGTAAGCTTATGGGTAAGTATATTTGGCTATACTATTTATACTAAACAGGTTACATTTAAAAGAAAATAACTACATTAACAAAGTCTATTTAATGGTATTTTTGCCAAAATCATCATATTCATTACTGCTTATATATTATTATATCTTCACCCAGGGGCACGAGCCTATCCTATTAATAAAATATATTATACTATATTATTTAAATTTAACTCCAACTTATTAATTGTAGCCCTAAATATAATCATAATATTGCGTACACTTCAATATATAAGTAATAATGAAATAAAAATTATTGATATATATCATTTTTACATTATGCATCTAAATAATGTCAGTTTGTCGATATCAATATTATGTAATAAACTACAATTAAAACTGGAACCTCCCAGACCTACAAGACTCGGTAAATAACCGTACTCTATCAGCTATCTATTTACAAATATAATTACATAAAAATTTGCCTTAAGCAGATCACGGAACAATAATGTTATTTTCAAGATAATGAAAATTTTATGGTATATATATTATTTTATGTATTTCTGTTACCAAAATATGTTAAAAGGATACTTTATTATTATTAAAGTGCGGTCTTGTACTAATTTCAGACAGATATTGTTTATAACTATCGCTTAATTATTGACAATACAAATAACTCTTAGATATCTAGTGTGACTTTCAACCAAAAAAATTCACACAGGCAGTTTGCAATCTTTCATTATATGTTCCCTTTATAGTATACTTTATATACATATATATATAGCTAATTAACACTTGTAGCTTTGAGATGAGATGTTATCGTTTCAATGGAGGTTTGACGTATCTGAACTTAAAGTATGAACTTTGATTCACTATGTTTCCATTAGAAGTTCACTTCTACTAGTGTTTTACATAAATATTTCCGCAGCCAGTGTAAAGTGCAAACGCTTGCAAACTCATGGTAACCGCACAGAGATAACATATCACAGTCAGCACTAATGTCTCCACAATTCATTTGTACCCACCACTGTATGACTCGAATGAAATCAATCTGAGTACATTCTAATGGCGCACAGCTCGAGCGATACAGCCGGAATAAAAAACGTCTCGAAAGATTGAACGATTTAATTTATCATTTTTTCAACTTTATCAATATGTTTCCGGTAATTCGTAACTTTCCTCATTTCTTGTTGTCGGCTCGTATGATATATTCGAGAAGTTGCCAGCGAGTGTGCGGACAAAATATTTTAGCTTAGTTCACCAGTTTTCTGCCACCCCGACGTTTCTAAGTTCTAATAAGCGGCACACGCAAATCGGGGTGCGGAAACTTTCAGATAACGCCCAGATGGAAACTAATTTGGCGTGGCGGAGATACTCAGTAGTTTCTGTTAGGTAAGATCTCCTCGGTCACGTCCCAGATGAAACCCGACTTAAATTAAACAATTCTATTCGTCACATAACATAATTAGTAAGGCTATCAAACAATTTAATTAACAAACTTCCGTGATTTCGTCCACTTACGTTTGGTTATTTACCGGTTTAGAAATACAACGCCTATATGTCGTTTGAGTGTTTTATTCAATTGATTCTTCATTACTTGGTAGGTAAATAGTTACTTAGTACTTATGTATATACTCGTAACAATATCAATGAAATGTACTTATTTTCTCTATAAGGATTTACTTATAAGCTTAGGCTTAAAAAATAAATAAGAAATGTTTAATAAGCGTATACTACAAAATTCCTCTGTAAAGAAAACACTTTACAACTTTAATTACTTTACCATAGCAGTACTTGTTTACATAATACATACAATATGTATGTTTCGACGTGACACTTTATTTTCGGGTTTTTCAATGCGGCCGTTGTTCTATGTTCCAAGTTAGAATATAAAAATTTTGACAAAGAATAAAATTAGTAAATTGAAATTTAATTAAAAACAATTGAAAGTATAATTCATATATATAGATAGACTCACAGCCACTTTATTGTGGATATTAAAAATTGCGCTCCTTTCCTAATTTGACAGTCTTAGTAGATCCTTCACAATATCATTAAAAAAATGTTGAATGTATGTGTTGACGCCGTAACGGATGTAAAATTCAAAGCTCTGTTAGAAGCTTTTTAAATACTCTCCCCTGATAACATCAAAAAAGGAGGAATCGTTTACGGTTTTTAACGGTGGTTATTAGGATCAAACGGCGAATGGGTCGCTATAATCGTTCTGATTCTTAGATTAATTTAATCCCTTTGTGTGAAAGGAAATCTGTCTGCCTGTCGGACGGTTAAATGTTCACGTTAAAACAGCAACCGATTTTGATGATATTCGACAAGGAGATTGAGACTCAAGAAAAGATATGATATGCGTATCTGCAACGTGAAAACATCGCTTTCCTATTGAAAAATTAGACAAAAGTGCTTAAGGATTCTGATACAATTTGGTGTGGGAGTAATTTGTAACTAAGGAAGGACATAAATTATTTACATTGTGGGAAAGACAGTGAAAACATGCGAGCTCTTAAGTAAACGAGAATTCGTTCCATAAGCTTTGGATTCCATTTTTTTTTGTTATAAACAATAGACGAGTAACATCTAATTCATTTAATTTTATTTACATTTTATCAATATTCTGAAAGCTGTAAGCATATATGCGACATCTACATTTAGACGAGGCTATGTTTAAAATAGGCACCAATTTGTTTGTCTCAGAAATTATCGGAACAGTGAAATTATCGGATACTGTATATTTTACGTCCCATGATAGCGACATATACTCTGTTTTGCAAATACAGAATTGCAAATATCAAAAACTACATATATTAATAACCATTTTCGATCAGGTGAGCAATCTACTCGTTTTTGAATATAGAGGCATATACAATATCACTAATGATTACGGCTTAAGGCCTTGGAATTCAGGCTTATACTAGTCCTTTAACCGTACATAAATAAAAAATATAATAACTGACAGATTGCGATTTTGCTAAGCTATATATATCCACAATCATCACTAAACGCTAACTAACTATCGCCCTTACTGCCTAATCGTAACGTAGAACTTTTGATATATGGCTGTTACTCCAATAAATTATATAGAGACATTGATATTTTATGCGACTGTAATATCTGACAGTTCAATAATATATTATTTAGAAGACTATGGCATCTATATTTATATACTGATATTATACAGAGCTATAATTATCTGATGTAAAGGGTAAGCTCCATTAGTAGATTGATGAAATGTTTTCGTATGATGGGATTGGTTTAAAACTTGGGGTAGCACATGGGATAATTTTCTACGAGCTATTTCCTATTGAAAAGTCCAATATAAAGCGTGCAAAGTTACAGAAGGAAAGTAATAAATAAGTTGTCCATTTTAACAGCCAAGATAATATACCAAAATATATATTAAAAACAGTGATGTGACTTCTTGTCACGATCTTTTTCTGAGAATAAAGCCATTTGTATTTTTAGCAAATGGAACTCTCAGTTGCTAAGTATGTTTATTACATGCTAATGTTATTACAATTTTACTTTCAAGTCATCTGGAATAATTCGTCGTATTTACGTTTTCTGTGAAAAATTTACATAATTAAGATGGCGTTCCGATTTGCTTATTACATTTAATTTTTGCATAAGTATTTAATGTCTACACGTGACTTTTAATTAAAACTCAAATGAAAAAGATCTTGGAGATAAAGAGAGTTGGTTCCAAAGTTGGGTCTTATACTGCCAATGTCGACGTCCCAAACTTCTAGGTCGAAGTGGTGAACTTTGTTCAATTAAAGCGTACATGCGGATATACCAAAGACTTTCTTTTCCTCCCCTTAAAATCTTGCTTACATTAAAAATTTTCTTTCTCCTCATCATTGAAAATAGAACAACTTTTTTGAATATGAATAAAGGAGTTGTTGTTTTCGGAGCCCACTTATCACATCTACATATTTATTCCTGAGACAAGATTTCCAAAATGCATATTTTGCAAATTAAATCTATATACACGATTAAATTACATGTTACATGTTTTTTTAGCTGATTTTATCTTATTCAGCCATTGAATGCGATTCTCAGTTATTATAAAAAATCCTTTTGCATTTTTAATTAAAATGTTTGTGTACGATAACTATTATCAACTTTATTAAATGTTGACACCATCAATAAATGCGATGGTCGAGCTGAATGTTATTTTGTTTGACATCTGATACCATGAATATTCCATATGACTGCATACAATTAATGTTGCCAATGTACATAAAGTTATGTGTTGCCGTTTGATTAATTTTAATTATTTAACCATTTTTTTTAATGTATAAACAATTTATTTAAATATTCCTATAAGTATAATGTAAGTAATTTTATGAACATTTCTATGTAGAATTAACTCTATCTAGGTTTTCATTCAAAACAGATACACTTAAAACATTTGAAATAGAGAATTACAACGACTACTCAATTTGAAAATAAAGTCATGTACTGAGGTAATAAACCGAAACTATAAACAGTGATAGAAAATATCTATTTCCTTCAACTTGAACAAACAAATCGACTAGGAACTAGAAAAAAACACGATCCCCTGCATGAGCCGCTTGGTTTATTATTGAAAGCGGGTCAAACAAAGCAAACAAGGAGCATCATATTGAAACTAACGCATCGGGCATAGGGCTCAATTAGACCACGGTCGTTTTTTTTTTCCTCAGGAGAGGAGGCTGATAATCCACCATGGATACCAACGCAACATATTTATTAACGCAATATATTATATTGTATTTTTGTATTGTATTATTGTGATTGTTAACATTGAAAAGAGGAGATAAAAAATAGATCTTCAGAGTTTCTTGCCTGTTCTTCTCGAGAAGGCTCTCCCAATTTCCGAACAGGTGTCGAGTCAATATATTTTTTCTTTTTTTTTTCCTTATTCGTACGTACGGACAAGGTTTATGTTTTTTTTTTTAATTTAAGCTTTTTTTTTTTGGTTTTGTTTGTTGACGTCAATAAGTGCCTGTAAAGGTCTATGTTGAATAAATATTATTTTGATTTGAACAGGCAAGCAGGGATGCGTTGATTATGTCGGACTCCTGGTGAATCGAGTCGGCTCGACCCAACAGACCTACCGACTAAACTCAGCCTAAGCCTTTGGTCCTAATGACCCTACTGGCTTTTATTGACGGGGACCGCGGTCGCGCACCGCACCACTTTTATAGGTATTCAAGCTGGCTCGTCACTATGGGATATAATATATAACATCCCAGGACATGCCTCATGACACAGACACGTATCTGAATATAGTATATCTTCCAATATTATATGTCACGTTATGATAATTCGGCTCAAGGCCTGCTATACATAAGCTACAAATTCTAAGTGATCCAAATCAACTGGTACTTAACTCAAGTACACTAACTGACGTAGGCAACCCTTAAAGGTTATAAATTTTCCACTTAGTCTGGTTGAAATGGACTTACATCGCCTTTAGGGTTGCCATTATTTTTATGTTCGGAGGAGATAAATAAGTTGATAAGTTATTGAGGAGTTTATAGCACTACCTTGAGTTATTTCATGATCTGACGTTTAGGCTCATTTTATGCTCTTTTTTTTTCTTTATCAGGTCATATATTATATAAACGATAAAAAATATAGAAAATGTATATAAGCCACTATTTACCTTATACCCTTCATAGCGATTTGAATAAATTTCTAGGTACCGACTTTTCATCGTATGATGATAACGTACACAGTGGTTTTTTTGTAAAAAATCAGTTTTGCTGAAAATCTCACAGGATCCATTAGTACTATAGGCTGTGCAACTGTAAGCACTGACAATCAGGTAGGCAGTCTGTTTTACCGAGCAAACGACTGTGGTATAGAATGTTTCTCCAGTAAATTACAGATCCTCTGCAAAGTCGATACTCATAGGAATCATATGCATAGGTAATTGTAGTCACCTACTATTAAACGGCTAGTCTGCCTGTACTATACGCGGGTATAAAATACCTTAAACCCTGTTATTAGAAACCCAGTGTAGAGAATATTAAGCTGGTGATGCTCCTACTATATCAGCTATTAAGCTAGCTATTAAAGCCATGAATAAGCTTGGATCCTGTTTTGAGCTGACGGATCAAGTAATTGACTTTGCAGCCGAAATACATGGAATTGCGAGCTATAGTTTACAATAACCTGGTTGGCAAGCAAGCAATAAACTTTGGTATCTGTTGATTTCCTATTTAATTAGTTCGAATATATAGAGGCGATAATTTCACTGATTTGTTACATTTCAAGATAATCTGTAACATTTCATGGCTTAATTTATTTACCGTCATTCTGCGTTATCGTAACGTGGAACGTTAAAATTGGGGTCATATCCAACGTCATCGAAGCCCACGAATATTCCCCAACTAAGGGTTATCAAGACCATAAAAACTATGCTAGCACAGTGCCAATTGATCCTTTTACATACTTCTTTAAGTTTCTTCACAGTTATATGCCGATTGCATCCCCTTCAAACTATGGCTGCGAATAGAATATACGAAATAAGAAAAATATACACAATGGAACTTGGCAGAATCGATCCTGGACCTCTCAATTAGATGAGTGCCGAGCCAAGACCACAGCACCACCAACGACGCTTCCACGCGAAAGAAATAACAAGATATTTAAATAACTTCTAAAGCTCTTTTTATTATAAAAGTTTCATTTTTGAATATTAAAAAATACCGGTCGCCGTTGCGCAAAAATATAATTATTTTATTTTAATGGAACTGTACGTGCTGCTGCTCATCTATCTAACCTGTACCTCTGATAGTTTTTGATCACCCTATAAAGTATCAAAAATTAAGGTTCAAATATATATTTAGATCTCGTTGGTTTAGAAGCTTAGTTTTTTTTTAAATTCAAGGAACGGGATACATATTACACGTACGGGATCTCTAAGAAATACAATGTCACAATTGCCTGGTAACGTTAGGATATTCCTAAGACATGATAAATCACATTATAACTATACTCAACGCAAAACACAAACTTCATACTGATAGTAGATAACATATTTCAATTTCCACAAGAAATCAATCGAATGTCACAACAAGAAAGCACATCTATTACATTTTTGATATACAATATGCCTTTGTGGATTGAATATATCAAGAAAATGTCGACAATCAAATTTATATGTAGGAATTCGTCTACGTTTTTATCTTTTGTAAAGACAAGAGATATTTTATATTTTCAAAAATTATTGTATCAATGCGATTATTCCATATACGACCCACTTAAATAATTTTTAATTAATTTGTTTTATTCAAGTCTTTCTATAGCTGATCAAATTCTAAGAAGATTCCAGAAGATTCTAATTTAAGTGAATCCTTTGTCACCACTAGTTTCATACGATTCACAATCATGACAGAAGAACATGCTGTAACTTGATTCAATTGGCAAAGGTAAATATATAACCGCACCGAAATCCGTAGCCTCGTACTATTTTTATTCCCATCGCAAGTTTTTTTTTTGTCTAATAAACCATACTTTTTAAAACAATATCAAATTTGCGATTTACTTATATATATTTATATGAAATCACTTTCCAAATGAGATTACTACCTGTAAAAAAATTCAGTATATTTCTTACATTTTTAACGAAACAATAATTTGCAGTTACCGTCTGCTTGTAACTTAGGGGTCTGAGCATGAGACACGCATTCACACCAACGTGTCTGATTCTATAGGCAGCGGCGTTGAACGCCTTATATTGATTTAAGTTACATAATTATTATTTATGATACATAAAAATATTTTCCCAGGATTTATTATCGTTGATAAAAGCAATAATTTTTATACTTATACTAATTAGCCTAACCCAAAGCACTATAAAGCTTATGTTATGGTATCTAGGGTATCGGATAGATATACATATTATTATAAATATATAATTATATTTTGACAGCCATGTTTAAAAGCACAAATGCATAAATGCATCACACAAATATCTGCCTCGATCGGGACTCAGACCCGGAATCTCAGAGACACCACCTAGAAACCGATGTACTAGCTACTCAGTTACGGAGGTCGTTAACAAGCTAATATAATTTGCCGCAGTGTATACTATACACAGGCGACCTTTTAATAACTCTTAAGTGTTCAACAAGTTGCAAATTAGTCTTACAATGGTAACTAATTGTGTTATGATACGACTCTGTCATGTCTCGAACTGCTTCCAGTCTACTGTGGTTGCTCTAGACTAAATCTCCTGTTTCATTCATCAACTACCTATGTAAACAACTACCATATTATAAATTACCACTGAATGTATAAACAGCAGTAAATATTCCATTTCATTATTTTTATTATAAATTTATTTATCAATAAAATACTACATTCAAATTTTATTGTAATAATTAAATTCCAAGTCTTTATTCGAATTGCGTTATGTAATCTAGATATGGATTAAAATAGGAATTGCATATATGATAAGAGAATAATAAAAATTGGTCTTTGGTATTTTTAGCCACAATGAGTGCAAGTGCTGTTCTTATCCCAGTGAATGTTCAAATGAGTGCGGTCTCATATAATTCATCTATACATATAATAAGACATCTATACATATAAGACAGTAAAAATATTTTGTCTGTACATTTAGTATTTTTGACTGAAATGGATAGAGGGGCACTTAAATAGATTATTAGAAAGCAAAAAAAAATTTTTTGGAATTTTTTGTCTGTCTGTCTGTCTGTCTGTCTGTCTGTATGTTTGTTCACGTTTATCTCCGAAAGTACTGAACCGATTTGCTTGAAACTTTCACTATTTGCTTTGTTTTAACTCAGAATAATATCTAAACTTTGTTTCATCAAAATCGGTTCATTAAAAAAAAAGTTATCGTCATTTTAATGAACTCAAGGCATGATAATATTGCGAATTATAATGTACACCATTCTTACATAAGTTACATGGGAAATTTAAAATCTAAAGACAATTCATCATCATGATACAATACATACATAAGATAACGTCTTTATCCCCTGCGGGGTAGACAGAGCCACAGGTTATAAGACCCCAAAGGCCACGTTTAGCATGTTCGTGGGCAGTGAGATGGAACAGTGAACCAAAATACGATGAAACGAAACCAGTTTTTATCAAAATAATATGATAAATGCGAAAGTTTGTTTGTTTATTACCTCTTCACGCTTAATCTATACATATAATAGAACAGAAAAAATATTTAAGTGTAAATCAGTTTCATTACGTATGTTAGTTTTTTCATAAATCACTAGATGGCGGAAGAAAAAACGAATAATATGGTATATAAAGAAATTCTTTGAGTTTACTTTACCTCAAGGAATTGCTTTATACCAAAAATATTTTAATCGGTAAAATCGTATATTAATATGATTTGTGTATCAATAACATTCAACTCGAAATTTACGCAGACGAAGTCGCGGGCAACAGCTAGTTTGTATATATTTTCGTAAAAGTGTAATTCATTTGGGTGAAATCAATGTTTTTGGTTTTCGTTAAAGATATAATTACGATAATTTACGTGTAAGAAACATAAATCATCCTATCTGATGGTAAATAAAATCGCAGCCGAAGTGCTTATGTCTCCCCGTGATATTTAATTAAACCTTCTTCACTCGAGGTCTGTGCGATATTTTGATTAATAAACAAGCAATTCCATTACTCCATTCATTTTCAACAGAGACTATCGTCATATTAATTGGAAAATGCAATCAAAGGCAAATACCATTCCAATTTAAGCGCATTGAATTTCAATATATTTTTATCATACCTTAAGTTGTTTGTTTTCAATAAATTCCATTACTTTAAGTACATCCGAACTTAGCGCAAATTCTATTTGTCGGGCCAGTTTTGTGAGTTGTCACATTACATTTAAACTTGGCGTTATCAAAACAACCTTCAACAAGTTCCGTTTTCAATTGAATACATCAAAACACAAAAGCAACTGTATTTTGTTAGTATTTTCGTCACGTAGAAAAGTTTAAATTAACGCTCTATTATAGGTACTGAAAGGCATATTCTTAGCACCTTAATTGTTACAATAACAGTGATTCCCACACTAGAATAAAGTATAAACGATGGGTGTCAAACAGTGAGAAGTAGTACATAAATAGATACAAGCCAAAGTAACTAGAAGACATACTTTAAAAAAAGTTAACAAATTTTAAATAGATTTACGCACTTATACTATAATCGTACAATTATATTTACACGAACAACACACACAAATATTTACATTTACATAATATACATAAATCCAAACGAATTTATAACTAAATTATATAAGAATAAAATAAAATCAACTTTTAGTTAAATAACAAAATGTGTGGATTCAGTTACTCAAATTTTATCTCATACGAAATCGATGGCAGAATATTATATTAAATATATTTTTTGAATTGTTTGATGATTTAGATTTAATATCGCCATCATCAATCATAATAAAATTATTATATTAAAAATCTTGCTCAGTGTCTAATAATCTTAATTGTTTATAGGAAATATTCGGTTTTATAATATATTTGTATAAGTTGAAGAATGTGGAAGAATACATAGAAACATGAAAAAAACCTTTTTTTATTTCCTAACTGTTTATATCTACACACAACCATTACAATGAAATGTAGAATATGGATAAGGAAAAAGAAATAACGACAAATAACTATTTCCAATTTCGCTCTATACCATAGTCGTGTGCTACCTTCGTTATAGCTATTTTTGCCACAAAAAAGTAGTGTTTAAATTGCTAGTATGTAATATAAAATAGGCAGTGAAATTCACATGTTGCCAATGTACACTGTGGCTTTTGAGAGATTTACAGATTGCTGAAGGCGACTGTAACGACTTACAATCAGGTAGGCAGTCTGCTTATATGATAATACATCACATAAAAATCGCACGGGCAAAATTACCGCAAAGTGTTATTAATAAATTCAATCAGCTAATCTAACGCTCTAGACAAGCTTTCAAGATTCGTCTACGAAACAATATAGAATCTAACAAACAGCGCATGTAAATTGACAATTAAGTCGACATTCCCGCGACACAATGCCACAGTCTCTGTGACACAATAACAATTTCGTCGCAACAAATTGAACGTTCCCAACGCAAGAAACGAGTAATGTTCCATTCAAATTACGTTCTGTCAGTCATATTCCGTCCCGATCATTTGTAGTGTCCCGTGCAGACACGATAATTCGACTTGTTCGTGACTGTGCATTTAATAAACAAACGTCTTTCGTTGCTACGCATTGATACATCAATACGACGGTTGCTGTGAAAAAGTTCGACAGGAAGCTTCATGTTTCTAAGACATTACGTAACATAATGTTTTAACTACGCGTATGTCAATTGAATATACCCATAAAAGACTATGTAATGCTAGTCACAACTTTATTACCCAGTAAAACATCACACACGTAAGATAAATAAATATTGATTTAGTGTCAAACATGAAAGATAAAAATGTATATTTGTACACGTGTATTTTTCTATAAAAGTACGAACAAAGATTAGAGACATCAAAAGCGAGCTTTACCTACTTCAGAGCGTTCATAGTAAAGTTCCAGTCACGATTATTCCTGTTAGTTCGTTTCATCAAAAACCAATATTCAGCCGATGGTGATCCTTAGAAAAGACTTCCTTTGTAAACGTTTTTATTTTAAGCTCTCGCTCCCTTTAGTTGGATCTAAGGCTAAGTTCCCCATATGAATAGCCCTGAGCGGATCTCGAGTACATTAGCGATGTTAATATGCGATACGCTCATGATCGATCTTTCTTAGTGAATGCTCTGTTGTTCGAACATGAATGGAGAATGGCTCCCCTCATTGAAAAAACAACTATATCATTGTACTCAAATTTAAACTTTATACAGCATTACGTATCAATGAATATTGAACATGTTCGTGGCAAAGACGCCGAAGCGAGTTCTTAAAAGGATTATGGGGGCTTATTCGTTCATTTTCGTTTGTCATTAGACGGTATATCGCAAGCTTGCACCTGTGCTGTTCCTTACGTACCTAGGGTTTATTAGGGTTGTATCTATTGTGTTTAAGGCTCGGCGTAAGGGATAAAAAATATAAAATTTTAATGAATGCGACCGACTGCCGAACGCGAAGACGTAAGAATCGCCGATATTGAAAAACTGAAGGGTCATACGTATGTACTTATGGTGGTGTTTTGTACAGAGAGGGGTTTAAGGGCTCTCAATGGGGAGTACCACCTGTATTAACTTTTTATTAAATAGCGTTGGAAATATATTATTAGGTTTGCTTTTTCTAGTAGTTAATGTGACATGTACGATCGGTGGCAATAAATATAATAAAAAATTTCTTCATAGATTAACTTAGTAGTATCGCCTAAATATTCTAAAACTTAGCTAAACTAATTATAAAGATCTATATAAAGAGAAAATAAAAACATTTATGAAATTTATGACTTTTAAAAACATAGGAGCGCTCGCTTTATTAAAAATATAAATCGCTGAGAGATACTCAGAACTTTGATCTCTAAATCTGACCCGCAAAGCTCTGATCGTCTAAAAGTTAAATTGTTACTGAAATGTTTGCTATTTATTAACTTTAGTAAAAATGGTTTAAATGGTAAAATAATCCAATAGCAAGTGGAAGGACGTAATCTCTGCCTACCCCCGTGGGAAAAAGGCGTGAGTGTATGTATGTATGTATGTAATCCAATCATTTTTGTTTCTCTATTTTTATAGGCATAAAATATTAATATTATACACTTATATTACACCAATAGGTGTACGTGTGTTACGTTACACCTATTTGTTGTTAAACGTAATAACGTTACACCTATTTCTTGAATTCGTCTCTGTCAAGCATAGTGGAAGAATTACTAACCAACTTAATGTTAATTATAAGTTTTTTATTCTGCCATTTAACGCAGTTGACAGTGGCAGTTAACGCAGATTATAGGCCCTGGAAATTCAGTTCAACTAGTGGAACGAATTAGTAGGGTGCAATACATTAACTTACTCAATGTTATGATTATGAGAATAATAGTGACTAATATTGCGAATATTGCAACCACAAAAAAATCGAAAGCGCGATGTTATCATTGACTTCGCAGCATTGCTTTTTGCGGTGGAGTACTCTCAGATAGTCTCAAACACATAGAGGCAATGTATAGTGAAATATGATACAAGATGACAAACTGTAAAAATCATATTACTAGATTTTCCGGAATTACAGTAACATTTAGTGTGAGCAAGCAAACAGAACCCTGAGAACGCGCTGGTGTCATAAGCGTCACCTGAGTACAAGGTCACTTGACTACTCATACGTTGTATGTACATTATTACATTTGTGTTATTGCGACTTTACTACTTTCTTACTTTTCCAGGAGAACAGGCGTGTTTTATGTACGTATTGTAAATTGTTTTACAATCATACATATTATATATAAATATACCCATATATTCTGTACACACACATTATATATACAATATTATATTGTTGCTAAGCATGGCTCCATGGACACTGTGTCTAGTTCTACGAGTGGCAGGCAATGTTATCATCTGTGTCTCTACTACGAGTTTGCTATCGTTTTCGATAAGTGTTTGACGTATACTAAACTACATAAGTAATATCAATTTTATATGAAAAAATAGTACTTTAACACTAGGGGCGCTGTACAAAGATTTATACAAAAATTTTCGCCGTCCATATCGTATGCAAACAAATGTAAACTCATACTAACTACACAGAACTGATAGCCAAAGTCATTATTGCGATGACTAAAATTAATAAAATAGTCTTTGAAAACACAATCCAATATTAAGGCGATAAAGTTAATAATAGAAGTTAATGTAGGTTTTTACGGAGTGAGAGCAATCAAGTACATAATTAAGTAGTTTCGTCTACCAAGTCTAGTCTAATTAAGAACAAGATACAACATGCTTACTTATAAAAAAGATGTACATTAATTTATTTACTAAAAACTAAGAATTATATGTTTTCTAGCTTTAATTAAAAATAAAACTGAAGTGCTAGAGTCAAAGTCTTAAAGGTCCACTTAATTCTTATTTATTAGCAGCGTCAGTTTTGTTTTTAGAATAACGAGAGGCACTATGATGCCATCCCTGAATTAGTATACATGTTTAACACTAGATTAACCGTTTAGTATATAATATATTCACTAATAACAGAGGTATTTAGCATTAGCGCTGTTTAGTTAATCTTCTTAGATATTTTAATAACCTTATTCATAATTATGATATCGGTTTTATATTACTTTATACACTAGAAGGATAAATGTACAAGGTTCAAGGAGTCCTATAAAAAGCAAATATAGAATAACCTTTTTATCAATGAATCGCTTGCCTAAGCGACACCGGAAACTTTTGATCCTTTCTTGAAAGTAATATTTTTAACGTCCTTCAAGACTTGACCAGTCTAAACGATTACCCAAGCGATTTGTTATTGTCTAATCTATTATGATACATTTCTGTCTCTCCCCGTACCGATACCTCTTACCACCAACACTACCTCTGCACTCAATTGTAAGACTATTTACCTACAACAGCCATCATTTCTTTCGTTTACGAACTGTCCTTCTTTAACACTATTTCATTTTTCTATTAAATCACGTACATTAATGCATAAAAAGCAAAATATTCTGTTGTCGTTTCAATAATTTCTTATTGAACAATCTAGATGATAATTTTATCTACATTTGAAGATGCGGCTTATTAATTGAGTTTCTAAATAAATTGCTAAAACGAATATAGAATCATGACTCTGTCAATATAATGTGTGGTCTACGTATCTTCTAAACAATGACCTATCTAAATATTCTAGAACATGTTTTATCGCTTCGGAAATTTTTACCAGACCTCACATATTGTATATTACGTATAATTAATTCTTATATAATAACAAAAGCCAATGAGGTAAGCTGTCAAAAATACATACTTATGAAATTGTTTTTATTAACAAAATTGCCTTTCTCTTGTTTGTCTTTATTTGGATCGTAAGCAGGCCTATGTGTATAATAGACTACATTACTCTATATGTGTCTATTAAACGTAATACCTTCTATTGAGAGTGGCAAGAAAGAAAATTTTATGAAAACTTGTATGATTAAATTAATTAGCAATTTAATTATAAAGATCAATCTAATTTAAGATACATAATGTATCCATTTATTTATTTCGAATTTACCAATTGAAAGGACTAATCATAAAAGAATATTTCTAGGGGTAAAATAAAATACATAAATAAATAGTTTCTTTGTAGTAACGAAAAGGGAGCTTCACATTTAAACTCCTTTACCTAATTATAAATAAATACAATTACAATAAACTTTAATGCCTATGAGATTGTAAAATTTAGCTGCGGACTTACATCATATGAACTAAATTAAAATTTCCCCTTTCAGTCAAATCGGATAAAATTTCAGAACAAATGAAAATAATAAACGAAACGTGGTATTTTTAATTAAAAGTACTAATAACAGATCCCTCTTATTGAACTCGAAGGCTTTGACACCGGTATTGAGAGTGTGGGTCGCATTGGAACAATCGGATGCACAAACAACTACACGACTAGCTTCACAATACTGCGGCAGCCACCGCTATTGTAGGCAACACAAGGGCGGTATTAAGGTCAATATATAAAACTGTTTGTAAGTACAGGTGCTATATGCCTATAGGCTCGAAGCTTATTGTCAATTATATTGGCACGTCGTTCACTCTACGTCGGTTATTCCACTATTCATTGGCCACAATGAGTAGATGGTACGAGGACGCGAACTTGAAATTGATTTGATAGATTTTTGTTCAGGAACTATCTATTCGTAGAGTAACTAGTTTATATTTTAATTTATATACCTATACAAAACTGTTTGATTCATACATTGTATTTTTGTCGTAGTGTGGTGTAGGCTTAGAATATATGTGTTAATGTAGCTCTCCTTACTTGAATTGACTAAGGTTGATGACAGCAATATATTCCTGCAAAGAAGTAAGTAATAAATTATGCGACAAATAAAAGGTTGCGATGTTTTTACAATCTGCATTGCTTATTTTTCTTAATTACTACGATATTCTTTTATTAACACAAGCATTACAGAATTTACTTTGGGCTAGCTAATTGGTGTAAGTGTGAGGTATAATAATTATTTATTTATTTTACTGTGGTGGAAAAGCTGAAGGTCATTGAGCTGTTATACCCTTAAATAAAGGCTGTTAGATTTGAATCCAATATAAGAGGCGATGGCCTATTTGTAAGTTCAAGCGGTCAAAGTCGCAGGCGGACGCCAGTAATATTGATGATGATAAAACATCACATTGTATTCGCCATCGTGGGCAGAGCCTGTGCCTGTTGTGTTCGAACAGCTTAATTCATAATTAATATTCTGAGAATGTATTATCATTTTTGTCACGTCATTCATATTGAGTGTCATCGGTTCACTTTGTGTCGACATTTTTCAAGGTGTTCTCTTTATACCGAGCTAATAGGGATATTCCTACCACCCTCGGTTAAATGTCAGAAGTCATTTTTATAAAAGCACGCCGAATTTAAAACTTTTAATTGATCATTCATGTTCATTTACAATGTCTGAATTTTAATGACTCGCAGTGAATATTCGGTCGTTTGACTATATTGATGAATGACGTCAAAATCTTGTGTCTTCAAACAAATCTATTTTGACAGTTGATTTAAAATGTGGTGTTAGAGTAATTGGGACTATAATTGATGCAAAAGAATCTTTTAAATACTATATGTGAATATTATAATTTTATCTTTTTATAGAACACATGTTAAAGTATTCTTACGAAGAATAGTTATTATTCAATAAGATAATAAAATGGATGGATTTACTTTTTATGATATTAAAATGAAAACTTATGTCGATTTATTGTTTTTACATATTTTTGTTATGGTAGCGGATATGTATACGTGATTCGGCATATGTAATGGCGGTTGGGATGAAACTATTTGGTCTAATATCAGCACTTTTTTTTTTGGACTGGCTTATGCTGAAGCCTCAGATGGCTATGTTCAGCTTTGCAATGAGTATGTTTGCGGACGGCGCACGAACAGAAGGTTCGACACCTAGCCGACTAACGACACCGACGACCGTTCGTTAGGGTCGAAACAAAGGGTGTCGACGCAACTTGAGCGCCACGTCTAATGGCTCGAACGCTCAAGTTTGCCGTGTAGTGGAGGGTGAGAATCTACCCGGTACGTGACGGTACCGGGTATGTGTTTGACGGATGTGTGGCCCGGGTCTTCGCGCTCGCCGACGAGAGCGTGATGAGTGAGCGAGACGTGGGTATGTGGCGTGAGGGACGACGCGGTTGGTGGCCGGCGGAAGGGATTCGTTTGCGCGTGTGATGGGGTCGGGCGGATCCAATACCAACTCATAATTTCAAAGTTCCTGTAAAAATCAAGGGAGAGAAGTGGTTTTCTTGTTGATTCCTTCCAGTACTTAGTCCCTCGCTGTAAATTTATTAATAACTACCGGACCCGACAGACTTCGTCCTGTCAAAAAGATTTGTAAAGTGGCAGTTTTTTGTTCCTACTTGAAATGACATATGATGACATTAAATTTGTTTGATAGAACTAACGTCACTTTTTTGTCTTGCCAAAGGTTCAAATTGGCTTTTAAGTATTAATACAAATTGTTTGTATAAGACTTTACACTTTTTCAAATTTTATTTTTTTATTTTCTCTACGTACAAACCTTCTCTGGACTTCTACGAATAATTCAAGACCAAAATTAGCCAAATTGGTAAAGGCATTGTTGAGTTATGCGCTTACCAACACATTTTGCGATTCATTTTTATATATAAGATTTTTTGACGCCTAATAGTGATTATCTTCATAATATTTGTAAATAAATAATTTGACTTAGTCATAAATTGAAATTTTATAACAAATATAAATTACTTTTAACCTACATAATATAACAGAAGGTACCACAATTTAAACCAATACGAAGTAATAAATTCCTGGCTGCAACATTTCGCCCCACCTAACGTAACAATTTACTCGCGAGAATATATCCTATTTACTTATTTATTCTAAATTTTAATCACATCTGTTCATCCTTATATTATAAGATAAACATCATATTAATACACATAATAGGCTTGTATCCACTATGAACAAATCTGATGCATTAGGTTGCATAACTATTAAGATAATCATTTAATTATGAAAAAACAAAGTTTTATAAAATAATAACTTTTGATTATTTATATTTTTATAAAATAAAATTGCACAAAATAAGCCATAAGTCACGTGACAGCAAACACCAATTAAAAAGTGTTACGTCACGCCGTGCGAAACGTCAAAGTCAAAATGTCATTCCCCAGTGTCTTGTGGAAGTGCGAAAAAGAATGGGCATCATTCCTTCTCGCGAGTGTCAGCCACTTTTTACGTATCTGCTGATTGTTTGGCACGTATATAAATATTTTTTTTGGTGTTTTTATACTTGTGCTTGTACACTGGGGCACTATGCAGTACTTGTAATACGATGAATCCATTTTTTATTACAATAACTTCACAATACCGAATATTCCGATACTAAAACAGCTGTGTTTTGCACGGCGTGACGTCATTCAAGACGCCATGACAGTCATGAGCGTTTTTGATAACTAATGTCAAATATTTAATTAAATGCAAAATTATTCTTATAAATAAGCATTTTTTTTCAAAAATAATAATTATTTTGTATATAATAGGCATCAAGGTATATTAGTATCTAACTACTGAAATTTAGGCAACAAGCCTTTAATGAACCAAAATTGAGCGGCACGAACAGAGGCGCATCTTGTTCAGCCGTGGAAGCGTGTCAGTGTGAAACCACTCATAGCGATAAATAGACTAGCGTGGCAATTTTCCCGATACAGCGGAAGTCACAAGTGGTGCTTAATTAGAATGCCGCCAACTCGCTCTATAAATGAACCTTCTGCAGAGACAATAAGAATCACTTTACAGGCTGTAGGCATCGTAGCTTACTGTTCCGTATTAAGTTACATACTGAGTACAGCGTCATCATACACCGTATACACATGTTATATTTTTTCTTTTGGTTGGACGTTGCAAGCGGAGTATTACTGTGTAATTCAATTTAATATAAGCCTTGATGAATTCAGCAAATCTACTATGTTTATATAATAATTTATAAGTTACAGTGTCATTGAAATTACAAAAGCTCTGAGGTGCCGGGTTCGAGTTCCGGTGGGAGCAGATGTTTGTATGATAAATGCGAGCATTTGTACCTCAGTCATGGTTGTTAAGATATAGTTCTATCAAACATATTTACTTATATATGTATAATATAAGTATGTCTATACGTTACCCAATCCCATAACACAAGCCTTGCAAGGCTTACATTTGGCTAAGGTTAATAAGGTTTTTTCATAAGTAATAGTACAGTGTATCAAATTGTATAACTACTCTCAGTTATTCTACGCATCAGCTATTCATAAAACAATTATCCAATTTTATTAAATTCTGTCTTTAAATCAAATACTTAATTAAAGGCGAGTATTACAAGTGAAATATTCGTAGTGGCAACTACAGGGCTTAAATAATAAATAATTACAAGTTGCCCTGTATACAACAAGCAATTGTAAAAATAGGCTTTTCTAATTCTTCAACTAACAAGTCAATTTAGTCAGACGTTAAACGACCAAGCAAACTGAGAATCGATACTAAGAAATGTTAAATTTTACGTAATATGTTAATGGTAGGTTTTATTTGTTATGTGTTATACGCGTTTTTTAATAAATCTTTCAATCATAAAATATTTGATGATACAATTACTGGTTGGAAGCGTTTGTGATACTACGATCTTAGTACTGGCTCTAAGAAAGAAGCTCTAAGAATCGAGTACACACCATTCAAGTATTGCCTTTCATTCAAATGTAATATGTATATTAATTTATATGTTACGTAAGCCATGGATAACATCTTAATAATAATAAAAAACCTCCGTGTTCGATTTCGATCTTGTGTTCGAGTCCCGGCGAGGGTAGATGTTTGGGTGATCGATACTTGTGTCTTAGTCATGGCTATTTATATATATTTCTATAAAGAAGACAAATATTTGTCCATGTATGATTAATTCGTATGTGTATCCATTACCCTAGATCTCACACACAAGCTTCATATTGCTTACTTTGGGCTAGGCTAGATGGTATAAGTATATTAAATAATTATTTATTTATACACCTGCGAAGTAACTCAAAGGCGTATGTCACATCACAAACAAATCATACTGTCAGCATAGTTGACAAAGATATTATAGTCGAGTTAATCAGCGGCAATGTTAATGTATTGAAATGAATAGTAAAATATTTGTTTTTGTTGTATTAACTTAATTTATAATTACCTACTAACATTTGATTAAATCCTTACTTATTGTTATTTCAATAATTATTATTTATGAGTAAATTAATTAAAATTTAAGTTTTACATTGACATATGTGTACTGCTCTAGAAATGTATTGTTTATGTTTTACACCCATACCTCTTTTTTTAATCCTCAGGCATGTAGGCTCCCCGGGAACGCGAAGCGACTTCCGGGCACCCCCAGCCTCCGCTCCCCTGCCTACAGGGGAGCCCTCCTCGGGGGAGGCTAAGAAAATATAATCTACTCTGCTATATTGTATAAGAAAATTGTATCTATAATCGATTGTATACTGTTTTGTGTGTCAAATAACTAAATAAATGTTATATAATATTATCCAATTCTGTCAAGTCTCATGGATAGCACCGCAATCAAGTGCCACAGTGATTATGTCGGACTTCTGACGAATCGAAGCGGCTCGACCCGAAAGACCTACCGACTAAACTCAGCCTGCGTCGTTAGTCCTAATGAACCTGTAGCTTGTCATGATATGAAAGACCGCACATATGCGCTAGAAGAGGCACGGTACAGCCTCCGGTAATCCGGTAAATGGCTCCGGTCTATTAATGGGAACCTTTTTTTTTTTTTTTTTTGTTCCCCTGAGGAAAATGCATTAAATTGCATACCCCGGCTGTGGCGAGCCGGGGTTATGTGGGGCTCTCCTCCCCAGAAGGGGTAGGCCTACCCACTAAAAACCTCAGGGATGGCCTTCCTCAGGCATGTAGGGAGCCCCCGGGAACAGAAAGGCCACTTCCGGGAACCCCCAGCCTCCGCTCCCCTCTCTAGAGGGGAGCCCTCCTCGGGGGAAGCTACCACCTCCCTCGGTCCCCTCCACCGACGACGCCCCCCGGCCACGGAAGGGGCGTGGTCCATCCCGGGTCGCCGTAGCGGTCGCGACTTCCTCGCGCCCGCCGGCGACCCGCGGCGGCGCCGCAGCTGTGCTACCGAGCCCGGCGCCGCCTCCTTCGAGCGGGATCGGCCATCTCCCGACCCCGCTCGGCGGCCTATTAATGGGAACCTACTCGGGGATAAGCAGAAGGCTGCCGAAAAGAGGATGGCAAGGAATGCGACGGCTCAGACACCGCCGCATGCCAGGTCTTGAAGGTCCTGCGTTAATTGATTAGGGGGATTGCTAAAGACATTTAGATTGAAAACATTGCAATTTTATAGAAGACATAGATAACATAGAAGTATCTAAGTAAACGATCACGACGTATATAGTTTCCCTCCGGTAAATAGGAAACACAGAAGTGCATTTAGCAGTAGAGACACTACTCGATGCACCTAATAAAAACTCAAAAATATATAATATAAGTATATAAAAAATAACATCATATTAACATACTTATCACACTTACGTTTTAATCTTGTCGCAGGTAAATATTAACGTAGACATATCAAATTATAATTTAGAAGGCTCGTTCCCTCAGAGATTAGCGCCATCGTGTTATAAATGAAAGGAGAATGATACCAATAAATGGGGTCTCAATTAATTTGACACTGGAATTATGGTGTGAATATCCGAACAAGTGACTCGAGTGTTAAATTAGACGTTTATTAAAATGCAGAAATATGTTTATTGAAATTTATAGGATTAACAGACAAATCATATAAATTTCTTTGATGAAATGAAAACGAAACGACATGGAAAATGGAATGTTAATTATAAAGTTTTCATTTACATTATGCCTGGCGCAACTAGCACACCAATATTGAAACTTTGTGACGATTCAGTGCTCAGTGATTTAACCGCAAATGAAATTGTGATATTACTGTCATTTGCGGTTATTACTAAAGCTTGGTAACCATGACAGTGATAATCATAAGTGACATTCGAAGTCTGTATTGTGATTAACGAATTGGGTAATACAGGTCTCACGAATGAGACAATACACACCTAAATTTCTACATACGAATTTCCCGCCGCAAACAAAAGCAAATAAATAAATTTACGTTCTTCATTAAAACATCTAATGTATATTGTCCAGAATAGAAACAATCCAGATTATTTTGTCAGGCTCAATTTCCGCCCCGATGTACTGTTTCTCAGAGACAATTAAAAGAATGTTATTTATTATTTCATTTGTTTCTCTTCTTTAAATTTAGACTCTAATCCCTTTTGTTCTCTTTCCTTATTTGTAATTACAACGTAATTTTTTTATCTTTTTCTTATGCTGTAATGAGATTGCCTGTAATTTTATTTCAAACCGTTTAACGTTATTAAGCGATTTCGATGGTGATAGGGCTTCTGAGAACACCTGAGTTTCTTCTTGACCTTCGTCTTACTTATCGCCTCAATAATAAGATTAATAGCATTGTTGTATTCCGGAAGTTACAAGTATGTATCTCCGTTGCTTAAAAAGTCTACCATCTTTGGCCTTAGCGTCATTTATCAGATGCAGATTGATAGCAAACAAATGAATCTCTATAAAAAGAAACGCAAATCTCTGCAACTTAAGCATTTTAAGTGCTTTTTAACTAGGATTCATGTAAAATTTTACAATACTTTATGTGAGTTTATTTTTTATTTTAATTTATTTAGAATTATATTTATTTATTTTTTGTGAAACTGAAAAGAAAATTACCAGGAATTAAATCTTAGTTTTCACTCTAAAAATAAAAGTAGCCTTTGGTACGGAGTATTATTCTACAATCTGTACGTAGAGCTTCATGTCTATACAAATAAATATATAAATATTTTCAAAAGTTTATCTGTCTCTTTGTTGTAGCTTATCTCCAACACTGCTGACTGAAACTATTATGATGTTGTTAAGTTCAGTTGAGGATATTTTAAGAATTAAGACCCCACATTTTTTAAATCTTAATATAGAAAAACATTGCATGCAAAAATATATCTATCCTTTACTTAAATTCGGCAAAACGGCTACTAACTTATGTAATTTAATTAAGTAATAAAAGATTTATCCACAAGTGCGATAATTGTTACCATCTGACAATTTAGATTTTTTATGTGAAAATTCGGTCGAAGCTGCCGACGAAAAGGAAGTTTTGAATAATAGACGAATATATATGCAATTTTTCGTGGGCAAATAAAAAACTGAGAGCGTTCAGTTATTAGTCAGACATTAAAGTGCATCCATCAAAACGCCATCCGCATCTTAAACTAAATAGGTACGTCGTCATCGAACCTCGACCTCCATTGTGTCGAACAGTTCGCTAGGTGAGCTCATAAAGCCTTTATTGAAGCATTCCTGAAGGCCCCCTAATTCTCGACAGCGAGCCTTGACTGTATCGTTAACCGTTCAAACTAATATTGGCATGCGGAGACGATCCCGCTATTGTTGTTTCATTTGTAAACTATGTAGCCACGGTTGATGAGTGTGTTTGGACAAAATCAATTGATTCACGATGTGTATCGTCATAGTGGTAGGTGTCGATTTATTTTATATATATATATATATGTGTAGGGTTTTTAGTTTCTTATCTTATTACTGCCCGTAAGATGTTGTGTACAATTCTAGATACATTTTCCAATATCTTAGTGTGCAAAATTTTGTCAAAGATATATATTTTTTTATTAGCTGACCCGGTGAACAGCTGTGAAAATGCCTGTTTTGATTTTTATTACAGAGATATATATGGAATATATAATAATTTTGTTGAATTGTATATTGTTATTTCACTTTTTATTCATAAAAATAAGATAAAATTTTAATGTCTTTTATATTGGTTTTATACAATGTAAAAGAAAAATACTTTTTTTTAAATCCCCTTAAAATTACAGGAGCTAATAATAACAACTTGGTGACTTAATCGCATGCTTTAATCTTAACACGCAAATTATATTTCAAATTATATCTAAGTAAAATTTTGAGCATTTTATCGCAAATCAAGAAATGTTTCCATATTTTAACATACTGTTCTCCAATTTGTGATTTTGAAGCCAAACAATAATTGTTCGGAAACTGATTACATTATCATAGACTTCATCCAATATAAGCTCAAAGTTAAAGAACATCATGAATTATGTATTGTTACTTATTCTTGTTATACTCCTCCAGTCATGTTTTATCTGTTAAAAAAATAACGTAGGCTTAGTTGTCTAACTTTGGATTGCTTATTAAGCGAAATTTAAAACAATTTTTACTAAACGAACTGTTCAAAAAATGGATATAAGCATTAATCTGCCTTATTGCGAGGAGGCAATTTAAGAACTATGATACACCTAAAAAATCGAAAAAAATATTTAAATTATAATATACATAACAATTAATCATGTGACTTACAAATACTAAGATTAATTACTATGATATCCACAATTTAAAAATATCCTTACCGAAAATTTAAGTTTTTCCAAGGAAAGGTCTTAATTATTAACTGTCAACCATTTTAAATGTGATTAGTAACTATTCCTTTTTAGAATAATTGCTTTTCATTAAAAAAATAATAATTACAATTAAGGCACTCAGCATAGTTTAGTTTCACAACATATATTTTGTTTCTTGAATTCCAGTTTTGATAACCTTTTTTTTTTTTTTTTTTTTTTTTTTTTTTTTTTTTTTTTTATTGCTAAAGTTGACAAACAAGCAGGCTGCCCACCTGATGGTAAGTGGTAACAGTCGCCTATAGTACATGTGGTTCCCATGAGATTCGCAGCAAATCTGCAAACCTCATAAGAACCACAGTGTACTTTTACATTTATACTACAATAAAGGAAAGAGTTAGTATAATGAAGGAAAAGGAGTTGTTAATATAATTTTAAAATACAAATTATTGTCCTTATCTATAGAAATACTTATTTTACCGCTGACTGAATATGAGCCAAAACTCACCATGTATTGAGTTGAAAATAATCGATTGAAGAAAGAACAAGACATATTCCACCTTTGTACTTGTATGGTTTCTGTAGCCACACCAATTGTTCATATTTTAATTTAAATAGGTCATCAAATGCTCGTTCTGTATCGATTATACAATCACCATAAACGATTGGTACGATGACCGTAATGGTTCATCATTGTTATTCTTCCCATACAATGGAGGATTATCCGCAGGTATTCACGAGCTTGGGGATCGTGGTCTGTTTGCGATTTATTATAGATACTTAACAAGTACCAGGGTATCTATTAGATTTAAGTTAAATCATGTACCAATGTTTATTTCTCTTCTTCTTTCTGCTGTTTTGGTTAGATAAAATATATTGAAGCAGGCTGTATACCTTATGCGAATAAATTCAAACATGTTTTCTCCATTCTTGATTCCGACGTGAACGCCCAAATTGTGTTGAGATGATGAATAGTGATGGTGAGACTTCATATATATATTCATACTATGTATAAAACTAACGGACCCGATTCGGCTGGGCAGCGTAAAGTATGTATATTATAATGTATGTATATTATACATATATAAATATATTTGATATAAATATATATTAAAAACCATGACTCAGGCACAAATGCTCGCATTCATCTGCAAAACATCTACACAAACATCTGCCCCGACCGAGGCTTGAACGCTGACCTCTGAAATGGCGACACCTTAAAATCGGTGTGCTGAGTACTCGGCTATGGAGGTCGTCGTAAGGATACTTACTTGACATATTCTCAGCCCATAAATCGCAATGCCTGAAGAGAAGTCTTTATTTCAGTGAAAATTCAGATTCCATTAAAGAATTAAGTTTTGAAAGGCATTAAATTATATTATAATTGACTTATGCACACCTAAGTGTATTTATGTGTATTGTGTTATGTACACATAACTATTATGCATATTGTATAATATGCAAGCCTATAGTTTGTGTGTGAATGTTAATAATTTCTGACGTAAGCCTATAATTGTAGACATCACCGTCGAATGCAAAGCTTGTGTAACACTCTCATGGTATTACGGATCGCTGCGTGTTAATAGGTCAGAGTTACGATCAATTTTATGATTCGTGATGCTTCGACAGGTGTGAAAGCGTGCGAATGTCTTACAATCTTCGCCAGAGGTCAATTTTCTCACCTATCTGTCTGTTTTGTGATAGGACCGTCAAACCGCTATTAGGCACCCTTTGGCCTTTGACCTATTCAGATGGATTAAATCTTATGCATATGTTTTAGTCACTCGTCATATGTCATCCTAGGCGCTGGCTAGTTTAGCCCACGTGGAAGAACGAATAGATTATAGATGTATTTACTTGCCTATTTATTCTAGTGTAATGAGATAAATTTTCAGCATGGAACTCAAACTTTTTTCGGTATTATAATATGTATAATATGCTCCTTAAAAATTAACTACTTGCCAATAAAAAAAAATGTTGAGACGGTACAACCATTTTGGAGATAACATACAACACAAAACAACAGAATTGAAAACAAATGTATACAGTATAATTCGACACCTTTAGATATACATTGGGTATTGTTGTAATTTCTTTCTCTACTTCATTTAAATCGCCTATAAGAGAAGAAATGCTTAGCTGAGGTTAAACAAGACTGTCATGTCTTAAATTCTCATACATAATTCTAAGAATGAATCGCATTGATGGCGTGGTAGGTACGAATTAACAATTTTATATAGTTTAGATCCTAAGCAGATACTAAAAGATTAAAACTCTCCCTATAGAATTTAAGTCTGTAGAAATCTTTTCGTTTCGTTTTTATAATAATTTGGTTGCTTACCATTACCTATTAAATTTAATTTAATAACACATTATGAGATCCAAATAATCTTCATAAAATAATATATAATTGGGCAATAATAGCTGAGTACATTTTTACTTTGAACACTACAAAACAACATTTGTATCGTAAGCTAACATAACCTAAAATACAATAATCGTAATTAACTTTAAAAAGAGATTCAAAGTCGTGTTATAGTAGCTACTTTACTATAAGTATGTATCTATACGTTAACTGCCCCAACACGAACAAAAAAGGTACCAAACAAAACACATTATCAAATGTAATTCGGCTTCTGTGAGCAGAGTGCCCTAATGGTCACCTTGGATGAAAGTAAAACTAGTAGGTGCTAGACGCAGATGGTCGGCACGGTCCATAAAACCCGCGGGCTGGTTCCACTAACAACGCGGACAAACTGACAGTTAATTTCAACGGACAACTGTAATTGAAATCTTTGTTTATTTATTGAATCTTTTTCATACAATGAACAATCAAGTCAAGGAACAAAAGCGGACTTAATGCCAGAAGCATTCTCTACTAGCCTGTCATTTGTAAGAGTAGTTGTGGATGGTTTCAGAAAAAAATATAATAAAAAAATGACACTTATTACTAACAATACAATTAAATGACAATATATCCTAAATACTTTAAAGTACTAGCAACGCACACATAAATAGGCAAATATAATATGCATATTACTTTGTTACACCATACAAAAACCGAAAGTCTACTATATTTTTTCTTTCATATTACATTGGTTTTTTGAGTTATTGATCGCGTGGTACGACCCTGCGAGAGCATGCACGATTCCACATTGACGTAGCGCCGCCACTAGTCTTCGTCTATTTTGAATTCCCTACAATAAAATCACTAAATTTGGAACAAATTAAGACATACTGTCAAACCAAACTATTTGTTACCAATTCAAATCTGAAAAATAAAAAATATATTAAAAGTTGCACTTATAATTTGGTAATGAACTTAAACTATAAGGTATACCTGTTAATCAACCAATTCTAAATGCCAGATAATCACGTTAGATAATTTGTTAGATATTTTACGTGCTCCTGTTGGTCTAACGCAGCACTGTTGAAATTTTGGCTTCGTTTCTCAGTTGTTAGTGGAACTGACCCTCGATGATTGCGCGGGCGCACCTCGCAGCGGATGTTGCCGGTATTGTTCTCGGGCTGCGTCGATCAAACAACTGTTTTGTTTGCGCCCACGAAACGGACTGCTCGTGGTAAGTGAATCGTGAAGGCAACTTTTGGCATACCTCGTTGGATTATTAGGTATAATCGGGTCTTCACTTTATTGCATACCTAGCTGGTGCCCGCGTCTTTGTCTACGCATGTCTAGTATTTTGAGTAGCTTTTATTAGCGTAGCGTATATCTTTATAAATTTTACATATATGTTATTCTGATGTTTCGTGGGAAAGCCATGCTTCAGCACGAATTGGGCCGGCTCGACCGGAGTGATAGCACGGCCTCACAGAAAACCGGCGTAAAATAGCGCTTGCGCTGTGTTTCGCGGAGTGAGTGGGCGTACCGGAGGGCCAACCCCCCCTTCCCCCCTTATTCCCTTTTAAAATGTCGGCAACGCATGTGTGACTCCTCTGGTGTTGCGGGTGTCCATGAGCAGCGGTTATCGCTTACCATCAGGTGATCCACAACACCCACACACACACACACACACACACACACACATGCTCGCTTAAATATTCGCACGCCTACTAAGTAGATATAAATGTACAACGGTGGGGTGGGCTATGTGCAAAGTGCACTTTGCAACATGACTTACCTGTACCATGACCGCATGCTACTTACTTGTCTCCGCCTGGTCCGAGGCGGGAGAGGCTGGTAATCTGTAATACAGGTCTCCTAGTACAGACACCAGTCTCTCTCACATGTTAATGTCAACCTGCAGTGTACATTCTAGATTTTTCAATATTATAAATTATAACTGTGTGAGAGAAAAATAAAGAATATATTATTATTATTATTATCCGTTTGCTCGTTTGCTGCCCTATACTATAAAGAAAAACTGTACCAGCTATATTATTGTAAAGTTTTATTAAAATCGATATAGTAGTTTTTACGTGAAGTAGTAACAAATATTCATCTATATAAGCTTTCACGTTTTATAATATTAGTAGGGATTATTATAAATACTAGCTTTTGCCCGCGACTTCGTTCGCGTGGACTTCAGGTTCGTCCCGTCTAGTCTAGTAATAAGTAAGAAATACGGTAACTAAGCACTGCAGAGCCCTAATCATAGGCCTATAGGTAGCTACTGCAGTATGCTCCTATAAACTACATTTAACGATCTTTTTCCTTTTGTGGGTTATTCCTAAGAGATAAACATATACCATCACGGACTTTTTTGTAGACCTTTTTAAGTTGTACAATACTGTAGTAAATTGTTTAGATCTATCTTGTAGGATGAATCCTACAAGATAGATCTAAACGCTTACATTGCAAACGCTGACTGAAGTCAGCGTTTGCAATGTAAGCGCAAAAAATGTGTTTTTTTTACGACCTCATAGAAACCTCAAAAATTGTAGCCTATGTGTTATTCTGATGTATAAGCTATATTGTGGTAAAGTTTCATTCAAATCCATTCAGTAGTTATTACGTGAAAGAGTAACAAACATCAATACTTACAAACTTTCGCCTTTATAATAGTAATAGGATTAATCAATAAAAATTAACAAATTTTTGCTTTGTCCGTATAACTCCTTGTGGTCTCCTTGTGGAAATCCGAGATCAATCCTGCCATGTATCCTAGATTATTCATTTATGTTGTCGTTCCTACAGTGAATAAAAACATCGTAAAGCAAACGGTATATTGTATGTGTGAAGATATGTGTGAAGTTGACTAAACCGCACTAGGGCATCGTGGTTGATATAAATCGATCTAATCTAATCGAATTAACTTGTTATTAAAAAGATTTATGAATGAATAATAAAGATTTATGTAGAATAATGAAGAATTATGACATTTTCAATGTTATCCCAACAATTGTTGGTACGATGATTATCTATTCAGACGACACACTAAAAGACTTGGGCTAATATATTCTACCATCGAATGATGCCAAGTTTCTATCAAAGTCAATGTTAGTCGTAAATTACATTGTCTATCAGTCTATGGTCGCTTTATGACCGGTCATTAGGACCTCAACCAGCTACAAATTTACGAGTTTAGCAACATGACTGATTTGTATAATGAGAATATGATACAGAGAAAATGCTAATGCAAAACACTTCCCCAGAAAGCAATCTAAAAATTAATACAGTTCATCCGATTCTCAGATTTTCAATCAAATACAACATGATTGGAGTCGAATATTTTAATTTTCCTCCTTTGGAAATTCTCGAGATACAATATTCCGCGATCTTTGGCGTCAGCAGGTGTCCTACAATATCTTGACATTGTCGCTCTTAACAACACCTACTATATTGCCTTGATGAATAACGAATGAACAGAATCGTAGCTTCAAATTTATCGTGAAAAATCTATTATAAAAATGGCAGATACTGAAAAAAGCTTTAAATCAATTCAGTGAATAACAAAAAGATAAGAACACATATATAAATCTTGCCTATTATCCCATAAAAGTGATATTTAATTTGATTTGTCCACAGGGGTGATAAACACCCACTCTTCACCAATTTGTATTAGGTTTACCACCGTTCACTTTACAGGTATATTTGCGGTAAACTTCCTTAGTCGGCTCATAAGACATTCACTGGACGAAAATGTCAAATTTGATTTATTTATGAGTCTTTATTATTTAGGACTCTTGCTATCACAAGTGTTTGCCTATAAAATTGACATATGTTTTTGTTCATGCATCCAACCATATAACATTTTTATTTAATTTGAAACTATTTATTGTTTCATTTGATCTTTTTGATTTTATTTTTTGATAATCTCGAATCTACAAATTGTCCAAAATAACATTTTCGAAAATATCTTAAATTTTTCAGAGTTAGAAGTAAGAATTTTGTATTTTATTGACTGAAACTGTCTGACAACAAAGTTTTTGACTTCGAATGTCTATTGTCTTAATTTAATGTCTATTTTCATGTGCTTAAATGTTTAAAACATTTGCTTCCTTGTTTATTTCATAAATAAACATTAGTATCGAAACAGGAAAAGTATTAAAAATGTTCAAATAAAGCGGCGATGTTATCCGCTGACGATTAACAAAGATTTTGAAAATTGCTAATTATTGACATAACGCTATTTATATATCTTTCTTTTATACATAACCTCTATAAAGTTTGGAAGCCGTCTTAGCCTTGAAGGCTGTATAGCTGTATTAGAAAATAAATAAGACAGACAAAAGTTAATCCCCTACATCTAAGAATTCATATCTATAGCATCACATTTCAAACACGTCTTGTTGCCTCTGTTTCATTTTTCAAACAATTTATTTTCACGTTTATGTCATCCTTCCAATATGACCTGTCATAAACATCTTTAATCCTGTATAACAAACTAATACAATATCTGAAGTTAGATCTCACTCGAGAAAAGTTAGTACATAAATCTGTTAGAGGTCAAAATTGTGACAGAAGCATTCCGCAGCTATCGACAAAAACTGTAACTACCTTTATTCTAGTCAAAGTTTTTGCCGCATTCTGGAAATAACGACAGCTGTTTGTTTGTTTTTTGATAATGTATTATTCAAATGACGATAGCCAGTGAGAATACCTATTATGACTATAAAACGTCTGATTGAGTTTTAATTTCTATTTGTCATTACAATTTGAAATTGGAATTTGTAATTAAACAAGAATATTATAACATATATAACTAATTTAAATAACAATACTACTGAATAGAGACGAACTTTTTAAGAACTTGTTACTTATTAAAAACCTATAATTGTATTCCTTATTAATTAACTTCTAGCAAAGTTTAAGATTACACTGAAGGCCAGCTGCAATCAAACTGAGGGCTGTAGTTTATGCTATGGGGCAAATCAGAATAGTCGAATACAAGATACGAAACAAAACGGAAACAGTCGAATTACGTACATACAAGTTTTTCTTTCTATAACCATGAAAAAATAAAATTGTAAAGCATTAATATTAAATTTTATCGTGAACTTATATACCATAACACATAGCTCTTGATACCTACAAGTACCTAATTTCTCATTAATTATTTTGATACGTCAAAGATATTGTTTTCATTTTAGTACAGCTGACTTGTTTGTTTATCAGCCTAATCTGAGCCTGTAGGAATAAACAGATTAATATCATGGTCAAGTTACAAAATCGGAGTAAAAAAATTATATCAACATGACAATCCGCGTTACGTCAAAAGATATCTAAATATCTATAGAGGAGAGTAGAATAGTATCTACACAAACATATAATTTCAATAATTTGATATGTTATTTCCGTTTAAAAGGCACAAAAGCGAACTTTTGGCAACAATGTTTATAAAACAAAACGAGGGTTCCATGACAAGCCCTGGGAGCCTAAAATTGTTTTTATTAAATCAAAAGTTTGTCGTGTCGCCGGGGAGACATCATTTCCATAACCCATTTACGTCTGACCGGATCGACTCCGTGCCTCGCTTCCGTATAGGATTACGTTCTCCGCGGCCAATCTGAGGCTAAGATCGCATCGCACCGACACAAATGTTATTAATGACTGCTGATAAAGCGAACGCTTATAACTTTTTTCGCAGGTTATGATTCGCGTTTGATAAGTTTCTATTTTAGCAATGTAAAAGTTTGTAGTGAATTAGGCGTAGAATTAATAAACACATTTATCAAAAAGCGGACTATATAGTAAAACACATCAGTATATAATACTTTTTGTAAATATACATATGACAAGAGATATATCAAAACTGTCTAGTCATATTTTTACAATCATCATCATAGTGTAAAAAGTATTAACACCAGAGAATATTTAAATTAGTTTGTATGAATTGAATTGAAGATGCATAAAAAAATGGTTTACATTCACAAAACGGTCATCTAGATTGTTTTTTTTTTTTTTTGAGTCTGTGGGACAGGACAACATCTGTCGGGTCAACTAGTAATTCTAAAAAAGTCCTAAATCCACACTTACCCTGTACAGATTGATCAACTTCTTTACATTTTACATTCTATACCTTTCTTGAATTTTTGGTAGCAACACTTAGCTTTAGCAATTAACATTTAGCTGGTAAGAGTAAATACTACATGAGCTATTTAAGAGCAATATAAATAGCTAAATTATCATAAAAATACTAAGAATTGTTATAGCACACTATAAATTATGTATAGTATATTATGTATAGTTATTATGTCTATATTGGGCGCTACTTTTTATAGCTGAAAGCGCTTTAAAGGGCAAAAATGAGTGATAATATAATTTTACAACTGTGTTATAAAAGCACTATTTGAATTTTTTGTAAACTTACTTGTATCGTTAGGAGTCCTAAATTATTCAATCATTAATAAAATATCCGAAGGCATACCATATATATAACGTATTTGCAATGTATCTATCTTAATATTTATAAATAATTGCCTGTGTCTAGTTAAATATTAGAAATAACCTTAACTATCAGATTGGTGTTGCGATTATACATTATATGTATAATTATCTAGTATAAAACTTTTCAGTATCAGTATTTCATCAGTAAGTAATATTTTAACGCTAGAATTATAAACAACATAATTTGTATGTTCGTAATGAATAAACTAAAAAAACCGACAAATATGGTATAAGGATTATTTGAAACTTAAGAAAATACATAAAGTACCCACTTATTTGCCAAGGCAACCTATCTTTCTCCTGCAAAAAAAATCGATAATATTGGAATAAATCCGATAAAATTGATTCTTATGTAATTGAATACACTATGAATTGGGGATACTTTGAAAAACAAGGAAACGACATAGAATAATATTTGTGCACAATGTGAACGAGCTATATACGTGGACGGATACGTGGCCAGAACGATATATACAAATATAAATACAGAAAGATAAATACAGAAAGATATATAAACACTTATAAAGTAAACATTTTAGGAAAAAGCAATAAGTGCCATATATTATTAGATTTATAACCTAAGAAATCGCCCAGAGCACCTGACATTGGCTTTTGTTTCAAAAGAAGAAAAAAATTTAATCAATCAAATATGAATACCTACGTAGAGACTAAGCAATAAATAGTTTCAAAATTAGTACAGCCCATCGCAGTACCTCCGCCACGGCCAGACTTAATTAAGATTTTCCAGGATGAAGTAATCAATTTCAATTTCCCTGGAGCAGGAAGTTATGTACGGGCGACATTCCGTCAAAATGCACCCTAAATAAGTGAGCTTTGGAGACTAAAATTAAAGCCATAATTTTAATATGTTATGAGAGGATTTGTTTTCATTATGTGTAACTTAATTAAGTATGTACGAGGGTAGTTTTACACTCGGGAAAGGATATAGAATAATTGTTATCATGAAGACATATTACTATCATGTGAGAAAATTAAAAAAATAGCTAAATCAATTGTGATGAATTTTGATATAAAGATATTATGAAGTCCGCGAAAAGTAAAGTCTTTTCTTCTATAATTATGACCAACAAAAACTTTCTAGTGGAAATATCCGATTAAGAACGGTTAAGCTTATTCTAATATAATAAAGATAATTTAAGATCCCGGGAAAGATGTTATTCCGATAGTTAAACATCTATTTCCTATCAGAAAAGTTAATATATCTTACATAGATCAACATGCGAGATATATCGGCAATTCTGATACAAAAAAGTCGAAGTATAATGCAATCTTTCCCCTTAATTCTGTATGAATCGACGGAACACGTTTTCATATTTTTCAGAAGTCATACTAAGAACCTTAAATACATTATTTACATGCATAAAAGAAAGAAAGTAATATGACATACATAATACATATTTGACTTAACAGTAGAAATGAACTACATGAAATATACCATGGAATAGACCAGTAAACTGATTAAACAATGCTGTTATGATTTTGGTTGAAACTGGCAGATAGCACAGTTACATTGTTGCTATTTGTAGATAATTGTAACTTTGAGCTGTGCTTCGAGGTTGAACTGCAACCCCCTTCTTCCTCTTCGGTGAGGAGCAGTTCTTGTTCCCCATCCTGTAGTAAACTAACCTTTGAACTATGATGTAACCTATGCAATATATCTAGAAATCAACATACAAAATACAGAATAATAGTAACAGATGAACATTATTTGATAAATAGTTTGACATGCTAAAACAGGATTCAACAAAATCACAAGTATTCACAAACACAGCAATTCATTATTTATTAAAATTACAGATCTAGTTTTTGTAGATCCCATAAATATGTATTACAAATAAACGTTTTACTAAACACATCTATACATATGTCATCATTCTGCTACCACTATTACTTCTTTTTTGGACGTAAGTATAAAGGCTATTCTTACCAGCTCGACCTAAATTGTGGATCGGTGATTTGACAAAACACTCCCAAATACAGTACCACGATTTAATTCCGTCAGCTAATGGTACATCTATTCAGGATAAGAAATCAATACATACTTTATTCACCACTTCCGTCTTCACGCGCCTACTATTTCGTTTCCGGTAAAATCCATTTCGACCTGACTTCTATCGCCACATTATAATTTGTTCGATTGGAACTCCGTTTCACAGTCCCGTGAACTAACGAACGTTCAAAATAATTATAGTCACGAAGAATTCTAAATACAGTCACAATCATTTCGCTGTATTATACTGGAATCAGATATCAGCAGTAATTCCGTTGTGGGTGTGATAGTAGTTACAAAGTTATGAAGGGTTGATTGCATAGCACTGTAATATCCTTTAAAAGACAATCAAGAAATAGGACTTGTAAATGACACTTTGATTAGTATGTAGTCTCGTCTGGAGTAAAACAACTATCCTAATGCTATGTTTAATATAGAATATGCTACCTGTCACTTAAGCTTTCGTCATTGATATGCCCATAGTCATACTCATAACTCATTATATGTACTCAACTGGAAGTTGTTGTTTCTCCTAACATCTCAAAACGTTTCCATATTTTTGAAAAATATTTTTATTTTCAGTATAGTCGAATCTTCTTTTTGTTTAGTTAGTATTGTTTATAGTTTATTTGAATAAGATGTAGTTTATTTATGTAATAAAGGCTCAATTTATAATGTATGTACTATGGAAAATATAACCGAGTTATGAACAATTCAAATCAAAATAGAATGGACTATTGAAAGTATAGACAACTATTAAACTTCAAAGTTAATGTTTTTGTTAATGTTAGTGTATATTCGGAAAACTAATCTAAATATTTATTAAATTTAAAAAAAGGTACGTTCCTACACAATATTTTGCTCGTTTCTTTAGATATTAAGCCTTTTTTCATTTTTTTTCAGCCTGTGGGCATCTACCGAGGGAAGTACGAGTGGGCCAACGAAAATAGTCCGGTCGGCGGTGACTGCTCATTATGGGTGCGCGCCGCTACCTTGCAGTTGGACGACGGCCAGTGGCAGTGCCAGGTCACCGCCAGCAACTACGACGTACAGGTAATACGAGAGCCGTCACTCTCCGTATCCGTGTAAGAATAGTTCAGTTCGGGGCAGCGATTAATCGCTTCTGGTACACATTGCTACCTTGCAACTGGACAGCAGTAAGCAGGATTATTACATTACTACTAGCAACTACAGCATGACGGTAAGACGAAAGTTAATGAATAGAACTATGAAGAAGACTCTGTTCGGGAGTTACTATTTTACTGTGGTTATTGAGAATAGTCCAATTGGAGCGGTTTTTAGAGTATGCTGTCAATTTGCAACTGAAAGACTATCTGGTGCCTTTTAGTTAATAACTACGATGTTGAGGTAATTGAAGTGGTCAGTTATTACTGCTGTCAATAACTATGATACGGAGTATACACACGGGTAAATACACACATATGGGTGAATATACGCTATTGGGATTTTTCTTGGCCCACTTGAAAAAAATTACCTTTTGATTTGAAATTCATTATTAAGATGAGCAGATCGAGTGTTTTATTGATATTTTTAAGGGCCAGAAGATTTATGTCTTCCCCCCAATAATCGCCCCAATCGCCATGATGTCGTCGCGTTAGTAGAACAAGCAGCAAACTAAAACAAATGAAACTAAATCTTATATCGATTTATTAACATCAAATCTAATTTGTGACACTAGCCTAGCTCCCTTAGCACTTAAACTGCCAGAGGAGTGACGCCAGGGGGGTGACAAAATAATATATAACTAGAGATCGGATAATCGGATGCATATTTACCTAAAGTTAATTTTTGGCTCACAAATTATGGAAGCGGCTTTTTAAAATACATTTTGTTAAATAAAAATCCCGGGAAAATACGGGACTGCAAATTTAACGTAGTGATATTGTTTGAAAATTACTAAATTAGCACGTGGTATTTATTTTCAAAAGACCGAGACTCCGGGTTCATTTATACAACTATGCATGCCGGGATTTTTATTTATGGAAATAAAATAAAAAGACCGTTCCATACTTTGTCAAAAACTAAATTAGGTAAATAAATAAACATCCGGCTATCCAATTCCGCAATCCCGGGATTTTTATTTAACAAAACAATAAAAAGCCGTTTCCATACTTTGTCTTAAACTAACTTTAGGTAAATATGCATCCGATTATCCGATCTCTATATATAACCTAAAAAAAATACACCACGCAAACTTTATACTGGAATAATACGAAATACAGGATATCTACTCATTTTTAACAATACATTGTATAATAATGCCATACATAACAGTAATATATAAAAAAAATAAACTTACCAGGGGAAATTCAGTAACTACTGGCACAAACACATTGTTCACTAGTGCACCGGTAACTGACATAACATTATTCAAATTATGTACAACGCCATTGGTTAGTATTTATTTTCACTCTGTCCAACGCGCGCTACTCAAGGCCAATGAGGCGCGTAAGCGGTTTTACCGGAAAATTTTGAAATTTAAATTGAGCCAGAGGAGGTGACACTTTTGTAAGGCCTCGAAAAAAGGTTTTATTTTAACTACTAATTATTTTATTTTACTATCTCTTTTTGATCAAGTATATTGTGTTGTCTGTTCAATTATAATATTACATTGAAAAAACTATATAATGGTCAAATAATTAAAAAATTATGTGATAACTATAGTAAAATGTATGTATGGGGCCAGCCAGGGGAGTATACATTTAGTACTATTTTCCGTCTATGTAAACAAAATTATCATGCTTATCAATAGAATATTCTGCGGGACAAATAAAAGACACTATTATGTATTATTTACATATAAAATAACAATAATTTCATTAATTTTATATTTTTTAATTCAATGCCCTCTACCGTATAATGACCCCATATAATGATTGTCTGCCTTATATAATAAGGTCTTGGACTGTAGTAATAAAATGATATGTTGTTTTGTACAGGGATAGTGTATGCGGTTAGAATTAATTATTAACAGGAATAATTAGATAAGAATCATAACTTTTCTTTATTTTTAACATTATAAATTATTATTTTTAATGTGAAAGTCACGTGACTACAAACGCCAATCACAGCGCGTGACGTCATTTATCATTGTCACTTGTCACCTACTACTTGTTTACGTTGTTTGTGATTTCGAAACCTCGTTTATTTCTTGCATATTCTCTGTGATTTAAAGTTTTAGTCGTTTGCTTGAAGTAAAATTTCAGTTTATTTACGATGGCAAAGAAATTCGTAAGAGCTGATAGTTCAAATTTGCCACGTATCGACGTCATGACGTAAAAACTGTCGCGTAAGTATTTACATTACACACATGAAAAGTGAATCAAAATTTCTTTAAATTTGATTTTAAGTGACCCTAGGTTGGTTGCAATGTAACCTTAAATGTATTGTTTTTGTTTTAGATCGTGCAAATACATACTTACATCAAAATGATCTTCACAAAAGTAAATCATCGACTTTATTGATTGATTTTTCCAGTCTCGTCTTGCCAGTACCATCCATTTTTTTCGCATATTTATATCATGAGGCACAGGTATAAATAGTTTGTCAGGTGTCTTATTTGTATTATTTTCGCACAGGGGAACTGAACAATACTGATAATATTTAATTGCACTCATTTTCGATATAGATTACGAAATATAACCGAACGTTTACACACGCTGTGTCAATGAGCAAGTAACCTCTGTATGATAAATGACGTTATAATCGAGATATAATAAAAGAGCGGTGTTTTAGCGTGAAATTCAAATGTGAAAAATAATTATCAAGTTTTTAACAAAGAATAAAATAATTTCAGTAGGAAAATATTTTTAGCAGCTTTTTAGATAAGTAAACAATAGGTTGAAATGGTTTTCATGAAACAGTCCAAGACCCTATTGGCACCTGTTTTCAAAGTGTTTCAAATGTCCAACCAAGGACTTCAAATGTAACGTATGTAAACGTCTAAGAACCCTCCTTCCAGATATATTTCTGGAGACGTTTTTGTATACATAGTATAATTTTTACTTAAAAGCCTTTTATTACATTGACGACCTCCTAGCAGAGTGTTTACTATACCGTTTTCAAGGTATCATCATCTCTGAGGTCCGGGTTCAAGTCCCGGTAGGGGCAGAATATGTTTGGGTGATGAATGGGCGAGCCTTAGTCATGGTTGTTGAAATATATTTCTATTAATCGTATTTATATATGTAACACTTGTATGTCTATCCAATCCCATATCTTAAGTCTGATAACAGAAGCCTTATAATGCTTACTTTGGGGTAGGCGGTAAATATTATGAATGTAAGAAATATTTATATCTTTATATAATATCGCAAAAATAGTCTATTAGTTGACCATGAATTTTATTTTTACCACGTTTTTTTCTTTGCTTTTTATCTCATTCGTCACACACAAACAGTGTCTTAAATAATAACGAATCCACACATAATGTTTTTACGGCCCCCCGGCTGTATTACCGCCGTAACCGCTGTCCCTGCATTTTAAATCTGTAATATATTAATATATTCGCGACCACTCATTTAAATTACACGCATTATCTTTCCATATTAATGCATATTAAATACACTATGTATTTAAGGTACTTAATAAAATAATGATTATGCTGTATTGCTTAAAATCGCTTGGAAACGTAGGCTGAAAAATAATATTGTGGGTTATCCCTAACACATATACCATCACGGACATTTTGTGTACTTTTATTTTGTTTTCTAAAATTATCAGTATTTATCATATGACAGTGTTCAATACAATGCATACTTTATACACATTCCCCTTGAATCTTTCTACTAATTAAAAAAATCCACATCAACTCCGTTGCGTAGTCTAATCATGAATGGGACAGACAGGCAGCGGAAAGGGACTATATTTTAGCTATAATAAGTAGTGTTACATATTCTTTTTTTATCTCGAGTTTAAAGTTCATTACACGTCTACCACATATGAAAATGTATTAAAACTGTTCTAGGATGCCCTATCCAGCCCACCTGCCCCGTTGGCAGTACGAGTTCCCCCGCAATCTCCGCGCATTCTATTCAACGGCTCTCACATAATGCCCGGACAGAACATCACGGTGCCGGCTGGCTCCAGAGCTACTGTGGTCTGCGAAGCGAGATACGGCAACCCGCCAGCTTATATCGAGTGGTATTTAGGTAAGAACTGTTTAATTTTATATTAAGATATCTCTGAAAGTAGAATAATGACTTATTGTGTACAAAAGATCTTCATATATGATATAGTAAATATCATCCATAATAATGAACATAGCATATCCCTTCAGAACTATTTAGGCTGGTTTTTGTAAATTTCGCTATTATGTATAAAAGGTTGAATTTTAATTGTATATTACTCCCGTGGAAGAATGATGAAGGTGCATCAATCAAATACTATCAATTTTAAAGACAACATCTATACGAGAATGAGTACATATAAATAAAATTGGAGTGTCTATCTGTTTATTCCGACTAATCTCTGAAATGGTTGGACCGATTTTGATAGGACATTTATTGGTAGGTACTTGATGTAATAAGGAGTAACTTAGGCTACATTTTTTTAGAAAAGTTCTTTCATAAAAAACAAACTAATTAACATTTCTGTTAAATTCCACGCGGACGAAATCGTGGGTAAAGCTATTTAAAATAAATTACTTTTTCTCATAAATGAATCAGGTCTAGGCTAAGTGAAAAAACGATGACAAACGGTAAGTTACATTTGTTATGTATTATTTAATAACACATTTCGCTAATAATGTATACGCAATCAATGTGGACTCATGTAAATTAGTCGAGGTAGTTCAGCAAGAAAAGTAGACTTATTTTAAATGTTTATCTTGACAACCCTATAATGTGTCATAAGTACTATATCACACTTATACAGATTTTTTTATTTTTTATTTGTGTATATTACTACTACTAGACCATCCACTTGATAGTAAGTTAATTACAGAACGAGTCAATATAACATGTGGTTTCTGTACGGTTCGCAGCAAAATTGCAACCTGCACAAGAACTACAATTTACCTACGTAGCCAACATGTGATACAAAATGTAAAGTCTCAGTGCCCTTTTTTTTTCTTTTTTTTCCCTGAGGAAAATGCATTAAATTGCACACCCCGGCTGTGGCGAGCCGGCGGTTATGTGGGCCTCTCCTCCCCAGAAGGGGGAGGCCTACCCACTAAAAACCTCAGGGATGGCCTTTCTCAGGCATGTAGGGAGCCCCCCGGGAACATCAAGCTACTTCCGGGAACCCCCAGCCTCCCCTCTCCTGCCTAGAGGGGAGCCCTCCTCGGGGGAGGCTACACTACCTCCCCCGGTCTCCTCCACCGACGACGCCCTCCGACCACGGAAGGAGCATGGTCCATCCCGGGTCGCCGTAGCAGTCGCGACTTCCTCGCGCCCGCCGGCGACCCGCGGCGGCGCCGCAGCTGTGCTACCGAGCCTGGCGCCGCCTTCTTCGAGCGGGATCGGCCATCTCCCGACCCCGCTCGGCGGCCTCCTTCTGGAGCATCACCGCTTCACAGTAGGAGGCCACAGCCCTTCGGCGCCCGGTAGCACAGCTGCGGCGCCGCCGCGGATCGCCGGCGGTCCGCCAGGATGTCGAATAGGGGGGAGAATCCCAGAACCGTCGCCGCCTCGTACGAGATTGTACGGTAGCCTCGTACGATCAAGTCTCAGTGCCCAGTAATTTTACTGCATTCTTACCCTTTACACTAGAACGCAGTAATGCGAACTGGGCTATTTTACACATGTAAGTAAGATGGAGCTAAGGAACCAAGCAAACAACCCTGGAATAGATTCTCCCTACGGTTAAAATCACATGTTATGTCGATTTGTTCAGTTTGGTACTAATCCAGTAATACTAATCCAAACATCATGACGGCGCGGTCGCTATCATACTGGTCTATGCTGCAACTTTTGGGTTTATGACACTGATAAGCATTCTGAGTGAGTGTTTGATTGTGGTCAACTTATGTAGAAATGTGAGTGCGTGTTTCACAAGGCAGCGTAGTCAGCGAAGGGAAGGGAAGAATTTTCAAAGTGATTTTTTGATATTTCGCTGTACACATTGGATTGCGCCCATTTCTAATACGATGTACCAGTGTCACTTAAACGGAAGCACGAACGCCTCTGACGTGACATAGGTGACGTCTTGAATCAGCGAGACGTATTTAGAATGTCACCTTCATTATATATTCATTCTCCTGCTTAGGAACTAATAATATATATGATAATTATCATTATGATAGCCTTATTACGAATTATACATATCGAAATAATATGTACCCCCGGGTGTTGAGTTGAAGCTTCCAGGCCTAAGCCAGGTAATCTTTACTGCTAGACGGGAAGGTAATAAATAATAATTAGCCGGTCTCATTCTAGTTAATTTAGGAAGACACATACATATTAATTCAGATGTAATATCGTGTGTGTTCAATAATACATAACGAGAAGCTGACAGTTAATAAAATATGTAAATAATAATGTTAATATCACAAAGATGTCACCTGAATCTTTGTCATTGTACGTTTATATTTGATTGACATTAAAAGAAAAAATAAATGTGTAAAGATAAAGAGTAAGTAATCTAAAAGTGAATACGTTTAGTCGTAAGTTCTTCATTAATATGTAATAATAAAATAACAATAAGCTGAAAGACAGATGATTAACTGCGCTATGTAATATTACCTTGTACAAGGTCTTTTAGCTTATTGTTATTTTATTATTTAAGAAAATTAAATCATTCCAGTAGATATGCCATGCGTTCTTTAATAAACAACTTTTATTCGGCTGTTATTAATAATCCGTAAAAAATCATCGTATTCTTAATACTGTGTCGTATTCTTATACACACAGTAGATTTTCTTGCACTGACATTTTAATATCCAAATAGTTTTTTGAGCCAATATGATATGTTCGAAATACAAAAATAATCAACAACATTCATCATTAAATAAAATTATTTTCAGTATAAAATATAATTGACATAAAAATCATGCCGTTTTCGTAACTTTACAACTAATTAGTAATATTTAATTATGAACATAAAGTAACAAAGACGCGTCAGCCGGTAACTCATGTTGCAAACTGCTAACAGAATTTAAAGTTATATAGCGCAGTACATTGTTTAGACGACTTTATGCGAAGACTATATATTTATAGACATAACTTTATGAACGTCAAAGAAGACACAGCATTGATTCACAGGTCATGGCGATTTTATATTCGGAACAACCAGCAAAGGTGCCTTTTCTTCTAGTATTGTTATAGAGTTGTCCATTGAAAGTAATCTAGTAATCTGTACCCATGTAGAGAATGAAGATCCAGCTAATGTTTGGAAGTTTCTCAAACCGCTTCGTATTGGTAAATCTCAATTACATGGTAACGATTTCAAGTTTGATATTAATCTTCTTAACTCCCATTTCACGTCAATATCGCCTTTCAGTGGTGATCAAAAATCTTTAAACAATCTTTCTATGATGCGTATACCCGATTACACTCCTTTCTTTTTCGATTCATTTACGGATGGTGATGTCAGGATAACTTCTCGAGCTGTTAGTAGTGATTGCATTTAACGCAATATGATTCTCCCTATTCTAGACATTCATACCCCAATTATCACACATATTATAAATAATTCCATTAATTGTGGTGCATTTCCCTCTGCTTGGAATGACGCGTTCATTATTCTCTCTCTAACAAAAATCACCAAGTTTCCTTTTCAGATTTTAGACTGATTTCCATCCTACGTTTCCTTTCTAAAGTCCTTGAAAAACTGGTCTACCGTCAGCTTACTAGATTCCTTAATCCTAATAATCTCCTGAATGCTTTACAGTCTGGTTTCCGCATGGGACATTTGTAGAATACACTGAATAGAATACAATGTAGGTATGCGTTAGCTGGAAGCTGTGGGCATCATCATCATCTCAGCTCATACCCGGGACGGGCACAGGAAGATAATAGAGTACCTCGTGTTACGTCACACGCTGGCTCAGTGCGGATTAATCGACTTTACATACACTTGTGAGTTTCTTCACAGGCGTATGCAGGATACTTCACAATATTTTTATTCGCCGTAGAAACGTCATATGTACATATGCAATTCGACAAATAGAGTATTACATGGCAGGATTTTACCCCAGGCTTTATCATCTATAAGCTTACACTGCTAATTAGAGCAGTATAGTCTTATAAATATTTGTATACACAGTCATCAGTCAAATAAATGATAATTTTCGTTTCAGAAAAAGAACGACTAACAGCTTGGAGTCAGACCAATGCTTCGGAGGTAGAACGGCCGAGAGTGTGGGCGTCCCGGTCCGTCCTGGAGCTGGGAGCAACCAGGTCAGCCCATGGACGGCAGCTGGCGTGTCGCGCCCACCACCCATCTTACCCGTCGCCATATTACAAGGATTCGTTCACCATGCTAGATGTTACATGTAAGTTTTAATTCTGTTACATGTGAATAGTATACAAAGTGTTTCAGAACCAGCAAAATAATATTGAGTAGTAATTTACTAATAAAAACTACTTTATATTCTCTTTTAAGTAAATTAAATAATATTATGATGCTAAGGATCGACAACCCTAAATTAGCATACGACTACGAACTACATAGTAATCTATTGAGCGCCATTGCAACAGCTAATCATTTGTGTTGAAAGCTAATTAGGGTTGTCAGTTAAAAGTTTTTGCTTTCATCTTAACTACTACGCAGCAATCTATTGAACGCCATTGAATCTACACCTAACTAGCATATATTTTGTATTAACATCAATTATCGCAGTAAGACGAAAATTTTTGCTTTCTGAACTTCTGAAACAACCTTTGTAATGGGACATGTTGTAGAAATCTGACGAATACGTTAGAGACCTTGCGTTTTGATAAATTTTGGAGCTTGAAATCACTAGGTGTTTAGGTATTCCAATCAGAATGTTTGTTCCTAATATTTGTTAGTAAGTAATGTTAGATAAATATTATAAATACATTACAGCAGTGTGGGAGCAACAGTAGTTAAAAAAAATCAAAATTAAAATAATCTTTATTCAACATAGGCCTTTACAGGCACTTATTGAAAACTTGTAAATTTTCCAGTTGCTCCCGTCGTGTCCATCGTGGGTGCCGACACAACTTCCCTTGGGAGTTTGGAAGAAGGTTCCAGCGCCTTAAGCCTGGAGTGCAAGGCTGAGGGAAACCCAGCACCTTACGTCTGGTGGACGAGAAACGGTCAGGTTATCGCCACCAACGGCCCTAAGCTAATGTTAGTGCCAGTTATGAGGAATCATTCAGGTGTGTTTCTATACGAAAATAAAAATCAAATAAATAATAACCAATAATAAAAAAATAATAAAGGGAGCAATTATTTGGATTGGCTGCATTGCATATATCTTGACTATCTAAGTTTACTAATTACATAATACAGAAATTAGAAGAGCCATTACGAGAAAACATGCAATTTAAGTTTTTTTTTTATATTATTTAACAATTTTCATATCCTGGAAGGCATGGCAAAGGTTCTTTCGCCTCGTAAAAAGGCTGTTTTCATTAAAATAGGATTCTTTAATTCTGCAGGTATATACGGATGTCAAGCAAGGAACTCCTTAGGTACCTCTGATTCTGTGAAGATTGAAATCGATGTCAAATGTAAGTATATCTAAAGAATAAATCGAAAATATGCTATTTATAAATCATTAATATCAATATAATAAATAAATGTATTTTCAGATGCTCCTCGCGTAACATGGGTAGGTCCTGACACGGTTGTAGAAGCGAACCTCTTTTCCCAAGTGACATTGGAATGTAAGGCTGACGGCAATCCTGCTCCATCTTACCAATGGTATCACAAGTAAGTGATTCTTAGTCTCAATTCAATGTAATTTTCATAAAAATAGCAACTGATTTTTAATAATGATATCCAGTACGTCCAAACCAGACATAAGAATGTTTCATCAATGTTCTACTTTGTTTCCTATTCTAGCCCCACGCCCTCGGTTCACATTAACTCCTTGCCAGAGGACGGGTACCCCGTGTCGACCACGCCGCAGCTGCAACTGTACAATGTGTCGTACAACCAGCATGGACAGTACACGTGTGTCGCTGTCAACCACATCGGCAGTCAGGAGAGGTGAGCGAACTCATAAAAAATATGTTTGGCACGACTCATGTTTTCGGCAGTCAATTCCTCAATTACTAGGAATATGGACTTTACGATGAAATTATGGTGATATTGCTAACCTATTAAATCCTTCTGAAATGGTATAAGGACTATATTACACGCACTATCAAGCAAGATATGAACAGGAAGGTATAAAGCAGTCGCTTACATGTAAACATCGTACAGGAGTGCTTAAAGTTAAATTTGAATCACATCCTTGACATTTGCATATGTTCAGTGTGTAAGAACCTAATTCGACTTTGTTAATTAATAACATTTATTTGAAAATATGTTTGTAACATTGAAGCAATGGGTGAGAAAAAACAAGCTTACGCAATATGCAATTATTATACGCTTACTCGTATATGCAATTGTTGACATGTATATGATAATTAAATATTTTGTAATGTTGTTAAATGTCAACAATTACATATAAGCGCATAATAATTGCACATTGCGTAAGCTTGTTTTTTCTCACTCATTACTCCAATGTTACAAACATATTTTCAAATAAATGTTATTAATTAACAAAGTCGAATTAGGTTCTTACACACTGTCCATGTAAGCTGTATTACGTGTATCTTGCATATAACATAAATGTGTTCACACAGTCGAAATGTTAAGTTTTCCTTATTAATTAAGTTTGTCGTTATTTTAGTTTCGTGATTTATCATCATGCATTTGCCAAAAGATACCACTATGGATAATCGGCTTAACTAAAAATGTTTGTCTTCAGAACACACCAATCAGAACCGGTGACGGTGAACGTGCTGGGCCCGCCGGTGGGTGCGGAGGCGGGCGCCGCGCACGCGTGGTCCGGCGCCGAGGGCCGCGTGCGCGCCGCCGTGTGCGCCGACCCGCCGCCGCGCCGCGCCGCCTGGCTGTGGGGCGCGCGCCGCCTGGACGTGCCGTCCGAAGCAGGTACGCAGCGACACCGCCATGTGCGCCGAACTCCGACGGTGTGAATGCACAAATACTTTTTTTTTCTCCCCTGAGGAAAATGCATTAAATTGCATACCCCGTCTGTGACGAGCCGGCGGTTATGTGGGGCTCTCCTCCCCAGACGGGGAAGGTCTACCCACTAAAAACCTCAGAGATGGCCTTCCTCAGGCATGTAGGGAGCCCTCAGGAACGCCAAACGACTTTCGGGAACCCCCAGCCTCCGCTCCCCTGCAGGGGAGCCTCCTCGGGGGAGGCTACAATACTTCCCCCGAACTCCTTCACCGACGACGCCCCCGGCCACGGGAAGGGCGTGGTCCCTCCCGGGTCGCCGTATCCGCGGGCGCGACTTCCTCGCGGCACCGCCTTCTTCTTCGAGTGGGATCGGCCATCTCCCAACCCCGCTCGGCGGCCTCCTTCTGGAGCATCATTGCGTCACAGAAGGAGGCTACAGCCCTCCAACCTCGTCCACCAGCATTGTCGCAATCAATGCCGGCGGAGACAGATCTCACCCGATCTCTGCGACCAAGACTCGGCGCTCGGCAAGCAGCCGTGCCCAGTGAGTATCTGAGTCAATCGGTAGGTGACCTCCTCCTTCCCGCCGAGCCAAGCTTCGGAATGCACAAATACTGTGTACGTGTACTTGACACAGTATTTGTGGATTTACACCGCCCTAATTAATACAAGCAATCACCACAATTCATGGATACTTGCTACGACCAGTGACAAGTACTACCGTAACCCTGCAGCTGGCTTAATCACACCACTCTTCCAATGAGCTTTCAAACGCACTCACTCACAGGAACAATATAAAATTGCTTATCTTTGACCTTCTATAGGTCGGAGATATCATTCCAGCGGGCCACTTAAACAGGATATACTAATATGTCCCTGATCATGCAAACTGTTCCGACGTAGTTAACTTATCTCATTTTATCTGACAGTGGGGTACTTCGACCTACAGTAGATATATTCTGCTAACCTACGCGAATTAAAAGAGAGACTTATTTAATTACATTCAATATAAATCCTAAACTTGTTTTAATTTCGTAGGTCGCTACCGAGCTCTAGAGCCGTCAGGGTCGAACGGCTGCTACCAATACACGCTGCTCATCTCCAGCACGGCTGTCTCGGATGCGCGCGTGTACGTGCTGCACGTCGAAAACGAGCGAGGATTCTCCTCACACGCAGTTTCGCTCACTGTTCACGGTGAGGACATTTTCGAATGTATAGATAATTATTTTATTTCCCTGCTTTGCTACCTTAAGTAGCTAATATACGCACACGTGATATCAAATATATTCAAATTAATAATGACCCATTTCCAAAATGTACGTGGAAATGTTTCGGCAGCGACACGTCCCTTTTCTGTTCGCCCTCTTCTAATTGAGCGATGTAGCTACGATAAATGTGTAAAGGCGTATGTGAGAGGAGCGTATCCGCAGAGACCGACCTTTTTCTTGCACTTACTTTTTCACCAAGTGAGCCATCTAAAAAAAAAAATACTAAGACCACCGCATTACATAAATCTGTTGCTATAACAATATTCTTAGCGCAGTTGTTTGCGGACAATTATAAATAACTTTTATTCTAAAATAACAATTTTTAATTTACTAACAATTTGTCTGCAATATTTCACTCTGATAAAAAATCATAAGGTTTGTTTTTCTTTGTGTCTACAGAAACAGCACATGTGGCGCCTTTGATAGCGGCTGCACTAGTTATCGCAGCGCTTCTGGTCATCCTTCTGTGCCTCATTATCAGGTGCAGGCGGCGGAGAGGTTAGTACACATACTGGTTTACATACCACATAAACAGGATGTTATAATAACTTCCAATTTGCAATCAGTTTAAATAAAATGCTACCTTATCAGTTGATACAGTCGCTACAACTCTTTGTTTGTTTATAGATGTAAGTGTTGGTGAGATTATATCAATTTACATGACTAATAATTAATTTATTTTTTGTTCACAGAAAGTGTGGAATACAAGACTGATGATTTAGATAGGTAAGTCATTTTTACACTCATTATAATTATTTCGGAATGCAGTTTTGAAGAAAATCTGAAGGGCAATTTTGTAAGGAAATTGACCATCGTAAACAAGTCTATTTGGTTGTTTAGTTTGTTTCAATATTAATTTTTAATTAATTTCGCATTTCACGAATTCATATTCTGAGTCATCTAGGTATATTTCATATCTCAAATGACCAACAGGTATATTCAATAAACATAAATGAGCGTACTTGTCATAGACCTTTTTTTTTTTTTTTTTTTTTTTGTTTCTGAGGAAAATGCATTAAATTGCATACCCCGGCTGTGGCGATCCGGGGTTATGTGGGGCTCTCCTCCCCAGAAGGGGGAGGCCTACCCACTAAAAACCTCAGGGATGGCCTTCCTCAGGCTTGTAGGGAGCCCCCGGGAACAGAAAGCTTCTTCCGGGAACCCCCAGCCTCCGCTCCCCGTCGACACAGGGGAGCCCTCCTCGGGGGAGGCTTACTACCTCCCCCGTCTCCTCCACCGACGACGCCCCCCGGCCACGGAAGGGGCGTGGTCCATCCCGGGTCGCCGTAGCAGTCGCGACTTACTCGCGCCCGCCGGCGACCCGCGGCGGCGCCGCAGCTGTGCTACCGAGCCCGGCGCCGCCTTCTTCGAGCGGGATCAGCCATCTCCCGACCCCGCTCGGCGGCCTCCTTCTGGAGCATCACTGCCTCACAGAAGGAGGCCACAGCCCTCCAACCTCCCTCGTCCGCCAGCATTGCCGCAATCAATGCTGGCGGAGACAGATCTCGCCCGATCTCTGCGACCAAGACTCGGCGTTCGGAGGCCCACGCGGGGCACTCCGCCAGCGTATGCTGGGCCGAGTCGAGGTCGGATGCGCAGTGGTGACAATGTGTCGATCCCTCCCGTCCTATTCGACACAGATACTCACCGAAGCAGCCGTGCCCGGTGAGTATCTGAGTCAATCGGTAGGTGACCTCCTCCTTCCCGTGGAGCCAAGCTTCGAGGTGCGGGAGTACGGCACCGACGGCCCGCTGGCGCGCGCAGATCCGTAATTCGAGCTGCGCACGCCAGGCCGCCACAATCCGTCGGTGCCACTCCCGCTTAGGCACTTCGTGCGCGGGTTCCAGGGCGCTCCCCCCATCGTCCTCCCGGCCGACACGCCGCGACGCATACGTCGCCGCGTACATGTCGGCCAGGATGTCGAATGGGGGGGAGCGTCCCAGAACCGTCGCCGCCTCGTACGAGATTGTACGGTAGCCTCGCACGATCCGTATGGCCATTATCCGCTGCAGGCTCCGTAGCAGAGCTCTGCAGCGGGGGGACCTCGCGCAGTCTTGCGACCACACGGGAGCCCCATACATGGCCACGGATCGCACGACGCCCTCGTACAGGCGGCGAACTCCATCCCTCGGTCCACCGAGATTGGGCAGCAGGCGATGCAATGCGCCCGCCACCCTTTTGGCTCGGGGGACCAACCGCACGAAATGCTCCTCGAAGCTCCAGCGGCGGTCCAGGGTGAGGCCCAGGTACTTGATGTACGGCCCCACCGGGACCACCGCGTCACCCACCCGGATCCGGCAGCTGGGTGGTTCCCGGCGCCTCGGAAGGCCGTGGAACCATAGCGCCTCGGTTTTGTGAGGCGCTATTTCTAGACCCAGCCGGCGGATCGCCCGCACGACACATGCCACCCCAAGCTCGGCAAGCGTAAGCACCGGCCCGAAGTCGGCCCCAGTCGTAACGACGAGAGTGTCGTCAGCGTAGCAGACGACACTCACGCCGTCAGGAAGGCTGGTGCGAAGGACCGCGTCGTATGCGAGGCTCCATAGCAGGGGTCCCAACACCGACCCCTGCGGAACGCCGCATTCGACCCTCCTCGACGTTTCCATCCCGTCCCGTCCCATCACGCCCATCGTCCTGTCGCGCAGATAGTCCCCGACCACGGCCCGCAGGTAGGGAGGCAGCTCGTGGTATACGAGCGCCTCCCTAATGGCCTGCCAGGGGAGGGTGCCGAAGGCGTTGACGATGTCTAACGACACCGCCAACGCCACCCCCCCTGATCGGACTGCGGACTCCGACAGGGAACGAACACGCTGGACGGCGTCCAGCGTTGATCGTCCCCGCCGGAATCCAAATTGGCAGTCCGATAGGTCGGGACCCGCGCGCGACAGGTGCTCGCTGATACGAGCGGAGATAACCCTTTCGAAGAGTTTCCCCGCCTCGTTCAGCAAGCAGATCGGACGGAACGAAGACGGAACGTCGCCGGTCCTTCCCTCCTTCCTGAGGAGCACCAGCCTGGCCGACTTCCAGTCGACGGGGAACACGCCCTCACGGAGACAGCTGGTGAAGAGCTGCCTCACCGTGCTCCCCAACGCCCTGAGCGCCAGCGCTAGCACCTTTCCCGGGACCCCGTCCGGTCCCGGGGCAGTGTTGCGCGCAGAGAGCCGCGAAACGGCCCCGGCGAGCTCGGTCTCCGTCACCCGGAGGTCGTCCGACCAAGGGCCGGGCGACGGGGCGGCGGGGGGACTGTCCTGGACCCTCGGGAAGAGCGTATCCACCGCTCTTCCCACGACGAGAGGGTCCAGGGTCTCCGTCAGCGGAGGGACCCACGGTCGGAGCTTGCCCAGTACCATCCGGTACGGGCGCCCCCATGGGTCCCTCTCCAGTCCCCCCAGCAGCTCGCGCCAAGACCGCGTCTTGGCGTCGGCGATGGCGACGCCAAGCGCCTTGGTCGCGGCTCCGTACGCGCATCTGGCGCTCAGGACTTCGTCGACTGAGGCTTGCCGTCTTCGACGGGCTCTGAGGTACTGGCGGCGCGCGGCTACTACAACGACCCGTAGCCGCGCTATCTCTTCGTTCCACCAGTACGCAGAGCGCCGCCGGGGCGGCCTGACTCGGGGCATGGAGACGTCGCAGATCGACGTCATCGTGTCCCGGAGCCAGGCGGCCCGCGCATGCACATCGAGGTCGGGCGAAATCCGTGCCTCCTCCGCCCAGTCCGCGACGTGGGCAGCGGCTAGAGCCGCATCCCGGTCCAGCCGCTTGATGGACCAACGTCGCGGACGGCTGTCCTCCTGGAGTGTGCGGGAAGGGCGGCGGTGAGCCACCGACACGTCGAACACGATGTGCCGGTGGTCGGAGAGTGTAACCACCTCCGCCGCCACCCTCCAACCTGACACCATGCGGTGCGCAGAGGGAGTCGCCCATGACAGGTCGACGATCGACTCCCCCTGCCACCGCACGCAGGTGCTGACCGACCCCTGGTTTAACAGCCGGAGGTCCAGTCCCGCCGCCCACTCCAAGAGTGTCTCCCCTCTTACGTCGTCCCGGGTGTCGCCCCACTCTCGCGAGTGGGCGTTGAAATCACCCAGGACGAAGACTGGACGGGGAGCGCAACAGCGAACGCAGTTCGCTACCCCGTCCAGAAATGCCTCGAATGCGGCGAGGCCGCAGTTCGGGGAGATGTAACAGCCTATCGTGGCCGTGGACCCCCATTCCACGGCCACGTAACCCGGCCCCGTAGAGAGCAGGGTGCAGTGCGGTCGGTCGGTCGCCCAATAAATGGCGACCAAACCCTGGTCGTCCCCAAACCATCTTGGGTGGTTCGGAACAGAGTAGGGCTCTGCGACGACCGCCAGGGCAACCTCACCCTCCGCGAGCGTTTGGATCAAAAGATCCTGTGCGCCGCGCGGCAGTGATTGAGGTTGCCCTGGAGCACCCTGCACCCTGTGCTTTGGACGTCCATGTTAAGATTGGACGTCCATCGCTACGCTCGCCCCCGGGGCCGGGGCGGGAGGTTGGGCGACCCCCCCCTTCCTTTTGGGTGGGCAGCACCTCCTGCTGCCCACCCGGTGGCCTGCCGGTCTGCCCAGGTCCTTGCAGACCGGGCAGGAGGGAGCACTCGCGGTGCAGAGACGGGCAATATGCCCCGACTCTCCACACCGGTAGCACAGAGTGCTCCGGTCCACCTGGCGGTTAGGGCAATTTACCCTAACGTGCCCCCTCTAGAGGCACCCGAAGCACTGCTGAGGTCGTGCTTCGAGCGCCTGTACTCTGACGGAGGACCATCCGATCAGGAGCCGCCCCGACGTCAGTTTCCTGACGGCCGTGAGCGGACACCTGACCCAGGCGGTCCCCATGCGCGCGTGCCCGGCGCGTATTTCCCCGACCTTAACGTCGGCCGGGGAGCACTCGCCGGCAGCGGATATGACTGCCGCCACATCCGCTTGGGCGATGGACTCGTCGAGGTCCATCACCCGCACATCCGCCATCTTGCACGGGCGCGTGATTTTCGCGCCCGTGCCCTCCAGAGCCACCCTCATGTGTTCCGCCAGGGCGTCAGCCTTGGCGGAGCTCTCCGGGCCCGGCACCTCTAATAAGAGGGCCCCGGTCGCCGCCCTCCTGGTCCGTACGCCGCCAGTGATCCCTAGGGCCGCCAAGCTAATTTTGGCTTTGGCGGTTCCCATAACGGCGGCGTACGTGGTCCCAGAATCCGGAGGCACCGTAACAACCACCGCCGCGCAGGCCGGTGGTTTGGGTAGCCTCCGGGGACCGGTCTCCACCACTTTAATAAGTGGGGCCTTTTTGGGGGCAGGGGCCTTCTCAGGGGCGGCCTTCTTTTGGCGCCTAGCCACGGTGGCCCAGGTTGTCACCCGGGGATCTCAAACGCCGGCGCTGATGGAGTCGCCGGCGGGGCCACCGTGACGGGCTCTGTAGGAGGGGGAGTCGCCTTCTTCTGTTTCTTCCCCCCCCTCTTTTTCTTCTTCCTTTTCCCGCCCGGTGCGTCAGAAGGCGCGGGGCGAGCCGCCTCCGCCTGGCGGCGCTCATGCGCCAGTGGGGGCCGCCTTCCCATCTCTGGGAAGAACCGGCTCATAAGGTCGGCCTGAAAACGGGCGAACTCTCTCTCCATTATAGAGGAGAGCTCTCCCCAGGCCGGCCTCGCTGGTTCCTCCTGGGGCGACTGGGATGTTGCGGGAGCGGGCGTTCGCTTCTGTCCACCCCCTGTCGCCTTTCCCTTCTTTCGCGGTGCCGCTGCAGACTCTGGGGGAGCCCGGCGAACTTGTCATAGACCTATTATATGAATTTATGGTTGTACCTATTAGACTCCATGTTAAAATTCTATATGCCAATGTGACATAATTGTTATTATATAAAATATGTTTTTATGTCGAATAAACCATATTTGTCTGGAATGTTTACTATTCATTTCACCACAGTATTTTAATTAAATCATGTGATTCGATTACGATTACTGATCAATCGACGCATTAAAAAATAACCACCCACCAATAAAGATTCCGTGAACTAGAGAGCGGTGTGCGAGAAATTTCAATTGAATTAATTTTATGATACGTAACTGATGCCGAAACATTAGTCTAATTCGGTCTTCACAGTCTGAAAAAACATCAATTTCTTTGATACATTTGTCATTTGCATTTTTGGAAAAGTGCCACGAATAACTTCGACATATCTTGTGTAGGTATGTACGTGTTTTATATATTTGTTATATAAAACACGTACCTACACAAGATATGTCGAAGTCTATATTTGTTAATTTAATTTACTATTTTGATGTTAATTTTCAGTACTCACTTCACATTTAAATTTATTGTCGTTTACAGACGTTTTTGATTGTGCATGTAATCGGCCATAAAATTAAGTTATTGCTACTTCTTTTTCCTCCTATCTTTCTGTTTCCATCCAGTGTAAATTCTTCATTAAGCTTATGAATCGAATTTAATGTAATAATCCCAGTTGAATCAGTTCTATTCTTACCGAACAGTGAGAAAACAGTGCTACCAGCGGACGCAGTGTACTCCCCGAGGGAGGCCGCAACAGCGGCGACTGCGACGATGGGCCGCGCGCCGCCACAGCCCAGCGCTAGCGCCGCCGCGCGCACCGCCAACCCGCGCTACTCGCCTGGCGCGCTGCAGGTCCGCCGCGCCGCGCTCGTGCTGCAGCCACCCACCACCGTGTGACCCCGCACAGGTGACAGCTTGCACGTTTGTGACACTGACACCGCCAACCCGCGCTACTCGCCTGGCGCGCTGCAGGTCCGCCGCGCCGCGCTCGTGCTGCAGCCACCCACCACCGTGTGACCCCGCACAGGTGACAGCTTGCACGTTTGTGACACTGACACCGCCAACCCGCGCTACTCGCCTGGCGCGCTGCAGGTCCGCCGCGCCGCGCTCGTGCTGCAGCCACCCACCACCGTGTGACCCCGCACAGGTGACAGCTTGCACGTTTGTGACACTGACACCGCCAACCCGCGCTACTCGCCTGGCGCGCTGCAGGTCCGCCGCGCCGCGCTCGTGCGCAGCCACCCACCACCGTGTGACCCGCACAGGTGACAGCTTGCACGTTTGTGACACTGACACCGCCACCCGCGCTACTCGCCTGGCGCGCTGCAGGTCCGCCGCGCCGCGCTCGTGCTGCAGCCACCCACCACCGTGTGACCCGCACAGGTGACAGCTTGCACGTTTGTGACACTGACACCGCCAACCCGCGCTACTCGCCTGGCGCGCTGCAGGTCCGCCGCGCCGCGCTCGTGCTGCAGCCACCACCACCGTGTGACCCGCACAGGTGACAGCTTGCACGTTTGTGACACTGACACCGCCAACCCGCGCTACTCGCCTGGCGCGCTGCAGGTCCGCCGCGCCGCGCTCGTGCTGCAGCCACCCACCACCGTGTGACCCCGCACAGGTGACAGCTTGCACGTTTGTGACACTGACACCGCCAACCCGCGCTACTCGCCTGGCGCGCTGCAGGTCCGCCGCGCCGCGCTCGTGCTGCAGCCACCCACCACCGTGTGACCCCGCACAGGTGACAGCTTGCACGTTTGTGACACTGACACCGCCAACCACTGCTAACAAACACCACTTGCCCGTCAATCGGCAGGCAGGCTTTAATGAATATCTAAACACCAATGATAAAGGTTTACAATATATTTTTATCATATATTAAATATACGAATATAACAGCAAAATTTAAATAATTTTGGTTCTCATAATTATATATAAATATAAAATATATATTTTGATGAAATACAGAGTAGCATGGAGTATGTTTGAGAGATCCGGTAGCGGTAGCATAATCATATCGTGTTTAGGTGTTCATGTTAGCCTGATAGGTCGACCACGCCGCGCTCGTGTTACAGGCACCTACCGCGTGCCCGCACAAGCGTCTCCACCACTATTTTGCTATGATTTTCTAATAGTAAACTACAGAAATCATGTCAATCTAAAATTAAAAAAAATATTCACATACGTTTCCACTAGGAGCGCTGTACAAAGTTTCCAAACAAAAATTTACGCTGTCGCTGCCTACAAACGAATGTATGCCATGTGGCATGGAATGTGTCGTATATTGACAGCTAGAGATACACAACTGGAGACCTATTTTTGAATTACGTATGTGACTTCGAAATCACCACTGACTAAATAGTCAGCGATGACTTTGATGTCACGGATTCCTAAACATCCAATTTTTGAAAGTTGACATATGTAAGGGTTCGGTTCCACGCAGAATGTAGCCGCTGCCGGTTATTGCCGGCTTAACCATTACGGTTAATATATATATATATATGATTTTTCAGACTATATTTTTCAGTCTATATATTATATATATAGACTGAAAAATCAACACATTTACTTCAGACTCTTGTCAATAGGTTCTCTAAACAAATCACAAATAACATTTCCACAAGTATGACTTGATTACGAGTGGGTGAGGGCACTCGTAATGAAATCACATCCGTGACTAAGGCAGTCACATAAGTGATTTTCAAAAATAAGAATTGTTGAAAATCGGTGATTATTAGTCACATCGGCGATTTCGAAGTACCATACGTAATTCAAAAATAGGTCTCCTAGTCTAAAGCTGACGCACATGGATTGTTCGTACACTGTTGTTTTACAATGCTCTTACGAGCTTAGCACTAGTGATTTTACCTACTAGGCGAAAGTACAGAAACAAGATACAAGTCCCAAAAACTATTTGTTATACTGCAGAATGTAGGGGAATATTTTGATGTTCTATTTCAAAGTAATAAATCGATGGGAATCGATAAAAAAATTAATGTTTCGTCAAATACTTTCAAAATTTATACAACAATATTGACAATTTATCGAAATTAAGAAAAACTCCAAATTACGTTCCCATCATGTCACCAAAACTTTATATTATTATTTTTATTATCTTGAAAATTTTGTTTTCTTCTCAACCTATATCAACATGTTGCGTAACAGTCAAATCAACTGTGAACGCAAAATTATTTGAGAACTAAATAACAATTAATGTTATATTTGTTATTTCATAAATTACAACATATTAATAATACCATATTGCAATATTAACAATTTATTTTGTTAATAAAGTATTCCATTCCAACATATTACAGACTTATCTTGTTAAAAGCGTATTTTCTCACAATTTACAAGATGGCGTGCTCACTGCGGTAACACCGTGGCATTGTTCAATTTAATCAACCGCTTACCGTTTGCCTAATCACCCGGAGACATTTAATTACTGTGAGTGCGCGTAAGTTAGCTTAGAAAGATGATATTTTAATGTCAACCAACACTAATTCGATTATTAACTGTGTGACGGATTTATGTTTTCTGTAGTATGCATGACTCAATATTTTCAATATTAATGGTATGTTCGTATAATATACTATATTCGACAAAAAAATCAAATAATTACAGTGATTCATTCATTTTACAATATGGTTTACATAATTTTTTCGATACAAGTTATGTCAAATATAAAAAAACTTAACAATGCAATAATTGGTTTTATTTCACGTTTATATGAGTTTTCGTTTTAGTGTGAAATCTGCACCTTGCAATACTAACTAAAGTCTTTTCCGGAATACATCAAAATTAATTAAATTATTCTTATTTGTCTACAGGCAGCACTGACGTCGCTGGAGAGAGAAGCCAAAGAAAATGTTTATGCGGTCCTAGACCCGCATATTCAGTACGAATTAACTATTAACAAGCACGGGGAGCCTCCAAAGTATTTGTCGCTATCGAAGCCCCTACACCAAAGATCGCACGCTTATATTCCCCATAACGTATCCACAAATGAAATTAACAACAACGATTATAATGAAAACAGATTTTCCACATTCAAACTCGGACCTCCTAAAGCAAGAAGATCTTATAAATCTAATGAAACAAAACTTCACATGACGGATAATTACGTATCTAAGTGTAATAACGATGTGGAATATTCTAGAGATCCCTTTTTTGGAATAGTCAGAGAAAGTGAAACCAATGTCGATATTCATAACGACAACTTTGATCATAACGAATATCGCAACTCGAAGAATTACTCACGCATGTATGAAAGAAATAACAATATAAGGAAGGGATCTTGTAAATTAGATCAAGAAACTAGTGAGCCGGATAATGTTAAAGAAGACATACGGTGTTCTAATCGTAGTTTCAAGAATAGTGGTCCAGAGCTTAGAACTCGTGAAAAGTTTATGGATAATGACAGATCGTTTGAGGAAATGAAAGAGATTGTTGATGCTAAAATGGATGTGTGCGATGACGATAAGCCGAGGCCTGGAAAAGTCAGGGAAATCGCTTCAAAGTTTAATAGAAATTGCCCACGGGATGACAAATATGAGGAACTGAAGAGAGCGCGTCCCAAACCTCTACAGAGCTATGGGTACCAAGCATATTTGGACCATGTTTTCCCTGACGCTATAGAAATTTGATAGTTATATTAACAATGCTATAATTGCATCGTACACTAGATCTCTACTTAGTTTATCGATAGGTGTTACTGTTAATATAAATAAATATAAAATGATAATTACTTTTAATATTACAATAATTTATTAATAATAACTGCCATAATACTTAATAGATAATAAGTCTGTGTTAACTTTTCTGTCTGTGTTTCTTATACAGTTGCAGTACATTCGTCCGTTTATAAATTTCTCTTTTGAAATAAAAATGTGCAAGTTCTGCTCTACCGATACATATTACAGTCAATTTTAGCGAGTAAGTATTAAAATTTTTCACCTTAGAAGTAACCAAATTCTCAAAAATATTCAAAGCTACTAGAATAATACTGTAGAGCTACCAATGACAATTATAAATTAATATAAATTTAAAATTGTATAAATATGTGAATACAATATTTCTAGTTTATCGTGTAAATATTATAATTATAATAAATGCTTCAGCACAAAATTATACTATATCAATAAGGATTTCATTGTTTTTAATATATTTATTAAAATGAACTGCTGATAATCGCTGACAAATCACATTTAATTGTATTACGTATAAATATACCTTTAATGTGTAACTATAGCTCTGTAATACTTATGTTTTATATTGTTGAAATTTTAACAGTATTAAATTTTATTTGTATATGTGCGTTTAATTTTTCCTTTTAATAAAACCCGATATATTCCAGGGGGCCATATGCCACCCACCTCTTTAGCGCTTTAGCCGGTCAGCACCAATGAAGTCGCAAGAGCAAATCCTCGAAGGATCATTATCGTTCATTTTTAATCAGAAGCTGTCTGAACAGATATTTTTTATTACATTGCAGATTTATATTAATCGAACTGTTGAAATTGATGTCATTTGGATTGTGGACTATGCTTATGCTAATTTTAAGGTTATGGTACCTATATAGTTGGCATATAACTCAAATATGTACCAAATTAATCTATATGTCAATATTTCTGTTTCACAACTTCACCCTCTTCTTAATTTACAGATAGATTTCAATATAACATAAGTTTGGACCATAACAATAGATGTTTAGATCTGGTCTGTTTCTAAAAGAAGCTTTAGCATTATTGAGGCTGAGCTGTTGTCGCTTCCATATGACAGGTACCAGCTGATACTTCGTCTCAAATATACAAAAGTTCGATATCTCGAAGATGCACCATCTGCTCATGGAATTCACACATCTCAGTTAAGTATGAGAAATTCTCGTCAGAATTCTCTCATTCCGCATTTGACTCCTTCAAATCGACCTCAAATCCGTCTCACCCTGTTTGGGACCAAGAACGCGACTATAGCTGTCGCATTACGATGACAATCATTTCTACTAATCTGAGCTTTGCTTCTAAGCGCTTTACAAAACTTATTGTTATAAATACTGCAACTCAGTATTATAACCGAAGTTCGAGAGTCTAGCGATAGATGGCGTGAAAAAAAACAATTTGATGTCTAAAATCATTGCTTCATCGCTGTGATAATGTCTATAGATTAGCTAGGTGGCACTTCCATGGGTCAAAAAATAAAAATTGGGGACGGCCAAGCAGTAGCGGCGTTAGGGTAGGGCGCGGTTGGGCGACCGCCCAGGGCGCCGCAGTAAGTATTTATATGTAAATTCCCTAAATTTTGGGGGTCCTAATAAAGTTGTAAGAAAATCTTCCTCCTAACTTTCGGTGCTGTCGTACTTATCTCGCCCAGGGTGCTGGTAGTGCTAGAACCGGCACTGCGGCCAAGCTTATATGTTAGGCCAAGACTATTTTTTATATACTTCACCAAAATAAAATGTTTTATGACCAGTTTTTAAAATTTCTAATTATCAAACGAAATCCTGTATTTTTCCATTGCAAACACTGCACGTTGCACGTTGCCATTTTATCCTGAGATTCACCATGAATAAATACTTTTCACAGTATTATAACGGAGAAATTATCTACTGTAAGTAAGTACGTTCGACATTGAGTCAAGTCAATCTTTTTTCTAAGAAATAAAGTCAATATTAATGAGTATAAATAAAATTTATTAATTAATTTGATACGTTAGATAATAATATTTTGTTAGCAGATAGTCTAGTGCAAAATAGCATTTCACTAGCTAGCTATTTTTATACAATCAATAACACGCACATTCCACATTGCAAACACTTTTATCTTACTGTAACTAAAAATATACGTACATCTTTCTTATAGTGAATTTGATATGTTTTACGGCGAACTATAAAAATGGAAGCTACGACATTGTACATCCATTAAATACAAGATAGATAGCCTAGTGGTTTATTTTTAAAACATATTGGGTAGTAGTTTTGCACAAAAAACATTATTATCTACGAAAAATAAAAGATTATTTCCGGATAAAATGATTTTTTCAATAAAATCAAAATTTCTCGATACAAAGCCCTATCATATGTTAATTTTTATTACTGATTACAATTTTTCAATTTAATACCTTCTTGAAACTAAAACTTTTCCATTGCAAACACTTACACACACTGCCATTTTATACTGAGATTCACCATGAATAAATACTTTTCACAGTATTATAACGGAGAAATTATCTACTGTAAGTACGTTCGACACTGACTCAAGTCAATATTTTTTTCTAAGAAATAAAGTCAATATTAATGAGTTTAAATAAAATTTATTAATTAATTTAATACGTTAGATAATAATATTTTGTTATCAGATAGTCTAGTGCAAAATAGCATTTCACTAGCTAGCTATTTTTATACAATCAATAACACGCACATTACAACATTGCAAACACTTTTATCTTACTGTAACTAAAAATATACGTACATCTTTCTTATAGTGAATTTGATCTGTTTTACGGCGAACTATAAAAATGGAAGCTACGACATTGTACATCCATTAAATACAAGATAGATAGCCTAGTGGTTTATTTTTAAAACATATTGGGTAGTAATTTTGCACAAAAAACATTATTATCTACGAAAAATAAAAGATTATTTCCGGATAAAATGATTTTTTCAATAAAATCAAAATTTCTCGATACAAAGCCCTATCATATGTTAATTTTTATTACTGATTACAATTTTTCAATTTAATACCTTCTTGAAACTAAAAATTTCATACCTCTAACCTTCATACAACTAATTCTATAAATGGCAAACACAGGCACACAATAACCAACTAATTACACTCTTCTCAGAATTTGCATCGTTAGTTTGCTACCTGCTATCGGGTGAAATCGGTTTGGGCGTTTGGTAAATGTATGTTTGATAAATGTATACTTGCTCTGTATCACATGTATAGAAACTCATTTAACTGGGTAGTAATAGCAATACGTGTGTGTGTTCAGATTTTAATTGTTAAAGTTAAGCAACGTATACCGTGGATATGATCTAAGACGGGTGACCGGCGTTATCATCGCAATCTTTAAAAGTATCCTTTACATTTAACAAATCAAAGCAATAGATCGCTATAAATTTTTCTCACTCACGTTTTGGTACAAAAGAAAACAGTGCTACTTTTTTACAATAAACATCAATTAACAGGATTATAGCAGAAATAATAAAACATGACATAATAACGTATTTATCCGGTGTATAAGCCGAATATTGAAATTCTTTCATTGCATTTTGACATGTCGTGTTTCAATACACATAAAAAAAAATTCTCAGAATATGCCGCTGTATTTTTTTATTGGTTTTGGTGGTAGACGAGCAAGTGACCCACCTGATAGTAGGTGGTAACGATCGCTAATGGATATACAACTGCAATACAAGGACAGAGACCTCGAGAGAATTACTGTTTTTAGAATTTAGATATATCATGGCATAATTAGAAGACAATTGCAAAATTCTGCCTGACAGCACTATGAATGACCATCGAATAGATATCGCATGCAGCCAGCATGGGATATCTATTCGCTGGTCATTAGTCATGTTACAGAGGCTGCTCTTATCAACTATCACCAGCACAGATGATGCCTTAATTCCTGCCAATAGGTGTGGTTTTATGTAAAAATAAATAATATTATTTATTATCGATATATTTTTGTTAAGATAGGTAATGAATTATTGACCGAAGCTGTAGACTTGCATTTAGTTTCAACATTCAGATTTTAAGGATTATTCAGAAGTGGAGAGTTAGTTAGTAAATTGAATATTTTTTCGTTAATTGTAAGTACAGCAAAATTAAACCATTTAGTTGAATTGGTGATAATTTTAATGCTTAAAGTCATACAGTAACTTCTTGTGGCGACATTAGAATGTAAATTAGTAAGGACAGTCCCCGAGCGGCTTTAGGCTCACAAATTATGAGTTAATCATTTAAGTCAATTAGAAATACTTACGTTTGAATATTTTATTAGTTTTTATTGTAATTTAAATAAGTTAATTTCAAAATTAATAATTTCATATAATATGTATGTATACATAAACCCACGCCTTTGCTACGATCCATAGTTCACTAGTTTCCTCGACATTCATAAAACTTTCATGTACGCTTATCAGTTACAAGAAATCTTGACCTGAGCTTCCTTCAGTATCAATTTACTCACTATTTCGCAATCATATATATATATATATATATATATATATACATTTGACGGTAAAACTTTTTTCATTTTTTTAATATATATTTTTTAACATTGTTTCGGCAATAGGAATCCACGCATTCCGAGCTTAATTTATTCCTATACTTATGTACTATTTATTCACATAAATATTTTTTGATTCCACTATGTCGGGACTTTCAGTGTTACCGGCTCCTGGACCACTAGATAAGTATAGAATTTGATGGATCTTGTATATTGTCTGTCAACAATCTGTCAAATGACATACCTACATAGTTTTTCCACGGTTAGAACACCACAGAACAATTACACTTTGTTAATAGTATCTGTAGGATATTATCTACAATTTTGCTATATAACTGGTTGTAAGTAAAAATATACAGAACCAGAACAGCAATTGTAAGGATCAAACAAAATTCGCAGAAACAATTTAAAAACGTGGTTAGTCGCCGATGGCGGTTGGCGCCCAGTGTCGTGCGAGCGTTGATTTCAAACCCAGTCTGATACAGCATACTCGCCCGCTCGCCCGCTTTGGCACGATATCAAACAAGTATCAAATATTTTTATTTTATACGAAAATGATAGGCTTATTTTTGATTGCCCTAATTTCCAGTGTTGACTCCAAAACGTGCAGTTTCAACATCAGCGTAGATATAAGTGACGGTGAAGTTCAAAACGATAGTTCCATAATTAAGGATGGCTTAAAATTTTCTCGGGAATACGTACTGGAAAAAATTGTTAATGGTAAATCAGTGTCTTTTGGGTGCGTTTGTGATTTAACTAAGTGCTTTCGTAAGTGTTGTCCTTTAAACTATGTGATGTTTAATAAAACGTGTACGTATATGCCAGATAGAGATGTTGTTTCTATGGAGGGCTTAAGCCTTTATTATAAAAACTCTTTCACGAGGAACGTGTCTGTGGCGAAAGAATTTAGGCTTATTTATGGAAAGCCGTGTGATTTAGTGTATCTCGAGAGTCAACTCTGGTTTTTGCAGGAGGTAAGGATTGGTTTTTGCAAATGAATAATGGGACGCGTGGTATCAAATAATTTTTTCGAGTTGTTTTCAACTTTCGACATCATTATTTTATTATTTCTATTGTAGTCGTTTACAGAAATCAAGTTTATTAAAACTAATAACCAATAGATATATATTACTCACAACAAAAACAATTTTCTAGATTGTATATTATATTTTAGTTTTAGGCAAAGAGTGGAATGCTATGGACTAGATTAGAGAGAAATAACAATTCACCAGAATGGTGATGAATACATATGAATGTGAACGGAGGCAGCAGTAAAGGAGTTGTAAGAGGCGATGGATGGATTGTACTGTGTTGCATTGCTACCTTTGGTAGTTTAACTAGATTCTTCCGCAGCAAGTCTCATGATCGAGCCATTGTACGCAATCGTAAAAGGTTGTTCGTGATCTGCCGAAGTAGATGACAAGTTAGGCAGATACTTAGAACAGTTAGATGAGATAAGACTGACAGATATAAGTGGAAGACAAACACATACTAGACTTCTTCTTCTTTCTCTTGTCGCAAATGCGGAAAAAATAGACATTAATTATAATTCGTGGCTATAGTCTCATTCTATTCATTTGAAATAATAAATGACGCATAGGTTCATCCTGAACTAAGACAATTATTATTTTTATATTTATTTAATACAACAAATAATCCAATAATATATGTTACATAAAGATTATTATAATATATATTCATCATTGTAAGACCAACACCGTTAGTCACAATCATTTACAAGTAAATTTACAACTTAATAATTTCCATTAACACGAATCAAGTTCTAAAAGCATAGAATACCATTGACTATCAGTGTCACCAAATATTTCCAACAGATTTTGAACTATATGAACGCGAAATAAAATTGAAAATTTCCCACAGAAAATTTCAGAAACCACCTTCATCTGTGAAGTCTATACTTTGTTTTAATTATTTCATACTAGCTGTTGCCCGCGACTTCGTCTGCGTAAATTTCGAGTTGAATGTTATTGATACACAAATCATATTAATATACGATTTTACCGATTAAAATATTTTTGGTATAAAGCAATTCCTTGAGGTGAAGTAAACTCAAAGAATTTCTTTATATACCACATTATTCGTTTTTCCTTCAGGGGCTAAATTAAAATGACGATAACTTTTTTTTTAATGAACCGATTTTGATGAAACAAAGTTTAGATATTATTCTGAGTTAAAACAAAGCAAATAGTGAAAGTTTCAAGCAAATCGGTTCAGTACTTTCGGAGATAAACGTGAACAAACATACAGACAGACAGACAGACAAAAAATTCCAAAAAAATTTTTTTGCTTTCTAATAATCTATTTAAGTGCCCCTCTATCCATTTCAGTCAAAAATACTAAATGTACAGACAAAATATTTTTACTGTCTTATTATATGTATAGATTAAGTGTCTGTACTTATTTACAATGGATATCTTAAAATTACCAATACTCGAATTAAAAAGGTGAACCATGAACAATGTTAGTGAAATGAACTGTTTCTATTGTTCAGAATTTGATTAGCATGAAAAAAATCCCTAATGGTATTAATCTTGTCGCAGTTTCTACACACTTCCTGTTTGAGATCAATTTATAATTAGACAATGAATACAATCAGCACAGAAAATATCATTATGATTAAGTATTATTTTTTGCGATCGTCCAATCTATCGTTTGAATAATAAATAGATTCAATATAATTAAAATACATATTTGTACTTTCAAATTTTCGCCCTTTAAACTTAGATCCCATAATTTCTATCACCTTTTTTCAATGTATGTTTGTAAAATTGCATTAGAAGTAGATAAATAAATAACTTTGGTTTTTTGAGGTTAATAACTAAAATAATAAAATCGTAAAAGATTATCTCAAAATTTACTTTCATAGCTAAGTAATGTAGTGTTACTTAACTGCAGAGTAACTTTTTAGCTATATTAACTTATTAGTGTAGAAGATTATAAAAATCTCGATATGAAATGGTAAAAGGATTTATATATCTATTAATTCCAAGTAGTCTTTAAATATCTTAAAATAATTTGGCAATAAGTGTTTCTACCTGTTCTAAATACCAAAGAATGCGCCAATATAGCGTTCACTTTCCTTGTTTCTATCTATATTTGGATTATCCTTAAACTGATATTAACTTAACATTTGCGGGTTTATTAAAATACCTTCGTATTTTTTACGAAATATAAATAATTCTAGAATTACATAGATTTTTCCAAGAAGACATTTTTACTGCTTGTAATTTTTTTGTCAACAGGTATTAATCCGGACGATATCGCAAATTTAATTAAATGACAAATTATAATTTTAATTGTCTTAATGGAAGCCGTCGATATATTTTGTTATAGTATTTTATGATATTTAACAAATTAATACTAATTTCGCAATATACGAGGTTACGATAAATTAAAGAAAGAAAACTCCTTTATTTACTGTACATGAATTAAAAATTATTTAATGAAAGTCTCAGAATTGGTGAAACCGAATATGTTCCAATTTAACCTCACCAAAACACAAGTTTTCACGTTTACTGACAAAATGCTATTGTTTATCGCATCCTCTCATTTTGAAAGCACTTCTCTAATTACCTTAGCCAGTATTGGAGATACACATTTAGAGGATAAGTCTACTTTAGCCTCAAAGAAACTTGAGTGGGTGCTTAATAGATCAAGATGATATTTGACATTGGCCTATTACCTATAACTTTGTAAGGCATAAGTTCGGCCATTTGTGGAATGTTGTTCTTACCGTTGGGCAGGAGCAACCCAGTACCAACTTTACTTTGGACAGAATTCAACAGAGAAGTTACTTGAACCTTTCGCGTTGATTGCCAAGATATCCTGTGTAGAGATATAAGCTCTTTATACATTATCCTGAGTGCTCCTAGGAATTTTTCTGATTGATCTCTACCGCTAGTTTTCGCCATCGCTCCATGCGACATAACGTTCGCCCTCATCACTAAATTATTACCAGTCCCCAACAAAGTACTTCACCCGAAATATTCTGGCGCACACCACTAGACTTAAATGAGTTATCGCCTGCGGCATTTCCGAACTGATATGATACCCAAAAAGTAAGTGCACTCCATTTAAAAAGCCGATAACCCTCTTGTGACAACTCTGGTGTTACGGGTGTCAGTTGGCGACGGTAATCATTTAGCATCAGGTGATCCGTCTGCATATTTGTCCCCCTATTACAAAAAAGATCTGATTTTTAATATCCATATCTGATTTTTAATATCCACAATGAACTTGATACTAGACAAAAATAGTTGGAGAAGAATGCTGAAAGAGCTATGGATCTTAACCTCAAATCTCTTCGGTTTTGGCAGTCTTGATAGTTCAACACAATTAGCATAAAACATTGCCTTGAAATTACGTTAAACTATAAAGAATAGAATACTACTGGGCACCAATTGTTCATACTTCCTCATTATATACTTGTTCACTCTTGCCTCGAATTCGGGGATTAAAAAAAAATTACTAGAAGCTTACTTTACGTTTAGTACGTACACATCAAAAAAGAAATATCGTATGTGGTTTTGTAGTTATTGTAAATTACCTGATTAACTGCTGATCAAAAAGGGTTATAGCAATAGAAACTTCAAAAGAATGTAGATCAGACTATTTTACGGTTGTGGTTAACATCTTGCATTCTCCGTAGTTTTGTTTCATTCGGGGTCAGGGCAATCGATATTTAGCGGTACCTACCCAAAGATGGCAGCAATATTCCACATATGGATTGACCTGCACCTTATAATGCTGAAGCAGTTTTTTGCTACATAATTGATTATAGACTTGACATATTAACCATAGTTAAATTTGGACCAAATAGTGAGACTAAATATTCATAGCCTTTCGGTTGGAAGGTGGAAAGACACTGTAAAATTCCACACACTGATAGAGAATCATTATGAAATTTTACCACCGGGCAGAACTAGCGATTCCAATCTCTACTGCGAACAACTGATGGGATTAAAACAAGAAGCGGTGAGAAAGAGCCTGGAATTGATCGATAGAAAGAAATTGGTATTAGTTTTGGTGGGATAACGCACATGATTTTAGTTATTCCGTAAAAATTATGAGTGTTTGGCTGAGAAGTATCCACCGTATAGCCTTAACCTTGCACATTTCGATTTCTTATTATTTAATGTGTTTTTTAAGCAGTGTCAGGTTTACATCAAGAGAAGACTACCAAAACTACTTATCGTTTATCTATTGACAAAAAGTTATTAAGCAAAATAGTTCCTAAATATATCAATAACATGTAAACTACCTTAAAAAAACATAATTTGCAGTTTTCATATATTATATGATGTATTTCCCTGAACTTATTATATTAAATATTAATTTAAATTCTGTATTATCAATAAAACCGTATATGAATTATCGGCACCAAAGTTCACACAATATATTTACATATTAATATTGGCAGCTTACTACAACGATGTTTTTATTAAAAATTGTTGGCATTCATTGTTTTGTTCTTCTAAATTAATAAATTTGTATGTAGAGTCTATAGATGCTTTTGTTGGTATGAATACAAGTTTCTTTAATGAAAATGCTATCGCTTGTATATAGTAATATAAAGATCTATTTTAGGATAATTTGAAGGGGTATCATAATTAAAATGATCGCACTGGAGAACTACATTTAATTAACAGGAAATTGCTTTCAACAAATATGAGTAGTGTGCCTGCGCATGAGTAAGCTTACAGAGCTCCTTGACCAAGGAGCTGCTATGTATACCTACGCTTGTGACGACAGGTTTTAGTTATACAAGTGACCTTTGGTACACTCGGTAATGTGGCAAATTTTACATATTGACCTTGAGTTCTTTTATTGTTTGCACAATGTTATTTTTCAGAACCATGATCGTCGAAAGCCAAAAGATGCTATCAATATTTGTGCTTATACGGGGTTTCGTAAAGGAAGCATTAGTGATGCTTGGTACACTTTTTGAACTGTACACATTTGACCTTCAATTCTAATATGTTCTATGTGATCTATGTATTCTGTTTGTATATATGATGGCTTGTGCAGTACAAAAGTGAATCTTGACAGCTTGCTATCTAATGATATTTTACTATAATGATGACGAAATGACGCATAACCATAAATATAAGTGCATCTCAGAGATTGCTTTGTACTAACCATCCCTTTTTTTTTTGTTTCCGCGGAAAATGCATTAAATTGCACCCCGGCTGTGGAGAGCCGGCGGTTATGTGGGGCTCTCCTCCCCAGAAGGAGACTAGAATTCGCGTTATGAACAACGACTTCACTCTGCAATTGGTGTAATGTTACTTTATTTACTTCTTGTTTGTATATAACATCATTACTATTAGACGTGTAGAAGTGGTTTATCATGCGTTAAAACTTGCTATGATAGCGTCAATGACACTGTTGATTAGGAAATCTATTGATTTAGCGTTTTTAATTTTATTGATTTCTGGATATTTTTCTCTTTTGAGAACGTAGATTAAGCACATAAAGAGAGACTTTCGGACAGTAAATTCAGTTAAAATTGTAATTATAATAGAATTCAGTTAAATTTATAATTAAAAAGTATAATTATAATTTTACAATTTGCTGGTGGCTGTTGATAGAGTACAAATGTATCATTACCTACTTCGATGCCTTGGAAAATTGTAAAAATATTATGTAATTTACAGTGGTTTGTTTAATGAATAATAATGTGTTGTCAACATTAATAATTTATATATGGAGACTTTCTTAAGATATGGAGATAAATGTTATTTTTAAGTACTTCTTGTCATATTTTGCTATATGGCACTCTTATTTCCGCACGCTATCGCAGTATTGTCAAGATGTTCTTGGCGTTTAAAAAAAAGTTCATAGATATATTTCTTCCACATGGCTTTATTTGATTGTCCTCCTTTATTTGATGTACCTATGAGTACATAAACTGGAAAGCTTCGCCACTACAGCTCTCCTAATATACTTAATACTATAATGAGTTGCGCAGACTTTTCTTACATGAATAAGACATAGTTTTAAGGATCTTTGCTTTATAATGAGTATTAGACTCAGCATTTGGAACCTAATGTTTACTGTTGCATCTTTGCAATGTCAATTTGATAATTATATCACCGTTGTAATTTGTAATTGATAATTATGTTTGTATGTTTAATTACGCTTTTCAACTCCCACGCCTTCCGTTGGCAACATATCATAATTAATGATGTTGTAATTGATGACAATAAAGTTTTGTGAACAATTTGGTACAAATAGCCATAATATGTAGTTGTGTAGATTTAATAGTTGTCAAGTAATCGTAACATTCTAAATACGGTTGAGATGCAGGCCATCAGAACAATCACCATTGGACCTACCATGTTCTTTTAAAGCAGAAATTAAACCGCAGTACAAGAGATGGCGCTATACACTCCAAGAGAGATATTGTTTGTCTGTTTCAATATTGTCTTATCCATACTCCCTGACCCGTATTACAGACTCAAACGCTTTATCAAATCTCTGCTTGAGTACTTAGAAAGGGATGGTCTATAACACCATCCCCTTCTAACTGTACATACGCTGAGATTTAAAATAGAGCTTGATCTTAGATTATTTTAGGTTAATTTAAAATCAACGTATTCAGAAAAGAATTTGAACAGAATTCTCTGTCAGAAGTTTTTCTCGCTAAACAACAATACTTACATTATCAACACTCCAGTTTAACAATATTGCTGTGCAATTACTAAATACCGTGATATTATGTTAAGTTGTGATTTGTTAGAAATTGCCAACGTGCGCTGTGGTATTTATAGGGGTGTCAGGTTCGAAATCTCAACAGGTTTTTTTTTTAAAACATATTTTTTTTACAAAATAATTTACATGTATTGACATTATTTTAAACGAAATAACAAAGGAGAAAACTTATAATTCTAGCACTATTACTACATTTAAAACTGAAACATAAACATTTATGAAAAGCAAAAATCAGTTCTTGCCTACTACATCTAATATCTGTCATTGACTTTTCTCTGTCTCGTTAAGGGCACACTCCATTAAAATGTGAAATAAATCTTTTTTGACGTTCGTACAAGTGTCACAGTACGGATTATTCCTTTTTCCCATCAAAAATTTTAACGCATTTAATGGAAGTCACTCATGTTAATATGGCTCTTGTACACACAACAACACGTCATTTACACGTTGATATTGAAAAAACAAATTTTAATGAGAGCTTGACGTTCCACTAACCGTCCACTTGATGCATGAAGATCGCTCAGTACTATAAAGAAATTAGGCAACTCATTGTAAGGTCACGCTATTAAAAAATTTATTCATTCCCAGCACATATACTGCAAAATTGAATGTATTTGAACACATGTGTTCTTACAGCCCTGTTGTATAGAAAACCCTCATTGCTTTAAAAATAAGGCCCTATCAGCTATCATGTTAACTGATCACAACGCGTACCATACCGTAAGTGTTTGGGCATGCATTTGTTTTCATGTATCACTTACAGATTTTTCTCCTACCAAATGTTTTATTTTGTTTGTTAATATACCTAATGTGTAGGACTTGTCGTATTTCATCGGAAACGGTAATTGTAATTGAAAATTTGCTTCGACTACCTTCTGTGCAAATATCCAAACCACGGAAGTGTCTGTTAATGGTCTCTAGGATTTAGTTATTGAATTATCTATATTTTGTACGGATGTAGAGTCTTTCATCAAATTACACCAAAGAAAGCTATAAGAAGGACCCAAATAATAATTTCAGACATGTACAAACGCTAGCTTTCATAACAACACATAAGAACACAACACAAATTTGGTCATAGGAATAAGTACCCATAGTTCAGAAGCAGAAATGTGTATAAACATTAATTTCCTAATTTTATGTAATAGCCCTTTGAGTGATGCGATAAAACAGCGGTGAGCTAATGATCAGTACCATTAACTGCATGACGTGCTACCACGCGGGCGTGGAACTTGTCAAAAATAACCTAAAAATAATACGAATGCCAGCTAGCCAGTCAATCCACCTCTTGAAAGTCATCATCAATGTGAATCATTCATAGCTTTTTTTTTTCTAATACGAGTATATTTTTTTCTGTCGAGTTTATATTAAGGTAAACTCGATAGAATATAAAATATATAAAATTAGTAATCACAAGATATTTAAGACGTCAATTCATATTTCAGTAAATTCGAATATGCATTTTTACTCAAAAAAAAAACATTATCATTTTGTTCTCTATTATTCAACATATTTTTATTACGTTTGTGGTTATTCTTAAATAAAAACATTTATTGTCAATGGCAGATTGCATAAAGAGTTTGGTTTGATTGGTTGGTTTTATTGCTAAGAAAAATTATGAAAATATGTTTTTGTTATAAGACCCCTTTGTAGTAAATCTGTGCCGCCCATTTTTGACTTGGGCCTTTTCGCACTTGTGAAGAGCCTAGCTTTTAATTTAAATAACTTTAGATCAATCCACGTGAACGTAAAATCCCAATTCAAAATTTTGACCTACTATTTGGTAATATTAAACAAGTGACTTATTAAAATCACATCATAAAATCTGTTGTCGTTACTGGAAGTCATTTAAAGGTGATTGGCGTCAGCGTCCAACGACAATAGTGAAGTTCAATGTCGAAAATGCCAAGTTGATTATCAGTTATTGTGTCAGTAGGACTAATAAATGTTAAAGTAGAAAACAAAATAGTATCATATCTCTACAATTTTATTAAACGTGTCGGTGGTGCTGACTTTGAGATCACGGATTCCTAAATATCCAATTTTTGAAAGTCGATCGCAGAGCTTCCAACATAGATAAAGTACACACATAAATGTAAGAGTATATGTATATATATATATATATATATATAATATATATATATATATATATATATATATATATATATATATACATACACATACTAGATTTCAAATTATATTTTTCAGTCTATATATTATATATATAGACTGAAAAATCAACACATTTACTTCAGACTCTTGTCAATAGGTTCTCTAAACAAAACACAGATAACATTTCCACAAGTGTGACTTGATTACGAGTGGGTGAGGGCACTCGTATAGAAATCACATCCGTGACTAAGGTAGTCACATAAGTGATATTCAATAATAAGAATTACTTATTGAAAATCGGTGATTATTATTCACATCCGTGATTTCTAAGTCGCATTCGTAATTCAAAAATAGGTCTTCTGTTGAATCGACACTTCGACTCTCAAATTGAGAGGTCCAGGATCGATCCTGCTATATATCAATATGATTTTCGTACTTCGAATTTCGTATATACATTTTCCCGACACTCATGCAGTCTTTGTATGTGATATATGATGTTGACCAACCCGCACTGGGCCAGCTAGGTTGACTAAGGCTGACAAAGCCTTAGTCAACCTAGCTGGTTAACAACAACCCTAACTACCCTAACTTAGAGTAGAACTTGTACCCGTTCGTAAACTGATATAAGTTGTGATAATGATGATGTTAATTATATACGCAAACACTTATCGGTGGGCATCAAACTTCACAAGTAAACATGTAAAATTATCTATCTAAAGCATTGCTAATATCAGCGTACAAGCTTCGTCACAGTATTGAATTTATTGCCTGCCGTAAAATTAAGACAGCAAAGTATTTCCTAGTGTTTTCCATATTTGGAACTTTGAACCAATTATACGCTCAACGCACTCTAGGTCATATTGCCAAAACCATTTTCAATTTAGTTTTTGTATTTCTAGGCGTCCTGCTTTCGCGCGTTCGTATTTGTATTTCTAGCTTGTGAACAGATGGCGCTGTATGACGCTGTTAAATAGGAACTTAGTACAATGTAACTTTATACTAAATTTTCTCGAATTACGCTTTCGAAATTCAAAATCTAAATGAGTGGTGATGACTTGACAATCTATTGGTCACAAATGATATTGATTACGTTTGCTGATTCCGCGCAGTTGATGAATCAGCAAACGTAATCAATATCCTTTGTAATACAATGGACTTCCGCAAAATAACACCTGCTACAATAGAGAATCTATTGGTCGTTGACATTGGACATTTACTCGTGCATTTTCTTACTTGCATTTTACTTTTTTCGAAAGTGTCCTCAAAAAAGGCCAGGTCAGAAGTACCCGCAATCGTCGAGCATGTATGAGGAATGTTATGAAAGTAGATGAAGCGAAAGAGATATGTAAGGACCGTAGCAAGTGGAAGGACGTAATCTCTGCCTACCCCCATGGGAAAAAGGCGTGAGTGTATGTATGTATTTCTTCACTAGATTAAAAAATATTAAAGTAAAATAGGTAGTTCCGTTTTACGCTTTATACCAGTCGATACATAGTCTTTTTTTCTTTCTTGTTTCTTATTAATGGATATGTTAATAAAATATAACAGATGAATAAATAAATTATAAATTGTACCTACATTGAGAAATGGCAAGAGTATGTATGTTCATTTCTCAGTGTAGTATCTAATTACAAAATATGAGATCAACTGGAAATCTGTGCTCATCGAAGCATTTATACAGAGAAAAGACCTCGGAAGAAATCCTATTTGCATAGACAGATCTAATTTCTTAATAAATACCTATCTGCCCGCGGTTTCGTCCACGCCTACTTAGCGAAAGAGAAATTTTCCTACTTCCTTTCATCGCCAGGTTTTAAACTACTCCCAATTTAAATTACATAAGAATTAGTTCAGTTGCATTTATCGGAGTTTACACAGGAAACAGATATTTTGCAGCTGTAAGAAGTAACCCTTTCTCGGGTTTCAAACTATCTAAATACTATTATTATTACCCCCTCTCTCTCACACACAATAGAAATATTACCTTCTTATGAATAGGGTTTTTTTGTCAATTTTGACTTGTTTTGTTAGACCCGTTTCTTAACTATTTGCCTGTTTAGCGGTACTTTTTTTAGTTAGTTTATTTACAAGCTGAACTCATTGCCAATAAATTAAAACAAAAAAAATGATATGTCCAGGGCCCGGAATTTTAGGTAGAGCCCAATAACTAAAAAAAAATAGATAATTTTACCCAGTTTTCCGTCTAAATCAAAGGATTTTGTTTATTATTGTAAAGAATTTCTTAACAAATTTATTGTTAAATGCTCAGCTCATTAACTTTGAAATAAGGCCACTTTTGTGTATGTAGACCAAATAAAATCGTAAAACAGCAAAATTTAATTAACTCCTTAAAATACGAGAAATAACATTTTAAAATAGCTCTCATTCATAGGGGTGAGGGATGCGACCCCCATTTGTATAGTTTTTGTCGATAAAACTTAACATACAACACGTTGGTAAAGTATCGGAAGTCCGATCCCTAACACACTGTATAATATTGGTAGGGATTCAAATTCTTTCCACTGCCTCTTGCAAACTTCATCAATAGATAAGTTACTCAGTAAATTTGAGTTATTACCTAATAAATAAACAATAATAAGGGATTTTAATTACATTCATCCGTCTAAGGATTGAATATGCTATTATTCTGTAATGTTTTAAATGAAATATTTCATGTAATATTTTTTTCTCCATACAAGTTTGGGTCGTCGTTTCAACGCCGAGGGATTAGTTTAGCAAAATCATTTCTTAGTGCACCCTTAGACCTTATAGAGTACGTATGCAACAAATATGGAGACTCAACGACTTGAGGTGTACGTTGATATTGTAACAGGAATACCGTTATAGGTCGCATTTTGTGCTTTATGGTTTTTAAAAAATACTCGTGGTTCTTAATTAATAGTCAGGGAAGCTATAATTATTTAAGCAAATAAAAAAATCTATAGTTAATATTGTTCTAAAACTTCTCACGAACAATTTAACATACAGGAGACCTATTTTTGAATTACGAATGCGACTTCGAAATCACCGATGTGACTAATAATCACCGATTTTCAATAATTCCTATTTTTGAATATCACTGATGTGACTACCTTAGTCACAGATGTGATTTCATTACGAGTGCCCTCACCCACTCGTAATCAAGTCATACTTGTGGAAATGTTATCTGTGTTTTGTTTGATTTTTAAGTCTACATATAAAATATATATGTGAATGTAGCACATATATTATATAAATATATAATATTATATATATACATATACATATATATATATATATATATATATATAATATATATATATATATATTATATATATATATATATATAATAACCGCAATAGTTAAGCCGGCAATAACCGGCAGCGGCTACATTCTGCGTGGAACCGAACTCTTACATTTATGTGTTTACTTTATCTATGTTGGCAGCTCTGCGATCGACTTTCAAAAATTGGATGTTTAGGAATCCGTGACCTCAAAGTCACCGCTGACTATTTAGTCAGCGGTGATTTCGAAATCGTATTCGTAATTCAAAAATAGGTCTCCAGATAGAGCTTTGTGATATCTCCCTATTTATCTTGGCAGTTTTGGATACATCTATTTGAAAAGATGATTAAATTATTGCGATAATGAAAATCGGCCTTTAAATTGTGGTATTTTTATTCGTCAGTTTTATACAGCACATTCTATTTCGTACGTGCCACTACAATCATAGAATATCACATACACATAAATTAAAAAAAAGACAATCACGAAAATTGCTTCTTCTTTTTTATACATTTTTGGCGGAAGTTTTCTGAAATCAATGCGAAAAAGTTTGCTTTTGTGCTTAATAAATAAATAAGTTAGCATGGAAAAAGCTAACTGTTTTTAAATTTCCGTAAACACTGTCAAACATTTGATATATATTTGAAAAATAAACTCCCAACATGTTTTGATGCAATAGCTTTTGTAATTTAATTCAATTTTAACTTTCTATTGGTATGCTCTTTATCTATTTTATATGATTGGTATTTACTAGCTCTCGGCCTCTCGCGGTATATCGGGCTTTCTAACAGAAAAGTGATCCAATGCCTTTTAATCCGGCATGCAAAGTTTTATCAAAATCAGTATTACTGGATATTACCCACAACAATCACAAATATTACCTCTGCAATATTATTTTAACCCTATGCTATGATGTAGTATCGTACGAATTTGTTTATTACATAAAGATACAGTGTTAATTAAATTGCTATTTACTGATGGAATTGTTCAATGAAATTAATATTTTAACTTTAGCTAGTCAATATATATATATGATAATTTAGTTTTTGTATATAGAAACTATAATAAATTCAATAAAAACAGTGATCTACATAATGTGAATACTAGAAACAAAAATAAACTTGCCGTTCCAATGTTCAGACTCCATAAAACTAGCTGTTCGTTCTTAGGGAAATGTATATCTATGTTTAACAAACTTCCGCAAAGTGTCATTTATTTGCCTTTGTATAAATTTAAAATCCATATCAAAAAGACACTCATGAGTAAAGGTTATTATATTGTAAGTGACTATCTAAATGATCACACTATTTGGGAATAGGGACACTATTCATAGAGCCATGTTTGGTAACAACATTATTTATAATATTGTATTATTTTTATATGTGTATGTAAACATACATACGACTGTAATCGTATTAGGCATGATTGTATCTTATATTATATTGTATTTTTATATTATATTATTATAATTAATAACATTGAAAAGAGGAGATAAAAAATAGACCTTCAGAGTTTCTTGCCTGTTCTTCTCGAGAAGGCTCTCCCAAACAGGTGTCGAGTCAATATTTTTTTTATTTCCTTATTCGTACGTACGGACAAGGTTTTTGTTTTTTTTTAAGCTTTTTTTTTGTTTTGTTTTTTGACGTCAATAAGTGCCTGTAAAGGTCTATGTTGAATAAAGATTATTTTGATTGATTTTGATAAAAGAATTCCTAATTAAAATGATATTAAATTAACCCAACCCCAGCTTAATAGCTTGAGCGATCTACAAAAACTGGTCTGAGTCAGCTTAATGTTACTATGAGTTTGCATCGAATACTCGACATCGAATAGACTTCACTCGATAGCGTCGAGATAATTTATAACATTTAAAATTAATCTATTATCTAACCAAAGATTGAATTTTATTAAAATTCCAGTGCCAATAGAACAGTGGTAGTTGTTTTTTTTTTTTAATTTACAATTTAATCGCTTTACTTCGAAATTATGACATTATTTACACAATGTCACAACTTCTTTTTCTGTATAAGAAATTGTCTCATTACTATATTAATACGCTTAACGTAAAGGACTTATTTGATAATATGTAGTTTGACACATTTAGTCATATATCCTCTACTGGATGAGACTATCGATGAGAATATTATATTAATAGTAATAAGTTAATCAGCCCTCTAAATGTTAAGACGTTGAACCTGTATGAAGTCCGCTTCCATCTCCACCTTATAAGCGATAAGCGTTCTAGCGAGATGAAGGCCAACGGCTTTCTGCTTGTATATAAGTAATACAAGTATTAGCGAAATCCATTTACTTATTTCACATAGAGCTTTGAATGGGGTACCGCATTACGCTATAATCTTCTATAATATGCAATAGGTTTTGATAGATAACATTACACTTTGTCTGGAGATTTATCGGTAGTTTTCTGTACATGTAGTTTTCCATATTTTGACAACCAAGAAATAAATAAATGAAATAAATAAGTAAACATTTCTTAGACTTGCACCAATAAGCATAGCCCACTATAAGGCTGGTTTTACGGGATCTAGTGTAACTATATAACAGATAATCTATATCTTATAATATAAAATTCTCGTGTCACAATGTTCGTTCCCGTACTCCTCAGAAACGGCTTGACCGATTCTGATGAAATTTTGTTAGTATATTGAGTAGGTCTGAGAATTGGCCAACATCTATTCTTCATACCCCTTAGTGCAAAGGGTAGTCCACCCTTAACATTTTTTTCTAAAAATTACTTAAAAATTATTTATATGGTAAAATAACGTTTGCCGGGTCAGCTTAGTATATTACACATATATAAACATTTTGAATAGAAATATATTTTTACGATCGCAACTAAGGCAAAAATGCTTGTATTCATCACATAAACATCTGCCCCCACTGGGATTCGAACCCGAGACCTCAGAGATGACGACCCCTTGAAACTGTTGTTTTCATAAAGTTACAGCAATAAAGTAATAATATAATATATAATATTTCCGAGGAAAACAATTTAAGACTTTCTTCAAATTAGTTCTTTCCATTTAATTAAGTAATCAAATTTCGTCCATTGTGTTCATGAATGGAGAAAAAATCGAAAAATAACGGTAAAAAAGAACATATCATTTATTATTACTACCTTGTTATGGCTAGTAACTTGATTCGACGTTCCATAGTAGAGGCACAATGTAAATACAGTTTGGACTGGGTAGTGCCAGGTGGAGCGTCAGAAAACGACCAGCCGGCCAGTACACTCGCGGATACCTAAAAGATCACACGTCAACCAATCTTTAATTCTGTTTAAAAAGTTAAAACAGTTTCGTGGATTCCATAAAAGAAGCTAAAGTTTTATCGCGTTACTTGTGCCTAAGTGTGTGAAAACAAAATGTTTTTGTTATTGTGATGGGGTTTATGCCAGGTTTTTTTTAACACTGCGGGTTTTTCTGCTACACAATTGAGGATGTCACATTAATACAAAAATTACATATCTTGAAGTACTTTAAATATGCCTAGATAGTTATCGAATAAGAATGAAATACAATCTATATTCTACAGAATATATATTATAGATAATACATATTTTATAGATAAGAGAGTATAAAAGTTTCAAAGTGGTTGTGTCGTATTTAGTAAAGTATATTTTTTAATACTAAACTACATTTTCTACATTCCGAAGCATTTATACCAACAGGCTGAATAATTTATTCAATTCGTGAAATAATTTTTCTCTTTATATATAATATATAACATTAATGTATTTTAAGAAGATTATCAGCGTCATTCTGTAAATATATAATGGATATTAAGTTGATTAATAAACTGTAATAAAATACATAAAAAGTACGAATTATCTTAATAACATATCTACCTATACGCAAAAGGAAAAGTATATATAATAATAAAGGAAAAATGAGCATAAAAACATCATGATAGGCATGAAAATCATACAGTATATTGGCGGGAGTTTTTCTGATAGCTATATGTAATAAAAAGAATAGCGTTACTTTATTTTAATATGAATCTTCCCGAAAAGGAAACAGAATAATATTTTATATATACGAATCGACATGAATCTATGAGGAAATTAAATATAATTTAGGTAATAGTTGGGGCCTTACCGTCATTTTTCGATTTAGATTAAAACCTAAGTTAGTAAGTAACACATTCACTTTCCTTTCGTTAGAACGCTAATATTTACCTGTACAAAGTACAAAATAGAATAATTCTGGACTTAAGAATAATTTCCATATATTACCGTTAGATATCGAAACGATTTCGATAACGAATCGTACGCGAATATTACTTAGTCTAGGGGCCCGGAATCTTATCTTAAAATCAAACGCACACTGTCATTCTAATTGATTCAAATAATTGTATATGTGAACCCCTAGTGTCAATAGTGTAATGTTTGATCGATAATTTAGTAGTTTAGCATTTATAATTATAAAAAGGTATAATATATTCTTTTACAATGTTGTTCGAAAAGTCAGATCAAATTGAACAAAAAAATAGAAGAGAATTAAATTTTAAAAGTGAGTCAGATAAAAGAGGTTGGGTGTACGGAATACTATGATACAGAGTTTAATATAGGCTATAATAATTACATTTATTTGAAATGCTTGGTTAAAAGTTGTAGTAACACTTTAGTCCAGTTATACCTACTGAAATAAAAAAAAAACTATACTAATAAAGTGCGATAATATATACGTATAATGGTTGAAATTGAATGTTTTCACATTAATTAAATTTAATTCAATAATTACGAAATGGGAACAAAACATAAAAGCATAGATCTCAATCGTTATTTCTGTTTTGCTGACTAGATTGATATGAAAAAAAGTAACATAAACAAAAGTAAACACTGTTCATTCTGCACATCAACGATATGTTGTCCATTGAGAACATACATTGTTATGCAGATGACAGCACGGGTGATGTGCGGTATACCAACCACCAGAACGTCCCCCGGATGTCGCTACATGAAAGACGGTTGCAACTTGTGTCTGAAGTCGAGGACTCTCTAGGGCGAGTCTCGGAATGGGGTGCAAAGAACTTAGTCATGTTCAACCCCACGAAGACAAAAGTGTGCGCGTTCACTGCGAAAAAAGACCTATTTATCGTAGTGCCTCAGTTTCAGGGAGTCGCTCTTCGTATGTCCGAGTCTATTGGGATTCTAGGTGTGGAAATTTCAGCCACAGTGCAGTTCGGGAGTCATTTGGAGGACAAAGCCAAAATGGCAAGTAAAACATTGGGTGTTCTCAACAGAGCGAAGCGCTACTTCACGCCCAGTCAGCGTCTGACGCTTTATAAAGCTCAAATACGGCCGCATATGGAGTACTGCTCACACCTCTGGGCTGGAGCCCCCAAATATCACTCGACCCTCTTGACTCCCTGCAAAGGCGTGCTTTCTGTATCATCGGTGATCCCAATATTACGATCGCAACAGAGACCTTGGAGCAGCAGAGAGACTTTGGTTCTCTGTGTTCTATAGGCTCTTTAACGGAGAGTGCTCTGTGGAACTATTTGCAATGGTGCCTTCGCCACCTTTTTACCATCGCACCACCCGCCACCGCAGTAGAGTTCATCCACATCACCTGGAACCGATCTTGTCTAGTACAGTTCGGTTTCAGCGTTTATTTCAGCGTTTAGTTCGTTTCTGCGTACATGCAAACACTGGAATGAGCTCCCAGCTATGGTGTTTCCTGAGCACTACGATATGTTCAACTTCAAACGAGGCTTAAAAAGAGTATTTCTCTCCAGGTAGGCAGCGGCTCAGCTGTGCCCCTGGCACTGCAGATGTCCATGAGCGATAGTTACCACTTACCATCAGGTGGGCCATTTGCTCGTCTGCCACCGTATGAAATAAAAAAAATGGACGATATTGAATTGGAAAGATTAAGTTCTATTTGAACTTGACGAATCGAATGGGATTCGACTCAGTATCCCTAACATACCGTATTAACTAATGTGGCCAGCGATCAAAAATTAAACTATACTGTTGCGTGTTAAGCCAAAGTATACTTTATTCACTGTTAATAACTAAGATATAAGCATCCATCTTAAACAACAAATTTAATTAAAATTGGTTAAGATTAAAACAATTTTGTAAAAACTTTAGTAAAGAAATTAAGTGTTTAAAATATATCGGAGAAATGACCTGTCACCACTTTTCAAATAGTTTTGATGCTGTAATTTATTTACCCACGGATAGAAAAATATCGTATGAGATTAATTCTTCTAGAACAAAGATAAGATTGCAAGAGAAAATAGACGTGTAAAAGCTGTTAGAAAATAGGCTATAGGTTGAAAATAGGCTCTAAAAGTAACTTTAGACTATCTAATATTAATAATTAGATAAAACAATAATTTTCCATGTAATATCATAAATATTTGAGATGTTTCTTAACATATGTTGCAAAACTCACAACACAGTACTACAATAAGACTTGACAACATTTGAAATAACAAACTTTTTTTTTAACTAAGTCAAAACGCTTGTGAGAGAGCCTGTAATATTATGCTATCATAAAATGGTTCAACAAACTAACAAAATTAAATAACGGTGTGGTGGTAGGTTATCTATACACGAAGATGATAAGTTAGCCATAACTGTGCCAACACCGCGAAAGTGATAACTATTTGGTAGATATAATTACATAATTGATATTAATAACTTTTTTTTAATTCAATTTGTACGGACTTCGGGATTCGTCTGTACCGTAACATACATTTTAAAGATAATTCTTGCCAGCTTTACTTACGTTCATATTGAGATTGTAAATAATAAATTGTATATGTAACAAAATAAGAAAAAAAATTTTTCGTCAAAATCAAAATATTTAAACAAGAATAGAAATAATCTATTTAAATAAATTTGGGTTAAGCTTATATAGTAAATATATTGTGGATGTCCCAGCAAAACTGTCATTTACCTGTACAAAATAGTAAATATCTAAATATTAAAAATTATAAATTAATTACAATGTTAAGTTCTTTCGCTTATACGAAACTAAATCTAAACAATTTCTGTAAAATTTTACGTACATGCGTTACCTGTCAACATTTAATACTAATTGTTATAAGCAATTGTGTATTGAATTGTGCATTATTTCTAAATTAAATGTTTTTTTTAGCTTTGAGGCTTAAATAATATATCGATTTACTGTGCTTTCAAGCGTCTCGTTTAACGTAGTTCAATCGAATAACATATAAGCTACACTACCGTTCAAAAGTATTTGACCACCTGCATTTTGTATAAGTTATAAACAATACATTAAAAAAAAACATTTCTTACGTTTCATTGTGATGAGTCCAAAATTTAAAAAATGAATTATTGTCATGTCAAAAAAATGCTAATAAACATTTATAATATTGATGAAGTAGTTTCATTAAATTTTTCCAAAATCTTTTACAAAATATATTTTACTATGTGGCCAAATACTTTTAAGCGGTAGTGTACAATTATAAAGATGATATAAGCTACTCGATATACTAATCCGGCGCAGACGGAGTAGCCGGCATTAGTTAGTAGACTATATAAGTGTAGTTCGATTTACAAAAAATAGTTTGGAAACGCACCTTCGTCAACTGTTTTATAAATCTCAAAATATTGAATTCACATGAGTGCCTATACGCTTCTTTATCACCTGTTTACGTAAGATGTATTGACCAACAATTTTACACTCCAAACTTGTTTTGGCGTCGGTTTCTCCAAATGAGGTTTCTTTCTGTATTTTTTATTTATTAATCTACTACGTGCTGCTTAAAATAACAAACAGACTGGTTAGTTTACGGCTTACGCGTAGTTATGAGCAAAATATGAGTTTTTATACATAGTTGTTGAAACCACAAGTTATTTTTTTTTTATATTTCTTATAATTATTAGTCGAGCCCAAAGTAAGCTCTGTGAGGCTTGTGTTGCCGAATCTAGAGTAACGGATAGACACACATAGACACAACGGATGTAATGATAAGTGTAACTGGTACGATTTAAAAAATTCTTTTAGTGTCGGTTAGGTCATTTATCGAGGAAGGTTTAAGGAGAAAAACAAGCATAGTTGTTAATTTTTCCACGTAGGTAAATCCGTGTGGTAGTAATGCTTCTAGTAACATGTTTCAACTGCAGATTCTAAAATAACACTTCGAGTATCAACTAAATTTCACTAAAGAAATGACACGACTCATTTGTGTGGTAGTAAAACAGTAACACTCAACTTACAGTAAATCACTTTACAGTATTTATTTCCCTTTAAGAAACCGAAAGCAAACGATTGTAGTGATGAACTAAAACCGCAAAACACCGGTACAATGATCGTCAGATTGTGCGTGTTCTTGTTCTTCGTTTCTCTGACACACGCCACGAATGCCACATACGACTTGTGTGATAAAAGTAACAGTGTGAACATAACGAATGGCGTCTTATCGCCAAATGGAGACATTACAAAAAACCGTATCATTTACTCGAAGAACAAGTACTTCTACGATCCTGAAACAGGTGGATTGCGAGGTTGTACTTGCACCGACAAAATTTGCATCAGAAAGTGCTGTCCGTTCGGATTCGGATACAATTTCATCAGAAAGCAATGCGAGGCCGTGTCGGAAGAATTCGAAATACCAGTTTGGGATAAATACAGACCTCTTCAAGGAGTTAATGGCAGCAAATTGTTTCGTTTCGTTATTGGAAAGGTTAACTGCACGGAGCCTGAGTTCAGAATAAGAATAAGTCAGGCTTGGAAGGAATTCCATGTAATTCAAGTAAGTTATACAGCTGGTTGAAAATCCAATAAATTTGGGGTTTATTTAATACTAGCTTACACTCGCAAATTAGCTTGTGCTTTAGGTTTTTCAAATCCTTTGTATCAAACTTAGAATTCCCATACCTCCCCTTCAGATTCTATCAAAAATATCGGACTTCCATACAATTTCATCTTCTTATTTTATAACTATTAGGTTTATATTATAGAACGAGACTCAAACTCAAATCTCTGCTTTAGTACAATTAGAAAGGTATGGACTCAATATTTGAGTCGCATTCTGCAGTACGGGTCTTGGCATGCCGAATTTAGGCTCAATCTATTCGAGAGGTTTAATTATGAAATGGCAGATTAGTCATTCAGGTAATGATTTGCTCTTTCAACTATATATAGAATTTTGCGAGAGCAAGGTCAGGTAATGCAACCATTCTTATTATAGAAAATTGTTCAAAACTTTAGGAGCCAAAAGGCATTTTAGGTACATACATCTGTATAATCATAATAAAAATGAATAAATTAAAATTTCTAACGATATTTTTAACAACCCTTATTCAATCCAGCCCAACTTATACCCAATTGAAAATTTCAACTGTATTCTCTACTTTTTGCTTTGTCAAACCAAAATATCCTTTATTCACATATCCACACTAAGATGTGGCATATCAAAGCTATATTATTTCGCATTTATTAAAGATTGACGTCAGATATAAATCTAGTGTTGCAAAACCGTGATGCTAGAAGCATTTTTTTTATCACATGACCCTATTAATACAGTATCTGGCGCATATTTCAAATATCATATTGCGTCATAAAAAATTTACATTTATCACAAATATGGCTATTTTGTGATAGATTTACTAAATATTAATGTTCTAATCACTCAATTCACAATGATTATAAGTCAAAATCCGTATGCATAAATTAGCTATATTTCCGAAATGGTGCATTAAATAAAAACAAAATAAATAACAAAAGAAATTTCAACTTTTAACAATGATTCGTTTAGTTTATATAGTTTTTATGTTTTTATGTATGTATGTATTGGTTTTAGTTGGTTGCTTATGTAAAAAGTTACTGTTGCTTATGTAAAATTTTTACTTGCAACCCAAAAATATATCACAAATCATCTCGTCGGAAGCTCTGTGATCACAGTACTAACATTTTTTTTGTTAAAATATATGACATATGAAATTTAAGCATCGTATATTTATTTATTTGACACTGCTGCGATGATGGAAAACATAAAAGTGCATCAATACTTGTTGCTTCTTAGGAAGAACCACTACTTCTAAATTTGCGAAGATATTCAATTGTGTAACTATGTGAAGTCGATCAACTCATACTGGGCCTGGAAGGCATTTATTCCATCTCAGAATTGGTTCATGGTCCTTGGGACGTAGGTCGTCGCAGGTCAAGAAATAAATACGTGTTTATAAGTAAAAAGAAATTATATTATATAAATCTTGTGGAGGAACCTTTATTAAATTTAAATGATTATGAAATATATAAATTTTCAAATATGTTGATGAGATTATACAAACATGCATCGTAATTATGTTAAAGTTGACCCAATTAACTAATGGACGACTTAGTGAAGATTGATAGGAAGGCGTTGAAAAGCTCAGGTCCTATTGGCTGAAATTATGAATTAGCTAATCCTGATCCTGCTTTCGTAATGCTTTCATTCGTAACCAACAAAGTTTTTATTATGGATATTTTTTCGCAATCTTCAAATAAATCTATGATCATTTCAATATTTCATCAAACAACAAAATGAAGTATCTGTGAAATATATGTTTTCTTTATTTCATTTAGTAATTCAATAATTGAAACACATACATAAATGTACAAGCATGTATTTTATAACTGAACACACGTTTATTTTTTAGAATCTATAACTGATTTGATGTAATTGACCGTATTTGTTTGTTAATCTTTTATTGTTGTTTATTTTTTATCACTTTTATATATATTTCAAGCTAGTATAAATAAATAAATAAAAATAATAAATAAATATTTGTTACACTTACACCAATTAGCCTAGCCCAAAGTAAGCACTGTAAGGCTTGTGCTATGGGATCTAGGGCAACGGATATATATACATATATAAATAATTTTATTGAAATATATATCAACAACCATGACTAAGGTACAAATGCTGGCATTGATCACACAAACATCTGCCGCCACCGGGATTCGAACCCGGGACCTCAGAGATGGCGACACTTTGAAACCGGTGTACTATCCACTCGACTATGGAGGTCGTCGTGGAGGTCGTATAATGGATAACGGTGCTGACCTTCCAATTAACAATTTTTTGTATAAATACTGATTGCAGTTTGTTATTGTTTGTTTGTCCCAAATAAAGGGAAAATTGAAATTACTGCGTAACTTGATCTCTATCTGGCTACAATATTGCTAAAATGAATTTTATAAGAAAGTAAGAAAAGCTTGCTCACCAATGACACCGATATAGTGAAAGGTTTTGTTGTGAGTCAAGGACAACAAGACAACTCTTTGGTATTTTACGGAGATTCCTTGTGCATCCGGTTGGCACGCCAACTGGCATTCTATATCAAAATAAAGAGTATGGTTTTATTTTTATCTTTGCATTTCCTAAATGATAAATAACTAAAAAATATAGTCAGTAAAAAAACTACCAATCCAACTATAGACCCTAGAGTCCGTATACAATTTGATGACATATCAAAACTATTGGCCAAGTTTTAATTTCGGCCAAGGTCGATCTTCTCAACAATCAATTCATAAGAACGATATTATGATACTGTGGATACACCAACACCGTTCTTACATAGCAAGCAAATCCTGACCTAACCTAATGCGCCATCAATAGAGCGCAAAATCAGTACCATACATTTTATTTTCGTACAATATTACCTACATAGATTATTTATTAATTTTATTTGATAATTCAATGATGTTGTATACAAACAAGAGGTAATTATCACATTAGTCCGTAAAAACTGAAACGTTTTTATTTGGACAATTAGTGAATTTTCATTTAGTTACATTGTAACAGCGAGAGTATAGTAATGTATTAAAGGAAATTACTAATACCATCTGTGTATTAAAAATCTAATATTAAGTCTTATAACTATTGTAATGTATTTCTTTCGTATAATTAAATTAATAACATTCATATAACATAACTTATGGTAGATATTTTATACTGTATAACATTTTGACTATATCGTGCAAAGTTTTATTAGAATAGATACAGGGATGTCGTTTATTAAAACGAAAAAATGTTTAAACTCACCAAAAATTTAATTACTTTATTAACTACTACTAAGATAGTAGTTTAATACCTTTAATTAACATTTAAAGTTTAAGGTTTTTCATATGAAACTCTTATATAGTTTATTTTTCCATTTAGGGTAGACGACAATTTTTTAAATTCAATATATAATAAGAGTACTCATTTAAGTGAGAAATATTGTAGAACCAACAGTACACCTACACCTATTACTTTTGAAGATACATCGACATGTTTGCGGCGCTGTCGCGGGTCGCTCAAAAACGCTCCATACTAAAAACACTGCAATCGTGACGTCATAACTCAGTATCGTCAAATTTGTATGAGCGTATAAACAAATTTTAAAATAACTTTGTTATTTGTACGTTTATAGGTATACTTTCTATATAGAAAAATGTTCCATTTAATGTGAGAATGTAAGAAATGTGTTCGTTTCATTAGAATTACGTAAATAATAATTCTCATTTTTTAGAAATCTAAAAACAATATAAATTAATAATTAAACTGAAATTTCTATATTTACATACTTTCATGAGATATAAATTGCTCAAATCAGATAATTATAGTATAAAAACGGCCATAATCATTTGTCCGTCGTCTACCCTATTGAACACACGACGGTGATCTCATATTAATAAGATAAAGACGAATACTTAACAAAAAACAGCGTCAACCACGAGTCAGTAAAGAGTAAATTGATGCAAGATTCCAATGATTGCAAACATTGATTTGTAGGTATTTAATCCAACTCTGAAATGTTAATAAATGCAAAATTCTTTAAAAATTGCAATTTCATAAGCGTAATAAAGTCGTAATAGCAAAATCCTATAATGAAACTAGTCGGGAAAATCCACTCATCTCTAATTACTGTATCATAAATTACACGTACAGTCATGCTGGTATGCGATTAGACAAACGAAGAAACGACTTTGAGGTTTTTTTTGTTTTCATGCAATAACACGTATTAATTAAGGAATAAGGCGCTGTGATCCGGGCCTGGTGTATTAATGGGAGGGCAGCTGTATTTCGAAATTACAAAATATGAATCATTAACTCATTGCTTATGGAGAGAAACTATACCCACCGCTAACATATTTATGCCACAAAGCGCCAAGTATTCGCATTGCAGTGTTCCGGTTTAGAAAGTGAAATATGACAGGGATATTACTGGATATTGCCATTTTACATCTTCTGTCACATATTGACAATGTACACTGGAGGTTCTTGTTGTGGTTGTTGCACATTTGCCGCGAATCTCACACGCAACCAATAGATACTCGTAGTGGTTCCAAGTTTCTTGTTTTGTTAAATTTCATTGACTGAATATTACAATAATCCCTAATAATATTATAAACGTGAAAGTTTGTATGGATGTTTGTCACACTTTCACGAAAACAACTACTAAATGAATCTTAATGAAACTTCACAATAATTTAATAACATATAGACTACAAATAATAAAGATATACGCCACGTTAATTAAAACTACTCGAAATAATAATGCGCAGGCGCAGAACAGACGAAGTCGTGAACACTAGCTTATGTAGTACTACATTCGTAAATGACTGTAAACACTTACCATCAAATGGGCAGTCTGATGGTTTATCAATATAAAGCTACTAAATCAACCTGCGATGAAGGAGAAGGTTAATTGACGCGCAACATGATGTACATAATATCACCATATGAGCTAATAATAAAAAAACAACTTTACTTTAAATTTAAATTTTGGTTCCATAATATTAAATCGTCAAAATATGTTTTCCAATGTGATTACTCCAATCGCGAATAGAAAACAGATAGTACTCATATGTAAGCATAATAGGTAGATAAAGTAACTTATGAATTAAAACTGGCGTTTACAACTTCAATTCATAAATTAAATGGTCCCTCTGATTCTAGTTAATTTTTTTTTGATGTTATGGCACACATTTTCTGTAGATAGAAGACAGAATTTACAGTTAGAACTAAAAACGGTTTTCGAAAAATGTTTCATAAGTATGTTAGTTACTGGATTATTTGTTGGCATAAGATAATATTTCGAAAGAGATCAGTCTTGCGAGATTTTTGGAACATTTTGTGAAAGCACGATATATTAAAAATACGTATAATAATCAAAAGTTTTTGATCTTATCATATTTATCTTTTTATTTGAATTCAAATTACATTTCAGTGATAAATAGATTGCAAAAATATCATAGAAAATGTATTCTAATACTTCGGTGCACGGTCGAGTTATTCCAGAAAAGGGGACTGAGGCTGTCCCGTGCGGAACATTTAATTTTGATTTAAAAATCGGGACGTCTGGCAACGCTTTAAGATACCTGCTTTAAGAGCGACACAAAATTGACTAGGGATGACCATTTATTGTTTTATTGTCCAATTCCCAATAAGTAGTTACTTTCTTACTGCATTTGGTATGCTTACACATGGAAGAAACAGAAATAAGTTCAACTTGATTTTATTTTAATATAAGCTGAAAGATGTGTACCTCATCAAGACATGATTGTGCTATCCACGCAACCGTAACACTTATAATTTGGCCGGTCCATGGCGACGCCATAATTTGCCACACGACAATGACATGACGTTTTTTTAATCACCCTTCAACATGACTTCACTCTACCAGTATATTATAAAAATTCATTAATTTATGGAACACGAATTATGTGATTGTATTTTGTTAACGAGTTTGCCGAATTTTCCTAATTGCTATATGTTGACAGACAAGCAGACTGCCCACTCGATTACTGGCGACGAGTGATTATAGTACATGTGGATCCTTTGAGATTCGCTTTAAAGCTGCAATCCCGACAAGAACCTTATGTCATAACTACACTGACGTCAGTGCACGTTGCCAACTTGGGATATAATATGTAAACCAGATTTTACCCAGTAATTTCACTGCTTCGGAATACGCCACTGCCAACACAATTTTGGAGTAGAAATGAGAGGGCTATAGGCGATCCTGGTAGAGTAATCAATCCAATTCGAAGAATGTTTTCTTATATGCATTTTCATTAAAAATGCTAAATACTCAGAAAGCGACTCGAATAAGTAAAAGAGTTTTGGGCGATAACCCTAAAATTATTATCCCACTTAAATCAATAAATTTTAATTTATATGTAATATTATATATATATGTATTATATATATATATATATATATATATATATATATATATATATTATATATATATATATATATATATATATATTAAAAAAAATTTATAAAACATAAAGTTTTAGAAATTCTAATGTAATATCGACAAAATATTATTAAATATTTCGATTTTGCCGCAATACAAATCCAATTATTCGATTATTTACGACTGCCGATTGAACGTAGCTCACGAAAAGGATCCACTCCACAAAAATATACATTTACTGGACTTTAAAGTTCAAAAGTGATTTGTTCAAAAATATTTGCGTGTATGTCAACTTCTATATGATATAAATTGTGCTAATAATAGACATATAATTGGTTTACATTGGTACTTGAGTAGTTTTTTGAGATGTTGTGGACTGAATCTTTTTCACGAAACTACGTCCAATTAATGGACAAAATATTTATTAATCGTGACAAGTATTGTGTTGAGCAGTCTATATCGTGGCAATATTGCAATACTTTAATATGAAAATATATGGTAATACATTCTTGACGCAGCGCGTCATATATATGTATGTAGAGCCATTATAGAATCTATGCGAGAAGAAAATTCTAGGTAAAATTAAATTTTACAAAAAATAACGCCTACTCACAGATAAAATAATACTTATATAAAATTGTATATAAATACTTATAAATATAAAATATAAAGTTGAAAAAGTTGGTGTTCATGGTTGAGTTCTTAATCCAGAGATATTTTTTAAAAGTAATTCTGGTAATTCGATTTGCTAAAATCTTTGAGTCTGTTTTAGAATCGTAAAGTCCAGAATCAAACATAATATGTAGTGATATGTTTTTGTTTTACGAATTACATATGTAACATTTGTCATCGAGAGGGAACTTAGATATATTTACGAAGAAATTTATAGGTGTATGTGAAGCGTAATTTACTAACCCATATTACTCTACCATAGAGGAGATAACAAATTAGACTTTAGAATTTGCCTGTTCCGCTCAAGAAGACTCTCTTAATAGCAGAACAGGTGTAAAATATGTCTTTTTCCTTATACGCTTTCGCATATATATATAAAGTGTGTAATATATATAAAATACATAATATGTAGCTCTTAAGTTCTTTGTGTCCTTTAAAATTTATATTTGTTTGACATCAATAAATGCATGTAAAAACCTTTGATAATAAGCCTTGAATAATGTTTATTTTGATTTTGATAGCTAGGATAGGCTCGTGCATCTTACTGTGGATATGAACTATAATGACCTTTGGAAGCCATATTAAATTGGTTTTTAATTGATTTGTGCATAGAAAATAGAACATCGTCTGCGTTGTGATCTTAGCAAAAGCCTTTTAATTAGTCATCTGAAAATTCTGGCCTGACTGTTGAATAGGTTGATCAGCCTTGCTGTATGTCATCGCGATACTATAGGAAACGCGTGTCTATGAAAAATATATTCGAGAAGCCGAGTAACTAGTTTTAATGGACCTATGCTCTTAGCCGCAGATGGCTGTTACAGCATGACATATTATTGCGTTGTTAAATACGACAAAGTAGAACTTTTAGTTCCCAAGATAATTTCCTTTCAAGGAACTACAAGATTTTTTTATCACTATAAGAATCGAGTTTAATATTAGGTATAGTTATAAAATTGGCATTCAAAGAGTAAGATATCAAGTTCACGGGGCATATGCATTATTGTTGCATTAAAACTAATAGGGTTATATTTGTATACAATTTAGTGTTACCGTATAAAGGGTAGTAACTTAGCATTTGTATATACCTAAATTATATACCGTATAATCGCTGAGCTTACGAACGTTTGCACAACAATTATAACGCAATAATTTGCCTGCATTGGGAAAACACTAAGGGAAAATCGTATCATGATGACAGCAATCTTGAATCATGACCAGCGATGTAATGTTCAGTTTTATATATAACAGGTCTGTGTATTGTATTGTTTCTCTTAAGTTATTAAAAGTAGATCGGATTACTTAAGTCAGTATTGCATTAAAACCTATTTTTTATGCAATACATTAATTCTATATTTACATATTTTTCTATATAATGAAAATGCATAGAAAGTCATATCATAGTCATATTTAATAGTCTAGTGATTAGTACACTGGTTTCAAGGTCCCTGATTCGAGTCCCGGTGGAGGCAATGTTTGTGTGATGAATGCATGAATTTATGCCTTAGTTACGTTTGTAAATATAAAATTCTAACAAAAATATTTAATGATGTATAATATATGTATGTCTATCCGCTAAAACCCATAACAACAAGCCTTACAGTGTTTATTTTGGGCTAGGTTACAGGGTTCCCAACTTAGGGGATTTTTTTAGGGGTATTTTCAGGGTTTTTTGTACTCTTAATTTTTTTTTAATTTATTTCTTGAGCTAGTAACTCATAGCGATATCTCGTAAGTGAATTACGTACAACCACTCTGTGGTGACTGGCGGTAATACTGGTGCCACTGGCGGTCATTTTGTCAAACCCGAAATGAAACCAAAATTGAATAACATTCTGCGAAAACATATGCAAGAAATGACATTGACTCTGAGTGGCGCCAATTAAGTAATATAAAATGGAGCAATACTTCTTCTTCAGCCGATTTTTATTCTAAAGTAAGTAATTTTGTTAATGGCAATGGTTTTTTAACAAAAAAACATTTTGCCATTTTATTCTAAAGTTTATAATGATTGTGACGCAGCTGGCTGTAAACGTTTTGAAAATATTTCAAATTTGGATTAGCATTTGTCACTGTTCCAATTTCAAACGCCAGTGTCGAACATGCATTCTCTGTCTATAATGTCATTAAAAATAAGTTACGGAATAAATTATCTATTAAAATGTTGCAAAGCATCCTCATGGTCCGATTTACATTAAATCGAAATGATGGATCTTGTGTCGATCTATTCAATGTCAACATATATGATTTTAAAAAATCTGAATCTTCAGATGAAGACGAAATATTTAATTATATAATAATTAACAATAAAAAGATTTTGAAACATATTACAGTATATTATTTCAAAATTATTATGAGTTTAAATTTATGTATAAAGAATACATAAAGGAGGGGAAACAAGAGAATTAAGGCGATTTTAGGGTTTTGTGTCACCAACTTTAGGGATATTTTTGAGAGTTGGTAACACTGCTAAGTTAATTGGTGTTAGAAATTGGGTTCCTCAGACCTTGGATTGTCCTTACTAAGGACAAAATGGACATTGGGGTGGTTTTGTGGGTACGGGGTCCTACACTAGTCTGATGACTAGCCATCATCAGATATGGAGCGCAAAGCATTCCACCTCGAGGAAAAAAAAAGTCTTATTGATGTTGTCTGGTTTGGCTATTACCGCACATTTCGCTCTAACTTTCCTGCGCTTATATAAAATAGAGCAGGACGTGGCTCGACAACTGTGTGACGGCTGTGTGCTCAGATTAAAAGACCAAATAAATATGCGGAGCTATAGGTACTTATATGCTCTGCAAGATTTCGTGTTCTTTCTAATGACCAGGTAATTATCTCTAATCTTCAGGATGGTTCTCTGTACGTGGACACGCCTAACGCCATACCACCCTGGACTGTCCATGGCCCAAATTCCTACTGCATCGACACCTTTGTTTACGAGATGGAAGGCGTTAAGACTACCCACATCGACGCGCTGGTATGCTTCGCGCCCCACCAAGAGGAGCATTTCTACTTACTGTCACTAACATGTGAGTATAGTAGTATTTTGTAGGGTATATACTACACAAGTTGGCACATTCACAACAGTTAGTACGGGCAAATTTATAAGTATACGATTTACTAGATAAATAAATCTAGCTCTAGCATCATGGCATCGATATTAATTGCGTTTACACAATGTTTTGTTATCGTAAATATCTATACTAATCTATACTAATATATAAAGCTGAAGAGTTTGTTTGTTTGTTTGTTTGTTTGTTTGTTTGTTTGTTTGAACGCGCTAATCTCCGAAACTACTGGTGCGATTTGAATAATTCTTTTTTTGTTGGATAGTCCATTTATCGAGGAAGGCTATAGGCTAAATAACATTACGCTATGACCAATAGGAGCAAAGACAGAGCGGTAAATGTGTAAAAAACGGGGAAAATTATTCATTTTTGAAGGCTTTCTTTGCGTGCGCTGCGAAAACGGTTCAAGATACACAAAAAATATGTATGAAAGAATTATTCCTCTATACATGATCTAAAAAAAAGTCCGCGACGGCATATGTCTATCTTTTAAGGTTTAGTCACAATGACCGTTTTTATGGTACCAAATTTGGATATGTCGCGTTGTCAAGATCGGGTAACAGCTGAGGTGCGCAAAATAACTATTCCACGCGGACGAAGTCGCGGGCACAGCTAGTTGATTAATATAGTGTATCTAAATTGAATTATCTAAAGAATTGCGTACAGGGAGGTGGGCATGGACTGACGGCCATTGGGGCAGAAATATTCTCGAGTAGCAAACATATGCCGAGCATCGTAGCGTGGACAGAGCCTTCACGAGTTGCAATAGTGAATTAGTGATGCAAATAGCGACTCAAAACCAATCGAGCAGAGGCTTGAGTCTTGCTCGAAGTAATGAAGTGTCTATAAAGATCCACCAAAGTGACAGACGTTTACCTAAAACATATAATTAATGATTACCCACGTTATATTTAAAAAAAGGAAAATTGTGGATCATTTTTTATGCATATTAGTATCAACTGATTTAACCGTTTTCATGTTACATGGAATGAAAAGATGATCTCACTCTTGACTCGCTAATTAGTATTACACATATTTGTCATATTTTTTTGTAATAATAGATTTGTACGGCCGACCTAACTACAGGTAGTGCACACCTAAATCATTTCTGACGGCCCATTAATTGTGACGAAGAAATATTTTTAGTTAATACGTGGTTTCCATACTTACATTTTGAACGTGTCAACTTACAATAAGGTTCAAACTTATCTAACGGGCAATAGACAGGGTTATACTCGGGGTTTCTCTGTGATCGAATCAGAAATGACGAAGTAAAAGAACTAAGGATAATTTAATATACCGAACTCGTTCTACTTAAATTTTAATGAGATTTTAAATTGTATAAACTATGGGTACAGTCACTAAAAAAATTGTGACAATAATGTTTTTATAAACATTGACATATTTTAACAGTTCTTTACAAAAGCATTATTTATAAAATTGCTTTCGTGGGCAGGCATGCTGATCTCCTGCGTGTTCATTCTGGCCACATGCGCGGTGTACGCGTGGCTGCCAGAGCTCCGGAACCTCCACGGGAAGGTGCTGATGGCCTACCTCCTCTGTTTGTTCGTCGCCTTCTCTTTCCTCTTCACCATGCAGCTGCTGCTCCTTATCGACAACATCAATACGCAAACCTGCCTTGCTCTGAGTAAGTCTTTTATTTTTATTAATAAACTTTTTTAAGAAATTCGACTTTATTGAGGTTAACATATTTTTTTTTTATTTTGCAAGTTATTATTGCGTCTAATTGGTTTGTTTATTTAATAGAGCATTTGTTAGAGAAAAAATGTGATATATTTCACACAAATTAACTAAAAACTATATATATAGCAGAATTAGAACGTACAATAGAGCCAAAATGTGACCATCAGAATAGATATGTATTGTATATTTAGATTGTTATTTTGCAGATTACTTAAATCTGCAACTAATCGCTCGATATATACCGAGTATAAACTGAGGATAGATCCGTCAAAATGTTAGATCAAAATAAGTACAAACCATACATTGTTCCAATAAAAAAGTCTTTAAAAACAAGATCTTATTTAATGTTCTAAAAAGAAAAAAATGAACTTTTCCACTAAAACTTTTACTGGTAACTTATAACTTATTTTCTAATTTAACACTTATGACACAATTTATCCTTACTAGTCCTTACTAATATTACAAATCGGAAAGTGAGTTTGTTTGTTCCGCTTTCACGCCGTAACTACTTAACCGATTGCTTTGAAATTTTGCAGACGTAAACATAAAAGTCCGGATTAAATAATAGGCTACTTTTTATCCCAGAAAAATCGACAGATCCCACGGGATGCGCAATAAAGGCTTCGCTCAAAAACTACTGCACAGTTTTCATGTGGTTTCCATCAATAGATACAGTGATTCTTGAGCAAGGTTTTGCGGTATTTTTTATTTCGGAAAAACGGATAGTCCCACGGATTTGCGAACCGATGGCGTAGCTTTTCGACTTTCACAAGTGCTTGTAACAGCCTAGACTGAATAAATGATTTTGAATTTGAATTTGGAAGCGCGATAAAACCTTCGCGCCATAAACCGACTTCCGCGCATATGTAGCCGTGGGCAAAAGCTATGACCCTTAACACTCTATAGACCCAATCCCGAAATCCACGCGGGCGAAGCCGCGGGCAGAAAGCTAGTATGTGATAAAAGCTTATCGCGAGATTTCTCGTATTTACTTGCTCCCTATTAAAATTTAAAAACTAGCAAAGTTCTAAATACGACTATCATCACAGCTTATAAGCAGTGATGATATTATGATATACGCTATATACATATATGTACGTCCCACCGAGGGGCACGAGCCTACCCTATGTTACTGCGATTAGTCCTTAGTCAACCACGCTGGCCCAGTGTGCCTCATGATGTTTTCCTTCACCGTAGAAACCTTTTGATCATCCAATTCGTAGCCCATTGCCGAGACCACAGCGCCACCTACTTATATCATAATAACTTTAACAAAGTGGTTTGCATAGTAGCGTAGTGATGAGATAACTCATTCATATATAAGAAATAATTTTCCATGTTATTGGATACATTATTTAATAGCAGTTATTTTAAACATGGACCGAATCCCTAATAATGTTTACTGGAAAATCTAATTACTCAATAAAATTTAACTGCACATGCAGTCTAAAAATTAAATATTCTGCTATATTTTGCCTAGCAATAACTTAATATTTATGTTGGTTATTATTTTTTATATAATAATATTGTTATATTATAATATTGTTTGGTGTTTTTACCATGTCCAAGAACCGTGTCGTAGTAGACGCTGTGTCATGGTTAATGACTGTTAGTGTCAATGACACAAGCACCGCCTTGATCAAACAAAGGCAAACCTGATAGGCAAATTTCTCAAAATATTTCCTCAAAATGTTTTTAATATTTTACGATTCTGTATTCAAATTTTTGTCAAATAATCTACCCGATGGAATCTATACTTGTGTCACTTGGGTATCGCCTGTCTTAGCTATTCGGTGAATAGCTAAGAAAAGACAGCTGCCCTGAGGCACTCCTACGAGGATAGCGTTTACCTGCAAACTGACTCTCAAGCAAAACTACGAAGTTCAGACCCTGAATAAATGGTATCGTGCTGGCTTGATGTTCAAGAAGAGCACCGCGAAGTGATTGTTAAGACATTAAATTCTATTTAAGACGAACTCTTCTTTTAAAACTTAATTCAAAGCTATGTTACAAACGAATTATTGTTCAACTGAAGATTATCATTTATTAATACAATAACACCTACACCTGCATTGTGGTGTTATCAGAGGACTCCTGAAGCATGATGAAACTACTTTGATAAAAGGATGGCTTATGACTATTTGTTGATAGTTCATCACAGCCATCCTACATTCACGCATATACTATAAGTAGTTCATTATCTCCATGATATTATCTCCATCAACGTTAGTGCAATAATAACTCCTTGGTTTCCATACCGGCTGTGTAAACGGTAGGTTTGAGATTTAAACCTACCATGCTCCTATGCCATTTTCGACTGTAAAGTAGTTATTATATTATATATTGACCTAGCCTTAACAATTGGTGCAAAGTATTTTAATTATTGACTGATAATACGCGCCAGGAGAACAGCGTGTTATTCCTCTTTGTCTCTTTGCTTTGCTTAGTTTCGGGATCGTACGCATAGATCCAAGATTCATCACCTGTGTAGATGTTACAAACAGATTTTGAGTCACCTCCGTTAATTTTTTTTAACATATTCTTGCACCATTCGACGCGAGCTTCTTTTTGATGCTGAGTTAAGTTGTGCGGTATCCAAGGCGAACAAATATTTTTTACGAACAAATGTTCATGTAATATTTTATTAATACTTGTCATACATATGCCCAGAGTAGCTTCTATCTCGCGATACGTAACATGACGGTGTTGCATAATTAGTTTTCGTACAGCTTCAATGTTTTGTGGCACAACGACTGATTTCGGGCGACTTACCTTACCTTCGTCTGTGAGCTTACTCCGTCCTTGATTGGACTCACTAAACCAGTGATACACAGTGGTTTTTGATGGAGCTGCAACACCAAAAGTTGAAGTTAATTGACCTACGCTACGCGTTAAACCACATCGAAAATCGTAATAAATCATAGCACGAATATTTTCACGTGTGAGTTCCATCATTTCAGCGATATGACATTTTAAACCCATCAGAAACAAAACACTAGCGTACATAAAGAAAAAAAATAGCGGCCAGTATTTCAAAAAAAAAGAACGAATTTTACCATGGAGGTCATATATTGCGTTTGAAAATGTTGAAATCCCAGATTCCGGATACTTAAGTAGCAGCCCTCGTAACGGAGGATCTCCACAAAAAACTAGGAAGCATTAACCATTTTGATGAGGCATCACGGTGTTTTAGTAATATTGTACAAGGGGTTTATTCCGCCTCAAAAAGCTCGTAACGAAACTTCTCCAATTCGTTCAAAATATATACTTCATTAAATTTTGGGTTATACATTAGATTTACCAACTTTGCCATCGTTTTGAAATGGACTCTAATAATTAACTTGCAAGGTTTAAATTAAATCGATAACCGCCACGGTATTCAGTTACAATATGGCTGCTTAATAAACAGAGGTAAAATGTAAATTGAATGAAATTGGTGGTTCAGTCCCTTGAGAGCAGTCTACTAATTATGACGGTGCCATCGTCCGTCGACACAGATGAACTTTTAATGAAAACAAAAGAAAAGGGTTTGCACCCGTTTCTTTTTTTTTCACAGTTTTATGTAATTAATGATATAAATTAAATGTCGTTAATAATATGGATATTAATATTTATGACAACCAATATAAATTGTTACCGAAAACCAAGAAGGTAGTAGCGAGCTTCAATTGGACTCGTCAGAAACTGAAAACCAAATGAAGCTAGCTACTTCATTTGGACTCGTTAAAAACATAACAAAACGTAACAAGTAATACATACTTGTAACTTTTGTTGTGTGTGTGGGGCACTCTGGTCAAGAGGCCTATCCACTAACCCCCCCCCCCCCGAGTTCTCTGGGAGGTGCGCCCTCGCGATTCGACCGCCATGTGTCCCGGGGCCGGCTCGACCAAGAGTTGGTCAAGCCACCACCAAAGGAGGGACTGTCCGAGAACCCCTGGACAGTACAGACAGAGAGACTTCACCACGGCGTGCGCGCTTAGCCGAACGCGCACGCAGCCTCACGGTAGGATCACTAGACAGGCAACATCGCGCAATACATACTTGTTACTATCGGAACAACATTACTCGTAACATTGCTATTAAGTTGTAGGCTTAACACATTCCGTGCTCCCCACTCGGGTCCGAGTGGGCCGGGGCCATAGCGGCGCCTCCCACTCGGATACGAGCGAGCGTCCCGTTCATTTTGTAGTAGTCAGTAAACCGATCCCAAAAATTTGTATTTTGGTGAAATAATAATAATAACAATATACATTTATCCATATTTTCAAACATTCACATGTACTTAATCAAAATTCGCCTTAAAAAGTTTTAGTTCCCCGATATTATTTTTTATTAATTTTGTAAGCAGTGAATGTGTGATACCTCCCGCAACCGGTCTACGGCGGGCGGTTGGACTCTAGCAGAAGGCCAGCATACCAACTAAACACTATCTACAGCCTTTGGTCGGGCGGAAGGCCTGGGACCCTATCGGCTTGAACTAACGCTCCCGCCCTCCAGAACGGGGGCGGTGCATAAGATTAAAAACTATTTTCAGCTCTGCTTTTATGGGAAATCGAGCCCAGAACCTAACGATCACACACGACGGTCTCCAAAACTACAGTATAGATATTGTACATATTTTATGTCGCATGAGTTGATTCTCATTTTGTTTTGATCGCATCAGCAAGTTTTGGTGGCAGTAGGTTCAGATATGTTTTTTAATTAAATTGTAAAACAAATTTTGAATGTAAATAAAATTTTCGCGTAAAGATTTTGTTTCTATAACCTACTAAGTTACTTTGTGAAGTTATTATAATGGCTATTAGAAATATGTGTAAAAATATCCTCGGATTTGGTTTCTTCAAAATTAAATTAAGAAATCTTAAAATCCTCAAACAGAACGAATACTCTGTAATGACCCCATAAAAAGCCAAAGAAGAATATGTAACAAAAAAAAGGCATGGACTATGAGTCCCTGGGGAGTAAATTTACATATGTATATTGTATATATATAAAAAACACTAGACTATGGATATAAAAATATAATGATTTATATTTAAATTGGCTTTGAAATGAAACTTTTTGATTATACCTACCTACACAAAACTGTTTTAATTGTGTATTTTATACCGGCGCAAATATATAATAACGCTTACACAAAAATCCTTACTTAACAACACTTTGGAAAACCTCGACTCCTCTCAAACCAGTTATATCATTATGTATTCAAACCGAAGCCACAAACTAACTGTTGCGTTATGAATAAGAACACGATTACATTTACGGAACTATTGAAGGAAAACCAACGATAAAAAGAATAATAATAAGGTACATATTTGATTTTTCTAACCAACAAAGACCTTTCAATTCAAACATAATTGTTAAAATACTGTTTTAAGCTTACATAATAAGCACACCAATTCTCCACAAACAAACGTGGAAAATATTCACAACTTCTTACCCGTCCGAATGTAATAGTAGACGAGGCTATTACCACAGTCCGAACACTCCCACGTTTCTTATACGTCCCGACTGAGGGGCCGACCCTAACTCGTTGTATGTTGTATTAAGGCGATTAGGCATTAGTCAACCACACGGGTAAAGTCTGGACTGCTCAAATTCACATACACCTTTGCATTTCTTCGCAGGTTGCCTCACATTTTTTCACCAAAATACACATTGTTATAAAGTAGATTCTGATAGGACAACAGACAGCGTTAAGACCACAGCGCCACTGAGACTCTTCCCAGCCAATTCGCAGAAATATAATAACGGGATTAAGGAATATGGGATATATTCCTTAGTCTACACTCACGACTATTATTTAGACTATTGTTGGGGAGTACAGTCCTTAAAACGTCAAGGCCCTTTGCTATGAGCACCTCTTTAATTTTAGGCGCCCTGTCTAACTTGAATATAAATTAGGCACTCTAACCCACTGAGGTTGCATCATCACGGGATGCGGAATCTTTGGTAACAAATCACAATGCCTAATAAACGTTGAATTTTAATGAGTCACACGCCTTATGCGATCTAATGAGTAATTTCAGTTGATCAATTAACTCCTATATTTACTTTGTTTAAATTACTTAGATACAGTAACGGGGACAATAGAACTCAGTTCCCTCACGGATGTATCTAATAGATGATATGCATACTTGTTTATTATAATAATAGAATATATCTATCCGTTGAACAAACAATATATTAAAATATTTTTTTTGTCTGTAAAAGTCACAAAGTTACAAAGCTTTGTAGTTTTCAGTTTGATATTAGATAAAAATGTGTATATATATCCTGTTCCTCAACATCCTGTTCGGTTTGTTAAAGCTTTACTATATTATAACTAGAGATCGGATAACCGGATGCATATTTACCTAAAGTTAATTTTTGGCTCACAAATTATGGAAGCGGCTTTTTAAAATACATTTTGTTAAATAAAAATCCCGAGAAAATACGGGACTGCAAATTTATAATAATATACACTTTATTGCACATAAATTTACAGTACGAATCATAATAATAAAATGTAGTTCACAAAGGTGGACTTATTTCTAATAGAAATTTCTTCCAGCCAACCTGTAAGTGTGTATCTAATATTAATAGTGAGAACCTCAAAGCAAGAGACAGAGTTATACATAATTTATATGAGCAATAGAATAATAACTTGTGCAATTTTACCTAGAATATAACGTAGTGATATAAACTATTTAACGTAGTGATATTGTTTGAAAATTACTAAATTAGCACGTGGTATTTATTTTCAAAAGACCGAGACTCCGGGTTAATTTATACAACTATGCATACGTATTTACATGAAGTTTAGTTTCAGTTCCCCGTGCGATTTATGAATGTACGATTTATTACATGAAGAATGTTATACGAAAGTAGTACTCTATATACCTACTCACAAATTACACGGGGAACTGAAACTAACCTTCATGTAACGTCGTTTTTAAGCTCATATTACCAACTAGTTTCGCATTACCAAAATGTTCTACAGTACCGGAATTCCGGGATTTTTATTTATAACTAACTACGAAATAAAATAAAAAGACAGTTCCATACTTTGTCAAAAACTAAATTAGGTAAATAAATAAACATCCGGCTATCCGATTCCGCAATCCCGGGATTTTTATTTAACAAAACAATAAAAAGCCCTTGCCATACTTTGTCTTAAACTAACTTTAGGTAAATATGCATCCGATTATCCGATCTCTAATTATAACATGTTAGTAATATAATAAATATCTAAATTTCACTCATATTTCTTGTTATCCGCTAAATAGCTAACAAATCTGACAATTCCTACTAATATTATAAACGCAAAAGTATGTAGGTATGGATGGATATTGGTTGCTCTATCACGTAAAAACTACTGAATGGATATTAACCCGGCGTGAGTGAGGTTGGGTATGTCATACCCGAAAAGTTTCTAAACGCAGATATTTTAATGTTACTGTTGCCATGCAAGTCCTGGTGTTTCAGTAGCTGGAAGTAAAGATGCAAGGGGTGAGGTACAGTATCGAGTTTAGTGTTGCACCGCGGGGACGGCAAATACACATGCGGACCCGCGGCTGGGGTACGGAATTGTGTTGATTTGTAGGTGTAATTTTGGTGCTCTCACAATGATCTCACAAGACTTTTCAGTTCCTTTTTTATTTATAATAATTAGAAGACACTATTGTTATATCGATTTACCAAAGTTGGAATTTTGTTAGATTTTTATGGCAAAAGAAATTAATTGCCTGAATTTGTATTTTTCGAAAATAATTTAGATATTGTGTTATTTCAATAAAAAATAATTAAGTTATAATGTTGATATTTTATTTACTCATCTTGTTGAATAGTTACTATTATTAATATATCTTAAGCATTAATTCTAATTACACAATCATAGTATCAAAAATTTTACATCAAAATTTTGGGTATATCATACCCACCTCATAGCTGGTGTAACAATTTCTCACCTCATTCACGCCGGGTTAATGAAATTGTACAATAATATAGCTTATACATCATGCACATGTATCATACAGTATGTTTTTTCTAATAGTTTTTCTGTTTGATGGTCATTTCCTAGATGATTATACAAGGACACGGTGGGGAAGCGATAAATTGGGCAACCAAATTCATTCCAATTAACACAGTCATCGTGAATCAATGCATGTTAGCTAACGCAAGACCTAATTCAAGAGGATGAACATACTTTATTTTTAAAAATACTTTAATATTATATTAAATTAATAAATTGGAACTAATACGACCAAAATGCAACCGCGTATAGAAAATATATGGAACACTGATCTAAACAAAACAACAGAACAATAACACCAGATGACCATTTAATAAAGGCCATGTGTTGCTCTAATTAAAAACCAAATGCTCTCCCAAACTTGACAATGTGATTGCTATTTTTATTGGTTAAACATTAAATTCGAGTGATGATAAAATATGATTTTAATATTTGTATGTGTTTTATTTGTATATATAACATATGATTGTCTACTAGTCTACGATAACTACAATAGGACACGAGTATTCACTCCCTTTATACTTGTATAGGTTATATAAACCTACTGAAAGAATTACCTGCAATTAAACATGCTTACAATATTTCATTATTAAATTTTGGAATTTAATTTTTTACAGCTATTGTCATCTACTTCTCACTGCTGACAGCTTTCTTCTGGTTGAACGTCATGTGCTTCGATATTTGGTGGACTTTCAGGTCAGTACATTTAATAAAATTACATATGTTATATTATTCAAGTGCCTATATCAACCAAGTCAACATTATCAATTCTCGGTGATGGCGGCGAATTTCGACATACTAAAGAACATAATGTTTGTACTAGACTATTTCTCCACTCGCATTGTCTCAAGATTCACTTACCGCTAAAAATGTTTATTGAAGCATAAATATTTTCACGTTTTGATAATCCTGTCTGATTGCCGGTTAATTTTAATACTTATTTTCCACTTCGCAGATTTGTAATCATACATACCTTGTTATTAGCAAAATAAGAATTGCGTGTGATACTAATTCTCGCCTATTTGAATACATGTTGAGCTTCGTCATTTTTAAACGGAGATCAGGTAGCTTGACATTTTGGATGAAATCCAACCGTTTTTATTATAGTTAACAAATATTTAAAAGGAACCTACTAATATTATAAAATGATATTAAAGTTTTGAGACAAAGACTAGGTAATTCTAACAACGGGACACATGGCGGTCGAATCGCGAAAGCTACCCCGCCATGTGCCCCGTATGGGCCTAGAGAACTCGGGGGGGTTTTAGTGGGTAGGCCAGTCCTCTATGACCGGAGAGCCCCACACACGGCCGCGCCTTGCCAGCGCGGTGTCATGGTGCATAAGGTCGCATTTCCCCCCCACAAAAAAAGGTAATTCTAACATAATATATGATATTAAAGTTTTTGAGACAAAAACAAGGTAATTCTAACATAATATACGAGTATGACAGTTCTAATTGATGTCATTAAATTTTTGACATGTTTTGTGTTCTCAATTATCATCTATGTATATAAGAATTAAAAACGAAGTAAAAACTCGACTCCCACCAAATGAATGCTCTTCCATTCCACGCGAGCTGACTGATATATAACTTCGTCAGCCTCCAAAGAATTTAATACAGTTACGACACAACATTTTTTAACACTTTAATTATTAGTAGCTACATAAATTCTACTATGTGGATACTTGATCGAATAAGGACATTGTTCCGGCTCCATACATGTTCTGCCTAAGAACCGTTCCAATCGAAAGTGACTTATATAAACTCTTAAAATTATATGGAATCCTATGAAATAAGTTTTCACGAACGGACACTTCAGGAAACTAAAATAATACGAAAAAAAGTTAATATTTTGAGGTTATAATTAAAAAATAACCAACCTTGCGTGAAATATCCGAGTAGTAATATCAATCTATTCTAGAACTAGGAAAGGACTACTCTACTAGATACTAGGAAAAGAGATAGTACCTAGTCAAGTTTAAGATAATTCTTTGACAATTATCATTTTACAAAATCCAGTCCTTTACACACATCCGAGTCTACCAAGTACCTACGCAATGTAATCGGAGTCCGTAATCAAGCCTAAGTTGTTAGAATAAAATCATGAAACGCATAGAAAATCACAAAAGAAACGATAGTCGCAAAGCAATCAAAAATTGAATGAAACGGACACAGATAAGGTATGAAGTACACCAGTGTTGTCAATTACGAAAACTATAATACTCGAATGCCAAGCTAGAAATTCGCGTTTTTGCTTAAAAAATATATAACACTAGTTTTTTTCTAGCTAGTCAATTTAGGTATTTAAATGAATAAAGTGTTATCAACCAATTTTAATAACCGACTTCAAAAAGGAGGAGGTTCTCAATTCGATCCGTATTTACCGAAATCGCGAAAACTTCCGAAACTGGCAGCACTGGCTGACGGAAAACATTTTATACGGCGTCAATAATTCTGACCCAACTTTTTATTTGGAATTTATTTATTTGAAGTGTCCGTGGAATACTAAAATATGTTTCAAATAATATACAAATAAATAAAACTTATAGTATAATTTATATTCACATCGGTTCTTAGGCCAAAATTGAACAATGTCCTTTACGGTGTTCAATTCCATAGGTGTGAATTTAACGAGCTGCCGAATCCAATTAATTACTTCAAGTACAAATACTCTCGCAGAATTGGGTAATAATTTCTCAAGTGGTGACAATTTGACGTGTCGTAATTTATTAGGTACTGTATTTGAAGAGACGGTATACGTATGTGCTATCTAGTACCTATTAATTCATTGATTGGAACACTCCTGTATGACTCGTATTACTATGTACGCAAACAGTACCTACTGTTTGAACTTCTTGAAAATAAGAAGGCTTTTTTTATTGTAATGTACAAATATTTGTTCAAATCTTATAGCTGAATTTTAAATCAGTTATTGTACAGCAATTACCATTTTAAATTCCGTGATAATGTACTTACATACATATAGTAGAAACTTGCTTTAGGAACTCGTGAAATTCTCATAATCGCGTTTTTTTTTATTTGATATGTCTTGATGTGTAGACCAAGTGCAATATTGTGCAAAGACTTCATATAATAGCTTTACCGGAGAAGCTTTCAGTTGTCAGCCTTTTTTTTTTTTTTTTTTTTTTTTTGTTACGCTGAGGAAAATGCATTGAATTGCATACCCCGGCTGCGAGAGCCGGTGGTTATGTGGGGCTCTCCTCCCCAGAAGGGGGAGGCCTACCCACTAAAAACCTCAGCGATGGCCATCCTCTGGCGTTGTAGGGGGCCCTCAGGATCAAGTATCGCATCTGAGGACCCCTGGCCTTTGCACCCCTGGGTGCATTAGGGGAGCCCTTCTCGGGGAGGAGTGATCTTGCCGCCTCCTCCCCTCCAACCTCCTACGACGTCATCCCCCGGCCATCCGGGGGTGAGGTCCCCCGGGTCGCCTCCACGGGCACGAACTGCGTCGCGCCCGCCAGCGACCCGTGGCGGCGCCTCAGGCCAGGCTATCTGGCCCGAGGCCGCCTTCTTCGAGCGGGATCGGCCATCTCCCGATCCCGCTCGGCGGCCTCCTTCTGGAGCATCACCGCTTCACAGAAGGAGACCACAGCCCTCCAACCTCCCTCATCCGCCAGCATTGCCGCAATCAACGCTGGCGGAGACAGATCTTGCCCGATCTCTTCGACCAAGACTCGGCGTTCGGAGTCCCAAGCAGGGCACTCCGCCAGCGTGTGCTGGGCCGAGTCGAGGTCAGATGCGCAATGGTGGCATCGTGTCGTGTCCTCCCTCCCTATTCGACTCAGATACTCACCGAAACAACCATGTCCGGTGAGTATCTGAGTCAAGCAGTAGGTGACTTCCGCCTCCCGCAGAGCCAAGCTTCGAAGTGCGGGAGTACCGCACCGACGGCGCGCTGACGCACGCAGCCCCCACGCTCTAGCTGCGCACGCCAGGCCCTCTCGGCCCGTCGGTGCAACTCCCGTCTGTGCATTCCGTGCGCTGGTGCCGGTTCAGTTGTCAGCCTAATAACCCTTTTAAGTTAGACGAATGCCCCTGTGTTGGAACGGACATAAGCTGTGATATTGTTGTAATAGGAACAAAAAAAATTTTTTTTTTATTCCATACGGTGGCAGACGAGCAAATGGCCCACCTGATGGTAAATGGTAACCATCGCTCATGGACATCTGCAGTGCCAGGGGCACAGCTGCGCCGCTATACCTGGAGAGAAATACTCTTTTTAAGCCTCGTTTGAAGTTAGACATATCGTAGCGCTCAGGAAACATCGCAGCTGGGAGCTCATTACAAAGTTTGCATGTACGCGGAAGGAATGAACGCTGAAACCGAACTGTACTAGACAAGATCGGTTTCAGGTGATATGGATGAACTCTACTGCGGTGGCGGGTGGTGCGATGGTAAAAAGGTGACGAAGGCACCATTGCAAATGGTTCCTCAGAGCACTCTTCGTTAAAGAGCACACAGAGAGCCAAAGTCTCTCCGCTGCTCCAGGGTCTCTGTTGAGGCCGTAATATTGGTATCACCGATGATACGGAAAGCACGCCTTTGTCAAAAAGCACGCCAAAATGTGGTTTTTCCCTTTTCTTCTTCAATATAATATTTTATTACTAACAATTAATGTTGCCACTTTATGTACGAGGACAGTAACAACAGATTTCATTTGTTCTTCATACTTAGTTCTGTGCATTGTGAATAATTTATCGTTCATACACCTAGTGCAAGTATGGATATGCGGGCTCTAGATACTGCTAATAGTTATGAACGATAATATTTCAGGTAATACAGTTACATTACTTAATATGTAGGAAGGGAATATTTTTCTGACATATTGTCGATAAGATCGCAAAGTACCTTACACACTTTTATAACATGACATAGTTCGAAGATATAAAGAAAGAGTGTTTAACCCAAGCGAAAGAGATTTTTTTATTTGGGATCTAATCTTTATTAGAGATGGCAAGTATGAGTCTGACATTAAAAAGGAATGGAAGAATACAATTTCACTGGGGCTCTTAATGGCTTTGTAAGTTTATACACATGGCTGTGCATGGAAGCGTGCTCAATTCTACTCTTATGTATGGGAGCGAATGCTGAAAATAGCAAAATAAGGATAAAAGTACGATTAATGTAGTAGAAATGAGAACTTTGGGAGGAATGGCTCGAGAGTGCTGATAAAGGATAAATTGTGAAATATTATGATAAGAGTGGAACGGAGCGAAGAAGTTGGAAATATGTAAAAATCAAAGAAGAAAAAAAAGAAACAATAAGAGAAAGATTTACTTTGAACTTGCATTGAACTTAGGGTTTATGTAACCTAATTGAACTTAGCCAAGAAAACATGGTTTACTTACCAAAATCCAGGCTATGTATAGAGTTGAGTTCTAACCCTGGTTTCATAGTTCTGGTTTAAGCCATCTAAATAGTTTCACGTAATAAGACCTATATATTTTTTAGTTATTTTCTAGTTATTACGTAGTCTCTCAATGATATATCGTACACATTGTCTTTCTATCAGCCCTCGGCTATTAAATTTCTTAATAAACAATAAATTTTTTCATCTAACTATTTGTGGTTAATATGGAGATATGCTTTTTTTTTAAACTGACTGTGGGATTATAATGTACCTACTCATTAACACAAACTCAGGTATACATTTTTATCATATTGATGACGACACTAGTTTTTGACTATGATTTCGACTTTGTCTTCTAATTTAGTGGTCTGGAGGGGTTCAATTCTACCAAGTACCAAAATGTTTTATTTCGTATATATCATATACACTTTAAATAACTCAAAAGTGTATGTAAAATCGACCGATGATCAATGGCTCGCATGATTGAGTAAGGCCTAATCATCCTATCCTATTGTGAGTTGCCATGATATTATTTTAATTGTATTCTTTTATATTTTTCCAGCGGTAAACGAGGTCTCTCACTAGAAAAGCTGTCGACACAAGGAAGGTTCTACGCTTATGCGCTCTATGCATTCAGCATTCCCACTGCCTTAACCATCCTCCTAATGGCTCTCGAGTTCTCTGACCTACCTCCCCATCCTTTTCTGCCAATGCTGTCTTACCAGGGATGCTTTATACACGGTAAGATGAAAATTCTATTTAATCTTCATCAATAAACTTTAAAACAAAAGAGTAAATTTTTTGAGCTTGTTTTACTATTTACAAATAACTTAAAAGTTACAGTTAAAGTACCAATCAAAGTGGGACCGTTTTAACAGGTCTAATTACTTTATTAGATTATGGAACTACTAAAATCATATGGATTTGACAAAACGCCATTGTCGGAATTGAATAGTACGAGTAACAAGCGATTTCTCGAGCAGTGAATTAACGAGTATTCCAAACCTGGGCATAATTTTTCATTCATTTCACATTTCTTAAACTAATAATAATTAATAGTTTACTTTCTCTCTCACAAGAACAATATATATATTTTTATATACAATCATGTAAATAACGCGTAACAGTAATTTTTATTAACTATAACATGAGAAACTGAATCCGTAAATAACCTTTAGTTAAAGGTACGAAAATTAAGGTACAAAAAATTTTAATGTTTAATATTTGTACAAGCTTAAAAGTAGGTTTAAAAAAGCTTCTAATTTATAGAGCCACCTATTGAATCTCCAGATCCCTTGTCTTAGGTGACATTTAGGTTTTTAGAGGTAATTCTCTAAAAACCTAAATGTCTATAGAGGATCCATCTTAAGTTAAACATAAGATTTCAGATCCTTTACCTTAAGTAAGCTTAGGTCTCCAGATTTCTAGTCTTAGGTTAGACCCCTCCAGTACCCGTGTTTTAGACTAGATTCAGGACTCCAGACTTCCTCCCTTAAATAGGTCTCTACATCTTCTGTCTTAAGTTATCAACAGTTAGATATATTATAAAAATGTTTTAAATAACACATCTAGCTTTAATATATTATTAAGACTGATAATTTATGAATAAAATTTAATAGATTTAACATCATTAAAAATTAACAATATCTTATTTAGTAACAAATCAATATAGCTTTTGACATGTTTTACAAGAAAAGAATCGCCATCTATAGAGTTTTTATTTTTTATTTTTCTGTCAGACACCACTTATTATCTAATAATATTAATATCTTGCTTTCAATCTACATCATAAATAGTAGTATCCTTATTAATTATGTTAGTAACTTGTATTAAACATATCAGTGGATAATATATGTTGTAGATGTTGCATGCATAACAGCCAACAATAATCTTATCCTGTTCTTATAAGGGATTGTTGCAATACGTTTTCTTCTTTCATTCGCATCTACCTCCGTAGTACCTTTAGATTCATTGCATGACGCAACATGGCCCCATAACGTTAGATAACAATCCAGAATTCAGTCTAAAACAATAAGCAACTGGTATCATATTATTTTATTATTGCTGGAATCATAATAAAAGCACAAAAACATAAAGCTTCCATTCTAAGAGCCTCGCACATGAGCTACGTATCAAGATTTACAGCATTGACTAATCAATCACCTTTTAAATTTCAGGTACGAGTAAGCTGATTTACCTCTATGGACCAATCGTGATCCTTTGTATTGCGAACATGGTGTTTTTCATTCTCACAGCGATCAAAATCACACAGATCAAAAAACAAACTTCAGTTCTGAAATCGAAGGAAAGCTCTACACACGATCAGCACAGAAAGGATAAACAAAGGTAATGCTAATGCTGTGAATAATATTAGAACTAACTAGTTTCTAGCAGAAATATACTGTTCGGTTTTAATCTGTGGTGACAGGATACTTACACAGATCATAAATCTGTGATAAACAAACTTGTAAAACCTAAAATCATGTATTTACGAGGAGCAAAATCTCTTACCTTATCGCAAGCAGTCGTGAGACATTTTCGTGCAACTGTCCTCTAAGAATATCGACCGTTATTTCTCGTCCACATACCGGAAATATAATTAAGATCTTAATTATATTTCCACTAACACTACCGTGTTAAGTGCGATCCACACTATTACTTGTTTTTGGATATTCACGGAATCCAGAGCAACATGACGAAACGACGAAATGTTACCTTCTAGAATATATTAACACCACAGTCCATGCGCTGAGAGAATGAGTTTCTATCAGATGCTTACAGTTTTGTCAGATACATGCAATAAAGGGGAATGACATTAAACAAAATCAATAAACACAATATATAAAAGACAATATAAAACATACACACAATATATAAAATACAACATCAAAACACAGCATGGAGCAAACATAGCAACACAAACGCTGGTGTGTGTGTGCCCTACAGCAGGCGAAATAAGGCGACAGCTCAGCATAATTTTTGCTTGCAGTTTATTGCGACGTGTTAACATACTCGTATCTACGATAATACGGGTATATCGTATGGCCGAGTACGACACCTGTTCAAAACAAAAACACATGTTTTATAGTTGCAATGAATATCATAACTCTATTGTTGATATAACTATTTCACCATTTGCCATTTACTGGAGCATACCAATACTAAATATTATTAATGTAAGCATGTTTAACCTGAGCAGCTTATCTGTTTCATTCTTCTTTTCAAAGACATTGCGGATACAATAGAAGACTGTAATTATAGGTGGTATATACTATTTTTGTATAATTACACAATTAAAATGGTTTTCCTTTAATCTGCCAAAATTCATAACAGAATCCCAAATGTTTTAAAGTGTTCGTATAAATTAAATTACTAAAGATATCCGTATCATTTCATGTGACCGCGCAGATTGTTGGGGCTGAACCAGTGTCATAAAAGAACGATGAAAATGTAGGTAAAAGTCTGCCAAATTGTTTTTGGGGTTATCATATTCATTCATTGTTTTCATTCTTGACTACAAAGCTACTTAATTGTGACGTATACTCTCTCCTCTGATAATGTGTGCATGTGAATTAATGTTTAGAATTCAAACAAAAGAGTATATTATAGTTATGTATGTATGTTTGATAAAATTTTGTGAATTTGTGCTTTCGACTATTATCATTTCATCAATCTGTTCCAATCCCAATATCTGTATTTACAGTTTATAATACGTAATTAATTTATGGTGGTTTATCTGGCTGGATTTTACTGCCAACATTACTTTCAAATTATATGTTGACTTAGTTATTTATATTGCACGAGCGTAGCCAGTGAAAATTCATAAAGATTACTATCTTAGAATATGCAGTTAGAGGTGTCCACTTCCCTAAAGATAAAACCGTTGCCGTCGTTTTGGAAGTTGCTAAAATCTTCGATAAATTCTATGACGATGACATTCTATTCAAACTCTACCAGTCCAGAATGCCCAACCAATTAGTGTACCTAATCGAATCATTTTAACACAATAGACATCGTTATAAACTTATATACTTTTTGTAGCTTATCTGCTACTAATGATATCTCTTCCTAACTCAGACGTCCAATTAGCTCAGCTAGTGCTTTATGCATATCATAAAGGAATAGCCAACTGCTACAATTGAACAACAATTTTGCTTCATGCGGTTTATCCAAACCGCTGAGAAGCATTCCAATAATTCATAGTTAAAGAGTTCAATTCCCGCACAGGACAGATATTTTGTATGAACTACAAAAATTTTTTCCGGTCTGGGTGTTTGTGCATGTGAGATTTCTATGTTTTTATACCACGATGGTGGCAAACAGGCCTACGGCCCGCCTGATGGTAAGCGGTTACCGTAGCCTATGGACACTTGCAACACCAGGGGTGTCACTTGCGCGTTTGTGGCTGCACCCACGACACAGGATAAAAATCCTAGTATGGGGCAACGTTTTTTTATAAATAAAAAAAAAATCGTTTTGCTTCGCCTTCTAGTGCTTATTTTAATAGCGGTGCATCGCACCTTCTCCTGAGGAGGTGATCGCCGTTTGATAAAACCTAGAAGGTCAATAGGTCCAAAAGCTTAAATGATAATAATCTATACGGCCGGCCGTATCCTACGGGAATTCTTTTCCTTTCCTATGCATGAACTTTTTCATAATCTTCTATAATAATATACCTGGCTACACCCGTGTCATTATTTAATTATATGCTTAGATAAAAAGTGTGCAAATATAGTTTATATTTTTATTTATTAATGTATATGATATAATTGAGTGATGGATTAAAGTTTGTATAGTCAGTAGATAATATGTAAATTTGTTATTTACAAGTTAAAACTTTCTAGGCTTCTTCTATACGTCAAGCTTTTTGCTGTAATGGGCATCAACTGGATCCTAGAGGTGATCAGCGCGGTCTACCCGCAAGCCAACGTAGTCTGGCGGGTCACCGACGCTTACAACGTCCTCATCGGCGTCACCATCTTCGTCATATTCGTTTGCAAACGCAAAATCTTCCGCTTGATGAAGAAAAGGTTTGTATCAAGGCACTTTATCGTCAGCCATATGTCTGGAACATAGGATGATATAAATATCTTTTTATCCTCATAATCATTAGTACTGAAACTCAAATCATGTATGGTCAAAAATATAGCAATACTAAATATAGTTATTAATGTGGAACTAAAACGCAATATTCTATGCTCAGGATAAAAGAAACATTTTCAAGGCGTGGCAATGGAATAGAAGATATGAAACATTTCGAACCAACCATTAATAAGCCATGGCTTAATAAACAATATCAAAGAGATAGTATTGACACTATCAAAACTGTGTGTGATGGCCCCCGCAATATTAATGTAATCACATCAAGATTATAAGATGAAATAAAAGTATAAACCAGTCTCCAATCAAATTGCAGAGAAATTGATTTTAAAATGTAGTATGCCAATGATGAACGATGATAATGGACGAGATTAAAGACTGAAGAACTTAAATTAATACCAAATGGATAATACAAAGACATTTAAATCTTTTTGGGAGATGACATTTATATTTCCAATTACCGCCGCCGCCATATTTGATGATGCATGAGAAGATTGAACATCCAACGGCAATATAAATTATGATGAAACGAAAAGGTACAATAGAAATTGGCACTCGAAATGATTATGAAGCATAAGTTATAATCAACTAATCAATAACGAGAACTAACAGAGAAGCTATAGAAACCACTTAATATTTGAAGTTTTGACTTGAGCCTGAATGCGTTTTAGATTTGCACACAGTTTTTTACACTAAACTAGAATAAGGAAATAATAATGTTAGCTATCCTTAAACTATAAATAATTAAAGTATTTATTGGCACAGTACTCTTCTCGGGACTCTTTTAAATTTCTGCTTCTAACTGGAACAAATATCTGAGCTACAGACTATTAATATTTTCAAATTTCTTTACATTTGTTAGAATTGTTGATGCTCCAGCTTTTAAATTTCTAACTAAAACAATTATTCTATTGATTTCATCATGGTCCTCTCAAGGTACTATTTAATTTATAATATAATTTGTTAAGTGGTTCGTTCTCACGTCTGCACTGGCATATAAATAAAGAAATTTGTTGCGATTTAAACACACATTAACATTTTACTCGTACGTATTTTAAGGATGGCTTCAAATATCATTGATCATGATAACATTTGATAATATTTTTTTAATATTTTTACATTTTGGTGAGCTGAAGTTTTCTCCCATATCATTGATAATTTCGTAATTTACATATTTTAGGATGGGTTACTCTGAAGCCAAAATTGATGTTGGTGCTAAAGTATTAGTAACTGCGGAAAAGGTTTGGGTTAAACCATTATTTAATGTAGTTCCTCACATTACTAACTATCGTATTATAATTAAATTATGATATTTCATCTATGGTGTTGGCGCTTTATCTTCTACGGCTTTGCTAATATGTATAACTTTAATGATGAAATAATATGTATACGTTTTATTGGTTTCCACGTGTGTTTAATGCTTACACTAAAGATATGTAATTAATTTAAATGTTATTTATTATAGTTTTAAACTTGCACAATAATATTAATATTGCCTAATTTTGTAATGTCGTGTACGTTATAATTGTTTTAGACAATATAATTTGTGTAACATTTAACACTTTTATATATTTGTAAAATATTGTAATGAATCGTTAATAACTCCCGACTCCCGAATATTTCATTATTCTTCTTTATGTATATTTAAAATTTTTGTCTATTCTAGTTTCCCAATGAAATAGTAAAAATATTCATTTTGAATCAGTTTAGATACATTAAATATACGATACCGTTAATAAAAAATATATATTTATTTATTCCTCAGTGTATTAATTCTTAAGTATTTACTTCTTGATATCTAGTTTTCTAGCATCATTAAATTCTAAACTATTAAATAAGAAATAATACATTTTTAATACAGGTACATGCAAATGCGCGGTGAACCTGTATCATGGGGGCAGACCACAGATTCAACGCGTACTACGTCGCGAGAAGACAGTCACCCTGGTTCCATAAAACTGCAGAACAGATCTTAATTGAAGATGCAGCTATTTCGAACGATCAATTTAACACTTTTTCCTAATTGCGTTAAAAGTGAATCTCGTATAATAGTAAATATAAAACATAGAACTTGTGGGCTATCATAACTACTTACATTGGTTTGATTAAAATTAAAGCCACAGTTGACACAATCTATTTAAGACAGAAATTTTACTATGATTCGCACTGTTTCGATTGCATTTATATGTTATTGGCAAATAATATGGTATGCATAATTGAAAACTGCACTTGCGTGCACTACTTTATTATGTAGGTTAGCGTTACTTAAGAATTAACTGTTCTACCTCGTTTTGATAAAAATATTACTAAAATTTGTAATATCGTAATCAATGTTAAAAATGAAGATTATTTGATAATTTTACCTGAAGAAGACTAAAAGGTCGTCTATTTGGGTATATCAGTTTAGCTTGTAGCTTCCACAAAGCGCCAGTGTTCGCAATGCTGTGTTCCGGTTTGAAGGACATTGAACTTATCACGTATCGTGACATTAATTCATATGTCGCATATTGGCAACGTACACATTCTTCTCTTCGTTTCTTGTTTTTACAGCAGTGGTGCGTATCTCATAGAAACTAAATGTAGTGTAGGGGACAGTCACATTCTATAAAGATTTTTTATAAGACTTATATACATAAAATCATTTATAAAAACTATAAACTAACATTTAACTTTATTTAGAAATCTCTCTAATGTAATAAAAATAATGACTTATAATCAATCTGACTGAAGTTGATACTTATTTTATTACATAAGAATCAATGCAATTAAAGTACCTCATTTTTAGTAATTTTGTATTAATACCGCTACAAGAATAAACATTCAGGGAGGTAACTCAAAATTATAAAAAGCTATATACACCATCAAATTTTCTAAATCAATATATACTGAAAAAAAACAGATTTAAAAACTTTCCTCTATCGATATCGATATAAAAATCGTTCATAGTGTTAATAATCTAATCTAATAATGTCGGTCATAGCCTGACTTTAAAAGTTCTGTAGTTATTAACTATGATATAGGAAACATAACTAATGCTTCAGAAGCAATAATTTCTGAAACGGTACGTTCATTTTTGTAATTTTTCATAAAATCTATAATTAAAATGAACTCTGAAATGTACTTCAATGAATGTCACATTAAGTTTATTGTATGAATTATTCTAGTCGCTAGGTATCTACGTTATGTTATTTTACTCATTAGGTAATTAAGATATCCTATAAATGTCCAGACGGTACAGCATTCTGATTAACATAGTTGTATAAACCACCATTAAGGTAATATTCTGATTTTAAATTACTGAATAATTACCGATGTGTAAAATCTAGTTTAAACTACTTAATTTAGGGTGGATTTTTCACTTATCAGATAAAACTTACCGATGTTATCTGATGAGAAAAACATCAAATATTAATCAAATCGTATATATCAACTTTATGTGTGGTCTGGTCATGAACCTACAGTTGGACTGACAAATCATTTTCTTTGTCCTTCCGCTAACTATCATTATCGGATATATGATCGATGAGGGCGTTGAATGTAACCATGGCACTTTTAAATTTTATTCTTATCGTAGTGATTTGAAAGGTTTTGAAACATCCTAAGTTGTTTTTAACAACTTAGGATGTTCCATCGCTAAGATTCTGCTAAAAAAATCTGACTGCGTCAGAACTAATCCCTGGATCCAAAGTTTATCACTTTACATACGAAATCTCATATACCGACATAACCTCAACTATAACTCTGTCCATTATGTTATTTTCTTTTTGACAGATCGCGCGTATGAAATATTGTTTCTATTTTCAAATTATAGTACTACAGTAATAATATACTTTCTAGACGGGTAACGCCCACATAGTGAAGTGCTCTGTGCATAACAAACTACCACAGACAATAAGCAGTTCTTGAAATCAGATAAATCGATAAATTGTCTTCAAATCAAATATTTGTAAATTTATTTATTTCCTTCTCGACAGCTACCTTACATTATTTATAGGTATGTGAATTTTAATATTAAAACGCATATGTAGTTAATAACATCTACGTCAAGTTTAAATCAAGAATTATGATCAAGAATACTTAGAAAATCACATACATACCATTTTTTTAACAAACTAGCTAGGTAATTGGTAATTCGCCAAAAATATAAAATTAAATATATATAAATATATATAAATTTAATATTTATAATAAAAATAATATCGCTGCATTAAATCGATTAAAAGTTCTTCTTAAATAAAATCGATATTCTGTTTTAATCGAATCGGTAACTTGCGAGTTCATCACTGATTTCAAAATATCTTAAACTGTCAAAAAGAAAATAATATAATGGACAGAGTATAATACAGGTTTGTTCATTTTTAACCTATTGCTGTTGTGTAAAAAGTAAATTTGTTTTGTCATTACTTGTCACAATTGAGCACATTGCTTAGAAATTAAAACAAATTTGCTTGTGTATTTCATTACTATAATTAAAATTTCTACCTCAATCCTGAAATTGAGTTGTTAATATACAAAATTTCTGTATTACTTAAGACAAATTTGATTATTTTTTTTAATTCTTGAGATACATACTATTTATATGTATGAAAATTGCCTTGACTTAGTTAAGTGAAATGACCAACTATTCAAGCATTTATATGTGTTATTAATATTAATTACTCATGCACATACGCACATTTAATAAAGTTATAGTTAATATATAAATAACGTATTGTTTAATTTATTATCCATACCTTTCCCCAACGGTCTGATTAGTTACATTTTTACTATGACATACATCACACTAAAAGTGTTAGCTAGTAAAGTTACAGAATTAGCTTTTAAATATTGTTTATGCCAGCGACATTAACAAATTCTTAAACACATTTAAAAATGAAACTGTAGAATTCCATTGTTTTCATCTGACTATCAATTGCTTCACATTGTGGCGTTATTCAATCGCATGATTACAATAAAATGGATATCATTCAGGAAAAAAATTTTTGCATGATTTTTAATAATTTCATGTGTAATTTGAATTAAGCTGCTGTTCAAACAATGAATTCAAACGCGATCGTGACAATCTCCATGACGAAATTTGCAAAAGGCGCTCTGTGATCAATAAAAAGATCAATACTGAGCGCCTTATGATCGAGAGCGACAGGGAAACAGCCCCTCAAATCCAAGAGCATCATTGAATAAAGGCATGAATCAAATACAGTCAAGCCAACACAAATATTTAGGTGTGAGAAAACTGTATTCTCGATAGATGCCACACATTTTGACTAATGCTCAAAAAGCAGACTGCATCACTGATGCCATTCTATGCTTATCGGATACAATGAAGAGGTTTCAAATTTGATGTGGATCGTAGAAATAGGTGAGAAAACATGAATTTATTGCTACGATCTCAAAACAAAGCAGTACAACAGAATAGTGACTTACTAGTACCAGTCACTATTCACTTTCTACCGACGACCATTTGTGTACCGGAAATCATTGAAAGTGCGTGAAAATAATGTATTATACATATTACAGTGTGTAGAATTAGATTTTGAAGACAAAAACGTGCAACTTATACTACGTCATCCTGCACACAGTCCTAACTCGGAATCATGTAACTTTTTCTGATGCCATAAATTTTAAACCAATTACGCGATCAACGATTTTCATTATCAAAAAGTTTAAAATAGTTTATCAGACGTCCAGGGCTCTTTTTACTTATTTTTCTCTTAAATATTAAAACATAAATAAATATATTACGTTACTCGGCCGCATCGTATATCGCATAAAATTTCTGTTTGGCTACAATTACAAAGGGATGTCACTATACTATACTTATATAGTGACATCCCTGTCGGATACATATGAATCAAAGCTATTACCCTACTAATTTCAATTATTATCCCATATGCCTACGTATTATGTGTCACATAATAAATATAAATAAGGACATATTCACGCGGTATAAATGTTAATGCTTGGTCCGAAGGGAATAGGCAGCTGACATCACCCAAAGTAATTAGTAACAACGCACAATTCAACTTCATTATTTTATTCTGAGTCAAGGAATTGACACGTCAGCATGGTTAGCTTCCAGATTTTATTAATAGGAATTGTGCTCATACCGTGCAGTATTTATGGACAAAATGTGTTGAGCAAGCCAGTAATATGTTCCGACGGAAACTGCATTAGAAAGTGTTGTCCTGAAAATCAGCATGTTCTGTACAGGTCGAAAAATTGTACTAATTACGCAAAACCGCTAAATATATCCTTGCCTGTATACAACGACCAAATAGAATTAACAGAAAAGAAATTTGAAGATGTTTTCTTTTTGGAACCCAACGCCTTCCACAATATATCTTTCAAGAAAAAAGTTTACCAGCTGCTGCATTTTGGATTCAATGTGTATATTACGGAGGTGAGTGAATTTTCAAAGTTGCTCTAGTGCTGCTTTAAGCACTTTACATATTGACTTTGAGATAGCATTTATTAGGATTATAATAGAGTCGATTTCGTAGTACGTTAAAACTAAAGTACGTATAGCACGTAAAGTACAATGTTTTCTAGAAGCCTTCAATCATATCTTCAAATACTGTTTAATTAGTTTAGTTTTAAGCAGTCTTCTGAAATGAACAGTACACCTAGAAAGTTATATCATACAGTGATTGATAGTGTGACAATTCCATTTACTAATTTAAGAATTCTAAAATTGTTTACAATAATTAAATTTTATTCGCCTGTACTAAGAACAAATGTGATTGATTTACTTAAGATAAATATAATCCAGTTGATTTAAACTCCTTCTTCGTTGCATAGATATATATGGTGCTTCCAAAATCTACTACAATTAAAATTCAAACCACATTGACGTAAAGTGTAAATTTTATTTATTGTTAATATCTTTTGAGAAATTTCTTGGAAGTTCTTGTAGTAACTGTCAAGCCACACTCAATATATGTGTATATCTAGTAAAGTTTGTGTGTATATGTATCAATCGGCTCTATATGTGATCTGATAACTATCTGATAGTGCGAGCCAATCTCGAAGCAGCAATATATATAAAAATATTTTTGATTGAAATACTTAGTTAATAATAACAGTGAATCCCTTATCCATTTTTACTTTTGATTATAACTGAACGTAGATATATGTATTCATATTATATATACACTCGTGTTATCAGATAAAAATATTCTGTTTATTGCTTTAGGAAGCTATTATACTGACTCATTTATTGTATTATATTAAATTGTTGATGTGAACTTAACTTAATCGTCAGATTTAATTGGGTCACCAATTAAACAGTTCGCAGAAACAAAATTATCGACGTCTACGTCAGGATTTATTCTCGTAAGCTTATGGTGAATAATGTATTTATTGTCAATGTTTACGAGTAATTAATCAAATTGTAACCAAGTGGTTAAAAATGACTACATCATTCTTAACTCGAATGAAGTGGGTTCGAATCATCTACACTAATATTATAAAGAGGAAATATTTTTATTTTTGTATGTAACGAATAAACTCAAAACGTACTGGACCGATTTTAATAATTCTTTTTTCATTAGAAAGCTACATTATCACTGAGTAACATTGCATATATTTAGTACTAGATTACTATACAAATATATAAACAATGCAAATCGCCCGCGGGTGTAACCGCGGGACACAGCTAATACTTAATAAATATAATACTTGTCACAAACACACCAATTAACCAAGCCCTAAATAAGCAGCCTCAAGGCTAGAGTTATGGGATCTTCAGTTAGTCCATTCATCATACAAGCTGCCCTCACCGGGCTTAGAATTCGGAATCTTACAGAAAAGTAACACCTTGAACCCGCCATACTAATCACTCAGCCGCAGAGGTGGAGGCGCAGGAATGGACGCGTAGTCCATTTTCATTTTATCAATATTTTTTATCATAATATCAAATTGATTAGAATCAACATCAAAACATCGACATCGACAAAAAAAATCGACATCGAAATAAGAAAACTTATAGCTACTTATATAAGAAAACTTATACTCGAATTTGAAAATTTGAAATAGTATGTTGTCTCGTAGATATAACATACGTAGACGTCACCGTAGCTCGACGCTACGCCACTTGCCGTAGCGTGCTTACCTGACTTAGGGTCAATGTACCACGGCCCCGGGACACATGGCGGTCGAATCGCGAAAGCCTAGAGAACTTGGGGGGGGTTTTAGTGAGTAGGCCGGTCGTCTATGACCGGAGAGCCCCTCACACGGCCGCGCCTTGCCAGTGCGGTGTCATGGTGCATAAGGTCGCATTTCCGCCACACTATCCAAGAAAATATAGCAATGCCCACCATGTGGCCGCTGCTAATTTTAAATGGCCTACATATACGCGCTAGGTATTTGAGAGTAAAAATCACCGTCAGTTTGACTGAAATCATTATTTATTCTACAGCAGCCGAGGGTCGAATTGTTGTCAACTGAACCAAGGGATAAGGTCGATGGTTCCACTTGCATAGACTGCAGCGAGTCATTATGACGCGGATCGTGCGAGCTTATCGGATGATCAGCCACAGTGCGGCCTGTGTTCTAGCAAATATTCCACTATGAGATTTTGATACATGTTTTCTAGCTAAGGTATTTGAAGATGAGGTATTCGACTGAGTAGGTAAAAAGATGCCAGTTATATCGCACAATAGATACATGATCATATCTAATTCGTTGGCCATGGTACGGAGGCAGAACTGAATGGAATTCAATTTGCCTTTTTGCAAATAATAGTGTGATCCAGTCATCGAATAATTATGTACTTTGATTTTACATCTTTATGTCATAACTTAATACAGTAGAGTTGTAAATGAACTAAAGATTTGGAATGTTATAAAAACCGCGTGTGTTATACGGAGTCGTGTTAGCTTACCATTAGATAGACAGTCTCATTCACTAACTTTATTCTAGTAGAAAAAATCGTCATATCAGATCATATATTATTATATTATCTACTTGATATATATCTGAGCCACAAAAATGAAGCACTTGTCTGTAATACTCAAGGAAATAACGCACTATAATTATTTGATTACAAGGAAACTAATGGTAATAGCGAAATAGGGAATAAAATAATGGAAATCCAGATTAACATTAAAGTGAGGTAAAACATTTTAATAAAGAACATCGTTAACTGAATTCATAAGAAAACAGAAGTATTTTACATGATTAAATTCCTAATGTCATGTCCAAATATGAATCATGCCTCAAATTTAATCACAATTTTAGTTACAATCTCAGGTGCTTTATAAACGATTCCTGATTAAATTAATTAATCTCGACAAGTACGAGATAATCTGAATATAACTCATCATAAAGCATTTGATAATCCAAGTTGAGTTTATGTATGTGACCTAACTAGTGCGTCGTAATCCCAGTAAAGCTACCTAAAGTAATTAGCATCAAATTGTGTGTCTCAAACGTCTCATGAGATCAAAAACAGATATTTATCTTCTCTATGCTTCTCTATAATAGTAAATAGAACGACTTGAGATCCCAAGACGCACACGTAGATACATTACACCACAAATAGGTACATTTGATGTACAACATTGTTATCTTTTAAATAAAAATTGATACTAAAATGACCTTTTTCTATAACAGAATATTATTACTGATAAAAAATTTACTTTAAAAATCAATATTTCTTTAACCATTGTTATAATACAAGAAATATAACAAAATAAATATATATAATATTATAATAATATAAGTTATCTGTACTGATATAGTACAAATAAATATGCTAATAATACCGTATATACTGGATCTGCATTTGTAGTTCTGTCCCAATTTTTTTTATGTTTATTGATACAGGCTCTCCTGATAGCAAGAATATAACAAAGTATCCTTTGTTACACAGTTTTCATTAACAACAGCGCTTTTTGGTGTCAATTTATATAAATCTAATTATGAACAATACTAATAATTCTGGCCCGATAAACTGCCATAACCGACACTTTTGCCTTAACTTATAGGTATATTATACTTTATTTAAATTAATAGGTATAACTAACCACAAACCTCAAATATTACTCATAATCAAAACATAAACAGGCTTATAATTAAATCGTAAACAACACTAACAACATAATTAAGTACTAGCTTTCCGCCCGCGGCTTTGCTCGCCTTATATGGATTTCCCATTAGAAATTAATGCATATAAATATAATATAGTAATAATAATATAATAACGTGACAATTAATTTTGGGAAAGTCAGAGAAGTATTTAGGTCGTTTCGAAAAGAGGAGAAAATAAATTTAACTGTCGCAGTTTCTTGCCTGTTCTGCTCTAAAACGCTCACCCAATTTCCGAATAGATGTAGAGTACCTTTTTTTTGTTTTTCTTGTCTTGTACTGAAACCAGCGTGCTACCAATGTGAAAAATCAATGACAGTATTAAAATATGACAAGATCCACATAAGAAAAACGCCTAATTGGTTTCACGTAAAGGCTATCTAAATTCGCACCTGATTCCGAATAAATGGTGAAAAGTCCTAATGCGAAGACCGCTAAAAAAGCCCCCTTTGTTGCATCGCCACTCTTCGGAAACACTCACCTTTGTGCCAAGCCAAACATTGGCATTCTGGGCGTCGATATTTCGAGTGTTGTGCAGTTTGGCGGTCATTTGGAGAGCAAGGCTAAAATGGCCTCCAAAAAACTCGGAGTACTCAACAGGGCCAAACAGTACTTCAAGCCGGCTCACCGCCTTAAACTGTATAAGGCACAGGTGCGGCCTCACATGGAGTATTGTTGCCACCTTTGGGCCGTGGCTCCGGGTTATCAGCTATCTCCATTTGACCGAATCCAGCGTAGGGCATCTCAGATTGTCGGCGATCCTGAACTTGCTGATCGGCTAGATCCTTTGGCACTGCGTAGGGATCTATCTTCCCTATGCATACTTTACAGAGTCTACAATGGGGAGTGTTCCGAGGAGTTATTCAATTTAATAGAAGCCGCTGATTTTCGCAACCGATCGTCTCGCCGGAACTATCATCCGCACCATTTGGATGGTTGGCGTTCCACTACAATGCGTTTTAAAAACAGTTTTCTGCCACGCACAGTAAATATCTGAAACTCGTTGCCATCAGCTGTCTTCCCCAACAACTGCGACATTGGGTTATTTAAGAAAAGAGCATATTCTTACCTGAAGGGTAGGCAACGCACTGGCGTCGCTGGTGACGTGGGCGGCGGTGAATCACTTACCATCAGGTGACCCGTCTTGCTCGTTTGCCTCTTTTTATATAAAAAAATGTAATCCAAGAAGTAGGAATTTTTTTCTCGTCTCATTATTTCATATGTCTACAGAAATTATTTTCATTGCAGAGTGCTATTCTCTACTTAGAGTATCCGAATGCTTATAATCGATGGATGTCAATGTCGAGCACAGAGTATTGTATCGATTATTTAGTCCCAGCTACAATTCACGGCCGAGAACCGAAGATCGGTGCATGGGGAGTGCTCCCAGCGTCCGACGTCATTCAAGGAAACTATGTATTTACTGTGGGTACGTTTATTGTAGCTTAGGTCTGTTTCAGTTATTATTAGACTTTTAACTGTAGGATAATATAGTCTACTGTAGGATAATAATAATGTAGGCTAACTCTAGGATAATAATGTAGGTAGTATAGATAACGCAAATCCATACTGCGATTGTTAACAAACTGATATGCATATACAGACATACTTATCTTTTAATATCTCACAAGATTACGTAGTGCTACTAGATGCAAAAAACTGGCATAAATATGCACAGGTTTTTAATTATTTGTCTCATATATTTTTAATAATTCAACACATTTAAAAGTTATCGTTTGATTTTGTCAGTTATGTCATAATTGCAATAACAGTTCTGAAACAAAAGGAGCCTAGTAACTGACATAATTTACGAGGACGAAAATACAATAAAATGCAAGTGGATAATAATACTGACGTAGGTATATAATTGGCGGGACTTCGCTAACCGTCACTGTTTCTTCTACGAGGCGGGCAACTCTGACACTTATCCGATCGTTTAGCAGCGCAACCATGCTTCGTAATATCCTGCCCGGCTTGAACTACCTTGTGACATTACTTCGTCAAAGGCAATGCCTAATCAATAAAATACCGCTAGCCTTATTCACCACCATAATTCTGTTGTCTAACGTAATCTGTGCTGTAGCAACGCAAAAGTAATTCCAAACAATACCACAGGCGTCGTGATTCTGGTGGTATCGAGTGGAATGGAACCTTTTATTTTCAATCAGGACAGATAAATCACGACCTTAGCGAGAATATACTGCAATAGGTTTAGAATAATTCGTTAGGTGCATTTAAATAATTAAAAGTTTGGCTTTCCCAGGTATGATAATATCCTGCATATTCCTGATACTAGTGCTGATAGTGTACTTGTTGCTACCGGAGCTAAGGAACATTGGAGGTTTAATCCTCATGGCATATGTCTTCAGTGTTCTCTGCTCCTTCATCTTCCTCATGGTCATACAACGCGCCGGGCATAGTACTACTAGTTGTGTTGCATTGAGTGAGTGATACTTTATTATTATTATTTTTTTGGTTTAATTAGAAACGAAAGATAAGAGCAAGTAAAAAAGTATCTGTGATCTACGTTTATGAGAGATGGTAGTATACGTAAATTGCTTCATTAGCAGTCAGACCTTGGCAAAAAAGGCACATCTTGCTCCTCACGGATGTTGGTCGCATATTATTATCTTATAGATAATATTGTAAGTATTGATCACGGCGGTTCAATCTTTCCATTCGTTCATCACAATCATATTTTTAAAGAGCTCTTAAATACATTGCAAACAATTTCAACGTAGGTTCGCTATCTTTTATTAGAGAGAGATTCGAAAAAATATGAATTATCTTTTACAATACTCGTAACACATATCTATTAATAAAAGTACAGAATCCAAAAATTGTAATTAAAACAAATTTTCTTGAATTTTCAGCTCTCACGCTATACTTTTTCTTTTTGGCTAGCTTCTGCTGGATGAACATCATGTCTTACGATATCTGGTGGACCTTCAGGTAAATAATAGAACTTCAAAAGTATTAGATCAATAAATAATGATATTTTAAATTGTAATAAAATAAGACAGATGAAAGTACATCTACATAGTGTCGTAAAAATAAATAAAATCTGTATAGATATTTAAAGTATCCTGAAGAGCCCAGAATCGTCCGGATAGTGACAATATTGTCATCTACCAAAGTTGACTTCTTATACTCTTAGCACTGGGATTTAATAAAAATTGTCGTAGTTTTTACTCTTACAATGTCCTTTTGTCTTAAGGACCAAAACTCAAGACAAATACGACTCCCCTAGGTGTGGGTCAGGGCAATTATATCACCAAAACTGTTTACAGCTGTACTAGATTACGCACATATGACTGAGTTTCATATCAACGGCGAGAAAATGACGAACTTTCGTTTTATTGATGACATCATATCATGGTTGAGACCATGGCACACCTGCGCACGAAGACCTCAGTCAAGTTTCCCAATGTTTATGTATATTTTTACTCTTTTGTAATAATATACATAAACATTGACGAGATGAAAATCTACGAGGTTCTACACTGGAAGTCCTTGACGAGCATATTAATCTAGGGCAAATTATTTAACCAGGAAAATTTACCTCATATAAAGAGTTTCGGGAATTTATGCAGCATATTCACAGCCCATTTAAAGCAGTGTCTCAAGACGAAAATATTTCATTCGTGCGTGCTACCAGTGATATCATTGGAACCTGGTCAAATACAATGGACATTACAAGGAGACTCAAAGTCACTGAACATAGGCTCAGTGTTTCATTACGTGATTGAATCAGAAATGATCTGTAAAATAACTAGGGTTACCGACATAGTCCAAAGAATTATGAACCTAAAGTGGCGATAGGCAAGGCATATTGCTCACAGGGCTGACAGCTGTTGAAGCAGAAAGGTCCTTAACTGGCAGGCAAATATATCGTAATTATAATGTCTTAATAGTAGGTAACATTTAAAATATGTTCTTTTTCTTTAGGGGTTACGCCAAAGCCAGGCCAATTCACAGGCGTGGTGAAAAGTTTAAATTCGCTATGTACAGCATCTACGCGTTCGGAGTGCCACTGGCTATGTCTGTTTTCGTCGCCATCCTTAACTTTACCAATATGAAACACATTCCCTGGTTCATAGCCCCAAAAATACCAGATAAGGGGTGCTTTTTAGAAGGTAAGAGAAATAAAGAGAGCAGTAGATTTTTCAATATTCACTTATTCTTAGCTAAACTTTACTCAAGTATGCATCTTGTAGGAAATCTCCTTTTTTTAGATTTGACTTTAAAGTTGTTGTATATAAAAATTAATGATTGAAGGCTAAATTAAGAACGATTTACCTAATAACTAAGTATAAAGCTCCACCAATAGTAGGTTCTATTAATGTTACATTTATCTATACATATAATAAGACAGTAAAAATATTTTGTCTGTACATTTAGTATTTTTGACTGAAATGGATAGAGGGGCACTTAAATAGATTATTAGAAAGCAAAAAACATTTTTTGGAATTTTTTGTCTGTCTGTCTGTATGTATGTTCACGTTTATCTCCGAAAGTACTGAACCGATTTGCTTGAAACTTTCACTATTTGCTTTGTTTTAACTCAGAATAATATCTAAACTTTGTTTCATCAAAATCGGTTCATTAAAAAAAAAGTTATCGTCATTTTAATGAACTCAAATAAATAAAACTGGAGTGTCATCTGTGAAAATTGAAGACGGTGAAATTTTAATCAAAAGTACTGTGAAAATAGTATTTGTGGAAAAGCTCATTGTTTTGTGCCATACTATACATACATACATACTAATATTATAAATGCGAAAGTAACTCTGTCTGTCTGTCTGTCTGTTCCGCTTTCACACCAAAACTACTGAACCGATTTAAATGAAATTGGTACACAGATAGTCTGGAGCCTGAGAAAGGACATAGGCTACTTTTTCATGCAAAAAAGGTTGTAAAGGGTTGTAAAAGGTTGAAAGGAGGGATTATTGGTTGTATGGAAATATTGTTAAAACTACTGAACCGATTTAAATGAAATTTGGTACACAGATAGTCTGGAGCCTGAGAAAGGACATAGGCTACTTTTTCATGCAAAAAAGGTTGTAAAGGGTTGTAAAAGGTTGAAAGGAGGGATTATTGGTTGTATGGAAATATTGTTAAAACTACTGAACCGATTTAAATGAAATTTGGTACACAGATAGTCTAGAGGCTGAGAAAGGACAGAGGCTACCTTTTAAAGCAGAAAAGGGTTGTAAAAGGTTGAAAGGAGGGAGTGAAAGGTTGTATGGCAGTATTGTTAAAACATATCCTTCCTGTGGGAAATTCGAATATAACGCGGGCGAAGCCGCGGGCGGAAAGCTAGTTGGTAAATAAAAATGCAACAGTAAAACTTGCAACAGTACGACAGACAGAGCGTATGAGAATATGACGTTCAAAATCGACCATTAAGGAGATTAGCAAATGTCTTAAGACTATTTCCAGCAGTTGGAGTCTTTCAACTCACATGTTGATGTAAACAATACAATATTGTTATTGCCAGAAAAGGGGTCAAATTTCCAAGTCCGAAAATAATGTATAAATTCCAGGTGGAGAAAAGCTATTATACCTGTACGCACCGATGTTGATAATGATTGTACTGAACTGGCTGTTTTTCCTAATGACCGCATTTAACATCTGGCGACTAAGCAGAGGAACTGCAGTACTCGATGCAGCGGCAGCTGGCACTCCAGCTGCACACCGTTCCCACAGACACAGGTAACAACTAACTTTAGCAAGCTGTTTCCCATTATAAAGCATTTAGAAAATCTTGTTTTTTTTTTTAAATTTGTCACGGATGTGATTATAAGGTTATACTTAATTGCATCATAATCGAAATAATAGTGTTCTTAAAGGACAAACAATACAAAGTTATACACAATCATTGGTTGATTGGCGGTGTCCGCAATCTATTACATGCAGCCAAAAGAGTCATAACTTGACACCATGGCTGCCTGAGATAAAACTGTCGCAGATAGCACTGAATTCTAGGACATATCTTTTCACTTACGATCATAGGATGCATCCAATGATCGTGGAAAGATCACGTTTATCAAATTAATTTCTGGTTACTATGTTTTTGTTTAAAAAGGTAATCATAACTGACGACTGTTAATGATATAAGTTCCAATCACATGGAGACTGCTAACTACTTTCGGACGAAAAATCGGCAATGATCAGCTTGTAGATCCTTTTTGATTTTTATTTAACATAAGTAGACATAGGGACATGAGGGAATTACTAAGTGGAAATTATTTCTTTTGCAGACTTTTGGTGTATTTAAAACTGTCTATATTAATGGGCCTCAACTGGATCCTAGAAGTGGTCAGCTTCTTCAAACCAGACCTGACTATTTGGTATTTCACCGACGCCTACAATTTGCTGATTGGACTCGCCATCTTCCTCATCTTTGTTTGCAAGAAAAAAATATACAAAAAACTAAAGAAACGGTAATATTGTTTTTAACCCATTATTTGAAATTCGACGATTTATTCGAGCATAAATGTGATCAAAGTAGGTTTTTGCTTCCATCTCCTGCGATGGTAGGGGTAGTTACGGAGAACACTAGCTACTCCCATGTCTCTAGCGGGGACGGAAGCCCGTGCTGTTCTACGTTGGAGCGGTGCAGGCTAGAGCGAGCAGCTTACGCGAGCGCAGCGCCCTACTGCGCATGCTCGTAGCCGCTCATTCATGGCCTGTGAGGTGTTCCCGAGGGTTTTAGTGGGTAGTCGCGGCTGCCGTGGTGTCCTACACACCCTTGTCTCCTACCCAGGGGACTTGGACGGTGCGTCAATGCATTTCCCTAGCGAAAAAAAGGGTTTTGCTTGCACTTATGTGTGAATGCGAATTTGACCCCTGGTATATAATATAACACATAAACATTATTCGATGTGACCGACCCTTGAGTGCAGTTGACTAACAGACGAGTAAATTAGGTCAAGTCAAAAGTGTTCTTGTGCCTACGTCTTTCGCTAACCGAACCATTATGCATATTTGTTCAAGAGTTGTTTTTCTTAGTGTAGATTTGCAGGTTGCGTTTTGTATAGGTTTGGTAATTGAGTGTGAGTAGTTGGAAATATATTTCTGAAGACGCAGATATCTGCCACTTTACCATTCTCGCTGACACGGCAGTAGTGTAACCTAAACGGAACGTCCAGATAATAAACAAATTATTTAAGTTATCATCATTTTAATTCATTTCGTTTACAAATAATCATAAAATGTCATCTCAATTCACAGACTTATGGGACACAGTGCTTCTACTTGGACACAGTCCATGAAGAGCCGTTCCAGTACCAGATCGAACAGCTTCGGCGAGTCTACACACCTTAGTCATGATGTATCAATGCAGATTAGCATAAACCCGAAAGGTCCACATAGCCTTTTGAAAACTCACTAATGAATCTGATTGTCTCATGGTGTTAAGTAGTTAAGCAGCCAATCAATGCAAAGTATAAATAGCATAAGCAAATTTTTGCATAATAAAAATTATAAGACCAAATTAAACACTAGTCCATAGAGAAAAAAAAATCAGAGATTTTTGAGAGCTATCTTCGTGTATTGTTGGATATTTTAAGTATTCGTTTGTGAATTAACACGCAAACAAAGTATACTATTACAATATATTTAATTCTTACAGTCAGTCGAAAGGCACGTTTAGGTAGGGCAATCATGAGTACGGGGAGAAACGACAACTGGATAAATCGCTGGATTCCAGTCTCCTAATTATTTTTAATTACAATTACCATTAACATTTTACCATTTTTTCCCTAACTTGCATGTAATTCTAATTTCATTACAAAAGAATTTAAAAATGAAATCTCGATCCTGATACATGCATGGGCAAAAAGAGCCCCTTAAAATTAAATAATATAAAATGGAGTGTCCTACGACTGCTAGAATTTTTAAGCTTGTTATCATAAATAATTCTAGTCTCTAAAACCAAATGTCTCAAAAAACTCAGAAAGTCAATTTTTAATTTGTCAAAAATTGATTTTCTGAGTTTTTGTAATCCTTCATGATAATAATGACATATTTATCATGTTTTTTGGTTTCTTAAATGTTTGATTTTGCATGATGTTTGAAATGATCTCTTAATCTTACTAATGAGACAAAAATATTATTTCACATTTGACTTCGACTTTTGACTTCGTAGACCGTATGGAAGTGAACAAAAAAAATACTGTTTTGCTAAATTGTTATTTTTTAATTGAGTAAATACCAAAGTTTAATATTACAACACAATCATTGTAACTGTGTTATATAAAATAATTTTTACCTGTGTTTTACAATTTTAATCTACTAACTGAATATTGTACAAGTAACAGTGTACCTGCGATTATTGCTTTTGTATATACCGCGTTATTTGATAAGGTATATAAATAAAAATACTCGAATATTAGTTATTTAATAAGTAGTGAAAAAGCTTAAAACGTGCACATTTTATTCGAATTATAATAAACAATTATCAGGTTTAAAAATCAATTTATTTAAAATATAATGAGATCAATATTAACCTATTAATGTACTAATTGTATTTTATGTGGTCATAAATTTATGAATATATTAAGGTACTGGAAAATTCCACCAAAATAACATAGTAGCTAATAAGATAGCTACCTAATTATGTAACTTTCGTTCTTTATATAACACTACACTACTTTTTTATATCTAACTAACTAATAATAATTTAGCTTAGAAAAAGACGTTATAGTGTTAATTAGGTAATAGCAGACAATTATTATTTTAAGTTAGAAAATGGAATTAAATATTTAATTAAAGTGAAAATCGATTTGTTTTGTCATCTCCCTATTACAATACATAACGAATTATGACATATACTGGTAAGACTTAGTAATTAATCTTTATATAGATACCTTCTCTAGCTCACTGCAATGCTGCTAGGCACTTTCTCTACTAGAGAAAATGTGAATTGTTTACTGATTTACCCACCAAAGCTTCCAACATTAAATCGTTCTTAGACGATGTGCAGTTTCAATAAAAATTGGATGTAGTTACACAGAAAAAGTACGATCAAAATGAGTATCCAAATAATAATTGCCTAGTTCGAACAAAAGCTTCGAACCTTGACCTCTGAGCACGCACGGCGTATCAGGCTGGTAAGATGGTTAAAATGTTCAGTTTTGGGCAGAATTTCTTTTGTGCACGGCACTAAGATGATCGACACTCCAATTAGGTCCACAGGAACGTCCAGGAACCTTAATTTACCACCACGAAGAGGCACGACAAAACGTTTGTTCTTCCGTCCGCGGCGAGGCGATCCGAACTAACTTAGGCGCGGCGCTGGTGTTGCTAGCGTCGAACCAAACACGATGATGCATAGAAAAATTAGCGGTCTCAGAGTTTATTAACCACCGAAAGGCAAGGACTGAACAAATAGTACAATTACGTTCCGCTAGGGCTGCTGTACAAAAGTTCTCAAACAAAAATTTAGGCTGTCGATATCATTTGCAAACTGATGTAAACTCTCGGTAGCTACACTGTTGGATTTCCAGTACATGAAACATTTGAAGTGGTTCGACTCAACTTCTCTGCTTCATCTCCTCGCGGTGCCTTGCTTCGTCTAAGCCAATAGTCAAACTTATTAAATGGGAGCAGTTGTGTTGTGGTCGCATACAACAACAACCGCAGAAGCACAGTTAGGAGCAGTAGTGTTTTGACTCGAACCGCAATATAACTGCTCTGGCCCCATTTGTTTCGACCACTAAGTAAATGGCGATTTAAGTATTCATAATTTCATCGAACCACCCAGACAGTTCAGTTAGCTACCGGCTGATTCTTAACAATGATAACCAAAGACGACGGAAAGCGTTGACGACGTAGACCATCGCTCATGACCTCGCACACTAAACTGAATGCGTTTTATTATACAAAAAATTCTCCTTATTGTTACAAGACAGACCCGCGTAACCAATTGAGTGTTTTCATATTGGTGGATGGATGGTCTTGTCAAATGTACGCTGGCTATGGAAATATTGAACATGGTTCATCGTAAAATAGGGTAAAACTCTATAATTTATACGCATATATTTTACCAGTTAGACGCATAAAAGTTTAAAAGACTAATACAAGATAAATTCTTTACAACTCTATTTTTGCATTTTTTTATACTACTAAATTAAGAAGAAAACATAATGTCAATCTGTAAAAGTATATTACCATATCGATATGAACATAATTTTACTCTAAATTCAATTCTATAGAAATGTTGTTATAACTACGCCATAAGTTCATATAAAGCGTATACATGTTCATCATCATACGCTATAAATTTTGTTATGCTACGCCTTCGTGGCGTGATGGAATTTATTCTTTGGAAAATAAACACTATTGATATCTTGGTCATATTAAATTATTATGAAAAATACAAGAAAATAATGTTGTTTCAACTGACCGCTGCAATGCAATGAATGTCCTTAGAATAATAAATTTGACATCACCGAGCAGTAACATTGCTGCAATAAAAAGTCGCAAACAATATTTTATAATGCTAGATACTATTACGATTTTACAGAATGATTGTGATATAAGTATCTAAAATTTCACTATCTCAAATTCTCTCAAGGAAGCCAATGGTAACAATCACAACTGACTGTTATCAAGAGATAAAGAACAATATTGATAGTATATTATAAGAAAACAGCCCGACTTTGATAGACATTTCAAAATTTACATAATAGTTTGTGTCACATTTACATATTTAATTATGTATTAAACTTAAATACAATATATATGCGAGTGTGCGTAGTATGTGCTCGGTTATAGTGAAATTTTATTAAAAAGTGAAAATGGCGAATTGTATAATCAATATGTATATTGATAGGACAAACTATAAAATAAACTTAAATTAGTATCAGTGTGTTATACCTGAATATAGTTATGTAATAAATAATCAAAGAAATAATTAGTACTGTCACATGACCGTAAAATGGTAAATTATATTTCTCCAGTATTATTATAGGCATAAGGTTAAAAATGTATTAACTATTAAATACTTTCTTGATAAACAATAGTTATAATAGTAAGAAAATGGCCAAATCACATACTTTGGCTAAAGTGCTTATGAAGTTTGTAATATTAGAACTGGCAGAATGTCAGTTCATTTATACTTTTGGACACGGAACCTGTGCAACGGAGGTCTTTTTGGTAAATTGGGCTTAACTCGGTCCCCAATAGACCTTCAATAGGGGCGGAGAGGTTCCCGAGGGCGTTTATATGGATAGCCGACGTCGACACACCGAGTGCCGTCATGGATGCGATCGGAATGATACGACAAACTCAAGGAAGGAGCATTGTTAACTATTTTCTTGGTATCTGAATTAGATTATCTCACTTTAATAGAGGGACGTGTAGAATTACTCGTTGGCTCTTGATAAGGCCCGAGTAGTGGATATTAATTTAAATTTGTTTGACCTTTGTAGGATTGACTCTAGAACCCCCGAATGTTCAGTATAATGTCAGATATTTTCGCATAGGCCCTACCAACTAAACACTATCGGCTCTAACTGAAACGTTCACCCCTTAAGTGTGGAGTGAATCAGCGTAGCCCTTAATGGTAAACCTTGTCCTATAGGGGTGTAGGGAACTTTTAAGACCCGAATTTCAGTCGCCCAAAGAAAGGACGACTTATCAAAGACGAAGCCACCGGAACTACGATCAGTGAGGCACATAACTACCACGAGAAGCACCGAAAACAGAAGTGTTTTTGCTCCAGAATAGGGAGAGGAACTATTGGGACAAAAGAGAGAGATTATAAGTAATTTGTAGTCCGTTGCTTCGTCATATTAGTTATGGATCCAAGATGCTAAATAAGGCCAAGGGAGGTTAGGGGATTTATTACATGGTAATAATCAAGGGGCAGTCAATTTTCGTATATTTTTATGTGAAGGAATGTTCTATAGTCGAGCAACACTGTTCGATAACCTATCTCATTTTCCCGTGTGTTTGATTATTAAAGTATTTTCAAATCACTATATATTTCTAAGTGGGATGTTGATATATAGTTATTAAAAGTAAGTAAATTCTACTTTGGCTTAACATAATAAAAAAGAACATTGCAGCAATTGTTGATGTATCAAATAGCGGCTCCTTTCCAAATTGATATAAGCGCAATAACCGTATGTTCTAGGCGAAGGGAAGGCGCAGATTCTAGTGCCGTCCGAGTCAAGAAAGATTCTTAATCAAATTAAAGTGGTCGCGGCAAATGTACAGTCCGAGATAGCCGGGAATTTTAGCTAAGGCAATAAAAACCCTTCGTCACGGACGGACTTAATGTCATTTAAATCATAATTATCCTGTTAAGTTAGTCATAACGAGGACAGTATTCAAAAGAAGAACACATATAAGAAAATGCGGCATTACATTTTATTTATATGTTTGTTTATAATACTACTATTAAGTGAACCTCACAGCGCGTGCGATGGGAAATGTGTGAAGAAGTGTTGTGGGACTAACCAGCATGTTCACTACAGTACAACATCCAATGTAAAATCATGCGAAACAAACACTGTAAGCTTTGATATTTCCGCCTTAAAAGTTTACGACGACGAGCTCCGTGAAATCGGACACGCAGGCGACTTTGCAATCGAGTATGGAGCCTTTGATGATGACATGTTCAGAGATAGTACGATGCTGGCGGAGATTTTCTACAAATCGAGTTATCTGTTACAGGTATGTACTCAACTCTGTCCTTTGACCAATTCTATACAAGAATTATGAAATCAAACGGTTGCTAAGATTATTTTTTAAATGCAGTAATTTATGTAGGTTTTTTTAATATTATTGTAATGCTTGTGTAAATATTAAATATTTTAATGTAAATGGCACTTCAGTGTACTAGATCATTTGTTATATAAAAAAAAATTCTGTGCTGTAATAGAAGTGTAAATAGATCTGTTGATGTAACAAAAGGAATTAATCTTTTTTCGTCATTAAACCAATGTTTTTATACATTATTTATGTATAATAATATTTATATACCAGTGATAAAATGTATATGTCACCGGAAAATAACAAGACTCGTAAGTTGATCAATTTTCTAGGTACTTAATCAACTCTCGGAAAATAATAAACGGCATTTGAAATGTACTATTTAACGCATTGAATTTTAGTAAATAGATTAACTTACGGCGTCTTGCCGTTAAATCATCCGACAAAGGCAAGGTGTACTATCGGGGTCTCTCGCGCCTTACCACTTTTTATAAATTTTCGTGTGCAAGCGGCTCGCACCGGGCACGACTACGCGATCCGTAGCTATCCCTGATTGGTTACGTATTTTACTACGATTTACTACGACCATTAATCTTTTTTTGTCATTAAACCAATGTTTTTATACATTATTTATGTATAATAATATTTATAGTATACCAGTGATAAAATGTATACACATGAAAAATAGAAACAAAAAGTAAATTATCTTATCTTGGGTATATCTGAAATGATGAAATTCGAAGAAGAACATGGTTACAGATATAATCCGAAGAATTAGGAACGGCAGCGTAAATTAATAAAGAAAGGAGAAATCATAAACTCCATGTATAAATGTCTTGGAACGTATTAATAAAGATTTTTTTACATCTAGTTAAACTACGTTATTGTTTTGTTCCATCTTATAATAAATATTAACTTGAGTTAGAAAGAGAAAACGACATAGATTTACCAAGTCAGGCTTAACTTACTTTTATTTGGCCCTTGATTTGATAGCGTTATTTGTATCGTCTGAAATTGTTGGTACACAATATTTGTCAGTTTTTTTTTTGAATTGCACTGATACTGATGAGAAATTGAAACAATACACTTTTTGATAATGGAAATCAAATATTATTCTTAAATAACCATTAATGTTATTTCTATGATAAATACATTTGCTTTTCGTATGGCTAGAAAAGTATTAAGTCAATAAATGATGGCTATTCAGCACATTTCTTGATTGCACTTAATTCATTACATATTAAATTACTCGCCGGATGACGCTGTATCAAACTATTTTTGTTGACAAATAGTTTGATATAGCGCGTCTAGAAAGAAGTAGAGTATAAGCGATAATAATAAGTTTCACGCGAACTCAAAAAATCTTGTCAACTGATAGATTTTTCTATGGTAATAAATACATTGACGATTCTGTTAATTACAAATAATTTATATTAAGTTATACAACAACATTAGCGAACGCAAACGCCGCAAGTACGTGTAAAAAAAAAACGGGAATCAGAAGTGCAACACCACAAGTTTCCTTTAGTATCAGGAACCTTACGCCATTTTTTATACGGATGCCTCTTTTTTACTACTATAGAAGACGAATATAAGAAATACCATTAATATTATTATTTTCGAAATTATAGAAAATATACTACGCTAAATATCCATTTCCTGTCGGAACGATAAAATACTTGAAGAATTTGAATGTGTTTCGATATTTTTAGGTTCTTGTCTTCGGTGCATTGCCTAACTTACAATATTACATCTAAACACAGCTTCGTCTATTTCAGAATGGTTCCATATTAATGGAAGAAAGAAGTGACAACGTAGCCTCAATATACGATAACAACAATTACTGCATAGACTACAGGATGGACAAGAACAGAACAATAAGAAACGATATCATAGTGTGGTTCATTCCTCCTGTTGAAGAAAATAATTTCCCTATTCTCTATAATTATAGTAAGCATTACTTTTTAATTACGCTGTTTTTATATTTTAACTAAACGTTTCTCTAACTTTTTATACTTTTCTTTTAAGCTATGTTTTTCTCTAATAGCTTAAACAAAACTTTTCTGAAATGTGTAACAAGGTGTATTTTTTGTCTAATGTAATTTTATTATAAGATAATTATTCAATAATGTATGCTCGAAAGTGTCATAAGAGTCATAACGTCAACGGCGTCTTGTTCGCTAGCGCAGACACACCTCTCTACACCCTTAGCCGGTCACACATATGTTGCCCTGCTACACACAAATGTTGCCCTGCCACAAATATTGGTCTGCTTTTTGGTGGGTCATTTAGTCAGTGGCTTAGTCTCTTCTAACAGTCCGCTTCACATTACCACCAAGATCGAAATATAACAATCGATAAATGTGTTCATCTGTAATGAGAATAATTCCTGAGTATAGCATATAACTGCATTTCTCACTGTGCGGATAGACTATACCCAGTTGGTACCATAGATTAAAACAAAAACTATTTTGTTAAGTTGGTACACTACACGCACTCGCACATTCATTAAATTTGCTTAATTGGCCTCTACGCGTTTGATCTATAAGTTTTTTTCTGAATTAGTATTTTTGTAGTTTAGGTTAGGGTTTGTTTATAATAAAGCTCAAATTTAATGGTGATCACTAAATAAGTAGTAGCTTAGTTTTGAAGGCAAGGAAATTAGTTGTCATAAAGTTATAGTCAATAATGTACAAAATTCTGATGTAAAAAAAGGGCAGGTACTTTTGGAGATTTGTTTAGTTTAAAATATCCTACTTCGGAAATTAAATTTTATACAATATATATATATTTTCCATACAATTTAAATTAAAAAAAAGAAGTTTTAATTAAAAGCGAAAAAACCGCAATTTCATAGTTCAGAACCTATTATTATTGTACTTACAAATACACGACTTTCTGAAACACTACTTGTATTTGTAAAATGGAACAGCCTTCGCAATAACAGGTTTGACGACGGCACTCTTTTCTCCTTTTCCAGCTATGATGATATCGTGCGTATTCCTGATCCTGGTGCTGGTGGTGTATGGTCTACTACCAGAGTTGCGGAATCTAAGCGGCTTAACCTTAATGGCGTACGTCACCTGCCTCCTCTTCGAGTTCATATTTATAATCTGCCTTCAAGTTTGGGCTTCAGAATTTGAACCTCCTGTGTGCTTCGCCTTTAGTAAGGAACTTGTTCTTCGCAACTTATTGTGATAAAATTTTTTATTCCTTTTAATTTTCTTTTCTAATTGAATTATGAAACTTATTATTATTTTTCCAGGGCTACTGACTTTACGTTAAATAAATATTATTATATACTTTATTTATTGATTACTTTAAGTAATATGAATAGGTATGAAAAATATCACAAAAAAAATGTATTCATCAAACAGATAATTAATAATAGAAAATACTTTTTTTAATTACTTTTACTCATCATCTGTTCTATTCTTATAATTAAAGTCTAATTTTGTATCAACGTAAGCATTTTAGTTGTTATAAATGTTCTGAACATTCGACATTTGACGACCTCCATAGTCGAGTGGATAGTGCACCGGTTTCAAGGTGTCGCCATCTCTGAGGTCCCGGGTTCGAATCCCGGTGGGGGCAGATGTTTGTGCGATGAATGCGAGCATTTGTACCGTAGTCATGGTTGTTGATATATATTTCTATAAAAATTATTTATATATGTATAATATATGTATATCTATCCGTTACCCTAGATCCCATAGCACAAGCCTTACAGAGCTTAGTTTGGGCTAGGCTAATTGGTGTAAGTGTAACAAATATTTATTATTATTATATTTATTATAACGAGATGTTATTCTGTATTTATTAAAACCCCACAAGTATTAATCATCAATTCTTTGTATTTCAGCCCTACTCATCTATTTCTTCATAATCTCGAGCTTTGGCTGGATTAACGTAATGTCATATGACATTTGGTGGACGTTCAGGTACTTGATATTCATTTTAATTATTAAATAAGACACAATTAACAGCGAATGTACTATAACAAATGTATTAGCTTAATTTATAACATTTTACATTGAACTTATGGAGTTTCATGAGAACTGTAAAAACTGTTGATTTTTAGTCGGCACCGCAATCACCAAATTCGATTTTATAACAAACCTTAATTACGTAAAAAAAGTGGCTCCGGACCACAACTTATAGAATATATACGAGTATAACCTCACCTACTTACTCAGTATGTGTACTAGTAAACACCCACTGCTAACGCATAGGCTTCTCCCAAATATTTCTAAATGATCGTTAACAGGCTGCTGGCGACCATTTTTTTTTTTGTTCCCCCTGAGGAAAATGCATTAAGTTGCATACCCCGGCTGTGGCGAGCGGTTATGTGGGGCTCTCCTCCCCAGAAGTGGGAGGCCTACCAACTATAAACCTCAGGGATGGCCTTCCTCAGGCATGTAGGGAGCCCCCGGGAACACCAAGCTACTTCCGGGAACCCCCCGCCTCCGCTCCCCCGCCGATACAGGGGAGCCCTCCTCGGGGGAGGCTACAATACCCCCCCCCCCCCGATCTCCACCACCGACGACGCCCCCCGGCCACGGAAGGGGCGTGGTCCCTCCAGGGTCGCCGTATCCGCAGGCGCGATTTCCTCGCGCCCGCCGGCGACCCACGGCAGCGCCGCAACTGTGCTACCGAGCCCGGCGCCGCCTCCTTCGAGCGGGATCGGCCATCTCCCGACCCCGCTCGGCGGCCTCCTTCTGGAGCATCACTGCTTCATAGATGGAGGCTACAGCCCTCCAACCTCCCTCGTACGCCAGCATTGCCGCAATCGATGCCGGCGGAGACAGATCTCGCCCGATCTCTGCGACCAACACTCGGCGCTCGGAGGCCCACGCGGGGCACTCCTTCAGCGTGTGCTGGAGGCTGCTGGCGTCCTATGTCATCCTGTCGTCTTAAGCCTGTCATTAGAAGATCTTTCCACGCCAACGACCCACAGCACTGCGAACAACGTACCGCACCCACTACCAGTTAAATTTCCCAACTCTTTTCAGGCTACGTTGGTGACCGTGATATTTTACGGGTTTTGTCATTTATGATTCGATCCCGCAAAGAAACTCCGAACATAACCCTCTCCATTACCTTTCGGGTGACTTTGTGCCACCATAAAATACCCATACTTCTTATTCACTTTACATAATGTGCCAGTGGTTACGGGTGATAGGCAAATTCTTACTTATTCTAAGAAACTATCCCTTTATATGAATATCTATTATTTATAACTGGGACGATTATGCAGAAACTAGTAGAACTTGCACAGGATCTCTGTTGGAACCATAGATTTCTTATTTGGTGTTTTGCCGATCTAGTGTATAATAAATGTATGTTTGACCACCGAGACCGTAATTCTGTTAAAGGAAGATTAGGTCAAGAAAAAAGAAAAGTAATACGATGTTCGTTTTAGGAATATACATATTTAATTAAAGATAATCTAATATTACAGAGGCTACGCAAAAGCACGTCCAATCAACCGGCGTGGAGATATATTCAAGTTTAAAGTATATTGTATGTATTCATTCGGAATAGCGGTGGTGCTGACTATTATTCTGGGATTGCTGAACAACTGGACTGACGAAGAACCTGCTTTCATCAGAATGCAGATCCCATCAGAAGGATGTTTTATTGAGGGTACTTTCAAATATATTGACTTAAGCAATATAAACAGTGGGTTAGGAAAATCTTTGCAAAAAGGCTGAAAAAGCTGGTGAATGCTCTAGTAAGTATACCTGAAATCAGTAAGACTAACTGGCCATGCATAAAGAAACAACATGCCATTGTTGGTAACTTCTCCAAGAACAACAGAGCTACCTGCTTCCTATCCAAGGCCTTTGGATCGACACTAGGAAACAAAGTTTACTTTTCATGAAGCGTTATAGTTAAATTTCGAGTAAATATAGTCTCCAAATAAGTCTTTTTATTGTTACTTACCAATGTTTTAACCTGTATATCTTAATCATTTCTTTTATTTATTATATTCTCGTTAGGTAAGGCGAAATGGGTTTATCTGTACCTTCCGATGCTGATAATGATCCTTGCTAACTGGTTGTTTTACGCCCTGACCGCGTTCAATATCTGGCGCTTATACCGCGGTACAAATTTACTGAATAGTACTGACTCCGCCGTCACTGGCACTGCGTCGGCACGCCACCGTCAGAAAGAAAGGTAAATATTGCTCTAATCAGGAGCATTATTCGAAGTTCATTATTCGAGTAATGTCGAATCATTTGTTAAATATGAAAACGATTTCGATAACGACTGAAAAGGCTCAGGTTAGGTCTTTCACGTTAACTATAAACTTTACAGGTTGAAGGTTTACCTTAAGTTGACCGTCCTGATGGGCCTGAACTGGATTCACGAGGTGGTTAGCGCGTTACAGCCGGACTTGCCGATATGGTACCTGTTCGACATATACAATCTTCTTGGTGGCTTGGTGATTTTCATCATTTTCGTGTGCAAAAAAAATGTCTACGTGCTGCTTAAAAAAAGGTGAAAAAACATTATTAAGTCATAAACTTAAAAGAATAAATACACAAATTAACTCGAAAGAAAAAACAAGATATTAATATTACGATATGTTATATGCACTTATATTTTCTTTACAAATAGACTGTATTTTACTTTATAAATAAACTTTTTTTTAGGATATTTCTGTCGTTTAACACATGAAATAACAAATATCTTACTATTTAAGGTTAATCTTATGTTTAATTCGAAATAAAATTTAATGTGTTTACAAGAACAACTATAAAATAAACTAAACTTAAGAAACAAAGAGATATAAAAGAAAGCCCCATCAGACCTGCTCACATTGCGGCATGGATACCATTATGCTGGCGGCACATCGTTACAAGTTGCGAGAATTTAGCGCCAGCTTTCTTGACTCCTGTAGTTTGGACCAGTTGTGCCGACAAACCTTATACTTGCAAATGTTTCATGACGGCTGTCCCTGGGCCATTTTTTGTATTTTTTTTTCAACGAGGTGGAATGCTGTTACTCACCGTACCTATCAATGGCTACTTAACGGGCGGGTGTGGGACTCACCCGGCGGGAAGCAGGGCATACTCACTAAACCACCTCGATGTTCTGCCCTCACTTATGGCGATCTAGGTACTGAAGCCCAATTTCTCCAGATCACCCTTGGAGAACTCGGTCAGCTACGGGTCGGGTATTAACGCCTGTGGGGATTACCGTGTAATATGTGACATAGAAGTAAACCCTAGCCGGGGGAGCCTTTGCATGCGCGCTTGAGGAGCCACTTAAGCACACAGGCCACACATTGGTGATCATTGAGGGGCTATAAATGTTCGCCCTCTACCGCCCGCTTCTGCGTTGCATGGGAGCGGCGTAAGAACTGTCCCTGGGTCTAGCGTCTATACTGCAAGAACCGCAAAGTCGAAATAAGCAGTTTAGTAGGAATTTAAATTAGGGATAGACTTAGTAGATGGTTACTACTCGGTACATTCGGTTTTTTTTAATACTTATACTCGAATTAATTCGATTTTTCTTTACAAGTTACTTGAGATGTTGTTACTGTGAGATTCGAAGCAAATCTGCAAAGCCTACAGGAACCGCAGTGTATGTTGTAAACTTGTGACATAATAAGATGTACATTTACAGTACCCAGTAGTTTCATTTAATAATCCTATTTAATTAATTATAATGCAGTCTTTAAGCTGGAACACAATAATACGGCTATTTTGGGGCAGATATAGGAAAGACGGAGGTACCCCAACAGACGAACTTGGTATTGAGTCAGTCAGTCTACTAAGAAATAATATTTATGAATAACGATACATGCATACACCTGCAGTATTGCGACTGGTCCCAAATAGTAGTATATTTATATTAACTTGCAATATTTTCATTTAATTCACGTTCAATTTTGAATTCTCTTTCAGATTTAACCAAAATACATCGCCACATGTCAACAACAACTTGTCCAACACCAAGACTACAAGCAGTGCAGACTTGGCCCTCCTGAACGTTCAAACACACCTCCCTGATCAAAAAATGTAGTCTTTGTCACACATGCATGAGACCAAAGTGACCATTTCTAGACCAAACATACCAGTAAATGCTTCAACAATTACTATTGCCTTATCAGATACAAGCGGAACCACTAGGTCTTCGCACCGCTCGCTGGACAGCGCGGCGTCGCTCCATCTCTCGGGGCGATTATCCTGAGAATTGACCTAGAAGGTTAATAGGACGTTGGTCAATCAGAGTACATTCGATAGGTGTATCTTATCTGACATAACTGCCTATGAACCGGCCGCGGGGGTATCCGTTAGAATTCTCTGCCTCCCCCCAGAAAAAAATTACTAGCGAATCATCTGAAAAGCAACATATCCTATATATGTACGCGTCAATTTTGAAGACTGAAAAATTTTCGACATAAGGATTCTCGATTAAATTGTAAACGTTATTATCTTTTTTTTGTATACTTACCATATGTGCGAAAGGATATGAAAATCGCGACGATGTGTGCTTAGAGAGCCTTTATTTATAAAACCATTATCAATAGTTTATAATAATATGATGTGAAATAGCTAACTATGCATTGTCATCTTAACCAATCGTACACCAACAATTTCATCTTAATTAGCTTCAAAGAATGTTTAACTAAGATGACTTAATAAAAGGCTGTAGAAAAAAAGTAACATTATGATCATCTTAGCCGCACACCATATGGGCATCTCTCTAATTCGATCATTTATAAATCGCTATCGATTTATAAATTGAAAGGTCACTTTATGAACAATGAATTGAACAGATTTTATGATTTAGATTTTTTTATATTTAATATTTTTCTATGGATTTGCCTTAGATCATGGTTTTACATTGTTTTGCTTTATTTCGATCGCTTGACAATCTATGTATATATATTATTCTTCTCAGAGATTATGAAGATTTTATGTTGTTTAAGTTTCGCTCTCAAATAAATTTGTAAGATAACGTTCAAGTTACCACCGCAAAGGGAAAATGTGTTATAATTTATATATTTATGTCGTTGTTAAGGATAAATTGTTTTCCAATTAATTACATAATACGGAGTGCATTATGTACAATTTATTGGCAAAGCTAACTTGATATTTTTTGTTTGCTAAAATAAAATGTTATAATATTATAACTGGCAATGTTGTCCTTATTTTAATACTCAATCAAATCTTAGAGAAAAAAGTTAAAAGCCAAAATGTACCTTATACACTAAACGTGGTTGGTGTCTTATTTGCACCAACTAATAATAACATCAAACATAACTTTAATTTATTTTGAAGAATCTAACTTGCTGGATCAGGTCTAAAATGTATGTCATAGTTATATACTCCATAATCAGACAATGTCAATTAGGTTGTTGAAAGATGAATAAATGAGTCATGCTTGAGACATCTTGTTTGATTAACATAACATGGCGCAGTCGGTAGGATCCAAAGGAAAATATAAATGCGTATAGTATAAATTTAAGTAAAAAAAAACGAAATAAGTAAAGAATAACATGGAAACTGTATTATCGCCACCGCAACCGTTCCGTTTTGATGAAAATTCGATAGATATTGCATCAGGAAAACTAAGTGACAGTTGGAAAAAATGGAAAAGGGGCTTTGCTATATATTTTGAAGCATGTGAATTAAACAAAAAATCAACAATAATTCAGCTTAACATACTTTTACATATAATCGGTGAGCAATGCCGTGAAATTGTAGAGCAGTCAAAGGAAATGACCATAGATGGCGTATGGAAAAAGTTAGATGAATATTTTGAAATTAAGAGAAATGTAACAGTAGAAAGACATAAATTTTTTACAAGAAGTCAGCAACAAAGCGAATCAATAGAACAATATGTTTTTGATTTACGTAAGTTAGCCCAAACGTGCGAGTTCGGTGAGTTGAGAGATGATTTGATTAAAGACCGCCTTGTGTGTGGAATCTATAATTCCGCGATCAGAGAACGATTGTTACGCGAGGATGATTTAACGCTGCCGAAAGCTATGGAAATATGTCAAGCAGCGATTGTTTCAAAAATGTATTCAGAAAATATCAGGCCAGAAAATGACGTACATAGCGTTCAAGAAGAAAAAAACCGAGACGATAGCAATGATGTATGTGCAATAAAAAAGCTAACTAAAGTGACTCCTTCATTTTCGAGAGCTGCCAATCAAACACCATGGGCGATGCGTGGACGAAATGAACAGGATCGTCGAAATGTTACTTGGCGAGGAATCAGTCAACAATATACGCGAAGTCAATTGTCCAATTCTACACAACCCATGAAAGGTTCATATTCAATAAAGGAATGCAAAAATTGTGGCACAGGACATGCGTATGGTGCATGCCCAGCTTATGGAAAAACATGTCTACGATGTTTAAGGAGGAATCATTTTGCTAGAGTATGTCGTGTTTACGTAGTTGATGCATCTTCAGATCAACAGGTAATACGTTCAATTAATAAAGATTTAGGTAACTGGACAGTAGATTTAAAAATTTGTAATAACATAATTAACTTTAAGTTAGACACTGGTGCCGATGTAAATGTGTTACCACTACGTTATTTACAAATTTTAAACATATTTCAGGGTGAACTGTTAAAAACAAACTCTAGGTTAAGTGGTTATTCAGGAGCCTCTATTAAGGTGGTTGGTAAAATATATCTCAAGGTCCATTATAAGAACAATTTATATTTATTAGAGTTTACAGTTGCAGATGTTGAGAGCATGCCTGTGCTGAGTCGTTATGCTTGTGTCGAGCTTGGTTTAATACAAAGGGTTTTGTCTGTGCAGAGATCTGAAGGTACTATACCTGAAATTATTGGTGAGTATAAAGATGTATTTTCTGGAATTGGTTGTTTGCCGGGTGAATACAATATAGAATTGAAGAGTGGCTCTATTCCCACAATACATGCGCCAAGAAAATTACCTTTTGCCATTGTGGAAGATGTAAAAAAGAAATTATTGGAGATGGAAACACAAGGTATCATAGCTAAAGTTGAAGGTCCGTCGGATTGGGTGAGCAGCATCACGATAGTAAAAAAACCGAACGGGGAGTTAAGAATTTGTTTAGATCCAAAGGAATTAAATCTTGCTATCAAACGAGAACACTTTAAGTTACCGACAATTGATGAGATTGTATCTAAATTAGCAGGTGCTAAATATTTTAGTACTTTAGATGTTAGGTCCGGATTTTGGAATGTCAAGCTTGGTGAGAGTAGTAAGTATTGTACCTTCAACACACCATTTGGGAGATATAAATTTTTAAGAATGCCCTTTGGAATTTGTTCCGCTTCTGAGGTTTTTCATAGGAAAATATATGAACATTTTGACGATATTGAAGGGGTTTGTATGTATATTGATGATATTTTGATATTTGCGAAAAGTAAAAAAGAAAATGATGATATTTTAAAGAAGGTATTAGAAAGATGTAAAAAAATTAATCTAAAATTAAACATTTCAAAATGTAAATTTGGTTTAAAGGAAATAAAATATTTAGGTCACATTATTAGTGAAGAGGGATTAAGTCCAGATGAGTCACATTTATCAGCAATAAAGAATATGCCAGTTCCAAAAAATCAAAAAGATGTAGAAAGGTTTTTGGGATTAATTACATATGTAGGATCATTTATTTCGAATTTGTCAGACAAAACACTACCAATTAGAGAGTTATTGAAAAAAGAGGTTGAATGGCACTGGGATCAAAGGCATAATGAATGTTTTCAGAAATTAAAAGCGTGTTTAATGAGACGTCCTGTTTTACAATACTATCATATGAACACACCTATTGTGATTTCAGTAGATGCAAGTAGTACAGGTTTAGGAGCATGTTTAATGCAAAATGGCCATCCTGTATGCTATGGTTCCAAAGCACTAACTAAAACTGAACAAAGGTATGCTCAAATAGAAAAAGAATTGTATGCTTGTGTTTTTGCTTGTGAGAGATTTTATGCATACATTTACGGAAGATCTGATGTAACAATTGAAAGTGATCACAAACCTTTGATAAATATTATTAAAAAACCTATTGTAGATGCTCCGTCTAGGTTGCAGCGGATGTTATTGAGGTTGCAACGTTATACTTTTAATTTGGTCTACAAACCAGGAAAGCATTTATATATAGCAGATACACTGTCCCGTGCATATGAGTCTGGGCCAGAACAATTTTTACATAAAAGTGTAGGGGATAGCGATGAAGTTTGTTCAATAAGTGATATAGTAAGTGACAAGTGTGAATATTTTACTGATTCTCAATTTATTAAGATACAAAAGCAAGTAGAGACAGATGAGGAAATGATAGAATTAAAGAAATGTATTTTAAATGGATTTCCTGATAATAAGAAGAGTTTAGTAGATATAATTAAACCATATTGGAACTTTAGAGAAGATTTGACAATTTCGAATGGGTTAATTTGGAAATCTAATAGGGTTGTAATTCCAAAAATATTGAGGAAAGAAATTTTGAAAAATATACATGTAGGACATATGGGTATTGAGAAATGTAAACTCAGAGCTAGAGAATTGATATTTTGGCCTGGTATAAATAATGACATAGACAATATGGTACTAACATGCAATGTTTGTTTGACATATAGAAATATAAATCAGAAGGAAGAATTACATTGTCATGAAGTTCCGAATAGACCATGGGCAAAAGTAGGCATTGATTTATTCCATTTCCAAGGTGAAAGTTATCTACTCTTAGTAGATTATTTTAGTAAATTTTTTGAGTTAGTCAAATTACGAAGTACTCTCTCATATGTCATAATAAATTGCTTAAAGGATATATTCAGCCGTCAAGGTATACCTACCATAGTCATGTCTGATTGCGGTCCACAGTTCAGTGCTTATGAATTTAAAAAATTTGCCCAAGAATGGAATTTTTTTCACATCACGTCGTCACCACACTATCCCCAATCAAATGGACAAATAGAACGTACGGTGCAAACTGTTAAAAATATAATAAAAAAGTCTGCAGAGGATAATGTTGATTATCGCTTAGCTTTGTTAGAGTATTTAAACACTCCATTAACAAATAATTTGCCGTCGCCAGCAGAGCTTTTACAAAGTAGAAAAATGCGAAGTATTGTTCCAACTCCATTTAAATTGTTGAAACCTAAAGTGCATACAGATACAAGAAATAAGTTAATATCTAGACAACAACAGCAAAAGATTTATTATGATCAAGGTAGCAGGAATTTGTCAATATTGAATAGGTATGATAAAGTGCGAGTTTATGATACAATCAAAAAGATTTGGGTATCAGGTGTAGTGGAAAGTTATTTAGGTAACAGATCGTATAGGATTCGGTTAACAAATGGACTGGTGGTTGTAAGAAATAGACGGCATTTAAGAACAGATCTCTCGTACATACAAAATACTCCTCAAGATCATAGTTTTGATTACGATCATATTTTACCACACCACTGTAATGAAGCTAGTAATCAACAAACATCATCTAACTTTTATGTTACGCGTTTTGGCAGGATGGTACGACCTCCGGATAGATGGGACCCGTCATAAGTTGAACATAGCTGAATCAAACAGGATTGGTTGAGGCAGTTACCCATTACTTTTACTCTATAAAAATTGATGAATTTAAATGAATTAATTATAATTTAATGAATTTGAATGAATTAACTATGATAGCAAATCTTTTATTTATACAAGAACTTATATTAGTAACAAGTAGGTACCTACTTTATTACAAGTGTTTTTTTTTTAAGTTAAATAAGTTTTAAGCTTAAGTTAAGTTTTTATTAAGTTCTGGCTTGTCATTGTTATTAGAAGTATATAATTTGAGTTATATTTTTGTTATAATAGTTAAGTTTGTTAAATAGATAGATTTTTTTTTTTTTTCTTTTTTGTAAAGGGAGATGTCATAGTTATATACTCCATAATCAGACAATGTCAATTAGGTTGTTGAAAGATGAATAAATGAGTCATGCTTGAGACATCTTGTTTGATTAACATAACTCTAAATTGTCAAATGGAATAGAACTCTAGAAATGTTGTATATATATGCGTGTGTGTGTATGTATACCTAGATATAGCATATATATATTTAATAACATATCTCGTCTAATACTCGATGGTTCAAACAATTTTCTATCAGGAAAACAATATTATTTTCCTGACAATATTATTTATCGTCTGTCAAACAGGACAATGACGTTACCACAATCATCGTAACGTTGTTACATTCTGTCGTATACTTGGAACCGCAACTGACTTCTCACAATGTATACTAGAATATTTACACATTTGTTATTAATATGTGTTCTTACAAAAACTGTGAGCAGTGGCGATTTTCAATGCAACCCAACAGTGGCCGATTTCGCGACAAGTGAATTAATTACTGACTTAAAAGAATACTGCAAAACCACGCCATGCATATACAAAAATTGCCCACCCAATAGTGTTTATTTCCAAACAAACGGTACCCTGGAATGTAAGACATTTGAAGATATAAGCAAACTTAGCCACGGTACTGTGAACTTCTCATCTCTTGAGATAGTATATAAATTCATTGAGAGCCGGAGTGAGATACTACCAAGTCATAAAAAGATTACCAGTGACTTCAAATTTTTAAATCTCATAAACATAACAAATAGTAACTGCGAATTAGGTTCATATACTGTGTCTGATGAAGATTCGACGTACTATCTATTGGAAGTAAGTTAAATTAAATATTTTCCATTTTCAACAGATTTGAAAATTAGCGATAGTCTGTTCCCACTCCTTTTCAGTCGTTTCTGTAAAGACACAAAACAAAATCTCTTGAAAAGCGATACACTCCATAATTGTATGGCGTTTTATTATAGAAAATGAGCGTTTTCTATGTGTATATAGACCATGAGAAATATACTCATGGAAAAGTCTGTGACCTTTTGGAGTTTCGTTAAATGGATTTGATTTTTTCAGATATATCTAACCACTATGTTTTGCTAACAGTTGTCTACCAAAATACTTATCAATAGAAATATAGTACCTTTTTCAATAAATGATATAAACATACTATAGAATAAATAAAAATAAGTAAAATGTTCACTGATAGTTCACTGATTCTTATTATGAATATAATATAAAAAAATTTATACGTTATTTCCAAGTTATTCCAGCCTACCCTTGTGTAAACTTATAGTATTATAACATAGTAAAAATCTAAGACAGTACAATCGTAAGTCAGATATAATTGCTCCTGCTAGATTAAACAGTATGGACGATCAGATGGCAGAATTTAACATCCATCTATGCGATGTCCTCTGCGTTTTGTGCATGGTAATCATGCACAATGGATCACTGAGTACGTATTCAAACTTATTGATATGAGAAGCTATAAACTACATCAAAATTTTAACGTAATCCAACAGATGTAACTCGAAATTGCTGGAGGGAAATTAGGAATCGCTGCAATACATTTAAAGCACAGCAGAACCATTAATCAGTTGAAAATAGTGAAAGTCTGGCGTAAGTCCAAAGCCTGGCGCTTTCTAAACAAACTTCGAATAGTCAATATAAAACAATATGCCCCGTTAATAAATTTCAATATCAACTCATCCAATTCTTATTTCACTTCATCAAATGCTCTAAATAGATCCTTGTCTATGCTACACCTCCGTACGGGGGATATCCATATGCGTTTGGTTTTTTTTTTGCCAATTTGGGAAGAGTGTACTGTCAATTTCGTGTAACGCCTTTGGTAGGCCAGTATTTGTCGTACAAGGAGCTCTCCTAGACATCCTTAATACTATTCTTACAAAACTCGTGAGGTCAATCCTGCCATATAATGATGTGTTTAATGTTTTCAAAATGTCATAATTGTGTACATTTATCTAACGCTCCTATAGTGAAGCAAAACATCGTTAGGCTATTGACATATACAAGAAACGTATATAAATTAAAGGGAAACGCTGGAATAGCTTGGTTGACTAAGGTCTAATCACCTTAATACAGGGTAGATTCATACCTCTGGTTAATGACGTATCTGTAACGTTTGTGATGTGATAATGAAAATTACCTACAACTTTATCTGTTGGTAAACCCAAAACCATAAACAATACACAAGCTAGAAATTGCGTTTTAACTGTAAAATTATATTTTTCATACTACGTAATTCTTAAAACTTAATATAATATAAGATTAAATTGAAGAAAAGCGTAATAAATTGATAATTGATTCATTTGAACAGAATGGAATGATTTCGAATATTTTTTTACAATTTTTTTTTCTAGGATGGTTCCATATTAATTGACTGTCCTAACTTCAGCCCCCGATATAGTATCGTACCAGTGGGTGGATATGTATTTGAACTAGTCATCAGCGAGAGTAATGGCAGTTTTTCGGATCCTATTTTTATTATAAAAACTATTGAAGAGGTATCGTTGGACGCCTACATAACAACTTATGTAAATGGCATAGGTAAGTCTATAAGCTAGTCTATAAATATATAGTTACAAATTTTGTCAAAACAGATTTCAATAATTTTCAGCTAACAAAACTCATTATTGACATGTTATTGTATAACAAATTATTAAATACTTCGTTACTAATAAACTTTGAAAACAAATTATAAACAAAAATATATCGTGTATAATACTGGATCAATTCGCTTGTGTCGCTTCGACTGCTAAGCCATGCTCGTCTTGCTGACTCGGCTCGCTGTTTGTGTCGCAGTTTTAACCTTACCTACTTTTCTGGCAACAGTCGATCGTTTGCTTAATATACCTTTGACTAAATTTTTTTATTTAACAAATTGTCCAGTACTTCTTATTTAATGGTTTCACAAACTATTCAACAGGAATGCTGATTTCCAGTTTCTTCATGATACTATTTCTGATAGTATTCTCAGTTCTTCATCGCACGAGAACGTTGGCCAACCAGATTCTGATGACGTATGTCGCTTGTTTGCTAGTTTCATTTCTGTTGATGGCAACGCATTTGTTGGTCCGAGTTCTTATAAACTTTACCTACTTCTGTGAGATTACAAGTAAGTAAATATGAAGCTATTAAATTATTTATACACGGTGTAAAAACTCAATAATAAAGCCACAGCCTTAAATCATTGTGAATAAGACAAGTTGTTTTACCGAAAATAATTATAAGGACTTTTGCTTTTACTTTCATTTATATTATATGACATTCATTAAAACCAATCCGCTGAACTTAACCACTGGGTTAGCGTACTTGACTATATAAGGCCTAATCGTCGATAGAGATAGAGACGAGAGATAGAGATATAAGATAGAGACGGATATAAGTTGTGACGTACAGTAAACTACAGAAGTAATGTCAATTTTATATGAAAAAATAGTACAGCTGCGTTACCGCTAGGGGCGCTGTACAAAGTTTCCATCGATATCATTTACAAACGAAGTAAAAACTCATGGTAGTTGATAGTTACCACACAGTTACATTCTGATAGTGATGAAAGCGTTCAACGTTCAAGCGATTAGAGAATGAAACTACGCCTAGTCTCATGTATGGACTTGCGTACCAATAGTAACGTCAGATTATTTTTGCGTTATGAACCCATAAAAATACCTTTTCTTAGTATATATGTTGGTGTAAGCCTGATCAAATTAATCTATGTTGTTATCAGAGGGCCTAGACAAGATACCTTTCGATAATCGTAATCGCATCGTTAACATAAAAAATGTATGGTATTAACATAACCACTCGAAAAGTCAAGCGATCGGTTATGTCAATACCATCATACATTTTTTATTTTAGCGATGCGATTACGAAAATAGAAAGGCATCTTGTCTAGGCTCTCTGGTTCAATTCAAATAAATACCATCAATTGCGATGAAATAAATCACGATTTAACTTAGGCGTAAAAAAATGTTATCAATACACTGAGGCCTGCTCTAGAGTGTATATTTAAACTTTGTATGTTATCAATAAAGTATTATACAAATTAATACAGGAAAACCACATTCAATCAAATCCCGTTTATTATATAACGTTTTGATCAAATAAATAAGTGTATTACGTTAGACAGTTTCAGTAGAATCCATTTATTAAGATTCTCTATAATCTCTATATCTATATAACCGCTTATTAAGAAATTTTCATAGAAAATTCATGAACTTTGTAACAAAGTCAAATATATGACTTCGCATATCATGACCAACTTTTAATCGTGTCCTGATAGGATTAATTAATAATCACATTTATAAAGTGATTTCATTAAAAAGCTAAAAAAGATATACTACATTAACTATAAACAATTGAATCGTGATACAGTCGTAATTCCTTAAACAACAAAAAATCTTGGTAATAACAGAAAGAATACGAGTTTCTGATAGACATTTCTACATAAATAACGTGTAATACCATAGATTATAACATAGACATAGACATAGACATAGACATAACTTTATTTGCAACCTTGACACAAAATATAAACCAGAACATTATTAAAAATCCGTAGGCAACATTGTGCCCTAGTAGCAAACAGGTCTCGGCTCAGCGTTGTGCTTCACATAGCGCGAAGCGCTGATATTCTGCCGAAACCCTTTGAGAGGGTAAGTAAACCACACAGCAGACACACAGAGAGAAACAGAGAAACCTAAGCATACATATTACATTAATAAATAAAGCGCAATACATGAATGTAGACAGATAATATTAATATATATACACACATACATACATATACACATACATACATATACACATACATACATATACACATACATACATATACATATATATACACATACAGATACATATTTCCCAATTAGCCATCAGCATACAAATGGAGAGTCAGCATATCTATCAGGCAAACCAGTTCTTTGTTTTTGTAACACATGTTTTTTTAATTTTCTTTTAAACGTAGATTTACACTTCAGTTGCCGTATGGGAGGTGGGATGTTGTTCCAACATTTGGTTGCCTGATAGCGAAAACTTCCCCTAAACGCCGCAGTCTTATGCTGCTGATATGACAGTAGAAATCTAGTTGGTCTTCTCGAATACCCATATTTTGCAGGTAGGCTGAGTTTAGCATACAAATAACAAATGTTTTAATCTAAGTGTAAAACAATATAAACGTTTTCTATACTGCTGTAAGTTATATAATGCTTCCTCAAGATGAATGAATCATCATGATAGAAAGAGTCAACCATAGTTCACGTCTGTTTCTTCTATGGACTTGTCAATTTTCAATCTAGGTTTTTTGACAGAGCAGCGCAACATGATCATATCATAATTTGGTTTTTACGCTAGCCAGGCTAGAAAGTTCGGTACTATATAAAAAAAAAACCAAATTCGTATCAAAGTGTAATAGAGATTGTACTTCAATACAAATCTCTTTCTACTCTGTGAATACGACCCTAAAAAAAATATTTAAAAGATAACATCATCATCAATTTGCATTCTGGTCTAAAATATATAAAGCACTTACTACATGTAAATGCTGTAACATTTACAGATAGGACTAACCCTTAAAAGAGATTTTTTCAAGAAACCTTACAGAATGTTTCGTTATAGATTTACGCGAGAAAGAGCAGATCAAAAGTGCAGTAATTTTTTCTTCCTTAGAATTGGTAGTTTGATATCCGCATAAACTATTAAACTTTGAAGCAGAAGGATATGTAAATTTGGCAAACACTGCTTGTTTTACAGTGTCAAATCAAATCAAATCACATTTATTTGTAGTACATAAGTAGTTTCACGCAGTACAGAAATGTTACAATATACCAGCTTAAGCGCTAATATGGGTGGCAGTGGGCGGGGCACATTGCTCGCAGGACTGACGGCCGTTGGGGCGGAAAGGTTCTGGAGTGGCAGGCATATGCTGGACACCGCAACGCTGGTAGGCCTCCCACAAGGTGGACCGACGATTTGGTGAAGATCGCGGGAAGGCGCTGGACGCTTGCAGCGCAGGACCGATCTGTGTGGAGATTCTTGGGGGAGGCCTATGTCCAACAGTGGGCGTCTATTGGCTGAAATGATGATGATATTGTGACTGACCACCTACAACTTGCAACTGACTGTATTTGAATTCCTTATGTGCCGTGATTTGACGTTCTATTTGGTTGAGATTGTTCTTTTAGCTGCTATCAACTGAATAATATTCTTTTTGACCATTTCCTAATATACCTTGTCTCTTGGTAAATCAATAGCATCTCGTCGCAATATACTATAACTTCTTGCTTTTGATAAAATTATCATTATAATTTGTTTCAGGCGTAATACAATATTTTGCTACATTATCAAGCTTCTTTTGGATGAACGTAATAGCATTCGACATCTTCTGGGCAATTAGGTAACGTATATACATTGTACAATTATGAATAAACAAAATACACCTGTTATCATATGGTTGCTGAAAATAATTCCAGACTGATACTGAAAATATATAAATAGTGTGAGTCTTGATAAACTGCACAAACGGAAAGGGGTGAAATTATACTTAGTTTTATCGAAAAGAAAAAACAAAAGTAGAATGAAATTGATGCCATGGTTTTAAAATTATTGGCCTTTATTTTTGTTTTTTGCAATCGCTACCCTGTATTGATAAAACACCTATAAGTTTGAGTTCCTTCCTACAGACAGATCACTTGAAATACGAGCGTCGGAGTCGTTAATAGACAATATCGTTGTATCGTGTATCGTAGAGAGTATAGTTAATAAGTCTATACACGTTTAGTCTTAGAATAGACCTTTCTATTGGACCAAGAATACACCAAAATTTTTTTACCATCCTTAAAAGTTACAAAGCTACATTTAAGCTATCAGTAAAATTGAGAGGTCCACTAAGTAACGTATCGTCACTTCACGCGTCCAATCTACCTTTTCCGTTGTAAATAGACCTCAGGAATTTATTTATTTTTTATTAAATAATAACGTTTTACCAAATAAATAAATTCAGTATTTCATGCATATTGAAAAGTTGTTGTAGAAGTTGTCTACCAATATACTTAATTACACACAAAATTAGGAAATCGATAAAAGGATTTCATTTTTATGGTACCTTTATTAATTAATTATTTGTAGCTTATACATAGGTATAAAATGATAGTGACATTGTTATATATAGTTGAATCTAGTGGTTATCGATATCATGTCCTCATAAGGATTCGCGGGTATATTGTATTTGTACATCATCAGCATAAAATTGAAATTTGAAAAAATATTTCTTCATAATGTCAGTCATATATAAAATGAAGAAAAGGTAAAATGGAGCTGTGTATTTTCTTTTGAAAATAAGAGGATTTGATTAATAAGTAATAACACCAAATTAAAAATCATCTGATTTTGTACAGTTAATTCTTATTTTAATGCAAGTTTTAGTATTTTTATTGAACAGGTCTTAGACATTACTTTTAATGCTATTTAATTAAATAGATAATTTAAGAAATGTCCATAATATATATTTTAGTTTAATTAAGTTGGATATATAATAACAGTTACGTCTTATTATATAATACAGCATAATTATTTTTGATTAATTGTCAATATAATAGCAATTTCTTTTTCGCACTTTCAGGGCCAACTACAAATTACATCCCACCAATCGACGCGGGATAACCCACAAGTATCGAATGTACTGCCTGTTCGCCTTTGGTATACCATTCCTGATGACTGTTACTGCACTATTCATAGACCTGGTGGACTTGAGCACTGAGCGAGACATCGTCAAAATTGATTTCAAATCGTGTTTGGGAGGTTGTAAGTACCTGAACATTTTCATTAAATATTAGAAATTTGACACATTACGAGATGGCAAAGTTTTTAATAAAATGCAGGAAATACGGTGAAGGAAAATATCGTGAGGTAACCTGTATATACCTGCGAAGAAATTCAACAATATACGTAGTCAACTAATTCGCCCTAGGCCAGTGTTGTTGAGTAGGACCTAATCGCTCTAACGTAGTTAGGGTAAGCCATTGACGTTGTCGAGCCTGAACGCTCCGGAACGTCGTTCCGGTACTTCCTTTTTAGACCGGAACGCATTCCGGAACTAAAGATGATTTCTGATAACAAGAATTGACTGACGTATTGAAAAGAAATGAAAAAGAATTGCTGATTTTTTTTTTCTAATTTTTGACGAATATTTATTATGAATAACTTGTATCGGAGCTATAACCAAACCGAAACAAATACATGAACCAATTCAACGGGAATTAAACTTTATTTATAATAAACATTAGAAGAAAAAAATATAACATTTTTACAAAATAAAGATTTCATACATATATTTTAATGCAAGCGGCCCACGGTAAGTTACCTACATTTGGAACATACACAAAATGGGTTTCGTAATGATTTTCGTCCTAAAAAAACGTCGCCGCCAGGATTATCATGGAAAATCAACCCCCATTCCATAAAAAAATTGCATAACACCACTAAGGGTAAGCTTGTGCTCGTCGGTGGGGACGTATATCAACTTAGATGACAAAAAATTACTTATGTTATATTGTTACCGATATCAACATATTTATAGATCTTTAATCTTATATACGAGTTGTTAGTAGTATATATGATGGTGTAAGCCTGATCTAGTTAATCTATGTTGTTATCAGAGGCCCTAGACAAGATACCTTTCGATAATCGTAATCGCATCGTTAACATAAAAAATGTATGGTATTGACATAACCACTCGAAAAATCAAGCGATCGGTTATATCAATACCATACATTTCAAATAAATACCATCAATTGCGATGAAATAAATCACGAATTAACTTAGGCGTAAAAAAATGTTATCAATACACTGAGGCCTGCTTTAGAGTATATATTTAAACTTTGTATGTTATCAATATAATAGTATTATACAAATTAATGCAGGAAACCACATTCAATCAAATACCGTTTATTATATAACGTTTTGATCAAATAAATAAGTGTATTACGTTAGACAGTTTCAGTAGAATCCATTTATTAAGATTCCATCTATATTGATAACCGCCTATTATGAAGTTTTCATAGAAAATTCATGAACTTTGTAACAAAGTCAAATATATGACTTCGCATATCATGACCAACTTTTAATCGTATCCGGTTTCACATAATGTTATTCACATCTCTATAATTATGATTGCTCTCGAAAAAAATATAGAATTTCTGAAACAAATCGAGAAAAACTAAATTTTCATCGAAAAACATCGAAAAACTTTTAAAGCCGTTTACTCAAAACTAAGTTTTTTGAGATAAATGAGATAAGCCTGACACGGCAGATATCTTCGGCAGTGTTCAAAAGAGTCACGTGATACTGACGTTTCATAATGCTTTGAAGTAAACTAAAGAGGGAATAAATGACAAATTGGACTGTATTTAAGTTTAATTAATGTAATATAGAAGAATGTAAAAAAGACTAACTTTACGGCACAATATTAGCAAGTTGATAACTAATAAAAACTGTTGCCGGTTTCAAGATCGCCGTGTCGTAGAGGGGAGATGAACATGGCAGTGGATTCCTTCTATGTGCCCCGCATGGGCCCAGAGAACACTAGGGGGTTTTAGTGGGTAGGCTGGCCTCTCAGAACGGAGAGCCTACAAATAGGGTTGCCAGGCCATAAAATACAAAGGCCAGACTGCGCACTATATAAGGCCGGACATTTTGCCCTAAAAGTTGGACATGTTTTTTTATTGCCAAACATAATGTTTTTACAGCTGGGCTGTTGAAAAAAGTATTTATACGTGATGTAAAGTGAGGATGAAACTTTGCCGGAAGAGAGTTTGCTCTCCGCTCGCCCTTGTCCGCTCATGTCGGGCGCTGGTCCGCCTATCGTCGTACAAATCGCCACTCTGACAAAAAGTCTGACAAAAGCCGGGCAGGCTGAACACGTACATATTTGGCCTGACGTGACCGCAAAAATACAAACATGTCCGGCTAAAGCCGGAAACCTACCCATACACGGCCGCGCCTTGCCAGCAAGGCGTCATGGTGCATAAGAAGCATTTCCTCTCGCAAAAAAAGAGGGGAGATGACAGGTTGAAAAAGGTAGAAATCGCACTAGCGCATCGAAACTGTATCTTTAAAATTCAGCCAATAGGCTTGTATCCACTATAAACAAATCTGATGCGTTAGGTTGCATAACTATTAAGATGATCATTTAATTATGAAAAAACAAAGTTTTATAAAATAATAACTTTTGATTATTTATATTTTTATAAAATAAAATTGCACAAAATAAGCCATAAGTCACGTGACAGCAAACACCAATTAAAAAGTGTTACGTCACGCCGTGCGAAACGTCAAAGTCAAAATGTCATTCCCAAGTGTCTTGTGGAAGTGCGAAAAAGAATGGGCATCATTCCTTCTCGCGAGTGTCAGCCACTTTTTACGTATCTGCTGATTGTTTGGCACGTATATAAATATTTTTTTTGGTGTTTTTATACTTGTGCTTGTACACTGGGGCACTATGCAGTACTCGTAATACGATGAATCCATTTTTTATTAAAATAACTTCACAATACCGAATATTCCGATACTAAAACAGCTGTGTTTTGCACGGCGTGACGTCATTCAAGACGCCATGACAGTCATGAGCGTTTTTGATGACTAATGTCAAATATTTAATTAAATGCAAAATTATTCTTATAAATAAGCATTTTTTTTCAAAAATAATAATTATTTTGTATAGAATAGGCATCAAGGTATATTAGTATCTAACTACTGAAATTTAGGCAACAAGCCTATTTGTGTGATTTAATTTAGTCTTATAGCAATAGCGAGATCGGGCGATGTTCCTCGCTCCCATACTGTAACTGTCTATCTCAACGCTATCACTTTCTGTCTCATACTTTCTCAATAATCTGTTTCATTCACTATTAATTTCGTGAAATATTAGAAAGTAAGGCATAGCAGAGTCAGTTTTCAAACGTCGCACAGCATGGAGATACGTACATAATCTATAATAAAGTAAAATTGTCGATGCGATGTCTTCTTTACACAATATTATTAAAAAGTGTTATTACAATATAATGAAAAAATCTAAATGAAACAAGTATTACTGATGTCTTACATAACAAATAATGTACCGACTTTTCACGGATAATTATTAATTTGATTTAAAAAAATAACAGGAGATTGCTTTTTGTCGTTGATGTTATTATAAATGGATTCCACCTTTCCATGTTATCTAAGTTCATCTTATTTTCAGATGGCTCCGTAAATCTGTACTTATACACTCCAATCACTATTTTGATTGCCATCAACGTGATACTGTTTCTGCTGACTGTCTTCAACATTTGGCGCGTTCGTAGTGCTCTGCATTGTACTGGAGATATCAGTGTCAAGAGGAATGAGAATAGGTAAAATTAAATAACCATCGCCATCATCACGCAGTTCATCATTATCATCGTCAGTACTACAAACATGTCCTTTTAGATTCAAACGTGCAGATATGGTACCTTATATGGTAGAAGTGTAGAAGTGAAACCAGAGAAAGAAACATCTGCGATGTCAAGGTAAGTCGGGACCTGGTTTGTTCTAATCCGGGGCTTAAACGCCTTTTTTGAATAGGTTTGGAAACTCGTTAATCTGTCTCTTGTGGGAAATCCTCCATCTAAAGTTTATACTGCCTTTAAAAGGACTCTTAATACGCCTTCTGTATGTAAGTAAAATGGCTGCCACCTACACTACTTAAATGTTCTGCAAAGAATAACTACATTCATACTCTAAAAGTATGTTCTAACTTTGAAACTCACACAACACATGCATTATCTAAATCGCATTTTCGCGACATAAATGACATATTTATTGCAAGTAAACCAGTAGGTATAGATAAAATATAGAGGGCGCAATATTGCATATCATATGGCGGCTTTGTGTGTTCACAGACATTCTATAACTAAATTTCCTCTTTTGCCAACTTTGCATTGCATAAAGAGAATAAATAGTAAATTGTAATACAAGTGAGCTAAGTTCACAATGATGCACGAATACGGTATTTCCGAACCGATGCAATATGCAAGCCTTAAAAGAGCGCATTAAATGGTCTTGCAAAATATTTTTATGATTCCACTTAAATGGTCGGCAAAGCATCTAAGTCCTGTAATGTTGCAGATTTTGCCAGAGTGTTGCAGAGTTTGCAGAGTTGCCCATTTTTGTGGGGGTTGCAGATTTGCTACTAATCTCACAGAAACCACATATATCTAATGGTGACTGTCACCAATTACCATCAGCTGGACAATCTGATTGGTTCTTAATATGTAGCAATAACAAAAAATTCGATATACCGCGACCGCCGCCGCGTATTGAAAGCTGGTAATTAATATAATGAAAACTTGACAATGTTATTTCAGATTCACGGTATACTTCAAGTTGTCACTGATCACCGGGGTCCACTGGATCTTGGACATAATTGCGACCTTCGTAAACATACCTCAATGGTTAGAATACATCAGCTCTATATACAACGTCTCCATTGGTGTAATAATATTTATTCTGTATGTATGCAAGAAACAATATCTGGTTAATATTTGTAAAAGGTGAGGATATTTCTTTCATTGCAAGACATTTCTAATTTAATATAACAATCTTTCCTATATAATAAAACCTGTAACTATCATCTTCATAAAATCTATTTCTTATCGGCAAGGCAAAAGCCGCAGACCTAGGCTAATTATTTATTTAAGTAAATTGTAGAGTTTCTATATTATTGGTGATTTAAAAGATCGCCAATTTTACAGATTTAAAAAAAAATTTGATTGAAAGCACTTGATCTCTTCTCGCCAGATGAAAACGCATGTTAGGTCTAAAGTGAAGCGTACCTATTCAATTAAAGCCCTTATATTACATGTTTGCAACATACACCCCCGTTTTTGTGAGGTTTATAGATTTGCTACGAATTTCACATGATTTATTGGCAACTGTAACCATTTACCAATAGTGGGCCAGTTTACTTGTCTGTCAGTATACTACCATAAAAATAAAAATGCCAGGCATTATAATTCCCCAACCTAGAACGTCATTAATCAGACCAACTTCGTTTCAGATATTCAATTGGCGCTAGATTTATCAAGCACATTGATCGCACCAAATCACACAATTCAGCAGGGATTTCAAGGACTGGAACCGAAAAGTCAAATGTACCAACAGACCAAACTGACGACGGCAATGTTGCTTTAACAAAAACTGAAATATCGCAAAAACCATAAAAGTCTAGTATAAAGTTTTCTATAAATTTATAAGGATATATAGCCAAATAATCACAATGGCACTAAATAACAATAATAAATACTCGTAATGGTATATCACTTAATAAATAAATTCTACAAATCCTGACTTATTAAATATACAATAGGTTAATTATGCATATCATTGTGAACACCACAATAATATTTGAAAATTTAAAATCATTGTTTTGATTGAAGAAAGCTAAGGTAAGATACACCTTGATTGACTTCAAATCCATCTAAACAAAAGTACGGATTAACTATTATTAATACTTATGTAACTACACACGTGAGGGGAATCTACACCCCATAGTCAAAAGAATATATTAATTGTTTAAAAAATGCTAGCTACAATCGTCACAACGATGAGTTAACTTTTATACCACTTTTTCCTGTTCTATCGATATTTAATTATGAAATAAACAAGTCCATGTCATCTTAGAGATGGGCCCCTGTAGATATTTTTTTATTTTTTGTTTACATAAACACAAAATTTGCTTCAAACCGAAGCAGCAAACAGAAACAAAGCAATCGCTTTAATACTCATGATAATTTTAATGCACTTAACTTATCACTCAAATAACATAACGAGCCCCTATTATTAATTCATTTCAAATACTATCGATAACTAGACATGTCATATAGTGCATGCACATAAAAGGATTACCTTTGTTATCTATTAGTATTGGATATAATAAACGTAGAGCCATACAATTAGTACATACTAGTGGGATCGCTCTATCATCACGTTCAGGACTATTATTATTAATATGTCCGATATTATGATGGTCAACCAATCCCAACACCGTATAGTGCTTGTCGAAATCACCATTGTTGATGACAAGAACCTCGAAAATTCTGAAAAGAACTTAATTTGACCATGTTGGCTGTTGATTCAATGATCATTGTGCCAATGTGTCGGCGATTGCTAGCTTGCGAACATTCTCAACCATAAGTTCTCGCTTGACAGGTACGGCACGTATTATCTCGAGATTTCTTTCTAAAGATCTTATTATATTTTATGTTTTGAAATTCCATAGTGAAACGCCGTCACTTCACAAAAAAAAACATCATATAATTAAAACCTCGACGTTGGTGAATTTTATTTTTCATTCGACTTTACCCTTGCCTTTTTTTTATTAGTGCCTGGAAAATGCGTTACGCATACCTCGGCTCGGGAATACCGCGGGGTTATGTCGGACTCTCCGCGCGCTTGGGGGCCGAGTGCCAGCCAAGCGCGCGGCTTACCGACTAAAAACCAGACAATACCCCTCAGGGACGCCTTGGCAGGAGCGCATCAATCGTCGATGCATCCTCCCCCGCATCAGACGAGGAAGACACGCCGAGGAGAGCAGCATCACTGCCTGACAAGGTCATGGGAACACTTACGTACACTTCTACGACCTCGTCGGCGTCATTGGCGAGCTCCTCTCACCCCCCCGTTGTGCTGGGGGGCCGTCGATCCCCCGGGACATCCAGGGGATCGTCGACTGACGGCACCTTTGAGTAGCAGGAATCAGCCTTCCCGGGCCTGGTCCCCGCTGGTCACCGACAGGAGGAAGGAGGCGAGCGAACTCGCGCCTCCTCCGCCCTGCGCGCCTGCGGCGGCATGCCGGGGCCTCGGGTCCGCCTCCCTGGCCCGCTCCGCCGCCTCCTTCTGCGTCATGACGTCGTTTTCTTCACCAAAAACTACATGTACTTATAAATCAACGGCACAAAATGAAAATCTCATAACTCAAGAATTTATAAATAAATATTACTAGATAAGTAAAAGTCATTACGATACGTCACTTTTTAATTTACCTTTGTTTTTTCGCTCTCAGACTCCGACTTTTTTCATTCGATTCGATTTGTTGTCGATCTGACAAAGCTGTCGATACAATTTCATTACGGAATTGTATTTTCTTGTAACTACAGCATCAGTTATACAAAAGTATAAATGTACTACACGAGGTACGTACCTTTTCTTATAAAAAAGATTCTTATTTTTTTTTTTTTCGAGTAGTCTTGGCATTATTTGATGTCTTTAGTTGTTGTTAAGACTGTGTATTGACAAACAAGAAGTGCTTACAGTCACTTTTAGTATATGTGGTTCTTGTAAGATTCGTAGCAAATTCCAAAAAGCTACAATGCTACGATGTAAGTTACCAATATGTAACATAAGAAGTAGTCACACTAGTCGATAATTTGACTATTTAACTTACCCTTCACAGCAGAATCCGAACATTGCTAGTTTGCGGCATATATAGGAAAGACGGTACCCACGCAAATCACCTTAGTATAAAATCTTTCTCGAGTAAAGAAATAGGTAAGATAAAAAAATACTTTTATCTCTTTCTTCAGTTCATCGTGGATTATTATGTATCGTAGTATTATATATCTTAGTAAAGTAATTGAATATGCTGTAATAAACTTCATTAACTCTGACCATAGTGGACAACTAGCCTGTATTGAGCACCATCATGTTAGCCTAAAACTGAATTGATTTGTAGACCTATATCCCAAGGAAGGTTATGTAAATTAAAAAAAAAATAACATCTCAAATTACATCTTTGCCTGCTGTTGGTGGAGATGCTAATAATTTATATAATAATTTATTTAATTTAGTAAGAATGGAAAGCAACATTATGTTTCCACAAAAGGTTGTAAAATTAAATAACAAAAAGAAATTTAGTGACTGGGCTACTCCGGGCATATATAAAAGCAGGAGAACACTTTTTGAATTATATGCTTTAAAAACAACTTCTGTCGACCCTGCCTTTTTAGATTATGTAAAAAAATATACATTAATAAAAATACAATTCAAATAAAATATACATTAAAATATACAATTCAAAAACTTTTAAAAATGTTTGTTTATGTGCTAAATCTTTATACATATCAAATAAAATAAATATGTCGAAGAACAAAGTTAAGACTACATGGACTATAATAAATCAGGAAACGGGAAAAAGTAGAAGCTCTGGGAACTCTTTCTCTTTAGAAATTAATAATAAGACTATCAAGTCGGACGATGCAGCTGCGAATGCATTTGTTGATTATTTTTCTCAAATTCCTGCTATAACTACCAGTAATCTTAACTCATCTCCTAGTTTAGCCGTCACCCTCCTCGAGTCAAGTGTGAATAGGTGCAGTGAATCATTCAAATTTAGCCATATTGATGCTTCTTCAATTAAGAAAACATTCCGTTTACTTAACAAGAAGAAAACTGAAGATCTCTGGGGTATATCAACTCACATAATTCAATCTGTCATCGATGAATTAGCCCCATTGTTAGCACAAATTTTTAATTCTGGTATTGATGAGGGTATCTTTCCTGATCTAATGAAATATAGTAAATTAATTCCACTTTTCAAATCGGGTAACAAAAAAGATCCCTCAAATTTTAGACCTATATCCATATTACCTACTTTCAGCAAAATCTTCGAGAAAGTTATTTACAATCAACTAATAGGTCACTTGAGAACAAACAGACTCATGCATGAAAGCCAATTCGGCTTTACCAAAGGTAGATCCACTACCGATGCCGGAACTGCACTTATGAAACATATTTTTGACGCATGGGAGGGCAAGCGGGATGTAATTGGAGTGTTTTGCGACCTTTCCAAAGCGTTTGACTGTGTGAGTCATGAAACGCTTTTAAGTATCTAAACTTAGACATTATGGTGTCTCGGATGGAGCTGTTAGCCTTTTAAAATTTTATTTATCAGACAGATTGCAGAAAGTCGTTATTAATAGATCAGAATCTGCTAGCTCGCATATAACGATGGGGGTTCCCCAGGGATCAATATTGGGTCCTCTACTGTTTCTAATATATATTAATGACCTTCCTTACTACATTACAGAATCGTGTGAGACAGTATTGTTTGCAGATGATACTTCTTTACTATTCAAAGTTGTTATAAAAGGAATGTTATGACGATGTAAATAGTGCTCTCTCGAGAGTTCTGTATTGGTTCACAACTAATAATTTGTCTTTAAATTCTAAGAAAACAAAATGTATCAAATTCTCTTTGCCCAATGTAAGGCAGGTTGATACTCGTTTAAATATGAATGGTGATGTCATTGACTTGGTAAATAATACTAAATTCTTAGGCATTACGCTAGATTCACGACTACAGTGGGATCCACATATTGAAACTTTGGCAATCAAACTTAGTTCAGCGGCGTACGCAGTAAAAAAGATTAGACTTTTAACTAATGTTGAAACGGCAAGAATTGTTTATTTCAGCTACTTTCATAGTGTTATGTCCTATGGACTGCTGCTATGGGGATCTGCGGCTAACATTGAGAGTATTTTCCTATTACAAAAAAGAGCGATTCGTGCTATTTACTGTTTACGAGCTAAAGAATCCCTAAAAGAATTGTTCAAAGAAATTAATATTTTAACTTTAGCTAGTCAATATATATATGATAATTTAGTTTTTGTATATAGAAACTATAATAAATTCAATAAAAACAGTGATCTACATAATGTGAATACTAGAAACAAAAATAAACTTGCCGTTCCAATGTTCAGACTCCATAAAACTAGCTGTTCGTTCTTGGGGAAATGTATATCTATGTTTAACAAACTTCCGCAAAGTGTCATTGATTTGCCTTTATATAAATTTAAAATCCATATTATCAAAAAGACACTCATGAGTAAAGGTTATTATAAAGTAAGTGACTATCTAAATGATCACAGTATTTGGGAATAGGGACACTATTCATAGAGCCATGTTTGGTAACAACATTATTTATAATATTGTATTATTTTTATATGTGTATGTAAACATACATACGACTGTAATCGTATTAGGTATGATTGTATCTTATACTATATTGTATTTTTATATTATATTATTATAATTATTAACATTGTAAAGAGGAGATAAAAAATAGACCTCAGAGTTTCTTGCCTGTTCTTCTCGAGAAGGCTCTCCCAATTTCCGAACAGGTGTCGAGTCAATTTTTTTCTTTTTTTCTTTTTTTCCTTATTCGTACGTACGGACAAGGTTTTTGTATTTTTTTAAGCTTTGCTTTTTTTGTTTTGTTTGTTGACGTCAATAAGTGCCTGTAAAGGTCTATGTTGAATAAAGATTATTTTGATTTGATTTGATTCACCAAAAATTTCTTCAGTGCTAAATGATTTCAGATTTTTTACGCCGTTTCTTATATATATACGTAAATCTATAAAATTACGCTAGCAATTATTACTGTAATTCCCTAAGAATAATTTCTATGAATGTATTTATTTCTGTTACAATTACAATAACATACTGTCAAATGTGTATTGACAAAGAAACTCATTAATTTCAATCGAGAATTGATAGCAACAGAATTACATAATAAGTCTACCGGGCAAGGTGACATGGCGGCATGGAGGGCAACGATATAGAGCAATACATAGAAGTGGCATTTATTATCTAAGTAATGAAGGATTTTCCGAGTAACAGAAAAAGAAGTATTTTACAGATCTGTTTTGAACATAACATATCATAACAGATACGATAAACTACTGTATTATTTATAAAATTTGCTAATTAAAGTTTTGTGATATCTTTATGCATAATATTTATATTCATTTGATTAAGAAAAAATATTTTAAATATTGTGTTAAACTAGACATTTTTTCGCCAACATTAAGTGCGGTGTAAATAAGAATAGCACGATGCAGTCTTGCGGACACAGATAGCACAGCATGATGAGACCATATGCTATTAGCTATAATAATGAGTGGCCTTAAACATCGTCAGGTTAAGTTTATTAAGTGTTTCATGACGTGAAAGGACAGACACGAGCACAAAACGCTGGCAAAATCCACTTGCAAGCCCTATTATAAAGTGTCAGAGGATAGAATAGCATCAGAGAAGCCTAAATGCTCTAATTGCGTTCATTATAATAATAAATAAAATTAATCTGTTTTGATTTCATAACTTCCAAACAACTTTAAATGCTTATACATTTTAATGATGATCTCTTCTATATTCGTAAGTGTTCATAATTATGAGTATGCCACTTGTATTTTTATAAGTTGTATTCGAAATGCTTAAGCATTTCGAACTATATACGTAGTGTATATAAACTCACTATGGATCCTGTAAGTAGTTTTAATATATATATATATATTATATATATATATATATATATATATATATATATATAATATATATATATATATATATATATATATATATGAGTAAGTTACAAAGACATTCATGAATTATTACAATCTCAAAAAGGTAATCCACGCACACTTTTATTAAATTTTGCTTAAATGGATGAATCTGGATGATGAATCTACGCGTTGTATTTGTATCCCCGCATATGCCTTATAAAGAACCGTGTCTTATAAAGACGCTTGATATGAAGCGACATAATAATAATAACATCGTTGAAATATAATTGTTAGAAAGGGACATCGCTACTTGACTGTTTCTCTCGTTTAACGTACTTTTATCTGTGGTGCTTATATTGCGCGTGCGTTAATAAATACGTTATCTGTTATACGATGTGATTGGATTGATTTTTCGTGTTGATAGATGTTTCTCGAGACTACTGAAATTGAATTGAAAACCCCGGGCCAGCTGTTGAGCTGCAGCATCTGCATTGCGCCTGCTCGGACTAGTTCATTGCACCTGTAAAGAGGAACACATCCTGACGTCCTAGATATTCCATTCGCTCATTTGCATTCACCATGTCGGCCGCGTTGCAAATCATGAATGGCAATTATGATAGGTGTGTTTATTAGTTAAAACTATTGTATTAATTTAATATTTGAATTATTTGTGATTAATTTTGTGACTATTTTTAGTGCCATTCAAGAAGAAATAGGAGCTTTGACATCAATTCTATCAAGTGATGTCATAATCAGTACAGATGATGGGGTGCCTACCATTGAAACTATGGTATACCCACAAACTGCTAATGATATTGATCAACAGTTTGTGTGCTTGACTATACGTGTAACATTACCACAAGGCTACCCTGATACTAGTCCAAATGTAGACCTGCGAAACCCTAGAGGACTTGATGATGAAAGCCTCCAAAGCATTACTGTACAAATAAAAAAAAGACTAACTGATTATCTGGGATCACCAGTTATTTATGAGATAATTGGGGTGAGTAATTTATCTACTATAGCATTCTATTCCCGCTGCTTAGGTATCCATCAATATCATATAATTAACACAATGCAATGAAAAGATATTTAAAATTGTTTTTATAAAGTACGTAAGTCTTATGTACAACTTGTCATTTTGCTTATCTAAACAATTACTACATTATATTGTTAATGCCTAAATTTAATAATTAAAAACATTACTGTCTGACTTTGTTCACTTTGTTTATTTCATATGTTTACATTGAATTTAATGCATGTAGGTAATTTGAATTTTAATATGACAATACCTATATGTGTATTCACATATGTTATGTTTTTTGCACTTGAGTATAGGTTCTGAATGACTACTATTTAAAATTAGTTGAAAATTCAATAAGACACCCAGTATTAATAGAAGAAATTGATTTGATTTGATTCTTTCAGGATTTTATTCTAAGGTAGAAAAAATCCTTTTTAACTTAATTTTTACTATAGAACTTAGATAAATAAAGATTTATTACAACAACACAACATGGTAAAATACACAACAAATGATATTATTGTAAAATACTAAAATTTATTTTATTTCCATAGGAATAGATAACCTATTATAAAGTAACTTATAATTGCAGATTGTTCAAGAAAATCTGACAGACAGGAATCGCCCCAGTGAGAAATGTGTCATTTGCTTATACAATTTTGAAAAAGAAGATGTGTTCATCAGAACCCAATGCTACCACTACTTCCATAATCATTGTTTTGGTAAACACCTTGTAGCTAGTGAAAATAACTACAAGGAAGAGCTAGAAAAGGTGCCGACCTGGAAACGGGCTGAAACGGCACCTTACCAAGTAAATTTCACCCATCCAGTTATTTTAATTTATATTAAATTTATATTTTATTCTATTTAATAAAGAAGATTTAAATTGTTCATATAAGATCTCAAAATGTTTTTTGTTGCAGCAAACTTGCCCTATATGCCGAAGTACTGTTGAATTTGAGGCAGAGACCTTAAAATCTTCTCCACCTCCTGTTGAATCATTAACAGATCCACCATTTAAGCTAACACCCGAAATAAAGGTACACTTTATAATATATATATCATGATAATTTAATATAAGTTTCATGATAGATTATCATTTTCAGATTTAACATTGAAAACAGAATTAACTAGCAAATCATCTAAGAAGAAAGTAGTTACTTACATAATTAATATAGTCTTCATATTCTTAATAATCATCCTTATTCTTACATTATATTCCCTTAACAATGATGCTGAATACAATGCTTAAGCACAATCAGTTTTCAAAGAATCCAACATTCTAACAATATTTTGAAAACATGTCATAATAGCTTATCAACATAATATTATTAATGCTAAATATATAAAAGAAAACTAAAAATCTCAATCAAAGCAAGTATAAATTCTCCCTCTGGTGTCATTTATAATGATCTTCCGATGAATATCTTTTAATAGTCACCTTTCTAACCCAGAATGATGACTTACGTGATAGAATGATGATAAACTAATTGATAGTTAATAAAAATATGGTTCTATATTGATTTAATTGATTTTATGTTTGATTATATTTTCTATTAGTATTGTTATAGCACACTATACATTAAAAGCATTGTGTAGATACATACATATTATCTTTGGGGATTATTCAACAATTGATTCTTAAGAATATTGTAATTACAAAGAATGTTACTTAAAATTTTTATATCAACCATTTGAAGTTGCATTTGCAACAATTATATTGATCATTCTTTTACTATATAAAATATATTATTTTTGTTTCTATAATTTTCTTGAGTCTGTAATGGGAAATAACTTTTTCACTTCAGTAGCTCAAACATGAAGGTTTTGCTGCTTAAAATCAGTGAGTAAAATCGATTTTTACTCACTAGTGAGACAAAGCTAACCACAGATTATAGTAACCTATGTATAGTAACTAATGGGATAACCATACAGACTATGTTTAACTTTTAATTTGTTGTATAATTTTGAATTTAAAAAAATGAGTTATTTTACAATATACTCGTTCCTGTGTCTTATTTTATTTCCAAAGTAGGTATGATATTTGTTCTCGCTGCTGAAGTGAAAAGTTGTGTGTGTCACACGAGAGCAAAGTTGTTTGCATCTCGTGCCTTTGAATCCTTCGACACACTCAGGATTCTACTCTAGAATCACTCGCTTCGCTCGTGATTCAAACAGAATCCTTCGCTTGCTCGGGACTCAAATCAGCACGCGCAGCAAACATCAACTTTGCTCACTTGTTGCACAAATAACTATTATAAAACACTAGTTTTCACTGGTGGCTTCACTCACGTTATATCAGATTTACCAAAAAGATATATTTTCCCGTGGTAAAAATTATTATATGTTTATCGCAGGGTGTCGAAACTATCCCTGATTTCATCCAAATCTATACAGCAGTTGTTGGGTGAAAGAGAAACAAATATTCATCCTCAAAACCTTCATATTTATAATATTTTGTAGGTCAGTAAAATAATATATCAAATTGATATCATAAACTACCATCACTAAATATACAGGAAAGGTGAATGAATATCTAATGTGTATTATATATGTCAATATATAATACACATAGTTGTTGTAAGATTTGTAACAAATTTGTGGCCTTCAGAACTACATTGGAAACTACCAACTTTTGACATAAGTTGTAATGTCACACTATGTATTAACTTTCATACCAGGAAACAGCCATGAAATATTGCTAAATTTGCGACAAAAATTGGTAAGATTGTTATGTCTATAATCAGTGAACATCTTTTTTAATTGTTATTTTTGCAAAAAATCTTAATCTGATGATTTGGTAAACGAAAATATAGAATATGCAAAATGTTACATTTGAATTTGGAATGTTTTCTCATTTTCACGCCAATCGCTCATCAAACATTTTTGTAGTATTAAATTATAAAATTGAGGGTAATATGCGTAGGTCAAGGTTCAAAAACATTTTTTTATATTTCCTTCATTTAATCAAATTATTATGCACAGCACCTAGAACCATGTTAAGTATTTTAAAAGATAGCTCTTATGCTATCTTTTAAAATACGCAACATGATTCTAGTGAGTCCAGTGACCAGTGAGTCTCTATAGGTAGCAAGTTGGGACTTGCAGCCTATAGAGACTCACAATTAGGGTGATAAAACCAAAAAAACTACTTAAGCGGTACACAAAGGGAGGACGAGAAAAAAATTGTTAAACAAGCAAATGTCCGTGTTTATGCTTAAAGCTTTAATGAAGATTCGCGAGTGTTGACTTGGCACAATATGAACATTATCCGACTTCAGTAATGTTTATCTGAACATCCAAAGCCGTCATGGTAGTTGGAACCTCCCGCCCAATCTCAGGAAGTCCACAGTTAGCGCTTAAGAAAACTGACCCCAATACCTACAGACTAGGCACAGGATCAGCATTCGTTTTCACTCCTGATTTTTCCACCTTACTTCTTGTCCGTCTTACAATCTCTTGCCACCAGTCGTAGTAAATTAACATACATGAACGTCCTGTAGCGTGACGACGACCTGATACACACTATTTACGGACACCATACGTGTATTTTGATACTTGTTACTAAAATTACTTTTTGTCTTGCAACGCTTTAATTAACAAGCCGTCAACGTCATAACTATGTCCTAGAGCCTTGCTAACGACGATGGCGAATTGTTATACAAGCACGCGTGCTGCTAGCTAATTGTGAACTTTTACTAGGCCCTGCAAGAGGAAATGGCAGCTCTAAAATTACGTCAGGTGGAGAAGGGAGGATCAGTAATCCATGGCGATTCAGGACCACCGCCTCTTACAATTACGTCACCGTCGGACAAGTACGATGTAAGTATCATGCATTTTCCTTCTGTGATTTAAGGGAACTTCTGTTTACAAAACAAGTACTTACTGCTATTGTATGTACTTGTAATTTTTATAATAGTACTCAAAAACTTGTTTGCAACTATCAAACAAAATTATATTATTCATAGATATGTATAAATTATAAGTATTATAAAAAATATTAAAGGACATATATTAAAAAAGATACTATTGCTATAATAGCTTCAAGAGGGCTCGCAGAATGCTAATAGTAACTATATTATATATACTCTAATAGTAATGCACGCGTGATCTGGCCATCGCTTAGGCGACGTTCACGCCACCAATTGTGGTAAGGATCGATCAGGTGATACACATTTTCGATAATTTGGCTGGTCCTCGAAATGGACCAATACTTTACTATTAAAACATTATTTATATGTGCAACTTGTTTCTCCACGCGAGTATAAAATATCTATGCTATGTTCAATCTTCTATGTCTGCGTTTGTATTAGTGAGTTCGTGGCGTATATTCTAGCCAAAGCATTACATCTCCAGACATACCCCCGAGTAAATAGTTAAGTCAATAATTACTTTAGGAAGCTACTGGCGGCCCTTCGGGCACGACTCAAGAAGCACCGAAAGCCCAAGAGGTGCCAAAGACGCAAGAAGATGCGAAGGCGCAACCTGCTGGTAACAACCGCGGTGCGTCTAACAACAATGGCTCGCCGGGCTCCCCAAAACCCGCCTACACTGGTCCGTACAGGTCAGTACCGTTAAATCTGATATATCAAGCACTTAACCATTTAACCTTCAGCTCAAAACCAAGTCATTTAATAGATTATAAATTTTATTCGATTTTAATTTATTGCTTAGGGGCTTCAACCGTCGTGGCAAGCCCGGCCGGCGTGGCCGCGGCAGTACACGGTGACCCGCGAAAGGGGACACATCGCCGCCAGTCGCCTAGCACTCCCTTCCCCGCGCCCCCCGACCCCAACCCAACTACCCACATATCCCCCAAACACCGCAACCCTTAAACACCCACGCAACTTTGAATCCGAAACCCAATTATCTCTATAAACCATCATTCCCTAAAACCCAGAACCCCCATGCAGCACTAAAACCCCAAACGACCACAACCCATAATCGACTGAACCGTTCTGTGGAGTTGACATTTTTAGGTACGCCCTTCAAAAGACTGACGATTTACCGAATCTTGTGGCTTTGTGATCGTTACATCTAAGTAGCTTAACATCCAACTGTGGAGTTGTTTTCAGTACAGTCAGTCATAAAAATATTTAATTGTGCTCCTGCATATAAGTGAGATTGCTAAAACTTTGCGAGGAGCTGTCGACAGTTCGCTTGTACTGGTGGCGCAAGGGTTTCACAACAGACATGTATGTGCCTTCATCTAATCTGATAATAAGTGACTTCATCACCACAGCTCCTTGAAGACAGTTGGATGTTCGATAGAGCTACAGTAATGATCGTGAAACATTTTTGATTCCTACTATAATGAATTTAAGACTCATATCCTATTGTGGACCACGTTCGAGCTTACACTTAGTTTCGTTTTAGTTCAATTGTGATAATCAGTCTATACGATTTTGCATTACGCGACTGTGACTATATAATAACTATTAATAATAACAATTATTTTTAAAAGTTAATAGAAGGTTAAATTAAATGGTAATTGATTACAGGAACATTATTATAATATACATATTTTAATAAGTATCTGCGAAAATCTTGAACACTGTATTTCGGCTTGTAGCATACACCCTTAAATGTAGGTAGGAATTAACCTTGTTTGTTGTAAAACAGATATTGCATAATTATTCATATTATTACAGTTGACTGTAATTATATGAACGGTTGTGTGATTTGTATGATGGTGGTCATGGACCTCTCGAGGAATGAGTCGAGTGTGTGCGTATATATACTAGAGGGTGTGCCAAATTATCGTAATTGTAAAATTTTATAATTCCTCAATATTAATTATTCATATTTAAATATAAGTACTCGATATATATATACTATTAATTAAAGTGAGTACTGTCGCGTGCAAAATCGTTAAGTATTATTTAAGTTATTAAACGTATGAGTTATTTTCTTTATCTTTCTTTATCGTCCCCCTATGCTCATGCCCATTTATTTTTAGGCGTGTATAAATTTTGTAAATCGTCAGTTATATCAATGCAATCGTCAGTTATATCAATGCAATCGCAGTTATGTTAACTGCTTACAAAATCAATCAAACATGTTTGATGGATTTAGATAGCCAACGGCGTGGATACATGTTATAGGCCTGTCAATTCCATGGCACCGAACTGTCGATACGTCAGTTCATATAATTCATTCATTCAACGTCATTTTTCAATCTTGTCTGCCCAGCGATGTTTTTACTTTTCACTTAAGCTTTTTAATATTTTTCTTTTGTCATTACTTGTATGTTGTCATAAAAATATGATAATATTACATTTTGAATAATCTAATGTCATTCAAAAGAAATCACATTATCCTGTAAATATTTTTATTTGCATTTTATGTTGTACTATGCAAATGCGTGTTTAATATCACCTCTATGCTGCCAATGTTTGGTGTACCTTCACATTCCTGACATAATCCACGATTTCCAAAACGGGGTGGCACAAAATATTTATTATTAATCTTTCACATTTTAATCTTAGCGTGTAGTACATTCATTCTGTGAACACACCTAGTCACTAAGTTAATGTGTCAAAATTTTGCAGATCTTGCTTACTGGTACATGGCGTTGGTATATAGATACAAAAATGAAAAAAATATTTCCATATAGTCGAGACCTACATATATTTTTTATTTTTCATTAATATCCAGTTTGACACGTAATGGCTCTGCTAATTGGACCTATTACAATTATTTTTAGGTTAAATAATTAAAATGAGTACAAGTCAATCATAACGAACTTTTCGTTTTTATGGTGGGAGAGGCTGTTTGTTTAAAGAAAAAAATCCTGTACCATTAAGCAATTTTTGATGTAGTTACTTAAAAATACAATTGTAGTATTGTTATTAAATTATTTTATGTGACATACGTCGTTAATTTTATTAATTTACTATAATGATTTTGTTACTATATTTTTTAATATTTTTGTTCCTTAAATGTTTAGGTTTTTAACTTACGTAATTATTATAAGCAGCATTTTCTTAATGTATGAATAAACAATTTAATGTGATTTAACATTTTTAATATTTTTAAAATAAAAATACATTTTACGACATCGTAAATATGCAAGAAATTTGACTAAGTGTAATATAAAATTGTTTTTCAAGAATCGTTCAGCCATCGTAAATATTTGCTATTGCTGCTTTTTTGGAATATCTTGCCAAAAGTGTACACGTATCGACAACGGATAATTGGTAAGGCGTAGTATGAGACGCTAGTTTGTTCCAGCAGTTGCTGCAGCAGCAACAGCATAACAGCTGCAAAAATACTAATCATAAAAATACAGCTTCGGTATTCAATTAGTTTCTTTTAATATTTACTAAATACTTTTATAATATTACTACATACCATTTTAAAAATAAATTATATTTTTTAGAAAATTATCATTTTGACAAAATTGTCTTTGACCATAATATCGAGTAAGTTTTCAAAGACAATTTCGCGTTACATTCTCAATCAATAAACCATTTTTTGGCGTAGTGTGACATACTCTTAGCTAAACGTTTACAATGCGACACTATTACGTACGGTCAGCAACATGTCAAGCTTTACATTTAAGTTACGAAACTCGCTTCAAGTACGAACGTCATTAAAGCTATATCAAGATCAAAATTATTGTTGTGTCTACATACTATTAATAAAAGTACAACTCATGGAACAATTTAGGTGTTCTTTGTAACTGTACTTACTGTAATCTCAACGATCTGTGTGTTCTTTAGCTTTTAATTAATTACATTTATTGTCAAATAAAATAATATGAAGTGATCTTAACATTTAACCTCAGTTCACGACTGTACCTTATAATTGTTATTTGTATGGTCTACGTTGGTTACGAAAATTTTGACGTAACAATATGCGTCACTAAAATAATATTGATTAAATCATCATTATTACTATTGTGACATAATTTTATAAAATATTTTATATTTTTGGATGCTTCCAATGTTTTTATGATATTACTAATTGTATTGTTGTTTTTTTTTTGTATAATACATTATTTAGGTTTACTTGATAAGACATACGTGAAATTATATTTTTAAGGCTTATTTTGATTCATCTGCATTAATTCTCCACCATTTGAAGTACATTCCATTACAATTATTTTTTTAATTTGAAAATAACTGTACAAGCGAGTGATATGATTTAATTTATTGGTTTTATTTTATACTCCAATACAAATGCTGTATTATTGAAGTTGCGGCTAGACCGATGCACTTTTTATTTCGTAACATTCAAATACTTAGTATCATTAGTATTAATCACCATATAAATATAAGTAAGCTTTTATTATTTTTTAATTTGACATAAATATGAACTAAAGTAAGTACAGTTACTGTTGTTATATTTAAAAAAAATAATGTCCGAAATGTAAATCAGAAGGTAAGATTTTTATTTGGCGCTGCTCATAATAGTGCCATAATATATTTATGTGCTTTCAAAATTCGAAGATGTCAAATTCTTAGTTTCTTATTTCATAGAATTATTAAAATTCATATGCGTTTTTGGTTTTTATTACATTCATTGTCTTTTTCATATATAGATTATTCAGTAGCAATTTACTTGTGTATCTTAGAATATAAAACTAGCATAGTCTTTTCTCCATTTTAGGACGCTTAGGTCCTTTAGTAGTGTGCGTTGCTGCTAGACGAAGTTAGTTTTTGCTCAATGTACTTATTACGCGCAAATGTTCAATTTAATGTTTATTGACTTTTTTCCTATGTATGGTTCAATTTGAGATTTCATTTGGGCAATTGGTTTATCATGTCTATATTTTAGTTGTTAACTGCGGCATAATCGAAATTGTTCAATATAAAGATGTATTTATATTATTTTTTTATCTGGCAGCAACAATAGTGTGCGCGACTGTACGCATAATGGCAGCGTGCGATTAAATAATATAACATTTTATCTGTATTGTATCGAATGTATCCAAATGTATGTAGTTGATGGTATCAAATAAAGGTTTACCAAAGACGCTTTATTTTATTTCTGCTAATTGTATATGTTGTACCATTATTTTAAAGTGGTAATTAAACTTGTATATGGGGCGAACTAACGCCCATAAAATAAAAAGTTAATTGTCAAATTTTAATTAAAATTTGCCCCCAAAACTCCCCTTTTCTAGTCCTCATACCTACTAAGATAAGATTATTGTATTGGAGATATTTTAGCTGTATTAGTACTAGTAGCTTGTATGTGAACTTTACTATCCCTCTATACAACTGCAGTAGTTAGAAGTGAATTGAATAATTTTCAGGCTTGCTGCTATCCCATTATAACTTTTCACAGTTAATTGACATTGTTAAGTAGTAACAGGGGAAAAAAATAAATATACACTACTTCATTGATAAAATAGCGGTCAGTGGAGAACGTAAAAAATCTACATGTTGATCAGACTGAGATAAAGCGTGGATGGGAGACACCTGGCCCACACACACACTACACATTAAGCTCGTATTCTAAAATCTAACTCGAAGTACAGTTAGAAAAGGATGGTATTATTCAGACCATATATCGCTATCATTTCCAAGTTAAGCAGAAATTTGAGTTTTAACAGTTTTAGTAGAATACAATACTTAAACTGATTATATAGATTCATCCTAGACATACGTCCATTTTAAGGTGCTGAGCTGGTTGCAGGACATGCTTTTCGGAATTCTAAATATTAACATTTTCTTTAAATTATAAAAATAGTGTGAAGTCTTAAACGATCGAAGCTACAATATGCTATTTGACAACATTCAAAATATACAACAAATTATGGTCATCCTAAAAGATAATATTTTAAAGAAATATATTTTACTTTGATGTAAAACATGTGTATTTTTTAACAAAATAAAGCAAATTATTTGTAATATTTTTGAAAATTTTATCTGGAATGTGAACGGTCTGTTATTGGACGACAATCCGGTGACGTCACACGCAAGTAAACAGTTGTCTCGATAGTTCGCTTCGTGAGTGTTTTTCGTGTTTTATTACGTTTAATAAAATTAAATTAAATTTTTTATTACTTTTCCGTTTTGTTTTACATCTCGTTGCGTAATACCTATCTATTACACATATCAAAATGGATCCAAATTTTTTGAGAGCCGATAACAGCAACCTACTTAAGATTGACGCCTTCATGGTTGCACATTTCTTTAAGAATAACGCAGATTGCTATGCTGCGGAACTTAAGAATGTAAAAACAGCTATGTAAGTATTATGAAGATATTATTTATCCACCAACTTTTACATTTGATCTATTTCGAAATAAGGTAAAAATGATTTCAAGGTTATGTTATTGAATGGGCAGTAATACGAGGGCTGCTACTTAAGTATCCGGAATCTGGGATTTCAACATTTTTAAAAGCAATATATGACCTCCATGGTAAAATTTGTTTTTTTTTTTGAAATACTGGCCGCTATTTTTTTTTCCTTACGTACGCTAGTGTTTTGTTTCTGACGGGTTTAAAATGTCATATCACTGAAATGATGGAACTCACACGTGAAAATATTCGTGCTATGATTTATTACGATTTTCGACGTGGTTTAACGCAACAACAGTGTGTAGATCAATTAACTTCAACTTTTGATGTTGAAGCTCCATCAAAAACCACTGTGTATTGGTTTAGTGAGTTCAATCGTGGACGGAGTAAGCTCACGGACGAAGTTAAGGAAGGTCGCCCGAAATCAGTCGTTGTGCCACAAAACATTGAAGCTGTACGAAAACTAATTATGCAAGACCGTCATGTTACGTATCGTGAGATAGAGGCCACTCTGGGCATATGTATAACAAGCATTAATAAAATATTACATGAACATTTGTTCGTAAAAAAAATTTGTTTGCGTTGGATTCATTATTTCATGTAAGTCGGGGCTGATGTGCATCACTGCGACTTATTAAGATCTATTGTGACCAGCCTCCTATGTAGGTTCTATGTAGGTCCTACAGTAGCTCCCTTAACTGGGCACTGACCAAGAAAGATAGGATGTTCCCAGTTCGGATTGTTTTTATTTCATCTAGGTCAAGGATGTGTTTCCCCAGGTGTCTGTTTCTTTTGTGAATCAGCGGTTCACAGTAGCACAAGAGGTGTATTGGTGTTTCACGCTCTTGTTCGCAGACTCTGCATGTGTCAGTGTCCTTAAGTTTCATGTTGTGAAGGTGTCTATTCAACTTGCAGTGACCGGTCAAAGCCCTAACCATCACGCTCAAGTTACTCCTGTTAAGCTTTAATAGCTCGTCAGTGCGTTTGCGAGAGTATGGTTCGATTAGTGCTTTTGAGTGTGTCATCCGGACGTACTGTGCCAGTCTGCTTTCGCCTCGTTAACAAGGCGAGTTTTCAGGTATTGCATGGCCTGGTTCTTTGAGATACCACAGATAGGCTCTGGGCCGAACTGTATTCCTTGAGCCCCAGCCTTGCTAGTTCATCGGCCTTCTCATTGCCGGTTATTCCAGAATGACCTGGCACCCATTTGAGAGTGATTTTGTTCTTTTCTCCCAGGTCATTGAGTTTTTTCACACAGTCTTTTTACTAGCTTTGATTTAAGGGTGTTATTGTTTATTGCTAGTAAAGCTGCCTGGCTGTCTGAATTAATTACGATTTTTTGGTTTACGTAGTTTCGTTGGCGGCTCGCTTGTACACATTCAATTATGGCACAGACTTCCGCCTGGAATATAGTGGCATACTTTCCCAGATTTATGCTTTTGCTAACCCTGGGTCTGCCCCCATATATGCCACATCCTACGTTAGCCCCCATTTTTGAGCCATCGGTGAACCACACCAGACTCCCGTCATTTAAGGGATCACTATGTCGGCCTTGCGCCCAGTCTTCCCTCTTGGTGATTTCCACAGTGAAATTCTTGTGGAAGTTAACTTCTGGAAGCAAGACGTCTGTCGTCATTGCAAGAAGTGGACATTCAAACACTTTTTGATGTAGTGTCCTTATTGTCTGGGATTTCCAGTGTTCTATGCCAGCGTTAGTCCTATAGATGCCAGCCATCATCTCTGGCTGAGGCTGAGGATTGCATTAAGGGCTATGGCTGGTGTTGATCTAACGGCTCCTGTAGCCATCAGGCATGCAGTGCGCTGCAGGCCTGATAGCTTTTTTATAGCCGTAACTTGCTGTGCCTTCGAGCCCCATATCGTACAGGCGTCGTACAGTTATTGACGGCCTGACAATGGTGGTGTAAAGCCATAAGGTGATTTGTGGGTTTAGTCCCCATCTCGTCCCTACAAGCCGTTGACATATACCTAAGGCAGTTTTAGCCTTTTGTATCGTGTTCTTAAGGTGTGACTCCCAGGTCAGTCTCTTGTCGATGATTACGCCCAAGTACTTGACCTCTGTTGAAAATGGTATTGTTGTTCCTTTAATAGTCAGTGGTGAGAGCTTGTCCAGCTTTCTCTTCCTAGTAAAAGGGACTACAATAGTTTTTGTAGGATTTACAATCAGTTGATTTTCTGAAGATCAGTTAACAATTGTGTTTACGGTTTTCTGTAAAATTGAGGTCACAGTGCTTTGACAAGGGCCTATGACACAGGCCACTACGTCATCTGCATAGCTCTGTACGTTAAGATTCATTTCTGAAGTTTTTACTAAAAGTTCATCTATGACAAGGGACCATAGCAATGGCGATAAAACGCCTCCTTGCGGGCAACCTCTTGTCGCTCTGAAGCTTCTAGTTACCTAATGGAGGTCTATTTTTACTATTCTGTTTTTTAGCATTGCAACTATCCATCGGGTCGTTGTTTCATCGATCCCTTTGTTCTTCAGCCCTTTGGTTAGAGAGGTGGTGGTCATGTTGTCAAATGCTCCTTCTATATCTAGGAATGCACAGACGGCTATTTGCCTGTCCTCATGAGCTCTGTGGATGTTGTCCGTAAGCTCTAGTAAGGCAGTCTCTGTGGATTTTCCTTTTTGATAGGCATGATGTTTCGGATGCAGAGGTAGTTTCTTTAGAGGGCCCTCCCTGATGCAACCGTCAATTAATTGCGTTGGATACCGCACAACTTAACTCAGCATCAAAAAGAAGCTCAAGTGACTCAAAATCTGTTTATAACATTTACACAGGTGATGAATCTTAGATCTATGCGTACGATCCCGAAACTAAACAATAATCTTCAGTTTAGGTGTTTCAAAATGAGCCGAACCCTACGAAAGTGACTCGTACAAAAAGCACTTTAAAGCAAATGGTGGTCTGCTTTTTTGGTATTAATGGTCATGTGGCTACAATACCCCTGGAGAATCGTAAAACGGATACGAATCGGAGTGGTACACGACCATTTGTTTGCCGGAAGTATTTAAAGAAATACGTAAAAACAACAAGCGGCGCAGAATCATTCTACACCACGACAATGCCACACATCACGCGAAACAAATACATTTTTGGAGGGTCAAAAAATAGCATTGATGGGTCATCCATGGGTCCAGGTAGAATTGATGGATCGTCGATGCGTTCAAACAGCACGTTTCAGAGATACCGCAATCAGAGTAGAAAAAATGCTATAAAATTGGTTTCAACGTATGCAAAAGTGTATCGATCATCGCGGAGAATACTTTGAAAAACAATAAACCCATATTTAGCCATATACGTTTGTTTAATTTTTCTATTCCGGATAAATAATAGTTCCAGTTTTATGTGCCAGGTCATTTAAGTTGTAGTACTATACTCGATTAGTGAAAATAACGATAACAATAGCGCTGAAGTAACTAAAAATTCTACAAAATCAACGAATAAAAGCCGGTCAGTTCGTGATGTAGGTACACAAAGGATTTTAAAATCAAACTTCAAGAGCGATTTAAGTTTGATTTTAGAAATAGCTCTCTTTATATGAGATATCGAGTATAGAGGCGTTCACGTAAATTGAGTCTACAACTACCTGTCCGTTCTACTGGGAAGCGTGTAAGTAGAAAGAACTTTCTCGAAGTTAGGACAATCTGTCGTTCTTAACAGTGCGTCTTAGTAGAGATGTGAAATAATATACATATGACAAAAAAATCATTTCAGCCGAGAAACGCCATTACGAGAAAGTACAGCAGGACAGAGAGATATATTTTTATTGCCTATTATTGCGCTAGTCTAGGTATTTCTTTTTTTTTTGTTCTCCTGAGGAAAATGCATTAAATTGCATACCCCGGCTATGGCGAGCCGGCGGTTATGTGGGGCTCTCCTCCCCAGAAGGGGGAGGCCTACCCACTAAAAACCTCAGGGATGGCCTTCCTCAGGCATGTAGGGAGCCCCCGGGAACATCAAGCAACTTCCTGGAACCCCCAGCCCGATCGATCGATCCCTCCCGTCCTATTCGATTCGGTGAGTATCTGATTCAATCGGTAGGTGACCTCCTCCTTCCGGTGGAGCCAAGCTTCGAGGTGCGGGAGTACGGCACCGACGGCCCGCTGGCGCGCGCAGATCCCGTGGTTCCCGGCGCTTTGGAAGGCCGTGGAACCATAGCGCCTCGGTTTTGTGAGGCGCTATTTCTAAACCCAGCCGGCGCGGCGGATCGCCCGCACGACACATGCCACCCCAAGCTCGGCAAGCCTGAGCACCGGCCCAACACCGACCCCTGCGGAACGCCGCATTCGACCCTCCTCGACGTTTCCATCCCGTCCCGTCGCATCACGCCGATCGTCCTGTCGCGCAGATAGTCCTCGACCACGGCCCGCAGGTAAGTGTAGGTATTTCTAAGCGAAACATTTGGCTAGCGGAAGGCAGCCCCTTTTCCGTACCATCTGTATGATCTGCTTCATTCACTATTAATCTGACGACAATTTGACGACCTCCATAGTCGAATGGATAATACACCGGTTTCAAGGTGTCGCCATCTCTGAGGTCCCGGGTTCGAATCCCGGTGGGGGCAGATGTTTGTGTGATGAATGCGAGCATTGGTACCTTAGTCATGGTTGTTGATATATATTTTTATAAAAAATATTTATATATGTATAATATATGTATGTCTATCCGTTAACCTAGATCCCATTGCACAAGCCTTATAGAGCTTAGTTTGGGCTAGGCTAATTGGTGTAAGTGTAACAAATATTTATATTTATTTAATCTCGTGACACATTAAATTCTATGTAAGTACATGCAAAGCGGGTTAGTTTTTAAAAGTCGCATTTTACGCATATCCATCGTAAAATATCAGTCTTTGTGTGCGCCTACATTATATTTTAAAGCAATGTTGTTGATTCTTGTTCGCGTTACTCGATGGACGGGATGGAGGAATGTGTTTTTTATTTGTCTACCACCGCCATTTAGAGCACACTTATTTCTTCATTTTTGCTTGTTCAGCATCCTCTTACATTTTTATATTGTAAACTTATAATTAATTAAAATTAAAATTGTAAGCACATTTTGGAGTTTTTATTTATGTGAACTTATGAAATTACCGCTTGATGTTGGGATTTTTACTACTTTACTACATACTTTTTTCTCACTTTAAGAGTTGCTATAATCATAGCAAACTTTTTAAAAATGTTGTACACGAATTCATATATATTAAACTAATAAATAACATAAATTTAAAGGCAAAATATTTTTCAGAAAGTTTTAGCTATTCAAATATATAATTCTGACAAAAACATCTATTTTAGAAATCTTTATAATTTCAATAAACAAATTGTGAGATTCTCAACTAGATAATCAAAAATTATTCAGTAGAGTAGAAATGAAATACAAAATAGTACTTCCTGTAAGTCATAAATTTAAAAAAAAATTGGTATTCGTACGAGAAATAAACAAACGACAAAACAGAAGGCATGTACCCAATATTCCCTCACATAAATAAGCCTTCCTTTAACACCGCGGAAATAGTAACAAAGTGCATAACACTATATCAACACCACGGAGGTATATATATACGTTGTGCATGCCATTAATCAGTCTACCATCTCATTACCATCAGCTTAGCGCCTTTTGAAAGTGGCCCTGGTTTGCCGAATATGGCAAGTCCTCAGACGCTTCCGATAGAACTGTTTATTTGCATGACCTCATGCCACTATGGGCATGCCAAGGGTATTATTAAACCTATGTAAAAAAAAATTGACAATGCTCTATGACAATGTTAGTAAACTACGCAACTATACTACACTACGCAACGGATTTTGATGCGGTGATTTTTTAATAGATAGAGTTATTCTTAAGGAAAGTTTACATGTATAATACATGCATAATATAGTAGAGAAACACTGATAAATTTAGAGTTTTCTAATGTGTAATGTCGAAAATAAGCACGTTTTTTTGCGCTTATATTGAAAAAACGCTGGTTGAACCCTATAGTGCGAAGCCGGAGCGGGTCGCTAGTTAATACTAAAGAGAGAAAATTTAGTATTCCATGGAAGCAGATCTAGGTACCGGGTAGGTACATAGCTAAGAAAGAGCTACTATAAAATAGAAGTCAGAAGCAGCGCCTAGAATTTGTATCTCAGGTGCTTAAGAGCCCATTGAATGAATCAGCACCTACTCTCACCACCACCGTAGCTACGCACTACACCTTTGTTTTTCTCGAAGTGGGGTGCTTTTGGACCATATCTGATGGCTAGTCATCAGGCGTGTGTAGGACTCTCCCCATAGGACATCCCACTAAACCACCCCGATGGACTTTTGGCTTCATGGTGAGTCTTTTATTTTTATTACAAAATAAAAATGCGCGCCCAATTGTCAAATTTTTGTATTGATGTATGTTTTCGTATTTTTAGCGTTAGGGTTTGTATGGTGATTGATCTGTTACAAACGAGCCATTAAAAATTATGTGACGACCCTTAGTATGACAGAAACTATAATGTGAGCACGATAAATGATGATAGATCGGAACAAGTGCAAAGTGTTTGTTTTTTCTTTTTTTTTCCTTATTCATAGTAAACATCGTTGAATCGTTTCGTTGAAGATAAGAGTTTTGTTTACATGTATATCCATTTACAAATATTCGATTTATTAAATATTTATTACAACAGGGGTTACAATCTACAAACGTCAGTCAATACAACAATTTGGCACTCTGTAAATCCTTTGTGCACACTAAACAAATTTGAGTAAACTTTGTACGACCAATGTGTATATTAACGTATTGACGATCAGTGGCGTAACTATACCGTTCGAGGCCCGTGGCAAATTCATCGGAGGGGCCCTCCCATCTCCCCAATTTAAAAAAAAAGCTGAACCAACAATAATAGCATTTTTTTATTTTATAATACCTATTCATTTACTTATACACTTTTATTTGTAAGAGGTAACTAATAAATCACTACGTGAAGTAGGTTCAAACAAACTTTAAAATTATAATTACTTAATATACCTACACATTTTGGAGGTATGTTTGTCCATGCATGTTTCCGAAATTATTAATTGGATTTTACCCATTCATTCTAAAACTGGGTTAAATCTTATTTTACTAATTTATTGAAAAATTATAATACCTACCCGTATTCTTTTTTTACTTGTGTAAGCAACTAAGGAGGTGACAAATAAATTAGACATTTTTTTTTTTTTACTTAAGTGTAATAATAAATGTACTTAGGGAGTTGAGACTTTCCTGATCGGGGGCCCCTTCGGGCTGGGGGCCCGCGGCATTTTGCCGACTTGCCACCCTATAGTTACGCCACTGTTGACGATGGTATCCACTCGCGCGTCTAAACTCCCGGTGATATAAAAAATCCTGAAACTGAAACGCACTTGCAACGTGGTAATTATTAGCTGGTATGGAAATCAATTAACAAATACGAACAATGTGGAGAGAGAGTATGTATTATCTAGAAACCTACTAATGAAAAAAATATATATAATCAAACCCCTAAATCCTACTTTATTCTTGTTTTATGGCCTATTTATTTGTAATAATATACCATTTTAATTATTATTACTTAATTGAATCATAGTTCAAACTCCGTAAAAGATTTTGTTAGTATTGTAATTGTATTTTTAAAATATTTATACGAAAAAAATAAACATCAAGTGTACGTCAGCTAAAACCGAAAAGTAATTTCTCACGCAAAATAAAAACAATATCATGTCGATAACTCAATAGAAGTGTGGCAACCCTACTACAGCGTGAATCAGTCGCGAGCGCCGATAAGGGGAAATCATGCGAGGACGATCGGCGCCCCGCTGTTTTGATGACTAATGAAATAATAAAATTAAGATCGAAAGTCCGCCAATCGCCATTTTAAGATGTTTGCTAAGTTCGACATGGAAACTGTCGGATAATAATATATGTAAATCGAACAGAATAGCAATGTAAAGTTATTATTGTTTTAAATGAAAATGAACATTCAAACCTGTTATTTTAGTTCACGCCACTGTTACATACTGTTTATCCCCTGGTTACGCCAATAATAGTGCATAATTGATATTGCTTGTGGGCCAAAGGGGGCCGTGCCCACCCTATAATAATCCGATGCTCAACCTAGCCTGAGGAGTGAAAACCGGATCTAATGAGGAATAAGTATACCAAAATATAAAGGATCGTAGATATTCCGAGATTAAAAGGTCTTATTTTTAAAACTCTATTTTTAATCGTGACATTTTATCTTTCGGCCTTTGAATAACTTTATGATACAATTGCAAATCTTAATCGTTGCGAAATACCAAAAACGTATGCTCGCGATATGTAGCCTCCGTTTACATTGCAATAAAAATATTTAAGTATTTAAGATGTTAAACATCTCGTGAAAAATTATTACTTTAATCTTGAATGTAATGCACTTTAAGAAGGTCGGGTCACTTTCGATTGAGCTCTACCCCCATGTCTTAATCAAGTCAAAGGCTCTCAAACTTTTTGATGTTACCGAAAAAGTGGCAAAACATTTTTAGGCGAAGTGACTCCAAAACAAAATCTTGCCGAGGTTGATGAATCGATCACTGCTGTTACCGCTACATCCCAAAATGTGAACACTGATAGTTTTATCAACATTTGTTATTAGCCTTGGATGGTTTCTACTCCATTATCTTGTCTTAGTTTGCGTACGGATTGCAGTCCGACATCACCACGACAAATGTGCCCCAGTAACCAAATAGATCTGACGAGAACTAGGCAAGGATAAGATTAATTCCTGTTTCAATCACCACCCACTATTATCACTTCCCATCCTTACCTTTTACCAATATATAGACATTATTTCAAAAAAATTGAATAATCTACATTGTGCCATCACGTTCTAGACGATTATAAAGGGTATATAAGTACCAGAGCTAGACACAGTTAAGGAAATAGTAAACTTAGCAGCTAATCCGTTAATAAGAAAGTTATTATCAATAATCGTTAAGATCGTAATCGTTGCAATAGTGATTTTTAGAAAAAATAGTTTTGTGTTGTTGAAATCATCAAGTTAGACTGACATGGACACTATCTGAACGTCCTGAGCACACTTATTAGGCCCTGTAGTCTAAAAAGACAAATTCGATATGTTTTTGTCATTATCATGCCTACTTTACCACAATGAAGTTAGAGCGAAACGTATGGCGACGTGATGATTATAAATCGTATGTTTGATTTTCATACATTTTTCTCGCGTCTTGTCGCGGTCCATGACATTTTTGGTAGTGATTTAGGATGATCAATAGAAGTTAATTTAACCGTTAAAACTTTTTATAGTTAACTGTTAATTTATGAATAGAAATTTTAGCTTCTTTAATTAACATTAACGGATTTATGTACAAGTATGATTAATATTGTGTGTACCGAACTATGATTTAGCGTAGCTCCGGTTAATTGGGAGTGTCCTACATAACTAGTCAATTAATAATCTATTAAATATCTAAGACGTCGTTTTCTTTATAGATAACATTTTATTATGTATATTTTGACTATAAAGGCTCATGTTTTGTTGATTTTTATATACGAGTAACTACGGAATCTCGTAATTCCCCGTCATTGTATTTTTTGTTTTGGGTATTAGTACGTTTGGGTTATGAAACGAATGTTGTTTTTACTTAATGCGGAGATAACGATTGAGAACCACTGGCAGCTCATTTCCTCCGAACATATGACATCATTGAAGCCAGTTCCAAGTCAGCGCGAGAAGGAACCGCGCGTCAACTGTTTTGTGATGTTTATTTATTATTCGATGATAAGTCTGACTAGTGACGAAAATGTCGGCTTTGTTGAAAAATGTTACTAACTGTATCTGGCACGCGTTCGACTCTCTGCAGAACAATGCTGTTGTACACAAATCTAAGTTAAAGGTAAGTAAATATTGCGAATTCTTTGTTTTGAATTCACAATAGAGTTTGATAAGTTTTTTAAGTTTCTTTACATACATAAGTTGCGCTTATCGTCAGCACAGAAGTATATTCAGTAGGTACTGCATCAATATAGGATAATGACATAGGTAGACGAATTCTTAAGTCACACTGTATTTTACTGAAGTATTCAGATAGTTTCTGTAGTGTTTATTAAACATATTCATATTCCGACCGGTGAAATTTGATGTGATTGCTTTCTATCAGTTCACACTTTTGCTTAGATAATTAAAACCAGAGTTAAAAATATACGCTTTATTTTTATATCTGATTTATTTTAATTAGTGGATTGTTTGGTGTTGGTTTTTATATTGTATAAAAATGTTGAAGCTAGTAACAGATTATCGCTTACTACGTTGTATATACATATATATGTACTATATTCGTTGTCACCTTAAAAATGATATGTGTTTCATATTTTTGTTTGTGTTAAGACCTTATTAAGCAATACATTGCTTGCTACGGATGTGTAATACAATAAAAAAGACTGTTTTGCATACATGTATGTATAAACCATTAAGGAAGTTGATATAGTATAGGGAGAGTAACCATATTGGGAATCCATTTTGTAAAAAGTCTTAACTATTCATAAAGCGGTATGATCTCACACTTTATAAAATTATAAGTTACAGGTTCAAATTGATCAAGCAAATAATGTTAGTATCATTACGTGTATTATGTACAATATTTAATAATTAAAAAGTAATAATTCTATTTAAATTTAAAAATCTATGTTTCTCAATTATATTTCAACAAAATGTAGAAATTAACCCCCGTCCCCATAACACTTATTCTAAAATTTAATGGGATCTAGTTAAGTAGAGCTATGACTTATTTATTAGTGTCATAATTCAATAAGAAGATATATTTTCTAATCTTCTAATATTTCTTATTTCAATATATTTGAAACGCTCTACACATCTCTACATACTAATGGTGAGATTAGAATAGACGAAGTTGTATGTAGGGCATCACGTCAAACTTTACGTGATGACTTTAAGATAGCCCGTATATCACTTATTATAGCGGCAATTTTCATTGTGTAAATAAAGCTCTACGTGAAGTTGACCATATCCATAGCTCTATGGTGCTACCATAACACCATAAGTTTGCAATCTATAGTTTATTTTTATATGAAAGTATTTGTACAAAAAATATAATTTATTATAAAATCTTGTTATGGTGTTTAACGTACAATAACGTTATGTTAACTACAAACGTTATGTTAATTTAATGAAAAATTTATAAACTTTTGACTCATTACGTCCCTGTTAGAGGTGCTGTACAAAGTATCCATACAAAAACTTACGAAATCGTACACACATGTACACTCTACATTATATTCTCTACATTGATCCCGCATCTACAAAGCGATCTTAGTATATTTAATAATTATAAATAAATATAAATATTTGTTACAATTACACAAAATTTGTATTTGTTTCCAAAGCCAATATTGTAATATTAACATATTTCAAGAACAATGAATTATGGCAAATTTTGGAATCTTCACATTTTGATGTACATAAATATACTATATACAACTTACTTTCCCATGGGGTTAGGCAGACATCATAGTTTTCCACTTACTATGATCCTAACATTTTCCCTAGTTTCCTCTAATTTAACTAAACTTTCACACACGTTCGTCGGTTACGGGTTTTTTTCATTTTTTTTTTCTTCCACAACGAGACGGTCCAGAGTCTCCGTCAGCGGAGGGACCCACGGTCGGAGCTTGCCCAGTACCATCCGGTACGGGCGCCCCATGGGTCCCTCTCCAGTCCCCCCAGCAGCTCACGCCAGGACCGCGCCTTAGCGTCGACGATGGCGACGCCGAGCGCCTTGGCCGCGGCTCCGTACGCGCTTCTGGCGCTCAGGACTTCGTCGACTGAGGCGGTTACGGGTACTTTTGACCTGGCCTTCAAGATTCTGAGAGTCAATATATCAGCTGTTTGGACCAAATGGCATCATATTTGTTTTAAAAATGACTTCGTTATTCGTCTCTGTTCTGTAATGTTCTCGTTCTAGTATATTAAAATAATGCAAATCTTTCCAATAAACAAGTAATAACTTATTTTACACATCTGCTTTTCATTCAGTATGCCGATTGAAGACGAGTATGAGAATGCGCAGACTTATTTTGGTAACTCGATTTTTGGGTCGTGGTTCTCAAAATATTCTCGCGGATTCAAAGTCATATTAAATCATAACTCGAAAACCACGACGTAGGTACTAAGTTTCATTGTTTCATACCAGATTCAACCTCAAAAGAAAATTAACAAACGTTACGTACATAGATTTGCAAGCTTTTTAATTTATAACTTAAACTAATTCATTTATAATATAACACTGGTTTACAGAATTATTTATAACTAGCCTTCATGATGTTGTATAATTGAAAAAAGTATATAGTCCAATTTCTTTTCTCAGTTTGTATTATATTTATTGCTTCGATGCATGCAACTGAATTAGGTATATGAAATACCTAATTAAGTTTCCTTATTCACTCCCCATCTGACACAAATTTAAATATGATTACAATAAAAACCCTTATATACCCCAAAGGCATTATATATAGTAATTAATACACATGCAATTTTACAATTGCCAAAATTTGTCTTTCCAACTTGACAGCTAATTCAAAGCAGTTCTCGCATTTTTCGTAGTTCTTTTTTCGTTCACTTACAAAATCTTTGATATTATGTAATTTAGCATTGTTGTTTAGTGACAATAGTTTTTATGGAGTTATTCGTTGTTATGCGAATAATAAATATGTGTTAATTATTAAAACACTTTTTTAAAAGTAGGGAAGTTTTACTTACTCGATATGAGCCCTGTATATTTAATCTCTTGTTTTTGGTAATGAAAATTGTCCAGGAAGATTATGCGACCTCTAAACATAATAAATTAAGTTAGTTATGAGGTAAAGTTAACGAAATATAATAAGCGCGGTGTGCCCAGTCACTCGCAGAATTGACGGACCGCCCTTGATATGGCGATCGTAAAAGATACGGCACCAGTGGCATTGAGCTTTACTGATTAGGGCATGCTTTATACCTGCTTAATCCGTGATATGCCTGCTAATATTTTGTAATTAACCTATGCCCTTCCCGAAATAATAGAGGTTGACGCATGTTACATTGTATTAAAGTTGGTATAACAGTATGTATGGAAAATATTCTGCGAAACATTGTTTTATTGTTGCAATTTTAATAATATTTAGTAAGTTTGCTTTAAATAATTTTGAAATTTTGTTTTGATAAATTACGAGCAATTGATCCAAGCGAAAGACCCGAGCATGAGCCAGAGAGTAACAAAACGAAAAGAATTTGAAGCAAAGCAATAATTTTTCTTTAAACCTTTAGATGTCGAACCACATGTTATATTTCTTATTAAATACATTCAAGAACATACACTTTTAAAAGAAGTATGAACACTTTAGACGGTATAACTTTTTCACCTAAAAGTAAAAAAAATAGAAAACACTGGTTTTTGAAGGTTGACATGTGACCAATATATGGTTTTTGAGGCAGTTATTAATGTACAACAATTTAAATTATGCCAGTACAATCATCTAAGAAGTTTACTTTACAGTTACTTACAATTGTAATTGAAGTGAGCTAAAGGATGAATAAATGATAAAATAAACTGTATTTAAGTTAAATAATGTAATATTGAAAAATAGATAAAAAAAAATACAAACTTTACGGCCCAATATTAGGAAGTAACAAATAATAAAACGCAAAATTAAAACTGACAAACACACTCATAATTTAAAACTATGGCTGCATGAAGGTCCGCAACATTAATAATAAATGTTATAATATACCTACTTAACGAGTATCTTTCTAAAAGGATATAATTCGTTTTGCTTAAAAAAATATTATGGGAAACCGACAATGAAATTCCCTATGATTTCAATGATATTTATTTCAAAATCATTTAAAATAATTTTTCCTATTCTATTCGACAATCAAGATATTAATTTAAAAGATAATGCAGTATGCTGTCGAGACACGGAATATAATTTGTTTAGTTTATAATCTGATTCAAAATTCTCTTATGTTTTTGCATTTTGTCAGACAGATTCTAGATTCCGTGCTTCTTCAAAAAGTCAATGTTTGCTGTGATTTTAGATTCGTTTGTATAGTGGCACGAGTTGGTTAAACAACAAAAAGAATTTAAACATTTATTACATTATTCTGGCATACTTATTATAACCACAAATTAAATTATGGAAGATCAGCTGCTCCTCTTTCTGTGAGATTTAATAAAATGAACCCTTATAAACAAATATATACGTTGTATTAATACAAACTAGAGTTACTTATTTTGACATTTTCCTTAATTCTAAAAGTCTTTAGTTTATCTAATATTTGTTTGGTGAATAGCGCTTAAAACAAATTATAGTTTCAGATTAACCATGATCAACATTATGTGCATATCGCAGTCAACTGGTTGAAATACCTACTCGTAGCTGTTCAGTAGTTTGACTAAGTACTAGCCGTTTTACTGAAAATTTTATTTCAAATAACTACTAAAGCTTCCCCCGTGATGTCGATACTTGTGTTCAAGTCGGCAAACTGTCATATATAAAACTAGCTTTCCGCCCGCGGCTTCGCCCGCGTTATATTCGAATTTCCCACAGGAAGGATATGTTTTAACAATACTGCCATACAACCTTTCACCCCCTCCTTTCAACCTTTTACAACCCTTTTCTGCTTTAAAAGGTAGCCTCTGTCCTTTCTCAGCCTCTAGACTATCTGTGTACCAAATTTCATTTAAATCGGTTCAGTAGTTTTAACAATATTTCCATACAACCAATAATCCCTCCTTTCAACCTTTTACAACCCTTTACAACCTTTTTTGCATGAAAAAGTAGCCTATGTCCTTTCTCAGGCTCCAGACTATCTGTGTACCAAATTTCATTTAAATCGGTTCAGTAGTTTTGGTGTGAAAGTGAACAGACAGACAGACAGACAGAGTTACTTTCGCATTTATAATATTAGTATGTATGTATGTATAGTATGGCACAAAACAATGAGCTTTTCCACAAATACTATTTTCACAGTACTTTTGATTAAAATTTCACCGTCTTCAATTTTCACAGATGACACTCCAGTTTTATTTATTTGAGTTCATTAAAATGACGATAACTTTTTTTTAATGAACCGATTTTGATGAAACAAAGTTTAGATATTATTCTGAGTTAAAACAAAGCAAATAGTGAAAGTTTCAAGCAAATCGGTTCAGTACTTTCGGAGATAAACGTGAACATACATACAGACAGACAGACAGACAAAAAATTCCAAAAATTTTTTTTTTTTTGCTTCTAATAATCTATTTAAGTGCCCCTCTATCCATTTCAGTCAAAAATACTAAATGTACAGACAAAATATTTTTACTGTCTTATTATATGTATAGATTGGTTAAATGACGTTGTTCAATAAATGGGCTATTTGATTATACAGTAAATTCAACCAACCAACTGATTATTTTTTTAATGTTGGTGATGAATTAAATCCTTTTGAAAACGCAATTCTTAATAAATGTATGCTTACATACATAACCATCATGCTCTTTTACGGATCCTACCAGAAATAATATTTCACTCCCACGTAACCGAGAACAAAGATTTCTATTCAAGGAGGTCTTGATGCCGTTCACTTTTCGATATTCTTTACGACGTGTCGCTGTTCTATTTTTATTTCGTAATGAAATAATCAATTGAACACGTATTATAAAAAAAAACACCGCCTCCTCTGTGAATATGTTCTTGATGAACTCAAAAAATAATTTAATGACTTTGTTATGCTTTTCAGATCAGTTACTTTGGAAATCTATAATTTACACGGAGAAGAAAAAAATAAACTGCGGGCGGCAGGTTTTTGTTTATTCTTATTTTATAACACAAAAATAGTTCGTTAATTTGAGTATATTGTTAAAAGATACACATCCCTCATATGGCCGAACCAAGAGACAGTCTACCCTAAGTTAAGATGCATACACCTTTGTCAACCACGCTGACCCACTGCGGTATCTTTGAGTTACCTTGCAGGAGTATCCCTCACGATGTATTCTGTCGCCGTAGGAGCGTCGAAAATCGAATAACGAAAACCACATTATTACATGGTAAGATAGGTCCCCGAGAGGTTTGTATAGAAGACCAATACAAAGTGTGTCTACACTGAAGCTAAATTATTTATTCCTAATTGTGAATCTTGTCGGTGGAGAGTGGAGATCTATTACTTCTGTTTTTATAAATGATTGTATTGATAACCCCGTGCACACCCTGACCAATGGTAATTCGCATGCAACATAATTGATTCCTGTGGCGTAGCAAATATGAAACCCCCACAAAAACGTTATACTACTATGCGTTGCTAATTTGTGACTTAAGATTAAAAGTCACAGTACGCAGCCATTTCGCTGTCCATCTGACAGACTTACTATTTTACAGTAGTCTCTTGCGATAAAGAATAGTGACAACCGCAATGCCATACACCTTTTGTACTGACAAGGTTAGTGCATGCAGTTTCCTCCTTACTTTCCTCACCGCAGTTCTAGTCAACGCCCACAGCCAGTTCATATTATGCTTTCGGAACACTGCTTCTGTTATTACTAGAGACGCGCGCTAGTACTGCAACATATTTTTTAATGTAGTTGTTAACTCATGTATAACAGCGTTGTACAATTGTTATGTTGTAACATTTGGCAAGTTTGCAAGTTAGTAAGCATTAAATTACGACATGTATTAATATGCACATGCAGAAACGATGGTTATTTTAATGTATCTGTTAATTTTATGATGTCATGTTCTGTCATTACGAAATGTAACCTCAAGTAAAATCAAATGTTCAATCGTGCAGCTGACTATTAATGTTCCATAAAGCTCAAGTTAGAACAAAAATAAATAAAAACAAACATGAAATAATAAATAATGTAATAGTTTTAGAAAAAAATTAATATCTAAATATGAAACAATGTATTGATAATTAATCAAAAACAAATAAGTAATTTATATAAAAACGCTATCACTTTTTTTTACAAGTTAATTTAAAAAATAACCTACCTTTACCTAGTAAAAAAGGTGGTATAGAGCGCTGGTAGCCTCAAAGCAGCAAAGTTGCGACTTCATAATCTCAATCTCTAAAGATTTTTTTGATTTAGTTTGGTGGCAGTTAAGCGACTGACTCGCCTACGGGCAAGTGATAACCATCGTTCATGTGCACGGCTCAGTTTTAGCCCACTTTGAGATAGTCCTATTAAGATTATTTTTAACTTTTATAAGTTGAATTCGTACTATTACATCTGGGGATTGTTCCTTTTTTGCCGAAGTAGCCCTTTTATGCTAACTTAGCACTAATAAGCTTTTATAATATCTAAAAACCTAAGTTAATCCTATTGTATTCTTTCACTGTATCTAATCGTGTGACAAATATATTTTCTTTTTTAAAAGGTCTTTTGAAATCCCAATTAGAACAGTACGCTTGAGTGGCATCACTAGAACTAATTGCGTCAGTATCTTGAGAAAACGAAATGACATTGAGTTTGGTTGACAAAGATCCACCAAACACAATTTGACAATTCAAAAGCAATCACTAACTCAATATCGGTCCTTCAGAATTGGTACCGTGAAGATTACAATTCGCCGATATAATTATGAATTTCTTGCCAAGTTGTCAAACCAATAAGGTTGTCACATTACCCTTTAGTGCTTGCCATCGATTGCTCCGTTGACCCATATGAAGTCACCTCGTGTGGATGGCGAACGATGCTGACGTCACTCGCCCATTGTCCCCCCCAAACAGGCAAACCATCATCATACGCAGTATTCCTCGACTGCAACTAACGTCTTATGATAACCAAAAGTTTTATTTACAATTCAATGATCGGATGAACTTTGGTAACTAGAAAGGAAATATTATTATATATTCAGAATACATTAAATAATTTAAAAATACACATGATCTTACACAAAGAAGAATCATATTTTCTTTCATTCACTGCCTAACTTGACTGTGATGATTTTGAAATATTTTTTTACCCTCTGGAATTGAGTGACAATCTGAATCTGAAGTGAATCCTCATTGATACTAAAAGCAACCAAGTGCCGCAATGATAATATAGGACTCCAAACCGATCAAGGCGGCTTGACCGGAATGACCTACCAACTAAACGAAATGTACCTGTACCTATTACCAAACAAATCCATTTCCTAGGCGTGGACTTGTCATCCATCCTAAATTTTGCTAAATACATAGAATCCAGGGCTAAGACAACAGCATCAAAAATTGGGAGTTCTTGCCGGGGTGCGCAGATATTTCACACCCAGCCAATTGCTGAATCTTTATTCAGCCCAGGTACGCTCTTCTATGGAATACTGCTCACACCTCTGGGATGGATCAGCCTGCTACCAGCTTGAGGCCTTGGAAGCTATTGACACGCGCCAAAAGACTAATAAACGACAAGGCACTAACAAACAAAAACTCTCCATAGCCTCGAACATCGCCGCGAAGTCGCGTGTCTGTGCGTTTTCTACAGGTTACATTTCGTAGAGTATGCTCAAGAATTGCATGAATTGATTCCGCCTGCACCTTTCTACCATCAGACGACGAGACGCAGCTAGGGATTCCATCCGTATGTGGTCGAAATTCCACCTCTTCATACCTCTCGGTTCGCTTCGTCCTTTATTATGCGAACCGCCAAGGAATGGAATTCCCTACCTGCGTCTTTGTTCCCCGATACCTATAATATAGGGATTTTCAAGGCAAGAATAAATAGGCACTATTTGCTTAGGCAATATCTTCACTTTACATCAGGTGAGATCGTTGTCAAACGCACTCAAATTCGGAATTAATTATGCAGCCTTGGTGTTATGGGGCCGGGCTTGGATGCAACGGAAAATAATTAGAACGATTCTTCTGAAGCTTGTTGAGCTTTAAAGTGCATAGTGGTTCAAACTACCTTAATTCTTTCGTCTCGCACAAGTGTGAGTCAGAGCACATAAGAAGAATTTGAGAGAAAATACTCGCGCGGGAGTATATTAATAAAAGAATTTACAGCGAATAAAAAAGTTCACTCAACTTACTCAATTTTAAAATCGAGGTATATTTGTTTAATGTTCGACACCACCTTTTGGAAACTACCATAAAACAGGCCAGGAATCTTAATACTCGTAAATGTAAATATTTTAACTTTATTTTAATAATTGGTATTATTGATTCTTTAAACAAGTTCTTGTCTAAATAAACTTTCTTCCATTTAGTTTTAACCAGTAACCCAAAAAGATGCACATTTCTAACTTAAAACATTTTCCATATTTTTTTTTAATTAAGTTTCAAAAGTCCTTAGTAGGTACTAATACTACATAATATGCTCCTACTGACCAAAGTGCATGGATAATTATATCGTTAATAATGTATTGATGATAATAGTAATAAAATATAGTATTTCGAAATATAATTTGTATAAAATATCCAAAATATTATAACCGAAAAACTCTTAGCAAGGTCCATAAAGCTCGGAATGTTGGCGATGAAAGCTCGTGGCCTTTTATGGCTGCTGTTTTTGCGTAACTTGTCTTATATCGGACGAGTTTCGTACCGGATGTGAACTGTTATTATGCAGATAAATGCATTTTTTAATCATATCCGAAACTACTGGTTCTTGCCATGTTTTATTCATCGCCGCAATTAAAAATTTAAATTTTACATAGCAATTCTGAGATTTTTGAGATAATGTTACCTTGGAGAGGGTATTCCTAATTATTAATTTTAAAATAGATACTGCAACCGGTATATGATATAAGTATTCATTAAAGAACATCACTCGTTCCCTATAACTTGGCTCAGTCAAAGTATAACCACAGTTACCAAACTTACCCAATTTATATATATTCATATGTCATCGCTTCACCAAATTTCTCGCTCTAACTTCACTGTATGTAAGTTAGAGTAAGGCGTGACGCTACAACGACAACGTTATATTAATTAAATTTGTATACACAGAATACCGAGTCTGGATTGGACCTATATAATTACCATCTTTTTCTTTCGCACTTCTACCTTTTCACAATACGGTTGGCACAGCGGTCGAGTGGCTACATCAGTGCCAATTTCAATTTCCGCACGGCACAAATAAATAGGCATGTGTGCATATATGATTATTATACAGACACAACTCAGGATAAAATTAGACATTGGCAAAATTACCGAAGTCCACCTGCGCTTATGCCTCATTGGTCAAATGGGTTATATTATGTTCGGCCACTGAACATTGCTTGGGAAGCGACGTAATCCTGTGGGAATTCATGTCGTCAGCTTTATTCTTGTTTGAGTTAAAGTGCCTTGATCTTACAATCAAGGCAAGGAGGTTCTAAAAAACAAACAAAAATTTCTATATGTTGAATAAAAAATTGTGTTTATTAATTTTACTGTGTCGTGATTTACGGACATAATAAAAATAAATAATAAATCGTAAAAGGAAAGAGGTACAAAGATTCTGCTTATTGACTAGTCGTCGCCCAACAGACTTACTATAGAAAGATATACATCAAGAAACAATAAACAGTCACATGTCGCCTCTCGCCACTCTCGAGCCGGATCCTCCATCGTGGCAGCCGGACGACATCGTCAATGTGAATAGTCTGGACGAGCCAGATAACTTGAAGGATAAGTTTGGTGATAAACTTAGCAGTGATAATGTGGAAAACTTGGCAGTCAAGCTGTTGTGTGACGCAGATCTGCTGGAGTCCTTCGCCACGCCTGGATTGTGGTCTGATGATGATGTGAGTGTATTTTTTATGGTATAAGTCCACGGGAGAATCTACAAGGATCTACGTTGGGTATGACAAAAGAATGAGGGTTCACAATAGTAAGCGAGAGTGCGTGAAAATAAAAATTGGTTTCAATTGTGAAGAATCAATATTAAATCAAGGCAGATAAAATTTTATGAAGCTCAGCGATTGTTATTTGTTACAAAAAGTTTCAAGTGACACCCTTATTCTGCTGTTATGTTAATACAAAATAAATGCTAACTATCTGTACACAGATTGCTGTTAAGTTGCTTCGTACACTGATGTAGGGCTGTCGATATTTAGGAAAAATATATATTATAAAGAAAAATATATATATTATATAGGACAAAAGTACAAAAAATTATGTACTTTTGTCCCTAACAACAGTTAGAGAAAAAAGTACAAAGTTGACTAACGCTAATATTTTTTAAAATTATCTTTACTTCTTGTTAATTTAACGTTATGTTACATAATTAATGTTACTTATTTGTGTACAATAACTTACACAAATTATATAACAGAAAATGAAGTCCAAAAATGAACTTATCTCTTTAAAAGATTTCTTCCAGCCAATCCTAGAAATAATGTGAAACTTGTACACATATACGATTAATAGATTTTAAACTATTTTCATTATATATAATAAAAATTAATATTTAGTTACAGTCATAAAAGTACTAGAAAATCCCAGTAGAGTAACAAATTGTATTCCATAAATCTATGGCATGTGTTGCCATGTCCCTATGTTTTCCTTTATTTCATAATTTATATGATAAATTAGATATAAATGTACAAAATCCTATTAAAGATTGCCTTATCTTATACCAGTATATTCAGTTAAAAAGCCCGTCGAACTAGTAAGGTTAGTCTGATTGTAAGTCAATATGTTGTTATTAAAAAAATGTTATAAAAAAGTTATTTATAATAATCGTTGTAATGCAAATTCAACACAAATATCTTCTATAGCTCCTTGCTAAAAGAAGTTCGTAGTTTCTTTATTTCCTACACCCATGTTATTGAAACACACCCATTTTAGAATGGTGCAAACCAATTACACACAGTGCCTATAGTTAGACTAAGCACACATGACTCAGTACAACACACGTCACGCCTACATGCTTCCCCACTTAGCCGATTGCTTAAGTATAACATCGCTCAATGACCTTCAGCTTTTCCTTAGTACTAAAAAGTATCCTAAGGTTAACGATGGCGCTAGCTTAATCATAATTTTTCGAAGACATACACTTTTTTATTTCAAGTTTTTTTTTTTTGTGGACTTATGCTGAAGCCGCAGATAGGCTATATTGAGGCTATATTCAGCTTTAACATAGGTGTGTTTGTGGAAGGCGTACGAACAGAAGGTTCGACACCTTGCCTGCTAGCGACCCCGACGCCGTTCCGGGATTGTTAGTGTCAGGTCAAAAATAATTAATTTCTCATAAATGTCATGTTTTACTAATGAGTTTCAGCGAGATTATGTGTTTTTTTCATGTGTTTAATTTATTAAAATTCTAAACAATACTATTGATAGTTGACCAGTGAACAAAAAAAAAGGTTATAACTTATTTTTTTTGTTACGCTGAGCAAAAATGCATTAAATTGCATACCCCGGCTGCGAAGAGCCGGCGGTTATGTGGGGCTCTCCTCCCCAGAAGGGGGAGGCCTACCCACTAAAAACCTCAGCGATGGCCGTCCTCAGCCGTTGTAGGGGCCCTCAGTGTCGAGTGTCGCAATAGTTTGTAGATAGTTCATAACCTATACTGTAACATACAAATTTTATAAAACTTGCTTAAATTAGTTCTATAAACCACGAACACAGTATTTGAGACGAAGATAATCCCCTTAACCAATAACCATTATTGAATTTTCATGGCCGTAGAATATCTTTTTTTTTATGTACAAATTATTTGACGTTGTTTTGGTCGTAATGCAATAATCTAATAGCCGCAACAGGTTACTGTGTGTAATAGTTAGTCATATGTCTGACTCTTTAAGTAGGGTCACTATTTCTCTCAGTATTTTAGTCCTTAATGGAGTCACATCTATAAATTAATCGAACCTCATACTTACTTGCTGCCTATTAAAATTTTAAAACTAGAAAGTAAATACGAGTACTTAAATCTTGCAACAAGCTTTTATAACATATAAATTGTGTCAAATGTGTTCAATTTAAAATGACATTATAAGTTAACAGTAAAAGTTTGAATGTAAAAGTTTATTCTTTTCTTTTTAGCGCATTTTGGAAATAACTATTTTTCACTTCACATAGGTACTCACACCAATTAGCCAAGCCCAAAATTAGCACTGTAAGGCTTGTGTTATGTGATCTAGTAATAGATATAGATATACATTTATTATACATAGATTTTTATAAACATGTATGTTAATAACCATGACTAAAGTACAACAAATCTGCCTCCACCAGAACTCGAATCTGGATCCTTAGAATGGCGATGCTTGAAAACCGCGCTGGACTACGAGAAACACTACCAAATGACTTAGCGATTTCTACGTCTAGGTCGGACTAACTTCTTTTTCGCAGATGCTTGAGCATGTATTGTTGATAAAGTTTATCCCTAAAGACCACCCGACAAAATCAATTGAATACTTTTATTTAATAAAGCAAATAATAAGCAATTGTACGTGGTTGAGGTAGGCACGAGGAGTAGTTAAGCCAGTACAGTAGCTAAATCCCTCCATTCATTGTCAAAAGATAGCGGAGTGCGAATCATATAGGATATGGCTAGATAATGAGAGCGGATAGACTGATGACCATGAGTGCTAATGCATAGTAAAGAGCCGCTAAACCTACATCTGGATCATAAGTCTACTACTGACTCTGCAGCACTATGGACCCAGCAACCGCACGATGAATACACGTAATATTACATTGTCTTCCTACCGATAAAGGAAATAATCGCCGATTAACGAAACTCTCATTAACGAAATAATTTACAGAATACTTGCGATCTATATAAATCGTAATCTCTCTCTGCTTCCATCACAAATTTTCAAACCGAGATATTCGAAAAGCCCGAGGTCGAACCTGCCATATACCAATGTGGTTTTCGTTTTTCGAATCTCATATACGTACATCTATTTGACTCTCCTAAAGAGAAAGAAAACATCTTAAGACAATTTACCTGACAAGACAGACGTTACCTGCGAGTAAGTCAAATGTGAATTAGACCCATCGGAACTGGGCCAACATGGTTGACAAAGGCCTTATTGCCCTAATATAGGGTAGTCTTGTGGCCCTCGGTGGGAATAAATATTTATGTATTTATTAGGTCAACCATCCATTGCTTACACATACAAAATACGTGTATATGAGATTATGGTATTTTACAATATACATTTTCCCGTATTTCCCGCAAACTTTAAAGATTCACACCACATGCACTTGTAAATACAAGAAGCGTGGAATTACATTAGTATTAATTACCAAATTATATTCAATGGAACTTTACAAATAAAAATAATTAAAACTAGAATAAAAATTAAAAATTGTGATGAAGAATCAATTCCAGTAAAATTACTATATGAAATCACTGCTATAATTTAGAATTAATTAAATTAAAAGAAAATAAATGTTTTAATTAATAAATTAAATTAATATTTGCATGCAATAAGTAATAATAACAGGAAAGCTAATTTAAGTATAATTAAAAACTCACTGGGCTCTGGTTGTTAATATTTTTAAGCATTGTAAATGTAAAGTTTACAAAATATATTTTCGTAAACATTTGAGCAAATAATTATATAGTCGTATTAATATATATAAAATATATATTATGAATGTGTGAAAATATCGCAATAACTGTGGACCGCTCCGGTTGACCCAGTTCTGAAAGCGATAGATGCCGGTCGTTAGCCCCCGGCCACTAAAAACAATACTTTGTTAATTGACTGCCGCAAAATTTTCTTTTTTTAAACACCTATTTTTGAATTACGAATGCGACTTCGAAATCATCGCTGACTTAGTCAGCGGTGACTTCGAGGTCACGGATTCCTAAACATCCAATTTTTGAAAGTCGATCGCAGAGCTGCCAACATAGATAAAGTACACACATAAATGTAAGAGTTCGGTTCCACGCAGAATGTACCGCTGCCGGTTATTACCGGCTTAACCATTATGATATATATGCTACATTCATATATATATGTATATGAACTGAAAAATCAAACAAAACACAGATAACATTTGTACAACAAGTATGACTTGATTTCGAGTGGGTGAGGGCACTCGTAATGAAGTCACATCGGTAACTAAGGTTTTTTTTTTGTTCCCCTGAGGAAAATGCATTAAGTTGCATACCCCGGCTGTGGCGAGCCCGCGGTTATGTGGGGCTCTCCTCCCCAGAAGGGGGAGGCCTACCCACTAATAACCTCAGGGATGGCCTTCCTCAGGCATGTAGGGAGCCCCCGGGAATACCAAGCTACTTCCGGGAAACCCCAGCCTCCGCTCCCCCGCCGATACAGGGGAGCCCTCCTCGGGGGAGGCTACAATACTTCCCCCAATCTCCACCACCGACGACGCCCCCCGGCCACGGAAAATCTGTGATTATTAGTCACATCGGTAATTTTGAAGTCGCATTCGTAATTCAAAAATAGGTCTCCTGAACAGTTTTGCCTCATCTCACCTGATCATGTGATATTCCGTGAAATATTGGCAAACGTGTATTTTTTTGTCTCAAAAATTATCATGATATATTTATTCTACGTCTCGCCCTTTAAAAAATTAAAACCGAAGAAATCAGATGCTTTTCTTATATCATATATATGTGTTAAATAAATATAAATATTCTATGCTGATATGGCGCTCCATTTTTTAAATATTAATCGCGATTTATCTTAATGACCTAAGTATTAATAGAAATGTCAATACTTCTTTGTGTGAAAATACTTCTTTGTATGGAAACATTCCTTCGTTATTTCATATATTCATCGTATTTCTGTTACATAGAGTAGTAAGCTTGTTGTTTCTATATTTCTAGATTTTTTTCGTAGACTAAGATAGATAACCAAATATTATCTTTAAAGTTACGTACAGAAAAATAAATCAGTTTCCTGGAACTTTGAGATCGTAGTAGGTATTAAGTAAGTACCACATTATATGGAGTATGATATTAATAATATAAACAAAACTAAAATTATTCTCATAATTACCGGCATTCCATGCCTATTTATAGTTCAATAACATTTGTAACAAGAAAACTTGATTAAAACGTGATCCAATGACTCGGCGACCACTCATAAAGAACCACCTAAGATTAGTCACATAGGAGTTATCTTGTTACTTGTGTGCAACTCATTATTCATGCTACTGGCATTTAAGTCAAATATAGGAGACAGTATTTTCGTTCGGAAATTATAAAATTTTGATTTTTTTATGCAAATCACACTTCACTCATGAGTGGATTTCATAATTTATGATTATTCATAAAACTTTATGGAAATTTGTTTTCGTAGTAATTTTGTTAATAACAGAATTTATATAATAATTTAAAAGCTATTACTAGTACACACAAAATAACATATGTTGTCAAAAAATTAATTTTTCATCAAACTTGTACTTATTCGTCAAAATATGAAAGCATTTATACAATTATTAGTTTTTGATTGGGATGGATAACGCAAGAAATCTATCAATTTCTTGGGACGGATAGTACTTGATGGCTGAATTGATTAAAGCACCGGCATTCGGAGTCAAAAATATTTATTGTTATGAGTTATGATTACCTATACATTAAATAGCATTTAAAAATTCAGTCACACATCTTTTGAAATTTCACATAGGAATCTAAAGTAATAATTCTTTTTACAGGTTCAAAATAATTAAATAAGGACTAAAGTAAAATACTACTTGTACTGAATCGAGTTGATTTTATAACTAAATCGATAACTAACTCAATAAATTTCAATAATTTGGACGCTTTGTATAAAAATATTCCTCCATGTGGAAATATTCCTCTGTTCCATCGTACGAAAATACTCATGGTATTTCTATTACTTCTATCTAATTTAAGTTGAATAAGTACTAGTAATGAAGTAAAAACTATTTCCCCAGGTATTGACAGCCAATATCGGCACATTACTCGACTTGTACGGCGTGGAGAAAGGACTGGACCACTTCAGGTCATCCCAGGAGCTGACTTTCGACGAGTTCCTGTACTACCTGCAGCAGGAGGTCTTTAGCTCACTACCGAAAGCTGTCACCCTACAGGTGGTTCGAGAATATGAGAAAAAGATTAGTGAGGTTAGTTTACCACCCATAGACATGATATTTGGTTCACTATGAAAAAAGGTCTTACGACACTAAAACGTGATATTTTGTTCACTCTAATGTAAAGTTTTTCGACTTCTAAACATGATACATGGTTCATCATGGTATGTCCAGAAAGTTAGTTCGCGGTGCAGTAATATAAACATGATACTTTGTTTACCATACAGTAAGACGTTACGACTCATAATAATGAGAATTGGTTCATGGTGCAGTAAGATGTTACCAGTATTAAACATAATACTTAATTTACTATGCAGCAAAGTGTTACGACTGTTAAACATAATACTTAGTTTACTATGCAGTAAAGTGTTACGATTCATACAATCGTGAATGGTGCTTCTACTGCCTTCAGCTTCTACACTATGTTTATGATTTACGGGCTTGTAACAGATCTCAGTGGCGTACACTCGAAGAGGCCTATGTCCAGCAGTGGACGAAGAGGGGCTGATGATGATAAATATAATATGTCACCCCGATCGAAGCTAATAAACTAAACAAAAACTATAAAATTAATTACAATGATCTCATCTAAGTGTGTAGACTTTGTGCCTTCGCGGCAATATTGCAATTAACATTGTATACAAAAAATACTTGCGGACGTGGGCTCTAAAAATAATAAACACTAGTATCTTTTAAGTTATACTTATGACTCGATAGTACTAGTATTTAACTTAATTTTCTAAGTAAAATCATATAGCTTATATTAACAGATATTATAAACAACTAAGCTGTGACAACCCTTGTGAAATATTACAGTAGCAATTACCATACCTGCAATCCCAACCCTTCTCAGCTCCAATCTCACTCGTCAGGGATAAATAGCATTTCCGCATTAGTGCACAACCAACTCGAGCCTCAGAGAACATCTCCTGAAGCATCCTAAAAGTATTATTGAATTGTACTCGGAAGGCGTTGTGGGCCCTTTGTGTAAATCTAATCAACTGGCTGCACTTGTAAAAAGAAATATACAATATCTAAAACAATATTACCTACTTCCAATTATACAACCATCGTATTTTTACAACATACAACCCTTTCAAGGAATATAAGGTGTTGCTTATAACACAGAGTTTCAAATAACCCTAATATTAAGAATTACTTATTAACGTCAACTTTATCATTACCTTGAAGCAAATCATTTTGTGTGGTTTCATAAAGTAATCCATTTTTTATCGCTAATAGGAGTTCCAGTTGGCTGAGCACTTTATGTCTTCGGTTTGAATAGTACAAGGTGAAATATTAAACTAACATTTTAAACAATAATAAAATAAAATAAATATTTAATTGTGCCCTCATATATCAGTATTGTGCGCAATCTCACGTGAAGCGGATCTTCTCTAAAAAGGTTTAAGAGGCTACTATTAACTACTATAATGTACAGGATGGAAAGGTGTCGGGGCATTTTTTAAGCGATACTGAATTCAATTTTTTCAATTTCTCCGTCAATTTTTTCCGAGTTCAGCAAAATATCACAAAATATGGAGACGCTTAAGAAGGGAATGTCAAATATTTACCTGAAACCATCTGCGAAGAGTCTATTATGATAATAGACAACTGTGTAGTGGCTATTACAGAGGAGATAACAGATTAAGCCAGTTTACATACTAAGGGGTATCAAGTACTATAGTACCCAAGTAGAAGTAGTAATATTTACCTGGTCACTGATCCTAAAAACCCAAGTTTTTTCCTTAGATAAATATGAATAAAGATACCCTTTTTTTTTTTTTTGTTTCCCTGAGCAAAATGCATTAAATTGCATACCCCGGCTGTGGCGAGCCGGCGGTTATGTGGGGCTCTCCTCCCCAGAAGGGGGAGGCCTACCCACTAAAAACCTCAGGGATGGCCTTCCTCAGGCATGTAGGGAGCCCCCGGGAACATCAAGCCACTTCCGGGAACCCCCAGCCTCCGCTCCCGTATCTAGAGGGGAACCCTCCTCGGGGGAGGCTACTGCCTCCCCCGGTCTCCTCCACCGACGACGCCTCCCGGCCACGGAAGGGGCGTGGTCCATCCCGGGTCGCCGTAGCAGTCGCGACTTCCTCGCGCCCGCCGGCGACCCGCGGCGGCACCGCAGCTGTGCTACCGAGCCGGCGCCGCCTTCTTCGAGCGGGATCGGCCATCTCCCGACCCCGCTCGGCGGCCTCCTTCTGGAGCATCACTGCTTCACAGAAGGAGGCCACAGCCCTCCAACCTCCCTCGTCCGCCAGCATTGCCGCAATCAATGCCGGCGGAGACAGATCTCGCCCGATCTCTGCGACCAAGACTCGGCGCTCGGAAGCCCACGCGGGGCACTCCGCCAGCGTGTGCTGGGCCGAGTCGAGGTCGGATGCGTAGTGGTGACAATGTGTCGATCCCTCCCGTCCTATTCGACACAGATACTCACCGAAGCAGCCGTGCCCGGTGAGTATCTGAGTCAATCGGTAGGTGACCTCCTCCTTCCCGTGGAGCCAAGCTTCGAGGTTCGGGAGTACGGCACCGACGGCCCGCTGGCGCGCGCAGCTCCGTACTTCGAGCTGCGCACGCCAGGCCGCCACAATCCGTCGGTGCCACTCCCGCTTAGGCACTTCGTGCGCGGGTTCCAGGGCGCTCCCCCCATCGCTCCCCCGGTCGACACGCCGCGACGCATACGTCGCCGCGTACATGTCGGCCAGGATGTCGAATGGGGGGGAGCGTCCCAAAACCGTCGCCGCCTCGTACGAGATTGTACGGTAGCCTCGTACGATCCTTATGGCCATTATCCGCTGCAGACTCCGTAGCAGAGCTCTGCAGCGGGGGGACCTCGCGCAGTCTTGCGACCACACGGGAGCCCCATACATGGCCACGGATCGCACAGGTACCAAGTACCTAGCTTTTATTATTATTTATATAGTCCATTTGCGATAAAGTTATCAGCAAACAAATGTAATTTATCTTTATGAATTTAATTAACCATTTACTAATTGGATTGCATGTGATAAGAAAACACTAAGTCTAGCTAAGTAGTAATGAAAGTTAAGAGGAAAAAATAAAACATAGCTCGTAATTTGAATATCATATTCTCAAAATATTAACAATAATTTCGTATTGTTTATCGATACATAATATAAACTAAAATAGGTCATCATCTAAGACACAAAACGCTCTATTGCTATCTTTTTATCGTCATAAATCATCAGCTTATATGGTTTTAAATCATCTCGAAATACTTTACCTGAGTTCATAGTCTATCGTTAATAATCACTACGCCTCATTAGGCAAATTCCAGTCGGCAAATGATGAATTAATCTGAGATCATATTATATCATCCGTTTACGATTTATCGACAACCGGAGATTACAGTAATCTTACTATATACAGTAAAATACGTTTACGTTAGACGCATACAGCTGATGAGTGAAATAATTAAAATGTCTACTACATGAACCACGGATATGAGAGATTACTTATCCAAACAATATATTAGTGAATTTCTCATCGAGTCATATTCTAGTAAACGTTCATTTACTTCTTACACTTAAATAAATTATTTTAATTAGGGTTCCATACTTCATACCAAAAATAACTTATTGGCACATGAGTAAAGAAATTTAATCATGTTGTTATAGGCTCACTTTGTTGTCCGTTCATCTGTTCGTCTGCGAAGACTCTTTCTCTCAGGAAAGCGTGGAAGTATAGAGCTGAAATTTCAATTAAATACTCAGTGGGGGAGGTTTGTTATCGTTTTGCATATCGTATATGCATTTACCAGATAGTAAACTATAAAAGTCATGTCCTGTTATTAATAAGAAAAATTTGTTTAAGTTTTCGGTAGAGAGGTTGTACAATGTACAAAGTTTACATGCAATAATTCACGCCGTCGATATCAAGTGCGAAAGAATGTACATTCGTGGGAGCTACACAACAGTACTAAGTAGCAGAGAAAAAATCGATTTTTTCCCGCTTAAATAGAAATTCACAACGAAACCAAAACCTAAAAACCTAAAGATCTAAAATTGTTAAATTTGATATAAAGCAATGTTATACACCACAAATAAAAAAAAACGAAAGCAGTAAATTTGTAGTAACATTTTTTTTTAATTTTTTGACACATTCAACGAAATCTAAGCCTATAGAGTACTTTCCGTCGCCTAAAATTATAAAATTTGGCAGGAAGTAATCTTATGTGGCACAGGTAAAGGAAAATATCCGAAGTCCATCATTTGTAAAAAAATATGTTATTTGCTGCAACCTCGGTGCGAGTCCGACTTGCATTAAACATATGTTCGGACTTTTCTACAATTTTTAATGCCAAATCAGTTTTGAATTTCTATTTCTTTACTTTTTACCGTCTTTACGTTTTTTAACTTTGGGAGGTGTGTATATTATACTCGTATATGTTTATAGGTGTGCTGGTTGGTGTGTCGCAAGAGCCTAGTGTGCCGAGACAAGCCTGTATTTGATGACGAGTCGGTGTTCAAGCTGTTCAGGATCTTCTGTCTGCTGGCTGACTTGGTGCAGGATGCAGACGATGAGAAACATTATATGGTAAACATACATTTGCAACAAGTTTAGATTTGGTTTATTCGTATTTATACTAGCTTATACGATCTTACATCATCATATACATCCAATCCGAACGTCACAAGCCTACCTAAAAAATTTGGTTTTATCAATTCACAGCACCCTGTGTGGGTGGTAAATTCGCATACTTCTTAATTTTTTATCTATGCAAAGCTTTGGTGATCTCACAATGGCTCAGACCAGAAATCCTGTTTGGTGAACTGTAGAACTCCCGACACGAGTAGATTATCCATCAGAGCCGACAATTTCAGTCAGATATCTACTGGTTGCCTCGCGATGCTTTCCTTCACTGTAGAAGTAATGAAAGTTAAAGTAAATGACTAAACAACACGATTAAAATAATTCACCCTATTTGATATGTTTAATACCAAATTTATACAAAGTATCATATTATTCTTAGAATATCTATTTGCATATAAAATAAATAACCTGACAACTTCAAATTAAACACAATACTGAATATGACATCACATTTATTGTCTATATGTGTTTTGGTTTGTTTTCCGGCTTAACCTTCTTGAACGACTTCACGAAAAAAATAAAAATAATTCACATTTTTTTTATTTATTAGCACAATTTAGGAAATGTACCAATCGCCCGGAAAAGGGACCAATTGATCAGACAGTGCTAGCCACATCTTATACATAAATTTCTCGTGTCACTATGTTCGTTCCCGTACTCCTCCGAAACGGCTTGACCGATTCTCATGAAATTTAGTGAGCATATTGAGTAGGTCTGAGGATCGGTCAACATCTATTTTTCATACCCCTTAGTGATAAGGGTTGTCCATCCTTCACATTTATCTTTACTTATAAATTATTTATATGGCAAAACAACGTTTGTCAGGTCAGTTAGTTAAACTATAACATAGTAGCTTGTTGAAACTGTATGACGTCTTTCGTCGATTTTTTTGTAATAAGATTATTTTTGCCTTGGCGTCCTAACACGTGTATACCATATGGCGCTGTACAGTTATAAATCGTTAGTATACAAAAGAACTAATCCTTTTTCAAATTGTCGTTTTTTATAGTTTAATTAAACATGCGCTGTCGATAAACAGAATAATTTGTCAGATATGTTGAGATAACTGGCATACGGTTTAAGTATCCCAGTAAAATCGTAGGTACACATATCTTAAAGTATGTTATTTTACCGTATATCTAACTAAATAAAAAAAGAAAATATTATACCGATAATATAAAACATACTTAAGGATTACTTAGATATTAAAAGTTGGACTCAAGCTATTTATCTGAGCTCAGCTTCTAATTGACAACTCCGTAAAAATATAGGGAGGTAAAAAATTGCCCTTACTGGCTGGTCAAGGTCTTCCGCCGCCGTAGACTTGTAAACCAATGGCGTGGCATCTTTGAAGTGCAAAGTGCTTGTATAAATCCTATTTGAAGAATACATTTTTGATTTGATTTAATTCCTGATAACGTCGCCACCAATGTAACGTAATCTTGTGCTCAGTTTAGTTTTTCATGTGACTTAACGGTTGAATAGAGATATTGATTGAAATTAGATCTTATCTTAGATCTTGCACAAGCTAATTTATTTGTTAGCTTAAAGCTTATGTATTTAAAAGTTAGTCTATTGTAAGAACTTTCAGTATTTTGTGACAACTTATGCCAGGTTTATATCTATATCTGTACAAAGACTGTATTTTGAATGTGACCAATTACTTTATAACACTTGACTATAATTTTAAATTCACTGGGTACACAAATACCAATATTTCTTATATAGGAACAATCCTATATAAAAAATATTGGTAATACAAACTCCAATATAAACTATTTTCTTATAGTGTAATTAAACTCTCTTGTAAAAAACGTGGTACTATAGATTTTTTCTGCAAGGGTCTATTTCTGTCTGCGAAGATGTTATAAAATTAAAAAAATATATTTCTTCAATACTATAGCTTTAAGTTCCGAAAATTCATATGTACTACTACAGTTCTACTATTACTATAAACGCTTATTTAGCTTTTCTGACATCCGCAATACGAAAGGGAATAGGCATGTATTACATAAGCATTTATTCTCAAACATTTATACATATTTTACAATATTTTTTTTATTTATTCCAAGAACATTTTTTTCATTCCTTATAAGTAAAAATCAATAGGCAATTTGGCAAAAAAAATGTGTTGAGACGCGACCCTGTATAACTGAACCGGGGTTGTACAAAGGCTTATTCTCAAACACTAATTCTATAAAAGTAATCTTATGGACAAAGACCACCACTATATTAATTTTATAGGTGATTCTCCAACCATCAGAAGCCGGAATTGTAGCAGAACAGCTGGTCCATTGCTTGGGTCTGCGGTGGGACGCCTCCGACTGGGAAGCTCTGGGGACCTCTATCGGGCATTTCAAGTGGGCAGCTTTCTTAGCTGTGCTAGAAGCTAAATACTGCTGCGACCAACACATCCACTCCCTTGCTCTCGTTGAAGCCGTGGACGAAATCTACGACGTGTTTATTGAGGATATTATAAAGAAGGTAGATTATAGGTAAACTCAAAATTTAGGGAACATATAACGTCAATTATACTCAAATAACAGAGAAAAACAATAATCCCAGACCAATAGAACCAAAAGAACGGTCCTCAGCACTACATATCTTTACAGCAAAAAGACAATAGGCTCTGCTGGACATAAGTTTATACTCCATCGATCGCTTCTGCGTCCAGCACCGTCCAGCACCTTCCTGCGATCTTCATGAAATCGTCGGACCACCTCGCTAGAAGCCTACCCACGCTGCTTTTGTAGCATATACGAGAACTTTCCAAATTGTATGCCCCAAAAATATATTTTGCACACTGTCACTGTCATTTCATAATTTCCAATTAGGTCACGCAGAAAATCTCTCAATTAACCTTTGGCCGAATTTGAGCATTCTTTAAGACCTCTTGTGAAGCGTAGATGGCGATTCAACACGCACGTATCAAAAACTATTGCATTATAAACTTCGGCATTAGGACCTAAACAAAAACTTTTGTATTTTTTATCTTGGATGATTATCATTGGGATAGTATTATTTTTTCCCGATAGGGTTATCTCTTCAAGCGAGGATACCTTTTACCCACGATGAGAGAGTACTGGTGTGTACTACAACCCTGTGCACTCACCTACTACAAAAGCTCCTCCCAAAAGGAACAATGCGGGAGAATATCCATAGACGAATACTGTTCGGTGGAGGCCACGGCCGGGGAAGGCAAGATTCAAAGGTTCCAGCTGATCACGCCCGACAGAACTTTTGAATTCGCCACACAAGATCACAAGTAAGTAAAATCAGAACATGATTACGTACCCTTTTCATTCTCAATGATTTACCTACATAAAGTACGTTTCCCCCAAATGAATACTCTACTTGGTACAGAAATAAAATAACTTTATTATGCACTAGCATTCCACTTATACTTCTTCCGTATTATATAGCATTTTCCTACAGATATAAAATGTTTTCCTGCGAAAAAACTATCTCGTTCCCCTGGGCTTAAACCATTACCGTCCCCTTCTAAAGTATCAAGATTATCCTGTACATTTACTACTACTACTACTTTCACAACTACATCTTTAAAATAAGTTTTATTCTTTTTTGTATTCATTTTTTATATGTGAAAAACTAACGAATATAGAATTCTTAGTATAAAGGTTACTTTTTTAATGTAAAAAAGTTACTCTTGAAAGCAGAATCAGTTTTACCCCTGCGGAGACAATTACACCGAGGTTAGGAACCATAGAGCTTAAATTAAATGGACACTCTAACAAGCATTTTTGTTTGCATATTTAGGAACTGATTGCTTATTTTTTAACTTCATTAACTTTTTCAATTATGTATAACTGATTATGTTTTCCTTTTTATCAATAAATATCAAATATTCAGAATAATAGGTAAGACTAATTGTTGTTTTACTTATGCACATATTGTTGCTGTTAGCTGACAAGCGACACGGAGGTCAGCTCCTGTTTTATAGATTGCGCCGAATGAGCCAAAGTATTATGAATTATAAATAAATTATAATGAGTAAAAATAGATATATCTGGTCCGCGCAGAAGTCGGTTGCAGTGGGTATCCGCGTTGCGGCAGGCGGCCCAGGTGTCGGGTGGTGCGGAGGGCTACCAGCGCGAGGCGCGTGCAGGCCGGCGAGGCGCGGGCGCTCGGCGGGACCGCGAGGCTCGCGAAGCGCGCGCGAGGCTCCAACACGAAGTCCGCGCGCGCCTCGCCGCTGAGGCCCAGGCACAGGTACTTACGTAAACTGGTATCCTGCCAGCGGCGGGATTTCGAAGCTCGCAAGGTCCACGAGCGTAGCGCTTAGGTTTACCATCACACTGCATTTAGCCGGACATGTCTAGCTTTTGCGGTCGTGTCATTGGCCCATCATCTATATATTATAATCAAAACGACCGTGATAGATTTTGTCGATAGATATACATGTCGAAGGTATATTTATATCTTCTACTACTACTACAACTAGTGTATATGGTAAATATTCATTTATAATTATTAAATCTTACATTATTCATTAACACCTAAAATCATTGTTTTATTAATTTAATAACTAATTAAATCAGCTTTAATCATGGCATTATTGCTTTAATTTTTACCTATTTTTTAATATTCTCTACAAGTCCTGCAAGATTATAAAATAAGCCTTAAATTCAGATACATCTGTCTATGACATAGCAGAAATATCTACGTAATAATATAATATGTACTGTGTTTTATAGTTTGTCAGATGTGTTCCATTCTTTGAAAAAACGTATAATATTATTATTAAAGGCCTCTATAATACAATCTGGCAAAATATATTTTACATACTGTCATAGAAGATTTTTTTCCATATTAATTATATTTTGAAAGCTTTAATTTCCGAATACCGATTTTCACAAATTAAATATGATTCTTGCTAAATCTTTGCTGTCAATTTGTTTTATGCATACTCATATCGAATCAGATTGCTCAGTTATCATCACGTCATTAACATTCGAAGCGAAAAGATATTACGAATCAAAAGAATATTTTCAGCGCCATCCTTTAACGAACAAACAAAATAGAATCACATGAATAAGGCTTATCTACCGTACCCTGCCTATTTATGTTTTGTGTTTTGGAGCATGAATTTTTCGCATATTTTATTACAGGAACTTGCAGAATTAGCTCAAGAAGATAACAAAAAGTTAGAAGAACTCAAACACACGCAAGCAGAATTGGAAAAATTATTACATGAAGAAACACAAGCTAAAAGAGATGAAGAAATTGTCCGAGCACTGCAAGCGCGGTATGTCAATAGCAGAACTTAATTAATTGTTCATATTTTAATTTCTCTTTTACAATATCTTTTTTTTGTTTTCAGAGTTTTAGCAGAAGAATGGGAGAGGAGAGAAGAGTTGGAAAGACTGCAAGAAGAACAAAACAGAATGCTAGAAGAAGAACGTCTGAAACGAAAACAATTTGAAATATTACAAGCAGAAAAGGAAGCACAATTTAGAGGTTACTAATTAATTTAAAAAAGTACTTAAATACTTTCAGCTTACTATATAAATAGAATAAAACTTTGTAAATTGTATTTAAAGAAATCGACCGACTTCTGTATTCTTTTCTAGAAGCACAAAAACGCCTGGAAGCGCTGGAACGAGAAAAGCAACGGCTTGATGAAGAGCTTCAGGCTGCACAAGCGAAGATCTCCAAAACAGAATTGACTGCACAAGCATTGCATGTGCAACTCAGGGCAAGTGTTTATATTGTATATACATATATCTTTATCTGCACACCTAATAGTACATTACGATATTAGTGCGTTATGATGGTTACAACATGCGAGGCTGAAATTCCAGCCTGAGCCGAAGGAATTGAGTCGAGCATGCTATAACCAATACGCACGTTGTTTAGGACTTATGAGTTTCGGACCGCGGAAAAGGAAATTTAAAAAAGTAATAAAAAAAAAGATTTTGACATTACGTTTTTCGGTACTTGACTGTCACTTCGGATTTTTCACGGCATTTTTATTGAGTTATATTTACGGCGGATTAATAATTGATTCATTTTCGTGTCATTTAGTTACGTGTATAAAGTGTATCTAAATATACCATTGGACTAATATTTGACATTACGGTTTCGACGGGATTGGATTGGAGTAGTGGTCGGCCACGCGTTCTCCTATTTTTTACACTACAAGTATTGTAGTTTATGATATATATTTATAACCACACTAGCTTTCTGCCCGCGGCTTCGCCCGCGTGGATTTCGGGATTGGGTGTATAGAGGGTTAAGGGTCATAGCTTTTGCCCACGGCTACATATACGCGGAAGTCGGTTTATGGTGCGAAGATTTTTATCGCGCTTCCCGTGGGACTATCCGTTTTTTCCGAGATAAAAAATGCCGCAAAACTCCTCAAGAATCACTCTATCTATTGATGAAAACCGCATAAAAATCTGTGCAGTATTTTTGAGCGAAGCCTTTATTGCGCATCCCGTGGGATCTGTCGATTTTTCCGGGATAAAAAGTAGCCTATGTTACTCGGGGAGAATGTAGCTTTCCAAAGGTGAAAGAATTTTTGAAATAGGTCCAGTAGTTTAAGCGTGAAGAGGTAACAAACAAACAAACAAACACACTTTCGCATTTATAATATTAGTTGGGATACGGTAGGGCACATTAGTACACACAAAACACACGTTCAAGCCAAGCCAGAACTACGGACCGGTAAGTAAGCAATATTATTATATAGTTAAATAATATAACCAAATTACGGGCGTTCGGGAAAACGCAACATTTTTTGGTAGCAGAGCGTGGTTTACTTTTCGGTTACGGACCTGTTATTTTGTAAATTCTTTGTTTTGTATTTACTTTAATTATTAAAATGTCGGACGGTTACAACGAAATTCGTCGCATTTTGCAATGGTTGGTAAGCGCATTTTCTCTGGTGAGTAGACCAGACAGGGTTGAGGCCTTGAAAGAGCGGGCTTCAAATGCGAACAGATACATGGCGGATCTGGATCAAGCTTTACAAATGTGTTATGATAGGGCTGACATGAATCCAGACAATGAAACTTTGCAGGCAAGGTTGATTCAAGCTCAGGCAGACTACAAGCAATGCTTAGAATATTATGACAGCATTATTCAGGCGGTAAGGACACTGGATCTGGCCAGTAGTCCCACGGTTAAGGGTCAGTCAAGTAGTAATGCCTCAATTTATACTAGATTGCCGGATTTAAATTTGCCCAAGTATTCTGGTGGGTATGAAACTTGGATGTCATTTATTAACATTTTTGATTCCTTGGTACATTGTCGGATGGATATATCACTCTCACAAAAATTAAGTTATCTGTTGAGTTGTCTATCGGGAGACGCTCACCAGGTTATTTCACATTTAACCATAACAGATAACAATTATGAGACTGCAAGGGCGCTATTGATGGGCAGATATCAAAAATATTAGGTTAATTGCGGATGCCCATGTGGCAAAGATATTAAATTTGCCTTATTTAAGGAATATCATGTTTATAAGGGATGATTTTTTAAATCCATTAAAGGTGGCCTATAATTGTTTGGAGAAATTAAATTTACCAGTAACGGAGTGGTCATTCTTGTTGCTCCATATTGTATTGAATAAGTTACCCTCTGATTTAAAATTAAGATTTGAACAAAAATATGGAAGCGGAGATGAGGCATGCCCGTTGCCTAAATTTATTGACCTTTTGACCTTTTTGGAGGAAGAAGCACGGATTGTTGACACAATGTAGGCTCACCTCCTGCAACGGCTACCTCAGGGCCATCTGGGAGGCCTGTGTCCAGTCAGGGAAGACCTGTATTCAGGTCAGGTAGGATTAGGCACCCCACTCGGGGGACTAGGGTAGGTATGGCTACATCGGACCATACTATTAATAATAGGTTGCAATCCAAGCGGGTGGTTGCACCTTTTGTGGCATCATAGGCCATTTCATATCTAAATGCCAACATTTTATAAATTGTTCCCCTCAACAGCGGAGGTGTTTTGTGCAAAATCACAAGTTGTGTTATTTTTGTTTAGGGGATCATCTTGCTAATAGTTGTGCAGTGGCACGGCCATGTATTCATTGTAACGGCAAACATCACGGGATGTTATGCCTGAATAGGAATGGTGGAGTTAGGCCTGTAGCGGCACGGATTGGTTCTCCTTCAGGAGGGGGTCAAAGCGGACAAGTACGGACTTCACCTCCTCATTCTGGACGAGCGTCGCCTCGACGGGTGGACGTGCGCGCGACACCTCCATATACGGGTGGGGGTGGCTTTAGGCCTACTTCACAGGCATCTCCACATACGGGTGGGGGAGGCACCGGGCCTATGGTACAAGCACCCTATGCAGCGGGCATAGGGCATATTCAAGCGGACGAATCTCGTGACGTCACTGCGGAACAGTATGCGTCTGCGGCCTCGTATGCAGCGAGAGCGAGGGGTTTCTCACCACCACTCGCGGAACGGCCGCGATTGAGGAACACGCCGCCATCTTTCGGTCATCCGGTTGGTTACCGACACCGGATGCCAGTTGGCACCTGACTCGGACACCATTGGGGCGCTCGAGACCCCCTACATATAACCCTCTGGCGCTGTCGGCAGCCCAGGTTTTTAATCGGGTGAATGCTTCATTTCGTGACGTTCAAGAATAGGTAGTCGCCGCCGCCTCGCCAAATGCAACCTTTTTAAATACTATTTTATTGCCTACCGTTGCGGTAAGGATTTGTGATATTAACGGTTTTTATGTTAGAGCACGGGCTCTAGCGGACACGGGTTCGCAAGGTTGCATGATAACAGTTAATTTGGCGAGACGGTTAGGCCTATACATATTTAATAATAATATTTCGGTTCGTGGCATAGGTGATGTGCTCGTGTCACATGTTTATGGTCAATGTACCTTTAACATTGTTGGAGAATCGGTCTCTCAACCTGTTATTACAGTTACAGCACTAGTGTTGCATGATATTTTAGGAGAACATCCACAGGTGGAATTACCTTCGGAAATTTTGAACTCGGCTTCTCACCTGTCTTTGGCTGACAGAAAATTTTTAAATATTGGAAAAATTGATTTGTTGCTTGGTACTGATGTGCTTGGTCAATTATTGTGCACCGGACGCACTATAAATTTAAATAATAATGGCTTGGTTGCTATACCATCGCATTACGGATATATGATTATGGGCCCAGCATATGATACGGTTTCTGATACGGTTTGTACGGGCGTTTCTCTTTCGGATTTAGTACAGCGTTTTTGGGAGACAGAAGAGGTACCCACGGTTTCACGGAAGAACCCCCTCGACGAAGAATGCGAGCGCCATTTTATCGAAAATGTTTATCGGTTACCGAACGGTCGTTTCGTTACTCGGTTGCCCTTTGTGAGCATTCGCAAACCGCTGGGGCAGTCCTACCTCACTGCTGAGAAACGCCTGCTTTCTATGGAACGTCGCATGAAGCGAGATACAGAGTTTCGCGACAAATACATTGAGTTCATGCGGGAATATGAACAATTAGGTCACATGTCCCTGGCACGGAGGGACTACTCATCGGAAGAACACTATTTCATACCACATCACGCGGTTTTTAAATCGGATAGCGGTAAGATACGGGTCGTGTTTGACGGGTCGGCCCCTTCCTCTAACGGTGTTTCATTGAACCAAATCCTGCACTCGGGTGCTAAACTACATAAAGATATTTCGGATCTTATTTCGGCCTTTCGTAGACACCAGGTGGTCTTCGCGACGGATATACGCATGATGTTCCGGCAAACGGTGATTGATGAGGCTGATAGACGGTATCAGCTGATTCTTTGGCGCGAGGACCCGTCTCACCCATTACGCGTCTACGAACTGAACACAAACACGTACGGTTTGAAATCTAGCCCCTGGATGGCTATGCGGTGCTTGTTGGAACTCGCTCAACGGGAACGCGTTCGATTCCCTCGTGCGGCGGACGTCTTAGAGTCGGAAATTTTTGTCGATGACGTTATCACGGGTGGATCTTCGGAACAGGAGGCTTAATTTTACGTAACGAGCTCATAGCGTTATTGGCAACGGCTGGCTATGAACTACGGAAATGGATTTCGAACAGTCCACGTCTCTTAGAAGGACTACCAGCGGATCACGTTCAAGATCCATTGTTATTTGAGAATCCGGACTCTCCTCGTTCAACATCGGTTTTAGGTGTTCAGTATTTACCGGTTCCTGACATCTTTTCCTTTCGGGTTTTAACAATAACGGAAAAGATATGGACTAAGCGGCTAGTCCTGTCTACGGTTGCTCGTATCTATGATCCTAACGGGTGGATCGCTCCTATAATATTTTGGGCTAAATGTTTTCTACAACGGTTATGGTTGGCTGAGCTTAAGTGGGATGAGACCCTACCTACTGAACTCTTAACGGACTGGCTCGCATTTATTGATCAGTTACCCACTATCGGAAGGGTTGTTATACCTCGTAAAATACTTCCACCGGGGAAGTATCATGCGTCACTTCACGGTTTCTGTGACGCCTCGGAATCGGGTTTCGCGGCAGTCGTATATCTTCGGACGATACAGCCAGATGGTTCAGTAGCGTTACATCTAATCACGGTGAAGAGCAAGGTGGCTCCTATACGCAACCGCCAAACCATACCCAAATTGGAGCTCTCGGGAGCTGCGTTACTTACTCGGTTATTGAATCATGTTTGTGATACACTCGGGAAGCACATTAACATAGGCAACGTTTATGCGTGGACTGACAGCCAAATTGTTTTGGCGTGGCTCCAGACCTCGGTACATAGGCTGGAAACATTTGTTGCGAATCGGGTTTCGCAAATTCAAAACTCGTCAGTGAATCTGAATTGGCGGCACGTACCCGGCGAGTTGAACCCCGCCGACTTGGCCTCTCGCGGCTGTTATGCCTCCTCGTTGGTGAGTCATAACCTTTGGTGGGGACCTGCTTGGTTGACGGCACCGGAGTCGTCATGGCCCCTACGGTTTTAATCGGATCGGATCCGCTGCCCTGTGTGCGTGTCATGGCTGTGGAGAAGAAATCGTCACAAACCCTCTTTTACTGCGGTTTAGCTCTCTTAATAAATTACTGGCCGTTACGGGATGGATGCGTCGGTTTATAACGAATACTCGCAAACCGGTTGTAAGGAATACATCTTTGTTTCTGACGGCAGGCGAACGGCGTGCTGCTCTCATGTTTTGGGTACGACGGGTACAATCGGAACGGTTTTCTGACGAGCTTAAATCGTTACGGACGACGGGTCGGTTAAAGGGTGCCGTACAGAAACTTAACTTATTCATTGATGGCGAGGGATTACTTCGTGTTGGCGGACGGCTGCGCAACTCGAAGCTGCCGTATTCGGCTAGGCATCCCCTTTTGCTGCCCAAGGACGGACCCTTGACGCAGTTGATAGTAAGTGATCGGCACATTACTAACTCGCATGCAGGTTGTACGGCACTGCTTGCTATTCTTCAGCGGGAATTTTGGATACTATCGGCGCGACGGTGCGTCCGATCGGTTATATTTAAGTGTATACCTTGCTATCGGTTAAAGGCTAACACCATGCAGCCTATGATGGGTGACCTACCTAGCGATCGGGTTAGTGTCACCAGACCTTTTCACGGTGTCGGTACGGATTTCGCTGGTCCTTTTATTGTCAGGGCTTCTCACTTGCGGACCTCTAAGACTTACAAAGTTTATTTATGTGTATTTGTTTGTCTGTCAACGAAGGCAGTACATTTAGAAATAGTATCTTCGCTTAGTACGGAAGCGTTTATCGCGGCGTTCGGACGTTTTGTTTCACGGAGGGGGTTACCGAGTTTGGTACGGTCGGACTGCGGCACAAATTATCAGGGTGCTGACAGGTATCTTAAGGAGGTCCATGATTTTTTAACGAAACATAGTACGGACTTGGGACAAGCAATGGCTACTCAGGGCATTACGTGGAAGTTTGATCCTCCTGGATGTCCTCATTGGGGAGGCATCTTTGAGGCTGTCGTGAAGGTGGCTAAGACACATTTGAGACGTGTTATTGGGGAAACGGTTCTTACGTTCGAGGAACTTACTACGGTCTTTTACAGAGTGGAAGCAACTTTAAATTCACGGCCTTTATGCCCACTCTCTTCGGATCCCAACGATATGGAGGTTTTGACACCGGGTCATTTCCTCATCGGCCAGCCCCTTGCAGCTCTCCCTGAGTATCCCTTTGAGAATGTACCACTGAGTCGACTTTCTCGCTTTCAAATGCTGCAACAGATGTCACAAAATTTTAATAAACGGTTTTATTCGGAGTATTTGCACATGTTGCAGCAGCGGCTGAAATGGACAGATAAAACGGCTCCTGCACGGGTAGGGGATCTTGTCCTGATTAAGGATTCAAATCTTTCTCCTCTACGTTGGCGTAGAGGACGCATTTTGAAGCTTTATCCAGGCTCTGACGGTGTACCTCGGTTCGCAGAGGTCTCGATCGGCGACTCTGTGATGCGCCGTGCGGTGGCAACCCTGTCCCGTCTACCGGTAGACTAGCGAGATGAGGTTGCTCATCTCGGGGTGGGGGATTGTTTAGGACTTATGAGTTTCGGACGCGCGGGAAAAGGAAATTTAAAAAAGTAATAAAAAAAAAGATTTTGACATTACGTTTTTCGGTACTTGACTGTCACTTCGGATTTTTTCACGGCATTTTTATTGAGTTATATTTACGGCGGATTAATAATTGATCATTCGTGTCATTTAGTTACGTGTATAAAGTGTATCTAAATATACCATTGGACTAATATTTGACATTACGGTTTCGACGGGATTGGATTGGAGTAGTGGTCGGCCACGCGTTCTCCTATTTTTTACACTACAAGTATTGTAGTTTATGATATATATTTATAACCACATACGGTAGGGCACATTAGTACACACAAAACACACGTTCAAGCCAAGCCAGAACTACGGACCGGTAAGTAAGCAATATTATTATATAGTTAAATAATATAACCAAATTACGGGCGTTCGGGAAAACGCAACACACGTATATCGTACGACGTTTTTTAACACATTTGCGAGGAAACAGAAAAAAATAAAATTTAAATAAACTCAATCTGTGAATGCACACTGTTGCTTTCCCGCCATTATAACAGCGCGCCAGCGCTGCCTACTGACTGGCGCCGCGCGGCGATTAGTTCGAAATTTGAATAGCAACAGCGCGCGAAATGGCAAATAATACTGTTATGGAATTTGTATGGACTATAACTTAACTATTTGCTTTGGTAACACACGCGTTTTTTATGACCCGCTTTACTTATTTAAAACCGGTGGAATTACATCAGCTTTACGAGCAAATGTTTTTAAAAAGATTATTGTTACATTATTGCATTAGTGTTACCAGTAACTTCATCCCCGTGATATGACTAAATATGCATAAGGTCCGTTTTAGATCTAAACTAGGTATTTAAACTTATTTTATCCATATATATATTTGCAACAATTATTTGGAAGATAGACAAACTTCACGCCCATGCGTCGACGCCATGCGTGATACGACTTATTAAAACTCAACCCGCATATGGATTACTGCTGCCAATAGAGATTCTTTCACATTTATCCATACTAATTTGAAAGTGTGTCTGTCTGTTTGTCCGTCTTTCACGGCACAACGAAGCGACGAATTGACGTGATTTTTTACGTGGAGATATTTGAAGGGATGAAGAGTAACATAGGCTACTTTTTATCCCGGGAAAATCGACAGATCCCACGGGATGCGCAATAAAGGCTCCGATCAAAAACTACTGCACAGATTTTCATGCGGCATCAATAGATAGTGTGATTCTTGAGCAAGGTTTTGTGGTATTTTTTATCTCAGAAAAACGGATAGCCCCACGGGAAGCGCTATAAAACCTTCGCGCCATAAACCGACTTCCGCGCATATGTAGCCCTGGGCAAAAGCTCTATAAACCCAAACCCGAAATCCAAGCGGGCGTAATTCGCCGCAGGCCTAAAGCTAGTTATATTAATAGAAATGAACTAAAAAAATTCTTTCAGGACATTGCGCCAGGATTTAGAAACGGAGAGCGCGCTCGACGAGCGATTTCCTTCGTGCCGACAACTAAGAGTTCATCCGATACTCTTATAGACGTTAAAGCAATTAGACACCTGAAAGTGCTAGATGATGAGAGGATATGAAGAGGCCATGAAAAGTCGCTTCAAAAAAGTGCAGTATAATCTATCTTAGATATAATTAATACATATTTTGTAAACATATAACTTAAAATACTTTGTGTACTTACATCCTTATGAAGTACCTATCTATATACCCTAATAATGATCTGTTAAATAAAGTTGCAATAAAAATTTAAATAATTATTATAAATAGTCAATATCAAGCCTAATTAACCCGACACCTTACTGAAGACATCCAGAACCTGTATAAGTGTGGTTTTCAAGCAACTCGAGGACAAGGCGCCGGGTGATGATGAAGATACAGCAGAGCTTGCGAAAGTGGCTGATAGTCTATCAGTTCGAAAAGCACTTATGGATTTGAAATCTCCGTTATTCCCGTAGGTATACGCTTAACGTGGCTTGTAACACCCTAGTGTTCTCGAGAGTCAACGAATTTATGGCCAGATTTTCCCTATTCTTATGATAGCTCTTATGTAACTCGTAACAACAGCGATTTTTGTTGTGCAACTTGAAGCTTGATGTGATGTGCATTTCAGGGTTTTAATATAAATATTACAAAATGTAAGAGATTTAATCGATGGAAAGGTCATCAGTAAAACTCAGTGTTTATATTTCTAAAATGTACTGTATATATTAAATAATAAACAATATTGCATCATATATACTTATTTCTTTCCCTTTCCTCCCTTCCGTTCTGAAATAACTGCGGCGGCCTGAATTTTCTTCAGCAGTTTCTTTAGCTGTGAAGATTAAATTCACCAGCAGAAAGATTAAAATAAGAAGGATAAAGAAGTGGAAAGTTGATAAAAATTACAAACTGTCGAAACCAATACAAACTATGTTTTTTTCTTTCCTTTTTTACCTTTTCCTTTATGCTGCGTGAAATTATAAAAGGTTGGGTATTAATTAACAAATTATTGAACATTTTAAAATCCACTAGTATTTTTTTAAGGAAAATAAGCTCATAGCTCTAACACCATGTCTCCTAAGTAATCATTCAGACTTAATTCAATCAAATTCAAAATATACTTAGTATACTTAATATTAGATACGAGTATATATATACAAAAATATGCTTATAGTTTACGATTATCTTTCTAAATGAATTCCACAATAATATATATACCTACTATCTCATCTTTCAAATATAATTTTTCATGACAAATTAATTGTTATTTTAATCTTTGCCTTACCTTCTTTTTCTCGGCTCTGTTGGCGAGAACTTCCCTCCATGCATTCTGTATGACCCTAGCCGCGTGTTCCATCATGAACTTATTCATCTTCTCCATCAGTTCCTGCTGGTATTCTGCCTCTCTCTCCGCCATTAATGGAATATATTCTACATCTTGTTCTGCTAGTTTTTTCTGTTGATTAAATGATGTATATCAAAGGACGACTGCATTATGTTGATATACGATTCTAGCCATAGAAGCCTTTTTTACACATGTAAGATTTAGATATACATAAATAATATCGTTCAGAGCAGTTTAGAGATTCTTAAATTTGCAGATTCGCAGGTTATCAATTCAAGGTTGATTAACATCGCCTATGCACACATTGCATCTTTAAAAAATCTGATAAGAAGAATAATTGCTACACTGCCAGCAATTACTCACTCGATTGACATAATATTAAATGAGTTTCAACAAAATGTTGTTTAGGAGAGAGGAGAGTCTGACCAGTACACCTACTGCATAATTCAAATAATAAGGTAATCAACAATTCAAAATTCATTGCTTTAATTAATAATGTCAAAATTTCGATATCAACTAGCAAATGTTTTGAACTAGTTACAGTGATAATACTTTTCACTATCTCCGAAATCCCCACATCAGCCATCATTACGTCCGTCGTTGGATTTACCTTGAGGCAGCGAAATATCGGAACAAGTGTAGGTATATCGCTGCAACTACAACCTCAATTACTACCTACAACGCCCCATCGTTAAATCAATTATAGGTGTTCTCGTGGTCGGCACTCATAACGCAATGTAATACTTCCTACTCTTACACTTGGATGTAAACAATTTAATTGAAAACCAGGAAATTTTTGACACACCAACGCTTCCAAATACAGAGACAATATAAGTGTATCACACGCAAAAAAAATATTTGCGAAATTGAAGCATACGCTTTGCGCCAATTTAGCAATTTCCATTTATATCAATATGTTGTTAAAGGAGAATAACAATTATTGATTCTTGTAACAACATTAACAAACGAAAGAAAAGAAGACCGACATGTAATTATACAAAATCGTTGACAGATATTAAAATGAAGCAAAGCTATCTATGTTCCTAGTGAAGTAAAAATTACCGTAGTTACCTTTCTGTTGCTTTTTAATTTATTATTATTATTAATTGTACTTCTGCTTAGTTGCAAAACTTCCTAACTAAACTATAAAAGCCTCAACGAGATATACATCATTGATCCCATTATCATTTTCCAACAGGAAATAGGTGGTCACTGTATTGCTATTCTATAAACATTACCTCCAACTCCTCACATTTAGACACTTCTTCATCGTACTTCTGCGTGAACTCATCTAGTTCCACCTGCTTGTCGCCCATCTCGATATCGTACTTCTGCAGCCAGGACAGTAGTTGCGTCTCCACTTTGAACCTGACACAAATTTGTAGCTCAATAATGTATTTTCACATAGCTAAATAGCTATGTGAAAATATCAACGAGCAAATGCTCGTCGTGTCAATTCCAATTAAATTAAAACCACTTTGTATTATATAAATAAATATCAATGTTCCGTGTGAGAGATGTATGTATATATATATATATGTACATACATAAGCATCTGTATCGGTGTACTCCATGTACTGGCTTTCCAATCTGGAGATCTGATCCTGAGTGGATTCTGACAGGTACTAATACGTTTTAGGTATTTTACATATTCACAAAAAAATACAATATATCATTTACCGTGGGAGAGCCATGCTTCGACACGGATTGGACCGGCTCGCCGGAGTGATATCACGGCCTCACGGAAAACCGGCGTAAAATAGCACTTGCGCTGTGTTTCGCCGAGTGAATGAGGGTACCGGAAGCCCAACCCCCCTTCCCCCTTATTCCCTTTTAAAAGGCCGGCAACGCATCTGTGACTCCTCTGGTGTTGCGGGTGTCCATGGGCAACGGTTTTCGCTTACCATCAGGTGATCCGTTTGCTCGTTTGCTGCCCTATCCTATAACAATAATAATAAAATACATACAATTTATTATTCTGTCATGTCTTACATGGTCTCTGTTATGACTACAATATTATCAGCAAATGAAAATACTGTCCTCGTCTCGCCGATGATGTTAACGAGCCCTTACCTTTTCGAAACTTTACTAATAGGTCGACGATATTCTTTTTTCGTATGCTGATTTGACGTTGATAGCTCCAAATGTTTGATCACTTGGAACTGTCATGTAAGCCTCTGGTGACTAGTGGACGAACCAAGTCTTGACATGCCGAATGAATCAAATGCTTTCTTATAGTCCACAAAGACCAATCATAGTTGCAGTGTAAACTTTATTAGGTCTTTTGTATAAACTACCACACCATATGTATGTAATGTATGGTACCTTTTTGGAAACCGATTTATTCAGGAGGCTGGAAATCGTTCAACGTGCGAGCTAGACTCAAAAAGTGATGGGTCCTTTGTACTTCAAATGGGTTCTATCACTCTTTTAGAAGAGTAGTATCACCACGCCCTTATGCCATATCATATGCATATTTTCTTCACGTATGACGAAGTTCAAGAGCTCAAGAAAATGAGGTCAAAAACTAACCAATTTCACAAGCTCAGCTATACCTCCGTCTTGACCCTGCGCCTAGCGCACTTGAGAGCCACACTAACCACATATAGACGTACCCCTTAGTGAAGAGGTATATAAAATGTGATATTAATGATGAATAAGAATATTAATACCTCCTAGCTCTTTGGCTTTTCTCGTCCACAAGGTGTGTTTTAAGCAGATTCTGGTAGCTTTCACGGCACTCAGCCTCCTCCTCTTTAAGCATCTCGCTCTTTACGGCGTGAGCTCTCGATGCTAAAACCATTTGGCGATCTGAATCTAAACTGAAACAAAAATATTAAATATATATCAGATGACAGACACATACATATATAGTTACTATTTTCTCCTGGAAAGTTAGCCAGAAATACAATAAGTACCCGCACTGTCACTTTTAACTAATTCTTAGTATATTAAGGGATGCTTGTATTCTCTTTGTCCATTACTTGACTTTTACGACATCCAAGGGAAGAAAGGGAGAGGTAACATCGATACTCTAACTCCGTCAACGCGCAAACACCTGAACAAATTTAAAAAAAAATTGTTTAAGTACAATATATATCTGCGATCTCTATTATACATCAAAGTTGTAGAGATGTCACCTCGAAATGCATTTATTACGGGGAGTGCACCGATAATTATTTTTGTTTTGATTTGCAATTTTATGGAAGTTATACTGCATATGTGACAGGAATCATATTTACTATAGACAACTGTAACCAATTACCATCAGGTGGGCAATCTGCTTGTCTGTCAACATATTACAAAAAAATCTTTACTCACATTTTTTTCTTCAACTTAACCGTGGCATCCTGGTTTAGAAATGCCAGCTCCTGCTCCAAATTTCTGATGGTGTCCGACTTCGAGACCATCGTCTCTTCGAACCGATCTGTCTCCTCTTTCAGCGATGCCGTATATTCTGTAAAGTGTATTTTATTATATCAGAAACATATTAATAGACTGTATATCTGAAGCCGGCTTCCAACTGCCGACTCTGTAATACAGGGAGAAAAAAAAATTGCCCTTGCTGGTTTTCTTGCTGGTTCTTTCCAGTACAAGGTCTCCTGCCGTAGACTTGTGAACCAACGGCGTAGCATCTTTGACATTCAAAAGTGATTGTAAAATCCTATTTAAAGAATAAATTTTTGATTTGATTTGAATAAAATAAATGAAAATCCGTAAAAAGTAAGTGGCATCTGTAAAATTGATATGACCTTTTTAAAGTAGTTTATAAAACATTTAGCTTAGTTTTATCTATAATAAAGGTTAGTACATTATAAGTAATTATAAAGACTAAGCGCGGGGTGCCATTTAAATGTATATTATTAGGAGTTAGTTTTCGAGTTTAGATGTTCAGAACAAGCTCCGGTCTTTACTGGTTCGATATTAATGAAATTTACTGCGGAGATTGAGAGACCAGACCTATATGAAGGTATAAGAATAGATTAGATTAAGGACTTACAAAGGAAAAATGTGCCTTTTCGAAATATATTCTTATTTAAACAGATTAATATATTTATCTGCCCACCAACTCGCCTACAAAAAAATTTATAACGTTCACCTTCATCACCTAGACGACGGGCAGTCCTAAAAGTGCGTTTCACCGCATAGCTGTGCATTTTTTAACATCACACTATCAAACTGGAATAAATTATCTGCAAAGAACTAAACCAAACCTTTGATTTGAAGTAAAAGCTTCTCATTGGAAGCCTCCAACTTCCTGGTGTGGAACTTAGCGGCTAACTCCTCAGCTGCAGTGGTATGCAATTGCCGCACCATCAGTTCACGAAACTGCTCCAGCGTTTCCAAGTAATCCAACCCCATGTTTCGAGGCTCTTCCATCTGTGATTTTATGATGTTATTGGGTGGTCTCCAGTACACAACAAATCATTTAATAACTGAGTAATTTTACTAAACGTATAAACTAATTTGTGAACCGATGACGTAGAATCTTTACCGTGCAAAAGTGATAAAAGTGATAATAAAACTCCTATTTGAAGAATAAATTTTTGATTTTGATTAAGCATTAAATAGTTTTATAAGTCAGTGTTTTTATTTTTATTTATTACTAGCTACCCGCCCCGGTTTCGCACGGGTGCAATGAAAAAATGGTTATGGTGGGTTATCCCTAAGAGATAGACATATACCATCGGACATTTTTGTGGACTTTTGTAAATTGTACATCATTTTGACCAATCTTATAGGGTTTGGCCAGCGTTTGCAATATAAGCTCAAAAAAACCGGCCAAGTGCGAGTCGGACTCGCGCACCGAGGGTTCCGTACAAACCTGCAAGGTTTACAAAGTTCGTTCATATATTTTGTAATGTAACTAAAAACGTGAAACATCTATTTCAGGGAATCGCTTTAAAAGTAAAAGATTGAAATAAAAAAAAAACAAGATTAACGGTGTTTTAAGTATTTGAATAAAAATCTCAGTGTCATAACAGCGAGCTGACTATACAAGTGAAATATTCACACCATATTTTTGTTTCTAAGACTAATAGTTTTTTAATTATTAAGGTACGATGATATAGACCTTTTCGTTACGGTCCACTTTTTAAGCCTGGTACCGTATGATTCGGCGCGATTTTAAAGACGTTTCACGTCAAAATTTAAGGTTTTCGGAATTTTTCCTTTATGTGTGCTATAAAACGTTGCTTCATGCCAAATTTCAAGATTCTAGGTCGACTGGAAGTACCCTTTAGGTTTTGATTCCCTTGCGAGTACTTGCGAGTTTCAAAATATGCAGCTTAAATTGCTGTTTCTTTTGATTGCGTTGACATAGAAGTTTGATTTTGTTACAGCTTAAAGGTATTATAGACCTGAGTATTTGGTATGAATTTCAATTTAATACCTCTACGCGTTTATGAGGAAATGGGTAGTAAGTTTAAAATTATTAAAAAAAATATATTATGTGATGTAACTAAAAATTTATGGTTTTCGTAATTTTTCCTTTATCTATGCTATAAGACGTTGCTTCGTACCAAATTTCAAGATTCTGAGTTCACGGGAAGCACCCTGTAGGTTTTGATTCCCTTGCAAGTGTCGAAAATTTGCGGAATAAACGGCTGTATCTTTTGATTGCGTTGGCTTAGAAGTTTGATTTTTTCACAGCTTCAAGGGACAGTAGACCTGAGTAATTGATATAAATTTCAGCTTCATACCTCCACGCGTTCCTGAGAAAAAGGGTCTTGACAGACGGACGGACAGACGGACAACAAAGTGATCCTATAAGAGTTCCGTTTTTTCCTTTTGAGGTACGGAACCCTAAAAAGTGAGTTGATTTACGACATCACATTAGAAATTTAAAAAATTGACAGTGTTCCACTACTTCATTGTGCATGTTCTATACATATAAACCTTCCTCTTGAATATACCTATTTATTAAAGAAAACCGCATTCCGCAAATCCGTTGCGTAGTTTTAAAGATTAAAGCATACATAGCTACATACATACATACAGACACCGGGAAGCGACTTTGTTTTATACTATGTAATGATGAAGATTGTTACAACATATTTTAAAATATCTAAAGGTTGGCGTTCTTGACTTTTTAAATAAATAAGCAAATTTTACTACAGAATAAGTCTAATTTTATAAAATCGTAGCACACAAGGTAATTTCATAAAAGCCAAACTATATCGATTGATGAAATATACGCTCCGTCCCGAAATCAACTAGATCCAAAACCTCGAACAATTTTAACTTCAACAGAAAAATTACTTCGATTGCCTGCACTGATGCGGACACATATAATGACAGTGTGGAAACTGTGCTTACAGTGGATTCACAGTTTTTTAGATATTAAATCTCGACCTGACATCGAACGCTTCTATGAGCAGCTTTATACCACTTCAAAACCACCTGTAATTGAGGCCTCAGACCCTAGTCAAATTAACCCGACAATACTCCGATGACATTCCGGACGTCAGCCTGTACGAGATTAGAGTCGCTCTCAAACAGCTCAAATTCAAGGCGTCGGGTGATGATGGAATTACAAGCGAGCGTCTGTAAGTAGATAGACTACCAGTCCGAAAGGCCCTTCTGAAACTCTTCAAATCCATCATATTCAAAGACAAAAGGACTAAAGCATAGGCGTGTGATGCCATTGTATTAGGGATAAAATTCGGCTGAAGAACAATGCGCATCTATTGGCTAAAATGATGACGTATGTATATGTAAAGCCACGTTTTCTGCTTCTGTTTAATTTAGAACGACATTAATTTTTCGTAAATTATCCATCTATGGAGATATAAACATACTTTACCTTTTTCGATGTTTTTCTACACAATATGATTGGATACACTTCGGCTTTACAGAACACAAATCACCGATTGCAAATGCGTAATGACTATTTTGCTCAAACACTATGCTATTGTTTTTTATTGTGACATTTGTGAAATGACAATTAAATTGAAAAATGTAAAAAATTTAATACCTCATTTCCTAAACTTTCTTCCTTCATCTGAAAACAAAAGGAATAGTTGAATGGGTGTTCTAATGTAGAAAAAATATGTTTACACCAATATCCGAATCACTTGCCTCTTGTACCATCACATCGATCTTGGGCTTTAGTGCTGGGTAGCTGTTCATGATGTATAGAAGGTGGCCAAGCTCAGGGTTAAGGCGATTCTTCAGAGACACGTCACCCTGTTAAAAATTAAAATCAATCTTACTGAAGTATTTTAGAAGATTAAGCTCTTGGCCTTCATTTTATCTGATGACTAATAAAAAGGCTAAAAGTTGAAGTGAGTGTGAGAAGTAGAATCTTTGACCGAACACTCTATTGTTCTAGAATACTGCTAAATGGCTCAAACAATAACTTACATCATTTAATAAATTATTCAGCAACATTTCCTTCAGCTCTAACACTCCTTTCAGTTCCTGAACTTATAATAGCAATAAGCCTCGAGAATATACACATGTGCGTTCATTCGTATGATAGTTAGATTTCGTACAATATCCTTTATATAAGATATTTTCCTTTTTTTTTCTTTATTAGTCTATATATGTTATATTGATCTACTATTAATTATTTTTAGGCTAGTAATCTGCTAGTTTATATTACCTTTAGATTGTAACCGTCAGATATAGACAAGGTCATCAATATCAACAAGATAAAATATTTCTATATATAATTATTAAATAACAAAGTTATACTTAATATATATATATCCTAATTAGTTAGCTAAAGAGAACGTAGCTAGACAGACGAACTTACAAATCTGTCACCAACCAAACAGAGCTTCTTTCTAATAATAAAGGATCGAGACCACCCAAAAACGCATGTTCAAAAAAACTTATATTTCTTCTAAAAATATATCAACATACAGCCTTAATATCATCCAAAGCCGCTGTGTTCAAGAGGCTCGTAGAGCAGAGTGGACTATCGTATTGCTCAAAGATGAACTCCAAATCATCCATATGCTGTTTCGACAGCAGCGAACTGAGCGTCCGGTACTCCTGCACCAAGCCGGGCAGGCAAAGTGCAAGTTTCGTCTTGTAAAGCACTTCGTCCAGAATCTTCGTGATGCGCTCCGCCTGGATGTGACACTCAAGATCAATTGGAGAGGTGGCTGAAAAAATAATTAAACAACCTGTTTAATGAATTCTCATTTTTTACTTTGGTTTGTACATAATGTGCTATTTTATACATAGCTCGCACTGTAGAAAATCCGTGAATATACATAATTCTTTATTGCATAACTTTTGTGTGTGCTCTATGTAATTGCTTTGTAATAAACTTCATCATTCTAGGTCTACGGGAGGTATAGGTGTTGAGTGTCATAAAATTGCAAAAATATATGTTTTTATGATGTTACTACAAATTTTAGATTTTCCTATTTCGTCCTTTTTTTAGTCACATAACATTGTTACGTGCAAATTTTATTATTCTATATGAACGGCAAGTATCATATAGAATTAGATTCCCTTGCGAATTTTAAAATATGCGGCAGAAACGTGACCAATTAGTAGAAGTTAAATTTCTTCACTGTTGCAAAGGTGAGTATTAAATATTAACTTGACAGACAAAAATAAACTTAACAGACGTCCTATTTTTAGTAAAATGTGCATATTCTCTATTTTATTCTACATTTGAGCTAGTTTTTCTATTTTTTTTTTATTATTAAGTTTAAGCGGGCACTTGGATACCTTGTTATTCCTAGTAGACCTCCAAAGTAGACTTTATTTTTGTTATCTATAAAGTAACAGGTGAACAATCTTTTTACTTTGTAGAGGAGAGGCTGAAAATACTCATGGATACCATGCAACCCAGTGCTACTGTGACTATGTCGGACTCCTAATGGATCCGATCAGAATCACTTACCGACTAAACTTACCCTGAGCCTTGGCCATAAGGGTCCTACAGCTTGGATGGAAGAATAATCTTGGTGACTTTTCGATTAAATAACATAAGACTCCCATATTCGAATTGGCTCTAGGCAACAACAATGTGCTTGCTATAAATTAATTATGTAAATGTAACATTGTTTTAAGAAGCAATGAGATAGTTACCATTGTCAACAGTCAGGTCCGGATCCTTCTCTCTGGCAACGGAGCCATCACCAGTGCTGCCTGATTTAGAGCTCTCTGAGAATGTCGACGGCGACTGCGGAGTCCCAACGGACTGCGTGTCCATCAGGTTATCCAAATAGCTTCGAGTTTACAAAATATATGACCCGCTATAACTCATATCAGAATAATAATATAAATGTTTACAGTAAAAAATGCCAGGAGCGTCGCTGCAACTCACGACAGATACTGTTGCTATGGTTTCGGTCAGAGACAATAACTTACAGAGTAACTTGACGATAAGTTATTTTAATTTCGAGACTATCACAAACTTCAATCAAATCGTAGTCTAGGGATCGCATTCTAAAATCAAACTCAAATCTCTGCTTGACTATAGTTAGAAAGGGATGATGCTATTGAGCTCACTTATATAGGTGTTTAAACTTATATTATAGTATAGTTATTAATTTAAAACCTGACTCAAGGTTAATGAACCTTTTTTTTGTTCCGCTGAGGAAAATACATTGAATTGCATACCCCGAGAATCGGTGGTTATGTAGGGCTCTTCTCCCCAGAAGGGAAAAGGCCTACACACTAAAAACCTCAGCGATCTCCCTCACTACGCCTGGGCGCGAGCGCTCTATCCCGAAGGAGAGCTGCATCGCGCCCTGACGAGGCCATGGGAACCCTTGCGGACACTAACACGACCAAAGTTAATGAACCTGCACCGTTTGTCCCACACTATAAATTTTAGTGTGAATAACAGCTAAATATTTCGTGGAACACTAAAATAATTAAATAATATCTGGCAAAGCGTGAGTCTGACTCGCAACATAGGTTCCACGACTAACTTATGTGGCATTGAAACAAAATAGCTTCAAAATTAACTGCTAGTATCCTATTGATTTTGATTCCTTTACGGGTGGCAAATAATTGCAAAAAAAATAGCGCAACTACAAATTTATGGTAATCGGATTTTTGCCTTTACTTAGTAAACCCTAAAAGCTAATGTGAAAAATTTAAAAGAAACCACAACTTTATAAATTGTATTTATCGCGAGTTCCATGCTGGCACGGCTTTTAAGACAGTGTACTATACATTATTGTACTGTTCACATATAAACAAACCTCAAAACCAAGTTTACATTAAAACTATAGTAGCTTCATGCCTAACAGGTCAAATCGATACCTATTGCCTGGTGATAGGCTCTGTTATTCTTATCGACATTGATATCTTGATTCTCCCCTCGCTTATCGTAGCAGGGTCCCTAATCATCTAGTAACACCCAACGTGTTTCCATGACACCTTAATTATTAGTTTGGTCAATCTTTGTACAGTTACAGTTCAGTACCATCACGCAGAATAATCCGATCGCTTAAATTGTAAAAAAATCACAAATCACAAGTTCTCAAGATCTCTCCCAGTGTAGACGTGATATAAATCGTAAGTAAGCAAAAATATTATTTAGTAAATATATTTAAAATAAATTTTTCTTTGCATTATCTCAGGTAATAAATTAACAGTAACACAGTTTCGCTTACCACTTTGTCTACGTGTTCTGTATAACATTGCTATGATAATACAACTTTTATTAACGTATGTAAGTACTCAACTCAATTTAAATCACAGAATGTAACTTATTTTTTATATACTAATTACCGGATATTCCTAAAGGAATGAGATACTTTCCAGTAGGAAAAATTATACTATTTCATCAACTTTATGTAGCATATCTCTAAACTCATAAAACATTATTATTGCATTATATTTAGTGCAGATTTCGACTTATAAAAGAGTCACAGCAACAAATCATAATTTATATGTTGACCTTGAGACAGTTCTTACGTCACTCGTGATAGCAACTAGTTTCGTAGTGCAGATGTAAAACTTGACATATTGCTGGCAGTACATGCGATTTCTGAGCACAGCACCTGGATATATATCACTGTTGCTATTAAATTTCGATTGAAACTGACAGTAGTAGTTACATTGATGCCTAACATCAATGTCATCATCATCATCAACCTTTTTTTTTTTTTTTTTTTAAAAAAAAGGTACATGCGATTTCTGGGCACAGCACCTGGATATATATCACTGTTGCTATCAAATTTCGATTGAAACTGACAGTAGTAGTTACATTGATGCCTAATGAAGATTGTTACATTAAATTACTGCACCATCTATCAAGTTAATTTGTTAATAACAAAAATACATAGATAACTTTTTTCTCTTAGACGAATATTAATCCTACACCCAGCTGATCAGACGTATAAGATACAGGATAAGAAAGCACTGTATCACAGTGCTTTCTTATCGCTCATCATATCAGAAACTTTGCTGGTCGACATCATCAGAAGATATTGTCTCGCCGAAACAAGCTGCAGAGTGGCTGAGGGTTCGCTTCATCTTAGGCGAGAACGTTATAGAAAGCGAGCATTCATACAACGCCTCCAACTCTCTTAAGTAGATGGACCATCATGATTGACTAACAATCAGCAAAGAGATGTTATGATTTCAAACCTCAAACTTATCTGAGAGCTCACAGAAGTTAACAACCTGGTTATCCGTCAAGGAAAATGCCAGGACTGGACCAATGTGAAGCACAATAGTATAACGAAAGCTAAGCCTCGCGGGGTCCTCTAGTTAACAACCATTTTGGTAAGCATACACAATTATCCGACCCAAAAAAAAGAGAAAGGGTAGGCGTTTCTAAGATAAACTCCCGAAATTAAATGTTACGCTGTCGATAAAAAAGTAGGTACTGCAAAACTTATATCGAATCGACAACAGTGATCTACTTTTATCGCATTAACATTTATAGCAAGCGAACTAATACATTTTTAAATATTTCAACAAATCAAAAGCGCCAATTTTAAATAACTCACATTTAGGCCAAAAGAGTCTCTATACAAAAGTCTACTTAGATACATTGTCTTATTTATTTCTTCCGTCGCAGCAGCTAAAGTGAAGATAAGTAGACCAATTACCAGGTACCGTGACTTTACATTTTATATAACGAACAGTGTACCTTACACTGTTACACAGAAATCAAGATGCCGAAGAAAAACAAGGTGAACAAGCTGGCGAAGATGTCTGACGAGGAGCGCGCACGGTACCTGCAGCACCGCGCGGACCTGGAAGAGGAAGCGCGTCGTAGGAAGAGGGAGCTGATCGCCAGATTCATCAAGGTTCGTTTAACTTCAATTGTACAATATATTTGGAATATATAGTCTTTAAATATTTAAAAATACAATAAATTTCAATGTGATTAAATAAATGTTTATATATTTGTTATTTTATTTCTATATAGTTATTATTTTAATTTACTTTCCATTTCATTATTGTGTTCGTTTATATTTGTTACAAGAAACGACCAATTATATAATATCCTACGAAATAATTCAGTGACAACGTCGTAATCTATTCAATTATGATAGCCAATCAATCGATAGGTTTAAGTAGCCACCTTGATCGCTAGGTTAAGGTTGGGGACTCTATTTTAAGTTTCAATACCATTGCACGCCTACCTGTACAGAAAAGGTCAGCTTAATGTGAATAAAATAACTTTTCACATGAAAGTTTTCAACTGAGATTGAGTCGAGTGTCGCAAACAAATCTAAAAATATGTCATTCAAACTTTAAAACACGCGTAAGTCTGAAATTACATTATCAACCATTCACATTACAAAATGCATCTATTGCACAAACAAGTTTTTTGGAATATTTAGTTACTTAGGGCCTACTTGACATAAGTCAGTCACTGAAGCGCCTACCTTTAACCCTAACTTTATTTAACAATATTAATTAATTAATACGTATTTAAGTTAATTATTTTATACATTTATTTAGTTTATCGTATATTTTGCTAGTAAATATAATAATAAAATAGTTTATTAACCAAATCGAAGAAACAGGTACATGCAGTTAATAAATGGTATCAATTGATAAGAATAAGATAAGTATTGGATGAATATACATAACTTTAATGAATGCATTATCAAAATAAACTCTACTAACATAACTAATGTATATCCCATAATTTAGAATAAACTAGACAAAGAAGAGGCATACAACCGCATGAACAGGGCGAAGATCAACCAAGAGTGGCGCTATATTCTTAGAAGGATAAAATGCAAGCAGATGGCTTCGGACATACAGGTATAAATTCTTAATTTGCTATAGTTAGAATTCATAACTATGAAAGTAGAAAAATATATATTCAAGTTCAAGTTCTTTATTGTGTTCAAGGTATGAGGTACAAATACAGATGTTGAATAATATAGAATCACTTATCTTTCCTTTTTAAGCGTATACACACTTATAATAATTCAAATAATAACTAATTGCCCACGACTAATCTAGAAACTCTTGAATACTATAAAAACATTTTCCTGTAAGCCAATTCTTCACTATTTGTATAAATATAAAATGATTTGATACTATTATAAAATTGTCTGGTTACTTAATATTAATTTTAATGCACGTTATAAAAGTGTTACTTGAACAATGTTAATTTTGCATTTGGATTGTAAAATTTGTGCCTATATTAGGAGCATAAATATCCATTTTTATTTTTGATTTTCGAGTTCTGTATTAGAACTACACGATCTAGCCATGGTGACACGACCGGATTGCCCAAGAAGAAAGATAAAATAAAAGAATTGATTATCAAAATAACACAATTTATTTAGCCCCAAAATCGTGGTTAGCAGTCTTTGCTCGGTGATTCTTAAGTAAAGGAGTTAGCTTTAGGCAGACGCGAGAACGCGTCACGTCGAATTCGGACGCGGTATGTCCCGAAGATAAGCTCGCAGTGAAGCGCACGAAGGCTCGGCGACATGGCGTAGCTTATAAAATATTTTGAATTACTCAAACGTTATTTAAAATTTAAACATGAATTACACTAAGTTATAATAAAATTATTATTATTATTGTTAATATTTCAAAAACAAGAAGTATTTAAAAATTACATGGACTTGCCGGAAGTCTATTCTCCGAGCTCATATTATTGTGAAAGGGATAGAATGTTGTCATGTCATGTTGTCAAAAGAATGTCCTTTTGAAATGTTAGTTATGTTTATAGAAATATGTATATATAGAAATGCAGCAAATATTATCAGCTGTCGTCGACTATAGCAGAGAGAACAAAGAAAGGATACTATAACAAATTGTTTTTTTTTTATTAAATATTCGAGTGAAAACTAATTACTAGTGAAGCATAGTTATAATTTATTATTTATGGTATATTGAAAAGTACACTCTGTGAATAGATTTTTAAATAAAAATGACGAAGCTTGTGTATTGGTTTATACTATTTAAAATTTTTGCTTGTTTTAGCTACGGATTTGCTTTGCGAATAAAATGTATGCTTTAAAACATTAAATAACCTTACGAAATTATTGTTTTGACCCTTCCTTCAAAGTAGAGCCCTGAGCCGTAGCCGTAAGGCTCAGTCTAATTTTAGTCTACCGACTGAAAGGCAAGTCATCCCAGCCGAGCCATCTCGATCGGTTTGGAGTCCGACATAACCACCGAAGTACTTGGTTGCTGTAGTATCCATGAGGATTCTCTGCTTCTCCTCTCCAAAGAACAAAAATTGTTTTGTGACAAGAAAGCATAATTTTGACTTATCTTAGAACAAAAGTGTCATCTGTAGGTATATTTTTATTTATGCTTTACATTAACAAATAAACACACTACCTACCTGATGGTAAGTGGTTACATGTGGTCCGTATTAGATTCGTAGCAAATCTGCAATTCCCACAAAAACCACAATGTATATTGCCAAAATATGACATAAGATGTAACAGTACCAGTACCCAGTAATTTTAACAATAGTCAATATCGGCAGAGGATACGACGACCGCCACATGTCCTTAGCGATCCCCCTAACCAATTAAGTCGCTACCCTTGTCATCCCCTAATCGGCAGCCTTCTACTGAGCCACGTGTAGGTTCCCTGTCAATATAGGTCGGATCCACTTTGGTATACTGTGCCTCTTCTAGTGCATATGCCCTCTCCATAGGGCAGCACCAACCGTGCCTCTCCTGAGGTGCGGCTCTCTGTCACGTCAAGCCAGTAGGGTCATCAGGACCAAAGGCTTAGGCTGAATTTAGTCGGTAGGTCTGTCGGGTCGAGCCGCCTCGAATCGCCAAGAGTCCGACATAATCACCGTAGCACTTGCCGTTGCGGTGGTATCCATGAGGATTCTCAGCCTCCTCTCCTGAGGAAAAAAATAAAAATACGCTATAATATTTTACGCTTCGCAACAGCAAATGCAAACACCGCTATTTTTCGGCAGAAATCGATAAGATAGCGGAACCATAACAGACTGAGCTAAAGAACTGAGTAGAACAGACTGAGCAGAAAAGAGCAATCAGAAGAGCTAATATATATTTACTTTCAAACTATACTTATTGTTTTAATAGGGTATCATGGCTAGCTTCAATTTTCTGATCGAGAGGAAGGACCGTTTGATACAAACCCTCATGAAGTCCATCGACGACTCTGACGACCAGCATCGAAGAGCTTTCCAAGCACACACCGACACTTTGAGCTACTTCCTAAGTACGAATTAATAGTATAATATAATAATAGGACTGCACCAAATATATAACAAAATCATTAACATCGTCGCATTTCGAGATTCATAATATATTAGTGTCTTTCGTTATTTCTTATTCTTATTCTTATCCATTGTAACAAGTAACTTTTTAGTAGATCATCTGCATAATCACTTAATGTTTGACCCATTTCTTACAATTTGAACCAATGTCTAAGTACGTACCTATTGCACACAGATGGATTTATCTCTAAAAGAAATTCAGATTCATATCTTATTAAAGTCTTGACGTGTTTTTATATTTGTTCGTAATATGAATTTCTATTACACGAGTATTACATTTTTCAGGATTATTTTACAATTTGAATCTACTTATATCTGCACAATCAATAATATTTTAGCACATCTCGTTATTTCAATACAAATTAAGTATTGCAATAAGTGAGGCAGATAACAAGACTTTAATTTACAGGTATAGGCAGTCAGCGTCTAGATAAACTGCAAGCCGAATATGACTCTCAAAAGATCCTGCTATTGGAAATGTGGGATAAAGAAGAGTTCGACATAACTAATAAGCAGGATCAAGCCGAATTTAAACTGAGGATCATAACGTATAAGCAAAGCAGCGATTTCAAGGCGTACAAAAATGAAACGCACCTACGAAGAGCTACTGCAAAAAACAATGCCAAGCTAGAGGTACAAGTTTAATATGTTATTGGAACACATCAAGCACATACTCCATAGACTGAATGTCATTTAATTTGTTTGTAAACAATTGCACCAATACTCTGCAGCGGCTAATGTCATCTGATAGACTCAAGAAGGTCAAGCGTTTATGCTACAGCAGGGCGATATAAAACCAGTATAACTTTCATAATATACGAATTAATTCGTTAAACTGATTATTACAAATTTTCAACAAGAACTTTGTTTTACAAAACAAAAAGTAGATGAAGGAAATAGTAAAAGTTAGATTTGGCAATTGTGAATGATATCTGATAAACATCCATATACGACGGTTATGTATGTCTTTATAACCATAAATTCTTTCATCATAGTCTGCAATCACTTTTTGAAAAATGTGGAGTTTTGCAGTTGCAATTGGTCCAATTGGCCTCGTATAAACACCTACGTAAACATCCTCAATAAAATTAATCCAGTGGTGTTAAATCACACCAGCAACTGTATGACTCTGTGTGTATGACGCGTTATGATGTTTCTTTTTTTGAACTTGTCTTTTTTTTACCATTATAACGTGATATCAACCAGACGGTGCCACAAATTACACAGCCACAGAAACAATAAATATGTATATTGCAAACCAAACATGCTTAATGATTTTACGATATTCAGTTGTTAAGTGATCAGCATGATCGAGTAATTTAACGTAATCGAGTAATGTAATGATTGGAGACTATATGAAGCCAATAGAAGATTTTTAATGAATAAAGCCATTTTGTCAAAAAGATATTAAACATTTGTGTTGTATATTTATCAGATGTCATTTTTCTTAAATAATCATAAAGCTTACATATTAATGCAATCAATTTTAGAAACATTCTCGTCTAAGTATATTCATTATTTAATTTTCATTCTTGTTAAAAAACCTTCTCCTAATTACCGTTTACTTACCAGTCAAAATAGCATCTATTTTGTAACTAAGTCCTGCTGTATTTTGTTAACCACTTAAACGGAGCAAAATGACATCTCAGACAACTTTTTAGAATTATCAATAACGAAACTTCACAGAAGCGTACAGATGCAATGTATAGCTACTTATACGAGGCCTATTATAATGGCCTATTTATCTGTGCTAAACGTGTACGTTTTGACGAATTTTCTCTTTGTATATTCATACAATTTGATACGAAAATGTCGTGCGAAAGTAAGAGGCCAGATAGTATTTCCCATGACAGATTTTTAACCATACAACACGTTTGTGAAGTCAGCTGAGTTAGCATGACCATCCAAACATCAGCATTTATGTTAGATTTTAGTTTCCGAAATCAATTTCCTCAAAAATGTTTCAATTCAAAACATTATTGTTGATTAACTGTAACAGTAAATTGTGTGTCATCATTCATCACATTCAGAAGGAAAACTTGCAATATTGATTTCAGTGCTATGTGAAATAATATAATTAGATCAAAACAAATTATGTATACTTAAATAAAACTGTACATATTGCACGTACGATAAATAAGGTTGTGAACAATATTTTAAAACTTCAAATCATCCTTCCAATCGTCACAATTTGATCGCCCTTTTTCTGAGAGGCACATCATAAGGTTTTGGGAAAATTCGCACTTGTCTTCATTGTTCTCTGCAAATAAAGATATGATTAATATCTTAACGTTTGTAATTTAAGACTTACCTTTAAATTCGTTGAAAATTTTAAAGTACCATTATCTAATATCTGAAAGCATTCTTCGATAGATTCTTGCAGAAAGTCTTTCAGATCTTCATTCTTTATGCCCTTTGTGATTGCGTGTGTCACCATATATTTATCAGGCATACCATTTTCATTCGTCTGAAAAAAATTTTTTTTTCATATTATCTTTCGTTTAGCACATCCAAGTCCGGAATTTACACCTAGATCATTTTAGGAAAATGTTATTGCTAATGCACATTAGTTAAATTAAGTATAATAATATACCTAAATTAAATATGATTTTATATTTACCATTTCTAGTTCTTCCATAAAACAATGCAATGCACATGCTTTACCATCAGCGCCGTTTGTTGAATTGCTTGAATTTTTTCCATCTTCTTCATATGTATCATCATCTTCAGATGGTTTCTTCAAATTTGGGTTATACTGACTTCTATGTCCAGAATTTGTCTGTGTGCGCTTACTCCTCTTAAACCGTCTGTTAGAATCAGTTGTAGATCGGAACCCAGGAAACAAAGGTCTACCCTAATAAGAAATTCATAATTAATAAATGATCAGTGATCACCATTGGTTACTTTATTTAGAATATTCATTTTCGCCGAGCAACGCCCAATACTAGACATAAACCACCTCCAAAGATACCCAAATTTATCAGTTAACATTCGTCCATCAATGTTATTGCCGAGTTATAAAAAATATGTGCAACATATAATATTAGAAAATAAACTGCGGTTATTTTTTATATTTTAGCTTCGATTGAAAAAGTAAATTAAGTATAATTAATGTACGTACTTACTCGACTAAACTCATCATTTTGATCAAAATTGTATCTGTCGTTAAAGAAATCTTCTCCGAAACGATTATTTTTTCCCATATTAAAATGTCTATCTGTGTAACCACGTTCATTTATTCTATCTTCATTACCACTCATTGTGCCATCTCTATTACCACTTCTATCATCTTCATCGCGATATCCTGGTCTTTCCCCTCTTCTTCCGTTTCCGTTATCTCTACCATTCACTCTATCATCTCTGCCGCTATTCCTTCTTCCACTATTACCCCCCACTCGACTATTATGGCTTTTATCTTCCTCAGGACCATCATCTCTGCTTCGAAAGTCCTTATTACTCCAGTCACTTCTATGATTGAACCGTCCACGTGACTCTTTTCGATCTTGATCATCTTGCAATCCTCGAGACTCACTGGAATTCTTTTCGTCTTGTTTGTTCAAACAAGTCATGTAAACTGCCTTCAGATCTTCCTCCTTAGGTCCTCCCTCTGATCGACACGTCAACGTCTGGCGTATAAATATTAATTTATTTTACATACTATCCTATATGTGATTCACTTTAATTTCATTATTATATAACTTCTAAACAACGCAATCCTTTTTATTGCGACTAATTAAAATTTAATTAAATACTTACGTTACAATTTAACACAATACTTGATAAAATTAAAAGATAACATAATAAGTGATACATGTTCACTTTCAATTCCACCATGTTACTGATAATCCGTGGCAAGGATGTACCATATATAACGTAGTATACGCTTCAATAACCCCTCATACAATGGAAGTCGATCAAAACACTGACATGAACCAATCTAAATAATAGCCTTGTGGAAAGCATTCAACAAAAAGAGCACGGTTCATTCGAAGTAGAAAAAGTGACGTAATAAATTAAATTTTAGTAAATACTAGATGTGCACAGCAATTAACATATTTACGAAGCCAGAAGGAGAAACAATAGGAACAAACCAGCATAAAGATTTATATTTTTTATTTGTAGTAATTATATTAACGCTGGATATTTCACTATTAGTGGCTTTAAGCTCAAACGTTTTTCTTTATCTCTACATTTTAGCAACTCTCGTGCACTCTCAATTATTGATTTAATAGTTTACTTTATCTTTAATCGTAAATATAATTGATTCTCACGAATATATCGTATAACAAATCCTGCGACCCTGGACTAATAACATGCCACAAAGGTTTGGTCACGGTGTCTCATCACATCAGTCACAGTGATAGCCGTCAGCTCGCGGAAACTCGTGCGCAGATCCCTTAATCGCAGGAAACACGACGTGACCAATCGGAAATGGCAATATTTTCCTCCCAACAGGTGTTTGTACTATAATTATGTCTGACAATGCGTCTAATAGAAACGTTTGTCCTGATATCCTATTGAATTAGTTTAATTAATCTGTTAGTGAGTTTGACATTTGTACACGTATTCGTTACAATGCTTTATCCTAGGTGAAATGTAGTTCATTTAACAAATAATCGGATGCCGAAGAACTTTGAAAAGGTATTGTAGCTTCTAGTATAGGTGTTACATTGAGCAGAGTCGACACCTGCGGAATAAAACCATACCTGAATATTTATTTGTAGATAAAGAGGTAGAAATTTAAAGTAGAAACCTTTGTTCCCTAAGAGTTTCCTTAGTTTTTTTTTAAATTTTACTATGTAACAACATTTACTTTACATAAATGAAGCATAATTTAAATAACGAATTTTAATTTAGTTTTTTTCCTTTACTTGTGCCATGTAGACTGTGCCATGTGCCATGTAGGCCAACGGTATAGTTTTTGATTCCTTTGCGAATTTCAACATATGCGACATAAACGGAGCTTAGATGGCTATATCTTTGTCTATATCACCTTATGTATCTTAGTCTTTGGCTATATCAACTTAGAAGTTTGATTTTTCACCGCTGCAAGGGACTGCATGCCTTATGCTATATTAATTTTATGATACATCTACGCATTCCTTAGAAAAGGGTTCTTGACTCTCGTATTGTATACTATAATGGGATCAATATTGGGTCCTCTACTGTTTCTAATATATGTATATAAATAACCTTCCTTACTACATTACAGAATCGTGTGAGACAGTATTGTTTGCAGATGATACTTCTTTACTATTCAAAGTTGATAGAAAAAAGGAATGTTATGACGATGTAAATAGTGCTCTCTCAAGAGTTCTGTATTGATTTACAACTAATAATTTGTCTTTAAATTCTAAAAAAAAAATATCAAATTCTCTATACCCAATGTAAGGCAGGTTGATACTCGTTTAAATATGAATGGTGATGTCATTGACTTAATATATAATACTAAATTCTTAGGCATTACGTTAGATTTTTGATTAGAAGAATTTGTTTTGACGTCAATAAGTGGCTGTAAAGGTCTATGTTGAATAAAGATTATTTTGATTTGATTTGATTTTGATAAGTATGTGTGAAAAACAATAAATGTTACGAGCCCGTAGCGTAAATAAAAATACATAAAACAATAAAAAAATTTTTTTTTCATATTTAAATGGAATTATTCAAAAGATTGGCATGACTTTTATCTATTTTATTTTCAGCACGAAGAAGATTTGAGAATTCTTAGCCGTCCAAAACGTCTAGAGATCGAGACCTACTGGTCGAAGCTGCGGGAAGTTTACAACGCCTATTTGGAACAGCATAACCCCATTATGGCTCATTACCAGGCTCTTAAAGAAAAGGACGATTTCTACACAAAGGATATCGCAAAGAATGACCAACGAGTCCAACGTGCTTCGGTATACAAGAATTTTTTTAGGATATTGTCATTTGTATTCGGTCCAGAATACAAACTTCTTACAGAGTTTTAGATATAATATGAATTTCCTAAAGAGTAAATATTTCACGTTTTTACTAAGATATCCTGAACCGCGGTCGCTCTCACTGCAACTCATGAGTACATTAGAACCAGGTTTTTGAGCTGAGTTTAGTCGGTAGGTCACATCGATCGTAAGTGGTCTGGAGTCCGATATAATCATCGCAACATTTGTTGCGATGGTAGTCTTGAGCATCCCAACTCAGCCTCTCCTCTCTTGAACGCAGCGTTTTTGTATTCAGAAAACTTCTTTCTTTGATATTTACCCTAAAATCCTAGCACGCAGTCTTTACTTTTTTTAGTATAGATTAGATGTATCGATAGCATCGCGTTAATCTTTAATTAATGTTTACATTATCACTATGAAAACTACTACCTTTATTATGAGTGATATATAAATGACTCGAGATCAACTTGTAATGTCTAGCGCGTTACTGTGTGTACATGGCAATTATTTAATGATACGATCTTACGATGGATTTGATTATGTAGTTTGGAATTAGTCGTATCTTCCTAAGATACAAATGAAATCAATTAAAATGGATCAACCCAATATTTTATTAGGACACACTGATGTCGCTTCAGAGAGAATGGGCTAGAACAACAAATAGCATAAATCACAAGTTAGTCAAGATGAACAATCACAAGGAGGAACTGACGAAACGATACTGGCAGCTGAAGAAGGATATAAAAGTTCAACAGGCGATTGGAAACGAGCAGCTTATAGTCCTGGTTAACGCGAGCCAAGACGCTATCAAAGTAAGAAGGCTAAATCTTTAACACGCCAATATAGATTTAACAAAACTTAAAGATCTCTCACGAACCTAAAAGAAAGATTTGTATTTTAGCTTAAGATATTGCTAGATGTGTTACAACCTGTACATTACTGTGGAAGAATTGCAAAATATGTAGCTTTGATTAATGCCCCCACAGTTTCTTTACGATTTTATTACTCTTTTTTGAAAAAAAATGAAATCTTTATACATTGAGATATTCAGTCTGGACAACGAGATGTAGAAGACCAAAACCTTCTATATGGAGAAGAAATTGGTATTTTACATTCTTCTCATTGCACAGCAAGAATGGGATGAATACGGGTTGAAGAAAGTTCAAAATGAATGAAATCCTCCCAGGTGCCAATTCTATTGTAATAAATCCAAACGTATATCCAAAATAGAGAGAAGCAATATTTTGCACTTCCAATTATTTAATCACAATCTGAAAATTAAATTCACACACGCTCCACCCTAACGCTGACACAGTTGCATGTCGATGACCCCTGGTATATGCCCAATCAATAACAGGATTCTGCGCTCTGATGCATTTCCATCCAGCGAGCTAGCTGCATCTGCCCGGGAAAGTACTGCCAACAACTCATCAAACTGTACGCTTACACTACGAAAACCGCCGTCAGCGCGAGATTTACGAGCGCCATTGCAACGGCCCGAAGGCTAGACTGTCTGACGAGTTGTCGCGTGTACTTACAGAGGTCGTGGAAATGTCGAGATACAAAGCAAGTGGGAGTCAGGTGAGGGTGGGTGGGTGGCTTGACGACCAGATCTAACTACCTGTGTATCTACAGAGTTTCAAATAAATGCAATACAATTTACTTAAAATCATAGTACTTAAATCAACATATGCTAGAAATTTTATAATAGCAACAATATTTAATTATAAAACCTTAGAATTATAACTTTAAATATGAAACTAATGTTGTTATAAATAAAACAAATAATAGTTAAAGAAATTCACATTTGTAGCGCCTTGAAGATTCGAAAGAAAAGTTGGACAAAATACTACAGCTTTACAAGATATGTTGCAAGTATGAACATTTCACGAATGAAACTTTCGAAACTGCAAATGAAAGTGTGGTTAATGTAGAACATTTTGAGAACTTAGACAACGCAATGATAGTAAGTATAACGTAGATAGAACACATGGATAGTCATTTATTGATAAACTATCACCACTACCTACTAAATTACTAACTACTGCCACTCTTGCTAACTGAAGTCCCCGCCACCATACTGAACAACCAACTAAGGGCTTACCGGCTTACCGAGTTTGTGCAGGAGTATAGACGATGCTTGAATTCGAAATTATACATCACAGTACTAAAGTCAGAGAAGTTTCTGTAAGCAAATACGACATACCTACTTGCGAAGTACCCCTCTAGTAATTTTATCGTGCAATCTTTTTACGAATGGTTTTTATGAATGATACATCGCCGGTCGGTACAATGATCGGGTAACACAAAACACATTTCTACATGACAGGGTCAAATATATAAATGAATCCAACCCTGTTCTTCCCAATTAGAAGGCTAATGACAAGACCATAATGCCTGCAACGCTTCTTCAAAGTTTTGTATATACATACCATTTCTAATCCACTTTTAATATCCATGATCATATTCCATAGGCATAATAATATTCCAAGGAATAGAAATTGTATTTATACCCGTGAAAGGGAAATAGGACATATGACTATCAAAGATAAAATTAGTAAATATAATTAAAAAATACAATTACTCTTTCCCCTAATATAGAATTAGATTCGCATCTTGCTTAAGCGACAAAACGATAACAACTATCAGCAAATTACATTCATCGACAGATAATATGACCAATTTCATGACTGATGTGCAGGCGCATTCAACGTGAACTCTTGTCAATTAGCCAATGATAAACCAAACTCCGTAATAAAAAGGAATTTTATTTTTTAATTTTGTCTTCCCCAATCTTTAGTATTTTCATGCTCGCAAAGGAAGGATGAACATTATGTTCGTCCTTATGCAATCTTGTTTCATAGTAGTTAAATACAATACTAACACAAATATAAGAACATTGAAGGTTCCTATTGGCATAGATGTAACTAGAGTGGGGTGAGGCTTGAGGGTGAGCCCCCCCCCCCCCCCCCCCCCCCCCCCCCCCCACCGAATGCTCCAGCGCCCTACTGAACAGGTATGCGTTGCTCAACTTCGTTTCTCAGCTTCGTTTCTCTCTATTTGTATTTACTTTAAATTTAACTTTAGTTCAAATTACTTATTTTTACGTTTTAGTAAGTATACCATTAATTATTGAATGTGGTCAGTGCCAAATTAAGACTATTCATTAAATACCTAATTGTTCCAAATATAACTTTCTGTATACTAGATCTAATTTAGATCCATAACAGATCCTGCCACTTTCGCCACGTTATATCAAAAGATGACAGGACCCTGAAAAGTAAACCTGTGGTTTCCATACTACTATATAAAATCATTTGAAAAAATAAGGCTTTTGGTCTTACTTTCATACAATTATGATCTCTTCTTAGTCTCCTAGTTTTTGAATATACAACAATCGTGCTATGATATATGATACTACGATACGATTCGAGAATTAATTAAGATAACAACTTTCAATTTAAATAGTGGCTAGTCATAGAATATTTAAAGTCAATGTCATGTTAAAACAAGATAATTTTTAATTCGCAGTATCGTCATTTTGACGACTGCGGTCTTTCTAGTGTAAAATACAAAATCTACCTTTTAGAGTTTAGACAAGGATGGAGCACATGTCCCATTATGGTTACGCCCATGATGGCAGCAAAATAGCATTTCAATGTTTAAAACTTTGGACTTTGACTTAGTTTAGTGATGACGAGAAGTGTGAATTCTTAAGCCTTACAGGCGGCTGATCATGGTTGATTTCCATCGGTTAGGCGTTACTTTAAGATCCAGGTAAAAATATTAACCACCTATATTTTAACAGAATGAGTGTAAGGAATACACAAAGATGGACAATTTCATGCTAAAACTGAATCGAGTCAAGGTGCAAACGCTCTGTCTGAAAAAGGAGAAGACAAAACTAGCTGAAGAGAACATACAGCTCAAGCTTTACATCAAGAGGTACCTCACGGACCTGGCACTTCAAGGCGGGAAGGACCGGCCACAGAGCATGAATATACAGTCAACGTCGCGCCCGTTGGAAGCGAGTAGAAAAGCAATGTACGTATATGTCGATGTCGTTTAAGAAGATATCAAACAACCTAAAAAAGATATATTTTTATTGCAAACTGATAAATACTGTCCTTGCTTACGTGAACAATTCACCTCCATCCACTGTCGTGACGTGTTAGTAGACCACTGGTTAAAACTGTTCTTGACATCCCATCCTATTCCTTTATTACCACTACAAGGCTACAAACAGCACATAGGAATCAATATTACAATATGTTGTAATAAATAATTAAATAAAACTCGTAACATACTCCTAAATGAAATAAACGAAAAATTCTAATCCTATTATAGCTACACAATGGAAACATAGGACTTGTACTATATTTTCCAAATTACTACTGCCTAGTAGTCTAACCGCTCAGTATTGTAATTGCTCTTGTATCAAATTACTAACATGCAACATAGCCTACAGGTAAAATTCTAATGTCAAGATGCCAAAAACTGTTGATTATCTCCGAGTACACTTACTACTATTTAAGAAAATACATATTTTAAATATATTACGTATATAACACTATAGATTAAGCACACTTAAGCATTGAAATATAAATATATATAAGGAAACGCCCTCTAGCCACGGCCTCTTTCCAGACGACGCAGCGTTTTTGGTAGACAGACTATCAGTTTAAAAATCCTAAGAGTCTAAAGCACCAAGTTAAGTTCATTATTCTAAATACAATCTATGTATGATGAGATGTATTCTAAATACATCTCATCAGTATGTAATAACAACATTACATACTGATGAGATGTTACCCAGTGTGTTTCCTTTCAGACACATGTAGTAAATTGCATAAATATACAGTGTGATTCTTGACGAAGTGCACATATGAAAATGGGTGAAACTAGACTTATTTTTATCGACAGAAAACATATAAAAAAAAATATTTTAGGAGTTATGATTTTTTTTCTAGTCACAATTGGGTACCCCATGCAAAGAAACTCTTATAACTTTAGTTCTGTAAAAGGTAATAAATTGAAGAATTGAAATCAGTTATAAAAATTATCATTGATTTTATTAAAAAAAAACTTGAAATAATATCAGTTTTTTCGGAAATAATCTTTTATTTTTCGTAGATATTGATGTTTTTTGTCCAAAATTACTACCCAATTATCTCCGCCAGTTTTTAAGTATCACATTAGTCTTTGTTTTGGCTTACTACCTTATACAGGACTAAAGTTATAAGAATTTCTTTGTATAGGGTACCCAATTGCGACTTGAAAAATAAAAAAAATCATAACTCCAAAAAAATTTTTTTTTTAATTTTTTTAATATGTTTTCTGTCGATAAAAATAAGTCAAGTTTCACCTATTTTCACATGTGCACTTCGTCAAGGGTCACACTGTATATAAACTAGATTTTTGCACTGCATAATAATAAATTCAACTATAGAATGGGGAATCCTGGGTATGCAAAATATACCCATACCAAATTTCATCACAATCAGTTCAGACGTTTTATAACAGAGCTACTTTTACACATTTTTTAACTATGTACAAGAAACAAATTTTCAATGTTCAACCTAATCCAGAAATTAATTGATTGAATGCACTATTTTTGTTTTCACAAAGTTGTAATATGTCTGTGGAATCAGCCATAAACATTTTTACAAGATTGGAACAACACTATTGTGCTAGTGGTCCTCTAACTCTGTAGCTACAAAATTGTCCAGTGTTACTACAGAAAGTAATACTCTAGAAACATTTTGATTTTACCAAACTTTTTGACTATCAACAGACACATAGGTATATTAGCAAAATTATATTAAATTAAAAATGTTATAATTATATACTTTCTAATCAGGAACCGGCCAGTGACATGTATCGAAGGAGCCCTATCTAATGCGGTTCTCCATGAAAAGAGAATGAAAATTTTTGAGAAGAAACACAAGGAGAGTGGGATTATCCGAGCCTACCCACGGGTACAAATGTTGGATGGCCTGATGATTTTTTAAAGTGAATAAAGATTGTATAATTCTATCATTGGTTTATTTAGTATCAAATTATAAAATAAACTTAGATACAAATATGAGAAAAATAAATAGGTATACATTTTATATCATAACAAAAAATTACTCTTGCCTAAATAACTAATGGGAATAATGCATTTTAACATTTCTTTGTTGTAAAAACAAAATCAAATAGACCCACTTACACACTGGCAAACAAACAAAACCGGTGATACTGATAATACCAAAAGTCAAATCCTTCTCGAAAACATTAAATAAAAAAACTTTTGCATTGTGTAGTTTTTTGTACATAATAAAGTTTAAATCAATATTTATGAAAATTGATTAATAAAATATCACAGAAACTGGAAATATAAGATGTTATTTTTATTTATTTGTTAAGGTAGCAAACAGTCTTATAAAGTATGAAAATATCAAAGAACATATAAAAACAGATCTAAAGTACCATTATTTTTTATATAATTATTGCAAAATGTACTAATACGTATGTGATGAAAACCATTATAAACATATTATATTACACATAAAAATTAAAACATAAAGAAAAAAAATTACTTATCTATAGTTTATGGAAACACTGATACGCTAGTCTATTTTTGTACAACCCCAGGGAGTCACAAAACACATCTATATCGCAATGCAATCTATTGTGAAAATTACAAGAACGCTGAAAAAGGTATTTCTCGCATAATTTGTCCGACAGTACGGAACAAAAAAGTATCTTTTGAACGTGAGGAAGTCCTGGGCACTCTAATATTAATTCTGTGTAAGAGTTCAGCCGAGTCAATATTATTATTAATAATTTTATATAAAAATATTCCATCCAGAAAATTACGCCTGGAAACTAATAAAATGCACATGGTGTCTTTTTGCACTATATTAGGATAAGTGAAAGGTTAAAAAGGGAATATTATTAAAAGAATAGTATAATATAAAATATTTTATTGAGATACCTTATCCTTCACAAATATCTAAATTACTTATTTACAATTGTATTATAACAAAAAAGATTATTGCTACAAGTTTGATATTTGTTTGCAATATAAGAGACTGAGTTTCCAAAGGTTCTGGTCCTTTTTACATCATAGGTGTAACACCATTCATGGTACTGTCTCCAAGATTCCATGGATCATCTAAAGCAGCTAAAAGTTTAGCTAGGTTTTTGTGTCCTTCCGTATCAATATTTTTACACATATCAGCAGTAAAAGGAATATATTCATCACACAATACACTCTTGCCTTGAGACACACCGTAAATCTCATACCATCCCTCGAGTGGGTCACTTATTGGCTTATTTAGCTTGATAAGTACTTCTTGGTCATCCACAGTCTTCACATAGAATCCTTCACTAGCAGAAACTTTAACAACTTTTCCCCAAAGGGTGACTTTCGCGCCATTCTTTAGAGCGAGGTTACCGGCAGTAACATAAGGAACAAATTCGTCGTTGTCGGGGTATTGGCTGTCCTCAAATATATCATTATCTGCCATTTTTTTTTAATATATTGATCTTAACACTGCAAAATATTAATTTGATAACAGAAAGAAAACAAAAAATCGCATCAAACCTCTTGAAACAATACAAATACAATACAATTGAATACAATAATAAAAAAAATGTATATTGACAGTTGGTGACAGTGACAGTTAATTTTGTTAGAGGTTGGAATTTTGTCTTTATGGTTAACTGTTTGTCAAAATTCAAATATAGTTTTAGGAGTTCTTTAAAAAGAAAGAAGAGTTCTGGTTCTGTCATTATATGAGTTATATTAGAAGATGAAGTGATGTTTGGAGTTTTAGGAGTTTAAGTTTTATAGGATAGTTATTTGATAAAGTTTTAGAATAATGTAATTGAGTGATTGAAATATATTGTGTGAGATTTTTCATTTTTTTAAATCTTCGCTCGTATCGAGCAGGCAAAGAGCAGAGCCCATACAGCCTATTCAATGGTAAATAGCTTCTTTCTTCTTCACTTTCTTATATTTCTGACACAATGTGGGTTATAAATTTAAAAAGATGTGGACATGATGCGGTGTTTCTTAAAATTTCTTGGATAGGACGCGGAATATCATCTGTGTTCTTGTAAAGATCTATAAGCATATTCATTAGCACAAGGCGTTGAATGCCAACTGAAGAGCAATTGAAGAACAAATGGTCCTACGATTCTTCTCCTCTATTGCAATGTCGACAAATTGGTGAATTAGTCATAGCTTTTCTGTGTAGATGAAAGTTAGTATGGCAATGTCCAATACGTAGACGATTCATAAAAGTGTAAAATTTGCGGCCCATGTAAGTAAATTTTGCAAACCAAGGCACTTAACTTGCCTTTACACCTATTTGTATTTTGAATTACCTACTACAATATCAGTATGTGGTATACGGGTAGTTTTATACATATTATTAATTTGTTGTAGAAGAGTGTCTGCACTACTCAATAGTATACTAATCTGTGCACTACTCTGAGTAATGGTGTTATTTATTTTACAAAACATACATTTTTCCTATAAAAAAATTGTCATTTTTTCTCTTGATATTGAAGTGGGATTTAGCTCATGCAGCAATGTTTTAAATATTTTTTATCAACATTAAACATTCTGACATTTTGAGTATACACACATTTCCATAAATACTACATATTCTATGGCGAAAAAATAGTAAATTTTACATACAGCTGTATTTTTTGGGGTTGTCGAATAGACCTCTCTTTATGTAAACGGTTGGCATTTGACCACGGTAATTCCGGAGTTCGACATCAAATTGTCCCACTTCCAGGTCATCTTCAGTTACACTTCCGATCTGTACAGCGTTATTCACCAGAAACTTGTGGAATGTGAACGCGACTCCAACTTGAATACTGGTAAAGGTCAGTTTGCAAAAGTCCTTTCCTGTTTTGCAGGCCGGTGGAGAGCGCCAGAACCTCGTGTTTGTTGGTAGGGAGCACCGCAGATTTGACGCAAGTCCCATCAGTTTTATAATATAAACGCCTTTCCACGCCCTTTTAATTGTTACGCAGTAAGTAATGACAATTAAATACACATACATACATCACACAAAGATCTTTGTTGTGATATTTCACATCATCAGTTAAATAAAATAAAAATATAACATTAAGGATGTTATAATTAAGTATTAGAATAAAGTTTTAAGTTTATTAAACTTTAAGGATTTTGCAACTTCTCAACAATCTTTACCAAACAAACAACTGCTCTACTGAGCCTTGTTTGTTCATAAGAAACATGGGGGTAGGCATTACAGACAATGTGCGGACTGGGGATCAATAAATATAAAAGCGAACACACAATTAAGTATTCAATTTATTTTCTCTTAAAATCTACAATTCCTAATTCACAGTATCGTTCAGAAATAACAAGTCACAGAACAAAAAAGACTTGTGACGAAAAAATCGACAAGTCATAATGTTTGGAAAAATGTAACAAAATTTGATAAATAACAAAATAATGATGGTGTGCTAACATTGCATTTTTGGCTCCTAATCTATAAAATTCTGCATTTCTAATAACTGAATTATTTCATCAAATTACCGATTCGATTAAACTCAAATTTGTTTATTTGTATAGTCACAACAATGTTCACAGATGAGCAAGTAATTAAGACGTTATAATAGAATAGAAATATATTCAACTAACTTTTTTAAACAATAACTGACACGTCATTGTGTTTTACATAATTAATGTATGACATGGTTATATCTGAACGGTGTTGCGATCACAAATTGGCATTATAACGAACGTTACGCAAACATATCCTCGCGATCGGCAGCCAAAACGGGCGCGGTCGCATCTTCCATTGCCGCGAAGTTCATGAAGTGAGCGGGCCGATGCACCTCGTGGTAGAACTCGCGCGGGTTACCGAGTTGTACACCGTACTTCATATTCGGGTCGTGACGAACGCCTGATAAAGTGAAAAAATAAATACAATAATAATATATGCATTTTTATTTAGCTTTTTATAAAGCCGTGATAATTCTGTTACAATGAATTGGCGCAGTTGTGAAGTGATCGGCTACTGCGCCACGGGTTCGATTCTCACTCAGGACAAATATTTTGTATGACATCCAGATATTTATTCTGGTTTGAACATACGTACAAGTGAGATCCTATCTATGAAACTAAAACCACAACACAGGATAAAACTCTATAATAGGGCGACATATTTAAAAAAAAAAGATTATTTATTATGTTTCCTCATTGACAAACTTTTACATAATTGAACAATTATGAATGAGATTGTGTGAAAACAGGAATAACCAAGATTACATTTTGCAACTTTTCTATACATGTGTTTTTTGAAATACACATCTGTATATTATCATAACCTCTACATAATAGAATAGTTTATATTGATGTTGTTCAAAATTTGGTTCGAAATCATGTAATCTGCTTCGCAACTTAAAAAATCTTCCCTATTACCACATTAAACAAATAAAATTTGAATTCCAAACATACCCATAAAGTTGTAGTTCCAACTGCCCTGCGAAGGCACCATGAAGTATCCGAGGAACCTATCCGAAAGCAACATCTGCACCCTTTCATAATGGCTGGGCAGGTATCCCTTCGGATTGTTGCCCCTATCCGTATTCCTCGCACCCCACTCGTAACCACTGGGAGTCAGTTTGTATGCCGTGAGGGAGCACGAACCAGGGGTGAACGAACAAGTGATTATGATAGTCTTCTCGCCATCCCACGTCGGATTCTCAGCCATGATTTTCGCGTGAGTCGTGATGTCCTGTGAAGCACATGTTTGTTTGGATATTATACGATAAATATATTGCAATGGTCGAGATATTTGTTTGGGTTTGTTCACGTAGAAATGTGAAAGACAATTTTGCAAAAGTGGCCATTTACATAATAGGGGAGCGAGGGGCTTGTTGTAACAGGGGTAAGTAGTAACAGGCCTTTTCACTAGGATCTTAAACGCTATTACGTATTTCTTTGACTCGATTTAACCTATAAACCGCGCCGCATCATGTTGCCATAGCCAATGTCCCGCGGCCGGCGCAGTGAGCGGAAGTGTGCACGTGCTTATTTCTGCCAGGTAATATAAAATTGTACTGTCGTAAATTTCGGTTTGCGTATTTAATATCGACTAATTTCAAATTTTCTATATCTTATTTCCATTCAAATTTATCTATCTCTGATAGTGTGTAACAGTTTTTATGATTGCTAAATTGTTTAAATAGTTATCTTGATAATGTTGAAAATCATACCATAGGGTTAGTTGTAACAAAATCCCGGGGCTTGTTGTAACGTGTTACAACATGCCCCAAGTTATGATGTAGATACCTACTTTTTTCTTTTGTTTTAGAATGAGAGTGTATAAAAGAAAGTCAGAGCGGGCAACACCAAAGCCAAGAAGTGTACGAGTTAGCGCAGCTGAAGTTTTAGAAAACAAATGCAGTATTCGGAAAGCTAGTCAGACTTTCGGATTATGTCACGTCTCTCTTTATAGATACATAAAGAAAAAGAAGAATAATGAAAGATTAAGAGTTGGTTATGTTAAGCCTAGACAAGTATTTACTGCAGAAGAGGAAGATAAGATAGCTTCGTACCTACTCAAGTGCGCCGATAATATTTTGGACTACTTCCTATAGAAGTAAGGAAACTAGCTCACCAATGCGGTGTGCAGCTTAGTGCTAAAAACATTCCTCCTTCTTTGGCATCAAATAACATGGCTGGTACTGACTGGTTCCAAATTTTATGCGCAGAAATCCACATTTATCTCTAAGGACACCAGAAGCGACGTCTTTAAGTCGAGCGACGTCTTTCAATAAGACGAACGTTAATTCATTCTTTGAAATATATCAACGACTTCTCCAAAAATATCAGTTTAATGCTTCTCGAATATGGAACATTGATGAAACAGGGGTCACAACGGTTCAAAAACCTAAGAAAATAGTAGCTGCTCGTGGCCAAAAGCAAATTGGAGCTATCACATCGGCTGAAAGGGGAACTCTTGTAACACTTGTTTGTGCCTCTAACGCTGCGGGTAATTTTATTCCACCGATGTTCGTTTTTCCTAGGCTTAAATATTCTGAAATGTTTATTCGTGGTGGACCTCCAGATTGCATTGGTGCTGGTAATTCCTCTGGATGGATGACCGAAAAAGAATTTTTAATTTTTATGGATCATTTTATCAAACACGCAAAACCCACCAAGGAAGAGCCAGTTCTGTTGCTACTTGATAACCATAGCTCACACGTGAATATTGGAGTCGTTGAAAAAGCCAAAGAAAATAATGTCATCATGTTATCGTTTCCCCCGCACTGCTCCCACAATTTGCAACCTTTAGACGTAGGAGTGTACGGTCCTTTTAAAAATTACACAAATAGGGCACAGACAGCATGGATGCACAACAATCCGGGGAAAACGATGACAATATATGACATCCCAGGTATTGTGAAAGAGTCGTTACCGCTTGCCCTGAACCCTACTAATATTATGAGTGGATTTAAAGCTTCTGGTTTATGGCCTTTGAATGCTGATATCTTCCAAGACTCCGACTTTGCGCCATCTTATGTTACTGATCGTCCAGATCCTACACAAGAGCCAGATAACGTAAATGTCACAGATAATATATCTTTGAATCTTGAAAATCCAGAACTATTAGATTCTGTCCCTGAATTAGATATAAGCACCACGGAAATTATAAGCCAAATTGAAACTGCAAACGAACCAACACCGAGTTGCTCCGGTCTACAAAAAACTTTCTCGCCATCGAAGATTAGACCTTTACCAAAGGCGCCACCAAGAAAAACTAATACAAATAGCAGACGCAAAAGAAAATCTACAGTATTGACGGACACTCCTGAAAAAGAAGCTCTACAAAAAGAATATGAGGAAAAGATGAAGAAAAAACAGAAAAAAGATGACAAAATTAAAGGAAAAGGGAAAGGAAAGGGGAAGGGAAAAGCCAAAGGTAAATCAACAAATAATAAAACCGGAGTGGACAGAGCTAAAAAAAAGATTTTATGTTCAGATTCAGAATCTGAAGCAGAAGAGTGGTATTGTCTGGTATGTGGTGAAGCTTACACAGATACAAATAAAGAAGATTGGATAGAGTGTATGATTTGTAAGATGTGGGCACATGTAGGATGTGTTACAGGAGATATTATATCTTTTATTTGTATTAATTGTTACTCAGATGAAGACTGAATTTAATTATAATGAAACCCACCAAATGTTGATTCCTACATAAGTATAATACTTTGTTAGATAGCTATTAAGAAGAGATAATTACGAGCATACCTTAAATAATTTAATTACTTACTGTGATTTAAAAGTGCCATGATGATTATAAGTAGTGTTTAACTACATAAAACTGTTAATTACTTAATTTTTAAGTGTTGATTAATAAAAAAATGTATTTGAGTTGATTGTTGATAAGAATTACTTTAGAAAGATGTCAATTTTTTAAAAAAAAAAAAAACAAAGAATAAATGATTAGAGGTATTATTGTTGTTTTTTTTGTCGTTACTACTTGCCCCAAGCACGAGGTAAGTTGTAACACCGCACTTCTAGAAAATAATTGATTGTAAAATAATGACCAATAGTTATGGTATTATTTTTACTTGATTTGGTAGAGGAAGAGTTACAGTATTCATCCATCTTTATTTAGTAGAAATTTAATCAATAGATTTCAAGATATATTAGTTTTAATGAAAACTGTTACAACAAGCCCCTCGCTCCCCTACATCCAATGGCAAAGTGGGTAAAAATCAAAGTAAGTACATTTACAGGTACTTCGGTGTAATCTGGATGGTGGTGGATGCTTAGCAATTATAAAGTGATTATAATCTTCTAGTCTAATTAGTCTTTTAATCGACAAGATCTGAAAATCGAAATCAAATCACCCATGTGGGTTACCACATGGGTGATTTGATTTCGAAAAACGAACGTTAGTTCGTTTTTCGAAAATGCTCAGTTAGCCAACATATTTATGATGAAAAAAAACACAGGAAGCAATCAGAGTAGACTGAAAGAAATTGAAATAACTATAGTAAGGATATTCAAATATTTGCTTATTATGATTTTGGAATTCCGATATCTTCCACAGTTGAGAGTTAAAAATCGCCATGTTAGATAATAATAAAAAATACACATATTTAGTGGCAAAAATTCAAATGCTTGTAAAGCTCTGGATCATGATTTACTAAGCTTATAAGCATATATATATCACACCTTTAGAATTGAAGTGACCTAATCCAAAATTCTTTTGGTAACAATTTTTTTTTGGTGATCGCTAAAAATGTGATTGAAGAGTTGTTCACTTTTTTGTTTTTCTATTATAATGCTTTAAGTTGTACGTTAATTGACATATTTTTTATTGTTAATGGTAGTATATGAATTGTTTTCATGATTGTATACTAGTCTGTATAACTAATTAGAACAAGAATTTTGGATTGGGCTCGGTAGCAAAGCTGCGGTGCCGCCGCGGGTGCCGCGGATACGGCGATCCGGGCGGGACCACGCCCTTTCCAAGGCCGGTGGCGAAGATTGGGGGAGGTATTGTAGCCTCCCCGAGGAGGGCTCCCCTGTATCGGCGGGGGAGCGGAGGTTGGGGGAAGACCCCGGATGTCGCTTGGCGCTCCCGGGGGCTTCCTACATGCCTGAGGAAGGCCCTTCTGGGGAGGAGAGCCCCACATAACCGCCGACTTGCCACAGCCGAGGTATGCAATTCAATGCATTTTCCTCAGGGCTTAAAAAAAAAAGTCACTTCAATTCTAAAGGTGCGATATATACGTATAAGTACAGGTGTGTGTACCTGCGGCGAGAGCTGAGGCAGCTCATTGGGCTGCGTGTGCATCCAACCCAGCGGCTGCAGGTGCTGCAGCGCGGGGTGGCGCGGCAGCTGGCGCGGCAGGTGCACCTGCTGGTGCGTGCCCCACTGCGGCGGCACCACCGCGCAGTGCACCTCGCGCACCATCGGGTTGTCGGCCGGCGACGTGCCGTACAGGTAGCACGCGATCTACGACAATACCAAATTTAAAAGATTGCCACACCTAATGTTTACTGGATAAAAAATCAATTTTAAAATAAAATGTTATAAAGTGTAATTTCACGAGCAAACATTTGTACAATAACACTGAATAAATAGTGGGCATCATCATTATGTTTTTTAATTAGCCTAGCACAAAATAAGCTCTATACTGCTTGTGTTATAGGATCTAGGCTAACGGAGAGACATACATATATAAATATTTTTGATAGCAATGCGTATTTTAACAACCGACTAAGGTACAAATGCTCGCATTCATCACATAAACATCCCACCGGGATTCAAACGGGGGACCTCAGAGATAGCGACACCTTAAAACCGGTGTACTATCCACTCTACTATGGAGGGTAGTATATTTTTCGTTCCGCAAAAGAAATATTTGTTTATTTATTTAAAATTTATTACAAATTTTAACAGATATTATTGTATGAATGCTGATATATTTTTATTAACATTTTTAATCTGCATTAGGTCTACATCCCATTGTTTACTACAGCATTATCAGACCCTACACTGACCCAACAATTATTTATACCAGTAATTGTGCATAGTTCCTGGTAATTATCTATAATGTGATTAACATTAACTTCATACAAATCTAAAAAATATTTAACACTAATATTACATCAATTTATAGTAATTTTTTCACCTGTGCTCTAAGATCCGAGATGGTGACAAACTTCTTGAGCAGGTTTTTGGGTAGAATATACGTGTACCCACTCTCTTTTATGTCATCGGAGCTAACGTAGATGTGGTTAGTACGCAGATGTAGGTTCGTCGCAGAAATGGCACGCACGCGCCACTCTGTTTTGGAGCTGTGAAAGTTCAAAATCATTGATGAAGAAATACAATAAACAAATTATTAACAATACCAAATTTTTGCATATATGTGTAAACACACGATTTTTTTTTAAGGAAGTCCAAAAACTTTTTTTTTTTTTTAATAATTTGGCAGCAAATCTGCAATCCTGCCAGCATATATTGCAAAGTTGTTACATGATCCGTAAAGCCACAATCCCAGTAATTTCATACTGAAGATATTCTCCATCCAAGTAAGAATGCACATTCAGCTGAGGACTCCCAGAGTTTACTAGTATTCGTTATATCGTCATTAGACAAAGTGGAGAAATTAATAAATGATACATCAAAAGTCATCAACAAAACTCACCTAAACGTCTGCGATTCATAATTACTAGTGGTGGATGTAATAATCTCATCGCCGTGCTTGTTCACCGTTCGTGTTGTTGTGGCCGTGAGTTGACTTTGTTCCTTGCTCTGTTTTTCTATCTCTGCAATCTGCTGCCTCTGCGCGGATGGAGCGGATATCTCCATACCCAGGATAATGTCTCGGATTTCAGATTGTGTTAGAGATGCCACGTTCACGCTGCAATGTTTTTGTTGTAAGCCAAGTATGTAAATACTATAACATTAAGACTTAATTTTAAAAAAGTTATGGCTGCATTTTAAATTTAATTTTATGTATAAATACAATAATGAAATCTACAAATTTTAACTTATAATCTATTAGAAATTGAACATATTCTCCGATTTGTGTACATACTAATTGTTCTACTTCCTCAATGTGGAGTAGAAAGTCAAGAAAGTCAACCTGATACTTGAGCTCTGTCCAATTGGTGTCAGCAGTATTGCAAATGCGGCCCAATTTGAACTGTATCAGGTGTTGACTGGGAGTGAGTACTGCTTTGCTCTATTCGGATACACCTGGTTTCTCACTCACAATCATTGATAATCATAATCTGCTAATACTGTATACACTTTGTGATGTAAATCACAATTCCTATATTTTCGTGAAATAATTTACCAAGAAGTAAAATAGATCTTAACACAGTAATTACAGAATATTTTTATCAACAGTGCTATGTAACTTTTATTACATTTAAATAATATACTCACTTATTCTTCTTGCCATAGTCAGCCAAAATGAGATCCTTCAGTTGTACCTCCACCTTGATCCAGTCATCATCAGAGAGTGTAGGCCAGATGTGGTGTGGTTCCGTCAGCGTTGTTTTATCTGGTTTTAAGAGGACCTTCGTCCTTTCTGTGTTTACGTGGAGAGCTCTGAGAATGAGGATCAGACGACTGAATGCCTGGAAAAAATATGTTACAGACTAATTATTGTTGTTTATCGAATATTTGTAGAATTATACATTTTCTAGGTAACATGGTAATTAGTGTTTTAGTTTTGTTGCATGTATAGATCAGTGAGCGTATAATCGGCTCGTCGCGACGTCGGTGCGTCCGCGGTCAGCGTCCACGCGAGCGCCGCGCGGCCCCAGAGCACACGGCTCTCTGGTTTCAGGACCCCTACGCTATTCATCATGTCTATACGATCTCGAAGCAATGAAAAGATTGTTTATAGTTATTAAGTAGCAATATTTTTCACCAATTTAAGAGGCCGACTTATTTCGGAGCTAATATTTATTTAAGAATTAATACTTATTTTACGTATAATTAGGGTTTCTCAATTCTCGAGCTTTTTTATTTCTCGGAGCACGAGAATTCTCGACCACTATTTCTCGAGAATTCTCGGGTTGTCGAGATATATGTTTTTTTTTTTAAATATGTGTGTTTTAACAATAAAACTACGCTTTTTATGCAATATTCAACAACATTTATCAATCAACAACATTTATTATTAGTTTCAATTGACTTTAACTTAAGTATATAAAATTTTTATTAAACGGAATAAAATCTGCCGAGATCTTTTGTCATTATTTCGACACACAATTTTAGGACTAAATAGTTTTCATCTTTGGGAAAAACAAATATCTTCTAAAAACAATGCCATCATGTCACCACAATATAATTTAGTACCTTACATTACATACTATTTAATTTACTTTAGTCTCTGTCTGTCTGTACTACAAACTTTTCTATTAAAACATATAATTGAAACGACAGTTTTAAAATTAGATATAAAACTCAAACAATCAGAATAGCTTCATAAGTACAATTAATAACAATATGGTACAGGTAACTTATTTTAGTCCAACTTTTCAATATATATTTTTTTTTGTTACGTAAGTATACTTAAGAATCTAATAAATAACTAATAATCACAATTTAAAGAGGAAACTGCTCCAAAAGCTAGCCCACTAGGTATTTTTATTATTTAGGAAATTAGCTTCCAAAAATACGAGGGCATTTAAAGCATTATCTGATAGTTGGTTTAGTATTAAGTTTTAAAAAAATTTGACTTGATTTCTCGACCACTTTTTTCTCGTCTCAAGTAAGGCACAATTTCTCGGGAATGCTCGATTCGATAATTCTCGCAGAGAAACTCTATGTATAATACTACTACTTTAACAAGTTAGTTAGTTAGTTTGGCTGGGCTCCACCGCACTTAGCCTCATGATTGTGTCATTACTTTAACTATTTATAATAACAAACACGTATAATTACATATAATAATGTAAATTCAAAAACATTGACATGTTAATCTGTGTATAGAAGAAGAATAAAGAATCTCTTTCCCTTGTCATTTAAAGAATTCTAATACTGTGTAGAAATTTCAAAAGAAAAACTTCGCGCATTCGTTTGATAATATACAATCTAACGGGTCAACTAATGTTATAATAATTACAAACCGTGTACGATGATATTGTTTTGAGCCAGTCATCATACAAATTAAACAGCACCATCTGTGGTTCAGTGGCTTTGAGGATAAGGTCTCCAAACTTCTCAACTTTCAGACAAGCTTGGAAAGGCAGCTGCAATTCTGAACCCTTGATCACGATGTTCGGGAAGTCCAGTAAATGTACCTAGGATCATTAGGATAAATAAAGTTTAACACATGTACAAGTACAAAAAACTTGATAAGTTAAATTTAAATTAGATCTATTAATACAAAAATACCCTTACTGATAAGTAAGAGCCGAGAATTTTGGTAATAAATTGTATTTTCATAAAAATAGCAATACCTTTTAGGATTATTAATGAATTCACTTTTTGAATTTATTATCCTATTACTTAACAACATTTCTTACAAAACTCGTTACAAAACAATAATGTAAAGTTATTATCAACATTTAACATAAGCATGAGATATACATTAACGCAAGCGGGCTATTTGTTTCTATAGTCAATATGGGTGTTGAACATAATGTTCATACATTTTGTTACATAATCAGAAGACATTCCATAATATTACCTCAAGTGGATCCAACATGCCCTTTCTTGTGACAATAATTTGTTTCGGCTGCTCCTCAACTGGCAATGATCGAATCAGCGCCGCCACTTCCTCAGCTGTCTTCCACTTGGCGAGCTGGTGGGGAAGTTGAGAAGTTTAAAAACCCCTTTTAGTAACAGGTACTCGTACTTCAATAGTAGGACCACCCACAAATTACATACGCACCGCGCGGAGAAAGTATGAGTCTACACAGCAAGTACTTGTCAGGATAACAAATGAATTCCCGATATCGTAATTAATACGTTACTGCATAAATATTGATGAGCTTACTTAAGTTATCTTGGGTCTGATACAAATAATAGGGACCCTACTTGACCATAGACACGTGACAATAACTTAAAATAGCAATTAGTCACAAAGTAAGGAGAAATTAGGGTTGTTGAAGTGGGAGAGGGACAGGCTTATCTCTCAATATCATAAAATTTATGTCATCTAATTTATAACTTGCCCCTAAATTCTGCATTAAATCATTGATTTTGAGAAGTGTAAAAAATAATGTAAAAATATAGACTAGATAGATTCTGCAGAAGAAATAATTTCTACAAATGTTTATAAGTCATAGATAGACGAGGTATCTTATGGAGATAGGGTTATTGACAATGGATATAACTCTATAAGCTTACCTGTCCTAGACGTTTCTGGCCCGCCCAGACGCTGGTATGAATGATCTTAAGGAAGAGTTGCCCAGTCCTTGGGTTGAATATAAAGATAGCTCCATTGATGGGCTTTGTTGTAAGGTTGCCTTCAAATGTCTTGTGAATGGTCACTCGGTAGACATTAGTGTCGTCAACGAACCTAAAAGTAATAAAACATGTAAGAAAAATTATTTGAATGTAACAGAAATCCTGGGGTATTTATTTTTTTAAATGCCTCCTGAAAATGAATCATGAGCAGGCATGATTCATTTTTAGATGCATACATTTAAATACTTTTAGCTGTTTTTCATATGTTATTCGGATTTCACCATCCATGCCCACTTAAAAATTCGAGCCTTATATCTCTATTATCATAACCATAAAAATTTGCTAAGTCACATAAAGAAAAGTTGATATACATTTAATGAAAACTTTGAAAATTCATACAATGTCACTTCAGTACTCACCAAATAATCTGGTTCGAAAACAGCTCTCCGTAGTTCTGACTCGAAAGATAGGGCTCGGTTGGTTCAGACGAGTATAGCTGAAGCGCCTTGCGAATCCGCTCGCGCAACACGTACAATGCAGGATTGGCCTTCATTATCTTAGCCATTGCTTGTTGGATTAGCGGCTTGCAGCCAGGGAACCAATTTCCATATGCACTGTGAGGAAAATAAAGCAACACCTTTATTTAAACCAAAATTATCAAAGTTCAGGAATATTTCTGAGCAGTCAGAATACTCATATAGCACTTGAAACACTTCTAACATAAATCCACAAGTGTTCTTCTCTAATACACACTAAGAAGTAAGAAAATAAAATTAATACATATGTATGTATATATCTATTTGTGAGAACCTTTAATTGGCTCTCTGTTACTACTATAACTGTAAATTTATATTGTAAGCAATTGGTTCTTCAATCAATAAATAATTAAATATACATAACAATAAATTAATTTATTTAACATACACACATGAATGGTACCAAATACAATCATTATTTAATGGTAAGAAAGTCCAGGACTAGCGATGCTGGCAGCCGTGAACTACATTGTATATTCTCATTCAGCATTCTAGAAGATAGCTCATTTGCTGGTTTTTCCCTTCACACTATGTTTTGTGAATACAGGTTGAGTAAGCACAATATTTATATAAAGAATATTAATATTAATTATATAGTATAAATTTGTGCTTATCACGTTTATAATTAGGTGTACTGAATCAGTATTAGATTATGCATTTTTAAATATTTGTTACGTGAAAACTACAAAGTGATTTTAACTAAATCGAGTTTACCTATTGAGTTATTTGTTTAGGTAAATAAACTGCGAATTTTCTTATGAAAATAAAATAGCAAACAATCCTGTACAGATTATACTGGCAACAACCAGATTCATTGGGGTTTGGTCTGTGATAATAAATTGGTTAAAAAATTAGCCTAAGTTAAAAAGTGAACAGACATCGTCAATCACGCAGGACCAGTTCGGATTGGTTGACTACATATACCCATTCCAGTGTCATCGCGGTCCATACACATTGGTTCACAATATTTTTGTTCACCACACTTATTGTTTAGCCTTGGTTATCCAAGCCTAACATTTATATGTATGAAATTCGAGTAACAAAAAGAAAGTTTACTACCTGTTTAGAAAGTTGATTTGTTTACAAAAATTATGTATAGTCTTAAATAGTACAAACCTGTGCAAATTATAAGCAAGATCAATAGCGATGAGTAGGCCAGTGGGGGACGGGTAGATGGACATATTGTCCGTTGTATAGTCCAAAAACTTGGCACGCGCGTATCTCTCTACATCGTGCGAGTCGTAGTCGCCCCAGCGAAGCTGGATGTCCAGCCAGTACTTCTGGGTGGTCGTGTTGTCCATTGTGTCTCTGGATTACAAGCAAAAATAAATATTTTACTAGTATAATTTAAAATAGAAATTTTTAGAAAAATATGTCTTCAATTAGCATGCACGTATTAAAAGGGTTTGATTCATCATTAATAAAATCGGATAAGTGTGCGAGGTATTTATTCAAAGAACTAAAGTGACACAAATGTTTTCAATGATTTCTTTTGAATTGACTTACTCTTTAGTGTTGTGTAGAAAACAAAATTTCACTCACTTGGTATCAGCCAGCAGAGAAGGCCTGGACACATTCCACTTGTAGGCAGAGAACAGCAGTATATCAGCGCAAGAGGAGTTCATCTTATAAGATTTTCGAGGATGAATAGTTTCTTTCTGTACTGTTTCAATTTCCAATGCGTCCAACTCTTGATCGAAGACCTATTATTATAATTTGGATTAGAAAATTCAATGGATGTTGATAAAAGTTAATTAGTGTTGTAAATATACATTACCTGACACAAGTCCATGACAATAGACTCGTGCACTTTTTGCCACAAGTGAGCTCTGAAGATTTGAATTAAAGATATTTTAAGTGTGGGAATCTTGCCATGCATGAAAATTCCAGTCAAATCCAGTTGTACCTAGAAGCAAACAATACATACACATATGGAAAAATAATAATAAAATTTAATTGTGAGTAATATATTATTTGGACCTATTTTGCTTTCCTTCGTATTCCAAAACATTGAATTGATTTAAAAAAGGCATCTAAGATGAGGTGTCTAATGAAAATCAATTTCTTACATTTCAACCCTTATAAATATATTATTATAGATTTTCATATAGTACTGTAATTAACATACATACCCATATACTTCAAAATTTGCTAACTTCATAAAGAAAACACCAGTAAGATGTATTAATTACCTGGAAACCAACATACACGTTGGCTCTATTTATAGTGGGTGACCACCACAGCGTGAAGCGACGGTTGGGGATTTGATTAAGACCAGAACGTTGGGCATTGGTCAGTTTCTTGTACTTCATCGATTCCTCGAAGCCAGACGCCTTCTCCCTGATTTCGACGAAAATAGTGGTATTAAACTAAAACTATGTATGAATAATTTTATATCAATAAATATGTTTTTAATTAACGCAAAGATATATTGAATTGAGTTATTAATAAAATTAATTTTACATATAATATGTAATAATAGCATTCAAATAACCTCCGGAACATTATATATATATATTAGAACATATATATTATATAAATTCGTCATATCTACAGTGTCGGATTTATCTATTATAGTGAGACAGGGTTATGTAGTACCGCCATTGAAGAATATGTTTAAGCTTTTATCATAGACAATTATAATTATTGATTTAAATACACATAAAAATGAAAAATAACATATGCAATGAAAGAAAATATAAGTACAAGAAAACTGCATATTCAATAATGAAATCCAATATTAAACTGCTGTTTTGCATAAAAACAGATTTTAGAATATAGTGAAAAAGTCTAATAAATTTAAGAACAAACCAGAAAAGACCTTCCCACGTGGGGAAGTATGTTCCCTTGAACAGAGTGTGCTCTAATATTCCTTCGACACCTCCCAGAGCTTGGATCATATCCGTACGGTAGTTGTTCAGATTCCACAACTTTCCGTCGTGGCGTTGATGGGTCCACCAGAAGGGGTTCTGTTTTAGAACCTGTAATGAGAATTAAAAAAGATACTGTTCATAAATTCTTCTTAAAGTCTTAGACTGTTTTAGTATTAAAAGGTGTAGTAATATAATTCAATCACAAGGCAAACACTATAATCACATATACAAAGCAAAACTGTATTTTAACCTAGAACGTACACATCCTAGTGACATTTGTTAACTAATAATCATGACACATACATAAAAGTCAACACATCTCTTATTTTAAAAAATCTCGAGCTTATGACCTGATTTTGTATTAACTAAACAACTATCAAATATCAACCCCACAAACCTGATATTGTTTAAACTCCGTGCGTATACGCCATCCTTTATCATATGCGAGTGTGTGTCGATCCTTCTGGAACAGTGTGTTGATTCTAGGAATGCCTCGGTCCCATGAGTCTTCAAGATCTTCTAGCGTCAAACGTCTGAAGGAGAATACGTCACCGATGTAAAATGAAACTTACATAATAGGGTTAAGGGTTATTATTGTGCTTAGATCAGTGAGCGTATAATCGGCTCGTCGCGACGTCGCGTGCGTCCGCGGTCAGCGTCCACGCGAGCGCCGCGCGGCCCCAGAGCACACGGCTCTCTGGTTTCAGGACCCCTACGCTATTCATCATGTTTATTTTATAGTTGTAACATGAAGTTTGTATGGACAGTTATTATTGTAGTTTGATCAGTGACAATAGCATGTGCGACTTTAGAAACGAATCAGAGATTATGGTATGGAGTAACTAGTTATTTCACATAGTTCACCAACCTTGTTTTGTATTTTGTGCTTAAAACTTCATGTTAATTTGCAAGTAGCGACTATATAGTTCTGTATATAATAATAATAAAATAATGTAACTTCACCTGTTTTGGGCATTAGCCTCTTGTCTCTTCAGTGCATATTCAGCCCATACTCGCTGGGAGTCCACAAACTCTGCCTCCCAAGGCTGGATGTATCGATACAGATTGGGAATAAGCTGGTCCTCATCGTGTGACATACCCGAACGGAAGTGAGTTATGCCCACGTCGGTTTGTTTTGACCAGCGCAAGTCAGACTGAAAGAAAGAGTATCATTCAACTTTAATGAAAAGATCCATTAGAAACATCTGAATTTCAAACAATGTATATAAACAAAATGAAACTTGCGAGAAATTCACAACAATAAAATAGTTTTAAAGTCCATTATATTATAAGGAAGTTTATTATTGCATAATTTAAACTTTATGCTGATGCTAAAAAAATAATACATCTGCCTAACACAGGGCACATTAACTTACTAATAACATGCAATGACAAACTATAATTTTATTTATTAAATGTCACTGTACCAACACTTGATTATTTAATGTTTTACTAATCTTTCAAAAACAGTATTTATTTTAATTGCTAATACTGCCAAACAAACTGGCTGCTCATCTAATCATGAGTGGTTTCGTTAACCTATATATGGGTAACCTAACCTACACATAGTTCCTGTGATTCGCAGTAAATCTGCAACCCCATAAAAACCACTGTATGTTGCTAACATGTGACAAAGATGTAAAGTTACAGTATTCAATAATTTCACTGCCTATTTCACCCTTGCCTTGCTCACATCGGAATTTGCAGCAGAAATGTAAAAGATTCGGTACATGTATGAAAATAATTCACTAACCTGTGGAATGAGCACATGGCCCATAGACAACATTCCTAATCCACCAAGCTCTTTGGGAGTGTAGAACACAACAGGTGGGAAACGCGAAGGCATTTTAGAGTTGAGACCGATCTTAATTCTGGTCTGAATTTTGTTCTCACATTTGACCAGAAGATCAAGCAGCTCTTGTGTGTTCACAACAGCCTCACGGAAGTACGTCATTAGTCCTGCAAGAAAGATGTATTGATTTGTAACACTATGTTTCATTTGCAAAGGAAATCATTTATAAATGGATCCGATTGATAGGGTTGTGTGGAAAGAGGTAAAACAATCTACATTTATCATGCACCGTCTTGTACTTTTATTATGGAATATAAAGAAATAGATGAATTGTTAAGATGAATTATTAATCAAATGACATTGTTAAATACAACTGTACAAATCAACTATATTTATATTAAAGTATAACCTGTAGACATTTGTAAATGTTACATGGTACTACTAAAACAAATAAAATATTACCCCATCAGCCCATCGTGGATTCATTGTCTTTTTCAATACTAGTTACACAAGTTACTTACCTATCAGTGCTGTGTTCCACTTGTTAACAATCTTGGTAAAAGTGGTAGACCCTGAAGCCATGAGGATCTGACGCACACGGTTATGGAATCGAGCAAGTGACTCATCATCCACTCGCAGGTAACATTGGGCTGTGCGTTCCTTCGTCACTTCGTTCTGAAGATTCCATACTCCGTCACGATGGGATAGCTCCTCGTGTTGGCTTCGACACTATTTGACAAATATAATCCGTTAGATGTGATGTGGTAAATATCTACAAAATTTGACTCTGAACAAATAATATATGGATAAAAGCTATGTATTATGCTTAGAAGCAGCACTATAATTAACTACACTAACAAATAATTAAACTTAAAAATTGGTTGATTAGTAGAAACAGATAAAATTATTAAGTAGTAGTAAAAAAATATCGATTTTTGCCATGACAACACATGCTAAAATCATTATTTAGTCTTTCAAAACAAAGAATAAACAGTTCCTTATGTTTTTTCATTTTAGGAGGGGGTAATAGAGAACTGAATCCGTGCATTACATAGTGGATATGGAACCAAATATCCACTTTTAAAACTTTTGATAGGTACAATCTGGCCATCCCCGCATTGTTCATAGGAAAAGGGCGTTAAAACCATTAAAGGAAAGAATTGAAAGAAATGTCCGAAAACAAAAGTTTTTTAGCAAAGTGACATGGTTCTAGGTGCTATCTTCATCTCGCTTAAATTGAAAAATGAATTAGGGCTTGCAGACTATAAGAGGATACACCGGTCATTACTTTATTGATAATTTAAAAAAGAAGAGTCGTAAAATCCAAACAAGTAGTAGTGTTTGTGAAGTTTATGGAGGAGTAAAATTTTTAGTCTACCTGTAAAGAAGTTTCTCGATTAGTTTGGTAAGGTGTTAGCTATGAAGGAGTATGAGAGAAAAAAGGTAACCAAGTTCCATAATCAAGACTCAGCTCTGGGTCATAAAGCTCGATCTACCAAAGCTTGGTTGAAAACCAATGTTCTGGACTTCATTATGGCTAAAGACTGGCCAGTCATCTTGTTTAAGTTTTTTATTAGCTATATTATTTTAGACAGTTCCTGGGAGTATGACTTGCCTAAACGTCTTGAGAATTTGAGGTCTGTAAAACTCCGTAATTAAATATAAATGTTATATAGAATTTGTTTCCTTGTAACAATATTATTTCCTTTGTTTTATATATGTTGTGAACTTTATTAGTAAGTAAATACACATAATAGGTAAATTAACAGCTTTAATAAATACTCACTTTAGGCAGTATCCTGCATTCAAAGCCAGCCATGTTGAACAATAAATTGGGGTTGTCCTTTGAGTAAACGGAGACAAAACTGTTCTCCCATTGAATCGTGGTGACCGAGCGAGGTAATCTGTTCTTTATATCCCAAAATACAGCACGACCTCTGTGAATAACGTAGTGAGATATTTATTTATTTAAATCTATGTGACTGTATGAATAACATTTTATTTAAATCTAAGTGTAAAAATAAATAGAGTGACTTTGTGAATATACTTTGTACAGATTACACAGCGAGTCAAGTTTTTTGCATCTGAGTATAGTTTGAAAATACATGCGTGTTCATGATTGTACAATGACAGTTGCAGATCGAAACTTACAAGTTGACGTCGTGTTTCATGAGCCGCATGCGAGCGTCACGCGGCCAACACTTCTTGTTGTTGTAGCCGACTATGTTCTCGTTATTGGGGTCCGGGTGTTCGGTCAGATATCGCTGTATAAGATCTCGAGCTTCCTCAGCTGTGAATCTAAAATCACACCATTTTATAGAACATTGTATTTCATTAATATCTAGATTTATTCAATGTTATCAGGTGACGAAGTTATATTTAAGCCTCACAATAAAAAAATAAAGTACATTAGTCTGAGCTGGCTGGACAGAAAAAACCCTTGAGATGGACCCTGATTAATTTACAAAGTAGCAAATCTCGATAAATTGACATTTTTGAAATATTTTGTTGATTAGAACCAAGAAATTTATTAGTATTATATTATACCGTACGATTTGGTATGGCACTTAATAAATTTTATTACATAATATAATTTAAATTTTAAACAAAATTGATCTACTAGTATTATTTTACATTTAATTATTGTTTTATCTTGTCACGCGTCAATATTAACAGGAAAAAAAAAATAAGCAAGTTATTAAATAGTTCATACATTGAGTATGATCAAGTATTTTTATTTTATAAGACCAAAAAGTGTAGTTTATATTTTAAAGACTGACAGACGAGAATGAGAGATTTTCTTTAAGTATCAGTATGACATGAAGTTACAGTTAGTTCAACTCAGTTGTGCGCGCGACCCTGTGTGTAGGTAAATCTTGTACAGTCGAGTACAAATACAGTTATTTACGAGTTATATACGGGTTTAAAAAAAAGGGTCATTTTGTAATTTAATGTTTATTTATTGAACATTATTCTGAATCGCTACTTGACAGATGAAATGATAAATTTACTGATTCGCTGCTCTCACCAAGGTTAAATATGAATTCTGACTACATGTCCAAATGTCTATAGTATTCTTCTTCTTTCTTTTGTATATGTCGACAAGTATTACCCCACATCCCTTCATCAATTTGACTTAACCGTTCGTTTATGAGTTTCATTGTTTCCGTCACATTTTGGTCGACATTATGCGAAGCAATATATTTTTTTCAAATTCCTCATACATTTTCTATCGGGTTTAGTTCAGGATGATATGGTGGCAGTCGAAGAACTTTTATGCCATATGGCTGAAGCATATCGTCAATCTTGTAACAGATATATTTTTCTTTACTTTTTTAATCAAATCATACAGTTCAATTTTATTCATATCTTCATTAAAAGCTATATTTGTTTAGACATTTTCGTAAACGACTGTATCCTTAAGAAAAAGCGATAAGAATACGTCTTGCTCGGACGACGACTGACGCGTCACTGCCACACGAATCAAAATTGTTTATTTACATGCGCACGCACACATAGGGCCGCGCGCATAACTGAGTTGAACTATCTGTACATATATACGTAACAGTACCTGAAAAATATATGTATCCTGTCCACGTATCGACAGTACAGCCTAATCGGATGCGCTGTCTCTGTCTGGCGGTCTTGGTACGAGAGGAAATCGTTAGGAAGCTGCGGGGGTCCTGCCATCTCACTCGCACGCTGCAGACCCAACACTAGGAGGTCCAACACGAGTCCATAGTATTGAACTATGAATGAAGCGAATTGCAGCCCGCGAATTATGCCGTACGAGTTTGTGTGGTTCATGTCCTGGGGAAAAAGTGATGATGATATCAGTGGGAATAAGTTAAAACTTTAATTGAATTAACATCAGTCTGTTATACATGTTCCTTATAGCTCGGCATTAACATTTTGATTAAAGTTCAACTAATCATAGAACAAATGTCAATTTGATTTTACTTTACGCATATATTAATAGTTCTTTCCAGCCTCACTGACTGAATATTTTTTTTTGTCTATCTACCTTACGCTATTTATTCAAATATGGAACGACACAACAACATAGATAAACTAAATAAGGCTAAAAAGAACCCTATTATCTTTAAATGTTTAACAAAATTAATTTATCCAATAACGATTAAACTATTAATTAAGTTACCAAATTAACGGTACCTAGCTCTGTTCTGAATTAACTTGTAACGCTAAAGGGTACCTTGTAATTAATAACGACGTTGTTTTTCGCCGTCATGTAATCGGCGATATTATGATCGACGATTAAACGGAGAAGTCTGTTCAGCAGCGTCAGATCGATCTTTTCATACAGCTTCTCGAATCGAGACTCGAGTAAAACGTTGCATTCGCCTTCACCCACCTCCCATACATCTTGCAAGTTGTTGATGCCTGTAACATAGATTAGAATTTTATTAATATTCTAACTTTACTGCAGAATTAACACTAAATCACGGCAGCAGTAATGTAAGTCTGTAATTTTTAAGGTAAAAACCTTTTAAATACCCTTTTCATATCATATGGTTCCCGAGTATGTTGCCATAGTTGGTATTGTTATATGTGTGGTTTGTTTATGACAATGGAACTATATCATTGATCACGATTACCCTTGCTATAAAGAATTAGTAGTAAACACGAATTTGAAGTAAACTTTAATATAGGTAGTATGATAACTAGTGCTCGGAATAGGTAGTTTAATATTATGTACTTGCGATTTTGTGACATCAATAATATGGATATGCCTGAGAACTTACTATTTTCAGTGATTGTACAAATATTATATTGAACTTTCAAAATAATATTTCATCTTTTAGCTTATTGTTGTAATAAGTTGTAAACATAAAATTTTACAATAAAAGCGTAAAGAAAACGAATAGTAAATAAAAACAGAAAATTTAGGTTTATCCATGTTACGCTTACATTGACTTTCTTTCTGCAAGTACATGTAATTACTACCTATTCCGAGCACTAATGATAACAATATCAATAGTTATCATAATAAAATACATTGACAGCATCGTGCGAACCCCGTTAGGGGGTCGTGGTTCCCACCATTTCTGACAGATTTCCCCTTGGAACCCCGCCCCCCAACTTAACCCTTTTCAAGTTATAAGGCTTTAAAGACTTTTTTGAAAAAAAGTCCAATTTTTGTCTATTGGCCCATTTTTTTTGTTTATTATAATTCAAATATTTAGTTTTATACTATTTTTGTGTAGCAGATTAGTTTGTTCATCATAATGCAAAATAAAAATAGAGTTACCTCAACTAAATAGGTTGTAGATAGAAGATTGATAGTTATAGCATCAAACAAAAATCAGTACAAATCAAACTTCAACCAGCAATAGTAAAAAAAAAATCTATGACACGTAAGGCTGCAGACACCTTTAAAAATATCTACGTTTCATTAGCTATTCAACAAGGTATAACAAGGTAGGCTGCTATTAGATTTCTTGGAATAATCTTTGGTAAAAGTCCTAAAAGGAGTAGTGAAATTATTCAATTATGTTACAAAATAAAATAAAACGTAAATGTAAAATTTATCAATTATGTTACAAAATAAAATAAAACAATTTAAATTAGGTTAAACAAATGTATTTTATTTTATCTTTCGTGTTCAACATGTCCACCTCTGTTTCGCACACACACTCGCATTCTGTTTCTAAGTCCACTTTTAACCACCAATGTTGTTAAACCTCTTCTTATTTGATCTGCTGCCATTAGAATCCTTTCCATTAACACGTCTACAGACTCAATTGGGTGGTTTTCGTCGTATACTATGCTTTTCATGTGCCCCCATACATAAAAATCCATGGGGGTCAGGTCTGGGCTACATTAATTTCACTACTCCTTTTAGGACTTTTACCAAAGATTATTCCAAGAAATCTAATAGCAGCCTACCTTGTTATATACCTTGTTGAATAGCTAATGAAACGTAGATATTTTTAAAGGTGTCTGCAGCCTACGTGTCATAGATTTTTTTTTTTTACTATTGCTGTTGAAGTTGATTTGTACTCATTTTTGTTTGATGCTATAACTATCAATCTTCTATCTACAACCTATTTAGTTGAGGTAACTCTATTTTATTTTGCATTATGATGAACAAACTAATCTGCTACACAAAAATAGTATAAAACTAAATATTTGAATTATAATAAACAAAAAAAATGGGCCAATAGACAAAAATCGACATTTTTTCAAAAAAGTCATTAAAGCCTTATAACTTGAAAAGGGTTAAGTTGGGGGCGGGGTTCCAAGGGGAAATCTGTCAGAAATGGTGGGAACCACGACCCCTAACGGGGTTCGCACGACTTACCGAGTAACCTGTATATATATATACTATATATATATATATATATATTATTGGCCATTTATTTATTACAAAAACTAGGTTTTAATTAACAAAAATCTGTGGAGGAACAAAAAAGAGACGACAATAATTTTCCAAAACAAGAACATATATCAAACAGCTTTGAAATCTATAGAAAAAATATAAACAAGTTACAGTTTCTTGAAACTGCTCAAATACATCATCAAAATTTAAGATCTTCATCTGTAGAATATTTTTCTTCTTTTCCATCTTGGATGATAGTGCAACTGACCAAAGTGAGGTTTGCAACAAGGGGATGGTATGATAAATACAGATCTCCTTTGCCACAACACACACTGTGGGCAGACGCATCAAATTAATAACTTCATGCTACTGTTGCTAGAAAATACTGTGGGTACGAAAATAATTGTTATTTTGTCTTCTTCCCAATATGTGCCACATCTGCAATGTGTCATTTTACAACTTATTCAAAAAGATGTTATTAATACCACCAAAACCCTGAATCATGATAAAGATTAAATACAAGATTAAGAACGATTTGAAAATATTGATATTGTTATATAATTAATTACAACAAAGAGCATTCCAACCAATGTTGGTTCTTAAATCAGGTGACTTAAGTTTCTATTTATGAAATCGGGTACTAATGTGAGACACAGTAAGCAAAATCTGCTCATAAATTACCAGGAGAATAAATAAAATCAAGAATCATTTACATTTATATCTTGACTTGCCACCATGACGATGACGGTAAAACATTTCATCAATAATTTTTTTAACATTGTTTCACTAATACAAATCCACGCAAACCGAGCTTAATTTATTCCTATACTTATGTACCTACGAGGGGTGCTACTTAAGTATCCGGAATCTGGGATTTCAACATTTTTAAACGCAATATATGACCTCCATGGTAAAATTCGTTCTTTTTATGAAATACTGGCCGCTAGTTTTTTTTTTCCTTATGTTCGCTAGTCTTTTGTTTCTGATGGGTTTAAAATGTCATATCGCTGAAATGATGGAACTCACACGTGAAATATTCGAGCTATGATTTATTACGATTTTCGACGTGGTTTAACGCAACAACAGTGTGTAGATCAATTAACTTCAACTTTTGGTGTTGAAGCTCCATCAAAAACCACTGTGTATAACTGATTTAGTGAGTTCATTCGTGGACGGAGTAAGCTCACGAACGAAGTTAAGGAAGGTCGCCCGAAATCAGTCGTTGTGCCACAAAACATTGAAGCTGTACGAAAACTAATTATGCAAGACCGTCATGTTACGTATCGCGAGATAGAGGCTACTCTGGGCATATGTATGACAAGCATTAATAAAATATTACATGAACATTGATTTGTTTGTAAAAAAAAATTGTTCGCGTTGGATACCGCACAACTTAACTCAGCATCAAAAAGAAGCTCGCGTTGAATGGTGCAAGAATATGTTAAAAAAATTTAATGGAGGTGACTCAAAATCTGTTTATAACATCTACACAGGTGATGAATCTTGGATCTATGCGGACGATCCCGAAACTAGGCAACAATCTACAGTTTGGGTGTTTCAAAATGAGCCGAACCCTACGAAAGTGACTCATGCAAAAAGCACTTTAAAGCAAATGGTGGCCTGCTTTTTTGGTATTAATGGTCATGTGGCTACTATACCACTGGAGAATCGTAAAACGGTCAAAAAAAGATCACGTGATTAAAGCTTTTCAAGTGACTATTCTCTAGTTTTAAGACATTGAATGTATTTTTTCATTCAGTGACCACAGCTTCTTATCGTCAAATACCTACTTATTAAACAGGATTTCATTATTGTTTAAGTTCCTTATGTACCCCGAAAAACACAAAGTATTGCAAGAATCAATACAATAGTTACTAACCTTGGCACCACTTGTATACAAGTAGCGGCGATGGCTCTGTATCGGCTGGCTTGACCCAAGGCGGAAGGAGCCTGCGTTTGTCCGCCTCGTACCACAAGTACTGATCCAGGTATGCATCTGTGATCTTCTCTAAAGGCTCAACGTCGTAAACAGGCACTAGATGCGAATACAAGTCCATAAACTCGATGCCCACCTTTGGAAAAGAAATAAATCAGATAAGCAATGTATACAAAAGTGTTAGATTACATTGCTTGCAATGGCTGATTCGCGATTTAGCAGGACAACTATTACAAAAATTAAGGAAACGAAATTATGAAGAATACTATTTATTATAATATCAATTTCGGTATTCCACCATTTTGTAGTGTCATCTCAATTAGTTCTGTTATTGGCATGAATTGCATCTTGATTTTCTATTAACTGACTATAAGAATACCTGTTTCGGTGTTCTTTTTATTGTCTTATTAAAATCATTGTGTATCGAGCGTTTTTGATTAGACTATCAGACAGTTTAAAACCTTGGATGTTTAAGCATCTCTGTACGACAGTGAGAAATTATACAAAAATTAACAAATTAAATTAACGCCTAAAATCTATATACAACGTCGCATGGAGTGGTGATATAATTGCCTCTTGTGCTATTAAAAAAGAAAATAGTATTACGAGCTAATCTGTAATTTAATACATAAAAAATAGTATCTGTAATTTGCTGCATTTTATGAAATAATCAAAGTGTTAATGTTATTATTATATGGAAATTTGTCATTACAAAGAACATTTAATCCAGCTTGTTTTAAGTGAATACATTGTGCAACAATTAATTAGTTCAAGAGATATATTTTATTTTGATTAAAAGATGTGGAAAAAAATTTGACTGTAGTACCACTGTCAAAATAGCTTAAGCAATTATGATAATTATACTCTGTCCATTATATTATTTTCTTTTTGACAGTTTAAGATATTTTAAAATCAGTGATGAACTCGCAAGTTACCGATTCGATTAAAACAGAATATCGATTTTATTTAAGAAGAACTTTTAATCGATTTTATGTAACTGTATGTAACAGAGGACTCAACTGACGAGTCTAGTGTAATTTACGAAGAAGAATCTGATGAATCTATGTAATAAATAATGTAAATAAATTTACTTGTTTAATTTTTATATTATATATTTGGCGAATTACCCAATTGGGGTAATTCGCCAAATATATAAAATTTTGCCTAATTTCCTTGGCATGTGTAAAACTTTATTTTTTCGTATATTTCTGATCCATTTAAGAAAGTTTTCCTTTTTCTCTCTTAAATGGATCAGAAATATATGAAAAAATAAAGTTTTACACATGCCAAGTAAATTAGGCAAAATTTTATATTTTTGGCGAATTACCAATTACCTAGCTAGTTTGTTAAAAAAATGGTATGTATGTGATTTTCTAAGTATTCTTGATCATAATTCTTGATTTAAACTTGACGTAGATGTTATTAACTACATATGCGTTTTAATATTAAAATTCACATACCTATAAATAATGTAAGGTAGCTGTCGAGAAGGAAATAAATAAATTTACAAATATTTGATTTGAAGACAATTTATCGATTTATCTGATTTCAAGAACTGCTTATTGTCTGTGGTAGTTTGTTATGCACAGAGCACTTCACTATGTGGGCGTTACCCGTCTAGAAAGTATATTATTACTGTAGTACTATAATTTGAAAATAGAAACAATATTTCATACGCGCGATCTGTCAAAAAGAAAATAACATAATGGACAGAGTATAGTACTTATACTGAACATACTATATATTCTATATGTTAACTACAGTAAAATATGTCAATTGTATGACAATAAAATAACATTATTTTTAATGAAATTTTATAATTAAAAACACTGACCTCTCTAAAAGTCCTCTGCGTGAGCAAATGACGTTTGATCCTAGACAGTGCCTCGTGTGGATTGTCATAGGCCTGTTCTATTAGGCCCAGTTCCTCTCTCTGGCTCTGATTGAGCCTAGACTTCACACTGTATGCCTCCTTGAGCCTTTCCAAAGCTAGGATAAGCAATTTCGTGTCGTGCTTGTATGAGAGTGGCGGGAAAGGTATAGGCGCGAACCGACGAGATTCTAGCCAGTGGACTGTCGTTGTGTAAATGGCTACAGCCTCTTCAGGTGATATGTAGGGGCCATCCTGTCAGAGAAAACATATGATTATAAAGCAGATTCAATTATAACATAACTATCAATATTTTAATAAATATCTTCAAATCAAAAAGGGTCCTAGCATATTTTTTTTTTTATTTGTCTTATTTGATATCGAATATAATGACCATAATCTTCTTATATATAAAAATGTATTGCAAAATGTGTTGGTAAGCACATTACTCAACAACGCCTGGACCAATTTGACCAATTCTTTTTGTTAATGTTTGTTGAAGATGAGCTTTATTGTTATTGTATAAAGTTCATATTACAAGCACTCACTGTTGTCTAAGTAATGTAGGTGTGTTCCCAACATCAGAGTTAATTTGTGCTTTATTAACGCTATATAAAGTTGAAATTCAATCATATCTATCAAAACAGTGTGTGTGTGTGTGTGCGTTGGAGCACAGAATACATAGTTGGAGGAGTTAATGTCACGTTCCAAAATTGAAGTTTTAAATGTTTTATTTAATGTTTTATATTATATATGTTTTATTTAATTATTTTTTATTCACAAAGCCCTACCACCCGGGTGTTAGTTCTGTATAGGAGAATTTTGACTGACTATAAAATAAGAGGAACAAAAAACTGCCAATTTCAAATCTTTTTGACAAGACAAAGTCTGTCGGGTCCACTAGTGTATTCTTGAAACTAGTACCAGTAAGCGTACCTTGAGGTAATTATGTTGTCTCTCCTGCTCTGCTTTAAGATAGAGCCTGGTTAACCGGCCCAGATTTTTCTTGCAGACTGTCTTGTCGACAGTGGCACCGCGACGAATCCTCTCGCGATTATAGTGCGCAGTGTTGGTCCACCAATCGGCCTTCATCTTTACGTATCGGAGGATCATGTTCTCGATGGGAGTTGGTAAGCCGGGCACCTGATATATGATACAAATAAACTTATCAATACAAAAGTATTTTTTCGCATATATGTATATGAAATTTTAGATTGTGTATACAAGTAAATAAAATTGGAGTGTCTGTTTGTAATATCAAAATAAACAGTTTCTACTACATACATATGAAATGTATATACGGTACACATACCAAAACACATATTTTTAAAATTTTTGTCTGTTTGTTCCGGCTAATCTCTGGAACGGTTGGACCGATTTGGATGGGACTTTCACTGGCAGATACCTTATGTAATAAGGAGTAACTTAGGCTACTAAAAAAAACAATTTTTTTATTAAATCCCACGCGGATGAAGTCGTGGGCACACTATATTTGAAGTTATCTACTTAAAAACCAGTGTTACAACAATTTTTCATATGGCTTCTCGTACTATATTTTTAGAAAAAAGAAACTTTGAAAAAACTATAAATTACCTTCCAAGGAATGTTGGCTTTCCAGCACCGCCACGCCTCTGACAAGTGTTGCAATATGGTCCTAGCCTTATTCTGCTTGATTCCTTCAGGCATCATGTCCACTATGTCGTGCATGACGGACGCGCGGAGCTCGAGGTCGAAGTGTGACTCGACGCGCTGTTTAGTAACGGTCTTCGCGACACCTGATTTGAGAAGCTTACTGTAGTTTATTTTATATAAATCATATTAAAATTGAAAGGAGATGTTCCATTTTTGTATGGAGGCTGGCCCCTCTCAGCCTAAAGTAAAAAAAAAAATATTTTATGGAAAAAACGAAAAATAAGGAACCTTTACCCGTAAGATTATTATTTTTATGTTATTTTTTTAAAACCTGCAAAACATTGTAAAAAAAGAAAAGTTAAGATCAATAAAACAGGAACCCAAAGCTTGTTTTATATTGGCAACTTCGATTTTGATTGTCACCACTGTCACACTGACAATGACATTACGATGATAGGAGGTAACTCTGATTATTTAATAAAAATGCAAAGGAACTACCCAATACAGCCTGCATCTACAGTTTCATTTTCAGGAATAAATCTGCAGTAAGAGCATATATTTACTATCAGAATTTATATAAAAATAATATAAATAGATTGACGCCTTCATTAAAACTTATAAATAAAAAAAAGCTTTATGAAAGAAACCAATATTCGAGAATTTAAAAGTTCACAGGTTTTTATATTTTCTTTCTTTTTGGAAACTTTGTCTTAGAGGGGAGATCTATGAGAAAAACATTACACAGTAAGTGTAGAAAAATAATAAAAAAAATGGGGCCCAAAAAAAACGTCTCCTTTCACATTATTATTAAAATTTATATTAAAGTTGCTCATTATAGTAGTAATAACATATTTCTGAATTTTGTACATAACTAACAGTCTTTTTTACTATTACAGCCAAGGATATAAAGAAAGAAATTTTATTATAAATTTGATAAATGAATATATTTTGTTTTAACACACCTAATAATTGTAAGCTTGTAACCTACCTTTGGAATGTCTGCCTTCAAACTGTCTTGAGAGCAAGTTTCCGAGCCACCTCTCCAGAAGTGGGGTGATTCCTCGCATGAAAAACAGCCACACTCGCCAGCCTGGCGCCCAGAAACCACACCCTGGCCCTTTTGATACTGGTCCCTATTGAAGAATACACAATTGGTTTTGTTAAAATAATTTTTTTTTTTAAATTGATTGATTGATTCTCTACTTGTTAGTTTAAATTTAATAAAACAAATTAATTCTATTATTTCTCTGTAGTAGATATTTATATTACAAAAAAGCAGACTTGTGACTATGGATATAACCATATATTACATCCTGTGATATCTATTTATATAATTCACAAATGCTTTACACAATGGAATATTATATTTAGTCAGTATCGCTGTAAGCAATACTAAACTGTAATGTGTCATAAAATATAAGATATGTACCACGATGTAAAGGATATTAGAATGTGTATGGGAAAGCCAGCTTAAGGATTATGTAATGTAATTTCATTAACTTTTTTTTGGGTTATTTTTTATAGGATAGAGCAGCAAATGAGCATGCGGATCACTTGATGGTAAGTGATAACCGCTGCCTATAGACACCCGCAACACCAGAGGAGTCACAGATGCGTTGCCGGTTTTTTAAATAGGAATATGCTCTTTTTTGAAGGTTTCGATATCGCATCGGTTCGGAAATACTGCAGGTGACAATTCATTCCACAGTGTAGTGGTGCATGGCAGAAAATTCCTGGGAAAACGCACTGTAGTGCACTGCCAAGCGTCTAGATGATGAGGATGAATGTTGTGTTGCATAGAATGGTGCCGGAAACTAGTAACAGCAATTAATCCGAACAATTCCTCGGAGCACTCCCCGTAATATAAGTTAACTATGAAATACCTAAGCTTAGCTCAACATAGATATGGAGAGAATCGTATGAATAATACCAATCATTACAGTAATTGCTCACCGTATTAAATCTGTAGTATATGAGATGCTTCAAATCTTTGCACATGCGGATCTGCCGCATAAGCTTGTACTTGTACCGGTACATGCCAGTGAGCTGGCCGACGTGAGCAAATATATATTGGAGCCCATCAGCCAGTTGAAAAGAGTCTACATTATTCAGACGATACTGCACATGGGAGTCCACGATTAGCTTGGTCAGGCGTAGGATTTCTCGGCATAAATGGAAAGCTAGTGAAAAAGTATTATATGATTAATAGGATATAAAATATAGATCTGTAAATGTTAATCATGTCACAGCAATAAAAATCTAAATACAATAATAATCTTAATATGAGCATAACAATGTGTTCTGTTTGAATAACAATACAAAGTGAACTATGCGATGTTAATCTAAATACAATAAGAGTGCAACCCCCAAGATATCACCCAAGTATCAAATAACAGAGCATGCTGAGAATAACTTAAAAATTTAAGTAGTCATTTGAAAGCAATAAAATAGAATTCCAGAGATGGTGAACTAAGTTTTTTAGTCTTTCCCACAATATGGGTGTGAAATGATATACAGCAATAAATATAAATTCAAATTAATAATTTTCTAAGTCTATTAATATTTTATCTTCATCATTTGACACAGAAATACCTAATTTATTTTTCCTTCGATCCGTAAATAATATACATAATTCTGTATTAAAATCACTTAATTACTATTGAGGTTGTGCTACACCCACCTAACACACAATATTTAGCCTGCCATTTAACTCTAATGAAATATTATTTCCAATATATATATTAGTGAAGGATTTTGCTAAATTAAAGCAACTAAGACTTACCATTTCCAAATCGAGATTTCTTTCTCTCTTTAGTGGTGAGGGTCTTAACTGGCTTCAAGTTGAAATTGTAGTCAAGATGGAGATAATTAAGATTTTTGCGATGTATGAGAAGATTCAGCATATTGTAGCCCTGTCGGCAAACTTGCAGACCTGCTTCTACCCAGTCAAGGGTTGTAGTTTGGAAGAACTTTGTTGATTTGAATGATCGGAACAAGTACCTGGCAGAAGAGAAAACAAAGATATTGCCTAATTAAAATTAATTAGAAGTTACATTATGTATGAACAATTAATTTCCATTTGCTTTGGGTGAAGAACAAAAATAATACACAATATATACAAAATTGTCATGAATTATTTATGGGTGGACATTTAATATTTTATTTATGTCACAAGCTTGTCTTTGAAATTCTCCCAAAAATAAAACCTTGCTGATCATTGTAAAACCATTTAATGTTTACAAATAAATAACAGCTTTAAGGCGATCTGATACCACTGCAGCACTACCACTTCACAACTGCCTGCTTTGGGCGGAAAGTACATTTAAAAACTTAAATGCTAAAATGAAACAACATAAACATAATAGTCACATCTTAAATATATTCATCACACTGTTTATGAATTTTATAAGACTGTCCAAAAATATCTACTGTCTCCTGATGAGTTTTTCAGATGTCATTGAACTGACCATTTGGATGGACCAAATGGATTGTAAAAGGAAGTATTATTTTTGAACACTTGTAGCAAGAAAACGTTTGCAAAACCGTTAAACGCCCTAGGTGCAATATTAACGTTTACTAATATAAAGAGTCAATTAAGGAATTAATAATTTTAAACAATGTGACAAAATCTGCATATAAATGACGAGATTTTGGACTTTGTAAATGTAATTTTAGTAATTGCTCTGAATATGAACGAAGTGTACAATTCAAGCCAAGTCTTATAAGAACAAGATACTGAAGCAATTCTTTTGAACTCTTTCGATGCGATTACTGTGTATTTCATAATATGGTTACCAAATAACTGAGCTATATTCAAGTGTATTATGAATCAAGGCAATATAAAATTTCAATGGAATATAAGTTCGTTCTGAGAATGGGTAGAGAATTCAGGAATAGCTCAACCTTAGTCTTGCTATACAACTGTTTCGTCAGATCTATCCTTGAGTACGGCTCAGTTGTATGGAACCCACATTATCGCAAATATATAAATAACATTGAAACAATTAATAAAAAATTTATAAAGCACTTAACATATAAATGTATAAAAACAAAACAACCTTTACCACAGATTTCTTCTTTAGAAACACGTCGATTACTGCGAGATCAAGTTTTCTTATATAAAGTAATCCACAACATTATAGACTCACGTAACCTTTTAGGGGTGATTACTTTAAGATGTCCCCGTGTTAGTGCTCGCTGTCGAGACGCATTTATTGTCCCAACCACCAAAACCATATATGCAAGAAGCATATTCATATACCGTGTGTGTAATGCATTCAATAATTTTTTTACAAATGTAGATATTTTGGACTTCAATTTGAGTATAGGTCAATTTAAGTCACAACTGAAGTCTGAAATACTAGCCGTAGGTTTATCTTAAATATTTCATTTGCTTTTACCTCAATTTCCAGTTTAATAGTATTTAATTTGTAATTTAGTTATTTTTTTGTATTTAATTGGCTATAACTTGTGTGTTTAATTAGTTTTTTTTTCTTTCTCATCACTCAATTAGCTACTTATCATTTTTTACCTCTCAGACCGTTTTTTTTATTAACTATCTGTGAACACTTCACTGGTTCTGTAATATTTTTTTTTTGTAATATTTATAGATTTAAGTATAACTGTTTGTGTTCCTAAGAAAAGAAAATAAATAAAATAAGGATCTCGGAAAAGTATAGTATTACAAACAATAAAACCTACAAGTTTTTCACTTTTGTTAATTATATAATTGTGTTGATCTTTAAAAGTAAACTTCTCATCCAAAATTATTTCCAGGTCTATAACCACAGGTTTTCTTTAAAGGTTGTGTAGTCATAAATATATTTTTAATATTTCGATATGAACAATATAAAAGTTTTTTAATAATCAACACCATATTATGTTATTAACTAGTTAATTTAATATATATTTCTATAAAAACAATATTTATCTATGTAGCGTTAGCATAAGTATGTCTATGCGGCGTTACACTAGATTAGTGATGAAACGGATATCCGGTAACTATCCGGTATCCGGCCTATCCGGCCTATTTTCACTATCCGGCCGGATACCGGATAGTAGGGCACTATCCGGCCGAATACCGAATACTAGATGTTTCCCGCGATACCGTTCGCGCCGAGTGCTTTACGCCCTAAACTCGTCTATATCGCGCTTTTCTGTGGGAATACAAAGTTTTTAAGCCTATCTATATTGTTTCTCGTTGTCTAATCTATCTCTGTATCAAATTTCAGCAAAATCAGTTCTTTAGTTTAAGCGTGAGAGAGTAGCAGACAAACAGACTGAATTTATAATATTAGTAACGGATTATTTTGCACATACACACACATATATGAAACGCGATAAGCGGCCGAATATCCGGGGGCCGGATATCCGGCGCTCCGGCCTCGTAGTTAGCCGAATATCCGGTATCCGGCCAAATCACTATCCGTTTCATCTCTACACTAGATACCATACAAACAAGCCTTACAATGCTTACTTTAGACTAAACTAATTGGTGTGAGTTTAACAAATATTTATTTTAATAATAAATAATCTATAAAATACACAGTCACAATGTTCTGTTTTAACAAAACAACTTAGAGCATGCAACGAGAGGAGACGCAGTCTGTAAATCTGCACTATTGTGTAAATAAAATAACCACCAAAAATATACATACATGTAAACTAAATCATGTAAAAAGTGTTTCATCAATATTTACTCATTTATTTGGTGATGTATTTTCAAAATTCAATTCAATCAGCACATATTCGTAGCTAATCCATTACTTTTTTTTTTTTTAAAACTGCAAATATGTGACTTAAAAAGTTTATTTTGTTAAATGTTAAAGCATTACATTTCGGAATATTTAAAGCAAGTTAACGTTTTAGGTGTACTCTAAGAAGTCACACAAATAGTAAACAAAGCATATAATTGTGGCTTACCTTTTCTTTTGTGGCTTAGGTGGTCTATGCTTTAGTGCATTAAGAACATAATATTTCAGTAGTTTTTGATAGGACACCCGGACTTTCACAGGTTGCCCAGGTGGACAATGTTCTTTGTACCACGTCTTCACTAATGGTACGTCGATAGCACGCCGAGACCGACCTGTCAATAACAGTTGATTCTACTTTAGAGAAAAGTGATTTAAATTAATACATATCATAAAACAAAGTACAACAAGATTCTTAAATCCCACTGAAAATCTTCTTAATTCAGATTGATACCACAACAAAATTATTTATGAACATTAAAATATATTGTAATGTTGAACTAAACGCTAATAATATATGAATAGTTAATATATTTTTTAAATTACACAAACAAAAAAAACACTGGTAGAGCTGGCAGGTAGCTTTAAAATAACTGCATTAAAACAAAATGTTAATTGATCTTGTACTTGCATACTAACCAGATCTCATGTTAAATGGACGAGGTGCCCACAACAATGCTATACCATTGGCTGTGTTGTCTGTGTATAAAGCAGTTTCTTGTAGGAATGGAGAAATTTCTTCAGGCAATACAAACTCTTCTTCCTCTGGAACAGGATCATACGACTTCACAGAGTGTCGGTGAGATATTGGATTAATCAGTGGATCAAAGTAGAAAGCTGGTAAATCAGGGTCTTCAGTTTTTATGTAAACTACATTTGGAGTATGATACCTAAGAATGAAAAATAAATACAAATGTTAACCTGAATTTATAATGATAATTATCAAAAACTTTATCATCAAACTCACCATGACAACTGCACAAAATGAGGCAGGTTGTTGTATAAATATGGGAATGCAATTCTGTACTCTGTTCTGATTGGTTGCCGAATTATAATTTTATTTATATCATTAAACTCATTCCAATCTTCATCACCAGCAGAGTTATCTTTTACCAAAGGCTCAAACTTAGGACCACCTGGTATAGCCATATTGAGGGCTTTGGCAGTAAAAAAGCTTTTTGAGTCAAAAAGGTAGAAATAGTTGTCATCTACCAAATCAGTCAGCAGTTGATTTGCTAGACGGTACAATGTAGCCATTTGAGGTAAACTAAGATTCCATTTTCTGTAAGTTGAACCATTTACAAACTTTGTTCCAATAAGTGGCTTATGATCGTAGAACCAGGAAGCCACAGCTCCATCTTCTTCCGGGTCCAATTCTATTTGAATTGGTTCAAGAGGTTCAACATCTAGAATATTGTCAGCATAATCTAATGGTGGTTCTTCATCATCAAATGGTGGGAACCTCATTCGCTTAAAGTGTCTACGATCACGTTTTTCCCTTCGCATCATGATCCACATTGTGCCCCACTGTGCAATATAAACAGGTTCAATCACCCATGGGATTTCATTGACAAAAGTGATAGCTCCTGTTATGTGATAAAGGACTTTGACATCTCTAATTTGTTCCCATGGCATAGGCATGTTCTCTAGTAATTTCATAACAGCATGGGGCATGTACTTTAAGGCTCCCAAGTATACCCTTTTATCATGACGATATTTACGGCTGGTCATATCACCATGATCTCTAATGATTTTTCTAATGTGCTCTGGAGGCATGTCTTCTTTCTGAGCATCTACGAAGCCAAATTTTCGTTTTTCGGCGAAGCGCTTGGATTGCAGCTGAAGCCATTTTTGAGCTGTATATAATAAATAAGATTATATTTATCTTTTTATTCAAATAGATGTCATCATTTACACACACTTTAATAGGATAAATAACACTTTAACAAAGAACAGTGTCCCAATCCAGTTTTTTAAGTTGAATTTGGGCAGTTCTATTTATCAGATTTATTGTCATATTTGACAAAATCTATATTTTTGGCATATACGTAATTTTATGATATCTTCTAGTGACTGAAAAATGTATTTATTTAAAATAATCGCATTATTCAACAGTTAATATTAGAAATACATTTTATAACAATATAAATCCTTCAAGTGAATGTTGCACAACAGAAATAGTAATTACTGTGGTAACCAGCTCACCAAAGGAAGACCAAGTAATAAATTCAAAGAGCTATGGCAGCTTCCCATACATCATTTTATTCAAAAATAAAGTAAGCGTCTATAAATGAAATATACCTTGTTTTAAAGAGCATGTATTGCTGATTAATGAGAAAATAAAATCGTAATTTCCAGTCCAGGTTTTTGAACAATTTTGCATAGAAGTTTCATAGGTTATGCCTTCAGTAACCATATTATTTTGTGCAACAACAACAAAAACGCAACAGAATTAACACACAAAATGTGTGTGCACACAGAGGATCTGCCGTGGCTACGACCGCGACCACTCATTTTGGCTTCAGAACCTTATAAACAACAATATCCAAGAAACAGGCCAAAATCAGAATCCTTAAGCACACCCAAGTCACAAAAGCAATATCACAGTCCGAGTCGTATTATTAGTTACAAGAGTACTTAGGCAGTCCGGGTCAAAAATTATAAAGAAAACAGGGGACTTGAGCGTTGGCGTAAGGGAGCTGAGTGATGAAAATTAAAAACGAAACGTCAAACGTTGTATTTTTTTGATAGCTCTGGATAAGAGTCTCTTAGCCAGCGCTCATTTTCATGTTAATTGCCAAAATAGGTTTTTCAGTTCAATAGAGAACAAGAATGACAGTCATCACCGAAATGACCCCAAGAGAACTTCATAGACATATATATGTGTAAAAACCATTTTCAAACTAAGTATCAAATGTTTTCGAATTCATATGAACAGATATTAAGGATTTTTTACAGGACAGAGACATTACTGAATATACATATTTAAATAATTGGATGAATAATAACAATATGACTTGGCTCTGTTCTAGAGACGTATCTCTAGAACAGAGCCAAGTCTCTAATGTAGGAGTCCTTTATCAGTAGATAAAGGGCTCCTACACTAGAGTCATTCAACCCATCAATCAGTGTTAATTCACTCATGTAGATTTATCATCAGAGTCAGTTGTTAAAATTGTAAATGTACCAGGCTTATAAAATTTAATACTAGTTTACTATCCACATTTATAGTTGTTAAAATTGTAAATGTGCCAGGTTTATATAAAATATAATACTAATTTATTATCCACATTTAAGTAGCATGTGCGAAGTGGTCATGAGAAAAGGGACCATTTTATTTAACAAGTAAACAATTATTGCAGGCGACTTTGCAGGAATAGCAGCAAAGTGTTCTGCAATTACTGCTCATCCTGATTGTCTCATACAGAACCACTGGATTGAGACAGTCATGGGGCACATAGTATAGTTGAAATTTTAATTTAGATTATTTTATCACTAACATTACTAATTTACTTTAAAAAAAATGTTACTTACTACAAAAAATATGGATGTAAATTTGAAATAAATATCAATTATTATTATTATTATTATAAAACAAACAAAAACATGAAAATAAAGAGTTTGAAAAATTATGGAAATCAACAAGACTATTTAATGTAGTTTAATTTTATGTACTTGCGATGTTGTGACATCACGATTGAAACTACCTATTCCGAGCACTACTTATAACATCATAAACCTTACACAGAATCTAATTTAAAAAATTTTGATGTTCAATTTATTTTTAAAACTATGTGTGGTAATCAAGGTATAATATTTGAGCTTTATATAAAACAATATATTTGATTATATAGCCTAGTATACGCTGTATACCTGCAATATATAAATATATTTAATAATAATATTAAATAGCACAAAAACTAAATAATCACCATGATTTATTTTAGTGCAAAATAACAGCACCTAAATGAAATAATATGAAATTAACTATTTCAATAATAGTTAATTTCATATTATTTTAACTGAACAACTGAATAAAAAGTGATTTCAAAATACTATACAGCATTTGTCATCTTAGAATCAACAGATTAAGTTTGAATCAATAATACAAAATATGAATGAATCAAATCCATGCATATTCCAGTTTTAATGTATTGCACACTTTTTTTGTGTTATGCAATTTGCATAACACAAAAAAATATGTGCAATATTCCCACCTAAATGAATAATGTTATATAAATTGACTCACATAATGCAGAAAAAAACATAATTAAAATAAAGTATAGATAGAATATAGAGAAAATAGATTTTTTTTGACAGATTGATTCACCAAAGTGTATAAATAAAGCTTCTTTAAAAACTTTGGAAATAAAAACATCTTTGTTCTATAGACCACACTGTAGAAAGCTGAAAATATATCATAGCATATACAATATTTCAATCAGTTTTAGTCTTTGTTTCATAAAAACGTAATTGTCTTATAAATACTAAAGCTGTTTATGCAATATGCAATTTGATTAAAGTCATGTCCTGCAACAAAGCGTTTTTCTTTCTAGCTCATGATAGAAAACTAATATCTAAATGCAGTTTTCATTTACCCCATTGTAATAGTTTTGACACAGCACTGAATGAAAAAACTAGGGTTAGGGGGATTCATTTGATTGTGTAAAAAATTATAGTTATAAACCAATCATTACAGCTTGGTAAGTATGTTGGTATAAGAATTGATTGCAAGCAAACCTCAACGACAAACAAATTTTAACAAGCTAACTTTGATAGTAGTACAATGTTACTCATCTCGATTGCCAACATTTGAGCACTGTCACACAAACTGCTCTTAGTATGTGAGGACCTATCTTAAAACGTGGTAAAATTAGTAAAGTAGATGCGAAGTTTACACAATTTACACGCAATTTAGTGAAAATGACTTTAAACCTGTCAAATTTTGCCTAAAACAAAAGTTTTGCCAAACCTTTTTCTTTTATCTTTTCTTCAGGTATATGATGTGGTTTCGGTGGTTGCGATGGAGGCACCGGAGGCGCAACAGCGCTGGCAGCAGCGTGCGCCTGCAAGGCAGCTTGCTGCGCTGCTGCTAACTGCTGCTGAGCCATCATTGTGGCCCAGGGGTTGGGCCCCAACAAATACGGAGGCAGCGACATAGCTGCTTCGCCTCTATATTGATATTAAGAAAAGAACAATGATTAAAACAATGAACTTATCAACAAACGCGTGGTACTAGTAACCACCGACCGGTAACAATGTCATTTTGTTTAAAAGCACTAATCAGTGAAAACACTCACACTGCTTGATCTCACACCAGACTGAATGTTTTTTTTAGTCAATCATTTTTAAGAACATTGCAATAATTACTTAAAAAGAATAAAATAACAGTAATGAAAATAACGCTAAGAAATCGGCCATTTGCAATTGGGCGAAGTCGTTTTTTAATTTTGACACATTAACAATTTGCCCAAATAATTATGGCCACGTTCCGTTTACCGCGAGAAACGATATATATCGCTATTATTGAAGCCTATTTGTATTTACTTTTTATTTCAAAAACTAAAATCTAATCTACGATTTCGGCTCATTTGGAATCTTCAAAAATATATGTTTATGTATCATTGCATTTTAACTATTTTGGTTAAGTTTTTTCCTAGGACAAAAAGCTCAACCAAAATAGTTAAAACTAAATTTTCTGTCTATAGCAGATACATACTTAAAAAAATTACACAATAAATGAGGACAAAATAATTATAAATTATGTGAGAAATGAATCCATCCCTTACTCTATGTTGCTATGTAAAGTTTCCACTAGCAACATTTGTAATTTTTTATTTGTTTTATTTATATTTTGATATTGCCTTGATATTACTTTCGATACTGCACTTGCACTGCCTTGGTAATAATTACCCTACGACTTGAAATGAGAGGGACCGCTCCTCAGGAGAGGGCGCAGTACACAAGCATGAACATGAATGGTTTAGTTGGTGGGCAAAATAATTTAAAATTCCAGTCTCAACGGTACTGTGTGGTTATTTTTAGTGTGGTTACTTTTATGTCATATTTAGTGTGGTTACTTTTAGTATTAGCCAAAAGTATATTTTGGATAGAGAAAGATAAGTTTGGTGATGATTTGTTTTTCTTTCACAATGTTTTGGAATTATCTATTAATTAATAAGTAATATGTAATGTCATCTACTACTTGTTTTGCAATGTTCACAGCACTCAATACAGTATTGTGTTAGATTGGTCTCATATCTTTTTTAATCAATTTTAAAGAGGTTTTACAAAGCATGCAATGTCAGAAATGAAACGTCGGTAATAGCCAATAGTCCTAAAAATCCTTTAAATTGGCTAATAATGTGAACTAATAAAGTGGTCTCATACTTATGGAATTCTGATTTGTTTAGTTGTATCTTAAAATTTGATTCTCTAAGCATCTCAAAATATATTCGTAAATGAGCCGTTTATTGAAAAAAAAATCATCATAGTTCCGGATTCCAAATTGCTCCACTTTTAATTAATCATGGCCCTGTTTGCTCAGCTGTGCATAAAGTCTCCTTCCACTTCCACATCGGGGCGGGTCAAGGTTGGGACGTAAACCTGATTGATTTGTAAAAATATCGTTTGGTGATTCTGAGTAATAAGTATACTACCTAATTTGAGACACTTCCGACTTATACAATATTGTTCTCTAGACACTTGTTGACGATTAACTCGACACTACTTTAGACTGCATTTTAGACCTCCCGTTTATATTTTATCACAATACTCCAGCGAATCCTGCTTAATTCTTTGATACCGCCGGGCACTTGGGGCCTTTCTGAATGGAAATTTTCATGAGAGGTTTTTGGCCGTCTCCAACCACGCTAGCCCAGTGCGGGATGTTCGTTGGAACAATAGAGCCTCATTTGTCGTTTGTTAATTAGCAGGGTGCGAGCAGGTGAAGTTGGCTTGGGTCCCATCAGATATAATGCGGAACTGGTTACAGTTTTTTTGTTTACTTTCTCCTTAATTAGCTTAAATTAGCTTAAATTTTCGTGTTTTCCATGCAGATATAACAAAATCTGTATGGACATCGATCCCTTGATTCTACTTAACATATGGAATATTAAAAACAATAAATATTTAAAAAACATCAATTATTTAAAAAAAAATATATAGGTGTCTATCTGGTATCTGCCTATATATTTTATATTCTAAATTAATTCATAATTCTATATACGTCCATAAATGTTGTCTAATATTTATCTATCACAAAAATCTAAAATGTCAGTCAAATCAAGGTGAGGTTATTATCTTATGTCTGTTTTCCCTAATAGTGTATAATTCATTTGTTTATATTCATTTGGTATATAATATTCTCGAACTTCGTTTTCAAGAGTTCGTAGTTCAGCCCAGCAGCTTAAAATGCTGACTGACTACATGATTACGCATCCAGTGTTGGCTAATGGGGAATTCACTGGGTACCAGGGAAGGTTGCAAGAGCAACGGGAGTGGGAAGAGCTGAGGCTCATATTAAATGAGTATGGGCCGGATAAATCTGTTGAGCAGTGGAAAGTGGTAAGGAAGTAGTCTATTATGTTGACATTAACCACGAATGTAAGATTATGATAGTTCTTCGGGTGCTTTTGTGACTTTTTGATATTATCTTATCAATTAGACTTTATCATACTGCAGTCACTTTTCAACACGTTAACAAATTTTAAGTACCATATCCCATAATAAAAATGTCTATGTCAGAAAAATTCAAGTCCAAGTTATTATATTTTCAGACTTGGCGTGACTTGCGCCGCAAAGCACGCACTGAATGCAGTATTGCCAATCGGTCCATTGATGCCGCTGGCAATAGCACTGTTGTGCCAGTTTTATCTGACCAAACAAAAAGAATATTAGGTGCTTTAGGAATAGAGGGACCATTTAGGATAAATGGTAGTGAGGAATCCAGTGTAAGTATTACTTAAAGAACTTACTACGTAAATAAATAAACTCATAATCTATATAATTAACATATTATAGATAGAATCCACACAGCCAGTCAGTCTAGAGGTTTTGCAGGTTGCTGTGGAGCATAACATGACATTTGATGAAGGGGTAAGTCTCACTGATTACATCTGCTATTAGTATTCTTAAATAAGAGGCATTTTTCATGCTAACAGCATTCTAAAACAATTATTTAAAATTTTAGGTTGGTTTGGCAAACGAGCCTGAGTCCCAAGAGACTGATCTTAATGAAGTGAGTTATATAGAAACAACAGCATTCAATATTCTTGTTATTATTTTTTAGAAAATTTTTACTGTTAGTTTCTCATGTTTTAGGTTACTGTAAAAATAGAAGAGGTAAGTGAACCACTTCCTAGGCTCACAAGCCAAGCACCACCTGGGCCAAGTGATCCTCTACCTAGGATCACAGGGCAAAGTCAAGGCACAAGCCAGACCAAAGTTGAAAGGGTTGTAAGACAGCAGCAACAGCAACCAAGGGCAAGAGCTAGCCAGACCCTTCAAACTGACCTGGAAACTAATATTATTTTAAGGGTATGTGTACTATATTGGTATATATTAAATAGGGTATGTGTAATTATTGATACCTAAACTTAAAATTAAAGTGTATTTTTGGAAATTATAATTAATAATTAATGTCTTCCTATCTGCTTCAGAACTTATATTACAACTGTTTGAATATTAATCTCTCAACAAATACAAAAGAAAGAAATAAACTTTATTCAGCACCATGCTAAAACACTTAAAATTCTATGAGTGAATTTGTAAACTCTTTTGCTATAATAAAACACAAATTTAAAAATATTCTATTTTTATTTCATTGAGATTTTAGTTGAGGTTGGGGTGTGAGGGTTTCCAAATTACATCTATCAAGACCCAAGCTAACCTGTCCTCAGAGCATCCTATGGGAGGGTGGTTGTGAGTAATTTATTTTTCATGACATCATTTTGATACTTGAGTTTAAATTGGTTCTATGGCAAAGCCATAATAATTGTCTACTATTTGATATTATGTTGTAAATACAACTAGAGATAAATAACTTGTATGAATTGCTCATGGTTTTGGATGATTTAGAGCACTGCGGCCTACCTAGGAACCCAATATTTAGCAACACCCTGTCAACCAACAGGCTAGGCTTTGGCGCTCCACACAAAAGGCTTACTAGTCCATTGCAGTTGCCCTGAAACCCCCTATAATTTGTAATCAAGACTGATAGTGTCTAGATCTTTGGGAGGTCTATGTCTAGGAGTGGGATGACTGATATGATTGTCATGTTCAATTAGATAATGTAAGCAGCCACAATAATTTTTGTATAAAGTATTTTTTTACTTGTTGCAGGATGTTGCCAATCAATTAGCAATTGCTAATAGACATAGTGCAATACGTTCTCGATTGACATATAAGGAGAAGTAAGTATTCATAACAGGTATACAATGTAATGTCTAGACACTGGATGGTTGCTTTTAAGATATCCTTTGCATCATTCTATTACATTATGTAATAGAATGGCTCTAGTACATATCCCTAGTCTCCTGTATAATATAAATACCACTCATGATATGTCATAAAATGTTTTACTTTTTGTTATAGGTTATGGCGGCTACGTAAGGACCTTTTTAAATAATTTTTATATACTATTTAATTATGAAATAATATTAAGATTTCAAATTTTACTATTTTAACAGTTATTAAAATTGTTAAATTATGTTAATATTACAATAAGGCTAAGACTGACTGCTTATATAATTAAACAGAAAAACAAAATAATCAATAGTTTAGTAGAATTATTGGAAAATAATCAGACATGGTGAGAAATGGGCATCCTAATATAGCCGGTCTAGATACCATGATAAAGTAGCCCCCATGGAGGATAAATATCAGTGCAATAAAGTCTGTGAAAGTCACTGTCACATTATGGAAAGAAAACTGTCCTTTAGTATACCTTGAACATATTATCTTACTATGTCAAGATAATAAAGCAATTCACCTGAAACATTGTTTAACCTGGAACCAACCAGCATATAAAAAGCAAAAGAAATGAATATGGTATTAAAACTATACTGTATTGACTGGGATAAAATAGCATATTACCTATAAACATGAAATTACTAATAACATATGTTTATATTGAAATAGATTTGAACTTATGTTATCCAAATTTGGGCAATTGCTAGTGATTGTACTACCAGTATATTACAATCAACGGAACATTAAAAAAATAGCGCATATTCCGTGGTTCATTACTAACTCTGAAAATCACCTAAATATGACCAGAATGAAAAAGGATATCGAGCTAGAGAAAAAATATAAAAAACGACTAGAAAATCATCCGTATTTTGTGGCTAGCCTAACCACGAGGAATTACAGAAAACGCCTTAATATAAAAGATAGAAGAAAGAGAGTGACTGCCCTAATAGACGTCGACCAGAGAAATATTCACAAATTATCTGCTTATAGTTTAGAACTGATTGCAGATTGACACAAATTGAAGATTGCTATTTCAGCATTTTGGTTGTGTTTTTGTGTTACAATTCAAAAAAATGTTTAAAGGTAATAAACATGTTAGTGTTAATTAAGCTATTCTTTTCTTTATAAACTAAATAAATTATTTTTTATACGGAAGTTAATAAGTTTTTAATACTTAATAAATATCGACTGGTCCTAACCCGGTGTACGAGGAATACTTCGCTGATGTTTGTTCGCAGCGAACCACGTTAAAAATTAAGTTCGTCAACACAGTCTCCTGACTCGCCAACCACCGTTGACCATGCCAGTATAGATATTGTTTCCCCTCGGATAAGCCTGACGCATCCCTTCCCACGCAGTGTTATAACTATTAACTTTAAGGCAACTCGTCGCACTTGTTCCGCGCGTTCGAGGTGCATCAAAAGTCTAGTAATCGCGCTACTTCGACTGTCCGCATTCGAAAATCTTCAGCGAAAAAGACCTTGTTCTATATTCTTCTAGGGCCAACTACCGCGGATGCCCTATGGCATGTAAATCACGACTGCTTACCGGCAACCAGCCCCGGTCGCCGCAAAACTAAATCTGACAAAGCCAAACGTGGCACGTAGGTCCTCCTTTCGGTCTCGTCGGAAGTCACCATACTTTAAATTTGTTTGTTATGTCAGTAAGTGCCTGTAAAGGCCCTTTTTTTTTTCTTTTCTTTTTTTCTTTTCCCCTGAGGAAAATGCATTAAATTGCATACCCCGGCTGTGGCGAGCCGGCGGTTATGTGGGGCTCTCCTCCCCAGAAGGGGGAGGCCTACCCACTAAAAACCTCAGGGATGGCCTTCCTCAGGCATGTAGGGAGCCCCCGGGAATATCAAGCAACTTCCGGGAACCCCCAGCCTCCGCTCCCCTGCCTAGAGGGGAGCCCTCCTCGGGGGAGGCTACACTACCTCCCCCGGTCTCCTCCACCGACGACGCCCCCCGGTCACGGAAGGGGCGTGGTCCATCCCGGGTCGCCGTAGCAGTCGCGACTTCCTCGCGCCCGCCGGCGACCCGCGGCGGCACTGCAGCTGTGCTACCGAGCCCGGCGCCGCCTTCTTCGAGCGGGATCGGCCATCTCCCGACCCCGCTCGGCGGCCTCCTTCTGGAGCATCACTGCTTCACAGAAGGAGGCCACAGCCCTCCAACCTTCCTCGCCCGCCAGCATTGCCGCAATTAATGCCGGCGGAGACAGATCTCGCCCGATCTCTGCGACCAAGACTCGGTGCTCACGCGGGGCACTCCGCCAGCGTGTGCTGGGCCGAGTCGAGGTCGGATGCGCAGTGGTGACAATGTGTCGATCCCGCCCGGTGAGTATCTGAGTCAATCGGTAGGTGACCTCCTCCTTCCCGTGGAGCCAAGCTTCGAGGTACGGGAGTACGGCACCGACGGCTCGCTGGCGCGCGCAGTTCCGTAATTCGAGCTGCGCACGCCAGGCCGCCACAATCCGCCGGTGCCACTCCCGCTTAGGCACTTCGTGCGCGGGTTCCAGGGCGCTCCCCCCTTCGCCCCCCCGGTCGACACGCCGCGACGCATACGTCGCCGCGTACATGTCGGCCAGGATCTCGAATGGGGGGGAGCGTCCCAGAACCGTCGCCGCCTCGTACGCGATTGTACGGTAGCCTCGTACGATCCGTATGGCCATTATCCGCTGCAGGCTCCGTAGCAGAGCTCTGCAGCGGGGGGACCTCGCGCAGTCTTGCGACCACACGGGAGCCCCATACATGGCCACGGATCGCACGACGCCCTCGTACAGGCGGCGAACTCCATCCCTCGGTCCCCCGAGATTGGGCAGCAGGCGATGCAATGCGCCCGCCACCCTTTTGGCTCGGGGGACCAACCGCACGAAATGCTCCTGGAAGCTCCAGCGGCGGTCCAGGGTGAGGCCCAGGTACTTGATGTACGGCCCCACCGGGACCGCGTCACCCACCCGGATCCGGCAGCTGGGTGGTTCCCGGCGCCTCGGAAGGCCGTGGAACCATAGCGCCTCGGTTTTGTGAGGCGCTATTTGTAAACCCAGCTGGCGGATCGCCCGCACGACACATGCCACCCCAAGCTCGGCAAGCCTGAGCACCGGCCCGAAGTCGGCCCCAGTCGTCACGACGAGTCAATATGCCTCTGATCAATATAATCGAATGAAGCTGAACGAAGTTATTCTTATCCATTTTTATATCCATATATCCATTTCTTATCCATATTAATAATAAAAAAACTGGTAATTTTATCAATGAGGGATTTTCTGAGAGAAAATAAATAAAATTTTTTGGTTTTCAGTAACGACGCTTTTGTTTCAAGACCAGTCAAAATTAAGTACATTTCTCACGAAACTTATCTTTTTAAAATACTATTTTGTTTTATTGCCGTACGTGGCAGACGAGCAAGCACACCTGATGTTAAGTGATAACCGCTGCTCACGGACTTAAGCAATTCCAGAGGTGGACACAGCTAAGCCGCTGCCTACCGTGATAAGATTACTCTTTGATGTTATACTATTTGATGTTTTAAAGCATACCTTTTATTCGTCTTTGTAATTTGTAACATCATTATCACATCACCAATTATTAATTAGCATCACCTTGAAATAATTTCTTTTATACAGCTATTGGTGTTATTTAATGTGATGATGTTTTGGGTTATAGTCTTGCACAGAGAGTTCCTTCTAATTCTATTTTGTTTTTATAATAATATGATTGTAACCTGTTTTATGTGCCAAATAAATAAATAAATCACCACGGCCCATATACTACATCCTCATCGAGGGCACGAGAAATCTTACACATCGCATACGCATACAGACTTTACATATTGACCTTAAAAAGTTATTTATCGCTCGCGATAGCGACGGTATTTGTAGTAGGTACATACGAGTATGTAGATAGTTTATTGGTAGATTTGACCTGACTCCACGAGTGACCGGTAAGATCATTAAAATTTTTCTGCAAAATGATTTTCAGAGTTTGATGGGAGAAATATTATTATACCGACATTGTAATTTTAATGTTACGGAGCACCATGCTACTATAGTCAAGAATAGTGAGAAATCACCTTAATGAGAATTTCCCTAATAGATGGATTGGACGGGGAGATCCGGTAACTTGGCCACCGAGTTCGCTGATCCTGAATCATATAGACATTTTTATCGGGTCATTATAAAAAAAAATTGTGTACCATAAAGAGTATACCACTTCACAAGAAATAAGAAGAGCATTAAGGAATCTGTTATTTTTTTTGAGATTTCATTTAAGTTTTGAAGCTAATGGTAGCCATTTTAAACATCTGATGTAAAAAAAAAGTAATAAATGATAATAAAACTTATTTTAAGTTGTTTTATTTTAAGTTTTACTAAAAAATCCATTTAATATAAGAAATTGAAGGTTCTACTTTATTTGCCATTTTAATATGAAGCTGTGGAAGTAATTAAATTTGGTGAACTATTAATTAAAATTTTGCAAGATTTTGATATCTTACAGTCTTTCTTAGTTTATTACCCTGTCTTGCTTAGTTACCCCCCAAAAAAAGTTATTTGTTCAAACTAACGCCTGAAAGCCCAGACAAATTATTGACAATAATTATAATTAAATATTGTTTTTTTTTTTAGTTTATTAAGGAACAGCAAACAGCTACAAGATACAAATAAACACAAAACATTACACAAAAGTTGGCAATATTGTAGCCCACGACGCTATCCACGTGTTAATTAATATTAATGATTACAAAAACACAGCCACGAGCCACTGTATAATACTAACAATAAAAAAAATAATAATAAAATAAATTTCAATAGTGTTACAAAGTGGAACAAAAAATAAAATAAAATAAAACTATATACTACTTAAACAACTGAAATAACATAAAATTATAAAGAGATTAAAAACTCTGCAGTTCTTTGAGGATAGACTTTTTAAAACTATTCATATGACCACAAAATAAATCTATATCTTTAAAAGATTCGTTATAATTTGCATCATTCGTGGGGAGTGGCACGCGCAGACCGGCGGCGGCGGCGGCGCGGCGCGGCGTTAGTGCGACATGTGCCAGTGGCAAAAAGACGGCCTGTATGTATAGAACGCATTTGAGTATTTCTAGGTACTTACTGCATAGTTTACGCTTGATACTAATGCAGCACAGTCTTTATTGTTAACTATTTTATACAATGTTAATGCTTCAAGATATTTACGTCTAGTCTCGAGTGACAGAATACCATACCTGCTGAACAACAAAGCACGGGACAGATATGACTTGTGACATCTGTAATACATGATTCGTAAAATTTATTTTGAACTTTTTCAATTGCTTCTTTACAAGTTTTGTAGTATGGGTTCCATATAGGTACAGCGTATTCAAGTTGCGAACGCACTAGAGTTTTGTACAAGTACAAATATGTAGAAGGGCGCGCGAAGTCAATATATGATCTCATAACGAATCCGTACATTTTAAAAGCTTTATTTATTATTTTTTCAATATGAATATCTAGTTGCAGCTTTGAGTCCAAATGGATCCCTAGATCTCTGAGATCTGTAACTCGAAATATATTTGATTTGTAAAGTGTATAAGAATGTTGAGTAATATTTTTCTTCCTAGTGAAATTAATATAATGACATTAAAAAGCCACACAGTCCTCCACATTTCTAATGGTTTTGTACACTTTTAGATCGTCTGCATATAATAGGAAGTTAGAATAGAGAAAACATTCTTTAATATCATTGATAAAGAGAATAAATAACAAAGGACCGAGAATGTAACCCTGTGGTACACCGGACGTGACCCGACTGATACCTCATTCTGGATATATGATGCAAACCAACGCAGTAAATTTCCACGAATCCCATTGAATGCGATTTTATTGAGAAGTAGTTCATGGTCCACTTTATCAAAAGCCTTTTTAAAATCTGTATAAACAGCATCCACTTGATTATTTTCATCCAGGTTTTTAAATAATGTGTTAGTAAATACAAGCAAGTTAGTAGTGGTCGATCTTCGTTTAACAAATCCCTGTTGCTCCTCAATAATAGCCCTATGTAAGATTGGATATATTTTGTTATGGACCAATTGTTCAAAGAGTTTTGTTAAGCAAGAAAGAATTGAAATCGGACGATATTGTTCAAGATTATTTTTAGACCCGTTTTTATGCACTGGGGTTATATTTGCTTCTTTCCACAAGGCCAGGACCTTTCGAGGTGTCTAATAAAATGTCATTACTGTGAGTGTGGGGTGGAGGCTACCATTGATCAAGGGAGGACGAAGTTGGCTGAAATCTAGATTGAAAAAACTTGGAAAACATGTTACAAATGGTCTCTGGATCATTAGATTTATGGTTGCCATATTGCATTTGTGAAGGAATTCCCGATTTGACTGCGATTTGAGACATAGTTCCAAAAATACTTCACGTTCTTATTTATATTATCTTCTATAGAATTTGTGTAATCGCGATAACATTTTCGACTCAGCTTCTTGAATGCTGTTCTATGTTGAGAGAATTGTTCATAATCACTTTGATTTCCGAATTTCTTCCACCTAATCCAGCTTTTTTGTTTATTTTTAAAGGTCTTTATTAGTGTATGTGAGAACCAGATAGGAAATGCAGATGACCGACCCTTTGACAGTGGTGTATGTTGCTTTACAATTTCATGTAAAGTTTTATAAAAAGTTTCAAGGCAAAATTCCGAAGAGAGAGACCCAGCATTTCCACCCAATCCTCTTTAATTTTGGTGTTAATAAGATCGAAATCTGCTTTATAGAAGTTATATTTAGGGAGAACACGTCTTATCATTGGTTTATATATCCCATGCATTTCAACAAGCGCAGTCAGAGTCGGGTGATGTGGGTCCGGTGGAAGTAGTGGATCCAATGATGCACGAACGATCGATGGTGTATTGGAAATAAAAAGGTCCAATATTTTACCAGAGGTATTCATAACTCCGTTATGTTGAGATGCATGTATTGATGCCATAAAATTTATGAGTAACGACTGTATACGAGATGATCGAGGTGCCAGTTAGGGGTGAAGGTTGGCCAAGGACATCATGCGCTGTGGTTATTGATGGAACCCAAATGATATCAGGAATATTGTAATCACCCAATACAAAAAGCTTATCAATGCAGGGATCACCAAGGCAATTATTAATCAGATCAAAGTGTTTTGCATAGATGTCTACAGTGCTTCGCGGCGGAATGTAGGCCGTAATAATGACATGGTTTTTAGTTTGGCTAATTTCAATTTCTATCAGTATATGTTTAATGCTATCCAGATCCAGCTTGCCGCAGGCAAGGCGGTCTCTATCACGTCTGTAAACTACATAACGCTAATCTATGAATTTCACTATTGTCAATGTCTGGGATCAGCCACGTCTCGGTGAGCACAATGAGATCATAGTTATTCGACAAAATGTTCACGTATAACATGTTTAACTTTGTTCTAAAGCCTCTATAATTTTGTAATAGATACTAAAATGATTCATTGATTTGGCGTTATTCATTTTTAACATTCATATCTATATATTCGTTATAATGGAAAAGCGTCTGTATTGCAACACAGTTGTGTAATAAGAGTGGTTGCAAATACATCCCAAGATAGTATGTTATAAGAAAAAATATTGTTAGGTTCAGAGGCTGAAAGTGTTAATGTAATAAAAAATAAGAACAAACTTTGATTGCCCATCAAGCATAGCAGGCCATCTGCGCCAGTACCACATAAATGTGCACATATAAACAAAATCATGATACATAAAATAATATATTGAACATAAATTGAAAAACCCAAAACAAAATTAACACAAAAAGAAAATCAATAAATATTATTTTTTGTTTCTGGATCGAAGCCTGTTTGAGATCATTCTCTCCTCGGATGCAATGCGGGGCTTGTCTTTCATTTTTCTTTTTTTTTTTTTTTTTTTTTTTGTTTCCCTGAGGAAAATGCATTAAATTGCATACCCCGGCTGTGGCGAGCCGGGGTTATGTGGGGCTCTCCTCCCCAGAAGGGGGAGGCCTACCCACTAAAAACCTCAGGGATGGCCTTCCTCAGGCATGTAGGGAGCCCCGGGAACAGAAAGCTTCTTCCGGGAACCCCCAGCCTCCGCTCCCCCGTCGACACAGGGGAGCCCTCCTCGGGGGAGGCTTACTACCTCCCCCGGTCTCCTCCACCGACGACGCCCCCCGGCCACGGAAGGGGCGTGGTCCATCCCGGGTCGCCGTAGCAGTCGCGACTTACTCGCGCCCGCCGGCGACCCGCGGCGGCGCCGCAGCTGTGCTACCGAGCCCGGCGCCGCCTTCTTCGAGCGGGATCGGCCATCTCCCGACCCCGCTCGGCGGCCTCCTTCTGGAGCATCACTGCCTCACAGAAGGAGGCCACAGCCCTCCAACCTCCCTCGTCCGCCAGCATTGCCGCAATCAATGCTGGCGGAGACAGATCTCGCCCGATCTCTGCGACCAAGACTCGGCGCTCGGAGGCCCACGCGGGGCACTCCGCCAGCGTATGCTGGGCCGAGTCGAGGTCGGATGCGCAGTGGTGACAATGTGTCGATCCCTCCCGTCCTATTCGACACAGATACTCACCGAAGCAGCCGTGCCCGGTGAGTATCTGAGTCAATCGGTAGGTGACCTCCTCCTTCCCGTGGAGCCAAGCTTCGAGGTGCGGGAGTACGGCACCGACGGCCCGCTGGCGCGCGCAGATCCGTAATTCGAGCTGCGCACGCCAGGCCGCCACAATCCGTCGGTGCCACTCCCGCTTAGGCACTTCGTGCGCGGGTTCCAGGGCGCTCCCCCCATCGCCCTCCCGGCCGACACGCCGCGACGCATACGTCGCCGCGTACATGTCGGCCAGGATGTCGAATGGGGGGGAGCGTCCCAGAACCGTCGCCGCCTCGTACGAGATTGTACGGTAGCCTCGCACGATCCGTATGGCCATTATCCGCTGCAGGCTCCGTAGCAGAGCTCTGCAGCGGGGGGACCTCGCGCAGTCTTGCGACCACACGGGAGCCCCATACATGGCCACGGATCGCACGACGCCCTCGTACAGGCGGCGAACTCCATCCCTCGGTCCACCGAGATTGGGCAGCAGGCGATGCAATGCGCCCGCCACCCTTTTGGCTCGGGGGACCAACCGCACGAAATGCTCCTCGAAGCTCCAGCGGCGGTCCAGGGTGAGGCCCAGGTACTTGATGTACGGCCCCACCGGGACCACCGCGTCACCCACCCGGATCCGGCAGCTGGGTGGTTCCCGGCGCCTCGGAAGGCCGTGGAACCATAGCGCCTCGGTTTTGTGAGGCGCTATTTCTAAACCCAGCCGGCGGATCGCCCGCACGACACATGCCACCCCAAGCTCGGCAAGCGTAAGCACCGGCCCGAAGTCGGCCCCAGTCGTAACGACGAGAGTCGTCAGCGTAGCAGACGACACTCACGCCGTCAGGAAGGCTGGTGCGAAGGACCGCGTCGTATGCGAGGTTCCATAGCAGGGGTCCCAACACCGACCCCTGCGGAACGCCGCATTCGACCCTCCTCGACGTTTCCATCCCGTCCCGTCCCATCACGCCGATCGTCCTGTCGCGCAGATAGTCCCCGACCACGGCCCGCAGGTAGGGAGGCAGCTCGTGGTATACGAGCGCCTCCCTAATGGCCTGCCAGGGGAGGGTGCCGAAGGCGTTGACGATGTCTAACGACACCGCCAACGCCACCCCCCCTGATCGGACTGCGGACTCCGACAGGGAACGAACACGCTGGACGGCGTCCAGCGTTGATCGTCCCCGCCGGAATCCAAATTGGCAGTCCGATAGGTCGGGACCCGCGCGCGACAGGGCTGCTCGCTGATACGAGCGGAGATAACCCTTTCGAAGAGTTTCCCCGCCTCGTTCAGCAAGCAGATCGGACGGAACGAAGACGGAACGTCGCCGGTCCTTCCCTCCTTCCTGAGGAGCACCAGCCTGGCCGACTTCCAGTCGACGGGGAACACGCCCTCACGGAGACAGCTCGTGAAGAGCTGCCTCACCGTGCTCCCCAACGCCCTGAGCGCCAGCGCTAGCACCTTTCCCGGGACCCCGTCCGGTCCCGGGGCAGTGTTGCGCGCAGAGAGCCGCGAAACGGCCCCGGCGAGCTCGGTCTCCGTCACCCGGAGGTCGTCCGACCAAGGGCCGGGCGACGGGGCGGCGGGGGGACTGTCCTGGACCCTCGGGAAGAGCGTATCCACCGCTCTTCCCACGACGAGAGGGTCCAGGGTCTCCGTCAGCGGAGGGACCCACGGTCGGAGCTTGCCCAGTACCATCCGGTACGGGCGCCCCCATGGGTCCCTCTCCAGTCCCCCCAGCAGCTCGCGCCAGGACCGCGCCTTGGCGTCGGCGATGGCGACGCCAAGCGCCTTGGTCGCGGCTCCGTACGCGCTTCTGGCGCTCAGGACTTCGTCGACTGAGGCTTGCCGTCTTCGACGGGCTCTGAGGTACTGGCGGCGCGCGGCTACTACAACGACCCGTAGCCGCGCTATCTCCTCGTTCCACCAGTACGCAGAGCGCCGCCGGGGCGGCCTGACTCGGGGCACGGAGACGTCGCAGATCGACGTCATCGTGCCCCGGAGCCAGGCGGCCCGCGCAGTCTTCATTTTCTCTAATAAGTATCGTCGAGTTTCTAATCCAAACATATTTATAATGGAGTTCCTTTGCAGTCTCACGAGTTTTTCGAAATAACTGCTTTTTCTGTAGTGTAAGGTGTTCATTTAAATAAATTGTAGATGGAGTACCCTGGATGCCAAGCTGATCAGATCTGAGTGATTTAATATTTCGATACGAAGCGAGTATATTATCTCTTTGTACTAAATTTGACAATAATATTTTTTGGTTTGTCGCTTGCTTGATGTGCGTGTGGCACTCGGTGTACCGATACCAAATCACCTTTGGCGATCGGAAAGCGGATTGCTGATCCGATAGCCTCAACGATGCCCACAAAATTTTCACTTTTTCGTTCCGGTGCATGTTCCGGTATTGTTTATATCTAAAGTGTTATGTGCTGACATAAAAATTTTATACTTGTGAAAGCTACATAATTATTACTTTAGTAAAAAAAAATGTGATTATCGCTGACTATTCCATTATCATACGTCGGCAATCAGAACAAAATTCGTGCGGAAATAACTCGATTACTGGTCGATTTTGCTTAACATACATAAATCGATACATATTATAGTGTCTTTTTTTTGTACTCCTGAGGAAAATGCATTAAATTGCATACCCCGGCTGTGGCGAGCCGGCGGTTATATGGGACTATGGGACTGGGAAGAAGGGGGAGGGCTATTTTTTTTTTTTTTTTTTTTTTTTTTTTTTTTTTTTTTTTTTTTTTTTTTAGGGGGATACCTATACCCGGCCTCCGCTCCCCTGCTACATTTTAGTGTCCATACCTACCATATTGTTGCGCCCAACAGGGTTCAAAATTGTCAGACCATCTTTTAAAATTTTGGAAACAATAAAGTATTGAGTATTGAGTCCTGCATTTATGACAACTGCTGGTGAACCCTTTCTAGGACAGGTAGGTATAAATGACAGTATGACTTTCTAAGAAAGTCTATATTTTTAATAGTACAGTAGCTAACTACTATATATTAAATATAGGTATATATATATATATATATATATATATATATATATAATATATATATATATATATATATATATATATATTGTCGGTAAATAGTTACACCTGATTAGTTGATAAAATTATTGTTAAAGCACTTTTTTATCTTTATTATGCTATACACCATATTGGTTACGTCGGCTATTTAATAATAAGAATAAGATAAATACTCAAACTTGTGAGAATTCTCAAATAGTCAACCTATGAAGCGTCGGTGAAAAGGCGGGACTTTTTACTAGAGAAAGCTGATTATACTATCTATGCTAAATAATCTATAGCATTAAAATGGAGGTCGAATATATTCTGTATTTTAAATTCAAATACCAAAACAGTAATTAAATATGTTCTTAATTCATCGTTTTAGGTGAATAAAATAAGCTTTTTACAGGAAGAATGATATAAAAAATTTTTAAGGGCTATTCCGGCTTACATTGGGATAGTAAACCTAGCTTTTACATACGAATACGGAAAAAATACTTTACGTTTAACTCTAATACGTATAACGCGTAAGTGGTTTTCGGACCGCTAGTACCACGGATCACCTTTTTTTTTTTTTTTTGTTCCCCTGAGGAAAATGCATTAAATTGCATACCCCGGCTGTGGCGAGCCGGCGGTTATGTGGGGCTCTCCTCCCCAGAAGGGGGAGGCCTACCCACTAAAAACCTCAGGGATGGCCTTCCTCAGGCATGTGGGAGCCCCCGGGAACCCCCAGCCTCCGCTCCCCTGTCTAGAGGGGAGCCCCCCTCGGGGGAGGCTACTACCTCCCCCGGTCTCCTCCACTGACGACGCCCCCCGGCCACGGAAGGGGCGTGGTCCATCCCGGGTCGCCGTAGCAGTCGCGACTTCCTCGCGCCCGCCGGCGACCCGCGGCGGCGCCGCAGCTGTGCTACCGAGCCCGGCGCCGCCTTCTTCGAGCGGGATCGGCCATCTCCCGACCCCGCTCGGCGGCCTCCTTCTGGAGCATCACTGCTTCACAGAAGGAGGCCACAGCCCTCGAACCTCCTTCGTCCACCAGCATTGCCGCAATCAATGCCGGCGGACAATGGATCACCTATATAGAAAACAATTGGCTAGATGACATTTTTTAAATTCTACATATAATAAGAGTACTCTTTAAACTGAGAAATATTGTAGAACCAACAGTATACCTGCGCTTATTACTTTTGAAGATACATCATGTTTGCGGCGCTGTCGCGGATTGCTGATCGCGGATTGCTGATCGCGGACGCTCCATTTTAAAAACATTACAATCGTGACGTCACAATTGAGTAAACTCGCCTAATTTGTAATGGGCGTATAAACAAAACTCAAAATAACTTTGTTTTATACGTTTATAGCTATACTTTTCATATAAAAAATGTTGCATGTAATGTGAGAATGTTAGAAATGTGTTCGTTTTATTAGAATTACCTAAAAATAATTAGAATTTTTTTAGAAATATTAAAATTATATTAATAATAAATTTGATTGAAATTTCTATATTGACATACTTTCGTGAGATATAAATAGCTCAAATATTATAAAAACGGCCATATTCCGTTGTAGTCTATCCTATTGTGTATATATAACTTAGTAGCTTTCTGCCCGCGGCTTCGCCCGCGTGGATTTCGGGATTGGGTGTATAGAGGGTTAAGGGTCATAGCTTTTGCCCACGGCTACATATACGCGGAAGTCGGTTTATGGTGCGAAGATTTTATCGCGCTTCCCGTGGGACTATCCGTTTTTCCGAGATAAAAAATGCCGCAAAACTCCTCAAGAATCACTCTATCTATTGATGAAAACCGCATAAAAATCTGTGCAGTAGTTTTTGAGCGAAGCCTTTATTGCGCATCCCGTGGGATCTGTCGATTTTTCCGGGATAAAAAGTAGCCTATGTTACTCGGGGAGAATGTAGCTTTCCAAAGGTGAAAGAATTTTTGAAATCGGTCCAGTAGTTTAAGCGTGAAGAGGTAACAAACAAACAAACAAACAAACAAATAAACAAACAAACAAACAAACACACTTTCGCATTTATAATATTAGTTGGGATAATGACCATTGAGTGGTTTGTACGCCGGTATCAAGGTGTCTCCATCTCGGAGGTTCCGGGTTAGAGTACCGGTGATTATTTACACCTTAGTCATAGCTGTAAAATTATATATATACATATATTTTTATCAAAAAATATGTAACTGTACCTACATGATTATTATATGTATGTCTATTAGTTACTCTGCTTACTTTGAGTTAGGCTAATCAGTGTGAAAGTAAGAAATATTTCGATGGCTCAAATTCCTCTAACTCAAAAATGCCGAAATTTCTTTTTTTACGTAAATCTCTTAACTATTTCATAAGCATTAAGCCCCTTAAATTTCATGCAAATATCTTAAGAAACAAAAAAGTTTTCAGGTTTACATAACGCTAAGTAGATGTACTTTTGGAAATCGTATGATAGACATACCTCTATATCAATATAGCGGAGTGTGTTCCGCGCGCACAGGTAATTAGTATTGGCAATATTAGGTGCACCTTTTCATTTTCCCATAGTACAAAAGCTACAATAGTAGGGCGCAATCCATAGATTTTCTTTAATATCTACTACTAAAAAACCTGTAAGTACATTCAGATTTTAAGTTATATTCCGCTATTTAACACTTAGCGGTTTGTATCATGACAGAACATTTTCTCGATACCTATGCCAAAAGTAAAACGAAAACTTTTTTAAATTGCAAAAATAAGTCTTATTATCAGAAAATAATGGTGAGGAGACTGTTAATTACTTACAATTTCGATTTCCAACGTTACTAATATAAGGATAAGGTACAGAAAACGATTAATTTAATGTTCTGTATTATTATATATTCCCACATACATTCCACCAAATGTGAGTTAGCGGAGTGTACCCCGACTTGGAATTAGAGTTTTTTCAGTTGAATCTCGCTAAGTAGGGCTTACTTTAAAACCATAAGAATCAAGAAGTCACTCAAAAAAAAATCATAATTTTATTTGCAAAAACAAAATTTTTATTAACTTTTTTCGTTCAAATGCTTCTCCTGTATACCTACGTTTTTGGAGTTAGAGGAGTGTACATTGGAGCCATCGATTTATTTATTTGTAGCAAACATCTATCGTGTAAGTGAAAGGAACTTCGTTCTGACCGGAGGTGTATAGGCCCCTCGGGAGTTTTTACTTGTCATACATAAAGCGTGTGTTTATTCTGTTAATAATAATTTCAATCATACGATAAAGCCTATACAGATTTATCTACTGTGCTAACAAGACCACAAAAACATGATAACATGTAGCGATTTATCACGTTAAACTTTTAAAAAACGTTGGATATAACAGCACGACTAGAAATTTCATCAAAATTGCGAACATATCAGACGGCGATGTCGCTCGGTCGCCTTGATATGATATGAAATTGAGATAAGCGCGTCAATTGTGTATCGTATTATGACAACTTATTGCACGATATATATCGCTTAAAATGTAGTTTTTGACATTTAGGCGTTAATAATTAATTCAAATGAAATAATAAATAAATAATGTCGAATAAATTTATAAATATTGTTATAAAAACCTACAAAATATTTGTGGGTTTCTTTAAAATTTTTAAAGAGTCTGCAACGAGTTTGTGGCGCTGTAGGATCTATTGGCTACTATTTTATAAATTTTTTATTCTCTACAGTCTCGTGACTGTGTCTTTGTATTATTTTATTTATGTCTTATGAATCAAATTATTTAATAATAATAACTTATCCTGACGTTTATTTTACATAGTGCGAGTTGCGCAGCTCAAAATAAGCTACTTACAATGACATAAAATAAATTTAATAAACAATATTATATATGCTTGTTAAAAAATAACATAATTTACTAGATTGATTGAGCGTCGGTGGCGCTGTGGTCTCGGCACTGCACTGGTTTGTGCGCCGCATAGAATCGGGAGGCCCGCGATCTAATCACCGTGTACCGATGTGTTTTTCGTTCCGAATTTCATATATACATTTATCCGACGCTCCTACAGTAAAGGAAAACATCATGAGGAAACCTGCATACATCTGCGAAGCGATTCAAAGGTGTACGTAGTCAACCAACACGCACTGGGTCAGCGTGGTTGACTAAGGCCTAATCGCCCTAATGTAGTTAGGGTAAGCTCGAGCCCCTCGGTAGGGACGTATATGAGCTGTGATGATGATGACTAGATTACCTATTTACTTTATAATTAACTGAAATCCAAAATAGATTTCATTAGATTTGAAATAACTTATCATCTGGATAAAACCGCCAGCTGAGCTATCACTGAAAAAATTTACATCTTATTAAAAAATAATACTTATTTCACTAAAAACAACTTTGATTTGTTAGTAGGTACTTAGTGCAAATTAAGTCCGGTCCAAAAAATTAATTATTATCGCTCGAGTTCGTTATTTGCATCAAACAGCACTTTCATTAGGTAGTATAGTGCAAACAAGGAACCAGTTCAAACAAAAATCTTTATTATCACTAGAGTTCGTTATTTGCATCAAACGGTACCTTCATTGGTAAGTAGTACAAATTAAGGGTCCGGTCAAAAAAATTCGTCATTATTACTCGTGTTAGATATCTGCATCGAAGGGATTTTTCGAATGACAGATTGACGTACAGACCGAATATTATGATTGACGAAATTTCTTAGCCTCTCTATAGGTGACATTTCCACTTAAATTCAAGTCACATATCAAAAATTATTAACATACAATACACATATTTGTCATTATATAAAATTCCTCTTGTTTAAGCTAAGATTACAGAGACCTGTAAAATTTTATAACGGCCAAGCAAAGTAAGGCATTCCTTCAGTATAGGGAGTTGGTAGATGTGAGTGTAGTAAATATGATCAAGAATAAAAAAATATTTTTTATTAATTCATTTTACTAATTATGTATCCTTAAAGCCTTCTGGCGGTGTCAAGACAACATCAATAAAGTTTGCGTTATTCAGGTCTTCGTTAATTTCTTCAATTGTTTCTGTTATCAGTTCTTGGTCAATAGACATATCACTATTACCGCATTCCATAAATTCACTAGAATAGTCATCAATAATTTGTGTTAGCGCTTCAGCGATTCCAGAGCTACTGCTATGGACACTGTCAGTAACGCTATCAAGTTTGTCTATGTAGTTATTTTTCATAAAAGTCAGACTATTATCATCACTTTTTAAATATGATTCATTGTTATAATTGACAAGCTCTTCAGTTCTAATAGGATCAATATACATTTCATCATTATCAATTGAATCTGAGATATCGTCTTCATTATCAATTTGCATCATGGTGGTTAAGAGTCCATCAGATGATTTAACTTGTTTATGACGATTACAGATTATATTATCTGTGGTTTTCGAGCGATTCCCGCTTTGGTCATTGATTTTAGCAGGCGACATGGGGATATCCAAATCATCTGTACTATTTGCAACAATATTGTCTTTAGGTTTATGTTTGAAATCTACAATATGAGGATGAGCTACTGAGCTGGTATTACTAGTATTATGCTTATATTCATTCTTAAGTCTTTCAAGTAATAAGGTATTTTCTCTTTTAAAAGTTTGCAAATATTTTATGGTTTCTTGTGTAACTTCAGTATTTTGACGCGCAACATGGCGAATTTTGGCATTAAGTTCATACATAAGTGCTTCGTCTCTTCTTTCTTCTGAAATTATACTTTTCCTTGGCTACAATGGTAAAACATGAAATATATATTTCATATATGCATAGATTTTACTTTTCTAAAAATGTTAAATGTTGTTATATCACGTAACTTTAAAATGTGTGTATCTAAGATATGTTTTGGTAATAATTAAGTCAAAATTACGTGTCTGACAATATGATTAAATAATTTTTTTGAACGACTGTGACTTCTGATAAAAATACAATTATACGTACTTTTCTAGTTTTGCTAATCAATTTCGCTAATTCTTCGGCCAATTCAACAGTTTCTTTGGGTAAGTTGGTTTTTGATGCTAATGTAAGACCGTAATGTTCAATATTTATAATTCCAGGTTCAATCTTGTGTTCATAAACAATTCCTTTCTGCTCTGTATCATTTTTATTTTCATTTTCTTTGACCGCAGTATGACAACTGAAAAAAAAGTAATGCTATCATTTTCCCGCTTTATCGCTTTCCACACTAGGTAGAAATGGCACAACTGCTTTTCTTCGTCCACTCTCTGTTACGCGTCATATCATTACTCATACTTTTTACGTACATATTATTATTTGAGCAATCTATCCTTCTATACCATATCTTCTTTGATCTTCCTCTTCATTTATAAATCTTCTTGAAATTACTCAAAACTTCTTGAAACATATGTTTAATTCCTATACTATGTTACCAATTGAACTTTTAGTTGTTTTTTCTTAGAACGACTAAATATCATTGGAAATTATATATTTCGTGTTAATTAATATTTCAACAAAATTGTCGGTTTCGAGAAATAGGTTAGAAAGGTATTTCAATAACTTACTTTACGACATTGAAATACAGTTCTTCTAGTCTTGTCAAATACAAAAAATGCGTTGTAAAGAATGTGAAAGCGTCACTCATAAGCAACTTCTCACAAATGGCCCAGGCTATACTGGTTCCTTCTTCTATTGATGTTCCTCTGAAACCGTGAAAAATATGCAATACATGTATGAATATCTAAACAAAAAGAACTACAATATTATAATTTGTATAATTATATATAATACCATACCTGCATAATTCGTCTATTATGACCAAGCTTGAGGGTGTTAAACTTTTCAAGATATGCTGAATTTCTTTCATCTGGGAATATGTAACACGACATGATTGCTTTAAATGGGCTTTCATCAATTTTGTTATATTTTATTGTTCGATATAAAACAAAACTGGTAGTCTTATCAATAACTTCTATTTGTCTTTAATTATTTAAGTGCCTTGAAGTGTAATGAAATTGTAATTATTACTGCAATAAGTTTAATAAAAAAGCCATAAAAACACATACTTCTAATACATAAGTCGAAGCATTCAGCTCTACACTGTCATTAAATCCAATTCTTGAAAATATTCGGTCGCTGAGTCTCAGTACAGCATTTGTAACAGGTAAGAAGCAACCTAGCTATTAACATAATTAAACATTTCATTTTTAATCTTTCAACAAAGGTAAAACTTCATAGGTGGGCGACGAAAATTAGTTTCATATATATACCTACACACTATCCACTGATCGACTAATACAGAAGTATATACCTCTGTATAGTCATAACTCCTTCGGTAACATGATTTAAAATGGAAAAAAATATGATTAATTATTACCAACGGCTCCGTACGAGAGCATAATTTTAACGACGGCAAAATACAAAGACCGTCAGATTCATTGAAGCGTCGAATAATACCGTGTATCCTCATACACGGTCATACCCTTTAGTCTAATTTTACCTTACTTATAATATTTATTTAGTACTGTGTTAATCTGGTATTTCCTATTCTAATATAGAAAATACGAACAATCAAAGTACAATCAATTCGAATCAAAAATGTTTTCCACCTGCGCCATAACTTGTAAAATAGCAATCTGCTTTATGTAGATACTTTTGCCGCCCATATTTGGTCCAGTGATAATGATGAAATTGTGTTCTGGGCTAGCTCTCTGTGGATGTGATATAAGTTATATAAGAAAGTATACTAAATAGAATTTTCAAAACTATCAATATTTTGTCTACCCTTACAATGTCATTAGGCACTGGCGTGACTTGACTGTTATAGTCGAGCAGAGGATGCACGCTATTCCTGATCTCCATATAGCTATCAAATTGCGGTCTTATATAAGAACCTATGCTGCTAGCCTGTGAAGTATTAGAGTAAATTAGTAATAAACAAAAAATACATAAAAGAATTATACGATAAATAAGGATTTTTGTGACCTGGGCTAACGCTAATAGTATGTCCAATTCGGCAACATTTTCACAAAGTTTATAAAGGCTTGCCATATATGGTCGAAGATCATTTAATAAACCTGAAATTACTCTGAAAAATAAAAATAAGTTAATAATTTGTAGCAAAAACGATAAGGTAAAGTTAAAGAAGGAAAAAAAAATCATAAAAGTAAAGGAATTTACATATTACTCATTCTTTGAATTTCATTTAGTGATTCTTTAGCTTGATGGTCCATAACCACTAAGTCTTCAGTTGTCATAGACACGCTTGCTCCACTATTATGGACCTTGTAAACAAAATACGTCTTGTTATTTTAATATTTCCACGACAAAACGATGTTTTGACAAAGTAAGTAATTATACTTGCTATCTAAAACTACCTGAATAAACTTTGCTGGTAAATCATCCACAGAAAAGTTTCGTCTGTTCTTAGGAGCAATAGGTAGTACAATATGAAACCCTTTCATAACACTCTGATTGACTCTTAATGGTAGTCCGTAACTTTCACTTAAATTTTCCACTACCTTCTGAATATCGTCTATAAGTTCAGAGTAAGTTCTTCTTGCAACATCAAGTAAACCATTTATTTCAGGTTTTACTGCAAAACATCTTTGCATACTACCCATCGCCCCTTTTTCTATATGTGCATCTTCTTGAATTATTTGGTGTATTCGATCAGCTATTTGTTTATAACTCGAGTTTTCACATTCCTAAAAATTAATATGTATAATAATATATTCCTCATGTTAAAAGAATAATATTACAGTCACTATATAAAAATGTGAGTGTGATCTTAAATACCATTTTTATTTTCTTTAACCTTCCACACGTAGCAAGACTAAGGGCTTCTATTAACTTTGGTACTAAATCCATTGTTGTTTTCAAAAGAATTGTTTGATTCAGTTGAGCTTCACCCAGCTTGTCCAAATTCTGATTCGGTGATTCCACACAAAGTAGAAGGATTTTGTCAATGTCTGATAATTTTTTGATAACTTCCTGTAGGGACATACTTTTTAAAAATATGTATTAAAACAGCATCTAGCAACATAATACTTAAAAAACACACACGGTATACAAAATTATGAAATACAAGTATTCACCTGTAAGTCACTCATCAAACCAGAATCACTTTCTATCAAATCTTGTACGGCATCTAAGCGATTTTCTATAAACTCTTTATTACATGATGGTTGTAAGATAGCCGCTCTTAATGTTCGTAGACCACCAAATGTATATGTCGGTCCTAAAACACCTAAAAGGCAACATGTTTGGCCGGCTGATGGCACTAATGGCTGCACTAATTCTAATTGAGTAGCTGTAGCAACGTCTGCAAATAAGTTTTGACTTGTTTAGTATTTTCCATAGTTTCACAATCAACTCCTACTAAGAATCAGATTAACGAATTTTCCAAGACTGTTCATAGATGACGGCTATATTTGTACTTAAATTCAAGCTTCGGAGACTTAAACCAGTGTTTATAAATTTTCATTGATTATGTACAAGAGACAAATATTGCATTATTTAAATATTCTGCTTGTTTACTCTACGGATTATAAAGGCATTGTTTACGTGTAAAATTATGCCTTATATATAATATTAAACAGTATTATCAAATTATTGTTTCGTGACAAAATAATAATAATTTTGACTTATCTTAGGACAAATGGCCACCTGCATTCTATTATGCCAACAATGATTATTTTTAATTGGCTGTGAGAAAGTGAGCTTTAATAAGTACCTATCTACTTACCAATTACCATGGTGTTCTCAGATGAGTGATATTCAATTTTTAGCGATTCTCTTGCAAATACAACACACTGAATATATTCCACGTATTTCAGTACCGCAGCTGCTGCTGTCAGAGCGTAAAATCTGAAGACAAATAATACAATTATTTTAGGTAGTTGACGTAAGAGTTATTTTGTAGGAACAAGCAAGAAGATTAAAAAATTATAGTTGTAATGTTTATTTATTGATTTATTTTAGATAATTTCATACATGTACAACAAATAATTCACTGGATAGAAATAAAACAAACAGCTATTGTTCAGTAAATATATTATCCTTACTAATATTATAAATCGGAAAGTGAGCTTGTTTTTCACGCCGTACTAACTACTGAACCGATTGCTTTGAAATTTTGCAGACGTAAGTAAAGATAAAAGTCCGGATTAAATAATAGGCTACTTTTTATCCCGGAAAAATCGACAGATCTCACGGGATGCGCAATAAAAGCTTCGCTCAAAAACTAGCACAGATTTTCATGCGGTTTTCATCAATAGATAGAGTGATTCTTGAGCAAGGTTTTGCGGTATTTTTATCTCGGAAAAACGGATAATCCCACGAGAAGCGCGATAAAACCTTCGCGCCATAAACCGACTTCCGCGCATATGTTAAGAGGCATATTACATCTCGAACGCGATTTTTGCGTAAAATTGACAATTTTGGCGTCTCGATCTCAGAAACAAAGACACATTAACAATTTTGACTTAATGAATAATGCAGAACAGCTATTGACATAGTTCGTGGCGGCCTCGCTTTTTGTAAATTTTGCTTAACTTTTTAATAAAACCCAAAATTGTAGAGAAAGATTTTCATAAAATGCGCGAAGGCACTTTTATGAGCTCCTGGATTGAACTACTGTTCTACATAAAAGAAATTAAAAAATGATAATTTTATCTCTTGTATAGTCTCGTAGCGGCCTCGGAATTTTGACATATTATTGATTTAATATAAAAAAAATCTTATACTAAACGAAAAAACTACGAAAATCGCTTTAAGTTGACTGTGAATATCTTCTATATACGATAGTATTTCTTAATAAAATTTATACCAGAATAAATGTCACTACGGTAACTAGATTTTTTTAATCTGAGCTATTTTTAATTTAAAACTAAAACCGTCTTTTGCTAAATAACATACTAAGTAATATTTAATAAACATTATTTTTAACAATATCATCTGTCCTATTTATAATATCATCGTCATATAATGTGTTTCTTCATATACGATATATATAGCAATAACAAATTATTCCATAAAAATATAAATATAAAAATTTTGGGAAAAGTATCAAAATCGCTTAGTCGTAGCGTCAACACAGTATTTTGGACGTGTGACCTTCAATGAGTTGTCGGGACGCTTCGAAATACCTAATCTCTCAGAATGAAGAAATGTAATAGGCCTCTTAAGAACTTTTATTAGTCTAATAGAGATTTTAACGTCGATAGTTGTAATTTTTATATTTTGTGATCCATTAATTTCTTAAGATCTATGTCCGTACAAAAAAATTTGGTTTTATCCCTTCAAAGCGCATGCGCAACTTTGCCAGCTATGCTATGTATTAACTATTTATATAACATTGCATTAAAGGAACTGCTCTGCATAAGTCTTATTTTATAGCCAAATATGTCATTGATTTGGAAGCTGAGTAAAATATTTAATGTCTGATGAACAAGAACGTAATGTGACTCTTACTTCGGCAAAACCTGCAGGTAGACCGCACTGTATTGAGGAGCACACAGTGTTTGTATTTGCTGCCTTCCTGCAGCATCGTTAAAATGCCTCCTTTGCACCGTTGTCAAATTTATCAACGGATATTGATCTTTTATTAGTTTGTACAACTGACTCGGTGTAGCACCTTCGCAAAATGTGTGAGGGACGATGATCTAAAAACGCAAATACTAAAAAAATATTTATTCATCAAAAATTTTACTTACTATTAAATTATGTCTATATTTGAGTATGACGTAGAAAATGGAAGTAATGATTGTTGTTTGTTCAGGTGGCGACGATTACTCGTAGTTGTACATGACCATTGACTGCTGAATTGAATTTATATAGGTACTTCTTGTCTCCCTTTTTTTTTGTTCCCCTGAGGAAAATGCATTAAGCTGCATACCCCAGCTGTGGCGAGCCGGCGGTTATGTGGGGCTCTCCTCCCCAGAAGGGGGAGGTCTACCCACTAAAAACCTCAGGGATGGCCTTCCTCAGGCATGTAGGGAGCCCCCGGGAACGCCAAGCTACTTCCGGGAACCCCCAGCCTCCGCTCCCCTGCCGATACAGGGGAGCCCTCCTCGGGAGAGGCTACAATACCTCCCTCGATCTCCACTACCGACGACGCCCCCCGGCCACGACAGGGGCGTGGTCCCTCCCGGGTCGCCGTATCCGCGGGCGCGATTTCCTCGCGCCCGCCGGTGACCCGCGGCGGCGCCGCAGCTGTGCTACCGAGCCCGGCGCCGCCTTCTTCGAGCGGGATCGGCCACCCCCCCACCCCGTTCGGCGGCCTCCTTCTGGAGCATCACTGCTTCACAGAAGGAGGCCACAGCCCTCCAACCTCCCTCGTCCGCCAGCATTGCCGCAATCAATGCCGGCGGAGACAGATCTCGCCCGATCTCTGCGACAAGACTCGGCGCTCGGAGGCCCACGCGGGGCACTCCGCCAGCGTGTGCTGGGCCGAGTCGAGGTCGGACTTCTTGTCTCCCTAATATACCTCTCTTTATTAAATTGTTGTATTATATCTTTTGTATAATGTCTTTGTACACACGTTGTACACACGAAGTGAATGCAGAGAGATATTGGAGAGAGAGATATTCTTTATCGCTATTTTAACGGATTTAAATGAATATTCTTTTATTATCATCTCAAATCTCGCGAGATAGAGGGCGAAGCTATACCCACACCCGATCACAAACACGCTTACGATATTCACGGGAGGAAAGAGTACGGTGACACACGTGTTCTACATTCGTTATCGCATACACATTTGCTACGGTTTGATTATTGACTCCTGCTATTTACGGTCAGTATCAGTTTTAATGATAACAATACTTTATAAAGTAGGTAGTCAAAAACATATGACTTAATATGTTGATATGCAATGTCGCACATAAATTTGGTTAAACTGGTAAAAACCGACAACGGCTAGCCTTATCAACATTATCACGAATTTGATCCTGTGCGAGATAATAAGTACACAGTTTAAAAATTTGAAGCTCACCTCGACCGGATTGAAATAGTTGATTTTCGTCAAAGTGTGCGTATAAAGTAACGTGTCACTGAACTGGCACAGGACCAGGTTGGGGTGTCGTAAATCCACTGCGGCCATACCTATCTCGCCTCTTGCCATGCCCCTACCTTCAGCTATTGCTGAAAATATATTTAGTATTATGTGTTTAATCCGGAGATATGCACCGCCCCCGTTCTGGAGGGCGGGAGCGTTAGTTCAAGCCGATAGGGTCCCAGACCTTCCGCCCGACCAAAGGCTGTAGGTAGTGTTTAGTTGGTAGGCTGGCCTTCTGCTAGAGTCCAACATAACCATCCGCCGTAGACCGGTTGCGGGTGGTATCCGGTGCGAGGACGTCCGAGCACCAGGGGGTTGTCATAGCGACCACCGTGGTGGCGCGCCCCCTATGAGGATTCACTACCATACACCGTGGGAAAGAAACAAAAAAAAAGATTTAATCCGGAGCTATGTCCGAACGAAACAGATTTTCAGTGAAATGTCTACATTCTCTTTTGATAGTTTCTGTCGAATCTTAAAGAGTAACATGAGTTATTTTTAATGAATCGATTTGAAAATGACGAATATTTTTATATCAGCTTTTATTTCATAACTTTTTGTTTTAAGTAGATGTATGTATATACATTCACCTACGGTGGTGAATAAAAATAAAGTGATGAATAAAATTTAATAAACTAGAATGAATGCACGGTAATGTAAGTATTAAAATTCTTACATTGAATTTAGATTGACAAGTTAAATTAACTTAAATTTATAAATGAAGGTATGGACTTAATTAAATTAGGATAAAATAATTAAACCCTCGTTGTGTAGATTTGATTTGCTGTGAATATTTCTTGCCTGATTCAAGAACACTATTCTAATCTATCGCAATTATTATTTTACTAATGATGAGTAGATGGGTCTTGGACCACTTGTTTCAATTGATCGATTGAAAAATAGAGTTATTTCAAATCATTAGATATCGGTTCGAAGTCGAAATCCCTTTTTTCATTGTAGCTCGATGGTAGATAAATAATTTTAAAACATTATCTACTACTGTAGATACATTATTGAATTAATCGTTCTGTTGGAAGCTTTAGTACTTTGATCTTAAATTAACAAGCCCACGTATCTTTATCTTTAAGGTAATTTACATCATATGATGAAATAATATTTGAAAATGATACCTATGATTACACTGGCTTCAATAGCCGACGTGCTTGTAGAACGTCCAGAGCGACCACTGTAACCACCTGAAAAATTAGGATACTGCTATTAATTGAAGGAATAAATTGCGAAATTTTTACATTCCAAGTTCTTATGGAGGAGTAATATTAACTGGGCAGTTACTCAAATCTGTCGAGATTGGAACGAGCGAGTATTGTCTTTGGAGCGTTGTTTGCGCTTAGGTCTTGGCACTTCCGATTAGGAATGTGTGTGTGAATGTGTTAATGTGTATTTTATTAATTATATTTTCTATTTACGTTTATCCCATACTCGTCTTCAAAAAAGTTAGTCATTTTGCATACATTGGGGAAAAATCTCTATGATGGATATAAAATCGGTTAATCTGTCAGTACAGATTAAGCGATTTTATATCCATGACCCAGTGGTCAGCATTACAAGCTGAAATTCCCCTATATTACGGTGGGTACGTGCCCCTCGACAGGGACCTACATATGTACTGTTAAGATAACGACTCACAAAGATAACGATTTTTTAGTTCACTTGTTCTCTTCAATAGGCTTAATTATATTTGACTAGTTGGTCCCCGCATCTTCGTATTTCGCAGGATTAGTATTTCGAGTAACTTATATTAGTGTGTCGTATATCTTTATAAACTGTTGCCTTTTTTTAGATGGGAAATACACCTTATGCACCGTGCGTGTCACACCGCGCTGGCTAGGCGCGGTCGTGTGTGAGGCTCTCCGGTCTGACAGGACCAGCTTACCCACTAAAACCCCCCTGAGTTCTCTAGGCCCATGCGGGACACATTGTGGGGTGCGCTTTCGCGATTCTACCGCCATGTGCTCCGGAGCCGGCTCGACCTAGGTCTGGCCGAGTCAACGCCAAGGAAGGGACTGTCCGAGAACCCCTGGACAATCCCCCAGACGGAGAGACATCACCACGGCGTGCGCGGTAGCCAGACGCGCACGCAGCCTCGCGGTAGGGTCATTAGGCGAGCACTGCGTTATATACTGTAGCCTATGGTGTTATTCTTATGTATAAGCTATATTATTGCAAAGTTTCATAAAAATCATTCAGTAGTTTTTACGTGAAAGAGTAACAAATATCCATATATACTTTGGTTAATAATATTAGTAGATTGTTGTTTTACATTTACCTATACCAGTTTAGAATTTGAAAAATTACACAAATAAATTCATTATCTTAATCTTTAATCTTATCTTTATTTTAAACAATATTCATATTTACGTAACCCATCTGCTGATGCTTTAGATTGATTACAATATGTCGTACATGATCATTTAATTTGGTTTACCCCACGTCGATTGGCTAAGAATCTTCTAAGATCTTCTTATCTGAGACCTCCCATTGGATACGGCCGTATGGGTTATTTCAGACATATCAGGAGACGGAGTGATGCAGCGCTGCTCTAATAAACAGCACTCATATATCGGCGTGGAGACCAGAGTCGTTTCAGTCGTAACTGATGGGATTCAATTGCTAATAAAATTTAGGTAAATACCACATAAATTTATTTTTCATTCATTTATGTGTATGCAAAAATAAAGGCCACTGTCTGCGCACTTGCGCGCTTGACGCGCAGATTAGCTCCTTAAAATTAAGGGGTTGTTCAACAGTTTCACGTGCTATAGTACAAATGGCGTTACTATTGGTATTAATTATTACGCGATAGCTTGTATATATGTTTCTCTTATTCTTGTTGTTTTTCATACATCCATATATCGAAAGGTTTAAACTTGACGCACTAAGCGATGTTGGCCATATTCGCAGTTTGTCTCATTACGGAACCCATCGCTATTACGCGGAGAGAAGAGGTTTATACTATTATTATTACTTGTACGACAATATAATGGATTAATTAGAAAAAAGCAAAGTTTTTGGATTTGTGTAAATTAGAAATACAAAGCTGCAATCTCATATGTGTCGCTTGAGGCGTGGCGACGAAACCTTTATTATTTCCTGTGATATTTGAAGAGCTAAAAAACAACGTAGTATCACTAAATACCGTGTTCATTTATAAATACTAAATATAAAAAACTAAATATAAAAAAAACCCTTTCAAATTCGAGGAGGTTAAAATGTGTAAACCTCATTTAAGTTTTCCTCGTCTGGAAATTATCGCATAACAGCGTCGTAATATAGAAAATATAGCGGACACGCACGTTATGTGTATTTGGATATTAGGATATTGGTCTACATAAATATTAATGTATGGGAAGAACAATTAGCTTAATAAAAAAAAAAAGAAATATTGAGATATTAAAGCTGGGGTATAGATACCGGATACCTTACCGGATGTTAAGTCCCTGTACAATTTATATTAATAGTATGCTTGTTGTGATTTCTAAGCCGGTCTAAGATACAGATATTTCTTCAAAAGGAATGTAGGTTGAATTATTTGCGAAAGAGCTTTTAGGTCCAAGACATATAATATAAGATTATGAATATTTGTTATATCGTATCTACTCAGAACAACGCGTATTACTATAACTATTGATAAAGTCGATGGGTATATCCTATTTGACTCACCCCTATCTCCGTCGTAATAGTGGTGGCTTTAGAAGAGCAATTGTACAATTTGACTTGACTTGTACATGGCACAATTATTACAAACGGACTCAATAAAGATGAAAATTTTATAACATCTAAGTACTTATTTATATGTATACCAATATCATAATTGGAAAGATTTATATTTTTGTGTGTTTGATTGAATAAATTTAAAAACTAAAACTACTACTGGTTCAGTTTTTATGAAAGGTAAGACGACAGTCTCTGATCCGGGGAAAAACATGGAATAATTTTTATTACCGGCAATATCGAAATACCAATAAAACATGGGCGGTGCTCGGGGTTGTATGGTAGTAATTAATAAAAAAGAACCTCTACTACTGCTACTGATGTATCTCAATGCGGTAGGCCTGTTCTTTGGAGTGTCAAAGTCTCGAGAAGTGTTCGTTTCATCAGCCAAAACTCTTGACTGAATTTTACTGCTTAATGATGACTCAGGTTTGGTTGAACTTGATGTTTGGATTCTGAACAAAAATATTTTATAATTAGTTTTATATTATGCAGGTAACATACTGTAGTAACTGTGGAGTTCCATCCCATACGACATGTAACATATTAGTCATACACAGTAGCTTAAATTTATGGTTAAATCAAAAAAATCTTTATTCAATTAAGGATTTCACAGGTCGTTTGACGTCAAAATTAATTTAAACAAAAGATAACAAAATCCTTGTCGGTGCATAAGGAAAAAAAACAATGACTGAATACTTGTTCAGAAATCGGAAGAACTAATTTTTAAAAGAACAGAGAAGAAACTTTGAATGTCTAGTTTTTCTCCTCTTCAAACTTTACTTACAATATTATAGTAATGCGTAGTAATAGTCATCATAATCATATATAATCATATATCAGTTGTATGTATACTTACATATATATTACATGTTTACATATAAAAAATACATGTATAATAAATCAATATGCGAGTGCTAAACATGACTCAATGAGCCCACATGAATATAATTTGAAAATATTAAGTCAACCTACACTATCAAAGTGGAATAGCAACGGGTTCTGATATTACATGTCTAAATGTTTGTGGTCCAACAAACATTATCTATTTATCTTTATATAACGTAAACTACCGAAGTATCGTATTTAACTCAGCAACATACAAGGCCAGATAATTATATGGAAAGAGCTGTGTATTAATTTTTAATTAAAAATTGTCGCATAGGCGCTGTATTCTCCGCATTGCTGTACGAATTTGAAGGTTCGGAGGGTCCGAGATCGAAACTCCTATGTATTAATAGGTTTTTCGTTATTACAATTTCAAAATTGTACTTTTACATTTGTCTGGCGCTCGTACGTCGAAGGAAAACATCTTGGCGCAACCTGCAAAAACACTTGCAAAAATGTTCAAAGGTAGGCAACCAATCGGTCCTGGGCTAGCGCGATTGATTAAGGCTCAATCACCTTAACATAGTTAATGTGGGCTTGAGCCTTTCGGTGGGGACGTATAAGAACTGTGATGTTTAATTATTTCTCTTACGTAATTGATGTACCTAGTGTATATTACTTATATTTTTTAACACATTGGGTTCGCGTGCGTATCGTATTTCTTATCGCTAAAATCTCTTCAAAAATAAATAGAATGTATGTGCCTATTACTGCTCTCAATAAAGTTTGAACGGTTGCTAGTTCAGTGTAAAAATAACATCGTATAAATTTTTTGATAAGTAATAATTAATCAATTGAAAAGTAAAAATTGTGAACATTAACTTGCGCTTTATCAAACTCTTTGGTAGTCCGGAGGGTGGTCCCATACAGGATCGTTTCGCTTCATCATTATCAAATTTATAACGAGGTAATTTATTTGTGAATTTATTATAATCCTGTCCGTTATATATTTTCTGTAACAATGAGTGTGTGCCTCGTATACCTAAAAACCAATGATTATTAGTTTAAGTATCTATGTAGTACATATCCTGATGGGTATTTTATTAAAATATACACACACATTTCTTGCTCTTCTTTATGTATAAAAATGCATGATTAAGTAAAATAAATGTGATACCATTTCTAAATTACAGTAAACTTGCCTAAAGAAGAGTCCTTGTGCAAAAGTCCATTTTTATTTTTCAGACGCCTGTCAGTAGTATTTAAGCGACCCTCTCTTTTTACTACATTCATATTACTACATATACATTCGGAGTTGTATTAAAGTAAACAGGACTACTGGGAGATTTTACTAATGACAGTTTCGCTAAGCATCTACTCACGAGTAATTTACGCGCGACGATCTGATTGAAATTGTTCGAAAAACTTTATTTTCCGCGCCATTAGTTCATTGTTTATGGTAAAGTGCAGCCGGTGCTGCAATATAATTAAAATAAACATTGGAATGGTATTTTTTTTTTCATTTTAACAAAGGAATTTATCTTTCTAAGACTTCCATGACAATTTTAAAATACTTGAGATGTTTTACTCATGTAATTTGTTCCCGAATAGTTTCAAGTCTATCAGATATTAATTTTTTAGGATGAGTATACATGGTATTGCCATGGTTGCGTTCCGTCCTAGCTTTGATAACGTTCTGCATAAGAATTCATAGGATTATATTTCAAGATGAATGTGAACGCGTGCTTTCTTTCAAAGCTCAATGCGTTCCTTCCTAACAAGGCTGACCACGTCCAAAGAAATATTGTGGTTACTCTGGCCTCGCGAAGAAATAATAAAACAAATACATGATCACTGTAGGAGAACTCAACTTATAGATTGTTACTTAGGTCGAAATATTTTATTGGACTCATTTCGATATTATGTTTACGAATGAGAAATTTAGGGAATGAGAGACTAACGAGTTTTCATTAATGGCGCTGTTAGTCATGTTACTTCTAACCATATTACATAAATTACATAGAATATTGATATTTTAAATATAATATCGATATTTGTTTTGCATATAATTTTAGCTTGAAATTTTTATGCGGTGTATAATTATAAATAAGATCAAAACTTTTGTACTATAGTTGTGCTTCCTTTTAGTAATTTTTATTCTTATCTCTGAAAGTTACACCATTAGATTGCAAAATTTCATATATTTTGTTTTATGTATATTACAGATAAGTTCTATAAAATTATTATTACTTATAGATAAGTTCAAAAATCAAAATACGAACAAGGGTCGTTAGAACCGAAAAGATATATATATATATATATATATATATTATATATATATATATATAATATATATAATATATATATATATATATATATATATATATATATATATATATAATATATATATATATAATATATATATATATATATATATATATGTATGTATGTATATATATATGTCGTTGATCATTGTTGAATGTCTTGTTGAATCGATCAATTATGAAGTTGACTTTTGAGAACATTATTACTACATTTACCTAAATAAAACATAAAATGAATCGGATAACATAATGACAATAATATTGTTTCACAATAGAAATTATGCATGAAATTCAAGTTTCATATATTATTTATTAGTAACACATCATAATTGAATGAAAGTTCTGAAATGAAAATTGAACGATGCATATCTTATTTCTCTTTTTATTAAATTACTAGCTGACCCGACAGACGTTGTCCTGTCAAATGTCTCAAATGTCATGTTGTATCGCTGTATGTAAAAAAAGATTTTTCCGCTTTTCTGTTGAAAACGGCTTTGTCGGGAAAGATTCGATCGTCTTGGTCGCGGCATTATTAATTAAACTTCACTTCACTTCAATCCACTTGTTAATTATTTATTTAATAGAAATAGTTTTAATATTGATTTCTTACAAATATCAAATTGTCATCCATACGTCATTACATAGCTGTCATTTTACGTCAATTACATAGCTGTCATTTGCGTTTTGTTATTCCAAGTCTGATTCTTTTTTGTAATACCACGTTTTATAGTGACTGACGTTTCATGTCAAGTCACACAGGAACGCTGTCGAACGGGATAAAAAGTATCCTATGTCCGTCTCCTGGCTCTAAGCTACCTCCCTACCAATTTTCAGCCAAATCTGTTCTGCCGTTCTTGAGTTATAAGTGGTGTAACTAACACGACTTTCTTTTATATATATAGATATCAGTGTATTGTTTGTTAAATATAAAAAAAATATTCTAAGATTATAATAAAACAGTGTGCGTATTCACTATTGTGTAAGAGGAGTTATCAAGATTTGTCTCTTTCCTCTCACTTTTGTAAAATATGACTCTAATTCAGAATTTCAGAGAATTTTTGTTTAGTAAGTCTTTCAGTTGTACCGAGTACCTACAAATTCCTTGATTTTAATTCAGTTTTTTTTTAAACTTTGCTCGTATCGAGCAGGCAAAGAGCAGAGCCCATATAGCCTATTCAGTGGTAAATCTTTATCTTCTTTCGATTTTGATTCAGCTCACAAATTTATTGATTTTGTAATTTTTTTAATGTACGAACGATGACAAACTCTTCAATTTTTTTTTGTAAGGTGATAAACAATTATACTGTAGCTGATAAATACATAAATAAATATTTGTACTCCTGTCCAGAGACAAGCGATTCAATTTTCCCAATTGTCATCTCCAAAAATGCAGATGATGATAACGTGCCATTCTTATTTAAGGATATTTTAAGATACCTGTAATAAAATATAAAAAAACCCGTTTGTTATTTGTTATGGCTGATATTCCATGCAGCCAATACTTTGAATGTATAAAAAAATATATCAATCAAATGTCAATAAAGTGTAGGTATGTGAACAATGACTAACTCAATGTCATTTGGCAGTATGGCTTAGTACCTTCGCCTGTACCTATGGACGATAATTGACAACAACAAACAATCACTCAATGTCATTGAGCAAAACAACAAAATATTCCCAATGTCATGTGATTTATACGGGTTTTTCGTTGGGATAAGGTAATAAAACGAAATGTTAGTTAAAGAAATAATTCAATGACAAATCATGCTTACGATACATAACAAATAACTCGCAGCCTAAAATTTTATTAACCTTGTTTTTACACGCTTAAATATGACTAACTTCATCCTATGATAATGGAATACAACCTAAACAGTAGAATAAAACGAATAGACTTAAATGATTATTGTGAACTTCATCACTTATTTATTATCAACTTTTGGTGTTTGAACATAGTCAGTAAAGAGATCACTATAACCTTGATTATTATTAGTTACATTTGTCCGGTCAGAATGTGTTATGAGACGTTCAAATATTGTGAAAATATGTACTTGTTATTATCATGTGTTTAAGTAGATATTAGACTACTATATTTCATATTGGTTTCTCTGTTTTAAACCATTACATGCATTTCATTTGTGACATCTGTTTGTTTTACATTATTTTCAAGACTTAAAGTATGACAGTCATTTAAAATTTTATTGTTATTTCATGAAAATTGATTATATTCAATACAGTAAGCATACGTCTTTTATATTTATTTTGGTATGTTCCTTACCATATTAATAATCTTATAGTAGAGATAATGCAAGGCATGTGCCACAATAAAAAGATAAAGTTAGTCGAATTATTTATATTCTGCATTGCTAGTGGTACGAAACTCATCCAGTTATCACTCATAGCATATAAATTCACTCAGTGCTAAGAATTCACTGTTTATTTTAAACTTATTGATGTTAATTAATATTTGTATGTATTATAATTGCAAATGGTTTTGTATTTGTATAAATCATCAAAGTTTTCTAGTGTTTTAAGTTTTGTCATTAGTTTGATTCATTTTGTTGATCATCTTCCTACACTAATAGTTCTTTATTAGAGATGGGCCGAGTACTCGGTTGATACTCAGTACTGTGCGTACTCGCTGGGTTTTTTGATACTCCTACTCGGACGAATAACTCGTTTATACTTTGTTATTTGATAACGAGTATACTTTCTTGAAAAAAAACAATATATTTGGGTAGATATCATTAAAATAACAGTGTTAATCAAAAAGCATTTATTAGTAATATAGGAAATCTTTGAAAATCTCAATTATTCATATCAAAATTATGCTAATAAATGAGTAGTAATAAGACAAAATTACGAGAACAGTAATAAAAAGAATTTATATTTAAATTTATTGAAGGTAAGTTATGTTGTAGGAACACAAGGTTCTGGTAACAGACTATTCCTCTTTTCTTCGTAGACGTTACCGGCCTCTAAAAATAATCGCTCGCTATACACCGTGCTTGCAGGTGCACATAGAAATACTCTTGCTAAACGTGCCAGCTTAGTTAGTGCCCTGTTCACCACTCGAAAGGACTCTTAGTTTTTCAATCATGTCAATAAATTTTCTTTTAAATAGCAATCTTATTCTAAAGCAATGGGGCTTTTAGGATCACGCGCTCCAGTGGTTGGGTGGAAGCTAACTCTTCGAAGCACTTCCAGTAGAAATAGTTCAGATTTGATTGAACCGAGTTACTCAGCCAAGTACTCGGTTGAAAAAGAAATTTACCAAGTAAAACTCTGTACTCGTTACTCGACAAAAGTGTTACTCGGCGCATCTCTATTCTTTATAGTTATATTAAAATAGTTAATAAGATAATAATTTATTAACAATTACTGAATATTTATTTATGAAATAAATGAATTAATTGATTGATTAAAATAATATACTCTCTGATGATGTAATCACAAAAAATATTCTGAATGCAGTGTATTGTATATATTTAAAAGAAACATATATTGAATTGTACAGAAGAATAACATTAAACTTAATAAATTTAATTAATTTCATTATATTGGTTAAATTGACTCATTATTATTTTATGTGTATAGCAAAGGATAAGCTTTTGACGATTTGTGGATCCTGGCAAATATGACTGCAATAATTGTAGATGATAGAAGTAGCCTGCTGGTACACAATTCTTCAAGACAATTTGAATAGAAAATTGAACAACATTCTGAATAGACACATCAGATTTAGACTATGATTCATTTATGCTTTCACCGCAAATTTAGAAATAGTAAAAATATTTCTGTGGCTTTTCAAGACATATTGGGTATTGAGTAGATATTTATTTTATTTTGAGCATGTCATTTATTCGTGATTTTCATTATCAAAGCAAAGTCGCAGCTACAGGATAAAAATTGACGATATACGCGTAATTGCAACCTTAGTATTTTTTAAGCTGCACCATCCTATTTCTGCACCGTGCGGCTTTTGTGATGTTCATAGAATAAGTCTAGAATGTAATACGCATTACTCGCAGCGCCTCGTTTTGTTTGAGAAGCATAAGCTTCTGACAAACTATCAATACAAGCTATGATTACCAGATTTGCTTGCTTTATATTATAAAATTTGTAGATGCACAGAGTCGGAACAGGTATATGCAATTAATTTTGACTAATGATTGATTTTCATACAAACTTTCAACTGCTTTATCATCCTTTTAGTAATTGAATATTTAAAAAGCCTTAGCGGAGCCCTGTGTCAATATTACTATTAGTGTCTGTAATTTCAGTTTAGTCCGTACACTAGTTAACCTGGATGTTCATAGATTAGTCGGCCAGTATCAATTACCCTGACGGCCTTTGTTATTTAAATAACGGAAGAAGATAAAGGATTAATGATCCAAATATATAAATAAATCTGTTACTACGCATTATCACAGCACATCACCATCACAATGAAGAAAAGTCAGTCACTCCTATCGTGCGTGGTTGTAGATAACCCTACTGCTTGATTATATTTATCATTCACACGATATTTAGCTGTTACAAGGTTGTAAAAAGTGATCAAATCGAATTTTGCGTGGTTCTGTATAATAGTTTATGTATAACTTATTCATTTTGGACCTTTAATGTATTTGTAATGTTTCCTCCGTTATAATCTTCATGGTGTTTAATAAGTTTACCCTCACTAAGAGGTGTTAGACTATTCAAAGGGCATTTCTAGACTCACCTTTCAGTTTTTTCGCAGATGTATGTGGATTGCTAATGTAGATAGATAAATATATATAATTCTAAACACATTGGTATATAGCAGAATCGAACTTCAGACTGCGATCAGACTATGCCAATGGCGAGACCACATTGCAGGAGACAACATTTCGTTTAAAACAATCTATACTAATATTATAAAGAAGTAAAGTTTGTGTGTTTGTAAATTGTAAAGGGTAATCTCGGGGTCTACTGAACCGATTTTAAAATTTTTTTCACCAATAGAAAGACACAATGTTGCTGAGTGTCATAGGTTATATTAAAATCCGAAAAATAAAAAGGCTTTTACGTGGTAGTCAGATTTGCAAAGTAAATGGGTGAAAAAACGGGTAGCGTACGGAGCGCGATGGCTTCGGGTTTAATTCGGTTCGCGTTCGTGCTCGCTTCGGGGATATTAGTATTATGCCCAACGAAGTGGGCACGGGTTACTTAATATCGGTTAGTAGGTCGCTGTTTAGGTTGATTTTGTCATTATTTTCCCTTCGTTGAAATGCTCTAATTAATATTAAATCTCGTGTAATTTATGTTTAACAATAATCAGGTATATTTTTTAGATATATATATATATATATATATATATATATATATATATATATATATATATATATATATATATATTAATGAAATAGCGAAATAGATAAAATAAGGTAAAATGATTGCTAACTCCATGCAAAGTTTAACAATTCGTGTAAAAGTTATTATTGTCGTTATTAGACTTACTATATTTAGATGGTGTTTTAGTTAATAAAACGTGGTATTTTGAAAATTTCAAACAGTTACTATAATTAAATGTTACCAGGTTAACCATTTCCAAGGATACAAGTGGTGCCATCTTATATAAATATTTAAACCATAGACATTAACACAAGGAGTTTCCAATATGTTCTTTCTTTATTTATCTATGATAGCGTTAACAAGCGGGGATGGACGTAAGTAAAGTTCCTTTTCAGCCTAATGGCCTTTTAGCCTAATCTAAAAAGATCCGCAGATGCACTTCAGCATATTATTTACTAGGAGGATCGTCACTTGTAGAGGTCTCAAATCAGCCGTGTCAGTAAAATCACTTACTTTTAAAAAATCCTTATCAAAATCTGTTGCGTGGTTTTAAAGATTTAAGCATACATAGGGATATAGCGACAGAGAAACCGACTTTGTTTTATACTATGTAGTGAAGTTGGCGACATATATTGTAATTCTTGTGGGAGTTGCAAATTTTTCGCGAATCTTACAAGAACCACATGTGTTATAGGCTACTGTAGCAATTTACCATCTGGTAGCCAGTCTGCCTGTATATATACTGTGCCAGCATACTTATATAAAAGTATTTACAAGTAGGGGGAAGTCCTTGGATGTAAGCACAAAGCGGTCTGTTCAAATAGATTTTTTCGGTTGAAATAACCAACTGTGTTATTAACGTAGTCCCACAAAATATATTTCGTACAATGATTAGTCATCATAATATGCTTTTTGTTTTACATGAATTTGATTATTTATTTTGTTATCAGTTTCTATTTAAGAATGCTAGTTACTTGTTGGCAATTATTTCAGCCGGTTTAGTACACCAATGGCTGACGGTACAACATTAAGATTATCTACCAAGCTAGCTGTTGACGGAGAAAAGTATTTTTGGTATCTAGAATTGTTAATGGAATCGTAGGATTCTTTTTCTTCTATAATAACCTGTTTTGAACCTATCCTATTAGGTCTGGAGAAGTGTGAAGCGGTTAAGTAAGATTTATTAAAAAAAAATTGCAGCCTTATTGTGGACACTTTTAATATTGTCATGTTTTTTATGTATTGAGATAATGTCTAATCTGATTTAAATATTGCGCAGTGTTTTTTTTTATTAAAGGCACGAACATTATGTTTACTGATGTATTTGAATTTTAATAACTTTAAGTAGAATTATAATAATACCTAACTGGCTTGACCGCGATATATTACATTTTCCTGTAGGATAGAAAATTTTGAGTTGTAAAAATCTCCTTCCCCGGATCTAAAGCTATGTAGGTTGTCATATCTGAAAATAAAAAAGCCGGATTGATCATTGTAAAAAGTTAAACATTTCGCTTTCAAGGCCGAACAAAATCTTTTATACAACTGGTTTTCCGATTCGCCTGTCTTATATCGGATTTTCATTTCTCTGCATTTATTTAATATTTTTATTATTTGGGCCGTAAGCTTTTTTGCCGACTTTATCACATAAAAACTTTCATCGCCATGTCAGGTCGTGTTCATTTATTTTTAAATTTCATACGAATATTCATCTATTTCAACCCCTCATATAAAGCGGTTGATTGTATACAGAAAGAACAGACTAGAAGAAAAAGTATATTAAGAGGTTAATCTAGGCATACAGCAATCCTATCCCTATACCGAATTTCATCAAAATCAGATTTGTAGCAACGGATATTGCCCTAAAAATTCAAATGCATGTTTTCTTATAATAATTTATGGTTGAAATGCAACTGACAGATTTTCCAACAGAGTTGGGAGTGTGAGTCGGTGTGTGTTTACAAGATATTAAAGGGCTTTGTAAATTTTTATTTGAATAGTTACATAGTTCTATCCAAAACAGTCTTATTATTTCCAGGCCCACAATTTTTTGTTACAAGGCAGAGGACAGACTTGATCTGGAATTTGACCTTCCTGAGGACGACAGGTCTTATTATTTCTATACCCACATATATTTTTTGATAGCTTATTAAATTTAATAAGCAAAAAGCCCGGCATATTTAGTCTTATTTATATTAATCGTATAAATCATGTTGTTACATGAATAGACAATAGGTTATTGAATGGAGTTTATTCTGTTACGTAAATCATGGTTCAGTCAATGATATTTTACTATAGATGACGCAAATCCGTACTGCGCGACGATCACAAACTACTGCTATGTATATACATATACACATGTCAAACAGATATAGCCCTAGTAGCAATTATCGTTGGGGTGTCGATGCCAATTGTTGGGATTTTGTTGGGAGGTTGTGTTTCTGATGATTGGTACTGCCAACAAAACCCCAACATTGTCCCAACCGCGCCACTGTTGCCCCAACATTGGGTCAACTATACCAAACCAACGTAATATTTCCTACAAATTAGTAACAACGGGCCAACGATGGCCAGCCAACAGTTGGCTCTACTATCGGACCTACAACTTGTAGGGGTAACGAACCACACCGTTGGCCAACTCAAAAGTGGACGGAGGCCCAACTATTAGCCAACTTAAATTGCTATTAGGGAGAAGGCACGAGACAGCACTAGCCGAATATAGAAGTTGAGTTCTAGACTCTCTCGGTATCACTATGCGACTAAATGAATTTACACCAATTGCCCAGATTCGAACGTATCAGTTTCGACGTGCTAGTACTATACTACCTACATCTTTTTGTATACATACTGCTCAAAAGAAAAAAGGGCAAACATATTTTTTAGTAATTTCAAAAATGTAGATATCATTATTAATAATTGTTAAAATTAGTAAAGACAAAAGTAAGAATTTAATTACATTTTTCTGTGATTATTAATAATGAACATTAGTATCGATAAGTGTAACATTAAAAATAAAAATTGCGTAATAACCTTACTTAACCTAACTAGTTTTGAGTCTAATTTTATTTTATTATATTATATTATGTACCGTAGTGAATAGTGAATTATTTTTATACATCTGCTAAAATTGATGAATTTGAATGTTGTATTCACATAGATCAAAAATGATAGACAATAATTTTATTTAAGCAAATTTACCGTAACATATGTATATAAATTTTTGGGTTCTATATCTATGTACGAGTCTTTGTAATCTTCTTCTTCTTTTGGGTTTGATGGCGGTGCCCATAGGATTTCGCCAACCTCGAGTTTTTTTGCTTAGAATACTTTTTTTAATTAAACTATGCGCGACTCATGTTATTATCCAGGCCGTGAAAGTACAAGTGAATGCAAAATTAAAATTAAACAAGACAAATAAAATACAATATACCCTGTTAGCTGTCTATAAAGAAATATATAAAAAAGTTAAAGAGCGAAAACCAAATCAGAGAATAAAAAGATACCAATTAAAGTTTAATACGATTGTAGAATAAATAATGACAAAGAATATTGATGAAGGATGAATTAACATAAGAAAGAAGAGAGTTAAAGTCTTTGTAATCAACAACTTCAGAATTCTTATTTTTTTTCAGACAAATTCAGAGGTTTTATTGAGAGCTATTGATTTTCTGGATCATAGAGAATACGCGATTTGTCACAACTTAATAAGATTTTTTTTTGTTTATGGTTATATATACTATATCTCAGTAAAACCAAATTTAATTTCAATAACTAAGTACATTAAACTGTGTCGAAATCAATGTACTTAATTGCATGAATTACTCATCTCATCACTGTTGATTTAATGTCATGACATGAGATTGAGGCCAACAAGTCGGGGATACCCTTCTGAGTCCCGTCGTTCATCAGTCATCTCTTCACCTATGCCCGATTAAAATGTTACGATAAATTATTATATAGATAGATAACTAGGATTCCCTGGGTTCTTGTCTTAGGGGAATATTCCTAATTTAAAGTATTCGAAAAAAAAAATTAATTTAATTGTAGCTTTTTACCTTCTCTATCCTAATAAGATTAAATATTTTTTCCTCAACAAACATTCTTATCTGTGTAATCACATTGTTTTGCGCTCGACGCAATTCGCAAAACAAGTCGTTCCACAAATATTTCCATAAGTTTCTATCGCGAGTGAGCGAGACGGTTGTAGTTTCCACGCCCTTACTTCAAATGTGTCTCTCGTCTGGTCCTCGTCTTTTCAATGAAGACGGGGCCGTGACGTCATTCATAGTACGTAGCTCTCGCATAGTAGTTTTGTAGCTCGCATCATGGCTTATCGTCAGGTTCTCCGTGCAGCTTGTGTCAATATATAGCGATAAAATCCGTTTAATTGTACTGTACTTTCTGATATCACATTCAGTGGAGGCGTGTTAGCGGTAGATTAATTCAAGTGGCTCTTTGATACTTTGACCGTAGTCTTATTGAAGATATTGCATCAGTGACACATTCACGTCGCGCTCTTAGAAAGAAAATAAACGAAAAAATGGCCTTATACAGGTAAATAAAATTTTAAAAATATTTTATGTGTTGCTTTCCCATGCTAAGATCAGCAATGAAACAAAATCAATAATTTTTGAACATAAAATTTCATCCTACTTTTGCAAAATAATGTATCAAAATGGTGATCATAATTTGATCTTGTTGTGTTGGACTTGACAGACTTGTTTTTGCAAAGCCTGTTTGAGTTGGTGGGAAGGGTTAGGTACTGGTTCATGCCAACCGCAATGTGCGCATGAGTCCAAACCGCAAAAAATTCTGTGCACTCCATGCCAAATACATACCTACTATAAATATAAACATACCAATATATAGTCAACTGAAAACTAATTTATATAAGTACTTTATTTGAAGTCGGACAGTAACTGTCGAGGTGTATTTAAACATCGGAAAACAGATTAAATTGCAATATTCAGGGCTTATATAGAGTTTTACGGTATGTAGTTTTTGTTTCATGTTTATTTATGAATTTTCAAAATTACTGGTGATGTTAAAAAATATATTTTGCTGGTGCGCTTGTTTGTGTTTGATCAAATGTTTTGTTGTAGACTCAGTTGTATTCGCAATTCAATAATATCTAAGTTTATTTTCGTTTTAACTCTCGGAATATTATATTTATTTCTTACCGCAGTCTTATAGTTATAATAGTTTGGATCTAAATTAATTAAAATCGCTCGTTAATAATATTAATCCTTTGCATTTAAGCCATCCTCTGGAGTCTTTGTTTGGTATTGATAAGGATTCCGCCATATTTTATAATAATTATTATTTCGCATTAAAGGTGATATCTGTCGCCACAAGACACGCCTGCATGATTATCGGTTATTGTATTGTATTGTAGTATATATTATATATAGTATTATATGATAACGATTGTGCAATACGATCGTTGAAATGTATAATTAGCAAACGTAATCATAGATTTCTTAACAAATTTAACAAGATATTCATTATCATTATTATAAATTCATCGTATATTGCATTTACAATATAATGAATAAATAAATATTGCTCACACACACCAATTGGCCTAACCCAAAGTAAGGACTGTAATGCTTGTGTTATGGCTAGGTTAACAGATAGACGTACGTATATTGTACATATCAAAAATATGTATTTTGATAGAAACATATTAAAAACCATGCCTAAGGTGTAAAAGCAGTTTTTTTTTATATATATGTCTACTCCACGGACTCGTAGTCCGTGCCTTTTTTAAACTGTCCTCGTTTGGATCTACTATATACGTACTGTACGTACAGCGTCATCGTCTGAAGACTCTTTAACAACCCGCGATACAGAACACACGTACAACACGTAGCTCCGTCAATAAATATTTTGAAAAAAAAAAAGAATTACTTAAATACGAAATATTAATTGTTTTGAGTCAATGTGCGCGCGGAACTGATACGCCGAAGTGTAAAAGCAGTTAGCATTCGTCACACAATATTGCATATTAATTTGTCTAAATTTATTATTTTTATATTAGTTGCTAAATATATATTTTTAATGAAATCATTTCTTTGGCCGCAGCTTAAAATCCAATCTGCAATACGCAACGCTCAAGACTCTGTCGTTAGTTTCCATCAGCGTAATGTCGCCCCAACAGAGTACTCAGAACCTGTTCCGGACAGCGGACTGCGTCTGTTTCGATGTTGACTCGACGGTCATAATGGACGAGGGCATCGATGAATTGGCCAACTTCTGCGGCAAAGGAGACGAGGTCAAGAGGCTGTAAGTTTTATTCTATTATTGACAACTTTAATCATGAAAGTCTGTCCTGTGTCTCTAGCAGCTGTTTCTGCTTCCCTTTAATATGCATTACGTAAAGTATTGTTTTTCTAATACTAATAGTTAAGATCTTCACGATTTAACGAGAAAACCTAACAAACTATTTTTGGCAAACAAATACGGAAACGGAATTTTCAAGTAGTCATGACGTCAACGCCGCTTAAGAATCAAGTTTTCTTAATATTATCCAAATACCACTAACCTTGTGGGACCTGATAGAAATCTATAGATCAATCATAAAATTGTGGAAACTTTGTATCGCACTTTATCTAGATTCTAAATTCCAAGCCACACAAACATGGAACTATGATTACAGGTGCCATTTGTAGATTGCATGATGATTCATGTATGCACGTAAAACAATAATAGAGTACAATCAATTGCAAAATAAGAATCATAAGGATCTTTGCGGTGATAACTGGTTACATACATTGTTATGACAGCAGTAATTATCTAATAATTTTTATCTACTATCATGCTAAATCCTCTATAAAAGAACCTATAACAATTAGCTTATTGCCAACATTAAAACACTCAATGATATTATGATCATTATATCATCCAAACGCGTGATATTATGAATTTCAAAAAAAGAACATTCTCATGCGATGACATTTTCACCACCAGATCGCAAAAAATTTGAAAAAAGAACAATAAATTGTAGACTACTTCGTAATTTCGGATTCTCGTCTTATCGTATTATTTCCCGCCATTTTTTCACTCGAATATTGGAAATCTTTTATAGAGGATTCACATCGTGATTGTAGATAAAGTCTTTTGTATGTACCTGTTACTATTATCACATTCGGCCACGCCTCGTGTGTTAAACCCACATTCGCGTTTTAATACCCCTGATTATACAACAGTTGCATAAATAACTATTACGTACCGTAAAGGTTCTGGATTGTTGAATTATAATAATCTTTACAGAACGGCGGAGGCTATGGGTGGAAGCATGACATTCCAGGAAGCACTCAAGAAGAGACTGGATATCATACGGCCATCAGTCCGACAGATTAGGGAATACATTGACCAGTTTCCAGTTCGGCTAACACCGGGAGTAAAGTAAGTTTTACCATACACGCGACAGGTTTGAAGAATGTTTGGACCAGTACTATTGCGTATAACTTGCATAATTAGTAAGAACATGTTTTTATAAAACCAATGAATTTAAATCGCTACGCGCTACGTTTTGTCGTCTTCACACTATTGGTACATTTCTATCCTGACCTAATCAAGATTGGAGAGATAGGTGATTATTAAGCCTTGATGAAATTATCACCGTAATTGTGTGATTGGTCTGCGAATAGGCTATTTGTTTTTATTCACCTACATAATCTATTCTATTGTAAATAGATACTGATTTGTTTACAATAATTTTACGTGACCAATAAATTTGTTCAACAACACGAACTAGTTAATACCGCTTTGCTACCGCTCGTCTGGCTCGTGGCATAATGTTATCATCATTTTGTTGACTTAATGAAGCCATTTTTATGTTCGTGTAAAACAGATGTTTTCAATATACATTTATCTGATTTTCCGAAGATTATAATTTCGTTGTCTAAAAAATATAATTTGTTCCTCTTTAGACATGTTCAAAACAAGAAGAATTATATCACTGGATTTCTTCAGTGGTACAATCCGCACAGAAGTTTCCTTTTCGGTAAATTTGAGTTAAATCTGAAGCGTACTTGGCAATTTGTTATCTTACATCAGCTAAGTTTACAAACAGGTTTCTAAACACGTTATCTTCACTCCAAATATTTATTATTATTATCATTGAACAAGGAAATAATGTTTGTTGTTTTGTTATGTTTTTTCTCATTGCGTGTTATTATAGAATACAATACGAATGCCACGTAGATATAGTTTGGGTCATAAGGCTTCCGCTATCAGCGTGGAACCAATTAAATCCAGTGTTTTGTTATAATCAACGGTAAACATTGGCCGTGTCACATCAAATAGTCCAATATCAAATTGATATTACATTTCGTCATGAATATTAACTTTTGTCGATGACTTGTCTAAAGTTACTTAATACTTTTTCATTATTGCTTTGTATGAGATTTAGTAGTAAATTACAATTAATTCAATTTAAGAGACTGGGAAAATTTTTCTTTCTTTGAATTGTTTCTTAAAATGAGTTTTTCTGTTGCTCTTTTAGTATTTCCGGATATTTGTTTTTTATTAATAATATGTTTTTTTTATCACAGAGAGTTAGTGAAAGAACTCCACGACAGAGGCGTAGTGGTGTATCTCGTGTCTGGTGGCTTCAGAAGTCTCATCGAACCCGTCGCCGAACTATTAGACATCCCTCTTTCAAATATTTTCGCCAACAGACTTAAATTCTACTTTAACGGTGAGTTTTAACATTACTATGTAAAATACTGTATAGGTAACGTGCGATTTGTTGAACTACATTAAAAAAATTAAATATTATTTAAGTCTTAGATATCGCGTATTTTTAAATGTATTACAATCATAAAAAATATTTTTAGTATATCTTATGACTTAAATTATATTTATCTGATTTTAATAAACAACATATTATATCCTACTCATTTCAAATCTAAATATATACAATAATAATAAATAAAAATTTGTATTCTGGCAGATTTTAGAGATTAAATAATTGTTTTCTTCAGTATAATATTTTTTTTATATTATAGTAAAGCAGTAAACACAGTCTATATTAGAGTGTCGAATATCACAGAGTTCGGACACCATTCTGCAATATATATTTATCGTAACTTATTTGGTTATAGAAGATATCTTATAGACCCATAAGTAAATATATAGATATATATGTATGCACGTTTATTCTAGTCTTGTCTCATAAATTTTGTGCTATACAAGAAAGAAGGAATGATTTAATGGAATTATAATGTGTAAATTTACAATTGAAAGGGTCTCCTATTTAACACTTATCGAGTTATGAGTATCGTTGTTTGTTTTTTCTTGTCTGCAGTGTAATCAGATAGGCTATTAAAAGGATTATATTATGAATAATGCGCATGTTTTATTGCGTCTTACAATTATGCATTGGGCGCGTCAAACAATACACCGTTTTGTCAACAAGTATCACGAACTTTTTAACGAATTAGGTCATCTTATCGTACACTATTAGGGGTGTCTGCATTACAATGTTATTTATTCCCTCATATATTTGTTTCTTTTCTAAATATTTGTATAACAATGTATTTTTTGTATAACAATTATATCATCAGTTTTCGTCAATCACCGAATAAAACTATCATCAATATTCCATGATGTAAGTTTTTTAACGAATTCATAATGACTTTAATATCTATTGAAGCAATTTCAATAAAATCAACATGAGTTGTCCAAATGAACAATCGGAAACTACTGTACAAGGCTGCATAAGTACCTACGTATATCTTTGCATTTGTATATTGTTTTAACAAAATATATATGTACATTATGTAATATATATACATTAGTATAGGATATTCTCATTATGTTACTGAATATTATGTAACCTTACTTCGCTAGATACATTGTGTGTGTGTAATATAAACGTTTACAAATATTACGGATACTAACAAATAAATGCTGTAAAGATAATCTTATAAAAAAAAACATCACTTTTCTATTTTATGAATCATTAAGCAAATTTTACTTAATTACACCTGGTAAAGTAATTATAATTAAGTAATTAATAACGTAGTTGACTAGGTTATTTCCACCTTATTACTACTTCATAAAGAGTTGTAGTTAATTCTGATATTTTTTTAAAGAAATTACTCTTTAAATGTGATTAGTAATCAAATCATTTATATTACTTAACGGTATTTTAAATTTTCATAAAAACAATCTGAAGTCTCCAACGGCACGTAACGTAGTGGTACTTTAGAGTACTACTACGTTACGTGCTACATAAATTTACACAAGCATGGAATTTGTTTCTATAATCTGCACCAGCATTGAATGTTGTGTAATGTAATACGTAAAATCTTTCCATGCAGCAAATGAAAGTACACAGTTAGGTTTGAATATATCTTTTATTGCGCAGGGAATAGAGGCGGTTGCTAGGTCAAAATGTCTGGTCTGCTATACTATATATACTAGTGCTTAAATTGTGGTCATTATGAGTCTTTTTACACGGTATATTTAAGTAGCTTGACAAAATTGCTGCCATAATTTGTGCGTAAATAAACTAATAATTGAACAATACTAATAACATATAATACTATAACTTTGTGCAGTTAGTATCTGTAATTAACGCTGTTATATTGCTTCTGCTGCCATAACATTCGTTGAATTTCAACCACGTGGACCCGGAACTAGAATATATAATTACGTGGATCACTTTTTTTTAATTATGTATGACAAATGTCTAAAATTTTCCTTATAATTTCTTCGAAATGACGGTTCATTATTTAATCGTAAATTTGATTTATTTATCGTAAAGCTTCAACTTTCGACCTGGTGCATAATTTCTAGCGGCGTGTACCTATTAATTTCATAATGGCGCTGATAGATACCAATGTATTATCCAAAGGTTATTATTGTCCACTAATCTTATGCTTAACTGTTATTGTGATAATTTGTTGCGCTCATGTGACTGATTGTACAATGAGATATTTTCTGACAGGCAATAAAAAGAATAAAGTCGTTAGCGGTGGACAGATGGCGCTGTTATCTTTAGATGAGTCAAAATTGTGTTGATTTGAATGTTTTCATGTTTAGTGTGTTCATGCGAAAATGTATCCTATTCGTCGAACAACTCGAGTAGCGTAAATAAACATAATTTTTAAATATTCCAAAATAATTTATAGAAAATTCATAAGTTATACAATGTAGCTTAAATATACGTGCAAATGTAGATGGCATCTATGCACAGTCCTAGAAATTTCGTTAATCGGAAAATCCCTCATTATTACTTATTATATTTTATTTTATCAGAAAACAATAGTTATGTTATTATTGCAAGTCAGGGTTTTACCACATGTATAGTAAATACTATTTCGACTAACGATACGTCCAAGAGTTGTAGTTGCTATACGAAAGCAACCAAAACTTGAAACCAATACGGCTCCAGCGGGGCGTCAGACAAGGCGATGTAATATGGCCGAAACTGTTCACGGCTGTGCTGGACTATATGTTTAAGTTTTTGGACTAGAGATCCAAAGCCGATCTTAATGGCATGGTAGCAATTTCGAGGTAAATCAGTTGTTTGGATGAACGCGTTAATCTTAGGAACAAATTATGGATTAAAAAAAATCGAATAGTGATGTAACATGTCATGAAATTACCTTGTTCGATATATTTATAAATTATAATTTAAACAAAAGATTACCGGGGAATCGCATGACTGATAATTTATAAACAATTAAAAAGATAACTGTGCCAGTTATGTCTGGCGAAAATAAACAGAGAACGCTTAGTCAACGTTTATTAATATTACAGAAGCAAAGGCTCGTGTATCTATCTGGTGCTAGGCTATTAGTTTCTTTCGTAATATTCTTACAACGTGTAACTTTTGATCGAAGTCCATTCTGTGATTTTTGCTATACGAGTAATATTTAGACTTGAAATGAGGACAATAATTGATTCATTTAAGTTGCATCACATATTTCATTAGTGTCTTCAACTTTAACGCGTTGAAATTAATATATAAGTTGAATGTTTGAAGTATTATTAGTATAATTTTTTTCTTTATTGGTATTATTTTCATTAACTTCAATTATATAATTAACATGCAATAATTCTAATAGATATTTCTTACAACCAACAGTGCTGAAAAAATGCATAACATTAGTACGAGATCAAAGTTTAAATAATGATGTATTAAAAACTTTGTGATATTTTACAAACAACATTGTGACATATTACCGTGAAATTACAATAATGTTCGTAAATCGAAATACAGCAAAAACGCTGCTGTTTGCGATACTTTTAATATTTACTTATTTTTAAAATAGAATGTAAAATTCACTTATTTCAGAATTCATTTAACATAAATGAATTATTGTTGAAATATCAATTGAAAGATTCGCAACTGTATAATTAAAAACTTAATGCTTCGAGGGTATACGTGGAGTGGAGTTTATCGACTTGTAGGTAGGTAGGTAACCACGTGGTGACAGCGTGCAGCGGGGAAATGATGGTCGGCTGACTAATGTTGCGTGTGTCGCTTGATTGTTGGAACTATACAAGTGGGCTGCTAACCCGAGATAACCGGTGTTTTTGATGTCCCGTTTGCCTGACGTCGGCGGGGGCGTGGGGGAACAACATGATACGCGAGGACGCTATTAATAGTATATGTTCCAGGGTTAAATACATAGATTAGACATAGAAAATGGTATAAATCCCAACTAATATTATAAATGCGAAAGTGTGTTTGTTTGTTTGTTTGTTTATTTGTTTGTTTGTTTGTTTGTTTGTTACCTCTTCACGCTTAAACTACTGGACCGATTTCAAAAATTCTTTCACCTTTGGAAAGCTACATTCTCCCCGAGTAACATAGGCTACTTTTTATCCCGGAAAAATCGACAGATCCCACGGGATGCGCAATAAAGGCTTCGCTCAAAAACTACTGCACAGATTTTTATGCGGTTTTCATCAATAGATAGAGTGATTCTTGAGGAGTTTTGCGGCATTTTTTATCTCGGAAAAAACGGATAGTCCCACGGGAAGCGCGATAAAATCTTCGCACCATAAACCGACTTCCGCGTATATGTAGCCGTGGGCAAAAGCTATGACCCTTAACCCTCTATACACCCAATCCCGAAATCCACGCGGGCGAAGCCGCGGGCAGAAAGCTAGTAATTTATATATTTTTAAGTAATGTGGGCAAAGGTATTTTTATCGTTGAGCACGATGTCCTCATGACAATATTTTTAAGGAAATATGAAATGTTAAAATTACAGCTTGTAAAAAAAATAATAATAACATATACTATACATCTATACTAATATTATAAAGAAATAAAGTTTGTGTTTGTAAATTGTAAAGGGTAATCTCGGGGTCTACTGAACCGATTTTAAAATTTTTTTCACCAATAGCAAGACACAATGTTGCTGAGTGTCATAGGTTATATTAAAATCCGAAAAATAAAAAGGCTTTTACGTGGTAGTCCGTTTTGCAAAGTAAATGGGTGAAAAAACGGGTAGCGTACGGAGCGCGATGGCTTCGGGTTTAATTCGGTTCGCGTTCGTGCTCGCTTCGGGGATATTAGTATTATGCCCAACGAAGTGGGCACGGGTTAGCTAGTAATATAATATAATACTAAAGGCCACTAAAATATATAATTTTATTTATAAATAAGAAAAACATACTAAAATAAATAAATGTTGGTTTAATGATTGACGTATATTAGTCGATTATGATATTTATGATCTTATTGAGGTCTACCCTTATTCAAGTAATCAAAACATGCGAAGAATAGCCCTAATGTATCGCAATTCAATGTTGTACGTTAAGAAATCGTATAGCCTTGAAAACATGATATTTTTTTTTGTAATATTTAATTTGGTTTCACGTGGTAAACTAATTTGGCTGGCCTGAGTGATAAATCTATTTGTCTGTGTAGGTAGTAACGGATCAAGGATACATGTGCCCCCGCACCGCTTCTTGGGTAAAGTTAATCCAAACAAGAAACATCTAAACAATAATTGCGCTTGTTGCTTGGGTTAACTTCACTACAATCATTTTTTGTCTATTAATGGACTAGATATATGATAGATACTAGATATATACGTAGACTATTAATGGAAAAACCAACTTCTTTACAGTATGACAGTTGCATAGCACAGATAAATTATAAATCTATAAGTTATCTACATAAGAACCCCTTATCTCGTTATAGTATTAAGTTTAATATATGAACAGTAGTAGAAAAGTAAAAAGCACGGACTACGAGTCCGTGGAGGCAATAATTTACCAATGAAAATATCCTGGTAATGTTATCAGCGTTGCTAAGTCATTTTTATGTAGTTTAAGCAAATTTTTCTAGAACTTATATATAAAAAACTTTAACTGACTGACTACTGATTTAAATGGTTACCTATTAGTTAGAATTGAACGACAAAGAAAAGAAATCGAATAGAAAGAATAGCGGAATAACTACTCAAATATTAAAAAATGCGGGTAAAAGAAATTGTGCAGAAAATTGTAAATGTGGAATGCCGCCATCTTTCGTAGCTGATTGGTCACGTCACTAACTTTTAGACAATATGAAATTATCGCAGCGTTTGGGAAGCTACGCGGCATATTCTCGGCCCATCTACCGCAGTGCCTCAAGACGAAAGTCTTCGATTCGTGCGTGTCATCACTGGCAGATGACATACGGAACAGAAACCTGACTACTCACAATGGGCCTTATAAGGCGGCTCAAAGTCACCCAGAGGGCAATGGAGAGGGCTATGCTCGGAGTTTCTCTGCGTGATCGAATCAGAAATGATGAAATCCGCAGAAGAACCAGGGTCACCGACATAGCCCGAAGAATTGCGAACCTTAAGTGGCAATGGGCGGGGCACATTGCTCGCAGAACTGACGGCCGTTGGGGCGGAAAGGTTCTGGAGTGGCAGGCATATGCTGGACACCGCAACGTTGGTAGGCCTCCCACAAGGTGGACCGACGATTTGATGAAGATCGCGGGAAGGCGCTGGACGGTTGCAGCGCAGGACCGATCTGCGTGGAGATCCTTGGGGGAGGCCTATGTCCAACAGTGGGCGTCTATTGGCTGAAATGATGATGAAATTATCTGGGTTAGCTAGTCTTTAAATAAATTGCAGTCACTAATATTGACAGAGAAGTTATGTTTATTGGCGGGTACGGACCATCGCTGCAAACGTGTGTTTCTATCATATGCAATTGAAATTAATTATTACTGTTATTGATTCTACATTGCACTTTACAACTGATTATTATTTTGTATTAAATACTAATTGGCATTGACAATAGATAGCGGTCGTCGTGGCAAAACACGATAATGCATCGAGTTACTTATCAGCATTTATGATACGATTGTCGTATATATTTCCTCAATATGATATACATACGTTGTAATGGCAATAATATGTAGTTGACTTCTAAGTAGAATTTGGTTTCAGAGTGATTATTTTGTAAGTAGTTTCGTCACTTACTAATATATAATCGCTTTGTTTACAATACACATATATGTTTAATCACCTCTGTGATTAAAGTCTTGACAATCTAACAAATTCGTTTTGACAGGTGTCAAACACATAGATTATTTCGATGATACCTGCCAAATTGGACTTCTTAGAATGTCAAGACTTTAGTGGTTGTGATCATTTGTTTTAGTTGAGCCCGCTGTTGTAATAACATTACCAGTAGTTTTATTGTTTTTTGATTAGTGATGATTCCGATTAGTGGTGAAAACAAGGCTGCCAAATAACATAATTGGTTATAAAATATGTATAATCAAACGGTGTATTGTATACATAATGTATAGTTAGTCATTCTGTAAACAAACAAGAGACAGAAAATTATCATGTGAAATGGCATTGCGTTCACCTCTTTTTTTTAATACTTTTGTGCTCTGTATAATATGAACAGAGATACAAAATGAGTATGTTGCCAATTTGGTAATTATGATAGAGTATTGTGTCGATTAGTTTTAAGGTTCTGGTAGTTAGACAAAAAAATTCTGTACGCAAATGTGCCAATAAATATGATTATTTGATGTGACCAACACAGTTTTTAGGGGTGAAATAACAAAAAAAAAAGGTTACAAGTACTGATCATCTTTGTTTTATGAATAAAAATATTTTTATAGAATGATTATGTATACTGTGCTCAAATTTCGTATAATTGCCGATACTTTAGCCGGCTTAACTATTATGGTGAAAGGCTTAAAAAGATTTGGAAAAAATACCGTATAACTCAGATTTCTCTACTGGCAACAACCCTGTGTGAAATAGTCAATTCTGTAGCTGTTGCGAAGTCCAAATGAAGCTCATCGTGTGAGATAAAATACCAAAACCTTTCCTGTCATAATTAAAAGAAATATTGTATATGAATTGTTATGTCACTGTAAATAATATTCTTGATATTCAACTCTACTTTTTTCATAATTATTATTTGCACTTTAGTTAAATAGTAACTATTAACTGTTGTAAGTCTACTATTATTGTTGGATATTAGCGTCACTCTATTTCAATTGATCTGGACAGTTGTTTATTTCTAAGACGCCATTTATTAATCATAGTCAATTGATTACAATTGACTGTGATTAATAAATGGCGTATATTATCGATCTAAGCATACAAGTTGAAGTATGTATACGTGTACGGTAGTACGGAAAATTTCATAAAACATACTTTTATGATATGGTTGTACATAAATCATCATGATTCGATCATCAAATATGATCGTTGAAGAATCATACTGTTGAACTATATTTGATAGCCTACTAATATTTGCAGAATTTTTGTATTTACTTTTTAATACGGAATATTTAACTAGACGAAATTATCCCGCATAGTAGGCTCCTCTTCATTTATTTATTTATTTAATTATGCGTACGTCTTCACGAAAACTAACATTATTTGAGCGGGTAACAATAAATCGAAGTGTTATTTTATGACAAATAGTATAGCTTCTTGAAATGTTAAATGCGTTAAGAAATACAGAAAACGCTCAGGTCGAAGTTATTGATCTTGAATTAAGGGTTTTCAGTGTATATGTGTATTCAAAATGGCTGAAATCAAAGGACGATTTGTTAATTTATTTTTTTATTTGCGTGCACTATTCATCAAAGTAAATACAAAGTAAACTGTTTGTTTAACCTGACCCAAAATCTGATCATGATCTATTTTCCCCTATCTCCTAACGAACAGTATTTAAATCCTCATGGTTCAAATTAAAGGCCCTTTGCAATTACCAAATTTTAAACAGCTGCTTCTTTTTTTACAGGAGAATACGCAGGTTTCGACGAGAACGAGCCTACATCGAGGTCTGGCGGTAAGGGTTTGGTAGTGAGGCGGCTGAAGGAGCAGCACGGCTATCAGCGGCTAATCATGATTGGAGACGGAGCTACCGACGCTGAAGCCAGCCCCCCAGCGGATGGATTCATTGGTAAATTTATATACTTTTCTATCTATTCTCCCACGGGGGAACAGAGAATCCTGTACGGCCTGTACTATACGGCCGGCTGTTTTTTTTTTATTTACGCCAGGCAACCAGGCCTACGACCCGCCTGATGGTAAGCGGTTACCGTAGCCTATGGACACTTGCAACACCAGGGGTGTCACTTGCGCGTTGCCGACCCTTCAAAAACCTATTTACTCCCATTTTGAAGAACCCCATACTGTAGCCCTCCGGGAAAACCTCGGCAGGGAGAATATTCCACAAACGAAGTGTACGCGGGAGGAAATTCCTTTGGAACCGCACTGTACGGGACCATTTAGGCTCCAGTGTGTGGGCAATGGGCATGAACCCTGTCGATGCCCGATTCTTAACGACTATACTTAAATACACACAGGGGTGTGTATTTAAGACAATTTGATACGACACGTTTAGCGCAGTGGTCGAGTAATCGGCATCTACGCAACGGGTCGCGGGTTCAATGCCCGCACAGGACAGATATTTTGTATGACCTACAAAAATTGGTTCCGGTCTTTGTGCATGTGAGATTTCTATGTTCGTGACTGCACCCATGACACAGGATAAAAGTCCTAGAGTGGGGTGACGTTTTTAAAAAAACAAAATAAAATCATACATATAGCAGCGCCTTAACCAATTCAGCCACCAAGTACAACTCGTGGTGGTTAAGGTCCTATGTCCCTAGATGGGGCAGAGGGCGTCCACAGTGCGTCGCCAGCCCGGTCGGTCTTGAGCTTCGCGCTTGACTTCGCTCCAGCTCTTCCCGATTTTCTTCGCCTCTGCGATGATCGTCCGTCGTCAGGTCTATCTAGGGCGGCCTCGCTTACGCTTTCCTTGGGGATTCCAGTCTAGGGCTTGCCTTGGTATGTGTTCGGAGTCCCTTCGGAGCGTGTGGCCGATCCACTTCCATTTGTACAAGTACAAGTACAACTCGTACCAACCGAATATTGCAACAGCTTTCCTCCCATTTTAACAACAATTAAAATGTTGATATTTCCATTAACAGATAAACCTTCCAGTAAAGTTTAAAAATGGTAACGGTTGAATTAATTTCTGTTAATCTTCTTCATATACTTTAACGTTACGTTATCCAGTACCATTTAATAAAAAGTTACGTCACACACCCCAAAGCGCTATGACAGCGTTCTAATAATCGCGTCCTTGCAAAATAAAAACCACTGTTTTATCTATAAATTTGCATCGTAACAATATAAAACATTTAATTTAGATCACGTATATACGGATTAACTTGTAACGAAGTAACGTTAAATGTTCTGAAAAGTCAAGTTTTAACGAACTTGTTGGAAATTATAGTGGACTGTATATTAACTGATAATAAGAAATAAAAATCAAAGAATATGGTTTAAACTAAACTGTGTAATAATCCAAAATCGTAACTATCGTAACCAACAAACAACATGGAGTATATAAACATCATAGAGGTAAAAAACGAAATATATGGTATATGATGAGAAAAGAGCTAATAATCTTCAACACTCTCCCCTCCCATGACAAAAGTAACGAAAAAGAGTGACAAAATAAAGCAAAACAAACACACAAACAATCATAGTAATCTAACTAGCATAAAACAAATGTGACAAAAATAAAACATATGTTGACAATAAAAAATACAAAATGTAGAAATACAACAACAAGAAGAAAAACAACTAGCCTCAAACCTAATCTACAGGCAATCGGATTAATTTCTTGGTAGGTCGTTTGAAAAGTCCAGCTGCTGTCATAACATCTGCGGTCCTCACTGCACCATCGGCACCCGGGTATACAGCACTGACTCTGCCTTTAGGCCAGATTCCTCGTGGCAGGTTTGGATCGACAATAACAACAATGTCACCAACTTCCAAGTTTCTTTGTTGGCTTCCATGATTGTGCTTTGGTAATAGTGTGGGTAGATATTCCTTCACCCAACGTTGCCAAAAATGATCCGATAGGCGTAGGACTTTCTTCCAATCTGATCTACGTAGTAAGTCCCGGTCCGTGAGTGAAATATTTGCCGTCTGTTGCCCCGAAGACGACCCCAAAAGAAAATGATTAGGGGTGAGGGCTTCTTCCTCCAAATTAGCTGCAACGTATGTCAGAGGACGACTATTGATTAAAGTTTCCGCTTCAGCCAGCAGTGTCAAGAGTACCTCATCTCTCGGTTTCCTTTCTTGCAGTGTAACTTTCAACGCTGTTTTGACAGAGCGTACTAATCTTTCCCACGCTCCACCCATAAATGGAGCACCTGGTGGAATAAATCGCCATTTGATACCAGAATTAGCCGAGAACTCATTGACTGGCGTCCCATAAAGCTCTCGAAGCTCTTTAACAGCACCAACGAAGCATGTCCCATTATCGCTCCAAATCTCAACTGGAGTACCTCGTTTGGCAATAAAGCGACGTAGTGCCATGACAGCCGCGTCAGCAGAGAGACTGTGTACTACCTCTAGGTGGATCGCTCTTGTAGTAAGGCATGTTAGGAGGGCCACATACCGTTTCTCCGTTCTTCTTCCAACAGTCACCAACAAAGGACCAAAGTAATCAATTCCCGTAAATGAGAACGGTCTTTTGTGTGAAGAAAGACGACACTCAGGCAAAGGGCCCATTGGCGGTAACATAGGGGACGCTCTCCTGATCTTGCAAAATTGACACTGCCTGACTATTTGCTTTATTATACTTCTCGCTCGGAAAATATGGAATTGCTGTCTGATCTCATTTAGAATCATTTCGTGATTGGCATGTGCAGCTCTTTGGTGCAAATAAGCAATAAATAATTTAACTGCACAATCATTACCATCAAGAACAATCGGTTGCTTGGCATCTTCAGAAATGTTCCTGGCATTGTCGATTCGTCCGACTAGATGAATTAATCCGCCCTTGATGCATACTTCGAGTTTGTGGAGTTTGCTGGACCGCGGTATATCTTCATTCTCTAACAGGCATTCTAATTCTACTTTATATGAGGCATATTGAGATGCCCGAAAGGCATGCCTACGGGCCAAATCTATGTCGTCCGCTGTCAATTCTGTAGAAATACCAGCTATCCGATTGCTAGGGTCTACATTTAATATAACTGTAACTAAACAATTTGATTCAAATGTTAAATTATCAATATTTATGCCTTTTCGGCGCAAAGCAAATAATCTTAGCCTTTTAATAAATTTGTGCGCAACAGCAGTTGCGCGTAAAAATCGTATCCACGAACTGAATTTTGTACAATCTGCAACTAAAGGTATGCCTAACTTGGTTATGGTATCATTATAGCAGACAATGTTATGTACAGACTTAAATGTTAATAATTCAATTTCTGATTCAGTTACTTTGGCGTCATTTGTACTTTCGGTTGGCCATTCAGTCGGAGGCGAAAGTAAAAATGACGGACCTGTAAACCATCTATCTGATTCTGAAAGCGGTATTAACTTAAAACGAGTTGCATCGTCCGCGACATTGTATTTTGTTGGAATCCAATGCCATTCATTGGGTACTGTGATATCAACGATCTCACCTACCCTATGCGCAACAAAGGGCTTAAAGGCACGAGCATCGTTGCGGATCCAACACAATACATTTTGTGAGTCACACCAAAAATATCGTTTTACTGGTTTCTGTCTAACTTCTTCACAAATTGTAGTTGCAAACCGTGCAGCAATGAGAGCGGCTTGCAACTCCAACCGTGGAATAGAGACCGGCTTAATGGGTGTTACACGAGCCTTACTGCCTACAAGCGATATAACTGCACTACCGCCGGGAAGAATAAATCGCCAATAAGCCACAGCAGCGTATGCGCTTTGACTTGCGTCACAAAATATATGCAATTCTCGGGCAGATAAGGTTACGTCTTTCAAATAACACCTGGGTATTTTAATTTCTGTAAGAGCACGAATGCTTGTCAACCACTGACACCATCTGGAACAATCTTTTCCAGACAAGGCCTCATCCCAACCATAGCCCTTACGCCACATGTCTTGAAAGAGCATTCGGCCGTTTATAGTTACAGGCGATAAAAAACCGAGTGGATCAAAGACGCGCATCATATACGATAGAGTAGTGCGTTTGGTGATCTTTGTCGGAAGTGAGGCAAGTGGATTAATATTAAAACCTATGGTGTCACCCGATGGATCCCACATCAACCCTAAGGTACGTACCGTTTGCGGAGATGACCCAATATCAACCTGCGAATTGACTTGGTGTCGTTGGTTAGGTGGTATTAACTTCAATGATTCTGGTTTATTCGACACCCATTCACGCATTTCGAATCCTGCTTGACTATGAATAAAAGTAATATCACGCGCTATATTAGTCGCTTCTTGAATACTATCAAGACTATCAAGATAGTCGTCCATATAATGATTGTACAGTATGGCGTTACATGCATCGGGGTACTGATTCTTAAAATCTAAGGCATTTCTATTTTTTATAAATAACGCTGTGAATGGGCTCGAAGCTGCACCGAAAATCATTGAAGACATCCTATAAGCAGAAATAGGAGCATCAGGTGTATTACGCCAAAGGAACCTTTTGGCGTCCCTATCTTCGGATCGAATTTTTATTTGAGGGAACATTTCACGAATGTCTGCTGATAGGGCAACTTGGCCTTCCCTAAAGCGTAATAAAATGCCTAAAATAGACTGTAAGAGATCGGGACCACATAACAACATAGAATTCAAGCTAACATCGTTGCACTTAGCCGCCGCATCATGAACGACCCTTAACTTTCCTGGTTTGTTTGGGTTTGTTATGCCAAAATGTGGTAAGTACCACGTTACTGAATTTGCGTTGGTATCAAAGGAGCATGACTCTGCGTAACCCTTATCGATGGTTGCTTGAATATTAAGCCTATAGCATTCTGCATAAGACTTGTCTTTAACAAATTTTCGTTCTAAACTACTAAACCTACTTAAAGCTAAATTCAAACTATTATTCGGTCCACACACATTATAATCGCACCATAATAATCCCACCTCGAACCGTCCATCAGGAAGACGATGAGCTGTGTCTTCTAGAATTTTTATAGCGCGATCATCAGATGTAGATCGAGGAATAGTTTTAGAAATTCCAATACAATCTAACTTATAATAATGCTGTATTAATGAATGTAACTCGTCATCCTTAGATGACAGGTTACAGTGATTAACAAATTCTACTGTTTTAGTACGACTGTTACTCATTCCAAAAATAACCCAACCTAATGCTGTGCGACAACCAACAAGTTCAGAATTACGACTTTGTCTTGTTTCCATTGAAATAATCAAGTGCCAGTTATCCACCCCAATTAATAACATAGGTGCATCGGGTTTGTAACAAAAGTATTTTTCCAAGTCAGCTAGGTGTGCATGTGCTCTAATTTCACGTGAGCTGATGGAATTATTTACTTTTAAGTTAATGTTTTTAATAGATCGTACATTTTGAATGTCATAACTTGTATCGCAATACTTTCCTTTAATTTTAAAATTGACGAATTGTACTGAAGTCTCACAAGATAGGCCGTTAATACAGTCAACTCGCAGAGAATTCGTAGGTCCCTTTGCCCCAATCGAATCAGATATTGTAGAATCTATAAAGGTGCCTGTAGAACCGTCGTCTAGGAGAGCGTAGGTGTCTACAGACCCTAACGGACCCGTAACAATCACTGGAACGACCTTAAGCAATGGACTCGAAGTATTGCAATACAAAGCAGACGTAGAGTCGCCATGAGTGACAATTACTTCCTCGTGAGTGTCTACAAGTGGCAATTTCTCTTCAGGCAAATTACTTAACATCAGAGAAGGCTGTACGGTGGCGAGCTCAGAGACAGTATTTATAGGCATTGAAAAATCATGCAAGAGCTTATGGTGTTTTGTTGGACAACCTGTAACATTGCATAGTGTTTTTGGCTTACAAAAACGGTAATTATGTTTGCCACGTTTAAGACACCGAAGGCAAACCTTTTCTTGTCTTGCCCAATTCAATCTGTCGCTTGCAGATAAAGATCTAAATTTAGCACAGCTGTCAACAACATGATTTAAATCTAAGCAATAACAACACTGACTAATAGATGGAGCATTCGGTGTTTTTATAACATTCCTATCCAGATTATAATGCAACGATTGAATTTTTTGTGTATTTAGCGCAACCGTAGGTTTCGAAGAAATATTTTTATTAATATCGACTTCAGCAATGAAACCAAAACTATTCCGAACGTCAGCTTCTAAATCTAAAAATTGAGATATCAACTCGAGCTTATATGCAGTATGAGTTCGACTATAAGCGAAATGAGCCCATTGAGTGCGCAAGGTTGGAGTTAATTTCCCAATGATGGCGTTCAGAAGCTCTGGTGATGCCAAATATTCGACGCGATTTAACAATTTTATTGTTTCTACACAATTGCGGATTTTGCAAGCAAAATCCACAATTTCGTGCAATGGTTCTGAATTGCCTAATCGGGGTAGAGATTTTATTCTATTAATTTCAAACAGTAAAATATGCTCACTGCGACCAAACCTCTGATTCAGCGCAAGGATCACTTGATCTGGATCTTGAGCAACAATTAATAAAATACCAACAGCCTCACGAGCTAATCCTCGCAAACTGTTGTTAAGTCTGAGAAGATTCTCTGCTGGCGTAAAAGACGATTTAGTGTCTTCATAAATTCTTTTAAAGATCAACCAGTCAGAAATACTGCCGTCAAATACAGGTAATTGGGTTAAACTTACTTTTGGTTTTGTTTCACCAAGTTTCGCAATAACTTGAGCGAGTTCATTGATAGGATCGTGACAGCTGGTAGCCATCGCACCGGTAGGAGGACTTTGCACAGGCGGGACAGGAACGGATGTAGGGCCCACAGGAACAGCTGGATTTGCTGCGGAAAATCCTGTGGCAAAAAAACCAGCATCCGCGTTCGTCTGTGTAGTCGGTAATAAAATGGATACCTGCGAAGCACGTACACGATTATTATCAGAGTGGCACTCGGTTATTTCATTTTGAGCGGTTTCGTTTCGGCTTAACCAACTCTCGACTTCAGCCATCGAGGAATGTGAGCGATTGCTACTACGACTGGATACGCTACCATGTTCACTTGCTTCAATTTTTGCAAGTTCTGCTTGATATTCCAAATCGCATGCTTTCTTCTCAATTTCTGCAAGCCGACGGGCATGCTCCGCTTGTAAAGCTAGTTTACGTACCGTCTTCACAGAAGTCGATGAACGACGCGAAGACTTAGAGCAAGGTACCGTAACAGAGCCATACTTACCTGCAGAATCTAGTATATTACTGCTTGCGGAGGGGTTTACCTCAAGCGGCACGTCGATTTCCGGAGCTGATGCGGATTCGTTACGACCTTGACGTCTAGTTCGAACCATATTCAAATGACAACAAATTTGTATAAAATTTAGAAATTCAATAAACAACGGCGACGAATGGACCAAAAAGATGTTGGAAATTATAGTGGACTGTATATTAACTGATAATAAGAAATAAAAATCAAAGAATATGGTTTAAACTAAACTGTGTAATAATCCAAAATCGTAACTATCGTAACCAACAAACAACATGGAGTATAAAAACATCATAGAGGTAAAAAACGAAATATATGGTATATGATGAGAAAAGAGCTAATAATCTTCAACACTCTCCCCAAATCTAAAAATTGAGATATCAACTCGAGCTTATATGCAGTATGAGTTCGACTATAAGCGAAATGAGCCCATTGAGTGCGCAAGTTGGAGTTAATTTCCCAATGATGGCGTTCAGAAGCTCTGGTGATGCCAAATATTCGACGCGATTTAACAATTTTATTGTTTCTACACAATTGCGGATTTTGCAAGCAAAATCCACAATTTCGTGCAATGGTTCTGAATTGCCTAATCGGGGTAGAGATTTTATTCTATTAATTTCAAACAGTAAAATATGCTCACTGCGACCAAACCTCTGATTCAGCGCAAGGATCACTTGATCTGGATCTTGAGCAACAATTAATAAAATACCAACAGCCTCACGAGCTAATCCTCGCAAACTGTTGTTAAGTCTGAGAAGATTCTCTGCTGGCGTAAAAGACGATTTAGTGTCTTCATAAATTCTTTTAAAGATCAACCAGTCAGAAATACTGCCGTCAAATACAGGTAATTGGGTTAAACTTACTTTTGGTTTTGTTTCACTAAGTTTCGCAATAACTTGAGCGAGTTCATTGATAGGATCGTGACAGCTGGTAGCCATCGCACCGGTAGGAGGACTTTGCACAGGCGGGACAGGAACGGATGTAGGCCCACAGGAACAGCTGGATTTGCTGCGGAAAATCCTGTGGCAAAAAAAACCAGCATCCGCGTTCGTCTGTGTAGTCGGTAATAAAATGGATACCTGCGAAGCACGTACACGATTATTATCAGAGTGGCACTCGGTTATTTCATTTTGAGCGGTTTCGTTTCGGCTTAACCAACTCTCGACTTCAGCCATCGAGGAATGTGAGCGATTGCTACTACGACTGGATACGCTACCATGTTCACTTGCTTCAATTTTTGCAAGTTCTGCTTGATATTCCAAATCGCATGCTTTCTTCTCAATTTCTGCAAGCCGACGGGCATGCTCCGCTTGTAAAGCTAGTTTACGTACCGTCTTCACAGAAGTCGATGAACGACGCGAAGACTTAGAGCAAGGTACCGTAACAGAGCCATACTTACCTGCAGAATCTAGTATATTACTGCTTGCGGAGGGGTTTACCTCAAGCGGCACGTCGATTTCCGGAGCTGATGCGGATTCGTTACGACCTTGACGTCTAGTTCGAACCATATTCAAATGACAACAAATTTGTATAAAATTTAGAAATTCAATAAACAACGGCGACGAATGGACCAAAAAGATGTTGGAAATTATAGTGGACTGTATATTAACTGATAATAAGAAATAAAAATCAAAGAATATGGTTTAAACTAAACTGTGTAATAATCCAAAATCGTAACTATCGTAACCAACAAACAACATGGAGTATAAAAACATCATAGAGGTAAAAAACGAAATATATGGTATATGATGAGAAAAGAGCTAATAATCTTCAACAGAACTATTTTTTTACCTAAACGGGTAGCAAATATTATGGTTGACTATTTTGATTAAAGAGGCTGATTATTAGATTAACGATAAGTTTCCATTTCCGTACCTAAAGGGTAAAAACGTCACCCTTTGACTCCGCTGTCCATCTATCTATCACCGTGATATTTCTATTTCGTGTGTAAGTCGGGGCTGATATGCATCACTGCGATCTATTAAGATCTATTGTGACCAGCCTCCTATGTAGGTTCTATGTAGGCCCTACAGTAGCTCCCTTAACTGGGCACTGACCAAGAAAGATAGGATGTTCCCAGTTCGGATTGTTTTTATTTCATCTGGGTCAAGGATGTGTTTCCCCAGGTGTCTGTTTCTTTTGTGAATCAGCGGTTCACAGTAGCACAAGAGGTGAATTGGTGTTTCACGCTCTTGTTCGCAGACTCTGCATGTGTCAGTGTCCTTTAGTTTCATGTTGTAAAGGTGTCTATTCAACTTGCAGTGACCGGTCAAAGCCCTAACCATCACGCTCATGTTACTCCTGTTAAGCTTTAATAGCTCGTCAGTGCGTTTGCGAGAGTATGGTTAAGAAGGCGAGTTTTTAGGTATTGCATGGCCTGGTTCTTTGAGATACCATAGATAGGCTCTGGGCCGAACTGTATTCCTTGCGCCCCAGCCCTGGCTAGTTCATCGGCCTTCTCATTGCCGGTTATTCCAGAATGACCTGGCTCCCATTTGAGAGTGATCTTGTTCTTTTCTCCCAGGTCATTGAGTTTTTTCACACAGTCTTTTACTAGCTTTGATTTAAGTGTGATATTGTTTCTTGCTAGTAAAGCTGCCTGACTGTCTGAATTGATTACGATTTTTTTATCACCGTGATAGCTAGACAAGTGAATTTTTTTCACGGATGATGTATTTCTGATGTCGCTATAACAATAAGTACTATACTTAAACATAATAAAATAAATATGTATACAACAAACGAGATTTTTTCCATTTTGATTCGACTTTAATAACGACAACTAGAAGATGCTAGAATTATTCACAGAATACACATTTAGTTATATGTTCATTCAAAAATTGATACTTAAATGAAAATCAAAATAAACGTTGCAAATATAATGTTACGGAACGCTTCGTGCGTGTCGACTCGCATTTGACAAGTTATTTTCAGCTTTTTACATTGTAAGATTAATTAGGTTTGTCAGTTTACTTAATACCAGTGTATTATTTTGTCGCAGGTTTCGGTGGGAACGTAGTTCGCGAAGAAGTCAAGAAAAGGGCATCATGGTACGTCACTGACTTCCAAGACCTAATCCAAAGTCTCGCGATCCAATCCAAATGAGCCGTAGATAGTGTAGAATGACATTCAAAAATAAACCCTATTGCATTGACACAATGATCTGAGACCTGTGTTTGCACAGTTGCCTCGTATTTATTTTAGATTGTCAACTTGCATTATATTTTTATGTAGTTATATTGTAGGTAATTTAACATGTAACACTATCAACTAATTTTCTATTGCAAATTTTAGTTCAATGTTTGTATTAACGAAACAAAGTATGACAATATTTCTGGTATTTTTGCGAATAGCAACATTAAGGAATGTTGTTTTATGATGAAGTTAGAAACAAAATTTGACATGTTTTTGAAATACTAATCGTGCATTTTTTAAATAACTATTAGGACTTTAGGCAAGTTCTACCGAATGGACAAACGGTAGTAAGGAAAAATATATTGTGATAATACGTAGTTAAAGGGGTTCGGAACAAAGATACCTGTGCTGTGCACAATGCAATTGTGTATTGATGTTTCTCTAGTATTTATTTGTATAGTGTAGAAAAAATTATTCTTATGAAATATAAATGTTTTTGTATGTTACTACCGCGTAGGCACGGGACCACATACTTAAATGAATTAGGTTTGCAATTTATTTCATATATAATTATTTATATTAGCTAGCTACTATAAATTTGTTTGTTTTATTCATAATAAATTATTCTCAGTCAATGAGATTTAAAGAAAGTATTTCTTAGATATGCTGGACATACCTAATTTTATTGTTTTATATGCATTAGAAGTTATATCGTACTATGAGTACATACTTTTTGATTTAGATAGGAAAAGAGTATGAAATTTAAAATTGGTAATTTTTTTATGACAGGGATTATGAAATTCGTGATAATCATAAAGAAACTTGTAAATATTGGGATGTTTGTTGCAATTATAATAATAATATAACATAATAAATTTATTTCTTATTGAATGTTTAACAATTATTGTAATTAATTAATAAAATAATGTACAATGTTATGCCACCATTACAACAAATGTTTTCAATGAATAACATAAAATTGTGTTTTTAAGAGACACCTTTGAACAATTTGTTTTACATTGTTGTTACTGATAAATAATATTATATCAATATGGCTGTGTACTTGATATAAATAGCTTAATAAATATAATTTTAGTATATACTGACTTTTTATTGATACCATTTTTAAATATTCATTAGCAATATATTGGGAAACAAGCTGGCTGTCCATCTGATGGTACCTGGTTACAATCGCCCATAGTAAACGTGGTTCTTGAGAGTTCTTAGCAAATCTGTGATCCCCACAAGAACCACAGTGCAAAGAAGAAATCAACTTTGATTATTAATAGAACTAACTATGCGCGTTTGGTGTGTCATACATATTTCGCCCGTTTGTTTCTTGCTTCTTCGCTGCTTTAGCTTAAAATAATATGTGGGACTACCACAGTATATGTTCTATATTGTGATGGATAATCATTGATAAAGAGCAAAATAACATATTTTCTTTTATAGGCTACTGAGAATAATGTTTATAGAAATGAAAGTGTCTCCTAAATTGATTTATATACTCTACCTCTAACTAAATAGGCTCACCAAAAAAGCAACATTGATTTGAGCACTTAATGATGTTTGCGACGGTGAGCGAGATACCGCCGGCGTAATGACATTATTACAGTCGGCTGAGGCAAGACAGAGGAGGGCAGCATACTGCCCCCTGGAGCATAAGAAGAACTCTTGGTCTCGCGACTCATTGTCAGCTCGCCACAACCTGCTCTGAAGGCAACTTTTTAAATTATTATTTATTACTTCACAAACTAGTATAGTAGTCTATGGTCTTTTCAACTATTATCTTCTATCAAATATTTTATAATAACTTCTTTCAACTAAACTCCAGAATTCTCTTAAGTGATATGTACTCAGTGTTATTTATGTTGCACAGTCATACACATAAATAACAAAAACAATACAAAATACTTATTTACATAAACTTACGTTATAGATATTAACATATATAAAGATATCTCCTTGAACGCCATTTGCCTATTATAGTTACTGCCTTCTTCGTCAATTGCTAAGCATGATGGGGTTATGAGACGTTTTATAGCGTCATCCTCTCACAGCTTCCCAAAATAATAGTGGAAGGAACCTGTATGTCTGAATATATCCGATAAAGCATCTTATCAGTTCTCTACCCGGTTCTCTGCCCTCAGCAGAAATATTCTGCGGTACGTCAAGGCTTGAACCTCATGTATCATTTAATTTTTTCCACCCTTTCATTTCGCGAGTCTCCTTTTCCCTTCAACTGAAGGTTAAGAATAATGTTTCTGGGTCAATCCTTTGTGACTCTGCTTCTGATACCATGGTACTCGACAGGGACCTCAGACCTTGACCCCGATTTTTCGGACAAATAACGTAGTCGAATTATTTGGTTAGTCACCAATTACTTTATAGAACCCATAAGCTGTTTTCGCCAGCAAGTCTGAGGATACACCAAAGCTACCTTCCGTAAGCAAAATTTCAATGTGAAGTAGTAAAAACTATCTGCGATTAATAGTTAAAGGTCCTCTGAACAATGCTACAAACGCTGATGTATGTATGATCTTTTATTTTTTTTCCTCCGGAAAGGAACGGAAGGCTGAGAATCTGTATGATCGATAGCGATACTGACTAAACAGAGAGGTTTGGTGAAGAAGATTTGGTGTTTCTTGGCGATGCTCTTATGATGAACTTAAAGATCAGCTAAAATGTCGTTTACAATATAAGGGTTCGAAAAATTTGCAATAAAAAATCAAGCAAGTCATGCATCTGTATATATTTCAAAATAAAATTTATTTTTTATTATCATAATTTAAATTTGATTACTTTTATCAATCATACATTTCGCATTTGGCTAGAATATTTCAACGCCTTTCAAAATAGTATCTGCAAAAAAATATGTACATTGTCTCACGAAATAAAACTGACTCTTTGAGTTTAGCGCACGAACAATATAATTTATTACTTTTAAAATACTAAAGAAACATTACAAATCAAAAGTAAAAATAAGAGAATAACAACTGTAACCCAGCAACCGAGTCATAGAGAAGTTACATTAAATCTATGACATCTTCCAAGCGGGGAAAAACCGGAAGGTCAATCAGTCATGTAGTCGAATTGATTTAAGACGTAGTTGCTCAATTACAGATGGTGAAACTTTAGGTAAAATACCACATATCTCAGTTTGTTCTACAGCTGAAATTGAAAAACAAAAATCATTAGCAATACTTTTAAGACACACATTATAAATTAAATGTTCTTCCATTTTTGTTTCTATTCCACCAAACAAGCAGTGGCTTATCAACTCCTTTCCGGTGGGTCTTATATTTAACCTTTGTGTTAACTCTTTCCGTATATGACCTTTGAGCCCCACTGTCTATTAAAACTCTGACACATTGTCATGTTACATCCTCTCCGAGAGGAAAAGAATGCAAGAGAGCAGATAGAAAAAGTTTTGGGAGAAATAGAGGAATACTAAACTACAATGTATAAGAAATATTATGGTACAAAATATTACATTTATTTACAAAATATTTTTAAAATCTATTGTTCGTAGCACACACACGTCGTAGGGATAAGGGTAAAACGGAGGGAGATTGTTCGTAGCACACACACGCCGTAGGGATAAGGGTAAAACGGAGGGAGGGAGGAAAGGGAATTTAGCACTCGCGTAGGCCACCGGTGGTAGGATCGGAACACTAGCGTAAGAGCGTACGTAGGTAGGACACGTAGGTTAATTGCGACGAAACAGGAACACTCGTGTAGTCGGTAAGTAGTCACAGCGGCGCGTAGCTTCGACGGACAGCTGCCTAGTCACGCAGAATACCCGCTTCGGCGGATGACTGATTAGTCACACTAGGCCGCAGTCAGGATGCTCTTCAGCATTCAGCAACAAAGATCAATATAGATGACTGGCAGTGGTTTCTTCCACGTAACGCGGAGCAAGACGGCGATGGAGAAGGAGAGCTTCTTCCACGACACAACACGATGATAGAGACTTCACACAGCAGGAGCAGGTAGGTAGAATCTTAGTTTGCAGCAGAGATTTACGCGGAGCCTTCTTGAGTCCCGGGCCAATGCCAAAGGCCCGGGAACGGCCAGCACTACAGTGCGTAGTGTACGAGATAACTCGACGACTGAACTCACGAATCAACTGACATACTAGTTTTATTGAACTTGAATGTCATTGAAGCGTGAAATAAAACAAAAAATAAAAACGAAAAAGGAAAGCAATAGACTAATTCTCTCGGTCTAGAACAATAAAGAAAAGAGATAATATCATTCTATCTCTTTTAGAATTACATTTTTGATGTATAGTATCACAACTTAAATTGAAAAACAAAAGACAAAGTGACAATAATTTTGGAGGATGGAAGTTGAGCAGTCTCTAAATATAAATAAATAATATATTAAATTTAGTAAGAAAATATATAAAAATATGAAAACAATAAAGAGTAAAAATAAAATATATAGAATGAAACATAACAAAATTATATATAGTGTGCTACCGAGAAAAAGCTTATTTTCTCGATAAATAAAAAGTTATAGCTTAAAAATAGATCTTACAAACTAACTTAAAATCTAACTTAAGTATTATTAAAGAAACGGCAGGCAGTACGCTACATTATTCCCCCACAAAGAGAAAAATTTACACTAATGTAAATTTTAAAAAAAAAAACTAACCTAATTTATTTACACACATAAGTATATACATATTTATAAATGATCTTGGCTTATTTAAAGAGTTATCAACCGCTCGATAGTATCAGAGTAATTTCGTAAGAACGACACATTAGAGAGATAAGGGAGAGAGAACAAAATAAAACAGCAAAAAAATGTGATTACCTGCCGCCTTAATGAGTATATACAATATTTACAATAGGTACAAAATTATTTAACAAAAACTATATAAAACATGCGATAAAATATACACAAAGTGAAACATTATATCTTTATGTCTTTAACATGCCACTTGCCTCTAGATCCACTTTGATCTTCTAAAATATATACAAGGGGTGAAAGTTTATTTACAACTGTACACTTAATAAATCGCGGTGCCAGCTTAGCACTGAAATAAGCGCCAGCATCACTTTGAACATAGTTCCGACGCCAGACAACATCACCAACTTCGAATTCTTTAAAAGAGTGTCTTAAATTATAACGCTCAGTGTTCTTTAGATGAGCCTTGTACAGAGCCACTTGAACTTTATCGAAGTATGACGATAAAAGGCCTAAATTATGTGCATAGACATCCCTAGGCATAAAAGTTATTTGGTCTAAATTTGCAGTAGGAGTATACAAGGAACCAGTAGAAATATACTCTCGACCAAAAACTAGGAAATAAGGCGAGAAACCCGTTGATAAATTGACTGCACTATTCATGGCACATTGAATTTTGAAAAGATGTTTATCCCAGGATCTATGATCTTCATTAACTAAAGAAGCTAATGCTGTAACAATAGTCCTGTTATACCTTTCCGTTAAATTAACTTGTGGACAGTAACGAGGAGTAAAAGAAACAAAAGGTACATTATACCGAGAAAGGAAATTTAAAAACTCACGCGACTGAAATTGAGAACCATTATCCATTATAATTGTTTGCGGTATTCCATGAGTTAGAAATACTGCGTTCTCTAAATGGTGTATAATATTTTTAGCAGTAGCCCGCTTAATTGGAAAGATTAACGAGAATTTTGAAAAACAGCAATTTATTACTAAAATATATTGATTTTTTTGACGAGTCATAGGAAAAGGACCCATTAAGTCTAAGGAAATAGTTTGAAATGGTCTCGAACAAATTTTTGGTTTACCCATTGGGCCAAATGGTGAGTGATTTACATGTTTATAAGCCAGACAGGTTTCACAAGTTGAAACAATTTCGAAATATTACGAAACATATTCGACCAATAATATGATAGTGATAATTTTTTAAAAGTTTTAAAAATACCAAGGTGAGGATTTGAATAATCACCGTGAGCAGATCTTATTAAATCTTCCCTTGCAGAGGGAGGAGGCACTTCTTTCCAAACAAAATCATTACTCAAATAATCAGAGTCTATACGACGAAAAAGCTTATTATCCCTAATACAATAATAAGGATTAGAATTTGGATCATCCCGACACTGAGAGAAAAGAGTATTAAAATTATCAACATCAGAAGAGTTATCGAGAGCCAAAGGATTTACAGCACTAAGGACATTAACCTCAGCAGACTTCAATCGCGATAAGAGATCAGGGACAACATTTTCTTTCCCTTTTTTATGCTTTAAATCAAAATTAAAAGACGACAAACGTACAGCCCACCGAGCAAGCCTGCCAGAGGGATTTGAGAGATTAAGAAACCATTTTAGGGCTGCATGATCAGTGTACACGGTAAACTGCCTACCATTGTCCAAATAACAACGCCAATGTTCAATAGCTGTTATTACAGCGAGAGTCTCTCGTTCAGTTGTTGAATAATTTTGCTCATTTTTCGACAACGATTTACTCATGTAAGCAATAACAACTTCTTTAGTATCCTGAATTTGTGTTAAAATAGCACCAATACCAAATTAGAAGCATCGCAATGAACTGAAAAAGGAAGATTGAAATCAGGACAGGATAGAATCGGAGTAGAAACTAAAGCTTTTTTTAATTTTTGGAAAGAAGCTTCAGCAGCTGGATTCCAGGCAAACTTATGAGAATTTTTGCTATTTGAGGTTAATTTATTTAGTGGAGCTGCTACAGTACTAAAATTTGGAATAAAACGCCTAAACCAACTACAAGTACCAAGAAATTTTCTCACTTCTTTCTTAGATGCAGGTACAGGAAAATCTAGAACTGCCTGAATTTTGTCAGGATCAGCTCGAAGGCCTTGCTTATCTACAATATAACCTAAATATTTCAGTTCGTTACGAAAAAATAGGCTCTTTTCAAAATTAATTGTAAGTTTTGCAAATGATAGTTTTTCAAACACTTTCATTAAAAGAGATATATGCTCCTCAAATGAGCTACTTATGACAATAATGTCATCCAAATAACAAAACACTTTGTTATCAAATTCAGGAGCAAAAAGTTGATCCATAAGTCGCTGCTGAGTAGCAGGAGCGTTGGTAAGACCGAAGGGCATAACCGTAAAACGGTACATTCCTCTACCCGGAACGTAAAAAGCGGTCTTATCCCTGTCCTCAATATGAAGAGGAATTTCCCAAAAAGCCTTGGCAATATCGTTGGGCGCCATACTGTCATGTTACATCCTCTCCGAGAGGAAAAGAATGGCAGAGAGCAGATAGAAAAAGTTTTGGGAGAAATAGAGGAATACTAAACTACAATGTATAAGAAATATTATGGTACAAAATATTACATTTATTTACAAAATATAATTTTAAAATCTATTGTTCGTAGCACACACACGTCGTAGGGATAAGGGTAAAACGGAGGGAGATTGTTCGTAGCACACACACGCCGTAGGGATAAGGGTAAAACGGAGGGAGGGAGGAAAGGGAATTTAGCACTCGCGTAGGCCACCGGTGGTAGGATCGGAACACTAGCGTAAGAGCGTACGTAGGTAGGACACGTAGGTTAATTGCGACGAAACAGGAACACTCGTGTAGTCGGTAAGTAGTCACAGCGGCGCGTAGCTTCGACGGACAGCTGCCTAGTCACGCAGAATACCCGCTTCGGCGGATGACTGATTAGTCACACTAGGCCGCAGTCAGGATGCTCTTCAGCATTCAGCAACAAAGATCAATATAGATGACTTGGCAGTGGTTTCTTCCACGTAACGCGGAGCAAGACGGCGATGGAGAAGGAGAGCTTCTTCCACGACACAACACGATGATAGAGACTTCACACAGCAGGAGCAGGTAGGTAGAATCTTAGTTTGCAGCAGAGATTTACGCGGAGCCTTCTTGAGTCCCGGGCCAATGCCAAAGGCCCGGGAACGGCCAGCACTACAGTGCGTAGTGTACGAGATAACTCGACGACTGAACTCACGAATCAACTGACATACTAGTTTTATTGAACTTGAATGTCATTGAAGCGTGAAATAAAACAAAATAAAAACGAAAAAGGAAAGCAATAGACTAATTCTCTCGGTCTAGAACAATAAAGAAAAGAGATAATATCATTCTATCTCTTTTAGAATTACATTTTTGATGTATAGTATCACAACTTAAATTGAAAAACAAAAGACAAAGTGACAATAATTTTGGAGGATGGAAGTTGAGCAGTCTCTAAATATAAATAAATAATATATTAAATTTAGTAAGAAAATATATAAAAATATGAAAACAATAAAGAGTAAAAATAAAATATATAGAATGAAACATAACAAAATTATATATAGTGTGCTACCGAGAAAAAGCTTATTTTCTCGATAAATAAAAAGTTATAGCTTAAAAATAGATCTTACAAACTAACTTAAAATATAACTTAAGTATTATTAAAGAAACGGCAGGCAGTACGCTACAACATACTAACTCCTTGTTCCCAGAAACAATATTCACGGCAAGAGTTTGGAGTAATGTAGTAGATTTTCTCTGACAAGTCATGCTATTTGACTTTTTCTTGTTTACGTTTACATCATCGTGGTCATGTTTGACGTTGTCAGTTGTATTATCACTCCGTCTATGTAGATCAGCACACATCAATGTAATATGTCTTTTCCCGCAAAACATACACTTAGGGAAACTTCTGCAACGTTTACTGGTGTGATTTGTCCTCAAACATATCGTGCATGCCCTTTTGCTTTTCAGGAATTCTTGCTTCTCCTTTAAGCTTAGCTTTGTTGCTTTATTGCACTCGGAGCTAGCGTGTGATTCCTTTTCACACCAGATGCATTTCAGCGGTGTTGAAGCCTTCCATGTATTTTGATTTTTGCTGTTAGAGACGAAGCATGCAGTAGGTGGTTTTGGTTCTGAAGATTCAGCGTGTACAAAACCCTCTTGAGCCATGTGAATTCGTTCCTCTGATTCAACTTCCTCTCTCAGAAACTGAACTAATTTACTCAAGTCATCGCTTTTTAATTCATTTCTTGCCCGGATCCGATTCCACGTACGCAAAATATCTACAGGCAGAGCAGACTCAATCATTGGAAACAATACCGATGCATACTTGTCTTTTGTGACACCGAGGGTTTCTAACGCCTGTAAGTGTGTCTGTAGGCTATCATATAATGAGGATAAGCTGTCGATCTGACCTCGTTGTCTCAAAAGCACTAAATTAAGCAGACCTCTTACATACGTTTCAATGAGCAAGTCGTCCCGGGCAAAACGAGCCTTGAGTGCGTCTACGGCTTTTCTGTAATTTTCTCCTGAGGGTGGATATGTTTCAACGAGCTGCCTGGCACTTGTGTTGACAACCATAGCTTGTAGTAAAAACTGAAATTTGTCAATGTCTTCCAAATCCGGGTCTTCGTGAATTTTTCTAAATTGGCCCCAGAAGAGCAACCAATTTTTTATGTTGCCGTCAAACTTAACTAGCTCTAACTTAGGCATGTTTATTCGCCTTTGAGCTGCTGCTGACTTTACTGTGGGAACCGATGATATTGATAGATTACTGGCAGAATTATCCACTGACGGCTTTGTAACTTTATTGTACATGTTCTGCAAACGTAACCAACGCTTTCGGTATTCCAATGCCCTATCCTGGTCAGCTTGAAATAATATTTCGTCGAAAGTTTCACATTCGCAGCAAATATCACGAATTGCAGATTCAGTGCCTTGTAAATTATCTGCAATTTCGGAAATCAATGAATAGGCGTCTTCCAATGCGTCGATGTCTTTGGATTTAATTGCCGCTTCAAATGAATCCGCTGCAGTTGTGAATTCACGACGTTGCTGTGTTCGTTTGCGCTTTAAAGAATCCATAGTTTAGTTAAACTTCGCTTATTGTTACAGGTCCTGTCACGGTCGCCAAAATCTCACGAAATAAAACTGACTCTTTGAGTTTAGCGCACGAACAATATAATTTATTACTTTTAAAATACTAAAGAATCATTACAAATCAAAAGTAAAAATAAGAGAATAACAACTGTAACCCAGCAACCGAGTCATAGAGAAGTTACATTAAATCTATGACACATTGAACAATAATGTGCGCCTGTAGTACATTATTAGCAATTTTATGTCACTGCGTCATAGACAATTACAAATAGAAGGAAGGTTTGGTTGTGCGTATGGTTCAACCGTTTATGTCTGACACTTAGCACTTAGTTTGCATCAGTACTTTGATTTAATTATTTTTCTATCGATCTGTTCCATGCTGTCTGCAACGTTTGCGATTTCAATCCAGTTCTTCAGAAATAGGACTCCTACAAGCTAGAATGAACAGCAAACACATTATGATAAAGCTATATATCGTGTTGAAGTGTCAAAATATTGTTAAAATATTGTCAGATTACGCGATGTATACTTTTATGATATACAAGATATGATAAAAGTGTACATCGCGTATTGGTGTTAAGGCCAATTATGTTGGGACTTTCAAAGTTAGTATACAAAATTTCCAATTCCCTAAACACCTCATCTACGAAACGTTCGATGAAAAAATGTCAAAGACGAATGGCGTCGCGCTAATAGTCTTCATTAGTTCAATATGAGGCCAACATCAATATTATAAGAGGCGGATACAAAAATAGAGCACCGCTGACCTGTCGCTTACGTATTTCGCTCTGCCCACGTCACCTTTGAACGCCGTGACAAATTCAAACATACCTAGCCCTTTAAAACTTTTGTTCGCATATTGACTAACATATATATCCCACTGAACGGAAACGCGTCTATCGTTAAATAATATTTATTTATTTATTAAAATCAAAATATTTATATGACCTTAAAAAAATTGTAAAAAGATTAATGTAAAAGTACGTACGTATTCGGAAATAAAAAAATATATCATTGAACCTGTTCGGAAATTAGGATTATTCTCCAGAAGAACATGTAAAATCTCGGAATGTTTATTTTGTACGTCAATATTTAAATCGTCATTTGCAATATCATAGAGGTCACGGAAAATTTTTTTTCATGTTTAAACATGTAATGTAATTCTTGTATATCTTTGGTTGCATTTGAATCTGACTGGTTTTGATGATCAAATACATTGGTAACATTTTAAAGAAATAATTAAATTATGAAAATCTTTCATTGAAAATATGAGTTTTTTATTGGTTTTCTTTCTGTCCAAATGATTGAATCCAAGCGCGATAATTTTACCTAGTGAAGTGTTAGTAACAGAAGCTCAAAAATTAAGTGTTTTCAATGTAGGAATTTGATGTCTTTGACTTACTTCTCTCTGTGCCATTGTGTGTGCATGTGTGCATTGACGGATAAAACGGACTCCATTTTTCCGTAGCTCCAGTAGAAGAACTGGAGATTGACGGCAAAACAGTTTTCACCCATTTGAAAGTTATTGAAGAGGCAGATAACTGATGATAAAAAGTGGATCACGTACCAGAAGAACTTGCTAAAAGGTCGTCGTCAAAGGCGGTGGAGAGGCTTTACAGACTGTTGCAGAAGCCGGATTAATTCGCGACAAGGTAATGCTATATGTATGTTGGTATTGGAAGGGCAGTGTTCATTATGCGCTTTGGCATCAGGCAAAAATAATATAATAAATAATACCGCAAGACCCGCACACATCTTTAAGCATACAGCAAGCATTGACAGAGTTAGGACGTGTTAACTTTCATTATAACACATCAGCAAATATCATCAAACACATTGCTACATGGTAGGATTGACACCGGGACTCTGGCTTACCTGTGCCGTGAACTTACCAAATGTGGTATTAATCTATTCTCTATATATCCCTAATTTTTAGATATTTCGGTCTCTTCAGACTTAATCAGGCAGTGTCAGGTTCCGGAAGGTTTAAGAAGTCAAAAATTTCTACAGACCGTTAACCCAATAATTAACTTCGATAAACGTTAAATAAATGCATTTAAATAAAATATAACAATCATTAATTTATTATCATGTGATCAAAATTATATTTTTATATCGTTACGATTGTGCCATAAAAATATTGTCATTGAACGGCGAGGTGCGTGATTTAGCTTTTTAGTAAAAAATAGTAGGGACTGGATTAACGGTAAACGGATTTGAGAAGGATAACTCAAGTTAATGGAACGATTAACATTTTTAAAATTTAACAATAAAGTTAATTCATTAATTTCATTTGAAATGTAAACAAGTTAATATCCATATATGTTGGTTTTCCTTGTCATTTTAATGCAGCATTCATTTGACAACTCTAACAATACAGGGAGAAAACAACATTTGACTCTTTCCAGTACCATGTCTTCTGCCGTAAACTTGTGAACCAATGGCATAGCCTCTTTGACGTTAAAAAGTGAACAAATAAAAATTATTTAAAAAAAATATTTTTAACCTATATATGTTTAGTGTGAAGCATTATGATGTCCTTCTGAACGTATGAATATGGTTGCCTTCCAGTCGTCTGCTTGGATGCATCGCATCATACCAATTCCTGTTATATGCTATGTCTGCTTGTTCGTCACTATTAGTTACACAAATAGTATCAATTACATACAAATTGGCTTTGGTGTTAAACCATATTTCTATACGAAATCTTTTAATAGAAATGAATCACGATATATTTTAATAAGGGAGCAAATTAATGAGAATACGTTTTAGAGCTTCGAAACCGCTTGGTCAACTCGGATAAAATGAATTGATAATTCGTTAATCGCACCGGAAGCACCAAGATTGCGAAGATGTGCGTTTGGGACACACGGGAATAAACCGTCGTATTTTGAACTTTCAACTCTAAAAATACATCGTTGGTGACCCCGCGCGACTCTGGCGCAGTCTCGTCGGCTTCTGAAAGGTCAAGCCACGCCGGGCTTCTCTCTGCCATTGTATTGGCGTTAATTAATCGAATTATGAATCGATGATTTAGTAAAGTTTAATCGATTAATAAACTACTTTGCTCTGATGATGTGCTAAATGATTAAATGTTGTGTTTAATGTGATGCGAACAGTGTTTACAGTGGCAAATGTGTGTAAGTGTGGTCAATAATATTCTGTTGATAATCAACGTAAGAAATAAGAACAAGATTATTTATTTGATTGAATTTGCCTATATTGATTTAGCGTGTGTCTACTGAAGTATTAGATTTTATTGTTCGATACATTATATGCGTGAGTGATCGACTTTATTGAGATTTATGAATTAGTTCTTTAATAATGATTGCATGTTTCGTATGGAAATTACTTACGGTAAAATAACAAATTTATCCCATATTTACATTTCAAACTTCAGAGACGTAAATATTAATCTGTTTGTGTTCGAAAATTCGTTATTGAAGTATACGCAGTGAAGTGATTAGACGGAACAATAAAACATTCTTTTTATTTGATCATTAATAGTTTATTTTCAATTTCAAAACTGACAAAATTAACATTGTTTAAATAACCGCAATAGGTTTCCTAATGAGACCATGACGTTGCATTTATTTGTCCTGTATGGTAGCTAGCTAGCTACAAATTTAGGCTAAAAGAGTAACAAAATGGCAAAATTGACCCATAATTATTTCATCCAAGCAAATATATTCTGTTCTGTAACGTTTTGCGTATTAACATATTTGTATACCGTGTAATTGTTCCTGTAAATATTTTGAATGTCACTGAGTAAATTTAGGCAGATAACCGGGAAATGAAATTAATAGAAAAGACCATAAAATTCATAAATCCAAAATTCTAATCAAATGTATATAAGCTATTAACTTTTGCCCGCATACTTCGTGTCGCCCAATACTTGTCATGACATACATATGTTCACTGACACAACACTGTCATATATTAACGTTAATACTCACTTCAAAATTTTATTTTATCAAAAATTCGTAATATGGTATATAATGTTCATAGGCTATTAAGTGTAAATTACGTATCTCCTGAAGAATGATAAACGTTTCAATTATGAGAGGTGCGCTGCGAAAACTGTGGTAGCGGAGTTTCTAATACGAGAAATAAGGGTTATAAAGTCTTATGATTCAGTCGATAGGAATAGAAAGTTTAAGTGTAATCAAGTATCAAAAAAATCATACAAACTTGAAACGCTGAAGCACGGTGTATAGTATATTTGTTGTTTTAATTTCCGCCTTATATACTACCTATATCTATTACACAGAAATCATGCCTCTAATGTCCAGCTTCTAAGGCCCTTTTTTATTTATCGATTTCAAATACCAAGAAGACAGTTGACTGAGCTGCCTGCTTGAATATGCGTAGGATTCTCGTAGGATGCGTAGGATCTGATCACACCAGTTATGTTGCTTGGTGTGTTCACAATCCGACTAAGCCCCCCTCTGGAATCTGTCTGCCCCATGGAAGGTCTATTCGGGATCGTGTTAAGTCCAATACATTCGGAAGACCTCTGTGGGACAAGTGCAGTGCGATAGTCAGAGCCGGATCCCCAGCTTACGCGACTCACAGACAGAAGGCAAGTTTAAGGTCCTAATCTCCGGGCCAGTTAACTGAAGGCCACTAGGAAAGTCGGAGACTGCCTACAAAAGCATATCTCCTACCTTGGCTGTCTGGGGTGGAGCGGGCCGGCGAGAGGATCTTCCTGTGCCTGCTCCGCAACCTCCTGCTAGATGATATATATTCTAAATAAAAACATTTATATGTATATATATACATTTTAATTAACTTTTTACTTTACAGTCACTTTACCTCACTTACCAAGAACTTTCGCTGCCATGTTTCTAGAATAACAGATAGCATATTTTATAAGATGTACTATTGAAGAAATAAAAGGATTTGTAATGTAAAAGTATAAATTTACATTACGATACATATAAAAAATACAAAACATTTACTTAGCACTAGGCCGTTTATGTACCTCTGTTGCTAACACATTTTGACTGATTCTGACGGTATGTGTAGCTCACTCTAGATCACTACTGTATTAAGATTTAATAAGACAATGATGTTCATAGAGCAGTAATAAATGTTTCAATACAAATATTATAGTTGTATGTATATTATATTTGTATGTTCTTTACTATTAGTATGCGATAACGACTTCGATATTATTCTGGCGAGTTAAAGTTGTGATAACTCCAAGTACGGTCTGGTTGAAAATATTGTAAATTAGCTGGAGGATGTTGTTTTTCTTATACTTATAAAGCATTAAATTTCAACAACATTGCAATAAAATGACACATTTTCTTATTAGTAAATTATGGAGTAAAATATTATTTTGCAAAAAGCAAATATTTCTAAACACCCCGTAACATAATTAAAAAAAAATTCAAGTAACTATTTATTCATAAAAGACAATATATTTTCAGCAACTTCGTTTGGAATAGGAATAATCTGATTGTTTGGTATTAAATAACTTTCTGTGGATGTTAAACTGGATCGTCGTAATAAATTGGATAAAAATCTTCTTCTTTGACATAGTGAATTGTATCGTTCGAGTAAGGATGGTGTTGAGGGTAACTTCACGTTATTATGAGAGTAGATTTTAGCTCTACATGCACTTTTTGGAACTGATAAACATGGGTCAGATGTCGATTGTTCATTAATTGCTATAATTGGCATAATGTAGGCTGCAGTAGATGTAGTGTCTAGATATGTCGGTGTTGTACTTTGTTCAGTTTCACAGCTTTCAGTTGTAGTAGGTATTATACAAGTAGGTTTAGCACAAGTCGGTTCAGCACAAGTAGGTTTAGTACAATCTTGGTATTCATTAGGAGGCTTTGTTATAAATGTTGTAGATTTAATGCAGTCAGTTGTGGTAGATTCTGTTGCACTATCGATGTGTATTTCTGGTATCAGATAGGGCACAGGGTAAGGAACAAGAATTAAGGGCTTACTCGGACATCTATTGCATTCGGACTTGCAACAGCTCTTTGACTTGTTACATTCATTACACGGGCACATTCTACACTTCCTTGTTAACTCTGTGTAATCTAATTCACTGTTGCGATTCTGGATAGGTTGAAGATTTTTGCGATATATCACATTATGCATGTCATAGTTTCTTTTGTAATTGTTTCTGTAATAGTTACGTTGCAGATCTCCGCTTTTGTAATTATAATAGTCATATTGAAATGATGGTGTAAATGTTTGTGTAAATATTACTATCACTTTTATAAAGAGAGCCTGAAATTGTAATGCCGATTACTTCTGCAGAATTTTCGTCATTTTTCAAATCAATCAATACTATTTTTTTCCAAATTATAATTACCTTTTTCATAATCTGCTTTATTGTTACATTACTGCATCTTTTGATTGAAAATTGAAAAATGTGTGGATGTATAGAATTTGAAAAACGTGTGCAGAATTGAATTTCGTTTTCTGATTAAATTACAATTGTTATAAATTTATGTGCAGTAACTTTTATTGCTTGGAAACTTTATTCGCCTAGTAATAAATAATAAAGGTTTCGAAACAACACTTCAGCACTGGTTATTTTGAGCTACTGAATTACATTTGTGGAGGTATTACCTTCTTATGTGAATAATTTCCTTTAATATGATTCTTCATAAGCATTTCGATATATTTTATTCAACCACTACATTTACAAAGAATATTCGCTAATTGGCGTTTCTTAAAAATGCCAAAAATTTTTAATGAAAACTACAATAACAAAATTACGCATAGGGTGCAAATTTTTAAAAAGTCGACGATTAAGTTTTCCTTGTATTATTTGTTGTAGAAGTCATAAAGCGTACTTATCTGTATGTACATTAATATTTTTGAATTATTTGTTAAATATGTTTTATTCTCATTTAAAACAAAGTAAAATCTTATAATGCCTTCAATAATAAAAAAAAATACAAACATAATTTATGTATATAAAACAGAAAATTGTTCTCAGCCTATTTTGTACTGAGTAAATAATATGTTTTCATTCCTCAGCATATCATAGCTATTGGTGTAAAGTCTAGCAAAATAGTTCGTGCTCTTTGGTATGGAACCTGATCTGTAGCATCAAGCATCTTCTACATTTGCCTCAACTGAGCCATCAATTTTTCCGCCAATTTCTCTGGTAATGGTACAATTCCATATTTCGGTTTCCAAACCGATTTAGTACGGCGGAAGGTTGTCAATACGTATTTTTTATCATTGTATCTTATTTGAGGTACATTTGCATTTGTTATATTATTTGATCTCAGTACCATACAAGGTTTTTCTGTCGTCTGTGTTGTTGTAACTTCTTTTATGGTCGTAGGTGTTGGAGTTACTGTTGTGGTTGAATATAATTTAGGTGGAGCTATAGGAAAAGGGTACGGTACAAACATAATATTAGGCTGGTTACACGTCCAGCATGTTTGGTAGCAACAGTATTTAGGCTTGTCGCAATCGTTACAAGAGCATTCGCATTCCTCCGATTCGCGGTAGTTGCGTAAGACGAAGTCTGCCTCGTAATTTAACATTCCGTTGTTACTATCATATGGACGGTTCTGATATCTCGAACGAAATGAACCAAACTCTATTGGATTTTGGTATTCGTAGTATGACCCCGTGGGTGGCGTGAAAAATGATGGGAATTGGGCTAACAGAAGTTTTACTGAGTGTGCCAGGTGAAATAAAAATATCTGAAACAAACAAAATTTCTTGATACATAATAATTGATGACAAATATCTCAAAATTCGTCGGGGGAAACAGGAGTAGAGCATAAATGAAAAATAGGTCAATGTGGCCCAACAGCTAATTATATATATATTATACATATGCATATAAAGAGTGATATACAGCATACCCTTATTCTTTAAGGAACCTTTATTTTTCCATATTATTTTTGTTATTTATTATGTACCTATAACTTTTATTCGTTGAAGGAATAAAATATTTAAACTACACCAATTAGCCTAGCCCAAAGGAAGCTCTGTAAGGCTTGTGTTATGGGGTCTAAGGTAACGGATAGACATACATATATAAATAAATTTGGTAGAAATACTTATATTATAACAACCATGACTAAACTACAGATGCTCGGATTCATCATGCAAACATCTGCCCCCATCGGGAGTCGAACCAGAGACCTCAGAGATGTTGACACCTTGAAACCGGTATAGCAACCACTCGCCACGGTTAGTCTTTTTTTTTCTTTTTTTTTTGTTCCCCTGAGGAAAATGCATTAAATTGCATACCTCGGCTGTGGCGAGCCGGCGGTTATGTGGGGCTCTCCTCCCCAGAAGGGGGAGGCCTACCTACTAAAAACCTCAGGGATGGCCTTCCTCAGGCATGTAGGGAGCCCCCGGGAACATCAAGCTTCTTCCGGGAACCCCCAGCCTCCGCTCCCCCGTCGATACAGGGGAGCCCTCCTCGGGGGAGGCTCACTACGGAAGGGGCGTGGTCCATCCCGGGTCGCCGTAGCGGTCGTGACTTCCTCGCGCCCGCCGGCGACACGCGGCGGCGCGGCGCCGCAGCTGTGCTACCGAGCCCGGCGCCGCCTCCTTCGAGCGGGATCGGCCATCTCCCGACCCCGCTTGGCAGCCTCCTTCTGGAGCATCACTGCTTCACAGAAGGAGGCCACAGCCCTCCAGCCTCCCTCGTCCGCCAGCATTGCCGCAATCAATGCCGGCGGAGACAGATCTCGCCCGATCTCTGCGACCAAGACTCGGCGCTCGGAGGCCCACGCGGGGCACTCCGCCAGCGTGTGCTGGGCCGAGTCAAGGTCGGATGCACAGTGGTTCGGCCACGGTTAGTCTATCTAAAAAAATGTAATAACGGCTGAATTAAAATTAGCTACTAAGTAATGCTAACGTCTAACAAGAAGTTGTAAAAACTACACTTACATGCATGTGGCATCCACATGTGTGTCGTCGAAGTTTATCTTCACAAAATCTTTATGAAAAATCTAACTAACCTGACGAACTTTGTTTCGTCTAAGAGTGAATAAAGTGACCTTTCATATGTGCCAAAAAAAAAAATACTCTGAGAGTTTTGTGAGCGTGATTACAATAAAACATGTAAATAGAGTATTTATGTAAAATAATTTTTATTATTATATATACGTATTCTTTCAGTCTGGAAAAACTACGGTATAAAATCTTCTAAAATCTTAAAAGAAAATTTTGCGATACTAGGTTACTAGAAATTGTTTTTCTAGCAACCGATTAGTGATTAATGACAGCAACTATTTGATTAACGATATAAATCACATAAAAGGTCCATGTTAGCGGTGTCAGCTCAGAGGCGCGATCAGAACCTACGCTCGACACTCCGAGCGCCCTCCGACAGTAGCCGAGCCATTCAGAACATCCAAAGAAAAAAAAACATCAGAAACTCCGAGTGATACTACTAGATAATCGATTCGAGCGTAGAGTGAAACATACTGTCACATTTTATGTCAAAATCAATTTCAAATGTGTAACGTTAATGACAAAAATACACAAATTATTCGTTATATTAACGGTATGTCATGTTCACAGGCTTATGGACATGGTAATACAGTGTTTTTTACTGTCTTTTTTATTTAGAATATTGGATAATATGTGTCAATTTGCACGTTGCCTGACATTGTTGGGCAAGAATCAAACTAGAAAATGTCTCTCAATCTGTGCTTTGTCTGACATTGTTCGGCATGAATCAAACTAGAAGATGTCTGTCAATCTGCCCTTTACCTAACATTGCTCGGCAAGAATCAAATTGGAAAATATGTCTCAATCTGCACTTTGTTTGACATTGCTTGGCAATAGAGTGTGTGTAAAAATCACTCTTGGTTAAGCGCCTCAGGCTAATGTGTCTTTTCTTTCTTTTATTCTGGTCCGTAGTTGAAAGCAGCTTTAGGTTGAGGTGATTGCTTACCCTTAACCGACCAACCCTTGTGTGCCAATTCAACTTATTTTTTAGTACAAGAAACAACGATGATATTATTAATAAAGAAAAGAAATGATACACCTACCAGAAATATATTCATCGTCAGCTGAACTACACCCCAGTTAAAGAGTAACTAATCGTAGGCAAGTTTGCATTGTTACGTTCACTATTTGGTTTCTGGTTCTTTTATTACAAATTGTATGCGTTCATTGTTCAAAATGAAATACCCATGCGCTGTTACGTAATCATTCATAACTACTGTGTTATGTAGTGTGGCTCCTTTGTTAACAATTATCAATTTCATTTAATTATGTAATATATGCTTAAAATTATATTAATATATACATATTTACCACATTTATTGGAAGTTTACGATATTATTAAAATGAGATCTTTTCTTTTACCTTTTAACAACTGTTACCATCCTGTGATTTAAAAGACATATAATTTTCATAAAATATTTTATCATATCCTGAACCCTATTTTATCAAGATTAAGCAGGTATTGTTTTTATTGCTATTAATTGACAAACCAGCAGGTTGCCTACAAAACCATACTTTACGTTCTCAGCTTGCGAAATGTAAAGATTGGTATCCAGTAATTTTGGTGCCTATTTTAACCTTCACGCTGGATCATAGAAATGCGAACACTGCTGTTTTGTGGCAGAAATAGTAAGACGGAGACATCCTACCTTCGGCAAAAAGGTAAAAAGGGTCACGACCTTTGTCGAATACTCCAGAAATAGCTATGAATGTGTGGAACCATGCCAAAATCATTTAAAAAGCACACCTACTTACTAACGTCCAATAGAGTAGGGCTATATAAATGTAAATATATATTTTAATTGCCTAACAATTTTAAACCCACTAAAAATGAATTTTAAATATATGTTTAAAGGAGAAAATCGCTGTAACGATCATTACCTACTTTATTTACGTGTCATTTGGAAATTTATTCTCAGATAGATAGGTCTGTTTATTTTTAGACATCATATATATTTTCTTTCTTGTTAGACTTATCTCTCTCTTTCTTCTCAAATTGTTGAAAAAATATACCCTGAGGGTTCTTTCATTAGTTGTGGATGACATTGACGATCAAAGTTGACTTTGAAAGTTGTAGCAAAATTCTCTAAAGATCGATGGGGTATATGGAAAACATCAGGTTTCGCTGCTCCCATAATACTTCGCCTTTAGTTTAAATATAATTGGTGTGACTTGTAATAGTTAATCTCATTTATAATAATCACCTTACAGATATTTTTATGCGATAAGTTTCGACACAATCATAATTTATGTAAAATACATTTGCCTGTAAAACAAAATTATTGAACGTTCCAATGTTCTTAGAAACTATGTAAGTTCAGAAGCATCAGCTAAACACCATTTCCCCCCTAATTATTCCATTAATATTTCATAAAGTAATATCTGAGAAATTCGATACGATGGAGCTGATAGAGTAATTTTAGTACCAGTAATAATTTACGCGATATCTTTTATAGTTGGGGATAAATCGAGGGAGTACACTAAACGTTTCCTCGTATAGGATATAACTGGCGTCGGTTATAGAGATGATAAGAAATAACGGGTTGACATGGTATGGACCTTAGGTATTCAAATATACAGTCGTGTACATACTGATGAATATGACGAGGATTTAGCAGGAATGAAAGTTAAGTATCATATCAGAATAGTTATACACTGATAGTGGGCGTAAATAAAGGTGGTAGGGGAAAAAAAATTGACGATTCAAAAGAGCTTTCTATAAAGTCATATTTTAATAAAGTTAATTTAGATTTTGGTGAAAAATGGCTCAAATAGGTATTAAAACATAGGAGTGTCCATTGCAATTGTGTATAAGTAACTATTGAGACGAATTCTGTAATTGAGTAAAAGGCGATTTATAAAAGGAAACGTGTTAGGTATATTCTACAAAGATATAAGAATAAGATATGGGCATGTTTTAATTCAATAACAATTTTTATAAGATTAAGTAAAACTTTCACAAAAATACATTAATTCGTAGTCTTTTGTTATTCGCATAAATAAATAAGTATTTTAAAGATTTATCGCTTCGGCATTATAATGTATTTTACATCATCTATCTTGACTTGACTTATTTTTTAAATTTTCTTAAATTTTAATAAGGTGTATATTCATGTCTAATCTTATTTTTTCTAGTCACACAACACATTTATTTTAACATTCTATTAATATACGCTGAGTAATTATTGTATATTCTGTAATATTTTTGTCACCGATCGTGCGCCAGCGCAGGGCGTCGGGTCACGACCTCGCCGCGCCGGATTTAGACCGAACTCTGCGTGCCAGCGCCGAGTTATGACGAATGAACAATAAATCGTTATTTCGATAACTAACGCTACACCGCCTTGACCTAGCGTGTCGATCTTATTCGATAAAATGTGGCGGAATTCCACGTTCGAGCTAATGTTTTTCCAAACAAAGCGCAGAGTAATGTTATCCAAAATTTTTGATTACATCATTGCAAATACAATTTTCATCATCCATTGTTCCTTGCTCTAGATAGCCTGTGCGTTCCCTTATGTTACTAATATGAAATTTCTATAAGTAATACTTGAATTTACATATAGACTTCGATAACAATAACTTAGGAATTTTCAATAGACTTTTTTTATATCAATCAGTAACGGTAGAATTCAAAAAAACAAGACAACATTAGACTAAGACGAGTTAAATATATGCATGATGTTGATCTGTCAGGTCGTCAGTACTCGTATATAACAAATAAATTCAAAGGACATTGTTCAATTTTGGCCTAAGAACCGATGTGAATATAAATTATACTATAATTTTTATTTATTTTTATATTATTTGAAACATATTTTAGTATTCCACGGACACTTCAAATAAATAAATTCCAAATAAAAAGTTGGGTCACAATTATTGATGCCGTATAAAATGTTTTCCGTCAGCCAATGCTGCCAGTTTCGGAAGTTTTCGCGATTTCGGTAAATACGGATCGAATTGAAAACCTCCTCCTTTTTGAAGTCGGTTATTAAAATTAGTTGATAACACTTTATTCATTTAAATACCTAAATTGACTAGCTAGAAAAAAACTATTATTATATATTTTTTAAGCGAAATCGCGAATTTCTAGCTTGGCATTCGAGTATTATAGTTTTCGTAATTGGCAACACTGGTTTACTCTCGTTTACTTCATACCTTATCCGTGTCCGTTTCATTTAATTTTTGATTGCTTTGCGACTATCGTTTCTTTAGTGATTTTCTATGCGTTTCATGGTTTTATTCTAACAACTTTGGCTTGATTACGGACTCCGATTACATTGCGTACTTGGTAGACTCGGCTGTGTGTAAAGGACTGGATTTTGTAAAATGATAATTGTCAAAGAATTATCTTAAACTTGACTAGGTACTATCTCTTTTCCTAGTATCGAGTAGAGTAGTCCTTTCCTAGTTCTAGAATACTTTGATATTACTACTCTGATATTTCACGCAATGTTGGTTATTTTTTTAATTATAACCTCAAAATATTAACTTTTTTCGTAATTATTTTAGTTTCCTGAAGTGTCCGTTCGTGAAAACTTATTTCATAGGATTCCATATAATTTTAAGAGTTTATATAAGTCACTTTCGATTCGAACGGTTCTTAGGCAGAACATGTATGGAGCCGGAACAATGTCCTTTCCTGATTTGTAAAAACTGGAATAGAGTTAATTATTGAGAGATTAGATAGTGATAGTGAGATAAGCTATTTATTTCCTTTTTAATCTTTTGACAAAACTTAAATGAGATGCGGCTGAAGCAGCGTTTAGATTTAATCCGTGTTTTATTTAAACTACAATAATTACATATAATGCACATATATCAGATTAAATCAGAAACAATGAGATCCGTAGATCAGAGAGAGTGACCTAGAATTGCGGTGTGGATCTTTGTTTTGGAAAATTCTTCTAGTAGATGCTACATACTAGAAGATCGTGGAACGACGATCTGACAAAAGTTTCCGGATGTGAATGTGTATTTGAGGATTTGACTTTGGAACTCCTTACAAGAGGGTTATATTCAACATTAATGGTGATGGAAACGTAGAATATGCAATTAACGTTGCAACTTGTACAGATTTTAGTAGCGATTAATAACTATTGCGCTCTTGATCACTCAGATCTATGACAGTTATGTCTATATATTTTTGAGAACTATTACGCTTCCGTAAAATCAACGTCGAAATTATACGACTTCAGTGCTAGTTTGATGGGGTGTAAGCTATGAAGAAATAACAGCTCGTAAGAGTCAGCGCTGCATCATAACGCTCCATTGACCGAAGTTTGGTAGGAAATGAACGTTTTGGACTTCATTATAGCTGAATTCTGGCCATCTCGATCCCTAACTTAATCCGCTGCATTGATCTATGGACAGTTTTATCTCCATAATGGATAATTTGCCATAAACGTCATAATAATTAGGAGTCCCTTAAACAATCTAAATCAAATGAAATTGGCAATGAAAATTTTACCCATGGAAAGAGTACATGCTTCTATGAATAATGGGTCTAACGTTTAAAGGACTATATTGCAAATAATGCAGATAATTTCATATATTTTAAATGCTTTGTTATTCATGTATTAATTATCACTCATTAAAGTGATAAATGTTACACGAAATAGAAAAAAAAAGATTTTTCCTAGTAACAATATTTATGGCAAGTGTAAATAATAAATCAAGCTTTTAGAGGTCTTTGAAATCTTTTTTACAATAAAATTCTAAATAATATTCTAAATAATATTTTTATTATAAAGTATCAGATCATATGATCGATAAAATTGCTAGCATTCTAAATTAAAATTTCTAAACAGTGTCTGATTTGGGTGACTGTTTTAGTTAATGAACATTTAATGTATTGTGGATGTTTAGAAAGAAGAGGTAGAAAGTTACATTTTTCTAGTTGTTTGCCAGTTATTTTTGAGAAGGCTCTCCCAGTATCCAATCAGGTTAGATTCACTTTGTGTTTGACGTCAATATGAGTCTGTAAAGGCCGGTTTTGAATGACAATTTTGACTTGCGTCTTTCATCTAACCATGAATTGTTAGTAGTAGTTTAATCGTCAAGAAAGTTTAATGGCTGATGGTACTCCAACTTATTGTATATAAATTAAGAGTACATTATTAGTTAGGAAATATTGTAGAAGCAATGGTGCAACCTGAGCTTACAACTTCTGATACAGCATTGTTGCGGATCGCATACTTTCTATATAAAAAAATTAAATTTACTGCAAGAAAGTTTGTTTATGTTATACATAAGTTTGTTTTATGTAAAATATTGAATAATATTTTAGGCTATAAATTTATTTTCTGAAAGTACTTATGTGTTGTAGAATGTGTTACAGCTGAAATAATTTATCGACAGCGGTTCTCTAGACGCAAGCGTTCTTTGTCCGCCTTTATCATTCGTTATCACCTTATCTTGTCACGACGCGTGACCGGTCGCATGGCTACGTTGCCCCGAGTGCCCTTTCATTGTCATTTAATACTACTAGAGTAGTGACTGTAATTGTTTCCTGCGTTACAATAAATCTATCTTTAGTCTCATAAACGTTAGGACGAACTTAAGAGTATAAACATCGCCCAATACTCAAACTATAACATTGATTAGGGTAGCATTGAAGGGTATAAACATTGCTTAGTCGTATTGGTCCATTATCACTAATAATAAATTATAAAGAATAAACTGCCACCACTAGCGGCAGTTTATTCTTTATAATTTACTAGCGACCCGCCCCGGCTTCGCACGGGTGCAGTGAAAAAATGGTTATGGTGGGTTATCCCTAAGAGATAGACATATACCATCGCGGTCTTTTTTGTGGATTTTTGCAAGTTGTACAATACTGTAGTACATTATTTTGGTCTATCTCGTAGGGTTCAGCCAGCGTTTGCAATATAAGCGCAAAAAAACGTGCTTATTTACGACATCACATTAGAAACCTTTAAATTTATCAGTGTTTCTCTACTATATTATGCATTTATTATACATACAAACCTTCCTTAAGAATCACTCTATCTATTAAAAAAAACCGCGTCAAAATCCGTTGCGTAGTTTTAAAGATCTAAGCATACATACGGACATACAGCGAAAGCGACTTTGTTCTATACTATGTATTGATTGATTATAAAAAAGTACAAACTGTAAACGTATAACCTACAGTACAAAAAATTAGTTTATAACTGTTGTCCAAAAGGGTTCGTCTACAACTTACTTAGTACTTTTTACTTTTTTATTCCTATATAATGGCTTAACTTTTTTGACATCCATAAGTATTTAAGAGGATTAATAAACAATAGAATTTATAAAATCTATATTACGCAATTTTAATGTGAATATTGTCACGAGCACGGACTCTTTCAGTTGGGGGTAAGGGAGTTATGATTCCTTATATTGAAAATAGGGTAAACGAAAGATTATAGAATCTATTATCCTGAGTATGGTTTGGTTAAAATGACTGAATAGCACTTTGCACATGAATTAACCGGCATATCACATAAAAATGTGACAATAGGCGGCCTTATTGCTTAGGTAGCCAGGCAATTTGTTTTAGGTAACATTTGTATTCAGATATTAAACGAATAACAGAATCTCAAAACTACCATGAAATAATTTTTTATATAACAATTATTTGAACGAATAATCAATATAACAAAAGATTTCGTGATACAAACGTATTGGTTGAAGTATCAATATCTTATATGGAGGATACCTATTTGTTGCGGGAAGTCCCTCAGTGGATACTGAGTCAGACCTTCTTAACACGGGACTACCTACGGGACTAAGTTCGATGAATTAACGTAACGAATACTTCCCACGACCGATTGCATTTATGATATAGAAAATAAGGATGAGATGATGTATATAGATATGAACGAAACAAAGTAGAAGGAGAATCTACGTTAGCTAGCTTTCTAGTTCTGTGGATTTCATAAGGGTTAATTAGGGGATACTGCAATTATATTTATGTGACGTGCCCCAATAGTGGCAATAGGATCGCTGCCTGTATATTAAATTGGGCATAATATAATGAAAATGTGGGCTATATATACATAATAAAATTAGTTACAATTTGTCTAACCGTGTGATTTCAAGTTTCTTCAAGTTCCTTCTATAATTGTGCACCGACTGTTATGTAACAAATTTCGAAATGCATTTGTAAATATAAATTAAGAGGTTTTACAAATCCTGTTGCTGTAGCCCGATACAGATACAGATGACAAGAGTTCACTTCGCCTCCTTAGAGCATGATGTTTCAAATTACTTGATCATCTGCCATGTCATCACTCTTGCTTTTTAATTTTGTCAAAATATTTTCTAATATTTCAGCAATAAATAAGTTAATAAAAAAAAATTGTAGTGTCATACGTACGTTTTCGCAATATATGTTAATGTAAAAATTTTACTTGTGTATTATGGACCTAAAAACTCCACACCACAAAGGTTCTAAAGCGAACTTTTTATGATTTCGGCTTTTCTTTGCTTCAACAATTTTTAAATTTTGCAAAATAAAACCATTTACGATTCTGGACCTCTCAAAAAGGGATAACAGGCAGCAAGATACATCCGACGGAAATTCATGTGCGCTTTGGCTGAAATAATACAAAAACAATAGAAAATTCGCTTAAAGCGTTTCATTCAAGGACTTTCATCTCGTATGTGAATCCTGGAGCGCTGTGTAGCGTGCTACATTGGCAGAACTAAAAATTAACATATCATAATGTAAGGTCTTGCCTTCCTTCTATCAGGTAGGTACTCAGTTGACAGTTGAACTGGAGTTACCTCTCTTAATAATTATTATTCTTATTACTTTGACGATATTACAATTCCTTTCAATGAGTTTACTAAATTTGGCGTTCTGTATAAGATACCCTTTTCAGGTATTTAAGCGATAAATTTTTTCCGCCGGTTCACATGCTATTTGTCATTCACCAGCCAACATGAATGCAATGGAAGGAATATTTCGAAATTTTAAGGTTGTAGTCAATTAACGCGTTCTCACAATGATTTGATTACGGGAATATCCCAATGAAGTATCTGGATATGCGTGAAAGGTGGACCTTTCAATAAACCGCTGCTAATGAAATTGCAAACAATGAGTGCATGAAGTGCGCCGCCTTCTTCAGCGGTGACATCGTTTCCAACCGGGCTCCGACAGAAGGTTAAGAGCCCGTTATCGTGGCTTATCAGCGTTAAGTACTCACCTAGGTGCCGCCCCATTTGCTTTTGACCTGACACCTCAGTTATCAGTAGTGTTGCGATAACCGCTGAGCCGTCACGGTGTACCTGTTATTTTACCTTTGCCGGTTGTTATTTTATACATTTTATTGGTAGTCAAATTTTTGGTTAGTGCTGTTTATACGTGAAACTTGTGTTGTTTGAAGGTGCACTTGTTACTAGGAATGTGGATTGATTTGTGTTTGAGTCACCTTGTCCTCATTATTGTTTATACTAGCTAATACATAAAACGATACCCATTGACTCTGTTATGACAATTTTCTGCCGAGTATTTGGAAGATACATAGATATTTGTGTTGATACTCATGTTCACATCAAAAAATCATTGGCTTATTGGAGCTTTGAATGAATTAATCACTCTTACAAGAAACACTATATCCTTTGGGATTGCATTGAGAGAAGTAGATTTCAGTATACTAATTTAAAAACTTATGAATGAATTAAACAAAAGTTATGAAGTCATAGAATCATGCACATGTTGTTTCTTTATATATCCGCACTTAGTTTTAAATATTTTGCTAATGTCTGCTTGTATCTGCTTGAAATCATTTGATCTATTATTTTTAAATTCCTGCCTTGTTAAAAGTATGTTATGGTGCTACTAGAAGGTAGTCTAACCATAAAAAACCCATCAATCGAAATAATTATGTTGTTAACATATACCGTAAAGGCAGCAGATGTCTTTTCACCGCAATGATTTATACCCGTGCAGCTATGCCAAGATAAAATCAACGCTCAAAACAGTTTAAACATAAAATGTATTGTGGCATTAAAAGCAATGGCTTGTTTGTTTCTACGAATGGTTTGTATACTTGATTGATCAGCCTGAACCCCAGAGCTTATTGTGAATTCAAAATCTATTACAATATTTTTCAAAGTATCTGCCATGGTGGCGTCAAAACCAGTATCTGTGACTACTGTCCTTACAAAGGAGTAATGGATTTCACTGACGGATAATATAAAATGTTAGTTCAGATAGTGAAGTACACAATACACGGGATGTACCTCCGTGAAGGTGAATAATACATTATCTGTTCGTTGTATTCAACAGTTCCGTTTGTGTTGATGCATTCTACGAGCAGATACCGTAGATAGACGCGATAATACGCGACATTTCATGTACTTACTGAAGAAGTAGTAAAATAATTTTCAGTAAATGCATAAATCAAGCTGATATTTACGGATTTACACACTTAAATAATTAAATTATTAAAAAGACGTATTTTTTTGGGATTACAAGTAGCTCCTATCTTCATCAAATTTTGATCCTTATTTATTATGAGGGTGTAGTATAATAATAAAATTGTTTGTGAAATAATACATTCAATTTAGTTGACCTTTGGAAAAATTCTAAATATGAAAAAACCACGTTCTTTTTTTTCATATTTCATCGGCTTATTGGAACAATATATTAATAAAAAATCTACAAAAATATCTAAAGCATGCACGAAAAAATTAAGAAAGAACAAAACTTTCATTAATTCACGTTTCAAAACGTACACACATAGAGGCTTGCAACATGAACTAAGTTTTGAAAGTAATTTAGTAATTTATAACATTGGCTCAGTATATGCTACCTGTAGCGCAGATGTCCAGTCAGTACCGTCTGTGACCCACGGAATGCTCTATATATATATATATATATATATATATATATAATATATATATATATATATATATATATATATATATTATATATATATATATATATATAATATATATATATATATATATATATAATATATATATATATATATATTGTACGGTGTACACTTGAGTATGAATGTGATGGGGTTGAGTTTGGTCGGTGTGCAGAGAAAGATCACCATAAGTAAAACTGACGAATATTGTCGAATAATAATAATAATAATAAAAGTTATAAAAGTAAAGAGTAAAGTTAATTGGCTAATGTGGCCCTCTGTGGCTGTTAATCGCACACTACACTTATTTATTACACAAAAAGAATATTAATAAAGTTAAGCATTACAACTCAAGGTTGCAAACGCAGCTAAAATTATATGACATAGTAAAATATTGCTCAGTATGTTGGCAAGATGATATGTACAGTTTGAGACTGTACATATATGGTGTGTCTTTTATATAGATGCTCTATATAGATATATAGCGTAGAGTTGAAGTAATAAGAAGAAAATAAGATAATAGTTCAAAGTAATGCATAACTCATCAATTATTTTTTTGCGTTTCAATTTAAAATTGAAAAGTAGTAACAGGTTTACACAATTTAATTGTGTGTTTAATTTAAAAGTTCTTTAACTGCATTTAATGAATTTATACACTTATGGATAGTACATTTAAAGAATATAAAAAAAAAGTTTTATTATTTGATATGGCATAATAACTAATAAAATCAGGAATGACTTATTGAAACTGGTTATAGAAAAATAGTTCTAATCTTAAAGACGAAAAATTGATGTCATAAAATCCGGATTCGCTGTCTTAATAATTTATTAACTAGTCTATGATTTAGATGCGATATTTTGACCACATTGAGTAGTTGCGTTAGAAAATATAAAAGACGACAAATCTTACTCGTATAAAAACAGTAATGTATTAATCACGACCTGTGAGATACAATCAAAAGATTTGCGAGTAATCTAGTTTGCCATGAGTTACAATGTCACCATTATATTCAAATATAATTATCCTTATGTTATTTAACTTACTAGTATTTTAGTATCAAACGGTTCCTAACTCAGTCCTGATTGAAGTTCTAATATAGCTAATGCATATTTAAGAAATTTGGAGTCTTAAACGGGAAATTCTTCTTTCTCTTTCCCCGTCCCCAATATTATTTGGGGTCTACCTCTGGGTGACGGCTGAAAATCGGTGCCTTTGTCGTCAGGCATCACACACCGAGCCTAGACCCATGTTGCTGCTGCACACACGTTCATTACTAACATTTTCTCATGTCTGATCGTTGTACTTTGTACCTACTCCATGTAATTTGTATAAATGTGTGTGTTGCAACAAATAAACTTCTTATCTATCTATCTACCTCTTCCACTCTGCCCTATCACTCGCCATTCCGACACTTCTTTCTTCAATATATCATCACATTCACACAGTTCATCTATCGTTTCTTCGGTCTTCCTCTCTCCTTAAGCTCGTCCACTTCCAAATCCAAACTTTCCTAGTAACATGGTCATTCCTTCTTCTAAATACGTGATCATACTAAGAAAGTCTTCTCTCTATTTTTCCACAATAGGGGTTACTTTTAGACTTCACTTGTCTTGTCACTGTCACTTGTCACTTCTTGTCTTGTCACTGTCAGTTTTTAAGCAAATGGGGAAAATAACAGGGGTAAAGGAAAATCGAGACCATGAATTCTATCACTTTCTAATAAAGAGCTGTGTTTTATCAATGATTTAATGTGGAAGTTTTATATTAAGTTATGGTTTTGAAGTTATTGAAGAGCTGCCCGGCCGATTTTTCGGGATATTTTTTCGTTGTAAATATAATGTGTCCTTTTCTAGGCTTCAAACTATCTTCATACCAAATTATGATATATAATCAGATAGTAGACTTAGGCATGTTATTTTAAAACAGTACCTAAAAGAACTCCGACTCCAAGTAAATTTGTACATTTGTACATACACCACAATTTCTCTCTTTTTTGATCACTTTTTAACGTTAGTATAGTAAAGTATTACCGAGGTTTCAGTCTATAAAATCAAAAATAATGAGAAAAAACATTACTTATGCCAAAGATCAAATATTAGAAGTTATAGTTTTGCTATTCATTTTCATATTTTATTAATCTCGTACATTTTTACAGAACTTATAGGTTCTTATTAAATTATAATTTGAAAATAATCCTACTTTTATTAATATAGTAATAGAAAACGCAAAGGACACTATAATGGAATCACTTGAAGATACGAAACAGGAAGTAATAAGTGCAATTCAAAGTGATAAAGTGAAAAGTGAAGTGCCAAAAGTGGAAAGTGAGGATTCTGAGCCTGCAAGAGCTATCAACCCACGGGAAAACAGACTGACTACCATAATAGACCAGCTGAAATGCCAGAACAAAATCAAAGGTAAGTTTTAGCTTTGTATGACTTTTAGATCAACATAAAATTTTAATGATGGCCAAAAGACTGATGTATTTTGCTTTGTAGACTCCATCGACTATTGGGCTTCTCCTCAAGATTTAAAAGAATGTTTGACCAATTTCCGTTTACTTTTCTCTCGACCTATTTGTCCTTTATATTCTCCAGCTATATCCTGTAAAAGTCATTTTGAACGTGAAGTATTTCTTTTGCATTTCATCACATAATGTATTTTTTACTGTAGATTGTAATTGATATGTAGCTATAGAGATTTACAATTTGTGCCAATCAAAAAAATATTGTTTACATTCTTAACCTATGTCAGCAATAGGTAAGACCTAAGTCTTAGCTACTGTTGCGACATAGCCGTATTCTTATCTGGTTTTCAGTTTGAATGCTTCGATATAACAGTAAATTTGGTACCGTTGCTGATTTGCTGCGATAGTCACATATGCACATGTACTGTAGCTGACAGTAACTTATACGAGTATTCAGTTTAATTGTTTATCAATATCGATTATTAAAGGGCGCCTGATTTAAGTAAAGCATGCAATTTATTGAAAAAGGAATAATTACATAATATTTCATTCCTTTTTTTTATAACTTTTTAGGTTCAAACATATAGATAATAGTTATTTAATGTAATACCAATTTTATTTAAGCTACTTTATATAGTATAAGAGTTTGTTCAAGTTTTCAACAATATATAGAGTGATGTCAGACTAAGGTTATAATACAGATTGCTTTGTGATGGTGGGGCGGGTGGCTAGTAATACGTATATTTGAGTCTTTCTTGAACTAGATAACAAAATAATAGAACCAGAGAAAATGTAGTATAGATATTTGAAAGGTTCTTACTATAATTGAGATGGGCGATGAGTTGACATTATTGGGTTCGATAAATTTTATTAATAAGTTACGTAAATATCCTTAATTCAGAAGAAACTTCGATATAAATTATATCAAGATATTGCTTGATTTGATCAAGCTATGTGTCAAATAACATCATATTTATTGCGAATGTATTTGAATTGTTGTTCCACAAAACATCATTTAAATTACCAACTCGACTATCGTTATCTTAAACAACATGTTAATACAATGCTGACTTAAATCTGAATGTTGGGCAATCACTGACAGTGTTTAGCACTATAAATTAAATCTAACTAGAATGGATTGCCATTTTTTGCAAATGTACCCATACGCGTGCTAGCGAAAAATTGCTTTTGAACACGAAGACAGATAGTTTCTGGCACGTCGTAAATTTTAACCAGGAACAGGCGGTGGTTGGACCGTAACCGAGACAAAAGTCGCAACCTTTGCTTCGATGCTATCGGGGCAACATGTGAATCGCTTAGTAGATTTATAAAAGTAATTACTACTAGACAAAGGGCACGCGCCAGGCTTGCTCGCTCCTTCGATTAAGTTGCTGAGCGTGCGAATGTAGCTCTTATTTCTAATTAGTTAGAGGCTGCATATCTGAGGAGTGCTTGCTGTACAATTAGTCTCCCGCCCGTTGACTGTTTTAAATCTTGGCAACAATAGCTCTGATGGCAGATAGGGATATCTCGCGATCACGAGTCTGGCCTGCTCTGAATTAGTTTGTTTAGATGCCGTGTTCGGTTCGGCAAGCATGTGTTACTCGGGATCATCAGTGACTGAGCGGCTGCGGTGCTCTAGACTAGAACACTACAGTCACATTGCTGCTCTCGTCTCGCTATAAGGTCCAGCGTACGTCAAAAAAATCGTGTAAGAAAGGATTCCTCAAAATCGTTGTTATGTATATAGTTGGAATGGTATTTCCAGCTTGTTGGTTAATCGAAAGAGTTAGTTTGCTTTTAGATGTAACATCAATCTCTCAAATGTTATACTACCTATAGTATTTTATTGATTAATTAATTTGTGCTCCAGGTAAAAGGCTCTCGAAAGCAGGATATTTAAGTCCCAGAACAGGTGGTTTCTTGTTCGCCAACTTTCTGTTCGTTATAAATTTGGTTTCTATCAGTTACGGTTTGAAGCACTCGGGTCTTTTATTATACTTTTATAAGGATAGATCTGCATCATTCCCATTCTTAAGGTGGCCATCATGTTAAGTGTAGAAGATCAATACGACCTCGGTTCTAGACAGAGATTAGTCAGAAGGTGGAAATTATACCCGAGTTTGATATAACTGCCTGTGGACTGGGCTGTATTATCTACGATTCACTGCTTCCGTGGGGAAAAAAGACAAATGACTCGGACAAATCATCAAGTTTTTTTTTAATTTTACACACATTCCCAAATGCATTTCACCATATCCCAAGTTCAACCACATCTCAGCGTGGTCACATCTAAATTCAAAGATCACGAGCTTGGTAAGTAAGTCAAATAGAATTAATTTACATTCTATATTCGTGGCTTGTATCTGAAAACAGTATTTGCTTCGAAAGTATTTAATCGTGGTTTAGAGGTACCCACTGTTCATGCTGTTCGTAGTGCATTTAAGGCATGAAAACACCAAAAAAGGCATAATATGAGGGACTCCAATCAATCGACTCAATTAGTGTATCGCATGGGGCCGTACTTAGCTAATGAACGGATAAATCGCGGTCGACCGCACTTCCGATCCGATAGCGTTAATCAGCGTGCGCGCACGAATTTATTGGATTTATTCCAGTACCACGCTGAAATATAGCAGCAACTAGTACTGATGCGGCGGCGGCGGCATTTTGCTTTATTAGAAGTTGAATTTTCTTATATTCTAATTTATTATATTTTTTATTTGATAGGTCTTATTGTGCATGGTACCTTTGGAATGACATACATATCACATCGTTACCACTTCATATTTTTTTATCATATTATTGCTTATTAAAGTAAAAATTAAGTAGACTGCCTACCTGATGGTGATTGGTTATGATAATAGATGGTAAGTCGCATCTAGTACATGTGATTGTCGTGAGAGTCGCAGTAAAACATAGGTACATTGATAACTTGTGACGTTAGATGTACCTTGTCCAAAAATTTACGACTGGCTGTGCATAGAGGCATGTTGCTCCGTACGCTTATGTAAGGAAAATATAAGATTCCTACGGGAAAACTAAAAAAATATAACAAATAAAAACCTAAAAACGGAAATTGAAGGAGTCTTATTGAGAAGAATAACCAAGACATTTTTAAGGTCTATTTTTATGACCTGTTTTCAATTATCCCTTAAAAATCAAAAAATCCAAGTAACAAAAAGAATCAGTGTTCGCCTTTGCAGGCACTTATTGACATCAAATTCAACTTATAAGTATGAGTGTTCTCGCTACATACATACATATAAGTCATGCATGAGAGGTCAAATAATTTGTCTTCCCTTTTCAAATATGAACATGACAGTGATAATTTATTTATATAATTGTTATAAATTACAATATACATATGTATGAGTATGCTTATACCTTAAATGTTAGGTAATTTTTTTTTATATTATTTCTGAAATTATAATAATAATATATATTAATTATGTTCCAAATTAACAGATTTTCACAACTTTAACTCCTTCCGTCTTCTAGTGGTTTGTATGCCGGTGTCAAGGCACCATCTGTAATAAGGATTTTATTTTACTTCTGACAATTTTTTTGTGATATATATATGTCATTATATGCTTGGCTATATGTGATTAATATGTAGCTAAGTTATATGCCAAGTGGGTAAACAGGCTATTTTTAAAAATTAAATCATTCATTCCTTATTCCTAACAGCTTGCGTTAACTAGAACATCGTCTTCAGAAAGGAGGAAAAAACTACGGCCTTTCACACACAAAATATAATGGACTTTAATCCAGCGCAGGAAGCTCGATTGTAGGGATATCAATGTTAATGATAATTTCTATCGGTCGTGAGTAAATAGAGAGTAAGTCCAGTGATCTATAGATGGCGCGCGGTCAGCGGAGCAATCTGCGCACGCCGTAATGGACCCACGGAGTAGTTAGTGACAGAACAATATTTGTTGTAATTTTAAATGGCAGTTGACATATTAAAACGTTCGCAGAGTTCACAGGTAGAAAAATACTAGATATTGCAGTGTTAGAAGATATCTTGATAGTGGATTGACGATTTGTTAAAGGTCATAGGAAGACGTTAGGTGCTTCCTTGCACTGTAGGGTCGAACGGAGTGGAGAAACTATATACCTATTAAGAGTGTCTTATATCCAGCAGTAGGCGTCTTTACAATAAAAAGATGTTGAAATAATATTTGAAAGAATAGCGACTTTGATAGAAACTATACGTTATTAGAAGTCTATTGATAGATTGATATTTTTTTTAATCATCCATTTTTTGTTTGTTTGTTGTGTATTTTTATATTGAGTGTATTTTTGTGTATTGTTTAATTATATCCAGGTTTTCTAGCAATTATATTACATGTATATTTAAATACAATAGGGGGGCAAAAGAGCAGGCGGAGCACCGGATGGTAAGCCATTATTGTCGCCAATGGACACCCAGAACACTAGAGGAGTCACAAGTCTCAAATTAATAATTTTTCTAATTTTATTAAATAATTTCCATGCTTTCTTTATTGTAGGTTCTGTAATATACGTCCTAATATTCATCCGAGCAAAGCTTTATAGGAATAAGGCAACAATTTTTTTTTCACATTGTGTATTAATTTATAATAATATGCTTGCTGCATTAATATGCTTTATTTATTCTTATAACAACATATCCATAAGAAGCAAATTTTCATACCGTTTGTTTTTTAATAAATTTTGGTTATTTCTCATTATTTTCTGGAGTCGCTATCGCGATATCGCGATATGTCTAGTATTAGTACCGATAGGTATATTGTCAAACATTTTAATTTCAAGCTTCAAAGAAACAGTTTCTGGGATAGTGCCATTTTAACGATGATAATGTAAAAAAATTGAAAAATGTTATGTAGAGCGTCTGCACAGCTTAGCTACGAGTATTTCATCTTTGCGCATAGGTCGCGTGCGCAAGCGCCGTTAGCGCGCCAAGTGGAAATTTATAATGATCGATATTCGTCCCGCTGGATTCTGCGGCAGTTGCGGCCGCCGCACCACGACCGAATTTATAATTGTTATTAACAAATGCTCACTGCCCAGATAGCCTCCAAGTTCAAGTTGCAGGTCGACTCGGGTTTCTATTAAGCTCACTGCTATAATTTACAAGCCGGACGTTCGCTGCTGCAGTGAATAACAGCGCTCCTGTAATTTATAATGTAGTTCAATGCGTGTAATCTATGTGCCTACCGTCTTCGAATCAATTTTAAGTTATGGCGATCCTCTTGGGTGAATTTTATAATGTTTTATCGAATTTACAAATGTTTTGAACAGTTTGTTTGCGCCCCGAAAAATTCTCTAAAAACTGAAATCTTAAATTGGATAAGAAATAAAATTGTATTCCCACGATATAGATTCCATGACAGCAGACAGGTACAGATCCTCTATATCAAACCTACGTAGAAGGGAAAAATACCTGATGTTAACTGGAAAATGTATGAATCTATCAGAATATCTGTCAAGATGAATTAAATTTAATTGTGAGTAATAATAGAGGAGGATGAAAGTATATTTACTGTCAGAAGATAACATGCTTAGATGTGTTGTGATTAGGATGGATATTATAAGATGATAGCGGATTAGTGTGATATGGACATGTTATGAGAATCATTTTACTATAAGATAAATAAAATGAATGTGGATGGAATATGAAAGAGTAGATCACAGCTATCCACTTGCTACGATCAAACAATTTCTATGTTCCTCCTTCAACTCCTCTTACAAGCTCTTACTCCTGTTACGCTTTGGAGTAGATTTTCTGGATTTTCGTCAACACATTATCACTTATCATAATAATTGACATCTTATCTTAATGCTGAACGAAATTATTACAAAAACAAGCATTAATTCTTTTCGTTTGCTGAGCACAACGTTATCTCTTTCCATTCTGTATTTCTGTATAATCTGTTGCATTCATAAATAATCTCTTGAAAAAATAAAAGATGATTGCTGCGATTCTTTGTGAGTCCTATTCTATATCACAATAATATAACAATGATAACGACATCTACAACTCAAATTTTTTTAATATATATGCAATGTGTTACACCAATCAGTATAACTCTTCTGGATGCTTTAGATATCTCCTACTCTCCATTCTTAGAGGTATAATCATTCCTCAATCTAAAAGTGACATCACATCTTTGACAAGCTATTCTAGCTTCTATTGACAGAAGAAAACTTAACCAGAAATGTATACACAACAGTGTACAGTGGATCATAAATGATGGCATGTGTACATGAAAGCGTGACCGTGATAATTAGTGATATCTCGCACGAACCGAACGCGGTGCGGGGTGAAATGGCTCCGAGTTAAAGATGTTGATTATTTGCAACCGTTAAAGTTAGAGAACGTGTTAATTGTGCGAAATTGTTACCTAGCCACTATTTATCTGCTGTAATTTAAGCTTATATAAGTTGAAATTTCTGATGTGGTAGGCTAACTTTCATAAAATAAAATGTAAATGCTTTACACTGTGAAGATGGGTTAGTGTAGCATTGTCAGGCAGAGTTTTAATTACGGTAAACACTGTCGATTGTCTCTTACGTTATCCATTGATGGGTCTTTATTTAACAGATTTTACTGATTTTACCTTCATCTTAGTTATTCTTGTTATTTGTGTACTTAGCCTTTCAATTTCATTAGCGGTAGATTTACCAAAAATCTGTATAATAAAAATGACTCTATTGATACCACTCACCCAAGAGCGGTTACAAGGCAGTAAACACGCTTTCCTAACTCTTACTCTTACGGTACTCTTGATCTTGCCTTCCTTCAGGATATCTCCTATTTCATGAAGAGAAGAGAAGTTAGAAGTATGTTCTTTTGGGCCGTACCTTCTAAACTGCTCATTCATATTTGCTTCATAAATTTCATTCCTCAATCACTTGTCGGGAGAGGGCGCGGTGCAAAACACAATACACTTTCGTCTTAAGTTCGGATTATACCATGTGATGACGGCACTGAATTACAATTTGACTATGCGTGATATAAAACATTCTACATGCCTATCTTAGATTATGACTTAAATCGACTCATGTCTCCTCCCTTAATACTTCCCATAAAACGTGTTTAATATAAATTGGAATGCTTATGACTAGGGTATCATTTACATTTAGTCTGTGATAGAATCGTTCCTTACAAGTGCCAAGATAGCGAGGGTCTATTCCAGTTGTCAGTCGTCAGTGCTGTCGACTTTCGACAGGATATTCAACAAAGCGCCCGTTAGTCCTGTCCGTCGTGTGTCACTGTCGCGTTATGCACTAGATACGTGATGGGTGCAATTCTTCATTCCATCTAGATCGGCATCCCAACGTTCTGAGATACGACCACACGGATATTGGCGGGCGGTTTTTATGGCTCTCGCGATTTCTGAGCAGCTGTAGAGTCGAGTAGAGTGTGTACTTATATATTACGAGTCCATACGTATATTTTTTCATCGTCATCTTTATCATCACTTCAACCTTTCTCAATGTACTTTAAGCATAATTTAGGATTATTTTCTTAAGCAGGCTGTTAAAAAGTAAATATATAATGTTAGTTATGTAAACGGATTGGAATCTCGGCTAACATGGAGTCGCCAGGCCCCCCGTTTTCCCCTGAAAGTTAGAGACAGACAAAAGTCTACTTTTATCCTGCCGTCTGCAGCGGAGTGGGGAGGCGAGAGAATTTATTCTGCACTCTTTTGCGAAATAACAAAAGAAGACTGCAGGGTCCCAAGCTAATACAATAATAGACATATTAGCTTCGTGACCTTTTATGTTAAAGTTGTTGAACCTCATTTAAAAAAACACTGGTTTAGAGGAATTGTAAGTAACTTTCACAGTAAATTAAAAGTTACAGTAAATTAAAGTAATTAAAAATATGGCTTTGGTTGGGCTTTTTCCGCACTAAGCCTCATGATTGAGCCATTGTGAAATAATATTATTGTAAAACATAAACGAGTATATAAATCACGAGGTTCTAACGGAAACTGGTGAATTATTGCAAACTTATTGCCTTCGAATTTCCTGTGATCGGTGGATTTGAAATTAAATTGGCAATAATGTTGGACGCCTTTTACTAGTCGTTAAGACTACAGTAATGTTAGTCGTTAAGATAAGTCTGCAGGTGGGTTGCAGTTTGGTTCCCGGTTGAGTCATTAACAAACGGCAATATTTACGTTTCCGTATTCTAATAATTTCGGTTTAGTTTCTCACTAAATGTACATCCATATATGCAAATATCTATAGCGGGATGGAAAGATCAGTCTGTTAATTATTATTCTTATCTTTATAATAATAATTAACAGACTTATAAAATAAATATTTTGGAACGTCTTTTGGGCAATAATCTGCCCTTTTTACTAGGTGCATTACAATATTGTAATATATGTGTACATATGTATCACATTCAAGACGAGCTCCGTAGTCGAGTGGTTGTTACACAGGTTTCAAGATGCAAAATTTGTATTGTATTGTTAAAATTAATTTAAATTGTTATGAGTTCTACAATCAATCACTACCTACGTGATATTTTATTGTGTATGTTTGCCTCGTTTTTCTTAACAAAACTGTAGTCTTTTGTAAACTCGGCTGTAAGTAGGTACTTAAGCTCATCAACAACTTTGTGAGTTTTCGCCAACGTTTTTGTTATGTGTGGGAGATGTATTGCCGTTCTGGCATCCACATGTCAACCGAGGTCATGGGGCCTAGATGAAAATCAGCGTTAGTTTCACTAACCTCATGCTGATCTAGGTACCTTTCACACAGCAGACGCAAGACTTCACTTAAACCTTAATTCTATTCTTATTTTTTTTTTTTAAGTTTCTGCATGCTTTATTTTTGTGTCCCCGTACCTATAAGATTAATTTATATTGTGTCTCGTGTCTGTTAATGTGAATAAAGAATTTGGAATTGGAATTGGAAAAATTGAATCACTGAGGTCCCGGGTTTGATGGGGGTCTAGTGAGGGCAGATAATTGTGTGATGAGTGCGAACATATGTCTTAGTCATGGTTATAGGTATATATATTTCTGTCAAAAATATTTATACTGTGGTGGTTTTACAGAAGTTACCATGACTTTAAACTATTAGGGTGATTAGAACCAACGGCAACGGCTCGGGCTGTTTTGTTGGTAGGTCACGTTGGTCGGGCGGCTACGCCGTACGGCGAGTCCAAAATAATCTTCGCTGTACTTGACAGCGGCGGTACTCTGATCACGTTTAGTAGTCTTTCGTTTTTCGTTTCGTATTTCTCGTCCTTTTCCCGTTAGAGGCGAAAAAAAAAATGTTACCTGTGTGTAGTCACAAACCATCTTTATAAAAACTTTCACCGTGCTCCCATTCCTGATATTCACGAATCCAGTCTCAATCACTTTCGTCGTTAATTATCGATCGATATACTCACATTATAATTCACGACTACCACAATAAAGCATTGATTTCGTCCGGTTTAATTAATGTGAACTTTATATTATCTCTTTATCTGAAACCGTTTTATTTTACGTTTTCGGATACTTTCCTTTATTAAATTAATAATTTTTCGTGGCAAGTTACTTATACAGATTTTGAAATATATATTATAACAAAAAATAATTTAATCAAGTTGGAGAAATATGAATGGATAAATATAATCACTATGGAGAAGGTGATGCTCGGAGTTTCTCTATGTGATGGAATTAGCAAACCAAAGTCAAAAACAATGATTGGAGAGATAAAGAATATGGAGATTCTTGAAGGTCTGTAGAAATTAAATACATATTGTGATACTGCGACGCGTTGTAGAAGGACAGCCTATAGGAATATACTACCAAAGGAAAGCTCCAAACTTACAGACGATAGTACTGAAGTTTGTGGGGTTAAACAATAAACTATAATTCGGGAAAGTATGGCGGGTTCGAATGCTTTCCCGTAGAGTCATCCCGTTCCGAAGATAATAAATCCCTACTAATATTATAAGCGCTTAACCCGGTGTGAATGAGGTGAGAAATTGTTACACCAGCTATGATGTGGGTATGATATATCCAAAATTTTGATGTAAAATTTGTGATACTATGATTGTGTAATTAGCATTAATGCTTAAGATATAATAATATAGTAACTATTCAACAAGATGAGTAAATAAAATACGAACATTAAGTTAAGCAGCATTATTTTTTATTGAAATAACAAAATATCTAAAATATTTTCGAAAAATACAAATTAGGCAATTAATTTCTTTTGCCATAAAAATCTAACAAAATTCCAACTTTGGTAAATCAATATAACAATAGTGTCTTCTAATTATTATAATAAAAAAGGAACTGAAAAGTCTTGTGAGATCATGTAATAGAGCACCAAAATTACACCTACAAATCAACACAATTCCGTACCCCAGCCGCGGGTACGCATGTGTATTTGCCATCGCCGCCGGTGCAACACTAAACTCGATACCTACCTCACCCCTTGCATCTTTATCTCCAGATACTGAAACAACAGGACTTGCACGGCAACAATAACATTAAAATATCAGCGTTTAAAAATTTTTCGGGTATGACATACCCAACCTCACTCACGCCGGGTTAAGTTTGTTAATATGCATGGACGTTTGCTACGGAGGAACTCTTACTCTGAGGAACGTAGGTTAGAATCAGTCATACAAAATTCAAGCACAGTAAAATTACTTCCCTATTGTAAAAATATCTAGTAAAATGCGAAGCCGCAGGTGGAAATCTAGTAGTTTATAAAGCAGATATATATGTATATCTAACGCATATACTAAGTGCGCTCCTAGGAATTGTTCGGGTTGATCGATGCACGCCACAAAATGTTCACTCTCATTAGCTCTAGAATTAGTTGTCTACAAAAGTGTATCACTAGAGATTTTCTGCGTCACACGACCAAACTGTGGAATGACTTGTAGCCTGCGGCATTTCCGAATCGATGTGATATCCAAACCTTCCAAATAGCGTATTTTCAATTAAGTTGCCGATAACACAATTAAGACGCTTTTGTTGTTAAGGGTGTCTATAGGCGGTGATAATTGCTTACCATTACGTGATCCAACTACTGGATTACCCCTCTGTTATATAAAAAAAGGTAGACGGCGAGCGTGTTGCCTCAAACCGAGTACTAATTCCATATACCAAACAGTTATTAATTGTTAATGTTTTAAACATAACAATTTTTTTATCCATACTTGCATAGCACTCGCTTTTGATATCAACAAGACAAATATACTCTCACATTTTATTTTTAATCCTTAAGGTTGCAATGATTATGGTAAACATTGCATCCAGACTAATATTATAATGTGTGTCTGTCTGTTTGTCCGTCTTTCACTGCAAAACGGAGCGACGAATTGACGTGATTTTTACATGGAGATAGTTGAAGGGATGGAGAGTAACATAGGCTATTTTTTATCCCGGAAAAATCGTCAGATCCCACGGGATGCGCAATAAAGGCTTCGCTCAAAAACTACTGCACAGATTTTCATGCGGTTTTCATCAATAGATAGAGTGATTCTTGAGCAAGGTTTTGCTGTATTTTTTATCTCGGAAAAACGGATAGCCCCACGGGAAGCGCGCAATAAACCGACTTGCGCGCATATGTAGCCGTGGGCAAAAGCTATGACCCTTAACCCTCTATAGACCTTTATAATCGTAACTGCGATTTCGTAAACGTTAATTACTTATATGCAGAAGTACTGGACAGTAATAACTGTAATAGTTCTAAATAAAACTTGAACTCCAGAACATAACCAGAAGTTTGAATAAAATAAACAAGTTAATCTCCACGAATCTACTTGACTGCTTATCATGTTTCTTACTGCACGCTATCATTGTCTCAGTGGCTGCGCCGGCATTACCTCTCTCAATAAACATAAGTTGTACCGGTTCTTTAACATCGCCGTTCCGTTTCTAGAAAACGGTTCACGTCATCTTCGTAAATTGATTTATGGTCTTCCCTTATTTATAGAAGTTACTGAGAATGATTGAAGAAGTAAATTAACGACTTTGTAGTTTTAGGTGTCATCGTAAAATTAGCTGCATATTTTCAGTTCCCTTTGCTTTGGAAAGTAAATAATATGGTTAGCTGTTGTTGATGAGTGCTGTTCCTCTAGATAAACGTTCATCAATTATTTTTCAGTAGACTTTCTGGGCAAAGAAATATAATTTGCTGTGAAAATATCATAATTATATTTATTTGTTTCAGCAAGATGACTGCGACTATGACTGAATGAATTTTTTCACTGTTTTCACTAGAGAACTGTTTTCCTGACAAAAGAAAACAGTATTTTTATGTAATTTTAACTAATTTGCACATCTTAATGCTTACCACAGGAAATTGAATTGCAACATCTTGATATCCTACGTTATTTTTTAAAATTCATCAACATGCTACTTTGATACGAATTTGTTAATTTTATACAATCAGACGAAAATTGGTATTACGTACGTTATTCACGTTATAAATACTCATTTTAGACAATTACAAAGGTTAATTATAGCATCAAAATTAAAGCCACAATAACTTGTAAGAGTTTATATTCTTCAATAAGAAAATAAATATTCCACTAAATAGCGTTAATATAAGTATAAAATATTTCAGTACTTTATGAAGTGTTTGGATAGATCTTACGGTCTAAATAACTAAAAAATAACTACCTAAATACGTATTTAAAATATCTGTAACTGAATTCTCTTTGCATCATATCTCTCACTCGATGACTTTTTTTTTTTTTTTTTTTTTTTTTTTTTTTTTTTTTTTTTTTTGTTTCCCTGAGGAAAATGCATTAAATTGCATACCCCGGCTGTGGCGAGCCGGGGTTATGTGGGACTCTCCTCCCCAGAAGGGGGAGGCCTACCCACTAAAAACCTCAGGGATGGCCTTCCTCAGGCATGTAGGGAGCCCCCGGGAACAGAAAGCTTCTTCCGGGAACCCCCAGCCTCCGCTCCCCCGTCGACACAGGGGAGCCCTCCTCGGGGTAGGCTTACTACCTCCCCCGGTCTCCTCCACCGACGACGCCCCCCGGCCACGGAAGGGGCGTGGTCCATCCCGGGTCGCCGTAGCAGTCGCGACTTACTCGCGCCCGCAGCTGTGCTACCGAGCCCGGCGCCGCCTTCTTCGAGCGGGATCAGCCATCTCCCGACCCCGCTCGGCGGCCTCCTTCTGGAGCATCACTACCTCACAGAAGGAGGCCACAGCCCTCCAACCTCCCTCGTCCGCCAGCATTGCCGCAATCAATGCCGGCGGAGACAGATCTCGCCCGATCTCTGCGACCAAGACTCGGCGCTCGGAGGCCCACGCGGGGCACTCCGCCAGCGTGTGCTGGGCCGAGTCAAGGTCGGATGCACAGTGGTGGCAATGTGTCGATCCCTCCCGTCCTATTCGACACAGATACTCACCGAAGCAGCCGTGCCCGGTGAGTATCTGAGTCAATCGGTAGGTGACCTCCTCCTTCCCTTGGAGCCAAGCTTCGAGGTGCGGGAGTACGGCACCGACGGCCCGCTGGCGCGCGCAGATCCGTAATTCGAGCTGCGCACGCCAGGCCGCCACAATCCGTCGGTGCCACTCCCGCTTTCACTCGATGGCTACGATTAGTTTATGAATATATAAATCATTATAACACGTAAAATATAGACGGACGATACCAAATTTGGAAGATATAGGATATTAAAGAAGGTATTGTATAAGTACGTCAAAAACGATAGTAGCATTTTCATTTTGCTCGGCTCAAATCATAACTTCCGCCACTCAACTTTTTTGACTTCATGTACAATGGTTGTATAAAAAATAATTATCTGTACTCTTAAGTACTCTTAAGTATCAATTAGAAAAAAACCATTCTTACTTTAATAAAAACGGAAAAAGTAGTGACAAATCAAAATATGCTCAAACATAAATAGTTTAATAACATTTTACAATACACTATAAAATGCTATTAAGCTATTTTCTATTAATCGATGTCTGGGCAAAAATGGCTGTAAAATATTAGATGAATTTTAATTATTACGTTTTTTTCTACGCTCATCAGTTGGAGTCAAAATAAAGTACATTTATATAAATACAATTTACAAATATTTTTAACTTTTTAGTTAAATGTATTTGTTACTGTCCTCTAAATATTAGTTTCATATAATTGGGTTTTGAAAGGTTCTCTTGAAGAGCTTATTTTTCTCATATACGTAGCAATAGAATTTAGCAAATAACATTTTTTAAAAGGAATATTTTGCTATAAAAGTAGATAATGTGCGTATAAATTACTAAAACAATTTGCTTTTTTAAATAAGAAATTGTCGATAAAAACGCATCACACGTACTGCCCAGCACTCGGCTGTGATTTTATCTCGATATTGAATTGATAGACGACACGTAGTCAATAACTAGACCTTGTACTCTGAGTACACAAATTTGATATATTCACAGATATTTATTGTCGTTGCCGCGTCACGTCCTACTCTACCGTACATACACACAGTGAAGTTGGAGAGAGACGTGTGGTGAAACGACTACGATTTATCGGATGTTCGATTGTAAGGGTACGGACCCTGGCCGTTGTCATACATGATGTCGCGCCGGCCGCGGGGACACAATGCGCTGTCGCCGCTCGATATATTACGGTAGCTGACCGCACGGCTAATATTTTATCAGGGCGGTCTTCATTGCTATCGAGGTTTGTGCTGGGCTAGAGGCGATTATCGATGATATGATGAGACCGCTGAATTTCTATGTGTCATGAATAAGTTAAGTTTAACTTAAGTTTAACGAGTGTTGACACACGTATTACCCAATACTTGGCTGTTTTAATTTAATGTCTAATTGATACATACTGCAAAACAGAAACAATAACTACGAGACTGATGAGTAGAACTAAGCAATTGGCACTTTAATGCATTGGGCTACCAAAAAATGGACTTTAAAACCATATCTACAAACTTAAATGAAAAAGTAATATCATATATGGCCTTGAAGGACAGTTTACTCCTGCTATTACACGGGTATAATGTTTATAAATGTTAAATAAATATTATTAATTTTTTGATTATCCTTTAAGTTAAGATAAGTTCAGTGCAAAAATTATCTATTTGGAAATACTTTGTTTATTTATTTATTTACTTATAGCTTGGACTTACAATATTTCTTATATCTAAGACATTAGATATAAGCGTACTCACAGAGCACGGCTCACTGGGCACGGCTACTTCGGTGAGTATCTGTGTCGAATAGGACGGGAGGGATCGACACATTGCCACCACTGCGCATCCGACCTCGACTCGGCCCAGCACACGCTGGCGGAGTGCCCCGCGTGGGCCTCCGAGCGCCGAGTCTTGGTCGCAGAGATCGGGCGAGATCTGTCTCCGCCGGCATTGATTGCGGCAATGCTGGCGGACGAGGGAGGTTGGAGGGCTGTGGCTTCCTTCTGTGAAGCAGTGATGCTCCAGAAGGAGGCCGCCGAGTTTCGGCAAATCGCGAGATCAGGGGAGGAGGGCTCCCCTGTATTGGCGGGGGAGCGGAGGCTGGGGGTTCCCGGAAGTAGCTTGGTGTTCCCGGGGGCTCCCTACATGCCTGAGGAAGGCCATCCCTGAGGTTTTTAGTGGGTAGGTCTCCCCCTTCTGGGGAGGAGAGCCCCGCATAACCGCCGGCTCGCCACAGCCGGGGTATGCAACTTAATGCATTTTCCTCAGGGGAAACAAAAAAGAAAAAAAAATGGTACCCGTGTACATTATCACAACTATGAAAAAAAAATCAACCGCAGGACACGCGTATACAATCATTTAAGAACTAGAAGTCATTTATTATGATACAAGTAACAAAATAATTGCTCATACACCTTTTGCTTGTTGTGTCATACAGAATAAATATAAAATCCAAATAATAATAATAAACATAACTGTTTATAATCTCAATATAAAAAGCAGTAAAGAGTAGACTCATCTCCTTCCACAATGAGACTTTAAAGAGAGCATGACTACTCACAACCACTAAAACTGTAACATATAATACTAAAAGTTCAGGTTATTATCTATAGGACACTGCAACCGCCGTTTTGTCATTTAAGCAAAGAAGTGGGCGCAAGAAACTTATCAGCCCTTAAAAATGTGTGTTATTATAATAGGTACAGTTAAATATACATATTATTATGTTACACAGTTACCAAAGAATTTATTAACAATTTGTTTACTTCAACGAGCGAGGGTTTTTTAGTCCCAGACACTTCGATCATCCAAGTAATCCTGGACTCGATAATATCCTTTGCTCATTAAAGTTCTTTTTACTCGTGTTTTTAGTTTATTAAGAGGTAGATTAACAATATTGTGTGGTAACTTGTTATAAAAAGTTATACATTTCCCCAAGAATGAACGCTAGAGACTCATCCGTTGATCGGCAATTGATCAAAAGAGTTTTAAGGAAATTTGGTGATTTATATTTAATTTCAGTAAGATTTGAAAGTTTAGAGTTTCCTTCATTTTCTGAAGAAAGCTCAAAATGAGATGAGCAACACACCCCCATCACTAGCCGAGTGAAAGAGGCGTGCACGGGTTGCTCTCATTAATCTTTCATTTCTACGTTATATTATTAGAGGAACGGGTTTGCACGGATGCTGTGGGGGGAGGCTTCGGCGGGGGGCGTGGGGACGTGAACCCGAGTGAACCCGCGGTAGCACCTGCCGCGTCCGGTCGGTAGGGCTGCCATGACTTTAGTGAGAATTTATAGTTTTTTATAACAATTTTTGACTCACTTATATATATCACTAGCGACCCGCCCCGGCTTCGCACGGGTGCAGTGAAAAAATGGTTATGGTGGGTTATCCCTAAGAGATAGGCATATACCATCGCGGACTTTTTTGTGGATTTTTGTAAGTTGTACAATACTGTAGTACATTATTTTGGTCTATCTCGTAGGGTTCAGCTAGCGTTTGCAATATAAGCGCAAAAAAACGTGCTTATTTACGACATCACATTAGAAACCTTTAAATTTATCAGTGTTTCTCTACTATATTATGCATTTATTATACATACAAACCTTCCTTAAGAATCACTCTATCTATTAAAAAAAACCGCGTCAAAATCCCTTGCGTAGTTTTAAAGATCTAAGCATACATACGGACATACAGCGAAAGCGACTTTGTTTTATACTATGTATTGATGTAGTCACTAATTGATTATTTCATTACTTTTTTATTTTATATAAACTTACATACAAGATGACAAGTCTAATTACTGATTTATAAATTTTGCCCTTCAGTTTTAGGAAAATACGAGTATTACTAATACTCGTATTTTCCTAAAACTGAAGGGCAAAATTTATAAATCAGTAATTAGACTTGTTATCTTGTATGTATCGGAATGTTAGCCCGATAAGCGGATGGATGAACAAAGATTGCATGTTGATGAAATGCGTATGTCAAAATGGATGTGTGGAGTGATAAGGAAAGATAGAGTGAGGAATAAATAAATCAGCGGAAGTCTGAAAGTCCCTATTGTTGAAAAATTGAGAGAAATGAGACTTTTCTGGTATGATCACGTATTAAGAAGAGAAGGAAAATGGATGGGCTTGTTAGGAGAGGAAGACCGAAGAAAAGATGGATGGACTATGTCAATGATATGTTGAAGAAGGGAGTGAGTATCGGATTGGCGAGTGATAGAGGAGAATGGAAGAGAGATATTGTACAAATAAAAGTATAATTGCGTAATGTTTCAAAATAAACTGAAATTTTAATTTCGATATACAATTACAATCAAAATTTCTTAAATTAGTCAATTATAATATCCAAATTAAAAATAGTATTCATATTTACTTGTAAGAAAATACACAATTTTTAGAATTTTAACGTTAGTATCGTGAAATAATATATCTATTTTACGCAAATTGTCAAATTTAAACTATAATGCTATTCATTTAGAATGCGACGGCTCTTGCCTAAGATATTAATTTGTTTTTAATAAAAACCATTCATTAATTAATATTTTTACCATACTAGTATAATAATACATTTCATTTCAGAATACGGTAGGATTGTAAAATATCATAAATTTATTTGACTATTATCTAAAAATAGTACTTACTACGTAGGCCATCTTGATTACGTTTCAATTAAAAATGTTAGTTTTAGGTTATCTATACATTGGGTGCACAGAAATGTCTTCAATATTGCTGATCAAGGTAACTGGCTGAAAACTTTTTGTATATTAATGTAACTCTTATTACATAAACAAATAACTCTATAGATTGTACGTACTTATAATGAACACTTACTGTACTTATTGTGAACTTATAAAAGTTATAATTAACTGTACGTATACGAATAGTATACTTATTGAACCAGTACCTTACAACTTAAATGTTGTTTCCAACTTTTATTTCTATTACTCGTCATTTATTCAAGATGTTTCGTATATTTATATCCCAGAAATCCTTGTTTGAGGACTGCTAGATTACTATTTGATTATAAACATACAAGCCAGATTACTTTGTCGTTATTAATGTATAAAATTAATACATAAATCTTGGTCACCCTGTCTAAGAATATTGCCAGATACAATTCGCTACAGAAAGGACCTAGTGACAATGAAATGCAACTGAAGTTATTGTAAATACTTGTACAATATAAATAGAGACTATACGATTAGATATACTATATTTTAGTAGGATATATTACAAGAATATATTATTAATGTTCAGCTGTAGAAAGGTTTATTAATGTAATAGATCTTTAAATGTGATGTCATCGTATTCTAATATATAAAAGAACAGAGTCCTCTATCAAGAGTTTTCTAACGTATCCATACACACAAATAAATTAAATACTGTGAAACTTTTAACTGATTATATTTATAAAAGAATTATAACTAAAATGAAATGTGAGAACGCGCGGTGCGCTTGATGACCGATTGCGAACTGAATATGGAAAATTAACATGAATAACAATAACTAGGTCAAATTAAATATGTGCTGATTTAACAATGTACGCTACTCGTAGAATTTGGCGTATTAGGAAACTACAGCAGACACGGAAATCTCTTAACTAAAATCAGTACAAATTTAGTTCATTACGTATCCGCTAGAGGTGTTGTACAAAATTTTTGTATAAAAGTCTACGCTTTCAGTATCTTTTTTCTTCCTCCATTCAAGCCGTAGGGCCCTTATGGCCAAGGCTCAGGCAAACTCAGTTTAGTTGGTAAAAAAAAAAGTAACGCGATCGGACCGCTTCGGTCGCGTGGGGTTCAACATAACCCTCGTGACACTTGCCGTTGCGGGGGTGTATTGTATCCTGGGTACGTTTCTTGTCCCTTGTGACGGATTCTCAGCCTTCCTCTCCTGAGGAAAAAAAGTATCTTTTTTAGACGTATGTAAAGTCTTTATCATCACTTCTATTCCTTTTTTTTCTAATGCGCCACGCATACAGTTAAACATATCATCTAAATTATTTATATATTGTTATGTCTATATGCTATCCTAGATCTTATAACTAACTTTACAGAGTTTACTTTGGTCTACGCTAATTGGTGTAAGAAATATTTATTTATTTATTATTCTCAATCCCCTGTTATAATTTATAAAAAAAATTAATGAGTCATCTAAAATAGGTTGAACAGCCACTGAATGGATTTTAATGAAACTTCACAATAATATAAGTTAATACATTAGAATAATATAAGCTACTCGAAATACTAATTTTGCACAGACGAAGTTGCGTAGACGAAAAATCTTTGTATAGTGCTTTCAGTGCCCGCGTCAGGATGCTGCACACTCCATACGAGGATAATGTTTCCACGATTCATCCTCACTTAACTAAATAAAGCTAAAATATAAACTCAGAATATTATAAATATTTCTATACAGCTGGAGATTATACTTACTGGAGTGTCAAATGCTGTACTCGTGATTTCAGAGTGTTGAATGACAAGTCATTTCCCTGCTTTCTTGCCTTAGAATACCGCTTTCTATTGATCCTGAGTAAGACACACAAGAACAGTAATAAAAACGAAGTAGACCGAGCAGGAAGCTCAATGGGGGCAGTTATTTCAAACCATTCGCCTCACGTCAATTGTTTTGAAACTATCGTTCTAATATGTTGTTTTTAAAATATTCATCAATCAATTTAACAGTTTTAAAGCAATGGCTTGTCAATATTTATATCATTGTCTGTTAAATTGAAGGAAAATAATTTTAAAGTATATGTAGGTACACTAGCATCGCCAACGATTCCGGATTTACATGTTGACTTATTCGTGTAAGTCGGGGCTGATATGCATCACTGCGATCTATTAAGATCTACGAGTATTGTGACCAGCCTCCTATGTAGGTTCTATGTAGGCCCTACAGTAGCTCCCTTAACTGGGCACTGAACAAGAAAGATAGGATGTTCCCAGTTCGGATTGTTGTTATTTCATCTGGGTCAAGGATGTGTTTCCCCAGGTGTCTGTTTCTTTTGTGAATCAGCGGTTCACAGTAGCACAAGAGGTGTATTGGTGTTTCACGCTCTTGTTCGTAGAATCTGCATGTGTCAGTGTCCTTAAGTTTCATGTTGTAAAGGTGTCTATTCAACTTGCAGTGACCGGTCAAAGCCCTAACCATCACGCTCAAGTTACTCCTGTTAAGCTTTAATAGCTCGTCAGTGCGTTTGCGAGAGTATGGTTCGATTAGTGCTTTTGAGTGTGTCATCCCGGACGTACTGTGCCAGTCTGCTTTCGCCTCGTTAAGAAGGCGAGTTTTGTTACATGTTGACTTTGAGACAGTTCTTATTTCGGTCGCGATTGCGGCTGTTTTCGTAGTGCAAATGTAAATCCCGATGTATTACTGAATGCACATATACGAGTACTTTATAATCACGTTTATTTGCAAAAGTAATGAATATAATTGTCGAATTCAATCAAATAATTTGTTGTTCTCTTGTCCTTTGCAATATTGTAACATATGTTAATTCGTCATTACTCATTATTACATTGTAAATGTTTATTTTTAACCAGAAGAACAAATAATAAAAAAACTTGTGAATTGATGAAAACAGCTAGTTTTCTTAGGTTTTATAATAAAACTGGAGTATTTGATAAAGAAAGTATATTAGGTTTTTAGGAATTTCAGACAGAGTGACATATAAAAAATTTGACAGACAGATCTATTTTTATAAAACGAATAGGCTCAAACAAAATTATCTTTGTATTAAAACATAGAGCTACTTTTATTGAAAAATAACAAAAAACAGGTTTAATTTTTTTTTACAGAACATTAAAAACTTAAATGATTATATTGCTAATTTATAATTAATCATATAGATAATTAAAAATAAACTGTTAATTAAAGTAAATTAATTGAATGTCTTTTGAATTAATAACATCAATTATTTTAATGTCAATATATATTTAAATATGTATTCAACTTAAAATTAAAGTAGTAGCAGTGCAAATTCATATAATATTCGTCGTGAAATATAAAAAAAATATTTTGACTTATATATTATCGTTTAGTTGCAATTGAGAAATAGTTAGAAATGTCTAGTTTAATAATAACCGTGACTCATCACGGTATTTTGTCATTTATATTATGCTATTAAATTTTGCATGCACAAAATATAATTTTAATATCTGCTTCACTTTTAATGGCCAAAATGTATAATTAATCAACGAAATGGTCATTCGCTTGGTAAATAGAACGTTCATTAGAGAAGTAAATATCGATTGCGATTAAATTTCGTGCGACCGATTCACAAATAGTAGCCTGACCAGCAGATCGGCAGAGTATTGAGCGCTATAAATCACCTTGGGCCAGTAATCTACCGCTTTGATTTACTTCATTGTGCTCCGTTTTCAAGTGACTTGGGTCGACCAACGTTCAGTTGGACCCGTTGGTCATTATATTCAAGTATTATTCGCATAGGGTGACCATAATGTAACTTTATATATTTATTTCTTGAGATATCACAGAAGTGTTTACGCCTGGCTAATGCCTAAGTCGCTAAATGCTGGAGTTCAGCAGTATTGTCTATGGTCAGAGATATGATGGGTGAACAAATTTTTAAGATAGTTCGTCTGATCTTCTGCAGGAAGCAACTTTGAATAGTGTGTATTGTACGTGTCAGTACAGTCGTAATGGTAATTATTTATCTAAATTTTCTGTTGTAAGAAAGCTGTTTTAGCGCTTCATTGATTCTGCATTTTAATAAAAAAATATCCTAATAAAAAATATGGCGATTTCGAACGACTATCTGCGTGCTTATTACGAGACCTATTAGTTTGATTTGTAAAAAATTAAGATATTATGTGTGTGTTAAGGAAAAAAAAAAACATATCAGCTCATTCCCACTCAAATAGAATTCCGCGATCGTGCTCTGACTAGAACTATTTTATTATATTTGTGAAGACATCTAAAATTCTTATCAAAATATGGTTTATATGTAAATGGTGATGATATTAATGGGCTTAGTGATTGATAATAAAAGTTGTATAGATAGTAACAACGAGGAGAGGCACAACGCTGATAGGCCCGCTCTCACCTGATGAAGAACAACGTTATAAGAAACGATAGTGCTCACTCTCTTTTCTCTTTTCATATATACACTCACAAAAAGTGAAGTGAAGACCATTTTTGATATAAACCACCATCAATATTACTTGCAAACAAATACAAGTTACACCGTCATGGTGGTTTGTTTGGCGTTCACCATACATTTAAATACCTAGTTTACAAAAGCAGAGCCTAGCCACTAAACCACTACACGGCGAATTTTGAGCATCCAAGCGCGCGCCCAACTTGCGTCGACTCTTTTTGACTCGAGCCTAACGACCCCGGAACGGCGCCGGAGTCGCTAGCAAGCAATGTGTTGAACCTTCCGTTCGTGCGCTTTCTAAAGCAGAACATAAGCGGCATAATAAAGCGGCTTCAAAATAGGTCCTTCAAAAAAATATCCTTAGCCACTGTTTCTCTCTTCTGGTACCTTTAACATGAGTTAGAGTTTAGTTTTTTTTAATAGAAATTCAAACAATAATACCGGAGGAATATTTTACCAGGGCTGTCGTCTGCTTGGACCTTCCTTTTACTTATTTCTATAAGAATAACTCCGGTAATATACTCCGGTAGTGTCGAGTACGATGGATTGTGACATTGTAACTTTACAACTCGTACAGACTGTGACTGTGTATCTGAACCCAGCTTCCAACTGACGACTCTGTAATGATACAGGTAGAAAAAAAATGCCCTTGCTGGTTTTCTTGCTGGTTTTTTCCAGTACAAGGTTTCCCGCCGTAGACTTGTGAACCAATGGCGTAGCATCTTTGACATTCAAAAGTGATTGTAAAATCCTATTTGAAGAATAAATTTTTGATTTGTATACAAGTATAACGTACTAGTACTGAAGAGACTGTGATCACTTCCCTTCAGATGGTGTGTTTGTTTGTCTATACATAGTAATATAAAAACAACTATCATTAACTATACTACTTTTAAAGTAACAATTTTTTTTAGTACTAGCGGACCCGACAGACTTCGCCTTGTCAAAAAGATTTGTAAAGTGGCAGTTTTTTATTCTTACTTATTTTATAGATAATAATTAGCATGCTTACAACTTAAATATTTGTACCTATTTATGTCTACCCGTGCGAAGCCGGGACGGGCCGCTAGTATTCTATAATATTGTCGAACATTTTTTTGTCCTATCATTAATACTCTTCGCAGCGTATGCGATGAAAGACATTTTATGGCAAATTTTTTTACACCTTCGGTTGGTTCTAATAAGAATTTCTAATATTTAATTTTCTATAGTAAACTAGTACTAAATATAGCATATGTTTTTTTTTTTGTTTCCCTGAGGAAAATGCATTAAATTGCATACCCCGGCTGTGGCGAGCCGGCGGTTATGTGGGGCTCTCCTCCCCAGAAGGGGGAGGCCTACCCACTAAAAACCTCAGGGATGGCCTTCCTTAGGCATGTAGGGAGCCCCCGGGAACACCAAGCCACCTCCGGGAACCCTCAGCCTCCGCTCCCCCGTCTAGAGGGGAGCCCTCCTCGGGGGAGGCTACCACCTCCCCCGGTCTCCTCCACCGACGACGCCCCCCGGCCACGGATGGGGCGTGGTCCATCCCGGGTCGCCGTAGCAGTCGCGACTTCCTCGCGCCCGCCGGCGACCCGCGGCGGCGCCGCAGCTGTGCTACCGAGCCCGGCGCCGCCTTCTTCGAGCGGGATCGGTCATCTCCCGACCCCGCTCGGCGGCCTCCTCCTGGAGCATCACTGCTTCACAGAAGGAGGCCACAGCCCTCCAACCTCCCTCGTCCGCCAGCATTGCCGCAATCAATGCCGGCGGAGACAGATCTCGCCCGATCTCTGCGACCAAGACTCGGCGCTCAGAGGCCCACGCGGGGCACTCCGCCAGCGTACTCAGTGATAATGTAGCTTTCTAATGAAAAAAGAATTATTAAAATCGGTCGAGTACTTTTTGAGTTTATTCGTTACATACAAAAATACAAATCTTTTCTCTTTATAATATTAGTCTAGATTATTGTTACATACATTTAATTTCATAACAGGTATACAATAATCTTCAAACAGTTTAATTTACAAGATCAATAACTATGAAACAATTACTCTTTTCATATAGCATATTTGAGTGGATATAATAGAAATGTAAGTTTGAACTATTCATTCTACAAAAAGAATACAAATCAAAGTGCTATTCATAACGAATGATTGATTAATTTATTTAAATTGTATACAGATACATATAAGCTGCTTCTCACTTTCGTTATCGATTCGTTGTGCCATAGTGCTAATTTTTTATTGTGCGTATATGCCGGCAATTGTAAAATAAAGCGGGGTTAATTGATCAATGATATATTGGTTGCTAAAGAGTAAAAAGGAATACTTTGAGTTCGCTAGTTTGTTTATTATGTATATATTTAGACCTTTACTTACGGATATTGCTTTCATGTATTAACATAACGTTAGAAACAGTAGTAAAGTGAAGTAAAAATCTATTCATAAGATTGCAATATTTATATTGTTTTTTTTAAATTTCTATTATTAACATCTTGTTACGCTATATAAACTCGATACTAATTACACGGGATATAAATTTTACATATGAGAAATGGCAATAAATATGGACCGTTTACTTTGAAAGTGGTGTAAGTCCATTTTGTTTTGTTTCGAGAAAATTAAAGGTTATATAGTATATTTGTTGATTTAAAAGTACAGGCAAATCATATGAGATCTGGCTTTGTTTCTATTGTTTTAAGTTATACAAAACATGGGATTTTTTTGAGAAATCAAACACGGACTAGTAATATATAAAAAAATACATTAAATTAAGCATGAATTACGTGATAGCTCATTTTTCTCAAAAATGGACTTACACCACTTTCAAAATAAACGGTCCATATATAGCTATCTTCTACATGCCACCACGTAGGTTACTTTTTTTCCCATAGGAGGCTTGGCACAAAATCCTCACAAATAACAGGACGCCCGCATAAGATACCCCCGATCCTTTATACCGACCTTAACGACTCCGGAAAAGTCACCAGTATTTTTTCTTTTTTTTTTAATTCAAAATCTTTATTAGGTATCAATTTTAAATACTTATTACATAAATTATGCACGATAATAACTGCTTTAGTTTAGTACCTAACTGTGTTGCAGTTATTAGCGCCCACTTCCGGGATTTTTGAAAAATACAAATAAAGGCAATTGTAACAAGATCTCAAAAATATAAAATAGTATTAAAGTAGTATTGTTAGCTGGCAAGGCTTCGTGCGCGTTCCACGAACACACTCAAGGTAAAGCTGAACATAACCATCTGCGGATTCAGCATAGGTTCGTCCAAAAAACAAGATAGCAGCCGAGAAGATACTATTGAAGTTAGACTGGACCGAGATGGCTCGGACCAGTCTGAGTTCTTAAAAAAGAATATTACATTGAGAAAGATTGATTAAATTATAAATCATGCGACATGCGACACTTTAAATCCGGTGTACTATTCACTCGACTATGGAGATGTAAAAAAGTTATTTATAACGTTTATATGAGAATGTGGTAACCCTAGCGTATGGTGTGTGTAGAGGCGTCCACCAATTACCGGGTGTGAAGGTTCTGGGGGTGATAATAATTGAATGTATAGTTTACGACCGTAGCTGAGCACCACGAGCCTCACTATATTATAATGTAAGGGGATTACATTGCGTCCTACTAAAGGGAGTGCGAGTAAATATATATGTGAATTATTTATTTATTGTACAAATATGAAATGCGATTTTACTTAGCGATTTTACCTTAGTTCTTTATATAGATTATGGCAATCAAGTATACAATATATAGAGGTAACCTTGTCAGTACACTCAACCGTATCATAAGTTGTAGATTTGGAAGTCTAAAGTTATATGTCGACTGTAAACGACAAATAAAATGTAACGGTTGATTTACAGGCATGATTGATGTCATAGTGCTGGTACGGTTTTTTTTTTATTATAGGAAGGCAAACGAGCATATGGATTACTTGATAGCATGCGATTACCGTCATCCATGCTGGACACCAGAAACAGAGACGTTTAAATGGAAATACGCTATTTTTTATGGTACCACCATCGAGTTATTGTTTGATACATTGTTAATAATATCACCGGGGCACTGGACCACGGATACTGGCATGTGTGGATAAGAACATAGACAATATTATATCTATTGTTAATCTATAGTGATTGTAACTGTTGTTAATTTTAACATAAATTTAATTATGTTTAAATTAATAAAATTTATATTATGCATTGTATGATTATCGTAACACAAAAATTATGGGATGACGAACTGATTAAGAATTACATAAGCTACTATTCACTTATTTTCTGTGGATGGCTTAAGAGCTGATAAGGGGCTTTATCTTAGCCAAATACCCTTTTTATATTGGATCTATTTATATTAAAATTTACTTTTCACGCATTAATATTATTTACATAAGCATACAATGCTTATGTAAATAATATATCCCTTATACACTTTTCGCCTGAAAAATAGTTAATAATGGCAGATACCCGGCAACTGGATAAAGATACATCACCTCTGATGCACTGAAATGCGTTCAAAAGCAGAAAAAATACAATTATACACCGGTCTCCCTCATGTGCACGATCTAATTATTTATACAACAAAACTATAATTAAATAAGATCTCAATAATTACACAAATGGTTCGCCACAATAAAAGCGTACCGTTCATGCAATGAAGTCGTAAAAACAATATTCACAGCGCACGCGCACAGTTATACGATGCGCACGAGTCGCGATGCAGACCACTGATCGCTTTAACCCGACAGAGATAAAATTAAGAAATTATCTTCGTCGTACGATTGAGGTACTTTGAGATTGTAAGATTTTGTCTTGGAGAAGGCTCTATGTCAAATGTCGTTGACAGAATGATGAACTCAATTGTGCTAAGTAGTACCGTAATATATTTTCCAATCCAAGCTACAGATACTTCTATGTATATATACTCTGTGGTTATGTTACATTTTTTAATAAATAATTTGTAATACCATTTGTATGGTTTGCTGTGCTTCGGTTTTTACCGGTACAACAATACGATACGGTTTTATACGGTCGGCAAGCACCACTCCATAAGCGAACTTCGAATCGAACAAAAGACCAAATTAAGAGTTTATTTGACGTCGGTTAATTAAAAATATTTTATTTAACTTTTCTGGGTTCAACAATAAGAACTGAGAAAGTGTCAACTCAGGAAGTGTCATCAAACTTCAATGAATTCTAAATAAATAATAGATAAGGTTTATTACTATAACCGAGCATACCCTAACTATGTTAGGCCAATTAGGTCTTATGGCCGTTTTTACCAACCTTGTCTTAGCTTAGGCGACACCTAAGTGACATGCTGTCACTTTTTGTATTAACTGAAAAGATTGAGACAGCATGTCTCTTAGGAGTTGCCTAAGCTAAGACAAAGTTGGTGAAAATGGCCATTAGTCAACCAAGCTGGCCCAGTGTGGATTGGTGGTATACTCGTACCTGCCTTATCTTTGAATTTTTTGTATGTAGGATTTTTCATGATATTTTAATTCACGGTATTAGCGTCAGATAAATGTATGTATAAAAATTTGAAAAGAGAAAGACACATTGTTATAATTATGGCAAGATAAATCCGGAACCTCGAAATCTGCGGACTCGATGACAAGTGCCAGCTACTAACAGTAAATTTACATTGAGGTTATGCATATTTAGTAAATGCGCTTGCGCAAGTTACAGCTGAACTATCAAGATTGTGACATCCTGTGTTACACTATAATCTTGCAAATAATTTCTTTCCATTCCTTCGCTGCCTTAACATTATGAAGAAGACGCTGGTCAGACCTATGTGGTATATCATTAGCACCGGTAATGATTGGAATGACAATAGGGCTAGCGGGTATGTCACCCTTGGCTAGGGTCACCAAACTTCCAGATGTGTCCGGATATGTCCGGCTTTTTCATTAGTGGAAGTATTGTTATAAATACTAATATTGATTTAGTGTTAAAGGTTGTACACTTAAAACACACATTCTTCACTATATAACTATGAAAACAAAACTTCTACTAACTTATTAAGTTTTTAAATAAAACGGAAGTAATATTCATGTTTTCAGTGCCGATCCCATAGTCAAAGCTGTTTAGATTGAAGGTCTGAGCAATAGACTAAATTCAAAGTGTGACAGTTAAGGCCAGTTAAGACTTGACAAAGTCGAAAGTGTCCACACTACCGGTTTGGGAGTATGTATCAATTCCCCGTTAGTCTTTTGATTTACCTACACAGATAGACCATGTTAGAATATAACAATTAATTAATTGGACTTAGAACAATTTATAACTCTCTTTACTATACGAGTACATACGACCTATACACGGTAAAAAAATAGATTTTGCCTTATGTAATTTAGTTAATGCCTTGGAATTTTTATAAAACCAATTGGAAAGGTTTTTAGGTAAGAATGTTGCTTAAGCTAGTTTCTCAGATTTTTCAAATATAGAAATGGTGCCTCTACCCTCGGCCGGATGCGCGGCCGCCACTTAGCCGCGGGTCGCCGCTTCCGCGCACTTATAATTTTCGTCTACCGTCAATTATCGTTACGCTGCTACTACTTACTGCATATATATGTTTGTCGCCGCATTGTTTCGGTTTAATAGTACTTGCAATTATTTTGTGTCTGTTGTTATTTGGATGACCTATTCTTTTTCGCTATTATTTTTATTTGTCCGATTGAAAAGCTAAATTATTGTCTTTGAAACGTAGCTTCTGTTGTATAATTTTTAAATAAAGTAATCTGATATATCCTTGATCTCAAAAAATCCTAAAAAAGATTCTATATTGACTATTTATAAAACTTTCTCGTTCTCTTATAAAATGAAATTAAGTCAGTAACAAACACATTATACTAGCTTTCTGCCCGCGGCTTCGCCCGCGTGGATTTTGGGATTGGGTCTATAGAGGGTTAAAGGTCATAGCTTTTGCCCACGGCTACATATGCGCGGAAGTCGGTTTATGGCGCGAAGGTTTTATCGCGCTTCCCGTAGGACTATCCGTTTTTACGAGATAAAAAATACAGCAATACCTTGGTCAAAGCCTTTATTGCGCATCCCGTGGGATCTGTCGATTTTTCCGGGATAAAAAGTAGCCTATGCTACTCTTCATCCCTTCAACCATCTCCACGTAAAAATCACGTCAATTCGTCGCTTCGTTTTGCCGTGAAAGACGGACAAACAGACAGACACACTTTCCCATTTATAATATTAGTATGGATAGACGTGTGGACTTCATATTTTTGGACCCTCAGATTACTAAAAAGACAAACTAGTGTACAACTTGTGAGATCACTGTCTTAACTATAGATGACTAAAAAAACAGACATACTAAAATTACCGATTTGTCACAAGTTGAATCGACAAATATTGGACATGTTAGTCAATGAGATGATACGAAAACTCGAAATACGAAAAATCACAGAATTCTGAAACTGTTATTTTCCCTGTTTATTCTCTCATCTTAAATTGACTCGGTCGTTCTTGAGATATAAAATAAATGATAAAGTTAATACGACTTTGTTTTATATATACGAGTACAAGTAGATGGAATATTTTGCATAAGATTAAATTCTGTATCTGGATACGAGGGATAATATTTATGTATGGAATTTTCTAGAAAGAAAACAAATGTCTGTGACATTTGCTTTCTGCCTCTAAGGTATTGTTGATTCTATATCTTCTGTTCTTGAACTTACCATATCTTTAAAGATATGGTAAGTTCAAGAACCATATCTTTAAAGATTAGGCACATATTATTTTTCTTTAACAATACATAATGTTAAGTACATTCTATACTTAACATTAGTGTTAAGTACACAAAGAAAAATGCTATACTAAGCTAGTTACTAAACGAAAAATATTCGAAGCACAGCAGATCAATTAGAAATGACTTTAATAACTGCAGTTATGGCAATAAGAAAAGTGGTGGTATGAACTACCTGGTCCGCTTATCAATTTGTTAGACAGAAAAAGAGCGCGGAGCCATCGGGCGCGGCTAGTCGCAAAAACATGGACATCGCTGACCTACCAGCCGACACACACTGATGATTCTACTCAATCGGATACGTGGATTCACTAAACTTTAGATCGTGTATCGAAGTTTCAGATTACACTTTACATACAGTTTTTCATAATTCTGTATTTGAAATCATATTTTTACTCTTTTATCTTATTTTGAAATTGAACCCAATAGAATAATATTTATACCCAATGAATATTTTGTTAGTGTTTTGTTTTATTCATAGACAAAAGTTGCTTTGACTCTTTAAATTAAATAAATAAATATTTCTTACCTTTACACCAATTAACCAAATTTTTTTTGAAGGCCCCCCTTATGCACCTTAAATGCGACTTTATGCATCATGACACCGCGCTGGCAAGGCGCGGCCGTATGTGGGGCTCTCCGGTCATAGAGGACCGGCCTATCCACTAAATCCCCCCCGAGTTCTCTAGGCCCATACGGGGCACATGATTACTCCAATTAACCTAGCTCAAAGAAAGCTCTGTAAGGCTTGTGTTATGGAATCTCGGGTAACAGATTATTTATACATATACAAATAAATTTGGTGGAAATATATTATAACAATCATCGGAAGCATCTCTCTCTCCAGATCTCGAACCCGGGACCTCGGAGATAGCGATTAATTGAAACCGGTATACTAACCACTCGACTAACATTGTCATTAGACTTATTAATTACTGTATTAAGTACTTATTTCATTTATATATATTTTTTATAGAACGTCTGTGAATCTGTATTAAGTATTCTACAGATGTTTAATGTCAAATGTATGGGTAGAGTAATGTGTTAGTATGTAATAAATCTGCGAAGTAAACACAATGCATGTAGCATATCCACGCGGTCGTCGATCTGCAACGCCTCTAATGAGCTTCGTGTAATATAGGCGAAGAAATGTAATTGGTTTGGTGGCACGCGCGCAGCACGCGCTCGCGCACCTTACACTTTATTAGTCCAGGGGACAAATTGTATTTTGTTACTATAATTATATACATGTTAAGGTGTACCTATTATATAATATTAATTTCTTCATCTGATATAATTCTGTTTATTATTAATTATAGGACAATCACAAGGGTAATTGAACACGGTAAGAAAGGTTTTCGGTATCCTTGATGTTTTGCCAAATATCAAACAGAAGTTTAGTGATAACAGCTTCCATATGACAACGAGTTCTAATAAAAAGCTAATAATGATCAACCAACAATAATAATTGTTTAAATCTTACAAATAATAAGTAATAGCATACCAAACACTTTAGTATAAGTGAAAATTCATAGACATGTAATATGTACCTTTTTTTTTGTTCCCCTGAGGAAAATGCATTAAATATGCAGCATACCCCGACTGTCGCGAGCCGGCGGTTATGTGGGGCTCTCCTCCCCAGAAGGGAGAGGCCTACCCACTAAAAACCTCAGGGATGGCCTCCCTCAGGCATGTAGGGAGCCCCCGGGAACGCCAAACTACTTTCGGGAACCCCCAGCCTCCGCTCTCCTGCCGATACAGGGGAGCCCTCCTCGAGGGAGGCTACAATATCTCCCCCGATCTCCACTATCGACGACGCCCCCTGGCCACGAAAGGAGCGTGGTCCCTCCCGGGTCGCCGTATCGGCGACCCGCGGCGGCGCCGCAGTTGTGCTACTGGGCCCGGCGCCACCTCCTTCGAACTGAATCGGCCATCTCCCGACCCCACTCGGCGGCCTCCTTCTGGAGCATCATTGCTTCACAGAAGGAGGCCACAGCCCTCCAACCTCCCTCGTCCGCCAGCATTGCCGCTATCAATACCGGCGGAGACAGATCTCGCCCGATCTCTGCTAACCAAGATTCGGCGCTCGGAGGCCCACGCGGGGCACTCCGCCAGCGTGTGCTGGGCCGAGTCGAGGTCGGATGCGCAATGGTGGCAATGTATCGATCCCTCCCGTCCTATTCGACACAGATACTATGTTATATGTACCTAGGAAAATTGTGAAGGTGGGTTCATTGAAGAATTAAAACAAAGATTTTGAATCATCGTCACCATGATAACAGTATACATCCGTCCACATCGAACGGCAGGAGCGTATCCTAACTATATTACAGCGATTAGACTAGTGAACTACGCTGGCTTAGTGTAGGTTGGTCAATGTCATATACACTTTTGCAATACGTCTCAGTTGTAGGCAGGTTGCCTCAGGATCACTTCCTAAACCGTAGATGAGTTAGGTAAATGTAAATATAAAACTCAACGGGTATGCTGACGGAATCGCCTCCGGTCTTCCCGATTCAAAGAACAGTGCCGAAATTACATTGAAACATATGGCAAAATTTGTCCGAGTCATTATACTACTTTAAGATAACTATAAACATTTGAAAAAGATACTATATAGTTACAGATTCCCTTTAAATCCCTTAGTAATCATCAACGAAAATATTTTTGTTTTCTTAACAGGTATAAATTACTTTTAGAGTTTGGTTTGCTCTTCTCAGAAATGTCGCGAGCGAGTGGTAGATTGAATCTTTAGTGTGACTTAAAACGTTTTCGGGTACATGTTTATAAAATAAATATATTTTTCTTTCATTTTTATTACAAAGTAACCTTACAAAATGGAAATTTTATTGTTTTTATAGAGATATTAACTGTATTTTTTTGAGCGGGTGTGAAGCGTTAAGCATGTTTTTTAAAGAGCGAGTGTTATTTTTAGTTACAGCTTCTATCGATTTCATAGCCATTATAACACAACTCAAAACAGAACACACAATACAAAACAGAACGACGAAGGAAATTTCTTTTATGCATATCCTAACTCTCAGGCTACAAGTACATGATGCATTGATAGATGCGCTCTATAATATTTTTTTGCGCTGGCGTACGCTGCAGTTAGCTTTTTCTCCCGGAAGCCATAACGGCTGCGATTATTTAATTAATATTTATCAGTTACAGGTGATTACAGATGGATTGTGCTCATAACCCGTAAAAGAATTGCAAGCGAGCAATTTCTTTGAATCATGGTTCACTGGCGACGATTATTGACTGTAGATATAATTTTATGCCGAAAAAATGTTGAAGGTTCCTTGTTGATTTAAAATGAGTTTTACTTAAGCTTTTCTATGACTTTATTGGTTATTAAGAAGTCGCTGAACATATAAACTTATAAAATTTTAAATATTGTAGTGTAAAAAGAACCTATATAGATCCATTTGATGTATAATTTGTATTATTTTGCCAGCCCTGAAAAAGATTGTATAGGGCGAATTTCGTAAATGAAAATTTATTTGAAATATGTTATTACTTATGGTGAAAATGAAAAAGTAGAATCGCTGCTAGTAGAATTTAGGTATATTTATTTCATAACAATTTGTCTTGTCAAATCTCTGAAACAGTCTTTTTATATTACGCAAAACCTATGATCGATGTCTCCAACCAGAATTAGAAGCCGTGATTTCTGGCTTCAAATATAACCACTAGACCGTATAGAGAGTCGTCAAGTAATAATAAAAGATAAATCAGTAAACAACGGCTCGAATATTATGGGTCAATTAACAAAAAAAAATCACAAGGTGCGCTCAGCGACCCACGGCTAACTAGCGCGCACGCATCCGGCTGTCCATGTTATGATATACTTATTTCGACGCGCGACTTAAGCTTGCGTTTCAGTATGGATATAATATACATACTATATGACATCTCGAGATATATAAAAACCAATTTTCTTTAACTTAGCGGCTACCGCACACGAACTGTCTAAAATAACTATCTTATAGTGTCTGCTGGATAATAATTTTTTATTGTTATATATAACGAGTTGAAATATATAGAAAGCAATAAATATACATTATTGACAATAAACGCTATATGCGTTATAATTAGGATAGATTGACAGTATATCGTATGAAAACAATAACTGACTTCAAATTATTCTTACTCGTATATGTCTACAAACTAAAACTAAATTAAGTATTCGGAGTCGGTGCCAGATGAAGACAGTTTAATCCTGCCTTTTTTTATCTTTCAATTTTATTTTTATTTCTATCAATTTTCTTAAAAAACTATATTACACTATTTTGATAAAATGTTTATTTTACTTCTGGAAAATGCCCTACTAAACAAAAAAGTTAAATCTGAATCAATTCATAATTGGCTGGGTAACCGCGTAATGAACATACAAAAAATATTATATATAATAGATTTCAACTTTCTTTTTTAGTCTTTTTTCGAATGAGCAAAATAATAAATAAAAAAATAGTAGTAAAAACCAATGCAACGCCTGAGCATTACATTGGTTGCGAGAATTCCCCGCATTATAAAAATTTATTCATAGAAATTCATAAGCAGAAATTTCCTCTACTACTCACATGGGCCTTATTGACCAATGAAAATGATTACAGCATGCGGTTAGTTACATTAGTCTCCCACACTTCGAATACGGGTTCTAACGATCAATGAAAATTAGACTTTACAGGGAAATTCATTTGACTCTATTATAAAGGCTTATATGATTCATATTTTGCGGGAAAACGGCACTTTAGGTGTGGCCTGCAAGCGAAGGTAGCTCCTAAGGCACACTAGTATAGGCCCCCCATCTGGAGATTACCTTAGTGTCCACGGCAATTCCACACAGGCGTTAATGTTAGGCCCGTAACTGGTTGTATAGAGGTGGTTCGGAGAAACTGAGTTTTCCAGTCACTGAATCGCTTTAACTAAGGGCTATTTGGACATCGAGGTGGTTTAATGGGTGTGCTCTGTTTCATACCGGGTGTGTCTCATATACGCCTGTTAACTAGCCATCGACGGGTACGGTGCCCCGGCGCATTGCTTCCACTTAGTAATAAAAAAGTAACTGAATCAAATTTGCCATAAACTAACTACTCGGGAGTTAAGCGAGTGTACACGACCGAGCAGTCTAGTTAGACACTGCCAATTAAGCAAACTCTTTGCTATTAAGAACGCTGAAGACAAAATTAGAGTCGTGACTGACAAAAATGGATCCCTCTCGAGCGACAAGACGTATGCCCATTCAAGACATAGCCGCGCTCGTGCGGAATGGGCTGTAAAATTTTATGTTTCGTCTCAACATTTTGTTGTCGCGATTTTTACGTGAAACGATTGCTATGAAGATTTTTATAAAAGGCAAGTTCTTGGCCTTTATTTTATTTGAAATGGTTCCTCTTTCCGTTGTGTTCTTCAGTGCCGAGGTTCCTAGTCTTCTTTTTGCCTCATCATCTATCGTACCGTATTTTTTTATCTGTTTCTGTCTCCGGCGGTGTGGAGGGCGTTACGCAAGAGCTGTGGTGTCGGACCAACACATTTCACTACGTCCGCTTACTACGAGTTTTTCTTGGTTTACCCCATTTGTTATTCGAGAATTCTGTGTAGATATTTGAATGACAGCCGCGATTTTATGTTCTTGTAACATGGAGATGGAGTTTCTTTCTTGAACACAACATCTCGAAGGCAGTTGTAGGGCCTATTTTAGCTGAACTGGCTTTCCAGTTTCGTTAATAACAGGTTAATATTTACATTATTACAATGATGAGAAATGAATGCAAAAGCAATAAAAAAAGAAAATTGAGAAAAACTACTATGACACACAAATAGAACTTATGGAGTTTGACAAAATAATCAAGAACATGTAATATTGTAGCAAAGCAGGTTCTGTTTGAAATTTTCTTAGGGATAACGCATAGTGTTTCATCAATAACATCGGTCAAGCTACCGTTCCGCAAGAGGCTCTCTAAACAAAGAAGTCTTACCATGACCGCTTAAAGTAAACTGAAAACAAAATTGAAACAGAGATACCTGTCTTGCGGCCATAGCGCCATTTCGTTTGCACTGTGGGTTTATTTCTGATTTATGCGATCATGGTAGGTCTACAGATGTCATCGGCAGTGCACTATTATGATCACATCCTAATTGTGTTGACGAAACGTGCTATTGAAATTAGGGTTTTATTTTGAATCATTCGTTTCACATCGAGCATCTTCTGTGCTTTATGCTGTTTTGGATGCAATTTTGGTTTCGATTTGTATTTTTCTTTCGTATATAATATATAATTTGAGATTGAAAAAGTCACAGTGATTCGCCGATTGTTTATTCCGATATGAAACGTATCGCGAATACCTACTTATGACGGGATCGCTAATAACTGTTGCAAATTGCAGTCCATCACGCTGCTTGAAATTTGGATATTTCTTAATTACCGCTGCTTTGTTTACTATTCTTGAGTAAGAAAGGATTTTTGGATTGTGCCGCTATGTTTACAGCCGCTATGTGTTTTTTTTCTACATAGAATTTGCCGCAGCTACGAATAATCGACTTTGCAAATTCTTAGTACCTGAATAGAAATCACATATTTGGTGTTCTTATGTGCTTTGCTAATTTAAGTAAAGAAGTGTGGACTATTTTGATGCCGTAGTTACGTAAGATTGTTCCCACTTTGTCGGTAGCCCCTTACTTTGTTGCATAAAACTAGCTGTCACTCGACGTCATTTCTCCTTTCGTTTTTGCGACTGACGTCGAGAAAAGCTAGTATTGTCTACCTCCAATTCGTAGGTAAATTTTATATTGCTACTAGCAGACCCGACAGACTTCGTCCTGTCAAAAAGATTTGTAAAGTGACAGTTTTTTGTTTCTACTTATTTTATAGTCAGGGCAAAAAATTCTCATGTACAGAACCATCACCCCGGTGGTAGGGCGTTGTGATTAAAAAAAAATTAATTGAAAAAAAGGTCCAAATGGACTATTTACATTTTGTGATTATTCAATTTTAGAACGTGACATTAAAACCTTCAACGATGTATTCTGTGCCTTAACGCACACATGCATACTGTTTTGATAGATATGATTTTATTTTTTTATATAGCGTTAATAAAGCGCAAATTGACACACACCCCTACAATGCTTAGACAACAGTGAGTGCTTGCAATATGAACATTATACAATAACAATAAAGCTCAAATTGACTGTACGTTTTAGTTAGAGAACGTTTGTATGGAAAAAAATGGGCTGTTTTTAGGGTTATTCCGATAATTACTCGAATTTTTCTCAACGTACGGCGGGTAGGTGTCAAATAAGCAATATCAGATCTCTGAGTATATTTATTATTTAAATTATTATATCAGTATTTACACTACAATTTCACTATATTTCACATTAAAAACAATAAATATTCAACATATATTGGAGTGTACACTGTGTCATATGTAATATTATAGATAACTGCACATATCTGCCAACAAACTTTCTGTATTGCAAGATAAGATTTTCTAAACCCTATTCACATAATGGACGCCATTCAGGAGCTCCTTGCCTCACAGAAATCACTTGAAGCTGCTGTTTCCCAGAGAATGGATAAGTTTGAGATGGACTTCAGAGCTGCTTCGACCCCAGAAACGGCACAATCAGGTAACACTAGTCAACTTTACAACGAGTTTAAGCACTTTCAAGAACAAATTCTGCAAGTGTTATCCGGTATACGAGCTCAAATATCTGCAATACTTAGATCACTGGATTCATTGGAGATGCATCAACGAAGAAAATACCTCCTGCTAAGTGGTGTCGCTGAGAACAATGAGACCTTGTCCAACACTGTAGTATCACTGCTAAGTAATCAGCTCAGTTTGCCTGACTTGACAGCTTCTTCTTTACATTCCTGCTACAGGCTTGGATCCTCTATGGTTACTGAACGCCCCCGACCAATTGTTTTGAGATTTAGCAACTATGATTTAAGATCTTCGGTCTGGGGCCTTAAAACAAAATTGAAGGGTACTCCTTATGTCATCACTGAGTTCCTGACCAAATACAGGCAATCACTTTTTACTCAGGCTCGAAAACACTTTGGAATCCGCACTGTATGGTCAATAGAGGGCAACATATTCATCAAGACTGAGAATGGTGAGCGCCACAAGGTGTTATCACAAGAGGATCTGGATTCTCTGATTGCACGGTTTCCACGAGAGGTCAAGGAGCCCCCGTCGGTCATATCGATTAATGTTGTCCCTCCTCAGGTTGCTAAGCCAGTGTCAACACGCATTAATAAAAATACAGCACGTCGCAATAACCGACCAGTGAAGTAGACATTTCTTGTGTTTATGTAAATTACACGATTTGCGTTTCATAGTACGTATAAAATTTTATGTAAATTATTGATAAAGCGTTGCATGGTAGGCTTGTGGTTGCATGTTATTTGTCAAGTTAACTTCACATTTGATTTTGCTGCAGGTACCTTCTAGTTCTCACAGAAATGTAAATAAAATTGTTATCTACACCACACACAGGGATTATTATTCTTAAATACAGACGTGGGTAATTTGGTTAGGTAAATAAAACTCTTTGTTGAGATAATTTTTTTTTTTTTTTTTAAACTTCGCTCGTATCGAGCAGGCAAAGAGCAGAGCCCATACAGCCTATTCTGTGGTAAATCTTTATCTTCTTTATTCTTTGCTTTCCTATTTCTTTATTTTTTTTCTACGTTTTTATAAATCGGAGACAGTGTGGGTTATAAATTTAAAAAGATGTGGATATGATGCGGTGTTTCTTAAAATTTCTTGAATAGAACGCGGAATATCATCTGTGTTCTTGTATAGATCTATAAGCTCATTCATTAGCACAAGGCGTTGAATGCCAAATGAAGAGCAATTGAAGAACAAATGGTCCAACGATTCTTCTCCTCTATTGCAATGTCGACAAATTAATGAATTAGTCATAGCTTGTGTAGATGAAAGTTAATACGGCAATGTCCAATACGTAGACGATTCATAATAGTGTAAAATTTGCGGCCATGTAAGTAAATTTTGCAAACCAAGGCACTTGACTTGCCGTTACACCTAATGATGCATACCATAATCCCTTTCCTTCAGTATTTTGAATATATTGCCAATGTAGCTCCCATTCTTTTTGTACCTGTTCTTTTAAAATTACTACAATATCAGTATGTGGTATAGGGGTATTTTTATACATATAATTAATTTGTTGTGGAAGATCACTGGAAGAGGTTATAGCCCTAGCCAAGCGTCTGCACATTCATTGCCTGCAATATGTTTGTGTGCTGGAACCCATATGAAAATAATTTTTTTACCCATATTAGACAGCTCTGTCCATTCATGCTTAATATCATATAATATATAATTAGTTTTTGCATCTAATTTGTTATTACTAAGAGCTTTAAGCACACTCTGACTGTCACTAACAATAATCCAATTTTTGTCTTCCTCACTATTGTTTTGAATGTATTTTAATGTAGCATATATTGCCAGGGCCTCTGCTGTGAATATACTAGCATATTTGTTTGTTGAGATAACTTTCACTCTCTGTCAGCTGTCAGTCCGTTCGATGCACAGATTAGGTAGGTGCCGTTGCAAACATAGATGTAGTATCCGTTGCGTTTCTTGACTATGGACAAACGGATTTGGCCAACGATTAATGTTAATGTAATCTATAGACAAACAATTTTTCTTTTATAACTTTTTGCAAAGTTAAAAATCTTTGCAACGTTTTTATTTGCTTTTATTGTACTATATTTGCTCTTATTGTACTTTAGCTATAACTAAATATTTGTAAACGAGTCAACCGGTTGAATGTGCAGACTATAGCAACTTGATTTCTTTATTTGATTCAAATAGGTACCAAGTTTATTATAAAAAAAAAACTATTTTAGTTTATTCTTTTTATTTAGTTTTCGTATTTATTTATTTTAAATTGTTGTCTTATCTCTATGTCTGATATAGATTATTATTCTGCCATAGATTCTGATTCCGATGTCTCATTTCATTCTGTTGCAAGCCTTCATAATGCCTCTATTGCGTCACTATCTGCTGTTATTTCTGGAAATCCGTTGAGCTTCAATGTTTGCCACATTAATGCTCAGAGCATACCATGTCATTACTCGGAACTTCTTAATACATTTTCGTCAGCCAATGTACATGCGGTTCTTGTGTCGGAGTCGTGGCTCAAGCCGTCCTTATTATCGACATCTTTCTGTTTACCTGACTTTGTTTTAATACGTAATGATCGTGTCGGGAAGGGTGGAGGCGGTGTTGCAATATACTTGCAATGTAACATTCCATTTAAAATTATATGTTCGTCCTCTTCACGTCATAGTTGCATGGAATATTTAATTTTGGAGATTGATCTCAGGGGTATCAAACTGGTTCTTGGTGTAGTCTACTGCCCTCCTTCCATTAACTACCTCTCAGACTTAGAATCGGTCTTCGATTTGGTGGCCTCGGACTACGCACATCACATAATCATGGGTGACTTCAATACAGATTTAATGTGTAATTCTATTAGTTCCCGCAAGCTCCGCTCGTTAATCGACTGTTCTAACTTTGTTCTCCTTCCTTTAGATCCGACCCACCATAATGTTTCCTCCCATGACACTTGGATTGATCATATTATCACTTCTTCTCCTGATCATGTTATCGATCATGGTCAATTATCTGCTTCTGGTTTTTCACGACATGATCTGCTCTTCATTTCATACAAGGTCAAACCGCCAAAAGTGCCTGCCAAACTGATACGTATGAGAAATCTAGCCAGAATTAACGTGGAACAGCTTAAACTGGATGCTCGGAGTATTGACTGGTCTCCGCTGCTCACTGCTGCAACAGTCGATGACATGATATCCACTTTAAACTCAGAAGTTCTTAAATTATTTAATCATCATGCACCTGTAGTGGATGTCAGAGTCAAGCGACCACCAGCGCCGTGGATTACAGATGACGTTCGTAGGGCTATGCGGAGACGGAACAGAACTTTTCAAGCATTTAAGCGTCATCGCACAGACCGTCACTGGGAGGCTTATAGGCTGGCAAGGAACCGTTGCAATCAGATGGTGAGAGCGGCTAAACGTCGCCATATTCATGAAAGTGTGCTCAATGCATGTGCTGGAGATGTCTGGAAATTTTTAAATTCCCTTGGTTTCGGCAAAAGTGTGGCCCGTCTACCTGACAATCCCTGTTTTCATTTAGATGAGTTAAATCGGCATTTTTCTAACACACTTAGTGTACCTCTCCACACAAAAGTCGCAACTATTGATGAAATTTCCAACGCTCCCTCGCTCCATTCTAATCTATTCTCCTTCAATCCTGTTTCAGAGGCAGAGGTGTCAAAGATATTACTCTCGATTAAATCTAAGGCAGTAGGTTGTGATGAAATCGGTCGCACAATGATAATTCCAATATTGGAGTCTATTATTGTCCCATTGACTACTATCGTTAACCATTCCCTGCTATCCGGTACTTTCCCTGCTATCTGGCGTAATGCCTACATTATTCCTCTTCCCAAAATTCCCAACCCGACTTCCTTAAATCACATCAGACCCATCTCTATTCTTGATTTCCTATCTAAAATCCTGGAGGCAGTGGCCCATAAGCAGCTTGCCTCCTTTACATTCGCTAATAACCTCATCAGTCAGTTTCAATCAGGGTTTCGGCCGGGACATAGCACGGCTACAGCTTTGATTAAGGTAATTGATGATATCCGTGATGGGATGGAGAATTCAATGGTTACTGTGCTGGTACTAATTGACTTTTCTAACGCCTTCAATACTGTTGACCATGATATTCTCCTCGCCATTTTGTCCAACCTTGGCATCTCCGGCTCAGCCAACTCCTGGTTCTCGTCTTATCTACAGGGACGTCGACAGGCAGTGCGCGTTGATCGTACAATATCTAAATGGTGTGAACTCTCTGCTGGTGTACCTTAAGGCGGAATTCTTTCTCCACTGCTTTTTTCTCTCTTTATTAATTCTCTGACTAGTTTGTTTAGTTGCTCGTACCATCTGTACGCGGACGACCTTCAATTATATCATAGCACTTTAGTCGCAGATATTGGTAAAGCCATATCAATAGTCAATCACAACTTGGCTAGTATCTATGATTGGTCTTCGAAATACGGAGTTGTCGTAAACCCCAGTAAATGTCAAGCCATTATCGTTGGTAGTTCGCGACAATTAGCAAAGATTGACTCAACTTTACTTGACCCTCTCCAATACAATGGTACGGTTATCCCCTTCGAACCCGTAGTTAAAAACCTGGGTTTGTTTATTGACAGCTCTCTGTCCTGGGACGCCCAGATCAGTAACGTATGTAGCAAGGTAGGAGGTGCTCTGCGTTCAATGTACAGGCTCAAAAATTTCCTACCTTCCTGTACCAAAACTCTCCTTGTGCAATCCCTAATTCTCCTATAATTGATTATGCTGATGTATGTTATCCCGATTTGAACCAAAACCTTCTAAATAAATTAGATCGATTACTCAATAACTGCATCCGTTTCATTTTCGGTCTGCGTAAATATGATCACATCTCCATGTTTCGCAAAAAATTAAAATGGTTACCCATTCGCCAGCGGAGGAACCTAAGACTAGTTTCCCTACTTTTCAGCATATTTTTCGAACCGAATGCTCCTAATTATTTAAAAAGAAGGTTTCAGACGCTCGGTAACAACCATGGGCTCAGCCTACGTTCCGCTGCCTCTATGACTCTGAAAATCCCACCTCATCGATCCGGGTTTGTGTCAGACTCATTCACTCTGTCCGCCACTCGCTTGTGGAATGAGCTGCCTCCTAGTTTTAGAGTGGCCAGTACTAAGGCATCTTTCAAAAAACATGTGCGAAGACATTTTCTGGAATCAGTCTAAAATTGGTATGACAACAATATGTATATGTATATAATGTATGTATGCGTGTGTTTATATATGTGTATATATTGTATATGTATGTGTATTTATATATGCGTGTATTCTAACTTTATTTGCATACGTATAATTGTTTATTTGTCACGTTAATAAAAAATGTCTTTTAATATTATTTCTCTCTGTAATCGTACACCGTCTACAATGGTTCTCACATTTTACAGGTTGACTGGTAGAGAATGCCTCAGGCATTAAGTCCGCCTTTTGTACATCTGTTTCTTGTTGTACGAAAAAGATTAAATAAATAAATAAATAAATAAACGAAAAACCATCCTTGAACTTCAACGAACATTGTGAAAAAAGAATTGGCCAAATTGGTCCAGGCGTTGTTGAATTATGCACTTACAACAACATTTTGCGATTCATTTTTATATGTAAGATGGATCGAGTTAAATGTTTCACAACTGCTCCATTTCCGGTTTGTTATAGAGATGCAAAAGACCTTATCGAAATATTTCCTCCACATCTTCACTGCTGGTGATTGGTAATTGATGGATTTCTCAAAATGTTACATCTTGATATTATGCTTCACCGGACCACTTATAGAGACATCACGAATCTGGAGGCGATGTTATCGAGTTGATTCGATGGCGTTTGTACTTATAAGGCCCTGATAAATTATTTAGCGTGTAAGCTTTTTAACACTTTTGATGTGATTTTATTTAAAAAGAAACACAAGCGACCTAAGGTCATTTCATTTATAAGCCTTGCGAGCACAGCAAAAAGCGAACAGAAGATAACTAATGTTATCAAACCGTATTACCGTATAATTCCAATTAATAACTCTTTACTAAAATTTTTAATGTGAATTTTAGGATAATATATTTGATAATACATAGTTAATTTCTTTATAATAATCACACATATAATTAATAATTATTTCAAAAATAATAAAATAAAACTCTAATTTGGTTGCTAATTTATTATTACTTTAAGTGTATTTCATTTGATCATATAATTATACAATATGCAAACGAAGTAATTCCCTTCACGTATTAACAGTTATTTCTTTAATTATCTTCATATTGGGGTCTATTTATTCTTACCAACAGGCCCAGCTGACTCACTCATCCTAATAAGTAATTTGTCGGCCTTTTTATATTAAACAAAAATAAAAATAAAATTACTCCACCACTTCTATTTATCTCAATATCTAATTTATATCATAAATAAATTAGCGTCATGAATTTCCTTTCAACGTATAAATTGTTGGCGTCATAATGTCAACAGCGCATAAAGTTTGTAGCGGGCTTTCGCATGTCGCAGGAAAAGGGCATTTTTCTAAAACACAGCTCCCGGGCAATTACTTGGGCAATTTGCATAAAAGCATATATCACGAGGACGGAGCACCGCGTGTTTTCCACTTGCAATGACTTTTGATTTTACTACCTTCTTTGTAATAAATAATTCATAACTTGTTTTTAAATCGCGGCTATTTTAATCGAATTGAATGAAAAAGGATAGATATGGTAATACCTATGACTATGAATAGGTACCATCGTTTCATCTCAATCTATTGCTTAAAATACAATATTTGCAGAAATAGTTCGGCCAATTTTTGACGAGATGAAATGTGTTCTTATCTTCGATCAATTACAGTGACTACTTGTAAGCAAACGTCTCTCCTAGGTAGGCGTGGGTTAGACTCTCCTTCTCCGCCTAATACTGGCGTATTAAACAAACCCTCCCAACTAGTCTCATTTTGATCCAAGTACAGACGATATAGGACGCTATACACCAACAAATATAGTGCGATATCTTTCCGCTTTTTGGAAATGTAATTTTGTATGTGTCGTAATTATTGGAAAACCCCGCCGTGCGTGAGAACTGCGCCATCCAGTTTTCTCAAGCGCAAGAGCTCCGATTATAACTTGTTTGCAAATACGCGTGTGTCGCTCAGTCCACTGTCACTGGTCGTGTTTATTTACGCGATAGATATATTGACGCTCTCGTGTCAGTTTGGTTTACATGCTCAGCTGTGAGTTTGAACTCTTTGCTTGAAACTTTGTATTTTGCACAAGATTCTGTTTATTGTCTATCTCAAGGATATTTTTTTAGTTCTACGTCATATTCATTTAAGAGATGCATAAGGCGTACAAGTTTGCTTTACGTCATTTTTACAAACATATCAAGTAATTTAATTTTTAATTGTACATCAAGTAATAATAATGTTATATTATTGATATAAATGCGCCATCAGTGCAGTCAGTCTCCCTCAGGGCAGCTTGTGGCGAGCTGTCGGTGAGTTGCGTCACCGAGGTGCCGATGTGCTTCAGGGGGGCGTATGCCACTGCCTCTGTCTTGCCTTAACCAGCCGGACAGAGTGGAGCGCAAGAGCAGATGTTCGAAGGATGGAAGTGTAATAATGTCATAACGCCGACGGCATCTCGATCGCTGTCGCAGACAACACCTCTCTACACTTTAGCCGTTCACACCAATGTTGCTTTCTTCGCACTAATATTGGTCTGCTTTTTGGGGGCCCATTTAGTGAGCGGCGAGTCACCACCTGCCATATTTAAATCAATTAGGACTTTGAGAAGGCAGTGACCGGAGTCTCTTATATAGCCCGGTTTCAAACCATCAAAATCGAAATGCAATAGTCCACAAACGTTTGACCACTAACAATAGGTAGTTTCTGTGCATCTAACTGGGGTAGTCTTGGCCTGCATGTCATGATTAGATAGAAGGATTAGACCCAGTTGGTTACACTCCACGTGTCACGTAGCGGAAGGCTACGGAGCAAAATAGGTAAAGGATTATAAGAAAAAGATAAGAACAAGAGAATAATATATTAAAATAATTATTAAGACAGCACGGCCGAAACTTAATAAATAAATTAAAATGATAAAATTACAATAATAAAAAAGAAGAAGGGGAAAGAAAGGTAGGCGGTACCAGGATCTAGATAGACCAAGTATCGGCAGGCTGGCAGGTATACAGCGGCAGGCTGGCAGGAATACAGCGGCAGGCTGGCAGGTATACAGCGGCAGGCTGGCAGACACACAGCAACAGGTTGGCAGGTGTGCAGCGGCGAGCTGGTAGGTATTCACCGGCAGGCTGGTTGGTATTTTGCAGCAGGCTGGCCAGTACCCCGCAGCCGACAGGCAGGGATGCAGCAGCAGGCAGGGATGCAGTAGCAGGCAGGTAGGCAGAGAACGTTGGAGGCTCGATGTGGCAGCAATAGTCCGTGGTTCTTATGGTGAAGTATGCAGCAGAGTTTCCACAGTACTTTTAGAATTGAAGACTTTTTCTTCACAGAGAGCTTCAGGTAGTATTGAAGGTTGTTGTAGCTTCAGAAGTGGAAGTAGAATGTCTGTCCAGAGACCCTGGACCGCCTTATATAATAGCCAGATATGGTGTTCGAAACTAAATACAAAAATTTAAAATTGATGACATAAAATTCATAAAAAGGAGTCTAACATGGCATGAAAAATAATAAATATATTCAAATTTAGAAATTTGGAAGTATGTGACGTCACGTCGGACTGTTGTCATACGTTGTCAAATTCTAGAATGTTCCTAACAAAACAAGAGAAATCGTTGAAAATAATAAAAATTATTAAGAAATTATAACAAATATACAGCAAAAAGTAAAGAGAAAAGTAAATTACAAGTATTCAGTACAATAAAAGTGCTAAAAGTGAAAGATATAAACCAAAACAGTGCAATTTAGTGATACAAAACATAATATAAGAGTTTATTTATAAGTGTTAAAAGTATTTGTAAACAGTTAAATTGAAAATAATATATTATTCCAAGGTAAAGTTGAGACATTCTTATTTGTAGTTACACCAAAGACTCATATTTGAACATTACATAGGTAGGTAGCAACAGAGAAGTCAATGATACATATAATTCAGTCTATAAAGTAACAAATATATCCGTCCATCTATTAGTTTTCTAGTAGATTATGATTTATAGCTAATAGCATATGCGTAGTACTCAGCATATCAAGCATAACATTTACAGTACTCCTACAGTACACATTACAGACAGAACACAACCCATTTGCACATACAGTAATACTATACGCGATTCCCAATGGAATCAACACAAAGTTGTGTTGGACTTGGGTGTTAATAGATCACCTCTGTCCAGCTCGCTTAACACTAACGGCAGTGCTGTGGGGGAGTACCCCCAGTGTATCCTACATACAAGTTGGGTGTAGCGAGCACTTTCCTAGGGCAATCCGTGCCGACTATCTAGAGGTGTTCAATATTCCCATACTTGAACTCTATACATGCATGACACGATTAATTATAGAAATGCAGATGCGTAGATTGCATGAGCGTAGCTTGAAAACTAGCAGATGGGCAGATTTGCATTAAAAGATAACAATTTACTTATAATTTCGAGACCTGAGAAAATTCTAGAACATCCGTTAGAAGATTAAAACTTCTACATATAATTGCAAGTTCCGAGAAATTTCCAGAATGCAGAATATTCTAATAGTATAGACGTTACATTTTCCCACCGCCCCAGAAAAATTTTCGACTCCGAGAAAATTTTGAGGTTAACTGGATACAATCTTTCCTTTCAAATATCTGTCATACATCACGCAAACATGCACTACAAGCAAAGATAGGGGTATGGTTCACATTCAATGACGCATACTCCAAAGAAAGCATCCCTATATATTATTTATTTATGACCTAAGGCTTATTTATAAAGGAGTAGTCAGCCGCTCCTGACTATAAGGCTTATTTTAAAGGAGTTGTCAGCCGCTCCTGACCATCAGGCTTATTTATAGAGTTGTCATCCCCTCCAACTATTAAGACCCAATAATGTCTTATAAAGTCAGACCTAGTTTTAAAGACCGAGTAACGCCTTTAAAAATTAAATAGGTAACGCATGTAGCAACGCGCCAAGTAGAAGAGGATTAGTAAAAAAAATGCGGGTTTGTAGAACCCAAAAGGACAGGGTTGGTAAAACCCAATTAAAAAAAAATGGAGAGGAAGTCTCCTAGAGGTCTGACTTACAAGGCATTATTTTAAAATATAAACAAGAAAACAAAAAAAACTAATTATTGAACTGAAAATAGCCAAATATCAGTCAATCAATCGATATGTTAGGAATGTTCAAAGGTCGAGTAAGTGTAATGTAAACAAAGTTATGTATGAAAAATGTGCAAACTGTCATGTTATTAATATATATAGATGAGTATGAAACTGTAATATGACGTATAGTTGTATTTAATAAGATAAGAAAAATAATTAAGAATAATAAATTTAAGTTGTTAAAAAGCCGAAAATTTTACCGACAGTGGAAGAATCTGCCGTCTAAGTTCAATAACATTATCTAAAACGAATAGAAATTTCATAAATAAGTTCCGCCTTATTAAGTAAAATAAAATTAATAGACCGTGCCATCATAATAACGTAATGATGAAACTACGTTAAAATAAAAAAAAGTAGAAGCAAAAAGAGAAAAAGTATAAAGCCAAAATATAATTGCTAACGAATACCAACTTGTGCAAGTTTAATTTAGAATTTTGAGGTAGGTTCTTATAGAGTTGGGCGCCAAACTGTCACGTAGCGGAAGGCTACGGAGCAAAATAGGTAAAGGATTATAAGAAAAAGATAAGAACAAGAGAATAATATATTAAAATAATTATTAAGACAGCACGGCCGAAACTTAATAAATAAATAAAATGATAAAATTACAATAATAAAATAATAGAGAAGGGGAAAGAAAGGTAGGCGGTACCAGGATCTAGATAGACCAAGTATCGGCAGGCTGGCAGGTATACAGCGGCAGGCTGGCAGGAATACAGCGGCAGGCTGGCAGGTATACAGCGGCAGGCTGGCAGACACACAGCAACAGGTTGGCAGGTGTGCAGCGGCGAGCTGGTAGGTATTCACCGGCAGGCTGGTTGGTATTTTGCAGCAGGCTGGCCAGTACCCCGCAGCCGACAGGCAGGGATGCAGCAGCAGGCAGGGATGCAGTAGCAGGCAGGTAGGCAGAGAACGTTGGAGGCTCGATGTGGCAGCAATAGTCGTGGTTCTTATGGTGAAGTATGCAGCAGAGTTTCCACAGTACTTTTAGAATTGAAGACTTTTTCTTCACAGAGAGCTTCAGGTAGTATTGAAGGTTGTTCGTAGCTTCAGAAGTGGAAGTAGAATGTCTGTCCAGAGACCCTGGACCGCCTTATATAATAGCCAGATATGGTGTTCGAAACTAAATACAAAAATTTAAAATGATGACATAAAATTCATAAAAAGGAGTCTAACATGGCATGAAAAATAATAAATATATTCAAATTTAGAAATTGGAAGTATGTGACGTCACGTCGGACTGTTGTCATACGTTGTCAAATTCTAGAATGTTCCTAACAAAACAAGAGAAATCGTTGAAAATAATAAAAATTATTAAGAAATTATAACAAATATACAGCAAAAAGTAAAGAGAAAAGTAAATTACAAGTATTCAGTACAATAAAAGTGTTAAAAGTGAAAGATATAAGCCAAAACAGTGCAATTTAGTGATACAACATTACATATATAAGTTGGTTTATAAGTGTTAAACGTATTTGTAAACAGTTAAATTGAAAATAATATATTATTCCAAGGTAAAGTTGAGACATTCTTATTTGTAGTTACACCAAAGACTCATATTTGAACATTACATAGGTAGGTAGCAACAGAGAAGTCAATGATACATATAAATCAGTCTATAAAGTAATAAATATATCCGTCCATCTATTAGTTTTCTAGTAGATTATGATTTATAGCTAATAGCATATGCGTAGTCCTCAGCATATCAAGCATAACACTTACAGTACTCCTACAGTACACATTACAGACAGAATACAACCCATTTGCACATACAGTAATACTATACGCGATTCCCAATGGAATCAACACAAAGTTGTGTTGGGCTTGGGTGTTAATAGATCACCTCTGTCCAGCTCGCTTAACACTAACGGCAGTGCTGTGGGGGAGTACCCCCAGTGTATCCTACATACAAGTTGGGTGTAGCGAGCACTTTCCTAGGGCAATCCGTGCCGACTATCTAGAGGTGTTCAATATTCCCATACTTGAACTCTATACATGCATGACACGATTAATTATAGAAATGCAGATGCGTAGATTGCATGAGCGTAGCTTGAAAACTAGCAGATATGGGCAGATTTGCATTAAAAGATAACAATTTACTTATAATTTCGAGACCTGAGAAAATTCTAGAACATTCCGTTAGAAGATTAAAACTCTACATATAATTGCAAGTTCCGAGAAATTTCCAGAATGCGAATATTCTAATAGTATAGACATTACACACGCACACTTTCATTAAAATTCGCTTAAAATGCCTCTACGCGTTGGATCTGTATTCCCGCGCACGCCTTATATAGGACCGTGTTTTATAAAACCACATGACATAAGCGACAATAATGTTATATTAATAATGTTATAGTATTAATGGTTAAAATATAAAATTGGAGATTGCAAAGAATTTTGCTTATTCCACACTAACCTTTTCCTTATTTAAAGCAAACTTTATACACATTCATCAATAGACATTAAACTAAGTTACTCGTATAACAGCTATGAAAACATAAACTTTAGTTGTCACAAAGTTATAGTCAATAATAAACGAAATTCTGAACAAAAAAACAGCACGTACTTTTTAGACCATTTTAGTTTTAAATAACCTTATTTTGTGATTCAAATGTAACTAAAACTTGCACTTTAGTTTTATAAACAATAAATATATTCTATGGCGCTAAAATTTAAAAAGTTTTAAATACAAGTGAAAAAAGCGGCTACTTCATACTTAAATAACTATTATATTGTGAACAACATGGAACAGATTGGAAGTATTTCGAATAGGGCATCGTATTAGGATAGGGTACATAGAATCACCAATCGGTATTCGGTTACGATTGGTTATTCGATATATTATTAAAAGTTATTCAGGTTTACACCCTAACCTCAATCGACATCGATGAGGAAGTGTAAGCAATGTATGAGAATATTACTAGAGTAATTCATGCTACCACAACTTATTAAAAAAACATATTTAAAAAATAGCATTTTTAATAAACATAAAGTTACAAGTATAAATTTGTAAGCTTGCTTTATTCTTAACCAACTTTCAAAAACTCTTTCGAGAAAGATGCGTAGTTATGAACAGTGGATAAAGTGTACTTTTGCTGAACGGAGCAAACAGGTAAAATTTTCGAAAAAGTAATTGACTATTCCGTTTTGATAACAGATGTATATATCTTGATAATAGATATATCAGCAGAAACCATAGAGACAGACTAATGTATTATTTGATAGACACAGATTAATAAATATATCAGTCAACACATGTATAGAAAATATTCTCAGAAAAAACCTTTTATATCAACAAATTTTTAAAACGTCGTTTTAGTTCGTAATTTTATTAAAATGACAGTAATTTCAATTCACCACTCTAAATGCTTGCCTGTTACCGTAGTGTGAACTTTACATTATGCGCGTGGTCTATGGAGCTTTCGTTCGAGTCCTGCGCAGACGCAGTCTCCCATGACGAAACACTCTTTTGGGCGGGCAATCTCGTTTTGCGTACAAAACGTTTTGAGATACTACTATTGTTGTTATCAGCTCTACATCTACACAACGAGTTGTATAACAATAAGATGCGAAGCACAGATTATGTTTCAAATTGATTTTAATGGTTATTATGAATGACATTAGTGATGCCCATAACGCACAGTAAATTATTTTAACTTGTTTTATTGTTATTAGACCGACTAGTCTGACGATTTTCGATCGGTTTTAACTATAACTTAAATATTTAGGCTTCCATGTTGTTTTATTTGCAGTTAACACGAAAACTTTTTGTTATTATATCATTCGAATACGAAAGTGTTAGTCATTTATAGAACTGGCTGGATAGTCAGTACTGTTCGAAATTGGGTTGGGATACCTCCAGAGAAGAATAGGCAAGAACCTCAGAAGGTCTAGTTTTTTATTCCTATTTTCAAAGTAATACAATTACATCTACGGGTATTTACATATCAACACAATAAATATATCGGATATACATATGTCAGGCAAAAATAATAATTTAACAAACAGTTGTTATGATTTATAATTTAACAGAATCATTAAATAATATATCATAAAATTAAATCCAAGCATTGTAATATCCTTTTTCCATAATAGTATTTTAACAAGTGCTTTAAACTTATTAAAAGGCAAAACAGTAACACTTTCTGGAAGTGTCTTGTAGAAAGTTACACAATTTCCGCTGAACAAACCTCAACATTTTTGAATTTCATAAATATACTGACCTGCTAATGTATATATACATATTTTTCCTTAAATTTATCTCTAAGGGATTCTGTCTAAAATTATACGAGTATATAGCGCGAATTGCTCTTTTTTGGAGTTCAAAAATACTTTCAGCATTCGCGTCAGATAGTATAGATACAACAGTAATCTACACGACATGACACTATGAAAATGACAAAAATAGAATCTTGGCGTTACAACATTAGTCCGTTGTCTTACTTATATACAGTATATGCTGCAAAGCTAAGCCTATTAGTCAAAGATTTAATATGGGAATCCTACTGTAATCGAGGGAGTAATATCCAATAATTTTGTACTATCAGTAAATTCTATAATTTCATAATTTATTTTTACAATAATGATATTGCAAAAATAAATGATTACATTTATCATAATCATTTCAACCAGTAGATAGATGGTCATTGCTGGACATAAGAACCTTACCACACCTTTGCGTAGGGCGGGCACGGGTCACGGGTCGCCTCGCCAGGCGGTCATATTGTCGCAAACGCGAGCGATATTCTTGTTTTCTCTTCAACACAGGCACGCTGCTCACTGTCATCGGTGAAAAATGACGTGCGGTACTGTTATCATTATAATATTATGCGTTCCTTCACGGCAGAAATAGATAAGACAGTACTTCTGTCTTACCTATTTCTGCCAAATTTAGTACTGGAGGGAGTTTACGATATACTTATCGTAAACTCCCTACAGTACTAAATTTATTAGTTTCTTGGTTTACGTTACTTAAACTACATATCGCATAAACTCATACTCTATATTAGACTTTCTTTATTTCATATTCTTCTTTATAGACACTATGTGATTTGCATGTGGGTATGGTCAATTTCATCCCCTTCAGCCTCCAGTCAACAATAGATAAAAATCGAGGGTCAGAGAGTTGTAACAGTCGCAGTTGCTATTCTAGTTCAATTCTGATTACTAATAGTAAGGAAGGAAAGTCGGTTCAACTCATAGAAAGAAAGATTATCTAAGATCGAAAATAACAAACATTAATACAAGTATTTGATTCCTATCATGTTTTCTTTTTTTAGTTATATGTGGCTGAAATAGTTGCTTTAGAAGTATCTGTGAGAGCTGTACACCGAAGCACAACTCGGCCAGATACTGCGTAAGACACGATATCATATTTTTTTTTATTGATGGACATAAAACATATGCACAATAATCTCTGAGTGTCACCTTTATTTGCTAATATTTGCAAATTAACTGCAGAATGATAAGTCGGTTCATAAATATTTATTCCTTGTTTCATTTTGTAGTTTTCAGAAGGACATAAAGCACGACAAGTAACATTGGACACATGCACTAGTAGTTAGCAGGCGCACTTAGCGTAAAAGTCGGCGACGGAAGTGCCAGCGTGAGATATGCGCCGGAGCACGCCCCTACCCGGTACCCTACGGCTGCCGGCCTCAGCCCACGGCTGAACCCGTAATTTGCCGGCACGCTCGTTACCCGGGAAAATTTATTAATACGAGCACTTGGCGGTTATGGAATAACAGGGTATATTAAGAACAGTACCTAAGTACGCAGGTAACTTGTCCTCAGACTATGGGAATAGGCTTTCAGAAAACTGTATAGAGATAGATTTTTTTCTAAACTTACGAGTATGTTAAATGAGCTAAGCAGTTAAGTGTGTTCTATAATTCTTGCGCAATGGCGTAATTATGAGTATTTTGATGTAATTAATCTTTTTTCCCGGGTTCCCTTCACTGATTATTGGTTTCTCTCGTATAAGTACTTCTAGCTTGGCTGCGTCTTACTTGTGCTGGAAAATAGCGGTGTCCTCAATGCTGTTTTTCGGGGTGAAGAGTAGATAAATAGATAGGTAATGAATTCATAAATAACATAATGGTTTTATGGAGGTTGCAGAGCTGCTACGAACCTCACAGGAACCACATGGACTGTAACCACTTATCATCAGGTGGGTACTCTGATAGATAGATAGATAAAGCGTTTATTATTGTCTGTAAAATACACATAAATATCTACTAAAACAATGGTAATAATTGAGAAAAAAACAAAACATACAATTAAACGCCATAAATATATGTATGCTGCAGAAAGCAAAAGGTCAAGACTCAGCTAAATATTTGCCTAATTTAGATCACATATTTTCAGCCATCGCTTTTTTTTGAGTGAGTAGAGTCTGCCAGTTTATCAATATACGTTTGTTTAAAGTTAACTTTACTCCGCAAGTTATATTGGATAATGACATTCGCGACGAGATAATTAGAGGAAATATAATAATTTATCACAAAACATGCACCATCATATAAAGTCAAAATGCCGGCAAAATTTTCTGTTTACTACGACAAGCTTGACTTCAAACGAGGCTTCTAAAGTGCATTTCTCTTCAGGTACTCTGAGCTGTGCCCCTGGCGTTACAGATCGTCTACTTACAAAAGTAAAAAAATAAGACAAAAAAGTAATACAAACGGTCTGAAACATCTAGATGTAATCGCACTTACAGTTTGCAAATAGAACCGTTAATTAATAAAGCAGCGTCAATTTGAATGCTTAATGAGCCCAGGTCATCATGCTCGCTCTTCACGCGCAGAATCTCCACGCCTCGGTAGCAGCTCATAAGTAAATGATGATCATAGTTCTGTTAGGAGTATGTGTGATAAATGCATTTGATCAATCTTTAATTAAAACAATGAAGATGGGCTTAACAATAATAAAGTATTTTGATGTAGACGTCGTTAGAATGGCGTGGGTGGATAGACTCAGATTTTTCAGATTCAATTAGAAGTAAGAAATATAGATTCAAAAACTACTTATTAACGGTTGATTCAAGTCACAGAAGATCTTGGTTTTCATCTTATCAGTAAGCTGATAATGTAACTGTTACTATCAAGTTTGATTAGCACCAATAGATGTTGAAGTTACATTGTTACTTGAGGAAGATAATTTTATCTTAATTATTATTTGAAACAGTACGCGTAAGATTCAGATTTTTTAGGAATGTAATGAGTTTAAAAAATTATTAAATCCCAAAGAAATCAAATCGAAGCAGTCTAATTACAACGCAAAATGAAAATTTTATTATCTATAAAAATTATATGCCATCTCTTTCTTGCAGAACACATTTTCCTATCCATTTTCTATGGGAACGTATACACTAAGGTCAAATTTTGTATCGGATTTCTCTATCACAACCACAAGTTTTTGGATGAGTTAAATAACTCTTTTTCAATATACATGCCTACATAATTAATGCGTCAAATTACGTTGAAACGTATAAGTTAAACTATTGTTTGAAATTAAAGTAACTTTTCAAGAAAACGAAAATAGTATTAAAATAATACCATTGTACAGCAAGCCTGCTCTAAGACACTTGGAAAATCTATAGTCTCCCATAAAATACATACTTACGATAGTTGGCATCTATCAATCTAATCGCTCTACAATCTGCGATTCCGTTCTATACAAATCTGGGCTAATACAATGGATTGATTCAGCTTGTCCGCCGGAGCTAGCGATTCTGGTGCTTCTAACAGCCGCTAATGGTCACGGGTGGCGATAAATATTCATCGCGGTAAAAACACGGTGCGCTCGCGCACGCGCCGCGCCAGACATCGCGCTTTCATATCGCCGAGTTGATAACAGGTGGAGGCGGTGGGATTATTTTTTCTAATTGCTGTTAGCCAAATTGCTACAATCTCTTCATCTGTTAAGTATTAAGTCTGCAGAACCGGCATATATTAGTCACACAAAACTTACGAAAGACCAGCGTCAAGATACTTTAATAGCATCTTGACATATGCTAAGTGGAGCCCTTTTTAATGGCAACATAAGTATTTTATTTATTGTAACTTAAGTAACAGTGAGCCTCGTTAAATATTTATTTTCTTTCTTTATTATATCAGCCAAGAGATGGCTGTGCCCAGCAGGTTCCTCAGACTTTTATTAGATTGTCAAAGGTTTGTTAAGGTCTTTCAACGTTGGGTCTTTCAGGTGGTAGCTAGTCGAAAATAAGCAAGTTTGCTAATACTCGTATGTGTCAAAGATTGAACATTATTAAAAAAAGACTTGAAAAACTTTGAGATAATACATACATGATTAAATTAATGACCAACATAAAGAAAATTAATAAACTCTGATGTCACAAACGATTAAGCGGAAGGCCGAATAAAAGGTGGATCGACTATATTGAGGTGAAATTGAGAGCCATATGACGTTTCACCAACTAAAGTATAAAAGCTAAGAATCGGAGAGAGAGACGCAAATATGTAGAGGATCCCCAGACCCGCAAAAGGATTATAATGCCTACGTTAGGTAAAGGATTACCTTTTTTTTTTGAGGGGGGGAAATGCGACCTTGTGCACCCTGACACCGCGCTGGCAAGACGCGGCCGTGTGTGGGGCTCTCCGGTCAAGAGGACCGGCCTATCCACTAAAACCCCCCCGAGTTCTTTGGGCCCATACGGGGCACATGGCGGGGTGCGCTCTTGCGATTCGACCGCCATGTGTCCCGGGGGGTAAAGGACTACCTTGTTTAAATACGAGTAAGTAAGTTGATTGTTACAGTCTATATATTTACAAGTAATGAGAAGTTAACAAGTCATTATTAAACGCTAATAAGTCCAAGTTTTATAAGTTAGCGTTGTACATGTGGAATCATTAGGCACGGGGAATGGCGACTTTCTGATTATTATGAATCGTTTTGGTGCCAACATTACTAAAACAAAGTCGCTATCCGCCTTCAGTCTGTCCCTACGTATACTTAGATATTTAAAACTACGCATCGGATTTTGATGATTCTTAAGGAAGGTTTATATGTATAATACATACATGCATAATATAGTAGAGAAACACTGATAAATTTATATAACCATTTATATAATATAACCATTTTTTTGATGCACCCGTGTGAAGCCGGGGCGGGTCGCTAGTTATATATAAGTAATGAAATGGTTGTGAACTACGTCACACATCTCGTTCAACGATGCGTAGATGACGAGGTGCTAGTGTCGCTTTTTATATATAAACAAATAGTTTCACAACTTGGATTGTAAAAACTATTCTCTCTGATAGGACTAATAACTTCTTAATCCACATTTAAAAAAGAGAAACGTCTTTTGTTTTAATGAAGCAACGTGTGGTGTGTGCGTATATTAAATACTAAGTGGCGGATTTTACTGTTAAATATTCGGTTATTGGTTCGACCATGTACAGAGTGTGTTGATCTAGGGACTATAAGTCTTTGTAATACATGCGTAAGATATATTTGCACAATTGATAGAAAAAAAGGCCTTACTTTTTTTATTCATTATATTTTTTTTGAAAGTACATAAAATTTTGAGGGCGTAAAAAAATGTCGTCTGTGTAATAATTTAATCATATCCACGGAATAGTAACTGTGCGGCTGGTAGCTCTAGGAATGGCCGCGATCGCCGCAGGTCAGCGCGAGAAAAACTTACCGAGTCCGACACGCTCTCCGCAATCGTGGACCGGCCTTTGCTAACTGAAAATTATAACCCGCTGTGGCCGCTGGCCGAGTGAGCAGCCGCCCATGGTCTTTCCTGCCAGTGTTTTCTCTTCGCAGGTTTGTTTGATGCGCGCTAAGTATTGTGTTTAGAGCGCGAGAGTTTGCGGTGCAGGGGCTTTTATGATCGACAAAACAACGTTAGGATGTAAGAAACTATGTTTTATTCGTTGCTCTAGAAAAATACATTTGAGATTATTAAGATGTTTATATTGCAATTTTCTTTAGAATTAGAGTAATAGAGTGATGCATTAATATTTATGACAAGACGAACTAAAGAATTCAGTTTTATGATTTTTTTTCAACGAGAACATGATTTATGTATATGTTAACGCACTACGTTCTGTTGGTTTTCTACCTCCAAAATAAAATGCCAAATTCTTATTTTATGCAATAAGTGTGTAGGTTCTCTTAAATATTTCATTACTCAGTCTCTTAATCGATGTGATAACTTGACAAATACTTTTGACGTTTTAAAGACCAAAGAGGTTGACATGAGCTGAACTATTATAAACAGAACGAGGCTCGTCGAACAGTGTTAAAATAATTAGTTATTACACTAATCCATACAGTTTATAATTCATTGAAGAGTAATTCTTGTTGGAAGTTAAATTCAATTTTATTACCATTTTACTAAGCGATTAATATTAAGTAATGATCCATTTTAATCATACCAATATTATAAAGAAATACAGTTTGTGGGTTCTTTGGTAATCTCCAGCATTACTAATCTTTTTTTGCTGTTATTTGGAATAGGATTATTTGAGACCTACAGAGGTCATATGATAACTTTTATTTCAGGAAAATATATCTTTCGTATAGGACTATTCGATAAAACGCGGCAAATTTGTGGGCGTAAAGAAGATACTTAATATTTAGATGATATTTTTTATTATTATTGTCATTATCCAATGCCTCTTTAAATTCTTGGTAAATTTGAAAAATTTAAAACGTTAGAAGTGATCCTTCATAAGAGCATCTGACAGACATTTAATGTACTCGTATGCTCTTTTTAGTTTGTTTGGTTCAACGCGCAGGAACTGATAAATCCTTTTTGTGCTGGATCGCTTATTTATTGAGGAAAGATAAAGGAAATATAATATAAAGCCATGATCAATAGGATTGAAGGACTAATTAAAAATACTTCGCCAACTGGATAAGTCATAAGATAAGCTAATTCACTGACAAAACAAATCTGAGTCATTTGATGTTAAAGATCTAAATAATGATTTTACATGAAAGAAAATCAGTAAACGGTAAAATTCAATAGACAAAATATAAATCAATCAAGCATTTTAAATATTGCCATGTTATTTATTGTGCATAAGACAATTCAAAGGAAATAATCATATATCACTTGCATTTTAAATGCCAACGAACCGGCTATCAATGAATGAACTCACACCACGTTGGTACGAAAACACCTAATCTATTCAAGTGGCTAGTCGTAAGGGTCGCGACTCGAGCGACGAGGATGAATATATCTGTAAAAACGTGCGATAAAACAAGACAGCACGACCGCCGATGCGCGGGTCATATGTCGACCGATATGTCATAACCTGTTCGAGTGAAACGGCAATACATATAGCGGCGTGTGTCAGAAAAAGAACGCGCCGACAGTGACGTGAAGGGTTAAATGTCAAACAAAGTGTCGTGGCCTGCGCGAGCGAGATGGAAATAGGTGTTTATCGAATGTTCATGAGGGATAAACGCGTGGGGGTCAAAAGACGAGTGTCTGTAACCCTGAACCTAGCAGACGCGTCGTGGGCCGTACTAAGGAGGGAATTAGGCATAAATAAAATGCTTAAAATATTTGTTTGTAAACATGAAATTGTTTCTATATGACGATGGTACCAATCAACATAGACTCCTAAAGTGTTCAAAAGGCGTTACGGTTTTCATATAGAATTCCTTCCGCTCTTATTTATATATTTATGGGAATAGGTTGTGAGATAATTGGTTTGTCTATTGGGAGACAATTGTTTCTTTTTCCTTTGGAGATAAGAGGTTGAGAATCCTCATGGATACTATCGCACCAAGTGCCACGGTGAATGTCAGAATCCAAACAGATCTATGCGGCTTGGTCCTGAGTCCCTGAGTCTTGGTCATAAGGATCCTCTAGCTTGGATGGAATAGACTATTGTACGACTTTACACTCTTAAGTAGAGAGGATGCTTTTGCATTCTTGTACACGACATGCGACGAGTTGAAAACTTAAAAACTCAAGGCAAAAATAAGACTTTACATTTGTATACTTTTTCAAATTATTGGAATGTGTTATGATTTGTGGGTATGTAAAAATAAATATTACAACCTTTGTACCCGTGACATCTCCATTATACTAAAGTACCGTAATTTATAAATATGATGCCAAAAATCAATCAAAAACCACTTTCAATTAGATTAAAAGTCATTCAATGGGCTGTCGAGCAAGTTAAAGTTTGTCAGTGATCAAATTAGAAATTATGAAATCCGCCGAAGAACCAGGCTCATAAATATAACCTGAAGAATTGTGATCCTTAAGTAATAAGAGTAAGTAGGTACGATTCATTGCTCTTCGAACTGACGGTCGTTGAGGTGACAGGGTCTTTGAAGTGAAGGTTATGCCGATAACGTAGCGTTGTTGGGATCACACAAGGTAGACCCATTATTTAGTCGAAAATTAAAAAGCTTTTGTTGAAATAACAAATGATGTTTTATTAAAACATTTGTAAATGACAATTAATCTGTTGATAATATTTATATATTGTAAAATATTGCACATACAATATTACTGATCAAAATAAAGAAATGGAAGTTTTTTTCTTTTTTCAAATGAAAAATTGACCTATTTCATTGTACTATGACTACATTTTCTCTCACTTTCATCTTATCATTATAATTTTAGTCAGAAATCATTGTAACGTAAATATTATTTATTTCATGAAATATATCTTTGAAGCCGTCCCTGATTCCCCAGTGCACTAATGAATCGGGACGATGGCATAATTAAACAGTTTGCGACAATCGGCCTCGCCCGATGTCTCCTAAACCGATATTATTCTGTGACAAATAACAATTTGAGTAACGAGTGATTTGTTTTGCAATTATCTTCATTTGTGCGTGTTAACATTTGTTTTCTGTTTTGATGTTGAAAGCGCGGGAAATGTAATCAACCTGAGTTTTCGTGATTGAATGTAGTGCGGTATTTCTTTTCGCGGTAAATTATAGGGCTGTGTAACGTAGTCTTTTGGCCAAGCTCTATTTAGACAAACGTGAGCAGTGTTCGCGTATAGAAAAGTGAAGTTTATTCTTTAAGTACAAAGTTCAAAGTTGTGTGTTGGATGTATCAGGACATGTTCCGGCCTGAATTTCATTTCTCCAGTAAATTATTGGATCTTCTAACTAGAGGTATAAAGGTTTGGACATACATACAACATACATTTTTATTATCATACTTTAATAAAATCGCGACCATCATTCAATTCACCTTGTTTCAGGCAACTCTCAAAGGGAAAACATCAGCTTTCCATCTAACAATGGTAATATTGTACCAATAGGCTATTTTCATGTTATAACATAAAAATAAGCAACGTCAAGTTGAAAGGAGATTGCCCATTCCAGTACTTTTTAAAGAAACATTGTGTCTCAATGATTTTCTTACCAAAAATAAAACAATAATATTTTAAGTATTTTGTCTTTTCTGCTTAAACATTCCTTTTGGGAATAATTTTCTGTAATAAATCAGTACTTCAACACTTCTTTCAACACAACTTCGTTTTACAGTAAATTGACAAAATCTGCCATGTTTATAGGGTTGGGACAAATTATAGAAATCAATCGATTATTATCTGTGGGGTGATTTTGTACCTGCATCGACAATCGAATCGCTTTGCTTAATGTCTATTCCCTCTATGGGGGGACTCATTTATAACAAACAAGTGTCACATTTATGTAGATTTGAGGTTAATTTGCTGTGCCGGTTATTGTTATAGTTATTCGTGTTTTAAATTCTGTTTTTGAAAAATGCCGGGTCCTATAAGAAAATCTTATAGAAGAATATTGTTTTTGAGATAAGAATATTGTATTTGTTAAAACTTACAAGAAGTTTGTTTTAGTTATTTACATAAGATTTTTATATATTTTTGTTCATCACCAATTGGTAGTTAATTGACAAGAAAATATTTTTCGTTTTGTTTTTAGTATAATTTTCCTTTTTACTCGTATAAACAGTTAAGTACAAAACAATCAAAACTAAAATGTCAATAATTTAACTACTGCAAGAATATTCTTTATGATAGTAATTAGTTAGTTTTCTTGTTCTTGAAAATAATGTGTTTATAAATTAATTTATAATCAAAATACAATTATGAGTATATGAGTCTATGTACCAATTTCATTTTATTTTGAAAAGACTGCTGTATAATTACATAGTTTTATTAATAACAAATATAAAATTTTCTAATACATAAAATTCAAACCAAATATACATAAATAAATGATTCGATTTCAAAAATAATTTCCTTTTTACTTTAGTTAGTACTAGCTTTCTGCCCGCGGCTTCGCCCGCGTGGATTTCGGGATTGGGTGTATAGAGGTTAAGGGTCATAGCTTTTGCCCACGGCTACATATACGCGGAAGTCGGTTTATGGTGCGAAGATTTTATCGCGCTTCCCGTGGGACTATCCGTTTTTTCCGAGATAAAAAATGCCGCAAAACTCCTCAAGAATCACTCTATCTATTGATGAAAACCGCATAAAAATCTGTGCAGTAGTTTTTGAGCGAAGCCTTTATTGCGCATCCCGTGGGATCTGTCGATTTTTCCGGGATAAAAAGTAGCCTATGTTACTCGGGAGAATGTAGCTTTCCAAAGGTGAAAGAATTTTTGAAATCGGTCCAGTAGTTTAAGCGTGAAGAGGTAACAAACAAACAAATAAACAAACAAACAAACACACTTTCGCATTTATAATATTAGTTGGGATAATAGTATAACTCTTCCAATACATTATAAACAAAAAATATAAAAAATGAAAGAATTGAAACAGATAAAAATAGCATTTGTGTGTTCAATTGTTTTTTTACTATTAATGAGAAGTTGGAGAATAAATTGACAAAATTAAAAAAAAAAGACATTAACTCTTTGAGTTCAACCCAAGTTACATGAATTTTAACTCGAGTTAAATCGAGTTTTGTTTTTACCATGTTGGCACATTACTACTATCTTCGGCGCTTGACAACTTTGACATTTCTTTATTTTAGTACAATTGACGTCACAAACATGGCGGTCGTCATTTTAGCGCCTTTATTTTACGATAATATTTTGATAATTTTTTCCTTCTTGCACGATAAATATTTTGCAAAAATAAAAATAACACTTTTAAAATGTTCGTTTACATGCGGTAGGCATGTAAACGAACGTTTTAAAAATATTTGAAAAAATATATAGAATAGCCTATTATGTATATATTATTACAAATAAAGATGTCTTTATTAACAAAAAAAAAAAAACAATAAAAAATACATTCAATATGTTACCTTAGGTATTTATGCATTTCGGATAGCTTTACACTTTCATAACATTTTAACGAGTAAAAATTAAAAATAATATGTACACAAACTTCCTATCCAACTTTTCTTAATGTAAACTTTTCACTTTACTAAATTCTACATATTATGGGATACATATTGCTATCTTTTTTGTTTTCCTCTTTGATATAGATTATTTATTCTTAGTAAACATAAATCTGATCAGACATGTTGACAGGTTATGTTTTAACATTTTCAAACGATTCGCAGTGATAAATAATTAAATGTCACTAAGAAGAATATGAATTAAATATTTACCTATAACATTATCGTATTTTGCATTTATAAATATTTTAATTTAGGTTTTTAAATAAAATTTTAATATAAGACTTATACAATTTTTTTTTTACGTTTTATACATTAGTTACTTTATAAAAAGAAACTTATTTCTTTTTAATCTCACAGTCATTAGTTTAGTTAAATTAAGATATTATGTATATACATAATACTCTTGAAAATAGTTCTAAAGTGCACTTTATTGGATGAAACTCTGCTTTTTTTTTTCATACGTAGGTATATATTTGTATTTTTTATACCTTTTATAATTTTTGCAACGCTGAAAATAGTAGAAATTGGTATTAGAAAATAGTGGAAATATATACATTTCAGTGGTAGTGATTTTTTTAAACAAACACATATGTATACTTTCTGTAACTTCTGTCCCTATAGCACAAATTTTACTATACCTAGGTAAAGCCGCTAAAAGCATTGCGCGGCAACCGATAGAGTCGGGTAGCTGGTCTGGCCAACGGCCAGTATATAACCAATACGTACAGTTAAACGTGGGGAAAATAAAAATAATTAGGTCAAGCTGAAGTACGAATGCACACCACATTGAAATAAATAAGGTCACAGTTTCGTGGTTGCCATTAAACATGTGCAGAATGATGACGAGATAACCCGCAATTTGCAGCACAAAAATAACTCGCTATTTTTATACAATATTTAAATCAAAATGCGTGATCTTCTATCTGAATGACTTGGTAGAATCACATGGTTTTGTTTGTGATTTAAAAAGAGAGACTTTTACGTCTGTTTGTAAAGTTAAATTCATGACTAATTATGTGTTCTACATATAGATATATTTTAATATATGATATTTTAATATAGATATATCCTACTACTATTATAAAGGCGAAAGTTTGTAAGTATGGATGTTTGTTACTCTTTCACGTAAAAACTACTGAATCGATTTGAATGAACTTTACCACAATATAGCTTATACATCAGAATAACACATAGGCTACAATTTTTGAAGTTTCTAATGTGAGGTCGTAAAAAAAAACACATTAGGAAAAAGATCGTTAAATGTAGTTTAAGGAGCATACTGCAGTAGATACCTATAGGCCTATGATTAGAGCTCTGCAGTGCTTAGTTACCGTATTTCTTACTTATTACTAGACTAGACGGGACGAACCTGAAGTCCACGCGAACGAAGTCGCGGGCAAAAGCTAGTATATAATATATATATATATATATATATATTATATAATATATAATATATATATATTATATATATATATAACTAGCTTTTGCCCGCGACAGGTTAATACAGCACAACAAGGTTAATACAGTAACTGACATAGTAGAGGTCTCTCTTGTTAAATGTAAGAGGTTATTATGGGCTGGCTATACTCTCTCACTTATGATGAAACAGAAAACTTAATGCCCCTATTCAATATAAATCTCTGATACCCCACACAACGGTATGCCCTGTTTCATTTATTTGTTTCATTTATTTATTTATTAAATACGTACACACCACACACTCTCTCGGTTAGTTATACTGTCTTATATACCTATTTCACATAATTTGACACACACACACACACACACTCACACACACACTCACACACACACAAATAGATCCACAAAACATAAAAAAATATATATATAGAAATGATAGCCATAAATTAGACTAGGGTTATTATATTGTCGTCAACTTAGAAAGTACATATAATTAGAAGTATTAGTGCACATACATAATCATAAGTATTGTGAGCACCTGCGGAACTCAAGATACAGGCTTTCGTCTAGTTTGAGTTCCACTGGTACCTGATTTGAACGCCCATTTTTATGCAATATCAACATAGTTTTTGAAATGTGTTGGGCCATGTAACTCGGTGTTGGTTAATAAAGACTTATTATTATTATTATTATTATATCAATACAAAATCATGTTCAATTTATATATATATATATATATATAATATATATAATATATATATATATATATATATATATATATATAATATATATATATAATATATATATAATATATAATAATATATATATATATATATATTGATATAGATATATGTTTAATGTAGTGCTAGTGTGTTGCATAAATTTGCCTGCTCAAGAAATGGTAGATTGTCTCCTAATAACAACAATCTTTGTTTTTATTAAAATCTTGCACACTAACACACTTAATTTCGCTAAAATAGTAATAGCCTAACAAATTCTTAAAAATTCAAATACATATAATTATATCAGTTAGTCAATAACATTAGCCTCATAGAATTAGAAATATTATACATTTCTAGACAGGTAAAAGTATTTAAGATCATTTTGCCACTAATCAATAAAATACTCTTTTAAACTGTAATTCGATTTTAGTAAAAGACACTTCTTTAATTCATTATGAAATATATTATTTTTGTAAGCCTTACTTGTGACTAAATTAATATTGTGAAGGTTAAAAGCTCAATAAACATAATTACTAGTAAAATCTTAATAAATAAAAAATATATCTTAATAAATATAAATAAAAAATAAATAAAAAAAGTTTCTAGATTGTAGAGAAATTCGGTTATAATAATCCTTGGCTCGCATCGCATTACGTCTAGGGTTGCCAAGGTGTAAAAGAAAGACCGAAATATATATTAAGCAAGAAATTTCGCTACAAAAACCTGGCACTTTGACTGAAGAAAATATAGACTTAAACGAATTTTTTATTGTGCATGTATTAGATGGTTCAAAGAAATTTAAGATTTATCATAGTTAGACTGACCGTATTGAGTGTGCTAACTGGATAGACTTAACTGAATAGATTTTAAAGCAAAGAATAAAGTAAGGTGCTCGTTTTAAATATAATTTAAAATGCGTCTAGTTGACGCAGCGAACGAGTGATCACCTGATATGTATGTATGGGTCGCGGGTTCGACTTTTGAATGAGACAGATATTTTGTATGACTTACACATAATTGTTCCGGTTTATAATATATTAATATTTCAAGGTATGCTCTAGAGTAAAATTTAATCCTGTATATTTATACTTTTTTACTTTATATATCTGGATACGATTATGAATAGTGGAACACGTTTAACACGGCATTCCACAAATTATGGAAGAAAGTAAAGAATTCTACCCTGGAGTTCCCACCAAGAGGCAAGAGATTACCGAATGCCTAAATCTAATATAAAAAATTTGTACAATTATGTTACCGCATTATACTAAATATTCTTACAAAAGTTTACGCTGTCCCATCGTACAAGTTGTTTTTTTGCCTTCAAGTGGATTAATACAACTGTATTAATTTTTTAAAAGACAAAACTTTCGTCTCTTCTTCGAAGTCTGCAGCTAAACTGATTTGTGATGGATCCGCTTCTAAAAATAGCCTTTAATTCTTCATTTTCTACTTTGGTCTCTGGTCGTCCACGGGGTTTGTTCTGAAGGTCGAAATTTTGCGAATGAAAACGGTGAAACCAAAAAAACACCGTGCTTTCCTTTTCGACATCAGCGCCGTACACATCATTAATCCTTCGAGCTGTTTCTACAGCATGGTAGTGCCATGGTAGAACTCGTACTCGTAAATATACCGATATTTCATGTTCTCCACTGTGCAGTAATAAGCGACGATAAAAAAAATGAGGAAAAAGCCAATAAATGACTGTTCAAAAAGGACAAATGAAAAAAAAAATATCGTATGTAACCATAATCTTATATATAAAAATGAATCGCAAAATATGTTGGTAAGCTCATAACTCAACAACGCTTGGACCAATTTGGCCAATTCTTTTTTGTTAATGTTCGTTGAAGTTCAAGGAGGGTTTTTACAATAGGAAAATTCGAATAATTATCGGAAATACCCTAAAACAGCCCTTTTTATTTTCCCATGCAAACGTTTTCTAACTAGAACGTACAGTCGAATTGAGCTTTATTGTTATTGTATAAAGTTCATATTGCAAGCACTCACTGTTGTCTAAGCAATGAAGGTTTGTTCCTAACATCAAAGAGTCAATTTGCGCTTATTAACGCTACAGATAGTTGAAATTCAATCATATCTATCAAAACAGTGTGCGTGCGTGCGTTGGAGCACAGAATACATCGTTGGAGGATTTAATGTCACGTTCCAAAATTGAATAGCCACAAAATGTGTAATAGGTCATTTATGACCGTTTTCACCAACCTTGTCTTAGCTTAGGTGACTCCTAAGTGATATGCTGTCACTTTTTATATTAACTGAAAAGAGTGAGACAGCATGTCTCTTAGGAGTCACCTAAGCTAAGACAAGGTTGGTGAAAACGGCCATTAGACTTTTTTTGCGATTTGGTTGGCTATCGACATTATCTATAAAATAGTTAGGAACAAAAAACTGCCACTGTACAAATCTTTTTGACAGGACGAAGTCTGTCGGGTCCGCTAGTTATTTATAGATTTGAATTCACTAGAGAATTAAATTGGAAGTAAAGCTAGAACATTGATGTTACCGAAAACGACGCGTCAACCCTACGGCGGACCCTGATCCAGATAACTCGCAACAGGTAGCAACCGCGGCGGGTGAAAGGTTTCATTGTGGTGTCGCTCAGATAATGAGTGTTAGCTGGCTAATGTCCCGAAAGCACAAATACGCTGGTGTATAATAACAACCCTGCCGTGCAAAAATAATAATTAATAAGTGTAAAGATACGTTCATTCTCAAATAAAGATCTGTTGCATCAAAATTAAATTTTTCACAGGTTTTCTGGTTATTGTTGTTTTACCAGAGTCGCATGGATAACTCTGGTTAACACTTTTGCCGCAAAACAGCAGAGCTCGCTGTTCTGTATTCAGGTTTGAAGGATAAAATATGGCAGTGAAATTTCTTGGTGCCATGACTTTGTATCTTATGTCAAAAATTGATATAGTGTATTGTGGTTCGTGTGAGGGTTGCCGATTGTTGTTTGCTTATAGACAACAATGCGGCGAGATGTGAAGTTAAATCAGCTATTCCATCTGGAAGCTAAATTGCTTCTTAAATACAATAGTATTAAGTATCATTTGACTGAATTTATTTACCAAACTATTTAGGACGTCTTATTAATGCAGATCGAATAACAGTTTTAATGCTAACGGAGGCCTATTCTAAACATTGGTTACAATGTTTAGGGGTATTCCATATTTCCTGCAGTTTAATGTTTCAGTTATTATTATGCTGCTGTTAGCGCTCTGAGTTTCTTTATATGCGGGACCTTAAAAGGAATATGATTTTTGATTGGTTTTTATATTGTTTCCTTCAGAGCAACTGGTGCACAGTTTTTGTTCGGATCCTACTTGGGGACTCTCCCATTTTTTAATTTGCTCCGGGTCGTACGTTGTTTTATATTACACTGATTTTCTGCACGCGATATGATTGACAATACGATAAATGCCCATGGGAGTGAGATATTTTCCTGTGGTGAATGCTTTGTTCTTCGCCAGGTCAAACTACCCTCAAATCAAATACCATCAAAATCGTATAAGTTGTACTGGACATTTCTTGGAACATACTTTTTTTCTCACAGGAGAGAAAAGCTGAGAATCTTCACGAGGAGCACGAAATGTGCCCAGGAAAACCCAGCAGCCAAGTGCCGCGGTGATTATGTTGGACTCCAGGTCAACCGGGGCATCCCGGCCGTATGACCAAACAATTAAAGCGTTGGTCCTATTGACCATAAGGCTGGGAATGAAAGCTAACGGCAATCATCCCGGAACATTCTAACTCTTAATTTCTTTATAATATTAGTATCATTGCCGTGATTAATATAATGATCACAATGGAATATTTTTTTATGCGTATTTGGCTCTCGTTTTTACATTACAATTTTCTCTTAATTCTAGTGTTAATTACGTTGGCAAAATTACAGTAATATTTTAAATTGCAAATTGAATTTTTAAAAAGTTTGCATGAAGAAATATGTAAAAACTTGTTGGTACCCACAACTTCGTCTGCGCAAAATGATGGTGCACGTCAGAATAGCTTGCAGTTGGGTAGACGACAATTTTTTTAAATTCAATATGAGAATAAAGAATAATAATAATAATAAATATTTGTTACACTTACACCAATTAGCCTAACCCAAACTAAGCTCAGGCTTGTGCTATGGGATCTAGGGTAACGGATAGACATACATATATTATACATATATAAATAATTTTTATTGAAATATATATCAACAACTATGACTGAGGCACAAATGCTCGCATTCATCACACAAACATCTGCCCCCACCGGGATTCGAACCCGGGACCTCAGAGATGGCGACACCTTGAAACCGGTGTACTATCCACGCGACTATGGAGGTCGTCTCTTTTAAGTGAGAAATATTGTTGAACCAACAGTACACCTACACCTATTACTTTTGAAGATACATCGACATGTTTGCGGCACTGTCGCGGGTCGCTCAAAAACGCTCCATACTAAAAGCACTGCAATCGTGACGTCATAACTAAGTAAACTCGCCTAATTTGTATGAGCGTATAAACAAATTTTAAACTAACTTTGTTATTTGTACGATTATAGGTATACTTTCTATATAAAAAATGTTACATTTAACGTGAGAATGTTAGAAATGTGTTCGTTTCATTAGAATCACATAAATAATAATTGCTCATTTTTTTGAAATCTAAAAACAATATATATTAATAATTAAACTGAAATTTCTATATTGACATACTTTCATGAGAAATCAGATAATTATAGTATAAAAACGGCCATAATAAGTTGTAGTCGTCTACCCTGTTAAGAATAAGTCGCCAGATTTTTTCTTACTTACTTGACACTTACCATCATATCTCAGTCAATTCATACATTTTTTTTTATAAATTGTAGTCTATATGTTATTCTGATGTATAAGTTATGTTATTGTATAGTTTCGTTAAAATCTATGGAGTAGTTTTTACGTGAAAGAGTAACAAACATGCATCCGTACTTACAAACATTTGCGTTTAAAATATTTGTAGAGGTTACTGAAAATCTAAATAAATGAAATGTTAACATCATAAAGGATTCCAAGAACAAGTTATTGATAATTTCGAAACGAACTGGACTAAAAGCGAATATTTGTGTTTGAGAATAGTTTGCCTTACTTCTTCATCATGAGTACTCCCAGCCAGACGCAAGATAGTAAGTTCCTTTTATTATTTGTGTTGCAGTACACAAATAAAATATAAACGTAGAATATGATAAGTTACCGTGATTTGCTATTCGAAATCTTAAAACAAACGGCGTGGTTTGTAATATTAGTAGCTCGTCGCCTGGCAGCCGCTTGCCGATAGTCTCCTGCTGAATTATTGTGGACATTACGTACCAACTTACTGTAGCCAACTGCCAGACATGCATCTGAACAGACAGTGCGATTGAACGAGTTGTGAACCACTAAATATGGGTTGCTTATATCACGAAGATGAAGATTAAAACGTAGGAAAATGACTCTTTCCTTATATGTTTTTCTTAGTTCGTTGCTGCACCAGTTATTCTTCTTTCTAGTTAATACTCTACAGAATCTAAAACCATTAAAAAAAATAAGAAGAATATAATGCTAATATTATTTCGCTAAATATATTTCTTAGAGGTTTATCATTTATTGTCATTTGCTGTAGTGAGGTTGCTTGCGATAACGGTGAGTGCAATATGGCTGAAAGTTCGGTATTTATGTATCAATAATTTTAATTTTGTTTTTGTGTTTTTAATAATGTTTTAAGGCACATTGTCATAGAAAATTTAAATTGTTTTGTTAGTTCTTCATCGTAATAGGCAGCTGAAAAATATCTAATGCTAACTAAAACTTGTACATTAGTCACATTCTGTAAAAATATAGTAGATCTATCAGTATTTAAAAAGATCGTGTCAAATTCCTCACTCGATGTAGTCTAGTCAGATTCACGTCTGTAACTCAGCTATCTAATCTTTGCCGGTTAAATGAATGTTTAGACGCGCACGTATAAAATTTCACTTTGTTCGCGGACTACTAACTGCTTCTTGTTTCAGCGATGCCGAGTTAATGCATTGCTATTATTGTTGTGCAGAATTGTTCAAAGCTGTAAGATTTCCAAAAGAAAAAGAGAAGGATAGAAATATAATTTCTACTTCTTATTTATCTATAAGCACTGAATAGTAGAAGATTTACTACACTGCTTAATGTAAGTTTATGCGGCTTATTATAATTCACTGCATAATAAATTTATATTTTGCAGTAAATGCCTAAGGCATTTAGGTGGTACGAAAGGGAATGTTGATGTACCCATTATGACGCAAAATAATGCAATGGTTAATTAGTATTTGTAAATCCAAGTACAAAATTGCTATCTACACTAATACTATAAAGAGGAAAGATTTGTTTTTTTGTATGTAACGAATAAACTCAAAAAGTACTGGACTGATTTCAATAATTCTTTTTTCATTAGAAAGCTACATTATCACTGAGTAACATAGGCTATATTTAATACTAGATTACTATAGAAAGCCTTAAAAATTCTTATTAAAACCAACCGAAGGTGTAAAAAAAATTGCCATAAAATGTCTTACATCGCATACGCTGCGAAGAGTAATTTATGAAGAGAAGAGTAATTTGAGAAGAGTATATATTAGTATTAGCACTGCACCCGTGCGAAGCCGGGGCGGGTCGCTAGTTAATAATATACCTACTGATGCATATAAATATTTACTTAAATATATAAATCCATACTAATATTATAAATGCGAAAGTAACTCTGTCTGTCTGTCTGTTCCACTTTCACGCCAAAACTACTGAACCTATTTAAATGAAATTTGGTACACAGATAGTCTAGAGGCTGAGAAAGGACAGAGGCTACCTTTTAAAGCAGAAAAGGGTTGTAAAGGGTTGAAAGGAGGGGGTGAAAGGTTGTATGGCAGTATTGTAAAAACCACTGCACCGATTTAAATAAAATTTTATACACAGATAGTATACCCCGTATATACCAATCGTAAAATCCGAGGACCCAAGGAAGGAAATAAGATAATTTTACCGACGGAAAACATATCCTTCCTGTGGGAAATTAGAATATAACGCGGGCGAAGCCGCGGGCGGAAAGCTAGTTGATAATAAAATCAACAAATAACCAACTTATTATATACATATTTTCGCAATTTATTTATAAATCTATAAAACCTGCTGATAAATCTTTTAATGGATGGATTGTTTAGATTTCTTTATCAATAAGGCTCTCTAGGTAAGAGGCCTATGTCCAGCAGTGGACGAAGAGGGGCTGATGATGATATGATGATGAAGGCTCTCTAGGTATTAATATTGTCTGTTTGGATATCTTTGGACTATTTATGTATATTCATATTCCAGTTGGAAATGTAAGAGGTGATACTATAATTACTTGGTACTATGACTTCATAAATTATGTCACACACTGGCAATGTACGCTGTGATACTTAGACTGCAGATTTGCAACGAATATCACATCACATAGACTACATAATAGTTCCTTAACTATGAACATGTGGATTTTCGCGTCTATTTAAATCTTTATAACTTTTCAAATTTACGCGTCATAGAAAATATTTATTTTTGCTTTACTTTTAATCCTAAAGTGCAAATTTTTGTTATGATTAAATCTCCAAATTAGGATGTTTTAAACTATAAAAATCTCTTAAATTACTTGCTGTTGTTTTACATCAGAATTTTGTACATTATGTTAGCTTTATGATAATTCATTTTCTTGCTTTTAAACCTATAATAAAACCAACTGCTACTTAGTTTGATGTCTATTGACTTGTGTGTAAAAATTTCATAAAGTGCTTTGTGTCTTTGTTATTAAATAAATAAGGAAAAAGTTAGTATGGAATAAGCCAAATCCTTTGAAATCTCTATACAAAACAGTATTTTCATAACCTTAACCGTCAATATATACTACCTATAGGTGACAGTATCTACTTACCATCACCTGGATAGTCGGCTTGTTTGTCAATATAGTGTTAAGAAGCGGTTATTTGTGGTATCGGCTACATGCGACAAGTAAAGTAGTTACTTCGACATTAAGTTGTAAATATTCTTTATTTAAAAAGAACCAAAGAAAAAATACGTGTTCTCTGACCGCAACTTTGACGTGCGATCAAAACCAACATTGACAGCATCGGCGGGCGGTCAGCGCGCGCTCGCGGTGTTTCTCAGAAAATTGCGAAATCGAAGCTTTATTATCGAAAAAACTTAACCCCGGTAGCCGCAGGCCGCTCGCCCTGTGAGTCCAGTTCGCTCGGCCTGCGTATATTTCAATAAATAAATTTTAAAATTTGCTACAATGTCGTGCTTTTCTTGGAACCTTCGCGAAGCACTTTGATATGAGTATAAAATAAGCCGCATGTGTTGTTTACTTAACAGCCCTCATCTCACCTGATAGTAAATGACGACACCGCTGAAGATGGAAGCGAGCTTCGAATGGAAAGTTCGACAAATTAGGAACTGGTTATTTCATAGGGATGTTACCACCCAATATTTGGCGAAACTTTTTTGATTATTGATCATTTGTGTACATATGCAATATATGATTTTGAATGACCCTGAAGCCAATACAATCATCCATCCAAGCAGTCATCATTGCAGTCAGCAGTCAATATTGTATTTCAATAAAAAAAATATTTTTTAATCAAAACGTAAAATGACCATAACGTCATTTTACGTTTTTGTTAGACGTTTTTGATAGTTTATGTTAGACTAGCTTTTGCCCGCGACTTCGTCCGCGTGGAATAGTGACTTCCGGCAGATTTTTGGTTTTTCCCACATAGTTCCCGTTCTTGCGGGATTTTCGGAATGGTCGAGTTTCCGCAGAATTTTTAGTATTATTATGTTGATACAACTTAAACAAATTATTTCGACCAAATTTGGTACCATAAAAACGGTCATTGTGACTAAACCTTAAAAGATAGACATATGCCGTCGCGGACTTTTTTTTAGATCATGTATAGAGGAATAATTCTTTCATACATATTTTTTGTGTATCTTGAACCGTTTTCGCAGCGCACGCAAAGAAAGCCTTCAAAAATGAATAATTTTCCCCGTTTTTACACATTTACCGCTCTGTCTTTGCTCCTATTGGTCATAGCGTAATGTTATTTAGCCTATAGCCTTCCTCGATAAATGGACTATCCAACAAAAAAAGAATTATTCAAATCGCACCAGTAGTTTCGGAGATTAGCGCGTTCAAACAAACAAACAAACAAACTCTTCAGCTTTATTATATATTATTATTATTATTATATTAGTATAGATATAAACTTAGGTAGCACAGTGGTAACTACCGAGGCGGGCACAAACTTTACACCTACAAGAAAAACTTTTATTCCCATGGGGAATTAAGGCGATACACTTATTCAATATCTTGTGGTTGCAACCTCTTAACCATGGAGTCATTATCTTGAATTGAAAAGAATGAAAAAAAAAACAAAAACGGGGCATTGCTCTTCTTAAATTATGTTTGATACATTAATTATTAAATTTTCGAGATACACGACAACAGAAATATGATGGTAGCTACTGCTAGTGCGGTCCAAGATCTGAAGAGGGTTATTCCAGATCTGAGTATTTAGGATAGACTATCCTGAAATATCTGATCTCAACTTTTGGGTATATTAGCTGCACCTGGGGAAAGTTTAGGTTTTATAAGAGAGGACAACCTTTGGGAATAATGAGAAATTCTTCTTCATTTAAATTTGCACCTAAATTAGCCAAGGAAGGAATGACATGATTTGTAAGTACAAACGTTTTAACTCTACGGTAATATTTAAGTTAGTCAGTCATTACGGTAAACCGTATCGTTTAATTGTTATACTCCTGTGGAAAGGTATTTATGGGATTACCTTTTCAAAATGCAACCATGTAAAAGTAATTTTAATATATAATTTCTAAAGATAATTCTAACAAACATACATAATGTAAAAAATAATTCTAACATTTACACCGCTCTTGCACTAAAACTTTTCTACTAATGTGAAATTAAGAGGTAAATATAATAATTCTGGATATTTCTAGATTTATTGTTAAAGTGTAATTCATGTCATTTTATAATGTAACATGATTTTATTACATTATAAAAACTTAAACTTATTTATTTATTTAAACGGGTTTTGAATATTTACAAAACATTGTCTAAAAGTGTTATAATTTTATCTATGTCTATTTTTGTACCTAAATCAAAACATCGCGGCAAGAATAGTTGCAGATTAGCAATGTGTACCAAGCAAATGTTGATACAACTCGCAGCGATGTGACATCAGGTATCTGATTACGTATAAAACCCTTGAATCATACAGATGAATCATTTTGACAATAACGCCTGTTCCAGGTCATACTACCCTCTCCCATTTATAAACAGTTCCGAGGTATTCGGAGGACCCGTTTTAGATTTGACCGAAACCATAATATGCCCCGATTTTCCTTCAATGCTCAAAGGCACCGTATTAATGATGATATAACTTATTTGGTAAATTTTAAGGCTTCAATCGACTCAGGTTCGTTACACTTTTTCCAGTCCCATCAAAAATAGCAGAAACATTAGAAAGTGCAGACAAAAGATATAATAGCGAAAAGTATATATTTAATGTAACTGTTTATTTAAATTAAATACATACTTATAAGTATTTGTTGGATTTGTTTCCAGTCAAAAATAGCAGAAGCAATATGCAAATATCAGATCAAACAAGGAAATGAAATTAAATAATTATTTAGTAGTGCATAAACGGGTAAATACATAATTTTTTTTATTATCTTCTTCACAATAATTCCATATTTTTTCATCATTTAAATGTTTCTTCGATTACGGCAAATATTATAGAAAATAAAATAGTCGAGTTGTACCAACTATTGCGTTATACATTGTTATATTTGTCTTTTACATTTTTAATAATTCCGCCATCTTCCGCTTTAGACTTACGCTATAGACGGTATGAAGCAAAGAAATAAAATATGTTCACATGATATAAGCATCACGATGAAATTTATTCTTTGTATTTTGACAGTTAAAAGTGATAAATTATTCTATAATTTTGTGGTTCAGGTCATATGAGAGCAAGTCAATTTGCTCTAAATAAGTGGAGCAGTTCATTCTTCGCCGTGGCACATTCACTAGCATTAATAAGGGTATAAGGTCTTTCATAATGTTGACCTTGAGACAACATTAATGTGGCTCGCAATAGCGGTGGTTATTGTAGTGTAATCGTAAAGCTTTACGTGTTACTGTACATTTAATTTCCTGTTTTATGTCACACATTAAAAAGATGATTTCTGATAAACTAAAATAAAAAAAATACTTTGCGATTATGTCGTTAAAAGATAGAAAGTCAAATGTACCTATCAAGAACATCATATTAAGAAACTTCTGATAAATTATAAATATTAGGTAATTTCATTATGTCCAATTTGCAATATGTATACGATGACAAGCCTGTATTCTTTTCAAGGAGTGTCAAATTTTTATAAATGTTATACTACCGACTTTATGCCGGTCTGCTTAAGTTCGTTTTTTGCGGATCTATTATATATGTATGTTTGATTTTTTATCAGTTCAGGTAAAGCAATTCACTTTTTTTGGGCCCCATAACTTTCAAAATACGAATTCTGTGGTAAATTTGATATTTTTGCAGAACTATACGCTCGAGTCACGTATGGGGTTCGACAAAAACAAATCGAAGACGGCTCACCAAGTAAAAGATAGCATCTATCTCGACCTAATAGCCTTAAAGGAAGGGTGTATGGTTGAATTAATGAATGGATAGTTGTTCGATGAACACGTGACTGGAAACTTGAACATAGCAATTTTCGAGTTTGAAAATGTTGATTCGAGCTCGTAGCTCTATTAGTGCTTATCGATAAGCTTTAACTTCTGGGTGGTGTTCTTAGTTGTTATTTCGACTCGTGACTCGATTCGTGCAAAACAAAATAATAAAAATTTTGTAATGAACTGGATACAGTTTTTAAGAAATTTATGTTTTATAAATATATTGGTTTGTTAATTTCTATGAGAGATTCTGATTTATTTATGTCTGTCTTGAACAAGAATACGTTCATTTTTCACTGCCCACAATAGTAGTCCACATGCCACTGTTAAAATTTACTGCAGTAATCTTAACAGTGTCATCAACTTTGTGGGTTTGTTGTTTGCGGTGAGTATATAGGTAGTCTTATATTTTATAGGTTACATCTATGTTTGTTGTAGATTTGTTATGATGAGAATGGTATCTGTTGAAGATATTTATCTACAGTAATACCCAAAAATAATGTTACGTCAATGAAATATTCATACAGATACAATGCATTTAGCAGCAAATACAATTACCGCCTCAGTCTACCATGGATCAGACTTTAGTAACAGTTCTCGTTTCGACCGTAAATTTCACAAGCGCAAAATTCCTTCCACCATCTTACCTGCTTAGAACCAAAGCAAAATCAAACTGAGTATCCAAGATTATCAGTTCGGTTCTCACACCGTTTGACGCGACGAATCGGCCCCATTAGCGGACAAGTAACTACCTACAACAGAAACTATAAGGTTAACTATGCCCAAAAGTAGCAGCGGATCGGCCATACAATTTGTATGGAGCGACCTGCGGCTACCAGTGCTGCTGATGTAGATAACGCCACGGCTGCGACTTGACTGCGCTGATTTTATCTTCCCACGCCAAAGGTAAGCTCGGCGCGAGGCTTTGCGCATGCGTCGATTGATGGACCAATAAGAACAATGCGCATTGGAATTTCGAAGTTTGACATACTACGAATTTTATGTGGAAACTGAATATACATTTTGTGATGGCTGTTTGTTTTGACAGGCTATGTAACAGATCGCTTGGCTTGAGAACAGTGAGATATAAAAGTTATTATTGATGTTGATTTGAGAACATGTATTTTGTTTATTCGTTTTTTCCATGCTATATAGAATATAGGTAACAATAATTTGCAATATTTTTCTATTCATAAGCCGACATCTATTTTTTATCTGTTGCAAATGTTTGTAGTAAGTAATTAAACTTTTTTCGTAAAATAAGCCCTTAACCTTTTTGCTCTACTTGTCAATACGAGTTGTACACATGATTAAACACTACACGGCCAGATTGTTATTGAAAATTGGCGGTCTCATTTCCTCGCGGGGGCAGCGGTTTAATTTTAGCCGTAAATCATGGTCGGCCTTTCCCTGCGGAGGCGGCGCGACCGGTCCGGCTCCCGCGCAGCCTCATTTAAACTGTAGCACATTCCAGCCGAGGAGGCTTATTTATAGTCATGATCTTCGTTGCTAGCATTTTACGTTTTGTTTTTTTAAGTTTCGTGATAAGTAATGTATACTATCTATACTTATTCTTACCGGAAGTTCGAAGAATAACCATGGTATTTAATTTTCGATTCCTTAGACTTTACATTACAGATTATACATGTTGACTTTGAAATAGATCTTATGTCATGAATTTCATATTTTTGACATTAATTACATATTATTCATCCATTTGTTAATTACTTAACGATAAATATATAGCGATAAGATAATATAGCGTTTTTCCTGTGCTGTCAGTTCCTTATGTACATGGAATAAGGTTCATGTTTACATTATCCTAAACAAAATGCCCGAAAATGTACTTTAATTATACTAGGCATAAGAAATTAACAATGTCATGTTACGGAAGGAAGAAGCAGATAGAGAATGTGAAAACGATCCACATATTCAGTCAAGACGGTAGGTACGATAGGTTGGACAGGTAGGCGCACAAGTGCAACTAGTCTCGTGACTATTATTATGTCCCAAATAATCCGCCATAGCTGTTAAGACCCGACTCGTATCTGGCCGGATTGTTCTGAGGAGATTTGGAGAAATCGGTGCTTCAGCCCTGGATTACCTTAAGGAGAATATGGAGATCAAAGGGGTCTAATGGGTATTCTTTGCGGGGAGAGACCTGACGACTAGCCATCCTCACTTATGGTGCGCGAAAGCATTCCACATCGAGAAAATAAGGCATAAGGAACTGACACGCTCTGTTAAAAATGCATTCTCTCGGCGGCTTGATTGTACTGCGACTCGAGCATCAAACATCTGCATTTTATAAACAAAATATAAATGCTTGAAATAAATTTGACTTATATATATAGACCACAGACCACAAAAAGATCTGTGACCTAGACTATGAATACGGCAAGGCGCGTAAGTGCAGGACCCTCTTATCTCCCGCCATTCGACGCCGGGGCCGGCCTGTCATATTTTCTGTGTTTTTATCAATAAATATCGTAATTATACTTCAGTGTAACGGTAACAATTAACGTTACACTCACGGCAACAACCCTGGCTGTAAACAAAAAAGGTTATGAGAGCTTTTAGTGTAGGCTAATTAGCTTGAAAAGGTTAAGCTGCGGTTTAAATTCGAGCTTATTTAAGCTTTTACGTGAAGGGCTGACTGCTTGTCAATTAGATTTGAAAATTCTGGAAATAAATTATCATTAGTTGTAATACATTCCAGCACGACGAGGACCTTGATTTGAAAGGATTGAGGACAGTTTTAAATCACAATTCAATACGTTGAATATATTGCTCAAGAATTAATTGTCAACTGATAAATTTTTGTCAGTTTTCCATCTGTTGATGTTATGTTTATCTTATCTTAGAGTGGCGGTAGGGTACACGAGTACTTTGATCTATTATGAGTTTCTGTGTTGTCCTGTTAAATTAGAAGAAAAGAAAAAGAGTTGCCAATCTGCGACACAACGCTTCTAGAGTCCTACTTCTTATTGCGAATTGCAGCACTTCACCACCACTAAGCAGGACATTGACAACTTCAATATGAGGGTGCAGACGCTGGAGTCGAACCATAAAGCTATTTTTAAGGTGTTTGTGGTGGGCGTCGTTCGCAGTATCTAGTGCAACTATATACCACAAGGTACAGGTAATTCAGAGTTAAAATGCCAATCACAGAAAACTCCTAATATTATTATATTACTTTCTTATTATTACTATCTTAGTTTTAAAATTTTATTCTACTAACAAAATTGTTATATAGTAATATTAATAGATTGAAAGGTGTGTAATATTATATGGTCTTTGATGCCCGATAATTAAATTAAAATTAAATATATAAAACAGAATTAGTCTGGTCCCTATTCTGGTCTGGTCCCTACTCTGATCTTGTCTATAGGTGGTCCCGCGGTCCAATTAATCTTAAGCTTGGTGATATCAATCGGTGGTATGCTTGTGTAGTTTTTTGGGTGACCGTTTCACGTTAATTTTAATGTTTAGGAACCGAAGAGTGAATTTTGCAACACTATTTGGGTCTCGATACTATACATGTAATTCATTACATCGTAATGTAAATGGACCCTCTGTTAAGCACGAGCTTTTAATAGCTCTATATAGTTTCTTTGTAGAAATGGCACAGAAAATACTTACATCATGCACAATGTGTAAATATCAGTTCAATTCCGCTTTATGCAAACGTCAAGTGGGGCATGACAGGCGGCCATAGTTTTATCCCCGCCGCCAATATTGATAGCGTGTTTCGACTTGTACCTTTAATTAACTTTGTTAATTACAATTGATATGTTTGAGCTGATAGTACGTTTTTGGTTAATTAACATTGTCGGATACACAGCTTTCCACTTACACCGGGATTGTGTTTTGTCGTGTATGTTGAATTTGCATCAAACTGTCTTTCCCAGTATATTTTTATTAGTGCGTTCTAATTATAAAAACGACGTAAAAAGTATTCAAAGGATTTCCCTTTTTTAAAATCAATTTAAAGGTGATCAGGGTATTTTATTAGCAAGTTCATTTTTGATCAAGAGAACAATCCGAATTGTTATATCATTCTATTTACCTAAATAAGATAGTGATTGGCTTATATCAATGATTAGAATTAGGTATTTAATTAACTTTTGCCGCTGTTTATTTGTTGCCGTTCTATATCTGGTGCTTTACGGTAAAGACCTGGTTACCCTGGGCTAGAAACAGCAGAGACGCATGCCTCACACGCCCTCTCTAGGACAAAGCATAGTGCTCCAATTGGTCCTGTAATCTAAAACAGGGTTTACCAGCTTCGACGTACTCTATCTTCACTACAACATAACAAAAAACTAAAATTAAAAAATTGATTCTAGTTGCGGTGAGAATAAATGAATAAATAATTAATGGTCATATTTATAAGCGATTAAGACACAATAACGAAGTAAAATAACAAATGGGAATATAAAGTTCGATGCGAATATTTAAGACGAATTGTGACAATATACCTACTAATACGGATTATATTATAATAAAAATGACATTTATTAATACTGTGCAACATATACAAACTGACTGTGTTTTGTATATCATATTTATCGTTTAATGTTTCTCGAAATTACACCTATTTTTATGACGCTCGAATTTGAACGGCGATGGATTGTGCTCTAATGCATTGCAATAATCCAACTTAATAATGTTTTGACAGAGTCAAGATTGCATAAAATAAAGATAAATAAATACGAATAAAAAGAGACACCACTGTAACATTTAGCAGTATGCAGCTTAGGTGAACAGCCTGCGATTTTACAAGCAGAAGATTCTACCGCTAGTGATTTCGTCATATTTGTAGATAGGGCTTAGGTGTCCACGGGAAGGAGGATTGACTCAGATACTCACCGGGCACGGCTGCTCTGTGTCGAATAGGACGGGAGGGATCGACACATTGCCACCACTGCGCATCCGACCTCGACCCGGCCCTGCACACCCTGGCGTAGTGCCCCGCGTGGGCCTCCGAGCGCCGAGTGTTAGTCGCAGAGATCGGGCGAGATCTGTCTCCGCCGGCATTGATTGCGGCAATGCTAGCGGACGAGGGAGGTTGGAGGGCTGTGGCCTCCTTCTGTGAAGCAGTGATGCTCCAGAAGGAGGCCGCCGAGGGGGTCGGGAGATGGCCGATTACGCTCGAAGAAGGCGGCGCCGGGCTCGGTAGCACAGCTGCGGGTCGCCGGCGGGTGCGACGAATCGCGCCCGCGGATACGGCGACCCGGGAGTGACCACGCCCCTTTCGTGGCCGGGGGGCGTCGTCGGTAGAGGAAATCGGGGAAGGTAGTGTAGCCTCCCCCGAGGAGGGCTCCCCTGTAGGCAGGGGAGCGGAGGCTGGGGGTTCCCGGAAGTAGCTTCGCGTTCCGGGGGATCCCTACATGCCTGAAGAAGGCCATCCCTGAGGTTTTTAGTGGGTAGGCCTCCCCCTTCTGGGGAGGAGAGCCCCACATAACCGCCGGCTCGCTGCAGCCGGGGTATGCAACTTAATGCATTTTCCTCAGGGGGAACAAAAAAAAATAAGGGCTTAGGTGTACTTCTGTTGGAGTACATAGTTATGTACTCCTACAGAGCTTAGGGTTGATGTTTATTGTTTAAACGGTATTTTTCTCCACAATATCTTATAATAATTTGTGGAGTCATCTCTCCTGAATGATGAAGCGAATTCAACTAACTCAATTACCATGGAATAAAAACGTAATGGTGTAACAGACATTTTAATTATTTTATATACAAATATTGTATCAAATCAGGAGTACTTTACTTCGTATTTACATGATACAAAGTACAATCAGCAACACTTCAGGCTTTACAGTTACACTATGAAAATCGTCGCTATTACAAGTGATGTAAAAGCTGTTTCAAAGTCAAGGCGACCACTTACCTTCAGATGAGCTATCTAATTATTTGTCAATGTGTAGGTATAACAAAATAATCGAAAGGGGACGTAATGTATAAAATATAATATTACTAGAACGGGAATTCTATAAATTTCATATTTATCTCTGAGTCGTATTATCGCCCCGTAAAAGTAAATTGTATTGTACTGTAACAAATTATACTATGCATGCGTAGATTACGCTATATTAAAATAATCAAACAAAGAAGTTGTCAAAAGAAGTATTACTTCTGTTCCACTTCATTGCGTATATTCTAAAATGTATCTCGGTAGCTAACATTTATTTTCAACATATAATTTTTATTTTTACAGCACTCGACACAGAGCCTTGCGGGTCAATTTTAAAAAATCAAAGTGAACCCAAACTAAACTGAACGGACGAATTCGACTAATAAGAGCGCGTAGATTGTTGACGACATGATAATGCGGCGTCTGATTGTGTAACTGTAACTATCTCAATTCTATTTTATTCACATAATTAACCCACTGTACTGACGCTTACTGTGAAAATGGAAACAAATACGATACTGCTATTTATGATTGCGATGGATTTTCACCTTGACAATAAACCCCCGGTCACCGTACAATGTAGTATATAAAATGCAAGCTAAATTGTACGCTCGGCATCCAACAAGAAGCCTCGAGAGGTCTCGAGCAATTAGTCGTGCTATCGCACCACAGTCGCTAAGTGGTGTGATACCGGGGTATTTAAAAGTAACGTATACTATCTTCCGAGGTCTAGGGATGGCTATTGAATTCGTGACACCATAATAGCTAAAATTAAATGCAAGTAGCTTTTGCTTAGAGAATTACAGAATCACAAATATCAGGATCGAAAATATGTCTTTTTCTGCTTACGGTGATAAAAAGGGGAATGTCAAGTGCAATGTGTGGATGAAGTACACTCAATAAGAAAATATAGCAAATATTTGTTAATTTTCTTGTATAAGTCTTAAGGGATCTAATGAAGGGTCTAATGAAGGAGCTTCTTGCAATTACACAGTTTAAAAAGTGCAAACGTGAAACAAAATCATGATGCCAATTCGTCTAATGGTAGTATTATAGATCAATTATTTCTTGTTTAATCACATCCTAGCTATCACTTCACCTCACTCATGTACGTCCACATAAGTGAGGTGATCAGGTAATGTTATATTTATCATCATTTCAGCCAATAGACGCCCACTGTTGGACATAGGCCTCCCCCAAGGATCTCCACGCAGATCGGTCCTGCGCTGCAACCGTCCAGCGCCTTCCCGCGATCTTCATCAAATCGTCGGTCCACCGTGTGAGAGGCCTACCAACGTTGCGGTGTCCAGCATATGCCTGCCACTCCAGGACCTTTCCGCCCCAACGGCCGTCCGTCCTGCGAGCAATGTGCCCCGCCCATTGCCACTTAAGGTTCGCAATTCTTCGGGCTATGTCGGTGACCCTGGTTCTTCTGCGGATTTCATCATTTCTGATTCGATCACGCAGAGAAACTCCGAGCATAGCCCTCTCCATTGCCCTCTGGGTGACTTTGAGCCGCCTTATAAGGCCCATTGTGAGTGGCCAGGTTTCTGTTCCGTATGTCATCACTGGCAACACGCACGAATCGAAGACTTTCGTCTTGAGGCACTGCGGTAGATGGGCCGAGAATATGCCGCGTAGCTTCCCAAACGCTGCCCAGCCGAGTCGGATCCGCCGATTTACCTCTTTCTGGAAATTAGACCTACCTTATATTTACCTTATATTTATGGTTAATTGTAATTATTACAAATCGTGAGATATACCAGTGAGAATGAGAAAAAGTTATCGAATTTCAATAATCTCACAGTCCACCGGGGGCAGTGGTTTATATTTTGTACAGAGGTGATAAATAAATGTACAGACGGATATAGGGAAGCTTGTAACCGTAGAGGTTCAACGTCGCAGACTGAAAGTCTGCCAACTGTACTGAAATCAACATGTTAACTGTATCCACATAAACGCTGTATAGTAGCAACGCTGTTTAGTTTCTGTATTTTCATCGTCAATATTTGTATTTTTCGCCTTATCCCTTTTATAATGTTTCCGACGTGTTTGATACATTTCTATTTATTATACGTCATCATATGTTTATCATTCCTCGCGTGGATTTTTTTATATCTACACATAATCCATCCAAACTTGAGGACTTTCCATAATAACACATACTATGTAATTTATATTTTAATGAATTTATAATACATTTTTTACAAGTTTATAACTCTCTTTCCTCCCGATGTTGACTTGTGCGCCAATAGTGTAACTTTTTTAAAGTTCAATAGTGATTATGTTAATCTTAATTGAAAAAATATAAGTATATTTAAATATTCCTATAAAACCTTCCTATAAAGCCTTCTTCGCGGTTAACGACATGACAGCCCTATTGAATTGGGACAAGGACGGGAAATTGCTCACATCTTTTGCAAATAGTCACTATGGAGAGTCGAGCGAAAGTCACACATTCGCAGTATTGAACGTGGGTTAGATTTTAACCAATTATGTACCTTATAAACAACAAAGGAATTGTTCCACTTATTCAAATATTCTTATTGAGAATGGGACATTCTGTGAATGTGAGGTTTTGTGACAACGTGCATGACATTATATAATGAAACGTTCTGCTACAAAATAATTCAAATCGGTGCTTCGTTGCGATATTTATCTGTTTGAATTATTTTGATATAAAAGCAAAATAATAATTGTTATTTACATCTTATGTATTAAATAAAATAGCGTTATCTTTTAGTGTGGTTATCGTATATTGACAAATTTTTATTATTGTTCCAGGTATGTTCTAATATAAACAGTTTCTCTCCATCTATAAACATGAAAAAAGGATCCCGCCAATAAATTGTAAGTACACTATTTAATTTATATTTTTTTACAGTTTCTAACAAAATAAATATACGAATAACTTGTTTACAAGAAATATTGATTAACTTATTCTACTGTCAGTTTTAACGTTCATAAGTTTTCCGACGTAACTAACCTTTATTATTCATCTACTCCATTATGATCTCGAAGCAATTCAAGGGTTAACAGATAGTGCTGACTTCCCAGAAATAGAACGGGAGATGATGAGTAACGAGCAGCGGTCGACGTAACAATCTATGGTCGATAATACCAGCGATTGTAATTATCGATAGGTCAGCACACTTTGAGTGCTTTTGCGCCGGCGCAGCGACCGACGTGAGAACTTTTGCTTTGGCATTGTATTATATTTAGACTATGGTGCGAGCTTTTTCATTTCAGCTACTGGTCTGTCGAATTAGGTTTTCCAGATTTCAGATCCTGCATGGGTACTTCATGTGGTATGACGTCGCTAAAAGAAGTAAGTTTTGTCATAGAACCCAGTAAGAAACGCAGTAATGAAGAACCAATCAGCGGTGAAAACAAACAAAAGATGCTCATCAAATTAAAAAGGAATAGAATTCGAAAATTATAGGTGCTATAATCAGACACTATCCCATCAAGGAACAAGTATGAACAATAGAGAATACAGACAGCCCTTTATGCAGAGGATGCATGAAAGTATATGAAATGCTACAGCACGTGGAATGCAGAAGCGTGGCCGGTTAACGTTAGAAACCCAAAGAGAATGCTGGATTACGGAAGGGCATTTAATAGTTGGAGTAAGATAAAAGTTGGCACACAGGATGCACAGTGGTCTAATAATGAGGCTAAGTGCAGAAAAATCTCATCTAAATTAACTAAGGTTAGCAAATGCGCAGTAGAGAGATATTTTATCACACCGAATCATTAGTTAGTTATTCGTCATTTCGTGATTCAAAAGGCAAATTAAGAAGTCTAAACTTTTGGCTAGGTAATTAAAAGAAATTGAAACCCAAGACTAGAAATGTGTATAATATGACATATTTCTACAATACTTAGGTTCAATTCACTCTTGACAATACTATCGTTAAACTTTAATTTGGTTCCATCATCATTTTTTCAAATCACTCCACGCAACATTCTTAATTACATAAGTGTGTTTATTATTATTCCGAGCATCGCACATGATTTCATACATTTTATTAGCTCTTGACGAAACATCGACACACCAGGAAATTGTGTGCCCCTTTCGACTTTTTCCCATACAACTTGAAAGTTTCTCAATGCAAATAAAGCTTAATTATCCCGTTACAGTTCGGACATGAATATCGTATGTCAATCCGTGCGGAAAGAGTGTTGCCCAATCAATATGCAAATTTAATTTATCAACAAACATTAATAGTTATGGCGTCGATTCGGTGAAGTGTTTGATTAGGTGTCTATATTTGGGTGAGCAAAAATGTCTTCTTCATATTTTGTTGTGTTAGCAATTGCAGTGTGAGCCATTATTATAACTATCCAATTCAAAGTGAAGATTTGTAATGATATGTACTCACAGCACGTTGACTTTGACTTTGACTTTGCATGTTTTCCTTGGGATCGCTTCTATGTCGTTTGTGACAATGGTAGTTTTTGAATTGCAAATAGTAACCAGCTTGACGTATTGCGGACAATACGACTAGTTGATATTGAGATGGGTACAATTATTACACTTATTACATTTCACCGGCTACGCTTTTAGAAGAGAGGGTGTGAACTCTAGCTTTGGTTCAACACTGGCCATCTAATCAGGAGATACAATGTCAGATACACTTTGAACACAAAAATTTGACATAAAGTTGTTGTTGTCGGGCTTGCATACAATGTTATATTGTGAGAGCGAGATAAGTGATGATTTCAACAACAATATTTAGCATGTTTTTAAACATTAGAGACATTAGATGTAACTTATGAAGTGTTTATGACCTGAAAACCTTACACTTTCCGAGTTTTTTGCTCTATTCTCTTTATCTTTTGTATTCTAGCGTATGCTTAGTCTATGCGTATGCTTTCAATATTTAGGGTTGAACATTTCATTATTTGGTGATGTTAGTCAGTTCAATTTACGCCTTTAATTAAATGCTTCAAATGTCACCGTAATAATATTATAATTAAAATTAAAAAAATATTCTTTTAATAGGATTTTTACAATCACTTTTGCACGTCATAGATGCTACGCCATTGGTTCTGAAGTCGTCGGTGCGAGACTTTATACTGGTAAAGAACCAGCAAGAAAACCAGGAAGGGCATTTTTTTCCCCCCTGTATTTTGACAGAGTCGTCAATTAGAAGCTGGCCTCAGATATATAGTCTGAACGGAACTTCCTTACAGTGTGTGATATACAAAAATAGAATATATTAATAAAATTTGATATGATCTACTAAGATAGAACTGTTGAACTGAACTTGACTTTACTGCCATAATGAGACATGATTACTTTGAGTCGAGTATTATTATTATAAAAATACGTTTCCAGTTTTTTAATACACATCCTTGACGACCAGAACGATTGCCTTTGACCATGGCAAAGTGATATGATTGATTATGATTATCTATCATTGTATTATGAACCTGAAAAATACCCCAAACTGGCTAGTAATCTATGGTGGAATCTATGGTGGTCTTTCGTATTACATACACATTGTTAATCTCAGATATTTTTTTTAAATATATATATATATATATATAATATATATATATATATATATATATATATATATATTATATATATATATATATATATATATATAGGTAGAAATATATTATATTAACCATGACTAAGGTACAAATGCTCGCATTCAAACATCTGCCCCCACCGGGACCCGAACCCGGGACCTCAGAGAAGGCGACACTTCGTCAGTTTACTCTATAGATACAGAATAAAACACAGTTCTGAGGTAACTAAAATATTAATATGTGCGAACGGATAGTGGATAGTGTAGTTGCTTTAATATTCAAACCAAGAATGATTTCGTGCTTAGAGTGGAAGACTCTTAAGTGAAATGTACATGATATCTTTAGATCACGCGGCTTCAGAGCACATTAAAAGAACCCACCCCCTATGTCTGTGTCAAAATGTTTCCTCTCTAAAAGTAACCATTTTCTGTGAAGTAATTGGGCACATTTGAGTTACAGTGGAATACAACACATATCAAGTCTACAAGATTACCTTTGACAGCTATACGCTAATTAGGAGCTAACGAATTCAACAGTTTGCCGTTTAGCACATCAGTTACCTTAATCAAATTAACTAATGTGCCGAGTTGTAAATTTCTTGTATGTGCTCGAAGTTTGTTTTATTTCTAAGTAATCAAATATTCTTCATTTGTTATAGAAAAGTGCGAATTGAACAATTGTACATTAGTTTATAATCGCATTTTTTTGTGATCCAAACACTAACTAATAGTTTTCGGATATTTGCCTTGAAATGACCGGTTTTGGTTCCCTTAAAGTGTCTGTTAATTACATAAAGGATTGCATTCCATTATTTGCAAATGTTTGTAAGGCACCAGTCACTCACTGAAGACCTTAATTCAAGTATTTACTTTAAAGAAAAAGCTTACTTCCCAGTGTTTACTAAGGTTGCATTAACATTATGCACCAAAGCGGTAAAGCGAAATTGAATAAGAAAACGTTAACGGCTAGTGCACCACGAAACGACCTCTGAACACTAAAATAATCACGTCGCAAGCTCTAATCCGTTATTATTTGTTGTTATTTAGAGCAGTTCGAGGGCGCATTGGACAAAATTCATAATGGTATCGCTTATTCGCGCTCGTGCCCAGCTATCGAAGCATTAAAAGCACATTTATTACTGGAGCTTAGAACTAAATCAGGGCCGATAATATGACGCTCCACTCCAATTACTCCAATAATTCTTTTAAAATCTCTACGTAATTTTGGTGACTTTCAAACTCTCTGCATTTAGATAAAAATATGACGTTTAACATCTGTTGAATCAATATTGGACAAATAGTAAATTTAATCGGCATTTTTGCGGTATTTGAATAAAGTTTTATTGTGCTCTAACACATTTTAATAAAAATACAAGAACACGAAAGTGTTTAATAGAATATAGATGACATTTTCGAACCTAAATACATATCAATAAATTAAGTGATCACTCGTCTAAATAACAGTGAAAATTTTTGTTCTAGTTTTTACCTTTGCGTGTGTTATTTTGAATGGTAAAAACAAAAGAATATGACGAAAAAGATGAATTTTAAAAGTTTTGATGTTAGATAATAGAGATATAATTAATTAAATTTATGTCTGATAAATAGTATCGATTTTTCTGGGAATATGTGATTCGGATTTGAAAGTGACATTTTAGATACCCTAGCCAAGTAACAGAGCAGCCGGTGCGCACGCGCCGCTCCCGCCATCTTGTTTATCTAGTGCCGTTGATCGCGGAAAAGCGCGCCAACCTTCAACGACCTTCGCTCTCCGACCGAGCTCCCTTTTGTACAACGACATAACTACGATGGACATGCAAATAATTCAGAATCTAAACGCCTAATGGATAAAGTTCAAACTAAATTTATTTCTCGACGGTTACTTAGAATGAATAATTTCGATCTGAGTATTGTCACATGTATTTCTGCTCTATATACTTGTACTGTTTTTAAGTAGGTAGTTACTGGTGCTATAAATCGATCGATAAAACGAGTTCTATTTGTTTGCAGTGCAACATAATTTATAATTTAATTCAACTAATTTCATTATGACATTCTGTGTCGAGTTAATCTGCTGCTAGTAAGCGACGTTTTGTGTTACATCATCCTGCTCGATTGATAATGTATTAATTGTATTAAATGACAATTTGAATTTATATTAAAGTGTAAAAATAATTAGACGATCAACACTCACTAGTTACTTTAAATATGTAAATCTTTTTAATATTAGTTATTTGTGTGTATGTTAGGTGCATACTTTGCTGGGACAATGCAACCTATAGTCTGTTTTATGATACATATTGACAAACAAGCAGAATGCCCACAGTCTTTCAAATTGGCAACAGTCGCCTGTGAGATTTGCGTACATAACTATAATAGCAAACAAGCCACCCTGCCCACCTGATAGTAAGTGCTTATAATATATGAATAACTATAGAAAATCCGGGTCCTGGGAAGTTTGTAACAAATCTGTAACCATTATCATCATAAATTGTACATTCACGATACTTAGTAATTTCACAACTTGTCTTGCCCTTCACACCGGAAATAGCAATGAGAACACTGCTGTTTTGGAGCAAAAGTAAGTAAAATGAACCTTCGTCTTACTTTGGTTGGTAGCTATTCAAACAGATGTTTCATTTTGGAGTCTCTCTCCTGTAACTGATATGTTAACCTTTGTTTTGTTTAAGACATGGTTATGAAATTACATGAATATTGTGACTTTATATCTTGAGTCACAACGTTGCAACGTACATTGCTACGTAGTTATTAACACTCCAATGAAATCAATTTTTGCTTAACAATGTAAATGATTAACGATGCAGTTACATTTTCATTCAGATATAGTTATAGTTAAATGCTTGGTAGCCAATTGTTTAAGGCAACAATACGGTGTATTCATGATACGGAAATGTTATTTCTTTATGTTTACATTTTTTTAAATTTACATGGTTCGTGATTTTTATCTTACAGAATTATATTACATTATTTAAACATTACAGTTACACTGTACATACATACATACTGAAGATGACTGTAATATTCTGTTACTATTAGGCAACTTTTTTGTTAATTTAGTAGCAAAAACATGCTAACTGTTTCTTTATAAAACAAATTTCATTTATTGCCAAACATTTACATGTTAATATCAACATTAAGCTCCGCCAAAAAAACAAATCTATACTAATATATAAAGCTGAAGAGTTTGTTTGTTTGTTTGTTTGAACGCGCTAATCTCCGAAACTACTGGTGCGATTTGAATAATTCTTTTTTTGTTGGATAGTCCATTTATCGAGGAAGGCTATAGGCTAAATAACATTACGCTATGACCAATAGGAGCAAAGACAGAGCGGTAAATGTGTAAAAAACGGGGAAAATTATTCATTTTTGAAGGCTTTCTTTGCGTGCGCTGCGAAAACGGTTCAAGATACACAAAAAATATGTATGAAAGAATTATTCCTCTATACATGATCTATGTGGGAAAAACCAAAAATCTGCCGGAAGTCACTATTCCACGCGGACGAAGTCGCGGGCAAAAGCTAGTGCTTTTATAAAACTAAAGTCGGGTCAAAGTGTAATTGGTAAAGCCCCACATTAAAATGAATAAATGTCGGCAAAAGCCACCTGACTCGGACCTGTTCTCGCCAGGCGCCCGATAAATCTCGAGGCGAACCACGCATCATCACGACCACGACGGTTCGCGGTGGCTGTTCAGAGCACATTCCTCATTGCAGCTTCCTGGTCCCACGATTTACGGGTGCGGAATAACACCAATAGCCAATCTGTTAGATTCTATGGAACTATACAATAACTGGCTGATTCCACCGACGTTGTCGTTCTGTCAAAAGCTTGGTTAGAAATTAAAGTTAACAATAATTTAATAATTATCGCGGTGGCTGTTCAGAGCACATTCCTCATTGCAGCTTCCTGGTCCCACGATTTACGGGTGCGGAATAACACCAATAGCCAATCTGTTAGATTCTATGGAACTATACAATAACTGGCTGATTCCACCGACGTTGTCGTTCTGTCAAAAGCTTGGTTAGAAATTAAAGTTAACAATAATTTAATAATTATCGCGGTGGCTGCTCAGAGCACATTCCTCATTGCAGCTTCCTGGTCCCACGATTTACGGGTGCGGAATAACACCAATAGCCAATCTGTTAGATTCTATGGAACTATACAATAACTGGCTGATTCCACCGACGTTGTCGTTCTGTCAAAAGCTTGGTTAGAATTTAAAGTTAACAATAATTTAATAATTATATTGGATGTTGATTGGTCGATATGTATTAATTAAAACAATAAGCAGCTAAAACACTTCTTTTCATATGAAGCATACTGTATTCCAATAGAATATTTTATTTGAAAAGAGCCAAATCAATTTAGATACTTTCGAATTTTTCGCTAAGGTGAGCATTTAAAAATTGACACCTTTTCTTTATCATCTTCATCTTTATCATTATTCATCTTGTCATCATCTTCTTAAAGATCAGAGCCTCAAAATTTTTAACAATTTCAGATAATAATGATAGATTTGACAACCCTATTTAGGCGTACAAAATACAATGTAGATACATAAGTACCTAACCGTTCCACAACCGTGTCGTTGTCCGTAACTTTTAATTTCCAAAGGGCCGATAGAGTCCGAGCGGACAGGCCTGCTGCGATGCAGATAGCCCAGTTTGCGTGCACAATTGTCGCATCTGCGCCCGCGCACCCATTGTGCCACTGGGAACACGGCCTTAATTGCGCGCTTGAATAAATTAAAACAGATTTTCTGTGTCGTATTCGGGCCGGTTATAGAGTTACGAACAACGTTCAATATTTTTTTGATATTAAATATTATTAAACATCAGAATATTAAGGAATTACAAAAATAAATCAGAATGATATGCGCATATTTTTTTTATATCGTGCAGTTGAAGTGTCATGAAAAGTGTAATCCAAATACAAAACACAATCAGCAAAACATCTGCACTATGTGCAGATTTTGCTTTTGATAAGTTTTTAACTTATCTCTCTCTGTCGTCAAAATCCCTCTTTGTCGGTTAGCTGAAGGAGAGGTTGAGAATCCTCATGAATACAACGGATGTTTGTATTAAGCTATTATTTATAAAGTCACTAAATGAGTTTAAATCTTAATAGCTAGCCTCTATGACATTGTTTAGCAATATTTCTCATTTTATTGTAGAATTTTCCCCTAAAATGTACCCAAACCAAATTTCACCAAAAGTGAATCAGTAATACAGGGGATTTCCCTGAACATCCAAACTCACAACGTTCACCTCTACAATATTAATCTATTAGTATAGATAAGCGTTATGTAATTTTAAGATCTCCTATCTGCACCTAAAGACGAAAGTCTTTGATTCACGCCGGTTGACATATAGAACTGAAACTCACTCTACTCACAAAAGGTTCAAAGTCACCCAAACAGTAATGAAGAGGGCTATGCTTGATGTTTCTCTGTGTGATCATATCAGAAATGATGAAAAAGAATCAGAATTACCGACATAGCCCGAAGAATTGCGAATCTTAAGTAGCAGGGCTCGTTGCCTGAAGGAGTGACGGCCGCTGATGCGAAAAGGTCCTCGATCGGCAGACATATGCCGGACACCACAGCGTTGGTAGATGGACAGACGATTTGGTGAAGACCGCAGGAAGGCGTTGGACGCTAGAAGTGCAGGACCGACCAGTGTGGAGATCTATTGAGCTTAGGGATATGTCTAGCAGTGGGCATCTACTAGTAGAAATAATTATGATAATGATGAATTTTACGAATTTGGAAAATGCAAAATGTATTTGAAGATAGTTTTTTAATTGTATTCCTTTTATTTTTATAGGATTTTTTAACCATGCAAAACTTAGATTTCCAGTAGGATTAAAAATAAAAATGTGCACAATAAAACCATATTGGTGTCTTAAGGCACAGATACGACCTAGGGACAGATACAAAGAGTTAGATGTACTAAAAGACATTAAAAGCAGACGTTAATAATTACACATACAAGTTATCTATATATAAAATTAACTAAAAATCTACATATATATGTATAAACATATACACATACATACATACACACATATATATTATAAGGTTATAGTTATATATACATATTTCATCAGAGTCCCTTGCTCATTTGTTAAAAAACGAAATGTAATAAACATAATATGCATAATATGTAAGTCTTCAAATGCTACCGTCATAAAAACACATTACTTGCTACCTTTCTAAGGCTTATTTTACAATTGAATTCTATGAAATATCGGTTGAAAATATCTTCATTACCCTTTTTCATGACACAATTCTCAATTCATTAGTGGTAATTACCAAGATTAATCAATTGCCTCAAAACATTCGTAATACAATAATATCAAGACGACATTAAGCAGCGCGTTTAGTCTATAATCAATCTTGAGTTACATTTCATTAGGTGTAAATTACAATACAAATTGATCAGTCACGAATCAGAATTTACGGTTGATACTGCCGGAAGTGTAAAAATTCCTCAATAAAAAATTTGCAATAATACTGTCATTATAAGGTTGACTTCTGCTTGTAGGATTTTCTTCATATAGCCATTTGTTTTTGTAAATGCCTTCGCAATAAAAAAGGGCTTAATAAACATCAGAACACTTAATTTAGTGAGTCTTATGTAGCTAAACAGAGTGTTGATTTTTCAGAGGTAATAAGTACTTGTTACTTCGGTTCGTAGGTTAGAGCGTTCGTGACAATGTCTCTGCGCTTACGTCAAGGTGACATGAGATATTAAGTATTGTGTTAGTGCTAAACATCCGTGACCTTACAGAGGATAAAGTTCACAACACACAGACAGATCAAAAGGCGTCCTACCCGAATAAAGAGTAGATATGACAAACAAATTTTATGTCATTGCAATGTGATAAAAAACTTTTTCAATTAATATTTTATAAATGTTTGCTGTTTTCATGTCACATCCGTTTCTTCCTAGAAAAGTTATGGTTATTATTTAAATTATTCAGCTATTATTGTTATTTTGATTTTATTATAGTTATGTGTATTTTAATAAAGTTGTATAACATTGTTACAGTTAGCTATTAAAATCTCGTAAACACTTACATTGGTTGGCAGTTATCCTTTGTAAAGATAAACGTTACGAGGACTTAAGACTACAAAATTCGTCGTTGTTATACGGTCCGTAAATAGGTTTTAATACATAAATAAAATATGAAAATAATAAAGAGAAAAAATAAACCATACAGGGCAAAGATAATAATATTATAAAGTACTCTGTACCAAGAAAAAGCTTATTTTCTCGAAAAAGATATCTTAGGAACTATTTTAATATCTAACCTAAAATTAAATATAAGAGCGGCAGGCAGGATGCTACAGGAAATTTTAATTTCGTAAAAAGAGTATAAGACTTATCTATTTAATCGAATATTTTTAAGGATCATTTATTTATATTGCAATCTACTTATATAAGTGAGAAATTTATTTGCTTTTGTCCTATATCTTTTGCTTAAGCATAGATCTTAAGGAAGACTGCAACATAAGTAAAGAATTGAATTTTGTTATTTTTTATATAAATATGGATATAAATATTAATTCATAGTGCGAAATTGACTAGACTTTCTTTGCCATACAATGAATTTAAAAACGATAAGAAATAGTTCTAGAACAGACTATTCTTTAAAATTGAAATAGACTATATGCAGAAATAGTAGTATAAAGTATAACACTTTGTTCTAACAGAAACTGTTGACATTGATATAGATTTCAAATAATAGGCTACTTGAAATGTAAGAGACGCAGAAACAAAATATTTACTTTAGTTATAAATGTTTTAAAACGTTGGCTCTAGTAGAATAGTTTAAAACTGTCAACAGAGAGTAATTGTCTTAATTTCTCTACATAATACTCTTTAGATACTCTGTACTTTGTTGGTACTCTTTAGATAAAATATTGTTATGATATCAAAAAAGTGCTATTTGGGAATTGTTTTGTGGTACAAGTTCATAACCGCTATAAGTGATAATTATCTCGGAAACGGCCCTGCTCGTTGCGTTGTCAATAATACTAATTAACCGTATGTGGGTCACAAACGGGATGAATCTCCAATTAAATTGACTCAAGATAAAACGATACACGCAGAGATGCGGCTGATTGTATTCATTGTTTAATGTTTTGACTGCGCTGGTCAATCAACAACAGGATTCCATTGACGACGCCATGCGACAACCCTAAAGGAATAACACAACTGATAATACGAGGGTACAACAGGTAGTCGTTTGTTTGTGTGAGCAACATGTGACCTGTGTTTGTAATTGTACCTATGACCACACGCCAGACTCTACATTTCGACCTTGAGATTGCACTAATGTTCCTCGTAATAGCGGTTGATTTTCGTAGTACTATTGTGAAACTTGATGTGTCGTTGACTGCGCCTACGCAAAGTACCGACACACTGCAATAAATCTGCTCCAACACGCGCAAAATGGTGCACACACACGAGCACCAGTTCAGCTGAGCAGCACACCTGAGTAACCTCCACACTAGGGTCGTGTTAGTTCATCCGAGTGTCTGACACACTGTTGCGTTTTCACCTGTCGAGCGGCGTGCGCGTGTAGTGGTGACTCAGTGTTTCAGTTGCCCTGACTGTTCGGCGCGTTGAAGTCGTTAGCTCGTCTTGTGCGCTGCGCCCGCGCACGATAGCCCACGTGTGCGTATAGAATGCTAATTGCGTACTGATAGTGGGTTTGACTTTTGACTGCTTTAACCTTTTTATAGAGTTTACCAGTTTGAATTGCTTCGAACAGTGTCAGTGGACAGTGACAGTTAGTGACCAAAGTTACTTAGCTGTGACATTAAATTTTTTACTTGTTGTTATTTACACGCATCAAACTGAGGAATATATCAGCAACACAGGAATTTATTTGGAAATACGTCAAAGGTACGGTGCATTGTTACAATGTTACTAAGCTTGTAGTATTGTATTGTTGTCAGTACTGTTCACTCAGGATATACTATATATTTTCCCAAATTTTGTCTAAGTAAATTTATAGGTACATAAAAGTAATGGATAGGTATTGATTGTACACTCGAATCGACACTCATTGAATCATGTTTTTTGTAGTTTTGACAGATTTATGATCAAGCAAAACTCTTCTGTGACTATCATCTCTAAATAAAGATGTGATATTAGTGCAGGCAGGCAAGGTAAATAACCATAATGTAGATATGTATAAAATTTAATGTTTTCTTTACATTGTTGTATTGTTTAGATTTTTTTCCTGTACTCCATTTCGCATAGATAAAAACATGTAATTAGGTAAGCGCGATGTTCTTATAGGCTCCAAATTAAATATTGGCGGGAAAATATATTAAAAATATACAAATACCCTGTGAAATCCGCAATTAATTCCAGCTCTTCGCGAGTTATATATATATATATATATATATGTATATATATATATATATATATATATATATATATATATATATATATATATATATATATATATATATATATATATATATATATATATATATATATATATATATATATATATTAGTAATGTATAAATAATAGCCGATATTTTTCAGTGTTTTTAGACATCCAGCAAAGAAATTTAACGTGATCATTTAAAGAAAAACAAAACATTCTTCAATAAGAAGAAAGTATTAAAATCGGTTTAGTTTTGGAGGAATTGATACGGGACTACAAAACGTTGATTTTGGTTTCTATTCGTAGGTATTTTCTGATGTTGTCCTTATCGCACTCTACGGGCGAGATCGAGTACAGCGCGACAGCAATCGATTTTATAAATGCCTATTTTTCAATTAATCTCGACCTTGATGTTTTCTCTGCTGTATCGTTGGATCTTCGAGTACCTTTTTTAAACGTTTTATAGCAATACATCCATACAAAGTTATGATTTGTTGGGTTTTTTAATATTTTTCGTTATTTTCTACACGTTATAAAAACGTAACTTTCTTTAGTTAAACTTTTGAGACTTCTTATGGAACTTTTATAACTTTGCATACTTATTTGTACTATTTTTTGTCACCTTTATATGAATATCTCTTTACATTCATAACGGTTCAGGAACAATGTTGTAAAACTGATATTTTTTTAATAATATATCGCATCTAATACCGCATATGGTTTGATTTAAATTGTCAATTTTATACTTACATAAAATATTGCTACGTCAATAGGTCGATGCATAATCCATGTCCGTGCAACAGTGACATCCACTCCGTGTAAAAATATCTTTTTCGAATTTCATTTGCATATAATTATGAAACTCACAGTTTTCCATTCGCTATGATCCAAAGATCCTTCTCTAGCTTCCTAGATAGACTTTTGTTAATACTTTCTTGCACGTTCATTGGTGACGGGTACTCCTGACCTGATCTTCCTTCAGTATATCAGTGATAAAGATGATAATTCATATTGATGATAAAGTGCTTTAATCGGTGTAAGTGACTTAGCAAATTTAAATTTATGGAACTTTGTGGTCCTTATATATCCTGTGGTCCTTAAGATATAGCTAATATCTTTTCTACAACTTTTAATATATAATGTTCATTTCGTTAGCCGCTAGCAGTATTCTCACAGATTTCCTCAAGAAAAAAACTTCCTCACTTTAGTATATCTCTACACATAATAGGTTTCGTGTTTACGTCACACACATCGATTACAATTGTAATTGGCCGTAATTACTACATATTTAACGCGTCGTGACGTCCGTCTGTTCGTCGTGTGAACGGGCATAATTAGGAGGGTCACTATGGAAGTATTGGTAAGGAATGAAGAACAATTTTTAAAAGTATAACTAGCTATTACAATTATATTCATATATATCATCTGATTTAGAAAACTATGCGATATATCCTGTACATATTCAACATTAACAATATTAATAATTTCATTTGACATTGAAGAAATCCATTACAATTTAGATTATTTATAGGTATGAACTATATTACATTCGAAAATAAAAATAAGCTTGCCATTTCGACGTTCAGTCATCAAAAAACTGAAGGTTTATTGTTAAAATGTGTTCCTTTTTACAACAAAGTTATAAAAGCATTGTTCTACAAAGAATTAACTTTGTGGAAATATTCTATGTTAGACTTAAGCACATGTTACTATGACTCATTTACTATGATTACATGTATGATAAAATCCTGTTATCTGACTTAATATGTAGTTGCTTGAATGTCAACAAATGATTATCTATATGCATATAAATAAAATTGGAGTGACGTTTGTCTGTCTGTTTGTTCCTACTAACCTCTGAAATGGCTGAACCGATTTAGACAGGACTATTATTGGCAGGTAGCCCCGCTGTAGAGCTCTGCTACGGAGCCTGCAGCGGATAATGGCCATACGGATCGTACGAGGCTACCGTACCATCTCTTACGAGGCGGCGACGGTTCTGGGGCGCTCCCCCCCATTCGACATCCTGGCCGACATGTACGCGACGGCGACGTATGCGTCGCGGCGTGTCGACCGGGGGAGCGACGGGGAGAGCGCCCTGGCACCCGCGCACGAAGTGCCTAAGCGGGAGTAGCACCGATGGATTGTGGCGGCCTGGCGTGCGAAGCTCGAATTACGGATCTGCGTGCGCCAGCGGGCCGTCAGTGCCGTACTCCCGCACCTCGAAGCTTGGCTCCACGGGAAGAAGGAGGTCACCTACCGATTGACTCAGATACTCACCGGGCACGGCTGCTTCGGTGAGAATCTGTGTCGAATAGGACGGAAGAGATCGACACATTGCCACCACTGCGCATCCGACCTCGACTCGGCCCACACACGCTGGCGGAGTGCTCCGCGTGGGCCTCTGAGCGCCGAGTCTTGGTCGCAGAGATCGGGCGAGATCTGTCTCCGCCGGCATTGATTACGACAATGCTGGCGGACGAGGGAGGTTGGAGGGCTGTGGCCTCCTTCTGTGATGCAGTGATGCTCCAGAAGGACGCCGCCGAGCGGGGTCGGGAGATGGCCGATCCCGCTCGAAGGAGGCGGCGCCGGGCTCGGTAGCACAGCTGCGGCGCTGCGCGGGTCGCCGTACCCGCGGGCATATAAATAAATACAATAAATAAAGTTAAAATAAAGATACGAAAACCAATAAAATCTATTTTTTGTAAAGTTCCGCTCAGATGAAGTGGTGGGTACTGCTAGTAATATAGGTATATAGTTAATGTTATGTTTGCTCGTGTCGTGTTGTTGTATATAGGGAGTGCCACTTATCAAACATTTTAATAAGCTGAAAGTTGAAACATTACCCACCACTGATCTGTTTAGTCCCGTTCGCTATAACAGCTGTAAGTACGGTATCAATATCATCGGTATCAATACGTCATATATGTATAATAATATTATAATATCGCTTACGAGTACTTACAGATACACATATTTTATATGTATTGTATGTTTATGTATGTATGTATATTTAAATAAGTATTTATTATTTCTATTATTATACTTTGTTTTTTTTGGTTCTTTCATACAGGCATACATATTTCATCAATCTTCTCCTCTCGTAGGTTTGCTAGAAGAAATTTCAGTTGTAAAATAAGCAGTACCTTTGTACACTTTGCTTTCAATAACGTTTGTTGTTATATTCACTTTATGTGCAAAAATCATGAAGTAAAATAAATACACAACAAGATAAAAAATTACAGCTATCTAAATGTTTATAAATACTACCGATATTTCTTATATACAATAAAGTCAAACTTTGCAGGACTTGCACCTGATTGTCCTGCAAAGTCTTCAGAATACTGAAGCTCGGTGAACTATAGGCTGAAAATGCAACTCTATTACTATAACATTTCGATTGAAACTAACGGATAGTCCAGTTACATTACTTCATGAGGACAATTTTCACATTGAATACCTACTGCGCCTTTCCGCTCCTGAGTGGAATCTCCGCCAAGCCAATAGATTCAAGGATATGCTTATCGGCGAATTTCCTATAAATGCCGTAAACATGATTTTCCAACTTAAAAAAAGGTTTCAGTATACTCACAATAATAATCCAACTCAATCTGAATGTAGATACAGATCCACTATCTAAATATAGATATTAGAGATGTGCCGAGTAACACTTTTGCCGAATAACGAGTATCGAGTTTTACTCAGTTCAATTTTTTTTCAACCGAGTACTCGACTGAGTGACTCGGTTCAATCAAATCTGAACTATTACCACAGTCGCAACATCCTCATGCATCATTCTGGAAGTGCTTCGAAGAATTAGCTTCTATCCAGCCACTGGAGCGCGATGATCTTAAAAGCCCCATTGCTTCAGAATAAGATTGCTATTTAAAAGAAAATTTTTTGACAAAAACAAGGGTCATTTCGAGTGGTGAACAGAGCACCAATAAAGCTGGCACGTTTAGCAAGAGATTTCTATGTGCACCTGCAAGCACCGTGTATAGCGAGCGTTTGTTTTTGGAGGCCGGAAACGTCTACGAAAAAAATAAAGAAAAATAGTCTGTTACCAGAAGGTACAGAGAGCCTTGTGTTCCTGCATCATAACTTACCTTCATTAAATTTTAAATATTAATTCTTTTTATCACTGTTCTCGTAATTTTGTGTCATTACTTCTCATTCATTAGCATAATTTTGATTTTATTAATTGAGATTTTCGAAGATTTCCTAAATCCATACTAATATAATAAATGGGAAAGTGTGTCTGTTTGTTTGTCCGTCACGGCAAAACGGAGCGACGAATTGACGTGACTTTTTACGAGGAGATAGTTGAAGGGATGGAGAGTAACATAGGCTACTTTTTATCCCGGAAAAAATGACAAATCCCACGGGGTGCGCAATAAAGGCTTCGTTCAAAAACTACTGCATGGTTTTTTATGTGTCATCAATAGATGATGTGATTCTCGAGAAAAGTTTTAGGCTATTTTTATCCTAGAAAACCGACAGATCCCGTAGGATGCGCGATAAAGACTATTCAAAAACTACTGTTTGGATTTTCCTGCAGTTTTCATCAATAGACAGTGATTCTTGAAGAAGGTTCTAGGCTATGATGTATCCCGGAAAAACCGATAAATGCCACGGGAGGCGCAATAAAGGCATCGCTCAAAAACTTTTGCACAGATTTTCATGCGGTTTTCATCAATAGATAAAGTGATTCTTGAGCAAGGTTTTGCGGTATTTTTTATCTCGGAAAAACAGATAGTCCCACGGGAAGCGCGATAAAACCTTCGCGCCATAAACCGACTTCCGCGCATATGTAGCCGTGGGCAAAAGCTATGACCCTTAACCCTCTATAAGCCCAATCTCGAAATCCACGCGGGCGAAGCCGCGGGCAGAAAGCTAGTTACTAATAAATACTTAAATATATTGCTTTTCTTAAACAAAGTATTTATCAAATAACAAAGTGTAACTAAGGTATTCGGCCGAGTACGAGTATCAAAAACCCGCCGAGTACGCAGAGTACCGAGTATCAACCGAGTGCTCGGCCTATCTCTAATAGATATATTTCTAAGATTTGAAACCAATTATTGTAATGTGTATTCTGATACACTATTTTCAATAGATTTATTACACGGCGTTAAAAGATTTCTTTTTTGTATTATTAAAAATTCATGTGATGCATATATACTATCAGAAGATATGTTATTTACATAATGAGATGTCTATTTACATGTAAATGCTTTACTACGAATTATAAATATGTATATAATTATATAGAATTTATTTTATTGTTGAGTTTGTATGCACATTTCAGAAGTCAAGTTTAGCGCAGTGATCGGCTGTAGATCGGCTTGTATGCACAGGACATATATTTTGTACAATGTACAAAAAATTGTTCCGGTCTAAGTGGACGTGATATTCTGTTTGTGACTGCACCCACGACAGAGCATACAAATCGTATTGTGGGATTGCATTTCAGAAAAAGATAACATGAATATACTTGATAAAAACGTTAACTCATATATTCCTATTGAGTTAAAGTCGACAAATAGCTATAAAATAATAATATATTTGAAATGTTTACTATAAATTATAAACGCAGCAACGTTAAAAGCCTAAAATACGCCTCAGGTAAAATGTGCGAACAATCTTTGATTGTAGACTATTGATTTATTTACTACAGGCTACCGTTAATTACCGAAACAAACGATAAAGTTCATTCTAACCCATTCAACATTCACAGATCAATGGGGATAATTTATAACGGGCTAATAAATTCACCGTCTCATAGAAGCGCGTCTTTCAAAAGCCGTTTTGATGTCAGAATTTATGATTACCAGATGAACGTCGCCACCCACATCCGTCACATTGTTCGGCTTGTCCTGCGCGGGCGCTCGCTTCCGGGGTGGCGCGTGACTTACTGGCTCCTATGACTATCATATAACTAGTGATACAGTTAATGCTCGTGGTTTTAATATGCTGTAAATTGTGATGTTTATCAAGTATTTTGATGGTTAGTTCATCAGTTATGTTAGGATTAGGTATACGAAACCTCTATGAGGTTGGGTGTCAAATATAATTATAATTTATAGCTGACCCGTGCCCACTTTGTTGGGCATAATATTAATAATCCTTTTTCAGTACACAGTGTTCTGTTTTAATTTCTAACTGTAATATTAAATAAAAACTACTTTTTGTAACTTAAATATAAAAGTTAGACATATGTTGTCGTTGACTTTTTTGTAGGCATTTTCAAGCTTCACATCTTTTCTCTAGAACTCTAAAATATATATTTCATAGTTAAGGCAGCGTTCATAAGAAACGCTTTCATTCGACCGTTTTTTCTCCGATTCACTTTGCAAAACGGACTACCACGTAAAAGCCTTTTTATTTTTCGTTTTGTTATATAACCTATAACATTTAGCATTAATGTGGCTTTCTATTGGTGAAAGAATTTTTAAAATCGGTTCAGTAGATCCCGAGATTACCCCTTACAATTTAACAAATATACAAACACACAAACTTTACTTCTTTATAATATTAGTATAGATATGTAGAGGCAGAAGATTATCACACGAGAAATACAAGACATCAGCATGGACTTGTTCCCTATGCTACCAAAAACAATTGTTATGCAACGATCATTGAGATTTTTAATAAAATTCCAGAATACAGCAAACTTCTCCCGTATAACATATTTAAAGAAGAATTGCACGTCTGGCTTTAGAGAGCTTTCAGATATTATTTTATACAATGGATTATTTTTTTAATTGTAATTTATAAATTTTATTCATTAATCATTGAAATATTTATTCTTATTATATAAATATTAGTTAAAACGGGTAGTTATATGCTGTGTTTTTTTACTAATAATACTACTTTTTTGCTAATTATAATTGCATTACATCTTAAAAAAGCTAACTTTAAGTGAAGTTTAACTAAGTTATTTATTTAAGATTTTTATATTATCTTTATAAATGCTGACTATTTTTATTTTCGCAGTTTATTTATTTTTTTCGACTTAACCTAATGGTTAAGTATAATTACAACTTGAAATAGGTTTTATTGAGCCAAGTTTGGTAATAACATAATTTATTTATTATTATTTTATTTAGTATTCTTTTATGACTTACTAGCCGTACCCGCGACTTCGTACGTATGAAATTTAACGAAATTTATCTAAAATAATCTTATTACATCAGATACCGGCCAATAAAAATCCCGTCAAAATCGGTCTAGCCATTTCAGAGATTAGCCGGATCAAACAGACAGACAGACAGACGACACTCCAATTTCATTTATATGTATAGATTAACGTAATTTGTAAGAGACTGGTGCCTAAAATGGGTAACTGAAAACCTGTACTATAGGTACTATGTACCACTGATGTCGTGATTCGCGAGTTCGGTCCGTCAGACCGTTGGTGTCGTGTTGCACCGCAATCGCTCCGGTGTTACGAGCTACGTTGCGTGTGTAAAAAGATACCGAGTTCAATGTAATTTATCGCGGTTTTTCAATGCTCATCATAATCGTAGCACGTAGTCTTGACATGCGTTTTCAACAAAATGCACCAGTAGTAACACTTTCCAGGCAATTTTCATTCAAAGTTTTTTCAAATCATTTACCGAATTACTTTTGTTTATGGCAACACTCAAATCTGCGGTAGGACAACTTGTAATGGAAACAAGGATATTTTTTTCTCTCTCTCTCTCTCTGTATTATTTTATATATGTACGTTAGTATATGTCCTTATTTTTAGACTTATACTTTTTATTTGCATCTGCCATTTCTTACCTTTTTACTAAACGAACGATATTTAATCGTACTGGATTTTTATCACATATATCAAAGTTATCGTTGAACTTTGCTCCAAACAGTCGCAACTGCTGTACTCACTATGTACATTGAGGAAATCGGCTACTGACTAATAAAATTTCTTTAACGACTATGCAAATAGCAATGAGTTCTTTTCTATACATAGTTAATATATAAGTTTATTATACGCTAAAGATGTCAGTTTAGTAGATGCACATTCCACGGGCCGGCCGCGACCTCGCTCCCTGATTCGTAGGCTGCGCACGCACACCCCGGCCATCCGCATAACCTTACACGACCGTATTATAGGCACCGACACTAGAGCTGTTTACACTTTGTCCATTTAAGAAGCTTAGTGAAGTCGTTCTTATAAAATTGCTCCAAGAGAAATGGCTTTAATTCTAAAATACTGTATTAACAATCTGGAATCAGGTCATCATGTGTATTGATTTTCAAATCTATGACCAAGTTGCTAGGTGAATATTGAAGTGAAGATGTGAAGAAACAAGGTGGTGATGATACTGCTATTTTTTTAGTCTTTCATTATTGCATTGATTATCCTCACATTCTGTATCAGTGCAGGACGGTCGATCCAAGGTCGTTGGCACTACCAAGCCCCTTAACATGTTGACGCTGTTTGTTATAATTTAATTATATGTGTATTTATACTGTTTGCCTTTAGATATATGTATTATGTGCAAACAACATTAACTGAGGTATGCTTAAGATGTTTCTGAACACGTTTGTAGAATAATAATAACAATTTTATTTCAGATTTCACATCCATTTTTGTTAGGAACAATTTTGATTATTCTATTGTTAGTATATAGCACACAAACAAACACAACATATATATAAATAATAAATAATAAATAAATATTTGTTACACTTACACCAATTAGCCTAGCCCAAGGTAAGCTCTGTAAGGCTTGTGCTATGGGATCTAGGGTAACGGATAGACATACATATATTATACATATATAAATAATTTTTATTGAAATATATATCAACAACCATGACTAAGGTACAAATGCTGGCATTCATCACACAAACATCTGCCCCCACCGGGATTCGAACCCGGGACCTCAGAGATGGCGACACCTTGAAACCGGTGTACTATCCACTCGACTATGGAGGTCGTCATATATAATCATTATGGCAATCTGTGGAAAATGGCGCTACAGTGATTCATGTAGGTAATCCAATCGGTAAGCGATCATGCCCAGGATGCTGTTGTTACTACTAGGCACCCTGCCTATTAAGGACACGCATCTTTTACGTTATATGTTACCCTATTTTTATTACTTTTCATGTAAATTCACTTCTGCTGCAATTTGTACCTGACTGAAAATGTTATAAGCTAAATTGCGGTTGTTTAAGTGCGAGCGATACGAACGAAAGCTAAATATGCCAGCTATACATAAGTATTTATATCACGAGAATCTTTTCAAATATGTTCATATTAGAAGTTTAATTTGGTCAACTTACGCTCAAGGACCAAATATTGTATGAGTATGTATGTATCTGCATATATAATGATAATAATTTTATTTCAGAAGGTTTTACATAATCACTTATGTACGGTCAAAAAGGTATGTTATTAGTTCACAAGTCTACTGCAACAAGTAGGTGGGAGACTTTGCCCTGGAAAGAACTAGCTAGAAAACCCACAATATATATACTCCCTGTATTGCAGTAGGGGTGTCATATGGAAATTTACTTCAGAATAAATGTTTGGATTGAACTTCCATTCATTCTTAATAATTCATAATAGTCAATTCTTCTTAAACGTTTTCATGACAATAGCAAATGTAGCATTTACTATATAAAGTATTCATAATCATTTGTAAACAATGCCAAGTTACTTTCATGTTACAAATCTTATTCTAACTTTGTTATTATTAATCATTCACTTAGCAGTAACAAGTGCTTTGAATCTATCCGCATGTATGTTCAAAACAATAAGTTTGATCCCATCTTCCATAACAAGGTTACTCAAGTGTCATTTCATTTTATACATTTTTGTCATAATAATAACTACAGCACTTGCATGTATAGTTAAAATAACGATTTATTGACATTCATATATAAATAATACATTTAATCTTAAAGTATGTAAACTAATCTACAATAAACACGTATAGATCATTATTGTTATTCAAAATAATTCATATTTTTAGTTTCTCATGTTGTTACATCACGGTAACTGTGTGATTCAAGATCAAAACCTTAATAAATTGCTTTCTTACGCATAAATGTTTCTCTCAGTATATTGTAGATACATATCGAAATATCTTTGTAAGTTTACGTGTGTATCATAAAAAAAAACATACATTTTATTCCATCCTATTCTGGCTAAGTACCTATTGAAGTGTGCACGTTCTGCAGAAAGACATACGAAGACAAATGGCTAATGCGCCATTCCAAATACGTCTAAATAGCATCTCATAGAATGAGCAATGTCTCAATTCCATTTGTAATTTGTTTTAAGACTTCGTTTCCGTCATTAACCTTCATTTTCTTCGTACAATCTTTGAATTCCGGTAGCACCCCTTCAAAAATGTAGTTTCATACACATAATAAAAAGAATTACATGTAAATTTGCAATCCTTTTTCACTTTTTTCATAGTTGATTTGTCCATAATCTTGCGATGTTGTGATAAGTCAGTAATTTATACTCGTACGTAATTAATTATTGAAGGCTACGAACGTAGAATCTAATGCTTACTCATTAAAAAGTCACTTCATATAATAAATATTTAGTTTCAATTCTGTTTAATTCTTTTTTATTTAATAATATAATTGCAAAATAAATAACCTTTGTACTCAAATTTTGAGAAATATATTTAATGTCATGTTTTGTGTGTACATAAATAAATAAATAAAATTGTAGATCGAAAAACTTGCGGTATATTTACATTAATGATCATTGCAATAATTACACATTAAAAATTTAGTCTTCCAAATTTTATCTCCATTAGTCCTGGCACTTTCTGCGGGGCGTGGATAGATCAGTCATTGATTTCTTAATATATTCGTACAGACAGAACACTGTCACACACACCTTTTCGGTTACACCTTTGTCATAATTATTTTTGACTTTCTAGGAGTGCATTAATATTAAAACCAAAATTATCAAACCTGAAAACCGCACGGTTTTGTTTTTGTAATATAATAATGTGGTATTCATTTGGGAACTGAAGAGAGAGTATACCAGAGTTATCTCTCGGAGTCTTCGCGGATACCTATACAGTACCAATTTTCGCCGCGCAGTAGCGGCGTTCGCATTTCCGTGGTCTGAAGGGAAGACGACAACTTAGCAGGTACACTAAGGGATAGGTTTTGTGGGGGTTACATATTACAGATTTGAACTTATAGGAAAAACATGCAGTAAGGGGAACTGTATCCTACAATCTTTCAGTTTTATTTTATTTATTATAAAAATGTCTATGGGCTTTATAAACCGTAATGTTAATATTATAGAATTTCAAAGATTTGTCCTAAACTTGGTTGTAAGTAGTGCATTCACACGACACGAAATGAGTTATGCATGATACCTAATCGAATCATCCTGAATACGCGCACGTGGCTTTTTCTAAACTTAATTAATGTAACTGATAAAATTGACAATAAAATTCATAAAAAACTTACATTTATATATAACTAGCTTTCCGCCCGCGGCTTCGCCCGCGTTATATTCGAATTTCCCACAGGAAGGATATGTTTTAACAATACTGCCATACAACCTTTCACCCCCTCCTTTCAACCTTTTACAACCCTTTTCTGCTTTAAAAGGTAGCCTCTGTCCTTTCTCAGCCTCTAGACTATCTGTGTACCAAATTTCATTTAAATCGGTTCAGTAGTTTTAACAATATTTCCATACAACCAATAATCCCTCCTTTCAACCTTTTACAACCCCTTACAACCTTTTTTGCATGAAAAAGTAGCCTATGTCCTTTCTCAGGCTCCAGACTATCTGTGTACCAAATTTCATTTAAATCGGTTCAGTAGTTTTAACAATATTTCCATACAACCAATAATCCCTCCTTTCAACCTTTTACAACCCTTTACAACCTTTTTTGCATGAAAAAGTAGCCTATGTCCTTTCTCAGGCTCCAGACTATCTGTGTACCAAATTTCATTTAAATCGGTTCAGTAGTTTTAACAATATTTCCATACAACCAATAATCCCTCCTTTCAACCTTTTACAACCCTTTACAACCTTTTTTGCATGAAAAAGTAGCCTATGTCCTTTCTCAGGCTCCAGACTATCTGTGTACCAAATTTCATTTAAATCGGTTCAGTAGTTTTGGTGTGAAAGCGGAACAGACAGACAGACAGACAGAGTTACTTTCGCATTTATAATATTAGTATGTACGAGTATGTATGTATAGTATGGCACAAAACAATGAGCTTTTCCACAAATACTATTTTCACAGTACTTTTGATTAAAATTTCACCGTCTTCAATTTTCACAGATGACACTCCAGTTTTATTTATTTGAGTTCATTAAAATGACGATAACTTTTTTTTTAATGAACCGATTTTGATGAAACAAAGTTTAGATATTATTCTGAGTTAAAACAAAGCAAATAGTGAAAGTTTCAAGCAAATCGGTTCAGTACTTTCGGAGATAAACGTGAACATACCATACAGACAGACAGACAAAAAATTCCAAAAATTTTTTGTTTTCTAATAATCTATTTAAGAGGGGCACTCTATCCATTTCAGTCAAAAATACTAAATGTACAGACAAAATATTTTTACTGTCTTATTATATGTATAGATAAATGGAGAGGGAAAATGTACTTAATTCAGTACTTATACTAAACTTCCGCGTTGATTGAATCTGATAAATATGCCACTAGCCAATCTTTTAACATTTTCTCGAAATATTTCAATTGAATCGAAATGCGACAAAAAAGACAAATTAAAGTTATTGAAAACTATCCGCTGCGATGCAAATCAGGAAGCGATAGGTTGCATAGGAGTCACGCGTTCCCACCAGGCGGTCACGTCTCGCGGCCGGTCGCTGCGGTCGCCGCTGCCGGCCATTGCCGGTCGCGACCTCCGCCGGCCGCCGGCGACTGAGCGGAACCGTCGGCAAAAAACCGATCGTGATCTCGAATTACCAAGACGATTCACACCATCCCAACGCAAGCCTCAGTTTTAGGCGGCGTTTTTTAGCGGGTGCATCGATTCTAAATTGGTTTTGGATTGTTACCATGTTAGCAGCGGTGTGAAACTGACTGAGATGGTACCGTGAACAAAACAGATTTGTTGTCTCAACATTTGACATCACTGTGGTCATTTGAATACGGCTGTCTTATAATAATAATAATAATAAATAAATTCATTTATTTCAGATAATTAAAATCCATATTGGTAATTAAATAAACACAGAAATAGGAATTAGTTACAAATAAATAAATAAAATCAGAATCAGATGTCAAAATCATAAAAACTACTAAATCAAATTAAATTAATAAATAAATATACATTAAAATTAAAACACATAAATTAAAATTACTTATGATGAGAATGCTTTATATATTCCTTTTTTACGGTTTATTTATTGAGTCAACAATTATTATGAGGCATTCTGTCACTAAACCGCGAATTTCATTGGTTATCTATTCGACTTGAGAGGAATGTATGACCATATCTTGCTATATATTCGAGTACAATATACGAGAATACTATTTTGTTTGAGATATTTCTTTTATTGAGGACAAACTTGAGACAAAATAAATTTGTATGCATATCGATTCTACAATCGACACTGTAAGCTGATTAGTTTGATTCGATAATATTCGATTAACTTAACCTGTCTTTCGGTTTTATTGTCATTCCGTCACACACTTGTTGCTATCGATTCTAGAATGCGCATCGGATTACTCGAGCCCCGTGACACCACGGTGTGGGTCACGTCGGGATGTCACGAAGTGCACCGTCACTTGACGACAAGTGTCATTCGCGGTAAAAAACTGTCAGTCGTCTCGGCGACATTCGACTGTCGGCAACAAGTGCTGGTCACGATAAAAAACCGTCTGTCGATTACCTGGCAACAGAAAAACTGCGCGCGACAGGTGTCAAGATGAGGCGTCGACATCTCTAAGGCTCATCTCGATTATCTCGAACGACTCAGATGTGTAAATCGATTGATGTTTCGTTCGTAATTTTATTTCCCATGGGAGTATAAGGTTAACAACTTGTCTAATAAGAGCTTTGTGTTTTAATAGTTACAGACAAGATAGAATTATTATCGGAGTACAGTAAAAGCGAGAAAAAGGTCTCATCGTTTTCATTGCTAGTATTTGTCTTCACTGAGGGACAGCAAACTATGTTAGGGTTAATAGGCCTTAGTAAGCCACGCTGTACGGACTTGTCGACTTTACATACATCTTTGAATTTTATCGTGGGTGTATGCAGGTTGAAACGTTCAATACTCGTATACTCGTATGTACGTATGAAATACAAAATTCGTTGGTACATAGCAGAATCGACCCGGAGCCTGCCGTTTCGAAGGAACTTGCTTGATTATTTTTATAGTTCTGTCATCTATAAATAAAATTCCTTTAAATTAATTAATTATTTTAAAAAATGTAATCATGGCTTAACTATAAATACAGTTACATCAACCATATAACGCTTTAGTTAGCGATCGCTGCAATCTTGTGTCACAGTGGTGAAACGGTGGCAGAGTTGAAATGTCGTGCACAATGTGCCCACGTGGCTAATGGGCCCCATTAGGGGCACAATAGAATTGGGCGCTGAGGCATCTTCCGTGAAATTGTACTTTTTAAATGCTTTCTATTGCATGCGCCAGTTCGCTTCGGTTTGAAGTTACTTACTAGCTTATTAGGTCTAAGTGTTATACATACTAAAACTGGGTTCTTTATTCTGTTTTCCTCATTCGGATATCGCATCAGATTGTTTCTAATTACCTTTTAATCGTTTATTTCACGTGTTAAAAACTAATATATACATATGTGTGTGTGTTTACATAGAAAGAAAGTCAGGTCAAGCGTACCCGTAACCGAAGGGCATACATGATATTAATAAAACCCTACAGACTAGGGAAGTATGTTTGGATTATAGCAAGTGAAAAACTATGATATCTTTGGGGAAGAATTGTGAGTATATATACGTATGTATGTATATACATTTTTAAAGTCACTGTGTAATATAAAACAGACAAAAATATTACCTTAAACAAGAATACATTTCATTCGCTCCACATCAATAAAAATGACGCCAGACCGGCTCCGGAGCTGGTAATAGTTAATGATTTAAATCGACGACAAAATTAATCGCTCTGCTCCACATTATACGATCATGAATTTAAGAGCAGCAGTGTAATTATTTTGTTATGGAACCTTGACGTGGTCGCGGCCGCAGGCTCGTGACGCAAGGCGCCCTGGGATATATATATAAAAAAAACTGCTGAATTGTTTTACGATAGCTGTTGTTGTTTGTTTTCAAACTTTAACGTTGTTTTCTGTTTTAATGATTTGTTGCTTATGTTTTTACCATTGGGAGACTACAGTCTTGGATACCTTGGTCTTACATATTTAGCTGTTAAGTATCATGCTTGCATTTCTGTGTAAGTATTATTTTTTATATAAGAACATATTATTATTTATTATCTTCACTTAATGACACCCTTTACTTTAAGTAACCCCATGACCACGAGTAACGCATTCAAAGGATGGATTGAAAAAACGTGTTAACAAAAAAAATATATGCTTAAGATAAATCAGAGAAGAATTTTATTTCAATTGCTGTGTTAAAATTTAAAATACAAGACATGGCAGTTACCGTATGTGTTCGTTATTACCAGTATTGAAAAAATATATATTATGAAAGTGCTTCCTCTGTCCTAATAATTGCCTGCTGTTTCATCATTTAATCGTTGCACGTTCTACTTATGCAATAAATGAAGTAAATTGTTCTTGTGGATGATGCAGATTTTTTACCTATCAAAAGTTGGGTATAAAAACATATCTAATTATAAATCAATCATCGTACATAACAATGTGAGGTATGTTTTTGTAAGTTCAAAGTTGTAGATTTATCAATATCCCGTTTAACTAATGGATCAAATACAAAATCTGATTCTTTTAGGAAGAAAGAGAGATGGAGGTTATTCAACGATTACAGAACAATATTATTATTATTTTGTATAAAATAAATAGACGGAAATTTCATAGAACCATCATCAAATCAATGAACTAAGCCTTAGTTTTTGAACAATGTACAACGAACTGCAATATCTTAGTCAAATCATGCCATATCGATATGAAACCTTTATTTGTACCAGGTTATTAATACACCGCGCATAGACCTTCCCAAAAGCAGCTGCATAATGAATAAACAGCCTCAAAGCGGTCCATCAGCTCTGAACTTGGCTACATGCGCATTGTAACCTCGGGCCCAGTTCGTCATCCATTTTCGGAAGACCTTCGATCAACTGGAGCAGTTCCGCCAATCGCCCGCTTCTTACTTTCACCGAGATTTTCGTGACCTCGCCACCCAATGGCAACGTGCAAAAATTTACCAAAAGCCTTGCTCTTGTTAATTTCTGGCTTAACTGCTTATCCTTTATAAATGTCTCATAACGTGAGCTTATGAAACGGAATGTTTTATGTCTAGTTTCATAGTTAATTTGGAGCTGGCCCTGATACATACGTCATTATTTCAGTAATAGGTCAAAATCAAAATTAACTTTATTCAAATATGACTTTATAGAAAGCTCTTTTAAATCGTCCAATTTTTTTTCCCTAGGTAGGTTTTAATTTTATTTATTAAAAGTTATTTCTTTTTCGTTCATTACGTTCGAGAGGTATGAGCTTACCCTAGCGTGTTATAGGTAGGTAATAATGAAAAGTACGGGTCGTGTTATCTGAAGACTTATGAGTAGATGGAAATAAGGGTAGAGAAAAAGCTAAGAACGTATGGATGGATTGCCTGAAAATGGATATGCATGCTAAGAATGTCAATACAGAGATAATGTATAATAGAGATGAAACAGAAGAAAATGACATGTTGCGCCATCTAAAAGGGAATAAGATCAGGGTGATAATGATGATATTTGATATTAGTAAAAAGGCAGAATCGAACCTGAAGGAATTTAGAGGATTTGTGCTGACATCACAGTGCAGGAGCGAGAACGCATGAGGCTTCCGCTTTAATAAACGCTTGCCTGCTGATTTGTCCTTATTAAGTTCTAATATAACACTGTTGTGTCATTCAGTTAAGGTTCATGTATACTACAGTTGTTGGAGAATATAGCAGTGGCATTGCTCTATAAAGTCTCATTCCATCACGATTTTCCAGTAATCCGTAATTGATGTTTTTGTTACTACAATTTGGCAGTAAAAAAGGCGTGGTGAGGTCCATACTGTAAAAACACGTTTGCGCAACCCTAAGCTGTCACCACAGTGTAGTCAAATTACCAGTAGTATAATATTTCAATATATTTGGTATCTTTTCATGTAGTGACAATATTGACGTAAAATATTAATGATGTTAATAAGAATCGATATATGTATTTTGCGAAAAAATACACTTGCCAATACTTTTTGAATCAAGCGTACATAAAAAAGCAAATATTAAAAGTGTATCGATCGGTCAAAATCGATCCAATCCAATCACATCAATTTAAATGATTACCTTAGCTTAGCACTTGCAACCAAATTGTCGTCCACCCAACTCTGCATTACGTAAACGAAAATTGCGACAGTATTCAAATTGAAAATTAATTTAATAAATATACGATTAGAAGTTTGTCTTGACATTCCTAATGTCTCACCCGCTAAATCAAGATTCTCCACCATAACTTAGGTACTATTTACTCCGTAACTCCACACAAGTGAGGACCTGGTTGTCTTCACTTTTTGATTGACACAATACAACAATGCGTTATTCTGGAGACAAACTTATTTCAGTTGTGCTAGCTCGTAGTGTGCTCATAGAAACCTTACCAACCAAAGCAGATTAATCCCTATGAATTGACTTCCGAACTTCTTGATCAGCACTTGGTAATAACAACCAATAGACTACATAGGCTATTAGGCGTAAAAGATTATTTGATTAACACAGCATCTATTTTTGCGTCTTTGGTCGAAGTCGCAACAGCTTGTTATTTTCAAAGAAATGTTAGATGATCTGAGTAAGGTTATCGGTACTGGTTTAGCATATTGTACCCATGTAGATTAATTCAGAAATGTGTTAGTAGAAAGATGGCGCACGCTGTTTACTTTCTTTCTGTTCAAGGCTGACAACAAAACTTTTTGGTGACAATTATGCATTATTAGGCTGCACTCTATAAGTACATACCTAATTCCTCAGACTAGTTGTCCATTTGAGCTATTAACCCCGTTCCCTACTTCTCTTATTTAACGAAATATATAAATTTTCACATAATATTATGTAATATGGAAAGTCGTTAAATATTTGTCTTTATCCTCTTTAGATTTTTAATATACCATAGAGCGATTTTTGTATACCTGTGTTCAATGAAAGCCCTCTGCATATATTCGAAATAACTCGGAGAATTTTTCGTAGTCAATGTAATGAAATAGTGAAGCGCTGATCCGTGACATACGATCGCGCCTGATATGTCTCGGTGAAGTTTTTACACGGGTTCGATTAAACCGATCCCGAAAGTAAACGGAATGCCAATAAGTAAAAATATTGAACGTGATTTTAAAGATTTTAATGAAATATTTAACTTGTTTCCGTTGCAAATAAAATGGTGAGATAATGATGTATAATTTTAGGTTATGTCTGTACTCTGATATAGTGGCGGTTTTCGTAATGTAAATGGAAAGCTTGACATGTCCTTAATTGTACAATAAAAATTAATTGTTCTGTACTGAGTAAGCAAAACATCGTGGTAAATTAAGTTACTCAAGACGATCATCTAAGGTAAAGAATAGAAGCAATTGTCTTTACGGTGACAAATTTCGAATAGCTCCTTTTTTACTTGTATATCGTGTATTTGAAGAGTATACTAACGGAGTTTAGCTGCAATTATATCTTTGTTGAAGCGAACGCACGGTGGCAATAGGTTCACCTTCAATTGTTGGGACTTAATACAAACTGGCGAAGAGTGGGTGCTTACTATACCTCTTTGAGAGAGAACAATACTTTCATACTGCTCATACAAAAGTAAATATAAGCTTTGAATGTGAATAAATTGGTAAATAAAAATAAAGACAAAAAACAGCCCAACCCTTGTGTCTCACGCACAAAAATGGGGGTTCTTCAATTTCTAATGACCATCTTCAGACTGCAAATACAAATGTTATCTCAAGAAACACATAACTAGCATTTATGTAGCTCGACGGACCAAAATTAGAAGCTGAGCTTGTGGGGAATACGCGGGTTCTTCTATAAAAAAGTATTTTATTTTTTAGCAACACTTACATAAACACTAATTACAGAAACACTTATTCTAAATCCACTTGCTAATTGCTACCAGCCACGAATACAGCGTTACTACCATTGGCTATTGTGAAGAGATTCGTGACTTCAGCCACTTGTCGACCTCAACCTGTCCGCGAGACTAATCGTCGACTTCTTTTCACTCGACAAAAAGCGATGATAGCCGGCAATGGGACGGCTCGTGACTTCCCGCACCTGCGCTTAGTGACACTCGTGAAAAAATGGACTTACGTGTTAGACCAATTAAATAAACTGTGTTGATTCTATTTTGATACTCATGTCTTAAACTAAGTTTTTTTGCGTCGTAACCTGTCCTGTTAACCCGTTGACTCGTGCCCTTCGTCCGAAGATTTACTATTTGCGATGTGTGTTAGGATCTTACTCTGTCACGCCCCGCACTGTTATTTGTGATTTGACAACTGTAGTCAAAATGTGTATTTTTAAACTAAGTATGCTTAACTTTATACGTAGCATCAAATTAAACGGCATTAAATAAAACGTGTGTTTATAGATTATATAATTAACGAGAGAGAGGACTTTAGTTAAAAAAAGTATATTAGATAGACGATAGAAGACGAAACGTCTCTCTAATAAGAATACCTAAGACGTCTCATCACAGGTCTGTGATTTAATACTTCATATTAGACCAATTATAACGCTATAATTATCTAGTCACCGAAAATTTTAATTTTAATTGTTCGTTGTGATCGTTTGCTTAAAGCCATTGCTTCTATGTTTCGTTTCGATTAATTTGTGGAATCTGTCCCCTGTTTGTCGCAGATAGTTACGGTCGTTGGCCGGTCATATCGAGGTCGTTCTGTGTCAGCTCGCCGACCAGAATACCTAACGACATTTGCTCGAGTTGCACAAAACTATGCGTTGGGTCACTGAACGAATAGTGTTGTCGAGATGCAAATTATCGATGGGTATTGTATCGCTTGAGCTGTTGTGTACGATAAATGTTGATATTTTGCTCTAAGTTTTTTAGTAAACTTCTTGTCTGTAATGCGTTTTTAAAGAGAGTAACATTTTTAGATTGTTAATATATATGTATGGAAGTTGAATGTTGTTACCAAACATGGCTCTATGAATAGTGTCCCTATTCCCAAATAGTGTGATCATTTAGATAGTCACTTACTTTATAATAGCCTTTACTCATGAGTGTCTTTTTGATATGGATTTTAAATTTATATAAAGGCAAATCAATGACACTTTGCAGAAGCTTGTTAAACATAGATATATATTTCCCCAAGAATGAACAGCTAGTTTTATGGAGTCTGAACATTGGAACGGCAAGTTTATTTTTGTTTCTAGTATTCACATTCACTGTTTTTATTGAATTTATTATAGTTTCTATATACAAAAACTAAATTATCATATATATATTGACTAGCTAAAGTAAAAATATTTATTTCTTTGAACAATTCTTTTAGAGATTCTCTAGCCCGTAAACAGTAAATAGCAATGTTCAAGCAGGCAGTTATAAAATGATAGAAACAATATAATAGATATTTTCATTTTATTATAAACCAAATTTGTATTTTCTTTCATAAAACTAGCAATATCGATATTGAAGGAATCACAACACTTTCGAGACCGGGAAAGGCTTGATGACGACATATGTATGCTCAGTTTGCTCGAGATCAGTTTGGTAGTTTAAATGTTTACAGATAACAGATATTATAATTCCGCACGTGAAATACTAAACGTCTGTAGTACAGATACGAGTAAATAGCTTACGCTATTTATAGAATTTAGGTGTGACATAAAACGGAAGTGGCACGTCATGTTTTTATCGTGGATTGAATTAATTTAGGTGCTCCATCATTATCTCAATTCCGTTTGCGATAATCCCGGTGAAGTTTGCTTCAATTTTCTGTAATGACGAGATTTACGTGAAATGTAAAATGAAGACCAACGGCGTCCCACTTGTAAATAATATTAATAGTAATAATAAATATTTTTATAATTAGTCTTATTAATATTGACCTAAACTCTGCCTGGATCATTAAGTGTAGGTCAACGACACCTTAATTGTAAATAAATAAATTAAAATAAATATATACTATAAATAAATGTCACATATGACTTTAGAATGGATTAACCGATTTTAATGGTTGTTTATTTGTTGGATATGTCTCCTATCCTATTATTATTTTAATATCAGGTAATACTAGTAGAGAAAAGTAACAAGGAAAGTAAAGGAGCAAGGACCTTCAAAATGTACACCTGGGTCACAGAAACCCAGGGGCTATACTTCTCGTTTCACTATCTCACAGCACAGCTCTGTGATTAGATGGAAATTTAGAGTTTTAGTCTTAATTAAACTTGAATTTCCGTAGTTGACAGCTCACGTCATCGTCAAAGAGCAAGTCGAACTGCGTCGAAAGACGGTATGGAATTTATTTTTGGTACAATTTTTCGCACAATGTCTACATTTCAAATTGTTACCCAGATATTAAGGTCTGTGGTGAGTTGTAATGCTCTTATTTTATTAAACCTGTGCCATCGAAGGGCCATGTGGTGACGTCCAGTTACTCGTAGGTAAGCGGCCAGCCGCGGCGCCGGATCTTTCGGCCGGTTCTCGAGGTGCGACAATGGTAAAACTGATGCGTAATTGACGTTGATATGGATACCGGTTGTGAGGAGGTGAGCGCATTAAGGCAACCTTACTGAACAAAATGTTGATTTGTGTAAATATTTATGCAAGTATTGTCGTCAGTTGTGTAAATCCTTGGCACATTAGGAGAATTTTGGGCCGCAGGTACCCTAATAATTACTTGATATTATAAATGTAAAAGTAACTTTGTCACGACTTTTTCACATTATAACATCTGAAAAGGTTTTGATAATATTTCGTTTGCGAAATAACTTGAAGCCCGCGGAAAGGTTTTCTTTCGAAGGCTATTCGAAATCACATGTTGGCGAATCTAATAAAAACGGCTCAACAACCTTGTAACGAAATATTCTATTTCTTACGCATTTTCTTAATTATAAGATTTAATATACAAACATCTAGAACAATCTAATTAAATAATAAAACTAGTCGATTCGATTACGACTGTTTGCAACTGCCGAACTGTTAATAATTGAAATTTAATTATAATATAAATCATGCTTGCTTTAATTACCGAGTTCAAAAGGTAATTATGTTCCATTACGAGACCGTAATCTATCGCCGGTCAAATAAGAGACACAATTATTGTTCGGGCTGTGTTCAACAAAGTCCATTTATTAAAAATTTGTTTGAGCCTTAATTTATTTTGCGGAAGCTGTTATTGGCAGGACGCATAAAATAAGTTATATAGTTATATCTTGGCATGGAGTGGTAAGTAATAACGTACCAATTAAAATGGAACTGGTTTCTTCCGGGTTCATGCGTCTAGCGTTTGACATAAAAATAAATTATTACCTGTTTAATAAAATAGTTTTAAAATATCGTCAGCTACATATTCAAACAAGAGGAAAATATCGCACTAGAGCGTTGAAACTGTGTCATTCGGATTCGGACAATTAGTGTTATTTCATTCAATCGCATAGTAACAGCAAGTAAGTGAAAACGTTTTATGCTCTGATGCTATGTTTGGCTAACGTAAAGCTATCTCTTTTCGTCCAACGTACCAATAATCTTCTGAACCGTTATAAGATAATTATATAAATGCAAAGAGTTTACTGCGAAATTCCTGGTTAGTGGAAATAAACTCGCCCGCATCACAAAAATTGACGATGCGTGGGTGTTTATTAAATATCTACCTAACCGTTCAGGAAGAACAGCTGTGATCCCCATGTAATCTTTCATTACACTGGAAAAAATAAACGTTTAGGAAGGCGCTGGACGCTAGCAGCTCTGGAAAGATTGGTGTGGAGGAAACCTAGTTTAGTAGTACGCATTTGTTAACTGAAACGGTACACCGGATCAGAAATACAGAATGTTGTTTTTTTATAGGGAAATAAAGAATATGCTGTGTTTGGAATTGCATATTTGAGTATTATAAGCTATATACACATATAACAAAGTTGTGTTAGTTACTAAATTGATATATATATTTTTTTTTTTATTGCTAAAGTTGACAAACAAGCAGGCTGCCCACCTGATGGTAAGTGGTAACAGTCGCCTATAGTACATGTGGTTCCCACGAGATTCGCAGCAAATCTGCAAACCTCATAAGAACCACAGTGTACGTTGCCAACTTGTGACATAAGATGTAAAGTCACAGTACCCAGTAATTTCACTGCCTATCTTACCCTTCACGCCGGAACACAGCAAAGCGAACCCTGCTGTTTGGCGGCGGAAATAGGTAAGACGGAGGTACCCATGCAGACGACCCTGGTACAGAGTCTACCTCCTAGAATTACCTATTAATTGGATTCGTATCTATCAAGATAGAATAAATATAAATAATAAATAAATATTTGTTACACTTACACCAATTAGCCTAGCCCAAACTAAGCTCTATAAGGCTTGTGCTATGGGATCTAGGGTAACGGATAGACATACATATATTATACATATATAAATAATTTTTATTGAAATATATATCAACAACCATGACTAAGGTACAAATGCTCGCATTCATCACACAAACATCTGCCCTCACCGGGATTCGAACCCGGGACCTCAGAGATGGCGACACCTTGAAACCGGTGTATTATCCACTCGACTATGGAGGTCGTCGAATATTAAATTGTTACAAAAAGCAGGAAAAGATATTATGAATAAAACTATATCTGTTCGGAATTCAGCCAATTCCGAACCTGATATACTTTTCACAGCACAGCTTTACTCACATTTATATAATGACATTGACTGTCAGCTAATATATAAATAATCTATGTAAATTTCTTAGAGTTATCGGGGCACTTCAATATGAGCATGGGTTAGATTGTTTTTAGTATAAATATTATTATTATCCAGTTAATATATAGAGTGTTACATGAAGTCGAAACAATATTCAATTGTTTTTATATATCAGAAATTAAAATATTCTACAATACATTCTAATGATTTTGTTCTTATGTAACAACCTATATATCTAGAAAAATAATTTCTAATAAATGCACTGGACAGAAGCCCGTGGAGAGAAAAATAAACAAAATAAAATACACATTCCATAACTTAAATAACTTTATTTCTTATCTATCTTCCTATTTTTATTGATACCTTTTGAGTGGATTTCTTTTTCCATACTAGAAGGTTTTATTTCTGGAATATCATATAGCGTGCATGAAAATATTACTGAAAGTTAAGGAAGCCAGGGAAAAGAGATTCTTTGAATCGAGCAAGTGGAAAAGTATGATCTCTGCCCCTTTTTTTTTCTCAGGAGAGGAGGCTGAGAATCCATCATGGATACCAACGCAACAAGCAAGCAGGGATGCGTTGATTATTTCGGACTCCTGGTGAATCGAGGTGGCTCGACCCAATAGACCTATCGACTAAACTCAGCCTAAGCCTTTGGTCCTAATGACCCTACTGGCTTGAAGTGATAAGGAGCCGCACCTCAGGAGAGGTACGGTAAGCGCTGCCCCATGGAGAGGGCATAAGCGCTAGAAGAGGCACGGTTCACCAAAGTGGGACCGGCCTGTGTTGACGGGGAACCTACGCGTGCCTGAGCAGAAGGCTGCCGAATAAGGGGTGACAAGGGACGCGACGGCTCAGACGCCGCCGATCTCTGCCCCCAAGGGAAAGAGTATATATATGTTTAATTGCAACCTTTACCAATTACACATACGTACCCCATTACAAATTACACATGACCGTGAACACGGCTGAAAGGCCGAAAATTTGTGTGCCGGGTTTTTAAAGGTTTTTGTTAGGATTTTATTGGACCTTTAATAATTTTAATTACGCGTACGTAGTGTTAACCAGTCAAGCTTGGTCAATGGTCATGTTTATGCTATCGTGAGGCGGAGAAACCATGCGCGTGAGTAACCTGTCATAGAACATAGACAAAACCCGAGTGAAAACACATTCCTCAGCTCATATCGATGTGCGTGTGTCGTTTGTCAATCAGCTGATGCATGCCGGTGACCTGATGAGTTTGTAGTAGGAAAATATGCAAACAAAACTTCATTGACGCAGGCGAGATAATTTAACAGACGGGTTTAATACGGGTACTGAGATATTTGCTTTACGTATTCCCACATAGTTAAGTGTTATTTAAAATGTTCCTCTTTAAGTTTACAATGGAGCCAACGTACGTAGTTTTGAATGACTGTATCATTTCTAATGCATTATGTTATATAGTGTTTTGAAATGTTTCGATCTCAGTAGATCCACAATGGTAATGATGGTATGGAAATAAAACGGTTAGATCTAATAATTGTCATGGTTACTGGTATGGCTGAGTCGATTGTCTCCGTTAATAACCTTTTGTAAATTATCAATAAGGTTGGTAGCAGATAGGTCATGTATTTATCTCGTTCGTGAGTGAATAAACAAAAAGTTTTAAGCTTGTAGTATAATTTAAGTTTGTTTTGTATCTAGTAAATACACTGAGTTTATTAGCATTGCATAGTTAAAATTTGATATGATTTTATGACTATTTGTACACACAAATAGTACACATATATATGTGTATTGAATATTAATCTAGCCTTTTTTAATATTGATAAATAATGTTGCAATGTTTATAATCTCTGTGTACCTTATTCAATAAAAAAAATAGTCATTATTTTTAAACACGTAAAATCAATTTAATTAAAAGCTCGAATTTTATATAGCCAGTACGATTGCGGATTAAATAAACTATAAATAAAGAGATTAAAACAAAATCCCATATTGAAGGGACAATCCAGTCGATATTATTGCAAATTGAGTGCATACATACCGTCCTGGAACCAAGACGGATGCAATTCCTCGTTACGTTTTAATGGCCAGCAATTAAATCTCGCAAACCTTACTTAATTTTTGATCCACTTATGCAAGATGTGTATCATATTCATATGTGAGAGCTCGTAATAGGACCAGTTTGAGTTCATGTTATGGACTGTGTAAAGCATCCTTGTGTGGAACTTGTTTCAGTGCAAATGCGGATAAAGTAATGGATTCGAATCTTCATTGAGTGAAACTGGCGAACTTTCTTTGTTGGTACGAAAAGTTTCACTCATATTGGTACAGGTATGCAGTATGTATGTTGACTAACAAATAGACCTATGTGACAGTAATTGTTACTGTCACCTATAGTATTTGTATGTTTGAGATTCGCAACTACCATAAGAATCATAATGTTCGTCACCAATCTGTGATATGAGATGTAAAGTCACGGTACGCGGGAATTTCACTGCCTATCTTACCTTTCACTCCAGAACGCAGCAATGCGAATACTGATGTCTTGCGGCATAAGTAGGTTGGAAATGCCAAAGCAGAAGACTTTTGTTAAAATTTTTATTTTAATTTATATTATATATATATCCGTACATAACAACGACACACCTTAAGTAAAAGACATGTATTTTAGAATCGTTTCGCAAAGTGCGTGTGTTGCGCGTTAAACCGAACTTCAACTGCGCTTGGTTTGTTTTAAATTCTGTTTTTAGAAGAACATTATAATTACGTTTGTCAAAATACGTGATCGATTTTCATTGGAAGCAACACAAAAGTCTACACGACCAATCTGCAGAAAGCACTCGAAGTCTCAACACGATGTGAAACTAAAGATTTAAAATGTCACCCCTGGCTGTTAATTTTTATGAACAGATTATGTAATAGAAGGTTTGTCTATTGCTACTGTCCAGGCACTTTGCAAATATATGATTGTGCTCTATTTATTTATTTCAATCTGTATTGCAGAATATCAAATGTACAAAAGGCGGGCTTAATGCAACATGGCATAGTCCACCAGTCTAGTTACTGGCTAGTTACTTTAATTTCACGCAGACATTATAAACTTACTATCTAATACATACACAAATACACATATAAGTTTGTATATATAATGTTGAATATACATTTTTGAACAATATAATAAGGTGTTTAAGTAAGTGATTTCAGATAGTGCGAACCACTCCCTTAAACATGCATTCACTTGTAGACGTCTATGACGTTAGGGTTGTCTATTCCCTTAGTCGACTATTCCCACGTCCATGGGAAGAAGGGAGAGATAAGACATGTATTCTAAATATAAATAGATAACGACGGGAAGCATTGCATTTTAAGGTATGAATAGATATTATTGTGTCGTGTGCCCTCGAGCTTATGTTGATTTGTTTGCTAACCCGTCACCTGTACAAAGATAATTGGTTGTATAGTTTTCACACGCCGTGACAAATGACCAGACCTTTGTGTCGCTCTTGTAACCTTGCCTTGTGACCCTGCAAGCTAGCAGGTCAAAATTGCGCCATTAATGAGCTCGTAAATTTAGTTTGTACTAGAAAGCGAGCACGTTAAGGAAGTAGGATCAAAAATATCTTAAATATATCAAGTATTTTATTTGCACAAATAATTTATATCATACTAACCCGCGACTTTGTCTGTACAAATGGTAGATTTTATCTTACTTTACTCTTATGCTATAACTTATAAAAATATTGCTTGAAATGTCCAAAATATGATTATGTGTAACATCTATTTTGTACCATATTCTGGCAAATAAATCAAGTATTGTTATTATAAAACAATATTGTATAAATAGGTCGACGATTAATAAAGGTGATTACGATTTTGTTGTCATTTATTCATTCCTATGATCCTATGTTTTTCTATACGACAACATATGCACCAGCTAAACAAACAGAATTATGACGATTATACACAATCAATCAATACATAGTATAAAACAAAGTCGCTTTCGCTGTATGTCCGTATGTATGCTTAGATCTTTAAAACTACGCAACGGATTTTGACGCGGTTTTTTTTAATAGATAGAGTGATTCTTAAGAAAGGTTTGTATGCATAATAAATGCATAATATAGTAGAGAAACACTGATAAATTTAAAGGTTTCTAATGTGATGTCGTAAATAAGCACGTTTTTTGCGCTTATATTGCAAACGCTGGCTGAACCCTACGAGATAGACCAAAATAATGTACTACAGTATTGTACAACTTACAAAAATCCACAAAAAAGTCCGCGATGGTATATGTCTATCTCTTAGGGATAACCCACCATAACCATTTTTTCACTGCACCCGTGCGAAGCCGGGGCGGGTCGCTAGTATATAATAAAAGAAAACAAAGTACTATTGCTCGCCTTCTATTTCTCTTGAGTTACTAAATTTGCTTATTAAAAAAATTTAGTCTATACATATTAATTATACTTCTGTCTTAGTTTCGGGAGAAACGTGTGATTATATGTGGAAAAGAAATATTCTAAATCAGTGATTTCCAAAGTCTATATGTCTATATGGGGTATATATAAGGGTCTACTACCTGCAAGGGGTCCACGTAAACGAAAAAACTTTTTGGGAATCCATGAAATGACAATTGGGGTCCATAATAATGGATCTCAACATACACTGATAGTGCTTATTTACTTATACTATCTTCTAATATATAGACATATACATTATTTATAAAATTACCTATGAAGTAAAAAATATATTATATATACTAATAAAAAAATATATACTGTGGATGTAGGTTTTCAATATCAGGTAAGTAGGGGGTCTACCTAAAACCGTAAAACATGGCAAAGAGTCTACGACACAAAAAAGTTTCGGAACCTCTGTTTTAAATAAAACATTATTGTCATCGACAGAAGTTAAACTAACTGGCTAACCAACGGGCTTTTGTTAGCTTCAATTTAAGGCTTATGCTAAACATAGCTTAGTGCTCTGCCCTAATTAATAAATGATAGTTGCTTTTCCAAGTCGCAGGTTCTCGCCGACACAATAAGTGTCATTGTGCGCGTCTGCTGCTTTGTGCTGCGACCTTGCGTCCGGCGCGAAGGCTGCGCGCAGAACGCTCATCACATACCGTGTCATAACTAATATTTGCTCCATTTCAAACTTTGACTGGCACAGTGTAGTTTTTTAGCAGTAGCTTCCTCAGTGCTCGGTGAAAGAAATCGATTGTTCTAGAGTGCTCGTGAATGAAATTGTTTGTTCTACTTTGACATTCCAGTATTAAAAATAACCGTCAGTAACCTCGGTACTAGTCTACGGATGGGGAGTTCAGGGGTTGATCCTGCCTCGTGTCGAAGTGATGTTTGTTTTTCGAATTTCATATGTACATTTATCTGACACCTGAAAACGTCATAAGGCAATTTAAAGGTCCGCACTGAGCTAGCCTAGTTAACTAAGGTTTAATTACCAAAACATTATTAAATTTGGCATACCCCTCGGTGGGGACGAATATAAGCTGCGACATTTACGTTCCAGTATGATGATGATACCTAAGTGTCTTTGTAGGTGTGCATTAGTTTTCAATTTTTGTTTTGATTTATTGTCATAAGATAGATAGATAAAACGTTTATTCAGGCAAAAACACACTAAACACAATGTATACACATAAATTAAAATCTAATAAAAAACGGTAAGAATTAGATGTGCATGTGTGTTGCAGTGCCTGAAAGGGCCAAGGCTCAGTGGGGATTTTTACCTTAGAAGGGCAAAACACTGATTTTCAGCCATCACCTTATGAGGAGAGTAGAGGGCTACGAAGTTACAAATAGCATTCTACAAGATTGAGACTAAGAAAAGAAGAATAAAAAATCAATAGAAAATATCTATCATGATTGTAATAACATTTGTTTGGCATTATAACACGCTGTGACATCACCTGTTACGTATAATAATAATTAAAATACATAACCTATATTTCAAAAGTATACACCCGAGAAACATAAAAAAAATACATATACAAATAAAACTATCTACCTAAGAATAATGGGCAGTTGTTTGTTTGTGGGCATAATTATGTTTTAAATACGTGGTTCTTATATATAATAATCAGACTTTATCACTATTGTGATCATTGTCGACATACTCTTTAATAGATACAGATTTTTTCAGTTAATTATATTTGCATCCGAATTCACCTCAATATTATTAAATTTATTTGCCAATAAATATCTGAAATTAGTGAATTGTTTTATCAGGGTTCCAAGTAACGCCGAACCTAGCTGACCGATACCGTGACTCTTTGAAATTGGTGAATTTACTCGGTCCCGGTGCTACTTTTGTGGTACTGATTGATAGAAATCCTTCAGGACCTTCCAGCAAAGCTGATGATCTAAAATATGTAAAACATATTAAAATACAATTGTATTCGAAAATCTATGCGGAATATGGAATAAAAAGAGAAGAGGATTTCTGCCGTAAAACCATCGTCTATTAGTAGCAGTGCCTACTAATTAATAAATTCATAGAAAGTCCACAAAACAGATAAAACAGCCGTGGAGATATATTGCTATGGTTTGATTACACTATGTTGCGACTCCTAATACATTGCTTTGTTATACAGTTTAGTGACAACTGACATTGTCTTCAGAGGCCGCATCCCATCGACCTCTGTAACTAATTGCTGAGATATTGTGCTGCTGCATGTCCTCTTTCATACTATAATCTACTGGAAAATTCTCTTCAATCTCTCTAGAATGCTATATTAGCATAGTTTTCAAATGTTATTACGCAACTATAAAATAGGTTTTTAGTTATCCATAAAATATTTCCACATTTTCATCGCATTGTTCGTCGTCGATTGGGTGTTCTTCCTCAGACGCTGGAGCTTAAGTGCTCATGTATAGTGCGGATGCAGAGGAATCCTCCTTGTCCAGATTTTTCCCGGGGAGTAAATGATGAGGTTGTTCTAGAAGGCAGTAAGGCTTTTGAAGTGCGGGCAACACTCTTGTGCCTTCCCTTGGTGTTGCAGACGTTCATAGAGTACTGTGACCTGCTTACCACCAGACCGACCGTAACTCCCTAGATAGCATGAGAGTTTGAAATCAAGGTCTTACTTAAAGTCAAGATATACTTATAACATAAGTTGTACGAAAAAATATAACAGGTAATATAAATATGAGTGTGCTCATTTAAGATTACGTTTATATTCGAGCTCGATCCATGTATATATTGAAATAAAGCGATTATAATTTGACACAAAAACAAAACAATTTTATGAATTATTTCGTAATAAATTTGTACATATATAGGAGTCGAAAAATATGCAAAAATAATTCTATGTTTGTGCCAATCACACCACATGTTTATTATTATAGTTTATTTTTGTTTTCAAATTCTATTAGTATTATATATTATTTTATTTTATCTTTTAATATGTTATGTCTACATTTATGCATGAAGATATATTTATCTATTAGAATGCATTCTTATAGATGCATGCAATGCATTCTTATAGAAGGTTTGTTTTACTGCAAAGGTGCTTGGTAGGATTTGCCATTTAAGCTATAATGCATTCTTTCACGTTCATGACCCTTGTTGTATTGCCAATAACAATTTTAATTACTCAATAAAGTATTTATTCGTTCGTCGTACAGTACCGGCAACTTCTTGACACTGTTTATCCTTAACCTTCATTGAAGTATACTGATATTCTTTTAACTAACCCATCAAACAACAATTAACCAAACAATAGAACATCAGTCACGTAGTGATGGATAAAAAATACAATTTTCCGATTTCCACGCGACCTCCGTACAAGCCAACTCTGTTATCAAATGACCCCTTTACAACCTCACGTGCTGGCGAAAAAGGCTTATCGTTTAAACTGACTCATGGTAGAATGATCCTAAATGCCTAACCAATATAGTAAAATTTGGTTTGGTTTCTATTTACATTGTTTTGCGTTGTTATCGTAGCGTTTCATGTTTAAAGCATTTGGCTCATAGCTAGCGTAGGTAGGTACGTACGTAAGTGATTCCATTTGTGTGTATACGTTTTTACTTTTCATTTTATTGGATTATTTGTTTGGTGTAAATGCGTTTTTCCCGATCAGATCATCGTCTTATTTACAAAGATTTATGGCAAAGACTGCTTTGTCTTTGCCATAAATGTATAGTCTCCGACCATAAAAATGTCTTACCTGTTCTTACGAGAAGACTTTTCCCAATTGAATACAAAGAATTTTCAAATTTACGTTTAAAGTAGAAATAATCAACACTGTAATATCTTGTTTTATAACCAAATAAATAAATGTAACTATTTTTAACAGATACCATTTAACTTATCGAAAAGTAAGCCGTCAGGTTTATGTTATGGGATCTAGGGCCCCACATAACCCCGGCTCGCCACAGCCGGGGTATGCAATTTAATGCATTTTCCTCAGGGAAACAAAAAAAAAAAAAAAAAAAAAAAAGGGTAACTGATAAATCAAAGATACAGCGCCAATGTTGCTTTATCGTACTCGTAGATAGCTCATAAACGTTTCATACTAAAATACACTGCATCGTGACCTCACAATATGCTAAAGTCACTTGATTTTTATATAAACAAAATTGCCAATAACTTTGATATTTGTACATTTATATGTATATTTGCGATATTAATGTAAAAGCTATCGTTTTATTCAAATTACGTTAACCAAAAATTTGGCTCAATTTATAATGTTTGGAAATAAATTTATTAAAAATTTTACTTTTGACAGTTATGACATCAAATCAGACAATCCCAACTAATATTATAAATGCGAAAGTGTGTTTGTTTGTTTGTTTGTTACCTCTTCACGCTTAAACTACTGGACCGATTTCAAAAATTCTTTCACCTTTGGAAAGCTACATTCTCCCCGAGTAACATAGGCTACTTTTTATCCCGGAAAAATCGACAGATCCCACGGGATGCGCAATAAAGGCTTCGCTCAAAAACTACTGCACAGATTTTTATGCGGTTTTCATCAATAGATAGAGTGATTCTTGAGGAGTTTTGCGGCATTTTTTATCTCGGAAAAACGGATAGTCCCATGGGAAGCGCGATAAAATCTTCGCACCATAAACCGACTTCCGCGTATATGTAGCCGTGGGCAAAAGCTATGACCCTTAACCCTCTATACACCCAATCCCGAAATCCACGCGGGCGAAGCCGCGGGCAGAAAGCTAGTTATATATAATTTAAAAAATTCGTTATTCTGTTGAATGACAAAATGTTAAGGTACGAGTACTATAAGAGTTTATAGAAAAATTACTAGACACTTCTTGCTCTTAGTTAATATAATTAAATTGCATCTAAATGCAATAAAAAAAGAAAAACGGTATTAATTTTCGAAATTGTTTTAACCACTCTATACTGTGAAAAATAAAAGTTACAGTTCATTCGCTGTTCTAAACGAGTTTTCAATCGTAATGGTACAATAAATTTTCTAAAGACAATATACTTAATAGTTAGTTCTCAATTAACCACCTAACCAAATGTGTCGATTTGAATAAATGCCACACTAAAATAAAAGTAAATTTCTTTTTATCTCCACTGAATGGCTTAATTTTTTATTCCGACTATAAGTGTGCTCGCTTCGAGTTAATTTTTGTTGTTTTCCATATCTAAATACGGCGAGTATGAGTGAAATGAGCCCATCAGCGTGTGTGTCAAAATGAATTTAGATTACAATATTAGCGTTGTTTATCGTTTTGTGTGTCCATAGGCAAGGTGTAAAGTGTTTTGTCGTGTGGTACAAACATAAAAGGTCACAAGTAAGATAAATGTAGCAAAAAAACGAAAACAGTTTCACTAGCCACATTTTTCTCTAAATTATTCAAGAAAACAATAAAACTATTATTAACAAATAATATCCGAGAAGAGGAGTAAAGGGCAGGTATCTTATGCCAGAGTCGTCTGTTTGGGTACCTCCTATCTATTTTAGCTGCAAAACAGCAATGTTCTCGTTGCTGTTCCGGTTGGAAAGCTAAGAGGTGGCAGAAATATTTTTGAGTACCGTGACTACATATTACGTTCTAAGATGGCAACGCACTCACACTGTAGTTTTCGTGGGTGTACAGATTTAGCGTTTAGTCACAGAAACTACACTAATATTATAAACACGTTCTGATGAGAAAAGCTGAAATAGGTTGCTAAAATATAATCGCTTATAACTTGCACCACGGACAGGCACGAGCCACGCGTGGGGCCATCGCGTGGGCGTCCGAATAAACATGTCCGGGTAACGAGCTAGATCGTAAAGTGCGCGGAGCTATCGTTCGGGGAAACGCAGGCAAAGGTTCAACGTCTTCATTGTTTGCTGGTAGCCGGCCTTAGGCTTGCTGGCCGCGTATTTGTATAACAAACGAGCCGAGTACGTTTCTAGAAACTTGAATAGTCCCCCACATAAACTATTTCATATTATTGCATTCTTCAAGATCTTACCATGTTTTGAATGAAAGATAGAGCTTAAAGTTGAATTGAACAGTTGGTAACAAAGTTTTGAATCAGTTGTGCCTTATTTGCAGCTATAATAAAGCCGGTATTACCTATTGAATCATAACGGTATTTTAATGATTTTTTTTGTATTTTACAGTACACAAAGGTAATAAATAAATCGTCACAAAAAGTTATTTATTAAAAATATAACTAAGTAAGTATAAAATAATGTGGTTTACCGAGAAAGGTGTGATGACAGCGTAAGATGAAGTCTCTCATAAAATACCATCGTTGGTACCTTTTATACGTTTATAGATTTTATAGGTGTTCATATTTCTTACCCCCCACGCATATCGCTTTGCGGTATACAGTAAATGTATTTTAATGAAAACTTTAAATATACCTAATATTTTATATTTGATTTAACTATTTTTCATAGCAATTTATAGATAAAATGGCGGACTATTCACCTGACGGTTAGCCATTATCGCCTATAGTACATGTGATCCCTATGAGATTCACCAAATGTTTATCTTTGCCAAATTGTAACATACAAAAAAGATCTAATATATATAAAAATATAAATATAAATAGTCAATAATTTGAGTTAATTTAGTGAAATTAGCTCATTAAATAATAGTTTAAACCGTAACACCAAAATGTTGGTATTGCTATAGAAATTGGAGTAAGTAAGACAGAGATAGTCAATTAGACGTCCGCAGTATAGAATTTTCATTCGGTAAAATCTCATATTTAAAACAGTTACATAATATTGAATTTAGGTAATGTAACATTAAAATAAACGTAATAAAATTTTTATATATGTATAAGAAAGGACATTGTTCCGGCTCCATACATGTTCTGCCTAAGAACCGTTCGAATCGAAAGTGACTTATATAAACTCTTAAAATTATATGGAATCCTATGAAATAAGTTTTCACGAACGGACACTTCAGGAAACTAAAATAATTACGAAAAAAGTTAATATTTTGAGGTTATAAATAAAATATAACCAACCTTGCGTGAAATAGCAGAGTAGTAATATCAAAGTAATATTAACAATACTATGTACAGCTATATATGTTCTCTTCTAGTTCTAGGAAAGGACTAGATACTAGGAAAAGAGATAGTACCTAGTCAAGTTTAAGATAATTCTTTGACAATTATCATTTTACAAAATACACCCCTTTACACACAGCCGAGTCTACCAAGTACGCAATGTAATCGGAGTCCATAATCAAGTCAAAGTTGTTAGAACAAAACCATGAAACGCATAGAAAATCACAAAAGAAACGATAGTCGCAAAGCAATCAAAAATTAAATGAAACGGACACAGATAATGTATGAAGTACACCAGTGTTGCCAATTACGAAAACTATAATACTCGAATGCCAAGCTAGAAATTCGCGATTTCGCTTAAAAATATATAATACTAGTTTTTTTATAGCTAGTCAATTTAGGTATTTAAATGAATAAAGTGTTATCAACTAATTTTAATAACCGACTTCAAAAAGGAGGAGGTTTTCAATTCGATCCGTATTTACCGAAATCGCGAAAACTTCTGAAACTGGCAGCACTGGCTGACGGAAAATATTTTATACGGCATCAATAATAGTGACCCAACTTTTTATTTGGAATTTATTTATTTGAAGTGTCCGTGGAATACTAAAATATGTTTCAAATAATATAAAAATAAATAAAAATTATAGTATAATTTATATTCACATCGGTTCATAGGCCAAAATTGAACAATGTCCTTTATACCGTGCGTCCTGCTGAGGAGCGATCGGTCTAACTATAAGCAGGAGCGATCGGTCTAACTATAAGCGAGGGGGTCATTAGGGAAAAGGCTTAGACTGTATTTGGTCGGTAGTCCCACATAATCACTGTGGCATTTGGAAGCGGTGGTATCCATGAGGAATTAAGAATCCTCTCCTTTTACGAAGGAAAAAAAATAGGAGAAAAATAATAACATTAGAAAAAATATATTTGTCATTATGGCACTATTAAATTTGATTGTAAAGAAACTGATATTGTTTTCAAAATTATAACGTACCTTACTGCCATATTGCGCACTTTAAATATTCTTAAGATACACACTTTCACAAGAAAACTGAAGTTTAAATATGACGGTAAAGTGTAAGAGAGTGTCAGTAATCGCTACTTTTATTATCTACGTTTAATTTTATTCTATATTGATGCCGCTTACAAGTGAAAATAACATAAACACTGCACTATCTTAACATAAAGGCCTTAATGGCGCCGGTCGAACACGATTGACCGTGAATTGCATCACGGTGGCACATAAGGTGTTTGCAGGCGCGTGGACTAGGAAAATGAGTGGAGCGTGACCCACGACGACCTATGGGTGAAGGCCGCTGCAGCGCGCGGGTTACGTGAGGCACAATTCACTACATTACGCGATTTCATATGTAAAGATATTCTTGTATGATTTACTTTAAGCGTGCTTAAGTAGTTCACATCATACATGCAACGTTATATTGTTATATATACTAACCACTTAATCTTTATAAAATTTTTAAAAATTTAAAAATAGAATCAGATTTTGTCTAATTGAAAAAAAAAACGATGACAACAATTATTTTATTATTTTAGACAAACAAAACTGCCCACATGATGGTAAGTGGTAACAGTCGCCTATAGTACATTTGATTCCTGTGGGATTTGGAGTAAATCTGTGACCCCTCAAAAATCAGTGTACGTTGTCAATATGTGACATAAAAAGCAAAGTGACAGTACTCAGTAATTTCATTGTCTATTTTACCCGTCACATCGTGAGACAGCAATGCCCGTAAGGCGGGACCCAAGTAGAATAGTTTGGTATGAGTGTAATTTTTTTATAAGTGATGTGAAGTGTTCGTTTAGTACTCGTAGTAGTTTGGTGGTGCGGATAACTTCGTACCAACTATCGTATTTTTCCTTATCAATTTTAAATTTAACTTTGTCTAATATTCTAGTAGTTATTTTGTTATATTTGGCGGAAACTCATAATTCAAATTAAAAAGGGAGATGTAAATCTGTTCAGACATTCTCGAATATGTACACGAATCATTTAAAATCGTCCACATTTACTGTAGCAAACGTCTTTATTGTATAATAATATCACGATGAATTATCGCATCGCATCGAGTTGTTTCGTGAGAAAAGAACTCTGAGGCAACAAATTTATTTTTAGAATCGTTATTTAAATCCAATCAACGGGCAGACAATGGGTTCACGAAGTAGAACTATTGAGTCTATTTATCCGTAGCTAAGTTAACCTTGGCCAATGTTAGATCTATTCGTAGTAGCCACAACTGATCCAACAATGGATCGTGATTCACTATGATCGATGCTGACTGCGGCGCGGTGCATCGTTGAGTTTCAATGAGATTCTTTAATAATAGCAAGCAATTTGCGGAGCTGTAGGAGTCAAGGGCTAACACGTAACAAATGTTCTAGCTAACAAATTGAGGTTAATTAATTATCAAGAGATTTAGGCACAACGTTTTCTATACTATCGACGAAGACTGCTTGAATACTTTGGTGCCTAAAATATATAATACGTTAGAGTTCGAAAAGATCCGAAATTTACAAAAACACTGATAAAATCAAAGTTACGAGTTTAAGTGTCAAATAGTTACTAGGGACAGATAGTTAGATTGTAGGTTATATTTATGTATAGAGATAGACGCATCTCGTAAGTCTGCTCCTATCCTTTTTTAAGACCTAAATATTGCGTATTCTTCAAGAGTAGACTCTCAATTTCCTAACAGGTATCATTTTTTTGTTGTTTTTTCCTAGTTTACTGACATGTACATGATTAAGTAATTCATTACTACTCTTAAGCTTAACTTTGGTTTTGACTTCAAAAAGTACCTAGGTCTAGAATTCTAGATTATTTTGCCGTCGCTACAATACACGTCGCGCTCTAATCTTACTGAATGCATATAAGGCGCGATCTTAATTGGCCAGGTTGCACGAATTTTGTTCATAAGAACGATTACACATATTGAAAAGGGTGGTTGAAACATTCAAATGCTAATTAGGAGATTTTTAATTATTAAATCTTTATAAATATTTATTCGTACAATGTCGTGAGTTTTGGGTTATTGACACTTTACACCTTATTGTGTTTCCCATATTGTTTTATCGTCATCTTTTCTTACTGTATAAATGAACTTTTTCAACATAAAATGTCATTAAATACAAGTCCTTATAAGTACTTGTATTTAATGAGATTTTCCATGTTGTTTTTTCCATGATTCAGTACAATCATATAACAACTACATCGCGCCTTTACTTTGTATTAAATACAAATTATATTTGCCAAACCATTATACATAATATGAGATTTCAATGATATCTGATTCATTGCATAAACGCATATTGCAAACATTGCATTCATTGCACAATCATTCAGTATAATAATCGAAACGTATTATAACTTATATTCTTATATTATATATAAATATTTAGACTTATATTGTATTATATATACAGTTTATATCGTTAGGGTGATTAGGCCTTAGTTATTAGCCTTACACTGGCTTTTTTTTTGTTGAGGGGGGAATTGCAACCTTATGCACCATCACACCGCGCTGGCAAGGAGTGGCCGTGTGTGGGGTTTTCCGGTCATAGAACGAAGACCGGCCTACCCACTAATACCCCCCTGAGTTCTCTGGGCCCATACGGGGCACATGGCGGGGTGCGCTCTCGCGATTCGATCGCCATGTGTCCCGGGGCCGGCTCGACCAAGAGTTGGTCAAGCCACCGCCAAAGGAGGGACTGTCCGAGAACCCCTGGACAGTCCCCCAGACAGAGAGACTTCACCACGGCGTGCGCCCTTAGCCGGACGCGCACGCAGCCTCACAGTAGGGTCATTAGGCAGGCAACACCGCGCTTGCGTATGCCCGCCTTCGCCTACCAAGCCTTACACTGGCCTAGTATGTATTGACTGAATATATTCGTAGGTATATCCAGATTGCCTCTCTTTTTCTCTTTCTCTGAAAATGCTACGGTAAAGAAAATATCCTGTTTTCTTTTACCCATAGCACTATCAGAGAAAATTGATCAACACATTAGGACATGGCTGGGTTAATCCCGGGCCCCCGATTATATTTGAGCTCTGTAACATAATTATAAACTGTTTCAGTACCCAGACCACAGTGTCACCGAATATATTCGTATAACCATAATGTTTGGTAAATTCGTCAGATCTTTAGGGGTAAAGTCGACAGCTCCCTTTCATGGCACAAACAAGTGTCAGAGGTCAGCAGGAGAGTGTTTGGTGCATACAGCTCCCTTAAACGCCTTAAAAATTTGCTTCCTATTAAAACAAAAATTTTACTAGCCCAGTCCCTTCTTCTTCCAATATTGGACTATTCCGATACGTGTTACCCTGATTTGTCCGTTTCCCAGTTATACGAGTACAAATTGGAGCGTTTGCAGAACCTGTGTATACGGTTCATCTTTGGGCTACGCAAGTTCGACCATATTTCTCATTATCGCTCCAAACTTGAATGGCTACCAATAACCCGTCGGAGAGACTGTCATATCCTTTCCCTTCTCCATTCTCTGCTTACCAATCCAAATGCCCCGGAGTACCTCAAATCCCGTTTCGTTCTCCACTCCTCAACCCTTCGTTCCTCGAATGATCTATCTCTTGTTCTCCCACTACACTCTTCAATATTCTATGACAAACATTTACGGTCAAAGCCGTCAGGCTCTGGAATTTCCTTCCAGAAATAATAAGGCGTTCAAACTCGCATGACTCTTTCAAGCGAGCGATCAAAACACATTTCTTGCAGCTGGAAAATTAGTATTCTCCATTACTGTTTGTAGTGTTTTAGTACATGTATTTTATGTAGTATATGAATGTATATTAGTTTTTATGTAGTATATGTATTTTACATCATTTTATAAATATATATTTAATATTTGTATCTCCCGTCAATCAAGTTTTTTATGTTAACCTTCCTTTACTTTTAGGTTGCCTGGAAGAGATTGCCGCTTTGGCAATAAGGCCGCCTTTTGTACTATAGTAATTTAGATAGTATGTATAATACATGTGTAAATGTTGTTTTTTATTACAATAAAGTTATCATTCATTCATTCATAAAGTTTCGAAAAATACAGTGGTAGATGGCAGAATAGACCCGAGGCCTCCTCAATCTTCGTAGATCAGTAACGAGACAACAGCGCCAACGACGCTCTTTATACTATACACTAAAAGTTAAACAATCTGGTTTTTCCAACGACGAACGACTAGTCCCGAGAAATCTGAACCGAACCAAAAGTTAAGAGTTTGCATGATAAAGGCTACCGCCTCACAATGGGGCCGTTAAGATGACGCCTCAGTAAATTGCTAGCTTGCTAGACATTAATCATATTTGTTCTAGTGTTAAACGTTTACGTTGCTGTATTGTTTATACACGTAATAGATTAACGTATATATTATGTTGCTCAACATGTACAAAATTATTATAATCATCACCATTGCAATAGCAGGTAAAAAAAAGTTTCTGCACACCATGCGAACACCAAATATAACCTTTCAGTAAGTTTGATATCAGGATTTTTATATTGAATTATATTACCCGGTAAACGATTTGCTCTGAGTTCGAGATTTGATGTTTGAATGGTTTGACAAATATGTAATTACGTTTCGTATTGTTATTTTTTATGATGTCTTATTGTAAGATGTGTCATTGTCTTTTGTAATTAAAATAAATTACAAAAATAGGTGTGTAAATGCAAAAGAACACATGCTGACACAACCAGTTAAATAAATATAAATAATTCGTGTTATTGTGATTTATTGTATTACGATGTTTATTTTTGTGGGTCTAGTGACAAAGTGCGTTTTGTTCTAATGAACCCTGTTTCTATCGAGGAAGCGTTTACACACTGTACTTTTTAGATATATAAATAAATAATTTATTGCACAAATAAAAAGAAATAAAAAGAGTGTAGATGGGCATACCCACTAAGACATCCGTCTCCTTCAATCCAGGTAGGATCTGTATTTGAAATGATCATTTGAGATTTCCGTTGCATAATTGTACCTACTTACTAATTTATAAGCTGCGAGGGTGCTACATACATGCTAAAGGATTTCTTTGTTATTTTCCATTGTATTAATGTCTGTTTCAAATACCGAATTATCACTGCTTGTATGGCCGCCTTCCATTTGCAGGATCCAGATAATAAATTTTCATTAAGATAAAATTTCATTAATATAAGAGATTTATAGTGGTAGAAGTTGGAAGTAAAATGTTTTTTTTTTGGGCACCTACTGAGTGTAAACGTATCACAAGTCTCATATTAATTTTATGGATTTATGTTAGGTTTTAACTAGGCGTAAACTTTGTATGAGAGCCACCTACTTGAGTACCTCATCTTACAAATTTCAGTCGCGAGGCAGCTGTGTTTGCATTGCTGTGCTCCGGTTTTAATAGTAAGATATGGCAGTGAAATGAGCCGGCTCCGTGAGTTTACTGACATTTTTGTCACACTTTTGCAATGGGTACGTTCGATTCGTACAGTTAATATAATTTTAATATCACTAACGATGACTTCATATAACTTTTATTTGTCATCGTAACCACCGTGGGCTACCTGCTTATCACCATTGTCATCATTATTCTTGTCTATGTTGACAATTGCACTGATGCTTATGTCCCATACTAATCCACTATGGGCTAGGTGGTTATCACAATGAGGTAAAAAGTATTTAATAATTAGTATCATATCATCCTTATATTCTGGTTTTATTTGCGGATGTAGATTTGATAGTAATCTTACAGGATGTGACTTAAGGCATTACTATCAGCTTGTTTGCTAATATAGCGACATATAAAATAAAGTTGTGGATTGCGGATTTACATATCATCATTTTGTTTTGTTTATTAAGACAAACCTATACACAAAATAAATACTAAATAATTTGGAACTTCTATCATATAATGAACTATTACGAATGTGGTACAAGCTAGTACATGAATTAAAATGACTTCATAATCATCGTGCTCCATTTTAGTGCTCACGCGACGTTTTGCGTCAAGTGGTGTTTATTCATTGCGGAGGCTTTGTCTCTATGCTAATGCAGTGGCCGGTCACCGGTGCGACCTCTAGCGCCGAAGGTCACTTGTAGGACGCACCGATCGCGCTCACGCCACACGATTCTTATTGAAATATGCCGGCGACCTCATGCAACTTTCGACCTTATGCCTTTATGCAAGGAAATAGGCACGAGCCGACAGCACAACTGGAGCGATGGCGTTCTTGCAACGTCATGATAATGATAATGTTACGCAAAGTATACGTAAATTGATACCTGGTGCGATTACATGTTGTTGGTATTTCATTGCGTTAATACGTATTTCTGTAAACGCAAAACCTAATTAAAGGTCATTCTGTTATGTACGAAACGAAGCTGTTTTAATTTCTTCGATCATATCATTATACGGTGTAGGAGGTTCCATACAAAATCTTACGGTACCAGTTCCATACTCTGTTGGCCAATAGGCGAGGGTCTGGTGAGACGGCTTAAGCCACAGGACCACACAATAAACGTCATTAGTATACCGGTATAATTTTGTATTTTACAATTAAAAAAAAAACAATTTTGCCATATTGTGACGTCACATGCTGTTTATTTTCACAAAAATTACAAATATTTGTCTATTTCTTCATACGTAATAATCGCAGTTACGCTGTTACTTATACAATATTTCTTTACTTATAGTATCTTTAGTTTATAAAAAAAACTAGTACTTTATAAAAAGATAGTCAAATACCCAATTATCCGGATAAAAAACGGTTTATTTTTAAAATTTTATTTATAACAATCGGCAATATGTCACCTCCTTCCCCCGATTAAAACGTTAAACTTAAAAGTTAACAGAGTTTAAGGTACGCTGTTACTTATACAATATTTCTTTACTTATAGTTACATATCTTTAGTTTATAAAAAAACAAGTACTTTATAAAAAGATAGTCAAATACCCAATTATCTATTTCAAATAGCGACTTATGATATGATATATGATACATATGATAGAGCGGACAGACGTCTTCTAGCGCAAAAAAAAAGATTAGACAGTTCAATGTACATACATACATACATATATGTCACGCCTTGTTCTCAAAAGGGTAGGCGGAGACCACCTCTCTCCACTTGCTACGATCCTGGCAATGTACATAAAAAGAAAATAACGGATAATTCTATCGTTATACTAGCGGATCCAACAGTCTTCGTCCTGTCAATAAGATTTGTAAAGTGGCAGTTTTTTGTTCCTACTTATTTTATAGATAAGGAAATTTTTTCCTAAATTTTCTTTACTATAAACCTCACGGAACCCGAGACCTTTCCAACGAATACAAAACCGTGGAAATCGGTTCGTGCGTTCTGGAGTTATAGCGTCAGGAAGGAAAACCCGACTTATTTTTATATAATAGATTATTATCAAGCTTTTGTTTCTTTCAATCATTTTTTTAATCCGGCATAATGCTTTTGTTGTTTGTCCCTTTACGTTTTAATTATATTATTAACGCTATATACTGTGTTGACTCCGTAACCAATTTGGTCACCGAGCACCATCCAAGGAAATTTATTGATAGCATTTTTCATCACTTACTTTGTTGAGCTAAAGTAGACTCTATTCGTGTGGCTTTACATTTTATTTACAAATGCTAAATAAAGGAATAGATATGAAACCTGCGATCATATTCCGAACAGTTTCTCCAGGCTGTAGAGGAGCTTTCAATCCGCTTGTTACAGAGGTGCATGAAGCAACCTGCATATAAATAGGAAACAACTCAAAGATGTATGGAAATCAGCTAATCTTCACTCGGCCAACGTTGGGGACTTCTAATAACTCGCCCCCTCGTAGCTCGTTGTGTCACTTAGGAGCTGTAACGATTATTCTTAGTTCAAATACCGAGAGCAGAATGTCTATGCGTGAGTACAAGTAGGTCAACTTCATAAATACGAATGTAATAGAGAACGTGATGTGTTAATAATCATGAAGACCAAAGACAGCGCATTCGTTTCAGAGTATGTAGAATAAACACGACTGGAGAATAGAGTCGGTGGCCGGTGCGAACAATGGGGCATTTAGAGCAAGGATGCGCGGACGTCAGGCCAAGGTCCTACTCTTTGTTTACTCGGAGCAGGACTGACGCTGACCCTCTGACTATGTAATCTATAAGTTGTTGAAAGTTTAAGATGTCGTAAGAGGCGACTAAGAAAGAGTAATGTTTATTTATCGACATAATTATATTGATATATTATTATAAGTGGATAGTGACAGAGAAGTGTTTATAACCATAACTTTAAAAAAAAGTAGCAACAATATAATGCACATATTTTAATTTACCATTTTATCAATCACATACCAACAATATTTTACTATAGATGACGCAAATTCATACTGCGCGACGTTCAAAAACTGTCGTTGTGCCTCGTATATACCTAAATTTTAATTTCTTACGAGATATGAAATGATTATTTGTGCGTTGACAAATTTTGGTAATTAAAACCAGCGATATTCAGTTAACACTAGACACCAATATGAAAGTAATCAATACGTAATCATTGTTAAATGAGAAAATAAGGTTTATTATGAGGAAAAAATGACTTAGTAGGTTGTTAGTTAGACTATAGATATACTCGTAAAATCGAATAAATTCTTAGCACCCAAGACGAGAATTTGTTCTGGATACATACCGGATAAAAAACGGTTTATTTTTAAAATGTTATTTATAACAATCGACAATATGTCATCTCCATTCCCCGATTAAAACATTAAAAGTTAACAGAGTTTAAGGTACCTATATAACCTGCCTCTAATGCATAGTATGCACCTCGCTTTCATATTCTAATTCACAAATGACATAGAGATGTAATATAAACAATTTAATTAGTTAATAAACATAATGAGATGTTAATTTGATATTAAGACACTCGAATCATCAAAGTCTCACTTGAAGTTAATTTACAACAGCATCATCACCCATATTTGTGTTACATCTGATAATTACTCGTAACTGGAAACGATGCGCAATCAGAAAGTAATAAATTACACATCAAAATGTTTATAAATTTCGCGGCTTGTGAGAGGTGATTAAGCAGCATGAGCGATGACTGCGCTCAACGCATTAATGATAGGCCAGATATCATTATTAATTGGGTTGAAAATATCATTAGAATCTGAACTGGTTATTGTTGCATTTTGTTATCCAATCGCGCATCAATCATATTAATGGGGTTGTTAAGAAACAAATGATACGCAACGTATACTTTGCAAGAGAACAAAACGTTTTAATTACGCTTTGAACGAAAGAAATTGATGTGATTATCCTCTTGTAGTTTGATAAAGAGATTGATCCGGTAGCCGTTTCTTTGTGGCTATTGTGATACGTACAGATACCATACGCATACCAAATACGTTACTGATGCAATTTTATAATTAAGAAACGTACGAGCTGGATTTTTGTAATCTTTTTTAAATCAATATCCATAGTCATTGTTCTAAGTAGACGATTAATTAAGAGGATATTGACCCTTTAAGTTGCCATACAAAATCCATAATATTTTTCACCCTATAAAGGTACCTAGTCAGATTTACAAAACTGTAAATGTTACAGATATAATGCAAATCTCGGTCTGGATGTTTTTATTCGGTCTAAATATTGCTCAGGATATCATTAGTTAGCATCTTAATTTTTTATTTTTATTATTGTCTTAAAAATTATCTCAATCGTACATACTGCTTATATAAGGGATGCGCTCAATCTTTCTTATTATTAGTGCAATAAAAGACTCACAAATTGAATATTTTATTTTATGTTATTTCCAGGGTTATATAAATTTATATTTATAGTAATAAAAGCTCATTTCATTATTAAATTTCATTTTGAAACCCAACGTGGGACACGAGGCACACTGAGGATTGAGACCTTTGAGCTTTGACCAACTCCTTTGAGCATCTTTGCAGGTTCTCTGAGTTCTCAGTCACCAAAATAGCATCAGATAAATATTCAATTATATGTCAATCTTTACATTTGTAATAAGATAACGGACACTATTACGAGCAATATAAGAACTATATCATGGCTAACATGTAAAGTCCGACGCGTTGCTGTATTTACATATGAAATCCAGATAATGAAAAATATATTGGATACTTTGCAGGATGCCAGGACTTGCACTAAACTTTCTTCTGAGGATCGGTCGCTTTCACAACTATAAGTTACTAAGACCTAGACTATAAGACCAAAGAGTTTAGTTGGTAGATGTCGGTTGAGTTATCTCGGCCGGCATCAAGTCCAACATTACTAGTATCTCCATAATACGTGCGTTCGTCTCGTAATAATGTGAGGATCTTCTGAAAGAGCGATGTCTAACTAAAATGTCGTTATCTAATCCTCTATGTAGAACGAAAGTTGCAAAGAGTTACCACCGTGTGAGGTCGTTATTAAGTAAACAAGAACAATAATTTATAATTGTCTCCGGCGCGATTGCTCTCGTGGAATAAATCATCGCAGCCGAAGCTTTGATCGGCCCGCCTCTTACCTTCGACCCGGCACCATTAATTTAGCTAACGTTACAATATTAATGAATTGTTAGCCATTTTATATGTATGAGAGTGATGAAGTATCGTGCGCGAGTAGTTGGAGTAGGGACAGAGGAATATTCAGTATCCAAGACGTCGATGAAAGCTTTTAAAAAATATCAGAGGAAGATCCGTTTGTTTGTCTAAATAAATATATTTTCTTTCTTCCTAAATATTTATTTGTGTAACAATTTAAGTATATGTGCAGACAATCTTACCAATAGGATCAGGCCCGGTATCCTTTGTTTTTTTTTTGTTCCGCTGAGGAAATTGCATTGAATTGCATACCCCGGCTGCGGAGAGCCGGTGGTTATGTGGGGTTCTCCTCCCCAGAAGGGGGAGGCCTACCCACTAAAAACCTCAGCGATGGCCATCCTCAGGCGTTGTAGGGGGCCCTCAGGATCGAGTGTCGCATCTGAGGACCTCCGGCCTTTGCTCCCCTGGGTGCGCTAGGGGAGCCCTTCTCGGGGAGGAGTGATCTTGCCGCCTCCTCCCCTCCAACCTGCTACGACGTCACCCCGGCCATCCGGAGGTGACGTCGTAGCAGGTCGCTCCCAGGTCGCTTCCACGGGCGCGAACTACGTCGCGCCCGCCAGCGACCCGTGGCGGCACCTCAGGCCAGGCTATCTAGCGAAACAACCATTTCCGGTGAGTATCTGAGTCAAGCGGTAGGTGACTTCCCGCAAAGCCAAGCTTCGAAGTGCGGGAGTACCGCACCGACGGCGCGCAGACGCACGCAGCCCCCATGCTCTAGCTGCGCATGCCAGGCCCTCTCGGCCCGTCGGTGCAACTACCGTCTGAGGCCCGGTATCCTAATAACCTAACAAGTTCGGCTTAGTTACTTCGTAATTGTTTTCGTTCTGTCATATGTTGAAACATGTTAAGACAAAACACAAAATAGTTAATGTAATGCTAGGAGTAAAGATTTTTCTAAGGAAGGAATGTTGTATAGAATAATCGAATATCATTTGTGTTTCAGAACTCAAAGGGTACAAAGTAAAATGCATTGACAAACTGACAATTGTATTGTTTAAGTAAAGATAAGTAAAGTAAGATCTGCAAACTAAATATTTCGAGAGTTCAATAGCTTTTTCTCAGTATTTTTTTTAATATGCAATGATGCTTGCTACCTTATCTCATCATTATTACTTCAGCTAAGAGACTCTGGTCTCTGGAGACCTGATCATAACGATCAGTTTTGCTCTGCTGGATGTTAATTCAGTACCTTCATGCACTCTTCGCCAAATTGTGTCATGTCTTCCCACACTTCGTTTCTCGGCATATGCTAGCGATTTGTGTACTTTTTCGATGTCTCCTATATCTAGCTGATTTTAAATTTAGGTAATATGTGTAAAAATCTACTTTGCTCTTTAGAAAAAACGGGGTCCAAATTACAAACAGATGAAGCGTTTTCTGAGAATCGCACGAAATTTTTAAACGAATAAATATTGAATGAACCTGGGATAATTGGAGTAAGAGAGAAGTCAGCCAGCACAGGACGTACAATGGCCCAATCGTGAGGCTAAACGTGTATAAAAGCCCAGCTAAACTAACTAACTATTGAATTGATCTCTGACCATAATCCAACTTTTTATAAAAGCCTCATTCAAAATAATATTTTTAAGTTGAATAAAAATTAGTCACTGTATTTTTTTACTTTATTAAAACACTGTTCATATAAAATTTTCAAGAGATTAGATGAAATTTGAATGGTTGCAACAACCTGTGGGGCCGTTTCATAGTGATGTGAAAAATTTGTCGATTATGCAAATGCAGCGGCATGAATAATTCATCAGTGTTTACTCTGTGGCGTATGAGGCTGTTGTGATGTTCGGGATTAGGTGTTGTTAGCATCAATAAGCATCGTTATTTATCAATTCATTAGAACGTATTTAGTTTCATGAAGCCGAATGTTGGTTGAATAATATTTAACAGCGAATTCTTTCTGTAATAATAGTGTATGGAAGTTTAGGTATCTGTTGTTTATTATTATTTTAATTGCCTCTGATAGTCGCAAAATTACAAATCTATTTCTTTTATTGCTTCCCAACCATTATAAACAGTTTATAAATTTGTTGGTCATACATCTCCCGTTACCATCAACCTGTGACAATATTCGAATTGTTCAACTTCTGATCTCAGTATAGGATTCGATATTAAAGGTGATACTTTTTTACAAGCTTTTATATTAGCTTCACTTGTAAAAAAAATTCCAAGATTTTCTATGCAAGAAAATCTTGGAATCTTAATTTGACCCACTTCCCGGTCTCCGATTGAGCTGAAATTTTACATGCACGTGTAAGTCGGATGACAATGCATGGTTATGTGTGTGACGTCATTCTAAATCTAACATGGCGGACTTTCCCAAGATGGCGGACCAATTATTTATAATGCACCCCTATAATATGGGTATCAAATGAAAGGGTTTGCTAAGCTTGGTTTTTTAGTCGGAAAATAAATAAAAGTAAAAAAAAAAATTTAATACAAGCTTTTATTAAATGCGCTAAAAAGAACAAAATAAACTTTTACATATAAAAGCTTGTCGTTAAAAGTATTCTATAAGTAAGTAAATCTCGCGACAAGCTTTTATATGTAAAAGTTTATTTTATTCTTTTTAGCGCATTTAATAAAAGCTGGTATTAAAAAAATCTTTTAATTTTTGTATTAGGTACAAAATTCAATGTCAAAATTTCAACTCTGTAGTGATGCTAAAAAAAGTGACTTTAGTTCTCGTGCTTGACGTATTTCATTCTACGTGATCGGGACACTTAATTCGGCAAATGACAGCTAATACAACATTGGCGGTTGGAAGTGAAACACTTATTTATCACCGGAGTGATTAATACAATAAAGTGCGAACTATGTGCTTGTTTTTGAATGGAGTTCATATTCAATAATATTGGAATGAGTCTGAGTAGCGAAGGACGACATCCCACATAATAATATCTGACTAATACAATATTTATTTATAAATAATACTACTAATTTAATGATAAAAACATTCCATCCACTTTATCAAACATTGTTGTATGAAGTTATTCGCTTAATACCTAGTGGCTACTTCGAGATTTACTTAATAGGTCTACTTAGTAGTAATTAATTTTAACGACCACTTGCTGAAAGCTTATATCTAAAGTGCTTTTGCCGCTATTTTATGACACTCGAACATTTTCAAATATATTAATATATGAGACTGTTTTCTATGTTTTTATTAACATTCTACAAATGCTTATGAATTTACTTATTTATGGTGCTTTGATATATGTAAATAAATATAATTTTCACTTCCTATTATTTTTTTTGTTCTTGAAACTTTTGTTGTTTTTGAAACATTAATCTTAACGAAAATCTTAAATATGAGCAGTATATTTTGAATCAACTGGTTAAGTTATAGAAATCATATTTATAGTCAACTATAAAATATTTACCATGTTATTAGAAATAATTATATAATAAAAGTACAATAACATCCGTTTGTACATTTTCTTTCACATTTATAATATATATTTTGTAGTTGGAACAAAATAAAAGTTTTTTCACCCACTGTCTTCAGTTTGTCTCTCTGGTATAGATATATAGGTATATGTATTGAGATTAACAGCAGAAGTTCATATCGATAAATCACATTATGGCCCTACGGTGCGATGCACCTACCGCATGTTCATTCATAAATATCGACTGGAACACGGCGTTTACAACCCCAGTCAATGCTCGAACACTGATTGTATAATGAGCTTGACTGCTGTGGCTCATATTATATTAATGATGATCCGTACGCAGGCGTTGCGTGTAATTATTCGATTACGGATGTATGATTTAAATTTGATCATGACGCTTTGAATACCAGAATTCATTGTCAAATGGTTTTTATTCTTACCCACAACTTTCTATGCTCGTCTAAGTCTCACCCTTGAAGGAATAGTTGAAAGTTTGCATTGTGATTAGGTGACGGTAGATTAGGTTTTGTAATGTTGTTTGTTTATGACTTTTCAACTCAGCCTACGTCATCCACTCTTCAAGTCACATATGAAAGACCCTTTTTTTTTTGTTCCCCTGAGGTCCGCCAGCTGGGGTATGCATTAAATTGCATACCCCGGCTGTGGCGAGCCGGCGGTTATGTGGGGCTCTCCTCCCCAGAAGGGGGAGGCCTACCCACTAAAAACCTCAGGGATGGCCTTCCTCAGGCATGTAGGGAGCCCCCGGAACATCAAGCCACTTCCGGGACCCCTAGCCTCCGCTCCCCTGCCTAGAGGGGAGCCCTCCTCGGGGGAGGCTACACTACCTCCCCCGGTCTCCTCCACCGACGACGCCCCCCGGCCACGGAAGGGGCGTGGTCCATCCCGGGTCGCCGTAGCGGTCGCGACTTCCTCGCGCCCGCCGGCGACCCGCGGCGGCGCCGCAGCTGTGCTACCGAGCCCGGCGCCGCCTTCTTCGAGCGGGATCGGCCATCTCCCGACCCCGCTCGGCGGCCTCCTTCTGGAACATCACTGCTTCACAGAAGGAGGCCACAGACCTCCAACCTCCCTCGTCCGCCAGCATTGCCGCAATCAATGCCGGCGGAGACAGATCTCGCCCGATCTCTGCGACCAAGACTCGGCGCTCGGAGGCCCACACGGGGCACTCTGCCAGCGTGTGCTGGGCCGAATCGAGTTCGGATATGAAAGACCCCTACTCCAGAAAACCCAAGCCATATCGTCGTACATATTATTACTACTGTTTTGATATTTTTGATTTTGATTAATATAACAATTTTCGTTAATGATATACTTTTTACTATTATATTTTGTATATTATTAATATTAATTGTTGCATAGATATATTTTTTTAATTATTTATGGTTATATAGGAATCACAAAGGTTTCCTAGCTTTTGTATGTGTGGTTTCCTTATGGAACCTAGTAAACGATCATCAGTACCTATGTTTATTATAACAAAATAACAGTGTTTACGAATATTACTGACAAGTAGGTACTGCAGATATGACGATTAATTAGCTTAATAGTTCTGATGGGGACGCTTTCGAAGCTTTTGAAATAATATTGTAGAAAAGAATAAGCAATAAAATTGTTATATTACTGCAATTAAAGATTCGAAAGTATATTAAAATCAAAAACTAAGTCTGGTTTAGCTGGTTTATGAATGACTTACTCCATTTTTATAGATGAATGGAAATATCATAAGTCAGAAAAATAAAAATTTTTGTTTCTTTAAGCTAGACTTAGTTTGAGCTCAAATAACTTTATTAATACGGAAATATAATGTAGCAAGCGCGTTACTTATTTAAACTCGCCTTTCAATTTCACGCTTTTTCAATTCCAATAAATTCTGAGAATAAATCACTGCCACTGCTCCACATTGACATTTTATGCGATTCATCACAAATAAGGCTTGTGTGATATTGACCAGACAGTACTGTTGCATTGTAGTGTAATGTAATATAACTGCGAAAATATTTTGTCAACACTGCAGTTTTTATTTTAATCTAATGCGAGGAACAGTTCTGTGTCAGTGCCGATAGCAATGGCGGCCCGAGACACCGAGACAGTGGCCACCACATAATTGGCACCGCTTTCTACGCAGGTAGCGCGTATACGGCGTGTTCCTTTCTGACACAGATTATTTACTTGAGAATATATTTAAAATACCAGCTTTTCGCTAGCCTGCGTTGTATCGAATTTAGCAAATATTTTCCACTCGTAAAAATGATCAGATACTTCTTCAAACTATTTTCATGCCAAAAACATCATCATATCATCAAAGGTTCAGCTGATTTAACGTGAAAACGTAACATGCATATTTACTTTTATATTTTTGATATACGTGGATAAAGCATTTTTAAGCATTCATTTTAAATACTTTATTCCCGGTATTGAACTTGAAGTTGATTTTTTCTCTTTTCTTCCGCTTTAGAAATCTAGCAAAGAACTTCTTTTTTTATTACAATCGCAATGAAAAGAACATAATATTAGTTACGGCAGAATTGAATAATTATGTATACATGTGTTTTAAGTAAGTATCCCTTTACATCCCTATGATTGTATACGTAAATCGCAATTGCGACAGGGTCAAAAAATGTATTTACCCTCCATTGAAAATGCTATTAATACATTTCAAATAATTTCCAATTTTAATCCTGTTTATTTATTCAGATAAAAAAAGAAAGAAGTCTATAATAAATATATACAAGTAATCACGCTTATTATCCCTGAAAGGTGAAGCAGAGGTGTGATAAATATCCACAATTAGTTATAAATGTATCTTAAAAAATACAATATTTGTTTAAGCAATATAACTCTTCTACTTATTGAATTAGTGCAGAATTTTACATCGCGATATAAATAAAGAAAATGTCAGATTAAAATGTTCGCAAGCTTTACTATAGAGACGTCTCCTGATTGCAATGGACGGGTGTTATTAGTGTGAGGGTTTGCGCCCGCTGTATCGACAGTCGGCAGCGGCGGATCGCGTGTCCCGGCACTAATGGGCGCTCGGAAAAAAGCCTCGATTGCGCCAATTGACGAGTTGCGAGTGGCCGCACGACCACACCACCTGGCATACTTAGGGTTGGCACTTTTTCATTATTGCCATGTAAACTTTTTACATACATAAATGCGAAACAAACTCAAATTATTTATAATAAGATGAACGGTATTATGAATTTTCAACAAAAACCAACTCAACTAAGTTACGAATTGTCTATGTTTCATTTGTCTTTTGCAATTTAAAGAGATGGCTGTAAAACTGATTGCTCTGTGGTCACCATCACGTATATACTTCTTGTGAATTCCTTTGGGATTGTCGGATTCCTGCTTCTTAAGGTCACGGAAAGGTTATGCCAATTCAATGAAGAAGAATAAAAAAGCTATTTAAAGAAGCTAGCTACTGGACGTCATAAAATTCTCACTTTTGAAAGTTGACTCGCCACTTTCAAAAGTTATTATTATCCACGAAAGGATAGGCAGAGGTGTAATTAAACGCCCACACATGTTTATTATGTCTTAATATAATAGGCATGATAAAACTAATAAGCTGTTTATTGTTGATGACCTGGCCTCTTAAAATTTAATCAATTTATAGCAACTGTAACGACTTTACACGATTAGGCTGTTCTTTTTTCATTTTGCTTATTGTTGGCAACCCTGTCAAATGAGATTGGCTCGAAGGCATGGACATTTGCGCGCGACGCAACCTCGGCGGGTAATCGGAGCACCTAGCGGAGCTGCTGCGGGGATTTGATTTGAGTGCATTTAAATTTCGTGTCTACAGCGGAAATTAAACGCGTTACGTAAAAAAGTAAAGAAGTACACACCGCTACGCGTCAGACAAACATTGCCGATTGTGTAAAATATAATTTTACTGCCCTGCATTCTATGGTGTATGTAAAGAACATAGACCATTTTTGAACTAATCATAGGTTATATATTTTCAAATGAAACCAGTAAATTATACGACTCATACTACTGATATCCGAACGTAATAGCGGAATAAATAAGACAATACCTAATTCATATCGATGAACATAGCGAAAAGTTCAATCGTCGATCGCAAAAGTTGAAATACGTTTTCATTTTGTCGACTGAAACTTCTGTGAATAATCTATAACATACTCTACCTTAAAATATGTTGTTATTTATTGAAAATGATAGTAAACATAACGTAATAAAGAGAACTAGAACAAAATAGAGCAAGATCCCAGGGTCCCCCCGCAGACGTTACTTAATTTCTCACAAATAATAGAAATGGGATAAAATAGTGCTAGTACATACTTTGAGTGTGTGCATACCTGCTAGCTTTCATCGACGGTCAATTCATAGGTACCAGGTGTCAAAGGTAGATAAATACTGTTCTCATTTTTCTTAAAGTCTCAGTGCTGATTTTTTATTTGTGAGGAAATAAATAACGTCTGGGTGCCCTGGGATCTTGGACTATAACGCAATGAACGCAAGAAAACAGTGTGCGATGGCTCGCACACTGTTTTGTTTGAATAAAGATTCGCCAAGCGATTTGGCTAGATAGTATAAAAAATGTATTCGGGTTCAGGACACATTGTAATGATTAGCAGATATTTTGGATGTTCCCTACTTGCTTTTTCTTATTTGCAGAGAAAGCAAATAACAGCCATTCTCTAGAAACAGCTCCAATCTACATCGTTTTGACTGATCAAAAAATTAAAGACCTGTTGTATTATACAATATTATATATAATCATTCATAGCACATATTTATAACAAACAAGAAATAATACAGGTATAAATATGTACATAGATGAACTTATCTCTAATAGCGATTTCTTCTATATGCTAAATGCAACCATATATACTTCTATCATAACATCATTGTTAATATACATTAGATCCCATAACACAAGCCTTACAGTGGATTACTTTGGGCTAGGTTAATTAATGGAAGTGTGAGAAAAATTTATACATTAATATTTGCCTTCGCAGACATGAAGAATATAATGTTATTTAAGGGAACACAAAATCTGGTACCTGCATACGAACTAGAAAAAAATGAACAAGAAAGGGCTTTATACCTGTTCCGATACTTGGATTGTTTTCGAGATGAACAGGCAAGAATCTCTGGAAGTCTAATTTTTTTATCGCCTTTTTAACGTTCTGTGAAGCACACCCTACTTCAATTACATTTCGAACTCGCAAACATATTGTTTCCAAAAAATATCGGTTCTCCACCACATATTTAACTAGTAATATAAAACGAACTTATATTTATTATTTCATTTATTTACTTCAAATAAATACATTTAACAATTGAAACTCGCAAACTAATTGAGTGCATGATTAACAGAAAGTACAAATCTGACACTACTTATATTGTATGTCTAGCAAGGACTTTTAATTATAATTTATTTAATTAATGACGCTTAAGCCTATTTGCAGAAGAATGGTATGCGTTTGTCCAATGTTCGATCATTATAACAGTTTAAAACTCTAGGATTAAAATATCTACTGCTCGAAAAAGCACTAGTTTAACTAACTATATCAATATATACTACTTATTCATTTTTTTACCTAATAATTATGTTAAGTCAAAAAATCCAAAACAGATTAATTTATTTATAAATTCCTCGTACAAATAAATCTCCGAAAAATCTTATGGAGAATTTCATAATTATTTGTTTGAATACTTTACTTTGAATATATATGTGTGTATATATATGTGTAGATTTACGTAGATTAGAATAAGTATTATTATAAATGTGAATATATATAAGTACCTAATCTTGTATGTACAAATAAATATTAGACTAGAACTAAATAAATGAAGATCTAGATGAAATATATAAGAATTAAAAGGCGTGGACCATTAGTTCATGCATATTAATTTTATATATGTAAAGCGTAAGTATATATTATTGTATCTAGTCTGTTATTTTTAAACTGTCTCCCTTGCGCAACTACAAAATGCTCTAGATAAATTGTAAGTCTAAAAAGTGTCTAATCACGTATTGCCCCAGGTCAGATCTAGTAATTTATATTGGTAAGTGGGTTTGAGGAGATATTCTTGGACATCGAGTTGCGAAGAATGGCGACGTCGACCGTCCATCGCAATTGAAAACTAATATTTCCAAACTAACATCACTATTTTGAAACACGAATTGAGTGATGGATTCAAAGTAAATCGCCAAAGAAAAATATTGTAGAGAGCGAATGATACACTCAACTTTCATTCTTTTCTATAACACAAAAATAAAATAGTTATATAATAACATATTTAATAGTAAATTAAATATTATAACAATTAAGTACTTATATTATTAACCAAAAGTTAATTTAAGTAGTTAACTTATAACTAAACCCAATGTGGAAACGTTTTCTTAGTTTCAAATTTAAACAATTAATATGTATTTGGTGAGCATAGGTAGTGGCAATTTATATCAATTCGCATTCAATATTTTTACATAAAATTATTTCTATTAATGTTTTTTCAAAATTCAAACTGGAACATAACAGTATTGTGTACCAAAAATAGAGGTATCCAAGGTAATGTTAGTATTGGCATCTGTCATATCTAGGGAAAGTGAACACTGCCACAGCAATGCATAGTAAACGAGGGTTCTGGTTCTTTTCAGTCTGTGTTTAATGACGAGAATAGTTCCTTTGATCGCTCGGATAAAGACTGCTGCGGCGCACGCGGCCTCTACATCTTTGGCCCGATACTCATCAAATAAATCACGTAATTACCTATAATTATTATTATTCATAAAAATATTGCCGTATAATTAAAATTAGAAACTTAGTTCATTTATGTGGCTGGTAGATAAATGTTTGCTTGGCCTTAATGCTTCTTAACAATTAGTCAAAGAAGAAAGTTTGCATTTTATGTTTTGTTAGATAACCTTTGTTTTGTAACAAATTGTTGTATTAGAAAACATCTTTTTTTCTCTAAAATGGAGAAAACTATGGGGACGCCCCCTTTTAGTCGGGATCATCCATAATTCTGTCCCGTGAAACTTTTATCGAAGTTAATCCGCCACCGAAAAAAGAATCAAAAATTGTTCAGCAAAATAGCTTTTTTGTGCACTTAATGTTCTGTGTTTACCACAGAGTTTTTATTATCACTCAATGATATGTCTAAAGGTCTTCTTCACACTTTCATCACTTACTCATATTTATTATTTTTCCGTTAAAAATACCTAATACAGTAATATGCAATCCGCGTATAAGTTTTGTCTTAAATAAGGTATGGCCGTAACAGACAAAACGCTATTATAAAATACTAGCTGACCCGTGCCCACTTCGTTGGGCATAATATTAATAATTTCCGAAGCGAGCACGAACGCGAACCGAATTAAACCCGAAGCCACCGCGCGCCGTCCGCTGCCCGTTTTTTCTCCGATTCACTTTGCAAACCGGACTACCACGTAAAAACCTTTTTAATTTTTCGGTAAATAAATAATTGTTTTATATAATCTATGACATTCAGCAATAATGTGGCTTTCTATTGGTGAAAGAATTTTCAAAATCGGTTCAGTAGATCCCGAGATTACCCCTTACAATTTAACAAATATACAAACACACAAACTTTACTTCTTTATAATATTAGTATAGAATATAATCTATGACATTCAGCAATAATGTGGCTTTCTATTGGTGAAAGAATTTTTAAAATCGGTTCAGTAGATCCCGAGATTACCCCTTACAATTTAACAAATATACAAACACACAAACTTTACTTCTTTATAATATTAGTATAGAAGTATAGATTTGCCAATTAACAGAGCTTACCTCCATCATCTCTGCAAAGTGCTCGTAGTGCAATAAGCTCGCTCCTTGTTACGCTAATTATATTAAAGTGATTACTAAACATCTATTGTACTAAATTGTCATTTCCTTTAAGATTTTCTGCTCCAGAATATGACACCCGTTTCAGTGCCCGTTACTGTAAGAACTAATTAACGACAACAAGCGAGCATCGAACTAGAAAAAAAAAACGGTGTATTAACCTCCACAGCATCCGAGCCGAGCGTCGCTGATCGATTTGTACGCAACAAGTGCCACAAAGTTTCCTGCACCCAAGCCCAAACCGTGGCCGACGTAAAAAAAAGAGTAACGAGAAGTTTTTTCCATATTTTTCTTTTTAATCTCACATTGGTAATCTTCAGTGGATTTTTTGGTTCACCGGAGTCGATGCCGGGTGACGAAGTGAACTTGTGTCTTGAACCGAGCTGTGTTCAGCTATAATTTTATTCCTAAACTATTTAATTATTTCGATTTATTGATTGATGATTTATTGGTTTATTGAAGACCAGTGCCAAAACCACAGAGATTGCAGAGATATAATTACAGCAAATTCGCTTAGTTGACTCACACCACATTCAATGGAACAAAGGGAGTAAAGGACATATAAATTCTACATTCGTCTCATCAAATATATTTCGTCACCGCATAGACAACCTGTCATCTGATACACATCTCGTGACCACATAGACAAGGAATCACCGCACAGATGACCTTACCGCACGGACAATCTATCCCAGCACAAAAAATCCATGACCACACGGAGAATCCATCATCGTATAGATAGACTCGTACTTCAAAGCGCAAACAATAAAAATCATTCCACAAAATCCATACTATTCTGGTTTTATTTCTTTTCAATTGATTTTACAAGCTTTTATGTAGTAACCTAACTATGTATGTTTTTATGTTCGGGTCAAATCTCACAACTCAATTTTAAGGCACTTGCTCTCAACCGATTAAGCTAAAATTTTGTATACACCTTTCTTAGTTTTAAAATTTTAATTTATAACATATACATTGTGTCAAATGTATTAAATTTGAAATGACGTTATAACTTAACAGTAAAAGTTTTAGTGTAAGTTTTTTTTTTTTAGCGCGTTTAAATAAAAGCTTATTTTTTAATTATTTTTTTACCGTATTTTTTTTCAGTCTAATTTTATTTCACGCTATTAATCAATATGTCTTAATCTGTTTTCTCTCATTTTCTCTCTCATTTACTTATTAATAAGCCTTATCGCATTACTATAATAAATTACCGGTACTATGCAATCCCGCGACACGCTTTATGTTCGAAATAACGAATTACTTTTAATGATGTCTATTTACAAGTGCAATTAGAAGTTTAATTAAGGATTAAATTAGAAGTGCACTTGTAGCGGTACTTGTCGTTAAAACGAGGTGATAATTGAAAATGGAATATAGAGATGTCAACGATTAACCAGGCACCGGTGCTTATTAATTTTAACTGTGGCTTAGCGATAAGCGTTAAGGAATGTAGCGTTAATTCTAGCGTTTAGTTACCTATACATCGGAAAATATAGTTCTAAATATGAAACATGTCTTTGAATTATATTTGAAAATACTTGTTAAACACCTGGACATATAAATTTTATATATGCCTAGTAATTTATTATGTAGTATTAATTTTATGTTAACATTTAACATGATGAGAGATAACGATAAATAAATTTCATTCAAAAGCGAACACAAACAAAATAAAATTTTACGCTAGTAGATTTCCCAAATTGAAATAAAATAGCTAATGGAATATAATCCCCCAATATAACTTTATATACTCTCAGTATCATTTCAATTTAATCTGTTCTCTTAAAAGTAATAATGTTCCCTCAAAATACCTTTAAGAATATTTTTATATAAGTTTTTATAAAAGTTGGCATAGCTTAAAATAATTATAATATTGAGCTAGGAATGAATATTATAATAATAATTTAATTTATTTCAGATTATAAATCCATAAAATTACATAATAAAATTAAATCTAAATAAAAAAATATTATAGATAATTGAAAATACATTCCCTTATTTTTCATATAAATGAGGACCGCGGCACATTAGCATAGTTTACCAACTGTGATAATACCATAATTGATCCATGAGTCAACTATTTCATGTTTGTTATTTTGTTTTATTAATTTGAATACGTAAACATAATAACCGTTTAATTTATTAAGGAATTGCTGGTGTGATGTGACGGTGACCATAGAATTAGATTCCTTACCTATCGCCATATATCAAAATAGAAATACACTTTAATCAAAATAGGCTCTCACAGACGCTTATTGACATCAAATAAATATAAAATTTAAGGATATTAAAAACTTAAGTGTTACACAAACAACTTTTGTACGGATAAAATAAGAAAACCAAAAAATAATTTACACCATATCAATGATTAGTAGAGATTGAGATGAAATTGGCGAGCCGCAGCGGCTGCCTAATTGTATTATTAAGTTTCATATTTCACTGTATATAGCGCTACATTTAAAAATTGACCCATTTTTTTCACAAGATTATTAGTCAATACAGAAAATCATACCGAAAGTAAGAAACAGAAAGAGATATTGTCACGCTAACCAAACACAGAGCGGAGGGAGAAACGACGTCTTCACCCACTCGCTATTGCTATGCGACTAAACGAAAATACACCAATTACCTGAATTTGTGCGATCTACCTTTTGTTGGTTTAGGACAGATTGTACTTGTTGACCAATAGATCATGAACTATGTATATTAATTATCTTCTATAGAAGTAGTCTTTTTTTTTTGTTTCGCTGAGGAAAATGCATTGAATTGCATACCCCGGCTGCGGAGAGCCGGTGGTTATGTGGGGCTCTCCTCCCCAGAAGGGGGAGGCCTACCCACTTAAAACCTCAGCGATGGCCATCCTCAGGCGTTGTAGGGGGCCCTCAGGATCGAGTGTCGCATCTGAGAACCTTTTGTCAACTGATCGTATAATATTCTAGGAGTAGTTTAATATACAAGTATGCTGTCGTAGACGCCTTCGCCTCATCCCGTTTGTGTTATATAGGGGTTGAGATGGACGCGCCGGAACCGCTGCCGCACTGATGCTGGCGTCGGCCCCGCGGCGGCAGCTCGACGCTGAGGCGCCGGTCGTCTGGCCCGCATGGTGCTACTCAGGTATGCGGCTGTTCAGATTGCGATACATTATTTAATTGCCTGATATTTCAGTAGAGGAATAAGGATAGGATAAGATTTAATTGGAAATATGTGGCGCTATATTTCCCATGGCTTGCCAGCGAGTTCTAGTGAAACAATAATATATGTACATTTTTCAAAATAGAATATATACCAAAAATACAAAAACCTAACGGAGAACCTGTGTACACTTTGGATTAGGGATATTATATATGAATACCTTTTCGTAATGATTGGCTAAATAATAGTGGAAAAGTTATGGGTATGTTCCTGTTATGATATATATAGGCGCGTGTTTTCAAAACAGCAATTTATGGTCCATGGTTTTCATCTAACTGAACCGTTGCTAAGTCACGTCATCGCGTAATAACTATTGAAACTACGCGGAAAATCGTCTTTATTATATATTTTGACAGTTCTAACAACATCGGATAGTCAGCAAAAACGAGTGCACTTAATAAAGCTGGGTAAAAAGTGGAGCGATCTAGTCGTGCGCGGGCGCAGCTAGGCGCATGGAAATGCGCACCTGCCACCCACCCACCGAGCGGGTAATGAATGACCGCTGCCCTGGCGAATGCGGTGCGCAGAAGGTCCGCTTCGAAATTTTATTAACAGTGTTGAGATTTGAAATATGATGTTTAAGGAGGAAATGTAATAATAACAGTGTATCCATTACATCTAGGGTTCTAGCAGATAATGCAATACTCAAATCGAGTCTTTGTAGCTGTGCTCCCGTTGATAGTTAATGAAAACTATCATCCGTACATGATTCTTTTGCTTTATCTCAGATTCGGACATTTTCCATACCTACCAGGAGCATAGTGATGTTTTCATCCTGTAGTGACATAAGATGCCATGTCTAGGGAGTAAGTAAGAACCTATAATAGCGAAAGAAGCAAGCTGCTATGTAGCTGAGAAAGAGTTTTCCCCAAGATAAATATTTGCATGGATGTCTCAGCGCATATGCTGATAATGTAACGTTGTAAGCTTGCAATTATGTATTTTTCATTACAGTTATTAATAAGACTATTGTCGCTAAAATATATAGCATAATATGTAGCAGCACTATATTCTTAACAATGTAAGTATGGGCACACATATAAATGAATTATACATACATACATATATGTCACGCTTTGTTCCCAATGGGGTAGGCAGATACCACCTCTCTCCACTTGCTACGATCCTGACACACTTCTCTTGCTTCCTCCACTTTCATGAGCGTCTTCATGCATGCTCATCGGTTGCGAGTACTCTTGACCCGGCCTTTCTTTAGGACATCTTCGATTTGATCGAGATATGTCCGCCTAGGTCGACCTGCACCGATTTGTCCTATCATAAATGAATTATGTTATATGTTATTGTTTATTTATATGTTACGATAATGTAAATTGCAATTTAAAAGTCCTCTTTGAGACTTTGAAGAATAAAACATTGAAGACTTATTTGCTCCTGGAAATAGGTCTACATAGGTTCTTGTCTGTTCTTCTCGAGAAGGCTCGTCGAACAGTTGTGCAGTAATTTTTTTCCTTCTACTTATCTACTTACAAGGTTAAGTTGTATATTTCTCATTTTTAAATTGTTTTGACGTCAATAATTGCCTATAAAGGCCTTTGATGAATAAATATTATGCAGGTTCAGCAGGAGGATGTACCGATTGACTCAGATACTCACCGGGCACGGCTGCTTCGGTGAGTATCTGTGTCGAATAGGACGGGAGAGATCGACACATTGCCACCACTGCGCATCCGACCTCGACTCGGTCCAGCACACGCTGACGGAGTGCCCCGCGTGGGCCTCCGAGCGCCGAGTCTTGGTCGCAGAGATCGGGCGAGATCTGTCTCCGCCGGCATTGATTGCGGCAATGCTGGCGGACGAGGGAGGTTGGAGGGCTGTGGCCTCCTTCTGTGAAGCAGTGATGCTCCAGAAGGAGGCTGCCGAGCGGGGTCGGGAGATGGCCGATCCCGCTCGAAGAAGGCGGCGCCGGGCTCGGTAGCACAGCTGCGGCGCCGCCGCGGGTCGCCGGCGGGCGCGAGGAAGTCGCAACCACTACGTCGACCCGGGATGGACCACGCCCTTCGAAGGGAGCGAAGGCTGGGGGTTCCCGGAAGTGGCTTGATGTTCCCGAGGCATCCCTCCCTACATGCCTGAGGAAGGCCATCCCTGAGGTTTTTAGTGGGTAGGCCTCCCCCTTCTGGGGAGGAGAGCCCCACATAACCGCCGGCCCGCCACAGCCGGGGTATGCAATTTAATGCATCTTCCTCAGGGAAAAAAAAAGGTTCAGCAGGAGGATGGTATTGAATGGGTTCTAGTTTGGACATTCTTTTAGCTATCTTGAAATATTTAGTGAAGCAAAATATTTTCAAAGTCAGTTTCAATGAAACAATAAGTCTCGTGAACGCAAAGTATCTAATTAAAATGAAATCAAATATAAAAATAATATATAAATGAAGTGACACGTCAAAATGTTTTATACGCCAATCATGCAAAATTGATTTTGTATTGTATTAGATGTAAACCTAATGTTCTGCAATGAGTCAACCTACCTACTCGTTAGATACCACTTTTTCACGTAGCTTCCGCAGCTGTCGTCGGGTGGTGATTTGAATGAAGAAAACTAGTTTCATTTTGATTCATAGGTAAAATCGATCTCCATGTATCTTGATTTTCACTTGGTAAATGTGTACCTCAAAGTAGCTAGCAAGTAAACTACTACTAATTTCTATTCAAACATATTTTCCTGTTCCCGACAGAGATGTCTTACAAAGAGATTAAAATACGGATTACAGAGTTGATTTATCCATGACAGACTGGTATCCAGGCTAAATGACCTATAGTACTAATTACAAGCCTCTTCGCCTCTGGACTAGGCGCAGATATATTAATATGTCTACACTAATATTATAAAGAGGAAAGTTTTGTATTCTTGTATGCAACGAATAAACTCAAAAAGTACTGGACCGATTTTAATAATTCTTTTTTCATTAGAAAGTTACATTATCACTGAGTAACATAGGCTATATTTAGCACTAAATTACCATAGAAATCTTTAGAAATTTTTATTAAAACCAACCGAAGGTGTAAAAAAATTAGCCATAAAATAAGTGAAAGTTTTTCATCGCATACGCTGCGAAGCTGTTAACGTTGTGTATAATATTTTGTAGTAGGTATATTTACTTAAGCATTGCATCCGTGCGAAACCGGGGCGGGTCGCTAGTAACATAATAAAATTGAGTCTGTGTGTGTTACTAATAACTTTATTTATTTCTCATTAATTTTATTTATTTTTATTTTTATTTATTTATAGATCACCAACATAATAAACATTTACACCAACGAATAATAATCATGTTAAATGCTCTAGCCTAATGCTATTATCATTATAGGTGATGACAGCATTTATATTTACTACGAGTAACTCCCAAATATAAAAAAAAAACTAAGAAAAAATTAAAATGAAAACAAAGACAGAAATAGACAAACACAAATAACTTAAAACTAACTAGTACCTAAAGAGGAACTAATGAGTACCTGTCTTATTTAAAATAAATACAAATAACCTATACAAAAACTATAAAAGAGACTTTTTAAATTGGCGGATGCCATCCGCGAACAAATCCAATTCAGTAGACTTTGACAAACTGTTAAATTCTCTCATAAGCCGATTTAATGGTCCATTTTGACCGAGATTGGTTCTACTGAATCCGGTCGCCAGTATGTTGAAGCGAGATTTGCGTGGAAGCCTTGACGGTGCCGACAAGGAAAGGCCTCCAACAATTCTGGAGCTTCGAGGATGCCATTCGCCAATTTTAACAGAAATAGCATGTCGTGCACACGTCTTCGATTTCATAGAGAACTCATTTTGAAGTGAACCAGTCTATCTTCATATTTTATTAAGGATTTACCCAGATTGCAAGAATATACGAGATGCCACAAGAACCGCCTTTGAACACTTTCAACCCTTTTCCTATAAATGTCATAGAAAGGACACACAACGCTGCAGTACTCTAAACCGCTGCGTACAATTGAGTTAAATAATAGAATTTTCGTTTTAGGCGATTTAAAGTAATAATTATATTTAATATTGTGTATACCGTCACTAAAATAGTAAAGAAGCTACATCACATTCACATTGCTATGTTTCGGTGTCGAGGGTAAGATGATCACTGAAATAACTGGGTACTGTGAGTTTTGAATGAGTTTGATGTCACATGTTCCAATAGGTCTTAAAACTATCGGCTCTTATGTGGAGAGCTCAAGGCTAGTTAAAGACTGTATGCAGTCTTGTTTTAACACACGTTTGTTGTCTGTCGTGTTGTCTTGTTTTAACTTGTTTTGACCACACGCTTAGCGCAGTATCGGCTTCTTCGCAACGGGTCGCAGGTTCAATTCCCACGAGACAGATATTCAGATATTTTGTATGACCTATAAAAATTTGTTCCGGCCTGGGTGTTTGTGCATGTAAGATTTCTATGTTTATGTTACGAAACAGGGACACAGAATAAAAATACTGGTGTGGGACGACATTAAAAAAAACACGGTGGGACAGAAAAACACTGTAATACTTAGATAGGTTCAAACGCATATCGGTATCATTGGTAGCGAAGAATCTGATGAACTTGCCAAAACTGGTACTGAAAAACTATAACTTGCACCAGAATCAACTTCAAAACCTGAATGACCAACATTTTACGGAATCGCCCTCGCTCTGGCGGAAAATACCAGGACAAGAAAAACCAGGAAGACACCGTAGGCGGTGGTATACATGACGATTCTCAGCCTTTCTTCAAATCTTTTATACGACTGCAAAATGCTGATACACCGATGTAGTCGTCGTCTAGGCCAACATGTTATGATAATTGTTGATATATTACGTTCCTAGAAAGACAGAAATCCAATTCATGAAGGACTTAGGACTTACGATGGAACTATAAACGGAGCAAGAATCATACTATTATGATTAGATAGATCTATACCTATGTAGGTCGGTATATGTCACATGTTGGCATCGTACACTAGTTATGTGGAGATGGTAGATTTGCCACATATCGATAGAAAACTTATGTGCTATAGACGACTGTAATCACTTACCATCAGATGGGCAGACTGCTTATTTATGAATATATAATTTAAAAAAGGTAGTTGGAATTGTCTATTTTTTTAATTAGTAACTCAGCAAAGATACTAGAAATTTTGTGTAATTAAAGCGGTTTAATTAGTTAAATTACTGTTATTTTGACTGAACATCTTATGCCACCAGTTGCTTCCGACACGTGGAGTTACGGATTGAAGATTTGTGAATATTTAATAAGTCACATGTACGAGTATTGTACGATTTACACGGTAGCCGTTTGCGACCATATCTTTATTCGACTTTGTTTAGACTAATAACATATCCATGTTGGTGTAAAACAAAATTAAATAAATTTTTGCATTTTCAGTTTCTCTGACACTATTGTACACGATCTGATAATAAAAAATAAATGTAATAGTGAAGCCAAGTGAGTGAAAATGTTTAACTCGAGACAATCTGACTGTGCGCTGAGTGCGGTCATTTTGACTTACCGGTAAACGCCACGACTTTGTGGCCTCAGTATCGGTGACAAGACTGGCCAAGTGACGCCTAAGAACAAATGTACTGAAAAGTATCAAGGCGGCCATAGTCCAGTATGATTATGTAACTCTATTGTTGTCACATTTTGATTGATACTGACAGATAGTACAGTTAGATTGACAATTTATAAAGATAATTATCACATTGAATTTAATAAAGTTCCAATGTAACTGTACTATCTTGCAGTTTTGATCAAATCTGATAACAACAAACTTACATAATCAGGAGACATTTCCACACGAGACACATGCCTAGAGCGACCAGAGCTATAATCAATATGATGAAAATTGAAATTAACTGGGCAATCACTATTAGTATAAGCGGATATATGGAAACGGAAATGTTCTTTATTTTTTAATTCAAAAATTACTTAACGGATTTTAATGACGTTAGATATGAGGATAGTTAGATAGATAGAAGATCTCTTTCTTATGGAAAAATCCAACATAACATGGGCAACAACGTGGATGGAATGAAGGCTAGTATACTTAATATATTTTTCAATAAATTTTATCTGTTGAATAAAATCTTAAATATTTATACATTATTTAGCACTGCAGTCGTCACAATTATTAAACTGTATTAAGAGCCTGCAGTGTGAACATAAAAATTTAATATGTTTCATTATCGCGAGGCATCCCACTCTAACTTAAGTACTGATCACAACGAGTCAAGCTTTGCTGTTACATTACGAAAACAGTTGTTATTTATTATCCGAACGACACGAAAACTGTCTCAAGGTCCTTATATAAAGTTGTAACTCGTTACTATTATACATACAGTTAAGTGAGAGTGAGATATGTTTAGATATCATAGACATATTCTAAATTCGATTTTAAAAAGACGGACACTATTATACAATCTGCGGTTCAGAGCCTGAACATTGCTGACCGCATCGCTCGTCGCGCCGCTAGCCACTGGTAGTGTGGCTCTACCGTAACTGTTCTCACAGGCACCAATTGGGCTCATTTTGTGCAACCGCCGGTTTTTTGTTTGATTTAGCTTTTTGGAGTGCTTATAATCGGTAAATTGGACGCTGATGTAGTAAAAAGCTGTGAATACGCCTTTTAGCGATCGGTGTGTCGAACGAGAGCGAAATAAGAGAGGTGAGATATTTAAAGAGCTTTCGTAAAGTACGATCGATTTCGAGTGTCGGTATTGTTTTTTTTCTTCTGATGTGATTTTTATTAGTAACTAATAGTAGTAACTAAAAATTGGAAAATTATTCGAATCTTTTATTTTCTCCATCAGCTCGTTGTTTTAAAAAATTTCGTAACATATACATATAAATATCCAGGTATGCTGCAGGCTATATCTCATAAGCACTGCTATATAACTAATTAAATTTATGTCTCAAAATTTTTAATATGTATTAAATTTAATGGATATCAGAAATAATAAATATTTCGTACATAATTCTGCTTTCTTTTATAATTAACAAAATAAAAAGTAATGATTATTTTCGATGATACTTACAATGATACACGAGGCTAAATAATATGTACACTAGTTTAGTAATAAATTTAAGGCTTTGCTTAATAATAATGGGATAATATAACAAAGAAAAATATGATAAACTAATATTAAATAATTAAATTGCACTTTGTACATCTGAAATTTATATGGCATAGGTGTATTATATATATATATATATATATTTATAATATTACAATAAAAATATTAGTAGGTACCAATTTTCAAAGGCGGACTTATCTCTCAGAGAAATTATATTAAAAAAGAGATATTTATATTAAAAAAAGGCGATAAAAATCCAAGATTTTTGCCAGCTCTAGTCTCTTCCAATGTCAAAAGAGTTGTTAGTATCAGCTTGCATGTGACGTCAATAAGAGTTTGTAAAAATCTATGTTAAATAAAAAATTTTTGACTTTTATGTAGCCCTCTATTAACTAAACTAACTAAAAGAAATTTTAGTATAGTTGTCTTATTATAAGCGACACTGATTCCTGCAGGCCTGAATAGACAATCATAAAATCTCCGAGTATTTATTTTTTACGGACTTTCGACGTCAGCGACTAAATGCACAGATTCGTCGAAATGCCTCGAAGTCCCGTTCTATTTCGCAGCCTAGCCACCGTGTAATGTGCCGTGTAACTGGTGCAATTACGCGAATGACGTCTGCAAACAACGGCATTGTGCGCCAGTCGCAGGGTTCACTGCTTTTCATGCCAGACGGTGAAATCTGTATATTTAAGTACCTTAGTTTTGATACTTTCCGAGATCAGTCTGCAGTAGAGTAGAGCGCTTACTTAACCCAACGGTCGATTAATTTTGTTCTACTCCATAGTGAACCTTCCATTTCACTAACTACATCCCAATCAGGTAGATTTTACCAATTAAACTGCCACCTACTTATTCGATTATTATGTCGACTTTAAACTATTATTTCAATGGATTTTTTTTCTGATATAATTCTTATTCATTCTTTGATATTAAGTAAGTAAAAGTTGGAAAATTATTCTAATGCTTTATTTTCTCTATCAGCTCGTCGTTTTAGAGAATTTCCCTATTTAACCATCCCTATTTAATTATCCCTATTTAACCATCCAGGCATTCATTATCTCATAAGCACTAGTATGATATATAATTAATTATATTCATACATTAAATTCTTCATTTAAATTGACGACCAAATTCAGAACGAAGACTTGCAGGTATTACATTTAATAGTTATCAGAATCAAAATGCTTCATACATAATTCTGCTTGCTTTTGCAATTAACAATTATTTTAATGTATTTAGCATTACATTATTGTCTTCGTTCTAGCAGTGTTAATATATTTGTTAAATCGATCAATTAACACGTAACTCCGTCTTTTATAAACAAGTGCTTTAGCCAATCAAACATATTGTAAACGTTTTAAATTCAGGAAATGGCATATTGAGAAACACTTCAATACTATTAATAATATAGGTAATAATAAAATAATGTTTTCAGTGACTGTAAAATATATATTTATTCGCCTTCAAGTAATTATTAATGACTTGGTTGGTGATTATTGAGGCAAACTCAGTTGTAGCACTAATATTATCTTTAACACTCCATAGTTTTTTTTAAGTATTATTTAATGTATATAAAATAAATAAAATCAAAATCCATAAATATCAAAATTATGAACTGTCCAGCAAACTACCAAGTAAGTGACCGTAGCTCTATAACAAATAGTTAACCGCCTTTCTCCAACCTGCATAACTTGATCGAAAAGTCTACAATTGAACTCATTTCCCATAAGTAACGGTTATTGTTTTTCCATTATAGATTCTAAAGTGTTGAATATTTAGTGTATCATTTGGTGAATGCTGCTCCTGTTCTAGCCGTTGCTTAAATAGTATTGGTCAGATAAAAAAAGGTGGGACCAATAGAAACAAAGCTTTCGAAAAAAGAAGGGGCTACTCTCACCCACGCTGCAATTACCTTTGTTAAGTATTCACTCATGTCTACGAACGATAAAAAAACTGGTGAACAATATTGATAATTCTTTGATGAAGTCTGAATACTACGTGTTTATCTTAAGTTTGTTTGCCAGAAAAGTTGTATGTTTTATTTGTATTTTTTTCCTCTCCTTTTTACGAGAAATTATTGTCTTATTTTCAGCCATCTTCTGACATCTATAAACAGGCGATTCTAACGCCTTTCTTTTGAGTATAAGATTCAAATTGTTTTTATTCGTACATCATCCCCTTTGAAGTGGAAATTCTTGGTATGATTACAAATACAAAATAATAGGTATGATATAAAATTAATTTTATTCATTCATTTAATTCATACTAACTCTAATTACAGATTGGAGTCCCAAGATCTTAAATTATCGTTGAAAACCTTTTTTTTTTTTTTTTTTTTTTTGTTTCCCTGAGGAAAATGCATTAAATTGCATACCCCGGCTGTGGCGAGCCGGCGGTTATGTGGGGCTCTCCTCCCCACTAAAAACCTCAGGGATGGCCTTCCTCAGGCATGTAGGGAGCCCCCGGGAACAGCAAGCCACCTCCGGGAACCCCCAGCCTCTGCTCCCCTGCCTAGAGGGGAGCCCTCCTCAGGGGAGGCTACACTACCTCCCCCGGTCTCCTCCACCGACGACGCCCCCCGGCCACGGAAGGGGCGTGGTCCATCCCGGGTCGCCGTAGCAGTCGCAACTTCCTCGCGCCCGCCGGCGACCCGCGGCGGCGCCGCAGCTGTGCTACCGAGCCCGGCGCCGCCTTCTTCGAGCGGGATCGGCCATCTCCCGACCCCGCTCGGCGGCCTCCTTCTGGAGCATCACTGCTTCACAGAAGGAGGCTACAGCCCTCCAACCTCCCTCGTCCGCCAGCATTGCCGCAATCAATGCTGGCGGAGACAGATCTCGCCCGATCTCTGCGACCAAGACTCGGCGCTCGGAGGCCCACGCGGGGCACTCCGCCAGCGTGTGCTGGGCCGAGTCGAGGTCGGATGCGCAGTGGTGACAATGTGTCGATCCCTCCCGTCCTATTCGACACAGATACTCACCGAAGCAGCCGTGCCCGGTGAGTATCTGAGTCAATCGGTAGGTGACCTCCTCCTTCCCGTGGAGCCAAGCTTCGAGGTGCGGGAGTACGGCACCGACGGCCCGCTGGCGCGCGCAGATCCGTAATTCGAGCTGCGCACGCCAGGCCGCCACAATCCGTCGGTGCCACTCCCGCTTAGGCACTTCGTGCGCGGGTTCCAGGGCGCTCCCTCCATCGCCCTCCCGGCCGACACGCCGCGACGCATACGTCGCCGCGTACATGTCGGCCAGGATGTCGAATGGGGGGGAGCGTCCCAGAACCGTCGCCGCCTCGTACGAGATTGTACGGTAGCCTCGCACGATCCGTATGGCCATTATCCGCTGCAGGCTCCGTAGCAGAGCTCTGCAGCGGGGGGACCTCGCGCAGTCTTGCGACCACACGGGAGCCCCATACATGGCCACAGATCGCACGACGCCCTCGTACAGGCGGCGAACTCCATCCCTCGGTCCACCGAGATTGGGCAGCAGGCGATGCAATGCGCCCGCCACCCTTTTGGCTCGGGGGACCAACCGCACGAAATGCTCCTCGAAGCTCCAGCGGCGGTCCAAGGTGAGGCCCAGGTACTTGATGTACGGCCCCACCGGGACCACCGCGTCACCCACCCGGATCCGGCAGCTGGGTGGTTCCCGGCGCCTCGGAAGGCCGTGGAACCATAGCGCCTCGGTTTTGTGAGGCGCTATTTCTAAACCCAGCCGGCGGATCGCCCGCACGACACATGCCACCCCAAGCTCGGCAAGCGTAAGCACCGGCCCGAAGTCGGCCCCAGTCGTAACGACGAGAGTGTCGTCAGCGTAGCAGACGACACTCACGCCGTCGGGAAGGCTAGTGCGAAGGACCGCGTCGTATGCGAGGTTCCATAGCAGGGGTCCCAACACCGACCCCTGCGGAACGCCGCACTCGACCCTCCTCAACGTTTCCATCCCGTCCCGTCCCATCAATCGTTGAAAACCTACTTGATTATTTTAAAGTTAAGTCATTTGAAAAATATTGTAACATAAATTAGACATAATCGGCATAATATGAGTTCACACATATTTTTTGTAAGCAGACGAGTAGAAACCTTCACACCTGTCTAACGTTTCGGAGAATACGGCCGTAATAATTTTTCTAATCAATTTTCATTCTAGAATAATTATCAGATTAATATGTAGTAATATTTAACATTCACTCAACTTTTCCTTTCCTTTTATATAATACTTTTTAATACATAAATTTGCATTTTAAACCAGATCTGACAAATCTTAAAAAAATAATAACATTTAAATGCGAATTCTGAATAGGCCTGTTGTAGATTAACCTAAAGAATCTTATAACTTATCTGATTCAAATAAATATGATTGCGTTTAAAATATGCGAAAACAGTAGAAAACGAAGTTAATCGGATAAACGGGGCCCGTTCTCGCAATCTAAAACTGTTCTTTAATTCGAATTAAGTTTTTACTTAAAACATTTTTTCTTAGACTCGCTGACCGTTATAATTTACTACTTTCACCCTCAAAAAGTAAGCTTGTTAATCAAACTTTGTTTCACATCCAAGTTTGAGTAAAGAACTGAACATTTTTCTATTATTTACTTTCTATTCGGTCACTGCCCCTGGTGAATTAGTCTGTTACTTAAGTTTAATTAAACTAAAATTTGTAATTGAGACTTATAATACGTTATAATTAGTACGAAAGGTATGTTTAAAATCATTATTTCAGGAAATATCAAGCGGTAAAGATAGTTCATTCCCGCGAAGTTGTGATGATTGCTAATTTTTGTTATTATAATCATTGGTAGGAAAAAAAATTTTGGGCAATTCAAAAGAGCTTCTATAAAGTCATATTTGAATATAGTTAATTTTGATTTTGTTTCATTGTTCATCACAGCTCGAAAGGCACAAGCCTATCTAGTTGTGGTAAGGCAACCGCGCTAAACCAATTCGCATTGACAGATTTTTTATCAAATGTACGCAAGCCTTTTCTTTGCCGTACGAGCATCGGTTAAATGTTCACATGAAATTCAAATAACAAACGACACAGTATTGCAATTTTTAAAAATTTTAAATAACATTGTTGACAAACAAGCAAATTTCTCACCCTATGGTAAGAAGATACAGTCACCCTGATATATATAAAATACACTTTGCACCAATTTATAGCAGAATGACACTGGGCCTTAATTTACTTTATAGGATAGGGCAGCAAACAAGCGAACGGATCACCTGATGGTAAGCGATAAACGTTGCCCATAGACATCCACAATACCAAAGGAGTCACAGATGCGTTGCCGGCCTTTTAAATAGGAATTAAATTACATAAATTTAAGAAAAAAAATTCTATATAAAACAACATTCACACTGTTTTAGTTTATAACTAAGTTTCTTTAATTTTTGTATGTTGATAAACAACCAAGTTACCCAACCAATGGTAAGTAGTTACAGTCGACTATAATACACGTGGTTTCTATAAGATCCACAGAAAATCTGCAATCCCCATAAAAACCATAAGACTAATCAATATAGGCGGGGGCCATTCTTCATCTTCTAGCGCATATACTGTATTTTTATCGGGCAGTGCAGACTGTGCCCCTCCTAAGGGGCGGTCTTCCTTGCCACGTCAAATGATAGAGTCATTAAGACCAACAGTTCAGGCTGAGTTTTGTCGGTAGGTCATTCGGATCGAACCGCCTCGATTCGTCTCGAGTCTAAAATAATCACCTTGGCAGTTGGTTGCGGTGGGATCCATGAGGATTCTCAGCATCTTCTCTCCAGACGAAAAAAATATAATAAAATTTAAACATAAGAGGTAAACTTACGGTAAACGAAGGTTCACTGACTACCTTACCCATCATACCGAAACACAGAAATACGAACTTAGCGGTTTTGAGGCAATAATAGGTAAGACGGCAGTACCTAAGCAAACTACCGCGGTATAAATCCTGTTCCCAGCTAAAATATATAAATATATAGAGACATAAACATTTTTAACGGTTAAGAAGTTATACAATATTTAAATAATAATATAATCGTATCCATTCTAACAGATTGTTATTTATGTTCTCGATACGAGTCGGCAGAGGCTATTACTGAATAAAGTTTTTCGATTTTGAATAACAGCAATCAATTCGTCACTCTCGTTATGTTGAGCCAGGCCTGGAACTCCGAAACCACAAATTCGACATATCGTCGTTGTCGTGTCACATCCCATCCAACTTACATATAGACAATGAAGTTAGAGCGAGACTTGTGGCAAAGCGAGCGATGTTTCGGTTTTAAGAGTACGAACTCTGCTTTCACCTACTCGTATTCGTATGTAAGTATCGCCCGTACAATTATATAGATTATTCGATGTGATCTCGATATTTTAATCACGCTGTATACGTAAGATAACAATTTTCCGATCGAGCATTGACCCGTTAAAAGATTTTTACCACAAAATCCGGTAGTCAAATCAGCACGCGTATTCAGTTCAAACTAACGTCCACATTTTGTTATTAGCGTTGTCGTAAAACGCTTTATCGACTCGGCTAAAATACTTTTTATTCTAATTATCAAAAAAGATTCCGAGTTGATCTTATGCAATAATAAAAAATAACTGGTTCACGTTTCGCTGGCATTGGATATGATGCGAAAATAAAGAAATCACCTCGCTGTATTGAGCGGTCAATACTGGTATCGATAAAACCTGTGGACTCGAAACGGTTTTATTATCAAGCGATAACTGTGTACTTTAATTGTTAGGATTATGAACCAATCACTGCGGCTTTGTTAATTCGTAGTGAAGCGCTGTAAACACATAGTCGATTATCTTCTCAGAACGCATCTCGAATAACAATTGAACTTTAGAATCAAGTCGCTCGTCGAACGTAAATTACATGAAACCTATAATCTAGTTGCCGGTTGTGACAAGTCAATAACGTGAGTGTGAGCTGGATTTCTCTCATAAAGTTGTATGGAATGTTCAAGTAATTGAAGTTTGGAATTGCAAACGTCGCGACAGCTTACGGTTAACATGCTTCTCAGCAACGATACATTAGGAAATACGTCAGTTGACTTATTATAAGAAAATGAATAATTTCGTCAACATACTCGATAATCGAATTTAATATGAGTATTTTGTATTCAATTTCACACATAATAATACTTGGTTACACAAATTTATTGTAATGGTAAAGTTACATAGCGTCCTATTGTTAATATCCGTCCTTTCGGATTGGTAATAAGAGTTTTATTGCTTTTATATTGTTCCATGTGCCGGTTGTAAACGTAAAACTGTCAATCCGACGTCGTTTCGAACAATGATCTCTTCATTATCGATTTTATTCGAGTGTCGGAATAATCAATTCGTCGACACCCACATCTACACATCACTAATTAAATAAAAATGACATTGTATACGAGATAAAAATTTTGTTGCAGTGTAATTTAAGAACATAAGTTTTTTATAGATATACAATATAAACAACAGAGTAGCGCTCGACCTATATATAAGACACCTGTTGGTATTATTAAAGTCAAAGTTTGATGTGAGCCTCAAATACTTTTCAATCAACTGAATTACATGATTTGGTTCTCCATAATAAAACGTTTGACAACTTCTATAAGTAACAAAAATAGTTGTTATCTATGTATTTCCAAAGTGTTCATACAATACGGAAGCCAAATGATATATATTAGACAATGCTGAGCAACCAAGCAAAATATTGTGAGTGTAATTTCAAAGCGGGTTAATGAAACAGGTGCTTTGCAAAAGACAGATGTGTAATTTGGTATAATCACGGGCTAGGTGCTCGAGACAGTGCGCACGCGCTGGTTAAAATGCCAACTTGCATGAACTCTATTTACTGTAGCATTAGGGATCTATTTTCTTTGTACTGTAAAATAAACGAGTATTCGTGTTCGTATTGTTATTAGAGGCTGTCGCCTAAATTGTGTCGTGATTATATGATTTACGACATTGTTTCAGAACACGTCTCGTTAATTCTTTCGTTCTAGTCAATTGCTAGCACGAATGTTTTGGTGCTTAGGGGTCACATGAAATTTGTTTTATGCTTTAGTGGATATGGATGATAATTGTTTTAGGCACTCGTGTAGGCGGGTTCCATGGTTGCAACTTAATTTTTGTTTCGTGAAATGGTTATTAAGATTTCAACTCTTATCTCGGCCGCTCTTTCAATTATTAGTTATTAATGTATTATCAACGAATTTTATTACGATGTATGTTCTGTATGTATGTACTATACTTCCAAAATTTTGTTTCAGAGAAAATGTATAAATATTTAAAAAAATTCAGAAGTTCCGCACTTATTCGAATTAGTAGTAATCTGATTGGATGTGAACAAAATTTTGTTGTGAAGTCGTATATGAAAATTACAGAACTTTTAGAATTAACATTTAATGTCCATGAAACAATCAGATTATTTATACATATATATTGCATCTACAGTAAATTAATATTTTCATCAGAAAGTCTCGTTACTTTTTACAAAATTCAACAAGTTCTAACAATATGTAATTACTGTCCATGAATTGACCCTAATATTAGCCATTTACTCTGCCGACTAAGTAATGCGTATGTCCAATCTGAAATAACAGAATAAGGTGTCCACACTGATGCGTGTCGCTCGAGACTCGTTAGCTGCGATTGGTCGCGGGCTCGCGGTTCATCGCGTGCGCTTACGATCTAGGAACTAGGAGTGACAGGGCAAGTCACGGCCTCACATCTTTTTATTTATACCAAGTTTGTACTACGCAATATATTCAACAAAGCAAAAAGCACAGGTAATATTCTATTAATATTACAAACACGATTTTTTTATGGATGTTCGTTACTCTTTCACATAAAAACTACTGAATAGATTTTAATTAAACTTGATACAATATGTATAACAAAATAAGATTTTTAAATTTCATAATAAAAAGAAGAATCTACAAGGACCGTAAAAGCAAGCTCAGTGACGTATTACGTCGAGTTCCAAACGCATATACGTAAAGAGATTAAAAAATATAGATGTAAGCTCCTATATAATTCATAAAATAATATATTTGCGAGTTCCTTTCAATTTACCAGGGAGCCCTCAATTAAATCCTGAGTTGGCATCTTGAAGTAAACTAACTTAAGCTATCACACAAAATCGAAGCATAATTTTCGAAGTAATCAAAAATAACAACATTCTACTCGATTTGAACGGGTTACTCGCATAATTACACATTTAGGTAGTAAACGCACAGTGACAAATGGTCAAACGATGTGCGATTAAGCGATGTGATTTCTTGCCCCTTCCTTAATTATTCCAAAAGTGTATAGTATATTCTTACCTATAGAATAAAAATTTCGAATGGAAGCTGGTGTTGAATAAAGACAAAGATGAATAAAGTAAAATAATAAGAGTCTATAAATAAAACATAATATTTAGCCGTAGAATAAATATAATTCTTTCCAGTTTTATTTGAAACTTTTATATTAATCGAATTCTGTAAGGAAAAAATGTCAAAGAGAAAACTTGCGCTTACGGACAAAAATAGAGCACTGAGGTCGTTTTTTTATGATTGTAGACTTCTCTAAACAAAATGTAATAATTAAAAGCACCTGCGGGACTCAAGATACAGGCAGGCAATATTGATATAGTTGTGAAATGTGGTGGGCCATGTAACTAGTGTTTATTAATAAAACATTATTATTATATCTTAGTTATTAAATTAATATATTTATGCGATGAATGAATGAAAATGATGATGAAATTTATTTATGAATATGGTGAGCGCAATAGATATAAATGATACCAAAGTGTCAGAACGATCTGTCAGTAGTCAATTATTAATAAAATTGTAACAATTAAAAAATTACATTTAAATTATGAATTACATTTATTTGCCAAATATCTTGAGGATGGAAGGATGATGAATGATGAAAATGGCTTTCGTTGGTTGATATTTATTTTGTTGATTATGAAATGGGCGGAGACATGTGAAATATTTAGCAACACATTTGTTTTAAAATCATAATACCAATACACCCAGAGATGGGTAACGGCTTCTCCTAAAATGAGCTATCTCCCTTACTAGGGCCCATTTATACTTTATAACCCGTTTTAGCACTTTTCACACTATGCTAGACTACTCTCTAGCGTAGCGTCTGGGAGGTCTAGCGTAATGTGGTAATAATAAGTTTATTTATATCGCATTTAAATTGGCCTTTTTTTGGCTAAATTCAAAACTTCGTTATGTTATATTATTACTCGTTATATGTTTTATTGTTCCGTGGCGTTGTGTAAGGAGCACATACAGTGCTGGAGCTAGAGCAGGTGCGCGGTGCGCGGTATCCGGTAGCGGTTACCTTTCGCCGCGCGCAATCACCGCGAATTGCGCGTGCGCCGCTCTAACGCGATTGTTCTCCCTTGTTGTTATCGTAAGGCTTGTTGCTCACGTATGTTTAAGTATTTTTTTTTTACTTACTGCAGTCACTTACTGCAAGATAGTTCTTTTAATATCATCTTATTGTAAAGTTCGAAACGGCCGAAGATAGAGCTAGAAGCATCTATACTTCATAGGAATAACTAGTTATATATATACTCGTATGTCACGCTTTTTATCGGAGCTAGAAAACAGTGTCTTTAACTTCGGCTTTTAGGCAATATATTTTTTGTTGCTTTAATCTTAAGAATGTGTAATTTTTGTTCTAATAAGTTGGAAAACTGGACTCACAACCTTTGGAAGGAGCATCATGTCATCACGCATGGCTGGTAAACAAAGTTTATTTGAAGTAACATTATTAATATTTGACAGACTGTTCAAAAGCTAAAGCATTTCAGATGAACAGGTTTCACACTACAGTTCAATTGACATAATGTAGACTGTGACAAGGACTTTTTTAATTGTTCTGTACACGACTGACTTATTGCTATTGGCGCTTCATCTATTATTACTATATGTAATTTTTATTAAAAAAAAATTACGTCGTCCCGCTGTTGGAATTTTATCCTGTATCGTTGTTCAAATCACAAACATAGAAATATTACATCACCCAGACCCAGTTATACGAGTACAAAATATCTGCCCCGTGTGGGAATCAAATCTGCGACTTGTTGCGTAGAATGTGTCAATAAAAGTGTAGTCATAACTATCAATTTTTTTAATAATCAAGTCCTGTGTTAACATTGTTTTAAACTTCTGAGCTTTTATCATAATATATCCTTACCAAAGGCATACTTTTTATATTGATCACCAGTACTACATTCTAAATAACAAAGAATGTATTTTTTTCAAACATTGATAGGTGATGCTATTTTAAAAAGTTTATTCTCACTTAAAAGGCCGGAGACGTATTTGTAAATTTCTGTTGTTGCGATTACCGCCGCGTATAGACACTCATCTATAGGCGGTGGTAATCGCTTACCATCAGTAGATCCATCTGCTCGTTTGCCCCCTGAAATTACAGTCCGATGTGGTGAATTACAGAAAAAATACTAAGCTAGTAGAACGATGCGATGCGAACGACGCAAGAATTGAATTAATATTCTACTACGGTTTCTAATCGATTCGTTATGAGCGTGTGCCCATCGCCTTACATGGCCTGCTCTTATCCACTAATCACCCGGCACCCGTGCGTTCGTATGTAGTACACTAATTTGGCGGCCATTTGTATTTGTACCACACGTCTATTACGTCCGCACCCGTCGTGTTGTGTTGTGACTTGTGACACTTTTGCTTGCAGTTGACGACTTTATCGCAATGATTTCTTTTTTATATGTACAGATAACAACATATCAAACTATCATAATCTATTTTACTTTAATCGATTTACTACTTCGTTTTATTAATATAACTATAAGAAAAAATACATTTAGAGGTCTATACACAACGCGATTCTGTATATTATGAACATTTTTCTTTCTACAAATCAACTGAATGAGGTTTCGTTGGTGATAAGCCTAATCTTTTGTGAACGTATTTATGTTGTGTGCGTGGTTGTCTGTGTTTTATATTGTGTTGTAAAGAATATAGTAAATAAATTTTACAAAATATTTCATAAAAGTTTATTGATTAATTGCTAGAAATTATTGTAAATTTGAAATGAGAAAGCAGAAAATAAATACTGCTTGCTGCATGTTGCATTTGACTGGAGGGAGACTCTGTCAGGATCGAATGCTTGAGTATCCAAGCATACGATAGGTGGAGATATCTCCGTCTTGCCTTTTTCTACCGCAAATTAGCAGTGTTAGCATTTTCATGTTCCGGCTTGAAGGAAAAAAAATAATTGAGTGGTAAAATATTCTGGTGTGCGGTCCGCTTGTAAAAATACAATCTTTGAAATAAATAAAAACCGAAAAAAAGTAATGCGGTTAAAATAAAGAGACGAAGACGAAAACCCAGACTTAAGAGTCTATTTTGAGAGAATATGTGCTGTAAAAAAACAATAGAACTGTCATCCACTAAACCTTGTCTCAACTCAGTCCATCCATTTTTAATTTTTGGTCCAGTCATTTTTTTCTCTTTATTTTAACACATACGTATGAATAAAAAAATAATCATTTTTCTACTGTAATATTACTAAAAAAAGCGCGTTACATTTAATACAACACAACATTTTCCTCAAGCTATCACAATGTAACACGCTTTTATTTATAAATCGGGACTGTGATAAAGACCCCGGGACGAGATTGAATAATTATGTATCGTGAAAAGTTTTAGTGTTAATAATTTATTTTTAACTTTTTAGTTCATTTTATAAACAAATAATAAAAGCTTGTTTTTAAAAAGGTTTTTTTTTCTTTAATTTTATTTTTAACTTTTTAGTACCTCTACAGGCTTGCTGAGAACAAACCCTTTCATTTGATACCCACATTGTAGGAACGAATAAAATAAAATTATCCGCCATTTTTGGTGTTCCGCCGTATTGGATTAAGAGCGACGTAGCATTATTTTTTTCTAGTTATTCTTGGCAAGCCCTTTTATTTGATACCCATATTGTAGGAGTGCATTAAAAATACAATTGTTTTGGCGGACCAATGTCCGCCATATTGGATACGCCACCATATTGGATTTAGAATGACGTCACACAGTTAATCATGCATTGTCATCCGAACTAAACGTGTATACCAAATTTCAGCTCAATCGGAAACCGGGAAGTGGATCAAATTTTAGTTGCAAGATTTGATTACAGAACGACAGACAACGGGACAGGTGAAACTAAATAAAAGCTTGTAAAATAGTAGACCTCAGAGTGTTCAATCCTACATAAAAATAACATAATAAAAATGTTAGCTTTTTATAAAAAAGGCTCCTCAGGAGCGGAGAGGCTGAGACCCGCATTGCGTTAGCATATAGTCTCAAATTAAACATTTTTTTTTATAGAATGACAACTTTTAAAATATATATCTAACAATAAAACGTGTAATTACTATTCACGACATAAGATGATTATACAGATCGCTTTTCAGTGAATTAAGAGAATTCTTAAAAAGGTTAAGGTGTGTATAGTGTGAATTTCCTTACTATACATACGAATGCAACGAGTAAAGTAACTGTGGAAGGTAGTTTTTTCTGATTGTATGCGGTACGGAGCCTTGAACGTATGAAGGCACGGCACGACGGTACGGTACGAAGGTGTGAGGAGCTTACTGGTAGTAAAGCTTTAGTTATAAAATAAAATTTTCATAATAGTGCAGGTGAGTTTATATTTATATTCAGTAATTTTAAATAAAAGACTATGTGAAATTGTTTAATCGCCTTACATGGCCAAGGTATTTTTTATTAAATTCAGGTGACAGTGAGTGAAATGTATGTTCTTACTTATAGTATAAATTTATAGTCTATTAAATTTATATAATTATAAATTATCTCTCTTTTCGCAGGTAAATAACAATGAAATGTCGTAGCGAAATCGTGTAAGTTTTTGATATTTATGTAGGCTGCTAATAATTCTCAAAATGTAGTCCGTAGATGGTTTGTTAGCAGGCTATGTGTATAATTGTCAAATTAAACTAATACGTGTATCTAATTAAAAAGTGTCATATTCGTTGACTGATAAATTTAATGCCATTTTTATTTTAATAATATGTTATGTAAATGTGGTTGAATTAAAATATCTGCAGCTGAATCTACATTAATTTATTAATGAATATTAATTAATACGATGTTTACAAATAATCAGAATGTCGCAGCGAGCGTGTGAACACAACGTGTTAATTTGAATGTAATATACTACAGAGAGAATTAAGATATTCTTGAATTATTATAATGGTGATGTCTCTACAAAAGCTGAGTATGAACGTCATCTTTCTCTTTCTTTCCTTGTATGAGTCGACTAAGTGAATTAACGGCAAATATTTCTAGGAAGTATGATGAGCAGCAGATAGTAGTGATAGTGAATAAACATGCAACTCAGATTTTTATTTTATTATTAACACATGATTTAACAAAAACCTAAGCCTTAATCACCTAGAAACAGTCCAATTGCAATGAAAACGAAATAGTTTCTACCTATTTAAATTCTGTCACTTTTTATTAATACTGATTTTTGTTTGCACATTATAAAATAAACGCGTAATATAATGTCAGGTTATTAAAAAATGTTTCAGGGCTGGCAAAATAATTTGTATTTAACGGTTATATAACTTAGGTATTATATGGTTCCTAGGTGCTTATCTAAAACTTGAAATACCTAATAATTTCTGTTTAATTCATCAAAGTATAAGCAAAATCTTTTAATTGACACCCCTATTCAGCTATTGACATAAAATAAATACCAATAGATTGTTGCGTCGTATTCGTATTTATTTGATTTGTAAGGGGAGAAAAGTGCCTGGATCAGCGCAAATATTTTATTCTACGGAAACTTCACTTCTATTGGATACACACTAAGTATTATTTCGTCTTAATTTTGGAATAAATTAAAAGTTTTCTAACTTTACCGCTGAACCTACAGATATTTAAAATTGTTTCAGTTTGTTGTCCAGTAAAAAGTTATTTTTTAAGATGATATTAAACAGATTAGTGCATATTCAAATGATTCAAATGACTGGCGTACTATTATACTGGGCATTGATAATAATTGGCGATGTGGTCATAATCCTTTTTATATTCTCGGGGATTATAGGTAATTTCACAATATTGAAAATATTTTTCTAAACTTCTTTTAAAGTATGAAAACTAGAGAGGAAGTTATTAAAATAGTTGTGCATGCTACTAAACAACCCTATCCATAGCTAATAGAATCAGTGTAATCCACCACATCTTAAACCTTTACCACAGATAATAACTATGCAAACAAAGTGGCTGCAGTGGCAAAATTTACATACTATCTATGGTCCAATTAATTTTAGAATATATGGGTACTAATTGCGGTAAAATTTATGCGGTGAAGAACAACACCAAGTTACTGTGGTATGGCTAGAATACCAGGGGTCATCAAACTGCTTCATTTTAGATCTGTTTTATAAATATTGAAACTTGCAAGGCCTAAACCTCTACATTATGCCGTTAATTCATAATTCTGTCATGTTATATATATTTTATGACATATGTATATGTCCTCGAAATGGAGCACGTGCCTATGCTGACTAAGTTAGTACAATTATGACTTTGTCGTCCACGTTGGCCCAGTTAAAACGGATTAGTCGAATTCACAAATAATTTTAAAATTCTATGCAAGTGTAGTTACCCAAGAGTATTTTCCTTTCATCGTTTGTATAAATATACACGTGAAATTGGAAAAACTAAAAACACATCGGTACATGACAAGATCGACGCCGCATCCACCAACTACGTACAAGAAGGTCAGTGCCGAAACGACAATGCCAACGAATGTGGAGGTTAGGTATTTAGTTTATATAATTTTAAACAACAAAACATATACATTTTTTTATCAATGTGACAGTTTTGAAGTTATATCATAAGAGTGCTCTAAAAAAATTAACATATTATAGTGACTGTCCAGTTTACCAGCGAGAGACTATATCAGGGCCTGCTTCAATATCACTCTCTTATTTATTTCTACCGCAAAACAATAACATTCTCAGCGGTATGTTACGGTTTGAAGGGCGGTAAAATTATTATTACCGTTTTCACGTGTTTTTTTGTTTAATTTAAATTTATTCTCTACATACACCCACACAAACCAAAAGGGTTGTAATGTTTTAATTTCTATCTTATAAACCAAATTATTTAATAATAATAACTATTATAATATACTAACTGTATAACTACGTTATTAAAAAAATAAGTTATAAAACAATTTTATTTACTTTATTGTTTAAAACAAACATAATATTAAGAGATATAGTCACAAATTTGCACCTTACACTGTGGTTTTTGTAGAGCTTAAACTCACAGGAACCACATATAGTACATGTCACATACTGGCGACTATTACAATTAATCAACATCTGGACATTCTGCTTGTTTACCAACTATACTAACTAACAAAAGCTATAAAAATTCGTTTGTTATATATAACAATCAAAGTCACTTTTAAGAAGAAACACATTTACTCATGCTACAGTAACGCTTCAGACTTTATATATTGAACTTGAAATAGATCTTATGTTATTCATAATAGCGGCATTCCTAGTTTCAAGGAAAATCTTGACATGTTTGGCTTTATGAAAGACACAATTATAAGGAGCCATACAGTCTTTGTACTTAACTGTATATATCAGCAGTCCGCCATTTGACGGCTCCTGGCCTCTGGTAATTTCGCATAATAATAACATTATTACTTTGTGTTAATTATTACAATTATATGCTTAAATCGTTGCAGCCACATAATTCTACTGAGTAATTATGATAATATTATGGGTGTTAGTAAATAATAACAGCCATTAAGGTTAGTAATAAAGTTATTTAAAGTATCTGCTTACAAATAAAGACCAAAAAAGGAAAGCGCAGAAAAGTATGAGTTGATAAATATTTTACATATAAATGCATAACTACACAAGCGTAATATCATAATATATGTCCGCTTATCACGGGTCTAAAAACCCAGTCCTTTTTTATAAAACGTGCCCGTGCCATTTAAACGAATTTAATGAGTAGGTTTCAGATTATTATCTAATAAATAAACAATAATAATGTTCTTTAACATGACTGTAGCGTAGAATTTTACATGCGGGTAATATGTTTAAATTGTCTCTTTTGGCCTCCACAACAATTCCAAAAATAATTTTATTATACAAAAAACAGTAGTACGTCAAAACAAAAACCTCAATTATAAGAAGAAACAAATGCTGTCTAAAGGTCAAAATTCTGACCTAACCCAACAACAGTCTGACCCGTTGCTGTTTGTACGTAACATACGTAATTAAGTATATTTTGCAATGTCATTATTTAATATACCAACTATTGATAGATAAAGCAATTTATTATTTTTTTTCCAGCTTGTTAATTTGTCGCAGTATTAATTTATGTCATAATAAAATATATTTCTCGTCTAACTGGTAAGGTTTTGATTTAATGTGAATAACGTTTGTAATCATTAATCTTAAATAAATTTGTATACGATTAAAGCAAACTAAAATTTATGTTGGATGGAAAATATTTAGGTATTTCGGATGCTACTTGTTCATTTTGGACATCATCGGCGGCGAGAAAATTTTTCATCTTCGTTTCCCAGACGATATCGTGGTCGTGGTTGAGGTCATAGAAGACTTATAGTCGTTCCAACAATTTATTTTACTTTTGACAGGTCAAATTCTAATCAATTAGTGTTGTACCAATGTATTACGGATACGATGTTTTGTAATAATCGATTTTTGTCTGGAAGAACTTTTAATCGATTTAACACGGATATTTTATTATTGCTTAAATACATATTTCATATTATTTAAAAACCAGGGTCACCAAAATGGAGTTGCAGACTGATGTCTGTTGGTGTTGAAAGATCTTCGAGTGAATGCTTATTAATACTCCCACATGTAGATAAAATATGTTTTTATACCAAGCTATCAAACTTTTCTCCGCTTAACTTAAAGTACTGAATTAGTGCACCATGAATTGAACAATATATAGTAACTCTTTTCTTAAAAATACAATAGACGACTCCATTATAATACTTCTTGAGAAATGAATGTGTCAAATCGAATTAATTTGCACGTTGTTTTATATATCTCCATAAATGAGTACGTTATGTATATATATATAAGAGCAGCAAAACATGATGTTTTTGTATGTTCACTTAATTATTCAAGTAATTAATACCGTTTGATCGAGCCCATAAAACCCTTTCAATACACTGGTAAAGACATCTTTATCGGTAGATATCTTTAATAGATTTACATAAATCGTTTGAATATATTAAAAGTTTTATTTAGTATTTTTAATCGAATTGCTCCAAATGCTCCAAGTAAGTAATGTTATTAATGTTCCATAAAAAAGATAACTGGCGTTAAACAACAGTCCGAAGCCCGTCTCTACTTACCATATAATCGCCATGTAAGCGCAATATTTAAGCGAGTTGAGCAAAATAATACAACTTGATAATATCTACGGAATACAATCAAATATGCATCCTTTGTACTCACAAGTAGAATAATCTAAGAAAACAGTATCATTGTTCTCAGCTCCTGAGGGATCTGATAAGGGATGTGTTATCTTAGCGGTGTGTAATAATTTGAACTCGTAAATGTTAATTTTTAGTATGATATACACATGCGTGTGATTGCTATCTCGTGTGAGCGATTATTATGATTATGATGCAGGATTATCTTATGCTTGGTTATATTGTTTAAGAGTTGTGGATTCGAATCTATTGAGCATATCTTCACATATCGAGATTGTCTCATATATGTAGTTCTTTGTAACAATAGCTTTGTGTCCAAAAAGTATATTTAACACTTGTTCATGGCTTGTAGTTATAAATTACTAGCTTTCTGCCCGCGGTTTCGCCCGCGTGGAGATCGGGATTGAACTATAGAGGGTTAAGGGTCAAAAGCTATGACCCACGGATATGCGCGGAAGTCGGTTTATGGCGCGAAGGTTTTATCGCGCTTCCCGTGGGACCTTGCTCAAGAATCACTCTATCTATTTATGAAAACCGCATGAAAATCTTTGCAGTAGTTTTTGAGCAAAGCCTTTATTGCGCATCCCGTGGGATCTGTCGATTTTTCCGAGATAAACAGTACCCTATTATTTAAGCCGGACTTTTATCTTTCCGTCTGCAAAATTTCAAAGCAATCGGTTCAGTGGTTACGGCGTGAAAGCGGAACAAACAAACAAACAAACTCACTTTCCGATTTATAATATTAGTAAGGATTCATTGTATAGTGCTGTTTTGTACATGCATTGTTTAGGACTCAATGCTTTATTTATTTAAACTTTTTGCACAACATTTTCAAAAAAGTGTACAAATGACGAAGTTCATGCCAGAGGTGTTCTCTACCAGTCAACCTGCAAAATGTATTAACAGCTGTGGACGGTGTGCGATGTCCACAAAACAAAAATATAATAGAATAACATTTATACTAACACTTATAAATCTTAATATACCTAAATACATAATAGATATACAACACACATGCACACACACAAACATATATACATACACATATAAACATATAATATATATACATATCCTTTGTTATAAATAAATTTACATAAATTTCGAAAAATGTCTTCGAATTGTTTTCTAAATGAATCCTTAGAACTAGGGGCCAGTCTCAGACTAGTAGGTAACTTATTCCGCAAGCGAGTGACAGAAAGAGTAAACGAGTTTAACACAAACCCAGATCGCTGTGATGGAACTACAAGAGTAACTGAGGCAGCGGAACGTAAGTTGATTTATATACGTTATTGTAGTATGTAGTTAATTGTAAATATATAATGGATGTATTTTCGGCTTTGATTTTAAATTATGTTTTAGAAATGAGAAAATAAAATCAAAGATTCTATCAATATTTTTTTTTCATGTACTATTTTGTCAGAAACTCACACTATCATTAATTATCAGATCTCATGTAGAGCCAAGCTTCTACTCATAGCTCTACATATCTATAGTCTATACGCCCTGACTTCACAAGCTCTACCTCACGTTATTCAAAATGTGACTCGCCTTCGTTAGTACAAGTACTATTATTGTATAACAATAATGAACAGTGAATAAAATTTAAATCTTACACTAATGATGGTAGCAAACGACGAAGTCATGTATTTTGAATATTAATTATGAATTTAATAAGTTGTATAGTTGCGTTTTCCCGAACGCCCGTTATTTGCTTATATTATTTAATTATATAATAATATTGCTTACCGGTCCGTAGTTCTGGCTTGGCTTGAAAGTGTGTTTTGTGTGTACTAATGTGCCCTACCGTATGTGGTTATAAATATATATCATAAATTACAATACTTGTAGTGTAAAAAATAGGAGAACGCGTGGCCGACCACTTTTCCAATCCAATGGTACACGTAACTAAATGACACGTAAATGATCAATTATTAATCCGCCGTAAATATAACTCAATAAAAATGCCGTGAAAAAATCCGAAGTGACAGACAAGTACCGAAAAACCATAATGTCAAAATCTTTTTTTTTTATTACTTTTTAATTTCCTTTTCCGCGGTCCGAAACTCATAAGTCCTAAACAATCCCCCACCCCGAGATGAGCAACCCTCATCTCGCTAGTCTACCGGTAGACGGGACAGGGTTGCCACCGCACGGCGCATCACAGAGTCGCCGATCGAGACCTCTGCGAACCGAGGTACACCGTCAGAGCCTGGATAAAGCTTCAAAATGCGTCCTCTACGCCAACGTAGAGGAGAAAGATTTGAATCCTTAATCAGGACAAGATCCCCTACCCGTGCAGGAGCCGTTTTATCTGTCCATTTCAGCCGCTGCTGCAACATGTGCAAATACTCCGAATAAAACCGTTTATTAAAATTTTGTGACATCTGTTGCAGCATTTGAAAGCGAGAAAGTCGACTCAGTGGTACATTCCCAAAGGGATACTCAGGGAGAGCTGCAAGGGGCTGGCCGATGAGGAAATGACCCGGTGTCAAAACCTCCATATCGTTGGGATCCGAAGAGAGTGGGCATAAAGGCCGTGAATTTAAAGTTGCTTCCACTCTGTAAAAGACCGTAGTAAGTTCCTCGAACGTAAGAACCGTTTCCCCAATAACACGTCTCAAATGTGTCTTAGCCACCTTCACGACAGCCTCAAAGATGCCTCCCCAATGAGGACATCCAGGAGGATCAAACTTCCACGTAATGCCCTGAGTAGCCATTGCTTGTCCCAAGTCCGTACTATGTTTCGTTAAAAAATCATGGACCTCCTTAAGATACCTGTCAGCACCCTGATAATTTGTGCCGCAGTCCGACCGTACCAAACTCGGTAACCCCCTCCGTGAAACAAAACGTCCGAACGCCGCGATAAACGCTTCCGTACTAAGCGAAGATACTATTTCTAAATGTACTGCCTTCGTTGACAGACAAACAAATACACATAAATAAACTTTGTAAGTCTTAGAGGTCCGCAAGTGAGAAGCCCTGACAATAAAAGGACCAGCGAAATCCGTACCGACACCGTGAAAAGGTCTGGTGACACTAACCCGATCGCTAGGTAGGTCACCCATCATAGGCTGCATGGTGTTAGCCTTTAACCGATAGCAAGGTATACACTTAAATATAACCGATCGGACGCACCGTCGCGCCGATAGTATCCAAAATTCCCGCTGAAGAATAGCAAGCAGTGCCGTACAACCTGCATGCGAGTTAGTAATGTGCCGATCACTTACTATCAACTGCGTCAAGGGTCCGTCCTTGGGCAGCAAAAGGGGATGCCTAGCCGAATGCGGCAGCTTCGAGTTGCGCAGCCGTCCGCCAACACGAAGTAATCCTCGCCATCAATGAATAAGTTAAGTTTCTGTACGGCACCCTTTAACCGACCCGTCGTCCGTAACGATTTAAGCTCGTCAGAAAACCGTTCCGATTGTACCCGTCGTACCCAAAACATGAGAGCAGCACGCCGTTCGCCTGCCGTCAGAAACAAAGATGTATTTCTTACAACCGGTTTGCGAGTATTCGTTATAAACCGACGCATCCATCCCGTAACGGCCAGTAATTTATTAAGAGAGCTAAACCGCAGTAAAAGAGGGTTTGTGACGATTTCTTTCTCCACAGCCATGACACGCACACAGGGCAGCGGATCCGATCCGATTAAAACCGTAGGGGGCCATGACGACTCCGGTGCCGTCAACCAAGCAGGTCCCCACCAAAGGTTATGACTCACCAACGAGGAGGCATAACAGCCGCGAGAGGCCACGTCGGCGGGGTTCAACTCGCCGGGTACGTGCCGCCAATTCAGATTCACTGACGAGTTTTGAATTTGCGAAACCCGATTCGCAACAAATGTTTCCAGCCTATGTACCGAGGTCTGGAGCCACGCCAAAAAATTTGGCTGTCAGTCCACGCATAAACGTTACCTATGTTAATGTGCTTCCCGAGTGTATCACAAACATGATTCAATAACCGAGTAAGTAACGCAGCTCCCGAGAGCTCCAATTTGGGTATGGTTTGGCGGTTGCGTATAGGAGCCACCTTGCTCTTCACCGTGATTAGATGTAACGCTACTGAACCATCTGACTGTATCGTCCGAAGATATACGACTGCCGCGAAACCCGATTCCGAGGCGTCACAGAAACCGTGAAGTGACGCATGATACTTCCCCGGTGGAAGTATTTTACGAGGTATAACAACCCTTCCGATAGTGGGTAACTGATCAATAAATGCGAGCCAGTCCGTTAAGAGTTCAGTAGGTAGGGTCTCATCCCACTTAAGCTCAGCCAACCATAACCGTTGTAGAAAACATTTAGCCCAAAATATTATAGGAGCGATCCACCCGTTAGGATCATAGATACGAGCAACCGTAGACAGGACTAGCCGCTTAGTCCATATCTTTTCCGTTATTGTTAAAACCCGAAAGGAAAAGATGTCAGGAACCGGTAAATACTGAACACCTAAAACCGATGTTGAACGAGGAGAGTCCGGATTCTCAAATAACAATGGATCTTGAACGTGATCCGCTGGTAGTCCTTCTAAGAGACGTGGACTGTTCGAAATCCATTTCCGTAGTTCATAGCCAGCCGTTGCCAATAACGCTATGAGCTCGTTACGTAAAATTAAAGCCTCCTGTTCCGAAGATCCACCCGTGATAACGTCATCGACAAAAATTTCCGACTCTAAGACGTCCGCCGCACGAGGGAATCGAACGCGTTCCCGTTGAGCGAGTTCCAACAAGCACCGCATAGCCATCCAGGGGCTAGATTTCAAACCGTACGTGTTTGTGTTCAGTTCGTAGACGCGTAATGGGTGAGACGGGTCCTCGCGCCAAAGAATCAGCTGATACCGTCTATCAGCCTCATCAATCACCGTTTGCCGGAACATCATGCGTATATCCGTCGCGAAGACCACCTGGTGTCTACGAAAGGCCGAAATAAGATCCGAAATATCTTTATGTAGTTTAGCACCCGAGTGCAGGATTTGGTTCAATGAAACACCGTTAGAGGAAGGGGCCGACCCGTCAAACACGACCCGTATCTTACCGCTATCCGATTTAAAAACCGCGTGATGTGGTATGAAATAGTGTTCTTCCGATGAGTAGTCCTCCGTGCCAGGGACATGTGACCTAATTGTACATATTCCCGCATGAACTCAATGTATTTGTCGCGAAACTCTGTATCTCGCATCATGCGACGTTCCATAGAAAGCAGGCGTTTCTCAGCAGTGAGGTAGGACTGCCCCAGCGGTTTGCGAATGCTCACAAAGGGCAACCGAGTAACGAAACGACCGTTCGGTAACCGATAAACATTTTCGATAAAATGGCGCTCGCATTCTTCGTCGAGCGGGTCCTTCCGTGAAACCGTGGGTACCTCTTCTGTCTCCCAAAAACGCTGTACTAAATCCGAAAGAGAAACGCCCGTAAAAACCGTATCAGAAACCGTATCATATGCTGGGCCCATAATCATATATCCGTAGTGCGATGGTATAGCAACCAAGCCATTATTATTTAAATTTATAGTGCGTCCGGTGCACAATAATTGACCAAGCACATCAGTACCAAGCAACAAATCAATTTTTCCAATATTTAAAAATTTTCTGTCAGCCAAAGACAGGTGAGAAGCCGAGTTCAAAATTTCCGAAGGTAATTCCACCTGTGGATGTTCTCCTAAAATATCATGCAACACTAGTGCTGTAACTGTAATAACAGGTTGAGAGACCGATTCTCCAACAATGTTAAAGGTACATTGACCATAAACATGTGACACGAGCACATCACCTATGCCACGAACCGAAATATTATTATTAAATATGTATAGGCCTAACCGTCTCGCCAAATTAACTGTTATCATGCAACCTTGCGAACCCGTGTCCGCTAGAGCCCGTGCTCTAACATAAAAACCGTTAATATCACAAATCCTTACCGCAACGGTAGGCAATAAAATAGTATTTAAAAAGGTTGCATTTGGCGAGGCGGCGGCGACTACCTATTCTTGAACGTCACTATGAAATGAAGCATTCACCCGATTAAAAACCTGGGCTGCCGACAGCGCCAGAGGGTTATATGTAGGGGGTCTCGAGCGCCCCAATGGTGCCCGAGTCAGGTGCCAACTGGCATCCGGTGTCCGGTAACCAACCGGATGACCGAAAGATGGCGGCGTGTTCCTCAATCGCGGCCGTTCCGCGAGTGGTGGTGAGAAACCCCTCGCTCTCGCTGCATACGAGGCCGCAGACGCATACTGTTCCGCAGTGACGTCACGAGATTCGTCCGCTTGAATATGCCCTATGCCCGCTGCATAGGGTGCTTGTACCATAGGCCCGGTGCCTCCCGCACCCGTATGTGGAGATGCCTGTGAAGTAGGCCTAAAGCCACCCCCACCCGTATATGGAGGTGTCGCGCGCACGTCCACCCGTCGAGGCGACGCTCGTCCAGAATGAGGAGGTGAAGTCCGTACTTGTCCGCTTTGACCCCCTCCTGAAGGAGAACCAATCCGTGCCGCTGCAGGCCTAACTCCACCATTCCTATTCAGGCATAACATCCCGTGATGTTTGCCGTTACAATGAATACATGGCCGTGCCACTGCACAACTATTAACAAGATGATCCCCTAAACAAAAATAACATAACTTGTGATTTTGCACAAAACGCCTCCGCTGTTGAGGGGAACAATTTATAAAATGTTGGCATTTAGATATAAAATGGCCTATGATGCCACAAAAGGTGCAACCAACCCGCTTGGATTGCAACCTATTATTAATAGTATGGTCCGATGTAGCCATACCTACCCTAGTCCCCCGAGTGGGTGGCCTAATCCTACCCTGACTGAATACAGGTCTTCCCTGACTGGACACAGGCCTCCCAGATGGCCCTGAGGTAGCCGTTGCAGGAGGTGAGCCTACATTGTCAACAATCCGTGCTTCTTCCTCCAAGAAGGTCAAAAGGTCAATAAATTTAGGCAACGGGCTTGCCTCATCTCCGCTTCCATATTTTTGTTCAAATCTTAATTTTAAATCAGAGGGTAACTTATTCAATACAATATGGAGCAACAAGAATGACCACTCCGTTACTGGTAAATTTAATTTCTCCAAACAATTATAGGCCACCTTTAATGGATTTAAAAAATCATCCCTTATAAACATGATATTCCTTAAATAAGGCAAATTTAATATCTTTGCCACATGGGCATCCGCAATTAACCTAATATTTTGATATCTGCCCATCAATAGCGCCCTTGCAGTCTCATAATTGTTATCTGTTATGGTTAAATGTGAAATAACCTGGTGAGCGTCTCCCGATAGACAACTCAACAGATAACTTAATTTTTGTGAGAGTGATATATCCATCCGACAATGTACCAAAGAATCAAAAATGTTAATAAATGACATCCAAGTTTCATACCCACCAGAATACTTGGGCAAATTTAAATCCGGCAATCTAGTATAAATTGAGGCATTACTACTTGACTGACCCTTAACCGTGGGACTACTGGCCAGATCCAGTGTCCTTACCGCCTGAATAATGCTGTCATAATATTCTAAGCATTGCTTGTAGTCTGCCTGAGCTTGAATCAACCTTGCCTGCAAAGTTTCATTGTCTGGATTCATGTCAGCCCTATCATAACACATTTGTAAAGCTTGATCCAGATCCGCCATGTATCTGTTCGCATTTGAAGCCCGCTCTTTCAAGGCCTCAACCCTGTCTGGTCTACTCACCAGAGAAAATGCGCTTACCAACCATTGCAATATGCGACGAATTTCGTTGTAACCGTCCGACATTTTAATAATTATATAAAATACAAAACAAAGAATTTACAAAATAACAGGTCCGTAACCGAAAAGAAAACCACGCTCTGCTACCAAAAAATGTTGCGTTTTCCCGAACGCCCGTTATTTGCTTATATTATTTAATTATATAATAATATTGCTTACCGGTCCGTAGTTCTGGCTTGGCTTGAAAGTGTGTTTTGTGTGTACTAATGTGCCCTACCGTATGTGGTTATAAATATATATCATAAACTACAATACTTGTAGTGTAAAAAATAGGAGAACGCGTGGCCGACCACTTTTCCAATCCAATGGTACACGTAACTAAATGACACGTAAATGATCAATTATTAATCCGCCGTAAATATAACTCAATAAAAATGCCGTGAAAAAATCCGAAGTGACAGACAAGTACCGAAAAACCATAATGTCAAAATCTTTTTTTTTTATTACTTTTTAATTTCCTTTTCCGCGGTCCGAAACTCATAAGTCCTAAACAGTATTCATTTCTCTATTTTTTGTTTCATAAGTTTAAATTTGTATCACTACGTGACATTAGTACTAATTTTCGTTTCATATACTATGTTACTTAACCTCTCATTTTCGTATATATATGAGGACTTGTTTTACACCATGATTATACGTCGTAAACAAACAAAACCATAATGGAACGGATAATGTTAAGCCATTATAACGGCGGCTTAACAACTACTAAATTTATAGCCAAAACAGTAAAGTAGTTCTTGTTTTATTACTGATATTATGTTACAATACATTGATAACGATTAATTATTGTTATACTTAAGATAGTTTAATATAAATCAGTGGTTTTTGCATAAACTAAGAAACTGGTTGTGTTAATTTCATTAGAATGCGCTTATATATATATATATCGTGATAGGTTCTACTTTTATCATTAATTAGATAACAGCACAATACATTTTTCGCACGTAATTAATTAGTAATTTTGCTTGTAAATAGTTAGTAGACAGTATATTAGTTCTATTAATTAAATTATTCTGTTATATTCTTTTATCATAAAGGAGTATATTTTTATATGTGTGTATATATATATAACGTAAGTTTATATAATTAGGTATTATGTACTGTTTCTGTTAATTTAAATAGCTTTGCAAAATTTACTAAATGAAATTGTTATTAAATATTTAATTAAGAGTTCAAAAGGAAGTGTATTACGAGTCGGTGGAGCAATAAATAATATTTTTTTTTCCCACGGGGGATGGTAGTGAATCCTCATAGGGGGCGCGCCACCACAGTGGTCGCTATGACAACCCCCTGGTGCTTGGACGACCTCGCACCGGATACCACCCGCAACCGGTCTACGGCGGATGGTTATGTTGGACTCCAGCAGAAGGCCAGCCTACCAACTAAACACTACCCAGCCTTTGGTCGGGCGGAAGGCCTGGGACCCTATCGGCTTGAACTAACGCTCCCGCCCTCCAGAACGGGGGCGGTGCTTATCGCCGCCTCAGGAGAGTGCGTGCGCTCTGATGCGGGTTCGGTTGCCAGAGTGGTCCGAATAGTATAACATGTGCGCTTATGCACTTAATAACAGTTAAGCTAACTAAATAATATAATAATAAATTATATTATTTGTATTAGTTGACACAATCTTAGTATTACAGCTTGTGAGTAGTAGTGTATAGTCCGGGTCGTCGCGCCCGCTGACGAGCGCGGTGAGTGAGCGAGAGACGTGGGTGTGTTGTGTGAGGGGCGACGCGGTTGATGGCCGGCGGAAGGGATTCGTTTGCGCGAGTGATGGGGTCGGGCGGGTCGGATAAGGGTCGGGCGGGTCGGATAAGACTCTTGGCTTTCTTTCAGGATATCTCGTATATCACCCAAGTACGTTCATCTAGGTCGCCCACTACGAACTGACCCGTTCATATTTGCCTTATAAATTTCTTTTGTCAGTTGTTTTTCGCCAATCCTTTTCACAAATTATCCTTCATCATAAAGCCAGCTATTTCTCTCAAAGCTTTCATTTCCATTGTATTAATTTTGCTTTAATTCTTTTTTTACCACACCTAGCATTCATTCCTATGCACAAACAGTGCATAGGAATATTTTTCTACATAATTCTCAGTTCATGATAATAAGAGTACTAGGAAGCATTTGCAACAACCAGTATTTCAAAAATTGACATAAATAACAGTGCCACAATGTGTAAAGACGGAAAAAAATGTTGTAGAAACTCTATTAACACTTGGGTAATTATGTATTTATAATATTTAATAGTTATTCTTAGTTAATTATTTTTTTCTATAACTTTTAAATTTAAAAAAGATGTACGATCGCAAATTCCGGTGTAATAATACTTTTATTGATATACCTATAATATCAAAGTTACATTTTTACTTACATAGAATTAGGTACTTACATAGTTAGGTATCTTGTACGATTAGCATACACACAGCAGGTTTACATTTACACTACGACAATCACTGCTATTCCGAGGAACGTAAGAGCTCAATCTGTTAACATTGCAATGGTTTTTAATGGCTTTTGTTGTTAGCCTTAGATAAATCTGGTAGCTACGGCATAATTATAAAAAAGTTTCTGCATTCCTAAAATTGTACACTTCAATGTTTGACAACTCAAAAGATTTACAAGCGATACGTAGGAGATATAAATAGTTTTAAAGCAAAAATTTCCAGCCGCTATCGTCGGGGCATCGCGCGCCAAGCATGCGAACAAGCCAAATGTGGCTTTGGCGTGGCGTCTTCTCGTTGACAGTATCGGTGTCAACCACTCGAAGTATTTGATTAAAAAAAATTCTCGGAATGAGTGTCCGAAGCTGATGGCCGTTGGGAAACTTGGCGAATTGGCAATTACACACTTTTCGATTAAAGTTATTTCCAAAATTAAGTTTTACACCTTTTTACAAGAAAAAACGAAATAAAAATAATTTGAAGCAATTTTATTACGTACGAGTACTTGGGTACTTGCATACATAGTCTTATTTCTTTAATTCTCTGGCTATATAAACCATCAAACCACCTTAGCACTTCACAGAAGAATCCATCTTTGTCACTACATTTTCTTTCACATCTCATGTTTTCCTTACCTTATTAACCTTATCAATATTCTTTGTTATAAAATTCTTAGATATTACCACTTCCAATATTTCATAACATTTCTAATCTTTTATTGTACGATAAAATTAAAATGAAGAATTGTTGGGCAGCCTATAATTTGCTGTATATTATTTGATAGGTCTGGAGATAAGGCACTTGACATATATATGTTTCTAGTCTCTGTCTATTCCATTATCATGTCATCATCCTGCCCTTATTCCACTCTTAGATGGAGTCGACGTAACATGTCTACCATTTCCATTCTTCTCTATCATACATCATCTCCGCATCGACATTCTTTACATGAACTTTGATAAACACGTAATTAATCACTTCTTAAGTCTTCTCCTATACTTATGTCCATTGAAAATAATATTCACTACTTTTCGTTAACATGACTTCCTAGTCTGTTAATTCTTATCTTCTCTGTCACAGGGGCTACTTTCAAACTTCTTTTATAATCAATCCTTATTTGTTTCAATTTCTTTTCTAACAATATTTACATATTACAATGGTTCCAACATATACAAATGCAAGGTTTTAATGTGATTAGAATCGTATTATATTTATATCAAATGTCTGTAGTAAAAATGTTGAATTTTCTTTAAAACGATAATGTAAAAACGGTTCCGTAATCGTAAGGCCGTTTAGATTCGAAAAGAATTGTCGCAAGGTAAAATATCTTACGGGGTTTTCAGTTTGATAGGAAATGTCATTCAAGTAACTACTGTGCCATCCTCATTTATTATACATTCAACTGGCTTGACATCTACAAATTGGATGCGTGAAAACTATGCTTGTCGAAACGACTATGCGACTACAGAAACGAATTGAAAATTGTACGATGCCTAGATAATAAATAAACTTACAATATAACTATATGTATATATTTCAAATAATATAAAATAATAATATAAATATGTAATAACAATTCATCTTTTTCTATTAGTAAACTTTGATATTATAGTACCCGCTTATTCTCAAATTATTTTAAATATGTTGTTTATTTTCTATAGTATTACGAGTATGTATAATTTCACCATGACTAGATATTATATTTATTTATTCACAATTTATTGTACATAATATGTATTACATATGCTGTGATAAATAAATGAATAACACCTGAAAAATAGGTATGCACATACTTTATATATTTTTGGAGCCATCGTGCAATACAACACAACACTACAAAAGATTTATTAGAAATATATGTATACTAGCTTTCTGCCCGCGGCTTCGCCCGCGTGGATTTCGGGATTGGGTGTATAGAGGGTTAAGGGTCATAGCTTTTGCCCACGGCTACATATACGCGGAAGTCGGTTTATGGTGCGAAGATTTTATCGCGCTTCCCGTGGGACTATCCGTTTTTCCGAGATAAAAAATGCCGCACAACTCCTCAAGAATCACTCTATCTATTGATGAAAACCGCATAAAAATCTGTGCAGTAGTTTTTGAGCGAAGCCTTTATTGCGCATCCCGTGGGATCTGTCGATTTTTCCGGGATAAAAAGTAGCCTATGTTACTCGGGGAGAATGTAGCTTTCCAAAGGTGAAAGAATTTTTGAAATCGGTCCAGTAGTTTAAGCGTGAAGAGGTAACAAACAAACAAACAAACAAACAAACAAATAAACAAACAAACAAACAAACACACTTTCGCATTTATAATATTAGTTGGGATTTATAATACGAGTAGGACATAAAATACCCCAAAATAAACAACTAATAATCATATCATTACAACGGGATGACAATTGTTTTCAACACAATTAAAGGTAATGTGAATTTATATTAAAATTATAACACGTTTCTAGAATTCTGTTAGAGGGCCGCATAAAAATTTATATTAAAATATGACCAAAATAAATACCACAACGCATATGAATAGTTATTTGTAAATGGTTCTTATTCATATGTTTCTCAATTAGTAAAAAACATATTTCAAAAATGCAGCAGCCGTGGTCATTCCGTGACCACGATAAGAAGCCACCGACGTTATCGCCAAAGTAATCTAGAGCAGTAATTATGCAAAAGATAACTGAACCACGTGTTTTTAAGCTCCTTAGATTTTAGTGATATAAATTAAATAATCCGACAGCCCGCGCCAGATAGAATGGTAGCGCGAATCTACATGTTGTTAGCGTCAGCTCTAGCGCATGGCTTGGCTCAACACGGTTTTGCTTGAAATTAGGGTTGTCAATAAAACGAACGTTTGTTTAGTATTAGGCTGCCCATTTTTTCATGTTGTTGTTGATTATTGAAAAATGTTCAATTAGTAAAATTTATTTCACTTTATGTAGTAGATTATAGAAATTATTATTACCAAATTCGACGATATATTTCATAGATTTATTTAACTTTTAGGAATTTTGAAACAGCTACTGCTGGCTGTTTTCTTTCTCATCATTTTTTAAGTTATAGTAAAGCATTAAAATTTTATTTACTTATCACATTTTTAGATGATATAATGATTTGTCTTAAAAATTTACTTTACGCTTCTCTGTTAGTGGCAACCCCGTTCCAGTCACAAACGTAAGCTAATAAGATGTCCACGTGTCAGGGCTGACACCCAAGCCTGTCCGTGCGTGTGACCAAAAGCCGAAGGTTCTGTCGGCACTCTCTGATGGAACAAAGTATTCCACACGACTTGTAGCTTTGGATTCAGAAAACAGAAAATGTCAATTTGTTGGTGGTTATGCTCCTACCACAATTGAATATTTGGTATGAAATCTGTGCGATATTCAGCATAAAATTGTACATTTCACAATATTCGTACTGTTTCAGCTTTTTCAACTTTCTCTCCTATAGTATTAAATTATTTAAGTCTGTGATGCTTAGATATGATATCTTAGTTTGTAATTACATACTGATATAGTATACTTTTATTTTTGAGTCTTTGTTCTCATTGCACTTTAGTAATTGGAAACATTCTTTAAGAGCATGAGTTATTAGCAACAACCTGTGCAAGGTTCGACCTTTCCAGAGCGGGAAGCTTGTAGCTGGATCATTGAAACCTTGAAAAAGCGTTAAGTTCGCCGCATCAATGTAGCATTGCCTACTAAAAAAATGTTTAATTTTTACGCCAGAAGTCTCAACTGATTGCTCTGAATCCTAAATCCTCAAACATTTGTAATAAATGAATAACCTTAAACTCAAGTATTGTGCAAGGATTACATAAAACGCGATCGCGAAACATGTTTCCGGCACCAACGGTAGGTATGCGGTACATACACCAAAACAATATTAATTATCAAAACAAAAACAGCGAGCTTGCCTAGTTGATTCAAATCGGAGCGACGATTTCGTCGTACATAGCTGCTCCAGCATGGCTATACGTTGCCGTGTTTCGTATGTGTGATATTCATGTATAACGAACGTGACTTTATTTTGGTTTAGTTTGAGTTTCATGACTACAATTGCGTGTAGGGCTGTCACGACTCTGTCGGTTTTATACATCACAAATGTCATTACAAGAAAATTCCTAATACATTAGTGCAGTGAGATGAATTAACCTACCTATAAAATATATAATTATATATATATATATATATATATATATATATATATATATATATATATAATATATATATATATATATATAATATATATATATATATATATATATTATTTGTATATAACATAAAAAAGTTATATTTATTGAACGGATTAATAGCACGTTATTAGAAGAACGGCAGGCTGGTGTTATACAAAAGTTTTTATGCAATTTCTTAAGCAAAGAATCGGGTTGTTCACTTTATAGTAAGTAGATATATTCAAATAATGTACCCATAGTAAGATTCGCAATGAATCTATTCTTATACGGGAAAAATACACCACTGTATCTACAACGTGGCATAATATTATTGCCACAGTACGCACCAATGCCACTGTCTCTCCTACCTACCATTCGAGCCTAACCTCTATCACTGGTAACTGTATTTCTGAGTCTTTGATTGATTGCTGTATGAAGAAAGCTTAAGACCACAACGCTAAATTAATTATCAAAAGTTCAGTTTGTGATAATAGAAATAGTATCTACAGAAACTTCAAATCCAGCACTTCAAATAACAATGAGTAGGGCTCATATTATATATTTATCATTTTTACAGAACCTCTATATTATCTATTTTTAATACAATAATATTCCCATAAACCTTTATTACAATTTGAGCAAGAGTTATTTCTATTGTCATTTGTAATTTGTAATAACACATGATCTTCACGTGTTTGCAAGGAATTAGTACTGTGGATTCTGCTCCAATCAGTAGGTTATATTAGGCAGCCCTAATACATAGCCGATTGCGGGAGCCGGGGGCGGGCAGGGCAGGGCGACGCACCTGCGGTAGCCGCGCCGGCCCACGGTAAAAATACGTTATTAACGCTCAATCTTTTATTTTTAAACGCGATAGCCGCGAGCTAAAGGTTACGGCGGGCCGGACTCAGATCTTTAAGCTTAGGTTTTTTCCTATGAATATAGATTAAATGGATTTTAAATCTTAAGAAACTTTCCCGCTTATTATATGCCTAGGGTGGACAAGGTAAAACTTTAATTATTTTATATTTAATATTATTCCGTATATATAATTGTATCTGTATTTTAAAATTTTGAGTTTAATAGTAGCAATACGCAAAGTAATATGTCTAAAGACCCAGTCAGGTTGACTGGAAGAAAGGGATAAGTTTGTTACCTATGTACATGTTAATACTTGTATTATTTCTTGTTTGATTTAAATGTGCAATAAATACATACTGTAGATTGAAATTCTTGTTCGTGATAAAATTCACTGAAGTTGCACAGTATATACGAAGACATAAATAATATATTTACTCTACTTACATACGTTAATTGAGTTACATATTACTATAATCAATGCAGCATTCCACAACATGAAACATAGTAGTGCAACATACAATTATATTTTTAATAATTCATTAGTTCAACTGATGTATTTTGGTACATAGGTCTCTCCCAAGGATTCCTTATCACCGACAACATTGTTTTTTGTAGTACATCACATTCGATGAAGGACTACCTGTCTACCATGATTACCATCCATTCTGCCGCCACCGTTGGTGATGCAAACAATGTGATCTCTCTAGTGTTACTGAAGATTCGCAAAAATTTGGGCTATTTCGGGTACTTTGATTCTCATATTCTGAGCACAATGCCCATTGAATGACTTCATGCATTATTATGATACCTTATGTAAGCTTTCAAGTTTCGACCAACAATGACTAAATGCAACAAGTTATTCGCTAGTATATTATGCATGCTACGTACTCGTATGTGTGTACTATCTATTGAGAAAATGGTTTTACAGCATTGGCAAATAATCAGATTGCCCAACTAATTGTAGGTAATTACAATTAGTACATGTGCTTCCTGTGAGATTTAGCACAGCATAAGTTGTCGATTGGTGTAATTTTTGATGAAAAGTCTCGGTACTACTGCGTATACTTTTTTGCTACACCAAAAACTAGAAGGCTGGTAACAAAGCAAACAGACCTCTTATATTAAGCCCCTTCCGGAATTTTTATTTCATACCTGTGTAATCAAGCATTAAATACGGACCTGGCTGACATCTTTCGGCATCTGTCCGGTCGGAGGCTGCGATCCGAGATAGCCGGGTCACTGGCCTGCGCTGCATAACTGGAGCGCTCGCCGGTCGCAATTAGGACCCATTGAGACTGGAGACCGATAGCTCATTGATTCCGGCCCTAATTGTGATTTGATGACCACATCATCTAGCCACGTACATACCTGTGTTGCTTGCGGTAATTATAAGTCGAGTACAAAAAGCTGTCAGTTGGCAGTGAGTGTTAACATCACACCCGAGTGAAGTTGTTGTTGGCTAAGGGGAGTCGGTGACACTATGACCTCGGCGCTGGTCTTTTAATCGTGAGATTCTGGGGACTCGGGGTCGATTCAGCCATGCACTGTTGTAATGTATTATTGGTTTTTCGAAATTCATGTGTACATTTACCCTCACTCCTACGGTGAAGTAAAATATCGCAAGGCCTGCATACATCTGCGAAGAAATTCAAAGTTCGATCAAGTGTAGTAGACTAATCGCCTAATTTTTATTTTTTTTTAGGGGGGAAATGCACCTTATGCACCGTCACACTGCGCTGGCTAGGCGCGGCATGTGGGGGGCGCTCCGGTCTGAGAGGACCGGCCTACCCACTAAAACCCCCCTGAGTTCTCTAGGCCCATGCGGGGCACATGGCGGGGTGCGCTTTCGCGATTCTACCGCCAAGACTAATCGCCCTAGCATAGTTTAGACAGGATCTAACCAATCAGTAAGAACGTACGTTAGTTTTAGTGATGATATTGTGTGCTTATTTGAGTTATCATGAAAATTGATTACTATAATTTTATAAGTACTGAAAATGATAACTTTTCAATCGACGTACTTTTTTGGCCATAGTGGTCATGATCACTGAGTGACTGAGAGTACATATATAAGCATGAACTGTAACAGCATACACGCACTACCATTAAATCTTCCCACTTACTCTATGCCTGGGGTGGAAAAGACCAAAGGTGTCAGTAGACCCTAATTTCATGTTACCGATACTTATTGAGTTAATTTAAGAGGTATTATATTATAAGAATTATTGCTATATGGTAAGAATTTTACAAATAAATTTAATAAAAAAGTAGGTCAGTATTTTCCCCTTAATGTTGTTTCATTTTAAACAAACTCTTTGGAGACTTAAACAAAGTTAAAGAACGTTAATGAAATGTTTACTTAATAGTTACTGCTTAAGATTATGCGCTGGCCAAGACACACGACAGATCTTAATAATAAGTTCATTATTATTATTGTAATGTAGACAGATGAGCAAAAAACAAATGTTATGTGCGTAGGAACAGCCACTGGACGGAAAGTTACACGTAGCATCTGTTACTTTGTCACTAGAACGAACACTGTGCTCGTAACATGACTACCGTTTATTATGGGATGCAGCCGCCATCTTGGCATATGTATATTATGGGATGCAGCCGCCATCTTGGCATGTGTATATTATGGGATGCAGCCGCCATCTTGGCATGTGTACATTATAGGATGCAGCCGCCATCTTGGCATGTGTATATTATGGGATGCAGCCGCCATCTTGGCATGTGTATATTACGTTTTAACAGCACATATTGATCAGGTGGGTAATTGCTCTGTCATAAAAGAAAGAAGCAAGATACAAATAGTATAGCCAAAAATATTTCCTTACAAATTTATACATACTATTTGCGAATAGACTTTTTGCGCTACCGATATCGAAATATTGAATACCTATATTCGAAATTTACAGGAAATTCTAGTTACAACCAATAAAGTACTAAAATTGGAGTTATTTTCAATATATATATGTATATAGATTCACCGATTCAGTAATTGCACTCTAGAGTATAAATGTAATTTAAAATTAAAGAGTTTTATAGTTATTAAAGAAAAATAGCGTAAAGCTAGTAGAAGTTAATTTACATACCTATATTAATATAAAATTCATTTGATATACAAAATACAGTACGTACGTTTGTATATTTCTTTACAATAATCTATATATCAAATTGAACAACTGTAGCAATAAAAAATATTGATTCTACATTTAATTCAACACAAAGAGCAATTCATTCTTTGTTAATAAGTTCAATGTCAAAAAAAGCTAAGTACTTTAATATCAGCTACTACCTCCACGGCCTGTCGTCGGTGTGGTGACATTAGTCAGTTATCTAACTAGAACCTGATTCTTGTACGATTAGTTTAGTAATCGAGTTTTTCTCGACTGGTAATCACTGAATGTTTTCTGATCGCTTGAGATTTATCTAGCGGTTGATAGAGAAAATCGAATTCGACCTTATGTCGAACTATGCTTGAATCAGCCTGCTGTGATTTTTTGTCCCTCATTACCTTTGGGCGGTGGACGAGGTCAAAAACAGCGTAGTTCGTCGCAAAAAACTGCATAAACTACATGCCATGTTTTACAACGCCTGCCCAATATAGATCATATCGATCTACATAATACACATTGTGTATTGTATCAGTAATACCAACCTACGTTGTACAATGTGTGTATTTTAATCATGTTTTCATCTGAATTTGACATTAAAATCGCTTTAGCTGATTGTTTCTCGTCTCATTTTGGATAAATCTAATTATATAGATTTTAGTAAAAACAAAAATAGGTTCGCTATACTAATCGCATGGTATTGCATTTGTTTTTTTAAATTATTTTAGTTTTACAAATTTAAAAAAATGTTTTTTGAATTTCGAGATGATTTCACTTGTTTGATAGCCTTAAACATAGTATTATATTCCTAGTGACATAAGCAACTGTTCTATGACACTCATACCTACAATTTTCAATAAGTAAAAATCTTTAATAGATCTAATATAAAAATTTATGCAATTCCATTTTCGCTAGGGATGCTGTACAAAAATTTACACTGACAATATCGATTCCAAATGATCATGTGGTAGTAATAAGCCTTGCCGGCGTTATCCACTGAAGGTTGAAACCCTACAGGTCCATTTAAGATAAAATAGTTCATCCATTACTGAAACTCACATACGACGTTGACATTAATGATCCCGTACAGCACAAATATTTTGTATTACCTAAAGAAATTTGTTTTGTTTTGGGCGTATGTGTATGTGAAATTTTATGTTTGTAACTGCGCCCACGACACAGCATAAATCCGAGTGTGTGCGATGACGTTAAAAAAAATAAAATACTTACACTTCATACTCGTATTTCTTCTTTGCATAAACTACGCTCCATAAACAATATTGCAATGGTTGTTAATTATGAAATAATAAATAATAATCAACGTATTAACTTAAAATCTGGAATCATTTTATTCACCCTTTTGAAAGTATTTTTAAACAGTACTTAAGAGTTATCAACTTTATGGACAATGGTTACCAATACTGCCCTAAAATTATTATTATCTATAATAGATCGGACGACACGGATTGAACAAAGTACTTAGGTATGCACTTTGCAAACAATGAACAGAAGGGAGTGATCTTAATTAGAAAAAATCACACGGCATTCAGGGTGATACATTAATCACAAACCGGTATGATATCCATCACCAGCCTAGTTCAGGTATGCATTGACAGCGTACGCCCACAGATAATAATTAGATAGACGGATGGCGAGCGCTAATGTCAAGTGTCACCTTAAATGTCATTCGTAAAAAGTCTGCGCACACGGGCAATATACGGCAACCGGTAGATTTGGTCGGGCTTGGCCGCGCCACTCGTTACACATACAGTTTTAATGTGGTGCAAACGGTGACGCCAGTTTGTGGCTATTATTAGAATAAAAACATTTCAATAGTAATGAATAAATTTACGTTAAAAGGTTTTTTTATGTTTATTTATTACAAGGCTAATTAATCATCCCATGCATTTGATGTAGCGCTTGCGCTACAATCCAAAAGAACAAGCTTACAAAGTCTATATTTTATACTTCTGAAGACGTGCAAAGAATTAAAAATGATTTGTTAAATACATTGGTTATTTTCATCCGGGAAATTTTAGCAAATAATCGAAGATACTTTAGTTGGAAATGTTAAAACCGCTCTGGTCTAATAATATCATTGATCTTATTGATAAAGTATAAATGTAAGTTATATTAATTTATAAGATTAATATATAAGATAAAGTAATCTTAAACTCGGGATGTGTGTATGTGTGTTTTGTATGTCTTATATATGAATTATTCGCTACATATGTTAATACTTTAGTACCATTATGTCATATAATTCTTACAAGTAACTTTTCAAATTCATCGAACAGATTTCATTGACTTTATCAAAATATTGATAGTGCATTTGTCACAAAATGAGATTTTTTCAAATCTTTCTTTTTCTTAATTTTATTCGTATATAATAAACATGTAATCCGTAACGTAGCAAAAATAATTGAAATAATGCAAAATACTAATATTTTAGATAACTTAAATATAAATTTCCACAGATTTATTAAAAAAAGAAACGCCATCTATAAATAGGTTTGAGAAACTCGTTATTGTTTAACATATAAAATTATGTGAAAACTGTAAATATCAAGTTGATAAATAAATCTACTCTAGCAATATCAACAGCGAAGATTCCCCACTTATCGTATCGTACTGGTCACACATATAGTTTAACGAGATCAAATAAAGGACTATTACAGGAACATTACTCGAGAAGCGTGCGTTCACGAAGACGTCCGAGCAGGAAGTGACACGCAGTCTGAGGTTACAGGGTTATCAGGGTGGTTGAAAATTTATTGCTATTTTCCTTCCAGAAAAAATATGTTTGAAATTTTAATTAACAGACAAATATAAATATCATACAATTTATAGCCTACTGGCCACGTTTCGAATTGACAGCGATTTGGGCTAGATTTTATGAATAATAAACTATTAATATAACTTAATAAAACTAAAGTTTTAATAAGTTTTGTTTTTAGATTTCCTTTTAATATTAATTTATTTTTAGGGTAGTTGATAATAGTTAATTTTAGATAATACATGTAATTTTAATATTATTTACATTTATAGTAATAATTTACAGGAAGCATGAAAGAAGTTAGCTTTATAGTAATTTAAATGGATAAATAAGAAACAGGTAGGTAAAAGGAAGCAAAGATACCAGGAAGAATATATAAGGATATATGAAGATGTTTAGAATAGCAAGATAAGTAGCATCTTTATAACATATAATTATTTTATTTTATAATTATTAATAAGTATTTATCTAAATCATAACACATTATAATGCTATGTGTGACTTTCAAATGATTATTTATGAATGCATAAAAAAATATGTAGTTTTATTTAGAATATGTTGTGATGGTTCCATAATGAAGTATACTTTTTTTAATTAACAACGTATGTAATATTAAGGAGTACAATAAAAGTACGTACGAATAAAAATTGGTAACAAATTATCTTATTTGTATTATTAAAACAATAATAAATATCAAAACAAAGTCTATTTTAAGATGATAATTAAGAATATGTAGGACTAGCTAATTGCTGCCTATGCAGCGGCTATATAATATATTGGTATAATTTCTCGCGTATCTACAGGTGAATTGTGTTTATTTGATATCAATACTATACAAAAAAGTTGATAACAAGTTAAATAGTAAACTTTGAGAACCCAAAAGTTGACAACCCTAATATAGTGAAAAGATTTCCTTTGCGCGCGCGCAAGCGATAAATAACAGCGGGTAGTTCTATTTTCACTTGTAGTATATGCAACGGCATCGCGTGGGTTGATTCGCGCTGTAGGCAAATATCCCAACTACTCGCGAAAAGTGTTTATAACTACGATATCATTTAATTCAATATGATATGACGTTAAAGTAAGTACTACCTAAATCTGTTTTCCTGTGTATGTTACTTTTTCATCCCAAAACCGCTGTAATGAATAAATGTACACCTCAGCAATAGTTTCTTCACTGGTTGATGATTTCAGATGAAGATCACTTACGCTTCTGTGGGATGAAAGCTTTAGTCTAATTTAATCAAATCTAACATCTTCCATAATTTTTAGGTCTTTAAGAATATTTATATATAATACATCTATATGGATAGGAGCGTTCCAGATGTATTGTAACTGCTCTGGTAATATACAAGTAAGTAATATAATATATAAGTACCATTCACAGCATATGCCAATATTATGCTACTCTGTTATTTCTTATGTTCTGTCGTGCTACTTTCGTCTATGGTGCTACTTTCAAAACTCACTCTTAAAATTAATTTCTAATCTTAGATCTTAGATTATCTTCAAAATGCATATTTTAAATTAAGTAATAAACTTCAGAAAGTATTAAATAAAACGGAACGAAATAAACAAAATAGAAGCGACAGTCGCAAAAATATGCTCTATTTCACTGGCCACTTGCTACTACGACAAATAAATGAACTTCACTCCTGTCGACGACCATGACAACTTGAGAATTAGCGTCACAGCTGGTAAGAATACTTCCTACTATCGCAAGAGTCTCACAACGAACGCGTGGGCAGCGACAAGTACGGAGTAATCAAAGTGCAGTTGCGGAAAAGTATCACTTACAGTCCTTTTAATGCTTGGCTGGATTGGCGGTGCGCAGGCGCAACGGCTAATGCAGATAATATTTTGTTTCAAATTCACGTTGTGGAACTAATCTGTATCAATATTATTATTTAAATACTTGTTTGAACACGCACTTCTGAAGAACTAAAGGACTTGACTCTAAATACAAAATATCGAAAACTCATTAACTTTTTCGTATCACATCCTGCTCTAGCTTACATAAACAATAGCTTACAGTAACGTTTGAGCAAGATGTGTAGTAATATCGACCATGTTACTTAAGTAAGATTTGAAAAATATTTGATTTGTCAAATTCATTTACCTAATTTGTGGCGAAGTCCAATAGGACTGGCAGGCAAAAATATGTGCCAACCACATGCTGACGGATGTATTGAAACAAGTATGGGGGAGTTAGTTATGCATTTATTTCTCGTTTTACAAGAAGAAAATTTTGAATAAATAGGCGTGGCCTACTAAACTTTTGCTAGAAAAATATACTTTTTAAAAAAGTTCTTTAAACACTTAGTAAAGCTCCTGTAATAACGTATCTGTATGCAATCGATTGTAATAGCAATCGATCGTATGCGTTAACTATTAAATTTTATTAACAAAAAATTACAAGAAATAAATAATATTGATATTAATGAAGGTGACAACAAAAATGATGTTATGTTAACTGTACGATGCTGTATTGTAAACGGCATTCATTTATTGTTTTATCGAATACACACCCTACTTCAGTTTTCATATTTTTTATAACGTTGTTAAATTAAAAAATGAATTTGTCTAAATCCATGTAGATAAATATCACAAAACATAATACTAAACACTAGCTTCTCAAGATAATTATTCTTCTGAAGGGAAAGTAACCTAAGCACCCAATCAATCCAAGCTATTAGTTAACACACCTTCCCCCATCTATGATCTTTATTATGTGTAAATCTACAGATAAGTTATGGTCTAGGATAACTGCACGTGAACAAGCGTGCAATTGATAAAATATATATACTGTGTCCGATCTAAATTATTTATTGATCTATGACACTATGGCCTCTGCTCTTAACTTTAAGGGATGTCAATGAATTAATTATACCTAATTATGTTGCGTGTCGATTTATCTTGGATATTATAGAAGAACTACTTTCTTACATTTGTACATTTATCTTGCCTGTTTAATTAAATTTGATAATCACTATAGACTATTTTTAATTTGAAATTACACGATATTTTTGGTTTAGTTGTGTAAGAAATACCAGTTTTATTGTAAAACTAAAATTTACAGACAACCCTACATACACAGCATTTTATCAAATGATAGGTCTGTATTGTAGTGTCACATGTTAAATTATGATCGAGACATAGATTTCGAGGCGAGAACACTTAAACCGGAGTTTATATGCGCGGATAACGATCGCAGCTATTCTAAATAGTTAATACTATTACTACTATTTACATTTTCCATTTTCACATGTTAAAAAGTTTTAAAATTGCACATGGCAACGCGAGAAAATGGATTTCTGAAAACAAAGAACTAAAGAGATTTACACAATGTGCAAAATAGTCGTTTTGTTACTATACAAAACGAAATCATAAATTTATTTGTACAAATTAACTACATCATGTACATAAATAGATAATATACTCAATATACAATTTCTAAAGAACATCACTTATAGGCAATGCACAAATTTCCAATTGAAAAATACCGTTATTACGGATAATATAGTTCGACATGTTGATGTGTGTACAGGTAGTAACACGTCAAACTATATAGTTAAGCTACGAAAACTACTATTAAAACGTACGAAATAGTGTATGGCATGCAGTCGTATGTACATCCCATACAGACGAGATAGATAAGTACTTTATATAAAAGACTTATGTATTTAAAATGAAAAATGTAATAAAATGGTAAATTATAATTGTATTGTAATGTTAATGTAACAACGGAAAAATTATAAATCTAAGACAAATGTCAAAAAATAGAACTGTCAACATTAAAAAGATTTAGATACTACAAAAAAGGTTTTATGTCACAGACACTTTAGAAATAGTAAACATTTTATCTTTTTATGCAAGGTTCGGTTGATAAAATGTAAAGCTTTATCTGTTACTGATCGTACTTCGCTGATCCACATGCTCGAAACTGGCAGAAGCGCACTGGATTTACCTTCTCAAGAAGAGCATATAGATAATCATAACTCAAGTCATAACTTAGGAACTTACGTTTTTTCATTCAAAATTAACAAACATACATAATTTTTAATGTATTTTATTATCTAGTTATTTGTTTAAATTATAAGCTATAGGAAATATATATTTCTGCACTACTTTTTAACTATTTTAAGGTGCGATTTTGGTTGCAGTCCTTATAATTAGTTTATTCCAAAATGCATTTCATCTTACAGAATACTTCCAATTTTGGAGTATTTCATACACTATTGACTTTTATCACTTTACGACAACTATTTTTGTCGCCTTAAAAACTATTTTTAATGTCTATTAGACTACGTTTTTATAGTAAAAGGAATAATGGAATTCTGCATAGAATTGAGATTTATATTTTACTGGTAACACGTCACATTGAACTCTGCTTATGCAAATGCTAAAACTGCAACTGAAATGAAAGATACCGAACCTTAACAAATTAGAATACCGCATTATCAGGTCATTTCTACTGCACGTTGCGTTTGCGTTCTACTGCAGTTTATTAGTAGAATATGCACAAAGGAGATGTCCCATATTGGTTTATAGTAACTAACTCGGGTAAATTTGATATATTTGGATAGAAGGCTCTAAAAGAAAGTAATCGCCGTAAGTCATGTTATTTCAATCCCCCGATTTTTTAATAATTCGTATTCTAGTATAATAAAAAATGAAATATCTTAATGCAATAATACAACATTGCTTAAAAAAAATTATCAACAAAGCCTTTTAAAACTCAAATACATACATATTGCTTTATGAACCGAATATTTCTAATTTTGAGGTTTTTAACTAACAAAAGGACTGCTATGTTACTTAATGTATGTTATCTAGAGCCAGAAAAAAATATTAATAAAAAATCAACTGACAAGTCAGACACCTGCTGTCAATGTCATAGTTTTGATTTTATGATTATGATCAGACAGCAATAGTATATTAATTAAGACATAGAGTAAATACCGGTAGCACAGATTAAAAAAACATCATAAGTGTTGCCATATGAAATATTTCTTATAAACATGTTTTATTTATTAAAAATAATTGGGGTGGTAAAATATTCTTGTATTTGTTTCATACTTCATTATTTTTTCGGCTTTCATTTAATGTAGTTTGGGTTGTTAGTTAAACACTGATCACAAAAAACCAACCTCTTTAATAAAGAACATTCCTTTATAAATAAGTTATGCACCCCCTTTTTTACTGAACACTTTTTTGTAACGCATTTTATAACTACTTGCTGACGTAACACTGACACTGACTTCATCATTCGGGATCTCCGTCTAAATGACGACGTAAAACTTTTTTGACTTTTGTAAGATTTGTATACTGCGTTCCTTTTGAGCCAATAACAATAATTACTGTTACAGTGTTACACTGGAAATATTAATTTGGAATGGTTTGTGTTACTACAAACAACATAACATTTGAACTTTTCTATTTTTCCTTGTTTTTATATTATCTCTGTTTTATATACATACTTTGTACAAACCATAAATTTATATAAAGTCGGAGTACAACAACTATTGGTTTTATTAACAGTTTGTAAGTGCGATAACAGCTCGATAATTTTTTAGCTTAAAAAGGAACGAAGCCTGTATTGATGGATCAAACTGACAATTGAGTATAAAAGCTGTCAAATCAAGTCACTGAACAATGATCAGCTATCACTGAACAACGGTCAGCATGTTATAGTGGCCATTGGATATTATAAACCTAGTCCTAGCTGTCAGTTAAAGTGCGTTGCATCAAATAGTTTCAAAAACTAAGTTGGTACCTCTGCATGTTCATTTTAATAAAGACGTAAGAGACAGTGACTGATTCTAGAGGAATTATTTGATGAATGGCAGTGTAGGCAGTAAGAGTTCACGTAATAAAAGCCGTACAATACTGAGTTCTTCAAATATTTAAAAATATATTTGTTTATCTCATAAAAAGGTTTTTTCTGGCATAATAATAATGAAGTGAGTATATTTTTGTTAAAAGTATCTTACGTATGTACGTATTACTTTGCGTTCTAAAATATGGTTACAAAGCAAAATTCAAATCTGTAACGATGTCTAATCTATAAGTTAATATATAACGCAGTCTTATCACGGCGAGTCTGCCCGTATTAAGCTCTATTAAAGTGATAGTAGCCGTTAGTTATAATGTTTATTGACAGCATTAATAGCCTGCAGGCTGTCTGCGAGGCTTAGGTTGAGGTTCGTCTCGTTTGAGTCTTATGGCGTCATCTTTATATACCTACAAAATAACTAGTTCGCAGCTTAATTCTGATGTAGGTACATGAGAAAATATTGTACATTTTAATAACTTATATTGATAATTTACTGTAAAATAACACCAAGGTTTAAAATTGAGTTGCGTGGTTTAAAAAATACCAGGAGCGTTTTTAACGTTCTTATACAATATGATCATCATCATTTCATACAGTTTTTTATAAATATAATTACAGACTATAATATCCACAAACTAATCACGGTAATCGAATGGGAAAGTAAATTTAAATATGGAATGTTTAAAATATTGAGAAATGGTTCACAATATTTGGCTATATGCTTAAGAGATTTTGTCTATGGTAAACTTTATTTTTAATTTGATGTTCACTTGTTAGTATATATTTATATATTATTTTATATAATATTAGATCGTATGATATCAGTCGTTTGTTAAGTCGGCTATTCTGATATTTGCTATAAAATGGTGGTGGTTCTACACTTAGTAATCTGTGGTATCTATATCACGATATTACGTCACAAGAACTTTATGAAGAATAAAGTATAAACTTTTATACAGTAATATTAATAGTATTCATGCATGTATGAAACATGGAAGGTTACTGGCGCTCTACTACACTGATTTTCGAATCGGTAGGTCTGGTGGTCTGGCAGATCCCGCCGTGCACCAAAGTAATTTTAGAATGTGTATTTAAGAGCGTTATCTATGGTGGTTAAACAGCTATCGTGAATACATTTGCGAAGAAATTCCAAATTATATATGATTGACTGATCCACATTAGGTCAGCACCTTTGGTGAAGACGGTAATAAGTTGTAAAGATGATCGTATATAATAAGCAAATGCAAAAGCTTAGAAAAATTCTTTACCGATTTTGTAATCTATTGGTTGCAACTAGCGGGTCCTAAAAGGTATTGGGTTTGTTTATTCTTGGAGTTATATGTTTTTCAACGTGCTTTATTTGTGGGTGGTAAGACGTAATTGTCAGATAGCTACCACTATCTTACCAAAGTTTGTCGCAGTAATAAAATTGTTAATAAAAGCCATTACTTCGATTTTTGAGGAGTCGAGATAATTGACTCAAGCTCGAAGTCTTAGGATGCGAAAGAATTCAATCCATAATAACGTACAAATAAGTGAAATTGCTATTAACCTGAAATAAAATATATGTAAATGACGCCTGATCAGATCACTACGTCATTGCTGTAATGAATGGCTTGCACTTCATGATTTATTGTGGCGCTGGTGATAGGTACCCGGTGCGTCGGTACAACGTTCGACATGCAGTAATTTATATTAGTTTTCCTACTTGTAATGAACGCGAAAGTCTGTGGGTACGAATAAGTGAATGGATATTGCGCCCATTCATAAAAAATACCCTGTTGATTCTGATTGTAACAATAAACATCGGATTGTAGAAAATCATAATAAAAAATGTTAGGACATTCAATACGTAAAAAATATCGTTAAACCTGTTTTCAGAGATGTAATAAATATTCAGACACTAATTTTAGACTTCCGGCGTCTTCTTAGAATTAGTTAAATAGAAAAAACTAGAACTTTTAACCAGCTAGGATGTCAATGCTTGGCCGAGCAAAGGTTTCCGTTATACCGAGAGAAAAATATTTCACGTGTTTAACACAGAGCAATGAACGTGACTGCTCGTGTTAAAATGTGATATTAATTTCATAGAGAAACTATCTCAGACGTTACTTAAAAACTCAGTGATTTTTGACAGCAAACCAAAGCAGACGCAGAGTGAGCTGAACCGAGATCGGAATCTGGGTTGATTTTTAGTACTATTATGATGATTATATAAGAGTCCTATTATAAAGTGGTGTCACGTCGATTGACTGAAAATCATAATAGGACTCTTTGTTAAAAATAATATGGGAATTATGTTCATCGAATATAAATTGGTGGATTCATTCCACAAATGCACCAACAGCAGTGTTATAATGAAGACAATAATGTTTTGACGCCGATGAAATAAACAAAGAGTTGATGGGGTATCTGATTTAGTTACAAATCAACTTTATATATAGGGTTCTTGACCTGCAACTAACAGAGATTATAAATTTGTTGAACCGTTAAAGTGAACCGAACAGCTAAAGATAATATCTTCAATTTAACCTAAAATATAAATTTTGCGAGAAATATTTTAACGTTGATGACACAGAAATGTATGCGTTAATTTGTTGCACAATATTCACTTCTGAATATTGTACAATATTAAAGTATTTAATATAATGAACATTGTATAATATTTATGAAGGATGTATACACGTTATTGTCAAGAAATCCCGGATAGCTCTGCAAGATAAACAAATTGTGGTGTGTTAGTATTTAAAAAAATGAATTTTATAGCAAATTATTTATTTTTTTAAGAAAAACAAGAGATAATGTACATTAAAACAGGAAGTTAATAAATATTTACACAAATCTAAAGCCATTGAGTAGGCACATATACTAATAAACACCAATACAATTCTTGTTATTTTAATTGAATAAAACAACGAATTACATCCTAAAGAATGAGTTATATAAAATAAATAATTTACAACTTCAGTCAGAAAATGGTTCGACATTTTGCAAATAAAGAATTCATGTGTAAAGCCCCTTTTTTGTTTTTTTTAAGAGGGGACATGCACCTTTTGCACCGTGGCACCGCGCTGACAGCTAGCTCTCCGGTCTGACAGGACCGGCCTACCCACTAAAACCCCCCTGAGTTCTCTAGGCCCATGCGGGGCATATGGCGAGGTGCGCTTTCGCGATTCTACCGCCATAAGTGTAATGCTATAGTGTTATAGGAGTTATAGGAGCTATAGTGACTACATACCATCAAACAGGATCAAACATCGTTGTATAAAAAAGTGTCACTACTAATTACTATAGGTATCAACCAGAGGAATATACCGAAATTTGCGAAGTATGGTATAAATACCCCTCTGCCTAAACTTTCGAAGAGAATAAATAAATAAGGCCACTTACTAAAATACTTAGATTTAACAAATCAACTAGAAATATTGTTAATTTGTACGCTGTTGAGGTAGTTGCGAGGTCTAAATTCTTCTAAACATTGTTAAAGATCTTTGCTTGCCTAGAGCTTCCGTAAGTTGTGCACATCGCGTAACTATGTAGTTAGTTACGAGGAGCAGGGGTGGTGATTATAAGTGATGTTACATCGTAAGAGGTTCTGAAACTAACATCTGAGTTACAAATCCTAGCCACTGCATGTGGACCCTTTCTCTGCAACACTGTCGATTCGATACCCGCACGGTGAATCTATTCAAATGGTAGTTTTCATCTCATATGTAATTGTAAGTCTAAAAAAAGACTTATTAATAACGAATTTTTGATAATTTGATACATAATTAAATCAAGTGTTAATTATTTATTACTTGTGTTTATTACTAATAGATCGTAATCATATTATCACTTGATTTCTTGCAATTAGTATTTGGTTGTCTTACGCCAGTATTACAGAACGAGACTTAAACTTAAATCACTACTTGCCTACAGTTAGAAAGAGATGCAATATAGGCTTAATAGCAACATACCTTTCCAAATCTAGTCAAGCAGCGATTTGAGTTTGAATTTAGAATACGATTCTTAGAAATATGTTAATATACTGCAATGACTTTGATTTGCAAAAATAAAAAACAAATATATGACATCGCACATAAGGACCTAATTTTCCTCGAAAACATGCGATCCAGCACGATGTTCGTACTAATCTACGCCTATAGCATCGAATAAATTTAGGTACGCCGAGATAGCATCGCGGCTATTTAGGTGTCCATTTTATTACTACATAAAAGTGAAGTTTAGCCTATTTGGAGCAAAATGGACGACGGCATTGTAGTGAAAGGAAGCGATGGTATCGCTCCAGTGCTTTCGTTTTGTCTCGGCTATAAAGATGTTGGTGGCCGCGATGGGAGCTCCTGCCGCTCTTAATGCGAGGTAAATAGGTTCGGTTTCCTATACACTTCTAATTTATTGACAGCCCAGATGAAGATCTGGATCGGAGCGGTGTTTACTGTTCGTCGTCCTAGCTGGTCGCTTGAAGTTTTCGATGTGTTCTGTGATTTCAAGGTTCAATATTTTTAATTATCTTATTGAGTGACTAAACATGGTGCTACTAACAAAATATAATTAAAAAAATAATATAGCTTATTATGTAGCCAACATTACCTTAAGTTATTATTACAATTAGACTTTATTTCATATGCTCCATAAATTTATAGGTGAATTAGAAGAAACTCTAGACAAAAGACTAAACTCTAAACTAGAAGAAACTCTCTACATACTTCTTATTAATATGGGTTAAAATCGCCTGAAATAAATAAATTTTAATTTATTTATTAAAGCGTCTGTTAACGCACTGCAATTCTTTGCTAACAATAAAGTTTATTGACAAACCCACTCTGCCAGCATGGTTGATTAAAAGCACCTTTTTTTACGAGATGGAATACTGTGAAACACCGTAGCTGACAATAGCTTTCGTAAGGCATGTACGGGACTCACCTCATAGGGCATACCAGTTAAGCAACCTCGCCGTTTTTAGCCAAGGCCGCCCAAGCATTGGAAAGCCCACAACACCCTAACTTAATATAGGCCCCTCCTTCTGTAAAATGAAACTTAGTATTTCTTCCCTTGGATAGAACTACTTAAGCGGTAGAAGGCGGGCATTTACAGTTTTCTTTCCGTGACGGCATTGGGTGTGGCCTTTGTGCTAGAAGGCTCTCTAAGTGCTTGTGCGAGAAGTATTTCCATAGTCGAGTGGATAGTGCGCCGGTTTCAATGTGTCGCTATCTCTGAGGTCCCGGGTTCGAATCCCGGTGGGGGCAGATGTTTGTGTGATGAATGCGAGCATATGTACCTTAGTCATGGTTGTTGATATATATTTCTATAAAAATATTTATATATGTATAATATATGTATGTCTATCCGTTACCCTAGATCCCATAGCACAAGCCTTATAGAGCTTAGTTTGGGCTAGGCTAATTGGTGTAAGTGTTACAAATATTTATTATTATTATTTAATAACAGAATGTATTATAAAGGAATAAGAATCTATTCCTATACAATGCATCTCTAATTGTAAAATAATTTCATCGATATAGCAAAATCATACGTCAACTAATTGAATCCAGTTATCTATACAAATAACCTACACGAATACAATTCATAAAATAACATTAACAAAAGTGGCCCAATATGGATCGAACTACACATTTTACGTCTCGATAAAGACCTCGTGTCAAATAGATCACGGAGGTACTTAAGTCCAGAACTAGTTATCTTTGGAACAAATGGAATGCCAGGGAGACAGCTCATGTGGCATCACAATAGCCTGTAGGCGAACTGGATATCAGAAGAAATGTTTAGTGATACTGTTTCTACCTACACGAAAAGGTTCACTTGAACTTCATTTTTAATTAGTATGTGTTCGACAAGATTTTGCTCCTTTCTAATCGACGAGCTATATTCTATGAACCTTCCTGCTTTACCAGCTAATTACACATTACTGTTCTGTTGTTTGTATTAGAATGCTGTTTGTCTAAATTAAAATATTATTTGACACGTTTGGTGCAGCGGTCGAGTGATCGCTACTACGCAGCGGTTCGCGGGTTCAATTCCCGCACAGGATTAATATTTTGTATGACTTACAAAAAATTGTCTCGGTCCGTGTGTATGTATGTACATGGAAAATTCTATCTTTGTAAATTCACCCACGACACAAGATAAAATCTTAGTGTAGGGCGTTTGTGTTATGATGTTTTTAAAATATATACATAAATTTAATTATATTCTGTTTTACATCTAGAATATAAATATGCTAATGTAAGATATGTATATGTGACATAAACGTGATTTATTATTAGTCAAAATTGTACAAAAATGGTTCACTTATAAATATTTATATATAAGGAAAATTATCCTCGAATATAAGAAAAGGTTATATAAGGGTATATAATACAAAGTATTTTATTAATATTATATATTTTATGCTGGACATTTTTAATAACATTTTTCATAGAAACATAAATACTTCTCAGTATTTTTAAGTGAAATTGTGATATAATCTGTATGAATGTAATAACAAGTTGTATGTTCATCGTTAGGAGACTTAGTTATTTAAAAAAAAAAACAGGTCTTTAAATTATTTGTTTACCTTCCAATTTTTTGTTTTGCTTAAATTTTGAACTTTATTTCTATCCTTTAATAAAAAACAAGCAAACTTTAAAAACTTTTACACACATAGCGGATATAGTTTAAGTAATACCACAATTAAATGTTCTAGTAGTATATGGAGTTACTTTCCAGATTAGTTCAAGAATTTAGTTTCAAACTAATATATCACTAATTTTTATTTCACTATAGGGTCACTTAAAACTTTAAATAAACTTATTTTAAATAACTGTATTATTAACTTACTTTAATATAGTTAAGTAGAAAACATTTTTCACGTTATGACATTAACGCACAGCCATTATTTCAGCATTTAGCAGCCATTTTATAGCACACTAGCAAACCCGGCGAACTCCGTTTCGCCACCAGATGGCTTCGTTTTATGTAATATTTCGTTTAGTGATTACAATATATAAAAAAAAATTGTTTTATATTTGAAAAGGAAAATTCCCGCTTTTCTGTTGAAATTTCCTGAATTTTCATTGCAATAAACCTCACGGAGCCCGAGACCTTTCCAACGAATGCAAAACCGTGGAAATCGGTTCGTGCGTTTTTGAGTTATAGCGTCAGGATGGAAAACCCGACTTATTTTTATATAGTAGATTATGCGAACCTCGTGAATTAACTCAGAATACCAGACAGAACAACAGAAATAGGAGAAATGCACTTTTAAGATATTCTAATCAATATTTTAAATTCGCTGAAGCGTAGATGTGGTCTCAGCGGTCATTAAGGCCCGAATATCTGAATATTTATACATTTATCTGACGATCCTGTGGTGAAAGAAAATCGTGAGGATAACTGCATACACCATCGAATCTTAAAATTCAAAGAAGATCGATCAATACTTGGCCAGTGTGTTTGATTAAGGGCTAATCATCGCTCTAAGTAGGCTGGAGCTTCTTAGTGGGTATTTGCTAATGTAGTGGGTATTGTATGATAGTAGGTAACTTAATTGCATGCTTTTTAAAAATGTAATATTAAGAAATACGTTACTGACGTTGAAATACAAACCCACCGCAATATTCAGTAAGTCAGGCTACATAACATTATTTATATTTTCTGATGTATCGGCCAACGGCTAAAACCATTTGCTCGATCAAAAACAGATCAGTGCAAGAAAAAAATGAACGGGCACTTAATAATGATATACATCATAAACAAACATCTCGCCTTGACATATAGGTTGACTCATTAAATCGAAATCTGGCCACGTATATACAATGTGTTGAAAAATAAAAGACCAGCTCAAGGATCGATTACACAAAAAATATCCTTTCAAAACTTACAAGCTTATTTCTTTGCTTGTATAGTGCTTTGCTCGATTGTTCGCAAACATTAGAAGATACTGTATACAATCTCCTTAGGGAAGTTTGTAACAGGAACACCGTTATAAGTCGAATTTTGTGCTTTATAGTTTTTGAAAAATACTTTGTACGGTGTCCCAGACATGATAAGAGTTGTCATGGTTAGAGAGCTTATGGTTGGATAATAAAAAAAAATGAAGGAATATATTAATTACATTTTCTGGAGATTTGATTTGCTGTAGAGCTAGTCCGAGGCTCACAAGCTTATGGTGACAAGTTGGCATTATTTTATTTGACATGTGTAGTGAATAAGCTGAGTAATGTTTTCAAACTATTTACCCGCGATTATTACTGTTCAAAGTAGAATGATTGCTTAAAATCTTTTCACACTAAATAACGAGGTGACTTACTAGTCTCTTAATTAGTATAATCGTATAAACAGAATCGCTATTTTTTTCTATCGGTACGTATAAATACATAATTCTTGTGTTGAAAATTTTTTATGTATGTCTCTAGATTATGCACTTTAATCGAATTGTGTATAAAAATATTTAGGGAATTTAGAAACCAATTTCTTATTTTATATTAATATACATTTTCGACTTCGGAATTAGTTGAATACAACTTTATATTAATAATATCTATATTCAGTAGGACAATTATGAGTAAAACTACATTTGCCCGTAACAAACTGTCCACCTTATGTGGTAAGGTAAGAAGAAGCTTATGGTAAGAAAATTACAACAAATCTGTAAGTACCACAAAAATTATATTGCACTCTATTTTGCCGAATTGACAAATACTTATTCGCTACATTTATAATTATTTTATAAAAATACTATCTATATACAAAAAAGAGAAACCTTATTTCACAAGAAACTTCTAGCTGCCAATTCTTCAATTATTATTTTATTAATTGAACATTATTAATGTGAAAAAAAATCTTAATAGACATCGTAATAGACGTCTGTCTTTATCGTCATAACGTAACAGACAGACGTATGTTATTGTTTTGATACAGATGCAATTTGGTATAGATAGCTAGTTTGAGATCCAGGGAATGATATGGAATAGTTTACACTGAAACTACACTATATAAGAAAATATGGGATTGAGTGAAATTTAATAAATTTTATATTAAAATTAATTTAAGCCATTTTGTTCTATTTTGTAGTGTCAATCTAACAATTAGTAATCATTCATAATAATCTCTCCTTTCCTTGTTCATTTGACATTATTCATCAATATATAAATTTGCAATTATATTTACATGATGTATAATATGAGCCCTAAAACTTAACAACCACCAGAATATAGCTATCAACTATATAGAGTATCTTTTATTTGTTGTCTGCCTAATCCACAGTGTACTCTCACGGTGCCCGAAAATGAATTAATCTCTAATTGGACTGATCCTATCGCGGTTTCGTAATGTCAAAATGTCGTACCGACATAAAAATGTCAAAGCCAGTGACATTTCGATTTTTAATCCGCCGCACCGCGACGGGAAAGTGATCGGTTTTGACGGCGGCCCTCTGAGGCTGCCGTAGGTCGGTACACAGTCGACGACGTAGCTGTTGTTTGTTTGACTTTCAAATCCATTAATGATTTTGTGGTTAGTATTTCTACCTACGAAACCGAAGCATCTCGGCAGTGGTTTATGTTGTTTGCAAGAACAGAAAGAAACCAGCCATTGATAGAATTTATGTGAAACAGAGTCGTCATCGCGTCTCTATTTATTCTACAACCAACATGTAGTGCCAACATGTAGTGATAGAAATGGAGAATGTTTTCCGTTTTATTCCGCACAAAATTTACCAGTGTATATTCATTTTGTTTATAATCACACAATATATTATTACTGATATAATTCTTAATAAAATAATACCCCGATTATCTAACCTGACAAAATAACATTAAAACATTAATGTCATAGAAAGACAATTTAAAATCTTCTGTTTTATAATTTTTCTCTATTTTCAGTTGAAATCTATATACGCAACCTAGATATTACCTTTATATAATTACCTCACAAGAATCAAATTTTTTTACGTTATTCCGGTTAAAATGTTTATTTACAATTTAGTAAAAAATTGCGAAATTCATGTTCTTATTTCTCGATTTATTATTTCTTTCAACAATCAAAAAATATCTGAATCAATTCTTAAATCAGTATTGAAAGTGACTGCGTTAATCAGACACCAAATATTTTACTAAAACAATGCGGTATTTGTTGTCGATTAAATAATATCATAACTCAGGCGAACGACCTCGCGTGTCACCCACCCCGTAATATAATAATCGAATATATAACGATCGCTCTTAATTTCTCGTTCGATTGCTTCGTTTAAGATAGATACTGTGTCGACTGTAATGTATAAAACAGCAAGGATTGTGCACTGGGAAACGATCGTGATACTTGTAGTCAAACAATACAGGGGCCAGTTTCTCTGGGCGTCATTGTCGCTGGCGAATATGTTAGATTTAACCTTTTCGATGCGAGACCGTGGGCGGACGCCGCCCTACCGGTGACCCGGCCACAGATTACAAATGTGCGTGCTGCGTACGCTCTGCCGTCGCTATTGTTTGTACCGAGCGATACTTTTAATTTAATTTGACAGTTCTCAAATTTATCCACTTACATGTTCATTGTGTACGTTGAATGCAGCGATAAATAATTATTTATCTGATCGTTCGGTGAATTATTGGTAGGCTATTGATTGTGTATGTTTTTTTAATTAATAAAATCCTTGTTGTCGAGTAGGCATGGTATTAATCAGAACTCATTTTTCTTAAGAATTATGTACCGTGTATTTTTCTTTTCTTATACATGGTTGTAAGTTATTTTACTAAGTTGATTCAATAAGATAAATTTTGTTTTTAGTGTATGTTTTGCTTTTTCACAATATAAGCAATAGTAACCAGACTAACACGAGAATAACTTTCCTAAACAATACGCTGATAGATTTAGAAAAATACATGAATTTTGCTTTGTTCTGGATTAAGCATATTGTGATATACTGAAATGTTTTTCGTCTGCCGTTTTTAGTGGCAGCCAAATGCAGTAAAACCAATTAAACGCGAAGTGTCCATTGTCACTATCTGGGCACTTCGAAGAGTTCAGTGACATGACATAGTGAGTTCTTACCTAATACTACTTACCTACTCGACTCGACACAACTCGACTTGTGACAACAATCGTAATTGCTACTGCAGTTCGAATCTATATTTAAACACATGTTCATATTTCTGTAATCTAACTGTAATTCTAATGCTGAAATTTTGGAGTCCTTTAATCATAATAGCGAAAGTCTGTATTGTCAAGATTAGGGACCGACCTAAAGAGACCTTGGTGGTGACTGGTAAGATCCGTCGGTATAATTTTATAATGTTGGAGAGATGAAGATAAGGAGTTCAAGAGAACTTTGCATCCTCGTTAGGCCTTTTCTCGTATTAGATGAGATGAAGTACCATGACACCTACATGTTGTAAGAATAAAAAGCTTCATGAGCAGCAGTAGGTGTGTCAAAGTGAAAGAATGAGTATAATACAATGTATGAGATTACAAAACGCTAAATCAACGCTTAATCGAGTTAAAAACATCCAAGTTGTCGACAAGAAATCCTCACTTATGCGGATTCCGACGTCGTCCTAGAAACCATAGCTCATGAATTCACATGCGCCTGGCATCCCATAAATTTACATTCCTCTGCTTTGGCAGCCGTCAAGTGTGATCGCCGCTGTATAAGGCCGATGGATCATCCAGTTTTTGCCGCGCATAGCTGTGAAGGAAAGTCGGATGGTTTGCTGTATTGACATTATCGTTCGATCTAGTTCACGTTGCTGGAAGTGATTATTGTAGGTTAATCGGTGGTTGAATTAAGTCCATAGGCGTAATTTTTTGGAAAGAGATTGGCTAACAGTATTATTGAACGAAAAATGGGTATTGGTAAAAATGGGTATGGTATTTTCTTCTAAATAAAAAACTATTATATTTCAACATCGCGGGGGAATTAAAAAATGACTTGATTAACTTTATCACAGTACAGATAGTGCTTTTATCACAATATGAGCAAATTTCTTCATAATGCTACATAACGTTTTGCTTAATTTTATTCCTATATAATATCTTTGTAATCCGTAACGTAAATTCTACGATATTTCTTATATCAATACTAATATTTGAAACTTTAAAAAAATATAACGTATACATCAGAATAAAACATAGGCTTTAATTTGTAAAGATATTTTATGAATTGACGAAGTCGCGGGCACCAGCTAGCATATTTAAAAAATGATTAATTTTTAATTATTAATTTTTAATATTATTATATTAGATATGAAATTTATATACTTTTATTTGACAATAACAAAAGACAAAAATACTAGGGTAATGATAAGATATAATATAATAACTGTGTTTGTGTGGGTGCGTTCGAGTGAGGGTGTAATTATGTTTATGATTACATCCATATGAACAAATTTATGAGAACAACGGGTTCATCTCTTATGATTTAGTATTTTTAGGCACATAAGTAATTTAAAGCATATAACGAATGCCGCATCTGTTTCCCGAAGAACCTGCTCTTTGGCAGTGTTCGATTGAGTGCGCGTGGGCAGAATAATGAAGACATTTGTCGCGGGCGGGACACATGTTCACCCTCTTGCTAGGCCTCTAAATTGTGTACCTGGTACTTGCAATCACTCGAAACACTCAATACTGTTATGACATCGTGTTAGACAACTCTTCACTCTGTTTGTTTTCAACTTTTTGTCCGGTTATTTTAGTATCATTGCGATCAGTGAAGCGTGGAGATTGAGGTTTATTTTATTGTGCCTTCTTTTTTGTTTTCCATAACAATAACAATTGTTTGGTCCACTTTTTGTGTATTAACATGTCTTTATTACCCGTGAAATAGGTGAATTGTCTATTTGATATTCGAACTTGGAAATGTAAATAGAAAACGATTTCTAGCGTAATAAATAAATAATTTATCATGGTATATAAAGATTTAAGCATTAACTTTTATTAAACTGTTAAATATTTTAAATATTTACACTTTTACCAACTTATTTTTTTGTATTGTAATAAATTCCATTTCTGGTTAGAGTATGCTTTGAAAAAACTCATTTTCATTGCCAACAGTTGTACCAACTGTAGCAGGAAGCGTATTCACGGAAGCCCATGTGCCTGATAAAGACAAGTGACCTATTATGTTCTCCTATTAGTTAATAGCTTATGATATTATAATGTACTGTCATCGATCAAATATTATCATACGTTGATATCAAGAGATTAGTGAATAACGTTAAAGACACATTCACGTCATACATACCAATATCCTGAACATGATTTTTAAGGTCTCCTGGAACAGCTGTCTGAAACATATTACGAATATAAAGATAATCTTGTAAAAGGTTTAGTACCATTGTCATAAAGTTCCAATACTAATTTGACAGAACATAATGTCATGTGGCATCATCAACATTAATAATAGCCTTATGTTAGTCCAGTTGTTCACCTAGTAAATTAATTATGCCATCAAAGATAGCATTACATCATCATCATCATCACAGCTCATATACGTCCCCACCGAGGGGCTTGAGCCTACCCTAATTACGTTAGGGCGATTAGGCCTTAGTCAACCACGCTGGCCCAGTGCGGGTTGGTTGACTACGTACACCTTTGAATCGCTTCGCAGATGTACGCAGGTTTCCTCACGATGTTTTCCTTCACCGTAGGAGCGTCGGATAAATGTACATATGAAATTCGGAACGAAAAACACATTGGTACACGGTGGGGATTAGATCGCGGGCCTCCCGATTCTATGCGGCGCACAAACCAGTGCTGAGACCACAGCGCCACCGACGCTCCACAGCATTACACCCATAAGGTTATAAGAGCCAGAGACGAAGGCAATCAATTTCATACTTTAATGTGATATGGTATCACCAATAAAACTTTATCAATTGGAGATGCCGAATGACACTCAGGGCTACACCACAAAAAAAAACAATCCAATTTATTATTATTATTTAATTTCTAAGTATAAATACCTATCTTATAAATACCTATAATCTGCCCTGTTCTCCCCGAAAGATGAGGTGGTAGTAGTAAGCACCAAAATCCTTCCCACATTTTATTATCCTAATATAAGGGGACCAGCTTAGTTCCACGGTTAAGGCATTTCGCATAAATGTTACGGCGACAAGAAACGATCTTACGACAGCCATGGGAAGATAGAGAACTTGAGAGATATCTCCTGATCCGTCACCACACAGAATGCATTCTTGTCTACATAAATATAAAAGTTACGACAATATCGTTGTACGTAATCTGCTACATTAACACAGATAGACCTCGTAACACTGTTTTGTTTGTATAAACAGGCATTGTTTTGATCTGTCTGCACAACATTCGGCCATTGTTGTCGCGTTTGTTCATTGTTATGGCACATTTAATAACTTGTTTTGGCATCTGCTCACGACCGAAGATCGCTTGTGTCAATAAGTTCGATCATATGTTTATGATGGTTGGTATGTTTCGGCTGCACATTGCCTAAATGCGTCAGGTTCATTTTGTCATTATATGATCCTGAATAGTTTGAATGGCTACTTACATTTACCTATATACTATATACTATACCTACTACTATATACTATACCTATGCTAAACGAAATCAGCTATGAGGACTTTAGGCATATAGGCAAGAAAAACTATGCGGTATTTTTGAACCTTTGTATCTTTATGGTTTTAACAGATATACAAAAAATTGTTTATTGTTTGTTTAAAAGAAAAGTATATTCTAAGAATATAATTATAAACTGCATATTCTCTAGTTCCTACATTACAATTTACTTAACCGCATTTTTTTCTCGAACATACATTATTTAAAGACACCATATCTATGCACAGTGAATTAAAATAAGAAAAATCTCATCAGTTTCAATCAAACTGATTCCTTTATAATATAGCAAAAACTCACAACTTTTTTAAACTAAATCACTAAGAAAACTACATAAAAAATTACGCTTACTTAACATAATAATAAAGGTTTAAATATTATTTTGAGCTGTCAGGCAATTAGTATAGCATCAATGAGACTTTCCGTTTCGTTTAAGATGAGATGTTAGCTTCACTGATAATTGCCTTAGCGCAAGCTAATGTCAACCTAATGATTACATTAAGTTGACATTAGCTTGCGCTAATGTTAGCTTGTGCTAAGTTCATTAGAACTATATCTGTCCCGACAGTTTCTGAGATGCTACTCAAAATATATATAGAGCTTAAATTAAACGTTTAATAAGAATAAGTACTTCAGTGAGATCGGCGGAGATTAGCATTTAGCGCAAATATAGCCCATGGCTGGCTGCCCTCACATAATATTATCGAGCGCTCGTTAAACCAAATGGTGTGGTTACCCCAACAACGGTCCAACGCTAGAGGCCTCGCAGAGGGCGTAACCTCCGCTGAAAGTTTAATTTATAACAAGGTTATTGAATACAGGTGCATCGGAATACTGGATGTAATGAACGGTTGAAAACTTCTGCATAAATATTCTCCTATTGTGTAGAGTCTGCGTTTGAAATGCCCGTAAAACATTAATGATTCGTCTTGGAGCTCATGGCGAAAGTGTAAGTAGAAAGGTACTGACAAATGAAATCGTAAACCATTTGTGTGGCACTCTCACAAATAATTAAAACGTTAATCATTTCTGCTCAGTTAAGGTGAGGGTTGACGTGTTATGACTTGTGATAGGGTACGTGTCACTTTTACTTAAAGTTAAGTCTCTCTATTCAGAGTAACACTCAGTATCCATAATATGTACAATGCTTTTTTAAGAGGTGGAAGTCTGTAGTAACTCCGGAGAGGGACTACTAGAGTCTTCTGTTTTCGTACCTCCGTCTTAGCAGCATTGTTTGCATTACAGTGTTCGGGTAGGAAAGGTTCGCAGTGCGCTTATGCAGTGGAATTATTGGGTTCCATGACTTAACATATATTTGCTATAGACTATAGGAAACTGTACCCACTGATCACCTCCTAGGCAGTCAGTTGTTTTACAATTTATAAAAAATAAAACGTAATGTAGGGGTGATAGTATACGTTGAGATATAAATCCTGTGGAAGTAAATAGAACTATGTAAAAAGTGATAGAATATGTCTGAATATCGCAAATTAGACAAGGCCAGCAAGAAGAAAGAAGAAGATGAACAAAGAAGCAGAAGTCCACCAAGAAGTCCTCTTATATCTAGCACCGCATCTATGGGACTTTTTTCTAGAAAAAACCCTAGTTTAACAATTCAATAAATCACAACAAAAGAATGGATATTTTTTTATAAATTTATGCTGTTAGCCATTACAATATCACTTAAGTCAAATCAACAAAAAGTTTGAGAAGGCGACAGCTGTGTAAAGTTCTCCCATCCTTGCAGGGGAACGGTGTTGGTAGGTTTCCAGAGGGCAGACCTCACCGCCAGGTATCCTCATGACCGAATAGTAACTTGATCGTATAAGCAACGAGGTAACACATTTATAGGCTATTAATAAATTAAATATGCAGTATAGGAATTAAATTATAATATAATTATATGAAAAAAGGTTACCTTAAAGTCTACCTTGTTTTAACAAATTAATAAAAAATATATTTATTTTTATCGTATAATCAATGCCCTAGATTAAGAAGAGTGGTTTGATTTCTGGTAGCTAGAACCTAAAAAAATATTTTTTATCTTTTAGTATATTTTTTACATCATTTAGATTTTTATTTTCAATAAAACTTAGCTTTAAATAGATTTCTATAGAACTAAAGTTGGGTACCGAATTTCAGATCAATCCGTAATCAGAAAGAAATAGGACTGTCAACTTTAAATTACTAGATCTAACCCAAACAATCAAAACAAGCTAAATACAACAACCGTTTAATGAAAATGTGAGAAAAACAAGTCGAATATATTTGTTGTGTTATCATATTATATATAAGAATTTAAAAAACAAAATAAAAATTAACCTACAAATCACAATTACTTAAAAAAATCTCCACTTACAATATCGTAGCTAGAGATCATTCTATAATAATAAATTGACAAATCAGACTGCCCACCGGTTGGTAAGTGGTAACAGTAGCTAGTAGTACATAATATTATTCCTATGAGATTCGTAGCAAATCTGCAAACCCAACAAAAACCGCAGTATACGTTGTTAACGTATGATATTGATATCATAGCGGATCACAGCAGTTTTTCGGGAGAAATATCTATATAAAATCATCTATTTGGTCCAAGTATGTTCTCTATCAACTAGCCTTATACATTTTTTTCGTCCATCTTTTCAACAAGTCCAAACTATCTAATCGTTCACTTCTCGATTTTGTCATTACATCTTCTTTTACAGCGCACATTGTAAATTTGTAATATTATAGTTAGCACGTTTCGATAACGCTTACATTTTATCAGTTAAAAGCTTGGCGACATCCTTGACCCAATTAAGTGTAACTTCCCGTTATCTCAAATGGCCAACGGTCATTTCATATTCAAATGTAGTATAAGTAGTGCAAGATAAAGTGGAACTGGTTCACCTTTGGAAAGCTAAGTGTTCGCCGATACGCTTCCTAAATAAATTCAGTGCATTTTATACTTAGTAGAGATACCAAGTTTAGCAATGACCGAGCTGTATGTGAACACAGTAACGCGTCAGACTTTACATGTTTTCCTTGAGGCAGCTTTTATGTAGCTCGAAAGAGTGGCGATTTTCGTATTGTAAATGCGTGTGTGACATTTGACGTGTTGCTGTATATACATATGCACAAATCACGCCTATAGACTGGATTAATGGTTTCTAACAAATTTTTAATTGAAATTAAAAGATAGTGCAATTACGTTGCTGCATTACGAAGATACCAGCTAGTGCCCGCAACTTCGTTTGCGCAGGACACTTATCATCATATCTTGGACACTTCACATAATATCTTTATTAATTGTAACGTGTGGGTTATTCTGATGTATTATCTATATTATTATAAAGATTTATTAAAATCTATTCAGTAAATTTACGTGAAAGAGCAAGAAACATCCATCCATACCTACATACTTTCGCGTCTATAATATTAGTACGTATATTTATAATATTAGTAAGTATATTTAAAAATTGATGAAAAAGGCAGCCAATTATTCATCTGAAATGTTTAGGCAACAGAGTAAAAAATTGGTGTAACTGTTGCTTTAAGAATATTCACTTATTTTCATTACAGTCTTAGAATTAACTTATAACATTTGTATTGGACAAGCAATACACTAAAATATTTTAATTTAATAGCTGTACATATCACAAAGTCCGAAGCTTTAAAGTTGTCGGTTAGACAGAGAAAACTGACGTGTAACGTGACGTCATTTTACGTGATCACCAAACATTGCGCATACAAAAATCTATTTTGCAAGAAAGAGATAGAATGCAATTTTTAACTACTAGCTTTTGTATTTTTCATTATAATTAGATCGTGAGTTGACGATTTATTTAGGGTCTTATTAACGTTACCAATTAAAAAATATCTCTAATTTTCATGCATATTACTAAGAAAGAGAGTCAGCAGCACAAGGTAAACAGTTGAACTACAATAACAGCTTTCAAAGTCAACATCTATAATTTAACTAGCAGCCATGGTTTTTAAGATCAGATACTTTTTTTTTATAAGTGCGTACCGTAAGCGTAATAAGGTAAGCGATTACCGTAGCCTATGGTCACTTGCAACACCAGGGGTGTCACTCGTGTGCCGACCCTTCAAAAACCTATTTACTCCCCTTTTGAAGAACCCCATACTGTAGCCCTCCGGGAAAACTTCGGCAGGGAGATCATTCCACAAACGAAATGTACGCGGGAGGAAATTCCTTTGGAACCGCACTGTACGGGACCATTTAGGTTCCAGTGTGTCCCTGGATGGCGAGCGGTGCGATGATAGAAAGTGGCCGTGGGCATCATGTCGATCAATTCTTCAGAACAGAACCCATTATACAGGCGCTAGAACACACATAAGGAGGCAACGTCTCTCCTAAGACTTAGAGGCTCGATACCGCCTGTGAGTAGGGGATCGTCGACGAGTCTCACAACGCGCTTTTGAACCGAGTCTAGGGGTCCAAGCTGGTACCTAGGTGCTCCCGCCCAGAGATGGCAGCAGTACTCCATATGGGGCCGGACTTGCGACTTATACAGTACTAGTCTTTGCCCCGGTGTAAAGTACCGCTTCGCCCTATTGAGCACACCGAGTTTTTTTGATGCCAGCTTGGCCTTGGCTTCCAGCTGACTTCGGAACTGAACGTCGCTGGAGATGTCTACACCAAGGATCCCAATACACTTTCCGATGGAAAGGGGTGTGTTCTGGAATTGAGGGGCTACAGTGAATGGAGTTTTCTTAGCGTTGAACGCACAAACTTGAGTCTTGGAGGGGTTAAATCGGACTAGATATCGATATTATATGATATCGATTTAAAAAATCTTTTCATTCACTAATATAACGTTACATTATTAGTCATTTATGTACTCCTCAAAGTTTGCTATTAATTTACATATTAAACACAAAACAATAACAACAAAGTGCTGAAAGTGAAAAGTGCGCGTATCGGAAATTACGACAAAGGTTTCTTTTTTGGTTCGTGATAATTTTAATTGTATTAAAAAAATACTGTATTAATATGTAACTTAACAGTACTAATTGCTGCACACCAGAAACGTACATTTTTTTTTTTTTTGCAAATTGCTAATTAGCCATCTCTTCCAGGCAACCTTTGACCTTAAAAAGAAAATTAAAAATTGGGACTAGGTACAGTAAGTGGTCTAGAAAAAGAACTGTAGGCGTTTTAAGCGATGAATTTATGAACAGGACGTGATCACGGAATTCTTAAAAGAATCCAGCGTTTGTACTCTCTAGATACTCTCAACGAAAAAGTTCCATAAAGCGGCGACATAATACAAAATATAATATGAAAGGAAAACGGTACGGTAAGGCAAGCTGTAAAAAATGAGATTAAAATTGCAATGTAAAGTAATATTCGACAGATTACACCTAGATGATAGCATAATAGTATTTTAACTGAATAACAGGCGCTCGCCGACGAATGCGATGTGAGGGTGTCCATGGCCGAGTCAAATCAGCCGCTAAACCTTACACTGTCTTTTCCATAAATCAACAATGAACAATTTTCTTTCCCTCTTCTGTGTTTTATCATAATTTTCGTATTCTTATTCTTTTAATACAATAATTCACTTTAAGTACTTTGACTTTAACCATTTTTAAAACGTTAGAACACGTCAGCGCAGAAACTTGTACTTTCGCAAGTGTGATCCGGTATCTGGACAACCTAATATATACGATTGACTGCCACATCCATTTATATCCTTTTCAATGCGATATAAAACGTATAATGGAAACAATCGTGCATACGGTCTTTCTATCTTCCTTCTATGTTCTGTAATATCAACAGATAAAGTTCTATGTTCTTATGGTCTCCCAAAAGTCTTATTAAAATGAAATTACTTCTTAGTTTGTGAGAAATTTCAAAGATCTTCAAAGTGTAAGCATACGTGCTGCATTATTAATTTGTAGAATAATAAAAAAAAACGTAATGTATTTTCACTCCTGATTTTTATTCTAAGATTTTGAGTTACTTACTAGGATAGGATAAGTATTATGTATACTTTAAAATATTGTTTCAACTTCATGTACTTTCTAATTTTTATCATTCCACTACCTATAGACTAGACTACAAATCAACATTAACTAGCATAAATCGTTTGCGAAATATATTTAAATTATAACCAACAATTTTGTTTGTAAATAAGTTTTTTTATAGAAATTTGCCATAATAAGAGAGGGAAAATTATCATTCTAAACGCTTAGGTCATTCCACCTACAGAAGGATTTAGGGTCAAAGAGTAGGCGACTTTACATATTTGACTTCTATACAAGGACAATTCTGAGATCACCTTAGTTCAATCAACTCTTATTGGAACACTGCATTGTTGTTTTTATTGTTTTCTTTTTGCTTATTCAAAGTATTATTTTCACATTCGTAGTTTGTTTTGACATTAACTTAACCTCGTTTAAAGTGTCATAGTCAAGGTGAGAATATCGTTCTCTAATTTTATTTTTTAAAACGTGATAAAATAATGGGTTTTGGCTCTTATCAACACGAAAACTAATTTAGTTAATGCAAATATGCATTACCTATATAAGTTTTTTACCAAGTACCCACAGATCATTTGCATAGTGCGATACGATGATCATGTCGAAAAAATAAGAAACTCACAATCAACCTACCGTTAAAGTTAATCATTAAGAGTTTTGGTAATTTTGTAGCGCTGAATAAAAAATTCTTTAGCTATTACTAAGACGAGCGTATAAACAAGGCTTGTCGCTAACCATATACACATGATAGCGAATTCACTGATAAAACACTCAAGGTATATACATATATGTATATACTGCAGTAATTAAACATACCTGCACTGAACGTACACACGTATTTCTGATCTGATAAGAGTTCGATCTGCTTTATACTCATACAAATTATATTACTGTAATAACTTGTATCTGAATCTGAATAGGAGCACAGCCCCAACCGGTGACCTCCATACCGACCCCTTCAGTCACCCCTTTCCACTCATTTCTACTGAATCTGATCAACTTCTCCCGTAAACACGGTCATTCATTGGTACATAAATAAATATGATATAAAACGTCTTATTCTAACAACACTTACAGGTTAGATTATAAGGTAATAGTAAAATAATGGTCTATTAAAGGACGGTATATTGTATATGAATTAATCCAATTACGACTCACCCAGTTTTACTTCACTTAGCGATCACAAACTATGAATACTCTGCTATTGTTATTATGTACCTGATATATAAAATTCTACTGTCCATGTACTTTTATTGTTAACTGCATATTTATAGATAAGATGGCGCTGCTGCTCTCCTCCCCCCTCGTCTCCTTAGCTTTTGCTATGGTCTAAGCAAAAGCATCAATCATCTATACAGCCAGATCTCTATAACTGTTAAGAATTCAAAAATATAAAATCACGGTGTTTCGTGACAAGGCTAGGTAAACAGAAGCAGTAAAACAAAAGAATAGTTACAATAAGATATGCACTGCAGCGCCAGCGTCGAACTATCACAAGACGGGGTCGTTGACCAGTTGACATTTGACACGAATGTCAAGGTGACCACTCCGCCAGGACTTTCTGAGAACGTAGCTCGGACGTCATAACGCGTGGAGATAAAAAGTAATGCACGATATTCTCGAGGTACTCGTAAATGCCAGTGGCGTCGCCAACTATCGTTCTGTTTTACGACGTAGGCAGTCGTCGCCGGCTGACCTCGCAATCTGAAAGGTACTTTCTATGGGTATTCTTGAATGCCTGCCCTAAGTGCCCATACTGCTATGCAGAACAGGAACTCATTGTGTGCGGTATGCTAGAATTAAAATTCTTCATAGCATCTTGAAAAGTACATTCGAACAGGATTATACAGAATGATAGGATTATTCTGTTATAGGATGACGATAGGTCAATGAAAACTAAATGAACTGACCGACAGGCTCGAGTGATCTAAACGCAACTTTACTGAAAAAATATTGTTGTAATTGCAGAAATTTATAGCGTTATCGAATATCTGACAATTAATTTTAAATGATCTCTTGGATAAAATAATATTTGCTACTTAAAAAAAAAGTCACTTCGATTGTTTTTTTTTTATAAATTTTGTATGTTTGTAACGCAATTATTAAGTTGATCAATTAATGAAATGTATTTGTTAATTTTGTTTTTATTTGGTAAGTTATATTTCGGAAGTAGCCCCATGTAAATTTATTAAAGTTGATTCTAAGCTGTCACCCTACACCAGCCAACCACCAAAGCAGGATTCAACTGTCCTTAACTGGCACCACTACAAAAATAACTGTTTATAAATATTTAAGTATCAAAAATTTTGTCGATAGCTTTTTCAGGTATATGCTTAGAAATCATTAAAATACTACTGTATACTTTTTTGTTCAAGTTTATACAGGTATGTAGGTATAGATTTAACGTCAGTATTTGATTTTTTTTTAGTTATAAAGTGTTTTTTTTATTCGTAATAAGTAAAAAATTATCATTAAATTTAATAAATTTATAAAAGAATTAATGAAATTTATAAGGAAAATATGAACGAGCTATAATTGTTTCGTGTAGATCATCTAGACGTAGAAAAACATATTTGGACCAAATAACGAAAGTCGAATAAGCTAGATAGGCTAACTATAATCCTAATAATACCTATTGAGAGAAAGAAGACTTTCCTGGTGTGGTCGTTTAATAGAGGGAATGATCATATTATTAGGAAAGGTAAGGATAAAAGTGTATGGGCGTGTAGGGAGAAGAAGACCGAAGAAACGATGAATGGGCTATCTGAATGTTGATATTTTGATTTTTTTACCGTGGGAGAGCCATGCTTCGGCACGAATTGGGCCGGCTCGACCGGAGTGATACCACGGCCTCACAGAAAACCGGCGTAAAATAGCGCTTGCGCTGTGTTTCGCCGAGTGAGTGAGGGTACCGGAGGCCCAACCCCCCTTCATCATCAGCCCCTCTTCGTCCACTGCTGGACATAGACCTCTTCGAGTGTACGCCACTGAGATCTGCTTTCGGCTTCTTATTCCCGTTTATTCCCCTTATTCCTCTTATTCCCTTTTAAAAGGCCGGCAACGCATCTGTGACTCCACTGGTGGTGGTGGTGGTGGTTATTGCTTACCACCAGGTGATCCGTTTGCTCGTTTGCTGCCCTATCCTATAAAAAAAAAAAAAAAGAAGAAGGGAGTGAGTGTCGAAATGGCGTTTGATAGGGGAGAATGGAAGAGGAAGACATGTTTTTTTTTTATAGGGGGAGAAATGCGACCTTATGCACCATGACACCGCGCTGGCGAGGCGCGACCGTGTGTGGGGCTCTCCGGTCATAGAGGACCGACCTACCCACTAAACCCCCCCCCCCCGAGTTTCTAGGCCCATACGGGGCACATGGCGGGGTGCGCTTTCGCGACGACCGAAAAATAAATTGTTAACAGGGCAAGAGAAAGGGGAAATAATACTTAAATTAGACAATTATTTCATAAAAAAATATTGGCAATTGGTTATGAATATTTTCAAGTAGTCCGCGCCGGCAATCAGCATACCTATATTTCAATATCCATAAACACGAAAGAAGTTCATTCTAACCACATAAATATTTGTTGACCAAAAAGAAATGACTGGACTCCAATCACATTAGAATAATCGCACGTTCTGGTGCCGTTATGATGGTAGATGACTTAGAGCATGACATCACGGTGTACTCGGACTCCGAGGGCAAGTGTCACGTCCGTGGCCCACGCTCGAAGGCTATGCCTTGGTTCATAAGTGACATATTATTGTATAAAATCATATATTCAGAAACAAAAGTGTTTCTTAGCCATAAACATATTTTGATTCTCCGCAACGCACTGACGCTGAATCACTATTATCATCAACGTATTAACTTAGTGCTAACGTAGAATTACATTTATTTATGAACACAGAGTTTAATTAGACTAAATTTAAAATTTTGTCTATAAAACTCACCCTATGTATAGTATAGACTTTACGTCGAAGAAAAATCACTTGCATTACATTATACAACTTTATATGTAATAGTTTATATCCGTGAACTTCTTGTATATTAATATCTTAAACAAAATGTATAGTTGATTTCGAAAACTCTGTGAGAACTGAGAGATGTACATTCCATGATTTTAGTTGGAGTGGATGAACAAATACAAGATTAATTCTATATTTAAATTTTTAATACTTTATTAAGACTTAATTAAGATTTATATCGCGTTAGTCAATGACATGAGCTGTCAACTGCGGAACATGACGGAACTAATATCATAAACGCGAGTTTGTATAGATTGATGTGGTTACTCTTTCTCTTAAAAACTACTGAATTGATTTTAATGAAACTTTACAATAATATAGCTTATCGGAATATCACAAATACTATAATTTGTAAAGATACACGCCACGTTAAGTCGCGGGCACCAGTTAGTATAAGAAGATATGCTTGTTGTCAATCAATGCTTTTAATATATTTCATAACGATGTTTTGAGTTCTGTATTTTGAATACACATGTAAGAAAAGACAGAACAGGGGAATATCCTCTACATACAGGTGACATCATACCATAAAGAGCTCTTTAATTGCGAGCCATTACACATTGTTGTTGGCACAATGACACTTTACAGTATGTCTCTTGTTGCTATGGGAAACAAGAGTGTTGGTATTATGCGACTGAGTCCATGAAGGCAACCATTGTGTTTGTATAGGTTGGCGGTTAAGCCGTAAAGTCTCGAAGCGTCGCTGCAATAGTCAAAGCAAAGCTAATTTCCAACTGTATATTTTTCACATAGGACAGGGAAACTCGAGGCCTTCTTGTTTGATGGTATATGAGGATAAGACCGAAATAGCAAACTTCATCTAAACGTCTTAACAATCAAAGAAGATTATTATATCTAATTTGTTATAGTAACGACATTATAAGTGAATATAATTTAAAGATATTATCATTTTATGGCGACGAAGTTAGGTAAGACGGTAGTAGTTAGTACAACGTGCTCATAAGTATTGCAAATAACAAAAAACTACTGCCTCCATAAAAAATCAATTCTGGAGGCTCCCGATCAACTTCGTAGTCTCATTCGCTGTAAAAGTTGTTTCAAAACCGGCGATATAATATTTAAGCAGTATATTAGTTTCAAATTAGATAAATTTCATGTGCGTGCCCCATATTTAAGACCAGAAAACCTAATATTTTATGACTTAACGGTCTTGACGATGAAAACAAACGCTACCTAACTATAGACATAAAGGCGCTCGATAGATTGCTGCATGGTATTCCACAGATTCTGACGGAGAACTATTGATACTCGTACACTGCTTAAGGTCTTATGCCGTTTAACAAAGGGAGCGATGATATATGTTTTGAAACTATCGCACAAACAAACACATAAGCAAAAATCCCTTAAAACCAAACTATCCATGAGTTCGCAATTGTATAAATGCTTATAAATAGCGTCTTAGTTACTTTGTAAAAAAAAAAAACAAAATCTAAGCTCTAATGTATGATTTCAAATTATTTCAGTAATCTCCATACTATATAAATCACCAAAAAAATTCTGTCGCTGCATGACAAAACAAAAACAAACTTCATGAGTAACGTAATACGAAAATGAAGTTGTCTCGGATGTTTGTATCCATTTTGTCTTTCCGATGAGTCAATGTTTATAACAAGATTTCGATACAACCTCACCTTGAACCCTGCTGTTTTATGAAACCGTTTGAATATTTACTCGTTTACTTTATAGGTGATAATAAAATATTTGAGAGATGCATTCTTATATTGATACCAAGATGTCTCCATTATATGGAATAAAATATAAACAATGTCAATAAGCTTATGAAGATGGAAAGTTTTCTTGTAAACAATATTATAAATACATCAAGGCTTAATGTAAGTTGCAAAACTAATTCGTCGATAATTATTTTAAATCATTGAGATTAGATGTGCATTATGCATGCATATTAACTGTACTATTATTTAGCAATATAGTGATACCGACATATTCTTTCCGAATCGCAATCAATTCATAAACAGTATTTTAAAGCATTTACCCCGGTAAATTTATACGAAACGGAATAAACGAACACATATCTTCATATTATTCATAGTTGTTTTGTTTCGTCTATTTTGTTTGTACTCACATATTTAATATATTTTCATGTATTTTTTGCAGAACAATAATGTTACTTGCAAATGTTAATATGACAAACGGCTTTAATTGAGTATTAATAAACAAATGCATAAATGCTGTTAAAGTAGATGATACTGTTTAAATGGCCATGTGGTTTTCGGGAGCCAGGTCTAAATTTTGGATATGTTGTTCTTCTAGGCGAGCTGAGCAAAAAATGTAATGGTTGCAAAAAAGTTAACGACTCATTTTCCCGCTAGGGGGCTTTGAAGTCTGAATTAGAAAATCGCGGTTTTCGACAGAATCAGCAAATTTTTGGATACGAACTTAAAATTTTACCTTGTGTTTCGTGAGTATTTGGATTTCCCCATGCGAAGAGTTTAAAAACCTTAATGCCAGAATAGCATTTATTGTGCTTTTATGTAAATATGTAAAATATTTCGCATAATAATGTGCCAAATGAAATGTATAATGATACTATGAACTTAAATGTTATCGCAAAATTTTTCGTAGTAACATATTTCTCCTTTTATATTCATATCTTCCACTAGAAGCAGGAGCCTGTACTTCTTCATTTATAGATAAATGACATTCTTTTTAACAGTGCAACCTTTTTATTTATCAACCATTTTATTTATGTTTTTGTGTACTGACATTAACACCATACATGCGAAAAATGTGGAATATTTATTTATTGTGTGTAAAAATTCTCAACATTTAGATATACTTGATTCCAATTCAACTATAAATAAATGTAATAGTTTTTGTTTGATTATAACCCCAAGCTGTAGCTGGTTTGCCAGCCCTGAATTGACCCAGAAAAGTTTACACCCGTCGCTTCAACGACAGTTTACGCGCATAGCCACGCGACTGGAGCGATTCGACCATGTCCGGACATGTCCAATGTCCCCTAGATTCCTAGATAACACGTTAAAGTGAACCTTATGTCTTAAAGAATAAGACAACTCTCATTCAGTTCTGCTTGTTGACTGCACAACATATATAATAAGAAATAAGTCTTATGGAACTTTATATTCAACTCAATTTACAATGGCAAGTCATGTTTCTATCAGTGTGGTCGCCGGCGCAAGCGTGGGCGCAGGTCAGACACACGTTAGGGGCTTATTACGTCTGACATGATTTATTACGAGGAACACTAAACAATCGCGATCCTAGTTTCAAAATTGTCTTTTGTTTTGAATGCAGCTCGCAATTTTGATGGATTCGCCCATAGTGTACGTACTGACTGCGTCTTGAGATGGTAGATTGTCCCTGTCTTTATACTCCTGGTCGGCAAATTAGACGAGAATTGTTTTAGCTCACAGTTTATTGAGAATGATGAAATATCAACGGTGTGTGTAAATAATTTCACGAGTTCAGTTGCTATCTACGGTGACAAAGATCTATAGAATGATCATGCACTATCTTAATTAGTGTCTTAACGTCTATCTTATCTGCAAATGGCTTTTAAAACTTTACCATGGCTTGTTTATGAAATACGGAAACTGCAGTAGGTGCCCAACCAACCATTGATCCTGACAGAGTTCTAGTGGACAGGGCATTATAAACGAGGGAGTTGTCATGAGCGAATAGTTCCAGGTCAATTAAACCAGATCGACCTAACATGGATGAACGCTAATGTTCCCAGACTGTTTAAGCCGCATCGATAATATTTTCATTTGTATTTTTTTTTATCTACAATATTTGAGATTCAGAGTCCATATGTGCATCGTGTGGTACACCCTGCATATTAGTAAAAAAATGTATAAATATGTGTCGACATTAAAGTTCCCAGGCTGTTCAAACTGGATCGACACATACGTGGATGCTATTGTTACCAGGCCGTCAAAGCCGGATGGACACAACATGAGTGCATGTTCCAGCTAATATTACCGTGTAGAGGGGTGATAGCGATTCACTTTATTAATTTCTTGTATATTTAGTCTTAAGTCTTAATCTAGGCGTATATCTCTAAAACATGTTACTAAAATGAGCACTATCTGATAATACATCTTTGTACATTAGCTGACCGGACGAATTTCGTACCGCCTGATAGTAACAATAACAATATAAAATAGTTAACTTTAAAATTTGGAATTTCAAAGAAGGCAGCTTTTTATTACAGTATATAATATATTTTACATCCTGAATAGTTAAAAAACATACAATCACCACGGGCGTTAACTGTTTGTAATGTTTTAGTTACCGTTACCTAAGGTACAGTTGGACAGAAACTTTGAAGTGCAAATGGAAAGTGTCTCATCGTTGGACTAGAGATCGCGAAAGAATTTAATAAAATCTAGAATAAAGGTCGCGGAGCTACCATTTTATGAAACCCCAGAGGGACTCTGCAAAAGGGTAGCCAGCTTCTTGGATGGTACGAGTTTGAATTAAACTCGACGCTTACCGCTGCTGCTCGAAAACTGTACCTACAAATTCTAGCGCTTGTGGTGGCGTGCAACTTGTGTCTGAAATTAGGATTCTCTAAGACGAGTGTCTGAATGGAGTGTAAGGAACTTAATCAAGTTCAACCCCACGAAGACACAATTTGCGCGTTTACTGCGACCAAAAACCCATTTCAGGGAGTTACTGGTCGCATGACTACGGACTGACGACTATTGGAATTGTCGGGGTAATAATTTCACCAACAGCCTAGTTTAGGAGTCATTTGGAAGACAAAGGAAATTTGCCGAAAAAAACATTTTGCCATGAATAAAGTGACGCGGTACGGACACCCAGTCAACGGCTAATGCTTTATAAAGCTCAAATTCGACTGCATTGTGGAATAATGTTCACATATGTACTAGAGCTCCTAAATATCAGCTCGTCTCTGTGGAAGTAAGTTGTGGGAGCTACACCTATAGTTTTAGTGATATTCGATATAAGTATTATTATTTTGAATAGATGATAGATTTTTCTTAAGTCATATTATGTATGTTATTTTTCGTGATCATATTAAAGTAGAGGAATATTGAAAAGCTTTTAATATATGTACTTTACTTTGATGTGTGTATAATAATGGGTTTTATAATTTTTATATTGAAATTTTGAAATGTACTATAAGATTCAATAACATGAACTGTGTACAATTAACCACTTTGTGCTCAATCACAATTTTATTCGCACTTTTAACAAATTTTATTATAACTTATAGCATGCTGTGTATACCCCTTCATACTATTGACAGCTATATTACATCAATAATTCTTATATGATTGGAATTGTAATGAATATATCCTCATAAATTCACAAGACTCATTCATTTTAGAACCCATCTTATCGCCCCCAATCAAATTTGAACCACCTGCGCTGCGATTGACTGAACTGAACCATCTGATTTCGCAAAACAATCATAAGCGAATTATCCATAAACATTTTCATAATTATCGCGTTATAACCCTGATGACGTTATAATGCCTAATTCATTCATAGCATATTAAACCGCTGACTTAGCACTCACAACAGGCGGTCGACGATTTAGAAACAAAATTATAGAAGCCTTTGAAAGGATAATAAACTTTGCGTCACTTCCTTGACCGTATCTGTGCACCGGCAAAACAGCAAATATTCAATTTAAGTCTCTTCGTAGCGTAACCTATTAGATATTTCATTAACCAGAAAATTACGTTCATGAAGCCAATAATTATTGTAACCCCCATATATTCGCTCAACTTACTTAACACAGTGACCGTCTATACAGTACGTGAACTCTGTGAAGATCATGTGCGTAGAAATACTAATTAAAATTACATAGAAACATGAATTAAGTTTATTTCTTCTATTTAAAGCTAAATTTAAGTTATAGAATGAAAAAGTATGACCTAAAATAATAATTGTGAAGTTCGTGATTTTTTGTATACGTAATAATAAACATTCAATAATAAAAATACGCAATACATGTTTTAGTAAATAATTAGCTAGCGGATTGTTTACTTTTTTATTGTTGATACATATATAAATACTATATAAATATCTGCTATTTATATGTTCATAAATATTTATGATAACTTCTACAATTTAAGTACATTTGTCCAATTTGTAGACAATGATATGATATTTAATAAAAACCAGTATTACAAGACACTTTCTCAGGAATTTAAATTTGTCAAGATGGAAGATTTTACGGAAACGCTATTTATTTATTCAAAACCTTTATTTATTATTTATCTTTACCAAATTAATTATTTAACTATTATACTATTCAATAATTAATTAACTGTAAAAAATAACACGTACCTCAAAGGCTATCTTATACATCAAATCAAAGCAACTTTTTATGAAATAAATGTATTTATATAAATTTATAATATTTATTAACACTAGCTAACGCAGATGTAACACCTCATAATTTTACTCCGAAAAACTATAAGATGACAGAGAGAGAGAGAGGTGTTTTTTGCCTGTTCGGTGAAGAGTGACTTCAAAACCCGACTTAGGAACTATTTCTTAGAGCTAAGTAAGATAAGGTTGAAATAAAGGAATGTTTTTGCAAAGGTAACATACCGATTCAACGTTTCAATCAAGCCTTGAAACGCTAAATGTGCTCGTAGCTATAAACGGCGTTTTAAGCAGGACTATTTGTTGTCCCGCGTAAACCACTCTAAGCATAGAGTATCAACGCAATGTTAAAGCGAGCTTAATTCTACAGAGTTTAAGAACAAAATGTCTACTTTGAGTACACTAAATATAATTACACAAATATTGTTTCTTGACAAACTAACTTAAGTTTTATCCATTTTAGAACAAAAGCACCTTCTTGTAAAACATTCAGAAGAGTGGTCTATCTGTGTCTTCATATTGATATCATAATTTTATTTTATTATAATATGTATATTGAAGACATATATATATATATGTATATATATATATATATATGTTTGATTCGTGTTCCTTTCCGTTTAATGTAGTTGTTTTTGGTTTCCAGTCCAGTCCAGTTTTCCAGTCCTGTACCCATGTCGTTAGATGGCGCGCTCAGATTTCAAGTACCTCGATTCCCTCATTCAGGACGACGGCGAAATAGATAGAGCTATGCAGCATAGGATTAACGCAGGGTGGATGAAATGGCGACAGGTCACAGCTACAACATGCGATCCCCGAATACCAATAAGGCTGAAGGGAAAGTTTACAAATCGATCATCCGTGCCGTGTCGTCATGTATGGAAGTGAATGCGGGGTCGTCAAGAAGAAGGATGAAAATAGATTGCAGGAAAAAGAAGCCTGAAAGAAGCGCCAGTGGTAGAAAAAGTGAGAGAAAATAGATTAGCATGGTTTGGACATGTGATGCGGAGGGATGAAAGTCATGTCACAAAACGAATGTTGAATATGAAAGTGGAGGGATACACGGGCAGAGGAAGGCCGAATAAAAGATGGATCGATTGTGAATGAAGAATGATATAAGAATGAAAGGAGTAAGCATGGAAATGACGGCTGATAGAGAGGAATGGAAGAAAAAGATCTACTGCGCCGCCCCCAGATAATGGGAAATGGGCAAGAGGATGATGATTATGTAGTTGTTTTTGGTTTATTTATATTTGTATGCTTTTCACACATTTGCACTGCCTTATTATTTAACATTCTCCACGTTTTAATAGTTGACTGGGAGTGAACTCATTTAGCATTAAGTCCGCATATTCCCGTAGACCGAATCATTTTTTTAATGTTGTGTATAAAGTGTAAATAAATAAATGGAAATATTTTAATGAAATATATAGTACTTATATGATGAGGTAGCTAATAAAGGTAGCAAATATTAAATGGATGTTGATGTTGAATTGGTGTTGATCTTTTACATATATATGTATAATAGAAGTTACAGACATGCTTCTTTTATTTTAACGGTCACCATTAATTTATTATAGGTTCATTCCATTCGAACTTATGTGTCTGTGTATGTATCTTTACGTTACGCCCTTGGTAGTGAATCTGGAAAAACAACAACTTCAGTGTGTAATAAATGAATAGAACCTATTTAGAAATTACGTTAGTTTTTCAGTTTTAGGCAGAAGCCTTAACGACTGCTTTATAAACGGAGAGCCGGCACGCTGTCATTTTGTTTGCATCAGCCTCGTTACACCGCGTAGCCAGGACCGCACAGTCTTATAATTACATCCACAGATATTTCAACGCTCAAATCAGCTTCACAGTAATGGAACTTGGCTGTGCTCATCTTAATGAAACTACTTATTGAGAGTCTTACTCGAACTCCTGTTGTTCGAAATTAGCTAATTGTCAAGCGACGTGACCAAATAGCAATAGAATTTGATTATGATACACAGAATAATCAAAGAGACGATATCATCACGATTTAATTAACCGTTTGAGTGCTAAACAATTTTTGTAAAAATCTATTGGTAAATGCTATGCATATTTTAATTACTCTAAAGGAAAAAATTATGGTGTCAAATAAAACACTCTCATTTAGACAAATATTAATCAATTTTAATAAATCTCTTTGTGGTACTCGTATACAGAAAAAAGTGCGTCGCACTTTTCGATACAAATCGCCGCAGCGCAAAATTGCTGCTTAGCATTCTAACGGTTAAGAAAAACTGTATTAAGTTCATCGTATTTTATGATCGGTTAAAACTTACCATCAATCGATACAAAATTTACATACAAAAAATATATTTTGGGGATTTGATTCAATCACGATTTTGTTATAAAATAATCCGTCATTTCGGTGTGGGTACCACCAGCCCACCCGTGGGATGGGATCGTAACTCATTATATATTCATCATGGATTTCAACTCGTTATATCCAAACAAAGGAGTCAAACCCACCTTTGAAAATAGCATTATTTAGCTATGGGTTTACTATTTAAAAAATAAAGCTCGAAATATTTTCTGTACAAAAAGATCTGTTCATCTATAAAGTAAGTTTCACAAAGTTAATAAATTTTGACATCGAGCGTATCCAGCTCTTAAGAAGTCCTCAAAGGGTTAGACTGTATTGACCGCGTGTCATCTAGTTGATCCCAGCTTCCTGTCAGCACAGTCAACCTTCAAAGTATCCATTCGTTAAACAAAGGAATTTGGACAAAACGCAAAACTAAAAGCGCAGTCGGTTACAAGCAGGTAAGAAAGAAGGTCCGAAAGATTAAACAATTCAATGCTGTTATGTTGCCAGGTACCGATCTTCAAATTGAGAACGGTACGGGACGTACTGCATGTATTATTATTTTATTAGATCTATGATTAAAACGCTGCATTTTACTTACTTCGACGTTATTGACAAAAAATAAATTAAGTCACATGCTACGGCAATAATTAACAAACAATAAAGTATATTAAATTATTATTAGAAGATTCCTGGTTTGATTGTGTATACCTCATATTATGTTCGACATAATATGAGGTATATTATGTCGAACCTATTAGGCTCCGTTGCGATACACTATATGACAAATTATCAAATAGTGGAATACAAGGACCTTTATTGCAATTACTTGTATTATTTATGTTTCTGTGTATTATTTATGTGTATGTGCAATAAAGAGTTTAACAAACAAACAAACAAACTTAAATCATATCATTCAAATAGATACACCATTGTCAAAACAAAAAATGAATGTAGTACCAAGTTTCAAATGACTAAAGGAACAGCACAGGGCTCAATAATCGGCCCTACAGAGTATTTACTTTATGTCAATGACATGACCAATGTCATAAAATCGGGGTCCGTGTATCAGTTCGCAGACGACACATGTATATTGGTCGGTAATAAAAACAGCTATGAAGCCCAGGTATCTCTCCAACATAGTTTCGATCAAAGGTGCAAATGGGCGCATGATGTGGGCTTTGTGCTTAACGCTTCTAAAACAAAAATTTTGCATATACACTCATCGCATAATAAAAGCTCCATGACTCTATCCATCGTAGCCCATGAGCATTCCTGCCTGCATAACCCGATGCGACATTGCAATTGTCCAATATTAGAAAAAGTCGATCAACACATGTATATTGGTCTAGTGGTCGATAGCCGTCTTTGTTGGAGTCCACACAAAGAGTACGTTTGTAACAAACTAAGGTCTGTTCTAGGTAAGCTTAGCATATTAAAGTATAAATTGCCATATAAAACATTGAGAATGCTATATTTGGCTCTCGCAGACTCGGTTGTCAGCTATGGACTCAGTAGCTATGGAGGAACTTACCACACTTACTTGACGGATATTTACAACTTGAAATTAGGGGAATTAAAAACCATTGCTCCAAAACACATCAAACAAAAATTCAAACATAATTACGACGAGCTTTTTAAATACTGTAACGTTATGAATGTGTATAATAAGATTAAATTCCTAACTTTCACGGAGGACAATAGGCCTGATTTATTACAGGAAAAAATAAGATCCTATTTCTTGAGATCGCTGTTTAATATAAATATTTTTTTATTACCAGAAGCCAACAATGTATACGGAACAAGAGTAGCTCAGTATTCAATACCGTTCTACCTCAACGGGCTTCCGGAAGAGTTGCAAGTACTATACAGGAACAGTGCAAAAAAAATCAAATGTAAATGTAAACGGTATTACCTCCAAACTTAATATAAGCACTTAGAAATATCATACAAATTTGTAAGCGGCTCGCATGGTTAGATAAACCCTTAGAGGTTTTTGACCATGGCAAACATTGTATTATAAATGTATTTTTTTTTTGTGAATAATAAATAAAAAAATATATGGGTGTGTACCTATATTTGGGCTTTTAATACATATTTCTATAAAAACATATTTATTTATATATATTATATTATTATATACACGTCTATCCGTGTCCCCTAACAAAACGTGTAATAATAACGATTACTATATAATGGTGACTTTGCGTTTACCTTACAATGCTTACTCTGGACTGAACTTAGTCGGAGTAAGTGTAGATGGACTTGGAACCTGTAGGATGTTAACGTGTGTAATGTTAAAACTAAAATCTATAAGAACCAAGTAGAATCAAATGAACTGTAGGTTAATCCATTATTGTTACCGTTTCACTTTCATTCTAACGACATTTAAAAAGGCTTCACCTTAAGATCTCGAGAGCAGCCTGAAAGAAGGTAACTACATTAAATTAATTTTAACATTATCACATCGGCGCTAGAGAAAGCGAGTTCGACTGCAAACTGCTACTGTCACACAAAGATTATGTTAATGGGAACGCGGGGAGTGATCAGAGCGGCGATCCATTAGCTGAAGATAAGGAAAGGTCACATTTTGATCATAGTGTAATTAAACTTTATAGTAGTGCGACTATGCGACTATATGACATATACATACACACTGAACGGGGCACGCCGTAAGCACGAAGAAAAAGATTTTAGATACGATGTTATGCATAAACCGAGAGGCTATAAACACCGTATTGTGGTACTGGTATCGCCTGTAGTCAAATCCTGTCGCTATCCCTATTATAGGTGTTGTTGTATTAAACTGCAACAAGATTCTTCAAGAAGCATTTGAGTCAGTCTACTATGTAAGAGTATACTATGATTCGACTGCCTCAGCTAGAATGTGGACGGTCGACCGGTGGCGATGGCGAAGTGAGACGAAACGTATCAATGACCTTTTGACAAGGCAGATTAATTTATTGCCGACCGCAGTATCTAACTAAAAGTTAATTGTTGTGAACATACATTTAAATGCGCACATCTAGATATTATTTAAAGTTGCACAATGGCAGCTCCGACTACTGAAATGTTTTGCAAGGGTTTTGTATTTAAATGTTCCTTAAAGTTAGAATAACCTGACAATATACTATGAATGTCAAAAATGACAAATTTTCTATTGTCTTTAATAAGGAGTAACGAAGAGATAACAGGACAAATATACGCTTTAAAATAATTGTAATATTGTAATTAGTATCAATAAAAAGTTATATTCTGAATTGAAATATTCACTACAATGTGTCTAACTAAACTATTTCAATTTTAATACCTACGCTTGTGGTATGTAGCTTAGTCGCGGTTGTTGTTTACGAAGCTAACATAGCTATGTAAATTAGGCTGAGACAAAATAACGTAGTTATTCTAATCATTAGTCATTATTAAATGTGAAGTAAGAAATGAATATCATAAAATATCAGTAAACTCTATACTAGGTTCGAGTACTTAAACACCTCCGTCTTAGCTTTTTCTGTCTTAATGTATTATGTTCTGATTGTTCATATTACTGTGATCCGATATGAAGGATAAAGATCAGCAGTGATAAGTCTTTGCATCTTATTTCTTAACCAACATACACTGTGGTTCTTGTAGGGGTTGACGAATTGATGCGAAGGTATCACATGTATCATATTAAACTATAATCTGTTACCATTAAATAAGCAAGCCGTTTGTTTGTTTTGATTTGCCATAAATATTGTTACAAGGAAATATTTTTTTTTACTTCACATAGCGTATTATTATTACTTTAATGTGTATTGATTTATATAACAGTATAATATCATCAGTTTTATAAACTTATTCGAAATTATCTCTGTTAGATGGAATACTGTCCTTTAACTGACTTTGAACTCAGCAATAGCTATCAACAGAAGCTCGCACCGTTTCCATGGGAAAATGCTTCACTACTAGTCTGGTAAATCGTTTTAGGGATTTCAAATTACCATGACATTTAGAGCAACTTACACTCTCAAAAACTACAAGTGACCAGAAAGCTGGATCTTTTCTAGCGCAGCGAATCAGCATCGCCATACAACGTGGCAATGCTGCTAGCCTTATGGGGACGTTGCCTGACGACAGCGATTTATTTCAAATATTTTATTTATAGTTTAGTTTTTTAAATTTTTATTTAAGTTTAATTATTTAACGAATGTATCATAACTTGTCAAAAACCCCATAATAATATTCTAGCGTGCTATAAAACATTATTTTATTTATATGTATACGAGCTAGTGTCCGCGACTTCATCTGCGCAGGATTAGTGCTTCGAGTATGTTATATTGGCGTGGCGTATATTTTTATAAATTGCTTCTGATGTATAAACTTTATTATTATAAAATTTCATTAAAATCCATTGAGTACTTTTTACGTATAAAAGTAACAAACATCCATACTTACAAAATTTCGAGTTTATGATATTAGTGGCGGTTATGGATAACGATATTTAGCGTCAACCCACGGAGATAATGACACCCACTGTTTTATATTGCGATTTCGCATCAACCCACAGAAGATGCAACTTTCACTGTTTAACATAAAAACACATCTTTAAACACTTACGTTTAGGTAATTAAAAATAATTACTACAATACTTATCAATTGTACTACATTATAATATATATACTACATTATAATAATGTATAGCTAAAATAGTCTGTATCTGACGAAGAAACAAACTATTTTCTAATAAATGAACTTATCTATTGTTACAGGTAATGTCAGAATGGGATTGACGCACAGAAATCCTCGTCTCGTGTAAACGTACTTGCGGTAAACTAAAGCACTTTAAGTTCTATTTCGCATTAAATGAAAATTATAGCCTCATATATATATCATACTTGTATAAGTTGTAGTCGAGGACGGTATCGGTAGCTGACATTGATTTGTGCCAATATTCGCGGACAATATTAGCCTGCAAAAGGCCTAATGATATATTGCCGCGCCAGAATATATTGACTGTCCGAGCTGTTAAGAAGTTAATATGTCGCGGGCGGCAGGCGGCATGCGGCATTCCGGCACGCCCAGCCGCGCGGCCCTCTGCGGCCTTCACAATGCCAACTACAGTGCTGAATGCAAAGGCTTTGCGGCAATCACAGGCACCAATATACAGTAGTATTAGTAATGCGTAGTACTACATGAGTACAGTATGATCATTATTCACAAGCTTACAGATTTTTTATTCTGTATATCAAAAGTATACCATTACCTGAGAAATATTGTAGAACTAACAGTGTGTCTGGGATTATACATTTTGAACATACAGCGACACGTTTGGGGCGCTGTCGCAGTTCGCTCAAAAATACTCCATACTAATCTAACTTGTACAATACATTGTGACGTCACGTTTGGTATAGTCGAATATTTGTATGATTATGTAAACAATACTGGCAATCACTTTATTATTTGTAAATTTACATGTATACTTCCTATTGAATTGAATACTATTGATAAGTGATACATTCAATGTGAGAAAGCTTAAAATTTTTGCACTTAAACTTCCTTGCTTGTCTATCTTCAGTTAGGGTTGACTCCTAGATCCTAGATTTTTCTATAAAAATATAATAGTAACATTTATACGACTTTGACAAGTATTTTCTAAAACCAGTGTACTTCCTCTCTCCAGTTTACATTTTATCGTGGCATCTGGCCCACCAATGGTGACCGAGTATCCCATTATCCGATTGCTTTATTAACTTATTTGATGTTCCGAATCGTGCGCCGCGCCGGTTCGATTGCTTGAAACTATTTCGTGTTTGTGCGGGGCGTTGATTACTGGCTCAGCATTGATTATGTAGATATAACTAAAATTTTAGCTTGTTCTCAAAGTTATTTCTTATGTTTTGTTTCATAGAAATCTTGTTATGAGAATTACAAAAGGTTCAATAGTAAAAAGTATTGTAGGGACATCTTAAATCTTTACGCGTAAAATGAGTGCGCCTGAGTTGTCATTTTACCTATTTCTGTCACTAAACAGCTGTGTTTGCACTGTCTTGTTCTACTTTTGATGAGAAAGAAATTCAAATTACAGTGCACTGTATATATACCTCATGTAAATAGGAACAAAGACCGAGTTAGGTTTGCTTTATTCTCAGTTAATAGGTGGTCATAAACTATTAACCATTCAGTGGGTAGTTTACTTCTTAATCAACTATGTATATCATGGGAACAATATTTTAGTCTTATCAACGTATTTCATGTATCAATACATAACCGTTATGATGTCTGAATTTTACCATAGATTAAGTAGTTCTCACAGAATAAAATATATGCCAAATTTTAAATAACTTTTATATATTTACATAGTTATATAAAAAGTTACGGTCTTTTTATTCACCTATCTGTCAACCGAAATCTTTCGATGTTATCATTAACTTGGCTAAGTTTCGGTGGGTTAAGATATTGACCAAACAACTCGCTTAGCATATTTAACGAAAAATGATAAGATAAGGCATTTATCATGCGATATAACCGCCATCTTAAAATGTATGCGTTATATTTTGTCAGTTTCTGATGAATCGCTCTATCAGATCGCTTTTGAGATGCTACGGGGGTAGTTTGTATAGTTTATAGGTACCCCTAACAACCAGTCGTCTCCTTTCTCCACACATACTACATACATATACATATTATGTGTATACTTAAGCAAACCAATACGAACATATAAAAAAAACTGACATAAATACACGTACATGAATTGTTTCGATTGTATAACGCAATCATTGTGATTTTGAACTGTAACCGCTTACTTTTAAAAGTCATATTTATACTCGATCTAGGTGCATTGTCTCCAATTACGTAACAACAAAAATAAATGTTTAACACAATAGTACCTGCGGCGCGGCTTTGTCTAGCACTGCCAATTCAAATGGCCTGAGGACAGTTACCTCGCCATTAAAGTAAGCATGTAACATATAACCTTATACGGAATCATCTGACAATAGTTAAACAATTCTATTAAGCCCCAATGGCGTACATTAGGCGAATACCGGACATACTAGTCCTAACAGAACAATGAGTGCGTTACTGTGAATTTCTCAATAAAATGTGTGGTTAAGAATCTATGTACTCTGTACAAACTAAAGCGGTCAATAAATTCAAGAGGTGATCCGAAATATATTCTATCGGTGGTTTAAATAGAAAATACGCAATATATCAATTTCACGAAATTTACAGTCGTAAAATGTTCTGACATTTACCAATTTTTAGCTATGTTTGTCATTTTTCTTTCTGTTCATAGCTATATGAACTCTCAACAAATCTAAAAAATTCAATGAAATCAAAAAAGTAATGGCAAACGGAAATCAAAATTTATTTTATTCTTTCATTCTATATGTTTAATTCTTATTATGTATATTATCTGCGATAAAAATGCTGTTTTTAGGAACATTAAAACAAATTAACACCCAAAAAGTAATGATCATTTAATCTTATTAAATTTTTAACGACATTTATTGTTCTTATTTCTAAAATAATATATTGCATTGACAAACATATATTGGATTAAAATAATGCTGAGTAAAACACTACAGAGTAAATAGTAAAATTTCAGCAAAAAGTGTATAACCTACTTTTCTTTTTCTTTTTGGATGTATAGCATAATCATAAAATCAAAATCAACTTTATTCCTTTATTCAAATATGACTTTATAGAAAGCTCTTTTGAATCGTCCAAATTTTATTTTCCTACCACCTATTCAGGTCGTATTTTTTAGCTGATAAGAAGAATGGGCGCAAGAAACTTATCAGCTTTATCAAAAGTAATAACGACATTTACAATACATTATGTCGTTATCATACAATGTACATGTGTTTACAATTTATAATACATATTTATTAAAGAATCACGCCGACAAGTTTAGTGCAGTGGTCGAGTGATCGGCTTCTACGCAATGGGTCGCGGGTTCAATTCCCGCACGGGACAGATATTTCGTATGATCGACAAAAAATTGTTCCGGTTTGCGTGTTTGTGCATGTGACATTTCTGTTTGCACCCACGACACAGGATATAAATTCTGTTGTGGGGCGACGATTTTTTAAAAAATATACAAAAAATATATACAATTATATCCTTGCCAAAGTCTTGGATATCTTTTTTCTACTATAACCAATATCATATAACGCCCTGCATCTACAAGCTCAATAATATACATAATTAAGTTCACGTTTCATTTGAATGGCGATGTGAATTATGTATATTATCGACGGGGCTCCCGTGTTACAGATCGTTGTGATCGAATGATCAGTAATATTGGTTTAGGTAAAGCTATAATGATCAGTCTGCGCCTACGCAGCGGCCATTCTTCCGTTTAAAGAAAAACACTCACCTTACGGTAGAATGAACTTTACATTATGAGTTGATACGATGAAGTCACACAACGACTAAATACTGGTACAGTTGTGTTTTTAATTATTAATTCTTGGTTATATAATTATTATAAATAATTGTAAATCCTTAACTTTAAGCCATATGACATTTTCTACCAGTACTGGGTTAACAGAGATTTCAAGGCGGTGCACTTTAAGTAACTAATTTACTACTCTGCTAAGTACATTCACTAAAATATACATGTATATATATAAAAGTATTTGTATTAATACATTATTTCTAACACTTGAGTTTATAAAGTTATTCGAGTAAGTTTTATACAGAAAAAATATGATCGAAAATCTATTGCAGGAACAGGACATTTTCGTGTTTTTATTTTCGTGTTTAATCTAATGTCCGACCCGAAATCTCTATCGTTTCAGCCATTTTTATTAGGTTTCTCTTAAAAAGATATCAGATTTTAAATTACCTCCATTCCAAACTTCATTAAAACACTAATTAATTGTACAACAGATTATCTTGATTACCCAAACTCACACACAATTCTTGTTTCCAACATGATATTGTATTATAAATTCAAAAATGTTTATTAATCTAGATTTTTCTCTACAACATATGTAAAATATCTTGTATGTTTTACATAATGATATGTCAAACTTGTTAAATACAAAACCTTAAAAGGATTCGCTGATATTTTCATATATTGTGCTTTATATTTGTTATTTATAGAGCTTTGTTCGCTATCCGCATTTTTATGTAAATATTTAAAATTATATCACTAAAACGTGACGTGATACGTCTGATTTATAGAAGTATTAAGATCGTATAGTTAAAAATTCTGTCCGATTTTTATTATTTTCTACTGGAATGCAACGATCTAGTGAGACTGTAAATATTTTTATATCACGACATTCTTCACAGTGTTTTCGGTTTATCGCTTACACACATACAACATACACATAACGCTTTTGAAAGTATCTGAAATACTTTCTTTTCAATAACTTTAGCTAATAAAAAGTATGCTAAATATACTATTTATGATCGTGCTCAAAAAGTGCTCAAACTGATTATAACTAATAAATTTTTACATCAGATTTTAATAACTGATTGTTGTCTTTCTCAGGCTTATGAAATCTATAAAGATTTAATACTTGTTTTTCAAGTGCAAGTGAGAGATATTGCTAAAAATCATAAACCACATGCCAAATGTGCGAGAGCATATCTACACACAACATTTTTATTAATATGTTATAGGCTAGCATTTGCTTTCAATTGTTCCTATTCAATATCAATAATGGGACCTGAGGTCTCATGCTCATCTGGAAGATACCTGTTCAAGTAGTGTCAAAAATATTTAATATAAGGTCCACAAAAACAGACTTGAGCAATGAATTCTATCTCTTAGCCGTTTGCCTAATCAAGAAGGACCAAATCTTTTAATATGAATTGAAGAAATATTATCTACATAAGTAAGGAAGTTCTCGTAACTTATAAATAAATATTACATAAAAGGAGAAAATCTAAGTAATATTTATTCAATATTTACCTAATTATTTTCAGAAATTGGGAAGCTTCTCGAGATGAACGGGCAATAAACTCTTTTGTTATCTCATTTTTCCAAGCATCATTTATATGACACACAAGTTAAGTATTTGCCTAGATGCCACTCACATTACATTAAATTAATATGAAGATAAACATTATAAGTAAACACACAATAAATGCCTCATCTACTACTATGAAGATTAGACCTACTTAGTTGAAACATTTCTAACAACTTCCAATTTTCACAAGAGCGGGTGCTACTTGGGAATTCTGCAAGATTTTTGTCTTGCTCATCTTCATTTTAAGACTCACGGCTTGGGAATCTCTACTCAGTCTTAAAGCAGAATGCCTCAGACTCAGCTATAACTGCGATATAACCAGTAAAACTAAGATACGTTACCTTCTGGGTGTTGATGTTGATGCCTATAGTCCATCAACATCAACGGTTTTAGTTCAAATAATAGATAAATAATTATATATCTACCTATTGTGGTGGTTTTTGGCGTAAATCACTCGAAATTGTATTTATTTTGCAATATCATCAATTTTCCGGATCATTCCAAAATTCAAAAATGTACCTTACGCGTTCATTACAGTTCAATATTCTCTTTGCAAGAACAACACTCCACACCACACGAACATGACCTAGTGCCAGTGCTATATAAATTGTCGAAGAATTGCCTCAGAATTGATAACAGTATAAATACTTTTACGCTTGCACTCATAAACTCTGTGCAATATGGCAGTCGATCTGGAATTATAAATAGTAATATGAATTGCAAAGTCAATAATTCTGTCTAGTTTTGTTTCAGATATATTGATACTTATCATATAAATATGCTAAAATGTTATTACTGCCACAAACCTATCAAGCGATAAATTTTGTTTCATATTCATGACGTGTAGTGCGCTAATAGTTCGGCGTTTTACCAATTACTTCTCAAAGATTATGTCTTCTTAAATTTCAAAAATTTATAAAATTACATCTATAGTTAAAAACAACAAATACTACAATAAATTAATGAAATTCTACCTACTCTCTTAATGCTGTATTATATATGTATGTATAAATATTTTTTTATTAATTTATTTACTGCTTATATGAAATGTTAACATTAAATTAATTAGCTTTTACATTTGCATTTTTTTATTATTCCAAATGATTTATTTCAATATAGTATAAATGTCCCGATAATAACAATTTTGCCATTTGAAGTAATCATCAAATACAACATTAATTGCCATACTATAACTTAAAGATAAAGATAAATATTACATGACAAGTTATCTTAGGTCATTGAAATAAAACGTAGAATAAAAGTCTGAACATTTATTTCATAAAGTATTGATACTTTTTTATTAAATTACTTTATAGCATCAAAATCTGTATAGATAAAAACGGTTTGCAAAATATGTACAACGTTATGTTCTAGATCAACAATACTTACGTAGGGTAAGGTTGCCAATATTGGACCACATTTTTAAAATATCAATTGCTAAAATAACATTTACATAGCAGACTTGTACAAATTTGTATTGAAGCAGAAAAATTAATTACCTGTCCAGTACCAAAATTTAAAAATATTTATTTGTAAGAAATCCGAAATAATATCAACATTTGCAAAAAAAGAAAATTTTCATTCATTGGACCACTTGCACCTTGATTGGAACACCAAAGTCTCTATCATTGGAACATAGGTCGAAACTACCGCCGCGCCGGTCCAATGCAGGAAACTCAAAATTTGGAGAAAATTATTGCAAAATAATCACAAACTTTTAATTTTAAAATATGTATTTTTAAACACAAGTATTAGGGGTTTAAATTATTGAGATCAACTGACAGAGAAAAAATCACATAGTACTTACTAATTAAAATATTGATAATCTATGTATATGAATAAAATTACACAAATAAAACAAAAACAGTATATCCTATATAAAAAAGCAATACAACATGGCTTCTTATTCTGACGGGAAGAAAACAATAAAATCAGTCAAAATGTAAAAATTAAAATGTTTTGCTTCCATAACAATAATAACTAATAAATCAACATTATAAAATAAAATAAAACACCGTTTTGCAATTCGGCTTTGGCGTTCTTTCGCTTGAAAATAATTAGAGGTGGTTACGCACTGCCCCCCCTCCCGAACCTTTTATTTGAATACTACCTTTGACTTTTTGTTTGGTATCTAGGGGGCCTTTGGTACCCCATAGGATCTAGCAGCAACATTGATACCAATAGTTTATGTATGTCACAGCCTCAATAGCTAGTTTCATACCATTCATAATATTTTCTTTTCTTACTTCGACCGGGGTAATTATTTTCATTGTTTTCCATCCTATCAAAAATGGTAAAATTTTAATTTCATGATGTGTTGCGATCCCATCATTGGACCGGTCCAATTAAAGAAATCCAAGGGGGTCCAATGATAGCAACTAAGAATCTGGTTACTCAAATACAATTTATAAATTATATGATACACCGAGATGTTCAGAACACTATTAAGAATAACCGTACTTGAGTACTAAAACACCTCGACGACCTCCATAGTCGAGTGGATAGTACACCGGTTTCAAGGTGTCGCCATCTCTGAGGTCCCGGATTCGAATCCCGGTGGGGGCAGATGTTTGTGTAAGGAAACACGAAAGCACACAAAATTACATACAATCCGATCGGTATTGGCGGTTACCTAGTATGCGAGGCGTCACTAGAAGTCATGTTTTTTCCCTTTTATTCGCATCTAGGCACCGTCATCTTCGAGAAACATCAGCGGTCCGATCAAAGCGTCGGTTCATTGATGGCAACCTTACCCTAACTTTTTATTCAGAAGATTATTAGAATGATTATTGCGCTGAACTTTATGTAAAAGAAAAAAACAATTATAAAAAGAAAATATCGCAGTACCGAGATAAATTGGAGATTTTTTCATACCAACTCTCATTGTATCAATTTAATCCAATAAATAATAATAAAAGCAAGAGCTTTTGACAGCTCATCTGTAGGGATGGGTAATAGATAGTATATATATAATATGAACAACGTTTGCAAAATATGTACAACTTTAAGTTCTAGATCAACAATACAGTAACTTTTTATTCAGAAGATTATTAGAATGATTATTGCGCTGCACTTTATATAACAAAAATAATTATAAAAAGAAAATAGCCCAGTACCGAGATAAATTCGAGATTTTTTCATACCAACTCTCATTGTATCAATTTAATCAAATAATTAAGCTTTTAACAGCTCATCTGTAGAGATTGGTAATAAATAGAATGCCTAGGCTAGGAGTAGCTGCATATATACACATATATATATTACTATAAATAATCAAAATATTTGTTACTTACTAACAATCGTAATTTGACACCAAAAGAAACTTCGATTCGAGCGTTAAACCTTCGAGGTGAGGTGAACGAGGGTGTGATTCATAGTTATATATTTCACAATAATAATACATATATTGTTTCCTTGCAAAATAAAGACGCAAAACAATCATTTCCTTAGGCGATTCATATTTCCACTTGTAAAGGGTTAGGTTTTCAGCATCACCTACGCTCGAATCAAACATCTATAAGGATATTTAGTAGCCGTTATAAATGAGGTTACATATAAAAAGCGTTAATAATTTCAAATAATTAAAACTTATTGTTTATATATATCAAGTAAAGTCATAAACTATCATTATACAATGTTTGAGATACTAAAACTAATATTTTAGGTCTGTGCCTTCGCTTGACCCTAACGAGATTAACCATTGCTTTTCACACTATAACAGACCAACAATTTGCTCCCTTTCGGCGAGTGGTGTCGATATGTAGCCGTCTCGTTCGCACACCGACTCGCCGCCCGCTCGCGCCGGCTAGTGCCGCTGGCGCTTCAGTACGCTTTTGTTTACCACACGTAACAGGCGTGCGTCGTGCTCCCGCGCTAAAATTTATTGTGCCTATTTACGTAACAAGTTATAAAGTGAACTTATAAAGGTGCTATGGATTATGATCCCGAGGTACGTGACGCTTTCTCTTTTGGCTTAAGTATAATGTAATTCCAGTTCATAAAATAATTGTTAAAATTTCAGAGAATTATTATTTAAATCAACGAACATTTAATATGAATGCTTGCTTCTTAAGATAACGAAAAACCGATTACTTTAATCGTAATTGTTTTGGTGATTCGTGCGTTTCATACCTCAATCACCTGCTTCCTTATTGTAAGCGTTCTTACGCCTACAAGAAGCAATGACCCTTGGCTGCAGCTCAGTGCTCAGCCATAGTTACTTAGTTACATTATTTTGCTATAACTAATGAAGGTTTGGTTAGCAAATGTCGGGTCAATTTTTGAGCCTTACGGTTCGAAGAATGAGCCTTACGGCTCGACAAATGAGCCTTCAAGGCTCGACAAATGAGCCTTTCGGCTCGACAAATGAGCCGTGCGGCTCGACAAATGAGCCTTGCGGCTCGACAAATGAGCCTTGCGGCTCGACAAATGAGCCTTTACATATCTCAGTCGTTCTTCTCTCAAGGACGATCTTCTATCTCCCATCTGCACTTCATTGGTTCAAATGTGAGCTAATAGACTAATTTTGTTGTACAGATGGCTGTCTCTACTATATTCAAAACTCTCGGAGAACTCTACAATGAACCGTCCGATGATGAAGTATTAGCGAGATTAAAGATAGCGGCCGCGAGTTTTCTGCCTGACGGCTGGGAAGATTGGAAAGTGCGCGAACAATTCGTCATAGACCAAGACCCCGCTCTACTTAATAAGCTACGTTTTTGTTTGTCGGCAGTCGACATAGCAAAGTCTTTCGACCCGGAGGCAACTAGTCTACAAGAAAGAGCTTACCGTGACATGAAGGTCAAAATGCTTTCTTGGCCGTTTTGCCGTGGATTAATCTTGGGGCCACCCTCCCTTGCTATGCAAATTAGAGGGTCGGCACTTTATTGCGAACTAGTTAACCAAGCAACTAAAGATCTGAAAAACAACCTCATAACGCGAAAACAAGCATCGAGGATCCTTGGGGCGCATTTTTCAGACACAGAGTCCGATCTATCTTCACAAACACAAAAACGCTTAAAGCAGACATCTAGTGCGGCTCGCCTCGAGGCTTTAGAGCAAGAGTCTAGAGCCACCAGATCTTTGTTACAAGACATTCTTAACAAAATGAGCATGAATAGAAACGAAGAGTCAAATTCGGAACAAGAAGATGAAGAGGAGAGTGACGGGGAGGATTCAGAGGAGATTGATAGTGCACCTTGGATACCTCCAACAGTCAATAAACCAGGTCCAAAAGACATGCTTATCGATTTTTTGCCTAAAACTAAAGAGATCGAACCAACAATCCCAGAGCCAAAGCCGGAAATAAGGGCACAAGGTCTAGAATGCCAAAGACTAGGTCAAGATACATGGAACAGAATAAGATATTCTGAAGTTCAGAAAAAATTGCATGCTTCGCCGGTCTTTGGAGCATTGTCCGTTAACTCCTCATTAAAACATCTATTACCGTCGAGTCAATTTAACGATTTTTTGGAAAAGACTGAGGGTTCCTATGGTACGATCACTCATGCCCTACTCTTACAGCGAGCAGCCTTTTTAAATTCCATACATCGGGTAATCGAATTATGTCCATCAGCTCGTACGGCTATCACTTCAGAACTAACAGATACCGACGTTGAGTTTAGACAAATTTCTGACAACTTGCTGCAATTTGTTTGTGGAAAGAGGGCGGAGACCATCGAGCAGAGGCGAAAGGTCTTACTGCCAACGAACGAGAGTATAGCCTCATCTTTGTCAAAGATTCCTCCTTCAGAATCTTTTTTATTTGATGAAAAGAAGCTAGAGGATCTCGCAAAAGTACCATCGTCAAGCTTTGATGCCTTTAAAGTAAAGAAAGCTTATAAAAAGAAAGCTTTTATCAAACATCCTTCAGCATTGACTTCCAGAAAACCAAAAACCCAAAGAGTAAGGAAGGAGAATAGGCCTATAAATCCTTTTCAGGAACGTTCTCATGACAAGAAGGTTTCCTCTAAAAAGACCTCACAAAAAGGGCGACAACCCAGATCAAGTCGTCAGTTTTGACTATTCCCAGACATGGCGAGCGGGTCAGCTAAAAGATTACCATCAAAGCTGGCAACTCGCATCTGCGCCAAAAGCTTTATTAAGTATGATAGCAGGTTATACGATCCCGTTTATAAGAAAACCCCCGAACATCCCATTGACGAAAAATTATTGTCTAAGGATGCAAACCTCATGCAGCAAACAAATGTCTCTAGAAATACGCAAAATGATCAGTTCTGGTGTCTTGAAGAAAGCCCCTCCATCATTAGTCTCCGGTCTTGTATCCAAAATGTTTCTAGTGCCCAAAAGAGATGGCTCTTATCGTCCAATTTTCGATCTAAGAAAATTAAACGACTTTCTAAGTCCCAAAAAGTTTCATTTAGTGAGTCACTTTACGGTACCCGATTTTTTGCAAAAAAGGGATTTTATGATCAAGCTGGACCTCTCACAGGCGTATTTTCATATTCCTGTAAACGATCATCATCAGCGCTATCTTGCCACATATTATCAAGATCAGCTATACTGCATGACTTGCATGCCGTTCGGCCTCTCGACAGCACCAATTGCTTTCGCAAGAATATCCAATTGGATGGCAAGTCAGCTTCGCAAGAAAGGAATAAGGATAATCGTATATTTGGACGACTTTCTGCTAGCCAACCAAAACGCACAGCGTTTACGAGAGGATGCGGATACCGCCATAGAATTTTTGATAAGTCTGGGTTGGAAAATAAACTTCGACAAGTCAATCCTAGAGCCTGTCCAAGATATAGAGTTTCTCGGAATAGGTTGGAACACAAGTTGCGACAGAAAATTTATTCCTCAAACCAAGATAAACTCTTTAAAAACAGAACTATCAAGTCTCATAAATGCAGGAAAGTGGAGTTGGCAGCAAGCGAAATCCATTCTTGGAAGCTTAAGCTTCGTAGCATTTGTGATACCACTAGGCCGATTGTACTGTCGTCAACTGCAAATTGCCAGCAAAGCTCTCCCAGAAGATTTCCCCAAAACAAGGTTTCGGATCCCTCCGATTGCAATTCGAGATCTCAAATGGTGGCTGAAACATCTACACCGTCATTCACGCATTTTCATCCCACCAGCAGAAACCTTTCTGTCAACGGACGCGTCAAATACAGGATGGGGAGCTCACATCTTCAACGAAACAATATCCGGGTCATGGACAGGAGAACAAGCACTTTGGCACATCAACCGCAAAGAATTATACGCGGTATGCGAAACCATAAGGCGCTACAGACATTCTCTGAGGGAGAAAACGGTTCTGATTCAATCCGACAATCGAACAGTAATCGCTTATGTAAGGAATCAAGGCGGGACAAAGTCTCGAGCCCTACTTTTGATGGTGGAGAAGCTTTTTCGACTGACGGAACGCTATTACATCAAAATTCTAATAAGGTACATTCCTGGCATATACAACAATATCGCGGATCATCTCTCCAGACAGAAGGTTCTTCCCGACTGGCATCTGTCCGAGGCAACCACTCGGAAGATATTTGCAATGTGGGGCCTCCCGGACGTGGACTTATTTGCGACCAAGCAATCCAGGGTAGTTCCTCGTTACGTCAGTCAATTTCCGGAAGACAAGGAGGCTTGGTACACGGACGCTTTCAGTCAGAAATGGGATTACAAGATAGCATGGGTGTTTCCCCCGCCACCATTAATCCCCAGAGTCTTGCATCATCTCAATTCAGCGAAAGGAACTTACCTCGTCATTGCGCCAAACTGGCCTCAAGCGTATTGGTACCCGGATCTCCACACCAGAGCTCTGGCACCGGAATTTTCAATTCAAGATCTGAATCTTCATCTGGTAGACTTGACAACCGGACTGCCACCGCCTCAAACGTCCCAGCTGTGTTTGCAGGCTTGGAAAATACAGGGTGGACACAGCTTATCCAAGAATGGGACCTAAGAGATGTGGAATTACTCCAGAGTTCATGGAGACCAGGAACATTAAAAACTTACTCTGCTGCATGGAGGAGATGGGTTGATTGGGCCAGAACGGAATCAGTGCCTATTAACTCTCCTAGTCCGGAGCAAGTTGCTCTATTTTTAAGTTTCTTGTTTAACCATAAAAAACTCTCATACAGCACTATTCTCGTCAACAAATCGGTTGTGACTTCATTTGCAAATCCCACAAGAGCTGACCTAATTAATAATCATCCCGTAGTAAAGCACATGCTTAAAGCTATTAGTATATCTAATGTCAAAGATAAAAAATCCTCTGTTTGGGATATAAACCGATTAATTGACTGGTTAAAATTGAATTTGCCGGATGTAAATAGCCTCTTTCAGGTTTCTAGACACTTGGCTATTCTTTTACTTTTAGCGTCTGGTCGACGGATACACGATCTCACTTTGTTGTCAATTAATGCTTCTCATTTGCAAGATTTTACCTCTCACATAATATTTTGGCCTAAGTTCGGGTCAAAGACTGATTCAGGATCTCATAGACAATCAGGGTGGAAAATTTCCAAAAATGAAGATGAAAGTCTAGACATATTATATTGGGTTAGGGTTCTTACTACACTCTCTGAGAGCAGAAGAAAGGCAGTCCACGGTTTAGACACCCTTTTTATCTCAACAAGAGCTAAAGTATGTGCGGCATCTAGAGTAGTTATTGCTGGGTGGATTAAAACCGCTCTTAAAGAACTTGGCATCGATTCAAGCCCCGGAAGTATACGTTCTGCTGTAGGTTCCAATCGCTTTGATTTGGAAATGCCTTTAGACGATATTTTAAGGAGAGGTAATTGGAGAAATAGTAATAATTTTCTAAAATTCTATTGTAAGCCTATCGAGCGGGTGCCTGTCAATAATATTACTTCTGTGCCCTCCGCTCATTTTGATGTGATTTGATTAAAGCTTTAGCTAAGTGCAAATATCGATAATGTTCCTAAGCTGATCTCATTATTTTATTAAGAAGTGCCTTGTTTTGTGATAATGAATCTGATGTTGATTTTGTTGCCTATACGTCTTAAATGAGACAAATTACATGGTATTGGAAATGTTGATTTTCTCTTTTAATAAAAACTGGTTGTTATACTTATGAATAATGTTTTTCTTTTACAACTCTTTGTCATAGTCACAGTACGCCACCACGCGCCGGCAGAATATAAACACTTCTCGTTAGGGTCAAGCGAAGGCACAGACCTAAAATATTGATGTTTTTCCCCCGAAAGGGATAAAAACATTTATTTTGGGTCTTGCCGAAGCTTGACCCTCGATTTTAAGACCTAGCCGGCTTAAAAAGGTACTGAAGCGCCAGCGGCACTAGCCGGCGCGAGCGGGCGGCGAGTCGGTGTGCGAACGAGACGGCTACATATCGACACCACTCGCCGAAAGGGAGCAAATTGTTGGTCTGTTATAGTGTGAAAAGCAATGGTTAATCTCGTTAGGGTCAAGCTTCGGCAAGACCCAAAATAAATGTTTTTATCCCTTTCGGGGGAAAAACATCAATATTATATAGTCAACAAGCCTTTCACTTAAAAATATTTATTTGTACACGTGTCAACAACACCTTGATAAACTTAAAATAATTACATTCTCATTCGCTCAAATTGTCTCTATTCCTCGACAGCGAGCGTCAAAACAGCAGTGAGCACTCGCAGAGTCACCAGCACTACCAGATCTATTTTTTTCTGTCAAAGGCCGAACACGGGTCGGGGCAGTGCGCGAGAGCGCGTCGGGTGAGACGCGCGCCCCACAGGTGCTGACGACCTGCGCTCGAGTCGCGGAATCTACACCGTGCCGTGCTAGTCTGCTTGCTCTCGGCAAACGTACCGGTGAGCGCGATGACAAACGAGTATAGATCGTAAATTAGTCGCCGATCATTGTTAAAATCGATTAATCGCTCGTTGACAGTGCGTGAATTAATATTTTGACGTTTTATCCGTGAGTTTATATAAATAAGGATTGGTTTAAACAGTGCTGTATCGGTTAGGTGATTATTAAAAAAAATGAACTTTTGCAAAAAATATTGACATAAATTTCACCAGTTTAAAAGTGTTTGGATTAAAAGATTACTGTTGTGATTTCTGAGTGATTAAAGTGGATATTTTAAAACCTGGTGTGATGTACCTTAAAATGTACATAAAACCGGAGCGGTTCTACCAGGAGCCGGACAATCAGGCTTTGAAAGAAGAGAAGTGCTTCTCAGATTACGAGGAGGAATTAGACGATCGTAAGTGCGCAAATTATTAAAAAATACGAAACAGTAATTTTTACTAATATATTTTGAACTTCATAGTAATGAAAAGATAAATTAAATATATCATGAAAATACATAATAAACTTGAAAACTTTATTGATTTTAAAATTAGTTACTGACTTTTAACTTTCCAGTTATTAAAGTAACACTTTCAAGGAGGTAACAATAAAAACAAGAAATTGGACCGAAATTAACTATAGAAATTTAACGTAATTTGCTTTTCCTGAATATAGTATTGTTAATGTGTTTTATGGAAATTAGAAGATTAACAAAATTTATGAAAAACATTACTACTGCATTAAAAAAAACTTAAATGCCATACCTAAATCTTTTAGAAAAATGTATTAGAATTTCGCAGATAATCTAATTAATAATTGGCTTTATTAATAATTCATTTAAGATCAGTAGACAAAGGAAACTTTTTAAAAACATATAAACCATATTTGAAATATTGTTTTCTAAAATTGCGTTGAGCGTTGATTTTAATAATATAATATATTAATAATTTACTTTGTTTATATGATTGTAAATAGCCGCGGAGTATCTTTAAACTTATGCTCTAAAAATAAGTTTGTGGTGTTTATAACCAAAATGTAATTAAAATATATACAGTATTTGTTATGAATCTACTTTCATTATTTGATAACTAAATTTCGGCGTTAAAGATAAAACTTAAATAAATATGCAATTTTCGCAAAGCAGCGTCACTGACGCTACTGGTCTCCGCATCGAATTTGGGGAGCCCGGGATATATCGTTTAAAGTACACATCGTTTATTGAATTTCATATGTATATTTAACTAACAGTCCAAAGATGAAGGAAATCGTGAAGCAACCTGCATACACCTACGAATTAAATTCAAAGATGTAAGATGCACTAGACCAGCGTGGTTAACTCAGGCCTCGCTGTAACATAGTTAGGGTAGGTTCGTGCCCCTCAGTGGTGACGTATATGAGCTGTGATCACTTTAACCTTAGCCCAAAGAAATTTATCTGCTCAGTACAAAATGTTATATAAATTATAACGTCTTCATAGTTATTAATCTATCTAAAAGCTTGATTTTTTAAATATATCAAGAATTAACTATCGATGATTAATAAAATTTTATTTGGATATCTTGTGAAGTACACCAACGCGTTGATGTCTTTTGTTTGGTGAGCCGACGGCGGCGACAGCAACAGGGATTTGTACGAGTGAAGATTCTATTTTCTATATTCTTTATTGTTTATTGAGTTTATGTATTAAGATTTATATTGATCTCCATTCACTGTATAAATAGATATTTTTTTGTTTAAGTGCTCTTTTTATTCCCATAATTATTAACAAAAAAAAAACATTATGTTTTTTATACTATTTTAATCTCATTATTTTGGATCACAAATATTGCAAATATCTTTACTTTAAATTATATTCAATGTAATCTTTACGATTCTCCGTAATAGGCTTAATGTATTCATTTGAACAAAGTTAATTGTTTAAATACAATTGAACCATCAAAAGTATTGCATTTTTGTTGTTTAATTGTTTTAATATACATTTTGTAAATTATACATTACGTAATTAGACATTTTAATGATTTGACTAATTTTATCGAATTGATGAAATATCAAAACAAACTTCATTTGTTATATATATATATATATAATATATGTGTGTGTGTGTGTGTGTGTGTGTGTGTATTCTATATAGTATTATAGTATTACTGTAATCTCTGTATAGAAATAACTAAATAGCTGAACTTATAATTCCGGACGCAAATAATTTTGAAGCAGTCATGGTATACAAACTTTTTTTGCTTTCTCTTTGCTAAGCTTATGTAAGCACGCCTCGAACCCTTCCTGGTTTTGTACGTACGTACTTAAACGTCCGCCCTTAGTTTCTCGCGACAGGTAAAGTGGACAATGTCCATACAAACAATAAAATAAAACTGCCAAAGTTTTTGTGAAGGTCGTCGCTCGCCTGGAGCGGCCAAATCAAAGCTCCAGCCAACCCAAGCTTAAAGCTTTGATGAAACAAAAAACATTAGCCAACCAAAAATTAACCCGTGAATCCGATAATTGAACCTAATGGAGGTTGTTGAGTCGGTTTTTGTAACAATTATTATTTATATAGGTAAAGATATTACATAAATGCGATGTGAACAAATACAAAGTGTAACTTTGAATTAGATTACTAATTTTATTTAAAATATCTCAAGTTTAATTATGTTTTTGGTATAATATGCGCATTTACAGATAGTCATATAAAATTGAAATTCATTATATTGTAAAATGTAACTTACGTTGATATAAATTGTTAATTAGACAAAGCTGATTACAAAACAATAATAAGTTCAAAATGCATAATCTCACAGCTCATATATGAGGAAAACGATCTTACCTTAACCATATTAGGGCACTTAGGCCTTCGTCTACCTCCCCAGCCCAGCAACCCAACGGATTGGTTGACAACATATATCTTTGAATTTCTTCGCAGGTGTGTACAGGTTAATTCACAATGTTTTTCTTTCACAGTAGGAAAATCAGATATATGTACATAATAAATTTAAATAACAAATAACACTGGTACATGGCAGGATCAACCCCGGGACCCCCGAAACACACACAGCCCTAAAGACGCTGCTTTGCAAAAATTGCATATTTATTGTTCAATGGAACCTTTTACTTTTTTTTATCTTCAACGCCGAAATTTAGATATAAAATAATATAAATAGATTCATAACACACACTCATAACACACAGTGTATATATTTTGCCTAAATTTTGATTATAAATACCAAAAACTTATTCTTAGAGCATGAGTTCAAAGATATTCACAATACAACTACAACCATATAAACAAAGTAAATAATAGTAGTATAAAATAATTATAGCCAACACTCGGCACAATTTTTTAAATCAATATTTAAAATATGCTTTAAATGAATTAAATTTAATTTTCAAAGGCCTAATTGGCCAATTATCAATCAGTTACGAGTGACTGAAATATATGAAAGAACTTTGTATCAAGAAACAGCCAGCCTATCGTTTAGAAGTACGTTTAAATAAGCTTCAAATGTACACAGCTTAGAATTTCCCACCCACGACAGAATGACATAAAAAAACGCTTCTACCGTAAAGTTGGGCGCAAGATCCAGTCGAATTGCGATAAGGTACTGAGCAGGCATATCCAAAACAAATACAGTCATAAAACTATACATTAATCGACTGTAAACCTTATACCTTAGACATAAAGAACTAGAACTACAGAGTTACATTACAGGAATAACGAACAAATGCATTTGCAGCATCCATCATTTCTGAGAAAGGACACAGAAAGCAATCGTACCTGACCATTTGAAATTTTGTGAAAAAAAAGTTACCTGACCTGCTTTGTCGAAGGCTTTTACAGCCCAGGAAATTGCGACAATACTGCCAAACGGTCGCCCTACTGTTGTTTTGTACTAGGAACGTGTGTTGTGAATTGTAAATGCGCAGGAGTTGAAAAAATGCAAGTACCCGAATAATTGAGTTGAGTGTCAAAGTTTTAGTGTATTGTCACGTCTTTAGTTAAAATCGAATAGATAGTAAAATTTATAATTGTATCAGTTTAGTTAGTATTTAGTTTTAGTTATAATCTAATTATACAAAGTAACTGATTTAATCGACCTTAGTCCGTTAAAAACTTGTACTTTGCACCGTTTCTAACTAATAAAATACAATAATCAAAATTTTAAATACGTTAAATAAATATTTATAATATTAATATATTTAAAAAAATTATGACGGAATTTTATAAATGTTATCTACGCTTCGCGAGCTATCTAATCCAAGAAAAAAAACTTAGCTTTTTATGCTAATATTTAAGCTTTATACCCTTCATATAAAAAATAAAATTATATGTAAGTGTAAAATACATTCATTACACTTTCAAATTCCAGCAAAACGTATACAAATATAAATTTCATATTCAACATGTCCGCCTCCGTTCTGCATACATAAATAAATAAAATATTTCCTACACTCACACCTATCAGCCTATTTTTAAGGCGAGATAATTATTTCAGATACCAAGGAGACAGTTGACTAATCTGTACTTCTTAAGTATACTGTAAAATTCCGATCACACCAGTAACGGCATTTGTGTGTCGACTATCCGATTAACCTCCCTCCGGAACCTCTCAGCCTCTGTGGAAGATCTATTCGGGATCGAGTTAAGCCCAATTCGCTGAAATGACCTCCGTAGAACAGGGCCAGTATAAACGAACTGGGACTTTGCTATATGCAGAATCGCTAGCTTACGCGTTTGCGACCCCCACGGGTGGCAAGCTTAAAACCATATATCCCGGTCAATACTCTGATCGACTGATCGGGTTGACTTTGATCCCGCCGCTAACTACGCTAGGGTGATTAGGCCTTAGTCAACCACGTTGGCTCAGTGCGGATTGTTACTTTTTTATCCTGGTGTTAAAATACTCTTTATAGCGTAGCAACAACTCAAAAGAGAAACGACATATTAAATAAACATTTATTTCACTGACCTTTAAACACATTACTGACACAGTCGTACATATTTTATAAAATAGAATTATTAGAAATGTTTTCATTTATTGTTTAGCACCTCTTTATTTACTGGATTTCCTACTATTATGTTATTGCTACGTGTTATAGTGGGTTGCCAAATTAATAGGGACAGTCACATTTTTTATCAATTTCTTTCTTTGGGCACACTTGAATGCATTTTTAAGTAATGCAAGTGTTGTTGGAATGTATTTTTTACATTCACAACATCTCTATGACTCAAATTTTAAGGGAGTTTTATGTGTTTTTAAGTTTCTATAAATATTTTAGTAACGTTAGAAACGCAGAGTCCTTCCCACGCGTAAAAATAAAAGTGATAAATTTTTAAGGAAGTTATTTTGTTCAATAAATTGTTATTGAAAGTAAGTATTATTTTACTGATAAAGATGAAAAAGTTATTTAGACCGTTTTTTTTTTAATAAAACTAATATATTTTTTAATTTTTATAGTTCTCAGTATGGGTGATTTGGCTCCAAGAAAAAATTCGGAGGTTAAAACCCTTCTCCTGCATACAAGTCACTCTCAAAGAAAGATAGCAGGACTTGCCGGAGTTTCTAAGTCTGCTATCAATAAATAAAATTAAACTTGGACAAAAATCAGCCACTTTTGCCGAAAAGACAAGACAAATGTGAAAGAAAATGTATTACTAGGCCACGTTCCGACAGGGAACTGTGCAGCGGCGGTTAGCTGAAGAGGGCCTGACTGGTCATCGACCAGTTTAGAAACCGCGGTTGAATACAGCGATGAAGAAGAAACGCCTTGCCTGACTTGTGAGCACCGTACAAAAACTGTTGAAGACTGAAGTAAAGTTAATTTTACTTTGAACTTGTATTTTATGTCATTTCAAGAAATATTTATCAAAATTCTAACAAGACTTCTTTTTTAAGGTGTGTTTCTCGGACGAGTCAACATTCGAGTATCTAACCTACAAAAGCAACTTTGTCAGGCGACGCCCAGGCGAGAAATATCACCCCGACTGCATCGTAGAGCATGTTAAACATCCCGATAAGATTATGGTTTGGTCTATCATAAGCTCTAAGAGTTGAACGCCTCTACATTGTCCAGGGAACCATGAGACAGGATCAATACCGACAAGTTCTAGAAACTCGCTTATTACCGCAACTCCGAGAATGGTTCCCAGGTGGAGAGGAATTCGTTTTTATGCATGATACAGCACCGTGCCATAAAGCGAGGAGTGTAACGAAGTTTTTGGTAAACCATAACATTCCAGTTTTATCTAGGCCTGGCAAATTTTCCCGACATGATAACCCCATAGAAAACTTTTGAGAAATCACCAATGCGGAAATTGCCATGCAAATAATAAATTGCCAAAAAATAAATGTGTGGCATCACTACACCACAATAAAAGAAAGTGCCAAACATTGTATAGAAAGCATGCCAAGACGAATAGAAGCGCTTATAGAAGCCAAGGGAAGTGTCACTAAATATTTATAATTTTTAGTATTATGTACATCCATTTATATAAATATTTTTTTATTATTTTAATATTGATATTAATTCTTAAGATTACTTGGTAAATATGTATTCTCATAATATTAAAGGTAATTATAACAATAAACTGTGTTTATAGTTTTGAAACAATTTTACAAAATACCAATATTATATACCAATATTAATTTGGCAACCTACTGTATGTCCATATCCCCACGCATGTACGGCGCACCGTATCTACGAGTTATCACCCCTACCTCCATCGCTAAATCATACGAAATCCCTAAATCAAACGAAATCTCTAAATCATACGAAATCTCTAAATCATACAAAATCCTTAAACCAAACAAAATCTCTAAATCAAACGAAATCTCTAAATCATATGAAATCTCTAAATCATACGAAATCCTTAAACCAAACGAAATCCCTAAATCAAACGAAATCTCTAAATCATACGAAATCCCTAAATCAAATAAAATCCCAAAATCAAGGAAAAACCCTAGATCAAAGAAAATATCAAAATCAAACAAAATCTCGAAATCTAATTAAAAAACAAAAACGAACTCGAAAATCCCAGCTCAGGGACCTTTCACATCTCATCATTACACATATCACCTGAAAACTTGCTGAACTGCATTTTCCACGTTCAAGGTACGCCAATTACACTTTTGATAGATACAGGGGCCGCCATATCGGTCATTAAGAGTGATAAGCTATTAGAAACCCCTCTCGACACATCGAGTGTTGTATCAATCGTAGGCGTATCCGCAAAAAGGGTCTCCAATAACAACCCTAGGTACCGCGACAATTTCTCTAGACCAACTCCCCAAGCATAAATTCCATGTATGTAACATAAACACAAAAGCAGTCAGTATCTTAAGTAACGACTTCATGTCAAAATTCAATGTACGCATATATGTCCAATCGAAGACAATGCGCGTCCATGATCGGATCTACAAACTATTTTTCTTAAATGAAAAAACACCCTACGTCGCGCTTGATAAAGAGCTTGTAAATCGCTGATCCGAGACAGTGATAGCATGTCTATCGCAAGACGTCCAAAACGGTACAGCTCTTATAAGTAAACAAAAACTAAGCAAAAACATCATCATCGTTAGATACTACAAATTCTTGATCACCTGTGTCAACTCTTGTAATGAGAACGAATACGTCAATTTACCGGAAATAGAAACAAAACCTTTTATAGAAACAAACAAACACCAACTCAATAACAACAATAACAACTTCAATAAAGAAACGATAAATAGAAAACACGAAATCGACAAGTTAATCAGACGCGATCACCTAAATAAAGAAGAGCGTGACTCTCTAGATAAAATTTTAAATAATTTCACAGAGATTTTTTTTCTCGAAGGCAATCAGCTGTCATTCACAAACCACACTAAACACTCTATACGAACCCCAATCAATACAAAAACATACCGTTTCCCTCAGGTTCATGAAAGGGAAGTAAAGTCTCAGATAAGAAAATTGTTAGAACAAAAATTATCAGAATCAGTCAATCGCCCTGGAGCTCGCCCATCTGGATAGTCCCAATGAAGAGGGACGCGTCCGGCAAACAGAAGTGGCGAATGGTCATAAACGACATAACTGTTGGAGACAGCTATCCACTGCCGAACATTTCTGACATTTTAGATAAACTAGGTCACTCGATATATTTTACTACCCTAGATTTAGCATCAGGATTCCACCAAATAGAATTGAATCCGGATGACGGCAGCATATAGAAAACGGCCTTCAACACGCCCTATGGCCATTATGAATATTTGCATATGCCCTTCGGTTTGAAAAATGCTCCTTCTAGCTTCCAACGAGCAATGGACAATATTCTTATTGGACTACAAGGAGAAAGGTGTTTTATATACTGTGATGACACTATAATCTATGCTTCTAGTATTCAAGAGCAGGAACAAAAATTAATCGACGTCTTAAATCGCTTGAAAAATCACAAACTCAAAATTTAATCGATTTTCACATCTGCTCAACCGTCAAAGCCAAAGAACAACCTGTTCAACGAAACTATTAGCACTTGCTCTCGACCCGACCCTTAGAAAAAATTAAAGCTCTTTACCAAACCGACCTGCTCGCGTCAAACAAAAAACAGAACATTATTTTTGGGGTCTCACGACCTGCGTACTTTGACCCGTGGGATTCCGAAAGCTATTTTAAAACTCTACAATCATACCTACAAATGCACTCTTTAAAAATCCACCTAAAAAATGACATAACTTGTAAAATGCAAGGTAACGAACAATTGCATATTACGGCATATCTAGCTGAATATTATGATTGCAAAATCACGATCTGTGGCAACACAGTCAAGACTCCTAACCCCGACGAGATCCCTAATATTCTGAAAATCTATCATGATGAACCTCTCTCAGGACAACGCGGCATCACGGAAACGACTAGGAAAATTTGCGAAGATTTTTATTAGAAAAATATGACAAAGGATATAAAAAATTACGTAGATTCATGTAGCACATGTCAACGAAATAACATACAAAAAAAATCTTACCAGGCCCATATGATCGTCACGGCACAATCTACAGAACCTTTTGAACGAGTTTCTATTGATTTGATTTCTTACTCGGACGCTAGTGACAATAATAATAAATACGTTTTAACCTTGCAAGACGAATTGACAAAATACGTTCAAGCCTATCCATTACCTGATAAAGAAACCTTAACTGTCGCGAAACAACTATTAATATTTTGTCAACATTTCGGTGGACCCAAGCGGTTTCACTCTGATCAAAGCACAGAATTTTTAAATAAGCTAATGAAACAATTAATGAAATTTCTTGGCTCTAATCACTCATTCAATACCGCTTATCACCCGCAAACTAACGGCGGATTAGAAAGATTTCACGCTACTTTACGAGATCATATACGCATGTATCAAAGACACGAATTTAGGAATTGGGATCGAATAATTCCATTCGCAGTTATGTGCCACAACACCTCTGTAAATAGTTCCACTCAGTATACGCCACACGAATTGCTTTTTGGATATAAGCCTCGTTCTTCTTATTCTATGAAAACAATCCCATATTACACAGCCTGTGACTATCTGAGAGATTTAAACGAACGACTTAGGGCTGCTAGATGCTGCCTTGCACAACAGCACGTCAGTGAAAGAAAAAGCAAAAGATAGGTACGGTAGCCAAATAAAAAATATAGCTAAGATCAATGCAGGAGATAAGGTCATGTTACGTGTTCCAAACCCGAATAACCTAGAACCCAAATGGGAAGGGCTCTATGATATAATACGCATAGGTTATAACGAAAATTACATAATTCGTAAGACATCAATTGATTCACGCTAATCGAATTAGAGACAATATGCGAATTAAGAGACAATATTTTTTTTATACCACGATGGTAGCAGACAGGCCTACGGCCCGCCTGATGGTAAGCGGTTACCGTAGCCTATGGAGACTTGCAACACCAGGGGTCACTCGCGCGTTGCCGACACTTCAAAAACCAATTTACTCCTCTTTTGAAGAACCCCATACTGTAGCCCTCCGGGAAAACCTCGGCAGGGAGCTCATTCCACAAACGAAGTGTACGCGGGAGGAAATTCCTCTGGAACTGCACTGTACGGGACCATTTAGGCTCCAGTGTGTGGACATGAACTCTCTGTCGATAGCGAGCGGTGCAATGATAGAAAGTGGCCGTGGGCATCATGTCGAACAATTCTTCAGAACACAACCGCGGCGGCGGTAGGACACACATAAGGAGGCAAAGTCTCTCCTTTTTTTTTTTTTTTTTTTTTTTTTGTTTCCCTGAGGAAAATGCATTAAATTGCATACCCCGGCTGTGGCGAGCCGGGGTTATGTGGGGCTCTCCTCCCAGAAGGGGGAGGCCTACCCACTAAAAACCTCAGGGATGGCCTTCCTCAGGCATGTAGGGAGCCCCCGGGAACAGAAAGCTTCTTCCGGGAACCCCCAGCCTCCGCTCCCCCGTCGACACAGGGGAGCCCTCCTCGGGGGAGGCTTACTACCTCCCCGGTCTCCTCCACCGACGACGCCCCCGGCCACGGAAGGGGCGTGGTCCATCCCGGTCGCCGTAGCAGTCGCGACTTACTCGCGCCCGCCGGCGACCCGCGGCGGCGCCGCAGCTGTGCTACCGAGCCCGGCGCCGCCTTCTTCGAGCGGGATCGGCCATCTCCCGACCCCGCTCGGCGGCCTCCTTCTGGAGCATCACTGCCTCACAGAAGGAGGCCACAGCCCTCCAACCTCCCTCGTCCGCCAGCATTGCCGCAATCAATGCTGGCGGAGACAGATCTCGCCCGATCTCTGCGACCAAGACTCGGCGCTCGGAGGCCCACGCGGGGCACTCCGCCAGCGTATGCTGGCCGAGTCGAGGTCGGATGCGCAGTGGTGACAATGTGTCGATCCCTCCCGTCCTATTCGACACAGATACTCACCGAAGCAGCCGTGCCCGGTGAGTATCTGAGTCAATCGGTAGGTGACCTCCTCCTTCCCGTGGAGCCAAGCTTCGAGGTGCGGGAGTACGGCACCGACGGCCCGCTGGCGCGCGCAGATCCGTAATTCGAGCTGCGCACGCCAGGCCGCCACAATCCGTCGGTGCCACTCCCGCTTAGGCACTTCGTGCGCGGGTTCCAGGGCGCTCCCCCCATCGCCCCCCCGGCCGACACGCCGCGACGCATACGTCGCCGCGTACATGTCGGCCAGGAGGCAAAGTCTCTCCTAAGACTACTTACTTACTTCCTTTCTCTTACTTACTTGCTCCTCTTACTATGATTACAGGGCAGCAAGAGGAGTCTCAAGTCTCCCAGTCCTACCCGAGCCTATCCCAACTAATAACAAAAATACCTTTGTACGACTCCGCAACAACACAAAGATCGTCCAATTCAACCCAATCTTTATTCTAAAGGGGAAGGTGTTATATGTCCATATCCCCACCCATGAACAGCGCACCATATCTACGAGTTATCACCCCTAGTTCAAGATGCACTTCGTGACATCACGAGCTCTGAAATAAACTCAACGCTATCTTAAGTTGCAAGTTTTTAACGATAAGTTTCTAGAAATAAGTCAATGTTTCTCAAAGTATCTGAGCTGCGACTCATCTGATAAAAGCCTGCCAAACTCACTAATTATAGTTTGAGAGACCCTATGTTGAACGTTATTTGTAATGGGCTCCGACATTCTATTTTCGTTTAAGATAATACTATTAAGTTAATGGTTCTGAGAAACGATATCTGTAATAAACTCTAACATCGTCTCCTCTCACACTATAATAAAGATATCCCGAATCCCAGGATCTGTCCCTGATAAGAATCGACGCTGCGTCCCTTCCCTCGCCATTCTACCAACTCTATATAACCGCTTTTTCCATCACATACAAGGACAGTAACCCTGACGACATCATTCTGTAACATTGTTCAAAACATCTTAGCCCGTAAGCTCATAAGTTTGTAAATAAAATAATTTTAAAAAGGCCCATTTCATTCTCGCCGCGTAACATATGGGGTTAACTTTGTTGATTTGTATTCTTAATTGTATTTGAATTTTCGAGCAACAAACATGGTGAGCAAAAGCAAGAGCGTATGCATTGATGAAAAAGTGTCATTAATTCGTGCGATAGAAAAGGGAGATAAAAAAAGTGATGTTGCTAAACGTTTTGGATTCACTCCGTCTACTGTATTTACCATTTGGAAGAACAAAGAAAAATTTCCACAGGCAGAGATGAATGGAAAGTCTTCAAAAAAATTAAAAAAGCCTAAATTTGAAGATGTGGATCAGGCAATGTGGATATGGTTTCCTGAGCAGCGTCAGAATAATAAGTGTGTCTCGGGACCTATCATGAAAGCTAAAGCAAAGAAATTGGCTTAACAGCTGAGCATACCTGATTTTAAAGCGTCTGAAGGATGGCTTGGAAAATTTAAACAACGTCACTGTATCAATTTCGGAAAAGTAATGTTTTTCTTTATAGCAATATACACACAACATGACTAAGACACAAATGCTCGTGTTCATCACTCATATATCACACCGGCACTCGAACCGCGGACCTCAGAGTCAAGACCTCGGGCTACATATCTGGCATAATAATCATTCAGCCACAGAGTTCTTTCACATTCTTTTGCGGACTCCAGATTTTGCTACGCCAGTTAAACACCCTTTCGTTTCATTCGGCGTATTAACTATTGAGTCATCAACATGTATAAAACAAAGTCGATAGCTAGATAGATAAGATTATATATCACAAAGTCATGGACTATAACTTTGTTTCTATTAATTACCTTCCCTTCAAAACTATGCTGTTACTTAATTTTTCATTTATTGACGTATGTGTAATAATTCAATAAAGTTTCCTCTCTTTATAATAAGGCAAACGCTAGTATGGAATAAGAGAAAATCATTGAAATCTCCATACAAAACACTAATTTCATAATTTAATCCCTCATATGTTTCTAATAAATTCTATGATATCTAGTGAATTAGTTACACATGCTAAGTAATCATATTAATTTTTAAATATATCAAAAAGTTATGTATACCTATTATGTAATAAAATACGTATTGAAATTCAGACTATAACTCTAAGCACCCGTAACCCGTAGCTTTACCCTACCCTGCAATACTAACTACACGCATTTAGAATACAGGTTTAATTATGCATTTCTAATAATAACAGCACATTTCAACTTATTAAACATATAGAATTTGTAACATATGCAATATATAAAATTAAAACATTTTTAATCTTAAGACTTAATTCAATATCAATACAACGTGAATATAATGATATCAGAAAATGTTAAAGCTTTCGTGAACACGAGAAACTAATAATAAGCTACCTTGTCGAAATTCCGTTCAGGACGAGTGAAAAATTTTTCATCTCCGATACTGAGAGGCAAGGTGAAGGTCAGAGCCAGGGTCGGGGTCGGGGAGGTCGTGGGACGGTCGCCGATGCTAATGTTGATTCACCGCGGCCGAAGGTTGGGGACCCCTGACATTTCAAGCTGCGCCGAGCCGCGCTCGATGCGATAACCGCTTTATTTTTATGTAAATCGCCGAAATCAGGTTTCTTTGATGTTTTCACAGTGTTTATGTACATATTTATACTCATCCACGTATAAGGGCATAGTTCATTCGTGCATGGTTATAATGAATCTGCAGGACTTTGAACCTTGAAATCAATAATAAGTAAATAAATAGTTCTTTTTTATATAATACATTAGTTTAGAATTTCGTTGTTTCAAGTTATATAACTTCTTCGAAACAAAATAAAACTAATAATTTACTAAGCAACATAAAAATTATAGACATACATACTTATATTTTAACACAATTTCCTCAAACAGCATCACTACTGCATTATTCATCATCAGCATCTTTCTTTTCACTATCTGAGTAATTATTTGAAAGTAGTTAAACAAATCTAATAAAAATTTAATTGTTTTATTTTAAGTCCCCCAGAAAATATTCTCACGAGAAAACTGAGCCTACACTGACATTATTCATTCGATGAGCAATAAATATTCAAGCCAGCTATTGCTACTGTTGGAATAAAGTAAGCAACGAAAAACAGAAACAGGTTGGCTCGACAGGCGAGTGTGCGCGTATCTCCGGAGTCAATCTACGATCAATTAACCGCTCTGTGTACAGATTCTTGAACAATTCATAAGAATGTCAAAATTGATTTTTCTCAAGTTCAACTCAAGAGATAGGACATGTCGGGGTCTGCCATTTTTCAAGGATCAGGTCAATTTGAATTCGAAAGTGTTTTTCTGTTGCTTTTTCTATAGTTTTTAAATATATACTATACAAGTATTATTCAATTTATTTCCAGTTAATTTGCATAGGCGTATAAAAAAATTACTAAGAACTTTCTTATTTGTAAGGTATACTTTCCATTTTTATAAGTAAAACATTTAATGTGAGAAATCTTAAAAAATAAACCGAAATATATATTTTAACTTATATTTATTAGATAGAAATGACTGAAATTAGATAATTACATAATAAAAACAACTACATTATTACTTTGAATAATAAAATTTAACAAAGAATGACTGCAAATGAAATAAATTTTAAAATCAATATTTATACAATTCTTATAATTATTCGATTCGATTGATTGGCTAATGCACAACGAGTAATGTATACAAAAATATCTCCACCTACGTATTTATCATCCTAAATTACACAAAACGGTAAATTCTAGTAATTAGAATATAGCCAAAAAGAAATGAAAACGGTCTCCGAGAACTCTACAGGCATAACCCAATATTTTGAAAGGTAAACATTTAACATAAGCCCCAGTCGCCATCCAACTTAAGCGATCGAATGTTTTCGAAGACTTGAGAATCCCCCGCGTTCAACCGCTCCGTGAGGAATTTCCCTCCCGATTGGTTAAGGCGCATAACAATGATAACAACGAGAGTAATTTTTTTTTATACATATATGTCAGTAATATATTTTCATATTATTCTATAAGATTTTGTCAAGTTTGTGGTTGTTTTAGTATCTATTTCTTGGTTCTTTATTTTTTAATATCCATAAAGAATGTTCAATATCATAGCAAGTACATAATTCAAACGTCTAGTTTTTTGAAATACGACCCAAATTGCCCGGTTAAGTTAGACTTATGTCGTGCACCTCTATAATAAATAATGCGAGATAAACCATAGAAAATTAAGGGAAAATAGATTGCTGATTCCATACAAAATTTTTGAAAACTTATTATTTTCGTCTGTACCTCTTAGTTCGACTATTGTATCTAAATGAAGTTACTGTATTAACGAATGTAGTGATTCAAAGATACAATGAATCCCTACTCAAAGAAAAAGCATCTGTAATCTACTGTCTAAACTACACACATTTCTAGGCTTTCGAAAAGCAATTATATATTAATTATAAAAAATAATTTGTGTAAAATATTGATTATCCAATATTAAAAAAGAACAATAATTATTATTAATAAAATGCGGTACTTTATAAATTTTAGACAAATATTATTTGTACATGCAAGAAATACTATCTACTTACAATGACTTTGTAAACCATAGAAATTCATAATAGGAGTTGGTCATCTGTCCTTTCTTTTTTTACCTATGGTAAAACTATAGTTTAGTTAAAGTTTATTTTTGCTTTTATTTCAATATTATATGCGAGTACTTTCTTATAAATAGCGCTCTCACTTATACTCAAATGATAAGTTTCGATGTGTGGTGTTTGAGCTACTATGCCCCTTAATCATTCGAAGCGAGCAGGTGTTGTGCCCTAGTCAATATTTATGTAGCCATAGCACACGCATATTGTGTATCGATCGACGGGAGATTTCCGTAGAAATATTGTCGATCGTTCGATTGGAAAAATTTTGGTAGAAGTGATTTCCTTTTTTAACTAGTGCTTAGTGTCCCAGTTCTAATCAATCTCCAGAGAACAAATATTTGGCATAATTTTCTGCCTATTTATAAATTTCCGTTTAAAATAGATTATATTATGAACATAGATCAATTTATACAATAAAGAAGCATCTGCCCATGGTTTAATTCAGGTTGTATCTAAGAAAAGTTTTATAAAGTTTTATTTATTTAACACAAATTAGTATGGAATAAGAATAAGATTAAACTTCAACGGTAGAATATTGTATGACCACAAAATTTTATTTGCAATAGATTGAGATATATACAATATTTCTTGCTGATGGCGGATGACTAAGTGACTTAAAAGCAGTTATATCTCTACAAAGGGCGTGCCCTTTATTATACTTGTTGTGCCACGACTGACTTTTACCCATGAGATATAAACCAGATGAGATGAAAGCAAAAATAAAATACCTTTTTATCAAAGCATTATTTCACTTAGCATAGTTTTACCACATTCGTGTAGTTTGGAAATCGCAATCGCTTTTCCTACAAATGTAAGTATATAGACCACAAAATTTTGTACCACAAAATATTGTGCATCTTAGATTTCTGTGTATTTATTATTTATTTTAAAAATTACAGTCACATTCATCATCTTTTGTCGAGAGTACGTAAATCTCATTTCCGTGTTAAGATTTCCGAGTTTCTGTCACAAGATGGTACACATCACTAGAATTTGATTATAACTGGGCCGTTAATTTATAACTTCCTTTTAGATAAAACTTTCTAAATATTTTGGACAACAGCGTATGTTTGCCCCTGTGACATTGACAACACAGTAAACACCAGGTAAAGCTTACCTCTGCAATCGTTCCAGTTTTGATGCAAGATATTTAATTAGTACCTACGAAATAAAAATAGTAAAGGTACATAAAAGAAGAAAGCATTTTTACACATTGTATATGGCTTATATCTAACACTACTTACTGAGCCTGAATCAATTCAAGAAGAAGCAATCGTTAACAGTTGGTACGTTGGACCGCCAACTTCAGAGCCCCCTAGCGGCGATTTTTGTCATTAACTTTTCCTAAAACTTTCGTATATTCGTGATCAGCTCGTCAAGGAATTATATAGTAAATATAATGAATGATATAATGTGCAAACGGCAACTTTTTACACTTCTCGTGATCAATATATTGAGGATAATGTCAATACGTATGTACATACATTCAAAAATATTTAGCTAGCTATATACGACTGTGCATAATGCTGCAAAAGTTAGCTAACAACGCCTTTGTGTATAATGCAATCAAGTTTAGACAATTACATTTGGGTTCATAATACATCAATATTTAGCTAGCTATATACGATGTGCATAATGGAACAAAAGTTAGCTGACAACGCCTTTGTGTATAATGCAATAAGTTTAGACAATTAATTTGGGTTCATAATTACGATCATATTAGCTAGCTACATATGTATATGAGTATAACGGAATGAAATTTAGTTATGTACATTTTGTGTGTATTACCCATAATATATTAACGCAAGAAATTGTAGTTTATAATAACGATACACGGTGCTCGTCGTGGCTTACCTTTTTAATCAATGACTTTATGAATGAATTTCATTAATCAGCCATTATAATATATTGAAATCCAATTATCATTTAGAGAAATTACTTAAATATTTAGCTAGCTATATACGACTGTGCATAATGCTACAAAAGTTAGCTGACAACGCCTTGTGTATAATGCAATCAAAATTTAGACAATTACATTTGGGTTCATAATTACATCAATATTTAGCTAGCTATATACGACTGTGCAATAATGCTACAAAAGTTAGCTAACAACGCCTTTGTGCATAATGCAATCAAGTTTAGACAATTACATTTGGGTTCATAATACATCAATATTTAGCTAGCTACATATGTATATGAGTATAACGGAATGAAATTTAGTTATGTACAATTTTGTGTGTATTACCCATAAATATTAACGCAAGAAATGTAGTTTATAATAACGATGCACGGTGCTCGTCGTGGCTTACCTTTTTACATCAATGACTTATTGAATGAATGTCATTAATCAGCCATTATAATATATTGGAATCCAATTTCATTTAGAGAAATTACTTAAATATTTAGCTAGCTATATACGACTGTGCATAATGCTACAAAAGTTAGCTAACAACGCCTTTGTGCATAATGCAATCAAGTTTAGACAATTACATTTGGGTTCATAATACATCAATATTTAGCTAGCTATATACGACTGATGCATAATGGAATAAAAATTTAGTTATGTACAATTTTGTGTGTATACCAATAAATTTAAGACAACACATTTAGTTTATAATACACATATATTTAGCTAGCTATATATACTGGCATAATGCTTACAAAAGATTAGTCTAACAACGCCTTTGTGAATAATGCAATCAAGTTTAGACAATTACATTTGGGTTCATAAACATCAATATTTAGCTTGCTATATATGACTGTGCATTAATGCTTACAAAAGTTAGCTAACAACGCCTTTGTGTATAATGCAATCAAGTTTAGACAATTACATTTGGGTTCATAATACATCAATATTTAGCTAGCTACATATGTTATATGAGTTTATAACGGAATGAATTTTAGTTATGTACAATTTTGTGTGTATTACCATAATATATTAACGCAAGAAATGTAGTTTATAATAACGATGCACGGTGCTCGTCGTGGCTTACCTTTTTACATCAATGACTTATTGAATGAAGTCATTAATCAGCCATTATAATATATTGGAATCCAATTTCATTTAGAGAAATTACTTAAATATTTAGCTAGCTATATACGACTGTGCATAATGCTACAAAAGTTAGCTAACAATGCCTTTTGCATAATGCAATCAAGTTTAGACAATTACATTTGGGTTCATAATACATCAATATTTAGCTAGCTATATACGAACTGTGCATAATGCTACAAAAGTTAGCTAACAACGCCTTGTGTATAATGCAATCAATTTTAGACAATACATTTGGGTTCATAATACATCAATATTTAGCTAGCTATATACGACTGTGCATAATTGCTACAAAAGTTAGCTAACAACGCCTTTGTGTATAATGCAATCAAGTTTAGCACAATTACATGTTCATAATACATCAATATTTAGCTGCTATATATGGACTGTGCATAATGCTACAAAAGTTAGCTAACAACGCCTTTGTTATAATGCAATCAAGTTTAGACAATTACATTTGGGTTCATAATACATCAATATTTAGCTAGCTACATATGTATATGAGTATAACGGAATGAAATTTAGTTATGTACAATTTTGTGTGTATTACCCATAATATATTTACTTAACGCAACAAATGTTAGCCAGCTATATATGTGCATATTACAACAAAGTTTAGCTAGCTGCACATATACCTACAATGCAACAAAATTTAACCAATTACATAAATGTGCATAACGCAACTCAATTTAGAGAATCACATTTGAGTTTATATTGTAACAAAGTTGAGCCAACGTATATACATATACTCGTATATAAGGGAAGAAAATATAGCACATGTATATATAACACAAGTTTAAAATTAATAAGTATATATTTTAAAACTAAAAGAGTTTCTTTAAAAGTTTCTATTTCAATATACAGACAACTCCTAATTGTATTGTATGCCATCGAGATGAGAACCTTCGTCACTTGGTATTAGAGTGCTAAATTAATGACCAACTAAGGATTTCTTTTTTAGAGGACACCTAGGATACAAAAGAGATTCATTATTTCTTTTTTACTTTATTTTGAACTCCGGATATAAGGAAAGACATAGTGAATAATTGTTAAGTTTTGTTATACATTCCTTGTATTTAAGATCCCAAGATTTTAATTTAATTTATTATTTCTTCCATACTTCCTCTCATTGCTAACCGTTATTGTTTTGTTAAATGATTAGAAATGTGTAGTATAAGTCTTTAGGTAACTTAAGTTAAATAAATATAATAGAATACTATTCTAACGTATTTGAATAAGCTGGCTAAATCTAAGATGTATGACTTTATTGAAATAAAAGAATAGACAAAAATATTTAGACAGCTTACCTCCAGGGGGTATTTCTTTACAGATTAAGCTGTATAAATATAACCAATTAAAATAAACATGTGATTGTGTGCAATTGATGAATTTTTATTTAGTCTTGTCATTAAACCGTTCTGTTTCTGTATTTGAATTCTTTAATATCTTATCACTTGGCAAACTATAGGTATATTACTTATTAGTTTATAATAACGATACACGGTGCTCGTCGTGGCTTACCTTTTTACATCAATGAGTTATTGAATGAATGTCATTAATCAGCCATTATAATATATTGGAATCCAATTTCATTTAGATAAATTACTTAAATATTTAGCTAGCTACGAGTATATACGACTGTGCACAATGCTACAAAAGTTAGCTGACAACGCCTTTGTGTATAATGCAATCAAGTTTAGACAATTACATTTGGGTTCATAATACATCAATATTTAGCTAGCTACATATGTATATGAGTATAACGGAATGAAATTTAGTTATGTACAATTTTGTGTGTATTACCCATAATATATTAACGCAACAAATGTAGTTTATAATAACGATGCACGGTGCTCGTCGTGGCTTACCTTTTTACATCAATGACTTATTGAATGAATGTCATTGATCAGCCATTATAATATATTGGAATCCAATTTCATTTAGATAAATTACTTAAATATTCACTAAACTGTTTTGTTTGCATTTGTACAACATCATACGTGTGCATTAATCGGCCTGATCTTTTTGATTCAGCATCTTTATGTAGAGCGTTTAGCCTAAGGTTGCTGTACGATAATTTTTTTGACAAATACAATATTTAGTATAAAACAAACGAGTAAATTTTTCATCTTTATCACAATTTATTTTTTGTGTAAGAAGTTTCGTGGCATGCAGACGTACTGCCTACACAAAAAATTAAACATTTTGTGTTTCTAGTTCACGTTACCTAAATTTGCTTAATTCCGTAAAAGACACTGAGATATGAAATTTGGATATTATGTCCAGATTTCTAGTGGCAACCCTACTGCTATGACCCGAGGACGTCACCGGGGCGGTCTCGCGCCCACGCGAGCCTCGTGCCCCTCTTCAAACATGTCGCCTGTTGATTTTTGTATTTGAGTGTATGTCCACCACATCGGGCTCAATATAAACTCACACTAGTACTCAGCGTAACAAACAACTTAAATATAACTTTGTAAACAGTGTAGCAACTCATTGAGCAATTGCTACTCACACACGCTCACGTTATTCTCAGAATGATGACTATTTTTCAATAGATCTAGGTTTGAACAATTGCTGAAATGCAAAAATAATAATCACATGCCAATGTTATACTATAAGCAATAATGCTGCTACTGATAAACAAATATTATTAAAATTGCTCGACATTTCACAACTAGGTTATATAAAGTGTTATTAATATAAATTATAGTAAAATTAAAAATATAGTAAAATACAGTTACTATTGATCCTGAATCCTTCTTTATTTCTTCTTGTTTATGAGTTTGGATGACCGGGATGGTATCCAGTATTACTGCTTCGATTGTCAGTTAATTTAGTATCAGATTAATTTTATACAGAAAATATTTTTTTAGATTATTTCAATGAAAAAATATCTCTCTTCTATGATAAAATAAATCCAGACTATTTATATAAAAATGCATAGCTATTTACAATTGTTAATTTTCATAAGTTTAAATCATGTGTTTAAACTATTCTTATATTATAAACTCAATGATTACTTAAATGATAATGTTTATTGACGAAGAAAGCATGGGCAGAAAAAATTGCGGAGACAATTGGTGAAGAACAGATTTTACTACATGTATACCATTATTCAATATTCAAATAAACCTATAATTTTATATAAATAAATTAGGTGTTTATCCAAATGCGGTTTTATTCACATATTTAAGTTAATTACGTTTTTTTATGTTGCATATACAATAAGAAACTAATCTTATAATTAACGCCAAATACAAAAATCCTATAATTTCTAAAACTAACATTTTCTTGTCTTTAAATTACTTTTTTACATCTCAAGACAAGACTCATCAACGTGAAAAATATAAGTACAGAAAAAGTACTGCCCGAACTCCTCGCAGAAGATGTTATGGAGCTTTAGTCGGCTCTTACGACATCAACGAGAATAAACCAAACGGTGAAATACCAATTCCTAAAAATATTCCAACCCAATCAACCGACGACTAGACTATTGTTGAAGTGAAGAAATATTGAAATTGATACACGCACAGTGTGGCTCAGCCGGGTGAGTTGTTCGCAACGGTGCCGATGCTGAACAGGTTCGGCTGTCAGCGAGCTGTCACTGTCAGCGGCCGTAACCTGACGGCGGCCGACAACTACTAGATCAACAGCCTTTGTCTTACAAAACTAGGGTGACCATTTAGCTTCGTAGTGTTTGTTTACTGAATTATTTTATATAATTTGTAATCTTTGCTTCGTCTTCAACATAGCTTCACTAGATCAAATCCTACCGGAACACATTCTTTTCCACATTTATTTATGTATGCTATATTTTTAATCAAAATACAAAGTCGTTGTTATGGTAAAATAAAGAACAGTTCAGATTTTTCACCTACCTTTTCGTGTATCCGACAAATTAAAGAGAAAAATGGTGATATGAGGAGTTACACTTAGTACACCGAATTACTCTTTAGCTGCAATTATATCATCATCTTTATACCTTATCTTTAATTTCAATGACACAGAATAACAATGTTACGCACATCATATATATATATATATATATATATAAGAGAAAAATATTGACAGTTCACGTTATATAAACCAACACATCAATGAAAAGTTTTATTATTGCATTGTATTTCATGTCAAATGCTAAGTTAAGAAATTCAGTGTATTCATTTTATTAATAAAACTTAAACAATTTTTTTAGCTAAAATGTATCACTATTCTGTGACCGTTAGACGATGAATCTGCCGAGTTGATGAAGAATGAAACAACTTTCCGGTCTTATATCTTGCACGAAATTAAACATTTTCCGTCATTCTGTAACTACAATTGCTGAAAACGTTTTGAGAATTGATTCGGGACAGTTGCTTCATTTTAACGTGTTTATTTACTTGAATGAAGTGAAGTTTATGGTGTCCTCATACCATATTACACCATATTATACCTAAATGAATTGATCATTATACCTAGGTGCACTGATTAGATATAATTGATTCCATGTGTGCAGATAAAATACAGCTTAGGAATCGTAATTATCTATTAGGGTTAATTGACCGTTCAACTTACAATTGAAAGCGTGGTTATAGTGAGTGCCACTTTTGTGCTTCAACTTTTTAACTGAGTTTAGATGTGTAAGCGAACGACGCCCTAAGCAAAGCCATTACCGTCGCCTTGACTAAGCATACTCGCGTGTTTTACTTAAAAACAATATTCAATTTGAACTGTTGTCCAAACCCTGGAATAGGATGATTACTACTATATGTGTTGTATTTAGTTTTTCAAAAGTACTGGCTGTATTTATATCTTATTTCTGGGCGGCTATCATTGTCGCCGAATCGAAAGGTAAAGTTTCAAGTATTATAGCTATATAACATTTATTTTTTTCTTTTGATCCTCATACCTATATACTAGATACTTGTTTTCCAATAATATTATAGTGATTATAAACATGGAAAAGTGATTACAAACAGTAAAACGAAAACTGAATGAGGTGATAAAGATTCATTCGTTAGAAGCAGAACTTTGTTATAATCAACTTTATATTCAATAATATTTATATTAAACAAATACTTTAACCTAATTTGAAAAAAAAAACTGCATCTAAAAAGTAAAGTATTTAATAGCAGTTACCATTTAAGTAAATGGTACATAAAAACATGGCATTTGTTACACATTGTCTTACTAACATAATAAATGACGTTTTCGTTCTTGAATAACCTAAATTGTAACGGTTATTATAAGCGAGACAAAATTAATTGCAATCTAGAATGGATTGTGAAGTGTTAGTTAAGTTAATAGTTTGATAAATTAGTATAAAAATATTCTTATCTTCAATTTAACTACGCGTAACAAGTAATTACATAATAATTATTTGAAATATAGGATTAAACAACAAATGAAAGTTCTTAAGAGCATCTCGTTTTAAATGCGATTCAGATAATTTTCGATTATAATACGATATAAAACGACACAGCTTATGAACTAAATTGAACTGAATTTAATTCTAATCACCATTTGTTAGATTATGTTTATATATCAGGTAAGAAGCCCAACACCTCCCAATTCTTGTTATGTTACAATACATCTACACTTTTATACGTACTAAAGATCTATTTAACGTAAACGCTCTAAACTACCCAAGCCTCAGTCGCGCGTCGCGTCGCCAGACTGTCGGCCTCGATTCGTTATCTGAGCCTCAAAAGAAACCACGTTTCCGAAAAAAGGTCGCAACACCTGGCCCTTAATGACCCCGCCGACGAACCCACTTCGCGGGATCACGTACCTGCCGAACACATATTTGTGAACGGTACCGATCACTTAGGCAGTCTGTTTGGCGGACGTGCCGCCCATTCGGGTCAGGTGCCAACGGTACCTTGTTTGACGACGCTGCTGACCCTACCGATGGCGGGTCAAACGATGAGCGTCGACAATTGACTGACAATAACGTACCAAGTAGGAAAACATCAAGTATGCGATATGGTCACTGAACTCGGATAGCTGACATCGCGATTAGTTTGTACTGATTACATTTGTTATTCATCATTCCTTTCTATTATAATCGTTATTATTATAAATAATCAAGGTACAATTCATTTTTATTTGGAAACAATAAAATGTAGAGTGATTATTTGAATAATATTAAGAATAATATGTTTAAATTTCTCCACAATCTTTACAAAAACAATGTAATTGAATATAAAATGAAAAATTATCGCTAAATAGCAAATAGCGGTCAAGAAAACTATATTTTTTTTTATATCGAATACACCACATACGTAAAAAATATTTTGAGTAACATATTAACAAAAATATGAAAATAAAATATTTTGTATCTTCTCATAGCATAGAAGATTTGGCACTTCAAAAATATTAGATAAAGTTATTAAAAATTTATGGCAACCCCTATATTTACGGAAAAAGTAAACTCTTATTACATGGACCACTCGAAAATACACAGGCGTAAAGTCAAACGTGCAAGTAAGAACAATGTGGGTGTACAACAACGGGCATTACCGCACTCGTGAGTTAATTGAGCAGCTCTCAAACAGAACCATTAAATATCAATTTGTAGAACCAATATCGTTAAAACAGATGATTTCCGTCTATATCCGATAGGTCAATTTTCTCATTTTTCATTTGCATCATTAATACTTATTGTAAGCGGAACCGATATATTCTGGTGGATAACAACATAACATGAATTTTATAAGGCGCATTTCTCAGACACCCCCTTGGGTGCCATGATGCCTACAAATTCCTCGACGGGTATCGAGGAACTTTACGTTTGACGCAAGTTATAAAAAAAGGGGGTGTGGCTGTGTTATGGACACGGCCGTTTGTTGTACGTGAATACGTCTCGAAACGGGTAATAGTACGCAGCAAAATGGCCTTCAAATTGGCGGGGCTCCCCCTCCACCGCGCGTGATGTGTTACAGTTTTTACTGGGCTTAATAAATTCTTTGATCCTTTAGCTATCCAGTGGTGTAATTGGAATTTGGATGGGGATGATAGATATGTAGCTACAACACTAAACTGTATCCCCCGATTTTGTTATCATTCGATTTTTTGATTTGCGTCCCTTGCAATTTTAAAGACGTATTCACGTCAAAAAACTTGAAAATATATATTTTTTCCAATATACAACTTTCAATCAGTTAAAAAAATATAACAATAATACGACTCAATTGCAACTCGAACGAACCACAACACGAGCTGAGCTGGTGGGTCTTCCAAAGCGAACTGAACCAGATACACATTTCAATCGGGATTAAATTAAACTTGATAGTGACATGTCAGCCGGTCATGTCGCGTCATAACGGGACCTCTCCTCTCATTATAATACGTGTGATTGGTTAGCAGGGCTGCCACCTGCATTTTGGTTGACCCATGTGACTCGATCACAGAGCCTAGTTAATTCTAAAACGTTTATGTTTTAAATATGGAATCATTTTTAAAACTGTAACGTTATATTATAAGTCATTAGCAGGGCTACCACACGTATCCTGGTAGGTCCGTATGATACAGAAATATGGTACAGATGCATGCTAAATGAAAAAAAGAAGTAAAGAATTAAATTCTTGAATTTTATTTGCATCAAAAATAACTTTTAGGGACAGTAAGACTCTTAGAAATCCTTTTTTTTGCTCCTTACTTCACTATTTAATACTGCATTCCCATATCTTTAGAATTAATACATTAGCAGATTGCGCGACGAGTGAGCGCTGTGAAGTTTACTAATGTTAGAAATACATGTGGGTAGTTGAACTGATGATTACCATGCTGTTAAGGCAGAATCACATCGGGAATCAACTTAGATCCGTTCATCAAACTTATCTTGAATATGAAAAGATCATAGCTCAGGAAACACAATAATATTGAGCTCAAAGATGCAACAACGACACTACTGTATAAGGTTTACATGTGAAAACTTTATTGTACACATGTCAATTGCAATTTTTATTATATTAGCAGCGATCTAATCTCTAAAATTGATCGATCACAAACAACCTTTCAGTGGAATTGGAAGATTAAAAAAGGTGTAGGTTCAAAATTAATATAACAAGCAACAGTTACCTACATAATATAAATGTAACGTGCCCTTTTTCGTTCATAAATTTTACACGCCATGGTTCAACTTCCATGTTTATTTTTAGGTATTAATATTGGTTGGTTTTAAAATATTCTTGGCTATAATTTTATTTTTATGTCATTTGTGTGAATGTTATTATAATTTTAAGCTTACAGAAATACATAAAGTTTTCAGAAAATTATTTAAAGATAATTTTCTGGGTGTTAATAAATTTGTATTATTTTATTTCAACGAAACTCTCAGCCTATCAAGTAACTTATTATATGATTATTATAATACTAATACAAAATTATCACAAACGAATATCTAATTTTAGATTAAATTGTAAACGGTGTCTCGTGGCAAAGCGAAATCACTTTCTCAGTTCATCTTTTGATTATATCTCTCTAAAGATTTATTAAATGTCTACAATGTTAATATACATATATATTCACATGCAGGCATATAAATAAATATAAGGTGTTTTAAATGCTAATAGAATTGCTAATTCATTTCATGAAAGCAACAGATAGTGATCATTTGGCAGTGTATTAAATCTGTTCGTTATTTTACTATTATCTGATGTAATATATAATAGTAACGCATTTCACGATTATCGCCCTTTACTGATAAAAAAATCACAACACATATACATGTGTTTTATGTAATAACTTGTTATATATGTGAACTACATCTGAAAATAACTAAAAATTTTATTTATAGAATTTATATTTTTTACTAATTCATTGAAATGTACAATAACCTACTCTACTGTGAAGGAAAACACAAACAACCAACATACGCCTGAAAAAATATTCAGAGTCAATGATTTTATATACAAACAACAAAGGCAGATATCGCACTAGCGCGTTGAAACTGTGCCGAAATCGGTATTTTTTTATACTTATACCTATCAGCCTAGCCTAAAGCAAAATAAAGCTTGTTTTATGGGAGGATAGACATACACATGTCAATATTTTCGTTAGAAATATATATTGACAACCATAACGTCTGCCCCCACAACTCGAACGGGGCTCAAACTCAGGACCTCAGAGCTAGTGACACCTTGAAACTGGTATACTAACCACTCGATATTTAGTTTCACCCCTATATAAATGATTATGATAAAACATACTGAAAAGTATAATAGCTGTAGGGGGTTTAGTCATCGTTTATGAATAACAGAGTTGCCGTCTATTTATAATATTACCCTATCTAAATTTAACAACATACGTCTAAATAACGTTGAAAAAAATATCACTATTAGAAGGAACAGGTATATGGTCTACGTATGTGGTCCGTGATTTTAATATTATAAACGCGTGTAACAGCTTTATAGTAAGCTTTTCAATGCAGTCACATTATCGCCTACGAGGCTACGAGGCACGCGACATAAAGCGCCTATACGTGTCACTGTACAATAATTTTCCTCTAATCTGCGTCATCTAATACACCAGTCGCATATTGTCAGACGGTGGACAAAGATGTTAATAAATTTAGGCGACAATACGAGTTGAAGATTTTAAAATACAGTTCCGAGTGACAAAGCTTCGAAAGATATTTCATACAACAATAACACGAAGCGATATCAATAGAGAAGGTTACTTATTAAAATAGAATTGTCAGTTTTATTTAAGCATTATTTAAATGTCGAAGATATATCGCCGCGGAGATAAAATCAGTGCACGTTAAGATTCGTATTGATTTTATCGCGGCACATTTGTATCGGTGTCAAAGTGTTCAGAGCCGTTTCGGCAAGTTAAGGTGTCAGATGCAATATGAAACTGTGTCTAGGAAGGTTAAATGAATAGCTTGTTTGGTCATCTGTGACAAGCAACAGCTCCGTTCACACAATATATTATCGACAGAGATATATGCGTCACAACTTTGTTATTGCAGTGACAGTGTTGCGTAAATCTATATATATATAGGTTTACATTTTATTCAAGGTCAGTTTAGTTCCTGTTTTATTTTTCTCGTTAGCAATTTATCTTAACTATTATTTCAGTTGAAACAAATCCATTACTGAACATAGATCTCCATGCCCTGATCAAACCTGCGTTATTAGCATCCAGAGCCTTCCAGGAACTTTACCATTACAACAGGGTAGTCGCACAGCAGCGACAAACCATAAAACAACAACACCCAGAGGAAGCAACCGAACATAACGGTCGAGCTCCTCAAGAAGCCAAGGTGGAGGCACACCAGCCACCACCGCCCCAAGGACCCAACCGTTGTCACAGTTGGCGGTAGCTTCCACTGAAAGAGGACAACTTCCCCGAACAGTTAACATCTGCAGAAAATGCAGAGAGGATTAGCCCCACAGCAGGAACTTCACCATGTTGACGCCTTTCCAACACTGCATTTCCCGGCATATGCCTGCCACTAGAGAACCTATCCGCCCTAACAACCTTCCAGTCTAACAACCATAAACAGTCAGTCCTGACGTAGAATATTCATAATTTTTTTTTTATTATTTTTACACTAATTATCCTCGCCAAAATATATTACTCAGGTAAATATTAGAACAAAGTTAATTTCATTTTATAATTTTCGCAACGTATAACCATCACAAATAATAATATGAACATGTTTAAGGTCACATTAGAGAAACCCACGCAAAACAGGCGGAAATGTACACGCAGGGACATGTCTTCGTTATCGCCTTAGTTACAAATAGATACCGGAAATGGTATTTTCATGTGGCACACGCCACGCATTATCATTGTTCGTAACGTGACAAGTTTGTATGATGTGATCTAGGCAACGTAAAGATGAAGTTGGTATCCTTGAACTTGTGTTCCGAGACTACAAATATTCTTTGTACAATAAGCCTTTACTTATACATTTGTTGTTATTAAACGGTTTTTTTTAAGCTACTACTTCTATCTATTAATAAATTAATTTCTGATTAAGTAGTTTATCGCACTAGAATATGTAACTGTACAATGAAACAATTGCGCAGTTTGACAGAATAAAGTACAAAAATATTGTGAAATTTATCTATACAAATAAATACAGACTATATACTTTTTTGTACAGAAGTTTCATATAATTTTGAATTTATTTCATAATTACTTAAAATATTACATTTATGTAAAATTTAAGTAAATTTCTAGAATAGTTCGGTGCAATAATTGGTTTTAGGGCCCTAATAAAAAAAAACTACTAAAATTAAATGGTTTTTTTTCCTCTTCTATTAAAAGTGGGATTAAAGTCGCATCCTGTGAATGATGCGCACAAGCTAGATCATTAAGATTTGTCAGTTTATTTTCTGACTAATCTAATGACTGACGCATAGCCCCCCCTCGTCAATACAGCTGACAACTATTTTTTGAAAAAATGCGATTAAAGCAATAATATCACACATTTTTGCTCGGTATAAAATTCATCGGAGCAGATTTTTTTTCCAATGAGTTTCTCATGCTGTCTCTTTTAGCTCCACCGTTAGTGCGACAACTGACACTCACTGTACCGATTTCTGACCATTAAATAACTGTTTGAAATAAATTTTATTCGATATAAAATTCCTAGAAAAAATACAACGCTACCTCCCGGACCATAAGTAAGTACCAACCAACAAAGAAAGCATTTTTCTTAAATTTAACAACAAACAATTTGCAAGCGAATATCGTAGTCCAACAAAAATGTGCTGTGAGTTATAAGTACAGTGAGTGGATGCATCTGGCCGATCGCCAACGATTTCCGCCGACAAAAGGTATTTAATACGAGATTCCGCGAGAGAAACCGCGCTCAGACACTAGTAAATGAACTGCCGTATATTTTAACAGAGATGGCGTCGCGATTGCTAGAAAGTGTATCGTGAGCGGCGACATCAAACGGAACGCGTTCGTAACACCGTGATTCTATCTCGCACGTCAGGGATGTCTCTCGCACAGGCGATTCTGTTTCTTAAATGTGTCGTAGTTGTCTCTGAGTTGTATCTTTGTTGCCTATTGATTACGTCTCAGTTGCTTAGTGATGGTTACCAAAGCATTCAAGTCAGAAAATATGTGTTCGCAATATTTTAACCAATTTATAGTGATTGAAAGTTGATAATTATGTGACATTGTAAATTAATATGTAACTCAATATTATAATTTTCTAAAATGTTGAGTAAAATGCTCAAGTTAATTATTATTAATTAATCTGTTACCGTTTTTATTATATCTTGAACATTTGCACATCTAACTTTATTGTTAACTTATTTATATTTTGTAAGTAAAATTATTTTATTTGTAGACATCAAATGTTTGAATCTTTCCTAAACAAGTGTACAAATATCAGTTTGATTGTGTAAGTCTACACATACTTAACTATAAGATTTCCTCGCCGTAAGAACGAAAAATATCGGAGATAGGTATATATATTTATATTATATAGGAATGCAATTGAATTAAAAAAAACACATCGGTTCATTGCTTCAAACCGTGACCAAAAAACCAGTGGTTAGACTACTGGACGAGCGATCGACGATACGACGGACGATCGTTGAAGAGCCGATGAGTTCGGGCATGCGTAAATGTAATTTTAACAGACTACCTTTTTTGACAACAGGCGTGACAATTTTTTACTTTTGACAATGAAAATATTAATTATTCTTTCTGTTTGTGACAGGTGAAGGCGGCGGCGGAGCCGCGGCGCGAAGGTGCGCGCGCGATGCCGCCGCGTCCCCGGCGCACGCGCAAGCGCCGACGCCGGCGCCGGCGCCGCCCGCACAGCCGCAGCCCCAGGTGAAGAGCGAGCGGCTCAGCCCGCACGATTCCACCGCTTCCAGGTAACATTAATATAATATTATCTTCAAAAATGTTTTTAGATATTGTGATTTTTTGAGGCATCAAACTCTGATCATTATTCTCATATATTAATATAAGAGATAAATTCTTTGACGTCAGCTACGATGACGAACTAACAATCTTGCGAACAATCTTATTGAAACCATTCTTTATTGTTTAACTCTATGGAAACCCACTCTACTACTAGCTCTCTCTCAATATATTTGAAATGGTAAACTTTATAAGTTAGTAACTTAACAACATTTTTGGGACGAATCATCACAGGAATGGCTGCTTACATTTATAAATTTGATTGAAAAGTTATGTCTGTAAAACAGAGTATTGATAATTACTTAAGAACTTAAGAGCGGATGGACCGATTTGAATATCCACACGTTTTGGTCGGAATCGGCTCAAATAAAAATATCAGAATATCTTTTCAAATATGCGAAACAAGCAGGACGCAAAAGATATTATCTATAAAAGAATTTAATCATTATATCATCAGCTTAAGAACTCCACTATCTTCCGTAGTTGACAGATCATGTATATTGATTGCAAGTTAATAATAAAGTATCAATATCTTTTCAAGTAACTTTTGTTTCCGAATGTTAATAAAATCAGTCACTACAGCAACATGCCGAAAAGCTAATAAAAATAACACCACATAACCTCTAAATATTAATCGTGAGAGAGCATACTTCTTAAATTATCTTCGCAAGCTATAAACAAACAAGCCACTGAGATAAATCAACCACAGAATAACACATTCAGTTACGATAGCATTCTAAACAAAACGCCCACACGATTTAGTAAATCAATTAGTTGACCACCCGCTATGTTAATGGTCAGTTAGCTGGTAAGCACTGGGCCGGTAATAGGAGAGCCGATGGCGAATCCCGCTGCGCGACAGCTAAATGTTCTGGTGAGCTGTAGATGGTGTACTAACGAGAGAATCGTTATGGTTTTTTTTATCACATATTCTGACCCTGATGGTATCACTTGAACGCTATAATACGACATAGACGCAGAAGCTCAGGTTATATCACAGTAAAATAGTAAGTAATTGATACTAGAAGAAAAATAAACTCATACTCATCACCATTTGATAATAAAAGAGACAAGAAAGATGTAGTAACTGTAATCTGCTATTACCAAAAATACACAAGTAATGTAAATTTGCTAGATAATTGGGTAGACGACAATTTTTTAAATTCTATTTATAAAAAGAATACTCTTTTAAGTGAGAAATATTGTAGAACCAACAGTACACCTGCACCCACTACTTTTGAAGATACATCCGCCATGTTTGCGGCGCTGTCGCGGGTCGCTCAAAAACACTCCATACTAAAAACACTGCAATCGTGACGTCATAACTAAGTAAACTCGCATAATTTGTATGAGCGTATATACAAATATCAAAGTAACTTTGTTATTTGTGCGTTTATAGGTATACTTTCTATATAAAAAAATGTTACATTTAATGTGCGAATGCTAGAAATGTGTTCGTTTCATTAAAATTATGTAAATAATAATTGCTCATTTTTTTGAAATCTAAAAACAATACAAATTAAAAATTAAACTGAAATTTCTATATTGACGTACTTTCATTAGATATAAATTGCTCAAATCAGATAATTATGGTATAAAAACGGTCATAATTAGATGTGGTCGTCTACCCTATTGTAAAATCACAACAATCCTTCTCACATTATTTTTCAACTAAGAACAATATCATCAACTAATATAATGTAGTTCAAAAAACAGATTTAGTGACAAGGCAGGAGGTTTTGGCTCCATGATATCGAACCCTGAAAGCTTGCGAAATAGGCGCTACGTACACACAGCTGCACGTCGGACTTTACATAATTACATTGAAATAGTTCTTATATTACTCGTAATAGTAATAGTTTTCGTTGTACAAATGTGAAGCCTAGAGTATTGCTAACCTAAAAACTGCGATAACATGCATGTATGGTGACATTGTACAGGTTCCATCGCTAAGTTGCCGCCACAAAGATGGCAAATTCGTTGCTCCTACGCATAGGCGAACACCAAGCTCTACCGAAGTAGTCGTAGATGTAATAAGAGTGATAATAGTGAGCCTCCACAGGTCCCGCAGCGTGACGCCGTCGACGTCGTCGTACCCGGGCACGCCGCCAGAGCGCGGCAGCCCGCACGCGCTGCCGCAACCGGCGCCCGCGCACCCACCGCGAAACTACTCAGACATTATGCGCTCACTCGCCGCACGATACAATACGCACTCCAATAACGAGTGAGTGTCTTACCACGTGATTATCAACCAAAAAACAAGTAATTTTGGTAGTCAAGTGTTCCAACGTTTTCTTCCGTTCTTCTGTGAATGGTCGGCGTCAGTGGCGGGTTCGTTCTAAGGTCCAGGCCTAGGCCGGCTAAATATTGATGGCGGTTATCGTGACAATAAAATTATATACGCACAACAATGATAAAGCGAAAATTAAACGATCTCACTTTAATTAACACTAGCTGTGTCCCGCGGTTTCACCCGCGGACGATTTGTTTATATATTTCTATAGTAATCTAGTACTAAATATAGCCTTTGTTACTCAGTGATAATGTAGCTTTCTAATGAAAAAAGAATTATTAAAATCGGTCCATTTCTTTTTGAGTTTATTCGTTACATACAAAAATACAAATCTTTCCTCTTTATAATATTAGTGTAGATAGAGGCTGATTTTTAAATGAAATCAATTTCATGGATTTAATTAATGATTTTGCCAGGTGAGTAAAACACTTATAATTTGATATTAATACATACCCGTAAAAAATTACATAAAACCCGAAATGCTTAGACCCAAAAATGGTTAAAACAGAGCTGTACTCCAAGTAGGCTGTCCAACAAAAACACTATGCACTAGTTTTTAAGTCATTGCTACATCAGCATCAATAACTTTAAATAAAAAATATATAATAAAAATTTATCTACATAAAAATGCATATATACCATAAAAATTTAAAATATGGTTCAATAAACCATTTTTTAAATTAATCATTATTTTAACTACTATAAGATTTTAATATAATATTTGCCAATAGAAGACTATGGCAAACCTATTCGATTTGTCGAGAAACCATAAAAAATTCCATTTCCAATCTGGATTTTAGTCTCATTCCCTTCATTTGCATTTGTAAAAACGTCTTTATAACATGACGGAGAAAACTCTGTGCAAATGAACTATCCCTGTTAACAATATAACGCAATTGTTTACAATTCATAACTCCACAAACATAAGAACTCAACTTTCATTTATAATATCTTGTACATATCACAGCAACTTACACTGTATAAGAAGATGGCTTTATCAATTATTCATGAAACTGGGCGGAACTAAACACACCTACATTTTGTCTAAAAAGTATATTGTAGGTACATTATTTTTGACAGCTTGTGGCTCTTACGACAATGAATTTGTAGCTCAGTACGTCTGTATAATTCATACTTTTCGTTTCACGGTGTTATTCCATGATGTCATCCATTATGGTGCAGCCTTAAGCTCCCGAAATTTACTTAATGTATTTACAAAATATTAAAAATGCAATATATCTTTTGAAATTTACATGTCAAAATGTAGGATTTTTTAAAGGAAATTAAGTTTAACAACAAAAACATTAATTTTCCAATTCCAACATTATTTTCTGTTTTGCGCATTGAAATGATAATAATGTCATTTTACCGATCATGTCTTTAAAAATATATTGCAAGTGTTTACCTTTGACTCTGTTTTGATTTGGAGTGCACTAAACAGTCTATCATTTTTTCACACGTCTGCGTGACATGAGCTCGACCCGCGGGTCGGCGACCGCCTAGTGACGTAGTGACGCGCATCGATTAGCATATTAATCGATTCTATAACTCGCGTTCGCTCGACAATTCGAATGTTTCGTGAGAACCACCTATGCTCCCCGCGTGAACTTATGTTATATTAATGAATTGCTCGTCATTCGGCTTGCGGTCGCTAACCTTTCGTGTCAATCCTAATTAACCACCGCGTAGACACCTTCTAACTTTGTTTTGAGTCTGAGGCCTACTCTCTAAAGTAAAGCTCTGACAAAGAAGATTGGCAGGCCTGGTACCCATTACATTGTTAAATGTACGATTCTGATTTTTTAATATTTTGTAAACGGTAACTGGTTACCTATTTTTCTTTCACTGAGAAAAATCTATAACTTTTGTAAATAAAGAAAAATTGAAGTTACAATTTCAGGGAATATTGATAACAAAACGTATTTATGCGCCAAGCAATATTAAAACGCAATATGCATAAGAAAAAAAACTATTTTATTCGTTACCGATATATCGACTATAAATTAATACATATTCTGATTATTGATTAATGACAGTTAGAATACCCATAATATCACTAGAATTTATGAATGTAATATTACTATTCCTAGCTGAGTCCTGTATTTTTAGATATTATGTCAACTGGCAAAGTCAAGTTAACGTCACAGATTAGTATATTATGTTAACGTACGTAGCTTCTACTACTTCGTCTGTGGTCACATGCAATATCATTTTTGGTCGTGTCGTGCATAGATTATGCACACATATTTTGACATTTACAACGTTTTGATAACACATAGTTATCGACAAAGCGTCGCAAAAGTCAAAACATAAGTGATTTATAACGTTTCGTTACCTCTATGCTCTATTTTTTAAATGAGTTTATCTTTTTATTTAGCAGTTGCAGACATATGGTGCGATTACCTTTTTTGTTATATTATTAAAAACGAAGAAATACATGGTATTTTTATCGCCGTACACTTAGTCTAACTATGGTACCAACAATGTATAGTTTCCTGCCAATCTTCTTTACCAAACAATATAGTCATATGAGGATCGTCGGCGACGCTGTAGTCTGGGCACTGAGCTGTAACCTAATTATAGACCTGGAATCGGTCCTATCGTGTTTTATTATACTGCCATGTACTTATTTCTCTATCGCTACTACGGTAAAGAAAGACATCGTGGGGCAACCTGCGTACACCTATTGAAGAAATTCAAAGGTTTATGTCAAGTCAACCAATTCAACACCAATTGAACATTATTGGTTTATGTTTAAGGAAAATTATGCTTTATGTGTCGGACGGAAAACCGTGCATAATTGTATTCAAAATATTCGCGATTCTGCCAGCAATTAGCATTTAATATATCGGATATATTTATCTCAAATTCTATAGAAAATAAACTCTGGCTCGAGAGTATACTTATTTGCACATTAAAGTAAATTTGGATGTTTACTTACTATGTTTCGGACTTATAATTTAGCAATACAATATATATGTTAATGATCACAATCAACATCACAACATAATTTTTACGATATAAACTTATTTGCGGAACCCTTGATATGCGAGTTTGAACTGTATTCTGATAGTCAATACCTTTTATTTGACACTTATATACTTATATATCAAATACACAAATGGAAAGAAAGAAGAAAGAAAGAAATACATTTATTTTGGACCACACAACGGAAGAGGTAACAACAATGACAAAAGCAAACAATAAGGAAAATACCGATGCGTGATACCAAAATTGTTGTTGCAAATGGCTGCTACCATAAATTTTATAATGTTTATACTACAACCAATTAACAGAAATGAAACCTTCAAAGAATAAGGTGCAAAATAGACTAAATATAATGAGAAACAAAGTTTTAATAAAAAGCAAAATTGAGCCCAATGTTGCTTATGATTTTATTTTGAAATTTGCTGCACATATCACAGCGATGGGGCAGTACTGTTGACGCAGTAACGGAGTTTAGACCTAATTGTTTAGTTTAACGCTTTCATTGTCCCTAAATGTCGTACTCTTTTTATACTTAGAGAGTAGTCTTTCTGCACCAGCGCTCTGTAAATCTGCATGTTTATTAGACACGAAAATATTAGGTCCAATCAAGAAGCAATTTTTCCATTTAAGCTGTTCTTAATGTAATTTCATGTATTTCGAACGATTAATCATTATATATTGTATAATAATGTATCTTCTGCGCTTAAGCTTAATGAGGTCACAAGTCATCTTAACTTGTTTATTATGTGTTAATGCTACAAAATAAATAGCATTACAAATGCAGAATATTAATTTAGATAAGTATTCAGTAAATATCAACTCTTTATCATAGTAACATAAGCGCTATTATAAAATATGCTATAGCATTTAACCCGGGATTGGATGTTATAAATTACAAAGCTACTTTCTATAAAAAATAAAGATGGAGCTACTCATTTTGATCTATACATATGGCATCTATCATATTCAACTCGTATGTATAATATTAGACGTAATTTAATTGCTGATGTGTAATTAAAGTAGTTCGCCACGGCTCACATACTCTTGACTTATAATAAAAATATAATAACATTGTGATGCAAGCGTTGGATATTTACCTACAAGTTATAATGATTTGCTTGAATCTAACCGCATATATTGACATCAAATAAACCCAGTTAGTGATTTAACTCCTGATGATCAAACAATATATAATACCTAATTGATCTACAATTCAACTTGCATAAAAGCAAAATAGAAAAATTGAAAGCGTTCAATCGAGCATTTATGCTGATTTCTCTAACACTGTTATCATTTTATTTGGTTTAATTGCTGCGCAATTTATTTTATTGCGAATGAACAAATGATTTATTACAATTGTATGAATAAATACATTCATAAATAAATTGATATATAGTTTTCAAATAACTAATAGGCCTTAGAGCTCTTAAAATTAAAGCGATTTATTTATAGTTATAAAATACGATATTACATTTTCGTTTTCCTAACCTATCACTTATTATAAAGTTTAAAAATAATATTGATTTAATTAAAAATAAACTTCGCTAGACAGTTCCGATAAAAGTAATTTCAGAATAAATAAACGACGGACGTTAGTACCCAGGGATTTTACAACCGTATCCTGCTGTTAAAACTGCTTTAGCTTATAAGGTGTTTGATTATAAACAAACGAAGCAAGTCGTATGTCTAATTTAGGAAATTGTGCCAATTTCTCCGTCAGACATTTTATAGATTTCAATAATCGAAATCATGTAAATGAATTAATATTGAAATGTTAAATTGGAAACGAAAAGAATAAAACGAAATCTTCAGAGTTTCTTGCCTATTCTTCTCGAGAAGTTTTCCGAATTACATATGTTGAATAAAGAATATTTGACAGGCATTGTTGCCTTGCGAGTGAAATAGATAATCCAGATTTAATGAAATTTAATACGTAGTATAGTAGACAAGATTAATTGTATGTGTCTTATATACATATTATGTGGTCTCTGAAAAAGTAAGTAAAAACTGTTTATATTATTACTATCTTATATTATTTTATTTTCATGACAGCTACTTCAATCGCATGAATGGGTTCGGTGCAGAGGCTCGCGCAAGCGCGTCGCCGGCGCAGGCAGACGCGAGCGACGCACCGCTTGGCGGACTGTTCACGAGACTGGCGCGACAGCAGGGCGGCCCGCCTCGACTACCCGCCTTCCCGTTCATGCTCGATATGAGCTCCACTAAGGTGTGTGCTTAAATTAAATTTCCATCTGCGTTGGTTGCATTGGTATATTTAATTAGAGACTATGCCTCACATGCCTGAGTTCAATCTCTCAAAATTTTCCATAACCATCAACAGCTATTACAAGTTCTAAACAGGGCTAGAGTCTACTCTATATTATGTAATTTGGGCTTTAGTGAACAACGCTGACTTAATACGAGTTGGTCAACTCCACATACAACTTATAACGTTCCCAGCAGGTGTAGGCAAGTTCCCCAGCGATATTTTCTTATCAGTAAGAGCATTGAAGATATATTCAATTTGACCAATAATATTTCTAAAAATAAACCAAATTCTGTTGAACTATGTCCAAATGGCCAAACATGTCCAAATCTTTGTTGTCTCTAAATCAAAATTGCCCTGACAACTACAAATACAATAGGTAAGGTAAACAAGGAAAGAATATATAAATTCCATCTCAAGATCTTTCTGATTATAATTACCTAACGACTTGCATTAGTTACGATGCCAGTGCCCCTATGAAATAATTTACGCTCAGCTAAGTTTTTCTTTCAAAAGAGCACATTTGAAATTCATATTAATTAAGAAGTGCTCACTGACCTTCCCGCTTTAATTATACACCATGCCCCGTTCCATAGTTCACGGCTGTGATTAAAATGTCTTGGACGTTCATAAAGTTTTATCGTTGGGGCATCTCTATCGGACGGCACTCGTTTATGTTAATTTGAGGCTCTTTATAATCATAATGCGCGGTGAGCGCGTTTCCTTTAAGATAATAAATGCAATTAAATTTGATAAGGCTCGCGACCTTTACACTTCCTGCGCTACGCAAATAACGGGAAGAGAGTGCCAAGCGCTAACTGCGGCGAGGTCTTTACCACAGTACTATTTCGAGATAGAAGGAAAATTATTGCTTTGTATCTGAGACATTCGCGTTGACTACCGAAATGCTCACGAAATCACTCTCATCGATCACAAATAATTCTTTGTCTAAATACTCGAAACATGTAATATTTTACATACAGGTACTTCAACGTCATATGAATAATTTTGTGATGATAAAAGTGAAAACTTTTGTAGTAGTGTTTGAACAGTTAATAATTGAACATCAAGTCAGTTTGTTTTTAAAACCTGACGTTGCATCCAATGTCAACTAGAAACGATGCTCAGAACGAAGGTCTCATAAACTATTTCCTTCTATCTCAATATAGGTACATATATCTTCCTGCGCTACGGAAATAGTGCAAAGACAGTGCTAATTGTAGTAAGGTCGTTACTGTTCGGCGTGTACGAGGTGCGCGCGCGCAGTGCACAGTCGGCAGGCAGCGCGCCCCGCCCACGTCCGCGCAAGCGAACCGACTCAACTCTCCACTGTAAAAGGAAGTGGAGCTGCACTAATTGGCGCGGGCACGCGCCGTATGCGCTGAGCAGCCCCGCGACACGCTAGTGATGGGATGTGAAATCGTAACGTCACTCGACTTTGAAATCAGTTGACTTTTTGCACGAGCACAGGTGAAGGCACGCGGATACTGCAACTCAATCGTTACAACTATCCGATTTCACAATGGCAAATGCGTCGCCTGACGCATTAATCTCAATAGTCGTAAACTAGAGAGCATTTCGAGAGCGCCGCGGTCGAATGCCTCCGCGAATCTGCCACTCGCTTCGGTTAAGAGAACGATCTGACACTTATGGAACCTCAGTTATCGGACTATCAATTAAACTTCGCCTCTATTTACGCTTTGTCTGGCCAATAAATAGTAATTTAAATTTATTTTCTCCTATAAACAGAAACAGGAGCAGAGCGGAAATAAATCGTAAGATTTATGGCGGTGGCTCTGCCTCGACTGCACGCTCGGCGCATGCGCACGCGCCCGTGTTCATTTCACGCGCGCGCGCCTCCCGCTGAATCTTGTTCAGAGTTACCCCGCATTCGCCTTTTTTACTTCGACTTACTACAGCAATTAAAAAAGATAGATTGCAATTTGACCCGCGGGCGGCGAGCGTGACGACTCAACGTTATTATGATGAATGCTTGCCACTTACGACGCGAGGCGCTCTCGATCTGATAATAACCCGCTGGTTCGCCTTTCATATTTGCTTAACACTGGTACTCTATGCCCCTTGATGGGCTTCTGAGTAATTGAGTTTTTAAATGCCAAACTGCGTTTGTTGAATACGTTTTGTTTGGATGCCCCGACTTATTGTTATCGAGATTGGTCATTTATCTAGTCGATATTTCGGACAGTATCTCCGGCTACATCTTCACAAATAATGCCGGTCAAGAGTTCAAATGTTTTTCAATGTGTATTCCTATTTTGATATACGTAGATATGCATAACATGCTACCAACAATGACTCTTATAGAAGCTTCTTAATAATTAATAGATACATTTTAATTTTATGACATCAAAAAATTACTATGCGAAGGCCCTTTTTTACTATCGTAAGTAATTATGAATTAAGTACTTATAACTTATACAAAATGTATTGAAAATATACAAAAGATATTTATTGATTTATCATAAAGCATTATTTTAGTAGGTTTGTAGTAAGTGACGCACCTCTCCTTACGTTTATTAAGCTTAACAAAATATTAAGCATCTGGTCCTAAAAATAGCAGTAAAACTTTCAAACATACTAGTCACTCATTGTACACCCCCGCTCCTCACATCACATTATGACCCTGCCAGTACACCCTCTTGATAACCGTGTGCTGATGGAAGGAGATACAAGTTGACAGTGTAAAAATTAATAAAGTAAATAAATAAATAAATATTTTTTGTAATGTATATGTTATTTTAAATTATTTATTTATTTACTTACTGAAATCAACAGCACAATTTACTTATTTAGTATAAAAAGAAAAAACATACATAAGCCAATTAAAACCAAATCATTAAAAATTTAATTGTTATATTCAGGTTTTGTTTTAATTTATCGATATAGAATATATGGAATAAATGAAAATTAAAAAATATTTTAATAAATAGTTTTCTTAAACGTATTCATCGAAAGATATTAGGATAGAACTGAATATGTGATAATGTGCACCGCGAAATATTACGAACAAGATGATAAAGATTTTATGCTGCTGGACACTACATTGGAAAATGATGAAGTCAAATGTGAAAGTAGTCGCACTTATCATCAACTTGGTAGTCTTTATACGTTTTAAATCAATCATAAAAATTATGTACAAACCTCATCTGTTTGCACAGACGCTGCTAGCGATATCTCGAGTAGGCCGCGGCGGACGCTTGCGACGCAAGCGCATCAGCGCGTGTGCACCCGAGCATTCGCCGCTTGACCTCTCAGCCGCCGGCGAGAGCGCCGCGAAGAGAGCACGCCTTTCCGCCAGCCCCAGCACGCGGAGCGACAGCGATGACAGAGACGGCATCTCTAACGATGGTGAGTACAGTTGAACCTAATATTTTGGTTCTCTTGTCCAGCTGCGAATGTGAAAACAACGACTATACCTCCAAAGATAATCACTGTTGCCAATACTCTGGATGTGTCGAACCATATAGAGAATACTTCACATAATTCTTTAATTAATTGTGAAAAGAGTAGTTCACAATGTGAGGGTAATTGCATTTTATCGTATATCTTGTGATGTAGTATATATAGTATCCGACCTAAATATATAATCAATAATATTTAATGTCATTTTGTCTTTGTCTAAATATAATAATGAAATATTCTATTCTAACAGCTAGCTAACACATTCGCAAACAAGCGTAATCTTATTTAGTCAATAGCAGCAATTAAAAAAAAGTTACTCTATGATCGGAACGTTCGCATTTCAATCACTTAAGATTAATCGATTATAGTACTCTTCTTTTCCGTAAAAGTTATAAAACTCTTAACTAATTAAATTAACTAAAAGCTAATTTAATTATAAGAAATAGGTAATGTCTTTAATACAATTTTAGTACCACATTATATCAAAGCCATAATATAAAAAGAGTTCATTCTAACGAGAAGACATGAACGTCGTTGAGTATATTTAATAGTAAATCATCAACACTCATTAACATTTTAATTAGAGTAACGCAGTTAAATGTTTCTACCTATAAATCTTAATGAATTGCTTTGTTTTAAATTTCCATTGACTATGCAAATATTAATAGCTGAAATATCAGATACTGATATTCGTACTCTAAGCTTACAACCGTGATAATTATAGCATCGATTTCAATTCTCGCCTTTTAAAGTGACTATAGCAAAGTTATTATCACGTGCAACTGCGTTCGTAAGAAACTGAAGTCATAATATATAATTTAAGATTGCATTAATACAGAAATATAAAGACCTGCCCAGGAACACGATATGATAGAGTTGATAATAGTATTATTCCGGGAATTAATGATTATAGAGTGATTTATCAAGTTTGTACTGTTATAAGTTTCAAGATGGCTACGGTTAAATCGCACAAAAAATGTGTTACCATATCTTGCTTCGTTGCTCAAGTTACGGTAGCTATGAATATAACCTATATATTTTTATAACATTACTATTGTTCTTTCGTATCACCTATCAGTCAATGAATTGTCGTGTTCTATCAATTGAGGATGACAGCAGAATTCAAAAACTAATATTATGACAAGTAAATATTATTCTTCGTAATTTCTTTTCTCTGTTTTTTCTACGTCAGAGTTATTCTACTATTATTGACGAAGACGAATCCAACAGAAAAGAAAAATAGAATAAGTCATGTTTCCTAAGTTCTCCAAAATGTCTCAAATCGATATCCTCGCAATACCTAACATATATACAATATATACTATGCTAAGCCATTACGATACAATACCTAAAAACTCGCCTTCTTAACGAGGCGAAAGCAGACTGGCACAGTACGTCCGGGATGACACACTCAAAAGCACTAATCGAACCATACTCTCGCAAACGCACTGACGAGCTATTAAAGCTGAACAGGAGTAACTTGAGCGTGATGGTTAGGGCTTTGACCGGCCACTGCAAGTTGAATAGACACCTCTACAACATAAAACTTAAGGACACTGACATATGCAGAGTCTGCGAACAAAAGCGTGAAACTCCAATACACCTCTTGTGCTACTGTGAACCGCTGATTCACAAAAGAAACAGACACCTGGGGAAACACATATTGACCCAGATGAAATAAAAACAATCCGAACTGAGAACATCCTATCTTTCTTGGTCAGTGCCCAGTTAAGGGAGCTACTGTAGGGCCTACATAGAACCTACATAGGAGGCTGGTCACAATAGATCTTAATAGGTCGCGGTGATGCATATCAGCCCCGACTTACACACGAAATAAAAAAAAAATAAAGCCATTACGATTGTATATATGTATGTATACATATATAGTCAATCAAAATAGCCTATATAAATATATATGTATATACAGCGGTGGTCGTATTATTATGTAAGAATACTTCACCGCAATCGATATTGAAATTAAACAACAAATAGGACAAAATATGTTGAACGATTTATCATTTATTTGGAAAACAATATAAAGCCCGCTACATAAGTGTAATAATTAGAAAAAACGTACTAGAACATACAACTTTCGTTGACATATCAATATCGGATTCTAGAACTACTATCCTGCCCTGTCGTACGCCGCAATAAATGTAAATTTATATTTTCTGTGCAAAATAAAGCCGTTAAATTATTCAAAGCCAATATTAATAGCATCGACATTTCACCTTCCATTAACCGATTGCTTAATTAACTATCGGTTAGAATACCGAAAACGCGTCTTAACGATCACTAGCGCGTAGTAAGTGTAACAATAAAAATTTTATGAGCGGCTTTTACCGCAGAGCGACCGATTATGACCCTTACTATTCTATATCTATTAGCCGCGTATTTAATATTAATCGATACGGAATGTTCGCCGATTGGACATGGACCAGGGCTCCACATCTAAAATCCGAGTTTTGAAACAACTAAAGTACCTATTGGTCTACGGCAGTAGTTCCTAAGGTTTCTAATCTCTTGACCCCTGTTACATAACCAAGTAAATTCTGATTTTAAATGTGATTGTACACCAAAATGTAACAATGAATACAGTACATAGGCAAATACAAATAGAAAATGCTTATATAAAATAACTTCTTACGATCACATAACCGATTTTAATAATCTTAGAATTTACTAAAACTAATAATCTTTGAATTTACTAGAACTTTCTGGGTCATGATAACACAATTGAACCCGACAGATGGCACGGCTTTCGGTTGCCCTCCGGGGCGGGGCCTGAGAGGAAGAAAACCTCGTTAAAAATCACACTGGACGTAAGGGCTTCGCCAAAATTACACAGTTGGAATGCCGCTCTTGTGGTGGTTCTAAATGGGCGCTAGTCGCCACACGCCGGCGGGGTCGTGGCAGTTATCCGAAAGGGCACCCATGGCCTCACCAGGTCGCGATGCTGCTCTTCTCAGGTTGATGCGCTCAAGTCGGGGTGCGCTGCTGCTCTCCTTCGGGATGATGCACTCGCTCCGGGCCCCCGGCGTGATGCAGCTCTCCTTGGGGATTAGCGCTCGCGTCAAAAGCGTGTATCCTGTTGGGCCAGTGGGTTTTTAGTAGGTAGGCCCACCCCCTTCTGGGGAGAAGAGCCCCACATAACTCGACTCGCGGGTATGCAATTCAATGCATTTTTTAACCCAACTTAAATAAAAAAATGGCATTGCTTTCGGTTATTCATCCGAGCAAGATGACGTCCGCCGGGTAAGCTAACATATATGTATCATAACGATATTTTTTATTTCTGTAAGTACAGTAATTCGAATTTGTTAGGAAACAGAAACGATGCTTCGCTAATATAGGAATAAATTGGATTATTATCAATGCTTCTTTCTCTGGCCAGATCGTAGTGAGGCGAGAGGCGAATGCATGTGCGCAGAGGCACGTGCGCGACTCTCAGCGTGGTCCGTCGACGACGTCTGCGACTTCATCAGCTCCATAGACATCTGCGCAGAATACGCATCGGTAAGTGTGCAACTACCTTTTCGTTTTGTTCATAGCATTTTAACATCGGATTTGAAACAAATGCAGATCGGGCCTGTGAGTGACACGACGATACCACAGCCTGTAGCTGAAAGAATAGTCCCGAAGAAAACATTACAACTGAATTTTCTCTTAGAATATTGTTGTATTTTATTTAATATGAAAGCCTTATATAGAATTTGGATTTTGGGGTGATTTTTTCTTTTTCTACTAAATAAACTCGTAATCGTCGTCGTCGTCTCGTCGATATTTAGCAAAGTACTAATGTGGCCCCAGTTTTACCATTATTAAGCAAATTATTAATTTGAGTAGAACACAATAGTCAATATTACTTACAATTATACAATACAATTCTAGTTTATTTATAACATTTTTACGTTTATTTTTGTTACCACAATAGTATTCAAAAAATGAAATCGCGTAACTATTGAAAATGTTTTAGTATGCATATTTTGATATGGCAGTGCTTTATATATTTCTCGCAAATATGCTTCATACAGTCTATCAGAAAATAACTTTTGGCAACATCTTCGGCTAAATTAAATTTCAGTTAGTCTCAATATCAAGACTTGGTCTTGTAACCAAAATATACCTTGATCTTATGTGAAACGCAGACGATATTTATCCTAAAGGTCGTAAAGCAATATGGTCAACTGTACACAGTTACCCTCAACATATCGCATCAGTTGACTCAGGAGTGCATCATGTACCTAAGCTAATGAACCACCTTTCAAACTTCATCAACAGCTTTCGTCGGAAGCCGATCCACTCCAATCATAATAATAACTTGAAACAAATTCGTTTTCGATGCTAGCTGACCACAACATGAGCAGTAGGGCTGTAAACTATTCAATGACGACTAAGCGAAGACAATTGGTTTTTGCTTAGATCTGAAATTTTAACAATTCAGTTATTTATTTATATACACTTTATTGAACAAAAATGTAAGAAAAACATAAAACAATAAAATACACAAATAATAATACAGCACATATTAATTGTTTATATAAATGGAATAATAGAATTGAATTGAATATTTATAAATAAATAAAAAATATTCGATTGATGAATACAATACAATGAACCTATGAGTATAAGAAAGTTATACATTGCTTTGCAAGAGGTAAAACCTCTTAAGCTGATGCTTGAACAAACGTATGGATGGACAGTTTTTATTATTTAATCTCTATCTTATAAATATATTTATTAAACAATAATATTTTTCATAATAAAGCTAAATACAATCTTTATTAATATTTTCAAAAAGTTTTTGAAATTCTGTTGCCATCCATAACTCAGTACACGGCAGTTAAATCCTAACCTTACATACTTTAGAAGGTGATGTGTATATATATGTAAAAGTAAAAACAACAAGTAATGAAAGAAAAGCTATAATAGTATTAGATAATGTAAAAATACAAAATATTACTAAATGTTCTATGTCAAGATTACCAACCCTACAAGGAACTCGTCACTCTATCTCGATGAAGCCACGAATACGAATATAACCGTGATTACAAGTAATCGCTCACCGCTCCAGGCGCCTTCATCAAACACCTTTACGAATCATTGTTATCGTTTTTTATACCCGTATGAACGTGTTACGTCGCTGTGGCACCCTATCAAGTAAAGCTTAACGCTGATTCCAATGTAACCAGACAAATAGACGTTAGAGTAAGTGTTAATTTGACAAAGTATTTTCGTATGTTTACCTTACTTTTAACTGTAATGCAAAGTTATAGCTGTGGTTATTGTTGGTTTTATTTGTTAACCAACTATTGCTTTCGAGAGCATTTTTGTTTGGCAGATATTTTGCTATTGCCTGGGCAATTCGCAAATATAGTAGATAGGGTAAGATACCTTTAATCGACTTCCACAAGAGAAAGGGAGCGATGATACATGTATGATTGACATGATGATTCATCCATTATCGTCAGATTAATCATTACTAATCTATAAGAAATGCAATCTCAGTACTTGAATGTTTTACATATAGTAGGCATTCGTTCTTCTTGCAGCCTATTTCTCCTTGGATCTTCCTCTCTAAATTCGTTCATATTCAAGTCCATTACACTTATAGTAATCTGACTGTTATTCTTCTCCATTACATACCCATACGTATAACAAAAGTAATAAGTTTTGTTATAAGTAAGTATCTGGTCAACAATATACATGCAACTGAAGATAATTGAAATATGGTAACTGAAAATGCGATAATAAAATGTTTTGTATACTGAAAGATAACACACTCTTTACTGGTAAATTTTAAACGATTCGAGCTCGGCTAGATATAAAAGGAGAATTGTGTAACGTGTTTCAGATAAGTCAGCACAAGCATTACACATTGCGACACATGTGAAATATGATGGTATTCTCATTAATTTGACTGTATTTCATTACGAAACAGTACCGAAAGAATTGCTTTGCTTGTTTTACTTCGCTGCAAATAAGCTGATGCAACATTGTCATCGTCTTGACATTACTTATTATAAATTAATTTTAGAATTTGAACGTTTTTTTTTTCTACTACTTATTTTCATTTGCTAACAATGCAATAATACCAAAATTATACAAATTCGTTTGAGGAAACGTTATAGTTATTTATACCGTAATGCACCTAACCAATAATACAAGAGAACGGATAGCCAAATTAAATTCTAGACAACAAACTGCACCGCGGTGTCTCATAATAAATGCAATACAATTTTGTCCTCGACAAATCTCCCGCTCCTATAATCTGTTACTGAGGATATTGGTTTACGTCAGAATCTACTATACGACTATTGGTTGGCACTAAAAAAGGTTTATTATTATACATTACAGTCATCATCCACGGTAAAATTATTACTATAAACGCGTAGATAATTATAATCGAAGATTTATCATCACTGTTCGTTTATTGCGCCAGCAATGCTGCTATTTGTTTTGACTATAATTTCTTTTGTTAGTCCTTGATTAGTGAGCACGTGGCTACATCTGTCTCGTTCGATTATTGCTTGTAATGTCTTATTTACAGCGAGCACTGATTGCGTCTATATACTTCGAAGCGTGTCTTAGTATCTGAGTTTATGCTATAAATGCTTTCCGTGTAATGAGATCTCTGCTATTAACGCTTGTAATTTCTTTTTCCGTCTTATTATATATCTATAACTTTTTACCGTGATCGTTTTTGTTGTATTTCTCTATCGTAGTCGTCAGATATTATATTACGTGTAACTTTACATGAGAACATTTACGTTTATTTGAAAAGATTATCCATTATAACTTCTAAATTTCTTAAAAATATATACAGAGAAATTTCAATTCTATTGACATAAACATAGTTCATCTTATGGTTTCGATTCGTTATTTAATCAACTATCATTACAATAAAAAAAATACCTACCGCAAAAAGAATGACCAGCTCTTCCTCTTCAATCAATTCATACGCTAGTGCAATTATTTTTAAAAGCCAATTGAACTATGCTCAGTCACTTGTGATATTTAAGACTCCAACCGCCTTTGCCCTAACTGTAAAATAAACTTTTAACTGCAGAGCAGAAAGAGAGATCTAATCCACTTCAACGAACTTCAACATTGTATCAAAATCGTTCGTAAAGAGGTTTCAACGACGCTTGTCACACAAGTGACATGATAATTTCACTTGTTTACAATGCATGTCTCTTGGTACGTTACGTGCCCGTTTGTGGTCAGTTTGCTACTCGAACGATTCAAATTGTAATTAAAGCCTATAAAAGTATCAGCTCGCTTTGATCTCGTTATAATTGGTCGCATAAACATGTTGGCTTGTCGCGCAACGAGTGGACTGGTGACATGCTAATTTCTACTTTCCATGATGGACCGATTGCTGGTGTTTACTTTGCTAGAGACAAATCGGTTGAAATACATACTTAAGATTATTTTACTAAACCTAGTAACAGTTCTGTTGATTGGAAGCACAATAGATATGTATGTTGTGGGTATTGTACAATAGACGTTCAAATAGACTTAAACATTGTAATTGATAAAGTAAATAAATATATCAATGGTATATTTAATAATTACCTTAAACATATATCTAAGAATTCATAAATCTAAACAACACTTCGTTTTATTATAAAACAATAATTCAAAAGGCAAGATATCTTAATTATATTATAGTTAAGACAAAAGCGACGATTGCAATAAATCTTGGAGCGCCTAACCAAAATAATGGGCTTTGAGACAATTGATATATCGAGCGGGGACAACACCGCAATGAAATAAATCAATGTGTTAATGATACCATCGCTGCTGCTAGCTTCAGTCTTAACCTTTTATTAATGTTAGCCGCTGTAAATAATACTTATCATTATTGAAAAATAATTAATTCTTCATTGATTCTTATAATAGAAACTGAAAGACAGCAAACCACAGCATGCGTCATCACAACTTTGATTTTCTTTTAGATTTATTTTGTCTAGTTTATTTTTTATTTTATTATTATTTTATTTTATATATATTTAAACATTATTTCTGATTAAAATGTAATAATTATAGTCACTTATCTTAATTGGTAGTAAAGTATTTATTTCTTTACCATCTACTTAACAAACTAGAGTTTTCATAGCCTTAAATAGAAAACTTTTATGTTTTAAATAATTGGTAGAAAGACTTCACTTAGGGCATCATTAGTAATTTATTTCTGTCTTGATTTCTATAACTTGACAGGACAATATTTTGTTCGTTGAATAGTGAACAGGATCATAAATATCTATCGATTCGCCAGGCATTTGCATTCTATGTTCGCATTCGCAGCACGACCACCAAATATCAACCCACTCGCTCGCATTGCGCGGATGCGTTACAAATATTATGGAGATTTAAAATACTCCTCTTTCCCACGTCGGATGACCCACATTGCAATAATGTATGCGATATCATGCTCGTCCTACACCGGTGTGCAACAGGGCACAATTATGGCGCCGCTCACGATCCTTGTTATTGTTATCAGACTGCTGGTGCGACAACTTGTCTAAGAATTGCAAAATTTAACTCGAATTTGTGGGTATATCTTAGTACATTTGAATCCTAAACCACAACGGTACTGTAATAGTGGAAGTACGGTACGATATAACCTACTCGTATTATAGAAGCCAGATATGATGATTTTCATGTTGCCACAAACATTCATCATTGGCAAATAACCCATTCAAATTGACATATTTTCTATATTTGTCATTATATTTTTTCTTAAAAGAAAATACCTGTCTTGACGAAACATGAATGTTCAGCAAAAATCTAACTTTGAGATAGTATAGAAACGCTTCAACTTTGTGAATTAAATACAACATAAGTATGGACAAACCTGTAGGACGCCCGGGATGCCCACATACCACTTATACTGTTTTTGTTATTAAAACGTACAAAATAAATAAAAAAAAACCATTTCATAACTACCCCTATAATAAACACAGTTACATAACTATAAAATGTACCTATTTTCGATCGTCGAGCATGTATGAGGAATGTTATGAAAGTAGATTGAAGCGAAAGAGATATGTAAAGACCGTAGCAAGTGGAAAGACGTAATCTCTCCTACCCCCATGGGAAAAAGGCGTGAGTGTATGTATGTATGTATTTTCGATTCTATAGAGAAAATAAATATTCACATACATTCATTCTAAAAATTGGCATTATGGCGACTGATATTTAATTTTTGTCTTTTTAGTATTACATCAAAATGAAAACGAAACCCTTATGAGATGGGTTTTTTATCCGTCTAATTATATACCCTTTTGCTCGAATACTTGAGGAGGTATCAAGTTGCATTGAGCATCTAAAACTCATATGTATGATTTCTTGAAAATCCTAACCTGATTAGAAATCAAACAAACGCTAAGAATTGAATGACCATTTAAACCTTTATTTACAACCATTTCTCTAGGGACACGAATTCTATAAGCTTTTTTCCATAGACATAAAATCATGAAATTTCGCAACAATAAAAGAAAAAATCCGAAAATCAATACCTAAAACTTTATTTCCAAAACTATTTTAAGCCCATAAGCGAGTGATTCAAGTAAGATTTATCTCTCCAATTAGGAAATCCCATCTTCGTCTCGCTCTCAGCGCCGCAAATTAGACTAGGCTTCGACCCTGGTCTGCGCTTTCGCAACGAAACGTGCACTTAGCTCTTGCATAGGAAATATTAATGATGGAATTTCATGTAAAATCTGCTGGTTCTGCTGCTGAAGCTGGATAAAATATTTTCTTATGGAATTTGAAAAATAAATATATTTTTGTCTATATTAGTTTAAAATAATTAGACTTAACGTAAGTAGGTAACGTTTTTTAGTCTATTTTTTGTAGTATATTTCTGAACTAAATTATACCTAATTTGATATTCCAATTAGTCAATCGAATATTATAGCAAATTGCATGGTCGGCGACACTTCAAGTTTTATATTTGCCCTACAAAAGCAACAGCAGCTATTTCAAAATCTACATATAAAGTCTGACACATTTCTCTGTGTGCATTGTGTGTTTTACCTTCGTATTGATTTTATTTCCAACATCTGTTCTGTTGTATATATATTGACATACACAATATGACTTCAAAATCCCTAATAAGCAATAACACTTATGTCAGCAATCTGTAATAAATATAAAATTTCTCGAGAGAAACTTTTTAACTGCCAGCATACGTAGCTTCAATATCGCCACTGGCAAATAAACGTCATATTAAAATCAAAACTTATCATTATCATAGACACCATTTGTCAAATATATGTTCAAATTTTAAACGTTTTTATAACTAAGTTTACATCCATCATATCTCGCACTCGATTACCGTTATTAGTTTGCGGATATATAATTTGTTTATGAAAACGATGATAACACCTTAATAGTGAAGTTACATTTATATGTAGAAGTTCTGATTAATGATCTGCTTTTGTAACTTAAGGTATTTTCGACTACCACAGATTCATAAAGCTGTTACAACAATTGTGGCCAAAAGCTACATTTCGCATTGCAAATTTCATATCTCCAGCGCGTCTTTACAAAGCTCTATTTACAATTCACGCCGCAGACATCACTTTTACTAATGCAACGTGAATCAGTATTGCAAGTGGTGTCGCGTGACTTAGACACACTAAAGCAATGTCATCTCTAAGGCCGAATATAGTTGATCATGTTCCTAGCGCATTGGGCAACGATCGGCGTGCAATCTTGCTCTCTAACAAATATGCATAACTTTTCGTGGTAGACGCGAATTCGAAAAGGAAATACGCACTTGACCTTGTTCAAAAAGAATCTAATATCGTCCTTAACAAGAGCGTTTAAAACTCAAAATGAAACGAGCGTGTAAAAAAGGACATAAAAGTGTTCGTTAGTATAGAATGTGCCAAGTCACTTAAGTTTGCGCCAAAAACCACATGATGGGTGAAAAAATGACGTTCTAGTTGGCATAGCGATGGAGCAACTGCGCACGGGTCACAGGTTCGATTTCCGCACGGGACAAATATTTATCTATGTCCTACAGAAATTTGTCCCGGATTGTATCATGTACATGAGAGATTCAATATTGTACAATGTACACCCACGACCCAGGACTAAAGTCCTAGTGTGTGACAATGGTTTTTTTAAACTGTTAATTTCGGTATAGTTTAGTACCAAAAACTAAAGTAGTTATTCAAAAACAAGGATTATCCCAAGGTAGAAAACAATAAAGTGTAGGAGAATTGATGTCACTCTAAGACAATGCTTATTGGGAATCAAAATAATAAACCTAATCAAATGAAAATAATCTTTATTCAACATAGATCTTTACTTATTAACTTCAGGACACAAAGTGCTTAAGAGATACATAACCTTGTCGACGGAAACCTGTCCGGAAATTGGGAGAGTGGCATAGTAATCTTTAATGTTAGGTTTAAACAAAAGCAAAATTTTCTGGATACTTTCTTAAATTTAATTTTAAGCCCTTGCTTATACAGTCGTGTCGCAACTAACAGATCAGTGCGCTCGCTCTTAATAGCGTATTGCACATTGTCACCACGCGCGGGGCTCGCTCGTGCTCTTGTGATGCGCTCTTACCACACATGGCTGACTTATATGAAATAGCTATTTGTCCATAAGAATAATATGAAATTCTCTTCTTAAATAACCTCGTTCATATCTTTTCTCAAAAATGAAAGTAATCTTTTTATGGCTGTAAAAGCGAGAGAAACTTGAGCGAAAGAAACTTTCGCAAAAATTTTAATCATAACCATGTCTTTCTAACTATTTAATGTCATATAACTGACAAATGATTTATAATCAACTAAACAACAACATAAATTCAACTATTCAACAACAGGTACAGTAAATCATACAAGTATTTTGGAAAATTGCTTTGAAACTTTAAAATTGTAACCGATTATTTTAAAAAACGTTCAAATTAGAAAGATCTTATTTTCAAGAGAAATCTTAACTTAATGACGATCGGAGCATGTATGTTTCCGAAACACGTCTTAATATGTCTTAATAACATTTGTAGGCTTCATGTAGTTTAGCATGTAAGTAGTTTAACTATAGGAATCTCGAGAAAGTTTCTACATATGGAAGTGATTTTACTACAAGTTATTTCTATTTATTTCAAGTTTTTATCAGTTGAATTCAATAACAGAAAATGCACTACTCAAAACAAAATAAAGACCGTTTGTTAATTTTAAAGTCTGTTTTTCATAGTGTTCGCGTTTGTGTTTATAAACGTTCATATGACTACGCCACTTGCATTTTTATATTATACCTTTAGATACACCAAGAATACCAAAAATAGTGTTAATTAGTATAATTTAAGTATTATTATCATTATCTTTATCATCATTTGAGTAGATACATACAATTATGTTGTTCTCGAAGATTTAGGCAGTGTTGAAATAAAACCCCACACTTCGTACATTTTTATTAACTCCTAATTAAGGAGCAAATCTATTGAAATATTTCAAACAATTCGCATCTATATAATTATGATAAACTTCCCTAGTCGGTACCTACGACATACACGGGAGAGAAGAGAACGATGCCAAATAAATCTCATACATAATAAAAAAAAAATCACTAGAATATTTATTTACAACATATAGTTATTCTAATATCGTGTAACACGAAGATTACCACAAATCATCCATAAACCCACTATCAGATGGTAAGAGGGCGCTCCATCACTGTCCATACATTGTTGCAAGTGAAGCTGACACAGTGTAACATTGAACAGAATTGAAATTCCAATTTGCACCTGGCGTTAGCTCGATCTCGTCTTATAGTTGCTTATACATTTATTACTTCTACAATTTTTCAATATACTTTCGATAGACTAAAAATTTTACAAATTGCTGTATGGACATCTGAACATCAAGATCTATATATATTGCGAAATATTGAAAGAAAATATTGTTTACTATATTTAATATAGTCTTTACTCATTTATCACAAATAACATAGTATTACAACACGAAAAAATATCACTTTATGAAGTTAAACTACATTTTATGTAAAACATGAATACAGTGTACGATGCTAAGTAATTTAGCTCTGTGTAAAAAGATGTTACTGTATCGTCGCATTGCATTGGCTGCGCTCAGGATGCTACGGCATGGCTTCTGTGACAAATGGAGTCCTAATGCGCCCGCGCAATTATCGGGGACGCTGGAATATCAAACGTGATCACGAACCTCACGTCACCAGAATTATTACATTGACATTGCCCATTTATTTTATAATAGCGTTTAGAATGTGGAACGTGTGAATATTTACTAACATCATTTCGACTCTGCTCACTCTTTTTGAATCGTACATTTTGGGTAAATTTGGTGACTATCATATTTCAAAAACACCGATATTCTGACGGATTCTATGTGAACATATAATATCACAGCAAACAGGCAGTATCTTTCTAGTGAAATCGACCAATAGCAATGTAGCAAACAATGTTTTACTGTAAACACAATGATTTTAAACAATGTTTTAGTAAAGATCATAAAAAAAAAACTATTTCGAAATAATCTAGATATATTAGGCTCTAGCACAAATTAGACTTATGTACTTTAGCTCTTTGACGTCAGCACGACTTTTGCGGAATATTCTTGAAGCATCCATTTCGACATTCACGTTTATTTGCTAAGCAGAAATGCCACACACGTCACGGGGAAGGCGTCTTGTACAATTTAAGAGCACGTTACCATCAGACATGCGGTTTGAATATCACCCAAAACAAACAATCCACAGATCACCTGGAGCCATACACGACTTATGGTTTAACTATTGTTGAACACAATGCAAATTTTGTAACGCTAACGAAAGAAATATTCTGCTCCACGAATGTAGTCCCTATTCTTTAAACAATTAGAGCATTAGTTAGTGTTACTCTGAATCGCAGGATGGATTAACTTTTGACGGATATAATTGCCATAATGGCCGATGTATCGTGACCACTCGCCGGACATATTGTTATGATTTTGAACATGAAATCGAAAATGGTCACGGGTCATCTCAGCTTCACAATAGTCGTTACGCAAATCGAGTGATCTCGATTTCACTTGTTGATACTTTATCAAGCATTGTCACGACAGTAGGCCCATTCATACAAGCGAGCGTGCTCCAGATGAAGACGCATCTTTTCTCTGCTCAACGACATTTTCATAACAGCTCAATTATTTGCGTTTTTATCAAACATTTGATTCATTACCGCATTGGACATTTTAGAGACGAATCCGTGGCTCGTTTCGGCTTTCATCTTAACACTCGAATCGTGAGTCCTAAATAGACACAATTTATTACAGTGCGTGTCAAACGAACCGGCGATGATTCGGCGTTCGTGTACACTTGGTGCCATTTATGGCTTAAGTATTAATTACATTGCAGTATTTTTTGTTTTCGACAGAGACAATGACATTCATTTTTGTCTAATGACTTAATTAACAACTGCGTTCGTTAGCTTAGTATTTGTAGAAACAATTAAACAAACGCGATCATTTCATACTTATATAAACTATTTTATCATTTGATAAATACTTAACTCAAATAAAAATAATAAATGTATTGTAGCCAATTAGAAAAAATATGGAACCTTCTATTAATATCGCAAAATAATCTAAAATTTAGCATTAAATAGAATTAGAAAAATATTAATATTCTATTATTTTAAATATATAATAGAACACTTGGTATCTGTAGCGATTTGTCATCAAATGTTATATGTAACTAGTATCAAGTTTTATTGGCATTGATTTTAAATTAATTCGAAACTTGACACCGTGTCGCAACTCTGCCGACCGACTGATTTACTGTGATGCTAAAAACTGCAAACAAACATACATAAATAAAATAACACATCCGTTCCATATAAATGGTTGTGTTCAAATTGCTAATGGACGCAATAAAATACGAAGGTAAATCATATTATTTGCATATTATCAGTTTGTCACGGGAAGGAATAAAGTTGTGATGTAAAAAATATGTATATTATGTAAAATCGCAGAACATTTCTGTATTGTGTTGTGAGGTTTTGTCAAATACAATTTTATCAATAAAACTGTTGTTTATTTATTTCGTACATTTACGTTAATGACTTTAGTATCACGTCACATAGAGTTGTGGTAATTATTTTTGTTTTTTACATTTTGGCAATATTCATTTTGTACGGCGCTTATAAAATTATACAGGATGGCCCAGAGCCGGCTGACACATTTCAAACAAGCATACACTATAAGCGGGAGCAAGGAAATAAAAAAAAATAACATTTTTAGATAGAGGCAAGTATGCCATTTAAGTTACATAAATTACAAGTTTATTTTTTAAAAATTACATCAGGTAAATGGCCTCCGTTTACATCAATACATTCTTGCAAACGCTTCTGGAAGTTGGCGTACACGCGCCTCCGCAGGTCCCCATCGATAGCTGCAACTTCGTCAACAATGGCTTGCTTGAGTTCTTGAAGATTCATGATGCGCCTCTGGAACACACGCTCTTTCAAGAGCTCGAAGTTGCAGCTATCGATGGGGACCTGCGGAGGCGCGTGTACGCCAACTTCCAGAAGCGTTTGCAAGAATGTATTGATGTAAACGGAGGCCATTTACCTGATGTAATTTTTAAAAAATAAACTTGTAATTTATGTAACTTAAATGGCATACTTGCCTCTATCTAAAAATGTTATTTTTTTTTATTTCCTTGCTCCCGCTTATAGTGTATGCTTGTTTGAAATGTGTCAGCCGGATCTGAGCCACCCTGTATTAGGCCAAATATGTCGCTTTTTACAATGATCAGTCCGGCTTTTGCAGTAACTAACTGTTTATTCGCTGCTTCGTCCACGTAGGTGCATTTTGTCATTGTTACTCCTCTCCTATTGACTGAGGCGTGATATTATCTAACCAAATTCAAACCTTCCTCAATATATTTTTCTAGCATAAACACTTTGTTAAATCGAACCTATAGTTACTAAGGTCACTCGTGCAACCAAACAAATACTTTCACCTTATAATATTAATATAGTATAAATGAAATATAGCTGTCATTATAATTCAAACTCTTAATTATTCAAGTAAGGTTGAGATTTACCTAGAGATGTGGATATGTGCTAAAACTGCAGTAACCTTCTATTCAATCAAAAAGTGTATAATTATTTTTTATATTTAGCAATAATAACCTTAATGCTAGACTTAAATTGAATGTATAAGATACTACTTGTACCCACGTAACGAGCCAAAAAACACCTAAGCCTCGTGAAACTGATTACTAAAATTACTGCGGCACAATTTCACCTCAGCACTAATAAATTTCCACTCTCATTTCTGTTTGGACACGGCAAATTTAGCCGCGCACCTGCCGACGGCATTTTTATGTCTAACGATGAGATAATTTATTACATTGTAAGTATGAGGCTGTCACTTCCCTACTCCAAATTTACACCTTTTTATTGCTTCTGTCGTGTATATTATCTTTATTGGGTAAAAGTTTCTTTTGATACGATGTAGTTACATTATACTATTTAATCTCATTTTTATCCACAAAATTTCAATACAACAAATCATAGCAATCATAATCGGCAAAACATATTTTGCACATTGCACATTTGAGACTTCAATTGCAATGTTATAATATTATAGTATAATATACATAAGCTTAGAATATACTCTATCAATTGTTTATTTAATTTAATTTTTTAGATTTAATTAATACTTAATATACTATCAGTTAATCCAGATATACATTATTATATGTAATATATTATATACATTTATAAAAGAAAATCCTATAAATAAGTCTCAAAACTAACGTAAAAATTTTAGATTTTTATTTCATATAATTAAGTTTTTTTATATAATTTTACTTTAATATGCATTTATTTTCTACTATACTATAGTATCAACTTATTTAATTTAATACAATAAATTCCTAATGATTTCACTGCAAATAATGCAAGTATAATACAAGTTCGTCTATAAATCGTAATTCAATAATTTATTTTACCAAACATAAGACAAGTCAGTAACCATCACCAATACGGAAAAGAAAAGTCTCCTTTCAAACGCGCCATCACAATTACCTTTTATCGTTACATAACACCATCATCACTTCGTATTGAACATTTTTTGGTGTTAGAGCTAATATTACCCTTATCGCAACTGTAAGTGGTAAAAGCTCGCAACCACAAATCACTGGTAACCATGTTAACGCAATTATTTTTATTTTGAACACCCGACCGCCATTAATGTCTTGTTTCGTCATTCGCCGGTGCTATCTCGAGCCGTTTGAAATTAAATCGGTGCTTTCTCTGTTATTTAACCGGTTCATTTGACACTTAGCCGATGACATTAAGGCTACATCTTGCAGTTACGAAACGAGAGCGCAGTTTTTAGATTTGTCCGGCTGTCGTGCGTAGCGATTAACCCTCAGCATTTCTCTTGCCGTTACTTATACTAGCCTGACTGATTCTGGTTTTGTGTGAATGAGTTGCCTGTTATAAATAATTTTTCATTGTCAACAAATGCGCGGAATTTGGGAACCCGTGACTTTAGTTAATCTTTATTTTATTATCAAACAAAACTACATTATATACACTATTATAATAACGATTCTTCACAACAGTTTGTTAATAAAACGAGTCCAATCCCGTCCCAATAGAACATATTTTTAATTAACAAAGGACAGTAATAAAATTTACACGAACTCAAAAACTTTGAATGGAGTTTGCAATCTATATAGTTCCTTGATGTGTAGCTGGAGCTTAAACCCATGACTTCATTATTTAAAAACATAGGTATTTTCAAAAAATGTATATTTATACTAACGAATAAATATTTTTTTTTCCAGGTGTTTAATAAAAAGATGGCTAATTCCTATCTTATGTCATAGATATCGTCCGAGTTTTTTTCGTCATTCTTATTTATATGAGCCATTAATTACTGGAACTAATAGCGACAATGATTTATACCATCACGGTGAATGTGCATCAAAGTAAAATATGACGATGAATTAAGGAGAAAATATTACTATCATCATTAAATTTCTACATTTTAAAGTCGATTAAACATACAATTTTCAAAGTGCAAAGAAATAAAAATTATAATTTTTGTATCAATACCAAGTCAAGTGCTCTGTTTATTTTATTTTATATTTGAATGTAACTTTCAAATTAAGAATTTAATGACTTTAAAAATATATAGTAAGATTATATATTAACGTAATACATTTAAATCTATATTTCATCTCATAAAATGTTGTTCGCAATAATAAAATAGCAAAGATAACACAGAGTGTAAAATTAAGTTTTCTAGATGTTGCTTAGTTCTGTCATACGTCGCTTGTTCATAAACATACCTAGTTTTATAGTCCATTTAAATTATTGTTATAGGCCCCTATATGTTTGAAGTCGTGGAATTTTAATGAAAGCAAATCTAGCTGTAACTTTACAATCCTATTAGTAAAACAAGAATCATTTCGTCTAATTTGATTAGACCTAACGTTATTTTTATTATGTTAGCTGTTTTCGTTAATTTTCTCATACACGAAACATTATTTTCAAATTTATTGTCAATACATAAACAATGTACTTATAATTACTGAAACATTTATAAATTTCTTTTGTATCTTTTTTCTAAATCTCGTCATCATTATTATCAGCGCATAATAATCATAACATATTAATTTAAGAAAATTTGATTAATGTTACAATGAGATTTCCTGACTAATTCTATAGAATTTAGTAACTTTTTTTTACTTGTTAGTAACAGAAGAGCAAATGTCTCAGCTTATGGTAATAATAATTATTTATGGATATCTGCAAAGGCAAACAAGATCTCAACCATAGTTTGGGTAGGCAGTAACGAGGCTTAAAAAGAATATCTCCAGACGTAGACATATGTTCTTTTTAAGGCTCATTTGAAGTAGGGCATATCGTAGTAATCAGCAAACATCGCAGAGTACATGCCAGTGTTTACCTATATGTATATGGATGAAGTGTATTGTAGCAAACTATGCTAGGCCAGTATGCCTATTATGATCTCCTAAAACAATGATAAATCCGTAATACAAGCCAGATGACGCTATATAATATAGGAGCGGTGTATTTATTGTTTCAATCCTACTGTAAGCTGTCATGATAAGACCTCAAAATAGATCCAATTGATACGGACGAACTCTACTGCGGTGGCGACTTGTTCGATGATAGAAAGGGCAAAGGCACCAATAGAAACAGTTCCTTAAAGTACTCTATACAACGCACGAGGAACCAATGTCCTGCTGGATCTTTAGATGGCTGTTGAGTCGTGTTTGCATACTAATCCTACAGGGCAATTTGATTACTTTTGATTCCCACAATTGATTAATGTAAATTGAAACAAAAACAAATTCCAAAAATACCTTTTCTTTATTTTGCTCGAATTTCCTTTATTATTTGTTCTATCTGTAGACATGTGCTTAAAAAAGGAAGCTTTCTTAATTATTAAATAAATAAATAAAACGTTAATATGGAACAATAATCTATAGACTACACTATTTTATAGCTACTATTGTATTTTACTACTGTATATGTATTTTGTAACTTATTAATCCTCATATTACTCACCTTTTGTACCTTTTATAATAAACTAGCTTTCTGCCCGCGGCTTCGCCTGCGTGGATTTCGGGATTGGGTCTATAGAGGGTTAAGGGTCATAGCTTTTGCCCACGGCTACATATGCGCGGAAGTCGGTTTATGCCGCGAAGGTTTTATCGCGCTTCCCGTGGGACTATCAATTTTTCCGAGATAAAAAATACCGCAAAACCTTGCTCAAGAATCACTCTATCTGTTAATGAAAAACGCATGAAAATCTGTGCAGTAGTTTTTGAGCGAAGCCTTTATTGCGCATCCCGTGGGATCTGTCGATTTTTCCGGGATAAAAAGTAGCTTATGTTACTTGGGGATAATGTAGCTTTCCAAAGGTGAAAGAATTTTTGAAATCGGTCCAGTAGTTTCGAAGCCTATTCATTACAAACAAACAAACAAATCTTTCCTCTTTATAATATTAGTATAGATAAATATCAGAATATCAGATAATTAATAAATAAATAAATAAATATTTGTTACACTTACACCAATTAGCCTAGCCCAAACTAAGCTCTGTAAGGCTTGTGCTATGGGATCTAGGGTAACGGATAGACATACATATATTATACATATATAAATAATTTTTATTGAAATATGCAACAACCATGACTAAGGTACAAATGCTCGCATTCATCACACAAACATCTGCCCCCACCGGGACTCGAACCCGGGACCTCAGAGATGGCGACACCTTGAAACCGGTGTACTATCCACTCGGCTATGGAGGTCGTCAAATATAAATCAATATATTAAAAATAATAATCAATATCAGTATTATAAATATTCTGCATTTTTTATCGTCTATTGCATCCTATATAACACGGATAAAACCGTAAACGTGAGCTAATTCGTAACTAAATAAAACCTAAAGCAATATGAAAATCGGTTAGTAAAGTAACAAAAAACGCTCTCAGAATGAAACACGAGCGGCCATTCAAGAATCCATGTGCTTTATTGGTGTAATTCTGTTCAATCTAGTGCTCGTTCGATTTCCCCGGCCGTGGCCGTGACGTGTGCCACCAGATGCATGATAAGCCCCGCTAATAAGACCATGGACCACCTGTGCCGTACCTACCACGTATAGTTAAAACATATATAACGTTGCATAGCGCAGCATCATTGGATATTTGTTATTATGTTATATATATCATGTAGATATAGCACTATAGTTCTTTGAAACTTTAGTGTAATTTCATGTAGTCGCATAGTAATAACGAGAGTAGGAAGACATCGTTCCTCGTTCTGACTCTATATTTCATTAGCGTAACGCTTTGTCTTTCAGTTTCTTACTTTCAACTCATATATAATCCGTTTTGTTAAGTAGTAAGTAATTTCGCGTAACATTAAAGCTCGTATTAATTAACATTTCTAAATCTTGATCGTTGATCTTCAATTATTTTTGTGTTCATTGACAATGATGCGCATACTATACCTTAATAAAATCACTTTCGTACTCATAAAACAACCTTGTCATTTTTAGAAAATTTTCGTCGTTGAAGTGGTTGTTGATCTATTTACGTTTGAAACTTGACTTGCTATAAATCCTTTAGTAGGTTAGGTGCCAAATCAAAACAAATGAATTAATTTCGTTATTAAACTGTACAATGATTACAAGTATGTTTTGACATAGCCAAACCACCTATATATATGCAAATGACATACGATTTAATATTGTAATTTACACATACTTTTAATTGTCACAATCCTACTACTATTATAAAGGCGAAAGTTTGTAAGTATGGATGTATGGATGTTTGTTACTCTTTCACGTAAAAACTACTGAATGGATTTGAATGAAACCTTACCACAATATAGCTTATACATCAGAATAATACATAGGTTACAATTTTTGAGGTTTCTATTGTGAGGTCGTAAAAAAAACACATTTTTGCGCTTACATTGCAATGGTCAGCTCTATGTGGCTTGCTCACGTGTTTCCAAAGCGAAGAATCTGCATGTTTATGCTCAAGGAAAAAGATCGTTCAATGTAGTTTATAGGAGCATACTGCAGTAGCTACCTATAGGCCTATGATTAGGGCTCTGCAGTGCTTAGTTACCGTATTTCTTACTTATTACTAGACTAGACGGGACGAACCTGAAGTCCACGCGAACGAAGTCGCGGGCAAAAGCTAGTTACATATAAATTATACTAATTTAGGGTTTAGTATTTGTTTATATTTTTGGATATTATATTTGTATTTGTAATTAACAAAACCGTGACATAAAAACAAATGATTTATTAACTTGCATAGTGAAGCAATGATTTGAAGATAAGATTGGCTACAATGACTATTTACTTTTTGCCACCGTCGATGTTGATTATAATCATTGTATCATATGATCATTTATTTGTTTTTAAATAGTTTCGAAATCAGTATTAAAATTATCTTTATTCAATATCGGCCTACAGGTATTTATTAACGTCAAACCAGTATACATTTTAAGGACACTAAGACCTTAAGAGCTACATAACCTTATACATGGGTACTTGCAACGTTATGCTGTATTACTTACTTGTCCTCGTACAACGTTATTCTGTGTTACTTACTTGTCCTCATGCAACGCTATGCTGTGTTACTTACTTGTCCTCGTGCAACGTTATTCTGTGTTACTTAGTTGCCCTTGTGCAACGTTATGCTGTGTTACTTATTTGTGCTCGTGCAACGTTATGCTGTGTTATTTACTTGTCCTCGTGCAACGTTGTGCTGTGTTACTTACTTGTCCTTATGCAACGTTATGCTGTGTTTCTTACTTGTCCTCGTGACAATTGATTGATATTTCACCAAACATTTTATCAATTAACATTTTGCTAATACCAACAAAACCGCCATAGTTGATTATTTGATAAAACTTATTTACTTTTAACGCAATATCCAACAAACAACTGTGTAACTACCCACCTTATTTAATAGCAAAATGAACATTAATTAAGCTATACTGAGTATTAAAATCAGATTCCTTCACATCTGTAATCGCACAGAGCAAACACCGCAACCAGTTTGAACATACAAAACAGACTAATCATGCGATTATTTTAATTACATTGCACACTCAATTAAATCGTGCACGCAGGGGTCTACGGCTGGTGCAGATAAGCTATATCTCAATGAAACCTGATAGTTATTTGCGTAGTCCTAATCGAGGATCATCATGTGAGCAGGGGCTTATTCTGTAATACCTATTGCGTCGACGTGATCTGTCGATAAAGACTTAGGGCTGCGTATTCAGACATATTAAACTCAACGGTGTATGTAGTTAACCAATACGCAATTGAACCTTAGTCAACCATGCTGGCACAGTGCCAGCATGGTTGCAAGGTCCAGTCGCCCTAACATAGTTAGGGCGGGCTCATGCCCCTCGGCGGGGACGTATATAAGCTGTGATGACAAACTTACAATAAAATACAAAACTTAGCGATTACTTGTTTAAGTTTGTTCGTCATCGTCAATAAAGAGATAATATGCCTCTATTATTATTATTACCTACTTTGACAACACAATTACAATAACTAATTGATTGTGGATTTCGTTAAATAATTTGATTGATTTTTAGTTTAACATAATCTAAAAAAAAACGTATATATATTTATAAATGCAATTCCATGTTTACTATTTCAGAATCGTCGAAATTATCTGGAATCATTAGTGAAAGTGAAATCCTTTGTGACCAAAAATATTAAAATATTATTGTGTGCTAAAAAAAAAGTATTCTTTATGGTCAGGCTTAAAGTTATTATCATTAATGATTTTGAATATTTAGGCTAAAACCTGTTCTTTTGCGTCAACTAAAATGAAACAATACGCGTGCAAAAGTTTAATGAAATTCGAACCTATTTTGCAATTACATACTAATTAATTTGATATTGATTTGCGAGTTTCGCATAAGAAACATCTATTCGAACTAAAGCTCAATAATGGTAATTATGCAAAATTGTGGCTAACTATATAGCGGACACTGATATAGTTTTGAAAGAGCTCCAGATATTGACCGCTTTCACTTTGGTTACGCGAACGTACATTGGTTCTTAAAGCTAAAAGCCCTATAAAATACCTTTCTCTGTGTAAGAAAGTGATCCAATAGGGTCGCCGATGCAAGAACAATCCTCGGACTATCGGTTCCGATGTATCGATACATCTTCTGTCGGGATAGCATCTTATGATATGCATCTCTATCCTTTAGACAACTTTATTATTGTAGATGTAGATGCGATGGTCAATTCGCTTGATATCGGAATCGCATTAACGGAGGAACTTATTAAAATAATCTATATTTCATTGCTGCAAAAGGAGCTGCATGTCAGATTTCTCTTGTTTATAACCAATTGTTTCATTACAGCTCATGTGGAGGAAAGGGGGTGGATGTGCCTACCACATGAGCCTACACTATATAAGGGCCAAATAACCCTTAGTCAAACACGATGGCATAATGTTGATTGGTTGATTTTACGAGTAGATACTCATACTTTTAAATTTCATCGCAGCTGTTGCCTCGTGATATTTTACATCACCGTAGGAAGTGTCAAATAAATGTGCGTGTGAAATACACATTGGTATATTATGGTTGGATAGACTCCGGGCCTCCCAAATCTCGCGTTTCGATAATAAATTTCGAAATCACATCGCTATGGACACTCTCACTCAATCATTTGTTTATTTACTTCTTATTATCAAAGCTTCAATATTGTAGCATTCTTAAATATTTTCGTTATCGTTTCTTCGTCTTGTCAAACTCTGTCGCCAGATTTTAAGACAAAACCCACTTATTCCTTTTATACTCGAACCGGAAAAGTTCTGTCTTTCTCGTAACGAAATAGCAAAAATACCAAATATCGTAACTTGTAGTATCGTAGCAATAGCAATAGTAGCTATATATTTTAGCGGATGCACTAATTACCACGTACGGGTTGGAGCGGCGTTTTCCTGAGCCGATGCCGATAGTCTTAATTGAGCCGATCCGAGCGTTTGATTCAGTGTCTGTATTCAAATAGAGACGTCCAGTTGCGCGATACGGCAGACCCGATACGATCTGACTGCGCTCCTGTACCGTCTGGACCGCTTATTGATTGTCCGTGCGAGTATGTTTATCTATACTCCGGCTACTGCAGGCGACGTTATCTATATTCATATAAAAATTGTGCCTTCACATACAAAAAAAATGATATCTAGTTTGAAAGTGATTCTAAGCTATGTGTGTTTAATTTCCCTCAAACTTTTCAACATCCAAACATACATTATATATGAAAAAGTATATGTTGTATATTTAATTGTTTTGTTGTGAAAATGGTAGGTAACATCTTTTTATTGATATGTTCAATGCAAATCAATAATCAAGACAAAGAACTTAAACTTGACTTACCAAAACGGATGGTAACTCTTAATATAATTATAAAAATGTTTATCATATTATGAACTTCTATTGCATTTGTAGTTCAATTTAGTTTTCTATAAAAAATTGTATGTGGATATAATTCATTATTATATATAAAAGAACATTGAAACTAAAATATATTACAAATATTTTATTTTCAGACATACCACAATATATAGTTCCACAAATCCACTACTTATATCTATGATATAAGTAAGTATACAGTAAGTTTTTCGAATTGAAACGACCGGATCGCACGAGATCACAGTAAAGAGATAAGATCTTAGTGTCTCAATCTTGCTAGTAGCACGTACATCGTATTAATATGTTATATTATGTATTTAGTTATATTTTTGTAAATTTACATCTACGATACAATAACCGAAAGAATAAAACTTTAAGTTTACCATCAAATCTTCTTGAATCCTTTTTTACACCAACACTATAAACTCATTCATCAGAACAAAGATCATTTAATATTTGATAATATATAGAATAATTACGTAACAAAAAACGATGAAGAAATAAAATATAATAAGTCTATCATCCATAGCCGAGGATATCGCAACATAATTTCTCGATTCCGATTTATGTCCGAGGAAAATTGCTGTCAAAGCTATTGTTCAAAGCTTAAAACTGTATCATGAAGAAATACACGATGCTATTACAAGATTACGGTGTTCTACAGTCAGAGTGCAAGCGATAATAGATCTTAAAGGTTGGGAATTGGGTTTTGACTGGATGGTTAGCGAATATGTTGGGGTGTTCAAGTTGACATTCTTAGATTGAAAGGTCGCAAACTGGCGGGACTATTACGTGGCCCATTAGGTTGATGGCTTGATGGCGACTGTCGCCGGCAGTGATTCTGACCGCACGGGACGTGGCCCATCTGCCATTAAAGGAGTGGGTTTCCGTTCGGACAATTTCCAATGTCGCGTGCGCACGTGACACAGAAAGGCAAATAGTTGAGATGCCGATGCGTAATTGCATTCTATCCAGTTCATATCTATACATCTACAATTTAGAATAACGACCGAAGGAACAGTTTAATAGAAAAAAATTGATAATTATAGTCTATATGCGAAACTTATAATTTAACAAGGCTTAAGCTTCAAAATGGACGTTTAAATAAACATGCAAATGGCAAAACAAAAGATAGACATAAAGTGCCAATTACTAATAAATAAATCAAGTACATTATGTAGATTATGTAAATAAAAGCTCGTCTACCTATAGGCCAAAACTTATTTCTGTAATTTGCGTAACATGAAACAACTTCCCCGAATTCACAAATCATATCTAGTAACTGCAACGTTGATAGCAAGCTCTGCTGTACAATCCATTCAATACAACCGCACCGTTCAGGAAACGAGTTCTTTATTGAATCAATGAAAAAAGTCTTTATTATAATGCAATGTGTCAGTAAATTATACGGTGCGGAGTGACCCGATGACACTGCATAATCAACAGTTCCCAATGACATCGCGTGTAATAGTGACAAGAAATCACCACGCCTAACATTTGATACATTCAAGAACAGAAGCACAAATACAGTACATAAACTCAGTTGTCAGTTTATTGTAATTTCTCTATATATAAGTTAATTCATCAAACGTTTCAAACAAGTAGAGAATAGCAGCACACAAAATTGATAAATATTTTCATCCCACTATAAGTCATTTGAGTCTGATCGTATAACTGAATGCAGAATAAATGTTATAGAAATATTAAAATAAAGATGAAATTTTCTCTGTTCGATGTACCTATTTATTGATGCATGATGCAATTAACTCAAAATTACCCTAACAACATGATTTGAGCAATTTGAAAACCGAGCCGTTTGATTAGATATACGAGTATATGTCAAGACATATTTTTAAAAAAAATTATCGACCACTACAGCTGCCACCAACTGTGCCTATGTTATTTCGAACTATCTGTGACTGAGAATGTTGATGATGTAGGCTCACCACAGCGAGCAAACGTGATACAATTTCCTGTGACAGATTGCTATTTCATATCTTCTCATAAAGTGGCCGGACATTACTGGAATATGTTTTATGGATTTGCGAGAGATTACCACAAATTGATTCCGCAAGGACTCCCCTACGTGATCCGATCGTTTCAGCAAATCGTTGGACAGCTATCATTCAGGAATTTCCAATCTCTGCTGTTTCTATTAAAGTGAGTCTGCCTAGTAATTAATATTTTATAAACCAGATATATTATATGTAGAGAAACATTTTTGAGCTATGAAATTTTACTTCTGGTAGTTTACAACGTAATTTGCAGGTATGTTAACTTCACCAATGGCTAAATTACTAAAAGCGAAATTGCTTTAATTTTATGCAATATCACATATACGTATAGTAGACACAAATATTTTTCATTATTAGTAAAATAAGACAAATTACACATATTCCCTATATTTTAGTAATGTACAATTTATTATCTTTTTTGTCTTAATCCAATAAATTTGTCGGAGGAGTTATCCTATAATCCTAATTGCTAAAATGTCACTTCTCGCCATATATGGAGACGTGACAGTATGCCACTTAATTACACCTCAGTAAGTTATAGGTTATGTTGGTTGGCACGAATCCTATTTTAAAAGTATACACTTACTGTGTTATTGCACGTCAGGCTCATATTTAATATTATCGTCCACATTTTACTCATTATTAATCGTTTTTCTCATTATTTAATATCTTGCTTTTAACATATATTCTGTAATTAAAGGACTGTATATAACGGACAAAATTGTCTTAACCTTGAACTTAAAAAGTGTGACAGTTTAACAGTTTAGATTATCCGGAACTATTATATTTATTATAGCACCACTACTTCAATACGCGAAATCTTTCCTTAAATATTTAATTATGATTTCCAGTGTCATATCTTGTTGAGGCTTAAATATTATTAGTACTGTATATATATTTATTTATACGCGTTAAATACACGTCTCGCAGCACTTTTATTAGAAGTGCTGAGAAATGGCGATGGTGAATGACGACGTGGATGGCGGAATGCGGATTTTAGGCGGAAAGGAAGAAACTTCTTTAAGAAATAACCACATATTTTGTATTTTCCTACCTTGTAGTTTTCGTACACCGTAAACATTTATCAATTCTAGCCTAAAATCACCTACCACACTGTCAACAATTATAATAAAATTATTCTAGTATAGTTTCCTGTCCAGTTGTTAGTGAAAATGTTCTTACCACTAATCCAATAATTCGATATTTCCTCGGCGCCGCCGCTTCACATGAGCCGTAAAGCGCATTATAATTATTTATTAGTGCGAGAGTCTAATCGTCAGCCGATTACACGGTTTATTCTGCTATTTGCGCGGTGAAATCTGGTATTACGTTTATTGAGTATTTAGTTCAGATCGCAGGATGAGATGGTAAAGCTTCGCCGGAAGTAGTTTATGGCTAGAATTTATCTATCAAAATAAAACGTTACTCTAACAAATTTTCACATAATTATATTAAAAACAATGCTGTTTTATGAATCTTAGTTTGTATTTATGAATATCATTAAGATTTAACAGGGGGAAAAAATAAAAATAAAAAAAGGTTATGATTGGAATCGAATCTTTAGAGGAACTAAAAAATTTGTGTACCTGGTATCTATGTTTACAAGATGGTAACTATAAGTCTGACATTTAAAAAAATGTAAGGAAACAAAGTGAATTGAGTTATAAACAACTTTATTAGCGCCTTGACAAAAAGGGCGCTTCTGGGTGCACATGGACCAAAATGGTCCCTACGCTTATATAGCAAATAGGAGTGAATGCTGATGGAGTGAAGAAAAATAAAATCAGAATTAATGCAGTGGATCATTTCCACTGCATTGATTCTGAGTTTTGCGAGGAATAGCTGGACGTCACTCTAGCTATTCCTCTCAAAACTGCAAGGAAAATTGCGAATGAAATGAAGGATAAATTGCGAAGTAATTTAGTAAGGAAAATGTGCGGTGTGAAGGAAAATTTTATGATAAAAGTCGAGAAGGATGTAAATGAGTAAGTTTGTAGGGAATGTTGTAGACAAACATGAAAAACATAAGACTTAGAACAAATATGATAGTGAAAGAAAATCAGATCGAGAGCAGTGGGAAAACTGTGGTCTCTATAACAATGCAAACTATAATTTTGTCGATGCGATAAAAGCTTATTTTATATTTAAACACTTAATAAATGAAATACATAAACACTATGCGATGTTATATCGATCTGAACATGGTCCTAAAAGAGTTTACAAGATATTTTCTGATATTTATATTTTCTACAATTCCTAATTAATTTTAGAACCCACATTAATAACATTAACATAAGGAAATCAGATTAATTTTTATGCAACTTATTTCGACATTCTCAGTGTTGCAATAACCTAATGTTAATTGCACTAATTGCATTACTAAAATGGTTGACATTTAGTGCAGCGAGTAGTCCCTCTGACATAATTAGCAAAACCAGTGGCATTAGTCTTTGTTGTCCAGTTGTCAGCGGTGACGTCTATCCTTCACAGCTTCTAGCGCAGGACTTGTTTACCGCCGTCAGTTGCACAAGTGTTTACTGCACTATACCGCCGCGCAACTCCAATGATTTATTTCAATAACAACTTCCTTTCGTTAATAAACATATCATTACGGAAGCAGATATTGCATTTTATCTATTTAAAAAGTTTTACCATTGGTAAGGACCAAAATGAGTTTGTATTGCACACTATTTCATATCTATTTATCCTCGTTGTAACTATTTCGTCAAATACACATGCTACATTAAAAATACACAGAAGCTAGTAGTTTTATTTTATTAATACTAAACTTTAATAAAATCCTTTTGTTAATACTTACATTCAATCATTTGTAAAAAAAACTTCCGAACAATAATATATTTATTTCATTATTAAGTGTTGTAAATTTATTTCAACTATTTATTAGCAACATTTTCGTCTACAACTTTGCCCTCGATATATCGGATTATTCCCAGAATTAAAAATATAATTTCAAAAAAAGTTTCAGGTAAAAAGTTCCTAAGTTCTTTCCAGGTCCCAAACTATTCTAAAATTAAATTTCTAATTTATTTGTCAAGTTTTATAAAAAGATTCGGTTTAACGCATTTTCATGCAGGATATAAATATTTTCCCACAATAAAAATCATCATATGTCCTTCGCTGAATCTCGAACTAACTTCATACTAATTTCCATTATAATTGATTTGCCCGTTTTGTCGTAAAAACGTAATATCTGTCTGTTACGTTTTTAGGTCTAACAGAGTTATTTTTACATTTGTAATATTAATAAGCATCTATTACGGCGCTATAGCAACATTAATTTGATGCTCACGATTGCTACAGTTCAGCAACGTTTGCAGTAGTCTACCAAAAATGTATGGCGTAGCGGTCGAACGATCGGGTACTACGCAACAGGTCGCGGGTTCGATTCCCGCACGGGACAGATATTTTGTATGATCTACGAAAATTTGCTCCGATCTAGATGTTTGTGCATGTGAAATTTTAATGTGACTCGGGATAAAAATCCTAGAGAGAAGCGACGTTGAAAAAAAATATTAAAGATCTTGAATATCCACCTTGCTTCGGTAAGCACATTAAACATGAGGTTCGACACTCCTTTTACTTTAACTTACATAGAAACTGTAAAGTTAAAGCGTAATGTGTATATATAAACGACGATAAGTTTAAGTTAGTTTTTGAGAGTGCGTGCCTTAATAATCTTAGAAAGCACATGATTATAAGCAACTTTGCTACGGACATTTGCATTGTGAAAACCATCAGTATTACAAACGACACAAAAGTTTTCAAATTCAACATGTAAAATCTGCGTTCTTGTATCCACACTATTAAATTATCTCCCGCGCAGGTGGCAAATCTCTATAGCGATTGCTCATCGTGACGTAAACATTTGTTCAGAAAACATTATTATAAATATTATCTTATAAATTAAAAGTTAAATTAGCATAATAATGCTCGTAAATAATACACAAATTTAATTTCACTTCCAGCAAATAGAAAAAAAGAACATTATATTGATATTGGTGCATAAATTATTTCTAAATGATTAATAAAACGGTACTGGCATAGCCGACCAAGAAGTTCCGTTTAAATTATAGTGACATCTTGTCGTCGTTGATTCCTTAATCGATTGTCTATTCGCTTGAAGCGAGCTGGGCGGCCTGTTAAGCTGAGTTTACACGGCTCTAACGTTTAAACGCGGAAACAGAATTGCTTGTGATTTATTAGAATCTGCTTTTTGTCTATTTTGGCATCAGTATTTAACATTGAGTAACATATATTAGTGCTACAAGTCTGTCTACTCAGTCTTTCTCATGATCTCTATACCTAAATCAAAATAATATAAACTTATGCAAGCAACACTCACTTTTACAGGCAAATTATTGACAACGAAAACGATTTTAAGCATAAGTGAACCACAACGTTGTATAGGCAGCACCATAAGTAACTTGCCACTTTTGGTACTATATCACAAAGAAGACTACGATTTTTGTTATATTGCCAGTTATAAAAATTACCAACAAATTTATTGTGGACTCATGATGCTAGCCATGCGTGCATAACAACGAGGAGAAAATGGACACTACTCCTATTGGTTAATTTATATTCCTACGTATTCGTTTTATATTCAAAAACGGTATTGTTTTGCTATCGCAATACATTAATTATTGGAATGTTTAACCAAAGAAAACAATTCTTGTAAATATAGATTTGAAGAAAGAAAATAATAAAGATTTAAACAAACATAGAATCAATAATTCCAAATATTTCATATCTAATCAGACTCATGTATTATAATTTCTCTAACATTACATTACTATAAAACTTAATAGAAGGCACGATGTAAAAACTAAGCAAAATATAAAACAGTCTACGCCCCAAGCTATTTTATCTCTGGTTTACTAGCAGCGGTTCATTCGTATTCATGTCTGATCAAGTGACCCTTGTAGAGTAATTATTTCTGATTGCCTGTCACAAGCCGATGTCCAGGCGAATTGATGGAATAATCTGGATTATTCACGCTTTATAACGAGCAAACCCGCTTGTGTGGGACGAATAGATTAGTTCGCTACTTTCTATTCTACTTTCAGAGTATATAGAGGCTGTTTAAGGACCGTTGGTAAATAATATTTATAGGGCATAGATGTCAAATATTAGATAATCTGAGACATGAAATCGAATACTTTCCAAGTTGACTGACTTAAAAATTAAATTTAAAACTTCTAAAATAGCAACCCTAGTCAACTGTTAATATATAAAAAAACTAGCTGTGCACACAAAGGCGCCAATTCCTCGGACATTTATATAGGGTTGTCAATGTTTCGAATAAAATTAAATGGTATTTACTTTGTTGCCAGGGAGAAAGTGGTTTAATACTTCACTTGTGATGGATACCTGAAACAAAAATACCTTTTAAGTAGCACAAAATAGAGTGTACTCTATTTTGTGCTATCAAAAACAGATAGGTAATCCGAATCTTGTTTAAATTGATGATTACTTAATGTGCATCTGAAAACAGAATAGCAACATAAAATAAGAAACAAATCCAAATTACTTTTAAGGGTACATCAAATGAGACTATTGCCAATTCGTAAGCACAGGTTTCCACACAATGCAGTGCACCACTTGATGCGACATATGTAACAAGATCTCGCAAGTGCATTGCGCGCATTATGAAACACCCAAATTATGTTACACTGGCACAGATTATAATGACTTGTTGTTTCGCACTCGATAGTCGCTATCGCAATTAACTTGGTTTTCACCTTGTGCTTGTTATGATGAGATGGTTTATTTGCATTACGTTGATGAATTGTATTTCTACTTCATTAATGCTCTAATTATTGGGTTGCCTGGAAAAGGATAAGCATGTAAAGACTGTTAGTGTGAAGATGAGATACGATAGATATAAAAAAAGAAAAAGTGTCGTTTCCGCCCTAGCTCCTTAGCTGGGGCGGAAGCGGAGGGCTAGCTCTTATTCTAAGAGCTCTTACTCTTAGCTTATTCTAAGAATGAAAATGATGTTATTGTTAACATCCCCCTTTCCTACATTGCATATATTTAAATGTACATAGTTAGATTGTAAAATATAAATATTGTAATATAATTTATACAAATATATATAAAAAAAAATATATATACAGTTGTTTTTTAAAAGTATAACTTCGAATTTTCTTGTTTAATTTTTGCTAATGTTGTTTTGATTCGACTTTGATCTGTTATTAAGAGGTACTTACTTTCACATAATAACAAGATGCAAATAGTTATACACTCGCGGCTGACACAAGTTTTACTATTTACAACAAAAACATGACCATTCTCTAAGATTCCAGCTTTACCAAATACGCAGACCATTGCATAGGAATGACACGATTAACTCCCTACACACGCTGTGACACCCTAACGTCACGCTAAGAAGTACAAATTGCCGCACGCTCACCATAAAAGAACAGAGATATTCGTGTAATAATACGTTTTTATAAAGCTATACAACAATCAATTTCGCAGTCGAACGCACGCGCGCCTGCACCGTGGGTGGTAACACTGGCAGCCAATATTCTTATTCAGCTCGTAATATAATGCTTACATTCATTTTTTTCGAATTCAAATATCGAAGATGAACTCGGTCACGAAATTGGGAATTAACATTTTTAAGCACACAAAAAAGGCCTTATGATTTTTTGTGACTTATTTCGACCCTTCATCAGTTATGTCCAACTGTATTGTATAGCATAACAGTGGCATATACCAAGATATGTCTAAGACTAAAATTACTGTTACTTAAGATTCGCTATACACTCTGAAGCTACACACTAACACCTGTGCTTTATACAGTCTTTATGAGGATACCAAAAAAAATAAACATTTTAGTTGATCTTTCAATATAGTATTTGTTTAGTATAATTTTTGGCAAATAATTATTCACTTCTGTATATTGATGATCTTTAGCAAATGTATTAAATTATAGCTAATTAGTTTACTTAGATGACAAATCAACGTTTTGATGCACTACTCTACGTAAACGACGAATGAGTTGTGATTTTTGCTTGAGGTGCTGTTGTTCTAATATCGATCTATGAATGAATGAATGCTACAATTTTTATACATTAATATATTTATTAAAATTTTGGACCGAATAAACCGTTCCAAACTCGTTCGAAACCAGCAATATACTAGTGTACTTTTGATCGATTTTCACATGTATTACAAGTTATCACGAAGTTTGAATACATACAATGACTACATACGAATACGATGACATACAACTCATTTAAGCACTTCTTCTTTCTTCCTTAATATTAAAAAAAAAATCTATGCGTCTCTACAAAAGTAAACCTGACCATCTAACAGCGATAAATTGCGAATGCATTTCCGAAAAGGATTAACAGAATCTAGTTCCGTGACTGTCACTTTTGATGTGACAATTTTCTATTGAGCTACTATTTTAATATATAAGTAGCTTATAGACAGCTTTGTAGCTACCGTAAGCTGTCAAAGTGTGATTATAGTGATTGATGCTGCCGTAAAAAGATGTCGATGGTTGCGTCGTATTTGTACAAAAAAACTATCGGATATCATGTTGGTTTGGTTTTACTGATACGATAATCGGGCCTTTAAAGTAAACACTTCAATTTTAGCAGCTAATGTATTTTTTTTTTCATAATAGATTAATAAATTTGTACAATCTATTACTTGAACGTGGAAACCTATCGAAAGAGACTGAAATGTTCGAAGACTGTTCGAGACGTCCAACTTCTCTTAAACTGGCTAAATAATGAAAATCATTATTGACGGATACGTTTCGAATTGTGAAAATCGGGCAGAGCCAAACTAGCCGCAGAAATTCAAACTTAAATATAAAACCTGTTTTTCTAAAGCAAGTAGGTACAGTCCAAAAATTTACATTATATATTTCTTATAAATTTTACAAATACATAAAGTTTTGTTTTCCATTTTCCTAAACAACAATAAAAATTACCATCGAAACCATCATCTGCGCAACAGATACCGATATATTGCAAGTTTACATACGCATAAATATGTAGAATCCAAATATGACCATTCAATAACTAGAACCAATCTCATTGATGATAAGTAGGGTCATGTCCACCATAGACTGAACAATAAACACGCCCATTACTCTCGGGCTGTACAAAAAATAGCCATAATAGTCTATGGTTAAATAAAGACTGGATCTAGTTCGGCTAGGCGCGTGGGCGCGCCGTGGGTTGGGTTGAACACCAAGAGATTGGATACCTACCATTAATTTCTACGATTTTTTGCTCAAATTAAACAACAGTTGTTCCGGTTATTTATTTTTTAACTTTAACACGGGTTTTATTATTTTTTTTATTCTTGCAAATCTAAATATAAAACAATAATTTCAATAGGTAAAAGCACATTATCAAAAGGCTACATAACAAAAAGTTTCAACAAAATAGAATAATAATGTGTTTTTAAAACTCGCAGATAAAATCAGAAATTTAATTTAAATCTTGATTATTTACAAAGATATAAATTTCATTTAGATGCAGCGTTTTGGTTTATAAACATTGATATTCTTACTTACAGAAATGCTGCACATACTGCATATGCTTGAATGTCATCCCAATAGAATGAAAATATAACAGCATAAAAACGTAACTCAATATCAATAGCTCAATGAATCTAGCACCGCTCTCCTGGCCTATACCCTGATACACAAATAACAAGTTCGTTCGTAGGAGTGGGAGCCGAAATTGCCCGAAAGGTCGCTCAGGCTAAATGTCAGCGGCTGCGGGCCGCGAGGCCGCACGCGCCTCTGGGCGGCAATCGTGAATCAATACCCGCATAATGGAACTCGTAATACAATGAGCACGTGTAAATATAGATAGCTACGTAAACCAACTTACCTCCAATACAAAGAATAATTCCCATTATTCTTAGAATTGAAATAGAAAAAGAAACAAATTGAATCACTAACAACAAATTGACAAAAGAAAAACAGATTTATCAAAATATTTTGCATCATATATCATAATATCTGACACAATGTTAATATGATAAATTAATGTCATTTTTTATTTATCATATTCCCTACTTTTTTAGTTCATAATAACTTCAATTATTATTTTTACTGTATAAATAATAAGTATAAGGTATTTATTTGTGACCAATGTCACTATAAAGCTATACGCATCCATCCACATACATCCAGAATACGTCCCTGGATATTTCGTTGAAGTCTATTATATTATAACACAAAGGCTCACTTCGATAGCAAAGATTTCAACGAGCGAAACTGCGAAAAAGCATACATAAACCCAATGTCAAAAGTCAAACAGTAACCTGACCATATCGAATCGTAGAAAAATATGAAGGTAATTTATTTCTTTTCATGCGGTAAAGAAACGTGTTTTTGTCTCCTTCACTGTAGTAGCTATATCGTTTTTTATCTCGTTCACATTGCACAAGTAATGGACGACGCGTGCGTCCATGCTACACATTCGCTTTGGTCGCGCGCCGCTTTCAGGAAATACTTGCGGTTTGACATTATGAGCAGACATAGTTTTAATGCCGTTGAACGAGCATGATATATACTGCTTCTTTTTCATTCACAATAGTGAAGATAGTAACTTTATATAGTCCATAATCTTATGTTTCTACAGGATCTACTGTGTATAAAAATAAAATTGAACTCATCAATTTGTATAATATTTATAGAAATTTAATTTCGTTGAAGTTTACATCTGTTGCAGATATACTGTTTTTACAACATCAATTAATTCTTTCAAGGATTACTTTACTTATCTCAGAATTAATTAAAATCGAGTGACTAGTCACGCAATATTATAAAAACAGAATAATTAATTATTAACCAATTGTAGAAAAACACAAAAATTCAATCATCCAACCCCAAAATTCTGTTATGATTACAAAATTTTCTGAAGTCATAACCTAGTACATATTACAATTATGTCCGTAATTATTTACAAGATATATAATTAAGCAGTAGAAAAAAATGCAATAAAATAATCTCCTAAACAAAAGCAAAGTCAACACATTCCTTTAATTTTGATATAATATTATTTACACAACGCTTTATGATCACTTATTGTAATTGAAATATCTCGTGCATTCCATCACCCGTGGCTCAACAGAAGCCCAAACCCGCTCAAGACAAATTGATATAATCAACTTTTACGTTGCAATTATTGTGAACATTACTATCGTGACCGTGTCGTAAGAGAGGAAATAATATCGCAAGCCAACAACGTAAGGGAATTAAATAATAAAACTAAAGTAGTTCGGTTACGCAGTAATCTAATGATAATTATCGCTAAAGTATTTCTTTGCTATTTGTGAGACGTGATTTCAGGGAAAGTTCATTTTTTTTTACTTTTCAAAACTTGCTTTATACTGTCTTGTCGAATGTTTCAAAAATGTTGTATTTTAAAAGTCTATGTTGATGATTATTTGATTTGAATTAATTCTTCATATTCATAACTTTTCTCTCCGATTCCAGTAGTAAGATTTTATCATAATAATTAAACTATTCAGGCCGTTGTAATTAAATAAAAATGATATTTATAAAATTGCTCTACACTAAAATCAATCAAATCAAAAAATAATCTTTATTCAACATAGACCTTTACAGGCACTTATTGACGTCAACAAACAAAACAAAAAAAAAAGCTTAAAATAAACAAAAACCTTGTCCGTATGTACGAATAAGGAAAAAAAAATTGACTCGACACCTGTTCGTAAATTGGGAGAGCCTTCTCGAGAAGAACAGGCAAGAAACTCTGAAGGTCTATTTTTAATCTCCTCTTTTCAATTTTAATAATTATAATAATATAATATAAAAATACAATATAGTATAAGATACAATCATACCTAATACGATTACAGTCGTATGTATGTTTACATACACATATAAAAATAATACAATATTATAAATAATGTTGTTACCAAACATGGCTCTATGAATAGTGTCCCTATTCCCAAATAGTGTGATCATTTAGATAGTCACTTACTTTATAATAACCTTTACTCATAAGTGTCTTTTTGATATGGATTTTAAATTTATATAAAGGCAAATCAATGACACTTTGCGGAAGTTTGTTAAACATAGATATACATTTCCCCAAGAACGAACAGCTAGTTTTATGGAGTCTGAACATTGGAACGGCAAGTTTATTTTTGTTTCTAGTATTCACATTCACTGTTTTTATTGAATTTATTATAGTTTCTATATACAAAAACTAAATTATCATATATATATTGACTAGCTAAAGTTAAAATATTAATTTCTTTGAACAATTTTTTTAGGGATTCTCTAGCCCGTAAACAGTAAATAGCACGAATCGCTCTTTTTTGTGAAAGTAGCTGAAATATACACACAAATATACACTAACATTCAAGTTCAGTTAATCAAGTTAAAATTAATCTTATCATTTGGACAGTAAAGATCAATTAATATTTTGTACGGTCACAGTTATGAAAAGGTTTTAGTATTTGACTATAAAAATATTTAAGTTAAGGCTTTTGTGTGCGTTTCACAATAATCACAATGTTTACCCTAATATTTTAACTTCGCGTAGATCATCCATCTAATGAACTTCCATAATTTTGAACGCTATATAGCCTTCTTGAAACTTATAAGAAACATTATAAAATATCCACTTAAGAAATGTGCAATATGCCAGCGAACTGGTTATCTACTAAATAGAAGTAGGCTAACACTGTTCTTAAAATAAATGTTTTCTAATTCTTTGTTTACTGAAGATCGGTAACTCGATACCGGGACAAGCGCCCGTCTCCAAATAAACCGATCACGACCGAAAACAGCCGATCACTGACCTAAGACTAGTACCACAATACGAATTCCACAAATTCAATGCCCCAAATTACAGAAAGCAATCATAGACGTTTGTACGACGCCCGGCTTAATAGCAACGGCCTAAGGGTGTTTACACATACTACTGAACATGCTGCTGCAAAAGCGCGTTAAAACGTGAATAACGGGAGGTATTGGAATGACATTACTATCGTAAACATGTTGTCTATCAGTCATATAACTAATGTTTCCGTTCATAAGTATTGCTGTTTGAACGCATATATTAATTGGAAAGGTCCTAAATATAATGCAATGTAACCTAAACACTTTTGACTTATTAACTATTTAATTGTTCTAATAAAGAAAAACATTGTGATATACATGTATCACAATCTTTTTCTTCATCAGAACAAATCATTGCGTACAAAAAAAGGAAAATATATACAAAGTTGATCAACCCATGGGTTAATACCACCACTAAAGATGATAATTAAATATGAAATATATGCAGAATTATATGGTAGAACGCATCGTATATAGAACAGATCACATTTCTTGCTTAGCAGCGATTAATTCTACCGTAAGTGCGGCCTCTTTTCTCTACGTGTACATAAGCCCTAATCTCCCTCGGGCCGAAAAGAATCCGATAGGCCCGCGATACGAAAGAGCTATTCACAGCAGCACAGATAATCTATTTGGTGTAACCTCTCGACCCCGTCCGACGATATAATTAAAGAGTCTCGAGCGATGGCCGTCCGGATAGCAGCCGGTTGCATTTACTGGCCGGATGTCGATCGGCTCCAATAAAAGGAAACGTGCATGATTGTTCTGCCCCCAAGTGTAATCGATGTCATTATTTTCCCAGTCCAACTACGCTTAGGAAGGAGCGCGATGGTAACGTCAGATTGGGAAGTAATCTACATCGGTCGATATAGTCAAACTGCCAACCTTAAGACATTAGATTTTAATTTTAGTTTGATCTGTTTGCTTAAAGAATTCTCTGGTAATATTAACGCAGGTAGAAAAAATTGGACATGTAAATAAAATTTTTCAAGTATTTTTATGTTCCCGGCTTTCTTTGTTTAATTTGTATCGTATTGAGATTTTGAATTATATATGTATTTATAACATGTATAAATACAATTACATACACAGACGGGATTTTATTAAGCAATTTAATAACATCATTTTATTAAAAGACTTATGTATAATAGCAAGCGATAGCTTTTGAAAATTGTACTGTCTTTAACAAACAGAGTATTCGATTCACTAAAAACTATTTATTTGATTGCCAGTCTGCAGTCATATAAATTGTCAAACAGATCGAAGTGACCAGGCGGGCCACACTTCATCTACAACCCGGGACAGCACAAAGCCTGCGATGCTATCTAGGCCGCTGTGGGTGGAACTGATAGATTTATCGACTCTTTTACCCGTAAGAGGTGATTTGTACTCCACACCTTTGAACGAAAAATATGGTGGGAGGCTGTTGGTAACTATCGCAATAAAGTTGCGGACCAAACTGGTTTATCATAAACCGGAATAACAAAGTTGTGTTGTAGTAAAATATTGATTTTCCAGTGTCAAAATTTCAAAAAAAAATTCTCTTTAAATTAAGTAATCATTTTAAAGATGTTTTTCAATTTTCAAAAACTAACCATAATATAATCAGCTTAAAATTCACAACGGGCACGACCCTATTGTTATTAGATTAGGAGTGAAGGTCTTACTTAAACACCTTGCCAAATGTGAATCGGTAATACACCTTTGAGATTATTCATAAACAGCAGACTGCTGATTATAACTCAGTTTTTTTTTTCTATTTTGTAATTTCTATTGCTTCCAAGGTTTTAGAAGTTATTATAAAATTTTATTTAGCTCCCATTTTAGCCCCCGTAATATCATTTTTATGAGTAAACAATCTCAAAAATTACGATAATGATATCACCGTCAGTAATCAGACGTTCAAGTAATAAAAAATTAGTCTCTATTTATTTTCATTTAAGATGTAACTTTTTATCCAAAATACTCGTACCTTTGTGTCCGACACATATGCCCACGTCATAGGGATCAAAAATTAAAAAATTACATAAAAATTTCATTATTTATATAAATTCATGTTTGTCAAATGCAGTCAAAAATATATGCTCATTATGTATTATACTCACACTGTATAGCCCTAAATTACTCCGATTATACATATTAATGTGACTTTTCACTTGTTATAATATTCCATAATGAAAAGCCAGCTTCAATAAGTCTTAATATAAGTATGTCTACAAAATATTTACTACTACTAATGTATTTTTTTTTATTCCGCTTCATGTGAATTTAAAACACTGTATACTGATATATTCTACATAGACTTGAATAATAAAATAAATTTTTAATGTTTAAATATTAACGTTTTGCCATCGCCGCAATGTAAAGATTAATAATTATATTTCATTAGCAAGTGCACTAACGCGCATTACGACACTAATTCTGCTTGGACAAGGGTAATGCAAATATCCTCATGTATATTCAGTGGACAACAAACAAACAAACGCATGCGATATCTTGTCTTGTCGCAGCGCCCGCGGGTTGATACGGCATCGCAGTGTGGTGACCAGTTTTTGTCAAGACCCGATACTTCATTGATACATGATATAAGTATTCACGCGATGTTATGTTGTCTGGCGGAACGTGTTTAAATAGTAAGGTGTATTTCTTTTCCATGCCAATTTTTCGTATATGAGTTTTAGTAATTTTTTTCGAGTTTTTAATATACCTTTACCTTTTTCCTTATTTTAGTAATAATTACATTAACTGAAAATATACACTGGATTTTTGATTTTGAATACTTAAAACTTTGAATCGTTGTGTTATTTATCTGTATCATAAATATCAAAAAATATACTGCAGAATAGTCCGCGAAACAAATACAGACATATATATAAGGATTTTTTCTGACAGATGGTTCATGTTGCAGTTTATTAATTTACCTTTACCCTTCGAAAAGTATTATAGTAATTAAAATCTCGTGAAATTATTTAACTTCGCGTGGCGTAATTTTCTAATATTACATACCAACTTTCCCATGGATATTTCCATAGAATAAATATATTTGGATAAATCCTATGTAAATTTTATTAATATTATATCAAAATCGAATCGATTGTACTGGAGATTACTTACTTATTTATAATATTAGTAAAGGCTCCTCAAATTTGTCCAAGTTACCTTGAAAATCGTGGTCTCCCCAGCCCCAGTATCCGCGTAGGCACCTTATAAGGGCCATGAATTCTGCCACCGACTAGTTATCGGATGAAAGCAGTCCTGTTCCGCTAATAACTATACAGGTTATAATGCCTCCCCGACTACCGCCCATTACCGATAATATATGTGGTCCAATCTCATACATGACTTAACCGAAGCGGAAGTCGTTCCGCGAACTACCTTGACTGCAGCGCGGAGTGAAGCACCTTAATGTTTCTGCTTTAGTGTTAAGGATTCACAAACTCTTTGACCTGTAGAAAAAAGTTAAAGTATAAGATGTAGACATGTAATATTTTCCGGTGAATGAATAAAGTAACATCAAAATGCTTAATAAAATCAATGCTTTCGACCTCTAACTGCTCATAAATCGTACAGAAAAGAATTGTACAGTGTAATTCAGAAAGCGGTGATTCTCCACGCAACACGTACCTGGAGATTCTTCTCTCTACAGCTTTAACCACCAGTACCTTGGGCCTTGCACCACTGCCGTCGGTGCTCTAGGTCAAATTTTTATATTAATATTATTAATAATAAAATGGGGATAAATGAGATATTAAGTATTTATTATAAAAAAAAATGTAACGTTCCCAGTGAACCTTAGAATTTTTTACACAAAACATTACATTACAGTAGCAAATAATTATCTGTATTACAGATCACCAATAGAAAGTTCTATAAAGACTTTATTGTATACATACTTATTCACAAAAAAATATTATAAACTATACTGGGAATAGCCAGGAATACCCTAAGTAGCTATTAAGTGACGAATGTTCAGGTCATAACCACATTCCGATATTTGAACCGTATTTCTATATGAATTTTATTTGGGTAGTGCAATAGGCTACATAAATCATGCGTTATAGACAGCCTCTACGTAGAGAGTTAAGCACCTCGATCATACAAAGATAATTTGTTTATTACAATATAAACAATGTTTGGCACGCATTACGTACTACGCCAATGCTAAGCGTTATTTATATTTGTGTCTATAACGGTTATTACACGATAAATAACAACTTTATCTGATATATGTCGCGCATAAACTCCCCGAGGAATAAATGTAAAAATTATTTCGCGGAATCGCTATTTACAACTAAAATGTTAATCTTTAATCTTTCGTAATTTTATGTGGAGATAAAAACTTATTTAGCGTTAAAGAATGTCTGTTTCTTATCAAAAATAACAAGTATAATATCAATTAAAATTAATAAGAGGTAAATATAAAACAATCAGACTTCTATTTTAGTTTCAGTTTCTTGCCTGTCCTTCTCTTGAAGGTTTTCTTAATTAGCGAACAAGTGTAGAGTTCCTATGTAAGTACACGGTTTTTGTTTGGCCTATGTGCGATAAAATTGTTTTGTCTTTGAAACTACAAGTTGACATGTTCACTGGTTAGTATTGCCTCTAGTTTTTCCATATCATCACTTATGTGTACATAATGATATTATTTAATTGTTAATATGCAAGTCTTTTAAAAACACGAAACCTTCGTTGCGTATTATTTGTTAACTTACTCTTTTAATGCATTTACAGTTAGTAGTAGATTACGGAAAAATTATTGTGGCAGACGCGCAAATGACCTACCCAATAACATATCGAGAAAAACAGGGCACAGTTCAGTTACTGCCCATGTATAAAAAAATTGTCTTTTTGAATGAAAACTAACGCTAATAATATTATTTATTGAATTTATTAAAATAGTAAGCTTACTGCATTTCTACTCGATTCAACTCATATGTGGTTCAGACCTCCTAGTCCAATCGTATCGATGTAATAACATTTCGAATTGCTTGGTCCAAATAACAAAACTAGAATATTTGCTACGATCGCAAATAAAATGCAAATGCGTATTATTCAAACTATTTGCCAGACATGCATTAAGAAATAAACTTTTTCAATGTTATCTGCAAAATCTTAGTAAATTATTACAACAGCTGCGGTACGCATTAGCCTAATGCGGAGTTTTGTTAACACGCGCATGTAAATGGACTTCTCGGTGAACCTGATATTCGCATTAGCTTCTTAACTATAACAGGACTAGCTTCAATAGATACTTAAGAGGAACACAATGTATTTATTTACCATTAATCAGCTTAGTAGCTAATAAATATGTGTTAAAATACAACATACCAACATACATTTAAGAAACTTATCCAAATAAGTAATCCAAATTTTATTATAAACCCAACTCAGATATCGCAGAAAAAATATCCTGCTATTTCATACAAATTACATAACCGAAAAATATATACCAACGTATTTGCAAAGCTTTTTCACGTTTTGTCGTGATTTTTTAGAACACTGCCATATTATGTATAGATTAAACATTCATATAGAATTTGCATAGCCACAGTAAATATTTGGAATATTATTCAGTTTCTCTTGATTGGCATAAAATATGACGTCAAAAATATTAAATCACAAACCACTTTCCTTGACTAACTCTACTGTAGATTTAGAATTCACGAATGCCATATGATTTTGGAAATATCGTATCAGAGCGAAGAATCGCCAATTGATTTAACCTTTACTTTTATCAATTTCTATTACCAATTAAACAAAAATAACATATAATAGTACAAACTATAAATATGCGTAACCCATAGCAGCTGTCTGCCAAATAGGGAGTCGCAAATTAAATACATCATTAGTGCCCCAACACACAACCAATAGTTAACCGTTAACTCTATCAAATCCGGCAATAATGCCAAATAAACAGGGTAAAGTCAACAATAGTACGGCCAAATTAAAGTTGGAGGCAACGATAGAGATCGACTCGGTATAATATCTAAGCGGCCGCGCTCCGTAACCGGCGCGGGCGCACTTTCCACGATAGGGCGCGCCGGCACGCGACCGCTACTCGCACAATAGAGTCGCCATTTTCATTAATATCGATATCGAAAAAAATTATAACCGTTAATATATATGATATATTGTTAATAATGCAATCACAATATTAATTAAAAATATTTTCGACTATATATTTTAATATTTCTACTAAATATTTGTAATTATTTGCAACTTCGCTGTTTACGGTTCTTCTTGCTTTGATTTTCATTCCAACAAAAATATGTTTGATATTACAAATTATTTCGCGATTTTCAAATTGATTTCCTGAAAATATCCGTATCATATATAGTCCAATTTTCAGTCGTTGCCATCACTAATTTCTCTATTATTTGATAAAGAAAGAATCACATTAAGTCGATAAATACAAATCTGACGTTTGTGCGCGTCACTACCCGATTACAAGTGGCACGAGCTCGATGCTATCAACCCGCTGATGATACAAGCAGATTGTTTCACCGGAGTAACGCAGAGCGCCGATACCGAGAACTATTACTCGTTTGTTACTATCGAAAGGTAATCGAATAATCGATTACACTATTCGTGATCCGCGTTTTTAATCGAACTCCGTGACTTTTACAATCTAATTAACATTGTACATGTTATTGGTACGCAGTTGTAACAGAACGATATTTAGACTACATTTCTGCTAAATTATGGACAGTTTCAATCAAGTGATATCCAAAATATTTATTAAGTAAATTTATACAATTATTTGATTAAACCTAAACTATTAGCATATATGTAAAGACATTAAAACTCCTATTTTAAATTTATTATGCAAAAATTAATAAGAATAATGAATTATTAGCGTATTAAAAACAAATTTTAAGACTTCTTTTGTTTTCATAAAAGTTTTATTAAACATTTTTGTAAATAGTTTTAATTTTATACTCGTCGTTTTATACTCATCTTAAACAATAAATAGTTCAGATATCTTTAACGTAGACTTGTTAATTTATTAAGTAGATATAATTTATTAAGCGCTTATTAATACTTGCGTCATATTGCATCGATATCGATACTCTTTTTCATTATGATTGACATCATTACATTTGATATATTACGTTACTTTTTATAGTGCAATTTGAAATCAAAATACTATTGCATCAGATATATCTACGCATTGTGCTATAGGGTACTAGCTAGTGGCTATAACGGCACGTGCGTTGCGTTTGTTTAACGGGAAAGAACGCGACCTCCCGGTCGGTGTCGGGGGCTGTACCATGTTTGTACAAGCTTATTGACGTTGCAGGCAAATAATACGAATCGTCCGGTTCGGCTATGCTTCCTATGGAATGTGCGTGTGTCGTAAAATCAATGAACTTGAACGAACTCAATCAAATATTATGCATTTAAATATTGTGTGACAGCATTTTTAGGCTCTTTTTGGTGTATAACTATTATCTTAAATCAACAAACCTGGGTAACGAACTGATTGAACACCTGATGGTAAGTAGTTACAAATACTACAACACGTGTAAGATTTGCAGTCTGTACCCATACATGGTCTATGGTTACTACGACGACATAACGAACAAGAGCGCCTGTGCCTTTGAAGACGCTATCATGTTCCCTCATTTTCTCATTATCTTTATCGGATGAGTATTTATCTTATGATCCAAACAGCATTCGTCACTGTACAAAAGAACATTTCTTATATTATAAACCGGAAAACAATAATTTTTAACATTGTTCTTTGATGATGATGAAATATTAGTAACCTTAATCAATAAACAAGTTACTGTTAATCCTTAAATACCTAATCAATAAAACCGTACCGCATCTAAAAAATAAACATCACTTATATCTTTTTATGTGTCCACCTAAATACTAGTACTATTTGTTTAAAAACAAACTTATTATCGTCTCTGTTTTATAATAATTATCATGTAAATATAACTTGTGTTGCACATTTTCAATTACATATCACCATACAAGTGTCACAATACAAATAAATGTATAATGTTCTTCGAGTTGAGCCCAACGCAATCGCTCTATTCAATTATGGATAACCGTATGAGCTACAATTAATACACCTGCTGTTTTCAATTAACTTAAAATTGCTTACAAGGGTTTGAACTGCTGGACCTTCAAGCATTATATTGAAGTAGATTCTAACAGGCAGGCGAATCAAGGTTAAAGGTGAGTGTATAATAAACACGTGTGGTTGGGAACAATCTTCGGTGACGTTAATAAATAGTAACATGTAGTGTGCTTGCGATTTTTACGTACCTCCTGACTATTTCATAAGTATGTCGGATATATAAATAGTAAAAGCCTACGAAGAGAATTCACCAAAATTATATTTCAGCAGTGTCCGGATGATAACTAGCCCTCTATTACACTAAGACTTAAAGAAATTGCGAAGGTTTTATTATACAAATATTACATACAATTAAATGTGTTTTATAACAATTATATTTTATTAATTATTCGAAAGTGTCCTCAAAAAAGGCCAGGTCAGAAGTCCCGCAATCGTCGAGCAGTATGAGATGTTATGAAAATAGATGAAGCGAAAGAGATATGTAAGGACCGTAGCAAGTGGAAGGACGTAATCTCTGCCTACCCCCGTGGGAAAAAGGCGTGAGTGTATGTATGTATGTATATTTTATTAGGCAAGCTGCGCACTTGATTAATGTTGTTGTTTATATATATAGCACAATAGTAATTTGAGCATATGTCTAATATTGTCATGAAATTATTAGAAATGATAATGGCCACTATAGCCAATAGAACTGTAGAAATTCAAAACAAAGCTACACTCTGAAAATCTTACACTGCATTTTTATATACTTTTATTTAAGTATTATTTTTACTAACGTTTATTTGTACAAAACGATCTATAAAAAAATGCAACGTTTTCTGTAGAGCCTTTACTATAAAACACCACTTCATTTATTAAATACTAGCTTTCTGCCCGCGGCTTCGCCCGCGTGGATTTCGGGATTGGGTCTATAGAGGGTTAAGGGTCATAGCTTTTGCCCACGGCTACATATGCGCGGAAGTCGGTTTATGGCGCGAAGGTTTTATCGCGCTTCCCGTGGGACTAAACAGATAAAAAATACCGCAAAACCTTGCTCAAGAATCAGTCTATCTATTGATGAATGAAATCCGCATGAAAATCTGTGCAGTAGTTTTCGTGCGAAGCCTTTATTGTGCATCCCGTGGGATCTGTCGATTTTTCCGGGATAAAAAGTAGCCTATTATTTAATCCGGACTTTTATCTTTACGTCTGCTAAATTTCAAAGCAATCGGTTCAGGAGTTACGGCGTGAAAGCGGAACAAACAAACTAACTCACTTTCCGATTTATAATATTAGTAAGGATTACACTGTTAGTAGCCCGCCCGTGTTAATTTAGATCCCACAGGAACAGATAAAAGGTGTCCTATGTCCTTTCTCGTTCCGCAGACTATGTGTATGCAAATATTAAATATTATTAAATAATTATATTGTTATTCTTGCCCGTGGCTCCGCCCGTCGTTGCTCCGTCCGCGTTAATTTCGATCCCACGGGAACAGTAGCTACTTTCTTCCGGGATAAAATGTGATATCCTTCCCCGTACCACAGACTATGTGTATGCAAATTTTCGTGATGATCGGTGCAGTAGTTTAAGCGTGAAGAGGTAACAAACAAACAAACAAATAAACAAACAAACACACTTTCGCATTTATAATATTAGTTGGGATAAGTAGATAGCCAGTACATATAAGTAGCATATTTATTGACACAATCAATGAACCCAAAGCTACGATATCCAATATAATTTCTATGTCCGTAGAGAAATCCACTTTAAAGTTATGGCCGCCAATAACTTCAATTAAGCGTTAGCTTATACGCACATTACGGCCGTAAACAACGATTGTCGTAATAAAACACAGGTACACGCAAACAAAGCATTCTATTCCTAATCTGTAATCGCACAATCACTACGCCAATATCTACAATGAAATCGCCCTACCGAGAATAACTCCTTCCTACTAATTACTATTGAGCGCTTCAAGTAGATCAATACCCCGACAAAACGAGCCACATTGTTGACATTGTCTTGCGAAATAGGACCACTGTAATTTGACCCGCCGAGTCACTTCCCGTTAAAGCTCTATTAAGAAAGCTGGCAGGTCAAACATAGTAGCCGACTCGCGCGCCAAGTGACTGGGCGGTTTCGGTTCGGAGTCATTCGGCTTCGGTCGACCTAGCTCGATTGTAGACTCCGCCTCGACGACGCTGTCTCTTTCACCGCTTAAGCCTTATATCATTCTATCGCGTACAGTCATCGTGATTGTGCGCCACTCCCACCGGCGTTAGGCTATTTTCCAATTATTGTGTAGAAGCTTTTTGCGCCTGCGCCGATCCCCGCGATGATAAGTTTCCTAACAAAATGAGTGAGGTAATCTATATTGTTATTGCTGCTCCGTTTTACTACACTGGAAGCCTCATCCCTATCTATTATGTATCTGAGCTATTTCTATTTTCATATTCGGTATTGAAATGGGCACTCAAGTAAATATAATATTCGGTTCTAAGTAGCTAAATATGAAGATTGGATTTACGGATATACATAGTTTCTCAAATCAATTTCTTACAAAATAATCAGTTATTACTAAAGTCACTATCAAAATAACTTAATCACTTCCTACTTTTATAACACAAGAACAGCAGTTATTATCTGTCATTATCTCATTTAAAAAAGAACACTAAAACAATACTAACATTACACGACGCCAGCGATTATATAAAATTGATTTTAATAGCCTCACCTTTTCAAATAATAACATCTTGACCGCTCAAAGATTATAATGGATTCCATCTCAAAGTAAAAGTAGAAAGTACTCGACAATGCCAAAACGACAATTGCTAAAAAAACTCAAGCACAGGCAGCCCGAGTTAGATGCCATGACCCCTTGCCTGTAAAAAAAGGAAAAAAGCGAAGCGAAGAGAAATGGCGACGTCCGATGGTCCTCGGTTATAATTACGACGGATGCTGCATACCGTCAGCTCTAAATATAAGTCAGCGCTCTCCATGCTTTAAAGTTAATGGCAATCTTTATAGAGTAATGCGAGCGTAGTGATGTTATCGCTCGATCGATTATCGATACCTACAGTCGGTTATTAACTGGTAGTTAAATCAAATGTTCCATATTGCCTGTTATGTCTTAACGCGTTTGTTCTGTAGTATTTTAAATTTGATTAAAACTAACGGTTGTTTAATTATAACTGATGCTTGATTCCCATCGATTGATGTGAATTAATTTTATCGGCATCTGGCAAAATTGTTCAAACTGTTTCATACATAGGATTAAATCCATGATTCACAAACATCATTCTTCCATGTTGTACAAGTACTTTATGTATTAGTTTAACAGAAGTCGAACTTTACAGATATTAAATCTGGTAAAATTAAGCCTTTGACGAACGAATGGCAATGAGACGATAAGTTAATATTTAAATATTACTATTAGTATTATAATATTTAAATATTAGTATTAGTTTACAAACATATTTAAATTTTTTTCATAAAAAAATAATAGTTTTGTTTGCTATAAAAAGTACTTTCACGTAGTTTCTCATTTTAACTAACTAAGAAGGCAGCAACACTTTACTTCGTACAAATTGCCACAACAATCCTGCAACAAAGTATGTTTGTCTGCCTACCTAAATGTTCACCAGGCCGCACCCGCACGATAAGCGGCTATAATTCTCGCCCTGATCGTGCGGCCTGTCATATTTTATCGACTAAGCACATCACTAGCCAGGAGCAAAGGTCCAAAGAGGGCGCAGGCATCAATTTGCGCGGTAGCCGCCGCGGGCGCCGCGCCGCCCCTGTCATTAGCCCCCTCCGCCCTCCTGGCCCCCTTGCCCTGACCGGCGGGGCATACTTTAACCTTTTTTGCTCCAGCAACCTGTTCACAGGACGCGGCTGCCGTGGCTGCGCGGGCGCGACTCGAGATCGGTTCATGGCCAAGGGCGATACGCAATATCTTTGAACTGGCTACAATTTATAAGGGAGCCGCCTAATACACAAACACTTAGCTTGATAAATGCTGTCAAATGATCCCAAACGATATGTCGAATGAACAAAATGCTGAAGATTTCTGGTTTCTATATGAAATCCATTAGTCCCATCTCATATCTTTTATTTACCACAAATAAACTGACCTGAAAGATGTATTTTGCTCTCATTTTTTTTCCACTTTTACAGATGCAAAGTAAAGATGATTAACGTATAAATGATTCGAATGATATATATATATATAATATATATATATATATATAATATATATATATATAAGTTTTATATATAGTTAATAAGCTTATAAATCGCGAGTTATGATCAAACAAAACATTGACTGAGCAATAAGTCTTCCGAGTGATTGTTGTGTGCACCCGAGCTCGTAACTTATACCGACATAATAATGTAGAATGGTACTCAGAACTGATCGGCATTCATTTCACGCTACCCCAACAGCCATTTAAAGGTTGTGTTTTTCAAAAACGACACACAGGAACTTTTCATTACCTTCTGACACATTTGTTTCTACACGCAAAAAAGCAATCATTGTTGCAAAAGCAAGCATGATGTTGAAGTGAAAAGCCCGTTGTATATTACTTGTCACGTTCAGTAAACAATCGAAACAAGTTTCTTTTTAATGACAGACTAGAAAATTAACTAGTTTAAATTGTGTCATTCTGTAATACTGATTTATTGTTGTAGTCTACCTATTGTTTTTATATTATGTTTGACAAGTAATTTCTCTAAAAAGACATAACAACAGAGTTTACAGATACATAAAATAAAATCTATACTATAGGTTATATATATATATATATGTTAAAAAAAAAAACAAATATCGAAAAACGTCTATAATGAGATTTTTCGATATCTGTTATTTTTTTAGTTGAATATCCAAAATAAACACACTCAGTTAAAAGTACTATTTAAGTAACAGCTGTTGTGAGAAATGTAATTAATGCCTTACTCCTACCCTACGGCCGTTTTAGTCGAAAGCTTCACTAAACCAAGAAAAAATGAAAAGGATCGGTCCATTCTATGAATCCGTAATTTGACCCCCAATTAAATAATTTTCTCAAATATCATTCTGTTTCATTTATCCGAAGCGGGTCGCATTTGACCCAGGGGCACGCGCATTAGAGACCCACGCCGATTCCCCAGTTCCGTAACCTCCATTATATTTAAATATGCCCCCAAACCACAAACCACATCCGAAGGTTAACCAGGTCAGACGGACCCTTTGTTCCAAATCTAATGCGATCCTGTCTCACAGTGGCGAGGTGATCTTATTGTCTTATACGTATTTATATTTGCATTTGCATAAAATAAGTTTGCCGGGAGAATAGCACACAACGTTAAAAAGATGAATCGAGCAAATTGACCTGTCCTCTAGGCGGCCGGCGCCGACCTGTCGCCGGTAAATAATGCCGTTCCCATGATCTAGCCGGTAGCCATCTCGCTTTAATTATTCATAGTAGTTTTTTATAGACTATCGCTTTTTACCGGGACGGCTTTGCTCGAGCCTTATAAAATTAAAAAATAAAATAATCGAGCTCCGGCGCAATTTAAAAAAGGTATACGTCGCATGACACGGATCGAACTCCGGGCAAATGTCGCGATGTAAAAAGCGGTCGGACGTGGAAGAGCGACGCGGGCGCGGGCGCGGCGGGCGGGCGGCGGGCGCGCGGGGCAGGACGTCACGTAGGCGGCGCGCTTTTTGTCAACGTTCCCGCGGAGATGACAGGTCGCTGGACGCTGCGCGACCCAGCGTCAACGATCTTGGTGCTTTCTTTATTTTAATCCGATTATATTATAATAATAAAATCTCTCTATTGCCTGCCAAGTCCACAAAAACAATTATTACTGCTGCCTAATGGACATCTATTTGTAAAATGAGTTATTATAATTCAAAATGCTTACTCATAAAGTTAGCTTCATCAAAAATTTTCGCTAAGAATTCCAGAAGAACAGTTCGAAACTGCTTTTGTGCTAAAACCAGCAAGTCGTACCGAGAGAATATTATTTTTTTTTCTATTCTTTTACTGGAAACTTACATTTTGACTGAGTACCTAATATATATTTGGAGAATATTCTTATATATAACCTAATACATATTTGTTTCTTATTGCCGGAGGAAGACTTACTACCAGAGTCTTACCCATTTCTGCCGCAAAACAGCAGTGTTCACATTGCTGTATTTGACTGGCACGATAGACAATTACTGTGTACCGTAACCTACAATCTGATATCGTAACGTACACTGGGTTTTTGTGGGAGTTGAAATTATTTGCGAATCTCACAGCAACCATTAGTAAATGCACTGTAGGCCACTGCAAAAAAAAATAACAATACTCGTATCGTTTCATATACAAAAATATCACAGACCTCTGATATTTCAATTTAAAATAGAACCGTAACTTTAAATCAATTTTAATTGAATCTAAGACTAATTCGTTCTAAAAAAGGAAATATTTCCCTTGTAGCATCAAGAAACTATTAAGATAAGTCAGTCGTAGTACACGGCCGGCAAGACACCGCGACAGGTGCGCCCGCTCCGGACATCGCTTTAGCTGTTTATTAAACTCTTAAGGCCAGAGGCTGTGACAATTGAAGCGTCATTACCAGTTTGCTCACAAGTTGTTTGTTTTTATTCACAGAATTTCCGAGAACAGCGAATCGACGGAGCCGGGCTGCCGCTGCTCACAGAGGACCACTTAACAGGGATGTTGCAAATGAAACTGGGGCCGGCTTTGAAACTGAGAGCCGTGTTAGCGAGACGTCTGGAGCCGTGTGCACAATGTCAGGCCCTAAATACGACCACCACAGCATCTCCCGCCACACCATCTAACCCAGGCCCGAGAATAAACGGCATACTCAAAGCTGAACCCAGAAGTAATACGACCAGCCCTAGTTAGGCATTAGAACTTTATGTTTACTCTAGTGTTTAAGAACTGAAACTCTGTTCTTTAGGTAACGTTCGGTGCATTTTGACTAGTGCTTCACTGCGTCGCGCCGGTTTCATACATACTATGATGTTCATCGTAATTCCGTTTATTTCGCAATGTCATTAAATCTCGTAGTATGTATGAAATCGCAACGATGTAACTATTTTTCAGTACATCAAAATAATTGATCGTGTGTTGTTATTATTTTATACGCACCATTCCTGCGAGAGCACGAATCTTGTATTTTGTAACTTTTCGGTCGTATCCATCCCTCCAAGCAGTGAAGCCCTTCGTCGATTTAATTATGAGTTAATGTCATCATAATAATTCTAGTTAAATTAAAACTAATTTAGTCAATCATATGCGTAAAGTCTTCCTGTTATTAGATTTTTTGCATTTAGTTATTATGTAAGGCGCTTAGAACTATCTTTGTGGTTTGTATGATTTTTTGTTTGTGTATATAGTTTCATTTTTTATTGTAATGCCGTCCAAATGTTTTAACAATTAGTTTACGTTTTCGTATGTTGTTGATTGTATATTTTGTGTACGCCTAACAGTAACGGCGTACCCTTAACAATATTAATAATAGACATACTAGAATTATAACTAATTCAAGATAACCGTCGGTGCTAAATGATGACCCTGAGTTATTAAATGTATTAATTGTATATATAACAACAGTTTCAAGGAATATCTACACTCCATCATCGAGGCTACTGCGGCTACGCATTAACAGGGTCACAAAGTTATAACCTGTATAGTTATTTTTATACATATATAAAAAATTGTATTAGTACATAGCGAGGCATTAGCGAATGCCTTGCGTTTATTTATATCACACCTGAATAAAGCTCACGAGGAATACATTTAGTAATTTGTTAAAGCATTGCGTTTTATATAATTAGTTTATATTAGTATAAATACATATACATCTAAACAATTTACAAATTGTATTTTTAAATAGACGTAGAATCCGATTATTATCATTCCTATAACACATTATTGAATAAAACTATAAATATTATATGATCGAGCGACACTAAACTTAATAATTTTACCTGTGGTAATCTCCTTAATTGCCAAATAGATTATACTGTATACTTATTATGTGCATAAATGATATCATTATTTTAATAATAATACATACATACGAATTAAATAATACACGTAAGGTGCTAATAGATGGCGTGTATATAGTGAAGTTTGTTACTGAAGGTGCCTTCAGATTGTCTTCCATAAATAATTTTATAATACTTGTCTTAATTATTGAAAAGTATTAACGGTTGGACGCTTTGATTTAGAATTTAATAAAACATTTCAAAATACACAAATATACGTTTTTGTTGACGAATTATAATAATTTTTAACAATACACATTTAACATTTGTAAGCATCAAGTCGAAGTTACATAAAATTTTTTATACTTTTCACCAGTGACTTATTAACTTGTAAATATTAAGATATCTTTTTTGTGTTAAATCAAAATCATCGAATAGAATACGAAAAAATGTAACCTACAGATATGGGAACACAGTTGATAATTATGCAAACATAACATTATAGAATCATTTAAACGCCTCACCACGGAATAATACTTGGTCAAATATTACATAAAAATTCTTCAGATTAATGATACTGTATTATTCCGTGGTCGTGCTTTTAATATGTACATGTCCTTATAGTTTGCGTCTTACTATGATATGTAACTAGAGTCGAATTTTCTAACGTCAGCCCGAGGAATAGGTATGACGATTTCACAGATTACTTATATAAGAGCTGCCAATGTGTCATACCTTGAACAAAAGTTATCTGACAAAGAAAAATCGACCCTAATTTACCTCATAAGTGTAGAATAAATATTTTGGGTTTTTACAGTTATTCAATTTCAAAAAGCTGTCAATCTGTAATATTTAGTCTCCCGACAAAAATAATCTGACGATTGTGAGTAGGTAGGTAGGTAAACAGCCCTAAAAGCCACTACAACATACATATTTTAACAGGTTAATTACCCCATATTTAAGTAAAAACAATAAAAATATAATATTTCACAATGTCATATCCTCACGAGAACACCTTAAAACTTGTATGTTTATTTGAAAAACGTATTTATATGTTTAATTTTTATAAAAATAGGTTATTGTATAATGATTGTGTATGACAGAATTTTAGTCACTTTGTTATTATCTTTGCGGATGTACTTAGATCAATGATTATAGCTTCTGTTCGCAGTTAATCGCGGATAAAGTTTGATCCAAGTTTAAGTATTTATGTGGACAAAATAAAACAATGATTTTATTAAAATTAATTTGATGTTTTATTTACAATCCTTTTAGTTAATAACTAATATTGTTAATACTTTGTGTTCACATTACAGTCTTACAAAAGAATCTAAAGACTTGTTATCACAATAATGAGAGTAGTACACACAGCAATGCGTTAGAATTCACACACAAGCGACGTAAGGCGAAGGCACGGGACAGGCGCAGCGCAGGTTTGGGACAGATACGGCGCAGATACGATTTGAATTATATTAGAAGAGGCGTGGAACAGAGGCGTGGAGAAGAAACGTTCAGATGCGGCATTATATAGGCTGACTTTGGTGCAATCTTATTGTCTTCGTCTTCAGAAGACGAAGATGCGCTAGCTTTGCTGCAATTAATTAATGTGCAAAGGCCCAGAAGATATTTTAAAATGGAACAATTACATGAATTCCCTCTTTGTTTTTCCGACGTATATAAAATGTTACCAGAATGTTACGATTTTATATTGTCAAAAGTGGAGGTTGGACTTCAGAAGCTGCATACACACTGCGCCGTGTCGCCAAAGAGTCGTGTCGCTTCAGTATAATTCAAAAACGTCGCCTGCATACATTTTGTATGATATCGTTTTGAAGCGGCACACACCTGCGCCACGCCTGTCCCAAGCCTGCTGCCTTACGTCGCTTGTGTATGTTTTAGGCCTTAGGTCGCCAATGGTGACCTAATGCCTAAAACATGCATTTTCCTCAGGGGAACAAAAACGTCGCCTGCATACATTTTGTATGATATCGTTTTGAAGCGGCACACACCTGCGCCACGCCTGTCCCAAGCCTGCTGCCTTACGTCGCTTGTGTATGTTTTAGGCCTTAGGTCGCCAATGGTGACCTAAGGCCTAAAACATGCATTTTCCTCAGGGGAACAAAAAAAAAAAAGGTCGCCAATGGTGCAAATGTAAAGCGTGAGGTGCTTTTAGATTAGCTAGCGCAAGACACTTATCATATTTTAGGCAATTTACACAATATCTTTATAAATTGTAGCAGAATATTATTATGAAGTTTCATTGAAATCCTTTGAGTTTTTACGTGACAGAGTAATTTACATGCATCCGTACTTACAAACTGTCGCGTTTATATTAATAAAGTTAGGTTCATATATATTTAGCAATCAACAGTTATTATACAGGGCATGACCTATAACCGGAGAAAGTATTGAAAACCGAGACTAGAGCATATGTATTTTCTTCTGAAACGATTCAAGTTAACCAAACATATAAATTACATACAATAACAATTTAATGTAACGATTCATAATCAATGTATCACGCAAATTGGTATTTTCTGACACAAGTTGAGTCACACAACTCAAATTGTCAAAGAAACGTTCCAAGTAACTTTGACTTAGTTCGATGCAAAAGAATAGTTCAGTCGATATAAAGTTGAGTGTACTGTATTGATTTTTTTTATACCACGATGCTGGCAAACCGCCCTACGACCCGCCTTGCACTTGCAACACCAAGGGTGTCGCTCGCGCGTTGCCGACCCTTTAAAAACCTATTTATACCTATATACAGTATAATAATATATTTAATAATAATAATAACCTATATGTAGCCGTCCGGGAAAACAAAAACAACCGTAGTCTACGCAGAAGAAATTCCTTTGGAACCGTACTGTATGCACTGTTTGAATTCTACTAAATTTATGAACGAATTTACGAACATTGTTAGGAGAAAGTTATAATAATTAGTCAGTTGGAACCATAATGATTCAATCAGTGGTAACCTATAGTCTTATGTTTTCAATACTGTTCCCGATTTCAGGCCACGTGGTATGTATTATAAACTAGCTGCCCCGGTAAATGATGTATCGTCTGATATTCAATACACCTGATATGCGTACAAAAGATGGCGGAATTCCAAAACTGTCATGAAATAAATAGTTTCTACAAATTTCTTATTACTACTTTTCTTATTCTTAACATATTATTATGATACTACTAATAGTCATTAACAGACTTTTCGATCTGTGTTTTAATAATAATTAACAAATAATTATTGTTAAAACTATAGTAAAATATATCTTCTATACTAATAGTATATTATAGATGAATCTTGTCGATCGATTACCTTTACGAAAGACACGAAGCTACTTTTAAACATAATATATATATTTTTTTTTTTATAGGATAGGCCAGCAAACGAGCAAACGGATCACCTGATGGTAAGCGATAACCGTTGCCCATGGACACCCGCAACACCAGAGGAGTCACAGATGCGTTGCCGGCCTTTTAAAAGGGAATAGGGGGAATAAGGGGAATAGGGGGAATAAGGGGAATAAGGGGGGTTGGGCCTCCGGTACCCTCACTCACTCGGCGAAACACAGCGCAAGCGCTATTTTACGCCGGTTTTCTGTGAGGCCGTGGTATCACTCCGGTCGAGCCGGCCCAATTCGTGCCGAAGCATGGCTCTCCCACGTTTAAAATATAAATGTAAAACCAAACATTTGTCGTTTATGAAACATCTCAAATATTATTTTACATAATTATAACTATTAACCTTAAGAACTTAACTAAAATATAACTTAACCTTCAATATAGACCAAATGTTATTAAACTTTGTTCTACCTGACAGCTTCGTCCATTGAATTAAAAATCACATTATATTTTAAATTTTCTGCGGACTCTTTGGTCCGCACTCTTTGATGTTTGTGTTGGTATTTTTTATTTCCTTATTTATTATCTATTTACAAGTAACATATCAATTCTCGGTTGGGAGAAGGTGTCTTTTCTCCGTTTTGTGGAAACAGATGGTCTAGTCCCCCACAGTCATAGCCCCATCTATATCTATATTCTACTATATTATACTATTACAACTATTATTAACTATTCCTTTATTAAAAAGTATAGTCACCACTCGGAAAAAGAAGTCAGTTTCGAAGAAATCAGTTACATTTACAGAGAAACATAGATATATATCTTAATGTAAATTGTTTCACGTCTATAGCCAGTAATATATATTATCCGGGCGATGCAGTTATGGGTTATAAATTTAATTACGCTAGCGAATTATATCACGCTATATATCAATGTTTTGTGAGCGCTGTCTCAGATTGTCTTCGGCTAGAGTTACGAGCTGAGACGGCATGGACGATTGAATTGTAAATTGCTCTGCACCTCGGTAGGTGAAAGGTTGCGATTAGTTGCCAGTATTATATTATCCGTGGTGTTCCTGATTTCTTGAGTTTGTAACTTACGGCGAATGGTCAGGACATTTTCTCCTGAAACATTTGTTAAGTGTGATCGTAAGTTCACTAATGTAATTTTATAGTTTATTACATATTTATATTTGACAACTTCTAGCCAAGAGGTTAGTACACGGGTTTCAAGATGGCGTCACTGTCGCCAGATGGTAGTCTATCCGTTACCCTAGCTCCTATAACACAAATCTTACAGTGGTAAGCACTGGGCTAGAATTTTCTTTTTTGATGGACCTATGCCAAAGCCTTAGATGGGCTTAGTGACCCCGGCGACCGTTCCGGGGTCGTTAGGGTCGGGAGCGCGTAAAACGTATACCCGGTACGTGACGGTATCGGGTATACGTTTGACAAGGGAAGGGTCGTCGCGCTCGCCGACGAGCGCGGTACGTGGGAGAGATGCGTGGGTGTGTGGCGTGAGCGACGACGCAGTTGGTGGTCGGCGGGAGGGATTCGTTAGCGCGGGTGATTTGGTGGGGCGGCTAGGTCGGGCTAGGATAAAGTTCTTATTGTATTAATAGCAACAGAAATAACAAATTTTGAATGTAAAGTAATTGGAATTGACCTCACCGATGCCAATATTACTTAGTTTTTATTGAGGATGTTATATTGTTTATGGATATGTGAATAGTTGGATGAGTTTTAACAAAGGAACAAATAAATCAGTTTTACAGTTTTAAAGTCGAAACTAGATCAAGTTTCAAGTTTTCAAGGAAATAAAAAATACCAACACAAACATCAAAGAGTGAGTTCTGCGGACTCTTTGGTCCAAAGAGTCCGCAGAAAATCAGACAAACCTTATAAAAAAAATTACGGTTTGTTCCGGCATCGGCCAATTTGATATTTATGTTGAAAAGTAAGTATGTATAGTATAACACTAAGGCAGTATTTAGATTTTTACTCTTGGTAATTGGTTTTTTGGTTAGATTGGAATCAAACATAAGGCTAACATAATAATTATGACATAAGTTATGTATTGTAATATTAATAATTAAGTATAGTAATAAAATAACCTTTTAATGCTAATTAATTGTTGTATTACATAGATATTGTTGGCACCTATAAGTTTTACGTTTTATGGGTCTAAAATTATATGTGCCATTCCCTTGTAAGTCGTACAGTGTAAATACTTTTTGTTACATTTTCACAAGTTTCCCAATTCATTTTGCTTGTCATTCCTGTTCAGCTTGCTGCGTAACCAGCTCGAAGCTCCTCTCCTGGTGATGGCGCCGCTTGGCGCGATACTCCATCAGCTCAATAGCGGAGTACCCAGCGAATCCGACCAACAGCAGGCCGATAAGTATTGTTACTCTAGAAGACACGTTTTTCATTATTTCATACAATAAATGATGAGATAAAAAATGGAAAGTCTCGAATCTTTCATACATCTCTTTCAAGAACATCTATGGTTGATTTATAGAAATCGTATGAAAAATTACATTAACGCAAAGGAAGAATATTTTGACAAACAATAAATTAATTTTTGATCATTAATAGTATTTTATTTTACGATTCCGGAAACTTTTAGTGCGCTCCTCTTAGACAGTTAGTTGCACGTTTAATGGACATGTTTGTATGAAAATACAGTGACAGTTTTATTTCGTTTCGCATATGAGTTTATGTCATTTCCTTTCCAATACTCTGTGTACACAACGTTTCACATAACGCAGCAAATATCGTTCAACCATTCCATTGCGCTTTGCGAGTATAAAGTAGAACATACATTGTTTTTTTGCTGTCATGGTTACTTAAATTTATATATGCAGCCAAACTGGATTGTGCATGTGTGTTTGTCAGTGGGATTATAGTTTATTTTTCCAATTCTTACCTGGTCCTAACGCATAGATATGGCGCGGAAGCGTAAGACAGCACGCTACCAGTTGCCTCCCATAGCCTGAAGTTGGAATAAGCCGCCTCCTCATCCCCCGGGAATAGTATTCCCGACAATGCTAAAGGTATAATAAAATGGAATACATGTTATTAGCTTACTAATACGTTTATATGTCAGGGTAAGCTTCATACTAATTACTAACATTTTTATAGCTATTTTTCTTAATTAATAATCGATTTACTATAAAACTTAATGACTGAATGATAGAGAATCAACTCAAAACACGGTTATTATATTTGTGGATTCTAAAATCGAGATCTTCACTAATTAGCTCTTGGGTCGTTGACATTTTAATACATAAGTATATAATAGCAACAACAAATAAAAATACAAATAATTTAAATAGATTAACTATTTCAACTTTGTTCCAAATTAGTTGAAAATTTAACCATCCAGGTAAAGCAAAGCCTCAAGAAGAAATTCTTTAATTAGTGCATACAATGATAGACTATATATGGGAACTAAAACCTGACCACTTACAATGGTAATGAAGATTCTCAAATTTGCTCAAGCCTCAAAGAGCAATAAAGAGGGTAATACTTGAAGTGTCTATGTGTGATCGAATCTGAAATAATAAAATCCGCAGATCCAGGCTGTCAACTTTATTTTGCCGGATCAAATTACTCGTAAGATTGATAGCTGTATCGGCTAATAGGTCCTCTAGTTACAGGTATGTATCCACCGACAAGGAGAACGATTTGGTGAAGACCGCAGGAAAGCACTCACAATTGTAGCGTAGATGATGATGGTACAGTAAACTATGTTGCAATACGATAATGTTTTGTGGGTGATAACCCACCGTTGACTTGCACCAGCCACACGGCGTCGGCAGCGCCCCACACCGCAGCCAGCCCATAGAATACCAGCCACTGCTCCGGGTCTGGTCTCCAGGTCATCAAGGCTGACAGCAGGCCTAAATTTAATACCTAATTTTAAACGAAAGACTGTTAGTGATTAACCTACTTAAATATTTTTTTATAGGATAGGGCAGCAAACGAGCAAACGGATCACCTGATGGTAAGCGATAACCGCTGCCCATAAACACCCGCAACACCAGAGGAGTCACAGATGCGTTGCCAGCCTTTAACTATAAATTATGTTCTATCATAATAATACCGAAAATATAATATCCGAATAAATAAATTATATCTTATACCATACGGCAACCAGCCCTGTAGAGCGCGCTCGCCTCATTGCCAGCGCTGAATGGCAATGGCTTCCGGGCAATGGCTCCAAGCTCTACCTTCTTACTTTTAGATAACACGACATTCCGTTTATCAGTTGCTCTTCGCCTGGGAGCAACCTGCGTTGTGCCACATCGCTGTCGTTGTGGTGATCATGTTGACCAACTAGGTCATCACGGCCTATCTTGCAGCAGAAGCGCGGGGCGTGCCTCTCGCCATGCCAGCCTTAACGACGTCATCCGACGTCGGCCTTAGCCAGTGCGGGAGCACCAGCTGTTTTAGAACCGGCTGGCATTAGCCGTGACGACGGTAGGAGACCCGACGGCATGACCCTCGTGCCATGGAGGATAGGACGACCACTAGTTTGGGACGCGACATGTGCTGATACTCTAGCGCAGTCCCATCTTCATGGCACCGCAGTTAAGACTGGGTCTGCTGCTAACTCGGCTGAACTCCTCAAGCGGCGCAAGTATGCAAACATAAATAGTGGTTGCATATTTGAGCCTTTTGGGGTGGAAACTCAGGGGCCCTGAGGGGAAAGTGCCCACAGAGTTTTCAAAGAGTGCAGCTGTAGATTGACCGAGGCTACATGTGACCAGAAAGCTGGATCATATCTTTTTTTTTTATTATTAATGTCTGGAAAATGCGTTACGCATACCCCGCGGCTCGGGAACACCGCAGGGGTTATGTCGGACTCTCCGCGCGCTTGGGGGCCGAGTGCCAGCCAAGTGCGCGGCCTACCGACTAAAAACCAGACAATGCCCCTCAGGGACGCCTTGGCAGGAGCGCATCAATCGTCGACGCATCCTCCCCTCATCAGACGAGGAGGAAGACACGTCGAGGAGAGCAGCATCACTGCCTGACAAGGTCATGGGAACACTTACGTACACTTCCACGTAGCTGGATCATATCTAGCGCAGCGAATCAGCATCGCCATACAACGTGGCAATGCTGCTAGTCTTATGGGGACGTTGCCTAACGGCAGCGATTTATTTCAAATATTTTATTTATAGTTTAGTTTTTAATTTTATTTAAGTTTCATTATTATATAATTTATATTTATATTGACGACCTCCATAGTCGAGTGGATAGTACACCGGTTTCAAGGTGTCGCCATCTCTGAGGTCCCGGGTTCGAGTCCCGGTGGGGGCAGATGTTTGTGTGATGAATGCGAGCATTTGTACCTTAGTCATGGTTGTTGATATATATTTCAATAAAAATGATTTATATATGTATAATATATGTATGTCTATCCGTTACCCTAGATCCCATAGCACAAGCCTTACAGAACTTAGTTTGGGCTAGGCTAATTGGTGTAAGTGTAACAAATATTTATTTATTTATTTATTTTATTTTATATTACTTTAATTATTTTTTACTTCTTATAAAATTATGATAATGAAATCTTCTGTAGTCAATACAGCACAAATACGACAATGTTTTACAATACAAATTTAAGTCATACACAAGACTATTATAGACTTTTTGCCATAATATTATAACAAATTCGGTTTTATTATGCGGTGCCTTTACTAATTCGTCTGTCATCATATCTCAAAAGAGTTAACCACGAACAAACCTATAAAACGTTAGAAAAAATTCGCTTCATTGTACCTTAAATCATATATGATATAGTTCCACATATCCTATATGCATATAAATAACATTCAGACAGGAAAATAAAAAATTCCAAAGTCTCTATGATATTAAAATGAAACAATTATTCGGATTTAACTTCCGCAACTTGCGACCTTTCTAAATTGTTTGACTATGTGAGTTCATGAAACGTTTTTAAGTAAACTTACTTACATTACGGTGTCCCAGGTGAGTCCAGGAGCTATTCATCTTTTAAGATCTAATCTATCAGACTACAGAAATCGGTCATCAATATGTCAGAATCTACTAGTCCACCTATTATGATGGGGGTGCCCCGGGAATCAATATTGGGCCCTCTACTATTATTATTATATAAAATAAATGATCATCCATCACAAACTCGCGTGAGATATTATTGTTTGCAGATTATACTTACTATTTGACAACGTAAAAACACAATAGGAATGCTATGACGATATAAAAAATGTTTTCTCAAAAGTAGTATATTGGTTGAATTAATAATTTGTCATTAAATAATAAGAAAACAAAATGTATCAATTCACTTTGGCCGATGTAAGGCAAATTGATACTCGTTTAAGCCTTGGTAAACAAAATTAGGTAAGCTATTTTTTATAAGGCATGTAACTAATTTAGAAATGGCAACAATTGTTTATTTCAGCTACTTTCATAGTGCTATGTCCTATGGATTGTTGCTATAGGGATCAACTGCTAAAGTTATGAAAATTCTAGAATTCGTTAAAAAAGAATCTAATTAGTATTATATATATTATCGAATTAGTATTATAATATATATTGTATTATTAATTTTATTCGACCTGAATCAGAAGGGTTGGGCAAATATTCGAGTAACAAATATAAAATTGCAAGAAACAAATAATAAAATCTTTAATATTTTATTAAGTTGATCGTCCGAGTTGGAAACAAACACAAAGCTGCAACTGCAAGCAATAATTCATCAACACTTCTCGCATTACTAAATGCTCTTTTAAATGGAAGCGACATCTGAAATTCCATTATATACGAAAAGTAAGAAAGGTGCTAATAATGTACAGAACTTAAGATTCGATTACCGTAATTAAACAAACCTTGTATTGTATTGTAAGTTTGTGAATCTAACAGTTTCTTTTCGTACTTCGAGTATCTGCTAGGTGTTCGAGTCACTACCCCTGACAGTCTAATACAATGCGAACACTACTGGTTTTTAGCTAAAAAAGATAAGTTGGAGATACCCAGTAGACAACCCAGACACAGGGTATGAATAAATAAATTAATCTAGCCCAAAGTAAGTTCTGTAAGGTTCGTGCTATGAGATCTAGGGCAACGGATAGACACACATACAATGTACATATATATATATATATATATATATATGATAGAGATATATATTAATAACCATGAATAAGGTACAAGTGCTTACATTCATCACACGGACATCGACCCCCACCGGGATAAGAACCCCAGACCTCAGACATGTCGCCACCTTGAAACCGGTGTACTAACCACTATTGAGGTCGTCATGTATCTCTCTGATGCACAGATTTACATTGCCTACTTGTGATACAAGGTAAAAGTCATATTTCTCAGTCATATTACTGCCAAGTCTTCTTTAATCCTGAAAAAAATTGTAGTTAGCACAAATGTAAAATTTGTGAACAAAAGTTCGCAAATTTATAGCAGATAAAAGCTATTACTGACCAGAGCGGTGACCATGACGGGGAAGCGACCGGTGATTTTGACAATGCCGCCGCCCACGGGCGCCGCGAGCGCGTTGAGCACTCCGAAACAGATCATCACGTACCCAATGTTACTGATGCCGTACGCACAACCCACGAACGCCTGCGCAAAGACGTATGGCAATCATATTTAAATACGTTATTATATGCACTAGGCCGTTTATATTGATTTATGTACCCTTAAGATTTAGAATAGATAAGAGTTAGATTAAGAATATAAATTCGGAAAACTGAATGATCCTTGCAAATTGTTTAAAAAACGCACATAATAATTCTGTCCCTGTACCCAATGTCTATTTTCAAATAAAGTTCTGACATCAAATAAGGTGGCTTATTCGACTGATGGCTTTTATATGATAAGAAAATGTAAAAATTGATTGATATCTTAGAAAATGATATTTAAATTATTAAAAGATAATTTTAATAGCACTGACTTACTTACTTAGGAGCAATATTGAACTTAGGAAGTAAATATTATTTTTAAACAGTGGGCAACGCGGTTTGATCGTCGACGTCCATAGGCATACAATGATGCAACTATTAAGTAGGCTGTAAGTCTTCTTACCATCATTATGATTAAAACAACGGTTAAAAGTGAATTTTGAAATATTGCAAATTATTAAAATGATATAACATAAGAAATTTTATAAGTAAAGTAAAGAAATACAGCATGATATTTGGCGCAGTACCACTAACGAAGAAACTTGTAAACTTGTACCTGTATGGTTTCTCCGGGTTCAGGTCATAAACTGCACATGCTAGTTTCACAGAAATTTTAATCTAAATTTTTAATCAGAAAACAGTCATGAGCAGTCGTTTTGAATATCACTTTTTAGAGGATAGTAACCACTGCTAAGGAAATGCGGCAATCATGCTTATATTTACAACTTTGCTGATAACATTTCAATACTTGCCCAACATTTTTAACAATTGCACTTAATATTCATGATGCTATTATCTTGTCTGTCCAAGCAGGTAACTGTATTTTTATAGTCTTATATTAACAAATATGCAGACTATATCTGGCTCTTGTCAGATTCGCAGCAAATATGCAACCTGCACAATAATCACTATGTACACTGTAAATTTGTAGAATACATGAAAAGTGTTTCACAGTTATTTCACTGGCGGGCAGGAGCATTGGCTTTTTTACAGCAGAAATGTGTAAGATAGAAATAATTAGCAGATGACCCTAGTAAAAGTAGCAAAAATGCTGGAAAAAAAATGCTGATATTACAGTGTTTTACACATATTAGTATTTGAACATATAATATACCTAAATTACATTAAGCAGGGATTTTCCGGATGACAGTCAGACAGAAACTTCCAAGTCTGATCAGTTGAAAGATAGACGGCATTACGTTTATAGTTAAACTCATGCTACATTTTGCAGAAAAAAGATAGTGTTTACAAATTTCCATAGATTAAGTTCAATAAACATTTTCAATAATTGAAAATTCTGTTTTACAAATAAAATAACAAAATTGGAATATATGTTATTAAATATTTAACCCAAGGACTAATCTAAATAAAATAACATATAATAATAATCTATACAATAACATACGTTCCCACAAATATCTAGATAATAACGCTCTAGAAGTCATATGTTTGCGTGATTTCTCACCGCTTAGGTGGTGCACACACCACCAGTTCGCTTTCAGTCTCTAGTTTACTATTCTGTTGCTCCCGCAACAAGTGTTGTAATGAAAATGTTTCGGTGTTTTATCTACTTGTACTTAAATATTACACATTGCACCATAAATGTAAATAATAGTGCATCTATGTTTAATCACACACCGCTATTACTCCAGACTTAAAGATAATTAGTTTTTCTCAAACATACTTGGAAATTTGGGCAGTATTTTGACAACCTTCTTCGAGATAAATCGAAATTGCTGTACTGGTCAAATACATGCGAGCAAAAATGCATGAAAAGCCATATCTGTCGTGTTTTAGCGGCCAAATAAATATACGAGTACATGTAAATTCATATCTATCGTGTATTTAAAAAACAATGGCAAACCAAGGAGTCAACTTATCAGAGTTTTATTTAAATATCAAACTGGCTTGCAAAAAAATACCTGTTTTATAATGAAAAAAAAAACAAACGAATCCTTTGGCGCGTCAAAAATTTTGTTCATTGTTGGTCAATAAGTTTGAAAATAATATTTTTCAAATTAAAGTTCTGCTTGGTATTACTTAGTTTTAATTTCCGCGCATTATTTGAGAAAAGTACTATACAAGCCTTGGCCACAACTAGGCATTGACGGACTTACTTATGTGTGGCTCGGCTTCGCCTCGGCCCACATGTACACGTTCATCCATCATTGCCTCTATTGCTGGCCGCTGCAGTAATGTTTTTTTTAATTTAAAGTTAATTTGTAACTGATAATCTTAACTTCGTTAATTAACAGGTTATGTTTATATACCTGTGTAAAGTCAGCGGCCATGAAGGCTTGCTCAGCGCCCACATAAGCAATGACCGGCAGCAGCAGCAGCTGGTAGCGCCGCCGTAACTGCCGCAGCGTCACCGCCATCAGCTGCACGCCTGACTTACCCGTGCACGCTGTCTTACGACCGCCTGTGTACCTATGAATTAATCAAACTTATTTACCATAACCTGATTGATGATGGCTGATTTTTAATTATGTCATTGTATCATATACATACCTCAAACTAGTAGCTTTGTCATGAGTATGCTATCGTCTTCGATAAATATTTGACATATAGCAAAGCTTACGTTTCTGCTAAGAGCGTTCTACAAAGCTTAAAAAACAATTAAGCTGTCTATATCAAATACAAACGAATGTAAGCTCATGGTAATTACATTGAACGTTGAACGAACGAAGTGGTTGAAGTTAAGGCTTCTAAAACACTAATAAAATTAGGGTAGGTATTCTGAATTAAAGTGCCCAACCCTTACACCCTTACGTACATTTAAAAAATAAAACAAATTTGACACGACATTTAATTTGACACATCACAAGTAAAAGATCAACATCTATATACCTATTTCAAAAATTGTTTGTAAACAATTTTATAAATGCAAATATTAGAAAATAGATAGAGTTCGAAAAGTACCAAATTGGACGAAACCTTTCAGTAAAGCCCTCTGTACAGCGGCTAAATAATCCTTAAATAAGAAGCTTTGGAGTGAGGTTTTGGCTTCGTTTTTTCTTTGTACCTGGTGAGAGAATCTACTCCAAATGCAACCAGAAACACAGCGAACACCATGCAGGCCAGGTAAATGCCTGCGATCACTTGTATCTTTAGCTGCGACGGCGGCGCTAAGTTTGAGTTTTCCTTAAAATGACAAAGAAATTTGTTTTTTTTTTATAAAATTTAATATTTATTAAACTAGGCTAAACTAAAGCTATTTCTAAACTATTCTAAAAGTGACATCTGGTTTCCGAATAAAAAGTTGATATTTTCAGATAGGGTTTTATATATTGAAATATGTGTTCGAGTTTAGGAAATATGACCTACCCACTTTTTTCCCGCATTGGGCTATAGTGGTGAAGTATAGCACAAAACTCTTGACTCAATAAATAGATCCAAAATACTTACATGTGCAGAGCTGCCGCTACAGAAGTTGATGCCACAAGTAGCTCCGAAGTCTATGGGTGGCAGTGAGTCGTTACTGAACGTAAGGTCTAAAGATGATGTCTCATTCGTCAGTATAACTTCTCCCAATGTAGATGTAAGTACTGCAAATAGGATTACCAATTCATCAGCCCTTGATTCAGATAGGTACAGTTCGTGAAACAGTCATAGCGCGGTTTCACCGAACACTTTTAACCACTATCACTATACGTTAAGGCCCGTATATACAGAATGAGAGTCAAACTTACATCTCTGCATGAGTACCGTGAGAAAGAGATGATGATATGTGGGTTCAATAGCACTATCCCTTTCTAACTGCACTGAAGCAGAGATTTGAAATTGAATTCGATTGTAAAATACGATCCTGGAGACGTATTTTTCAATCATTAGATGTGAATTTGGAATTCGAATACGAATACACAAATCGGGCGCGAAATTATTTTTTACTGCTTACAATTTTATAGATTTTTAAATCACTAGAATTCAGTGTTGTGATTAAAAACAAATTCTTAATTAGATTCCGTTTCACGCAGAAAAATTAAAAATCACAACAACAAAAACAAAAATCCGGCGATGACCCACACATGAAACGGATCACTGTCAGCGTTGGATATTCTACTAGTAGAAATCAAAAACGAGTGGGTTGAACCACTCGTTGCACAACGCACGAATGAAAGTTCAGAAATAGTGAATTCAGTAATTCGTATTCGAATCTTACGATTTCGAATTCGAATTGGTTTTCTATTGTTTTAAAAATTTGTCTACTGAGAGTCAAGCTGATTCTTTTCTGAACGTAGCTTTTTTTTTATTTTTTTTTTCCTCAGGAGAGGAGGCTGAGAATCCGAAAGTTGAATAAATACGATAGTGTTAAGTAATTTAGATTTAATGTAAATATTCAATATATCGAACATAAATGACTAGAGGAACCTATATTTATTAAGATTCCGATCAATTTGCAAAATTTCAGTATAAATGCTCGTTAATTCAATGGTATTTAGGTAATCTTACAATTACGAGGTGCCTGGGCTAGTACCTTAAGTCACATTATTACATGCTATGTATGTACCTACATGCCTTAACCGACCTTCGGATGCCATTTAATAGTAGAATTGATATTCCATTCGTGATCCGAATTGCTCATATTTAATATCGACGCGTTGGTTTCGGGATTAGCGCCAATGCTAACGCTGGGAGTGCTAATAGGAAGCAACATTAACATTTAGGCGTATTCAAAAATTTACATCTACTATACATACGCAGTATAGAATGTGAGCAGGATTTTTAAACGCCTAATTCCAAATACGTGAGAAAATTTGACCATTAATAATTTTATAGTGACCTCGTGTATAATTTTTGTTGGGGTTACTTACCTACCAGCAAGTGAAATAGGATAATGTTTTGAGATTTTCAAGGCAAGAGTAAATAAAGCACTATTTGAGTTTGCGTATTTCACCTAAGGCAACATCTTCACATAACATCAGGTCAGATCGTTGTCAAATGCAATCTAACTTTTAATTTAAAAAAATAGAAATAAATGTCCAAAGAGGGTAACTGTTAGATTCTATCGATAACGTATCGTCTAGTTTAGGTTTTTATCAGAGTATACTAACCGCATCTTCATCTATTTTTTTATTATTTTTTGATTGCTATACATTGACTTGGCAATAAATGATCAGTGTATATAGTTCATTTGGTTCTTGAAAGATTCTCAGCAATACTGCAACCTTCACATTTACGACATGGTACATGGACAACACACAACAACAACAACACTATAACAACAACTTGTGATACAAGATATGAAGATACGGTGCTCAAAATCTTCACGTCTTATCTTGCAATGCTAAGCAATGCTTCTTTACGCCAGAAATATGTAACACCCAAATAAACAAGACTGGTATAGATTCTCACTCTTGAATCATTTTACTAAATACAATTGAATATATTTAGTTTTTCTTTGATAATTCCTTGGTATTTACCTTTTTTATTTATTTAATAATGTATTTATTTAAAAATGTTATAAAGTTTACAAACTCATATAAAAACGATAATAACTACTTTAGTCGAAGACAGTGTTGCAGTTATTATCGTCCACCTCGAACAACCTCTTAACAAGAAAACTATATGTATAAACTAATATATTTTAAGTTTATTACGTATTGTGTGTGTGTGTATGTGTATGTATTATATGTTTAATTTATTTATTTAATAAGAGACTCAACATAATCATAATCCAGATCGAGTAGTCATTTCTTCAGTACACGTTTACAATCATTACGTACTAAATGTTGTCTAAATAAAAGTAAATAATATTAATTAAATAATATTTAGTAATACTAACACTAATTAGGAAGAAAAAAGTAACTACATATTGTAAAATATATACATACTAGAAGACGAAATAAGGTTCCCCCAAATCTGAGCCATTTGATAGAACATGAAGAAAAGGCCAAAGAAACGCACCACGAGGACATCAGCTGGCACGCCAGTCAGTTTCGAGTAGGGCTCTGCAACCTACAGCATAATAACAAAACAAACAAAAGATATAATATATCGACGGCGAAGTGCCAATACCTCCTATCTAACATTTTTCGGCAAAATGACATTTTAATGCTATTGTTGTTAAGGTATATTTCTGCGTGTATTGATGAAACCACCTATTCGTATTTTTAACCACAACTGCAGAAAATTTAATGTGGCAATAACTTCTAAGTGAATTAGCGTATATTTTTCATGGCAATAGCTACTATCTACATACAACGCGACTATACCTCAACGCATAACATCGCCGACTGAGTTTACCGGGCGGCCGCGTCGGAGTTACATTTTGATTAGTTTTCTTTTTCTTGCACCAATTAGTTGTCATTGATTTAACAATAAACAGAACTACTTAATTTTTGTTGTTGTATAAGATTTCTACCTAAAATAAACAAAATTTGTTTATAATTATTCTTTTAATTAACATCAATATCTCCTATCGTATATTTAATTTAGTAAAATCACTGGAAATGTTTAACCATTACCTCCTATCTAACCACATATCCAGTAAGCTATTCATAATCAAATCAATATTTCATTCAAACATTAGCTTTGTATGTTTAAATATTATCTGTATGCATTGATTTCATGATTTAAAAGTTCACAAGATTTTAAATGTTTTTTTCACTTCCTGTAAAACTTTGTTTTTGTTAGTTAGGAGGTATTGGCACTTCGCCGTCGATATGTAATGTATATAATGAAAAACAAGTACTTAATCAAGTATTTAATTCAATACAAACTGAAATATTTAAATATGTATGAAGGTAGCAAAGTCGCTTTTCTTGTAATACTCGTAAATGAGTTGCTAGAAATCTTGCAAAATATGTACTCATGTATAATGCCTCATTTAAATATTAACATATAATAAGACTATTGATATTAGAGGAACTACTAAAACTTTTTGTATGGAGGATAATATTTATCCAAATAAACATTATTGTGTTTTATTGTGAGTCTAAATATAAGTTTTCTCCGCAAACCTTGTATCGTCTATATAGATTTTTTTATCTTGATATCGCACATGTTCCCACTGACGCATGACGCCACTGGCAGCAATGTTCACGTTGCAGTGTTCCGATGAAAACGGTAAGGTAGGCCGTGAAATCACTAGTTACCGTGACTTTACATTCTGCCACAAATTAGCAGTGTTCACTGTGATTATTTTGAAGGTTTGCTACGAATCTCTCGAGGATCACATGTATTGTAACCGACTGTAACCTTTAGTCATTAGGTAGACAATCTGCATGTTTGTCAATTCATAACTATCAAAAAACATACCACAGACAAGTATGTGCACTTGGCGCACCAGAGCGGGCCGCCACCAAAGCCCACCATCATCCCCGCTGGAACCAATGTATACAGACGTGGATAGAACTGCGCTGCGATAAATGGCATGTATGCAATGAAGGACACAGCTACCGTCCACTTGCAGCCCAGCCATCTGGGGAGAAGTTTGCAGGTAAGGAATTATATATAAAACTTCACTATCATTTTACCGGATGATTTACTGGAGGAAAGCTCTATGCTAGAGTCGCTTGCTTGAATATTTCTGTCATACCAATATCTGACACAACAGCATTTATGTGTCCCAAATTGAAAGATCGGAAAAGTAAAATAAGGTTTGAAAGATAAATAAATTACTGAGAACACCAGGAGTCACGTCCTTATCTTATAATACAAGTTTGCAATATTTCTATGATTCTTGTGAGGTTTACAGATTAACAACGAATCTCACTAGGATAACACATAAGATAAGGCAATGAAATTACTTATTATAACTACACGATTACCACATCCCACCAAAGACTTATTCAAATTTTTTATGTATCAAAGTAGATCTTGTGAGGTTTGCAATGTCACAAGAAGTGCATGGATTTTACCCTACTATATATTACATGTGTACTAGGGCATCTTTTAGGGCAGTAAAATTATCGTGACTACACGATAACTATATCCCACCGGTGCGTACATCTTATGACACAAGTTTGCAATGTACTGTATTAAAATATTGGAATTACGATGCGTTATTGTCTAGCAAGAGATAATTTTCTAGTTATAGACATCTGTCTATTAAAACTAAAAGTTAACACTATGAGAATTAAAGAAAATTAAAGCAGAAATATTCAAGCGATACCCCTAGTCAACTATTAACATATAAATTCTATCTAGCTGTAGACGTAATGTCGTAGGAACGATCTAGGGCCGAGGATAAAAAATGGTTCATTAAAATTATCATTAGTGTGGGAAAAATCTAGCCTAACTAGCGTTAATATTTATTTTCTATACAGTCTTCACTGCTGATAGATAGAGACATACCACTAAACACGTATTTAAAACATCATGATATAGACAATGTATATATAGGAACATAATCGACATCGCAATCGATAACTTGAACATTTACAGTCGTGATTCTGATACATGCGGAGGTCGAAGCAAGATAAATACACTTTGTACCAAGACAAGTGGATATGCCCAGTATTATAGATCTTAATGTTATAAGTATATGTTTCCGAATGAACCTGAATAACTGCCACCGCCTCCATTTGGTGTTCAATGCCCATGGATTTTTACTACTACTTACATAAGTTCTTAAGCATAATAATAATGTAATCTCACAAATTACACTGGCACTGGGTCTGCCGCTCTCTGATTGGTATATATATGTGTGTATACGTATTGTCCTGTCCGTTACTGTTGACAGAATTTTGCAGTTTAGAGGTACCGTAATGACATGCCTGTATGTTTAAGTTACTCTTGCTTACTTGACATATGTACCATAGTGGTAGTTAAAATGAAAACCGGCGGCAGCAGGCTATTGGTCAGGATATGGGAAGGAGAACGAAAAATATGGTGAGGACCTACACCGCGTATTTTGGGATTGTAGACTGTATAGCGACGCGCGTAGGGACTTATTAGACAAGGTGAAAACGATCGAGGTAGGTCCGATTTACTACTACGGTACTTGCGTTTCAAAGTGATAAGATAAAGTCTCACGGATGACTTACTTGATCACAACCGCTGGCAATAAGATATTGGACAGAATGAGCGAGAAGTATATGGCGGCAAGTGTGAAGGTGCCGGCGCCCGCGTCGCTGTTCACGGAGCTCTGCAAGTTGGCGGCGCCGTGGAACGCCGTGAACTGCACCATGAACGCGAACCCCAAAACCAGGATGTTGCGATTGATTCGCAGCTTCTCGTGCGTACCGAAATTCGCACCGTCCGCCATTTTGCTAAAATTAAACAATTAAGTTAATAATAATTGAAGCGTTAGGAGTAATGCGATCTCAGCACCTGATTCGTGCCCGATTAGAATCGAGAGACCCGAGATCTATCCAGCCATATACAAATATATTTTGAAATGTACATTTATCTGACGCTGTTAAGGTGAAACAAATCATCGTGTAACAAGTTGCAAACACTTATGATAAAATTCAAAGCTGTATGAAAAGTGAATGACTAAGGCCTTATCGTCCTAACTAATATAGTTATGGTAAACTAGAGCCCTTTAGTGGGAATGCATATAACTTGCGATTATAAAGTTAAAGTTTCCTTTGTAACTTGTTTAATATGATACTTAAAGAAACTAATTGTTTGCGGATCATTTTAACAGTGCAGTGTAATTTTTGATATTACCGTTTTCTTCAAAGAATTTATTTCTTTAAATTTCAAAAGACACTTTCTGTAAACATTTTTATTTGCCCTCAAATTTATGTTATTCGTTAAGTAGTTCCAATAGTTTGCTTTCTTCGTTGATATATAAGAACTAACATCTATGCTATCGCTGTAATCACACCTGAAGCGCTTTAAATGAGGTTTAAATTGATTGCAGGCATAAATACTTAAATTACCCTTTAAATATTTGCATGCGGCGAAAGATCATCTGTATAATCAAATTTTAGGTACTATTACAAAATTCTAGTACTGTTAAAAAAGCTATATTCACAACAACGTTTAGGCCACGTCTTGGAGAGTATTATATGTGTATGTGGATTTTTTAGTGTTATAATTTTGAATTATAGTTTTGAAGATACCGTACCTCAAGAGTCAAAAACTAAACACTTATTATACAGATTCTTTTCCTTGAGAACACATCCAGATATATGTATAAGTCACACACCACTGACATAAACAATATTTAAAAATTTATTACTGAATTTGAAAATAGAACTTTTTAGCCGTAGTATATACCATTTGCTTGACCTGCCTGTCAATTGTTTCTAAATTGTGGCGTAATTTACAAATTGCGTGATTACAATAAAATATAATTTAATAGCTGAGCAAAATACATGCAAAACAATTTTATTTATAGCTCTTTTTCAGAATTCAATCATGGTCATGAGAATCTCTAGAATGACATTTGTGAAAGGCACTGCTATGAATGATAATAACATTGAATCTATGCTCTGTATAATCGAAACGTGTAAACTCAGTCACAATGAGATCCGGACATCTTTGGACTATTTTATAGAAATAATATTCAATAGAAATATTTGGATGTGACTAAGCTGTGTTCTGTATCTCACATACTTTGACCAATGATAAAAAACGGACCGCAGCCCTTGGTGCTATGCTATGCTTAACACATACAAGTTGGTGTATGACATAGTAACAAGTTATGATACATGAATATACTCGTATAGCTACGAACTCAAAAAAAATCTGCAATCGATATGAATCGAAATCAACCAAAATGGCGCCCGTTAAAAGTGCTTCGAAGCGGATGTTTTTTTTTTTTAATATATTTATTACACTCGCAGCAATTATCGCAATCAATCGCGCCTAGCCCTAACTGAGCACTATTAGGCTTGTATTATGGGATCTAGGATAACGGATAGACATACATATATTATACATAGATAAATATTTTTCATATAAATTAACAACCACGACTGAAGCATAAATACTCACATTCATCAAACAAACATCAGCTCCCACCTTCGCCCACTTAAAGTCCCGGTGGGAGCTGATGTTTGTGTCAGGGTTTGTGTCACCGGGATCTCGGAGATGGTGATACCATGAAACCTGTGTACTAAGCACTCGATTATGGAAGTCGTGAATTGCTTCTTATTTACGAAAAAGTAAGCCCGTGGCTACTATTGCTTTAAAGTACAGGTCCTGAAACTCTTTAGACCAGGGGTGGCCAGCCGGTCGATCGCGATCGACCGGTCGATCGCGACCATTAGTCCAGTCGATCTTGATTAGGCAAAAAATATTAATACGTAGAACAGACTACACAATGTCATCCAATCAGGTCTTGATTTCTGGGCATTGGTTTCCTATGAGAAATATCCAAATTTGAAGAAATGTGTTGAACAAGTGCATTCGTGTTTTGGTTCAACATATTTATGTGAGTCGGCATTTTCCTACTTAAAACAAACAAACACTACATATCTGATTTTGCTAATCTAGCTTTTTGTAATAAACTGTGCAGTTCCATTTAAGTTTTCAATTATGTAATTGGTAGATCGCACAGGATTTCGCCAGATAACAGTAGATCTCGGGTCTGATCAAGTCGGCCACCCCTGCTTTAGACACAGTTACATAGACAAGTAGCTACATTAGTCTCAATTTCTAAATTGCAATAAAGTGAAGATTAAATCTACCTACAAATTTAGTCGTAAAGTCTCGAAGCTTTGTATTGAATATAGAAGAATATGCAAAAGAATCAACTTCTTTTAAACATCGTCGCATAGTAGTGACTGTGTACCAGACATCATTAATTTACTGAACATTATTAACAAACGCCGTGAAAATAATATTATCTTGCACGACAATGCAAGTTCTCACAAGGCTAGATAGACAAAAGAGTTTTCAAAGGCGAAAAACGTATAACTTGTGAGTCATCCTGCATTCCTGACCTAACGTGTGACTTTTATCTGTTCCCAAAAATCAAGAACCAATTACACGATCATCAAAAGAAGTTGTCGAACAGTAAGAAATTATGTATCTGACGTCACCACGGGGAAGTGACAGAAATGTATTCAAAATTGATTCAATCGTATGAAAAAGTGCTTTAACACAAAGGGAGAAACTATAAAATTAGTTTTGATAATTACTATTTTTTTATTGATTCAATAAACTATTAATGCGCCTCACGTATCAAGTTAAAATTAGAACCTAAGCTGGAAATGCTCCTTATGCACCGTGACACCGCGCTTGCAAGGCGCGGCCGTGTGGGGCTCTCCGGTCTGAGAAGACCGGCCTACCCACTAAAGCCCCCGGTATCCTCTAAGCCCATATCGGGGCGCGTGGCGGGGTGCGCTTTCGCGATTCTAATTTTGTATACTACCTATGGTCATGTATTAAGAAGAGAGAAAGCGGATGGGGGTGTAGGGAAAAGAAGGCCGAAAAAGATAGATGGACTATGTGAATATGTTGAAAAAGGGAGTGAGTATCAAAATAGCAAGTGATAAAGGAGAGTGGAAGAGGAAGACATGTTACATTAACCGCAAAAATAATGGGAACAGGGCAAGAGAAAAAAGAAGACTACCGTTAGCAATCTGTCAAGGTATAGCTGTATAGTATTTTCATTACACTCAATACAGTATAAAAATACAACAGTATTAGCCACAAAATATGTTTCGTTTGTTGCCCACGCTCTGGTTCCAAAATCGATTAATTTTTCTCATGCCCTAGCCGGCCGGTAAAATATTATTGTCTACTTGTAACTGATTCACAGTTACAAGTAGACAATAATATTTTACCCACTTTACTCAGGTTGAACCTAGGCCAGCAGCTGTACATCCTGTAAAATCGCTATGAAAAAACATACCCAAATATAAACACACAAATATTTTATTAATCCTATATTTGGGTAACTATTAATATCTGTTTCTAAATGTCTTTCGGTACATCAAACTATTTGTATCTCTACATTACTTGAAGCTTGACTGGTACAAATTATCTCGTGCAATACACCAATATTCTTATATATATATATAACATAATATAACATAACATAACATAACCCTTTATTGTATTCATAAAATATTCACACACAAAAAAAAAGAAAATAACAAATGTACAAAAGGCGGCCTTATTGGACAGGACAATAGGCTATAACTAGTTTAAGTTAAGGAATCTTTGACAGGAAGTGAACACGGACTTGATTCTTAAAGGACTCCAGCGTTCGCGCTCCCCTATACCCTCAGGGAGAGAGTTCCACAACCGGACGGCATAAGCCGAAAAAGAATATGAAAAATAGTCGGTACTTCGGGGCGGTATATCCAGAGTCAGATTAAAATTAGAATATTATATATATAAAAAATAGAATATTATACATATATATATATATATATATATATATATGTATATATATATATATATATATATATATATATTTTAATTATTATGTATATAAAATATTTAAGTTTTAAAGCTCCACTGTACACTTTTTTGTGTAACATTTCATTTTTATCTTTCTAAGACAAGATATTTGTATTCTTTTTTGTTTGTGCGCTTAAGGGCCAAGGACAACAATGATCGAAGCGAAATAAACACGTTCACAAATAGAATAAATTAATTTTAGAAGCGGAAACAATGTGTATTCTTACCCACAGACCCTTCTCTTGCTTGCCATTCAAGGATTTTGAAGCGAATGGGCGCAAAACCGGTCCAAACCTTTAGTATAATGCATTAGCTCACAATTTTGCATTTATAGGATCATTGATTTATTTCTTGATCATTGATCACTTCAGAGCGAAACAAACAAGTGGACCACAAAAAGCTATGTAATTTTGAACCGAGACATAAAACGCATTAGAAAAATAAAATAATAAGAATAATAAAAGAATAATAAGAAATCTGTAAATAAAATTATTTTAAATAATACTTAGTTATTGCCTAATAAATAATATTTACAAAAAAATATTCAATTCTTTGCATTAATAGTGATTGCCTTATTTGGCTTTGGTCCAATAATTTTAATGATCTTTTATTAACTATAAACATAAACTTAGCGATTACTGAAATAAGCTTAAGTCGAAGTTATTATAAATAGACGTATACAAGGTTACGGTCTTTACTTATGAATTTATCGTGTTTTTTCGTGCAAACATCTCATTTTACAAGTTTTGTAATTAAAATTTCTGAGACACTATTTATGTTTCGTTCAATTTTAACTCAACAGTGCAATGTTCGATAACTCTTGCACATCACAAAATGTATAGTTAAATTGATCAAAATTTACAGATTTTTGTACTTTATTAGGTGACTTTCATCTTAATTTTTTAGTTTTTAGGTGTAGGTTTGTCTTTAAATTTATTTTGTTTTATGTTTAATGTATATAAAGTTTGCTTTTTTTATTTATATGTATATAAAAGTTTGCTTATTTGGTTATTAATTAAAGAAACGAAAAGTTAGTATGCAAACAAAAATTTCTTAGAAATCTCAATACAACCTATTTTATTAGGCAAAATTGTTGTTTAAATCCAAATGTTACTTGTCTATGACTAAGAACCGGGTGTCGAATTTACCCGGTGGGCAGTAGAGTATACCAACTAAACCACCTCGAACGTCTTGTCGTCAATAAGGGCGGTCTTGGGACTTGTACGCGTAGGGAGACATCTTAGTGGGAGGGCCACAACAAGGGCGGTCATCTGTGGACTGCAACTGCCCGCTTTCTACAGGCTAACCATCTGCGCTCATCTGATTTTCTCGAGAAGGCTCTGCCAATTTTCGAACAGGTGTAGAGTCACTTTTTATTGTACGTTCAAAGTTAAGTAGCTTTTTATCTTCTCTCATTTTTTTATTCGTTTTGACGTCAAGAAGAGTCAATTTAGGTATATTGACTAAATATTATTTTGATTTACAGTTTTTATATATAGCACAAAACCAAAAGTAGGTTACTTGACTTTTTAACCAGTCCACATTATACTCGAAAAATAATGTATATTGCTGTGCAACTTACATTGTGTACCTTAAAATTGCAAGCTAGAAAGCTAAACCCTTGTATGTAATTGCTTGAAAGCATTTAATTTTAATTACTTTAGTTTTATAGTTCACGATTAGCTAACCTTATCAATGATGCTACGCTGAACCTTTTAAAATGTCCGTGACTTCAAATCATAATTGACTTAATAGAAAAAGACTACAAAATTGCAATTTTGAGGAAATTACTTTATCACATAAATATGGCCAAATGTCGAGATAGCAGCGTTAAGCCATACAATGGAGTTTCTCCCACCTGAAAATGATAAAAAATACTCACCAGGAGACCTATTTTTGAATTACGAATGCGATTTCGAAATCACCGCTGACTAAATAGTCAGCGGTGACTTTGAGGTCACGGATTCCTAAACATCCAATTTTTGAAAGTCGATCGCAGAGCTGCCAACATAGATAAAGTACATACATAACTGAAAAATCAAACAAAACACAGATAACATTTCCACAAGTATGACTTGATTACGAGTGGGTGAGGGCACTCGTAATGAAATCACACTTGTGACTAAGGTAGTCACATCAGTGATATTCAAAAATAAGAATTATTGAAAATCGGTGATTATTAGTCACATCCGTGATTTCGAAGTCGTAATTCAAAAATAGGTCCCCTGATGATATGTGAGAATAGAAGTTAAATGCAAAGATAAGTAATTATCATCATGAATTCAGCTAGTTCAACTGCTAGATCTCGGTCCTGCTATGCTAGCAAAATACCATTTGGAAGTTTCGGGCCGTCTCCAATTACGTTGATCTAGTGTGTGTTGAAGGGGGATGCCCAAAACCTCGTCTGTTTGTTGGTAGGGTGCATCACGACTAATTGATGTTAGGTTGGGTCCCGTAAGGTGTAATCAAGGAAACCTTACAAATGCAGGTTTGTGGATCAGAGCTAGTACAGATGTAATCTACCAAGTTTTCAACTCCTTTACTTTCTCTGTCTAAATAAAAAAAAAACAAATTCAATTCATATTAATTTTATATAAAATTACTTTGGACCTATTGGTTTCATTTGTATTAATTCTTTGTGGTCATCGTAATTTGCTGTGGTATAATTTTTATATTTTAATAATATATACACTTTCATTAGTCATCATTACACAGTTATTCGTGGTGATATAATAGTAACTTTAAGCTCTTTAAGTAAATTCTAACTTTCTGATCACAGTTTCGCTAGCATTTGGCTTCCAACTGACGATTCTGTAATGATACAGGGAGAAAAAAAAATTGCCCTTGCTGGTTTTCTTGCTGGTTCTTTCCAGTACAAGGTCTCCTTCCGTACACTTGTGAACCAATGGCGTAGCATCTTTGACATTCAAAAGTGATTGTAAAATCCTATTTGAAGAATAAATTTTTGATTGATTTGATTTGATTTACTCAAATTTTCCCATGGGAAAGATATATTTTTCCACGGGTTCTAAAATTTCCCCGAACAACATATTTCATAAAAATCTTCTCAATAGCACCAGATATAGATGAGTACAAAAGGATAAATTGTTAATTCCATGTATGAATTTCTATGGTTTAAAAAGTCATAGTAAATGGCGTCACTTGGAATGGTTAAGCCAACATATACATACATACATTAGTCTGAAATACACCGAATTTTAATCATCTTCTTAACCTTATAGATATTTGTATATCCAATATTATTCATTAATTATCCATTGTCTTATTACATTTTATAATAAAGCACTCAACAACATCTACATATAATAGTCGAACGACAAAGAAGTCCAAACGACAATACGAATAATAAGTTTTACACGAACTTAAAAACGCCACTCCAATCAAGTGCCACTGTGATTATGACTGACTCCAAGCCGATCGAGGCGGCTCGACCGGAATGACCTACCAACTAAATTCAGCCTGAGCCTCCGCCATAAGGGCCCTACGGCTTGAATGAAATGAGCGCTCAAAACCTTAGTATAGAGTTAGCAATTTATCTACCTTAATTTACTTATAAAACCGAGCGTGACGCACAATTTTTTCCTCTTTTTACTATTAGTAACAAGCACATCCAAATAAATATCCTATTACTAAGTTATTTGTCTCGTTTTGCCGGCCAAGTGCGTGTCGGACTCACGCACAAAGGGTTCCGTACCATTGATTTATTAAATTAAAGGAAGCGGTTTACGATTTACGAGGTATTAAAAAAACTGTTTAAGATGGTCGTTTTTATAGCAATGTACGTACAGTGCTTTTTTAGATTTTTAATTTTCTTATTTTAGAAGTTAGTGGGGGGGCACCAACTTTTTTCCACTTTGGAAGCGTCTATCACGCAAACTATTCGGTTTAAAAAAAATATATTTTAGAAACCTCGATATCATTTTTGAAGACCTATCCATAGATATGTTGACACGTATTTATGTTTGATGAAAAAAAATGTTTGAGTTTCAGTTCTAAGTATGGGGAGCCCCCAATATTTATTATTATTTTTTATTTTTGCAAAATCCAAACCAACCAAGTTTCAACAGTATAGCTCTTATTGTTTCGGAAAAAATGGCTGTGACATACGGCCGGACAGACCGACAGACAGACATGACGAATCTATAAGGGTTCCGTTTTTTGCCATTTGGCTATGGAACCCTAAAAAGTGTGTCATATCCTCTGTGGCAACTGTACACGTTGTATAATTACCTAACCTAGCCAGTCTAGCCACGGCTACAATTACCGCGGTCTAGCCCGACCTTTACATGTTCCGGCTTCCGACTGACATGCAGATTTACATTCGGGCCAAATACAAAATTTATTTTGTAGGACAAGCACAATACAGTACCTACACAGAAGTATACAATATTAATCTTTATTAAAACTCTAGGTGAAGAAAAAGAAAATATTTTTATTTTTTCCTGGGTCTCAAACTATGTCTCTCCATATATATGTTATGAGAATCCGTTCAACCATTTGACGTTAAATTGTAATAGACTGATAAATAGAGTTATTTTCACATTTACATATAATGTTAGAAGGAATAATCTTTCCCCTTAGATGGGATAACTAAAACTTTGAATTTTTCAACTTGAACGAGTAGTTTATAACATTTTATTTTTGTAAAAGAAGGGTCAACTAACAGGTGGATCACTAGAAAAGTCAAAAGTCCGTTGCCAATCTGTGATATAGGAGCAACTTTTTTTTAAAGATTTGAATTTTCTTACTTTTCAGAAATACTGCAGGCATCAATTCATCACAGCTTGGTAAAAATATTTTGTCGTGTGCAACAATGACAGAAACTGGCAAGAACAATCCGATTTCCAAATGCATTTTCTCAAAGTATCCCCGTTAATATAAGCTATAGAGAATGCGCTACGCAGCGCCAAGGGATCCAGCCGTTTCGAAATATCCTCAAAGCGATTCAAGTGGCTCTCCATTGTTTTGCAGCATCAACAAAACATTCTTTCTTTATGTTTTTCGTACTAGACATGTATATCATACTAGACATCTATTTCTAAAGTGTTACGGAATGTCGAAATTATATTTAATAATCTATATACAGCAAAAAGGAATATTCTGCAAACAAGAACAGACATGATTAACATTAATATTTTTGACACTATTAAATATTTTATAATGTTTTTTAAATGGTCTTTAACTATATAAAAACACTATACTTAAAATAATATATATATATATATATATATATATATATATATATTATATATATATATATATATATATATATATATATATATTAATAATATATATATATATTATTTTAAGTATAGTGTTTTTATAAACGAACCAATATATTAAAGACACGAACAAATCAAATAATAAAACTAAACCAATGTCGAGCCTAATTATCGAAGGTACAAACAAACTGTTAAAAAGTCATTAACTAACACACAGTTGAATATCCATTACATGGTTACGTCGGAAGCAAGCCTTATCGTTAACACGTTTAACGAATTATCCCTCCTTATTATCCTTATCCTTAACCCTCCGCCGGTGAGGCCACCGGGAGGGACAGCGGCGCCCGGCTGTCCAACTATTCGATCTGCCTCCAATACAGTGTTTTAAGCCCAGTAGAACCTTAGTATACAGCCGTGGCATCGACGTACTTCCCCCAACCTTAACAAAACGATGTGCGAAAGAACTAACATTGCCCTATTATCTACTAATAAACCAAATCTTTTACGGAGGAATATTTCCAGACGAACTAAATATCTTTAGAATCAAACCAACACATAAAAAAGAATCGAAACAAAACATTAATAAGTACAGACTGAACGCACAATAACCTACTTCATCAAAGATTTTTGCAAGTAATTTCTCGCAGAAGGCTGAAGAATTTACTATATTTGACGACTGTCAGAATGGATTTATAAAAAAACACAAGTACATTAAAATGATATTGGAAAATGTTGAAAATAAATAAAACGCGATTGCGAATCCTGCTAAAATACATTATATGAATAAGAGTAGATGGGATAACGCACAAATAGTTCTCTATTTACTTAGAAAACTGACAGCAGTTCATTGAAATTAAAATTTGCAACAAAAAAACTGCAGATCTGGACCCTTGCATAAGTTCTGTCAATTAACATAGTTTAGGCGTAACTTTCAAACATTACCAAATTCACTCTTAATTTATTAATTATTTTTTTGTCCTGAAACTTCCCTACTAACCATTTCTATAAAGTTTTTTTTAAACGCGCTAAAATAATAAATGTTGATACATACCTTATACAAAAAATGGAGTTAAAAAATTTAAAGTGAATAAAATCCTTTTGTAAATGAAACTTAAGTCACATAGAAAACACATACACCAACGTAAGGCCACGACAATCAAATTATAAATTTAGCAACTGATTGGCACTCTGAAATACTCGTACAATCGGATATGTAACCGAGCTGCGAAGGTCTTGTCGGGACTGCGTCTGAACCAGCGCCGCACGTGTCTACTGTGCCACTGCTCATCTGGTATTAATCACTGATCCTATCAGACATTTAGTACACAATACATCTACTTCGAACTATACCTGCACCATTTTTGCATGCATTGCATTACATTTTTATCGTATTAAACTTTTAATCTATTGAAAGAGTGAACCTTTTAGGGTTCCGTACTCAGTACCAAAAAACTGGAACACCTATATTGTTACTTCGTTCATCTTCATCAGTTCAACCAATAAACGCATACTGCTGGATCAAAATCAAAATCAAAATCAAAATAATATTTATTCAACATAGACCTTTACAGGCACTTATTGACGTCAACAAACAAAACAAAAAAAAAAGCTTAAATAAAAAAAAAACAAAAACCTTGTCCGTACCTACGAATAAGGAAAAAAAAAAAGAAAAAATATATTGACTCGACACCTGTTCGGAAATTGGGAGAGCCTTCTCGAGAAGAACAGGCAAGAAACTCTGAAGGTCTATTTTTTATCTCCTCTTTTCAATGTTAACAATCACAATAATACTATACAAAAATACAATATAGTACAAGATACAATCACACCTAATACGATTACAGTCGTATGTATGTTTACATACACATATAAAATAATACAATATTATAAATAATGTTGTTACCAAACATGGCTCTATGAATAGTGTCCCTATTCCCAAACAGTGTGATCATTAAGATAGTCACTTACTTTATAATAACCTTTACTCATAAGTGTCTTTTTGATATGGTTTTTAAATTTATATAAAGGCAAATCAATGACACCTTGCGGAAGTTTGTTAAACATAGATATACATTTCCCCAAGAACGAACAGCTAGTTTTATGGAGTCTGAACATTGGAACGGCAAGTTTATTTTTGTTTCTAGTATTCACATTATAGATCACTGTTTTTATTGAATTTATTATAGTTTCTATATACAAAAACTAAATTATCATATATATATATTGACTAGCTAAAGTTAAAATATTAATTTCTTTGAACAATTCTTTTAGGGATTCTCTAGCCCGTAAACAGTAAATAGCACGAATCGCTCTTTTTTGTAAAAGGAAAATACTTTCAATGTTAGCCGCTGATCCCCATAGCAGCAGTCCATAGGACATAACACTATGAAAGTAGCTGAAATAAACAATTCTTGCCGTTTCAACATTAGTTAAAAGTCTAATCTTTTTTACTGCGTACGCCGCTGAACTAAGTTTGATTGCCAAAGTTTCAATATGTGGATCCCACTGTAGTCGTGAATCTAACGTAATGCCTAAGAATTTAGTATTATTTACCAAGTCAATGACATCACCATTCATATTTAAACGAGTATCAACCTGCCTTATATTGGCCAAAGAGAATTTGATACATTTTGTTTTCTTAGAATTTAAAGACAAATTATTAGTTGTGAACCAATACAGAACTCTCGAGAGAGCACTATTTACATCGTCATAACATTCCTTTTGTCTATCAACTTTGAATAGTAAAGAAGTATCATCTGCAAACAATACTGTCTCACACGATTCTGTAATGTAGTAAGGAAGGTCATTTATATATATTAGAAACAGTAGAGGACCCAATATTGATCCCTGGGGAACCCCCATAGTTATAGGCGAGCTAGCAGATTCTGATCTATTAATAACGACTTTCTGCAATCTGTCTGATAAATAAGATTTTAAAAGGCTAACAGCTCCATCCGAGACACCATAATGTCTAAGTTTACTTAAAAGCGTTTCATGACTCACACAGTCAAACGCTTTGGAAAGGTCGCAAAACACTCCAATTACATCCCGCTTGCCCTCCCATGCGTCAAAAATATGTTTCATAAGTGCAGTTCCGGCATCGGTAGTGGATCTACATTTGGTAAAGCCGAATTGGCTATAGTAATAGGCTAGGCCTCACCAAGAACCTCCACAGAAGAAAGTATTGATATGAAATTAGTGTCAAATACTCAGGTCTATAGTGACGTGCAGCAGCGAAAAAATATAATGTCCATTAATGCCTTTCGTACACTGTAAATACCGCATATGTTGGTAATCTCCAGATAATTCTCACAAGGCCCATTGACCTGGAATCATGAAATTCGTCATGAAATACAAAAAAAAGGAAAATGTTTTAAAACTGTAAACTTTTACTAGTAATAATTCGCTGTTATTACATCATGTTGAATTTAGTTTGAGGAAGGCGCCAGCTTTGAAGACTCCTCATCGTTGCTAGCAAACACAACTGGATGGATTTCTATCAATCAGCCTTAGTCAGGCATTACCACTCATAGGTGTCTCAGGAGGTGTTTCCTTGACTATGTGGAATCATCAGATGATTCGAGCTGAGTAGGGAAAATCTGGAAAATTCAAATTCTTACGGAGATTTTTCAAACGAACATTTGCAAATTTACTCGTATACATCTCCACGTTTTAACTGCGTGACATCTTGGTATCGGTATTATTAGAGTCTACTTATATAAAAATGTAGTTAACTAATGGTTGTCTTTTTTTTATTTGGGTGAGATCTGATTTTTTTTAGTAGAGAAATAAAAAGTGTATTTTTTAAAATGTATTATCATTAATATCAACAATAATAATCACACTAACAAAAAATGTGCATTCAAATTAGTTGTAAGCAAACATGAAACCTCGACTTCATAATTTTAAAACTGTACAATTGTGCAATGGCCTTTAATAATCATCATCCAATAAAGAAGGATGTCTCTCAATTTCAAAGAAAATGTGCTTATTCTCGTTTGAAACAATCTTGTATGATACCAATTATTTTGTTAATACTCGTTGGGGATAGTTCAATACGTTGTCAAGACAATGGACATACTCGTACAAAACCTCCAAGACATACACATATTTCACTCTTAAAGTTGTTGTATATATTGTTCGTATAAAAAACGTAATGTTTTTTGCAAATGGGTGAATTGAGTACTTTATCATAAGACATATTCGGTAATAAATAAATAAATAAATATTTGTTACACTTACACCAATTAGCCTAGCCCAAACTAAGCTCTGTAAGGCTTGTGCTATGGGATCTAGGGTAACGGATAGACATACATATATTATACATATATAAATATTTTTTATTGAAATATATATCAACAACCATGACTAAGGTACAAATGCTGGCATTCATCACACAAACATCTGCCCCCACCGGGATTCGAACCCGGGACCTCAGAGATGGCGACACCTTGAAACCGGTGTACTATCCACTCGACTATGGAGGTCGTCGGTCGGTAGATACTCGTATGAGTACCGCCGTCGTCAAACGGCAACGGTGTTCCAGAGTATGCATCTCAAAAGATAAAAATTTCCTTATAGCTATCATGCTTCTTAAGACGATAGTTTAAACGTCGAGTGAAACAGCGCTTTAGCAGCAGCAGTTTAGGATTCCTTTTCAATGCTTCCTCACAACCACAGCTATGACGCCTCCAACATTCTTGTTGTACCTGTTTATGGCGACGCTTAAGTAAAGAAAAAGTATCATAGTCCAAAGAGTTCCTAATTTTTTCCATAGTTTATGATATTTATCTTTTTCTTGATAATAGAAATTAGAGTCTTAGAATACCAAATTGGGTAGCCTTAACTATTACTCAAAAAACTAGGCACTTTTGCTTTTATAAAAGACCCTTTTATAAATTTTTAAATTCCCTGTAAAAATATATAACGCAATCGTCCACACTGACAGTCTTTACTTTTTGTGGACCAATCAATAGAGCTCAATGAAAATTTAGCGTAATCAGCTTTTTTAAATTTATGAACTATATTTTTGGTACCACCTCTTAACATATGAAATTTATTTCTAATTATTTAACCTTTGTTGGATGCGGAACCAAATATCTAAGAACTGGTACAAGTGCATAATTGTGCCATTTAGCTATTCTACCATAACTTATCTATAGTTCCAGACTAAGTGAAATTATTAAATACTGTGACTAACAGTACCGAATACTCACAATTACATTCAGGTAGACAATCTACTTGTTTGTAAAATAATATAAAAAGTATAAAAAATTTGATACTATCATTTCTGTGAAAACATCAACTGGTAGTATTTTCGGTTTCGTATTCTTCTTTTATTTAACTTAAAACATAATGTCAAAGATATATAAATAAAACGAAGTTTTTAATAATAATATCTAATAGCATTTAAGAAATAAACTAGAATAAATTCGTATCAAAACTAGTACAAATGTTTTTAAAAATAATGACTTACATATACTAAAGTTCTTAAAAACAACGTCCGATATATCTTGTAGGCGAGTTGAATGAAATAATCAATAGTTACTTTCTAACAAGTTAATTTAATAAATTTTATATATTTACACTAAGGTTACAATACCGTGTAACTCGAAAAGGTTAACTTTTCAGAAAGCAAAATACACTAAAATTATTTAACTTGCAAAGAATGTGTTTTTGTAGTAAAAACAAACACATTTTAATGACAAAAATGCTCATCTATTAGTCAATCTTTTATGTCATTTATTAATATATTCACACCCGTGTTAATTATAAATTGATTTTAATCGAAATACATAGAATACTATAATAGTACGGTAGTATAAGTACACTATGATGACTATATACATTTTTAATAATTCGATATTTTAATCAATTAACATTTCATCTTACACGATAAAGCTTAGGTATATATGTTGTCGATATAATCAATATTTATATATTCGAATTTTGAACATTTTAATTTTTGGCGTTAAATGATGTGTACGTATCATTATTAACCATGATTCTGTCTTTAAGCATGTTTATATAATGTGTTTAACGACATCATGTAATAATTTGAGAACCGTTCGCTTTATACTTGTAAGACAAGTTCTCAAATACCTAATATTTTAATTATTACCTTCTAGAGAAAGTAATATTATAATTTGAAACACTAAACGATTTGCGTCGTAGCGACAACCTTATATGACAATTTGATACCAAGTTACATACATTGCACTACTGAATATACTTGGTCTATTGCTATCGCTATCTGAAAATAATACTAATATTTTGTACCTTCAAGTATGTAGATTATACTAGTATGGCGCTTAGTTGATTATTATACTGCCCCACATTACACTATGGCACCATAGATAATATAATACTACAGTACCGGCACAGCTTACTTAATTTATTATTTTATTTATCTATTTAATAATGTATACACCTCAAAGTCTGAGTGTATACACATATAGTTTTAAATATAGTCATAACAACATTAAAAACAAAATACGTTACAGTTTGAAGAATCTGTTATTTTGCATAATTCTGCAAACCGTAATTACCTATAAATTTTTTAATTATGCATAATTATCGATAATTTACATTAATCATTTTTACTACCTATTATATAATCTATATATATAACAACCATGTAACTGTGGTACTTAAATACTCGTATTAACATAAGCATAGGATAGGGGTATTTGCACGTTGATAGTTTTTTTTTAATGAAGCTATAATGTGTAACGAAGCTAATGGTCTCTAATTCCATTTACACTACGTTGTATAAAAACAAACTCCCGTCCCTCCGCCACTTAAGCACATATACTCCATTTTATGGTGCTGCATCTCTCCCTTTCGCATTTTAAACCTACAAGGTCAGTAGAATCTAGACTTCAGATAGAGTTTAGGCGTTAAATAGAACTTATCCCTGGAGTGCCACATAACCGCCGCAAGGGTATCCATGAGAATTCTATGTCCTCTGCCTGAGAAAAAAAGCTAGCATACGTAGAACTGCATCAACGTGCAGTGCAAAATCATTTTATTTATTTCATACACAGCAACACTTCAGGCTTTACATGTTTCCCTGAAGACAGTTCTTGTGTTGCTCGTAAAAGACGCGATTTTCATAGTGCTGAAAAACTTGATGTATTACTGACCGTGCATATGAATATTACGGTTCTATTCACATCGAGAGTTTCGAAGAATACATATGACTGCTACAAAAGGGTTTGACTGCGGGATTCTGGGCTAAGTTAGGGAGTAGCGTGACAGCTGGAGGTAGCACGACAGACTACGATCGGAAGGCTATGTAAACTTAGAGCGACTTTGCCCAAGACCGCTTTACTGTACACACCGCTGTACTGTACGTTTCTTCACGAACGGACACCTTCCGATCACAGTCTGTCGAGCCATATTAACATTATTATTTGTTATCAGAAAAACTATCAATACATACCAGTTTAGCGTCTGTACGCTACAACTCAGTTAATACACACACATTTATTTGCAGTCAATATCGCCAGCGTAATTTTTTGTATGGAAACTTTGTACACCGCCACTAGTCGTAAAGTAATTGTACTAATTTTGCATATTAGATTAACATAACTTCTATTATTTATGTATCATCTATTGTCAATTCTCGGGTTTAGGACCTGACATTTGCCATTCTTCTCATGAACACGGTAGATGCATCTCTTCAGAAACGTCAAGGTAAAGAATAATATTTTATACGTTTTAGATGCATACTTTAGATGCATAATTTGATTCATTTACTATACATATTAAAACTTTATTCAACATTCTTAAACGCAATATTATCACAGCCCTTTTCAAAGCACTCCTCCTTATTGTTCATCTCCAGTTGCTTCTTCGACCCTCGGCCCCGGTACTCTACCACGAAATACAAGAGCACGCCTACCGCCATCATCACAAACATGAGGTAGGTCTTCGCGCTGGTGCGAAAGTACGGTGAGATGACGTAAGCGATGATATAACCCACGGATTCCCAGAGCCTGAAGTTGGCAAAAGCAGCCTCCTCTCGCCCAGGAAACAAGATACCGTAGTAGGCTGGCAACAAAATACATTATTGAATAGTCTGTTTGCCAATAGTTGATAGAATCAATGCTACCCATTACAAATTGCGGTCATCTAATTTGTTTATTAGTGTAAAATATAATAACTTTGTATCCCTTACCATGAAAACGGCGCGAAGTTAGCGACGGCTATCTATATATATTATATCCCAATTAAGTTTTAACACTTACCATCGTGCTCGTAAATTTAGATTATTCTCACTGCGGGTTTTCGTGAACAATAATCTCTTATTATAATCCCTTAGTTAGAATGTGTCGCCAGTATAATGAGCTCGTCAGGGGTTGCGCAGACGCGGGAATTGATTGCGATATTTTTCATTATAGTTTTAAGAATTTATTGTCAAATAATTTAAGATAACTTGTGGTTTAATTGTAAATAATGTATGTATTTTTTCTTTTTATTTTTATCTATGTTTTGTTTTGCTTTGTTTATCCTTTCATACTCGGAAATTGAGTTTTGTTATTCCAAGATGAAGGATGTTATTCGCTGCACGTTAACAAAACAATAAGTAGAATGTACATATCTTGGGTTTCAAGCTAGCTTTTAAGGTACGATATAGATTCGCGGGTCGCCGCCGGCGGGCGCGAGGAATCGCGGATACAGCGACCCGGGAGGGACCACGCCCCTTCCGTGGCCGGGGGTTGTCGCCGGTGGCGGAGATCGGGGGAGGTATTGTAGCCTCCCCCGAGGAGGGCTCCCCTGTATCGGCGGGGGAGTGGAGGCTGGGGGTTCCCGGATGTCGCTTGGCGTTCCCGGGGCTCCCTACATGCCTGAGGAAGGCCATCCCTGAGGTTTTTAGCGGGTAGGCCTCCCCCTTCTGGGGAAGAGAGCCCCACATACAGTAGCGGCGTTAGGGTAGGGCGCGGTTGGGCGAGCGCAGGGCGCCGGCCACAAAGGGGCGCCGCAGTAAGTATTTATATGTAAAGGGAATGCTGTCGTACTTATCTCGCCCAGGGCGCTGGTAGTGCTAAAACCGGCACTGCCACATAACCGCCGGCTCGCCACAGCCGGGGTATGCAATTTAATTTTGGCTGTAACCTGTTTTGTACGTATAATAAATAAATAGACGGCTACCACATAGTTTTACAATAATTAAGCAACAATTTATTATTCGGAGACGTTTTATAGTAACTCTCGATAAATAGTATAATAGTTATTCATAAATAGATTTCCTCGTGATCTTTTCCTTCATGATAGGAGCGTCAGATAAACGTACATATGAAATTCGAAAAAAGAAAAACTTACTTGTACCTGGTAAAATCGACTCCGAGCTCCTCGAATCATCCGATTCGTAGACCAGTGCCGAGACCGCAACACCATCGATGCTCTAAAGTCCGACATCAATTATTCTTTATCGCGATACGTTCGTGTCCAGGGTCGGACTGGGCCGGAAGAGCCCGGGTGGCTGATCGCAATCCCGAGGCCCGAGACACCTTTTTTGTACGACGCATAGTTTCCGAGACATGCACGCGGGCAACCGTAGCACAGGGAGCTCGCGCAGCGTTGCCCCTGTGCTACGTGCCCTGCCGCATGCCCCGCAACCCAGGCCCGTGGGGGCCCGCGCAGGCTGGGGCCCGGCTGGCAAATGCCACCTCGACTGTATGGCCAGTCCAACACTGTTCGTGTCAGTGAGCACACCACTCACCATTGATCTGTACAATCCAGATGGAGTCGCAGAGCCCCCAGAGCACGGCTATCGCGTACATCACCAAGGTCTGACCTAGCTGCGGCCGCCAGCACAAAACGGTCACCAGCAGCGCGGAGTGCACTAATGTCGCACAACATATCATCGGCACTCGACCTGTTATCTGTAACGGTAAATCATACATTCTTTTCAACTGTAATCAACTAAACACAAACGGGCAGAACACAAAACATAAAAAATGACTAGACTTAGGATTAAAGGAGATAGCTAAGTACAGTATAGGCGATTGCCCTTGCAATGTATAAATACTGGATGTAGTTGCATCTAATGCTGGGTACCTGAAAGTTAATATGTGATATAAAAAAAGTTCCATGAACTTTTCATATTATTACAATCTTGAAAAACATATCATAGAAACTCCTACGATATTATGGTCGCAAAACTACAACTAGAGAATTTGCTATGAACTTTAGGTAGGCATTTTAGTACAGATAAAATAACTGGGTAATATATTACTATTGTAGTGAATGATGGATACCTATATATTGAAGAATGTCGACTTTAATTCATGATTGTGATTAAAATACGCAAGACCATTATTTAATATGTATATTACGAATATCGATTTTTATACATGATTGTGATTAAAATACGCAAGACCACTATTTAATATCTATATCCATATCGAGTTATGAGCTCAAGTTTCGTTACGCATTTGAAGTCGGCAAGTAGGCACAATACACAATAGGTCCGTTTAGAAAAGCAGAGTCAGTATTAAAATTAAAAATCAAGTGATAATGCAACGAACAATCGAACAAACAAAAGTCGTATAACATCTAACATTGACATCTGACTTTTTTAAAGTGCTGTGAGAATAAACTCTCAATACAATAACATCGATTAGGAAATCGATATTATCGTGTGAATAAAATACTTATTTTTTGTTAATTGTTTTCGACGATTAACATTAATTAAACATTTCTGTACAGAAAATATTCTTCTCTATTATTTAATGAATTTTATTGAATTATTTTATTTGAAAAAAAAGTTTAATCCGCTATATCCGTATAAATCGATTATTTTGTATATTGACCGAAACTACAATAATCGATTATCTCGTTTAAATGTCAACACTATTCAAGTTCGGAAAATAGGAAAACAAGTTTAAAACTTTTTATTTAATTATTTTTTCACGAAAGTTCTAGGAAAATAATAATCATGTAACAATTCATTAATGAATATATAAAAATTACGAGGCAGTGTGATATATTTATACATGTTAAGGGCAGTCGTTTAGCCATCTCCTTTGTTGTTTGATGTGATGATGTAAGCAAGTAAGATGAACATACTTTCGCCAGATAGCCAGTGAGCACACAGCCCACCGCGTCCGCCAACCCGTACGCCATCATCACGAACCCCACAAATCCCGTTCCAGCCGCACATGATACGAACGCCTGTAAAAGATATAACGGCTTCATCAAATTTTGTTTATGATAACAAATTTTCTAAAATATGATGAATTGATATAAATAGACGAACTTTAATTTTTCATAATAATGGGTTACTCCGTTTGGTTAAATATTGATTGAAATTCATTAATTGTATGTTTAAAAGACACTGCTCAATCAAGTATTTAGTAGGCGAGCCAATCTCTACATTACAGTCACATTTGGCACCCAACGCGGGACACAAATTTTTACTAAGCAAACATTAAATAAAGCAATAATACGAGTACAATGCACTGTGGCATGGTGGCAAGTTGTCCCGCTCAAAATTTTGCGGTAACTCTAAGAAAATATTTTATTGTAATAAAATGAGAACTCCGCGATAAAGGTTCCAATTTGTCTTTAATTAATGATGTTTTGTTCATCATCACAGCTCATATACGTCCCCACCGAGGGGCTCGTGCCTACCCTAACCACGTTAGGGCGATTAGGCCTTAGTCAACCACGCTGGCCCAGTGCAGGTTGGTTGACTACGTACACCTTTGAATCGCTTCGCAGATGTACGCAAGTTTCCTCACGATGTTTTCCTTCACCGTAGGAGCGTCGGATAAATGTACATATGAAATTCGGAACGAAAAACACATCGGTACACGGTGGGGATTAGATCGCGGGCCTCCCGATTCTATGCGGCGCATAAACCAGTGCCGAGACCACAGCGCCACCGACGCTCTCATTGATGTTTTGTTATCAAATTAATAATTTGTTATAAACTATTGAAATGTTTGCATTTTATATCATTTAAACTATAAAAATTGATAGAGACCATTTAAAAAATACGCGCTATTTCCCATCATTTTAATATTTCGTTTTTATCGTATTTAATTTTATCATATAAGCGTATCATTACATGTTTGTTTTTCTCTCAAATGTGTTGAAAAACGTCGTATGAATCTCGTGAACCCTAATCATTACCCTCTCGGCCTCATGTGTAATGGGTAACTTAAGCTAAGTTCATGTTGCATCATTAACTTACAACTAACATAATAATACCCACAACCAGTTTTCAACCTACAATAAAGGCGATAATGATAATATTAACAGACACTAAATACAAACAATAGTTGTAATCCTTCTGCCAATAGCAAATAATAAAATTGAACAAGGAGAAAAAAAAAATGTAGTTATATGAAAATTTGAACTTTAATACAGTAGAATTAAATAGCTTTTTTGTGTAGTATTCGCAAATATAAAAAGCAATATAGTTTAGCAGATCCCCGGCAAGATAGTAGGCAAGACGACAATAGCACGATCGCTAAACTGACCTGGAGACCTAATCATTACGAATGCGATTTCGAAATCACCGCTGACTAAATAGTCAGCGGTCACGTTGAAGTCACGGATTCCTAAACATCCAATTTTTGCAAGTCGATCGCAGAGCTGCCAACATAGATAAAGTACACACATAAATATAAGAGTTCGGTTCCACGCAGAATGTAGCCGCTGCCGATTATTGTCGACTTAACCATTATGGTTATTATATATATAATATATGCTACATTCATATATATATGTGTGTATATATTATAGGTATATAAAGGTTTATATATATATGTATATATGAACGTAATCGCTGCCGGTTATTGCCGGCTTAACCACTGCGGTTATTATATACATATATATATATATAATATATACATACATGTATATATGAATGTAGCATATATATATATATATATTATAGACTGAAAAATCAAACAAAACACAGATAACATTTCCACAAGTATGACTTGATTACGAGTGGGTGAGGGCACTCGTAATGAAATCACACCTGTGACTAAAGTAGTCACATCAGTGATATTCAAAAATAAGAATTATTAAAAATCGGTGATTATTAGTCACATCGGTGATTTCGAAGTCGCATTCGTAATTCAAAAATAGGTCTCCTGGGGGCTAATCACGGCAAATCGAGCTAAATCGAAAAGATTGGAGAGCCATGTGATTAACTGTGAGCAATTACAGGTGAAAGATTAATATTACAAAATTTTAGTCTTACCGCTGTGAAGTCAGCGCCAAAAAATGCCTGTTGTAAGCCGATGAAAATGTTAATAACAACCAGCATCAGTTGGTTGGGTTCCACAAGCAGCTTCAACGTAACCGAGAGCAACGCGAACCCCGTGAGACCTGTCTCCGCCCCGCTGCGAGCTGAATCGTATCTGGAAAAAATTGTTGCTTAATTATTATTTCATTCCTCTTAATTTAATTAGTATACCGTAATTAATAAGTACACCGGTTTTCAGTGCACTCATGCGGCACCCAAATATAAAGATTTTTTTTTTGGTACGTAGCTTTTGAAAAGGGTCATAACTGCTTTGTTTTTAATTTCCATTTCTTCAGCTACGTCGTAGCTGATATGCTGTTCTTGTTACACTTTTTAAAAATAGTGTCCGTATAAGGATAATAGAATTTGAGCATCTTTGACAACAAAATAAAATAAAACTAACCTCTCATTCGATTGAGTTTCATTCTGTGTCAAAACAAACAAAAATCTCAAAACTTTGAGATGTACCGATTATTTTCTTCTTTACATTAATTTGTTTTAACTGAAATAACAACATACTATACTCGTATTGTTTTTTCAAGCAACGGAAAATAGTCCATTCAACTATTCGAATGTCGCTTACAAAATTCTATACTGCCTGAATCTAAAATCAGGTATATAATTATATATTTTATTGCAATCTCTCGATTTAATCTAGAGTTTCTATTAAAAATACAGACCTTTTCATTGAATCCACTCCGATGGCAACTATTATGGCCGCACCGGCCATACACGCCAAGTAAATGCCTGAAAAAATAACTTTCTGAATTCGCTAATTTTACACATATCAACAGCAACTTCAGGACGATTCCTACCCGACCCTAATTTATGTGTTCATGTTTTAGATTAAATATTATTGTATACGCAAACAACTACTTAATTGTTTCTTTTAGTGTGTGCTGACTGCAAAACCAATATCATTGAAAAAATTGAAATCAATAACTGATTTGAAAAAGTATAATTTTTGTGAATGCTAAATTTGTTAGCTATGAAAATAGAATGGAAAGTGATAGTGAGAGCGATAGTGGACATTTGTTGAACACACACATCCTTCAAATACATTGTCCGCTAGTATTCTTCACCTGGATAGTCATCCTAAGATTTCATGCTTTTAAATATAAAGGAAACTAATAGCTTCAAGTAAGAAGCATATAAAAGCAATAGATGGAATACAAGAAATAAAAATAAATTGCATCTACCAAAAGCCTTGCCTTCATTTATTGAAAATTAACATTAATAAAAAAAGCTAAATCTTTTTCTAAAATTATTTCTAATATTCTACGAGTATTGTTATATTTTAACCGATTAACTTACTAGCTTAAATATTAAAAAACTACCACGAACTAATAGAACTAACTTCATTACAAGTTAGTATTCAACTATCCTCGTGTGATAATAATACCTTAGCGGTAAAGTTGTAAATGCCTAATTTTTGTAACACCTTATTAGAAAAAAAGAGGTAATAAAGAAAGCAATTTTACGGATTAGTATTGACATTTAGAATATTCTCACCTGGGGTTGTCGTAAAAAAAGCATTATAAATCTGACGATCTTTCCTTCCGAGACAAAGTCCCAAATCAATGTCTAGTCTACGCATCGCTGGACTTTTTTGTAAACTAGGTCTTCAAAATCCTGATGGATTTCCCGCCAGATGCTCCGGAACGATTAGAAAACTTAGCCAGGTGGCCCTGATTTAGCAAACCCCTTTAGGTATAGCTAACAGGATTATTCCGCATAAAACAGTCTGTATGTCGGCTTACCTGCGATCATCTGTATCTTCTCCGGCGGCTGTGGCAGTAGAGCCTCTCCGGCATCAGCGCTGGGCAAGAAGGCAGCGCCACACAACTCTGGGATCAAGGATTCATTTACGGCTGTCACCGCCGCCGTGTTATTACCGCTGGACAACACTGGCGGAAATAAACAAATTTGTTCTTAACTCACAGGACTTAAGCGAAGTAAAATGTTGAGGATGTAGTATCTTTATTTGTTACATTTTGCATGACCGTAGTTCAATATTTCAAATGAATTCAAATCCCGCGCCTCTTCACATTGCTCTGGGTACACTGCTATTGGGTATGTTGATCTATGAGAGTAACCACCAGCGCACACAGCCTCAGCATAGTAGCAAAAGGCACAAGCCGTAGGTATATCATTTAATGATAATGGTGATATGAACATGTATTGTACATACCTAGAGAAGATATTAAGTTGCCCCAAACTTGATTCATCTGGAATATCATGAAGAACAGGCCCAAGAAGCGCACCAGCAACGCTTCAGCTGAGACTTTGGAAATTTTACTGTGGGCATCTGACACCTGAAAGCGATTAGAGTATTTATTTAAACTTTATATACATATATTAGTATATAATACCATAAGCCTTTACTATCAGTCAACCTTCAAGTGACGCAGAGATACAAAGAGGTAGATGTACAAAAGACATTAAAAACAAATAACTAGAAGTAGGTACGTATTAATTATAAAATTAAGGATTAACATAAACTAAGAGTAATAATGAATAATAAAAGACGTAGAGAAGGCAGGTGACTAGAGTCCCTTCTCATAATCCAGTTTCATTATAATCAAAATCAAAATACAATAGCCCATTAAAGTTTTTACCTCAATAGTACTATTATATATTGTGTATATATATATATATATATATATATGTATTGTATATGATCTTAACCTGTAAATAGCAAAGTAGCTATACTATTGGGTCACAAGTCTGCGGCATAACCTTGAACTGAAAATGAACCAGCCAGAAAACCAACATAGGCTATTTCTCTGTATCTGTACTATACAGTTGTCAATAACTTTAATATAAAATCGTTTACTCTACTAGACAGGATAGTGTCTTTGTAGTAAGACTTACCACAGACAAATAGGTACACTTGGCGCACCACAGCGGGCCTCCTCCCAGCCCCACCACCAAACCGGCGGGGATCAGCGTGTAGAACCGGGGATGCAGCTGGGCTGCGATGTACGGCATGTACGTCACGAACGACAGCGATATCGCCCATTTTGTGCCAAACCATCTGTCAAGTAGAAAGCAAGTTGTCGCTATGAGATACAATTACATCTCGAGATATTGGTACCTTGGCTTGTGACGCTATATAGGATATATTTTTATCGGTATGCTTGGCGGTGCCGACTGGCTAAAAGTTATATCCCATAGTGTGGATTATTTTCTTTTTTTTAAACTATGAAATTGCCATTTGCTCGTATTTAAAACATTACTACATTTTAATATTTATTTCTGCATTAATTATTAACCCGAAGGTGTCTAATGATCTGATACAATGTCTTATTAAATCCAATTAATGTATAATAACATTATACATTAAATAAATACAAACTCAATGTGCTGAACCATTTCATACTCAGCATATATTACTACCTACCCAACTGGTCGCATTAAGGGAACCCTATCCACTCTCAGTCCCATACGAGCCGGCATCCCACCGAGAATTCATGCTTTCATCCCTCTTATTCTCTCTCACGTTACTAACTCACCTCATGAAGCAATAGTGCAGCAACAAACTTCTACTGGCGCATACTTCCATGACAAAGTATATAAGCGACAATCCACAAAACTTAAAATGTTCAGACTGTCCACCTGTTGACTTCCCAGATCAAGTACCTGGGCATCACTACAGACACGAGATTTTTGTACTGTATATTGTTCTAACATAACATTAAGCTAACATTTTTTCAAAGGTAACCTACGAACATCATGTCTTAAGGTTGCTTAATACATTACCGAATCCATAAATGTAGGTTCAAAAATGTTTGGGATGTCAAATGACGAGGGAGGTTGGAGGGCTGTGGCCTCCTTCTGTGAAGCAGTAATGCTCCAGAAGGAGGCCGCCGAGCGGGGTCGGGAGATGGCCGATCCCGCTCGAAGGAGGCGGCGCCGGGCTCGGTAGCACAGCTGCGGCGCCGCCGCGGGTCGCCGGCGGGCGCGAGGAAGTCGCGACCGCTACGGCGACCCGGGATGGACCATACCCCTTCCGTGGCCGGGGGGCGTCGTCGGTGAAGGAGACCGGGGGAGGTAGTGTAGCCACCCCCGAGGAGGGCTCCCCTGTATCGACGGGGGAGCGGAGGCTGGGGGTTCCCGGAAGTAGCTTGGTAAGTTCCTGGGGGCTCCCTTCATGCCTGAGGAAGGCCATCCCTGAGGTTTTTAGTGGGTAGGCCTCCCCCTTCTGGGGAGGAGAGCCCCACATAACCGCCGGCGCCGGCTCGCCACAGCCGGGGTATGCAATTTAATGCATTTTCCTCAGATAACAAAAAAAAAAACAAAAAAAAGGTTCAAAAATGTTTAAACCGGTTCTTACATCGCCACTCTTGGTACTCTTGGTGCGTAAGTCTCCATTAGGACGTATGTCTCCTATAGAGCCCCATAACGACGACCTTGCCAAACCTTACTACACTAGCTGTGCAAAGTAAATCATCTGCAAACCAAACCACTAAACTTGCACCAAACAAACCATCGAGTACACTCCTATCTCACCATGCGCGAGCAGGAAAGAATATGTACAAAGTTCCCAACATTACACAGCCACGTATTAGTCCCACATACTACACTGATAGAACAAGTGTGTGATCTTCCGATCTACACATTCAATGCAAAACTGCTGGTAAAGACTTGTACCGGGTTACTTTACCCAACCCTTTACTACATGGAAAACATGAGCGTCCAAGGCTATAGCGACGTGTCTATATTGCATCGATCCCATCCATCACGAACAGCCCGGTGACTCTTCACGGTCCAGGAAGGTGTATTACATATTAACTATATATATAGTTATTTCCTTTTATATTTAATGACCTGTTTGTCCATTACAAAGAGCATAGCACTAAGTAATAAAGAAACTATTAAAAACGAATAAATAAAAAACAAGGAAACTTCCTCATCAAATAACCGAGATGTACTTGAACTATGGGCAAAGGCCACGTCCATCAAAGAAAAACATTTCCAATGTAGTTCAATATCTTATTGAAAACAATGGAACTATACGGTTCAATCGACACATAGATCGTGTTGCGTTATCAATATGTATTCGGTGTATCTATCTGTAAAGAACTTTATCTTCAAGATATCATCACCAAATGTAATTTAAAAATTTCAGGAATAACAGAGCGGAATTTCAGAGCGTCGTCAGTAGAGCTATACACGTTAGCCTGCATTGGTTTCTAATCGATAAATTCAATTTTCAAACTTACATTCGAGGAAAATATTTACAACCCATCTAAGGTTGAACCTCGTAAAGCAAACTGACACAATACGAGCTAAAAATATTGCTTTTATAACAATATTTTATAGTACTCGTATTCACGTAAGAAATAGGCATCACTTGACATTTCTATATATGGAACAAGAATTATCGACCTTAATGTGTTGCCAGTTAATGATGATTATTTTTGATATTGATGTTGATCCTGCACAAGTGATGATAATAATTCGAAATGATTAAAATTTTCTTTTAGATGCCATTGTATATAATTATAAAGTCCACTGTAAGTGGATTTTATAAGAAGTTTCGATGTTCAGTTTTTGATGAAATATGTCCTCATCGACAACACGGATGAATCAGAAAGTTTCGTGTTGGGGCACTGCGGTAGATTTGCCGAGAATATGCCGCGTAAGTTCGCGAAGGTTCCTAGCCTAGTTCACCAATTAACATAATTTTGGAAGTTGGACGTATATTTATTATTATTTTTCGAAGTTACGTACTTTGCGCGATATACCTGACGATGCTTAGTCATCAGAGGTGACTAGGACTATCTGCGTAGAGAATATTCACTCACAATTAACCCTATGTCTATACACTCCTATCATTGTTAGTGCCATCCAGTGACTAGGAAATTAACCCGGCCAACGTGTCAGGTCTTAACATCGATAAGGGTCTTATCCCCAAACGGGTAGCCTATACTTGTGCGCAGTGGAAGCTATACTAATGGTCACACGTTGGTCACGAAATTTGAGTTGCTTTGGCCCGCCTACCTGCCGTGGCAAAGTTGGATTATTTGGAGATTTTGAGTATTTAATAGAAACAAATAATGACAATTAGGAGAAACATCTTGGAGACACCGGAGAGGATCAGGCCTGGGGTTTACCGACACAGCTGTTCTCAGTAAAAACTCTGCATTTATAGTGCTGCAGACTTGTTAAATGCACATACTTTATAACGACAGGTTGTAGAAACGATTACACAAGACAAGTACGGACGTGGGTTCTAGCGACAGTTCTAGATATTCTGAATAATGCCTCCGCGTTTATAGTTTTGCAGGTCTTATAAATCATCAGTAACATAATAACATCTTGCTTGTGATCTAGCGAAGGCTCTGTTCAGAGTTAAGTATCCACGTTTAATGAACTGTAGGTCTTACAAGTGCACTCACTTTATGATGACAGCCGGCAAGAATATGTTGGAGAAGATTAGGCCGGCATACACTGCGGCTAGAGACGCCGTGCCGAGACCCGCTTCCGCATTTATGGAGCTTTGCAGATTTGCGGCGCCCTGGAAATTTATTGTTTTTATTTATATTAGTATAATTTTTTATAAGAAAATATAATAATACGAGTACTACTGAATTTACAATTTATTTGATCAAAACCAGGTCGAATAGTAAAATAATATTTTAAAATTTAATAATAATGACTCTGATTTGCCGGTTCCGGTAAGCAGTAGTAGTTTGTATATACGAGACAAAATAAAATACCTAAATTCTATAACAGCGTTCTATAACTGGGTTCTCTTTCTTACCTATAACTACCGTAAAATAGCAGTGTTCGATAAAACACCATTACTGTGTTTCAATTTGAAGGATAGATAACAAAATTGCCAGGTACCCTGACTTTTCTACTAATTTTACAAGTTAGTAATGTTACACTGGCTCTGGTGGGTGTTTCCATTTTGGGTGGAATTTCGCAGCAAATCTCACAGAACTACAGGTCTACTTGTTTACCAATATATTTTTATATATATTGGTAAACAAGTAGACCTGTAGTTCGGTGTAATTCGGCTATCAGCAGTCTTCTCGTTACAATTTTATGTAACAAGAAGACTGCTGATAGCCGACAAAGGCGAATGGCGGACGCTGACAAAGCTCTGAACACCAAATGTGTTATAATTTACACAATAAAAAATATGCATGTATTTATTATAACCTTTAAATTTACGATTCTATTTATGAAGCAAAACACTGAAATAGTCATAAGGTGTATAAAACTTATAGATATATGTAACGTGACGCCACGTTACCTACCCGCCATAAAATCATATACAAATATCGGTTTGGCAAGAAAGAGATAGCATACAATTTTTAATAACTCATGACTGCATTTCTCATTGTAATTAAATAGTGTCTTGCATATTTTTCAACGCTTACTAACAGAGAAATTGTTCTACTAACAGAGAACGATTACTAACAGAGAAATTGTACTGAAAGTATCATAATAAATAAAGCATAAAATAATCTAAAAAATCGGAATCATTGTTTGTGCTATCGAAATACGATAATGTCCGCACCGATTGCTCCTACTTTCAGTGATCTCATAAATTTAATTTCATACAAACAAAGTTTTAATACATTTAATTATTTAAACATCCATATTTATATAATATTAAGAATTATTTACATAATTTTAAAATAAGTACTTTATAAAATGAAAGATAATGAAAACTTAACAAAAATATATATGAGCAAATTATAATCCTGTTTACGGACAAAATAATAAAATCAACATTTTTATTAATTTGAATTTACAATTTAAAAAATGAAGTTTAGTAAATAAATCTCTAAAATATTTAATATACTTAGTATTTGAAAATTTTAGTAATTATTCATTCAATTATTAATGTCGCAAGTTTAAGGTAATATTTAAATTTAAGCAAATTTTATATTACTCTTTATTAGATGAAGCGAAAGAGTTAGATATGTAAAGACCGTAGCAAGTGGAAAGACGTAATCTCTGCCTACCCCGTGGGAAAAAGGCGTGAGTGTATGTATGTATGTATGTATTTATTAGAGACAGTGACAGCTCAAGTACTGTTTTATAAAGATTTAAATTTATTTTAGATATGTTACAATAACGATAAATTTATATTTTATTTTAGTTATATTTACGATATATAATTTTCCAATTATATTATTATATTAATGATTGTCCAATACTCACACTGTATGCCGTGAAATGCACCATGAAAGCCAAACTGATAACGACCACATTCTTGACAATCCTCCAAGTTTCCTTCGGCTGGAGCTCTACCATAGGCTTCTCAGCGGCCGTCATTTTGGCAATATATTTATTTATCGAACTAACTATTAAATCGAACAGACATTCATTTTAAATAGTTCAATTGTCGACAAGGTTATTTCATTTCATTTCTACCATTTACAGAATTCACCTGTTGATTGTTAATAAATTAATTCATAGCCGTCTGATTACGCCAACTTCGAACTCAAGACTGAAATAGAGCACTTTTATATTCGATAGCGCCATTACGATGCTTCACTCCGTGATAAGGGCTTAGGAATAGTGGGTGATCTGAATCGCAAGGTGTCCTTTTATATTGTAATACTTCCTTATTTAAATATATTATTATTGATGAATATCGAACGATTTGCATAAAATCCTATATTTGACGTACTCGTATATTTTGTTTTAAATGTTCGAGTAACCCAGTTTTCAAATATAGAAACAAAAACAATGTATATGTAAATTTATCAATATTTGATAAGGTGTCACTTTGGAATGACGAATTTATTTTTTGTTCCCTTGTGTATCTTTAATTATACACTAACCGTATTTAAGTTTGATTAGATCATAATATTTTGGTATCGTATTAAGCAATTAACACTATGTCAGAATTTATTTGTAACTTACGCAAAACTCTGGCTGTTGTTACAAAACAAAGGTTGTTTATTTGTATTTTGGCAGTTATTTTTTTATGCTAATATGCAAAATTAATTAATAATTAAGAAAAAATTACACAAAAATAAATAACCCCCGTTTTCAACGCTGAAGACGTTGTTCGACGTTGTCAAAGTATCTTGCAAGGACGTTCTTACACAGATAACTCGAAAACGAAACTAATTAACGAAAAACACAACATGCTCATTAAGTGTAAAATTAAAGTTTAAACAAAAACTTATCTTGCATCTTATAGCTTCGGTAAATTTCATTCAAGAACTCGGTAATACCCACAGCGTGATTGTACAATATATTGAATACCGCGCCTTAAGTAAATAGCAGTTTTTTTTTTACGCGGATCAAGATTAGATGAGTTATTAAACAAAATTGCGGATGTGCTTCTTATTGTGGTGAACAAATAATACAAATTACATTTACCTCGAATAAGCGAAGTAAATAAGAATATCAAGTTATGAACATGGCCAAAATCATAATTGCCAATAATAATAGTGCAGTTTTTTGACAGATATTTTAAACATTAACAATTGCTACAATCTTTAATGGTTTATAAATTATTTTTTTATATCATATTTTTTCTTTGTCGAATTTTATTTCAACAATAACTTTTAGTGGTTTTCCGTTTGTTTAATATAATACTTTTATATTCAGCTAACAAAATGTTTCCATCTTATCCTACTTATACGATAAAAACAAAAAATACTATAAATGAAAGAAGAGTGAATACACATTGTAATTATATATCGTCTTAGCTTGAATTTAGACAATCCTAAATCAACAAGTAAAGAAAAACTATTTGAATTACTGATATAATAAAGCTAGGCCGGTAGATTAACGTCATAAAAAATTTATTAGATTCTCGTGTCGTTGGATATCCGAATTGACATTTTCAGAATTATTGCTCTGACCAACTTCTAACTACTACTACTACTTACATCTAAATAAAAAAGTAGAAGACTTAAAAAAACATTTTTTTGCAACTGAATCTACATGACTGTCGTTTTATTTTAAAATGTTGTTGCATTTTAAAATGAGTTTGTCTACTAAAAATAATAGTTATAAAGTGACTATTTTTATACATTCTTTTGTTATTATTGACTCAAAATTATTTTCAGTGTTTTAGCGAGTGGATCACCTATTTGCTGTCAAAGTGTCTAATCAGGTTAGAAGCTTTTATTACTTTCTTGGCTCTAATAGCTTAGCCTAAAGCCACCAAAAAACTTTCACTGCGGAACGCTAGTCTAAAATCACTCAACTAATAAATACCTCAACTTAATTTTTAAATTAATATGAGAAAATTTTAATAATAATTCATTAATGTATTTCTGTCTCTTGAGACCAACATTTCCACAAACTTCATCAAATATACGAATTTGGTTAATTAATTACGATTAACGCCCAATTTCTTCGCCTCGATTTGCCCTTTAGGCTAATGATGGCGTTGTTTGAATTCGACTTCACACCAGCAGATCTAAGATGCCTGTAACAGGTACCGATGCTGCCCGAATGGACTCTGACGGAATACAGACTCAGGTTTTACTTGCTTGAAACATGATTGACGCCACCCCAATGGAAAACACAACTTAATTATGGCCAAATTCGTCTGCTCTATCACGGTATGTATGCGAAGATCTTGATGTTTTAAATATATAAATGCCAATGTAGAGTAATACTCTTCTATCTACATGTATTATCATATTAGGTTTATGTATATTCAGCAACACGTCAAACTTTACATTTTTACTAACAAAATAGTCTCTATTTAAAGTGACATAAGAGCTGTCTCAAGGTCAACATCAATCTGAAGCGTTTATATTAATATAACTAAAAATATTCGACTAATTGACCTGTCGAACTGTCAATAACGTGAACTGTTCACTGCAGAATATGGCAGAATTATGAAATAGATGAAGATTACAGAGTGAGTATTTGTATTATGGCGACAAAGTACACTCAAAACCACGTCATAGTAAGCTACGAAAACAGATTTTATTGCATAGGGAATAGAGACGGTCTAAAAATCAACATGTATAGTTTGAATTGCAGCCATGTGCCACGTAAATACAACTCAGTTCAAGCATTTAAAAAACCATTACCATTTTCTGAAAGCACGTTTATTAATTAAATTATACCAAAATACAATATTCTATGCGTAAAATATCATAAACAAAAACATCCATTAGCTAATTCATTCATTCTAACCACCTTTAATTTTTTAGATAAAATAAGGAAGCTATGACCTACTAATTGGTGGCTTATTAAGATACGAAATCTTTGCAAATGGGCCTGACCTTTATGCTGTTGAGATTGATGTGATGCTGACAGGCAGCACAAAAGTTACCAAGTTGGATGCCCTTGAGTGCATTCTTTGGACTCGCGATTATTAGTGGCATAGAAATAAAATCTATAATAATCAATATTTAAGAGACAATTTGGAGGTTGCAATAATTTATACTAATAATATAAAGCTGAAGAGTTTGTTTGTGTGTTTGTTTGAACGCGCTAATCTCAGGAACTCCTCGTTCGAATTGAAAAATTATTTTTTTATTTAATAGACCATTTATCGAGGAAGGCTTTAGGCTACATAACATCACGCTGCGACTAATAGGAGCGAAAAAAAAATGGAAAATGTGGAAAAAACGGGGAAAATTATGCATCTTTGAGGGCTTCCGTTGCGTGCGCTGCGAAAACGGTTTAAGATACCAAAAAAATATCTATGAAAGAATTATTCCTCTTGAAATAATCTAAAAAAATGTCCGCGACAGTACTTCATATATTGTCATATAAGACAGTACATCTATCTTTTAACTCACTAAAATCGTTTTTATGGTAATCAAATTTGGATATGTTGCGTTGTCAAGATCGGGTTGCGGAGAAAACCAATATGTTCTTCTGCCACAAGAAAATAAAACAAAAAATTTAATTTACGCAGAAGTACTTTAAAATAATTGTTCTTTTAAAAACTTAAAACTAAATTGTCTAAGATAATAACAGTAATTGCCGCGGACAAAGTCGTGGGTAACAGCTGAGGTGGTTGTTTGCAAAAATTAATATGATGTTAAAAATAACTATTGAGCTAGTGATAGAATCTGGCTGGTATGATTTTGCAGACCGCCGGCAAATGTATACCAGATTATGTATGACCTGCATATTGAATTTAAGATTTTTAATTCTAATATAGGTATATGTTTTTTTATATATCTAGCAATTTTCTTATATTCTTTCCAATTTTACATATTCGAAACTAATTTCTGTAGATGCAATGTTTACATATGGTAAACAGTCACCGTAGCCTATGGAAGAAATAAATATATCAAAATATTAACTCTTAGAATAGAAGTAAAATTTTTTTTTCTTTTGCAGCGTACATTACATTTGATCATGCACATTAAACTATATACTTCTAATATTCACAACCATTTTAATAGGTCTTTTTTTTCCTTGAAAACTTGTAGTAAAAAACATACAATAATTTATTGCATTACTCTTCCTACTTTTGTTTTACACGCCGAAGCGTTTAAAAAAACAAACGACCCTAACAGCTTCAGACGTTTAGAATAAATAATTTTTATAATGGTAAGGACGAAACAATGATGCATGAATTGTTGGTAATCACCAATACAATTACAACGGTAACAGAAATATCACATAATTACTGATCAAGTGACAAGGAAATTAGTGACAAGATGATCGACACCTAATCAGCACGTGTACAATTTTCCTTCCAACTTGTGTACAATTTTCCTTCCAACTTGCTCGAGACCAAAATTAATCTAATCACACATTTTTTAATTTAATGCGTTTTAATTTGATTTCAAATAGTTTCATCTCACGTTGGTAGGCTTATAGAAATACCTACATAATGTTATTGATTATTATGTAAAGCTAATATTATGATAAAACGTTATAACATTGTGAAATACCAGAGGGAACCTATACACCAAGGCCTGCTTTTTTTTTTTCCTCAGGAGAGGAGGCTGAGAATCCTCATGGATACCAACGCAACAGGCAAGCAGGGATGCGTTGATTATGTCGGACTCCTGGTGAATCGAGGCGGCTCGATCCAGCAGACCCACCGACTAAACTCAGCCTAGCCTTGGCCCTAGTGGCCTTATGGCTTGAACGGATTCGTCGTCTGCTTCAATACCTCTGTCTTATCCACTACTGCCGGAAACTTGTGGTGTCTTCATTGCTGTGTTCCCGTAAGGTAAGCATTGAAATCAAAGAACCCGGTAGAATAAAATGACTACATACTATGTCACATGTTGGTTTAAGCGGCGGTTTTTGTGGTTACAGATTTTCTGCGCATTAAGCGCATGTCCTCTTTGTAGGGCAGCGCTGATCGTGCCATCTCCTGAGGGTGCGGTCACACTTCCGTCATTCAAGCCATAGGGTCCTTAAAACCACAGCTTAGGCTGAGTTTAATTGGTAGGTCGGTCGGCTCGACCGCCCCGCCCGGCACGGAATCCAACATAATACCCGCGGCACTTGGCTGCGGGAGTAACCTCGTCAGAGGGAAAAAAAAATATCTACTGATTCATAGCAACTAGCCATAATACCTCAAAAAAGGCTGGAAGGCGCACACACTCGCAGATCGCTGTTGTTTGGCTGCGGTCGCAGTCGCAATTACCTCACGCGAAGTGCTCACTAAGCGAATGATAAAAATTTTCTACACTGTTGTTCGTAATTTCTATATTCTTCTCTGTACATCTGTGTTCAAAATTTAAATTTTATATAAATATATATAATTCATAATACAAATCGATAACTAAAATGTATATAGATTTTTTTATTATTTTAATATTGATAAAATATTCAATTCACTGTATAGCTAAAAAACAGTGACCGCGCGCTATTTACAAATTTAAAATCTTGTTGGATTAATTTATTTAAAATTACCCAACGAAGAACATATGATATAACCCATGACAGTTTTCAGTTGATTACTTATAATTATAACGGTGTTGGAAATCTGGTATAAAACTCGTAAGGTATTAAAAATGACATTCTAGATTGTTTTTAAGTAATCAAGAATGTAATTTTTAACTTAGCTTACTTATATTTACCAAAATACGGCTGTTATATTGCTGTTCTATGCTCTCAATTATACGTTGTGCAAATGTTAAAAGTTTATTAGTTATATAGTAATTCAGTTAATTACATTACAGAATACCGTTCAGTTAAAATGTAAGTTTAATTTAAAAAATGACATGAGGCATAATAATTTTCAATGTAAAAGAAGTACATTACTGCTTGCATCAATGTCAAAGTTATCAGTAAAATTACATTGTATGTTGTAATACTTACATTTTGTGTGTCAAACGCTTATGAAAACTTTAATTTTTTAATGTGATCCTATACAGGATATTTTTTTCACAGGGGAAGACAAAGAATTCTTATGCTTACCACGGCTATCCGTGAGCAGTTAAGTCGGACTATAGGTCCCACATACCGACCAAACTCTGCCTGCGGACTCGATGCTATTGAACTCATTAGCTTGAAGTAAAGGCAACCACCCCCTCAGGAGAGAGAGCTAAAAGCGGCAACCAGTGAATCCGGTCATATCTGATGGGGTATAATAATACCATCAAGACTAAATATATTTGGAATAGAATTGTTGAAGAATTTCGGTTTTTACTACATCTGTATATAATAAATATATACTTTGTACTATAAACTACCTACTTATTTCTGTTGAATGATTTCCGTAAAATATCCTCGTGACATCACGTTTCAAAGATTTGTCACAGAACATCTCACACGCGAATGTGTATCAGAAACGGCGTGAGGCTCAATGCTGTAATTACAGAACAAAAACGTATTATCTTGACAACCCAACAACGTAAGCAATTGTAATGTAAACAGTGTTTTCTTATTATATTCTCAGTGTATTTCGAAGCTGTTCATCTCATGTCCTGATGTCATGAGTTCTAATTATTGTTTATCGCTTCATTCTTCAAATATAACCACGTAGTTCCAAGTTACAAGCCACCTGGTATTTTTATTCCCCTTTTATGTTTCCTCTGGAGAGGAGAGGCTAAGAATCCTCATGGATACCACCCCAACCACTGTGACTATTTCCGACTCCAAACGGATCGAGCCGGCTCAATCAGAATGACCTACTGACTAAACTCAACCTGAGCCTGGGCTGAAAGGGCCCTAAGACTTGAATGGAAGGTTATTGTTGGAGCTGACGGCGGACACTTTTTCAAATAAAATTTAAAACATCGCACAAAAATCATAGCCAATCGAGACGCAAAAAAGATTTATATTTATTAATAAACAAAACACGCTAAACAAGATATACAAAATAAGTATACTACTAAGATTGACAAAATAGAAACAAAGGAATGCAAAGAAAAAGAAATAATACATGATAATTTGCTCATGTACAGGAGCAAAGAATACTACACTATCAAAAGAAAATTAAATGAGGAAAAATATCCATTATAAATGAATTCGAATTCCGATGCAGCATCCACTCTTCTGAAAGCTGGAGGATCTATACTGGAATTTATTAATGAATGTTTACCAGGGAGAGATAGTTCTAGGTATGTCCAACTTCTAGAAAGTGGTGAATAGACCACACAATAGACACAGATCTTACTCGGCGGTGTTCGGGAAATTATACTACATATTCTCGGTCCATCTGCCGGAATACTTCAAGATATACGTCTTTGATATGTGCGTGGTGCCAGTGATCACATTTGGAACTAAAATCCTTTTTTTTAGGATAGGGCAGCAAACTAGCAAACGGATCACCTGATGGTGAGCGATAAACGTTGCCCATGGACACCCACAACACCAGAGGAGTCACAGATGCGTTGCCGGCCTTTTAAAAGAGAATAAGGGGGAATAGTCTTACAATGTTGCTTAGAATTAAACTCAATGTCACCCAAAAGACAATGGAGAGTACTATGCTAGGAGTTTCTCTGCATGATCAAATCAGAAATGATAAAATCCGCGCAAGAGCCAAAGTCATCAACACAGCCAGAAGAATCCATACTCATATTATAAATGCGAAAGTAACTCTGTCTGTCTGTTCCACTTTCACGCCAAAACTACTAAACCGATTTAAATGAAATTTGGTACACAGATAGTCTAGAGTCTGAGAAAGGACATAGGCTACTTTTTCATGCAATAAAGGTTGTAAAGGGTTGTAAAAGGTTGAAAGGAGGGATAATAGGTTGTATGGAAATATTGTCAAAACTACTGAACCGATTTAAATGAAATTTGATACACAGATAGTCCAGAGCCCGAGAAAAGACACAAGCTACTTTTTTATACAAAAAAGGTTGTAAAGGGTTGTAAAAGGTTGAAAGGAGGGATAATAGGTTGTATGAAAATATTGTTAAAACCACTGAACCGATTTAATTTAAATTTGGTACACAAATAGTCTAGAGGCTGAGAAAGGACAGATGCTACCTTTTAAAGCAGAAAAGGGTTGTAAAATGTTGAAAGGAGGGGGTGAAAGGTTGTATGGCAGTATTGTTAAAACCACTGAACCGATTTAAATAAAATTTTATACACAGATAGTCTAGAGCCTGAGAAAGGACATAGGCTACTTTTTCATTCAAAAAAGGTTGTAAAGGGTTGTAAAAGGTTGAAAGGAGAGATAATAGGTTGTATAGAAATATTGTTAAAACTACTGAACCGATTTAAATGAAACTAGGTACACAGATAGTCTAAAGCCCGAGAAAGAACATAAGCTACTTTTTTATACAAAATAGGTTGTAAAGGGATGTAAAAGGTTGAAAGAAGGGATGCTAAGTTGTATGGAAAAATTGTTAAAACTACTGAACCGATTTAAATGAAATTTGGTACACAAATAGTCTAGAGGCTAAGACAGGACAGAGGCTACCTTTTAAAGCAGAAAAGGGCTGTAAAGGGTTGAAAGTAGGGAGTGAAAGGTTGTATGGCAGTATTGTAAAAACCACTGAACCGATTTAAATAAATTTTTATACACAGATAGTGTACCACGTATATACCAATCGTAAAACCCGAGGACCCAAGGAAGGAAATAAGATAATTTTACCGACGGAAAACATATCCTTCCTGTGAGAAATTTGAATATAACGCGGGCGAAGCCGCGGGCGGAAAGCTAGTTTACAATAAAATTTGAAAGACTAAGTAAAGTTCTTTTTAAATTCCTTTTTAAAAAAGAATTTTTAAGAAGGAGTTATTATATTATAGCGCTAAAGAATTTATCGACATGAAGACAATTACATGCCACCCATATGAACTTAGCTAAACATGCATGACCCTTACCAAGAACCATGAAACAACGTACCTATGTACTACGTTAACACAAATAAATGAAATCATTTATTTTTTGACCATAATGTACGTTTCCAACTTCTAGCATAAGATATAAAGTGACGGTACCCAGTAATTTCACTCCTAGATAGACGTGCTGACACTGACACTGCTGTTTTACGTCAGAAACAGTTAAGATAGTAATCCCCAAGCAGATGCTCTGATATAGTTTCCCTCCTTTAAAGATACGGTCAATTTTGGTAAATTTAAATTTCGATGTAACAAAACACACTATGTTTTTGTTTCTTTTGTACTCTTTAACTTCTATTTTCTGTGTGAAGAAAACGTCATTTAAAATAAACAAATCCTCAAAAGTCAGAAAAACAGAGTAGGTAGTACATAATCAGCCAACAGACAGACAAAAATTCGTATTACACACATTTTTCATCATTAAAGTTTGTCAAATAGTTATTTGAATTCGTAATTCTAACATTAAAACATTATGTAACTGTGATACAGCCGTGCTTCAACAAATAAGAAGATGGAACTTAATCACAGGATTTCTTTGTAAATAACTGAAGCCTTATCGAAATGTGTCCTTAAACAAAGCTAATCCAATGATAACCTCATACAAACCATTTAGGTAAATTCTGTTAATCAGATTTAAGTCATTCTAATAATGAAATTCTCATCATGATTACAATTATTATGAGATTTAATAACTTTACAAGCTTATAAGTAACTAACTCGAATTTTTATTCTACTTTTCATTAAAGTCGCTTAACAAATGATATTAATTCCATCCTATAGAATTAGATGGAATTAATCTCATATCTGCCTACTCCCATAGAAAAGAGGCTTGAATATAAATAACTAGCTTCCGCCCGCGTGAAATTAGTTTTTGTCAATCCTGGTCCCTTATGTCTAAGGTACCAAGATTCAGGGTCGGACTGGGCCGGAAGAGCCCGGGTGGCTGATCGCAATCCCGAGGCCCGAGACACCTTTTTTGTACGACGCATAGTTTCCGAGACATGCACGCGGGCAACCGTAGCACAGGGGGCCCGCGCAGCGTTGCCCCTGTGTTACGTGCCCTGCCGCATGCCCCGCAACCCATGCCCGTGGGGGGCCCGCGCAGGCTGGGCCCGGCTGGCAAATACCACCTCGACTGTATGGCCAGTCCAACGCTGCCAAGATCCATCTTATCTTCAATTCAACCCCTATTTCACCCGCACACTGGTAAAAATTTCAAAAATGCTAGAACAATCGATTTTTTGTTTCTTATGACGTGATATTTGACGAACTTGCATACTAACTTTCAACCCTTATTTCACCCCCTAGCTGGTCGAAATTTCAAAAATACTAGAACAAATTTTTAATGATTTCTTATTAAGTGCTTAAATATAAAGTTTCATGGTTTTATCTTTTAAAATTAAGAAATCCCATACAAACTTTCAACCTCTATTTCAACCCCTTCATCCCTTTTTTCGAAATAAAAAGTAAAGCCTACATTCTGTCTCAGGATCTAAAGATTGTCTGTACCAAATTTCATCAAAATCGGTTGCGAGGTTTAAGCGGGAAAGCGTAACAGACAGACAGACAGAGTTACTTTCGCATTTATAATATTAGTTGGGATTGCAATACAATTTTCAAATTTTACGCCAAATATACCTTAAGCTGATATGCTGTTATCTATAGATACAATAAGTTTAAATAAATATAAATTTTCGTAATAATTTTAGTTCGTATTATCTTGTCTGTATAAGTTATATGTATTAAGGCTGGTGGGCCTCAGTGTGTCAGTTAAAAATCTTTCTCGGAAATTACTCCTTAAAAACTTCTTTTAAAGAAATACTTTTAGAGTTGCCTTATACGTAGCTAAATGAAAATATATCAATAACTTAATAAAGCTTAATAAAAACTATAGCGATATCATTATTCGCAAATATAAACTTGCAAGGAAACAGGAATATATAATCATGAAGTATTTTGTCTGCAATAATATTTCTCTAAAATGCGTTCAACGATTGGGTCATTATGGTCCGAATTACTGCAGCAACATTATCATTAATCTGTAGAATCTGTCAACTGGATCATTAAGATCACAGATTCCTTTTATATACCAATTAAGACCTTGATACACAAGTTTTGGTAACGTTAAGATTTTAAAATTTGGAATAACTCTTCTAATCAACATAATCTGGGAGTTAACAAATGACGAAAATAGTTTTAAGCACACATTAATATTTCATTCGTTATTTTACCATTAAGCGTATTTATAATTAAAACAAGATTTACATAACTATTACAAACTTCTTTGCGGAACCTTCGGTGCGCGAGAACGACTCAACTTGGCCGGAATTTTTATTATTTATTTTGTTAATCTTGATAGAAACAAAATAAACAAATATTTGATAATTTAAATCGCTTAGATATTGATCTCACAATATATAATGCAAGAATCTAATGCATATAATTGAACATCAGTCTGTCAGTCTGTCTTTTAAATTTTCATATCGGCTATATTGAATTTGATGAAATTTGGTATGAATATGAAAACTATCCCAATTTGAGATCCGGAGATAACTTTTACTATAGGAAAATATTTTTTTGTTATGAGAATATCTAGTAAAATGCGGGCAAATAAAGGCTATAGGCATAGGCGAAGGCGTTTCATGTCATATATGTATACAATATAAGCTGATTGAAAAAAAAATTATTATGATGATATAGATAATGAAGTGTTGTAAGGTGTCACTATGTAAGTGAATAATTAACAATAAAAATTACGTTTTAAATATCAGAGAATGACGCACATTGATAACAAAAAATATCTAACTACAAAAACCGATCAATTTATTTTTTGCGTCCTACTTAGATTTTAAAAGTCGGATAATAATAGAGATACATAGACATACCGTTGTCAAGATGTTTTGTTTATACCAATGATGATTTAGATACTCGAGTCTAAGTAGATATAGATCTCATACTCGTAGACTACCGGTTTTCGTCGACTTCGATTTAACAAAAATAGTACATTCTAAAAAGATAATTTTATCTCACACAAGAAATGAGTTCTTAAAAATATACGTTTGCAATGAATAATTTCAAAAAGTGCCTAAAAGTAAATACGGTATTTCAAGAAAATTGTTGTAGAGAAAGTTTGAGACCCGATACAAATTTTTACGACAAGAAAATCCATTCCCTATGGGAAAGTCCAATTAAAGGCAGGCGAAGCAAAGTGAAGGTAACTACTATTTGCATACCAGGATATAAATCTAAGCTTTACTTCAATTATTTAAATTCAACAGCACAAATACTTTCACTTACTAACATTAAAAGTCAAACATACACAACAGTTTAATCATTCGACGATATATCTAAAGTTATTTATGTGAGTACCTAATCGTCATTTATTTTTGAAATTGTGATTTTTCTAGTGCGAATAATTAAAATTTATGATTGAAATTTAAAACCTGGCAAAAACCTTTAATAACCTGCAATAGACTAGGTTTTTATTGTCGTCTCTCGCAACGAATACAAAAAATAAGCAATACAAAAAGTTGACAAACGTTGTATTCGATTCGACTCTCCGGTCAGACAAAGTTACGTAAAAAGATAAGTACAAACTAAAAGTTAAGAGTTCGACTCTTCGTCCAGGCAAAGTACAGACAAAAACGATAATAATCATAAATATTAATAATGATTCGCGTATGTTGGCAGTGATAACGAATCGAAACCACGTAAGTGGCAGTAGACAAGGAACAACGCTCACAGGACTAAAGTCCGCTAATATGTAAAGATTCTTGCGTGGAGGACACGCCGGGAAACCTAATGTTCATAGTAGACCTACCACAAGTTGAACCGATAAGATCCCAGGCCTTCTGCCCGACCAAAGACTTGTAGGTAGTGTTTAGTTGGTAGGCTAGCCTTCTGCTAGACTCCTATATAACCACCCGCCATAGACCGGGCGCGAGTGGTATCCGGTACGAGGTCGTCCGAGCACCAAGGGGTTATTAAGACGACTACAATAGTGGTGCACCCCTTGACTACCACCCCTCGTGAGAAAAAAAATAAGTTTAGAGATATTTGCGAAACCTATGTCCAACAATAATTACTGTTGGATTGGCAATTTGGTAAAGCTTGATATGGTTAATTAACGCAAACAGGAAAAAACCGAACGAAACGCACTAATTAATATCTTCAAAAAATATTAATAGATAAAAACTGTACAGACAAGAATTACAACTATTAAATAAAAATGAATGAATTAATTAAGTCTTAGATGGCATTTATGAATATTTATTAAAAAAAATATTATATTATATATTTAACTCTAAATAAATCTATAACTAAATTACTGTAGCTATTATGACAAATGACAAACAAATATGTAATTTATTCCTTGCGCACATACCGCACGTAACGTGTATAACGTACACTAAATGTTTTCCGGTAAAAACAAACGATACTGAAGAATGACCGATCTTTGCAAGAAACCGACGCGGCGGAGGACGGTCTCAGAACTGAGCACATGTCGCCGCCGCGGCTGTGATGACGATTATCGCGAGTGCTTCTCAATAAAGTGAAGACATCCTGCGATTTGTTCGACACTTGTTTCTGACCGTGACATTGAACACTTCAGTGTTATACAATACACTAGATGTGCTACGCAGTGATCTAACCTTACTCTACATTTTGTAGTTCCGATTCAAGGAAGTGCTCCGAGGAATTGTTCGTCCTGGAGACCTATTTTTGAATTACGAATGCGACTTCGAAATCACCGCTGACTAAAAAGTCAGCGGTGACTGAGATCACGGATTCCTAATCATTCAATTTTTGAAAGTCGATCGCAGAGCTGCCAGCATAGATAAAGTACACACACAAATGTAAGAGTTCGGTTCCACGCAGAATGTAGCCGCTGCCGGTTATTGCCGGCTTAACCATTATGTTTATTATATACAATATAATATATAGGTATATATATACATATATATATATATATATATATATTATATATATATATATATATATATATATATATATATATATATTATATATATATGTTTATATATATATATGCTACATCAACAAAAATCAACACATCAACTTCAGACTCTTGTCAATATGTTCTCTAAACAAAACACAGATAACATTTCCACAAGTATGACTTGATTACGAGTGCACGATTACGATTACGATTCGGCATTGTCACAAACTGACCATTTGTTTTTGCTATCGTTATTATTTTTGCAATGTATTTTTTATTTAGAGCAACCTTTCTGTGTGTGCCGAATAAACGTTTTATCTTTTTTTTTTACAGTTTATCTATCCTGATAACTTCAGCCTTTGAGACTTACAATTCTGTGTGTCTACAAATAGTATGCCTTGCACAACTAACCTATGGAATTAATTGTAGTCAGGGATATTTCTCGACCGATGTAACCTTTAAGCGTTCAAGAAACGAACATACTCACATACGCTTTTCTACACCCGTAATGTTATGGGTATCTATGGGACATGGTAATGGGTTACCGTCAGGAAACATCTGCTCGTTTTCTGAGATATAAAAAGAAACACATGTTGGTAAATCTGTTTGTCTAGTCTAGGTACTATTAGAACAATTTTCTCCGGCAATACGAGATAAAATAAAGATTCTCAGCTATTGTGGAGTGTAGATAAATCTCGCTACCACCTCTGATGTTTATGTCACAGTCAGGTGAGATTACGATTAAGAACTTATCTGATGCATGTAAAAAAATGGTATTGACCTTATTTAACTGATAAGAAGTTACTTGAGGCTATCACTAGCGACCAAAATCACTTGCTTGTTACTGACTTAAGAACCCATACTGCCTACTGAAAACAACAACAACTATCGTGTCATATTTAATTTGATCTCTCAACGGATTCAATGGTAATCTTACTCTATAACGTCGCCGGCCGATATTTTGAGTAATTCGAGGATTTTCTAAACCTCTTTTTTATAGTTATAGTTCGTATTCTAAAGCGGTAATTATCGTTAATATTATTTTTGAAGAAAAACTTCCAACACGAAGTGTACAAGCATAGAGTACACTTCTTTAGCTTCTTTTAATGAAATAAATAATAAAAAAAATCGATTTATAGAACGGTCATGCATATAATGCGATCAATTTTGTATAATCGCAGACACTAAATCGTTTTTGTTTACCAGCAACCCTGTGACGTGATTTTAAACTAAATCGACAATCGCAATCTCATGAAATTAATTATTCCGCATGCTTTTGTTGGATGGAAAATAATTTCATAGTTTTTCTTCTATAAATCAAATATTAGGATGCATGTTTATGTACCTTTGCCTTAAAATAATTCCCTGCCCTGTATTGCTGTACACTTAAAATAATTATAAAGCTGTGTATAATTAAAATAAAACAATAAGTCCATCAAGAATAGTTTCTTTATTGTGCCTCGCTCGACAAAATCTCACAGTACATCAGCTTTAACTCATTTTTTATACATATACAACTTATAGCCTTATTTCAGCATAATTATATATTATTATCATAATAGCTACAGTCAATAACTATATCCGATGCATATAATTCGGAGTGGTTATTTTGTAACGCGTAGATAATCAGCAATTGTAATCGAATTTCATATCTTGTTTAGGAAAACCTAGATTATGATCATTGGATCTGCTTATTAGTCGATTGTACTAATAAATATGCCTAAATGACTCAGAATTTTTACAATTAACATGTATTAAATATACATTTCGCATTTTATAAATTTATTTTCCAAGTCACATTTGTAGCCTTAATCAACCAACAGTTTTATTTGATAAGCATAATCAACTTTCTTAATTAATTGCGATCTATTGACGTATATAAATTTATCAAATAGATTTGATTGAGATTACTAATTTGCTTACTATTCACCCTCAGATTTCCTTATTAAAGTCATCTAATTCGATTTTTTAAAGCCGATTTCAGAGCTGTCAACATAGATAAAGTACACACATAAATGTAAGAGTTCGGTTCCACGCAGAATGTTTTTTTTTTATTATTTATTTATTTAAAATAGGGTTGCGTTTGTCCACAATCTCACCTGATGGTAAGTGACGATGAGGACGAAATATCCATGCCGAGGAGCTGTATGTAGTTGGTTATCGGCAAGGTTAGGTTAGGTTATATATATATATATATATATATATATATATATATATATATATATATATATACCGTAACATCGGGGTACTTCGGCCCTAGGGGTCAACTTTAGCCCAAAACAGAAAAAAGTTTAAACTTCCCGCAACGCTGCATGTCAGGGGCTAGCGATGTAGTTCGCGTTATTCATCGATAGATGGGGGTATGAGGCGGGTCGATAAAGCAGTTTAACATTAATAAAGCTGATTGGTCAGTTTATCTTGTCGCCGACAAGTTGCTACAGGTTAACTACGCCAATTATAATGTGCAAACTTTATCACGAAACAAATAAAGCAGGTAAGTTAAAGTATTTAATTATTATTGATTGTAACAGATATGTATCTGGGATCAGAATAAGATATACATTAAAGAGAATAAGACATTTTTTTGGGAACTATATTATTATTAAAATCACAGTATACTTTGACTATCGTTTTCAGGTATCTTTGACCCATGGGCCAAAGTAACCCAATGATATTTTTAACGGTTTCTAAAATCTATTTATCAGCTACATAGTAATAATATTATTTTTCAGACGGTTTAAGATGCCTACAATTTATAAAAGGAAACCCGGAAGTCGTCGGTACATTGATTACACAAACGAACAGTTGCAACAATGTCTTAGTGATGTGAGGTCTAAAACTTTGACTCAACGGGATGCTTCGATAAAATATAACATTCCTCGCAGCACTATCCCAACTAATATTATAAATGCGAAAGTGTGTTTGTTTGTTTGTTTGTTTATTTGTTTGTTTGTTTATTTGTTTGTTTGTTTGTTTGTTTGTTACCTCTTCACGCTTAAACTACTGGACCGATTTCAAAAATTCTTTCACCTTTGGAAAGCTACATTCTCCCGAGTAACATAGGCTACTTTTTATCCCGGAAAAATCGACAGATCCCACGGGATGCGCAATAAAGGCTTCGCTCAAAAACTACTGCACAGATTTTTATGCGGTTTTCATCAATAGATAGTGATTCTTGAGGAGTTTTGCGGCATTTTTTATCTCGGAAAAACGGATAGTCCCACGGGAAGCGCGATAAAATCTTCGCACCATAAACCGACTTCCGCGTATATGTAGCCGTGGGCAAAAGCTATGACCCTTAACCCTCTATACACCCAATCCCGAAATCCACGCGGGCGAAGCCGCGGGCAGAAAGCTAGTAAAAAATAAAATAAAGAATAGACATTTAAACAAACCTGGCCACCCGACAGTATTTACTACAGAAGAAGAACAAGCATTTGTTGCGCATATTACAGCATTATCTGAATATGGGTTTCCAATAACGGAATTCGACCTCAAAATTATTGTTAAAAATTATTTATCTTCACGTGGTAGACAAATCAATCAGTTTAAAAATAATATACCCGGACCTGAATGGGTTAGAGGATTTTTTAATAGAAATAAAACACTTTCTAAACGTTTAGCAAATAATATAAAAAAAGCCCGAGCTGCAATATCAGAACAAATTATTATAGATTTTATTGAAAATTTGAAAGGAGAATTGAAGGGTATTCCACCAGAGAATATCTACAACTATGATGAAAGCAATCTTACCGACGATCCCGGAAAAAAGCGAGTTATTTGTAGACGTGGTACGAAGTATCCGGAAACTATAATAAATGCCACAAAAGTAAGTTTTTCAGTCATGTTTTGTGGGAATGCTGCAGGAGAAACAATTCCACCTTATGTAATTTATAAAGCAGATCATCTGTGGTCTACTTGGACGGAAAATGGTCCGAAGGGAACTGCTTATAATAGATCAAAAAGTGGCTGGATGGATAGCATTACTTTTGAAGATTGGTTTATGTCTCATTTACTGCCAATTTTGAAGAGAAAAGAAGGGCGCAAGGTTATCATTGGTGACAATTTGTCCTCTCACATTAACAAAAATGTGTTAGAGGCGTGCTGCGCCAATAATATAAGCTTTATCTGTTTACCTGCAAATGCTACCCATATTCTTCAGCCCCTAGACGTAGCATACTTCAGGCCATTGAAGATAAAATGGCGGCAAGCTTTACTACACTGGAAAAACAGCCAACAGGGAAGAAAGCTTCAACCTTGCCAAAAGAACAGTTTCCTACAATACTAAAAGCGGCATGAAGATATTTTAGATAGAGAAGAAGCTGGCCCTTCGGGTAACAGTCATTCAAGTTCCAAAAAAAAAGGAAAGAAAATCAGACAAAATATAGTTCGTAAAAGTTCCTCCACAGACAGCAGTGACACATATATAAGTCTCGCTTCATCTACTGAAGATTTCATAACAGCGCAAGATCAATCTGATAATTCAGAAGACTTTTTACCTTTGGCGTGTCTTAGTAATCACGATCTAATGAAGAGCTGTAATAAAATTACGGCACATAATAAACCACAAGCTCGTGATTCAAAAACGGGTCCTCTGGATTGTGATGCCATGAAGGAAGACAAAGGTAAAGAAAACCTGCCTCTGGAAAAGAAAATAAAGACCTGCACTGATGGAGACAACGTGGTAGATCACATATCTTTGCTGGAGCATGTGCAAGCAATTTCTCAGAGCCATAATGTTGGAGAAGAAGCTGTTATCGAGGGAGAACATTTGTATGGAAATAAGAACTATTGTGTCGGTGACCATGTTTTGGTTAGTTGGGAATCACAAATTTACCCGGGAAAAATAATATCTATGTCCGAAGAAGCAGTGCTAGTAAGTTGTATGAAGAAAGGAAAATTTTGGAAATGGCCTGTGATAAAAGATGTTCAGTTATACTGTTGGGAAGATGTGATAAAGAAGATTAATGTTCCAAAAATTGTGAAAAACGGTTTATTTACTGTTCCTGAAATTGATAATGTTTAGTTAAGTCCTTGTTAAGTATTAATTAATAGTACCTACGAATAAGTCTGATAGATAATGATTCTCATATTTGAAGACTGATTAGTTACACTTGATTGTTACAAAATGTTGACCTTGTTGCATAATTTGATACAAACTTACCTATTTTTATTATGTTTAATATAGTTACAAATGTTAACTACTTTTAATGATTATATAAATAAGTTAAAAGACAATGTTTATGTTTGTTTCAGTGAAATACTATAAAAAAAACTATGTTTGACAGATTTATTATTTTGTGTTGATTGTTTTGAACTTTTTATTTCAATAAAAACAAAATTAATCAAGATCATATATATTTCTTTGATATATGCAAACAAACTAAATAGGTTTCTTTGTGCTTTTATTGCAAACAGTAGTGTTTAACTAAATAAAAATTCTAGGGCCAAAGACACACGCTTCAAAGTTTAAGTTTGGCCCAAATTTCAATAAAATAAAAAATATAATAATGGGTTGTTTATTTTATATTTTTGCATCTGCATGATTTGAATATATCAACAACTAAACATATATGACTATAAAAGAGTCTTAATGGCATTAGAATGGAAGTATTCATACGAGAAGTAAAAACTATCATAATTTTGGGACAATGTACCCCGATGTTACGGTATATATATATATATATATATACATATATATATATATAATTATATAATATATATATAATATATATATATATATATATATATATATATATATATACATATATATATATACATATATATATATATAACAAAACACAGATAACAGTGGGTGAGGGCACTCGTAATGAAATCACACCTGTGACTAAGGTAGTCACATTCAGTGATATTCAAAAATAAGAATTATTGAAAATCGGTGATTATTAGTCACATCGGTGATTTCGAAGTCGCATTCGTAATTCAAAAATAGGTCTCCAGGTCAATTTTTAATCGTCCCATATTACGAACATGCTCCTACAGTACAGTAGAACAATATTATTAGTTACGACCTTTTTTTAGAGAGAAGGTGGGTCATGTAAGGTAGTGGGGTATGGAAGAAAGTAAAAAACAAAAATATTGACAGCGGTAAGAGACCGGTAATGATCGATTAGCGTCAATAGGCATTAGGTAGATCCTTCCATTTCGTCCATCTCATTTTTGATAGCGCCCAAAATGAACAAGTAATTTAAGGGAAAACTAACCTATCTTTTGATTGTCGTCGCGGTGTGGCAGCAAAACTTACGATAGGAATACCTCGTTAGAAATTAGAGCAGAAATTTCCTCTACCTTCAGCATAAGAAAAATATTTCAACAGTTAGTACTATAATAATAAGTCATTCCTTACCACACAATTTCCTCCGGAAAACTATAAGTTTTAGATTTAATACCAAAGCTTATTGTTAGATTTCGTTAGAACGCCGTTGGCATTACAGCGGATATAAAAAAGGCATTTCTTCAAATCGCTGTGAGAGATGAAGATACTGCGTATTTACGTTTTCTATGGTGTATAAAATTGTAACCTACAAACACTGCAGAGTTGTATTTGGTCTCACTTGTAGTCCTTTTCTGCTCGCAGCTACTATCATACACCATCTCGATAGTAGTCCTAGAGAGCTCAAAGAATCTGGACAGCTTTTAAAAGAGTCGTTTTACGTCGATAATTGTATCCTTAGCCTAGATACTGAAGAAGAAGCTCTACGGTTTAAAAAGGAGGCAAAAATATTGATGGCCAAAGGACAATTTTACTTGCGAGCATGGGTAATAATAGCTCCTGTAAAATTGGATCCACAGGAAAATGAAGCCACAAACGTGTCTATTTTAGGAATGATTTGGGATACTACTACTGGTGAGTTGTATTGTAATGTTGGTTCGCTCAAAAAGTTATCTGACAAAATAACGAAGCGTGAATTGCTATCAGTCACACAAAGAGTATTCGATCCTGTCGGTGTAAGTTGTCCTACGACTTTGATACCTAAGCTTCTTATTCAAAGAGCTTGGAAGGAAAGTCGAACCTGGGATGCACCGCTGTCAGAAAACTTAGAAAAAAAAATTCTGAGCTGGCTCAAATATATACATTTATTGGAGGAGTGTAGAATTCCTAGAAGACTCTCTTTAGGCTCATTAAAGACCTGTCAAAATTCAATTCATGTCTTCAGCGACGCGAGCAATTCAGCATAATTATGCTACCTGTTTATATCTTCGTTCTGTTACTCCTAATGGTGAAGTTCACGTTCAACTTATACAGGCGAAGTCTCGAGTTGCACCGCCCAGAAATATGTCGATTCCACGTCTCGAATTTCTGCGCGGGTTTATGCTGAAATGGCCGATGTTTTGCAACTCACCGACTGCAGAATTTATTTTTGGACAGACAGTACAGTCGCACTTACCTGGATCACAACTGCAGGTGAGTGGAATGTATTTGTCAGGAACAGAGTAAAGGAGATTCGGTCAGTAAGTAGCCCTAGACAATGGCATCATATAACCGGATCATTAAATCCAGCAGACCTACCGTCACGTGGTTGCAATGCGAAAGCGTTAGTTGCAAGCAAATTGCATCTTGGCTTAAATTGGAAGAAAACGAATGGCCAAAATCAAATCAAATTAATGTAATTTGATATATACATACCTCTTTCTCATGACTTGTGACATAAATTGTATTTGACGTGACCTAGATTACTTTTGACATTGTAAAATTTAATAAATCAATGGAATGCTATGCTTAGATATTTATTTCTAATTATAATACATAATAAATTGGCGACGAGATGTCGGAAAATATTAAGAAATTAAAAAAAGTACGCGCATCTTTACGAGGATTACTTACAAGAGCAGAAAATCACGTAAGTAAATTACAATTTCTACAAAATGAAGAAATCGATTCAAGATTAAATTCTCTACACGATACACTACAAAAACTACAAAATTTACAAAAAGATATAGAACTAGATACTGACGAAGATAATTTAGAAGAAGAAATTCAATATCGATTTGATTTTGAAGAATTGTACACAATAGTTAGAACAAAATATATGACATTACGCAACTCAAACGAATGCCAACCTGGAACGTCGTCTACCTTAATAAGACAAACTTTCGATAATGAGACTTGTAGTGAAAAATTACCAAAACTAAACTTCCAACCATTTCAAGAAAAGGAAACTTTTCAAAATTTCAAAAAAAGACTCAATGTTTTCTTCCTTATGAACAAAATTACCAATGCTGAAATGAAAGTTTACACTCTTTTATCGACACTATCACCAGAATTACATGAAAAACTCTGCGACTTATGCTCGCCAGAAGAACCAACAAAGATGGAGTACGAGACGCTTACGAAATTACTAGACGAGTATATAGATCCAAAACCAAGTACTTGGTCTTTACAACACAAATTCATTTCAAGGTTGCAAGGAGAACATGAGACAATACCAGTTTATGCAGCTGAACTTAAGAAACTAACCACTAATTGCGAGTTCCAATGTGTGAATTGTTCAAAAACTATAGCCGAAAAGTTCTTGATATTACAAATTATACGAGGACTAAAAGATAATGAAATAAGAATGAAGCTCTTACAAACCCGACAAGCATTGGATTTCTCTAAACTTGTTCAAATGGCAACAACTATGGAAATGAGTAAAATAGAAAGCAATGCAATCAACACAGAAACAAGAAATAACAGTAACTTTGCTGTACATACAGCATCAACTGCACAGGCCAAACGAATTGAAAAAAAAAAATATAATAAACCTATGACATTAAAAGACTTGAAGGGAAGTTGTTTCAGATGTGGTAAAGGAGATCATAAGGCTAATAACTGTGGTGCTATTAATGACATATGTTTCAAATGTCAGAAAAAGGGACACTTAGGAAGAGTGTGTCTGCAAAGAAAGCCAGTTACTAACCAAATCGATGATGAAACCAATGACTCAAGTACTGAGGAAGATATCTGCGACATTAACGTAGTACACAATGAATTCTCTGAAAAATATGTAATTACCGTAAAGATTGAAAATAAGAAAGTAAAAATGGAATTCGATACAGGTGCTACATTATCGTCGATGTCTTTCAAAAATTATAAGAAATTAGATATTAACAAGAAAATATTTAAAACTAACATTAAAATGAAAACATATACAGGGGAATTGATTAAACCAACTGGAATGGTATTTGTCAAATGTACATACAAATCACAGTCATTTACGGGGAAACTTTACATTATCAACAAAGACGTGGACACAATTTTCGGAAGAAGCTGGATGAAAGAATTAAACATTGAACTAGCAGATATCAGAAAAATTGATACTGTAAATCCACTTGAAGAACTGGACAAAATATTACAAGAGTACTCCACTACCGTTTTCAGTCCTAATCTTGGAAAAATTCCTAACTTCAAAGCCCACCTAAGTTTAAAAGAAAATATAGAACCAATTTTTATAAAACCAAGAAGGATCCCTTACGCGTTAAAAGGCAAGGTAGATAAAGAAATAGAACGATTGGTATCAGAAAATGTTATTACAAAAGTAGACCAAGCAGATTGGGGTACACCCATTGTTCCTATTGTCAAACCCAATGGAAGCATTCGTCTATGCGCAGACTATAAAATTACATTGAACAAAGCGATTAAAGATGACAACTACCCTATACCAATAATTGAAGATATCTTTTCTGAAATGAATGGTGGTCAAATATTTTGTACACTTGACATTTGTCAAGCATATCTTAACATAGAAATGGACGATGAAAGCGCTTTACTACAAACGTTGAGCACTCACAAAGGGACCTATAAGGTAAACAGGTTAATGTTTGGGGTTAAGGTGGCTCCAAATTTATGGCAGAAGTTCATGGATAAGTTGCTACAGGGAATGAAAGGCGTTAAATGTTTTTTTGACGATATAATAGTACAGGGGACCACAGATATAGAAGTTTTAGAAAGACTCAAATCGGTTTTGGAAAAGTTAAAAGAAAATAATTTGAAAGTTAATAGAGATAAATGTCAATTTTTCAAGAAAAGTATTAATTACCTTGGTCATGTAATAGACAAAGATGGTTTACACAAGAACCAAGACAAAACAAAAGCTATTGCGAATACAGAAAGGCCAAATAATGTCAGTAAATTAAGAACATTTTTGGGTATGTCAAATTACTACAATAAATTCATTCCTAATTTAGCTACCCTTACACACCCCTTGAACAGTCTATTGAAGAAAACTTCCAAATTCACCTGGACAGCAGAATGTGAAGATAGTTTCAAAAAAATCAAAGAAGAAATTATGAGCAACAGAGTACTTATACACTTTGACCCCGCAAAACCACTGATTTTGGCAACCGATGCATCGCCGACTGGACTTGGGGCAGTATTATCTCATCGACTTCCTGATGGTACAGAACGGCCCATTGCCTTTGCGTCGCGAACACTTAATGAAACAGAAAAAAAATACAGCCAAATTGACAAAGAAGCCACGGCTATCTACTGGGGCTTAAAAAAATTCTTTCATTATTGTTATGGGCGTAGATTTACTTTGATTACAGATCATAAGCCCCTCACAGCTATTTTTCACCCGTACAAGACTCTCCCTGCAATGAGTACTATGAGGCTTTTCCACTATGCTCACTTTTTGTCTGGATTTAATTATGAAATAGAATACAGAAAATCAATGCTAAATTCGAATGCAGACTATTTATCAAGATTTCCCATAGCAAACACATATGAACAACCTGAAGATCAACATTCTTTATTTCAATTGGCTCAAATACATACATTGGAAATCAATCCCGATAAGATTGAAGAAGAAACAAGGAAAGACAACGAATTGAGAAACTTGTTGGGAGCCTTAAAAACCGGACAGACTGTTAAACATTTTGGCTATAATGATAACGAATTAACGTTACAGGGTGACTGCATATTAAAAGGAACTCGGATATTAATACCGCAAACTTTACGTACGCACGTATTAGATGAACTGCATGCTGGCCACATGGGGATAGTGAAAATGAAATTACTAGCCCGTAGTTTCGTTTATTGGAAAGGAATTGATCTAGATATCGAAAACAAGGTCAAAGAATGCAGATCTTGCAGATTACAACAAAATGAACCCAGAAAGGCTTCACTTCACCATTGGGAAGAAGCATCAGAGGCCTGGGAAAGAATCCACATTGATTTCGCAGGCCCAATATTGGGCACATACTTATTCATTCTAGTGGATGCATATAGTAAGTGGGTAGAAATAATACCTACCAAGACGATCACCAGTTCATGGTGCATATCTAAATTAAAGGAAGTATTTTGTACGTTTGGTATTCCAACCTTACTTGTCTCAGACAATGGCCGGCAATTTACATCCCAATTATTTAAAACCTTCCTCGCAGATCAAGGCATAATACACAGAACATCTGCACCTTACCACCCTGCCACAACGGACAAGCAGAACGATACGTCCAAACAGTCAAAAGGGCTCTGCGCAGCATGGCGGGGGAGAGGGGTGATCTAATAGACAAGCTTATACAGATCAAGCATTGCTTACGCCGTACTCCTATTAGAGATAGTAAATCACCTTACCAATTGATGTTTGGGAGAGAAGTACGGACGAGACTACGAGCAATGATTTCGAAACCTAAACGTGAACGACAGCAAATACTTGGTGATGTCGAAACTGTAAGGCGATTCGTTACTGGTGAAAGAGTACAGGCCCGCAACTACAATGGTCTCAACAAGTGGGAATTTGGGCGGATAGCCCGACAGCTCGGCCAGCTTCATTACGAGGTACGGATGGACTCTGGCGAAACTTGGAGGCGGCACGTAGACCAGCTTCTTCCAGCGCCCTTGGTAGCATGAACTCCATTGGGGTCGAGGGCTGATATATACATACCTCTTTCTCATGACTTGTGACATAAATTGTATTTGACGTGACCTAGATTACTTTTGACATTGTAAAATTTAATAAATCAATGGAATGCTATGCTTAGATATTTATTTCTAATTATAATACATAATATAATTCAAGAAGATGTTGATAAAGAAAGAAAAGAAATATTTGTATCAGTGGATGTTACAGCTGAACCATTTTCGAATAAATTATAAAACATTTTAGAAAATACTCAAAATAGTACGTTAGTTGGCCTGGATTTTAAGGTTTGCTAATAATAGTAAGAAAGCGACATTTTCCAAAACGGGATCAGTTTCAGTAGTCGAATTTGAACTGGCAGAGAAGGTACTATTTAAAATAATACAAAACGAACACTTAAAAAGGTTGTAAAATAATTAGAAATAAAATAGAACGTTTATTGCGAATATCTGGATTATTACTATTCATAATTGCATATTTCGACCTAAACCTGCAACACGGAACAATAAGATATAAGAAATGGAGTCGTTGTAATGCTCCCATTTAAGATAGGTATCAACGGAAATTTCCTATACATCATGTTTACCTTAACTCAAAGTAGGATCTAAAAAATTTCCTCAAAGTCGGTGTTATAAGTTATTCTATACCACACATCCGTGTCCTCGGAAGAACTAAAATGTGACGAACGTGATCGCCCTGATAGCATTACCATTGTTACAAGATTCTCTGTAGTCAATAAATCTTCCTTCATACACACAAAAATAAGTGTTGCTGTGGGTTATTGTATGGCTATCTTATGGTACCTTACTTTTGACAGTTATCAAAAGTGCTATCTCACTTCAGCTAAATAAATAATGAGTAAAAGAAGGAAAATACAGTAAACCTTTTTACTAAGGTTATTTTGAGTCTTTTTTTTTTTTGTAAGGAACTGTCTTTCTTTTTGTAAGGAAATGTTTTAGGCATTTGGTCTTCCAAATGCGGTACTTTGTAATAAAACGTTCATCATACATTTGATTATTATAGACAATTTAATCAGACGATAAGTTCGTATATTTATTGAAATTCACTACTTTTACTCCATCGAAAATATAATCTTTCGATCTCATTTAATTATCTATTTGACAAATCTTATCAAGTGTCGTACTTACTGATTACAAACAAAGAAATCAAAAAAAGTTATTCGGATCTATTTATACATATCGCAAACACAAAGCAGCAAGTGCCGGCAAAACATTGACCTACAATTGTCTGAGTATACAGATATATACTCGGAATGTAGAAATATATATTTTATAAAGAAAAGCAATCTCCCTATATTAAAAACACTATGGAAATCAAATGAAAATCGTCACGAAATATTCTTCCTTCACAAAAAGTTTTCAAAATTATTAATCACACTAGCTTTCCGCCCGCGGCTTCGCCCGCGTTATATTGGAATTTCCCACATTAAGGATAAATAATAATAATAATAAATAAATATTTATTACACTTACACCAATTAGCCTAGCCCAAACTAAGCTCTATAAGGCTTGTGCAATGGGATCTAGGTAACGGATAGACATACATATATTATACATATATAAATAATTTTTATTGAAATATATATCAACAACCATGACTAAGGTACAAATGCTCGCATTCATCACACAAACATCTGCCCCCACCGGGATTCGAACCCGGGACCTCAGAGATGGCGACACCTTGAAACCGGTGTATTATCCACTCGACTATGGAGGTCGTCAATATGTTTATTATAATTTTAATTTAACTTTAATATATTCTTTTAAAACTGTATGACACGGCATTCCTAATATAGGCATGTTTTCTAAATATTTTTTTATTAATTATACTATGTAATGGAAAGTGACTTCATGAATTATCAATATTGAAGTCATTTTCCAAATTGACGACTCTGTATCTATTTAATACAGGAAAAAAAAACAGCCTTGCTGAGTTTTCTTGCCGGTTCTTCTCAGTACAAGGTCTCCCGCCGTAGATTTGCGAAAACCGATGGCGTAGCTTTCGACATTCACAAGTGCTTGTAACAGCCCAGACTGAATAAATGATTTTGAATTTGAATTTGAATTTGAATTTGACAACCCTTTTCTGCATTCAAAAGTAGTTTCTGTGCTTTCTCAGGGTCTAGACTTCTGTGCATAAAACTTCATTTAAATCGGTTCAGTGGTTTTAACAATACTACCATACAACCTTTCATCCCTCCTTTCAACCCTTTACAACCCTTTTCTGCTTTAAAAGGTAGCGTCTGTCCTTTCTCAGGCTCTAGTCTATCTGTGTACCAAATTTGATTTAAATCGGTTCAGTGGTTTTCACAATGCTGCAATACAACCTTTCACCCCCTCCTTTCAACCCTTTACAGCCCTTTTCTGCTTTAAAAGGTAGCCTTTGTCCTGTCTCAGCCTCTAGACAATCTGTGTACCAAATTTCATTTAAATCGGTGCAATAGTTTTAACAATATTTCCATACAACCTATTATCCCTCCTTTCAACCTTTTACAACCCTTTACAACCTTTTTTGCATGAAAAAGTAGCCTATGTCCTTTCTCAGGCTCTAGACTATCTGTGTACCAAATTTCATTTAAATCGATTCAGTAGTTTTAACAATATTTCCATGCAACCTATTATCCCTCCTTTCAACCTTTTACAGCCATTTTTGCATGAAAAAGTAGCCTATGTCCTTTCTCAGGCTCTAGACTATCTGTGTACCAAATTTCATTTAAATCGGTTCAGTAGTTTTGGCGTGAAAGCGGAACAGACAGACAGACAGAGTTACTTTCGCATTTATAATATTAGTATGGACTAGTAGGTATGGATTAATATAATAATTATTTGTTTCATTGATTCATAAAAATAAAGTGACAATAACAATAGTTTTTATATTTGATGAGAATGTTTTGAAATTATACTCCAAGAATTAAAACATTAGTCATATAAGTCGTCAAAATAACTATATAATCTATGCCAGTTGAGTATGTTACACTCTTGTATCTACCTTTATGGTTACACTTGTAGGCTGCACAGACTACTAAGAAGATACTGTAGGCTGCTTTGTAACTCTATTTCTTTCACTTTGATTGAAACTGACAGTGACAGAAAGTGCAAATACATTGCTGCGTCATAAAGACAATTGTTTCATTGATCTTTTTAAAACCGCAGTGCAATTGCAGTATACCAGTTTCATTAAAATTTGATAATAACTGTGTTACATAATCAGGAGCCAGTTTTACTATATTAACGGTCATGAGACCAAATACTCAATTTTCTCTAAATATTACTACAGTACCAACTTTTTTGGTAAAACTAATACATAGTTTTCGCAAACCCAAAGGCTAGCCTTCCAGTCCAACATAACCACCCGTCGTAGTACGGGCGCGGGTGGTGTCCGGTGTAAGATCGTCCAAGCACCAAGGGGTTATTCACTACCATCCGTAAAAAAACGTACGATACGAACAAGTGAATTTCAATTATTATAAATAAATATTCACGATTTGATTATATATGATATTTATATATTCTTTCTACATACACGTATATAAAATGTTATTTTTTACGTACAGTCAAAGCAACGTCAAGTTTTACATTTGTAATAAATCGTTGCAAATATGGAGCATACACCAAGAGCGCGAACGTATAGAAGGAAGCATTACACAATGCTACTACCTAGCGGCGAATATTATTATAAAATGCTGTTATATGTGAGGATTTACATAGAAGTTCCGCTTGTCATAACTAGTTAGAAGTATAGTACAGGGCCTGACGAAGTTTGGTACAGAAATAAATACAAAATTTTATATTACCATTTAATTGTAGTTCATTCGTATTAAATTTGTGTTTTACATCATGTGACATCTTTACTTGTAAGGTAAAGTAGCTTATGAGCTCAGCACCCTGCATATGTTGATAGTTCATTTGTCATGGAGAGGTGTATTTAGTATTCATTCAAAGGTCATTACTTCATTACATTATCAAGTTGAACTAATATTACAGACGTTAGGACAACTGATTGAAGCTAGCTACGTTGCTTAAACGTCTCTCGTTGTTTACTCCGTAGTTCGCACCCCCGGTGCGACACTGTCACTTTTGCAAAAATGTAGTTTTTCAGGAGAAGCATTTAAAACTTTGACACCTCACAAAGCAATTTAGGATATATAGGAGAGATGAGTGGCTTATACTAAAACGCCAACTTTAAATTTTAATTTTAGATAAATAATTATCAACTAAAGGGGTGTTCTAGGATAATTATTAAATACTTCTATTTTTTATTTTTTTAGCAAAAGTGACAGTGTCAATATCGCACCGGGGGTGGGATATGAATTTAGAGTCTGAAGTCTATATGTAGATTTATACTTCTACAAACATTGGGCGAAACAAAAAAATAAATAGCAGCGTCCAATAATGAATTATTATCCATCTTTAATAAATAAAAACATTACAATTGTAACATTTTGTTAGTCTAACGTAAAAATACATATACGAAATTGGTATATCCTCGTAACACATAATATTATATCACGATAAACACTACATATAAACATACGTATCAGCAATTTTATACTTAACGATCTAAATATTAATATTAATAATTTGCTACCTAAAACTGCAATGGGTAACATGAATATAGATCTGACAGTTTAGAACAAGATTATTGCTTAAAGAGAATTAGCTATTAAAATTATATTACTCAGTTTACAAGTTTTTAAAGTTAAAATAAGTAATGTTGTAAAACAAGGTTTCCAATGACGCACACAGAATAATAGTTACTGGATACGCATAATAGGGAAGTCGATTAAATCCTAATATTTTCTATTATTTCTTCGGTTAATATAGCATGAGGCACTTGAGAAATGTGTTTTGAAGCAAAATGTCAATATAAGACTCATCTAGACATAAGAAAGTACTTGAAAATATTAGACAACCAAAGAGATGAAACAAGTACCATCACAGCATTATAAGTAAACCTGATATTTATAAGATTACATCCAAGTGCCCCACACTTCAGGCCGAACAAATCTAAACTTATACCTCAAAGGAAACGTATACAGAGGGCTGGTTGCCTTCAACGGGCGAAAACTGGTTTACCCACACAAGTACAGCAATTACGGTGCATTTCAGAATGAACGATCCTAGGCAATTTGTGACTGACCGGTCATTATAAACGTATAATATGCGGGAAACCTTATCGTTGCTTTGAAAAATTGACATGAACAACTAGACCCGGCCCTCTGCATCGATTTATTTTGTGGTTACACTAAACAAAGCGCGACGTGCGCATAACGGTACAAAAATAACATCAACTCTCCAATATAGGTCAGTCTTGCTAATTCTCGTCGTAGAGAGGGGTCGCATCCCCCAGTGACATGGATCGGGGAGATGTGTTGGTGTGGGGGGTGGACCGAACAGAATGCGAGCGGGAGGAGCGCCCAGAATGGTGACGGGGTGTATGAGTATGGCGAGGCGTTCTGCTGTGGCGCGGGGTGGACGCCCCTTCGCTGCTCCGGGGCGTGGCGGGCGTGTCTCTGCCCGAGCCGCGATGCCTGACCCAATCTTCTGCCGCTTTCTGCCAATCAGCAGGTTCAGTGTACGCTGGTAGCTTCTGTCTAGGTATGGCGGGAGGTAGGAACTCTGGTTGTCGAGGGGTACTGGCAAACGGTGTCATATACGGAGTTTGCGCAGACGGTGTGTACGGAGTATTAACGTACGCAGCCGGAGTGTGGAACATTGGCGTGTGAGCGGCTGGAGTGTGATATATTGCAGAAGCAGCGGCCATTAACGCTGCATGGGGCGTCCGAGCGGGAGTACGAGCCCCAGGAGTGCCACTAGGAGGAGGCTCTCGGAAGTGCTCCTTAAACCATTTCAACAAACCACCTAACGAATCAAACATTCGTTGCCTGAACTTGTATCCGTCCGGGGTCACTGATACATACTCGTGTGTACAACGTGACCGTGGCAAATAGGAGAGTAGGAATCTACCGGGGTGGTTCTTCGCTGCGGATATAACGTAATGTATCTTATTCGGGTTCTTCGACTTCTCCTCCTTGAGCACTTCTTCAGCCTTATCTCGCATACCGCCGAGAGGTTTGTAATACTTATAGGCTATAAGATCGCGTGCATGTCCAGCCATAGGCGTTACATGCCTGGCTATGATTTCATCCAGATCTTCGAACTCCGAACCCTGTATCCAAAGACTACGGCCTGAAACAAAAATCATTTAATATATTTTAAATTTTGACTTATCAATACTACATTGGGAAAGTATTCTGTTTTTATTACATACCCAAAGCGAATGCATTTTCCTTTCCTTCTTCCCGGACGTCAATATGTTGATATATACCATCAGCTACCTTCCACGTAACAGTCAAATGATCAGAACCCTGTATGAAAAAAAAAACAAATTTAATTACAAAAGCAATGAAGTCTTTAGAAAATCCAATAAAAGTTTACTACTTATACTACCTTACTACTAGGCCGAACAATGACCTCCCCTTGAGCCATATTCTCCATTAGTTTCTCTGCTTCAGCAAACGATATGTTGTGGAAAGCGGGATGAACTATAACCCTCTTAACGTACTGCATGCGTTCTTTATTCTGTTTCGTTTCAGTTTCTTTTCGCACATCTTTATCTTCAGACTCTTGGTCATAGTAAGGGTCTTTTGATGGTCTAGAGGAAATATCAATAAAGTTATAAAAATTGTATTTCTACTGTTTTCGTTTATATAATTTTTTATGAAAAAGAAATTTGATCATGAAATTGTTTATGAAAATTATGAAAGATGGTGAGAACAAGTTGCAAAAATGGCAGGGCTATCGTAATATAACCGTACTTGGTAAATTCGAAAAGGAAGAGATTCAAAGATATGATACTTTTTATATTAAAAAAATTGTGAACTGAGCAATCTGTTTACCTTAAACGCTAATGAATTTGAAAAATATTATACTTGTGAAACATTGGAATATTTATTTCTCTTTCGTTTTATAAAATGAGGTAACCATTAATTATTTATCTACTATCATGCTATTAATCCTCTATAAAAGAACCTATAACAATCAGCTTATTGCCAACATTAAAACACTCAATGATATTATGATCACTATATCATCCAAACGCGTGATATTATGAATTACAAAAAAAAAACATTCTCATGACATTTTTACCACCAGATCGCAAAAATTTTGAAAAAAGAACAATAAATTAAAATTCGTAATTTATTTTACATGCTTCGCAATTAGACTTTTCTTGAAATTACATAGTTCTTACAACACTGTACAACACCCTATATGGTATGAGAATCTTTTATAGAGGATTCACATCATGATTGTAGATAAAGTCTTGTATGCAACTGTTATATAATAGGTAATCCTGATTATACAACAGTTGCATAAATAACTATTACATAATTGTTTATAATTAGAAAAAGACAAGCGCAGGTACGCTCACAGACACTGTACCAAATCGCATGAAATACGTAAAATATCTTTGAAGACCTCCATAATCGTGAGGTTAATACACCGGTTTCAAGGTGTCACCATCTTTGATGTCCCGGGTTCATGTCTTGGTGGGGGCAGATGTTTGTGTGATGAATGCTAGCATTTGTACCTTAGTCATTGTTGTTGATATATATTTCTATAAATATATATATATATATATATATATATATATATATATATATATATTTAAATAACTCACCTCCATTCATTATTTTTATCTGACAAATCGGAAGACTTGGACGTACAGTCAACGGAAAACCTCTCCACGTCTATCTTGAGAATTCTGCAATGGACTGTCTGACCTATTCGTACTCTTTCTGTTGGGTCAGCTACGTGTCGATCGGATAAATTCTTAATATGTATGTATCCAGAGAGCCCGTTGTCGAGACGTATGCGCACTCCAGTTGCCTGACCCGGGCAAGCGCCTGCATCGAAATGGTTCCATACCTGAAGTGATAGTAAACTCGTGAGGTCTGATTTTTTAATAGTTTGATGATACTTACAAGACAGACTTACTAAAATATTTCTCCCAGTAATCTACATGACTGTTCTTTGTACGAACTATTCAAATTTTTGTGATCTATTCGATGTATAAGCCTTTAGAAGCACTAACTGATGCTCAATATGACAACAACTTATAAAAAAAAATAATTAAAAGGGGCAACACAATCTTATTATAAAACTGTTAAAAAAGTAATAAGCCCATATGTATTTACAAAATTAATTAAAAATGAATTCAAAGTAGACTTAGATACAATAAAATCGAGGGCACTGTTATTTACATAATTTCAAGATCGCAAATTATCATAAAACTTTAGGCCTTATCCAAAAAGTTTTACCATAAAGAAAACTCACCTCTGATAACTCTGGGAAATCATTTTTATGACAGAACGGACACTCCCATAATCCGGTTTCATCGTTTCTTACAGGATTAGCTTGATCCAGCATCTCCCTTTGGGGCTTTCTATGTGAAATACCAATCACAGATGCTAATACCATCTTGCCTACATAAAATGTCTCTGGAGTCTCTTTAGTTAGTATATCAAATAACTCCTCAGGCGTAGGCGACCGATATTGCACCCTCAAGTCTTTATACCTTGAATTCAATTCGGCTCGAATATCATACAAAGTGATGCATTTGTTACCGAATCCTTGACGCTCCAACTCTTCAGCAAAAGCATCTAGATCCAAGTCTTTGAGTCTTTCCGGCGCTTCTAGAATCTCTTCCACAGCACCGGCAGGGTTAGCATCCTCATCTTCATACTCCAAAGCATCCACGGCCATCTTCCTAGCCCATTCATATGTCTCCGGATGTACTCTGGAACCGTCCAAAACTTCTATGTATGCTTCAGTGCTATCACCGAGACTACTCGTGTCTATTTTGATAAACCCTGAACAATTGATGAACACCTTTGGACCCATGTGACAAACAGTGACCAATTGCGTTCTATTCTCCAACTTCTGATTTGTTTGTTTGAATAGTTTTATGAGTGCTTGGGCCTTTCTTGGACCTAAACCACAAACATACTGCAACAGTTCCGTGCCCCGACCGGTCAGTATAGCCTCATTCATATCTACGCCCACTTCATTCACTCTATTCACAAATTCCAATTCTATGCCCTCAAGAAGGTCTTCTTTTGGTATCTGGTCCTGGAGTGGATGGTAGCGTAGACATAAAATCTCCTCGTCTGGACCACACAGCTGTGAAATCTCCATCAGTGGGTCCTGTAGTAAGCGGCCCTGGCACACAGCTTGACGTAGTATATCGGGATACTCTCTGAAGTCATTCTATAAGTGAAAACAATGACATTGATAAATTTGTTTGTAATACTTATAAAATAAAATATACTGAAAAATAACTTTCTTATGAAAAGGCATATCTATTTTTTGTTTTTTTTTTTTCGAAAATATAAATTCTGGGACGTGAAAAGGCAATTATCATCATAGCTCATATTTGTACCCACAGAAGGTCTCAAACCTTCCAACTCCAACTAGTTTAGTTGGGGTAGGCTGATTGAATCTTAAATAATCACGCTGGCCCATCGCCGATTGGACTACTTCATTTACAACTTCACAACAGTTTCTACACAGGTGTATGCTGGTATGGTGATAGCTTCGGATAAATCTACTCACAGCAACACGTCACAAGTTACATATTGATCCTGAGACAGATCATATTTCGCTCGTAATAGTGATGATATTCGTAGCGATAATGTAAAGCTTAACCATACATAATGAAATTGAGAGTGATAAGAATCACATTGTTACATCGCAGGATCGATCCCGGACCTCCCAATTAGGTGGGTGCTGAGATCAGAGCTCCATCGACACTCGGATAAACAAGACATTTACGAACTAATCGAGATATAATTGATATAAGGACTGCTATTGCTAAGAAATATACATAAATTGTATTTGAATTCATCTAATAACTGTTATGCGACATTAATTTTCTGTTTCGTCAATGTGTTTAGGTGTAGCTAGCGTTTTACACGAAACTGAGCGCGAATATGAAAGCGTTATCGTTTATTCTAAGCTTTACAACATGAAACTTGGCTAGACATACGAGTAGACGCACCTTACAACGCTTTCACTAACTAGTACAGCCGACCAAGGTGTTCTACTGAAATTAATGTGCAGAAGACTTAGAACCTTTTTTATGCACGCAGTCCTTTCTTACGCATATACTCTAATATACACGTATACAATACATGCAAACTTTTTTAATAGCCTCTAAACAAAACATTTTGGCGTCAATATCTAAAGGATAAGTCATAAAATTGCAGATGATATGATAGTGCAAACATTTCTAAAGAGGAACATTCACAAGGAATCAAATATTTCAAACCTTAAAAATTTGTATGCTTGCAATTTCTATCTTGCCAAGTCCTGCTTAATGCATAGAATATCGAGGAGACCTACAGAATCAGTGTACCAGTGAAAAGACAGCTAAGACAGAAGCCAAAACTCACCCTTTCTTTTTTTAGGGGGGGGGGGGAACACGACCTTTTGCACCATGGCGACGACCTACCCACTAACCCCCCCCCCCGAGTTCTCTAGGCCCACGCGGGGCACATAGCGAGGTGCGCTTTCGCGATTCGACCGCCATGTGTCCCGGGGCCGAATCGACCAAGCTGGCTGGACCAAACCAGCGCCAAAGGAGGGGCTGTCCGAGAACAAGCCAAAACTCACCCTGCCGCGGATGCTGTTGCTGTAAATTTTACTGATGTGGTTATCGGCGATCTCAATGGGGATGCGAGGGAACTGGTCGTCTTCCACCAGCTGCTGCACACAGTCGGCCACGTCCTGCTTGACGGACAGAGCCTCGCGCGATTCGCCGCCGATGACTATCACGTGCGGCTTCTTACGCATAATAAACCTATGAACAATAAATATCTGTTGTACACTTGAGAAATTTAATAGCTGATCGATATGTTTTTTTTTATTTATTCTATACGGTGGCAGACGAGCAAATGGCCCACCTGATGGTAAGTGGTAACCATCGCTCATGGACATCTGCAGTGCCAGTGGCACAGCTGAGCCGCTGCCTACCTGGAGAGAAATACTCTTTTTAAGCATCGTTTGAAGTTAGACATATCGTAGCGCTCAGGAAACATCGCAGCTGGGAGCTCATTCCAGAGTTTGCATGTATACATACATAAGATTGAATATCGTAGAGAAAACTGACACCATGATAGTTACTTTCTGCTACGTAAACATTGCATACTCTATAATTAGTAGTGCAATAAACAGGCATCAGTAGTTGAATTTAATGGACACAGAACTGAAATTTACGCTCCGAATTCTTTGAACTGTGTCGGTGGTCCTGGTTCTTCTGTGGATTTCTTAAGTTCTGATTCGATCACTCAGCAAAACTCAGAGCATAGCCCTATCCATTGTTTTCTGACTTTGAGCATAGATTACGTAAGGAAAATAATTGCTATTATGTATTAAAAATAACTTGTCTATACTCCTGTGATATCCTATATTTCACAGAAAACCTATCAAACTTCTTATGTTATATTTGACTTATATTATGTTACAAGTTACAAGCGTTCAATTGCGGGAAATATACTTATTCAAGGTGCTGGCGATGAAGTGCATAAATAACAAAGCAATGTAAATCCCACTCTTCGTTCTAACATATGTCATTAGCAGTGATGGCAATAACGACTGCTTTGTAATAATGAATAACACTGTTGTGTTATTTTCCTATAACTGTTATTGTAAACTGTTGTCTGTTATACTGTTATATTGCTGTTTTGACAAATGTTGTTGAGTACGATTGTTATTGTTATTATAGCTAGCTTAGTTATTCTTAACAATGAACTTTCCTTTATACTTTTTCAGGCTTAGGACTGCTAGGGTCAGAATATTAGGCAGTAATTTAAATAATTTAAAACTAATTACTTAATCAATATAATTTTCTGGCGTATTTAAAAAAATTCATTGATCTGTACATTCAATATTTACTTATTGCAATGAATAATTTAATTTGCATACGCGCGATTGCACAACAGCAAATAATGCGTGACTAAAAAAATCACAACAGCTTAGGCACCAGCAAGCCAGCAACAGTTTACCTAATTGTTATTTCAAATCACACTGGAAACCAAAATGAGTCTAATTGTCATAACAGCGTAGGTACAAAATTGTGAATTTGGGATTAGTAAAATTACTATAAGAAATAAACAAATAGGAACTTTATTTCCTTGTGAGAAAGGTTAATATTGTAAGAATAAGCAGTCAGGCACAGAGCGAGCGCCTACGCCTACACAACGGTTTGCTTTCTCTCGCTCATACTTGTAGCTTGTAGCACAGTCGTGCTCGCTCGCTCCGTGCCGCACACACGCAAGCGGCAACAACAACAATGCGACTAGGCGATAATTTTGTCAACAGCAACAACAGGATAACAGTGTAAGCTGTTGTTAAATAATGTGTTAACCATTACGGGAAAATAATTCATTATATTATCTGTTATTAAAATAACGACCATTACTAGTCATTAGTCATATATTTAAGGAGTAGATTTGAGTTGTTTTTTTTCGCTTTGCTATATGTTACCTCACGTAGCCTATTCCAATAGTAGAATTACTCACGAACTAACAAGGCAGAAGCTCACCGCCTCAGGGCCGCCATGTCGCCCTCCTTGTTGTGCCGCTCCAGCGGGTCCCAGGAGGTGCGCCGCAGCAGCAGGTGCGGCAGCCGCAGGTGGTCCACCACCTCCCCCGCCGCTGCTATGAGACACGCGAACTAACAAGGCAGAAGCTCACCGCCTCAGGGCCGCCATGTCGCCCTCCTTGTTGTGCCGCTCCAGCGGGTCCCAGGAGGTGCGCCGCAGAAGCAGGTGCGGCAGCCGCAGGTGGTCCACCACCTCCCCGCGCCGCTGCTATGAGACACGCGAACTAACAAGGCAGAAGCTCACCGCCTCAGGGCCAGCCATGTCGCCCTCCTTGTTGTGCCGCTCCAAGCGGGTCCCAGGAGGTGCGCCGCAGCAGCAGGTGCGGCAGCCGCAGGTGGTCCACCACCTCCCCCGCCGCTGCTATGAGACACGCGAACTAACAAGGCAGAAGCTCACCGCCTCAGGGCCGCCATGTCGCCCTCCTTGTTGTGCCGCTCCAGCGGGTCCCAGGAGGTGCGCCGCAGCAGCAGGTGCGGCAGCCGCAGGTGGTCCACCACCTCCCCCGCCGCTGCTATGAGACACGCGAACTAACAAGGCAGAAGCTCACCGCCTCAGGGCCGCCATGTCGCCCTCCTTGTTGTGCCGCTCCAGCGGGTCCCAGGAGGTGCGCCGCAGCAGCAGGTGCGGCAGCCGCAGGTGGTCCACCACCTCCCCCGCCGCTGCTATGAGACACGCGAACTAACAAGGCAGAAGCTCACCGCCTCAGGGCCGCCATGTCGCCCTCCTTGTTGTGCCGCTCCAGCGGGTCCCAGGAGGTGCGCCGCAGCAGCAGGTGCGGCAGCCGCAGGTGGTCCACCACCTCCCCCGCCGCTGCTATGAGACACGCGAACCAACAAGGCAGAAGCTCACCGCCTCAGGGCCGCCATGTCGCCCTCCTTGTTGTGCCGCTCCAGCGGGTCCCAGGAGGTGCGCCGCAGCAGCAGGTGCGGCAGCCGCAGGTGTCCACCACCTCCCCCGCCGCTGCTATGAGACACGCGAACTAACAAGGCAGAAGCTCACCGCCTCAGGGCCGCCATGTCGCCCTCCTTGTTGTGCCGCTCCAGCGGGTCCCAGGAGGTGCGCCGCAGCAGCAGGTGCGGCAGCCGCAGGTGGTCCACCACCTCCCCCGCCGCTGCTATGAGACACGCGAACGCGGAGTGCGTGCGTTCCGGCACATACGCGATCGAGAGAACCCGCAAACCTGTCAAATTATACGAAAATACATCAACTTATAAAATTGACAGTGGTTTCATTATATCATTATCATTATATTATATGTTCAATATTCTAAAGTATAGAAGATCTAAGACATTCTGTAACATACACTGGGTCATCTTACATATTACTCAGAAATCAAGATAATGTATTTTTTTTAATATGAAATAAATTTACAACAAAACAATCAAATACTTAATATCTATTCAAAAAAAAATCCCATTGACTGTTCCCTGTGGAGATTTTTTTTTATTAATTATTACATATTGCCAATAAAATTAAAATCGCTATTTCATACATTTTCCCTATTATGGACTTAAGTGGTTAACTCCAATAACTCCATAAAAAATGCAATGAACACGAAAACAGATAACTAACATAAATGCTGACAGTATATTTTGGACCACACCCTTAACATTTGTATATATCGAAAAAACAGAATACAAAATGACTTACCATTAGACGTATCCCATTCTTCATCGTCGTCGTCAGAAACTCTGGATTCGTAAGGAGCTATTTTCAACCAGTCATACAATCGCCGACGGCAGCATCTACATAAACAAAAATACAATAACTTGATATAAAACCGAATAAATTGTATAACCTTAAAACTAGATACTTTACGTCATAAAAATGTTAAAATAATTGAAATTAGTAGTTCATTAATCATTAATAAAGAACAGCCATGGTTATGTAATGAATTATCTTACAAAGAAATTATCTTATGCACAAAAGCATAAAAATATATTTTATACCTTCTCTCGACATAAAGTTCAATTTTACGCACTTACTTGAGCACATAGTCCTTAGACTCCTGAAGCAGTACAGAGTTCAGTTCACGCCGCAGCTCCGGCAACACGATCTTCGAAAGGGCAATGGTCACGGCTTCAGCTCGTAATTCGTTCCAAGCTTGTACCGTCGCCGCAAATTCGTCCTGTTCCACACAAAATCAAAATAATTTTTATTTTACATAGGTCTTCTTTATAGGCACTTATTGACATCAAATAAATATAGTTTAAGGACTCCGCGAACTTAAGAGTTACGTAACCTTGTACATAGATACATACAAGAAAAAAAAAGACACTACACCTGTTTGGAAATTGGGAAAGTCTTTCAGAGAAAAAGAAGCATGAAAATCTGAAAAAGAAATTCTGACAAATTTTTATCTCCTCTTCAAATCATATCGAATATACCTATCTGGTAAAAATACACAAATTTAGCATTACCGACGAAAAAAAAAGAAGTTGTTCAAAAAAGCAAGCTGAACAAAATTTGCAAAATGAAGTTAGCTGGTCTTTACAAATGTTCAAGATATACTTGACCAAATTGTATGAAACAGATTACTTCAAATTGCCTTTCAGTCTTTTAGATTTGACTGAAATCATTCTAGAATAAATGCTAAATCTGCTACTAATTTGGCTAATATAAGATTTGCAAGCTGTACATTGTGATGACTGGCCTGGTTTGACAAATACCCTCAGTAATGAACAACTGATAAGTAACCATAATAAAGATAGATGTGAAATGGCTGCAATTTTAAACATTATAGAAAACCTCTCTCAAAAAATTTGTAAAAATTTCTTTGTCATTGGTTGCCATCATAGTGGTCGTCTATCCTGTACCTTACCAATTATTCGGAAATTCGCAGTGTTGGCATTGCTGAATAACGGAGTGAAGAGTAAGACAAGCAGTGAAATTACTGGATTCTGTGACTTTACATCTTATGTTGGCTACATACACTGCAGTTTTTATGGGGTTTAACACATGTACTATAGCCGACTTCAACAACTTACCATCAGGTGGAGGATCTGATTGTTTGTTGTTGATGATTTATACTAGAATATAACTTTACAGTTAACATATAGCTACCTCCACCTAGGCTTAGCAGCACAGTAGTTAACTTAGTATACCTATTTATAAAAGCCTGCAGTCCCTACCTTCTGATAGAGTTGCTTGAGTTCCTCCAGGTAGCTAGAACTAGTGTTGCCATCGATTTGGTCACTGATTTTGAGCTCCAACAGTTTATCATCAACAGCCATGGTCAGCTTCAAGTACTGGTCGCCTGTCAAGTCGCGTACTGGCTTCTTTTTCAAATACTTAAGGCTGTTGAGACGGTGAAATTTTGAATAGTATTTTGTTTTAAATTTGTAAATTAGTTTAATCAATTACCAAATTTTGTCACAAATCATAATAATAAGATAAAACACATAAATAGAAGTTGTCAGATCGAACTTCAGGAGAAACTTAGTCAAATAATCTACAAACGACTTTTTATGTTAGGATGGTAAACAAATTTCTTGGCCGACTGTAACTATTAAAAGAGAATAAAGAATACTTACTTACATAATAAAGGTTGAAGAATAAAGGGGTCATATAATACTCAGTGGCAAAGTTGGTTATGGCATGAATGTAACTTGTTCAAATCCCATCAGACTTAAAAGGTTTCTTTCATTTTTGTAGTTTAATCTTTAACTCACCCATAACAAGGATGGTTCTCGTCTATCTCCTTCATCCCACGCTGTGTTGGCTTCACGGTGATAGTAGCTCGTTCCCTCAAAGCATCTCGAAGGGTGCTCCTTAGTAGTGGTTCTCTAGCAAGCTGAACACCACACATGTACACTGCTCGACGAAGAACCTCTGCTGCAGAACCAATGTTGCCAGTCTGAGGGCATGTACGACCTTAAATTAACCCAATGGTTGTCATCGTGCTAATAACTAAATATAAAATGGCAAAGTAGAGGACAAAGGAGATGGCTAAATGACTGCCCTTAACATGTATAAATATATCACACTGCCTCGTAATTTTTATATATTCATTAATGATTATTATTTTCCTAGAACTTTTGTGAAAAAATAATTAAATAAAAAGTTTTGAACTTGTTTTCCTATTTTCCGGACTCGAATAGTGTTGACATTTAAACGAGATAATCGATTATTGTAGTTTCGGTCAATATACAAAATAGTCGATATATACGGACATAGCAGATTAAACTCTTTGTTTTATCAAATAAAATAATTCACAAAAATAATTAAATAATAGAGAAGAATATTTTCTGTACAGAAATGTTTAATTAATGTTAATCGTCGAAAACAATTAACAACAAATAAGTATTTTATTCACACGATAATATCGATTTCCTAGTCGATGTTATTGTATTGAGAGTTTATTTTCACAGCACTTTAAAAATGTCAGATGTTATACGACTTTTGTTTGTTCGATTGTTCGTTGCGATATCACTTGATATTTTATTTTAATCCTGACCCTGCTTTTCTAAACGGACCTATGAACGAAACTTGAGCGCATAACTCGATATGGATATACATATTAAATAATGGTCTTGCGTATTTTAATCACAATCATGAATTAAAATCGACATTCGTCAATACACATATTAAATAATGATCTTGCGTATTTTAATCACAATCATGAATTAAAGTCGACTTATTCAATATATAGGTATCCATCATTCACTACAATAGTAATATATTACCCAGTTATTTTATCTGTACTAAAATGCACACCTAAAGTTCATAGCAAATTCTCTAGTTGTAGTTTTGCGACCATAATATCGTTGGAGTTTCTATGATATGTTTTTCAAGATTGTAATAATATGAAAAGTTCATGGAACTATTTTTATATCACATATTAACTTTCAGGTACCCAGCATTAGATGCGACTACATCCAGTATTTATACATTGCAAGAGCAATTGCCCATACGGTACTTAGCCATCTCCTTTATATTTAGAAATAATATTTATTAATCTATACTAATATATAAAGCTGAAGAGTTTTGTTTGTTTGTTTGTTTGTTTGTTTGTTTGTTTGTTTGAACGCGCTAATCTCCGAAACTACTGGTGCGATTTGAATAATTCTTTTTTTTGTTGGATAGTCCATTTATCGAGGAAGGCTATAGGCTAAATAACATTACGCTATATGACCAATAGGAGCAAAGACAGAGCGGTAAATGTGTAAAAAGGGGAAAATTATTCATTTTTGAAGGCTTTCTTTGCGTGCGCTGCGAAAACGGTTCAAGATACACAAAAAATATGTATGAAAGAATTATTCCTCCTATACATGATCTAAAAAAAAGTCCGCGACGGCATATGTCTATCTTTTAAGGTTTAGTCACAATGACCGTTTTTTATGGTACCAAAATTTGGATATGTCGCGTTGTCAAGATCGGGTAACAGCTGAGGTGCGCAAAATAACTATTCCACGCGGACGAAGTCGCGGGCACAGCTAGTTAGTTAATATTTTATTAGGTCATTTAATTCTTCAGTAGTATTAATTTTAATGTTAATTTTGATTTTATAATACAATTTGCTTATTATAATTTTATAACTTTAGATTGCTAAACTGTTTTATCCCATTACAGTATTTTAAATCAATAAACAGTCAGTTCAGCCAATAGACGCCCACTGTTGGACATAGGCCTCCCCCAAGGATCTCCACGCAGATCGGTCCTGCGCTGCAACCGTCCAGCGCCTTCCCGCGATCTTCATCAAATCGTCGGTCCACCTTGTGGGAGGCCTACCAACGTTGCGGTGTCCAGCATATGCCTGCCACTCCAGGACCTTTCCGCCCCAACGGCCGTCAGTCCTGCCAGCAATGTGCCCCGCCCTTTGCCACTTAAGGTTCGCAATTCTTCGGGCTATGTCGGTGACGCTGGTTCTTCTGCGGATTTCATCATTTCTGATTCGATCACGCAGAGAAACTCCGAGCATAGCCCTCTCCATTGCCCTCTGGGTGACTTTGAGCCGCCTTATAAGGCCCATTGTGAGTGGCCAGGTTTCTGTTCCGTATGTCATCACTGGCAACACGCACGAATCGAAGACTTTCGTCTTGAGGCACTGCGGTAGATGGGCCGATAATATGCCGCGTAGCTTCCCAAACGCTGCCCAGCCGAGTCGGATCCGCCGATTTACCTCTTTCTGGAAATTGGACCTACCTAGTTGGATTATTTGTCCAGGTAAACGTACTCGTCAACAATTTCCAGTGAGAGCCTCCAACCTTCACAGGAGTGGGTGCTACATGGTGATTCGACATGATTTTCGTCTTGTCCATGTTCATTTTAAGACCCACTTGTTGTGAAACTCTACTGAGGTCTTCGAGCATTATGCCCAAGTCTTCCATGGTGTCGGCCATGACTACGATATCATCAGCAAAACGAAGGTGCGTCATGTTCTCGCCGTTGATGTTAATGCCCATTCCTCTCCAGTCCAAAAGCTTAAACACATCCTCCAGCGTAGCTGTGAACAGTTTCGGCGAAATCACATCGCCCTGTCTGACACCTCGCTGGAGGCGTATTGGTTTCGACTTCTGGTCCGGAAGACGGACTGACATTGTGGCGTTTTTGTACAGTGACTGCAACACTTGGATGTATCGATAGTCTATACGGCACCTTTGGAGAGACTGAAGCACGGCCCATGTCTCTACGGAATCGAAGGCTTTCTCATAATCCACAAACGCCAAGCATAGTGGCAGGTTAAACTCTTCGGTCTTCTGTATAACCTGCCGCAGCATATGTATGTGGTCTATGGTACTATAGCCTTTTCGGAATCCGGCTTGTTCGGGAGGCTGGAAGTCGTCAAGCCTGCGCGCGAGACGATTCGTAATGACTCTCGAGAACAGCTTATAAACATGACTCAGGAGCGTGATGGGCCTATAGTTCTTCAATCGAGTTCTATCCCCCTTTTTAAAGAACAGTGCCACCACGCCCCTGTGCCATGCTTTAGGCGTTTTGCCATCGAGTATGACGGAGTTGAAGAGTCTCTGAAGGGCCTTTCGAACTGGTAGTCCGCCTGCCTTCAGTAGCTCGGCTGTAACTCCATCATCACCCGGCGCCTTGTTGTTCTTGAGCTGCTTGAGAGCCACACTAATCTCATACAGGCTGACGTCCGGGATGTCTTCGCTGATGTGCCGGGTTAATTTGGCTCTAGGGTCTGAGGCCTGAATAACAGGTGGTTGCGTCGTCGCGTAAAGCTGTCCATAGAAGCGTTCGATCTCGGCCATAAGCTCAGGTCAGGATGTGACGACTCTGCCGTCCTCTGTCTTCAGCTTCGTCAGCAGACTCTGTCCCAGTGACAGATCTCTTGCGAGCACCTTGGAGCCTTTGTTTCGCTCTATTGCCTCTTTAATACGTTCAGTATTAAATTGGCGTATGTCGCGAGTAAGAGACTTCGAGATCTGTTTGTTGAGTCGCCGACGAGCATCCTCAGAGGTCTGCTGGTCCATCATACGCCGTTTCTCCATTAGGTTGAGAGTTGGTTCCGAGATCTTGCTTCCCTTCGTAGTACGGCGGGGTTTGAAAAACTGTGAACCCACCGTAAGGACAGCTTCCACAACCCTGTCATTATAAGTGTCCACATCCGTGCAGTCCTCTAGGCAATCGAAGCGATTTTGCAACTGAATCAATAAACACGTTATTATATTGTACCATGCACAATAAATTGCTGTGAACTGCCCTGATGGCTGAAAATCAGCGATTTGTCTCTGGACAAATAATACGCTGAGCCTTGACCTACTTGCTGCTGCACACATGTACGAGATTTCCGCCTAATCGTTTTCTTTTTCTGTGTATTATTATTATTTTGTTCACCTTCCCTTCATTGTTATTTGCAATTGTTATTATTTTTTGTATGTTTGTATATGTGTGTTGTAGCAATAAACGCTTCTATCTATCTATCTATATTTTTTTCTTTTATATAAATTACTTTTGTGTAGAATAAGGAAGCATTTTTTTACATTTGTTGTGCGTCCAACACAATGTATGTTCTGTACATTATTTGCCTGCAATATTGTGCCTTTTTTTCTCTCAGACTATAAAGAACGATTGAATATACAATGTATAAATTATGGGTAGTAAGATGTAAAAATTTATAAACATACAAAGGGAGCAGCGGCTTCGAGCGGAGGAACCGGTTGTTGTTCCACCTCGTGTCGTTGGTAGTTGTCACGCACGTTCTCCGCAAACTGTTCAGGTGACAGACCAAACTTCTTCACCAGCGGCTCTGTAGAAAAAACCATCCAAACAGATATATAAGTTGGAACAGCTCCAGGGTGTTTACTGAAATGCTACGAGCCAACTCTTCTACACCATTTATTCAACCATTCTTGGAGAAAAACCAATTACCATAAGGTGCAGGTCCGTGATTATGCCATTATACAAAAATAAAGGGTCACAGCAAGAGTGTATTTTTTTATATACTCAGTAGAAGTTGAAGAGGGTACTTTGTATGCAAAGGTTCTTATTAAAAGAATGATAGATGAAACTGCTAAGAAAATTCGAGATGCACAAATAGGTCTTTTCCTTACGATGCATGGTCGACATAGTTTGACATAAAATCAAAAAGTCTATTCCTTTTCAGTGGTTTTGGAAAAGGCTTACGATAAAGTATGCAGGGATGAATTGTGAATATCCGTGTATGGTATATGTGGCAACCTGACGAGAGCACTGAAATCACTATATAAAGATTCCAGACCCAGTTCATTCAATTATGATAAATGAGATGCACACAAAACTGGTTTGATATTGGAAAGGTCTATATAAAGATTCCAGACCCAGTTCATTCAATTATGATAAATGAGATGCACACAAAACTGGTTTGATATTGGAAAGGTATAAGACAATGATCTATAGCTTCGCCGTGACTGTGTTATCCCAACTAATATTATAAATGCGAAAGTGTGTTTGTTTGTTTGTTTGTTTGTTTGTTACCTCTTCACGCTTAAACTACTGGACCGATTTCAAAAATTCTTTCACCTTTGGAAAGCTACATTCTCCCCGAGTAACATAGGCTACTTTTTATCCCGGAAAAATCGACAGATCCCACGGGATGCGCAATAAAGGCTTCGCTCAAAAACTACTGCACAGATTTTTATGCGGTTTTCATCAATAGATAGAGTGATTCTTGAGGAGTTTTGCGGCATTTTTTATCTCGGAAAAACGGATAGTCCCACGGGAAGCGCGATAAAATCTTCGCACCATAAACCGACTTCCGCGTATATGTAGCCGTGGGCAAAAGCTATGACCCTTAACCCTCTATACACCCAATCCCGAAATCCACGCGGGCGAAGCCGCGGGCAGAAAGCTAGTCTATTCATAAATGGCTGTTTGAAAGATATGAAAAAATGAATGAGAATTGAAAGTGACTCCTATTATTTATTTAGGACAGCTAACAAGACATACACTAACACAATGTTCATGGACACTATAATACTTAAAACTATGCTAAGTGCTATCTTAATTAAAGGTTGCCACGGCATGCATTAACTATGAGCAAATGAGATTAATAAAAAAGAAAACGAAACGGAACACAAAGCAAAATATCATATAAATTTATAGAAAACTATATGTATGCAGGTGGATCAATGGTGCGCGAAAGATTCAACTACGTGTTTTTTGAAATTGTACAGACTGTTACAATTCCTTTCTATAAGGAGTTGAGTTAACGTTGTTTATTATCTATCTGCATGCCATCTTAGAAGAACAATTAAAGCAAATGTAAACAAATCGAAGTTGATAATGTTTTGAAAATATCACAATTTAAAGTTATGATCAGAATCAAATGTTTAGAGCAGGACAAAGGGTTTATGTATCTCCAATTTTAATTTAAAAAGATGGTAATTACGAGTCTGACGTTGAAAGATGAGTAAGGGCCATCCATAAATTACGTCACAAGGGAGGGAGGGGGTTGACGAAGTGTAACATTGTGTGACAAGGGGCTGGGAGGGATCTTAAATTTCGTGACGTCACATTTCAAAATCTATAAACGCAAACTTTAAATTATTACTATTAGTATGAAAAGTGCTGTAAATATTAACTTTTATTGTAAAGTATGTATACTCTCATAAATAAATAAAGGAATAGTATCTTCTTCTATCTATTAATAGGGGTACATTAGGGGATTACATTAGGTGATTTTGAAAAATATAATAAGAAAATCATGAAATAACCATATACTTATTTAATATAAGTAATCGTTTTTTGTTTTGTTAATTGATTTGATGTTAATTTTATTAAAATGAAAATAAAACTGATTTCGAAACCGCTTTTATCATTCAATAATTTCTATAATTTCAAAATTTGTGACGTCACACTAGGGGGGGGAGTCTCACAAATGTGACTAGCACAAGGACGGGGGGAGGGGCAAAAAATTACGATATTCGTGTGACGTAATTTATGGATGACCCCTAATGGCAGTAAAGTGAATAGTACTCTAAATGAGTTCACTAGCAGCAAGACCATGTCAAAAAGCCACTGTACGGACCGAGTGGACTTGGATATTTATAAGAAGAATACAAAGTGGCAACATGGTAGATAACGACCTAGACAAATGTACTTGAGCAAAATGATATCCTGAAAAAAAAGGCGAGGTTAAAAGTACCCATAACCCACGCGCATACATGAAAGTATTTATAAATTTTAGGAAGAAGCTAGAGAATTAGCTAGAAAATGAGTGAATATATCTGCACATAATATATACAGGGTCTCCAAAAGGTCATGTTACCTTTTACCTACTGATGGGCCACATTGGGATCTACCTATAAAAAAAAGACCACAGTAAAAGTCTTATGGTTTCCGAGATTTTTGATGTTTAATGAAATTGTGGAAAATCTCTACCTTTTATCATGCCATTTCTACGAATGAAAACTTTTTCGAGTACAGTTTTTTTTTTAATCTCGAATCATTCTACTATCGATTGAATACTTATAAACTCTTGTTATAACAATTTTAATCCAAAACGATCATTTTTTGCAAATGTTTGGAAAAAAGTTGTAATAGCAAAACATGTTTATTTTTAGGTGTGTGGATGTAAATAACAACAAAACAATATGTAAATAAAATAAATTTATTGTTTTCAACTACAGCAGGTGTTCAAAATGGCGTTCAGTAGGTAAAAGGTAATCCATGACTTTTTGGACAACTGGTATTTTGGTACACATATCGTCCCAAAATTTTTTTACATTGTAACTCAAACTCAAACTTTCTTTTTTGAATTTGTGACTATGAATGTTTTATTTAATGACAGAGACTTAGTACTTCATTCTTGGGTTATTTGTGGGTGGTCTTCCTTTTGCGAAAATTTTATATCTTACCTAATGGTAAAAAACGATATGCCCAAAGATCGAACAAGGTCACCTGGATTAATCAATAACTGCCTAACTTAGTATTGAAATTATAAATTATTAATATGCATGATTGCATGTATTGCTTAAACTAAACCAAACAGAAAATCATCGCACCTTGGTCTCAACAATTATACCAGCATTTAAATAGAACGGACCTTAAATTATTTAGGGAACATACCAATGCCGGCCTTGCGACAAAGCTCGTAGGGGCCGGAGCGCACCGCGTATTTGACCTCAGTCTGGGCTTGTTCTTCCTCCTGGGCAGCTCGAGCTTCTACTTCCACTGCAGCCTCTTCAGGATCTTCGCCATTTTTCTCAGCTTCTTCACGAGCCGATTTCCTATACCATTAAGCAAATCGTTACCAACTAGGCTACAATCCAAGAAGGAGTTTGGTTGCATAGAAGCTTAAAGTCTAACGGTTTTTTTTATTTTAAAATAAATTATGTGCACTTGGGATTGCAGAGAGCAGTGAATTTTATAGCTTGGTTTGTGTACACTACCAAAGATAACTCTTTGGGAGAGGGAATAAGATACTAGGATCCGATTCCAGTTTGAACCTAGGACTATCACGGTGAAAGTAGGATCATCTCTTGCAGATTATTCTTCGAGGTCTGTGCTTTGGAGAGTGTGCTGCAAGAGTTTATAGAAGATAGATATTCGGACTATGCTGCACCAGCATTAAATGTTCACTGGGTGTTTGTCACCAGTTTCCCATAGCTATGCATACAACATACTCTAATGAAAGTTTTATGTCTCACAATGGTTTGGCTGTAAACAATTGTAAGAACACAGGTTCAATAACCAACAAAGCAACAACTACCTTATTAAAATTGAAACTAATCTCTACATATGCTTTCAAGAGCTAAAATATACAAACTTTTTCTCTTCCAGTTCTTTCTTTTTCTCTTTTGCATGTTGAAGTTTCTGCATTTCAGGTAGATCATTGGAGTAGTACAGCAGGAAATGGGTGTGGACGTCACGTAGCTCCTCTGACGTTTGAACATTTTTCAACCTGAAAGGAACACTCTTTTAGCACTGCTAGTTAAGCTATAACTAAACTTAAAACAATAGTATGTATAGAAAAGAGTATAATTAAACCAACAGACCAACGAATAAAAGTAAAAGTTTTTTATATTTTATTAAGTAAATTTATAGTTCAAAGTTTTAAGTTGTTCTTGGTTAAAAATAATATTCTCAAGTAGTAAAATACACTGCCGACAACATTTTAACATTATAGATTAGTTTATAATTACACATTATATGTGATGGTACGCACAATGGCCCAATCATGAGGCTAAGTGCTGGCCCAATCATGAGGCTAAGTGCGGTGGAGCCCAGCCAAACTAACTAACTAACTGTATGTGATGGTGTTATATTTAAAAAGGTAAAATACATGACAAAAGATGTAAATTATTATTTTTCAAGCAATAAAATATCCATTTAATGCTCTTGTTTGTTTTCAACAATTCCAGTGTAGAGCCTCCAAGTAGCGAGTTAAATAATCTATTTCAGATTTTTCACTGACCTTTCAATGTCTTCGTCCCTAATCAATCGCATATTTTCTGGAATTGGTGCATCAGGATTGACCATTACTTTGTCCAGCTGATATTCGCGCATGTTCTCCAATAGCTTCAGTAAATTCTCTTTTCTCTGCTTTAATTGGCACCACTTAAATAATAATAGTAATATAAATAACTTTAAACATTGAGCAGAATTCAATTTCTATTGTGACCTGATTTCATGGTCTTATTTAAAACTTGTTCTCTGTTATTACACAATAGGATAAGGCCCAGGGAATGTCATATACATTTTTACTACAAGAAAATATAGGAGGTAGCTTTTTGGGAAAATGAGATATAAAACAGATGAAGCTGTAGGTGGATAGTTAAATATAGAAGAATTAATATTTTAAATATTTTCAGGTGGATTCTAATGTATATAATTAAGAAACTTACTTTAGCATCGTACTTGTAGACTTTCCAGAGATCGTTAATATTTAATTCTGGCTGGACATACTCCTTTCGATAGAATGCAATAAACGGCACTTCCAAAGTTTGGTTTCGCATAAAGTCTAGTGCTTGTCGTATCTTGGTAATAGTACTTGAACCCCTAAAGGCAATAAATTTCCTTTTTAGAAAATTCACTTTAATTGACACTTCACATTATAACTTTACAAAATCTTAACATACCTGCGTGATCTTTCTCTGGATTCTTGCGAGTCTGCCTTTGAAACAGTAGGCTTCAGGAAAGCCTGTTTGTAAATCCATTCTGCTTCATCCTCTAACTCGGTACTTCCTTCCTCCACAGGTGTGATTGGTACTTCGCGTATTTGCATGCGCTCTGGTACATCCGTTTTTCTAATCTAAAATGATATAATAGACATGGCACCTTACTTATTTCTACTGTTTTGAAACAGATAATATTTCTCACATAACCAATGGACCAAAACCAGACTACCCAGTCCATTTATGTACTAAATTTCAAAAGATTGAATTTCAACTTTAGAAAAGTGATCAAACAATACCTCATTATCCAAGTCTGTAAAATGACTCCTTTTTAATTCACTTGGCTCATATATTTCAAAGATGGATTTCTTGCTTGCACGTTTAGGTTTGCCCTTTTTGGTTCTACGTCGTTCACCTGCAATAAGGTATCCAAATGAGAAATTAAATGTTGAAGGCACTTTGTTATGTTAGTGTAGAGTTTGAGTTTTCCAACTCTGTACAAAGGCATAATTGTATGTCAGTTATTTATATAGACTGTGAAGCAATATTTAATCAGTTTAAAGTTACAAAAGCACATACCATCTTCTTCTTCATCTTCAATATATTCATCCAGATCCTCATCTTCTTCATCATCATAATCTTCCTCTCCATATTTTTCAAATTCATCATAGTCAAAATCAACTCCAAAAATATCTTGACCTTCTTGTAGAGACCTATAAGCAAAATGTGAGAGAACTATCCAACAGAATGTTAACTTGCAACAAAACACTTAATTCAAAGAATAAGGAAGAGGTCTTACAAAGTTATTATGATTTCAAACCTATTGCATTTATATATGTACAGACAAACTAATATTATAATAGCCCAAAGAGACCTATTTATCACCTCTGTCGTTTATTATACTTTTTAGCACAAACATACCTGTATGATCTCTCTGTATTCTTGATGTTACAAATCTTAATTACTGGATATGAGAATCCCTATGAGGGTAACATAGTCTCCACAACTAAAGCCTCTAATAATATAACTGATAAAAAACTATTGATGCATCGATTCAATTAATATATCAAAATAATATCATGTTGTAAAAGGAATAAAAATATATATTGTTAGAAATTAATATATATCTTTTAAAATTTAACTTTTAAGGATACATTTACATGATAATAAGATTAATTTTAAAGGAAATCAAATATTCTCAAAAAACTCGGGCACCAACTGGTATGAGTCATTCAGACTCTTCTTCCCCTAGTGGTTAAAAATTGTTATAGAGATCTAGGTAGAGATCTAGATAGAGATCTTAGGTTAAGTGAAGCATAAAACTTTCCTAACCACATATAAATCACCTAACAGTACTATTTGCCTTTTAAAATCACAATTACACCCTATCATAAGCACTGAGCTTCTTAATTCTGAAATGTCCTCAGGATACCTATAGCAAATCTGTTTGTTTCGTTTTTGTATGTATTATCTAATAGAACAGCGTACTTACGCATCTGTGAAAATAGGTTTACGCTTCTTCTTCCTCTCTGCAATAGGTCGTCCGTCATCATCTACTATAAAATCATCTGCATCTGACTCCAGGTCCTCATTATCATCATCATATTCTGTCTCTCGTGGAGCTGCCGTCTCAGATCTATTTTCATCCTCCTGTGAACAGAGATACATCAATTTGTATGCTTATTAATTGTAAATTAATAATCAGTAAAATACTCTTTTATAGTTTTAAATTAATAATCTATGCAAAACAAACATATATTGTATTGTAACAAATTAACATTTATTTAATATTATGCAAATTTAAATTCCATAATTCATTTGTAATTGATATTTAATTAGTAAGTTAATTAATTATTTAAATATTAACTAAATTGAAGTCATTTTTTCATATTACATTCCACTACAAAATATTATAATTTAACACCAACCTCATCAGAACCACCAACAAAAAGTTTCTCTGCAATAACCTCTCGCTCAAGATCTGGATCATCAGCACCATCATTATCACTGTCATCATCCTCTAAACGACGGAGACGTTTAAATTTATTCTAAAATAGTAACAAACCATAACAAAATATATTAATTTCATAAAAACAAAATCTCAGCAGCAACTACACATAATAAACACAATAAATTACCCTAGCAACTTTAACACCAAGATTTTCCTCAATGAGGTCGTAATCTTCATCTTCCAACCTATCATCAAGTTCATCATCACTCTTTTTCCTCTTTTTAGGCCCTTCACTGGCATCAGAATCTTCTCCATCACTCCCAGACTCCTCTATTGGTGCATCGTCTATCAAATCCTTCAGTTCCTCTCTTAGGCGCTCCTCATCATCTAAAATACATTAAAAGGTTAGTAGGTCAATCTGACAAAATAGTCTAAAATGTGTAAATAATTCAATAACTTCTTCCACTATTAGAGTTTGTGTCAAGAAATGCAGAAGTATTTATGTTAAAGAAGATCAACCGATATAAATATTGTTAGAAATTGGAATTTCAAACGTTTCGTTGTAGAGTTAATAGAAGAAGATAATTTTGAAGATAAGTCTTGAAGAAGATTTAGAAAAAGGGGTGTTTTGTATATGGTTAATATTATGTGTTTCTAGTTAATGTGTTGAATAAGTATGTAAATACAACATTCAGAGGGGATGTTAGAGGTTGGAATTTTGTCTTTATGGTTAGCTGTTTGTCAAAATTCTATCAAGAGGGTAAAGGTAATAGTGACTTTGAGACAGGACACATTAATTTTGAAAATAGGGATCAAGAGATGTAATGAAACAAGACGAATGAGAAGTACTATAGAGGAAAATGAGGCAACAATTATTGATGAGGATAGAGGTGTTATGTAGGAGCTTAAGTTTTATAGAATAATTATTTAATAAAGTTTTAGAATAATGTAATTGAGTGATTTAAATATATTGTGTGTGAGTAATGATATTATTTATTTTATAATTCGTAAATTTTCGTTTCAAGAAATATCAACATATCGTGGTATTTTAGGAAATAAATACCTTCTTCCTCTTCGTCTTCATCGTCGCTTTGAACTGCTGCTTTACGCTTTGGCTTTTTACGTTCTGCTGGCTGTTCATCTTCTTCAGAATCCAACTTAAAAGAAGTATTTTACATTAGCAAAGATCAAAAAGAAAAATAAACTAGAGACACTGTACTTAACAATAATGTTGACTAATTTCTATTGGCGAAATACAACATACTAACCTCGCTCTCTTCTGCTTCTGAATCTAGAAAATCTGCCATAATTAGGCAAGAATTGTTTGATTTAATTTATTATGCGAATGAATTCACGAACAAACTCAAATGCTTTATCTCAGTGAAAGTATTTCGCGATATTTTTGTAAGAGAATAGACGTGACAAAATGAAATCAAGCAGAAACTAGTGCTGCGCAAATGAACGAGACGTGCGAATGGATAATTCATTCGAAATGATATTCGAACTGTTGTGAAGGGATCGCAGATTTGACACAACGCACAATTTACAGTGAATATACTAATCAATAATAGACATCAATAATATGTAAATTTAACTACACCCTATTAAATTGAAGTATTTTTGTACCGAAATTTTATCACCGGTCTCATAACAAATTTTTGCTTAACTAATATTTTAATCGATATATGTAACTTTTAGTATACGTTGGTCTTATTTAACAAAATCGAAATTCCCTCATAATTTTAATATTACTAAAGGGGTAGTGAACTGACCATATTACAAACGTAATAAGAAGCGTCCCAACGTCTAAATATATTCATGTATTGCCCATTTGTTAGCTAACTATTATTAAATAGTCAACCATACAGTGGCATTCTTTGTGCTGTGTTATAAAGGATATACATATAACAACCTCTTTAACCACTGTAAAATAAATTACTGGATTAATCTATTCACTTTCAACGTTAACTTTATTCATTTGTAGAACTCATAGTCTACATTCAAATCACACAGTAGTTCCGATGTATTAATTACCTCATCGCCAATTATAATTTGGTCGAGTAATTCATCTCAACAAGTATTCGTTCAGTTCGATAAACTATTGCCCATCACTAGTAGAAATTATGTCTACAGATAAGATACCTACTATGTGTGTTAATAGATAAAAATTGTATACTTCTGCGAAACCGTTCCGAATGAATGTTGGCGCGGCATCAAAAACACTAACAATGATAGTATCAAAGTGTAGAAACATACAACGGTATTTTAAAGGAGGGTGGTTTTGAATTCACCTTATAAACACAACTATCAACTAGTGAATTGATATTTAGTACGTTCCGAATGACAATTAAAGTAATTATCATCACTGTCATTTCAATAAAATTTCACAGACTATAGTCCATTTCAAATAAGATGATCTCTGTGACAGTTCGATTTCGACACTTGTAGAGAGGTCCTACAGTGAAAATAAAATCGATTGTTTCTGGTAATCGATTATACTTTATATGGAAATGATATCGATATTATCTTACTACCAAAACTTTGAGTATCATTAGTGTTTCAGTATTATATTGAAAGTTTTTGTTGATCAATGCATTTATCTTATGTATATAATATTATGTAGGTATAGTAGAAATATAGTCAAGTGTTTACCTGTGATTTTTTCGGCATTATGCCAAAAAAATTGGTTGTCTGTAGAACTCCGTCTACTGCCGATATTTGAACGTGACGACGTCTATTATATGGTAATTTTTTCTGGGTGCAATGAAATTATTTAAAATAAAGTAATGTATAACATTTATATTTTTATTTAATAGTTTGTTTAAATTTTCTGCTTCTGAAGTTATACATAAATTGATTATTATGAGTATGAGTAATGTGCGTGGCTCCGTGTGGCGTCAGATTCGGCCGTTACGGTGTTTTCGAGAATGACTCCACGCCGTACCAATTTAATAGACGTCATTGTCACGTCAAAAATAACAACAAAAACTTAAACAAAAACAGTCAACAATAACAGAACACCACGCAAAAATCGATGAAAACACAACTCGCATACGAGGTTGACACACTCGTACTGACTCGATTGTCAGGTAATCAGAAGATGGCCGCCGATTATTCGATGTCCCACCTCTATGTTTTTTTGACGTTCCGTTTCATGTTTGCGAATTGCATAGTTATTTAAAAAAGATTAATTTTTATTCTTTATTTCATTAAATTAAACTAAGCGATACTGTCTTCGTTTTATAAGTAAAATATATTTTATTTTATTATTTTTTGCAATGAAGCTGCTATGAATAAAAAATATTAAAGAATAAAATTATTTTTGTTTGTCAAACGAAAAATGCGTAATTCGGAGCACGATGAACTGTCACAGAGATCATCCTAGTTGAAATGGACTATAGTGATAATGGGCCTTATTATTAACAGTTTTTAAATTCCGATTAGTTAATCCACGTTATTATCTGGATCCTTGTCTCTATAGATATCATAAGTTAAAGCGTAGAAAAATCAAGTTTCACTTAACATTATTAATGACGTGCTGTCTTCATCGCATCACCGTACTTGCTAAAATGTCATTGAGTGCGTCACGATGCCGATGTCGATACTGCTTATGATGTTTTCCCGTAATCACAATAAACATAAGTGTGAAAACGACAAACATCATAATTAAAATGAGATATTATTAAAATAATTTTCAAATTGTTCCATCATCATTTTTCAGACTTTTCCATTTCACCTTTTTAGACAACAATATACTCGTAACAGAAGCATATTGGATATTTTAATGAACTCCTTTAACAATGTTTGTACATTCTACCTTTTCAACGTCAAATGTTGATATTTTGAAGAAGGTTACAATTTTTATATGATATAGATAGTTATATAGTGATGGTGGAATAGTTTTAGATTCACATAATATAAAATTTCGATATTGGTCGTTTTTGACATTTACATTTATGGCGATAACGGCAGAAACCCCTAAAGAATCTTGGAGCGATATTGGTGACGTAGTCAATAACATTATGAGAATTAACGTAACATCCAAAATCGGAACACTTTTTATCGCCGTGACAATTATTGTTACCGTAACTACCATTCGGAACGCGTCGTAAATAGTCAGTACTTATCTGTGATAGTCATTGTTTATAATATAAAAAATAATTTGTATATTTATCTGTGACAAATATTAATAAAAATTTATATTAAAATTGGAAATGAATACGATTTCATGAAATTTTACGCTCGAACTTGACAAAACAAAATCATAAGGGGCGCCGCCATCTGTCCTAAAAGAAGACAATTTTACGTTCAATTCTTCTGATTGTATACTATTTTATCTTTATTATAAACTTGCTTTACCTACTCAACAATATAGGAGATCAATAAATTTTATCAACAACATGGAAAATAAAAATTTGATAGTAAAAAATGTTATTCATTCGGGACAAATATACCAACCAATATCTGATGGTAGTAAGGTCGCTTAATTTTAAACTACTAATTAATATAGTTGACTATCATATATTTGTACTATTTAGTGTTTGAAAAATATTTATTGTACTGTCATTATTTACAGGTCCATTTTCATTTTCAAACATGGAAATTAGGTAAAGAAAGAGTTCTTATTGATGACAGTAAGAAAATTGGTAAGAAAGAGCCTATGGTATTAGTTATTGGCCATAAATTCAAGTTAGAAGTATGGGAGACTGTTGTTAAAATGATGGCTGTTGGTGAAGTAGCTAGCTTTCAAGTTAAAAAAGAGGTAAACATTCAATGAGTATTATTATCTAATTTATAGTAACATATGTTTTGAATAATAAAAAGATGTAGTGATATTTATTACTGGGTTCAAATTTCATACCTTTATATTATATTCTAGTTGGTATACAGTTACCCATTTGTATCCAAAACATTGAGAGAGCTTGGTCAAGATCATAAGTCTGTAAAGCATACCTGCACAATGACTCTTCACACAGAAGGCATTGGGTACTCTGACCTGGATGAATTGATAAATAACCCTTGTGACTTGGAATTCATTATAGGTACAACTTATTTTCTAAATCTGTCTTTAGTATTTGTTTTATTGATATATATAGGAAATTATTATTGAAGGGATGGAGTATTTTATTATGCTATAAAGAATTTTCATTATACTTATAAATTATTAGGGATTACATGGAACCCAATCTACTACATTTCTGATACTGTTTGTATTATTCTACACAAACTCGCTGTATAATAAATGCCCAACATTTATTTTATTTTCTCAATATGCCTTGGTGAAATCTTCATTTTCGTGTAGTCTCATAACAATGTGTTCTTAGTAAATATTTATTCAAATATAATTCTTTCTGTAATGTGATATGGTTATCAACTTATATTTCAGAATTATTAAAAGTTGAAAAATCAGATGAATATGAAAAAGAAATGTGGCAACTTAGTATAGAAGATAGGCTAGAATTGATACCTGAACTGAAATCAAAAGGAAATCAAGCATACAGTGCCAATAAATATGTGGAAGCACAATCAATATATCATCAAGCACTTGGAATACTTGAACAACTTATGATCAGGTTTGGTGATTTTATAGTTTTAAATTAAATTGTTGTGCAATTGTTTTAAAATGACACAGGTTATTTTTGTTATCGAGTTTTTATATTAAATAATTATTTTGGTTTTACAAGAATGTAATTAAATGTTAAAAACCATTTTATTATTTAAGGAAAGAAGTTAACATGTTCATTTATTCACAGAGAAAGGAAAACTGATGATGAATGGATCAAACTGAATAAAATCAAGCTTCCTATTTTATCAAACTATGCTCAATGTAAATTAATACTTGGTGATTATTATGCAGTCATAGAACACTGTAATACAATTCTTGAACATGACAATGGTAAGGATTTTCTTCTTATCAATATTTTTTGATATTGTAATTATATCTAATGAAGAAATATTCCTGCTTATTACTTATGCTTATTTGGAGATAAGGCTATAGAGGAAATGGATAGTGATTGTATTATGTAATTATTACAATTGAAGAATAATTAGACTCTACCTTGACGTACCACAAAAGAAAGTACATTTCAAGATAGAGAGTGTAAATTCATACTGAAATTATAGTTTTGTGACATAGCACTATAATAAAACAGTTAACTGCTGTTGCTAATTCATTCCTCAATGTGGCTGTGGCCTTCTTAGAGGAGAGTGAAGGAAGGTCCAAGAAAAGCTTTAACTTTAATCACATTAAAGCGTAAACATAATGTAATAAACATTATGGTGTCTTCATATGTGGTTACCCTTATTGAGTCTTATTTGTCTTATTAATAGGGATTAGAAAGTTGTTATTAATAACACTGAGTCTGTTAATGCACCTATAATTATGGGAGTGGCCTAGGGATCATATTGCAACAATTGATTTTCAGACTTTTATAAATGACCTACCATACTGCACTAACAGCTTCTATAGTACAGTTCTGTTCGCAAATGATACTTTATTAGTATTTAAGTTTGACAAAGGAAGTAAAAACATTAGTGTTGTGAATAGTACACTTACAAAGTCTTACACTAGTTCACAGAGAATAATTTGTCACTTAATTCTAACAAAACTAAATGTTTAAAATTTATGTTACTGATTGTCAATGTCAGAACTGTATATACAGTTTTAAAAATAAATAATGAAATTGTAGAATTTATAGCTAACAAGAAATTCTTGGCCATAACACTAGATTCACGATTGCAATGGGATCCCCATTATATTATTAGGGGATATTGTCACTACGCCAGCAGACTACTTCTGCAGCTTATGTAGTAAAAAAAGTTAAACAACTTTCTGATGTTAAAATGGCAAGATTAATTTATTTTAGTTATTTGCATAGTGTCATGTCATATGGACTATTAATACAGGGGTCCTGTGAATTCAAATAGTAAAAAAAAAATATCGAATTTTTCCACAAGCAGTTCATATTTATAATAATATTCTTTATCGGAGGCCATAGATGTCTGCATAATTTAAGGTTAAAACAATACTGAGACATCGCTCTTACAGAGCCTAGCACCAACTCGCTCCCACTATTTTTATAAGTATCTTTTCTTAATTTTAAATTGATGGATAGATTTTTACTTATTTTTAGAATGTCAATGATTGGTGACAAATTGACAGTAAAGGAACTATTTTTTTATTTAGTAATAATATTGAGCTATTTCTTCAGTTGTTTAATGAAAATTTTTATTACTACTTTCTCAAAACTAAGGTATGCAACTGCAAAGTCAGAATAGTCTAATAAGTCTGAAAAATACCCACTTATAGACATGATACTTACTATCTTTACTTTTTATAATAAATTAGTCATTTTATTAAAGTATTTATTATTTTAAATTCTTGGTTATAGAGTATCCATAACTCAACTTATTAAGGATTACATTCTTTGGACTGGAAGGTTGGTGTAAGAGTGGAAAAATATTCATTTCAACATTTGTCAAAATTTATTCATAACTTACCAAAATTTTTATTATTTCTTCAACTGTTGTCATTTTTTCTTTACTGATATTGTATACTAAATTAAATATCTCGTACCCACTTTAAAAATGTCTAATAATTTATTGTTTAACTACCCTCACTATTAAATTGTGTAGTGGTTTGTGTTGTACACCAGTTAGCATAAACTTGGAGAAAATGTCTTTGTTATTTAGCTTCTAATAGTGGGAGATGTTATTAAAAGTTATTTAAAGTATTTCTCAGTTTAAACATGATTAAGAACTCCGATATTTAGTCTTCATTAAATTCTTACAATACTTGAGTTTAGTATGGTTGGTATTGAACCAATGAATAATGAATTTAAAACATAAACAGTAGATTATGATAGCACTTTTATGTGCTTTTCAATAACAATGTTTGCTTACCTCTGGGATGAAGGAGTACATACCAAAAAAACTAAGTGTTATTCAAATGTTGATATTGTATAGTTGCTTTTCATTTATAATGAAATATAATATTGACCAACTGGTTATGGCGCAATACCAATACATATTGTGCAATTAAGATGTTATTTGAATTAATTACATTGTATTACTCAAATCCAGTCACTGAAGTACGGCCATTAAGAACGTCTTCACGTATCCTGATCCGATTGACCAAAACGAAAGCTGGACTAGATTATTCAAAGATGTGCAACTTGTGATGACTTAGTTCTTAGTTGCTTGACAGAAGTCCAGAAGCATCCGAATACGAGCTACCGATAGAGTGCAATTGCATTATTAGACTGCCAAATTAAAAGCAATGATTAGATTATAATTAAGTTCGTATGTTATTGGTCAAAGCCCCTATTTGCCTATTATTCATCCATTAATTTTATATTCTCATTATAGATAATGTAAAGGCATTATATAGACGAGCAAAAGCACATGTTGGAGCATGGAATCCTGATGAAGCAGAAAAAGATTTCAGATTACTTAAAGAAATACAACCATCATTAGCGGCAACAATAGAAAAAGAACTAGATAACATAAAAAAATTAAGGCGCGAAAAGAAAGAACAAGACAAAGGTGCATTAAAGAACATGTTTGGGAAGGGCATTTCTAGTTAATAAGTGTGTTATAAATATGTGTATATATAATATCCATTATATATGTACCAATCAAATAATACCTACATATTGAGTTTCACTGATAAAAGAATTTTGTATATGAAATTTAGTGTCTACAACTTGTATGAAAATTTTAATAGTTTATCAACTATGTAATAGAGGACGACACCATTTGGTTTAAAAAAGTTAAATAATTGTGATATTGACCATTTTTTGATGTGAACTACTTGACATTACTACTTCCGCCCACGATTTTAATTTTATTATATTTTAAAAGGTTATGTACTTTTATTTGGTAGTTTTAAATGTGTTTGTTATGGAAATCTTCCTTAATTATTATAATAATTGCCTTCCTTAATTATTATACGTGTATATAAAATTATATAATTAAAAATGTATTAGTTATAGTAACTTAAAATTCAATTTTATCATATGTTACATACTATGGTCTTATTTCTTTATAATATAAATAAATGTTTTCGAAATATCATTGTGTAACATTGGCGCTTTGGATCCTGAAAAACTCCTGAAGGGGGGTGTTTTCCTCACATAATGAACACAAATCACACATTTTTTGTCTGTTCCAGGAACTCTTTTATCGTTGAATCTAATTTACGTGTCGGTTCTGACACTAATTTATTACGTACCTGTAGTGTACACATTAAGACATGTGAAAAACGTATTTGATATGAAACGGCCAGTTGCCGTTAATTCTTGGTTAATGTATTTATTTCTTTGTAAAACAGTGTGATAAAAAGAAAAACTATATTTCACATTATCATGATTAATAAAGAATAATTACTAACTTCTGTGCAGAAAGCATTGTTATGTAGTCCACATACCATTTTCAAAATCCACATCCACTTGCCACATATCACAGTTCAAGCTATGATATAGAGTCGCAACGAGAACCTTCCATATTGCAAGATAATGTGACTTGTCTCAGAACTTTTTTTTTTGTTTATTTGGTTCACAACTTGAAACATACACAAGATTATTACTAATTATGACTATAAAAACAAATAAAGACACGCACGGTGTAGTTTCTAATATTAGTGAACACGGCATGCACGAAGTTTTCACAGTAAGACTATCACATAAACTAACAGTATAAACGCTATATCTAATTCATATGTACCTATCTAACTCATCGAGGGCTCTAAAAACATGAACATGATAAAATGTCTACCTTTGATTGAATCTCTTTGTAGTACGAGAAGGATCTGTATCTGTATGGGGAGTGATGACCAATATTTGTCCTACAGAATCGAAGATGGAAATTTCTACGGTTCCCATACAATCAATATGTCCATTGATAAGTTTAAATAAAAATATAATATCGAAAGCCTGGCGTCAAATAAAAAAAGATCTCATAAAAACTCTACCTACTATTATATGACTGCAAATATTTACATTTATTATTTGTATACGTTAGGTGGTATAAACATTTTTTTTGGATTCTCTCTATTCTGTTAACATGTACACTGTAACTTGAAGACCAAACTATTGTACTCCAAGACACTCCTCACTATGCAATTGTATACTGGTATTATAACGCTTGGATCTCTAAAAGATTTAATTTGCCTAGATATAAAACCAATTAGCTGAGAAGACCTCTTAACTATGCTGTCTATATGATCTCTGAAGCTTAGAGCTTTATCGAGTATCACACCAAAGGGCCGGTTTTTTGATCCGTAGTTAACTCAACCATTGGTTAAAAATCTTGACTAATGGTTAAATATTACCAAAACTTGTTTTTTGATCAAAAGTTAGCTTTACTAATACCACCGCATCGTGCTGGGTTAAGTAAGATGGCGGGTAGTTAAATTAGACTTGTCAGCTGATTTTATAAAAGTGCATCATTTTGTTTCGTTTGTGGTTTTATTTTTATATATTTACTATGGATTTAAATATTATTAGTTATTTTTATGAGTCAGAAACTTCATCAAATGATGATGTTATAACGAGTTATGTGTTACTGAAAAGACCAAAAATCTTTAAGAGTTCGTAACCCACCTTTGGAAACCTGGGATGATGTAGATTTTTGCCAACGTTATCGACTATCCAAGAATACAGTAATGTGGATAGTCAATGAAATCGAGAATGATTTAAAAACTCCCACTACTAGGTAAACACATAAATTTATAAATTAATTTTATTTTTTTTCCATTAGTTAGTTTTAGTTTCCATTTAAAGAACAAATTATGTTTTTAGGAACCATGCTATTACGCCCATTGAGCAAGTGCTACTCACACTAAGGTTTTATGCTACGGGAATATTGCAATTATGCTCTGGAGATTTATTTGGAATGTCAAAATCCAGTGCCTGTAAAATAATTCATGTTGTCTCAAGAATGATTTGTACAAGATTTAAAAAATTTTATCACCATGCCAAATACATCTGAAGAAATCAAAGATGTACCTAGTGTCAAAGTTTTACACAATTGCCAAATTTCCAAGCGTTGTAGGAGCAAGTGACTGTATACTGTTCTGTGGACTGTACTCATATATGCATCATAAGCCCTGTTATATGTTCTAATTTACTTACTATTATTTAAAATATATATGACAAATAGGATGTATATAAGGTTAATATGTGACGTTTCAGGAGGTGATAATGCAGAGTTCTATAGAAATAGAAAAGATGTATTATCTATAAATACGAAGTGGTGGCAAGTGCCGACTTAAAAATTATGGACATTGTTGCGAGATGGCAAAGAGTAATATAATCGAGATGGCCAGGATCTGTGCATGATAATTATAATAATTATATCACAAGCAGCTAAAAAATTATATAATGAAAGCCATATAAGAACAAGAAATGTAGTGGAACGAACATTTGGTGTGTGGAAGAGGAGATTTCCATTTATAGGCTCTCAGTTGAGAGTTAAATTAGAAAATATACAGCCAATCATTGTGAGTACTGCAATACTGCATGATATATGTATTGAGAAAAATTAATATTTACCCAGCGAAAGTAAGAACACATTATCAGAAAACGATATTACAGATGAACCAATTACTTTCCCAATTATTGATAATGAACATCAATACAGAAGTGAATTGATTAGAACATATTTTTCTGCATTGTTAGAAAGTGAAAATTAAAAATAAAATGATCCTTTGGATTTTTATTTACAATATATTTTTATTACAATCATAAAAAAAAACATTGCTTATTTGTTAAACTTACTTAATTCTAATTAAGCTTTTTCTGTTTCATATTTACATTTTTCAATAATTAATTCATACATTTCTTTTGTGTTTTATTTCCATTTCATATATTTCTTCCTGGTGCCGCATACCTATATTGTTCATGAACTGCTTTTTTATGAAGAATATTTTGTTCATGTTCTTCATTGGCATACTTCAGTAACTCCAACTCTCACTTTATCTACTTCCTTTTGGGTGATATTTCTGATAAAGTATGAAGCATGGAGCGGGTTTCTTTTTCTTGTGATTTTTTTATGATAACACTTATTAATATTTAATATCATTTTATTATGAGTCACATTCTAGAATTTATTAGAGTACACCATCTATCAATTTTCTGAAGTTCCGATTGTAAAAAGTCAATATCTAATTTACTATGAACCCGCGTATATATTTTCAAATCATCCGCATACATTTTAAAGTTACAATTTAAATTAAAGGCCAAATCATTTATAAAACATAACTTGGTTCATTCACTCAGTTAACATGGCAAACGAGTATCAATGTACTTTTAATTATTGCAGAAATATCACTAAATAAATTTAAAAACTAATATCTTCTCTCCAGAGGCGGCGTAAGGCGTGGGCGGTGTGGGCTACCGCCCACGGCCTCGCGGTGCAAAAAGTCTCGCGCCACACTATATTTGAAAAAGTATGGAAAATCTTATTTTATATTCCTTTTTTGCACCAACAGAGGGCCTCGCAAAATGTACTATGCCCGCATTAAGTTTAGGTCTTGCGCCGCCACTGCTTCTCTCTTATAAATTTACCAGTCAATCCGCGTAACACAGAATATCGTCGACCCGTCCTTTCTGACCCTCCCGACTCATTGACGCTGGCTCTTCAAGCCTTGCGAGAGGCGGCATCTGCGCCGCCATCCCTTAGTTAGTCCATACTTCGCAGCTTGCTGCACATGTACGAATAGGCCCCATCATTTCAAGGCCGGACCCACTTTGGCGTACCGAGCCTTCTTTCCATCATTTCAAGGCCGGACCCACTATGACGTACCGAGCCTTCTTTCCATCATTTCAAGGCCGGACCCACTTTGACGTACCGAGCCTTCTTTCCATCATTTCAAGGCCGGACCCACTTTGACGTACCGAACCTTCTTTCGCGCATATGTCCTCTTCGGAGGGCAGCGCTGACGTGCCCTCTCTCTCCTGAGGGTGCGCCAACCATTCCATTCAAGCCGTAGGGCCGTTAGGGCCAAGGCTAGGCTGAGTTTAGTCGGTAGGTCTGTGTCGTCGAGCCGCCTCGACAGCACCAGGAGTCCGACATAATCAACGCATCCCTGCTTGCCTGTTGCGTTGGTACCCATGAGGATTCTCAGCCTCCTCTCCTGAGGAAAAAAATACTCTTATAAATACTATAATTACTTAAGAGGCCTATTACAATTCTTCATTATGCAAGATTAGGTATTTCGAAGCGTTCCTACAACTCATTGACCTTCTGTGACCTTCACACGTCCAAAACACTTGTCAAAATGTTAATTTGTAAAGAAATATTGGAAGCCTTCCAAAACGATGCGCGCATTCTTCTTCGTATACGCCTGGATATGGCGAAGGCAGTAATTTATAATAATGACACCGAGACTGTGGTGGCGGGCAACGCCAGCGTGAGGACTCACCAGCACATGGCAGCTTACAGCGGGACCTCGGGAATAGTTCTCGGGGATCGTAAACGAACTTTAGAGAGGGGAGCCCCCGCATTCTACACCCCAGTTGAGGACCCAATTGTCGTAGTCGCCAGATGCACCCGTTTTCTGCTGGAGGATAGAATTCTAGAGACCTCCGAGTCGGTGACGGGAACCTGGTGCTCAGAACCTTGGGAAAGGTTAAAAATACGCTGGATAGATGGGGTACCCGGATGCGGAAAGGCCACCTGGCTCCTTAAAAACTTCCAGCTACAGGAAGACACGATCCTCACTAGCACTGTTGCTACGGCCAAAGAACTAAGTAGGGAGATGATGGGTCGTCTAGGCGCTGTCGCGAAGGGAAAAGTAAAAACTATTGTCTCGGTGCTTATAAACGGAGCAAAAAAAGCTAAGCGCCTACTGGTGGACGAGGCGCAGGTAAGTTAAATGCGTATTTATATTGTTAGCTGGGTAAAATAAATAAAATTGAGTACATGTAGTTAAGAGAATTGTAATAAAATATTTAATTAAGAATTATAAAGGGCATGAACTACGAGTCCGTGGAGTAGCAAATGAAAAAAAAACACTGTGTTGACGCTACGACTAAGCGATTTTGATACTTTTCCCAAAATTTTTATATTTATATTTTTTTGGAATAATCCGTTATTGCTATATATATCGTATATTAAGATGATATTATAAATAGGACAGATGATATTGTTAAAAATAATATTATTAAATCCTAATCCCGAAATCCACGCGGGCGAAGCCGCGGGCAGAAAGTTAGTATATGATAAATAAAATAAAATGTTAATTATAAGACTAGAACCAATTGAAATAATCTGTTTGTAGGATAGTCATAGGTCATAGAATAGTAAAATAACAATATAAATTGTAGACAGGGCCCCCGCAAGGGCTAATGGCGCCTGTGTGCAAAAAAGGATTTTGGCGCCCCTTGAGCCATTTTGAATCATGTTTTTTTATTTATTTTTTTGAAGGTAGGTAGGTAGGTGCTTGAAATAAAGCAAAAAACTGAACTTTAGAAGTCATATTTATTTGTAAACTAAAATATCAAAATGAAACAAACAAAATAAAATCATAACAAAATAAATTAAAATAAATTCTTGTTCACAGCCATTTTAAAGCATTTACTTACCTAACTAATGGGGTAAAGGGTACAGACACGTTGTTTATAAATACTAGAAAATAACCGAAAACTAAAATCACATTTTTTTTAGGAACAAATAATAGAAATATTGCCTAATATCTACATATATTATAAGTACTACTTTTAACTTATACTTAGATATTTTTAAAAATACTCGTATTTTTAAAGATACTGATAACAAATACCTAGGTAACTTCGTTATAAAATCAAAAATGCTAGCTAGGTACAATAGAAAAATAAAAAATAGCTATTATTGTAGTAACGATATTTTCCGAGACTTTGCTGTTGCAAATTCATTAATTACATCGCTAAAATTTATACCATCAAAAATTCTTCTTCAATTGCTAATATTGCTAGCCCAGACAGTCTTTCTTGAAGCATTGTCGACCTTAAATAACTTTTAATAATTTTTTAACTTTGAAAAAGATCGCTCGCCAGAAGCTACAGATACAGGCAATGTCAGAAGAATTCTTAGTGAAATGCTTACGTTTGGAAGGGTGGAGATTAAATTGATTTCAAATATATATTGTAAAATACTTAAGGGGTCAATAACATCAGGTAATGAAAATAACTTTAACGCTTTAATTTCATTAAACAAATCATTGGAGTCTATATCCTTATTATCCCGATCTGTCAGTCGTTCTTCAAGAACAGTTTTTTTGCAATTTTTTTTAGACCCTGGCTTTTGGCGCCCCTAAAGGATGGCGCCCGTGTGCATTGCACACTTTGCACATATGGTAGCGGGGGCCCTGATTGTAGAAGCCTTAAGGTGGGTTTGCGGGGTGGAATCGAAGTTCCTGAGTGGACTGTAAGGTGCGGTTCTAGTAATTCAAAGCTTAGTTGATAATTAAATACAACAAAATACAAGGCTGGTGACACAAGTAAATGGATATAAATCTGCACTACTTGCCATGCGGTGTGCTGTATGGCGGCTTATCTCTCGACCTCAAAACCACAGGTCGCAGTAGGTACAAGTTCCGGCGCCGGTATTTAGTTGGGAGCACTATCAGTAAGATTGAGCACTAGTTTCTTTAGTATTTATTACAACACAAGCACATATTATAAATATAGCGGAAGCGCGAATCTCCGTCCTGTTTACTTATTACCGATGTCTGATATACACTGGATTAAGCAATGCGTTGATACATTGCGATGCGGGGTTGTGCCCTCTCTCTCACAGGCATATATTTGATGTAGTGCAGAAAGGATAGCAGGCCTCCAAGTCATCCTACTTTTCCTACTTTTTAGTAGGAAAGTAGGAAAAGTCCTACTTTTTACACATTTGTCCTACTTTCCTACTTTTCTCTAAAAATTGAGTTGAATTTGCGATAATTTATTACACTTATTATTAATTTTTACATAATTATGTCAATATTTCCCAGCAATACATTGTGTTACAAAATAAAAATAGTGATTATTATCAGTGCTTACTATTTTGACATGTCTCTTAGATTTCCCAATGAAGTAAACTGAGGGGAAATCCATGCTCCTGCCTGCTTTAACCCAGGTTGTGGCAGCATTTTCTTTCCAGGTTCAGGATATATTAATAGTTTACCCAAAATTTATATTAGGCCTACTAATTCATGCGTTTTTTGAGATTTTCAATTGATGTTCACATTGTTAGGAAATAGTTAGACATGTTCTAATTTAGATAATTATTAGTCTTAAGACTATCACTTAAGTGATAGAAAATGTCTACAATAATTTCCTAATCAATTCATGTTTTTCAGTTTTTTTTCTGTACTTAGGTAATTGGTGATAGTTGAATGTTTTTGAAGAAACGTAATTTTTTATGTAGAGTGTAGTGCAGTGAACATGCCTAACAATACATCATTTAAAGATTAATGGTTAAAGAAGAAGGACTCAAACGGCCAAATTATTGAACAGTGGTGATGTGTAAAACGATCAAGATATGAAGTATTTTGTCGTTTATGTAAGAAGGTTGTGAGATGTGATAACCGTGGGCTGAGTCAGTTCCTAACTCACTCAGAAACTAAAGTCCACTCTTCATTTGTTAAAGACGTGTTAGCTGGAACACAAATGATTTTAGTAAGTCAAACCAAAACCTTAAATGAAGCAGATAATACCGTAGCTACTATTTCCTGTTGGACAGCAAAAGAAGAAGTCATAAAGGCAGAGCTCTTGTGGAGCCTCAAGTCAGTTAGTAGTGATTATTCATATGATACTCCAAAGTTGTTTAAAGAAATGTTCCCTGACAGCACTATAGCTTCCAGGTTTTCTATGTCCCACTCAACATTATCTTACATGATAACAGAAGCAACTGGACCCTATTTTCATGAGGCCTTATTGTCTGATATAATAAAGCCCTCATCTCCATATTCCATTTCTTTTGATGAGTTGACCAATAGAGAAGTAAAAAAACAGCTCGATCTGAAAATAAGATACTGGTCCAGCATTAAAAAAGAAGTTGTCGTCCATCATCTTGACACACATCTAATGGGACAGGCAAAAGCCAACACTATCTCGGAAAAAATTATTCAAACAATTAATGATGCTCAAATCCCACTAGCAGACTTTATTGCATTAGGCAGTGATGGGCTCAATGTAAACAAAGCAGTTTTCCAAATGGTGACTGAAGTGAAGAAATCTCAGGACCTACCCCCTCTTCTCAATATCGGGTTTTGTAAACTACATTCCGTCCACAATGCTTTTTCCAAAGCTCTACATGAATTTGGAGACGATATAGTAGACTTAATAGTTGACTTACACTATTTTTTCAAACTTTCCCCTGTCAGGGTCGTAGAACTAAAAGAACTACAAGATGAACTTGGTTTTAAAAATCAAAAGTTTCTAAAACATGTGCCAAGCAGATGGCTTACTTTAGGAAACCTGCTTTGGAAAGATTGCTGAGCCCAGTGGTCAGTGGCTGAAAATATTTTATGAAAACTCTTCCTGTAAGAGATAAGAAAATAACTGAAAATGGATGTTACAACCGAATAATAAATTCTTTAAAATCCCCCACACAACTCTGTCCATGATCCATTTTCTGATTACTGTATCGAATCTATTGCAACCATTTCTAAAACTTTTCCAAAAGGAAGAACCTCTTATCCACCTACTGTTTGATCAAATGGTCAGTGTTATTAAGAAATTGCTTGGACGTTTTATCAGAATAAAAAATTTAAAAGAAATGAGCATTGAAGATTTGAAGAGCCTGAAATTCCCAAATTTTGAAATTGAACTCTCTGACAAAGATATAGATATTGGAGAAAACACTAGGAAATTAGTTGGTAAACTGAAGGCAGAACAACAGTCAAGTTTGATTGTGGGTATGCGTAAATTTTTGAGGTGTGTAACTTTGAAGTTGTTGGAAAAAGTACCAACCAATGGTACAATCCGAGAAGCACGATGTCTGAAGGCCCAAAATAGGTGTGAATCTTGGACTCTTGCATCTGTGAAGAACCTTGTAGCCAGTGTCGAATTAAAAGAATCCCTAAATGTAGATATAGTAAGTGATGAATGGAAAGTTCTTCAGTGTGAAAATATTCCACAAGACTGTTATAGTTATGAAATTGAGGATTATTACAAAAGAGGATTGATCAATACTATAGTGAAATCTTTGCTTTAAAAAATTATCTTGGCCAAGAAAAGTATCCTGAACTAAATAAATTAGTAAAAGCAGTTTTGGTTATTCCGCACGGTAATGCTGATGTAGAACGAGGATTTTCTCTAACTTCAAACTTTTTAACTAGTACAAGAACTTCTCTTTCAGCAGCCTCGATCAGTGCTTTGCAACTACAAAGGATGGCTTAAAAAAGTTTGACAATAAATGTCACTTAGTCCCTATCACAAAAAATTCATTGATAAAGGTGCTAGAGCCTACAGATCTTACGTAGAGAGAAAAGAAGAAGAAAAGAGAGTGGAAGCAGAAATAAAAAAACAAAAGGAAGAAGAAAAACAGAATAAATAGAAAGAAAAAGAAGATTTGGCAAGAGAGAAAGCTGAATTTGAAAAGAAAAGTAGAAAAACTAAAGAAGTGATATTGAAAGAAAAAACTCTAGGAAGAAAGAGGATGAAGCTGCGACAGAGATGGATACTTACAAGACACTAGTAGACAAAGCAAATGAAAGAATTAAAAATGCATTAAAGAACCAGGATTTAAAAGGCGTTAAAATAGGACAAAGGCCTTAAAACATCCCCATACCAAATTACATCGAAAATGGTTTGGCTGTTGCCGTCGCAGTTTCCCGCGGGAAAGAGATATTTTATCGCGGTAAAAAGTATCCTATGTCCATTTCCGGGGTTCAAACTATATTCGTGCCAAATTTCATCAAAATCGGTTCAGTAGTTTCGGCGTGAAAGCCGGACAGACAGTAATGGCTAAACACATAACATTAGTAATGGCTAAACACTATTTAACATTTTTTAAATCCTTCATTAACGTTTTACGGTATTTCCTTATTCCTATACTATTTGATAGACTATTGAGTATTTATTATTTAGTTTTTAGGGTTCCGTACGTCCGAATACAAAAAATAGAACCCTTATAATATCAATAGGGTAGACGACTACAACTGATTATGGCCGTTTTTATACTATAATAATCTGATTTGAGCAATTTATATCTCATGAAAGTATGTCAATACAGAAATTTCAGTTTAATTATTAATTTATATTGTTTTTAGATTTCTAAAAAATGAGCAATTATTATTTACGTAATTTTAATGAAACAAACACATTTCTAGCATTCTCACATTAAATCATTTTTTTATATAGAAAGTATACCTATAAACGTACAAATAACAAAGTTATTTTAAATTTGTTTATACGCTCATACAAATTAGGCGAGTTTACTGAGTTATGACGTCACAATTGCAGTGTTTTTAGTATGGAGCGTTTTTGAGCGACCCGCGACAGCGCCGCAAACATGGCGCTGTATCTTCAAAAGTAATAGGCGCAGGTGTACTGTTGGTTCTACAATATTTCTCACTTAAAAGAGTACTCTTATTATATACAGAATTTAAAAAATTGTCGTCTACCCAATTGTGTGTCCGTCTAGCGTCTGTCCGTCGCTTCCAGTCAATTATCTCCGAATCTACAAAACCGATTAAGATGAAATTTGGTACACATATAATAATTTTTTAGATAATATTTTTTTACTTATAGATAATACGAAAAATAATAAGAAGTTCATGATATTAAAATAACATTGTAAATAACTCAATTTTGTTTAAAATGTTGTATAGATAATGGTACGAAACCCTCCGTGCGCGAGTCTGACTTGCACTTGGTCGGTTTATGTCATTTCATTGTTTCAGCACAAAAAGATTGATTTTATGTCAAATTAGGTCCTACTTTTCAGTAAAAAAGTCCTACTTTTTGCTAAAAAAATCCTACTTTTCCTACTTTTTTGGGGTCAAAAACCACTTGGGGGCCTGGGATAGGTAAGGTAGAGAAATATTGTATCACCAGCGAAATATATAAGGAATCTTTAGTTTTTAAATTATGGCGTTAACATAAATATTAGAAAAGGAAGAGAAATTATGACGTAAATAAGTATACAAATATCAGTTCTTCTGCAAGTGACAGCTCAGGCTATTGACGACAGGTGTGAAGTTCGTTAGATCAGCTAATAAAACAACAAAAAAGTACAAATAGATTATAATGTAATATTTACAACAACATCTATTTACACCAATTAGATAAATAACGAGAATAACATATTATACTATATATTTGTGTAGGCCCTTACAATTGCTTTACCATCAATTACAAAAACTTCCATCCAAATTAAATTTCACAGATATATTAATGTTTAATTCTAAGTCAAGTATTGATGACACGTTATATGACAGTTGGTTATTTAATCAAAAATAGACCTTATTCTATTGTGACATGCAAATGAAAGGTAACTAAGTGTGGTACAGCAATTGTATGGATGATCAATACATACATTTTTAACTCGTACTTCAACATATGAACACATTTCGAAATATTTTAATTTGTATTATACTATATACTTTAACTATTCGTATGTAAATTTGTCTAACTGAAATAGCACATTGTTTTCTAGAGACTCAAAAAATCGCTTATCAATTCGATTAGAAGTATCGGGCTTCTAGTCCCAGCTAGAATTGATTGTCGTTGGGATCGTATAGTTCGGACAGCAGTCGGTAGATGTACGAAGGAGAGCTGCCGCCACTGCAAAACGCAATAACATTTGTATTAATAACAAAAAAAAATTGTTAAAATAAGTAACGATAAAAATTTCCTCAACGCTATTCAACAGAAGGATAAATGAAAAAAAAATGTAATGATAAGAAGTTGACAGACATCTAGAATCGATTGTGGATTTAAATTGTAATCTTGATATGAAACTTAGGGCCTCGTTCACCATCTCCAAGTAAAATAGAGACTAGTTATTTCCCAGTTAACGCTAACGGGCAAGTAAATGTTCCAAGTAACTACTCTCAAACGAAAACAAACCTTCAAATAATAATTCACTGATTAAGTGAATGACGAACGAAACATTCGTTAAAAATCGTTCAATAATATGTCAAAATATCAGATTTCATACGTCTATAAACGTCAGTTCATAATACGATTTGCACGTGTGATGTTTGGTTAGTTTATTTGTTATTATATTTAGGTCCATATTCAAGTGATATAGTGTGTTTTAAATTCTTAAATTACTAAATATTTTATGGGGAAATAGTATTGATAAAGATGATGCTTTTGTATTATAAAATAAATTAATACGAATAATATATAATATAGATCAAATGACATCTTGCAAGCCATGCTTTAAAAAATACAAAATACTTACATTAACAGCTAAATATAAATATAAATTAAAACTCCCTTCAGGAAAAGCTCTCAAATTAGTAAGATCGGGTCCACAGTGTTAGAGGAACTCTTGGTTTGTTTTAAATATATTGTAAGGATGGCATATGTTGTCATGGTAACGTAATAAACAGTTGTTTGCTAGACTTCCGAGTATTATTTTATAACATGGTGACAGCGGTGGGATAAATTAATATTTAGTAAAACAATAGTAATTTTACGATCATGGAACATGCGCGACCACCACCAGAGCTGTGTCTTGAAGGCAACTCCATCAGCCGGGCTGATGCATGGAAGCGTTGGAAAACGCAATTCAATTTATTTGTGAAGGCGTCAGGGGCGCACAAGGAGAGTGGTGATGTACAAGCCAGTTTACTTATTAATTTATTAGGTTCGGAAGGATTTGATATTTATGAAACCTTAACTTTTGAGGATGAAAAGCAACGTGAAGATGTCACGATTGTTATACAGAAATTTGACAAATATTTTGGTGTAAAACATAATCTTACTTTAGCTAGATATAATTTTTTCACACGGAATCAAGAATCTGGCGAATCCATCAATCAGTATGTTACAGCATTAAGATTATTAGCGAAAAGTTGTGCTTTTAAAGTATTAGAAGATGAATTAATTCGTGACCGTATTGTTTGTGGCATAAATAATAGCGTCGTGCGCGAACGACTGTTAAGAATGGAGGAACTAAATTTAGATAGTGCCATCAAGGTATGCCAAGTTGATGAAGTATCAAGTGCTAGCCATCGATTATTGGAGTCAGGGTGTTCTACAATTAGGTCTACCAAGGGGTCAACTACAGTGGACGCGGTGGCTGTGGCTGGTAGCAATCGTGGCAACAGCAGCCGAGGTGTTCATCGAGGCGGCCGATGGCGTGCACAGGGGTGGCGCGGCCGCAGCAGGCCTACGACTGTATACGGTGGCGGTGGCGCAGCCGGTAGGTACCCATCTAACAATTGTGACAGATGTGGTGGACAGTGTGCGGAATTAACTGCTTGCCCGGCTATAGGTGTTAAGTGTTTTATTTGTCAAAATCAAGGTCATTTTGCTCGTATGTGTAAAATTAGAATAAAAAACAAAACAAATATTGAAGTATGTAACAAAAATAATTTACAGCGGGAGAGGGATGGTAATGACTGTGAAAATGATAAGAATAAAAAATCTGTTCCTAGTGATAATTTACAATTGTCTGATAATAAGTATAAGGAAGATTATTCTCCACCTCTTACTCGTATGAGAGCTAAGAAACTTTGAAACATAAATAATATTAGTCTTATAATATTAGTTTACTAAAGTAATATAATTGAATATTATTGCAATATTTTTAATTATTTTTATTAAGGGGAAGATTTGGGGAACTTAGTTTGAATGTTTAAATATGTAATGATTTTGCTTATTTTTATTAGGGGAAGATGTTAGAGGAACTCTTTGGTTTGTTTTAAATATATTGTAAGGATGCATATGTTGTCATGGTAACGTAATAAACAGTTGTTTGCTAGACTTCCGAGTATTATTTTATAACACACAGTGAATGTCAAATCAAATTTATAATAATGTTCCAAATAAAATTAGAGAATTAGAATACTAGCACTTGTTTTGTTGTTTTTGTTTTGTAAAACATTTAAAAAAATATCTAGTTGAAAAAGCATTCTATAATTTTGGGGGTTGGCGTTGCTCGCTTCGTAGGTCTTACTCTCGACACCCTACAAGTGACCCCTGGGTTGTGCTAAACGAGCAACAACAATTTATGGTGGTAGAGCCTTGCTGTGATATCAATTACAGCACGAATGGGCAGGCTCGACGGGTGTGAATACCACCCTCTCACAGAAGACGGTCGTGAAACAGCAATGCTTGACATTGCTGTGTTTCGCCCAGTGAGTGAGAGTCCCGGAGCCCACTACACACCCCTCCTCCTTTTCACCAATCATGGCAGCGGAAGTAAATGGTTTTTTTACCCCAGGGGGGTACCAACTCCTCCGTAGTTGGAGAATCCCCTGAGCTATTTAGCTCAGGCTGCCCTGCGTATTCTGGGGAGGGCAACATACCACTCAAAAGAGGCAGGGGAAAAAGGCGGCGAACCATATACCCCAATCCGCTCCACGTGGATTACATGGGTATACATACCAACCTGAATTCCGTTCACCACCATCTCGAAACGGAAAAGCCGGCCTTATTTTTTCTCACAGAGACGCAAATATCCCAACCCCTCGACATCGCATATCTGCGCTACCCCGGCTACACCCTGGAACATTCATTCGTCCGCGCGAGCCGGTGTATGTGCTTATGTCAGGGAAGATATGTGCGTCCGTCGCCTCAAAAACTTTGAAGCCAGGGATCTGTCCACCTTATGGCTCCGCGTAGAATGCGACGACCACCCGCGCATTTACGCGTGCGTGTACAGATCTCACAGCGGTAACGCCGAATCGGACCGACTCATAGAGTGCTGCCAAACTGCGATCGATTCCCTACTCAAACAGACTCCCTCAGCCGAAGTCGTGTTGTTGGGTGACTTCAACGCCCATCACACCGAGTGGCTCAAGTCTCGTAACACAGACTACATGGGAAAATCTGTTCATGACTTTGCTTTGGCTTACGGTCTGTCTCAATTAGTCGCCTCGCCCACGCGAATTCCAGACATAGACGACCATACGCCCTCCTTACTGGATCTTATGCTGACTTCACACCCGGACGGTTACATAGTCTCTGTTGATGCACCTCTTGGCTCCTCGGACCATTGCCTAATCCATAGCACTGTGCCTCTCAACAAGTCTATGAGCTCCCAGCCAGTGGCTACCCGTCGAGTCTGGCATTACAAGTCAGCAGATTGGGATGGAATGCGGTGCTTCTTTGCATCCTACCCATGGCAGCGAATTTGCTTCTCGCGGGAGGATACGGACGATACTGCCGAATCTGTCGCCGATGTGATTCTTCAGGGAATGGAACTTTTTATTCCAAACTCTGTGATTCCCATCGGCGGTAGTTCTCAACCCTGGTTCGGTCATTCCTGCAAGTCGGCAGCTCGTCGAAAACAGGAGTATTATCGAACCTGGGCGGGAATGGCGGCGTCTGACGATCCAAACGCCAAATTCCATAAAAAGATGTACAATTTCGCTGCGAGATCTTTCAAGAGGAGCATCGCCAAGGCAAAGTCATCGTTTATAGGGCGAATTGGCGAGAGATTAGTGCGCCTACCGTCTGGTACACGTTCATTCTGGTCTCTTGCCAAAGCCGTCCTAGGGAACTTCGGTCGCTCATCAATTCCACCCTTGCACAAAAATAATGACTCTCTCTGGCCCACACTGCAAAGGAAAAAGCCGAACTTCTTGGTAATCTTTTTGCATCAAATTCGACACTGGATGACATGGGAATATCACCACCTACTCTACCGCCTTGTGCGAGTTCAATGCCTGATGTCCGGTTCTTTCAAAGTTCCGTTCGGAAGGCACTGTTTTCCCTTGACATCCATAAGTCGAGTGGGCCGGACGGCATTCCACCAATCGTGCTAAAGGTTTGCGCTCCTGAGTTGGCACCGGTACTCACGCGCCTTTTTCGGCTCTCCTACACCACTGGCGTCGTCCCGAAGTCCTGGAAAAGCCCTAGTACACCCGATCCCTAAAAAAGGTGAACGCTCCGACCCGTCCAATTATAGGCCAATAGCTATCACCTCTATCCTCTCTAAAGTAATGGAATCTATCACAAACTGCCAGTTCCTAGCGTACCTGGAGGAAAAACCAGCTGATCAGTGACCGACAATACGGTTTCCGTAGTAGGCGATCAGCTGGTGACCTTTTAGTGTACTTTACGCATCGTTGGGCGGAGGCTGTGGAGAGGAAGGGGGAAGCTCTTGCGGTCGGTCTGCACATAGCGAAAGCCTTCGATCGAGTGTGGCATAGGGCTCTACTTAGCAAGCTTCCAGAGTACGGACTATCTGGGAAATTCTGCACGTGGGTCACCAGTTTTCTTTCTGGGCGTAGCATTAGAGTCGTAGTTGATGGCTCATGCTCGGAACTCCAGCCCGTGAACGCTGGTGTCGCAGGGATGCGTGCTATCTCCCACTTTGTTTCTTCTGCATATCAATGATTTACTGCATAATTGCGGTATCCATTGCTACCTCCTCGACGACCTCCATAGTCGAGTGGATAGTACACCGGTTTCAAGGTGTCGCCATCTCTGAGGTCCCGGGTTCGAGTCCCGTGGGGGCAGATGTTTGTGTGATGAATGCAAGCATTTGTACCTTAGTCATGGTTGTTGATATATATTTCAATAAAAATTATTTATATATGTATAATATATGTATGCTATCCGTTACCCTAGATCCCATAGCACAAGCCTTACAGAGCTTAGTTTGGGCTAGGCTAATTGTGTAAGTGTAACAAATATTTATTTATTTATTTATTGCTATGCAGACGATAGCACTGGAGACGCACTATATCATGAAGTGCAAATATTCCACATCAGAACGTCATTGAGAACCGAAACAGCTTGTGTCTGTTATCGATGACATACTCAGCCATGTCTCGAATTGGAGCCGACTAAATCTAGTCCAGTTTAACGCCTCTAAGACACAAGTTTGCGCGTTTACCGCTAAGAAATCTCCTTTTGTCGCAACCATAAACTTTGAAGGCGCTTCCCTTGATGCCGGGTCAACCATCGGTATCCTGGGCGTCGACATATCGTGCGATGTTCAATTTCGCTGTCATCTGGAAGGCAAGGCTAAATTAGCCTCAAAAAAGCTGGGAGTGCTAAGCAGGGCGAGACAGTATTTTCACGGCCGACCCACCGCCTACAACTTTACAAGGCACAGGTCAGGCCACATATGGAATACTGCTCTCACTCTGGGCCGGAGCTCCTCAGTACCAGCTCCTTCCATTTGACCGTATCCAGCGTAGAGCGGTTCGAAATTGTCGACGACCCGGTGCTCTGTGGTCGTATGGACTCATTGGCGCTGCGGAGAGATGTCGCGTCTCTTTGTGTTCTCTACCGCATATACCATGGGGAGTGCTCTGACGAGTTGTTTGGGATACTGCCGCCGACCGATTTCCTGTATCGTGTGTCACGGAGGGGACTTGCTTTCCATCCCCACCATCTTAATGGTTGGCTGTCCTCCACAGTGCGGTTTTCGCGTACGTTTTTCCCGCGAACGACAAAGGTATGGAACCAACTTTCGGCCGCGGTATTTCCGAACAGTTACGACATGGAAGCTTCAAAAAAAGAGCGTATACATTTTTGAAAGGCCGGCAACGCGCTGATGATACCTCTGGTGTTGTTTGTGTGCTATGGGCGGCGGTGATCACTTACCATCAGGTGACCCGTTGGCTCGTTTGCCTGCTATTATATAAAAAAAAAATATATATATTAAATTAGAAGAAATTTTTGTTGACTGATACCAATATTTTGTGATATGGCTGTTTAAATTTTAATGTATTCATTTTTAATTTAATTTCTTTCTTTCTGTGTTATTTATATTCTATATGTTTGCAATGCCCCTACGGGGTGTCACGTGATCAATGCACCTAACCTTATGTAATAACTGTGTAACCATGTGACAAGCAAATAAATAAATATGAATAAAAATATGTGTCAAATTAATATAGAAAAATAATGCAGGCAACATTCCAATATGTTCGAGCTTACTATCGCGCTAGGTTCGCAAATAGGTGTACAAAATAAGTACAAGTAATGATAATGATACAAGAGCGCTCACACTCACAGGTTGGTGAGGAACAGCGTCACGTGGTCGGGCGGCACGAGGTCGTAGCGGGGCGACACCGCGTGCGCCGCGTCGCTAGACGCCAGCCTGGGGATACATTATATCGCTACCTGTAATCTCAATTGACGTAAGGCACATTTTGGTCAAATTGAGTTATGTATGTCATCTTACTTAGATTTTTTTTCTCTTTCTTTCTGTCTAATCCACGTAGTAATAAGACCAATAATAACGATGTTAGACACATAAAAATTATAACGTAAAGAATGTACTCATTGTCAAATTGGTAAACTATAGGTAGTATGTGGCATTCAAAAATTAAAGCATAACGCAAAACCCTCAAAATATCAATATTGTTTTTACGACCAGATTATTTTTAATAAATACTGCCAAATGTGCTTTAAGTCATAGTTTGTTAATCATCTCTGAAAGAGCATGCAGAATGTTATGAAGTTAAGCTTGTGACGAGCCCGCTAACCCGCTATGCTAGACTGCCACCCGCTCTGCGACTCGCGCAGCTCATCAGGCAGCGCGCACAAGAAATCCAGCTCAGACCGGTTTGACGGCGCTATGGTGGGGAGCGACTGCTATATAACGCCTAACAACGACCAGTCGCGAGCACTCTTTCGAGGGTGCCAGCCGAGGCTTGCGGTGCGGGGTTAGTCCGCGTTCGTTCGCCAATAGCTGGTACTTGCTAGACCCTCTAGGGGGGAGCTCAGGGGTACGGGAGGAAGCTACCTCGGGCGGTGCGGGGTGAGACCGCGTTCGCCAGAGGGACGCCATCCGAACGTGCTTCGCCGGTATCCGCGGAAACGGGAGGAAGCTACCTCGGGCGGTGCGGGGTGAGACCGCGTTCGCCAGAGGGACGCCATCCGAACGTGCTTCGCCGGTATCCGCGGAAACGGGAGGAAGCTACCTCGGGCGGTGCGGGGTGAGACCGCGTTCGCCAGAGGGACGCCATCCGAACGTGCTTCGCCGGTATCCGCGGAAAGGGGAGGAAGCCATCTCGGGCGGTGCGGGGGAGTCCGCGTTCGCCAGAGGGACGCGATCCTAACCCTCCAGACGACGCCCGCGCGTCTCCGTTATCCCGTCCTTCAGTGAAGGATCCGTTAGTGTTTGATATACATTCAGTGGGGTGGTATTATTAGTGCTAAGATAAGGCAAGGGCAATCTGTGTAATTATTATATGTGTTATGTAATAAATCAGTACTTTATAAGCTTGGTGAGACGTTTCCCTTATTCTCCTGGTCAGGGATTACCCGTAGGTACTCATCCCCCGTCAGGGGGCCTAGGTACACAACCCCATCTTGGGGATTTTAATGTTGCTAAACTCCAGCCACCTTCCGGGCACCCGGTCGAGCATTAGCTTCATTACAAGCTGTATGATAAAAAAAATAGAAGCAAAAAGAAACGGTAAAGGAATTGATAAAGGAAGAAAAAAAAATCTAAACCAAACTAACCAAGCTAATGAAGAGCCACTGACAACATTCACAATAAAAAATATACAAAATATAAATATAAAAAATATAAAACTATACAACTCAAAACTCCTTTTATCAGTTGCAAAGTACAAAGATCTGGTTTCACTATGTGAGAAAGGTGTCATACCTACAAGATTTCACAATGAATACAGAGAATTGCCTTCAAATTCAAGTGTTGAAAATAGATTAGCAGAAACAGACGAAAAGAAAGATAATGAAGACAACATATAATGAACATTTTATGCAGGTTTCAAGGAGAAGAGAGGGGTAAAACAAGTAAAAAAAAATAGTTATGAGAGAACTTTTTGTTGATTAAAAAAAAATTATTTATTATGAAAACTGATTGTCACACTAAAAAATTGTACGTATGCTTATCACTTATTTTGTTTGTGAGAAATGTTTGATATCCTGTTGATTTCTGCTACTTTTGATTTAAGGCTGATTGATACCTAATATAACAATTCTTTTAAAATGATGTCGATTTTAGAGCAAACAAGTAAATGTTTGAACATTTACTCGTTTTCACTATCTTTACTAGAACATTTTTAACCATCATAGAGTGGGGGTAGATATTTTAATGCTAAGTTAGGACCTTAAGTAGATTGTTTTATGTCAAAGATTGTGCATTTTTTGTTTTTGTTTTTCTAATCTAGCATAGTTTCTGAAGACTAACATACCTTTTTTTTTTGTTCCCCTGAGGAAAATGCATTAAATTGCATACCCCGGCTGTGGCGAGCCGGCGGTTATGTGGGGCTCTCCTCCCCAGAAAGGGGAGGCCTACCCACTAAAAACCTCAGGGATGGCCTTCCTCAGGCATGTAGGGAGCCCCCGGGAACGCAAAGCTACTTCCGGGAACCCCCAGCGTCCGCTCCCCTGCCGATACAGGGGAGCCCTCCTTCCCAAGGAGATCGGGGGAGGCTACAATACCTCCCCCGATCTCCTCCACCGACGACGACGAAGCCCCCCCGGCCACGAAAGGGGCGTGGTCCCTCACAAGACTGACATACCTTTTTTTTTTTGTTCCCCTGAGGAAAATGCATTAAATTGCATACCCCGGCTGTGGCGAGCCGGCGGTTATGTGGGGCTCTCCTCCCCAGAAGGGGGAGGCCTACCCACTAAAAACCTCAGGGATGGCCTTCCTCAGGCGTGTAGGGAGCCCCCGGGAACATCAAGCCACTTCCGGGAACCCCAGCCTCCGCTCCCCTGCCTAGAGGGGAGCCCTCCTCGGGGGACGCTACGCTACCTCCCCTGGTGTCCTCCACCGACGACGCCCCCCGGCCACGGACGGGGCGTGGTCCATCCCAGGTCGCCGTAGCAGTCGCGACTTCCTCGCGCCCGCCGGCGACCCGCGGCGGCGCCGCGGCTGTGCTACCGAGCCCGGCGCCGCCTTCTGGAGCATCACTGCTTCACAGAAGGAGGCCACAGCCCTCCAACCTCCCTCGTCCGCCAGCATTGCCGCAATCAATGCCGGCGGAGACAGATCTCGCCCGATCTCTGCGACCAAGACTCGGCGCTCGGAGGCCCACGCGGGGCACTCCGCCAGCGTGTGCTGGGCGAGTCGAGGTCGGATGCGCAGTGGTGACAATGTGTCGATCCCTCCCGTCCTATTCGACACAGATACTCACCGAAGCAGCCGTGCCCGGTGAGTATCTGAGTCAATCGGTAGGTGACCTCCTCCTTCCGTGGAGCCAAGCTTCGAGGTGCGGAGTACGGCACCGACGGCCCGCTGGCGCGCGCATCTCCGTAATTCGAGCTGCGCACGCCAGGCCGCCACAATAGGGAAGACGACTGCAACTGATTATGGCCGTTTTTATACTATAATTATCTGATTTGAGCAATTTATATCTAATGAAAGTATGTCAACATAGAAATTTCAGTTTAATTATTAATTTATATTGTTTTTAGATTTCTAAAAAATGAGCAATTATTATTTACGTAATTCTAATGAAACGAACACATTTCTAGCATTCTCACATTAAATGTAACATTTTTTTATATAGAAAGTATACCTATAAACGTATAAATACCAAAGTTATTTTAAAATTTGTTTATACGCTCATACAAATTAGGCGAGTTTACTGAGTTATGACGTCACAACTGCAGTGTTTTTAGTACGGAGCGTTTTTTGAGCGACCCGCGACAGCGCCGCAAACATGTCGATATATCTTCAAAAGTAATAGGTGCAGGTGTATTGTTGGTTCTACAATATTTCTCACTGAAAAGAGTACTCTTATTATATATTAAATTCAAAAATTGTCGTCTACCCAATCCGTCGGTGCCACTTCCGCTTAGGCACTCGTGCGCGGGTTCCAGGGCGCTCCCCCCATCGCCCCCCGACCGACACGCCGCGACGCATACGTCGCCGCGTACATGTCGGCCAGGATGTCGAATGGGGGGGAGCGTCCCAGAACCGTCGCCGCCTCGTACGAGATTGTACGGTAAAGACTGACATACCTACCTCAAATTAATAAATAATTATTAAAAAATGGTAATTATTTTTTCTGGCCACTAGATTAGGTAAAGATGTATCTAATTAATCTGTCAAAGATTTATTATTGATTAAAAAAATACAATTTATTACTACCACTGTACGGGCTAACCCGCACATTTATAACTATGCATGTATACTGTAAGCGTACGTGTGCTGCACAAAATGTTAATGTATGCATTTACCTCAGTTGCTCGTATTGTGACATCAGTCTGCAAATTAAACGCTAATGACAACCACGTGCCTCTAATTAAACTCCTGCTTTCTCCACAACAAATTGACATCTTGACAATATACAATATATAAGTGACATCCTGACATCAATGTAGCATCACATCATCCTTAGCATAGGCTCGTACAACCACTATTATTTTATTTGTAAGTTATTCATCTCTGAGTCCTTTGACAACTAATGTTTATAATGTCTTGTAGGCTGTGTATCTTACACCGCCTAATTAATGAAAAAAGTTAGTTCTATAATTCAAAATATGGGATTACATTTTCTTTTCATTGGCTTCACACCTGTTTTCGTTGTCTATATGAACAGTTTCCGCTATTTTTTTTTAGGGTGTAGAGAATAATATTGTTTCAATCGTGCTTTACATCCAAAATATTACTGAAATACTGACCCGTACGGCAGCGCGTGGTGAGGCGCGGCGAGTGCGTCGATGTGCCAGTGGTCGCAGGCATGTGTGGGGCTCAGCTTGTACAGCGGCGCCAGCGCGATCACCTGTACGCAACATTTCCAATTCATCTCAGTAAGTATAATGCTAAATGTGATCGACGAGCCTCTTCAGTAGAAAGAGATATTCATTTTAATTTTAACTAGTTGAAGGCGAATCTAATAGACAAACTGAATCATTCCCCAATAGGGAATATGCATAAAATTTAAATTTGTCTCAAATATTTTTTTCGGGATTCATTATTGATCTTATACTTAAAAGGAACTTTTTTTATTTAGTTATTATTTAAGCCAAAAAAAAAATATTTAAAAAGTGAAAAATAAGGGAGGGAAATTCGAACTTACACAACGCGTCACTATTGGTCGGAACGATATGTGACGTCAATGGCTATGTCTTGCATTTATCGGCTTCGATATTCATACGTGTTAGTATTGTGTTAAATTGTGTTTGCGAGAAAAATTGTTTAAAACTGTATTTCTTTTTTTTATTATTATTCCATACGGTGGCAGACGAGCAAATGGCCCACCTGATGTAATTGGTAACCATCGCTCATGGACATCTGCAGTGCCAGGGGCACAGCTGAGCCGCTGCCTACCTGGAGAGAAATACTCTTTTTAAGCCTCGTTTGAAGTTAGACATATCGTAGCGCTCAGGAAACATCGCAGCTGGGAGCTCATTCCAGAGTTTGCATGTACGCGGAAGGAATGAACGCTGAAACCGAACTGTACTAGACAAGATCGGTTCCAGGTGATATGGATGAACTCTACTGCGGTGGCGGGTGGTGCGATGGTAAAAAGGTGACGAAGGCACCATTGCAAATAATTCCTCAGAGCACTCTCCGTTAAAGAGCCTATAAAGAACACACAGAGAGCCAAAGTCTCTCCGCTGCTCCAAGGTCCCTATTGAGGCCGTAATATTGGGATCACCGATGATACGGAAAGCACGCCTTTGCAGGGAGTCAAAAGGGTCGAGTTGATATTTGGGGTGTGCCCAGAGGTGTGAACAGTACTCCATATGCGGCCGTATTTGAGCTTTATAAAGCATCAGACGCTGACTGGGCGTGAAGCACCGCTTCGCTCTGTTGAGAACACCCAATTTTTTGCTTGCCATTTTGGCTTTGTCCTCCAAATGACTCCCGAACTGCACTGTGGTTGAAATTTCCACACCTAGAATCCCAATAGATTCGGACATACGAAGAGCGACTCCCTGAAACTGAGGCACTACGATAAATGGGTCTTTCTTCGCAGTGAACGCGCACACTTTGTTCGTTGGGTTGAACTTGACTAAGTTCTTTGCACCCCATTCCGAGACTCGCCCTAGAGAGTCCTCGACTTCAGACACAAGTTGCAACCGTCTTTCATGTAGCGACATCCGAGAGGACGTTCTGGTGGTTGGTATACCGCACATCACCCGTGCTGTCATCTGCATAACAATGTATGTTCTCAATGGACAACATATCGTTGATGTGCAGAATGAACAGTGTCGGGGAGAGCACCGAACCTTGTGGAACGCCAGCGTTTATGGGCATGGTTTTCGAGCAGCAGCCATCAACGACGACTTTAATGCTCCTACCATCCAGAAAGCTGGCTATCCATTTGAAGAGTCCCTCAGGGATTCCATATGATGGTAGCTTCGCCAGAAGACCTCTATGCCAGACCCTATCAAACGCCTTCGCGATATCCAGTCCAACGGCGAGAGCCTCGCCTTTGCCCTCCAAAGTTTCTGCCCAATGGTGCGTTAGGTAAACTAAAAGATCACCAGCTGAGCGCCCGTGACGAAAGCCGTATTGCCGGTCGCTAATCAGCTGGTGCTCTTCTAGGTACCGTAGAAGGCAGGTGTTAATGACCTTCTCCATAATTTTGGAGAGTAAGGACGTTATCGCGATTGGCCTGTAATTTGACGGGTCGGATCGGTCACCTTTTTTGGGATTGGGTGGACGTGGGCGATCTTCCACGAAGATGGAACCCTTTTCTGCTGATAAGAAAGACGGTAAAGTCGCGTTAATACGAGGGTCAATTCAGGGGCACACGTCTTTAGCACCACTGCAGGGATGCCATCTGGCCCACTTGACTTATGTACGTTCAGGAGCTTGAGTTCCCGCCTGACCGCGCGCTGTATAATGCGGATTCCCGGTAATGAACTTTCACACCGAGGGATGGTAGGTGGTGTAGCTCCTTCATCGTCCATAGTCGAGTTGGAGGCAAAGAGTTCGACCAAGAGGTTGGCCTTCTCTCTTGCGCTGTGGGCAAGACTATTATCGGCTGCTCGCAGTGGTGGGAGACTGGACTTGCAGAAGTTCTGTTGCGCAGCTTTGGCGAGCGACCAGAAAGCACGGCTCCCACTGGGATAGCTTCCTAACCGCTCGCCAATCCTGGCCACGTTCCGCCTTGGCTTCAGCAATAGCTTTCCTGTTGGATCTGGATGCGGCATTGTACTTTCGCTTTTTCTCCGGCAAGTCCGGATCCCGACTTTTTCTGGCGTTGTCCCAGGCGTTGAAAGCAGATTGCTTGCGGTATGCAGTCCTCCTACAGGCATTATTATACCAGGGACGACTGAATGAATTCTTTCATTCCCATCAACACTGTCTCCGTGACGCAATCTGCGCAAATGTCCGGATCTGCGGATGAAAAGCAAAGCTGCTTCCAGGGATAGGATCCGAAGAATTCCCGGAGTCCATCCCAGTCTGCTGACTTATACCGCCAGACTGTACGACTGTTAGTCGTAGATACGCGATGGGGTTGCGCAAGTCTGGCGGAGCTACGAACAAGGCAGTGATCGGATGATCCGAGAGGAGCCTCGACCACAACCTTGTATCCGCTAGGTCATGTAGTCAGCAGTAGATTCAGCAGGGAAGCTTGATGGCTCTCTATGTCTGGAATACGGGTGGGCTGTACAACCAGTTGAGAGAGACCATAGGCCGAAGCCATGTTGAAGACAGTTCTACCCGGGAGGTCAGTGGTTCTGGACTTCAACCACTCTTTATGATGAGCATTAAAGTCACCAAGAACTACCACCTCCGCAGATGGATACTGCTCCAAGGCTCGGTCAATCCCCTCTTGGACGTGCTCAATAAGCTGAACTGACCCTATTTCACTGGCATGGGATCTGTAAAGGCACACGTAGATTCGGGTAAGACCCCCATGGTTCACGCGTAGCCACAGTAACGACAGATCCCGATGCTCGAGGCCCCGAAGGCGGCGACAGCAAATATCGCCCCGGACGTATACGCACACTCCGGCTTTACGTAGGAAAGTGTGTTCCAGTTCGTAGCCCGGGTATTTTAAGTACGAAACATCGTCCGGCGCACATATTTGCGTCTCCGTTAAGAAGAGCAAGGCAGGCCGAGCCGTCTCGAGATGGTGGTGGACGGCATCGAGATTACTGTGTAGGCCCCTGATGTTGCAGAAATCCATTTTAATTGTGGATTGGGTGTCCGCCGTAAAAACTTGCTTCTTCTTATTGGCCTTCATATTTATAAGTTTTTGGGAAAGGGTCAAATGTGGGGAGAGTCCGGGCGGTAGACAAAGAAAGGGCAGATTACAGTACACAGTGAGAGAGTGGGTTTTTTTTTTTATGTGATAGGGGGCAAACGAGCAGACGGATCACCCGATGGTAAGCAATTACCGCCGCCCATGAACGCCCGCAACACCAGAGGAGTCACAAGCGCGTTGCCGGCCTTTTAAATGGGAGTACGCTTTTTTCTTGAAGGGTTGTGTGAGGAGCTGACACGCGACACGGAAGGGCCCCCGGTGCCCCCCCGAATGCAGTCGACGGGATCCACTCCGGTCTCCTACTCCGGCATGACGACCGCATGACGGGATTTTCGCCGGTTGTGTGGGACAGCCCAGGTAGGATATTCCTGGGTTCGGGTCCCCTAGTGACCGGCAGGTGGCCGACGGTAACCATTTCCACCAGGTCTTCCTGTACCGCGTGTCAACCCGTCACGCCCAACAAACTCACTGAGACCAAACACTCCGCCGGCCTCGAATACCGCCGAGATTCCTCACCACAAGAGGTATAGGAGGGGCGCATGAAGGAGCGGCTGTTTCTACCTTTCAATCGAAGCGCGTGATTGCTTCACGACCGAAATGGGCAGAATGGTGGTACCAACCCGCACAGACCCAGAAATTATAAGGCTATCCTTATTAGAACCGAGCCTTACCACAACTGTAATAGGAGAGGAGGAGGAAGGAGAGGACATCGATGCCACGGAGGTTAGGGGCAAATGGCATCGAAGGCTCGAAAAGTCGGGGTCACGTACCGAGCTGTCTATAGAGCAACCGACACAGGTTACAATTGAGACAACCTCTCTGAGACTTAACTATCTTTATGTTTACTTTGTTTTCTTACTTCTCATATGTTTCTCTCTTGTTTACTTTGTGAATATACATTTGTATAGTCAATCTAAGACGATGACAGAAACTGGTTTTGTCAAAGCACAATCCGATAATCTGCCGAAAATAGATGCATTTGTGATGTCAGCATATTTTGCATCAATCTTGATTTTACGAGCGCAGAAATCAAAGGAGTGAAAGCTGCAAGGTAATTATTACATTACATGGTATATTTTAGTAAACCACATAGATTTTTGTTCATGTTTAAATAATACAACAAAACATAACCTATAACATAACCATTTGTATTTAAAAAAACACCTAATTTACCTCTATTATATTAAAACTATCAATATAAACGATATATTATATTGTTAAAGCTCACTTAAGTAAGATATGTTTATATTCTTTTTGTAAATATTAGATAAATATGATATCCAATTTACATGAATATATTTTTTTAATTTAAGTACATACTTGTTTTTTTTTTCAGATCTGAACGAGAATGTTACGGTGATTCAGCAGTTGGCTATGTTCAAGTAAAACGAGATGGAGACATATTGTAGTCAAAGCTCGGATTACACCTGAGCATAATGTTCGACAAAAATGTTATGCTGTTACTTGCACTTGCAATGAAACGGAAGAAACTATTATATCTGTTGAATGTGAAGATGTTTATAAACTTTTGTAAACTTGTGAACTAGGTTAGTTGTAGACAGAATCCTAATTCACACTAAGCTGTATAGAATACTTACGTCAAAATGATCTTCACAGCAAAATAAAACTGATAATAAAGATATAGTCTCCTTCTTCATCATCTTACACCATAGTTTACGTAATTTTTCATCGCGTGGAATGCGAAAAAACACTTTATCGGGTGTACTGATGGTAGTATTTTTACACTTCGGTACCATACAGTACTTGTAACAAGGTTTTTTCACTTGTTCCATGATTTGTTTGCTAATTAAAATTGAAAATTAGTACTAAGCAACTGAAACGCTAATAGAAAACAAACATCCCCAAACCAATGACGTCATCATAAGCGAGCAAAAAATGGCGGCGTTTGAACGGTACAATTTTATTCAATGTTTTCGATTTCACTTTGTATAAAAACTTGACTATTTTGAAGTCTATTTATATTTTTTTCTATGTTATAAAAATGTAAATGAATAATTTAAGATATAAAAAAAATCATGCATATTCCCTATTGTTTTAATTGTAAAGTTTTGAATAATAAAGACAACAAGCTATGATTCTCAGTATCGCATTATTTTCCAAACATAAAGTTAACTGTAGAAGATTACAACTAATATAACTATTTTGTAGTCTCCCTTCTCCCCATACTACAAAATTTACAAGTTCAATTTTACACTCAGTATTAGGTGCTTTGTTACTGGCTTCAATGGATCTTCCATTCCCGACTCATTGTGGGTCGACAGATAAAATAATCTGTCCTAATAAGCACCGCGCGGACCCAGCACCACCTGCACGCGGCGCCATACTCACCGGCACGCAGTAGTGAGCGGCGGCCGTGGTGACGGCGCGCGTGCCCGCGCGGGCCAGCAGCGCGCCGCCCGCCAGCACCGCGCGGACCCAGCACCACCTGCACGCGGCGCCATACTCACCGGCACGCAGTAGTGAGCGGCGGCCGTGGTGACGGCGCGCGTGCCCGCGCGGGCCAGCAGCGCGCCGCCCGCCAGCACCGCGCGGACCCAGCACCACCTGCACGCGGCGCCATACTCACCGGCACGCAGTAGTGAGCGGCGGCCGTGGTGACGGCGCGCGTGCCCGCGCGGGCCAGCAGCGCGCCGCCCGCCAGCACCGCGCGGACCCAGCACCACCTGCACGCGCGCCATACTCACCGGCACGCAGTAGTGAGCGGCGGCCGTGGTGACGGCGCGCGTGCCCGCGCGGGCCAGCAGCGCGCCGCCCGCCAGCACCGCGCGGACCCAGCACCACCTGCACGCGGCGCCATACTCACCGGCACGCAGTAGTGAGCGGCGGCCGTGGTGACGGCGCGCGTGCCCGCGCGGGCCAGTAGCGCGCCGCCCGCCAGCACCGCGCGGACCCAGCACCACCTGCACGCGGCGCCATACTCACCGGCACGCAGTAGTGAGCGGCGGCCGTGGTGACGGCGCGCGTGCCCGCGCGGGCAGCAGCGCGCCGCCCGCCAGCACCGCGCGGACCAGCACCACCTGCACGCGGCGCCATACTCACCGGCACGCAGTAGTGAGCGGCGGCCGTGGTGACGGCGCGCGTGCCCGCGCGGGCCAGCAGCGCGCCGCCCGCCAGCACCGCGCGGACCCAGCACCACCTGCACGCGGCGCCATACTCACCGGCACGCAGTAGTGAGCGGCGGCCGTGGTGACGGCGCGCGTGCCCGCGCGGGCCAGTAGCGCGCCGCCCGCCAGCACCGCGCGGACCCAGCACCACCTGCACGCGGCGCCATACTCACCGGCACGCAGTAGTGAGCGGCGGCCGTGGTGACGGCGCGCGTGCCCGCGCGGGCCAGCAGCGCGCCGCCCGCCAGCACCGCGCGGACCCAGCACCACCTGCACGCGGCGCCATACTCACCGGCACGCAGTAGTGAGCGGCGGCCGTGGTGACGGCGCGCGTGCCCGCGCGGGCCAGCAGCGCGCCGCCCGCCAGCACCGCGCGGACCCAGCACCACCTGCACGCGGCGCCATACTCACCGGCACGCAGTAGTGAGCGGCGGCCGTGGTGACGGCGCGCGTGCCGCGCGGGCCAGCAGCGCGCCGCCCGCCAGCACCGCGCGGACCCAGCACCACCTGCACGCGGCGCCATACTCACCGGCACGCAGTAGTGAGCGGCGGCCGTGGTGACGGCGCGCGTGCCCGCGCGGGCCAGCAGCGCGCCGCCCGCCAGCACCGCGCGGACCCAGCACCACCTGCACGCGGCGCCATACTCACCGGCACGCAGTAGTGAGCGGCGGCCGTGGTGACGGCGCGCGTGCCCGCGCGGGCCAGCAGCGCGCCGCCCGCCAGCACCGCGCGGACCCAGCACCACCTGCACGCGGCGCCATACTCACCGGCACGCAGTAGTGAGCGGCGGCCGTGGTGACGGCGCGCGTGCCCGCGCGGGCCAGCAGCGCGCCGCCTGCCAGCACCGCGCGGACCCAGCACCACCTGCACGCGGCGCCATACTCACCGGCACGCAGTAGTGAGCGGCGGCCGTGGTGACGGCGCGCGTGCCCGCGCGGGCCATCAGCGCGCCGCCCGCCAGCACCGCGCGGACCCAGCACCACCTGCACGCGGCGCCATACTCACCGGCACGCAGTAGTGAGCGGCGGCCGTGGTGACGGCGCGCGTGCCCGCGCGGGCCAGCAGCGCGCCGCCCGCCAGCACCGCGCGGACCCAGCACCACCTGCACGCGGCGCCATACTCACCGGCACGCAGTAGTGAGCGGCGGCCGTGGTGACGGCGCGCGTGCCCGCGCGGGCCAGCAGCGCGCCGCCCGCCAGCACCGCGCGGACCCAGCACCACCTGCACGCGGCGCCATACTCACCGGCACGCAGTAGTGAGCGGCGGCCGTGGTGACGGCGCGCGTGCCCGCAGCGCGCCGCCCGCCAGCACCGCGCGGACCCAGCACCACCTGCACGCGGCGCCATACTCACCGGCACGCAGTAGTGAGCGGCGGCCGTGGTGACGGCGCGCGTGCCGCGCGGGCCAGCAGCGCGCCGCCCGCCAGCACCGCGCGGACCCAGCACCACCTGCACGCGCGCCATACTCACCGGCACGCAGTAGTGAGCGGCGGCCGTGGTGACGGCGCGCGTGCCCGCGCGGGCCAGCAGCGCGCCGCCCGCCAGCACCGCGCGGACCCAGCACCACCTGCACGCGGCGCCATACTCACCGGCACGCAGTAGTGAGCGGCGGCCGTGGTGACGGCGCGCGTGCCCGCGCGGGCCAGCAGCGCGCCGCCCGCCAGCACCGCGCGGACCCAGCACCACCTGCACGCGGCGCCATACTCACCGGCACGCAGTAGTGAGCGGCGGCCGTGGTGACGGCGCGCGTGCCCGCGCGGGCCAGCAGCGCGCCGCCCGCCAGCACCGCGCGGACCCAGCACCACCTGCACGCGGCGCCATACTCACCGGCACGCAGTAGTGAGCGGCGGCCGTGGTGACGGCGCGCGTGCCCGCGCGGGCCAGCAGCGCGCCGCCCGCCAGCACCGCGCGGACCCAGCACCACCTGCACGCGGCGCCATACTCACCGGCACGCAGTAGTGAGCGGCGGCCGTGGTGACGGCGCGCGTGCCCGCGCGGGCCAGCAGCGCGCCGCCCGCCAGCACCGCGCGGACCCAGCACCACCTGCACGCGGCGCCATACTCACCGGCACGCAGTAGTGAGCGGCGGCCGTGGTGACGGCGCGCGTGCCCGCGCGGGCCAGCAGCGCGCCGCCCGCCAGCACCGCGCGGACCCAGCACCACCTGCACGCGGCGCCATACTCACCGGCACGCAGTAGTGAGCGGCGGCCGTGGTGACGGCGCGCGTGCCCGCGCGGGCCAGCAGCGCGCCGCCCGCCAGCACCGCGCGGACCCAGCACCACCTGCACGCGGCGCCATACTCACCGGCACGCAGTAGTGAGCGGCGGCCGTGGTGACGGCGCGCGTGCCGCGCGGGCCAGTAGCGCGCCGCCCGCCAGCACCGCGCGGACCCAGCACCACCTGCACGCGGCGCCATACTCACCGGCACGCAGTAGTGAGCGGCGGCCGTGGTGACGGCGCGCGTGCCCGCGCGGGCCAGCAGCGCGCCGCCCGCCAGCACCGCGCGGACCCAGCACCACCTGCACGCGGCGCCATACTCACCGGCACGCAGTAGTGAGCGGCGGCCGTGGTGACGGCGCGCGTGCCCGCGCGGGCCAGTAGCGCGCCGCCCGCCAGCACCGCGCGGACCCAGCACCACCTGCACGCGGCGCCATACTCACCGGCACGCAGTAGTGAGCGGCGGCCGTGGTGACGGCGCGCGTGCCCGCGCGGGCCAGTAGCGCGCCGCCCGCCAGCACCGCGCGGACCCCCAGCACCACCTAAAATAAACAAATTATGAGATTTGAAAATAATCAAAAATTGCACTATTCATATAACTATTGAAATGGAAAACTAAATAGTTCTCGTAGGTTATCCGGGTTGGCCACAGGTATCAAAAGAAAATAATCTATTATCTCAATATGTCATATACCAATATATTATATCCCATAGTGCCGGCTACACTTGCACTGACCTTGTTGACGCGCGACATAACACCTGCCACAGCCGCGTCGTTGACCACCGTCACCGATACGCCCCCCGCAGCTAGACGGTTTGCCATCGCGTGGCTCTGCAAGCCAACGCACATTTATAACGCTTATATAAAATTCATATGTATACATAAAGTGACCATACGTCTTGTTTGGACCGGAACACTTGCTAATCAAAATTCCTTGGAGCAAAACAGTCAAGCAAAAATTGTAATATAAGCTACCTGTAAGAATTATTATAAAAAATTGTATAAAATACCAAGTGTAGAAGATACGAAAAGAATATGCCTACGGAGGGTATAAAAGCGAGTGCAAGCTATTGACCCGGCATTGCTGTCCGACATTTTTGCGTTTTATCGCTGATAAACAGATGGCGCTACGTGTGCTATGTAGCGTTCGAGCGACAGCAACCGAATTTATCCGAGCGCTCTCGAGGTCAGAGGCTTCGCGGCGACTTCACTTCTCATTTACTAGTCGCCGAGTGCACACATGTTTTTCAAATTACCCTCTATAGCTTTCTATTAAATATTAAAGTTGAGTTTCATTTGCATAAATTAAGTCAGAGCCTTAAGCATCTAGTGTTTTGTAAAAAGTTACGTCATTTTCTTAGTAATAGCGTGGATCTTCTTATATACCCGTATATATCTTTTATTTATGTCCGACCATTTGTTTAAAAATCTTAACAGGAATAACACTCGCCAGCAGGATTGGTACGGTCTATTTTAGTTTAAAAGTATAAGGTGCATTGTTTTTTGTTTTGCGCACATTTACAGCAAATACCGCTCTCATTATTAGTCCAACTGGCTTCCTTTTAAAAGCTCCTAGGTAACGCAGATAATTAATTTCCCGCCAACGCGCACTATTAATTCCCTAGTAACCTGTGGTGGAGAGGGGCCACTTAGCATTTGTATAAACAATAAAATACAATAGGCTAACCACGCACGTTTATACAGACTTCAGAAATTCGACAGTTGTCCATTTTCAAAACTGATTTATATAAAAACTGTTCCATTTTGCATTTAAAAATATGATAAGTTTATGGTACATGCGTGAATGGAAAGACAACAGTCTGCGAACTGATGGGCATTTATTATGTGTCCTCTATTTTACAGGCACTAAAACTATAGCCACAAAATCAAAAAAATATTCAATTGCGCAGCTTATTTTTATTATTACCTACACTCGCGAGAATTTCACAAAATCTACAAATGGTATTTGAAAGCATAAAATTTAAACTTTCAATAAGCATCAATACCTTATATAAAAAAGCCCTAATTTATTTACGCTATTTAATAGGGCGATACTGTAAACTTGCTCCGTGAACTACCCATATCTTGTGTTTCTGCAGTCTAATCATTCGGACCATCCAAATCTGGTAGGTCTTAGGTTCGATTCCCCATTAGGTCAGGTGGTGCTACTGGTTCTAAGCACTGCTGGCCAGCTACCACCGTTTAATACAATTTTAAAATAACAGTAAATAATAATTACTACATAAATATATGTACTTTCATTGAAGGAAGCTATTAAACCAATACAAACAACTACATAAGCTCAGGTCCCTCTATCAGTCCCTGCGATTAACTACTAAGAAACTTCTCAGCGACAAAAGCCCACTGTTGGTCATAGGCGTCTTCCGAGGATATCTCAGCGTTCTTTTGCAATTGTCACCATATCACCGGTAATTTTGTAAGACGTTTACCAATGCTCGCAATACAATTAAACTTTACAACTATCAAACCGTCACCTACTTGCGTATGCTCCGGTCCCTCAGCCAACAACACCCTGCACTTAGTAGCGGCTGCTGCGGCCCGAAGGAACCTCTCGGCCAGCCGGCCATGTCCGTGTGCCAAAATCAATTCATGGGCATGCACATGTCCCGTTGCTGCGGTGGCTAGCGCGGACCCACTGCCTTGGATCTCGGCGCGCACCTCGCCCAGGTGGGCGCGCAGGGCTTCGCGGGCCGCGGGCGCGCTAGTGTGCGACGGACCCAAGCGGCCCGTCGCTTGCACTAAGCGCTGGAGACTCTCGCCCGCGCCCTCACCGCCCTATATTCACGATGTAAGTAGACATTGAATCTTGTACAATAGCTGACAGCTAACTTAGCAAGGTCACCACTATTGATATGATCTGGTCAATGTTCACCCACATTCTTAAAGTCTCAAAAACTACATACTGAAGGCAAGTACCTAGAAACTTCTTATTCAGGACATCTCTAAAAACAGACACAAATCTCTAAAGACAGACACAAACAGACAGACAGGACATCGCTACTAAAATGGGCTTGTTGTGCCCAGTTGTTGAAGACTACAAAGTTGAAGCTCATTTCAATCTTATTATTAGGTGAGATAAAGGGAAAGGCAAAGCTTTCCAGTCTTAAACATTTTTGAGGATGATTTGTACATGTACAATGTGGACAGTGTCGTGAAACAATTTTTTTTATTATTAAACTAAAAAATGAAATGGTCACCAATGTTTTAAAAATGTAAATATGACAATAAAAGATTTGTTAAGGTTTAATAGAGGAAAGACCAAGGTGGTGACCATCTTGGTCCCTATTCTCTATCACACGCTTAGTATTAATGTATCATCAGAGGCCCTTAAACCTACACTTGGGACTCAAATCACAGGCATTATCATTTAAACGAATTTAGTAAAGAATCTTTGATTATACCTTGCATAAGAAACTGACAAGCCTTGTCAAAGATGCATTTACTCTCGGTCCAATAGTGTAGTTGCTATTTAAAAAACTAAATCCTCTTTTGTGCTTTTCATGACATGGCATAACAATTTCATTTGATTTTCAGTCAATACAATTTATTCATGATTTGATTGTGATCCAAGTCAACTACACTCTGCCTATAATATAAATACTCTATATGTTATTGCGATGAGGCTAGTAAAATTATGTTTAATGATATGCTTAAATACCTGATCACAGTGCGCCCGGTGCTCATCCCGAATAGCGCGCAGCACACGCCGCACCATATTGGCCGCCACCAGCTCTTGAGGTAGCGCCAGTGTTAACCGCTTGCCAATCGAACGTACTGTACTTGTCAACTCTCTATAATAAAGAATTGCCTGTTTTAGTCTTGGTTGACTTTTGTACATACAAACTACAAGGTGCACTTTTCCAAAAAGTTTCAAGTTACTAGCTAAGTGGCTGAGCAGATTTACTATGAACAAAAACACAACACAAGTAAATCAGATTAAACAATTTCAGACAAATTTGAACATATACATGCCTGTTCTCCCTAAAAGTTCCACGCAAACTTTGAAAATTTTGCCACCTTATTTTTGCTGTCAAGGCATTCATCAGCAACATAAATATGGTAAAGTCTATTAGCTTGAATTGAAAGAAAAACAAGCAAAATGCAACAACTTCTATAATTTGGAGATATCACATTCATGTGTCATCCAATCATTTTATTATTCATTTCTAATGATTTTATTGATATTTGTTAAAATAAAGTAGTGTTGTGATTAAAAAGCAGTAGATATATTACAGTAATGGTGGTAAGAAAACAGTGAAACTTTAAACTTACACTAATATTATACAAACTAAGAACTACAATATGATATAATATAATATATATATTTTCCTAATACTGAACTTACAGTGCTGTTGCTTGGTGGGACTGGTCAATAATCTGCTCTAAGAGTAATAGAGTGGACAGTGCTATGTTGTGGGAACCCTCAATTTTCCTAAAAACAAAAAAACATCATTCAAATTTGTTGCAATGAGGTATAGAACATTTTTATGATTGACAAATAAATATAATTGCTTAAGACATTATATTAAGAAAATAATATTAAAATAACAGCAATACTTGCATTGAGGAATGTTGCTACGGAGCAGACAGTTGCAGATCATCACCTGCCTATCATCAGGTGGGTAGTCTGCTTTTTTTTTAACTATCACCATCTCACCAAAGTTAGTCACCATAATAACATTGTTATCCAAGAGGCAAGACTGCTCATTTATTGAGCGTGAAGCGTGCATCCACTATCATTCTTGTGTTCACTTACCATCAAGTGTGATGAAAATTGAGAGAAAGTTTATAGTGAGGATTGGCATGAAGTACACACATTATATTGAGTGTCATTAGGAATATCATTAATGTCAGAAGGTATTTTAGTTTAGTTCATTTTTGATTAGAAGACTTGACAACAACTATCCTATTGTTATTTTATTTGCTTCTTTCAGCAATCATCTGTATTTGTATTAAGGTGTACTGGCATTTTGTTTTATTGTGAAAGATATATGAAAGATATTAAAATGTACACAGATTAAAATTGTATTAAAAGCTAACTTTCACATTTGTATTTTAACTTTAAAATATTATACATTTTTTAAGTAAATATAAGAAAAATAATCTAATATTGAGATTACAGATAGAAATACTGCACAAATCAAATAAATAAATTTTACACAGGAGTGTAAATACTGACTTAAACTACTACTACTGACTGACAAAATAATATTATATATTATTACGTCATGGGACAATTATTTATAGAAACTCTATATAGTAATAATTAATAAGCACATGTAATATGTATATAATTTACAATTAAAAACTTTTTAATTCACTTATGAAATCTAAATTTAAAAGCTACGAATGTTTTACTTAATCAGTAATGTCGGTTAAGCAACGAAATGTTAGGGAGTCGGAACAATACTATGGAATGTAAACAATTGTTGAGTTAACCTATAGTCCACAATCTCCCCTGCTCCAAAAATTATATTAACAAAATATGTTCGTAGTAAAATTTTACAGTAAGTTTATATTTATAAAAAGGTGAAAATATCTTACCCGTTTCGAATATCACATATAAATTTCACAACTTTCGTTTCATGTTTTTCAGATAGTTCAACAATAGGATTTTCTGATGGTATAGGTGTCATTATAAAGTTTCAAAACAACTCAAAATATAATATATTATAACTAATTGTGTATTAATAATAAATAAATATAAATAAGCGTATTTTCTACAATACAAACAAACATAACCCAAAAGTGAATGAATACGTGACATAACCTCAAGTGTCAAACTGTCAACTGGTATAGTTACTTTACTCTTTGGTCAATGTCAAAGATTGCAGTCCGAGAGATACTTCACTGGCCTAGATTCTAATCCTTTAGGCATTGCAGTCCGAATTTACATGCGCCTTAGTACCGATAGCATTTAAATAATCCGGGCCAAAATGAATGTACTTGAGCTACTAAAAAAAATAATAAACCGTAATATTGATATAGGTACACGAAATAGAGGGAGAGCAGTATGTGCACAAACGTCGAACTTAAATTATGACATTTAAATTTTAAACTAATGATTTTAATTGTTTTGAGTGTGAAAATCTGAACCTGTCAATGTCATTATTTATGGGCGTCATATGTCAACCTAATTAGTGATGCGATGAATCATCGTGAGCGCAAAATATAAACTTTTTTGTAAGCGGTCAGTTTTACAATATATCCCTTGCTCAAGTAGATTTTCTGCGAAAGTTAAAGTTATATCAAATAGGGTCTTGCTTGGACTGTTTCATGAAAACCATTTCAACCTATTGTTTACTTATGTAAAAAGCTGCCGAAAATATTTTCCTACTGAAATTACTTTATTCTTTGTTAAAAAATTGATAATTTGAATTTCGCGCTAAAACACCACCCTTTTAATGTCTCGATTATGACGTCATTTATCATACAGAGTTTACTTGCTCATTGATACAGCGTGTGTAAATGTATATTTCGTAATCTATATCGAAAATGAGTGCAATTTAATTTTATCAGTATTGTTCAGTTCCCCTGTGCGAAAATAATACAAATAAGACATCTGACAAACTATTTATCCCTGTGCTATAAATATGCGTTCATGATATAAATATGCGAAAAAAATTGATAGTACTGTGCAAAGACGAGACTGGAAAAATCAATCAATAAAGTCGATGATTTACTTTTGTGATGATCATTTTGGTGTAAGTATGCATTTGCACGATCTAAAACAAAAACAATACATTCAAGGTTACAATGCAACCAACTATGGGTTTACATTTCTGAATTCTGATGAGATAAAATCAGGGTTTTTAGCGAAAAATTCTGCCACCATCATGACGTCCACCATTTGAACTATCAGCTCTTACAAATTTATTTGCCATCGTAAATAAACTGAAATTTTACTTCAAGCAAACGACTAAAACTTTAAATCACAGAGAATATGCAAGAAATAAACGAGGTTTATAAATCACAAACAACGTAAAGTAGGTGACAAGTGACAATGATAAATGACGTCACGCGCTGTGATTGGCGTTTGTAGTCACATGACTTTCATATTAAAAATAATAATTTATTATGTTAAAAAATAAAGAAAAGTTTTGATTCTTATCTAATTATTCCTGTTAACAATTAATTCTAACCGCATACACTATCCCTGTACAAAACAACATATCATTTATTACTACAGTCCAAGACCCTATTGGGACAAAGTAGTCTTTCTTGACGAGACATGGCTGAACGGTAATCACATCTAAAACTTGGACCGATGATACTGAAAAATCAAGCAAAAATGTATCCGAAGGCTAACATCAAACATTGGTTATCACTCATGCTGGAACTTCATCTTGTATTGTGCCTAATTGCTTGCTGACTTTGAAATATATAAAAACGTCTGAATATCAGGAGGAGAAGAATTTCGAAAAGTTTAAGAAATTATTTTTAAATTTGTTTGGTAATTTAAAGGAGCCACATTATATTATTATGGATAACGCTCCATATCACTCGGTACCAAGGCAAAAACCACCATCTTAAGCAAACAGAATGTTAGAAATTATTGCATGGTTGCAAGAAAAAAGAATAGAAGCCAAAGAAACAATGCTCAAAAACGAATTGTTAAACTCGTTGTACTGCATAAACTAAATACTCCAACGTATATTTTAGATGGTATAGCCCCAAATGGTTACACCATCGTAGGTTACCCCTGTACCACTGCCATTATAATCCAATTGAGCTTATCTGAGCCCAAGTCAAAGGTACGCTACCAAATACAACACAACACCACCAACACCAACAAATAAAATGTTGCAACTACTAAAAAGTGCGGTAGACAATGTATCTGCTGAAAACTGGAAAAGGTCATAAATAAATTGCAGATAATTAATGGACGATGTTAGGGTCCTAACTACTGGACGTTAAATAAAGTGTGGACTGTATATGTACATAGGTATAATTATGGTTAGGTACAAGTAATTTTCGTGTCCGCGCGATATGACCGGTGCCCGGGAAGATCGATAGCTGAGTGCCGGCCGACCGACCGGTTTACATGTCCTCAGCCCGTCTTTGCGCGAGCGCCGCCTCCTCCGATGATCGCCGACAGCCGCCGACGAACGAAGGCGCTTGCGCGCCAACAGACGACGATTCGGAACGAGACGTTCGATTTGATAATATTGTGAAAACGATTTAATTATACATTTAGAAGATTGTTCAAGTGATTCGGAACTGACACCGATGTGGATTTAGGATGTACTCCTTTAAGACAATAAGTGGATTTTATAAAAATATTTCGTTTCTTTTAGTATCTTATGTAATTTAACTCAAAGTAACCAAGACAGGAGATGGCATTGTCTAACATTCCCCTCTGCTAAAGCATAAGACTCGGAATCTTGTACGTTATATAAAACTAGTTGAGCTGCCTTATGGGCTGTCACACAACATTGTGCATGTCGCGGCGAACAGAGATCCCACTAAAATGCCTATTTGTGCTCTTTTTTCGTGTAAAAAGAAGTCTAACACGTCAAGTATGCAAAAAGATGGTGTCACCTTTCATTTGCAAGTATTATTTTTAAGATTTATTGATTATTTAATTCATAATTTCATGTTTTACAATTCTGCAAATTCAATTTAACGTCATATAGTCTCGTGAGGAGTGCGGTCTGACGTCATATAGTCTCGCGGGGAGTGCGTGAGCTAGGGTTGAACATTATCATATTTCAATTAATTATGACATTTGACATATAGAATTTGTATAGTTCATATAACATTTTTCTAATCTGAAGGTATTAATTTAATCAGTAACAGCATCATTTGGTACTCTGCTGTCTTAAATTGCCGATGCCTTGTTACAATAATACACAATTTTACTATTTTTGATACTTTAACAGTTCTATACATAACGATGTACTAGCAATTATACCATTTAAATTAAATATTTTTATAAGTATTTATATAGGTGCATTATTTAAAACAATCAATAATGTAAAAATGAACTAAACTCAAACTTCCCTTCAAATCAAGTATAGATGATAAATCAAGTAGCACACTGCTGTTATTCTATCGAGACATACACTTTTTGTACAATACCAAATGGTGAAGGTGCCTTGATAGAATAACAGTTAAGTAACAAGTTTTGTTTCTATTAGTTTCTATATATAGAAATCAAAAAGATGTATGAGGAGGACATTTGCAATAGTTTTTTTTTATCTATCGCGAATTACTCAATCTGTCACTGTTAATCTCATTGTATGTTATTTTTGTTTATAAAAATAGCAGTAATAAAATAGTAACACTTACTTTGTGAGTGTAATTTTGTTAAAGGAAATATAAGAGCCATGCTTAAAAGGTCAGCATCTGTAAACTAGCGCCATCTCTAAGAAACTTAAAAATTTTAGTTAAAAAATATTATCTTTTTTAATCAGCAACCCTAATTGATTTTCACACTTGAATGGGTACATAATAGGAATGCAACTATATCGATATTTTGGTTTTACGAGTAAATAGGAATGAATGAATGAATGGAATAAATGACATTAATTAAAAATATTATGCTTAAATCTTATTGAATAATAAAATATAATTGACAAACAAAGTAAGTAAACAGAAAATAAGTACGCTTTATTTAATATTGTTTAATAATGACGTCTCGGATTATAATACATTAAAAGGTGCAGTCGAAAAATTACCTAATGATGTAATATTAATTACATCAGTGACCGGAGCATGGGGGTTCACAAAATATTATAACCCAATATAAATCTGCAAAAAAAATTACTCAAAATTATTGCTAACATATTAAGGATAAAAATCAAAAAATTTCGTTTAAGAGATATTGTTGATTGTTAAAGTATTTTTAAGATCCCTATCTGATATTTAGTTGTATTTAATACGATTTAACTAATTTAATTATTATAATGACATACATGGGAATAATAGAACTAACTGTCAATCCCGTGTCAAAAAACTCAATTATTTTTATAGTGTGTATTAAAACGTGTTTTTCAATAAAATATTTCTTTTAGAAAACGCATTTTTAATGTTATTATAACAATGTCGGTGTTGCAGTATCTAATTTTGACGTAAAAATACAATTTTTGTTGTATCCGCAACTTGGTGTCAATAAAACTTATTTTATTTTCCGGTTTAATAGGACTTCTGTAGCTTCTCATGCAACAAAATTCGTATTTTTACCTTAATATCCTACCAAATAACAAATATGCAGTTAAAAAGACACAAAAATTAGGTAAAATTATTAGATGTTATAATTTACTATAATAAACTACTGAGTATAAGTTTGCATTTTATTAACCTTCGATATCTGTCAATTTTATATTGACTACATACTAAATGTCGAAGCATGATATTTTAATTATGTTGAAATATTAACGCCAAGTTAACATTCATTCATTGAACGAAAGCGATTTATCGATATCATTCTTTTGGTGATGTCTCGTTACTTCCCACACTTTTACATTTTTGTGTTCGAATAGAACGTCAACGTACTTTTTTAAGGTTTGTTTGTGTGAATTTCAAAATTGTGTGTCATGTGTCCATGTGTGCATTTGTAAAAACGTTAAAATTTTCTGTTATGTGTGCTGGTTTAGAGTGTAGTAGTAACCTCGCCCCCCGCAAGATATGACAGAAAAATTGTTCGAGAAATTTGACTGATGCCTACTCCAGTTCTATTTACTCTGAGTAATTTAAGCATAGCCTATGATATTATAATTATGTTACATTACTATCGATAATAGTAAGAAACATCGATAATTTTTATCGATTTTTTTATCCTCACAACCCTAGGAATGTCTATTTGACATATGTCACAAAGATCAAGCTAACTTTTATAGATATGGTCTATATTTCCTTTCCACTTAAATGTTTGTACTACACGTAGTTTTTCAAATACAGAGCAAAGTGCGACTCAGTGGCGCACAATGCCGAATTATGCTGAAGCTTAATTGGAACGTGAATTAGTTTTCAAATGCACCAGTAGAGTGCGCTAAGTTAAGTGTTGAAAAAAAATTATACAGTTAGCAATATCCTAACTTCATCAACGTGTAAGTAAAGTGGTATATATAATAATTGGTTGAAAACGTTTTACGATTATTTTAAGCAATTTGGATTTTAATTAGTTTTTTTTTTGAGTAATTTTTTTAAATGAGTTCTATAAAAATATATCCTTTTGATTGAATCATCTTCCCAGATGATAATGATGATGATATATCGAGTACTCCGAGTTGAAATCAATCAATTATTTAATTATATTTAAGACCATTGTATTGTAAATAAAAGTAATAATATTACCACAGATAATATAAATAAAACATTTTGATCAATGTCAACTTAAAGAAAAAACATTTCTTTAATTTCTGTCACTGAGTTGATATCCATTACACGCATCAAGCGAAATCACTACTTTTGAGAGTGCTCGATTGTGTGAAGCGTTGCTGTAGTTGAAACATTCAACCTTACGCATTATGCCGCATAATGCGCTCTAGTGCTATAATTGGAAAACTACCACAAGCACTACTACAAGACACGGGAAAAATTCTTTTGCCTGCCTAATAATAAATTATACAAAAAAGTTTAAGACATGGCTGTATGGCACAGAGCCTTTGCCTTTCCCTAGTGGGAAGAAAAAAACCACTACTATATAAAAAAGATATATTGTCAACAAATAAAATCAAAATATAAAAATAACCTCTCATGGTATAATTCGTGCGTGTAATCTCAAATTTACAAAATGTCATTAGAATTAGATCCTGAAAACACTTTTTGTAGTAATACAAAAAATGAGACAGATTGTAACGAAGAATATGCATATTTAGATCGCGGTGGTTTTTCATCAGAAAAATTTAAAATTGAAGTCAGGGGTTTGCCGAAATTTTATGGCATTGCGGTGAGTATTTGTAGCAATCAGTTATCTTCTATATATCCCTTACATGGTAAGAATAATTAAAATGCTTTTTTTGTCTGTTCAAATACATAAGTAATGCTTATTTATTAAAAGCAGATGAAATTTAGATATTAAATCTTATGTCAGAGCTTTATTTCATACAAGAATTAAACACATACAACAATGCTAATGATTATGTTGTTTATTACATAAGTTTTTATTGGAAATGCTTGATATGTTTTTGATTTGTTACTTAACAGATACTAATAATTACTTCATAATTTAAGATAAAATTTTATAAATCCACAGGAATTGAAAAAACTAATGAATCAAAAGCTTAATTTAAACACCAGCAAAATAAAGCGACCACGAAATGGAAGTCATTGGTTGTATGCATGCTTTCAAAATGATGAAGATAGAAGTAAAGCTATTATAGCTCTTAATGGATATTCATGGAAAGGTAAATAAACATGTTTCATAAATATTGTTAAATTGAATGAAGTATTTGGATTCTAGTAAGGTATATTCCCAGAGAATGCTCAAAAGACAATATGTAGTTGGATTGTTAAACAATAGTAAAATAGTATATCTTCTTTTCAATAACATAGTTAAGGAATTAGACTATTTTGCACTGCATTGAAATGGACTATTTTATAAACTTGTGGTATCATATCCTGAGTTCAAATCTAGAAGTATTTTCATTTATGGGTAAAAATCAATTACAATAAAATATGAGTTACTTATGAAGTATTTATAAATTTTATTCCATTATGAAGTCTGATCTTTCTTTTATAATAAAAAGTATTAAAACTGGTTACCTATATATAATAAATTTTGTCGCAGGAATAGATCAGAACTTTAGATGATAAAAAATTATATAATCTCAAGGAGATATATACAAGGAAACATTAAAATTTTTAACTGTGTTATTTTTAAACATTGTTATCTTACAATTTTTTCAATAATAATAAAAAATACAGGTAAAACATTAATAGCAGAAATAGCTAAACCTGCTCCAGATCCACTGGTCAGAAAGAGGAAAAAAGAAGAAGTTGATGCAAGTAAGCTCAAGAAAAAGAAAGTTGATGATAGGCCTCAAGATGAGAGATTAAAAGATACTGCCACCCCTTATTGGAATATGCCTTATGAGGAACAGGTTGGTGTAGATATGTATTAATAAATAATAATAAATTCCTACTAAAATATTTATATCTCTAGATTTCTTCTTTAGAGCTTTCTAATAAGAAATAGGAATTATTTGAGCTAATATATTTTTCCTGTACAAATTACATATACTGCATGTCTTAATTCTTTGTGGTCTTTACTGTCATTGTCTTTATAGTTACTTTAATCAATTTAAATCATTGTAGCAAACACAACTTGTTTTATAGCTTTTATACCTTATAGTTTGAAAGTTCATTACTGGAATTTTCTAGAATATTCCACCCTATTATTGAAATTTTTTTAGTATCATCATAACACTTTTTTTAAAGAACTGAATTTTGTGCAATATCATTAACGAAATGTATGATTCTAATCCCCATAACAGATAAATCTCTATTTTAGAAAGGTTACAATACCTACTCTATAATAATTTATAAAAATGCTGCACCATGTAATTTTTAATTTGCATGGGTATGTCATTAATTAAAAATATTAGAGATGTAATTATTCAGTCAATATGTCAGCAGTGGGTCTACCTAACTTGAAACTGAACTGATTTCACAATCATTGCTTTGGTTGAGAATAATTTTTCATAAATATTACTAAATGCGTCATGGGAGATTTTGCCTCTCGATTTGAAATTGGGAATTAATTTTCCATTATTCATTCGATCATCAATGATACCCTTATTAGCACTGACTGTGAGACCATTTCGCCTATAGTTTGTGTGAGTTAAGGTATCGCAGCTATAATCTTAGCAAACAAATCATAGGTTATGATAATTATTAGTTTATAGTTAAGAGCTAGCTTAGAAATGAAACTACATTAAATAAGTATATAATTGTTAAATTATTGGTGTTAGATGTCAAACTTTTTTCAAAAAGGCAATTTTTTATTAGCGTCTTCATAAACAGTTTATTGAATTTAAGCATTAACAGTTAGCTTTTTATATATTACAGCTGAAACTGAAAGAGAAAGAAATTCGCGATGTACTTTTAAAGTATGATAATGAAGTATGGAAGATAAGTAAAGAGAGACGAGCTGATATTGAACAAAAAAGAAAAATTCACAATGGATTAAGTTTTCAATTGCAACCCATAAAGAAATCACCCATTACCGAAGGATATAGGAATAAATGTGAATTCACAGTTGGAATTGATGAAGAAACGCAACTACCTACTGTTGGATTTAGGTTAGGCACCTATGCTACGGGTACAGTTGGAGTAGCACCTATACAGTCCATAATCCATATTTCAGATGCTACAAAAAAAGCTGTTTTGGTAATATTATTTTTTCTGTAAGTTTATTTATGGTCCATAGATTCCGTGAAACTTTTGATAAAGTGTGATAGTAGTATTTTGCAAATAATTGTTATTCCAAACATTTCCACTTTGGAACACTTTCTGATTATTTATTGATGAAAATTTGAGATTAGTTTTATTTTGTGGCAATATTTCAAACATTGTATTACAAAAATAAATAGCCTGAGTAGTGCAGTCTGCCAAATTAAATTCATATCATAGATTAAAGCCACTGCTATGGTTGATTGCAGATTGCCAAAAAAGCAGTCTGAGACAGACTACTGTACTGGCATTCTAGTTTCTGGCATACCATTTCCACTATTGCACAGTCGAGGAATGTTAATGTATTTTAATGATTAGCAAGTTGACCAGTTATTTTTACTATTATGGTGTACACAAGATTTAAATGTGCCGTATTGTAAGCAGTTGCCATAGCCTATGAATACTTGCATCACCAGGGGCATTAAAAATGTGTTGCCAACCCTTTAAAAACACATTTGGTCTATATAGTGTTAAGGGTTATAGCTTTTGCCCACGGCTACATATGCGCGGAAGTCGGTTTATGGTGCGAAGGTTTTATCGCGCTTCCCGTGGGACTATCCGTTTTTCCGAGATAAAAATACCGCAAAACCTTGCTCAAGAATCACTATCTATTGATGAAAACCGCATGAGCGAAGCCTTTATTGCGCATCCCGTGGGATCTGTCGATTTTTCCGGGATAAAAAGTAGCCTTTGTTACTCTCCATCCCTTTAACTATATCCACGTGAAAAATCACGTGAATTCGTCGCTCCATTTTGCCGTGAAAGACGGACAAACAGACAGACACACTTTCCCATTTATAATATTAGTATGGATTAGAGATGAAACGGATAGTAGTTTGGCCGGATACCGGATATTCGGCAAGCTACGAGGCCGGAGCGCCGGATATCCGGCCACCGAATATTCGGCCGTTTCGGAAATATTCGGGCGCGTTCGGGTGTTATCGCACGTGAGCGGAGATCGGGGGCGTTCGAGTGTTGTCGCGCGCGTGAGTTCGTGTTTGTTTCTGTCATTGTTTTTTCATTTGTGGTCATAGTTTTAGAGTCGCCTGTTACCAACAAATGCGGAAAATTTGGTATTCATTCACCACAATTTGCCACTTGTTAATTTTGAGTACTAAACGAACTAATTAATATTTAACCAATTACTTTGCAATTATAAAAATAAAAGTTGTTCTTATCCTATTGTCGTATCATTTGCTTTGTGTAAACTAATGTATTTTTATTTTAATATCCGAAATCCGGCCGGATACTGTATTACTATCCGGTATCCGGCCGGATAGTGAAAACAGGCCGGATACCGGATAGCTACCGGATATCCGTTTCATCTCTAGTATGGATTGTCTATTAGTAATATACAACTTATTGTGAACATACATCACATTGCTTCTTCATTGTTTGTACACACAGCTGAGACATTTATTTTTCTCCTCTGCCTAACCCGACGTTGATATATTTGTTTAAAATAAGCTGTTTTTTTTAAATCAATTTTATTGTACAATATCAATACTCAATACTTTATTGTTTCCAAAATTTTAAAAGATGGTCAGACAATTTAGGACCCTGTTGGGCGCAACAATATGGTAGGTATGTTGCTACATAAATAACTAAAATAATTACAAAACAATTTATAGTCAATAAAATAATAATAACAATATATATATATATATATGCGTAATTTATGTCATGGAGAAGGAAGGGAGACCCATATTAAAATTTATCATCAAAAAACTCGTTTAAATTATAGTACGCCTTAGCTAATAGCATGCTTTTTAATAATGCAATGAATTTCTTATCACTTATCTCGTTTATCAGATTGTTTGGCAATTTGTTGAATATTTTTATGGCCATCACATACAAGCTAGTGCTATGTAATACTAGGTTAGACTGTGGTAACACTATTTTGTTTGCATGTCTTGAGGGATAGCGGCCTAATTATATTACCTTTTCTTTAAATAATTGGGATATCTTTTTATAAATTTTGAAAGTTCGAGAATATATAAGGAAGTTAAAGTTAGGCTTTTATAAAGATATGAAAAACGGTTTACAGCTTACTTCATAGTCTATGTTTGCAAGGATTCGTATACATTTTTTTTGTTGTAGAAAAATATTTATAGAATCTGTACTGTTACCCTAGAGAATTATACCGTAAGCCAGCTACTCATGCGCATAATAAGCTGACAGAGCTGAATTCAAGTCAGTACCTTTCTTAAGTTCTCTTGGAGCATATGTAAATGACGATAATTTAGACTTAATTTTTTCAATATGATTTTTCCAATTTAAATTGTTGTCTATGTTCAAACCGAGAAGCGTAAAGGTATCATCTACACATTCTATTTGGTATGGTCTGAATTGCATTAACTTTGTCTTTTGAAAATTAATTTCCAAATTGTGATCATCCATCCAATGGGACACCTTGTCAAAGATTGCTATAAGATTTTCATTGAGATTGGTGTTATTATACTCTGTCCATTATATTATTTTCTTTTTGACAGTTTAAGATATTTTGAAATCAGTGATGAACTCGCAAGTTACCGATTCGATTAAAACAGAATATCGATTTTATTTAAGAAGAACTTTTAATCGATTTAATGCAGCGATATTATTTTTATTATAAATATTAAATTCGTTTGTCTGGTTTTTTCAAATACATGAAATAAATTGTCATATATTGTCTATGGGGTTGTCTAGGCAACGGGAGTTGTGAGGAGTGACGTTAGATTGTATGTGTCATTAAATACGGCTACGCCGTTTGGTTGTCATCTCCCCGAGTACATATATTCTTTGGTTGTCATTTGCCATACAACGCTTGTATCACATTCATTGCTTTCATTGTGTATTGTTTTACAATATAATAAGTTGAGTTGAGTATTTATATTCCTCCTTATCAATACGTACAGTCTACAGTAGAGCTTAATTAAGTTCTCAATATGCCGAAAGGAACTGTGTTAAAAGGGCAATCGAGGGAGTTTGTGAGACGCCTTCATGAATACTTTGAGAAGGAATGTCAAAATGGTGAACCGCTACTACCAATATCGCAGGTTCGCAACCGTGTTGCTGCCGCCTTAGGAATTAGTATTCCAACAGTCACAAAAATTGCTAAAGAAGCCTACGGCAGTAGTGGTATGCAGAGTAATAAACTGTCTTCACCGAAAAAAAAAGCTCCGACTCTGTAAAGTTACAAACATTGATGATTTCGATGCCGATGCTATTCGTCGTCATATATACGCGTACTATCAACGTAAAGAAATCCCAACTGTAAGAAGAATGGTAATTTCACTGAGAGACAGTGGTTTGTACCGTGGCCAAAAATCTTCGCTAGGTAAAGTGCTAAGAAAAATTGGATTTTTTTACAGAAAGTCTGATAAGAGAAAAAATTTATTGGAACGCCATGATATAGCGCTGGCTCGCTGTGATTTTCTAAGGAAAGCTAAACAAATCGAAGACTGGTCGAATGTGGTTTTCACTGACGAAACTTGGCTCAATGCTAATCATACAATATCGAGATCGTGGACTGACGACACTGCAGCATCTACTTCGGCTGTGCCTATAGGCAAGGGCGAACGCCTTATAGTTTGCCACGCAGGCAGTGCAAAAGGATTTGTAACAGATGCTTTGCTAACTTTTAAATCCAAAAAATCTGGTGACTATCACGAAGAGATGAATGCAGAAGTATATGAAAGTTGGTTTAGGGAAATGTTGACGCTACTAGAAGAACCTTCAATTATATTTATAGACAACGCGCCCTATCATTCGCGGCAAATAAATAAAAAGCCAACGCAAAGCAGTACCAAAGACCAAATTGTTAACTGGCTTCGTGATAATGGTGAGGATGTGACTGATACATTGTTGAAAGCGGAGCTGATAAGAATTTTAAATTCGAAACGTATACCTAAAAGATACGTCGTCGATGAAATGGCTGCGGAATATGGACATACTGTCATTAGAATCCCACCGTATCACTGTCAGTATAATGCCATCGAATTGATATGGGCACAAATTAAAGGGAAGGCAGCAAGAAATAACACAACGCCGCCGTTTACAGCAAATAAAATGTTGCAGTTATTAACTAGCGCGTGTGGTGATGTGACGCCTGAAAACTGGGCGAGTGTTGTACAGAGGACAAAAAAATTAATAATGTCTGATTGGGATCGAGATGTTGCAATTGATAACATGATGGCACAAGAATTGGTTATTTATGTAACAGAGGACTCAACTGACGAGTCTAGTGTAATTTACGAAGAAGAATCTGATGAATCTATGTAATAAATAATGTAAATAAATTTACTTGTTTAATTTTTATATTATATATTTGGCGAATTACCCAATTGGGGTAATTCGCCAAATATATAAAATTTTGCCTAATTTCCTTGGCATGTGTAAAACTTTATTTTTTCGTATATTTCTGATCCATTTAAGAAAGTTTTCCTTTTTCTCTCTTAAATGGATCAGAAATATATGAAAAAATAAAGTTTTACACATGCCAAGTAAATTAGGCAAAATTTTATATTTTTGGCGAATTACCAATTACCTAGCTAGTTTGTTAAAAAAATGGTATGTATGTGATTTTCTAAGTATTCTTGATCATAATTCTTGATTTAAACTTGACGTAGATGTTATTAACTACATATGCGTTTTAATATTAAAATTCACATACCTATAAATAATGTAAGGTAGCTGTCGAGAAGGAAATAAATAAATTTACAAATATTTGATTTGAAGACAATTTATCGATTTATCTGATTTCAAGAACTGCTTATTGTCTGTGGTAGTTTGTTATGCACAGAGCACTTCACTATGTGGGCGTTACCCGTCTAGAAAGTATATTATTACTGTAGTACTATAATTTGAAAATAGAAACAATATTTCATACGCGCGATCTGTCAAAAAGAAAATAACATAATGGACAGAGTATAGTACATGAAGTCATATGGAAACGTCATCGGCAAATAAAACACACGATTCGATTCTAAACAGTTTTGGAAGATCGTTAATATAAATCAAAGACAAAACACATACGTTCCGTCCTGTACTTTTGATCTAATAGTACTAATTTGGCCGGTATTCTATCGAAGTGCTCAATCTCAACGTACTGTTTCCGAGTTTGTAAATAGGAATTGAACCATTCATATGCCTTGCCTCTTATACCAATTTCAAAAAGTTTTTTAGGAGGATTTCAAACAAAACCTTGTCGTAAGCCTTTGTTATGTCTAAGAGAACACCTATGCCGTACCTTCTTGTATTCAAAATATCTAATGCTTTTTGTATATAGTTATAAACAGCAAAAGTTGTTGATCTATTTTTACGGAAACCATTTTGGCAATTATCGAATATGTTGTACTTCTCACAGAAAGAGTATAATCGTTCACAGATTGCTTTCTCAATACCTTTGATGCAGTAGGTAATAAAGATATAGGTCGATAATTATTCATGTCTAGTCATGTACTTACTGCAATATCTCCCTCACAATCTTAGTTTTAAGATTCAATACATAACCACAACAATGTTTATTTTTACAGTTATTTGAGAAGTTCGTATGTAAGTCTGAATTGAAACCATTCTCACCTGCTGATTTTTCTGGATATTGGAGATACTTCACAGTGAGGCATTCGTTCACCACTGGTGACGTCATGCTAATTGTGGCAATGCATCAACAGGTAATATTTTGCAGAAATTATATAGCCTTGCAAGTCAAGCTGTGATAAGCTAGCATATAACAGTATATAGCATAAGACAGTAGTATATTAGACATGGTTCACGAAAGGACTGCAGTATTCAGAGTCATTATGGACAAGTGCTCACGTTTTCTGTTGAACCAACGCATTACGTACAGCTTCACTCTAATTACGCAACCCACACCAATTCAATGGCTTCACACACATGAGTACCATCCCCAACTCCCAAGGGTAAAAGATTTCATCAGGTTCACCTTCCGATTCCATTCCATTTATGACAGTCTGAGGACAAAAGCAACGTAAATAACCTGTTTTCTTATAATAATAATTAGATTTATTTTCAAATACACATTTTTTGCTTACAATAACGTTCTTATTAGCTATTACATAAGTCCGCTGGTTTCCAAGCTAGGTACAACCTGTGATTTGGAAGACAGTGGTTCGGTCTCTGAGCAACAGAACAAATCAGAGTAGATGGGGCACCCGCATTTACTAATTTCCTTTATTTGTGTAGAACTAAACAATTATCCTATATATGTAAGCATGTATATATATATATATATATATATATTATATATATATATATATATATTATATATATATATATATATTATATATATATATATATATGTGTGTGTGTATATTCCTTTCTGATTGAACGTATATGTCATATGTGTATCATGGCGTCACATTAGGCGGCGTCCATAAATTACGTGAGATGTTTAAGGGGGGAGGGGATCGAGTCAAATCTCATCTAATCTGACGTTGGAGAGGGGGGGTCTTGGCAAATATCACGCAATTTTTTTCTGATTAAAACCAAAAAAAAACAATTTTGGTCCATTTAATCCAGATTGTACACGCTTTAGATTTAATCTTAAGCGTAATCGTAATACGATTAAGATTATTCACTAATTCGTTCGAAAGAAAATAATTTCACTCGTACGTTATACATCTACTGACTGTCAAACCAACATATTTGTTTTAATGCAAATAACTCGATTTAATCTGAATAAGTATGTACTAAAATAAACGGTACAGTGTCAGCCGTCCTTTTTTCGCGCCACTGTCAGCCAACGCGCGACTCGATGAACGAGAGCGTACGAGCTGAGTGGTAGCGAAATCATATGGATTCTTTTGAGACCGCACATGATTCTACATGGACTGAATTAGAGTAGATATTCTTTTTTTTATTCACAGTAGTCACGATTTATTACACGATAAGTATTCTATTGTAAAATTTTTATTACACTTTAATAACTCTCAGCAATATTGATTACTAGTGTTAACGAGTCATAAATAAAAGTATTTTTTTTCTTTTCACAATATCAATCTAACGCATTTACGTGAGAAATCCACATTTTGAAAAATCTCACGTGAGATTGACGGAGGAGGGAGAGGGGGGGGGGGTTAATCAAAGCTCACGACATCTCACCAGGGGGGACAGAAAATTTCAAAAAACACCTCACGTAATTTATGGTCGCCTTAAGTACTTATTATACAATTAGAGCTTCTGTGTCTTTATAATTTAACTTTGAATTTACTGTTCACAAATCAATTATACTGATACATTATTTTAGCTAAAATCATCCAATGGAGTCATGGAACCCTAAATATGGCATCCAAACTATATGCTTTTCTACCTGATGAAAGGAAAGGAAATGTGAAGTATAAAAGTTATATAATTATATATAATTTTATGTACTTGCCATTTCGTGACATCAATAGTATGGATATACCTGGGAACTTACTATTTTCAGAGATTGTAAAAATATTATATTGAACTTTCAAAATAGTATTTCATCTTTTAGCTTGTTGTTGTAATAAGTTGTAAACATAAAATTTTACAATAAAAGCGTAAAGAAAACGAATAGCAAATAAAAACAGAAAATTGTATTTTATTTGAAATATGCTATCCTTCTTTTGCAACTAAAACAGTTTTATAAAGCATTTATTAATAATAGGATTACTGTTTAAAGCGCACAATATCGTTAAGGAATGCAAAGTATCTGACGCTTACGCGTGCGGTCCCGGAAATCACGCTGATTTTAGGTTTATCCATGTTACGCTTACATTGACTTTCTTTCTGCAAGTACATAAAATTAAACTACCTATCCCGAGCACTACTAATGAGTTTATTTTTACAGCCAATCAAGAGCTTAGAATGTCTCCTATTGGTAGTAACACTATTACTATTTACATTATTATTTATTTACATTATTATTCATTATTATTACACAGTTACTATTTACTTCGAAGAAGGCTCACAGCCCAGAATCTCATGTCATGGGTAGTCGTGCAAAACTTTTACGACTAATTAGTTACATAATATACACATATGTTTTGAAAAAAGTTGTTATAAGTATATAATATATTTAATATTATTTTAATAATCATCATCATCCTCTTGCTCATTTCCCATTATCTGGGGTCGGCGCAGTAGATCTTTTCCTTCCATTCCTCTCTATCAGACGTCATTTCCATGCTTACTCCTTTCATTCTTATATCATTCTTCACACAATCGATCCATCTTTTATTCGGCCTTCCTCTGCCCGTGTATCCCGCCACTTTCATATTCAACATTCGCTTTGTGACATGACTTTCATCCCTCCGCATCACATGTCCAAACCATGCTAATCTACTTCCTCTCACTTTTTCTACCACTGGCGCTACTTTCAGGCTTCCTCTTATGTACTCATTCCTTATCTTATCCATCCTTGTCACACCACACATCCATCGTAACATTCTCATTTCATTTGTATGCAATCTATTTTCATCCTTCTTTTTGACGGCCCAATTTTAATAATGTACATCTTTTTTTTTTTTTAAATAATGTACATCTAAAAAAATAAAATTCTAGTATTCTTATTTTATTTAATTAATGATTATGTCCCTATAGCACAGGTTACAATCAACGTGTCATACATATATAGATAATTAACATTTAGGTCTAGAGTAGAACTCAAAAACGTACATATGGTACACATCAGGGTTAAAGTAAACATTTACACTTAAAATTACAAAATTATAGTACAAAATACACTGTCACTACAGTCAATAAATATGGATGAGTTGTGTGAAGTAATAAACATAAAAATACATTATTATTCAAAAAACATCTATGTATTGCATTCTTTATGGTGTAGATTTTCATTGTAATAGTCACTACTACATGTGATATTATCTATTATTTTTACATAGAACTTAAAGGAAGACGAGTTGAAGAAAATACAGGACGACTTAGTGCAGCACTTCAGTTCAGACGAAGCTGCAGCCTGTAACATCAAGTCTGTGTATTTTGAACTGGTTACTAAAAAGTGAGCATGTTTTTGCTAATATCCTTCGAACCGCTTACAAATACATAATATACGAGTAATTATTGCCCAATCATGAAGTTTTCAGGAGGCTAAAAATCTCTCTAGTTTCCTAAGAATGTGTATTTATTTTATCACAAATTGATTTCAATTTTTGCATTCTTATGTTAAAAATGGCTACCGAATATAAAAAGCACAATCGTTTCTAAGAGTTTCTACTGAAACGTCCGAAAAGCTTAAAATGGCTCTCATAATCTTCTCAAGTATGATGCCCATGAGTCCAGCTTGCGGTATTAATCAATTTTAATTTTTTGATTGTGTACTATTTAGCTTCACACTATCCGTGGTTCGTCCTTCGCAACCTTTTATAAAAAAAAATTGATTTTATTTTAGGAGAGTGGGTGACGGCGAGTCCCGATCTTTGACTCACTTGATGGGATCCACGCATATTATAGATACAGTACTGGGACTGCAATTTAGGATATCGCCAGAAGCATTTTTCCAGGTAAAGTCTGAAGATTTTCATTGTTTATTTAGGGGTATGTACTGTGTTTTTATATATGTTAATTATAAATTTAGCATTAATTAAAACTTATACACACTTTGTCACTTCAAATGGTAGTCTCGCAGTGTTATATGTAGATTATCACCCAACTGTTTCATTAAACAAAGAGGAGAGGAGGAATGTTTTCATATTAAATGAAGCCGAATGGCGGTGTGTGGGAGACAACGCGATACTTATGACTGTGTGAAAATATTTACGTTGTTAACATTACAAAATTTGGCGCTTTGAGGAGCGCTCAATCCTTGTTTTGTAGTTGGCAGGGTGCACGAGATAAGGTTGGTTTGGGTACCGTTAGCTTAAATCGGAACCTCTTATACTCCAATTCATATTTGGAAGATAATAAAAATTTGAACAACACAAAACCAGATCAACACAGCGGGTGCCAGCATCTTGTACCAGAGCGCCATCGATATGAGCCAAGTAACGGAGAATTCCACTGTGGTAGATATCTGCTGCGGCACCGGCACCATTGGCCTGGGCTTCGCGAAGGTGTGTCTTATTATATAGTAAATATTAACGAGACTTACATTTTTTTATGTTTTATGGACAGGCATTTGGCCTCGATCTCACCTGATGGTAAGTGACGATGAGACCGAAGATGGTCCATGCCTGTCCAGATAATGCTTATTCACTCTTGCTTTGAAAAGGCCCAGATTGAATTTATCAGGGAACATATCCGGCGGGAGGGAATTCCACTCCTTTGCTGTGCGCATTATGAAAGTAGAAGCGAAACGCTTAGTGCGTATAGGTGATATATCAACAACATAAGGGTGGAAGCCCAACCGCCGTCTAGTTCCCCTTTTTTTTTTTTTTTTTTTGTTTCCCTGAGGAAAATGCATTAAATTGCATACCCCGGCTGTGGCGAGCCGGCGGTTATGTGGGGCTCTCCTCCCCAGAAGGGGGAGGCCTACCCACTAAAAACCTCAGGGATGGCCTTCCTCAGGCATGTAGGGAGCCCCCGGGAACAGCAAGCCACCTCCGGGAACCCCCAGCCTCTGCTCCCCTGCCTAGAGGGGAGCCCTCCTCAGGGGAGGCTACACTACCTCCCCCGGTCTCCTCCACCGACGACGCCCCCCGGCCACGGAAGGGGCGTGGTCCATCCCGGGTCGCCGTAGCAGTCGCGACTTCCTCGCGCCCGCCGGCGACCCGCGGCGGCGCCGCAGCTGTGCTACCGAGCCCGGCGCCGCCTTCTTCGAGCGGGATCGGCCATCTCCCGACCCCGCTCGGCGGCCTCCTTCTGGAGCATCACTGCTTCACAGAAGGAGGCCACAGCCTCCAACCTCCCTCGTCCGCCAGCATTGCCGCAATCAATGCTGGCGGAGACAGATCTCGCCCGATCTCTGCGACCGACTCGGCGCTCGGAGGCCCACGCGGGGCACTCCGCCAGCGTGTGCTGGGCCGAGTCGAGGTCGGATGCGCAGTGGTGGCAATGTGTCGATCCCTCCCGTCCTATTCGACACAGATACTCACCGAAGCAGCCGTGCCCGGTGAGTATCTGAGTCAATCGGTAGGTGACCTCCTCCTTCCCGTGGAGCCAAGCTTCGAGGTGCGGGAGTACGGCACCGACGCGACGGCCCGCTGGCGCGCGCAGATCCGTAATTCGAGCTGCGCACGCCAGGCCGCCACAATCCGTCGGTGCCACTCCCGCTTAGGCACTTCGTGCGCGGGTTCCAGGGCGCTCCCCCCATCGCCCTCCCGGCCGACACGCCGCGACGCATACGTCGCCGCGTACATGTCGGCCAGGATGTCGAATGGGGGGGAGCGTCCCAGAACGTCGCCGCCTCGTACGAGATTGTACGGTAGCCTCGCACGATCCGTATGGCCATTATCCGCTGCAGGCTCCGTAGCAGAGCTCTGCAGCGGGGGGACCTCGCGCAGTCTTGCGACCACACGGGAGCCTCATACATGGCCACGGATCGCACGACGCCCTCGTACAGGCGGCGAACTCCATCCCTCGGTCCACCGAGATTGGGCAGCAGGCGATGCAATGCGCCCGCCACCCTTTTGGCTCAGGGGACCAACCGCACGAAATGCTCCTCGAAGCTCCAGCGGCGGTCCAAGGTGAGGCCAGGTACTTGATGTACGGCCCCACCGGGACCACCGCGTCACCCACCCGGATCCGGCAGCTGGGTGGTTCCCGGCGCCTCGGAAGGCCGTGGAACCATAGCGCCTCGGTTTTGTGAGGCGCTATTTCTAAACCCAGCCGGCGGATCGCCCGCACGACACATGCCACCCAAGCTCGGCAAGCGTAAGCACCGGCCCGGCCGTCTAGTTCCCCTGAGGTGGAATGGGGATGCTGGAATCAAATTGTGCAATTCCATCGCACACTCTCCGAAATGCATCTGATAAAAGCGGGCCATAGAAGCTACCTTGCGTCGGTGATCAAGGCTCTGCAGTTTAGCTTCTACTAGACGTGAGTCACCAATGAGCTTCCTAGCACGTTTCTCGATTGAGTCCAAGGCAGCCAGTTGGTATTTGGCAGAACCGTCCCAAAGATGACATGATGATGATGATGATGTATAAAATTATTACAAAGAAGCCCAAGAAAATACATTCTCATAGCTCTGTTAACTTTAGTGCCTACATCAATGGAGTCCATGTGATTTTTTAATGAATTTTAGTATTTCTATTTTCTTGCCTTTTTCAAGGAACGTCGGCGACGTTGTGATCTTAGCACTTGTCTATATCCTGATTAGAATTGGGATGTTGGGATCCGGGATTCCATGCTGCCATGTGCCATATTACATTATTGTGTGTTTCCTATTCAAAATTTTAATCCTTACTAATAATATTATAAATCGGAAAGTGAGTTTGTTTGTTTGTTCCGCATTCACGCCGTAAACTGAACCGATTGCTTTGAAATTTTGCAGATGTAAAGATAAAAGTCCGGATTAAATAACAGGCTACTTTTTATCCCGGAAAAATCGTCAGATCCCACGGGATGCGCAATAAAGGCTTCGCGCAAAAACTACTGTACAGATTTTCATGCGGTTTTCATCAATAGATAGTCATTCTTGAGCAAGGTTTTGAGGTATTTTTTATCTCGGAAAAACAGATAGTCTCACGGGAAGTGCGATAAAACCTTCGCGACATAAACTGACTTCCGCGCATATGTAGTCGTGGGCAAAAGCTATGACTCTTAACCCTCTATAGACCCAATCCCGAAATCCACGCGGGCGAAGCCGCGGGCAGAAAGCTAGTATGTATTATATACGACGAAATAAAATATCGGGAGGCCACCTGCACACTTTCCAAGGAATTCAATGATGTATGTGTAGTCCGCACCGCCGGCCAATCCGCACTGGGCCAGCGAGGTTGTCTAAGGTCTAATGGCCCTAACAAAATTAGTTTCGCCAGGCTGCCCCTCGGCAGCGTCGTTTATGAGCTGTGATGATAATTTCTTGAAAATAATAAGTTCGCGCATTTTGTGTTTGTTTTACAGCATTGCAAGAATGTGCTAGGTCTCGAACTGGTACCAGAAGCGGTGAACGACGCCAAAGCCAATGCGAAGCTTAACGGTATCGGGAACTGCGAGTTCTTTGCCGGCCGCGCGGAGGACATCCTTTCGTCGGTGTTGGCGCGCGCTGAAGGGGACATCGTGGCCATTGTGGACCCGCCGAGGGCTGGCTTGCGTGAGTGTTGACTATGTCGCCACAGCGGTCCCTTCTGGGGCTAGTTTTAGTATATATTGACAAGGTTCCAACTGCAAATCCACCTTAGGATGGCCTGCGTCCATATTTAGTCGCCACAGCGGTCCCACCTGGAGTTAGTTTTAGTGTATATTGACAAGGTTCCAACAGCAGACCCACCTTGGGATGGCCTGCGTCCATATTTATGCGCCACAGCGGTCCCACCTGGGGCTAGTTTTAGTGTATATTGACAAGGTTCCAACAGCAGACCCACTTTGGGATGGCCTGCGTCCATATTTAGGCGCCACAGCGGTCCCACCTGGGGCTAGTTTTAGTGTATATTGACAAGGTTCCAACAGCAGACCCACCTTAGGATGGCCTGCGTCCATATTTAGGCGCCACAGCGGTCCCACCTGGGGCTAGTTTTAGTGTATATTGACTTGTACAACCTAAAATTTAATTCTCAAAAGCGGCTAAAAATGACTTATTTAATGATTTTCTTGAATTACAAGCTTGAGATAGGTCTCTGTTCAAACTCCAACAGTAATCTGATATCATGTGCACATCCCATTTACCTTTATATCCATAGTAGTTTCCTCCATAGTACTAATTTCTTGGTGAAACCTCTCTTCTTGTTCGTCACTAAAGTGGCCGAGATTTTCGGAAATATGGTCTAGAGTAGTAAGTTTAAATGGTGAAGCTTGACGCTCATGATACAACCAAGATTTTTGAAGCAAGATAACATATGTTGAACTAAGTCTTGATAGTTTGGAGGTTTAGTATTACCAAGAAAGTTTTTCGTAACGGACACAAATGCTTTTCATGCATTGGACTCGGCTTCGCTCATGGTTTTAATAAAATTTTCATCGTTTACTAGCAGCCTAATTTGGGCGCCATCAAATATCCCAGCTCACGCAGATCTCAGTATAGAGAAGTTAAATTCTCTGTAACATTTTGCTTTCCGGGGACTAAATTTTCTCTAATAGGCCAGGCTTTCTGAGTCCAATGGTGGTTTCTGTCCCTACTATCCCAACGACAAATAAAACATGGATACTTTGTAAATCCACTTTGCTGTCCTATATTTATTTTCTTTTAATCTAGAAGCTAGCAATCCAGTTTGGTCTTTTGCCAAATTAAGGTCTCTTATAATGTAATTTAACTCGCTTTGATCAAATAATTCCTTTATCGGTACTTTACAGACAAAATCAGGGTCATGTGAACATTCATCCTGTTCGTCATCAATTTGGCAAGAATCATCTAAAGATGTTGAGGGTAAAGCTGGTGGTACAGAGATCATATGAGGTTGTTAACATAGTTCGTCATTGGGCCAACGATAAATCAGGATATGTCCATTTATGACGGTTATTTAAGTTTATGCCATTTATATTAACTGCACACAAATAACTAATTTGTGTGCAGTTAATATAAATGTGGTGCAGTTGATATAAATGTCGTGGTGGTTTTTCGGTTCTCGCCACATCATCGGGGTTTTAAACTTTAAAGACTCCTTTTTCCATTTGACCACTGTCGCAAACTAACTACACCAGTATGGCAAACAGTTTACGCACTCACGGTTTATCGAAATTACGCACTTGCACTTTGAAGTAGTCAAAATAAAACAAAAACACACTGGATTATTCAAACAACTTCTCTTTGACGTAGACATGACGTTAAATTTAACTTAACTGTTAACAATACAACACTCAAATTGTAAATATGCTGTTACCCTAAAAAAAAATAATGAAAAGCTCATCACTAGAAACTAAAGCTGATTTGTGAAAACGCGTGGTAGATCTACATTTAGGGTATCGAAATATGCGACCCGGGATGGACCACGCCCCTTCCGTGGCCGGGGGGCGTCGTCGGTGGAGGAGACCGGGGGAGGTAGTGTAGCTACCCCCGAGGAGAGCTCCCCTGTATCGACGGGGGAGCGGAGGCTGGGGGTTCCCGGAAGTAGCTTGGTAGTGCCCGAGGGCTCCCTACATGCCTGAGGAAGGCCATCCCTGAGGTTTTTAGTGGGTAGCATAACCGCCGGCTCGCCACAGCCGGGGTATGCAATTTAATGGCTTTGTCCTCAGGGGAACAAAAAAAAAGGTACTTATCGAAATATATAGGCAAATGCAAAATAACCTTCGGAAAATTATAAGTAGTAAAATTTTGTAGGTATGTGTAATTACAACTCCTTTTTCATTTAAGTGCTGCTAATATTAAAAACGACTGTTTTCTAAATACTTAACATCCTTCCATTTGGCATTTATAAATCAAAAGATTCCCGCTTACATCGTTTTCTGGCAGACATGCGCGCGGTGACGCAGCTGCGCAACACCAAGAAGGTGAAGCGGCTGGTGTACATCTCGTGCCGGCCGTCCGCTGCGGTGAAAAACTTCGTGGACTTGTCTCGAAGTTGTTCTAAGACTCTGAGGGGCGCCCCCTTCGTCCCGGTACGCGCCGTACCGGTGGACATGTTCCCTCACACCAAGCACGTGGAGCTGGCCATATTTTTCGAAAGACAGGTAAGTTAATCCAATCTTTTAGTCAGATTCACATTCATAACCGCAAAATAATACTTGATTTTGTATCTGTACATAGACCACTTTTTCTCTGAAAATACATACATTTTAAATATCAGTATTATTTGTTTCTCCTTGCCTGTCTTGTCTTGCAAACCAACACCATTCTCGTCAAAATCACAAGAATACTTAACAATCACTATGTATTGTTGCCAATCTATTAATACTGAATGAGTACTAAAGGTGTAAAACGAGCGTAACTAGTTGCCCAGGGAGATCCGTAGACGAATGGGTACGTCGTTTTTAATTTGCACCATTTCTCTGAGGTAAAGACTCAATCGATAGAAGCTGGACATCATAGCATATAAGATCTGTTGGGAGTTAGACTGTGGTGTTACTTAATAGATAATAGAGAAAAATGTGTTATATTGGTACATTAAAATATTACTTTCGCAGGAGTTGAAAGAAGATGATGATGATGCTCCTAGTGATGTCCAGACTGAAGAGCCACCGAAAAACAGTGATTCGTCTGCACAAAATTCCGTTCCACTTGCTGACGACAAACCTAGTGATTAACATAAATTAATTATTGTTAGTTATATTGTATTAAAAATATTTTAGTAGTTTCTGAGACTTTTATTAATGAATTTCTCTCCGTTCGATGAATGCGGTTTTGCGCGCCTTATATTGGGATTTAGTCATAGGAAAGAGATGTTGTCCTTACTCAAGTTGGATAGTTTTATCTTACAACATTAAGTAGTTTTTGAATTTATTGGCTACAAACATACGAAGCTGTAAATATTTTATCATTAAACATTGAATATCAGTACGGATAAATAACTGTCCAGACAAGTTTTATTCGTAGGAAGTAAACAAGTAAGTCATTAAGAATGCTTTTTTACAGGCCTGAATAGATTTACAGCCTGAATTTACGGGCTTGTTTTAATATAGTCCTCATTGTGTATCGAATAAAATTTAAATAAATCATTTCCATTTGAAATATTGCTTAATAACAGTAAAATAAACGTGGTTTGTAACGCAATAACCACAAAATCAAAAATCCTAAAAAAACTCGATTGAGTTGCTACCGGTGTCGCTGGTGGTCGACACGGGTTTTCCAATCCAGAGGACCGGGTTCGATCATGCCATCAACCAATGTGTTTATTGTTTTTTAGAATTTCATATTTACATACAACTGAAGTGTGCCAGGATCGTAGCAAGTGGAGAGAGGTGGTCTCTGTGTTGTCAGGCAGAGAAAGTAAATATACGGCTGTGTTGATTTTATATTAATTTTATTGGAAAAACACAAACTTGCACGAGTACAAATTATTGCATCATCTTAAAAAAAAAATTTTTTTATATATTTTTTAAACTCAAAAACATAGACTACACCATAGACTTATGTCATAGACAAAACTCTTAACTGCTAACACCTTCTCCTATTTTTAGAAAAATATAAGACTATGGCAATACTTTTTCAAAAAATACCACATTAATGTAAAATAAAGAGTTTTTAACAAGTACTTTGTTTCATTATTAGTTATTAAATACCACCACCATAATCATAAACTTAATCTTTATTACATTTAGTATGCATGAAATTATATTTTAATAAGTAGATACATTTTTTTTTTTAATAATTTATGTAACTGCACTTTATATAAATCAAACTTTAGAAATATCTGTAATGTAGAGCCAATAATTGTTTATCAGATTATTATATAGTTATTAACTTTATTAATTAATGATGCTTAAAATAAACATAGGTTTTTTCACAATATTATGAATACAGTGTATTCTTTCAAAATAAAGTGAAGTACATTATTGAACATTTAACAACTTCTTTAAAAGTGTATGAAATTTAGTTTTACATAATGTTTTAGTAAGAATGTCAGCCACTTGTTTTTCAGTGGGACAATAAGCAACATCAATATTTCCATTTATGTAATTTTCATGTATAAAGTGATATCTTACATCAATATGTTTCGAACGTTTATTAAATGAACCGGTTTTTATTAACTGTATAGAACTTTGATTATCAATATTCATACAAACTTCTACATTATTTTCTAACAATTCTTGAATAAATGATTTTATATATATTATTTCCTTACAACATTCAGCTGCAGCTATGAACTCTGCTTCTGTTGTTGATAGAGCAACAATGGGTTGTCTTTTTGAAGACCATGCAATAGGACCATCACCTAGCATTATTACATAACCCGTTGTACTACGTCTAGTTGCAATATCATTAGCATAATCAGAGTCACAGTATGCATTGAGAGTTAAGTTACATTTCATTTTATATGTTATTCCTAAATCTATAGTATTAATTAAGTATTTTAATATTTTCTTAACAGCTATTACATCATATTTATTATAGTTTTCCACCTTTTTGCTAGCTTCATGTACAGCATGTGCTATGTCTGGTCTTGTTCTTGTAGACAAATATAATAGGCCACCTATCAACTCCCTATAAGGAAATATACATTTTTCCTTAACATCAGTAATAGAAATATTTTTATCAGTATTTCCTGGAATATTACATGGCTTAGCATTTTGCATATAAAATTTTTCTAAAAGCATTTTGATATATGATTTTTGTTTCAATTCAATACCTTTATTAGTTTTATTTATCTCTATACCAATGAAATTTTTAGGATTAGTATTAATTTTAATTTCAAATTCTTTTTCCAGACATTTTAATATATTCATCAAATCAGTTTTAGATTTAGCTATAGCAAGGCCATCATCAACATAGATTGCTATTATAATATTTTTATCTTTATTTATGAACACACAATGATCAGTTTTAGTACACTCTAAATTTAAATTTAACATTGTTTTAGTAAATTTATTATTCCATGTAATTGGAGCCTGTTTTAATCCATATAATGCTTTACGTAAACGACAAATTTTGTTATTTTCATTTTTATATCCTATAGGAATATTCATATAAATGGGACTAGACAACTCACCATACAGGAAAGCTGTTTTTACATCAAATGTTATTATTTCAAAATTATTACAGGCTGCAATTGCAAACAATGTTTTTAATGATGGTTGACTCACCACAGGACTGTAGATTTCATTAAAGTCAATCCCAGTTTGTTCAAATCCGCGAACAACCAATCTTGCCTTGTAGGTGCCATCATCCTTGATTCTGAAAACCCATTTATTAGACAAAATTTTGTTACCTTCAGCTTCTTTTCTATCTACTTCTTCCCATGTATTGTTTGTGTATAGTGATTCTACTTCTGAAGCTATTGCCTTCTCCCAATGTTTGCCATCAGGACCTTTTATAGCTTCATCATAGGTAAGAAGAGCATAGTCTTGAAATTTCTCAGGAGCTTTTCTCATTCTGTTGCTTCTTCTTTGTTCTTTATCATCTAATGTTAAACTTGGTGTTTCTACTATGTCTTCATTTATTACAACTTCTTCATCACTGTCTAATAGCCACTCTTCAGTACAATTTTCTTCAACAGTTCTAATTTCATCTTCATTTTGTTCTTGAATTTCTTGATCATTAATACTTTGTATTTCTTGATTTTTATCTTCTTTAAGGTCTTCACTACTTTCAAAGATTACTATATTTTCTTCTTTACTTTTGTTAATAGCTTTTACTACAATTACATCTCTAGCTGTTTCTATTCTTCTTTCTTCTTCATTCCACAATCTATATCCATTACCAGTGTATCCCACCATTTTTAATATTTTACTTCTACTTTCTAACTTCTTAATGTGTCCCAATCTTTTTGTAAACATGGTTACACCAAATTCTTGAATGTTAGATATATCTGGTCTTTTTCCGTGCCATATTTCATATGGGGTCTTATTATTTATTGTATTACTTGGCAATCTGTTTAGCAGGTAGACAGATGTATAAACAGCTTCACCCCACATTTCATCATCCATTCCGGAACTAAATAAGAGTGATCTTACCTTTTCTAAAATGCTTCTGTTAAGCCGTTCAGCTGTTCCATTCAATTGAGGAGTGTGTGAAATGGTATAATCAAGTTTAATTCCCTTTTTAGTGCACCAAAACTTGAAGTCATTGCTGGTAAATTCTCCTCCATTGTCACACCTCAAAATGGATACCTTTTGGTCAAGTTCTCTCTCGGTTTCATATACATAGTTTTTAATTGCATCTGGAACTTGGCTTTTATGTTTTAACAAGTAAACTTTGGTAAAGTGACTGAAGTCATCTTTCATGGTCAGAAAATATTTATTTTTATCATGTGTTTCTGTTTCAATTGGTCCACAGACATCAGAATGAACCAGTTCCAGTAATCTATTTGCTCGTTTTCTTTTTGTATTAAATGGCAATCTGGTATGTTTAGATTTTATACATATTTCACACTGTTCTTTTATTTTACTATCTCCAGTAATTTTTATACCATCTACCACCTTGGATAGTTCTTGCAGTATGTCTTTGCCAGGATGTCCAAGTCTGTAATGCCACTCTAAAGCTGTTCCTTGTTCCTTTGATAATAAAGATTTTTCAGTATTTATTTTATTTATGTCAATGTAGTACAATCCATTTTCTTTCTTACCGTTTATTATTTCTTTATTGTTTTTATATATTTTCACATTTTTTTTGGTAAATATGACAGATCCTTCATTTTCAGTTATAGCATTTACTGACAATAGATTTTGTGTTAGGTTTGGAACATACAATGTCTTCTTTAACTGGCAATATTTCCCATCGACGGAACCAATGCACTTAGCGACCATGGAACCATTGTTGGCAGTAGCTATCTGGGTCTCTGTTTTATTTATTTTACTTAATATATTTATATCATTGGTCATATGGGATGTGCATCCTGAATCAACAATAAACTTTGAATTGCTTTCATTAATATCTGTCAGGAATGCAGATTCTTTATGTTTCTTATTATTTTTATTTCTAAAATAGCAATTTTCTTCATTGTGGTTATTCTTTTTACATATTTTACATATTTTGTATCTTTGGTTTTTATTTTTAAACCATCTTATATTAGAATCATTCTTAGTGGCGTTAAATGCTACATCTTCTTTTATTTTTGTAGTTTTCGTTTTAATACTTAGTTTTGTTTCTTCAAGTAATAACCTATTTGTTAGGTTTGATAATGTTTTTAACTCCTTGGGTGTCGATTCCCAAGCAGTTGTAAACATTTGAAATTGCTGTGGTAAGCAGGTTAAGATTTTAGATATAATCAGTTCATCTTCAATTGTTTGACCAAGCGCCCTTAACCTCATGACCAGATGTTCAATGTCAGATATCAACTGATTTATTGGTTGGTTTTTGTATTCAAATGTGAAGAATTCTTGTAATAGGCTCGTTTTATTTCTTTCTTCACTGCCTTCGAAAATGCTACAGAGCTTTTTATACATTTGTGCTGCAGTTTTGCAGGTCATTATATGAGTTTTTAATTTCCTGTCAATGGTGTTTAGTATTAACCTTTGTGCCTTCGCATCTGTAATCTCGTTCATTTTTTGTTCTTTACTCTCAACCACTTCCATTAGTGAGTTTGCTTTTAAGTAGACACCAATTTCAAACTTCCAAAGTTGAAAATTTTCCACATTTTTAAGTTTTTCGATATATATGAACTCTTCTTTGTCCATTTTTATCCACGTGTTTTCCAACAAACCGGGAACACACTTTTTACTCAACACAGTATTTTTAATTTATTAAGTCTTTCTGATCTGGCCTGGGCCCATAACCTGTTGTCAGGCAGAGAAAGTAAATATACGGCTGTGTTGATTTTATATTAATTTTATTGGAAAAACACAAACTTGCACGAGTACAAATTATTGCATCATCTTAAAAAAAAAATTTTTTTATATATTTTTTAAACTCAAAAACATAGACTACACCATAGACTTATGTCATAGACAAAACTCTTAACTGCTAACACTCTGCCTCAGAGTAAATAGAACTGGAGTAGGCATCAGTCAAATTTCTCGAACAAATTTTTCTGTCATATCTTGCGGGGGGCGAGGTTACTACTACACTCTAAACCAGCACACATAAACAGAAAATTTTAACGTTTTTACAAATGCACACATGGACACATGACACACAATTTTGAAATTCACGCACACAAACCTTAAAAAAGTACGTTGACGTTCTATTCGAACACAAAAATGTAAAAGTGTGGGAAGTAACGAGACATCACCCAAAAGAATGATATCGATAAATCGCTTTCGTTCAATGAATGAATGTTAACTTGGCGTTAATATTTCAACATAATATCATGCTTCGACATTTAGTATGTAGTCAATATAAAATTGACAGATATCGAAGGTTAATAAAATGCAAACTTATACTCAGTAGTTTATTATAGTAAATTATAACATCTAATAATTTTCTCTATTGTAGCAGGTGTTATTTTGCGGAAGTCCATTGTATTACAAAGGATATTGTTTTTTGCTGATTCCGCGCAGTTCATGATGACTTGTCCAACAAGCAGACAAGGTCGACACGTGTTTCGTCTCTCAGCGAGACATCTTCAGGATTTGTTGCCCGCCCGTGAGTCACCGAAATAATTGAGTATTTTGACACGGGATTGACAGTTAGTTCTATTATTCCCATTTATGTCATTATAATAATTAAATTAGTTTAATCGTATTAAATACAGCTAAATATCAGATACGGATCTTAAAAATACTTTAACAATCAACAATATCTCTTAAACGAAATTTTTTGATTTTTATCCTTAATATGTTAGCAATAATTGTGAGTAATTTTTTTTGCAGATTTATATTGGGTTATAATATTTTGTGAACTCCCATGCTCCGGTCACTGATGTAATTAATATTACATCATTAGGTAATTTTTCGACTGCACCTTTTAGTGTATTATAATCCGAGACGTCATTATTAAACAATATTAAATAAAGCGTACTTATTTGTTTGTCAATTATATTTTATTATTCAATAAGATTTAAGCATAATATTTTTAATTAATGTCAATTATTCCATTCATTCATTCATTCCTATTTACTCGTAAAACCAAAATATCGATATAGTTGCATCCCTATTTCAAGTGTGAAAATCAATTAGGGCTGCTGATTAAAAAAGATAATATTTTTTAACTAAAATTTTTAAGATGATGTTGGCGCTAGTTTACAGATGCTTACCTTTTAAGCATGGCTCTTATATTTCCTTTAACAAAATTACACTCACAAAGTAAGTGTTACTATTTTATTACTGCTATTTTTATAAACAAAAATAACATACAATGAGATTAACAGTGACAGATTGAGTAATTCGCGATAGATAAAAAAACTATTGCAAATGTCCTCCTCATACATCTTTTTGATTTCTATATATAGAAACCGCTAATCCCAACTAATATTATAAATGCGAAAGTGTGTTTGTTTGTTTGTTTGTTTGTTACCTCTTCACGCTTAAACTACTGGACCGATTTCAAAAATTCTTTCACCTTTGGAAAGCTACATTCTCCCCGAGTAACATAGGCTACTTTTTATCCCGGAAAAATCGACAGATCCCACGGGATGCGCAATAAAGGCTTCGCTCAAAAACTACTGCACAGATTTTTATGCGGTTTTCATCAATAGATAGAGTGATTCTTGAGGAGTTTTGCGGCATTTTTTATCTCGGAAAAACGGATAGTCCCACGGGAAGCGCGATAAAATCTTCGCACCATAAACCGACTTCCGCGTATATGTAGCCGTGGGCAAAATCTATGACCCTTAACCCTCTATACACCCAATCCCGAAATCCACGCGGGCGAAGCCGCGGGCAGAAAGCTAGTAGAAACTAAACTTGTTACTTAACTGTTATTCTATCAAGGCACCTTCACCATTTGGTATTGTACAAAAAGTGTACGTCTCGATAGAATAACAGCAGTGTGCTACTTGATTTATCATCTATACTTGATTTGAAGGGAAGTTTGAGTTTAGTTCATTTTTACATTATTGATTGTTTTAAATAATGCACCTATATAAATACTTATAAAAATATTTAATTTAAATGGTATAATTGCTAGTACATCGTTATGTATAGAACTGTTAAAGTATCAAAAAATAGTAAAATTGTGTATTATTGTAACAAGGCATCGGCAATTTAAGACAGCAGAGTACCAAATGATGCTGTTACTGATTAAATTAATACCTACCAGATTAGAAAATTGTTATATGAACTATACAAATTCTATATGTCAAATGTCATAATTAATTGAAATATGATAATGTTCAACCCTAGCTCACGCACTCCCCACGAGACTATATGACGTCAGACCGCACTCCTCACGAGACTATATGACGTTAAATTTGAATTTGCAGAATTGTAAAACATGAAATTATGAATTAAATAATCAATAAATCTTAAAAATAATACTTGCAAATGAAAGGTGACACCATCTTTTTGCATACTTGACGTGTTAGACTTCTTTTTACACGAAAAAACAGCACAAATAGGCATTTTAGTGGGAGCTCTGTTCGCCGCGACATGCACAATGTTGTGTGACAGCCCATAAGGCAGCTCAACTAGTTTTATATAACGTACAAGATTCCGAGTCTTATGCTTTGGCAGAGGGGAATGTTAGACAATGGCATCTCCTGTCTTGGTTACTTTGAGCACTCTGCCTACCCCATTGGGAACAAGGCGTGACATATATGTATGTATGTATGATGCTGCTACAGTAAAGGAAAACATTGTGAGGCAACTTGCATTCACTTACTACGACACTTACGATTCACTTTCGACTAAAGCCTAATCTCCTTAACATAGAGTAGGCTTGTCTCCTCATACTACTCATTATACTCATATTAGTTCCCATGGAAGGGTCCATGGGAACAGATATGAGCTATGATGGTGATGAGAAATATAGGATTTGAAGTATTTTATAAAAATGCTGTCTACCCGCCGGCTGCTTCATCATCGTATCGGTTTATCGCATAGGAAATACATATTTTCTTCACACCAAACTTTGTTAAAATCCATAGTCTAATTAGCAGTTTTGAAAACAACAAACGGACAAAGTTACTTTCATATTAACAACAACATCCTACAAGGCTGTTATGTCGTGTGCTAACTTGAAGTGTTCCTATTCAGCTTTCACGAGAATCCCAGCAACAGGCATGGTGATGTTGACGAGCACTGCTTGTCGTTATGATTGGTCGACCGCCACGATATAACGCTTATAACAAACAATAGTCTTATAAATTAAAATAAAGTCGTCCCGATAGAGTAAAAAATGACCATTTTGGACTGGTGTGTACTTACAGTAAAAGTGTAACGCTCGACAAGACTATCGAATTGCAAGCTGCTGATTAATGATCCTGGCTACTAAGTTGTTCCTGTGCTCATACTCACCATTTCCAAGATACGAACAACCGTCGATGCAGTCAACAATAATATATTATTTTTCACCTTAGCAGCTCAAACATACTGTGTTCCCTGCTTGAAAAGAGTGAGGGAAATGCGTTTTCCTTCACTGAGTGAGGAAAATTGATTTGAATTTAGAATGCTGCGAATTATCATTATGTACGAAAAACGTCATTCGAAATTCGATTTATGAAATGTAAACTAAATAACTGTAATTTTAATCCTTAAACTATGGCGTATTTAAATGTCTAGAACAGTATATATTGCATAACAATATCAATATTTAAATACATAAATAATATTAAATATTTATAGAATTACACATATTTCTCACATTACCTAATTATTATTTTACTTCCACAAATCTGACCCTAACTTTTTCTTTCCTTCATCTTATCCTACAATTATGACTAAAATAACGTTTCCCAACCTTTTACCTCGTCGTGGCAAATGCACAAGCCGTGCGAGCCAAAGTTAAAATAATAAAAAAAAACTATAATAATAAATTTTAATAGATACTTTGTTTTTGCAAATATATGTGGTTTCATTTTAATTCATATTGTTTCATTTATATCTCTAATAATGTTCTCACTGCTAAGGTGAAAAGTTGTATGTGTCACGCGAGAGAAAAGTTATTTCCATCTCGCACCTCGCTGACGCTCGTGATTCAATTATTAGAATCCTTCGCTTACTCGGGATTCAAAATTAGCACTCGCTTGAAAAAACCAACTTTCCTCTCTAGTTGAACAAATAACTAATGTTGCTTCATGTGACGTCTCCTTTATAAGGCGTGCGCGGGGCTACAAATCAACCGTTGGCACCGTGCACGATGACAGCGTTACAACTGAGGCGGACTTTGAATTGTCAAATGGCTGACAAAGGCTGGCTGGCAAAGAAATAATTTCAATGAAATATTGTAATTTACATATATTCTACTCAATCATTTAGATCTATAGTGTCGATAATAATGTTGACCTTTTTTATTTCCCTTCTAAAATGGCTCAATTAATAAATTTCAGGTAATGAATATGGCTTATTTTCCATTATTTCAAATATACTACTTGATTATACATTTGCATTATTGTTTTCTTTATTGTTAATGCGTCCCATATGTCATTTGTATCTTGAAGGCCAAAGGAGTATGCCCATTCGTAGTATCACCTTTACTCGTCCTTGTGCCTTAACCAAACTAATACCAAAAAATAAGTAACAATTTTTAACAAGACTCTGCAATATACCAAGCCGAAACTTCGCCGGAGATAAATCCACATAATAATTAGTCATTATTTCACTTCATTTCATTCGCCGTGTATTTTTATTGATGATATTCTAATTTCATTGATAAATAGTCTCTTTGGTATTGCCATATATTAACGATCGGATCGATTGGTCAAAAATATATTCGATACATTCTACTGTTCTCTCGTGAAAGGGTAAAAGGAATACCAAAACAATTAATTTTCTTTAGTCTTTTTTCTGCTTTCTCTAATATTTTAGTCATTATTCTGCTATTTGTAACGAAGACGAATCCGCCAATTAGATAAATTAATCCAGCCGTTTTTGACTTTATTTTATGTAAAACAAAGATGTTTTTTTATGTAACTATATAGAATATGCATTACTATTACAAAACTAAGATTTAGTAATATTAACATTAAGTCATTTAATCAATTTAAATTAAACGTGCGATTTATTATAATCGAGTAATAATTTTCACAGTGGTGAAAATTATTATTTTCACCACTGTCTACTATACTAAATACCTAACATTTGTAGATTTCACCAAGCAAAGGATTTAAGCAAAAGCATAAGACAATATTCTGCTTTAAGAGTTTCTTTATACAGATAGCTAATATCAATGTTGCTAAAACAATTATTTTTAAATTAATTAATTATTTTATATGAATTATTGGATAGTTATAATATTTATTGGATAAGATAGACTTAATAATTTTATAGTTTTAATCTTCTACAATTAAATAGGTATTATCAAAAATGATGATAGGAGAAATTCGTAATTTGAAATTCGTCTTTGGTGTTTAATTTCTATTTTACCCATCGAAATAGAGTCAAATAGTTTTTAATAATTGAATATATAGTTAAAAATCTACAATATATCATAAAAATCATTATGGTACAAAATTATTTTTGGCGATACTAAAGTCCATACTACAATGGGCATTCTCCTTTGAATTAAGCCTTGCGGGACGTAACTAGGACTGCCCTGTTCATCAGCTTTCTCGCCCCCAATGAAGTGCACACTGCAAATCCTGGAATGTGGCTTTGGGTACCACAGCGTTCTATCGGTATTGAAATAAAATAACAAATAAATCTATTTAATCATTGTAACATGCCACTACAAAATATGAAATAGAATAATAAAAATGTTGTTTTTTAAGTTAGCTTAACTTTTTTCTCTTAACAGCGATTATCCATTTTATTCGTTGGTCTCGTTTCCAACTTGCTCGCGGAAATTTATAGAATATTTTGGTCACTATTTTTGCCATTGTTTTTACAGTTAACTACGCAGCAGGAGCAGGTATCGTGACCTATGTTTATTTTAAAACTGAAATGAAAATTTTGCTAGTAAAAACAGACAGTTGGTCCTCCCAAAGTTCCATTTTGGCCACGGCGAGCGCTGCGATCGATTCGTGGTTCCCCCACCTCCTACTTCGCACCCAGCCAATAGAGGCCATTTAAGCGAAATTTACTAAAAGTATGCGTGGAGTGTACCAACTGGATCTAATCTCTATCTACACAATGAGAAAAAGCATATATGGCCTTTAAGGTACATTAAACGCCCCACCAGTGGACGATGGGGTCGTCACTTCCCTACGCAATATTATTATTAGATTATTACACAATAAAACATTTATTTATCGAAAAGTCCTGATGTAGTTGACAAATACTTTAGATACGATATTGAGAAATGTTTTACGTGTTTAATGTATTATTTTTTTTACAAGCTTTTATTTAGTTTCACCTGTCCCGTTGTCTGTCGTTCTGTAATCAAATCTTGCAACTTAAATTTGATCCACTTCCCGGTTTCCGATTGAGCTGAAATTTGGTATACACGTTTAGTTCGGATGACAATACATGATTAACTGTGTGATGTCATTCTAAATACAACAACATACATTGTGATAGCTTGAGGAAAATGTTGTGTTGTATTAAATGTAACAATTTATAAATGGGGACTATGATAAAGAGGGGGGACGAGATTGAATAATTGTGTATGATGAAAAGTTTTAGTGTTAATAATTTATTTTTAACTTTTTAGTTCATTTTATAAACAAATAATAAAAGCTTGTTTTTAAAAAGGTTTTTTTTCTTTAATTTTTTTATTTATAATATACCATTGTATATGTGACTGTCTGTTAATTATAAAAAAAAATACTCATATTAAAATACGGAAAACGAAAATATTTGTTTTTTTTTTGAGATATTTAAATGTTTGGTTTCTATACTGTGTATTCATTAATAAATTACCTATTGTATTAACTGTATATAAATTGTTACCGAATGTCAGGACTATGTGGATTGATACAAATAAATCTACGTAATTAATTATACATTTGAATATAGTTTTTGAATTTATCTTCTGAATATGATAAAAATAAAAAATAAAACTAAATTTTATTCTTCAAATAGGATTTTTACAATCACTTGCACAATTCTATGACAGGAGACCTTGTACTAGAAAAAACCAGTAAGAAAACCAGCAAAGGCTATTTTATTATTCTACTTGTATTACAGAGTCGTGATTTAAAAACTGCTCTCAAACAAATAATCTGAACCTAACTTCCTGTATAAGTTCATATTATACTTATCTATAAATACATTATCATTGTGTTATTTACTATAGTTAAAATAGTTGGCAACGTAATTAAAATTAAACCCAAGCAATGTTATCATTTCAGTAATTCGTCAAACCCAAACAATGAGCTTAGGCGCGGAAAAAGGCCTAACTAAATTAACTAAGGCAAATTTCCAATTTCCGCATAAATGAGCCTCCAGTATTTTGCAGCGTTGGAACGGCCAGCTTATTTAATTCTTGGGTTTATGATTTTGAAAATTGTTATAGTTCTTATGAACATAAATTAAATTTTGACAAATGTATACCTGCTAGGGTCAATATACTAATTTCCCTTGACTTTATTTTACAGATAACGCGAGCAACTTTTTTTGTATATCTGCAAAGTGATTCAGCAATAATTTAGATTCACAATTTTTTAAAAGTTTCATAACTCAGAGAAAAACTAAATAAATATAATGTAACATTAAACATGGGTACAGACAGAACATGCGTCCGCTAGTTTTGTATAAATTTAAAAAGGTACTTAATTATTATTTTTATCTACATTTGATGTACACTTGCTCAAAAAGTACTGTGTAATGTGTGCTCGGTGGATAGTTGTATATTTCGCACAATTACTATATAATATTCTTTTGCATTAAAAGAAATTCCCATGGAACAATGAAGTCTCCAATGCCGCGATAATTATTTGGCACAGAACTCGCACATTGTTCGCAATATATGGAAAACACTCACCCCATAGTTTGGCAATGGAATTTAATATAGAAACGATGGCGCCGCATTCCGCCACGCGCCTCATAACGTGCCCACCTCTGGCCACATTCCTAGTCTCCCGTCCCTTATATTAAAGAAGAGCTCTAGATCCGCTCCCATCTGTACAGTCGGGAATAAATATTGTTAAATAATATTTAATTTATAATCTATGCGGAGCAGTGCCTTTTCCTCGGCATCGTGTCCTCTCCCGAGGAGCAGTCACTCGCTACAAACCACGGGGTCATTCATAGCGAGACTTGAGCTGAGTCTATGTCACCGTTATATTTACACCTTACATCTATATTTTATAATGATACAAGAATTATTATGCACAAAACATATTTATAAACATTTTTACATTATTTTGATAGAGGAAATGCAAGAATACTGTTCTATTTACGAATGTAGCAGCAATTCAAATTTAAAAAGTAATCAAATATTTGCATAATTCGAACTCAAGCCAGACATACTCGTTTGATTTGTGACACACATCTTTTATTTCAGTATATAAATTTCTTTCCTAATTGTTTATGACTATACATCTAATATAAAAAAAATAGCGACCTATCGCCATGTATAAAACCATACATATTGTGTCTGTTGAATTTTGAATACCTAAAACACAGTTTACTGACATAAAATTAGGTGTTTATTATTTTCCTTTTATCAATTCTATTATTTTATCATCATATCGACCTGTCAATTTATATATATCTATGTATAAATTATATAATATTTTTGTGTTTTTTTTTATATACGTATGTACATACTATACAAAATGTATATTATTTATACAAATCATATACATTTTTATTTTTGTCATGGCTTGTTTTTTTAAATATTTACTTATACAATTTTCATTGAGTTTACAAAGTAAAAGTGAACTATGCAGTTGAATTTTCCTTTGGATTGTTTATGTGGACTCAATGTAGTTGATTTTGTCAAGGCCTCAATAAGGCAGATGGAATACTCAGGTTCGTATCCAGACCGAATGTACCATTTTTGTTGAGTTGTATTTTCTCATATTGAGACAACATAATGAGAAATTCTGGCGACCTGCGTAGTCGAGTGGTTAGTACACCGGTTTCAAAGTGTCGCCATCTTTGAGGTCCCGGGTTAGAGTCCCCGTTAGCGCAGAATTATGTGATGACTGCGAGAATTTGTACCTTAGTCATGTTTGTTAATATATATTTCTATCTAAAAATATATGTATGTCTATACGTTACCTTAGATCCCTTAACACAAGACTAACAGAGCTTACTTTGGGCTAGGCTAATTTGTTTATTAATATTTAGTATTTTTATACAAATAAATTATTTAATTTTATATTCCAAAAGTTTTGTCACCGACTATACGTATAAAATGCACTGAATTCCTAAGCACCCGGCGGCTTGGCGGTTGAGCCACAGCTCATTCCCGAAGCTAGATTAAGTTATCCCAGCTGCCCCGGTCATTACAGCGCTAGCGGCCGCAGTAAGAGCACCTTCCGAGACGATGACTTAGAAGACGTCCTACTGAAGAGTGAAGATGCGTTTCGGATTTATTACAGTGGTGTTTTCGTCTTTGATATGTTCTCATTTTTCGTTTTTAATTAATACGAAGAAAGCAGGTAGGTAAATATTTGAATTTTGTAGTCAAACTTTTCTGACGCGGCAATTGCGTCTCTCTTAAATTTGTTTCCTTATAGACTGTAGCCATGGTATAATTGGTAGTTGACTTTTTTATTCTTTATAAAGTACACTACTAACCGTTGTAATATTATGAAAGTAACAATGATTATCTTTTTTTTTTAATTTAAGATTATCAAAGGTGTCAGCAACATGTTAGTGTACAGCGTTGTCAAAAAAGCCATATTTTCATTCGCTCAAAATGCTCCAGAGCCCTTAGCCAAAGTAACATTTATGATGTTCGACTTCATTTCGTTAAAATGAAATATATCGCACTTATTCCGCAATTGAATCGTTGTAATATAGAATCTTTTCCATACATTGCTCTTAGATATCGTAACGATTTCGATAACGACTCGAATATAAATGATACTTTGACTAGGGGCCCATGTCCATACCAAATACGTTGCAATCGTGACGTCACAGTGTGATGAAATCGCCTAATTTATACGAGCGCTTAACAAAATTACCATTATCATTGATAACTATAGTAGTTAAATATTTTGACACTATTATGTATTCACAACATTTGAGTTACATATTAAAATATTATTGTTTTTAAAAATAAATCTATATAAAATTTAATTATTCAATAATATGTATAAAAATGTGGTAATAATAAAAACATTTATATTCAATTGTAGGACGCTACCCTATTGTAATTTTTACTGCCGAGTCATATTTGTGCTAGTATAAGCTGTAAATATACCCTAGAATGAAAACACACCACAAAGCATTCTGTGAACATATTAATATACTAAAGTAATAAGTAGGTATGTGTTAATATCGTGTTTGCTTTGCAGACCGTTGGGCGGAAAGCGAAGCAGTGCTCGACCCCAACGGTGAGTTACTGTTGAAGTGGAGAGTGGACTATCTCCTACGTAAGATCCAGTTCGAGATCGTCCTATCAGAAAAGGCCCCTGCTTTTAATTGGTTCGCTCTAGGCTTTTCTGATAGAGGAGAGCTGACTGACTCTGACGTTTGCTTACTATGGACAGACTACAGGGGACAAGATCACTTCGAGGTAAGTGATTAACAACGTAGTCTTCAATCGCGGATCCAGCCCTTAAATAAGCTTTCACTATCTAAAGTTTAATTAGAAACAGTTAAGAACGATGTTCTAGAATTGCCAAATAAGCAGGAGCACTTCACCTCATCTTACGACTTTGGTATGGAAATATAGTACTCGTTTTGACACTTCCATTTCGTCGTATAGAAGCGATATTCGCATTGAGCGTAAATTAATAATATTTCATACACCAAATAGCTTATACCATAATAAGCACTGTAAGGCTTCTATTTCAGGATCTAGGTTAACGAATAGACATACATATTATATTATACATCTGTTTGATACAAATATAGATTAACAACCATGACTAAGGCACAAACCTTCGCATTCAATACACAAAAATTTGCCGCCACTGATTTGAACTCGTGACCACAAAGTTGGTGACACCTTGAACAGTGACAGATCCAGGGGGGGGTATGTTGTCTCCCCTCCCCCCTGAGCTGGTTCCAGGACTTAGATGGAGCACTAATTGAACATAATGATTTTTTTTTTATATATTTTGTCATCATACAGATTTTATGTACACTGAAAAAAAAATATTGTTGAATGTAGCAAAAATTTTGTTTATTTGTAACATAAAATAGGTGACCACAAAACTACAGCTACATGTAACCAAAAATAGTTTGTTTAATTAATAGCCACTTTGTTTTGTTATAATAGCAAAATAGTTCTGCATAATTCTAACTATCATGTTTGTTCACGGCTAAGCATATTTTTGATTATTCTTTACAAAACTTTAGTAACGACTGGACTTCTTTAATGTAGCTAGCAAGTAGACATTTTGTTTATTTCCAACAAAAAATATAATTTTTAGCTTAAGTTTTTGTTGATTATAACCAAACTACCTGGTTTTGCACAACCATGTACTCATTTCACTTACAGCCTAAAGTAATGTATACTGTAAATAGTCTGTTTTGCTAATATGTACAAAACTGTTTGATATTTACCAACAGATATGTTTGTTTGTTTTGATATTGTTGTTTGTTTTATTTATACTTGTTTTGTTAACGATGCCTATTGCTTTTGTTGCATATAGCAATTTATTTTTGTTACTAGTAATAATTTACTTTTGCTACTTGTAGCAATTTATTTTGGCTACTATTAGCAGTTTACCTTTGTTACTAGTAACTATTCAGTTTTGCTACTAGTAGCAGTTTATTTTTGTTACTAGTAACCATTTATTATTGCTGGCAGTAATCAATATAAATTGCTACTAGTGCTTAAACGTGTAATTTGAAATATACAAATCTCGCATAGGGTGAAAGAACGCACCAATACGTTGTTTTCACTATTGGACCACCATAGAAAATTAAAAATATCAGTTGTCCCGTATATTTTCTTGAAGGACGTTTTTTTCTCCTCACCAGCGATTTGAAAGGTCCTATAGGAAACGTTTGTATTAGTGGAAACATTCACCCCATTGAGAGGTTTGACTTATTCCGAATTACACGTATAATTTACAAAACAATACGAACGCGGAACAGGTAATTCATAATTTTGTCTGCTATTGCAGCAGCCATGAAGACATGTTTACTAAATAAAAAGTTTTGAGACGGTATATTTGACGAGGCAGATTATATAATAAAATACTGTGTAATTTAAAAGAGTATATATTATTCAAATACAACGTAACAATATTACCTAATGTTACATACTAACGTTACTTACATATTTATATATAAATAAAAATAATGGAAAAATTAGTTTGTTTTTGTACTACTATCTGTTCTGCTTGTGATGTACTAGCATGATACACACTTGCATGTGGAGTTAAAATATTGTCCTTAGAAGAAGGTAAGTAACCCTGTTTTCTGGTACGACGAATGTGAAATTTATTCATATGTTTACAGAATGTATTTTTTAAGTAAAATGATCAATCACAACCCTCATCAATACAGTGATAAACAGTAAATTTGTGTTCATTGTGAGCTATCGTAAAGTGAATGAATATTTGTTTCACATTTATAAATTTTTCAAAACATAAAAAATAGGTTATCATTGTTGGAGAACTTTTTTCCGAAAACTTTGTTTAATCTACACAACTAATTCGAGATCAAAAGCTAAAGCCCGTACAGTTGTAAAAATTTTGTCAAACTTAGTAGTCATTTTGTACAAAACTCTTTAAATGAATTGCCATACATGTTTACTCTCTGCAGGATATTCAGCATTCAATGCAAAAATCACTCTTCAGATGACAAATAAAGCTTTGTAAAACTTCATACTTGGATGGTCTCCATTGTTTTTTTGCTTTATCTTTCTTTATTATAGCGGATGACATCAAAAATGGTAAGCTTATAAACCCAACTACATCCAGAATCTCCTGACAATCTGAAAATAAATTTCAATTTAGTGTTAAAACCAGACATCACCAGGTGGTAGGCCTACTAAGCAGGGTACGACTAGGTGGGTACTACTGCAGTCCAAGACATTCTGCGGCCAAATAGTTATGGGTAAGCATTACTTTATTCCGATTTGGAGGGCTCTGTAGCTAATAAAATTACCGGGCACATGAGAGTTAAGATCTAAAATCTCACAGTGATGAGCGCAGTGAAATGCAATCAACCAATGACTTTGTAAATCAAAGCAATGGATAACACTGCAACTGTTATGGGCCGGCAGTTACCATCAGGTGAATGTCCAGCTAGCCTTATCACTTGTTTACATAAAAAAATACTTACCATCATTTTCTATATCAGTTAAAATTTCTTTTAAAATCTGGTCTTGTTTCTTCTGTGCAAAATTAACTATTGCGGGCCTTATTAATTGCCAATTATTAAACAAATTGTTTTTGGTATGGGTCTTGTATTAGCTAAAGCTTTGAAGTCTTGTATTAGCTAAAACAATTATTAGTAGATAAGTCAAAATAACAGTACAACAATGATAACAAAACAATAACATATTAACAAATAATCTTAGGTACAAACTTACCAAATATATACCACCTGGCTGGCTAGTGCCTTAAACTTATTGATATACTCCTCTACTGTTATGTCAGTAGTTAATTGGAATTTGATAAGCTATTGCATACAGCCTTGTACTAGAAATTTTCTTATCTGGATCATTTTTTAATTCATTGCTGATTATTATATTACAAAGTCTTCTTCTATCGGCATTACACAAGAGACCATCTTTATGTTTCAATAAGAGAGACTTGCCCTCGTTACATGAAATTCCTGTAATAAATTCAATACATTCAAACGTAGGTTTTTAATAAGACTGATTCAGCTTACGTAACTAACATAATGAATGTTCTTAGTAACTTACCTTTGAATTTAGGAATATTTTCCAAGCCCCATTCTCGCATATAATCTTCTAAAGGGTCTGGTGGCAATTCTGCCATTATTGCGTCAGCCCTTTTTAGAACAAGCACCATGAATTAGTATTATATTATAGCAAAAGGCTAAGGCTAAACAAATTCTCAACTCAAAAACTGAACAAGTTCGTGCAGCGGACGTGCGATGCGCAAGCGCGGCAATCGAAATTCGAATGGACGAGAAATAAATAATATAACGAACGCATATTCATCTACTATAACATTGTCTATGCTACGCACAACCAAAAAAGCGTTTGGTTTCATACAACAAAACTATGGCCGGTGCTAAACAACGTTTATGGTGATTATAGCTGATGGGTCTGTTACTTGTTACAAAATATGTAGTTTTGTTAATAGTAACAAAAAAAAAAAGTTATTTATTTCAAAATATTATGTTAAAATAACATTTTTTTTTTGATTGTTGGTAACAAAATAGTTGTTTAAAGATAGCAGAACGAATTGTTTGCTCACATATCGTTGTTTTGGTAACATGCAATCAATTAGTTTAGCATTTATTGATTACAGTAATTTTGTCGTACAGTAACAAGTCGGTTTGCTTATTTATTTATGGTTAATATTAGACGAAGCTTTGACTTTAAGTAACATAACTGAAAACAACACAACCAGTTTGGTAATTCTTGGATAAACCACTTTTGTTAATTTAAAGAAACTTTAATCACAGCTAACTGAAGTTTGATTAAATCTGATTTAACAGAAGTGGTTTTGTTATTTTGTTTTTTCAGTGTAGCTCGCGTCATACCCCCGAAAATACCTCTAGCTGTTATGACAAATTTCAACCACGGCTGTGGAATATATAAATATAAATAAATTAAAATAAAATAATAAATAGGCTTCCTTATGTCCGTGCATGATAGTGCTTCTCTGGAAGTCTTCAAAAGTTGATGGCAACATGTACTCGTGTATATATAATATATGTACAAGTTATTATGTGTAAAATTTTTCAAGTGTACAATAAATACCTACTTTTTATTTGTATCTATTGTTATCAAAATTAAATTATAAGTTCTTGACTTGACCACGACTAAGTGACCCCCCCCCCCTGGCGTCAAAGCTGGATCCGCCCTTGACATTGAAACCGTTTTCCTTTTAAAACCCTCAGGGATGGCCTGCCTCAGGCATGTTCCTCACACCCCTGGAGGGGAGGCTGGGGAGCCCTCCTCGGGGGAGGCTACACTACCTCGCCCGATCTCCTCCACATTATTATATATATTAGCGGCTATCTAATTTAGCTTTCCTATGTATGCCATTGAAGATTGGTAATTATGGTGCTTTATCATCTACTAAATAAAAACAAAAACTCACGTGCGACTATTATTTGAATACATACTTTTAGCCAAGCGACGATAAGATTTTGAAATACAAAAAAGCATTAACAAATGTCAAACATTTTAGGATATGCACGCGAACGCTTTCGGCAAAGCATTCCCTGACGCTATACAAAACTGCGAAGGTTTTTATCTCAACAGCGAATCTAGGAGCATCGTGTTTGAACGCTTCTTCGATACTTGCGATCGAGATGACTATGTGATTGAGGTAATGTTTCTCTTGTAATAAATAAGTTGATTGGTTGGCATTGGTAACCGAAAAGTCTCTTTCATCCCATCCCATGTAGGTATCCGAAAAGTATCGTTTTATTGAATAAAAAGTAATAAAGTGAATAAGTTCCAATAAAATTCGGAATTCTAAATATTCTTCCAAATGTCAACCAAAGACATTAGTACAAAAACTTACAAAATAACAAACATAATTTGGCATTTATGGGTGCCACTGTAATTAATAATGCTCGGAATAGGTAGTTTAATTTTATGTACTTGCAGAAAGAAAGTCAATGTAAGCGTCACATGGATAAACTTGAAATTTTCTGTTTTTATTTGCTATTCGCTTCTTTACGCTTTTATTGTAAAATTTTATGTTTAAAACTTATTATTACTGTTGTAAGGGATCAAATTACCATACTCTTTGTTCTTCAATATATATCTATTTAAATATACAAGATAAAAAAACTTAAACATAAAACATTACAAAAACCCTCGCACTACAATTTCAAATTTTAACAATCAGAATATTAATGCCAAACACCTTTGCTTTTTTTTTACAACCTACCAGAGACAAAATTTTAACCTCTTCAACAATTACAAGGATAAGCTAAGAGATGAAATACTATTTTGAAAGTTTAATATTTTTACAATCTCTGAAAATAGTAAGTTCAAAGGCATACTAAGTATTGATGTCACAAAATCGCAAGTACATAAAATTAAACTACTTATTCCAAGCACTAGTAATTAAACACACTCACCTTTTTTATGTTAAACTAGCTGGTGCCCGCGACGTTTGCACAGATAGTACATTTTTTCCTACTTACTTGACACTTATCTTTATAGTTTGGATAATTGACGCAAACATCTACTATATAGTACATATTATAAACGCAAAAGTTTGTAAAACTTATAAACTTACGTTAAACGTTACGTTTTTCAAAATATGATGGATGATAAATGTCCTGCGCAGACGAAGACGCTGGCAACAGCTAATCTACTATATAAAAATAAGTCGGGTTGTCCTTCCTGACGCTATAACTCCAGAACGCACGAATCGATTTCCACGTTTTGCATTCGTTGGAAAGGTCTCGGGCTCCGTGAGGTTTATGACAAAGAAAATTCAGGAAAAATTTCAACAGAAAAGCGAGAAAATCTTTTTTTACATACAGTGAGACAACATGACAGAGACATTTGACAGGACAGCGTCGGTCGGGTCAGCTATAGTTCAACAAAATTTTCATCTTGTCCATGTAGATTTATATCTCACTTGTTGGGAAATTCTACTAAGGTCTTCGAGCTTTATGCCTTCCACATTTTCCGCTAAGACTATTTTTGTATTACCCTCCTTGGAATGCAAACCATTTATGATATATTCAGAGTTCTACAAATGCATACAAGATTTTTGTAAAGATCATTTACTTCAAGAAATAGATACTTCACTTTTATTATTAAAATATATGTATGTATATATATATATATATTATTACTTAATGAAAGTTTAAAAGATCATGGGATATTATTGCGTATTATAATTTAATTGTGTTCTAACAGGATGGGACTACTCACATAGTCTGGGCTCGCGGCAACGATAAGCTGTATTCGTCAAAAGGACTTTGTCTATTAGGTGCTCAATCGCAGGATAGAGGTTTCGTTAGGGTCCGCCTTCTGACGCCACCGCGCAAGCCAAGGGCAGAAGGCAGAGAGCTCCGCATCACTAACAAGGAGTTGCAAGTGCCAGGAAACGACACCACATACTGGTGCCACGTCGTGAAGCTACCAGATTTCATCACGGAACAGCCACATCATATCATACAGGTACAACAGCCGGCCATTAATTGGGCTAGGTTTTGGTATGTGGGGAATGTTGAAAATGTCTAGATCAGTTGAATATTCTTGAAATAATATTGAATATATAATTCTTTTGAATAATACTTTCATGCACGCTTGTTGGTTACTGGTACTCTTAACTTGGCCTTCTTTCAGGATATCTTCTATTTGATTTTGCAATTTATGCTTCATTGTTACTCCATCATTCCTCTCAAAGCTCTCATTTCAACTGCGTTATTCATGCTTATATCCTTCTTTCACCACACCCAACATTCACTCCTAATAAGACTACGTACCAGCACGTCTTCGTGAGAATCAGAAGTGCCTTATTTATCAAGGTTTGAGCTTTTATTGCAGCTCAGATTACTCTAAATAATTTTAGTAAAACAGCAGATGTTGGTTTTAAATCTCGAACTAAAATTTCATAGTAAAGGTAGCAAAAACTGATCAATGTGGATGTTCCTAGAATAATTCCGTTAAATATATGTTTTTAGATGTAAAGGAGAATAGAACGTTCATACTATTTTAATATTTGAGATAAGATAATATTGCTATAAGTTTTTTAATAATTTTATAAAATTTAGTATTTCAATCGAATCACTCGCATTCAAATCAAGCAAATAATAAACTGGCCAAGAGAAAAGTATTCCCATATACAAACTTATTTGAATATTTTTAAATCATGAAGTGATCGTCCATACGGTTGATACGTCTACGTTTTCTTCTCTTGTTTGTTCAGTTCGAAGCGTCCATTACAAAAGGCAATGAGGGACTGGTGCACCACATGGAGCTATTTTACTGCGATGCCCACTCAGATATAGAGATCCCGCTCTATAACGGCAACTGCTTCGCTGAAGATCGTCCGGAGCTCACCAAGCAATGCGCCAAAGTTCGTATAGTTCCGAGCCAGTAACACTATAGTGCTTAAATTCATCTTCAAGCTATAATGTATCAGGAAGTTTAGTTTCAGTTCCCCGTGCGATTTATGAATGTACGATTTATTACATGAAGAGTGTTATACGAAAGTAGTGAGCTAGTTTGACTAAAACAATAATCAAATGTTATCCATTCACGTTGAATAGACACACTTAGAAGTTTTTTTACCTTCTTTTTTATGTTTTTTTTTTATTATTATGTTTTGTTTTTAACGGTAGGTACACACATTGTTTGTACTTTTAATAATGTCTCCTACTGCAGGTTGGCTGGAAGAGATCTCGTAAGAGATAAGCCTAACTTTTGTATTTGTTAATTTTCTGTATATTATTTATAACTACATATGTTTTATATTGTGTACAATAAATTGTAAATAAAAAAAAATAAAAAATCAATTAAATAATAAAAAGCCGTTTCCATACTTTGTCTTAAACTAACTTTAGGTAAATATGCATCCGATTATCCGATCTCTAGTCATAACACTACCACACAAAACACTGTAATAATTCGAAATTCTTCTTTTCATAAACAATATTAAGGAAATATGTTAATCGAATTGAATAGAAATACGTTTGTCGAAGCCCTATTAGCTATGATGAGCGACCATTTAATGGAGTCACGGTTCAAGGCAATGTTTAATATATCCACTACATGGCGGCTAAGCCCCCAAGTAAGTGCTGCGCTCTCCATTTACGAATATTCTGCTCATATTATTAACTTTTGTGAAATTAGATGGATCTTGTTTTTTAATCAATTTCTTTTGTAAATGGCTTTAATTAAATTTTTCCCTGAAAATATAGCTGATTCTTAACCTTTGACCACAGAAATCAACCTTTTATCAATGATGCATCATCTCGAGGGAATGGAGCACCAAGATGACCCAGATATGGCGATAGTTTTTTAATCTATTATTACATAGTCTTGCTCCAAGGATTTGCACATCGACAGCTCCTGTTCCTGCAATTTTCACCAAATAGTCGGTTCAGCTTGAGGGTGAAAACTATGCTTTGCCTGTCATTGGTAAAGGTCCAATGAAAATTAAATTATTCATGATTATTAATTAAATTTCTAACGAAATGCAGGTGAAATCAGCGTGGGCAATGGGCGCCCCACCGTTTGTTTATCCCGCTGAAGCTGGTCTTCCCTTAGGTGGGCCCGACGCGAACAAATATATGATGCTCGAGGTGCATTACAATAATCCCGAAATGAAACAAGGTGGGTATTTAAGTTGAAGTATCCCGTATAATTAGTAGTGATATAAATAGTACTAAGTAGTGATGTTACTGATACATCTTTCGTACTTTATTAGCTCTATGATTTATAATTGTATTTTATTAGCTCTATGTTTTTTACTACTCTTGGTTTGTTAATTTGTCAAATAGATTTTTTTGTCACCGAACTTTCTCTAGTCATTATTGTTTTCCTCTATTTTCCTATATATTTTACAATTTAATATCATTTTCAATAGTTTCCTAATCATTTTCATTACAGTTCCACTCTCTCCTTTTCATAGCAAGCAGATAACAAGTGATTTATATTTGCTAACGTGATTATAGTTTTTTATTTACATCATGTATACATAGTTCTTGTGGACATGCCAGATTAAGTTAATTTCAGTCGCAATAATAATACGAAAGGTTTGTCCAGCATTTTATTCGTATTCCATTTCAGTGTTCTTAATAAAATAGATTTTTGCTTCTTTAACAGTCCGATACACATAAATTGATGGTTATTAAAAAAAATGTAGTTTTTTAAATTTCGCAATTTTATTGTACAACAGTCTGTTATTTTTCAATTACAATTGAACTACGCACTTATTGAAAGTGTTGATTTAATTATTTTGATAAGTAGTGAAATTACTGGATACTGTGACTTTACATCTTAATTCACAAACTGGCAACATTCACTGTGGCAACATTTTGGAGGCGGCGAAAATTTATATATTTTAAATAATACATAGCCGCTTGTTAGCACTTACCATCAAATAGGAAATCTTCTTCTTGTCAATATGTAGAATTTGACAAACGTATTTTGGAATCTCCGAAAGAAAATATCCTAAAGTAACTAATTAATTGTTTTAAACATGATCCTTTTTGATTCAGATTGGGTGGACAGCTCAGGAATCGCGATCCGGGTAACATCGAACCTGCGTCGTTTCAATGCGGCCATTATGGAGTTGGGGCTAGAATACACTGACAAAATGGCGATTCCGGGAGGGCAAGAACACTTTCCTCTCACCGGCTACTGTGTGCCGCAATGCACCGGAGTGGTATGTATGGACCACCTGTACATCCACCTGTGCACCTGTGTAAGGGCCCGTCCATTAATCACGTGATCTTTTTTTAGCATTTTTAAGCACCCCTCCCCCCATGTGTTATTTTTGTGATTTTTATCAAACCCCTCCCCCCCTTTCAAGCCTCACGTGATTAATGGACAACCCCTTTTTTTTTTTTGTTTCCCTGAGGAAAATGCATTAAATTGCATACCCCGGCTGTGGCGAGCCGGCGGTTATGTGGGGCTCTCCTCCCCAGAAGGGGGAGGCCTACCCACTAAAAACCTCAGGGATGGCCTTCCTCATGCATGTAGGGAGCCCCCGAAAACACAAAGCCACTTCCGGGAAAATGGACAACCCCTAACAAGGAGATACTTATATTTAAAAAAAAAAGACTTTGTACAGCTTCTTGTGAACACCTGTAAACAATTATAACCAACTTAGACAGATCAAACATCGAAATTGTTTCTAAATTTTTCTTTGCGTTTATTTACGGTTTGCGTACCTTATAAGATTACTTGGTTTAAAACTTTAATTAATGAATAAATTTAATTTTAATAAAAAAAATATATTCTTCTAATAGGATTACAATCACTTTTGCACGTCAAAGATGATGATTGGTTCATAAGTCTACGGAAACCTAGTACTGGAAAAAACCAGCAAAAAAATCCACAACAGATATTTTTTTCTCATTTTTAAATTAATAATTTTTTAATAATTTGAAAATTTTTGTTTTCATATTTTTTTCATGTTTAATTTATGAATTTAAAAATTATTATGGTTCACAAGAACATCAATGAAATTTTCATATACTCTTTTTTAAATTAATATTTTTTTAATAATTTGAAAATTTTTGTTTTAATATTTTTTTCATGTTTAATTTATGAATTTAAAAATTATTATGGTTCACAAGAACATCAATGAAATTTTCATATCATATTCAATATATAATGTATTGACTTGCTAAGGTCAATTTTAATTTTTTTAAGTTTTCCGTCTATCTATCCATCTGTCAATACACTTTTTTTTAGATTTCTACGTCAACACAATATTTTTTTTATTTGTGGTTTTTTAACAGTCGGAAGGATAATAATAATAATGTCAAAAGCCGCATTACGGTGGTTCCCGGTGATCTAGATCAATTCGTACATTTGGCAAGGATGGCTGTAAAGATGTCGCTTCCAGTAGTGATAAAATGGCTGATCTAATTAAAAATTACCCTCAGGGCATTCTGTCTTACAACATCTTTGTTCTAATCAACTACACACACATACAATTTGTCAAGTCAATGACAACAGTCCACTTCAAGTGTTGATAGAATACTTCTTACTTGCTCTCATGAACAAATGAATCTTCCAAATAACACCTTCCAGAACTTATTTTCGGCAGTCTATATTTTTAGAATGTCTGTAACGTTATTTATGGTTGGTGTAACAATGTTACCGAATTTAATATATTTTATATATAATTTAGTGATATATGTGTGTAGAAAGTACATTAGCGTTACTCAATCCACTCTTTCTTCCTTACAAACCACATAATTATTCTTTGATCCGAAGTATCGACCGCGTTATATCCAGCGTACAGGAAATAATAGACAGCATATTATTGAGCTCCTTACTTTTGTATTTCAAATGATACCCTATGGTATTAGGTTTTAAGGCAATAGACATGCACCTATGGTCTATATAATATCTAACTTATATGCCTCACAACTATTATTTCGACGGCCCTGGCATAATTTCGTTGTAGTACTGATACGTTTGCTGAAGTTCTGATACCGTTATAACGTTATTATAAAATTGCGAATTCCATTACAGAAGACTTTTCAAGCATTGATTTTCTGAAACAGTTACTGACCAACTGAAGGGTTTTGATAAATAAATAAAACTTTCAGGGCATACCTCCTCGCGGCATCGTCGTTTTCGGAAGTCAGCTTCATACTCACCTCACCGGAATCGCGGTCATGACACGCCACTTCCGACAAGGGGTAGAGTTGCCGGTACTCAACAAAGACATGCATTACTCCACTCATTTCCAGGAGATAAGAATTTTGCATCGACCTGTTAAGGTGTTGCCGGTGAGTATAATTCCTCTGATGTTACGGGACTTTGAGAGGCGGTAATCCCTTACTATTAGATGATCCAATTGCTCATTGGCCCCCCAAAAACATAAATAAAATCTAATATTTACGCTTATTGCTTAGTTGCAATATATCCCTAAATAACACATCATAACTTTAGAGAATGGCACAGAGCCAGTGAAACAAAAATAAATAAAAATCACGAAATAATATTTAATGGCGTGTCCAACAGATGTGAAGATTCTGTAGAATCAGTATTACATACTCGCAACCGCGCTGCACCGCGACTGCGGAACACACACCGACAATTTTTTTAAATAGATCAATTCAATATAAAATATGTAATTTCATTCACAAGTTCACCATTCAACGATGTTCACTTCATACAATAGTAATGATTTTTATTTGCAAAGCAGGTTCGAGACGTGTCTGAGTCGAAAATTTTGTGTGTTTTTTATTAATCATTTTAAAAATAAACTGCTAAATAACTTGAAAAAATTGAAACACTTTTATTAATAGATTATCGATTAATGAAGTTAGATTTTTGATTAAGGCCGATGCCCTCTCTGGATAATCTCCGTAGTAAAACTTGATCCATCCTAAGAAGAAATAATATCGATGTTGCAGGGCGATTACCTAATGACGACATGCATATTCAACACTAAGGATAAGGCTGAGGCCACGATCGGAGGACACGCCATCACAGACGAGATGTGCGTCAACTACATGCACTACTACCCGGCGAGCCACCTCGAAGTCTGCAAGAGTGCCGTTTCCAATGCCGCCTTGGAGAACTATTTCAAATTCGAGAAACAGTACGTGTACCGACATGTTTATTAACTGTAGCCCTTACCACAAAAACGTTCTTTGCTAATGATTCACAGAGTACAAACAGCTAATTAAATTTAAAGTTTACAATTAAAAGGTTATACGGTCCGTTCTTTTCTTTTCTCTAAGCACCATCTATATAAAAATTGTTAAATGTTTACTCTGAGGCATTTATACTCTTTATCAGAATTATGGGAGATAATAATTTATTCTTCAGGTGGGACAATATGTCTATTTCCTATGCCACTCCCCCTCGCGCCAATTACCTAGCCATCAAACCGTGGACTCCGCTGAGGACTAAGGCTCTGAACGAACTGTATACAGAATCTCCTATATCGATGCAATGTAATAAGTCGGATGGCAGTCGTTTTCAGGTAAATAAAGATACATTGAGTAGTATTGTTGATTTTTTTTGAGTTCAAAATATTATCTAATATTATTTAAAAAAAAAATTAAAAACTATTTATAATCTCTCGTTTTCTTCAGCCTCTTCACCAATAGTTCCGAAAACGAACAAAAATTATTTTTGGCTGTGGGTTAATTGAGAGGTTGAGAGAGAAGGAAAGTAAGATTTATTTAACAACGCAAAGAAAATGTCGCCCTCATTTATTTTTATCTATTTTGCCAAACTGTAAATAAAAATATTTTCGAGATTTTGGAAATGAGTATGTGCGGAAAGAAAACTATCTTCTTCAGAATAAACAATAATGGATAATTTGTCATTGATTATTATTTTTTTAATGCGACATATACGATAAACACACATGACTTTCATTTTACCAACGTGATGATAAATATTGTAAATAATGATAGACTATAGCGAGTCCTGTGCTGTCCAACAGCCAGATAACTATCTGTCACACTTTTAATTGTCGAAACACAACACTACCAATAACGTTATGATGGCGACACGTTAATAAGATGGCGATGAGCCAAGCAGGCTGAGTAGGCAGTTTGCATCAAGCAAAATGAGCAGAAATCATGAAATCGAATGGACCCCGGACCGCACCGAACAACCAACACCCGATGGTCATGTAGCATAATGGGATGAACGGAAATAAAAAAACTTAATAATTAGGTCAAAAAATTTTAATTGAAATAATGGGTAGGTACTATTCCAAAAAAAAAAAATGTTTTCTAATGGACGACAAAATATTTCTGTAGTTGGGAATACGGATATCAATGTTGTTAAACACTTGTAATTCTTGACAAAAAATGCCTTCTCTATTTCTATCCCTATATTAGAGAGCTCCATCGCTCTATTTAACCTATATTACCTTTGCCTTCGCGTGGGGCGAAATATTTTATATTTAATTATGTTTTTATTTTTCAGGGTGAATGGGAAGATATTCCTATACCCATAATAAAAGCGCATCTGCCAAGTGAACCAAGAATTTGTCCAAATATGTATCACGAGTATGGACTAGCAATATTGAAGAAGTAATAATTAATGTTTATTATGTTCTGTTTGTTATATGAATAAAATTGTAAAAATATCATGCATTAAATTTGGTCTATGAATATATTAAAACTAAATAATAATAGATTAATATATGGATTATAGAATATTGCTATACGATATTTAATTATATCAGCAATAATATATTTTAATATTATTGTTAAGTGTTACAGTGATTATTAAACCACAGAATGTAATATAGAAAGTAAATACATTATTTATTATTATTCTTTTGTTATTTTACATAATATGATTAACTTTCCTAATCCTAAAAATTTATTTAAATATTGCCAATAATATAAAAGGGTACCTAAATCCACAAAAGATTTTATCCATGATCACAGAAGTTTTTATGGAACAAGTGCGTTATTTATTTTATGTTGTAAACCTAGTCTCGTTTCCTTCCCATCAAGACCTTTGTTAAAGAACTATACCTAGTAAGTCATTGATTATGATATCATAAGTGATCGAAAAGGGGATTTAAATATTGGTTATGAAATCACATAATTCAATTGAATCGAATGCACTTGTTTTTTAACTTACCAACGCTGAAGCCTACGATGGGCCGGGCCGGTATGGCCGAGCAAAGAGACTCGACGCAAATTAAGCGCGCCTCTACTGACTCTGCCGCTCAATATTGCCGTGGCGTGGAGGGTGAATCGAATATGAAGGACTGAATAGATCTAGATTTACGTGCTTTACAGCACCGTAGTCAAGGATTGGGAAAGTCACAATCTATACAAGCATTTTGTTATGTTTGTCGGTGAAAAATTCTTTAAGACGTTAAACATCCTTAAAGTTACAGTAACGCTGGAACGAAAGACATAGTAACGAAAAATACTTGGTTATCTGGGGCTACCAGTTAAGCATTAAACCATTATGGGTACTAATAACATCATAAAATCCTTCAAACAAAAAGTGCATCAAATGGAAACAGATGCATCAGTCTCGACATTATTCTAGAGCTCCCCACTATAAATTCGTCATATTATTAAGGTTTAAACAAATTCTAAACCGGTCAGACCGATTTCATGTATTAATGGCTTTATTAACATTATCAACATCAAACTAAAGTTTTAAGTCATCACACGTGATATGCGTAGCGAATATGACGGGTGGTGATGGAAAAAGGAGTTGGTAATAAAATACCTTCTTGTATTGACTGATTCCGTCCCAAAAGATATGAAGAAAAAAAGCACTCAGTAGCAAGAGACCTTAAGGTGAGCTACAAATAATACAATTAACTTCAAAATAAAATCTGACTGAAACGGGCACAATTGTGAGTTTTTGAGGATTAAAGAATAATTGATTATGAATTTAATGAAATTGATTAGAATCAGACAGATTTTATTTAGACGAGGCGCAATCGCAAAAGCATCAAACTGCTTTTAAGTTTTCTTAAGAAATAAATGCCAGTCGTTCGTATGTTTGGAGTCATAGCCCGAAGTCATAGGGAGGCGCCGCTGCCAAAACACATGAAGCTTATGAGGATAGTTTCTTATATGAACGCCTTTATGCATCATCGCCTACGTCAGCCGTCAACTTTCCGGCCCTGCCTAAAGCGGCACCCCAGCCTCTCACGTCCGTCCCCGTACCGACATGGGGACCCTAATCTGCCCCTACAGTCCCTAAGGCCGCATATCCTATAGCTTACTAGCCTTCTGTCGCTAGCTGCATCTCGCGCTCTATCCGCAACCTAACTGGCCGATTTTTTCGAGGCGCATACTGGCCTTGAGCTTTTGTGCGTCCTGAAAAGGTATGCCTATTTTCTCCAATTTTGGCCCGAATTTCAGCCCCAGTGTCAGTTTAGTCTACTGCTAATTTATAAACACTAACGTTTGAATCCTTCATCCCAATAATTCCATGCTTCGAAAGCGCCTTCGAATGCGCAGCCACATCTCTCCCTCTCTTTTCACGGAATCCTTCTGTATCGCGAAGCGTCTACGCTTTTTTTTTCCTCAGGAGAGGAGGCTGAGAATCCTCATGGATACCAACGCAACAGGCAAGCAGGGATGCGTTGATTATGTCGGACTCCTGGTGCTGTCGAGGCGGCTCGACCACACAGACCTACCGACTAAACTCAGCCTAGCCTTGGCCCTAATGGCCCTACGGCTTGAATGGAATGGTTGGCGCACCCTCAGGAGAGGGCACGTCAGCGCTGCCCTCCGAAGAGGACATATGCGCGAAAGAAGGCTCGGTACGCCAAAGTGGGTCCGGCCTTGAAATGATGGGGCCTACTCGTACATGTGCAGCAAGCTGCGAAGTATGGACTAACTAAGGGATGGCGGCGCAGATGCCGCCTCTCGCAAGGCTTGAAGAGCCAGCGTCAATGAGTCGGGAGGGTCAGAAAGGACGTGTCTGGGTCGACGATATTCTGTGTTACGCGGATTGACTGGGGTACGCGGGGTGTAGCTACACGCCTGCCTCACTAACGGATTCGGATGCCCTTCAGCGGTAGTGAAGAACCGCTTAGAGCACTCCAGGAAGCGTAGACCTTATAACCATACGACCAAGGCTGTAGGATGAGGTTAGTTGGTAGGTCATGCCGGTCAGACCGCCCCTACCGGGATGGAGTCCAACAGGATCCTTACTGCATTTGGTGGCGAAGGTATTCCGGACACCTTTCGTGCTCCTTAGTGACGGATTTTCAGTATCTCCTCTCAGGGCCACAGATTAGCAAAAATGTCCCAGCAGAGGTTTTCACTGAAATGCACATTTCATAGATTAAATAAAGTGTTTATATATTTCCATAAATTATGGTACAATACCGACTAGTAAGTAATCAAGATATAATATTTTATAACTAGAAATTATGATGATTTACGATACGATTCTTTTATGCCAACAATAATATTTTTTATTTGGCTTTCAGATAATTAATCAAACACGGCCTGGTTTAATATATTATTCTTTTCAGTGTTAAATTCGAGATGAATATGTGATAACCTTTAATTATTTCTTTAGCCTTTACCTACGTCAAATTGTAGTTTTTATTCTATTTATGTGCAGTAGGTTTTGACATTGATAGAAATATTAATTATCTACGTTTGGCAGTCGAATTTTTTGTGGTTGCGCTGCTGACATTTCGTTTTCCTTCTCGCGGTATATTTATTCTAATTAATACGCTCTGGCCTTGTATTATACAAAGAGTATTAATTCTAAATTATAATTATGTCCAATGATTATGGCTTTAACAGGGATGATTCACCAAATAAATCAAACTCCCATTTACAACTTCCAAGTCCAATTATTACACGTAGAAACAGAACTGCGTCAACGTAAGTTAATTATGATTAAAAGATAATGCACATCTATGCGTTATTTTTATTGAACATTATTATCACAGGTCGGAGAGGGCATTAATCAACCCATTAGTAGATGGGAAAATTAAATCATTTTGCCGTGCGAAAGGTCACGGCTTTGTAAGTCCAGAAGACGGCGGCGATGACATATTTGTTCACATATCCGAGTAAGTTTTTCTCTTTTACAATAGTATTAATCATTACACGTTTCAACTACTTCGAATAATTTCTTCTTTTAAAAATATAGGTAATTTTTCTTACATCTTCTTTAATAATAGTGGACTAGTTAATAATAATGAGACCTAGATTCTATTACAAATATTACAATCTTGTTCTATGTGAAACAATATATCTCTTACAGAATTATAATCAAAATCTATAATCATTTGTACATTTAGTCATAATTAATCTGAATTTGTTGTACTCAAGGTTATAACAGTGACCCAAATTACTTTGATTAGCACACATTATTAAAAACAAGGTTTTATGCATTTAGCTAATCTAAGTCTTTATTAACAAAACTCAAATACTGAAATAAAGGCAAGTTTTGTGCTCTTAGTCCTAAGCAGTCTCATTACTGATAATGTTCAAAAAGTCAATGATGTTGACAAACATACTTATGACTGAATCCATTCTATTGTCTAGTCTCGAGTATATGTATTGTTTTATAATACAATAAAAAATCAATAACTTATATGCCACAGGTAAACAACAGGCATGTTTAAAAAAAGGATTTAAAATTTTAATGTGACATAAATCAATTACATTAAAAATTCCAAAGGATTCATCTGAGCGATTGTAAGCTGTGCCATGTATATTTTTTTATTATTGCCATAGATTTCTTTTCAGTGGCATAAAAAATCATGATTTTACAAGCTTGACTAGTTACTGGCTATATAATAATAGCCAGGATCTACTAAGTCTCCTGCATCTACAGATTCAAAGCTCAGTGCTTAGACCACAGCAGTAGCGATGTTCTTTAATTACTATTATGTTGTTACAGCATTGAAGGTGAATTTGTCCCACTGCCAGGTGATGAAGTTGTATATCGACTCTGTCCAATTCCACCTAAGTTTGAAAAATACCAAGCTGTAACTGTCCGCATTGTACATCTGACACCTGAGAAACATCTTAAATGGGACGAACCTCAAACAACTTAATAGACAACAACCATCTTTACTTAATCTTGTTCCCCTTTAGCATTTCAAGTATGTTTTATCCTCTTCTGCAAATATTGCTAATTTATATAATGTCATCTATCTTAACATTCTCAGTCGTTTTAAATCATCTTCATTTTTCATGTAATAGGCTATAAAATGAAATAATCATGACTAATTTAGTATTCAATTTGTCAAGTGTTAGCTTTTACATTAAAAATTACCTGAGATTGCCTTACCTAACTGAAAACTTTTGGAATATAAATTATGATGATATTGATAAATCAATATTTTACAATATTTGTACTATTTAGTACGTCCTTATATATTTATTTATATAATTATATTGGTTACATATACACTGTTAAAGAATCTGTATTCTTATGAAATGTGAATATATTAAGTTATTATCAATATTTTGCAATCTTCATTGTATAAGTTGTCACTGTAAAAGTTGTCTATCAAATACCTTCACATGTATGAATTCAAATGATTTAAATAAGACAATGTATGTTGTTATATTTGATGAATGTGGGAAGCCAATTTGTGGTGCTAAATTTTCGAAGGATTTACCATCATCTTAGGAATTTGATAACAGTTTATGTTTGTAGGAACAGTATATAATGGTAAATGACTTCTTAGTGTGCACATGTAATACGCTCAAAGAGTAAGTAATTTTTACTATAATGTAATATGTTGTCTTTTATTAATTTCATCATAATTAAAAGATGAAGTTGATTTTATGCTTCTGTGCGGTCACCACCATCTATCCTAAAAGAAGATTTTATACTTCAGATTGAGACATCAACTTAGAGAACAGATATTATGAATATGACACTACAGATATTTTTATTGACGGCCTATATGTTTTAATTTAAATTAAAATAAATTACCATATGTATTATATTTGTGATATATATATGTTCATCGTAATAAATGCACAAAGTTCATACTCCTTGTTTGTGATAAAGAAATTAGTTTATTGTTATTTAGACAATGATTGTCTATGACACCATGACTTATGTACTTACCAAATCATGTATATCATTCCATAATAGAGCATTTCTATCACTTATGTCCTTTTGTAATATCTAGTTATTGTGTAACTTTTAGTGATTATTTCTTCCCTGGTTTTGTTAGGTTATGAAAATCATGACGTTGCCATGCTTTTGTTAATTATTATTAGCAGTATTAATGCATCGAATAAACTGTATTGCGTAAGCGTGTTGACTATTTTATTTACTTGATGTCCTTGAGTTATAGATTATTTGTCAATGTTTATTAACCCAGCCATATATTTGGACAAAGGAATTTCTTCAAATACATAACTGTTAAATAAATAATACTTGAAAGAGAAATTACTATAAAGTAGTAAAAATATTAAAATTTCAAGAGTTTCTTAAATGAGGATTGAAATTGTTTATGTTTCGTGTCCGATTTTATCCATGGTTCATGTTGCACCTGCTGTTGAAACAAACTTGCTAACTAAGAGATAAGAGCAATTGAAAACAGCAGCAAGGAGATATGCACAATGTAAAAACATAAACAACTAGTAATTCCTAACCAGGGTTGCCAACAAAAAGAAAGATTCCTCGTACATATGTAGCTGAAAATCTCGTATATTGGCTTCCAAACCTCGTACATTGAAATTTATGAAGGGCCAATACTCCTGAGAATTACCGACAATTTTGTTTGACGGGTTTTCAGCCATAATAATGAAAATAATCATTCGAAACTTTACAGATAGATTATTTAGTTTATAATTTAGTGTATTCTCGTAAATTAAAAATATATGGAAGCAACTAATATTACAGTTTTATTATTATCGAGAAATCTGCAACACATGAAATTAATAATATCAATAAGTTGTTAAAAATAATTCAGGAAGGAGATTTCACAGCTTTTGACTAAAACCATTCATATGATGCGGATTAAATATTCTTTGGTAGTGAATCAAATTAATTATCTTGTCACAGCATAATTAATGATAACTTTATCATTTGCATGACTCTGTAAGATGAAGTATACTATTGAAATTAACTTGCAAATCGTGTTATAATCTACTCACTAAAGGGAATAAAAAAACCCAAAAATATTAAAATAATCTAGTTTTTGCAGGAGTAACCTCACCCAAATGATCGTATGGCCTAGAGTTCGGTGAAGTAGCGAAAGCTCATTTGGAACTAGCTACATAATCCATTAAAAAAAATCGCATGGCCATAATGTTATCAATATAATTGTACGAGGTTGATAACGTCCTCGTACCTCGTACGGAAGACCCCAAATCTCGTATTTGTGCGAGGAACTTCGTACGGTTGGCAACCCTGTTCCTAACCTTTCCAATCTGGTTATCCCATAACTTGGAGAAGTTGTTTCCCCCAATATAGTAATGAATACAATACATACATATATAAATATTTCTTACTGGCAACTATAAACCAGGCCCAAAACTAAGGTTTGTGTAATGGGATACATATATGACTATCCGTTACCCTATATTTAAATATATTCTATGATAGAAATAAATATTAACAGCTATGACTAAAGCACAAATGCTAGCATTTCCCGCAAAAACATTGCCCGGGACCTCAGATATGACGACTCCTTGAAACCAGTGTACCAACTCGGCTACGGAGGTGCTCAGGTCATGTCATACCTGTTTTTTTTAAATATACAGTTTAATGAAGATCAATTGTCAAAAGTAGAATTTTAGTAGGTACCGAAATTGGTACGACCTTGCATTTCTAAGTTTTTGAATCGTACATTTTGTTTAACTAATCGAACTGAATAATATGTGAAGTAGGTTAATTAAATGAAACAATTATTACCAACAATATAAGTTTATTAGTGGAATTTATCGATATTCACTTAAAATAATGTAAATAAATCAATTACTTATCAAAAATGCAAAATAGTTATTGTACAAGTACCTTTCTTGTACTTGTACGGGGCGATGAAAATTAAACACATTAAACTGCTCTGGTGACTATTAAGGACTTGAAAAATAAACATTTACGAATTTACTAAAGATGGACACAAATGTAACTGCGCTTTAACTTTTCCACTAGCGCCATCTCTTGATGAGTAGACTACTTACAACTACGTTATAATGATCATGGACAGATATACACATAGGATAGAGATGTAGTACATTAATAACACAAAGGTAAATCCATACAATCTCACTATACCAATATATATCGTTTTATTAAACAACAAACATAACTGGGTATATCATCTAAATACGTCAAAATATTTCTATACAGTAAAACTCACGATTTTCAACGTTAGTCTTATTGGTTAAAGCTAAATAGTCGTGATCAATTCTTAATACTAATTTGTGGTGGGGATATAAAATACAGTTTTACGGCTTGCTCGCCCATTTATCGGTGTTATATCGAGTGAAAACTACTTAAAAATTATTACTTTGTATATACATTATTAGTCAACACTAAAAGTCTTTGATATTGGATGTTCGATAATATTTAATGAGTCACTATTATATAGTATTAAAATAATTACTTTTAGAGCCAACTATAGACAAATAGAATAAACCACAAAAATAATAAACCTTTTGCCTACTGGTTAATATTGGTATACTATCCTTTAGACATAACGCTAAGGCTATTCTTTGACTATTCGTGAGCTCACTTCATCACATTGAGATGTAATCATTGAGCAGGTCGGCAGGAAGACTGATATCCAAAATTATATTAATGCAAGCAGTTAATTCGTTGTCAAAAAATGCAAAAAAGAATGATACGTTACATTGTGGCCTTAAAATTGTGTAAGTTTACACAAGTCGAATTTCTCTCTCGATATCCCATAATCAGTCGTCATTTCGTTAACACAGTTAATTTCATGCAGGTAGATGTTCATTCTTTTCCATTTGGCATGTTTCCACCCTGAAAAGATATAGATTAATGCAATAACTGCTTACACCTTATAATTCTCGAGTTGGAATACTTTTGCGCACCAAGCTTGACGACAGTTAGTCGTCAGGCGTGTGTATTCCCGAGGGGCGTATTCCCTAAACCACTTCGTTGTCTATCTTGTACTTTGTTAGGGCGATCCAGGCACTCAGGAACTACTTATACCTAGCAGATAGTAGCGGGGATCAAACTGGAAAGGAGATGGCTAAGTACAGTATGGGCAATTGCCCTTGTAATGTATAAATACTAGATGTAGTTGCATCTAATGCTGGGTACCTGAAAGTTAATATGTGATATAAAAAAAGTTCATGAACTTTTCATATTATTACAATCTTGAAAAACATATCATAGAAACTCCTACGATATTATGGTCGCAAAACTACAACTAGAGAATTTGCTATGAACTTTAGGTAGGCATTTTAGTACAGATAAAATAACTGGGTAATATATTACTATTGTAGTGAATGAATACGTATATATTGAAGAATGTCGACTTTAATTCATGATTGTGATTAAAATACGAATATTTAATATGTATATCCATATTGAGTTATGCGCTCAAGTTTCGTTACGCATTTGAAGTCGGCAAGTAGGCACAATAGACAATAGGTCCGTTTAGAAAAGCAGGGTCAGTATTAAAATCAAAAATCAAGTGATAATGCAACGAACAATCGAACAAACAAAAGTCGTATAACATCTGACATTGACATTTTTTAAGTGCTGTGAGAATAAACTCTCAATACAATAACATCGATATTATCGTGTGAATAAAATACTTATTTGTTGTTAATTGTTTTCGACGATTAACATTTATTAAACATTTCTGTACAGAAAATTTTCTTCTCTATTATTTAATGATTTTTATTTAATTATTTTATTTGATAAAACAAAAAGTTTAATCCGCTATGTCCATATATATCGATTATTTTGTATATTTACCGAAAGTACAATAATCGATTATCTCGTTTAAATGTCAAGACTATTCAAGTCCGGAAAATAGGAAAACAAGTTTAAAACTTTTTATTTAATTATTTTTTCAGGAAAGTTCTAGGAAAATAATAATCATATAACAATTCATTAATGGATATATAAAAATTACGAGGCAGTGTGATATATTTATACATGTTAAGGGCAGTCGTTTAGCCATCTCCTTTATATTTAACCTAAAAATCATCAATTTTGAAACAAAAAGTAGTTTCGTAAATACTTACAAGTAATAATAGTAAATTGGCGCTTACCTTTATACTAAATATCAAAACATTTCATATTATTTCATAGATTATGTACAATAAATACGTTTTTAAATAATAAAAAATTGTGCTTGTTTACTGTTTTTCCAAAATTTTGGAACTGATATTGAAAGTATTTATTTATATCTGACGTTGTTAATTTGATAATGCGTACTGTAGTTGCTATGGAAAGTTTCAGTTATGCTGCTAATTTCACAGGAGCCATACGTATTATAAACTGTAACCATTTACCATCAGTTGTGACAACACCAAAATATTTGTACGTGATGCTAAAAATTTACTGTTTCAATTATTGTTTGTGTGTGTTTATAGACATAAATTAAAACAGTAGTTTTTAATAATTTTTTGAAGCCAAATAGGCTTACAATGTCTGCGTATTTGTGAAACAGCACATCTTTGCATGTTCAAACTTTGTTTTTGTTATTTCTTGTGATTCTAACAACATAGATACCTCCTCCTGTTGCGCGAGTTGGTAGTGCCGCTTGCGCAGGGCAGCCAGCTTGGCCCTCTCCGCCTCTAAGGCTGTCTCAAGTTCCAACGCGTGCACCTTGCACTCCATCTCAAGGCGGCGCGTGGCGGTCAACGTCAGAGTCGATGTGTCTAACGCGTCTGTGGGATAGACGAACACGTAAACGAAGTCCAACGATAAGAAATTGTTATTTTCTAATGTCTAACGGCCCTGCGTACCAGAGCCACTGCAGTCATTGTACGTAGGAACACAGAGCCGTACCCAGGTCGGCCCGCAGCCGCAGCGCGGCCCGCGCGGCGTGCACCACGGCGCCAGTGGCGGCCCTGCGTACCAGAGCCACTGCAGTCATTGTACGTAGGAACACAGAGCCGTACCCAGGTCGGCCCGCAGCCGCAGCGCGGCCCGCGCGGCGTGCACCACGGCGCCAGTGGCGGCCCTGCGTACCAGAGCCACTGCAGTCATTGTACGTAGGAACACAGAGCCGTACCCAGGTCGGCCCGCAGCCGCAGCGCGGCCCGCGCGGCGTGCACCACGGCGCCAGTGGCGGCCCTGCGTACCAGAGCCACTGCAGTCATTGTACGTAGGAACACAGAGCCGTACCCAGGTCGGCCCGCAGCCGCAGCGCGGCCCGCGCGGCGTGCACCACGGCGCCAGTGGCGGCCCTGCGTACCAGAGCCACTGCAGTCATTGTACGTAGGAACACAGAGCCGTACCCAGGTCGGCCCGCAGCCGCAGCGCGGCCCGCGCGGCGTGCACCACGGCGCCAGTGGCGGCCCTGCGTACCAGAGCCACTGCAGTCATTGTACGTAGGAACACAGAGCCGTACCCAGGTCGGCCCGCAGCCGCAGCGCGGCCCGCGCGGCGTGCACCACGGCGCCAGTGGCGGCCCTGCGTACCAGAGCCACTGCAGTCATTGTACGTAGGAACACAGAGCCGTACCCAGGTCGGCCCGCAGCCGCAGCGCGGCCCGCGCGGCGTGCACCACGGCGCCAGTGGCGGCCCTGCGTACCAGAGCCACTGCAGTCATTGTACGTAGGAACACAGAGCCGTACCCAGGTCGGCCCGCAGCCGCAGCGCGGCCCGCGCGGCGTGCACCACGGCGCCAGTGGCGGCCCTGCGTACCAGAGCCACTGCAGTCATTGTACGTAGGAACACAGAGCCGTACCCAGGTCGGCCCGCAGCCGCAGCGCGGCCCGCGCGGCGTGCACCACGGCGCCAGTGGCGGCCCTGCGTACCAGAGCCACTGCAGTCATTGTACGTAGGAACACAGAGCCGTACCCAGGTCGGCCCGCAGCCGCAGCGCGGCCCGCGCGGCGTGCACCACGGCGCCAGTGGCGGCCCTGCGTACCAGAGCCACTGCAGTCATTGTACGTAGGAACACAGAGCCGTACCCAGGTCGGCCCGCAGCCGCAGCGCGGCCCGCGCGGCGTGCACCACGGCGCCAGTGGCGGCCCTGCGTACCAGAGCCACTGCAGTCATTGTACGTAGGAACACAGAGCCGTACCCAGGTCGGCCCGCAGCCGCAGCGCGGCCCGCGCGGCGTGCACCACGGCGCCAGTGGCGGCGGCCACGCGCCGCGACGCCGCGTGCAGCCGCCGCAGCGGCTCGGACTTGGGGCTGGCGCGCGCCCGCGAGGCAGCCACCAGCTGCGCCGTGCTGCCCGCCACTTCGTGTGCGGCCGCGCTGACGCCTTCTACGCGTCCTGCAGCGCTCACTGCTTCGTCTGCTGACGACCTGGGAACGAATTTATTTTGTATATATACAAGTGACTACTCAATCTTATTACGTAATTTGTCTCAAGAGACATTTTTTAATTGCTGCATTTTTAACTGTCATACATAGATACGATTACAAAACTTTCTAAATTGTGAATTTGTTGCCAATGTTTATCATTATGATTCCAGCCGAGTGACGCCCTCTGTAGGTCGATGTCGTTGCATGGAAAAAACTTCGCTCTGAATATTGTACATCTAACAAACTTGGATGTCTTACTCAATTGTGAAGTATGCAGTGTAGCGGAACATGTCCAACACTTATTCACAGATTGTCAACACCTTCTTATCTATCAGGATGGTTCTGAGTTTTTTGGCTAATCAAGTCTCAAGAGTAGAAGCTAATTTATGTCAACAACTGCACAAATTGTAGCCACTTTCAACGACATAACACATTATACCTTGTCAACTAATATGACATGAATATAAATAGCATAAATATAAGTCCGACAGAACTGACATGTTTATCTTTGTATACATAAAACAAAGTCATCAAAGTCTTAAAACTTAAAAATGGTTTAACTCATTTAAATAATCAACACCAATTAATTATTATAATAACAGTTTCGGTATTCCGCCATTGTCTACAGTAAGGTACAGTGATAAGAAACATAGGCCAACTCACACAAGAAGCTTGGCAGCGAATACAACCGCCTTGGAAGCCGACACGAGCCCCTCGGACCACTGCGGGTTCTTGCGGTACATCTTCTGCCGGGTCTTCGTGTCCCCCAGCTCCTCCTGCAGCTCGCGGGAGTCGCGCACCAACACCTTCACCGCGGCCATCAGCGTCGTGCACGCATCCAGGATGTTGCTGTTCACTTCCAGCTGTACGCCTGAGTCGCTGGCCCGCGTTGCTGTTAGCAGATTCTGAAAGAAGTAACATTTTATTTTAGTTTTTTTTTTTCCTCAGAATGGAGGCTGAGAATCCATCATGGACACCACCGCAACGGCAAGTAGAGATGCGGTGATTATGTCGGACTGCTGGTGAATCGAGGCGGCTCGACCCAACAGACCTACCGACTAAACTCAGCCTAAGCCTTTGGTCCTAATGACCCTACTGGCTTGAAGTGACGGAGAGCCGCACCTCAGGAGAGGTACGGTTAGCGCTGCCCCATGGAGAGGGCATAAGCACTAGAAGAGGCACGGTACACCAAAGTGGGACCGGCCTATGTTGACAGAGAACCTTTTTTTTTTTTGCATGCATTGAATTGCATACCCCGGCTGCGGAGAGCCGGTGGTTATGTGAGGCTCTCCTCCCCAGAAGGGGGAGGCCTACCCACTAAAAACCTCAGCGATGGCCATCCTCAGGCGTTGTAGGGCCCCCAGGATCGAGTGTCGCATCAGAGGACCCCCGGCCTTTGCTCCCCTGGGTGCGCTAGGGGAGCCCTTCTCGGGGAGGAGTGATCTTGCCGCCTCCTCCCCTCCAACCTCCTACGACGTCAACCCCGGTCATCCGGGGGTGAGGTCCTCAGGCCAGGCTATGTGGCCCGAGGCCGCCTTCTTCGAGCGGGATCGGCCATCTCTCGATCCCGCTCGACGGCTTCCAACCTCCCTCATCCGCCAGCATTGCCGCAATCAACGCTGGCGGAGACAAATCTTGGGCATCGTGTCGTGTCCTCCCTCCCTATTCGACTCAGATACTCACCGAAACAACCATGTCCGGTGAGTATCTGAGTCAAACGGTAGGTGACTTCCGCCCTCCCGCAGAGTCAAGCTTCGAAGTGCGGGAGTACCGCACCGACGGCACGCTGATGCACGCAGCCCCCACGCTCTAGCTGCGCACGCCAGGCTCTCTCGGCCCGTCGCGTCGGTGCAACTCCCGTCGTCGTCCCCCCGACCGACATGCCGCGATGCGTTGTACATCACCGCGTACATGTCGGCCAGGATCTCGAAAGGAGGGGACCGCCCCAGAACCGTCGCCGCCTCGTACGAGATCGTACGGTAGCCTCGCACGATGGCTCCTGCCGCTCCTCCGCTCTGCTCCTCCGCTGCATGCTCCGGAGCAGAGCTCTGCAGCGGGAGGACCTCGTGCAGTCTTGCGACCACACGGGGGCCCCATACAAGGCCACGGACCGTACGACGCTCGCGTGCAGGCGGCGAACACCATCCCTCGGTCCCCCGAGATTGGGCAGCAGGCGATGTAGGGCGCCCGCGGCCCTCTTGACTCGGGGAACCAATCGCGCGAAATGCTCCTCGAAGCTCCATCTGCTGTCCAAGATGAGGCCAAGGTACTTGATGTAGGGCCCCACCTGGACATCCGCGTCACCTACCCGTATCCGGCAGCTGGGTGGTTCCCGGCGCTTTGGAAGGCCGTGGAACCATAGCGCCTCGGTCTTGTGCGGCGCCATTTCAAGACCCAGCCGGCGGATCGCCCTCACGATACACGCCACCCCCAGCTCGGCAAGCCTGAGCGTCTGCTCGAAGTGTCGTCAGCGTAACAGACGACACTCACGCCGCAAGGAAGGCTGGTGCGAAGGACCGCATCGAATGCGAGGTTCCATAAGAGGGGTCCCAAAACCGACCCCTGCGGAACGCCGCGCTTGATCCCTCTCTCTGTTTCCGTCTCGTTCCTTTCGATCGTCCTGTCGCGCAAGTAGTCCCCGACCACGGCCCGCAGGTAGGGGGGCAACTCGTGGTGGTCGAGTGCCCCCCTGATGGCCTGCCAGGGGAGGGTGCCGAAGGCGTTAACAATGTCTAAACACGCCCTCTCTGAGGCAGCTCGTGAAGAGCCACCTCACTCTGTTCCCCAATGCCCTGAGCGCCAGCGCCTATAGCGGATATACAGTCTTGAAAGAGGTATATATCCAGAAGTGAGTGTCTATTGAAATGATGATGTGCTAGGTTTCGTTCGTTTTTGTACAATAGGAACAACTTGAACATACTTCTATTTGGGACGCTGCCTCCTCGATGGCCTGGTCCATGCCAGCCAGTTCATCGTCCACGCTTAAGCCCGCACCGCTAGGTCTCTCGGCGTCGACGGCGGATTGCATCGCCGCAGAAACTACGGTACGAGCTTCCTCGCACAGTACATTGCCCAGCTCCCCGTTCACCACCGCCTCTAAATATTGCTTTGTCGTCGTCAACATCGTTTTACATTCCTTGTTGAGTTCTGAAAAAAAAATACGATTGGTTTTTAGTGGTTCAATGGAGCCACAAACAAATTATCGACAGTATTGAATTGCATCGATATTTTAATTTGTAAAGTGGCACACTAAAATCTTATGTATTTCAAAATGATACCTTCTGAATTTGTACCATCTAATGATCCTGTTGGTAGAATTATCTATGTTACAATTTCTCACTTCAACTTAGCATAGGAACTATTGTGCAATTATGAGGCTAATGCCACTTACTATACTATCAGATGTATAGTTTATTTGTTTGTCAATATATAATTTTTCTACTGACCTTATCCACATCTAGTCACATTAAAAAAACGAAAAATCGTTGCCCCACTTAAGGATTTTTCTCTAATCGTGGATGCACTCACAAACATAGAACCTTTTTTTTTCTTCCCCCTGAGGAAAATGCATTAAGTTGCATAGCCCGGCTGTGGCGAGCCGGCGGTTATGTGGGGCTCTCCTCCGCAGAAGGGGGAGGCCTACCCCACCTTCCTCAGGCACGTAGGGAGCCCCCGGCAACACCAAGCTACTTCCAGGAACCCCAGCCTCCGCTCCCCCGCCGATACAGGGGAGCCCTCCTCGGTCCCCCGAGGCTACAATACCTCCCCCGATCTCCACCACCGACGACGCCCCCCGGCCACGGAAGGGGCGTGGTCCCTCCCGGGCCCGACGCCGCCTCCTTCGAGCGCGATCGGCCATCTCCCGACCCCGCTCGGCGGCCTTCTTCTGGAGCATCACTGCTTCACAGAAGGAAGCCACAGCCCTCCAACCTCCCTCGCCAACATTGCCGCAATCAATGCCCGCGGAGACAGATCTTGCCCGATCTCTGCGACCAAGACTCGGCGCTCGGAGGCCCACGCGGGGCACTCCGCCAGCGTGTGCTGGGCCGAGTCGAGGTCGGATGCGCAGTGGTGGCAATGTGTCGATCCCTCCCGTCCTATTCGACACAGATACTCACCGAAGCAGCCGTGCCCGGTGAGTATCTGAGTCAATCGGTAGGTGACCTCCTCCTTCCCGTGGAGCCAAGCTTCGAGGTGCGGGAGTACGGCACCGACGGCCCGCTGGCGCGCGCAGATCCGTCATTCGAGCTGCGCACGCCAGGCCGCCACAATCCGTCGGTAAACAAACATAGAACCTAACATGCACATTCTTCACGCAACTAATTTTATCCTTTTTAGATTTTTAGTGAAACTTCATCGTGTGACATGTGCTCATCGCTCCTATTACTATTTACAAGGTTTTATGCCATATGTAGATTAAATTGAAAATAATGTCGTACTAATGTCGGATGTATGTACTTACTTTCAGAGACCAGAACATCCGTCGATATGTTAGAGACCTCCGTGATGTAGGCGGACAGTTGGGCGGTACTGTGCGCCACGAGTAACGCTGACTTCGCTAAAGTCTCTTCGTTGCCTTTCACCTGGAATATGTTTAAATTAATTATCCATGTTAAAAGGAACAGTTTTGACAATTTAACAAAACGAAACACCAAAAAAATTTTCCCTATATCGCAAATATAGTTTATTGTTAATGTCCATAAAATAATACAGTCAGATTACTTCAAATAAATATCCGGAAATATCATGTTTACAACATATAACTTTAAATTAAAATGGCCAATTTGACCGTTCATACCCTGGAAACATGATACTTTAGACTTTGTCATTGAAGAAAATTGCTGCTATAGAGCTACATACCAGGTCACAAGTCAAATTGTATCTCTATCTGAGATAGACAACATACACACATATTATGTCACGCCTTGTTCCCAATGGGGTAGGTAGAGAGCACCTCTCTCCACTTGCTACGATCCTGGCACACTTCTCTTGCTTCCTCCACTTTCACGAGCGTCTTCATGCATGCTCGTCGGTTGCGAGTACTCTTGACCCGGCCTTCCTTTAGGACATCTTCGATTTGATCGAGATATGTCCGCCTAGGTCGACCTGCACCGATTCGTCCTATCATTCTTACCTTGTGTATCTCTTTCGTTAATCTTCCTTCATTCATTCTTTCAACATGGCCGAACCATCTAAGCTAGACAACAGCCTTACAATAAAATAATTAACAATGAAACAAGGCTAGTATGGTTTAGCAAAAAAAGGTGAAAAGTGCAGTTGAATTTACAATTGGGTCACATAATACCCTAACCGGGTATAGTTAAAGCGGTTAAATGTCCTATGTTACATACTCGGGTTTGGATAAAGCCCAAGTTGAAAAGCAAAGCCCATATCGAAATTTTGCTTTGCAAACGCAGTGCCAAGCAGAAATCTAATCACAATCAATATTTAATGTAAGTTATCGATAATACACAAAAATACCGTTTTAAATAAGAAACAACACATAAAGAACAATGTTTAAGTGAAATTAATACAAACTAACGGCACGATTCATTACACATGATGGATACATTAGGGTATGTACAATGAGTTAGAATATACAATTTTACTGGTGCTATTTTTGTTTATAATATTAATATCTTTTTCTTATTATGTTATTTTTTGCAATCATCTTAACAGTTCGGTACTAATACCGTACACATCATTTGATAAAGTTGTTTAATTCATATAATAAAGTACCTGATTATGTTTTGATAGTTCGTTAAACGCCTTCGTCGCGACCTCTGCCGATGTGCGGCTCCACTCTTGCGAACCCTCGAACACGTCCAGTGCGTTCTGAGCGATCTCCACTGCTGTCTCGCCAGCGCACGCCATTATCCGTGTGTTCTCTGCCACCAAAAGCTCTTGTCAAGAATAAGTTTATGGACAATGTTCGTTCAATTTTATGGTTGCTTTGTAGATTATTAAAAATATTTGATGCGTATTTTCCATTTTATTACGTAATAAAAAAAATGATTTGATACATAGATTTTTGTACAACACAGTTTGCTCATCTAATGGTAAGGGGCTACAATTGTATATAGAATATAGAACAGTGATTTGAGTTCAAGAATCACAACATACCCAGCTAACTTGTGACATAAGATGTAAGACCACATATCTTGCACTTTAAAATGAACCGTAACAATTCAAGAATTACTGTTTTGTGATAATAGGTAAAAGGGAAGGTACTTAAGCAGACGACCCTGGTCTCCATCCGACTACAATGTTTCATGAGGTCGTTATCATTATTTCAGAGAAACCCACACAGCTATTCTATTCCTAGGCATCTCCTAAGTATCTCCACATAGATTGGTCCTGTGGTGCAAGCGTATTCCTGCAATCTTTACAACATAGTCGGTGCAGCTTTTGGGAAGCCTATTACTTTTATTACGCATAGCAAGTGCTCACTCCTTAACTTAGTATTCGTGATTTACGTAAAGTTTATATTGCATTAATTAGCAATAGCTAATATGAAGTGCGGTCTTAAAAATATAATGTGTCTCACTTACACTTAATAAAAAAAGCAAACATGTTAGTACCTAATGAGCTCGCTGGTGCAGCGACGTGTGCGCTGACCGTTATATTTGCTACAGTTAAGCAACGTTCGCTTCTTGGTCAGGACCCTGATGGGTGACCAAATGAAACATTTCAAACGTCTCTGTGCTTCGAATGATGTGTTAAACTTCGATTCGATCGATCCGATAGTACGATTGGAAAAATAAAAGAACACGAGTTTTTCCTATATACTTAAATAATACGTGCCGATAAAAAAGCGGACCTGAAATAGCGGCTAACTATGAATTTTTTAGTCATATCCCGGCAAAATCCCGTGTTTCACCCTCGTTTTAAATTTATTTCCTCTGTAGAAACAACTATGTCTTGCTTCTTGTTATTTTAAGTTTCTGTAATGACACGGGCTATAAAACCTTCCTCACAAGTTTTTTTCATATATCTAATTCATTATTACAGCTTATATAAATTCCCACTGAGAGGTTCAGCGAGTCTAACTCAACTAAGTTAGGACACGAAACGATCCCAGACTGCTGTTGCTTTAGACTCTAGAGTCTAGAGAGTACACCGCTCAGTAGCACGTGTGGTGTACAATTCCTTGTGCAATGTAACGAGTTGTTTTTGGAATACAATGAAGTCTTTTGTGAATGGATGAGATACCGCAAGAACCAGGGAGGAAGATCCCGAGGCTCATCCTTGCTACCGTGGACATCTCATCCATGCAGGTCAGAGCAAGTGGAATTACACGTGCCTTGTTTTTCCAAACTATAACCAGCAGGATCCAAGCAAGGGAAGTCCAAGCCCTACATTACACCAATTATGTTCCCAAAACAATACCGTGTCTCATCCCAGCGTGCCGTCTTCTGATGGGCAAGACACGGCTATAATGGACGTGGTCACGGTAAATCGTATGTGTAAATAGGCTTCTTAGGCTTTAGTCAAAGCGAGGAGAGACCGACGTGTATCTTGTACGAAAAGAATTTCCCAATGTTAAAAATAATTTGTAGGTGATGTATTAATGAACCACGCTGACCTATTGCGGGCTGGGTTCGGGTTTCTTTACATGTGTCTTCACCATAAGTGGTACTGCACTGGATAAATGTACATATGAAAATTGAAACACAAAATATATTACTACTGCAGTTTCGGAAGTCCGATTAGGTCAGTCGAGACTACTGCGTCACAACTCTCTTTATTTCTAAAAGTTGGTTTAAAAATCGTTAAGAAACACTTTGTTCTGAATGTACCTACATACGAGTAAGTTGAACACAAACTACAAGCTAAATATATTGGTCAATTCATCAATAGTACTAAAATAAATTACTTACGTTTTTCTAGATCTTTTTTAGCCTCTTCCAATTGTATTCTTAACGTTGCAATGTCCGCCTCCAGCACTGTATTTTGTTGTAATATATCCTGCAATTCAGATTCTGCATTCAGTCGCCTGTTATCTACAATTTCCAATCTAGATTCCAACGCCTAAATGTACACAAAAGAAAAGGATGTACTCAACGTAAGATTCGATGCAGGCCATACAGATTTCAGCCAGACCATGCAGTATGAGGAGCGTTGCAGAGCGTTTCCGAGTCGCAGGCGCAAGGCGGAGGATGTACAAAGAAAAAGAGAAAGAAAACATGCAATTAGAACCTTTCATGCCAAAGAAGATGCTATTAGAATAATTAATTACAAGACCCTTTATGTATAACTTAACAAAAAGCAACAACATAAATACGCAGCCACTTTCTTTACAAGGAGTAAGTAATAAAAGTAACAGACACCACCATACTATATAGATGGAGAAGTGTCGGTGTTGCCATATTAAATAAATACTTCATTATACAAATAGTAATTAATATAAACATATGATTTCGAGTGCAGTTTGAAAGATATTACCAATCACCGATAAATATCACAACAATAAGGACACATTTATCGGATATTCTAAAGAACCTAACCTGTTTCTCATTATCTTTTTGTGATATGATTTCGTCTAATCCTTGTTTTTCCTGTTCGTTTACTAACCGAAATTCTTCCAACTCAGCTTGCAGATTTTCAATGGCTTTGAGACTCTCTTTAAGACATTCATCTTTTTCTGTTATTTGTTGCTTGTACTGTGATTTGTTTTCTTCGATCGTTGTTTGTAATATTTTTATTTCCTCATCAGTTTTAGTTTTTAAGTCTTCAAGCTCTGTTTGCAAATTATTTATCGTACTTTCTAAATTATTAATGCTCTTATCCTTATGAGATATATTAATCTGATATTCCATCTGTTGGTTTTTAATTATCTCTTGATTTTCTTTGAAATTGGCTTCTAGCACCTAACAAAAAACTAAATAAATTTAGTATACTTATATAGACGTCACAAAACATTAAATAACTAACCTCTTTTTCTGAATTAATAGCGAGTAACATTTTTTCTTTTTCAAGTATCGCTTTTTCTTTTTCTTCTGAAACTGTCGAAAGTTTATCAAGTAGTTCTCGTACTTCGCGGTTTTTTAATGATAAATCGTAGTCACTTTTGTTCAGAAAATTATCATATTCTTCTTTTAATGTTAGATACTCATTTTTACAAATTTCTAATTCTGCTTTTGTTTCCATCAATTCATCTTCTAACCTTGTAACGGATTCGGATAGTTTTGTAGCTTCCACGTTAAGTGAAATGACATGATTTTCTTTTTCGAGAATCGATTTTTTATAACTTTCTGTAAGTTCATCTTTAGATTCTGTAACATTTTTTAATTTATCATTTAGAACAGTTACTTCTATAGCTTTCTCTTGAAGTTTTTCATGAAAATCGACCTTCAACATGTCTAACTCATTTGTGAGTTCAGTGCATTTCCTTGAAAGGCTATTAGTAACATTGACATTTTCTTCAATAGTACTTTTAAATATAACAGTTTCATCTTGTTTTATTTGTAATTCCTTTTTTAACATTTCGATTTCAACATTTTTCTTGTTTTCCAACTCTTCATTAGTTAATTGATTCTTAGTTTGCACCTCAGCTAGCATGTCCGTGTATTGTTTGATTACTTTAGTTTTTTCTTGTATGTCACTCTCTAGAATTTGTATTTTCTGAATAGCATCATTCAATTGCGATTGAGCAGATTCTTTTTCTAACTGTGATTGTTGGCACTTGTTTTCTATATCGCTTTTGGCTTTAGTTATTACATCAATTTTTTCGGAAAGTTCTTCTATGTCTTTACATTGCTGAGCTATTTTATCGTTATTATCTTTTTTAATTTTTTCTATGTCGCTTTGCATGTTTGTAAGAGCACTTAATGCTTGACCTATTTCAACATCTTTTGCTTTGATTATCATTTCCATTTCTTCTTTTTTCATATTTAAATCTTCATTGAATTTATCGCATTTTTTAGCAAAACGTGCCTCTGTGTCAATTAAATTCCTTTGTAATGTTTCTATCTCAGCTTGAAATTTATTAGTACATTGGATTAGTTCCTAAATGAAATAAACTAAAGTGTTAATATAAATGTTAGTAGATAAGAGACAACGCCATAAAATGAAGAAGATTTTAAATGGTGTAACATAAAATATTCATTAATTATATTAGGATTTGCTATAACGTGCAACAGGTGTTAATTAGCTAGGACTACCTCTACCTAGTTAGTTTCAACCATCATATACAAATAGTTATTTCATTATATCATGCTTTGATATCAGCATGCAATTATGTTAATTGCATGCTGCAAATACACACCACTAAAAAGCAAAATACTGACCTCTTTTTCTCGTTGATATTGTTGCGTTATCTCCACCACTTGTTTCAATGCAGCCTCTTTCTCTTCTACAACCTTCTTATACTCATCACCACTTGATTCCCTAAAACTAAGTAGCTCCTCTTTCACCATTTTCAATTCAGCTTCCTTTTCTTCTTTCTCAATTTTCAATTTATCTAAAACCTCCTTCGTTTCTTTTAAATCATTAGTTGTCGTGTTTAATAACACCTCGTGTTCAGTCTTTACTGTACTGTGTTCTATTTCCAAAGCTTCCATAGCCGCTTTGAGCGTGTCTAATTCAGTTTCCTTCTGCCTTGATTGCTCAAGCTCTGTTCGTAGGTTGGCTATCTCATTCTTATAAGCATCTATTTCTTCACTGGATGATGCATTTTGTTGCAACAGTTCCACATCTCTACAGGTAAGAAAAGATGTAATAGTTAACACGATGTCACGGTTGAACACTATAAATATACACTACATATATGGAGAAATAACGACTCACTTCAGTCTATCGTTGAGTTGTTGTTGTAACGCTGCTTTTGCGCTTTCATGTTGTGCCGCAGCCGCCCTTAAGCTGGTCGCCAGCTTATCAACTTCCGCTTTCTAGGTGCAAACACAAAAATGCATAACTACATTTACGTAAATTTATTATATTATATTAATCAGTAAAAGAATGAATGAGTTGATCATCAAAAGCCTATACGCCGATGATCAAGTTTTATTATCATCGTCGGAGAAGGAGTTGCAAACGATGGTAGACATGATGCATGGTGCTTTAACAAGCAAAGGAATGAAAGTGAATGTAAGCAAGACGAAAGTAATGGTTTTTGAAAGAGAAGAATGTATGACAAACTGTGATATTATGATTGAGGGACAACAAGTAGAACAAGTGAAAGAATTTGTATATTTGGGTTCACAGTTTACGAGAGATGGCAAGTGTGATGGTGATATTGAAAGAAGAGTTTTGAAAGGGAATCAAGTAAATGGGGCACTTCATAACTTCATGAATAGCCAGAACGAATCGCAAAGAGCACGACTGGCTGTGCATGGAGGCGTGTTCATTCCCACATTGATGTATGGTAGTGAATGTTGGCTGTAGCAGAAGAAACATGAAAGTAGGATTAATGCTGTGGAGATGAGAAGCCTGAGAAATATAATTGGAGTGAATCTGAAGGACAAAGTCAGGAACAGTGTGATAAGGGAGCGATGCGGCGTAGTTGAAGATGTAGTGTAGAAAAATAGAGAAAGGGATGCTTAGATGGTTCGACCATGTTGAAAGAATGAATGAAGGAAGATTAACGAAAGAGATACACAAGGTAAGAATGATAGGACGAATCGGTGCAGGTCGACCTAGGCGGACATATCTCGATCAAATCGAAGATGTCCTAAAGGAAGGCCGGGTCAAGAGTACTCGCAACCGACGAGCATGCATGAAGACGCTCGTGAAAGTGGAGGAAGCAAGAGAAGTGTGCCAGGATCGTAGCAAGTGGAGAGAGGTGCTCTCTGCCTACCCCATTGGGAACAAGGCATGACAAATATGTATGTATGTAGTAAAAGTAACAAGTAGCGCCAGCTTCTGCGGTGTTGGGGAAAAACACATGGGATTCTACAATTTTTAGTTTGTTGTTTTTCATATATTGTGTGCGAAAAACACATAAAGTTGTAAGAAAATGTCCGGCATCAAATAAATTAAAGTCAAGTTTAAAACTGGTTTATTCTTTGATTCAACCACATCAATAACATTACTTTAAATGAACATTGTATCCACTCAAAATTTTGAACTTTCCTAATCTAGAAAGCTTTTAGTTTCTGCTTTCCGATTACGCTCCGGGCATGTTCCAACAAACAAGTTTTATCACCTTGTTGGTGTGAAATCCTCACCTTTGTGTGATAATCAGCTGTGTTCTAGGATCGATGATGTTTATCACATGTTGTTAGAATGTGCCCGAAACTCAGAGCTAAGAGAAATACTCCTCGTGGGAATGGATCTGGCTAATGGCAATATAAATTGTTTGCTGACGGAACCATTGTCCAACTTAGCCATAAAATTATACATGTTTATTTGCTTGTCCTTTGAGGAGGCAAACTAACATTTGTGTATATAATAATAGGCTTGTTGCCTAAATTTCAGTAGTTAGATACTAATATACCTTGATGCCTATTCTATACAAAATAATTATTATTTTTGAAAAAAAATGCTTATTTATAAGAATAATTTTGCATTTAATTAAATATTTGACATTAGTCATAAAAACGCTCATGACTGTCATGGCGTCTTGAATGACGTCACGCCGTGCAAAACACAGCTGTTTTAGTATCGGAATATTCGGTATTGTGAAGTTATTTTAATAAAAAATGGATTCATCGTATTACAAGTACTGCATAGTGCCCCAGTGTACAAGCACAAGTATAAAAACACCAAAAAAATATTTATATACGTGCCAAACAATCAGCAGATACGTAAAAAGTGGCTGACACTCGCGAGAAGGAATGATGCCCATTCTTTTTCGCACTTCCACAAGACACTGGGGAATGACATTTTGACTTTGACGTTTCGCACGGCGTGACGTAACACTTTTAAATTGGTGTTTGCTGTCACGTGACTTATGGCTTATTTCGTGCAATTTTATTTTATAAAAATATAAATAATCAAAAGTTATTATTTTATAAAACTTTGTTTTTTCATAATTAAATGATCATCTTAATAGTTATGCAACTAACGCATCAGATTTGTTCATAGTGGATACAAGCCTATTATAAAAAAGGAAACCTATAAAAAAGTACGGTAAAAGAAAAATTATAAATAAGTACGGTACGAAATTTACTGGATAAATAGCATAAATAATTAAATTTCGTACCGTTCAATGTGCATTATTAGCTGTCAACTACGAAGCATGTCGGTTTTTTCCGAAACTGATATTACAATATATAAATATTTTTCTTTCTGTTATTCTTAATGAAGTTGAATCTGACAAAAAGGTGTACTTTTAAATATTTTAAACTAACACGACTTAGTTTTAAGTAGTGCGATTTTCTTTTCTTACATATATTTAATTAATTATTCATTAAAATGAACGCAATATTTTTAACATAATTACAATAAACTTCATTTTAAGTAACGATTAGATACCACAATTTGAAATATCTATCAACCACTTCTATTGTCAGAAATATAATTTAAAAAACTTGTTTCTAATGATCCTAGATCAAAAAATTGATACAGAACCGACACACATTTTAACATAATTTACACGGCTTCCAAATAAGTAAAATTGTCTTGTACCTGTCGTATGAGATTGATGTGTTCTTCTCTTAGCTGCGTATACGCTCCTTTTAATTTTTGAAACTTTTCATCTGTCACTTTGGCCTTTTCCTCCGTCTCCGCTAACTTCTCTATAAGATATAAAGACATTAAAGTTTTAACATAACCATGAATACATTAGTAATCTAAGAATTTACGACTAATTGACATAAATTGCTAAATTAATAATAATTCAGCCAATTGTGTTTATTGTTTTTGTATAATATACATGTATCCAAAGGGTAGGCAGAGATCACAGTTAACAACGATTAAAATATACTTTTTTAGCTTCCTAATACTTATTCTTTCTTCTAATAACGTAAATCAATACATATACGTTAGTCGGTAAACTGTATTTGTGACTTGTCCTTTGTCAGGGTCCAATAAAGTGCTAATTGAATTGATAACTTACGTTTGATCTCCGGCGTTTGTACTGCTAACACTTGTGTTTTCTTTCTTTCATCCTCTAGTTCATTCTGTAAGATGAAGTTAAAGTTAGTTTTATTATAATTATTTTTTATTGCCATTGGTAGCTGAAAACCAAATGGCCCAGCCGATGATAATGGCAACTATCGCTTATGGATAGGTGCACAGTTCAATAATTATTGCCTACTTATAGATAAATTTTCTTTTAAGCCTCGCCTTTGAAGCTGAACTAGAATATGCCACAGCACCGAGAAAATATCACAGTTTGTCATTCCAAAGTGTTCACGTACGTAGAAAATACAAACAGTGTTACTAAATTGTTCTACCAGATCGATTTCAGGTGATACAAATGAATTCAAATGGGTTGTTGGGTGATACGATGGTAAAAAGGTAAAAGAAGCATCATTGCAAACAATTCCTCAAAACACTATGGTAATGAGCGCACAGAGAACCAAAATCCCCCCGTTACCTAAATGTCTTTGTTGAGCGTGTGATATAAGGACAAACTATTATAAGAGTAGCGTGGTCAAAAGAGTCGGATCTGATATTTGGGAACTCCGATCCAGAGATGTGAGTTGTACTTCATATATAACCGAATTTAAGCTTTATATAGCATCAGGAAGTGAAATACCGGTTTGGTCTATTCAAAATGCTCTGTTTTATTTTCACCAATATGGTATTGTCTTCCAAATGTTTTACAAATTGATCTTCAGCCAAAAATTTCAACCGAAGATCTCAATAGAACCAAATATGCGAAGAATAACTCCACAAAACAATGGTATTGGTAGTGGTTGTGAATGTGCAAACTTGCATGTTAGAGAGTCCTCGATTTCGGACCCAAATTGTGGACTCACTCAAACAATTAAATTCAAGGGACGTTTTTGTGAATAGTATACCACATTTCATACGTGCTGTCATCTGTATAACAATGTATGTTCTCGATAACAACATGTCATTGATGTGCAGAATTAACAGTTTGGGTAGAGCGCCGAACCTTGTGGAACGCCTGGATTTATAGGCACGGCTTCTAAACATCAACCGTCAGCCGAGCATCGATGACTTTAGTTCTCGTATCATCGAAGAAGCTGACTATCCATTTGCAGAGTCTTTCGGAGATACCGCAACATGGTAGCTATGGCAGATTCTACCTAATGCCTTTGTTATGTTGAGTCGAATAGTGTCAGATCCAGCTAAACGATCGCATCAGATGCAGTATTGCCAGTCATACACAATGCAGTAATACAGGATCCACTACGTAGTAATGGTCGTTATTTCAATAACAGATAATATAATGAATTATTTTCCCGTAACGAATAACACGTTATTTAACAACGGCTTATACTGTTATCCTGCTGTTGCTGTTGACAAAATTATCGCCTAGTCGCATTGTTGTTGTTGTCGCTTGCGTGTGTGCGGCACGGAGCGAGCGAGTACGACTGTGCTACAAGCTACAAGTATGAGCGAGAGAAAGCTAACCGTTGTGTAGGTGTAGGCGCTCGCTCTGTTGCCTGACTCCTTATTCTTACAATATTATAAAAAAGTTCCTATTTGTTTATTTCTTATAGTAATATTACTAATCCCAAATTCACAATTTTGTACCTTCGCTCGTATGACAATTAGACTCATTTTGGTTTCCAGTGTGATTTGAAATAACAATTAGGTAAACTGTTGCTGGTGCCTAAACTGTTGTATTTTTTTTAGTCGCGCATTATTTGCTGTTGTGAGGTCGCGCGTATGCAAATTAAATAATTCGTTGCAATAAGTAAATAATGTAAACATTGAATGTAAATAATGTAAATATTGAATGTAAATAACAAATTATGTACAGATCAATGAACTTTTAAATACGCTAGAAAATTATATTGATTAGGTAATTAGTTTTAAATAGGCTTTTTGACAATGCGAAAAATAAAGTGTCAATTACTGTTAACAGTGTAAATTAAGAGTTAAAAAATATTATTTATTAACGTAAGTTGAAAATAATGATTCATTTATTTTAAACCCGTAAATAAAAATTGCATTTTTTAAACGTTTGTCACGTGACACGAAACGCTCCTGATTGGTCGAGTTTATAATGACGTCACTTGCTTGTAAACTTCGTTTGCCTACTTGTGTTGCGCCTAGTTGTGGTAGATTATCTCCGTTATATTAAGATTTCTTTCTACGCATTGTTTTTTTTTTGTTTATTTGCACTATTTTACAAGTACTTTCAACCATGGACAACGATTTTGTAAAAGCAGACAGCAGAAACCATGCAGAAATCATGGTCGAATTATTTTTCAAAAATAATTCTGACTTTTATGCTTCGGAGCTAAAAAATGTAAAAACAGCAAAGTATAATTACACTTTACTGGTAACTTAAATTATATCATAAGAAAGTGAAATAATGATGAACTTCCACAAGAACTTATATAGGTTATAAATAATTAAGTGTTAAAATAACACAATTTCGTGAACATAAACGATAATTTGTTCACGTTACGTCGGTTATTGAATGTCTTCACATTATTTAACAAGTTTCATTCTTTGCCGTTTGACAAATGCAGATCGGGAAGTACCAGCATCACACATTCTTTTAATGCGATCTGGCTGGCAATGAAATTTAAAAGGCAGAACTTTATCTTTTAAAATGATTTTCTGACTGAAACCCATTTTGTACTGATAGTAATTTGCCATGTCATTTTCCATCTGTAACGAACAAACAAGTTTTAGTCGGGATCTTTTAGTGTACTGCTTATTGAAATCATAGGACTCTGTAGCTACAAATTTTAACAAATATTATGGAAAACAGCGGAAATATTCGAAGTAAGTTCCAAGAGACGTTCTGTTAAAAACATTAGAGGTATTATAACCTCAAATCAATAATGAAAATATTAACATTCTGAATGTAATTAATTTTTACAAAATATAAATATTATGTTTACTTACATCGAAATGGTCTTCACAAAAGAAAATATTTGTACTATTCGCTATGTCATTATGATCCCTCCGAGAAAGTTGCAACCACTTTCGGCGCACTTCGATATTCTTTGGAACACTTACAAATAGTTTTTCCGGAGTTTTTAACGACGTATTTGTACATTTTGGAACTGCACACCATTTGTAACTCATTTTGTTAAAATAAATCACTGATGAAAAGTAAATCCAATCGCACTTTCGTTTTTTGTTTACAACAATCAAATATATATGCCAGTTGTCACAGATCAGAATACAGGCAAGTGACGTCACCGACCTCATTGCAGTGCCATGTTGTCAAAGTAGCGTTTTGGCACACTATTTAAATATTGAATTTTTAATTCGATGTTTTTCAGCTAATATATACCAGAATTAAAAATAACAACTTTTACTGGGTTCCTTAGACTCTACTACATAATATAAAATGAATTTTAAAAATCTGTCAAATAGCCTATTATTTAAATTACTGCTTAATGTTCTGACAGTCCTAAGCCATATCATTGTTAAGAATAACTAAGCTAGCTATAATAACAATAGTAATCGTACTCAAACAACATTTGTCAAAATAGCAATAAAACAGTATAACAGACAACAGTTTACAATAACAGTTATAGGAATATAACATAACAGTGTTATTCATTATTACAAAACAGTCGTTATTGCCATCACTGTCACTTCGTATCTGATTTTTATAAATAATTCTAAATTACTTCATTAACCAATAATAACCATATAGAGGAAATAAAAAAATTGTTAACTCGAAGCTAGTTCACATTATTCTTGATAATAATAAAGTGTGTTTGGTGTTACCTTAACAGCCTGAAGTTGAGACTCCAAACCGGAGGACATTTCTCTCATCGCGCCTAAAATCTTGTTCCGCTCCTCTACCCTTTCCGTAACTTCATGCCTAAATAGAAAAAAATATATTTCAATAATAATCATAAACAATTGAGACACGTGAAATTAAAATTGGTGCATGTATTTTCAAGTGCAATGTACAAAACAGATCACCTCATTCGCCTAAGCTCGTTCTGCAGATGGTCAATAAGCCGGTCCCGCTCCACCACGGGGTCGGGCTGCGGGGACGGCGTCGCGCGGGCATCGAACGCCTCCAACTGCTCCGGCGTTGTTGCCTATGGTCAACACACATACACACATATAATCACACCTAGCCTACCCGAAATTTTATGTAGAGTATACTAGGGTCGCCGGCGGGCGCGAGGAAGTCGCGACAGCTACGGCGACCCGGGATGGACCACGCCCCTTCCGTGGCCGGGGGGTCGTCGGTGGAGGGGACCGGGGGAGGTGGAAGCTTCCCCCGAGGAGGGCTCCCCTCTAGAGAGGGGAGCGGAGGCTGGGGGTTCCGGCAGTCACTTGACGTTTCCGGGGGCTCCCTACATGCCTGAGGAAGGCCATCCCTGAGGTTTTTAGTGGGTAGGCCTCCCCCTTCTGGGGAGGAGAGCCCCACATAACCCCGGCTCGCCACAGCTGGGGTATGCAATTTAATGCATTTTACTCAGGGGAACAAAAAAAAAAAAAAGACGTATACTAAGAGATACTATTTACTCAATATATGTTGTTACAGATACTTATTGATGTCAAAATAAATTAACAATAACTATTAACAAGGAAAAAAATTTATCTATACCCATTTGAAAATTGGGAGAGCCTTCTCGAGAAGGACAGGTAAAAATATCTGAAAATCAATTTTTTTCATTTGAAATTTACAATTCGACAATTATTTTTAGGATGGCGAAATACTGGCCCAAATTGAATTCGGTCTACAAATCTCTACGTCGTGAACAACGTTGTACAGATGAGGGATGTCAATAGGTATACTTACCTCATACTCTAAAACACTATTCATTGAAGGCCTAGCCCCGGCCTCAACGTGCCCAGACGAGATAAAGGAAGCAATGTTTGACAATATATTTCTCGGACAAAACTGACTTCAATTGTTCTCGTTCATTATATTTGGAATATAATAATAGATTGATACTTATAATTTGCTTTCAGGCATAATTTAAAAAAAATAAAGCATCCATCTTTAGATACCTTTTTACGGCATTGACTCGCTTTCGATTTTGAATTTTTCATTATATTTATTGATTCAGATGATTATTAATACATAACAATTTCAATTAAGTTCGATGTCTTAATTATTGGAATTGTTTACAATAAAAATGGCAATATACTATTAACTAAGTAATGTCTTAATAGCATTTAATATTTATAACATCTTAAGCTAAACTAATAATAAGCTAAAACGATACTGTATATGTTGAATATGATTTAGACACACTCACTTGACTAATAGTGTCAGACGTGTCGATCAAAGAGGCGACGGAGTCAAGTTCGTCAGGCGCCGGCTCTGGTATGGACACCACGGGAGTCACGTACGTGCCAAAGTCACTCTGAAAGGATAAATGTCATTAGGAACGAGTCGATGCCCGTAACATATCCCACTGCCTGGAAAGACACCAAAATTTATTTGCTATGGTCCCTTATCTAATATCCATAGCCAGAAACTTGTCTATACTGGATTAATGTTTTGCCTATCGATTTTATATGAATGCATTTTGGAAGCTGCGAAGGTTTTCAATAATCTGAAGAAGTCAGAAGCTGTTGCTGCCTAATTCATTATGCGAGTGGGCTAAAAGTGAAATTCCTTGCTTAAGTCTATTTTCCCAATCTTTTTTTCTCTATCTTTAAAGATTAAAGATAGAGCGAAAAAGTCATCTTTGTAATGGAATGAAATAGTTGTGTACCACGTGTTCAGTATTAAAAATTAAAATATTATAAAAATAAATATGTTTGAATAAATTATTAGAATCTTTCATTAGTACCATCACGAATAAGACAGTTATGATCAACTTGATCTTAAATATGACTTTTTAGTACGATTCCTAAAAACAAACTGCTTTTTAAAACATTTATATATTTTTTTTTTATGTGATAGGGGGCAGACGGATCACCCGATGGTAAGCAATTACCGCCGCCCATGAACGCCCGCAACACCAGAGGAGTCACAAGCGCGTTGCCGGCCTTTTAAATGAGTACGCTCTTTCCTTGAAAGTTTGGATATCGTAACGGCTCGGAAACACTGCAGGCGACAATTCATTCCACAGTTTAGCTGTGCGAGGCAGAAAATTTCTAGAGAAACGCACAGTGGTGGACTGCCAAGTATTGAGATGGTGAGGATGGAAGGTTTGTCGCGTGGAACGATGTCGGAAAGTAGCAGCAGGGATCAGTCCAAACAATTCCTCCGAGCACTCTCCGTAGTAAATGCGATAGAGTATGCAGAGAGAAGCTACATCTCTACGCAATGCCAAAGGGTCAAGCCGACTTGAAGTTTCCTGGTGGTCGACGATGCGAATCGCTCTCCGTTTAATCCGGTCTAGAGGGAGAAGCTGGTATTGGGGCGCCCCTGCCCAAAGATGAGAACAGTATTCCATATGAGGCCGGACCTGTGCCTTATAAAGTTGCAGACGGTGGGCCGGTGTGAAATACCGCCTCGATCTATTGAGCACACCAAGCTTCTTTGAGGCTAGCTTAGCCTTACCCTCTAAGTGACCACGGAGCTGAACTACGCTCGATATGTCGACACCAAGAATACCAATTTTGGCTGAGGCGGTTAAGGGAGTGCTCTCAAAACGAGGAGACACGACAAACGGGAGCTTTTTTACGTGAACGCGCAGACTTGAGTCTTTGTGGGGTTAAATTGGACCAAATTAAGTCTACCCCAATCTGAGACTTTCTTTAAAGAAGTCTCAATTTCAGACACAAGTTTGTTTCGACTCTCGATGACGTTTTCCCGAGAAATATTGGCTCGGCCGGTATAAAATGTGTCACCCGTGCTATCATCTGCATAACAATGAATGCCGCTGATTTGCAACATATCATTAATATGCAGAAGGAATAAAGTAGGCGACAACACACAGCCTTGAGGAACACCAGCATTCACAGACAATAAGTCAGATCATTGACCGTCGACTACTACCTTATGCTTCTGTCTGATAAGAAGTTGGTGACCCATCCGCATAATTTCTCGGGAAGCCCATAGGAAGGAAGTTTTGTAACAAGCGCTTTGTGCCATACCCGATCGAAAGCTTTCGCTATGTCCAAACTAACCGCTAAAGCTTCTCCCTTTGTCTCGATCGCCTGTGCCCAACGATGCGTAAGGTACACCAGAAGATCACCAGCCGAACGACCTCTACGGAAACCGTATTTGTTGGTCACTAAGCAGCTGGCGATCCTCTAGGTACCCAAGGAGCTGGCGGTTGATAATGGACTCCATTATCTTCGAGAAAAGGGGGGTTATAGCTATAGGCCTATAGTTGGACGGATTAGAGTGGTCGCCTTTTTTAGGGATCGGGTGCACTAAAGCTGTCTTCCATGAGATTGGGACGACGCCAGAAGAATAAGAGAGCCGAAAAAGACGCGTCAAAACAGGTGCCAACTCTGGAGCGCACGTCCTCAACACGACAGGAGGAATACCATCAGGCCCACTTGACTTGTGGATATCCAGGGAAAAAAGCGCTAAACGCAATGAGCTTTGGTGGAACCAGATATCCGGCATAGAAGGCTCACACCGCGTTATTGATGGTGGCGTTTGTCCCCTGTCATCCAACGTCGAGTTGGACGCAAAGATTTTGCCCAAAAGATCGGCTTTCTCCTTTGCGTTATGGGCCAACGAATCATTTCCCGCGTGAATGGGAGGAAAGGATGGCTTACAAAAATTTCCCTCAATAGCCTTGGCGAGAGACCAAAAATGCACGAGTCCCATAAGGAAGACGTTCCAATCTCTCGCCAATTCTACTGATGTGCTCCGGCTTCGCCCTGGCAATATCCCTCTTGAGTGACCTGGAGGCAAAGTTATACTCTTTTTTAGAGTGATGGCATTGATGTCTCGCGCCGTCGCAGCTTTAACCCAAGCTTGGTATGCCTCCCGCTTCCTGCGAGAAGCTTTTTTGGAGGATACACCAAACCAGGGCCTAGACCTACCACCAACAGGGACTGCAGATGACGGAATTAAGAGTTCCATACCCTGCAGCACCACGTCAGTAACTAAGTCAGCAACGACGCACAGAGAGGTATTTGACCCAAAAAGCTGGCCAAAAATATTTTACACTTTTAATGGCTGCCTAACAATGTTTTATTTAAGGTTTTGCTTGAATAAGGTTAAAAAAAAGGCATACGTAATATATACAATCATTTATTCTTCATTTTCATCTTCAAAACTTACATTTGAAATGTCACTTTCTACTAATAAATTTACAAGATCAGCTGAAAATTGTATTTTTTTTTATTCTTCCTCAGGACAGGGTCAGAGGTTAAGAGGAGCCTGTTTAAAACATCTGCGTTGCAAGCTACCCGGGAAAACTTTCTGGTGTAGTTGTGTCTGAACATTCTAATATGTTTGTTGCGTGCTTCTGCAGCTTCTTCAGACAATTGTCTTATTGGAAGAATGGCTTCCGTTATTACTTCAGCCCCATGGCGCAATATTTTATGCAAGGTATTATATAGGGTAAAAATTATATAAAGAAACGTACAATTTAGCCGTTTCTTGACAATAATTTTCAAATTTCTCTATGTTTATCTTTAAACCACAGCACAATGTGTCTAAAATAATTTTAAATCTGTAAATTAAATTTAAGTCTATTCCGGTAATTGCTGCAGATATGTTATAGTTAACAAAAAAGCGTCTACTCGTGTTCCCATCATTGGTGTTGCCAAAGTTTGCATTTGGTATATCCACTAATAGACCAAGTTGCTCGCGGAACTTATCTTGGATGTCTTTTTTCTGTTCTCGACTATTTGTTTCTCCTCAGCAGTAAGGCGCATATTCCATTTGTATCCTTTGAGCCACTCCGCATTTGTTTCTGGCCTTTGTTTTGCGAGCAGCTGTCCATTTTTGTTTAAATTGATGTTTTATAACTGACAATTTTTGTTTAATATTAGCAATATTTTGATCATTTTCATCATACTGATTGATCAGTTCTTTTTCCATAAAATTCAACTTTTCGTTAAAAATTGAGGTGTTTGAGCGTTCCATTATATCGAACAAGTCATTTCGAGACAAAAACTTCACTCCAGACGAGCCTATAACAAAAATACATAAAATATAAGTAAAATTTCGTTAAGTAAAAGTTTATATGTTTACAGAAAAAAAATCACGAAAAATAGGCGGGCGTATTCGGGCGGCTGTTTTGTTTTTAATTACATCCTATAAGGTCTACTTTACAACATACAATAGAAATTTTGACTTAGAAATGATGAGAAACTTATTAAAAAGTCCTTTGATTTCTCAAAATGTGTTTTTATACGAGTTTTTTTTCGTGGTTACATCTTATGGATATAATTAAAATAATATAATAAATTAGCTGTTGAAATTATGTACTAAATATAATACATACCTGGTTAATCAGAATCCATAATGAAAACCACACAAAATCGTTCAATCACGAGATAGGAGATATTTTAGAACACTAAAATCTGAGCGCATCGAACAATCACACGTACACTTTAACAGAACGGTAACTTCCGACTGAGCTTACGTCGTGTTGGGCGGCGCTAGAGCTTTGTCTTTATTGTTATTGTATGGAGAGGTTATACTAATTTAAAAAAAAAATTGCTTTGAAGGGGTAGCACTAATTTAAAAAAAAGTGATTTTGGCCAGCTTTTTGGGTCAAATACCTCTCTGTGCGACGTTCGGTCACTCTCGCGAAGCAAACCTGCCTCCATGGATAGGACGCAAAAAAGGACCGCATCCCATCCCAATCTGCTGACTTATAGTGCCACACATGACGTTATAAATATATAATCTTATGTTTCATTACTGGTTATATTATCCCTTGTAATGGCTAAAGTAATGCAGCAAAACAGTTCAATGAAACTTGTTTCAAAAATATAAAAGTAAGTATTAAATATTTAGGAATTAGACCCAAGGTTTTTCAACTTTACTGCCTTTTGCCGCTTTCAACTTTCATTTACTTTACAACAAATTCAACTCTCACTTCTGAATGCGCAATATCTTGATGAATTTAAAAAGTGCGCTTCAAAATGATTTCATACTTATTCGATAATTGAATCCTCTATCAATCGTTATTATAGTAGCATCGATAAATTATGTAGACAGAACTGAGAATTTTAATAAGTTTCTGTTTTCAGGTAAACTTCTGTCGAGAAAATTTGTCGACTGCTGCAAATAATAATAAATATATCTTACACTGACACCAATTATCCTAGCATAGTAAGCTCTGTAAGTCTTGTGTTATGGAATCTAGGGTAACGGGTACATGTATTATACATAATATATGAATATTTTTGATAGAAATATATATTAACAACCACGGCTAAGGTACAAATGATCGTATTCATCACAAAAACATCCCAGCGGGACTCGACTGGGAATTGGTGTACTAACCATTTGAGTACAGAGGTTGTCAAAATCGATCGACAAACGACTCATTTATCTAATAAGGAGTAGTATTAGTTTGTTTGAACGAAGGACACCGGAGACACTTACCTGTAATAGGAAATTAGGTGGATTGGACGGCAAAACGGGAAGCGTCAGTAAGTTCCTGTAGTACTGCAAACTGCTGGCGTGCTTGTAGAATGAGCTCAACTTTTTGAACTGCTGTCCAAATCTATGAAAAAAAACCAAGATATTTATTTTTTAACACCTTTGCTCGTAAAGCTGATGTAATTCCACCAGTTTTAAATATGTAAAGCGGGTCATAAAAAACGCATGTGTTACCAAAGCAAATACTTAAGTTATAGTCCATACAAATTCCATTACAGTATTATTTGCCAATTCGCGCGCTGTTGCTATTCAAATTTCGAACTAATCGCCGCGCGGCGCCAGTCAGTAGGCAGCGCTGGCGCGCTGTTATAATGGCGGGAAAGCCACGGTGTGCATTCAGAGATTGAGTTTATTTAAATGTTTTTTTCTCTGTTTCCTCGCAAATGTGTTAAAAAACGTCGTATAATCATCGCATCGGATAAATCGTTTACCACATTAAAGACCTTCATATCATCTGCAAAAAGAAGATATTTGGAATATCTAAAACATAGACCTATGTCATTAATAAATATTATAACTTTTACGTAGGGTAAGAGTCAGTAAAGGTGCACGCAGAGGTATGCGCGATGTTAGTCACCTCTGCATGAGGTCGGTGAAGTAGGGGTATGCAGAGAGGAGTATACAGTGTAATTAACGTATGTACGGGGTCGGTGTGGGCGTAGGAGCGTGCAGCGTGCAGCGTGCAGTGTGCAGTGTGGCTCACCTCTCCCTATGTCCAGTGAGAGTGTCGGCGGGCAGCGAGGCGTGCAGTCGGAACAGCAGGCGCACGTTGCAGTCGTAGAGCTGCGAGGCGTCCTGCGCGCACGGGATCAACGCCGCGAGCCGGCACTGGCCGCTCGCCGTCATCGAGTTGCAGCGTGCAGTGTGGCTCACCTCTCCCTATGTCCAGTGAGAGTGTCGGCGGGCAGCGAGGCGTGCAGTCGGAACAGCAGGCGCACGTTGCAGTCGTAGAGCTGCGAGGCGTCCTGCGCGCACGGGATCAACGCCGCGAGCCGGCACTGGCCGCTCGCCGTCATCGAGTTGCAGCGTGCAGTGTGGCTCACCTCTCCCTATGTCCAGTGAGAGTGTCGGCGGGCAGCGAGGCGTGCAGTCGGAACAGCAGGCGCACGTTGCAGTCGTAGAGCTGCGAGGCGTCCTGCGCGCACGGGATCAACGCCGCGAGCCGGCACTGGCCGCTCGCCGTCATCGAGTTGCAGCGTGCAGCGTGCAGCGTGCAGTGTGGCTCACCTCTCCCTATGTCCAGTGAGAGTGTCGGCGGCAGCGAGGCGTGCAGTCGGAACAGCAGGCGCACGTTGCAGTCGTAGAGCTGCGAGGCGTCCTGCGCGCACGGGATCAACGCCGCGAGCCGGCACTGGCCGCTCGCCGTCATCGAGTTGCAGCGTGCAGCGTGCAGTGTGCAGTGTGGCTCACCTCTCCCTATGTCCAGTGAGAGTGTCGGCGGGCAGCGAGGCGTGCAGTCGGAACAGCAGGCGCACGTTGCAGTCGTAGAGCTGCGAGGCGTCCTGCGCGCACGGGATCAACGCCGCGAGCCGGCACTGGCCGCTCGCCGTCATCGAGTTGCAGCGTGCAGCGTGCAGCGTGCAGTGTGGCTCACCTCTCCCTATGTCCAGTGAGAGTGTCGGCGGGCAGCGAGGCGTGCAGTCGGAACAGCAGGCGCACGTTGCAGTCGTAGAGCTGCGAGGCGTCCTGCGCGCACGGGATCAACGCCGCGAGCCGGCACTGGCCGCTCGCCGTCATCGAGTTGGCGCGCGCGTTGCCCAGGCTGTCGAACACTGCGATTATCCGACGTTACTCCATTACCACTACCGTCTTGCATCCCGTTTATTGAGAGTACATACGCAAATGTACACCAATCATACATATATTTGTAGTAAAATTAATGCAAATACATTATTAAAGATATTCAAGAATACGTAAACAAAAAAAAAGGAAAATAATAATCCTCATTAAAATATTCCAACCATCAACCATTTCTACCGCAAAGAGACCATACCAGGCTCGCCTGCTTGCGTACCTTCTTCTTAGCTATTTCTGCAGCAAAATAGCTGTGTTCGCATTAATGATAGAAAAAACGTTTGTTGAGATTGGATCATTTGCATCCGGATCAGTACAAAGATTCGAATCAGTAAAGTGCTAACCGATTTAATCGGTTCAGAGTCACCGATACAAATGACACAAATTGACATTTCCAATCGTGTAAGCGTCGCGTATCGAATGCAATTGAGCGAATGATTCGTTTGAAGCACTGTTAGAGATTTGAATCAGTGAATCATTTGGAAGAAACGACTCACTAAGTCGTTTCTGTTAACATTGACAAATCTCTAGTTCGCATTGCTGTGTTATGGCATGATTGTAAGATTTGAAGAGCAGTGGAATTACTGAGTATTGTGACTTTACAATTTATGTCACATATTGGGAATGTAAACTGTGGTTTTTGTGGGGGTTGCAGATATGCTGCAAATCTCACAGGAACCACTATAGGCGACTGTTGCCATTTACCATCTGGGGAAAATGCTTCTTTGTCAATATATCAGATAAAAAACAAATTCATCATATATCCTTTTAACCTCTGGATACAGAGAGCAAGAAATTGTGTTATTTTTTTGGCACAGTTATCAATCAACAAAATATAAAATGGATGAGATTATGATTTAAGAGTCACTTACATCATAAACATATTATAAATATTTTCATAATTACTTAATAAGTACTAGACATTAAACGAAATGATGGACTCCATTACCTGCTGCTTGTAGATTCAATATTTCATCCATGTAGTCAAAGAGCTCTACGCAAAGTTGGAAACTGAAATAAACACAATAAGCGTTGAATAGTAAAATATTGAATGTGATAAAACAACCGATATAAATAAAATGGAAAATTGTATATTTTTTCGTTTAGTCGACTTTTTCGGGAATAACGATGAAAAGTAACATACTAGTTATTGACGTCGTTCTCTGCGATGGCGTCTAACTCATCGGCGGTGAGCTGCATGTTGCCCGGGAAGCGTGGGTTGCGCGCGTGAAACTTCAGCTTGCACACCAGCAGATTGCAATACAGGTGCACCAGCTTGCCGTAGCCTTCTCGAAGGTGCACCTGCCGATAGTTACCAACAAAGACACATTTAAAGATACCCAGTATGCACTATTTGAAATAAAAATATTAATACAACAGCGCATCCCTTTTAGCTCACCCCTCGGGAGGTACATCTAACCCCAGGCACACACACATATTACACAAATATCGTAACTTGATTTGATGCTTACAACCAAAATTGTACAGAACAAAATTAAGAAAGCAGCAAAGACGCCTCTTTTCATCAACATGGCACTGACCATAACATAAACCGTACGCTGTATCTGAGTTGGGCAGAATAAAATGTGTCTTACCCACAGAAATAATGAAACACTATAAGTCAGACACACGTGAACTTTGCCCCTCTCAGGTGCTAGCATTTGTTTTACAAAGCGTTGTACACTATATTTACGACCCAAATCGGTTTACACGTATTTTTTGTGTGTATATTCACGTTTACACAAAACGTGAATATGCAGTGTGCCGGCAATATGCATTTTTGATAGTTTGGATGGTTCTCGAAATTTCAAAAGTGTTATTATTTATATTTCTATCGTCTTACCCATAATTTCCCCAAGTCAACGATCATGCCAATATGCCGCTGTGAGTCATCGAGGCAGGCGGGATGCCCCTCGCGCAGTAGCTTGTGCGTCACATGGCAAAACTTCCAGGCCACGATGCGGTTATCTTGTAGCGGCTGCCGAATAGCCACCATCTGATGACAGAATACTAACTAATTATCAATGAACCGTTGCTATTTTTTAAATAAATAGATGCAGTGTAGGATTATATTAAGCTGTGAACTAAGAAAACATATTTTCTAACTCTCTCGCATATTAAAAAAAGTATATATTTAATTTTTCAATATCAATGACAATACAGACTTCAGTGTGAAATGACTTTGACATTAAACAGGTTACAGGTAAGTGTTAAGGTAAGCCCTTTAAATGAAGGTAGTTTCCTTCAGTTCAAACTTAACAATTTTCAAGATATTGGACTTATAAGGTTTTTTAGGTGTTCTTGGAACTTGCAGAAAAAAATTAAATTAAGAGCTACCAGTAATAAGTGTTATGTGACACTTTTGTGACAAGTTGTCATATGCCCCAAAAAATAAAATTCCATGGGATTACAGGTGTCTGGCTGGTCGTAGTATGGATCCACCTCACATGTTACTAAAATGAGGTTCAATTAAATGGTTTAATATTATGACCATCTATACATTTACAGTGAAGTCTTTGCTATCCCTTTATTCGCTTTTTATCAGAATCTAGGAACGTCTAAGACAGGCAGACTGCAATGAAACTACATTCGGACTGAAAATTTAAAGTTGAACGCATTTTAAGTATTTGAAGTGCAAATCAACCGTGCAATTCCATTGCAGTCCGACTCCGATTGCTAACTTGCAGTCCTTACAACTGCAATCGGACTGCATGGGTGGTCGCAGGTTATTGCAAACGTAGTAAACCTGCATTTAAACTGCAAATTTGAAGTCGGAATGCTTGTATAGAGTGCTTCTACTAAGTGCTTCACTTAGTGCAGAGGAGTAGAGTTGACACAAACAAGCTCCAATTAAGGCTTCCTAGCAACACTACGATCGCAGACACAAAATTAAGTTTAGATTATTGTAAAGTATAATACAGGTGAATGACACTTACCCAATAAGTGATGGCGCTCTGCTCTTGAAATGTGCCAATAATGGTGCTCCGGACATGTTTCTCTTTGACGGGAGTTTCTATGGCATTGATGGCTTTTTGAATGGCTAGTGTCTGAAAAGTAATTGAATGTTATTAAATACCAGATTAGATGAAGGATGATACTAACTAGTTGTCATCACATCATATAATCCATTTTATTTTTATTTCAGTATTAAGTAGTCTTCTAAATTTTTCTATCACAATATTTCAACAGAGACCATGTGCGGATAAGATATTATATTGCATATGCTGCGTCTGCGTAAACAAACGTAACCACAGCACCTTTTATTCAATCACACGCTAGGTTAAATAGGGCGTTTGAACGACACGACGGGGAAATTGGATAATGCTCACATTTTTGATAAACTGTCACACAACTGACTACAGCCAATGTTGCTTCACTTACCTAACTTCTCACCATCAATCATCTATATTACGTAAGAAAAATTATTTAAGAACTCAAATATCTGAAGTATTATTTACGATTTGCTTTTGATCCAGTATAAATTCTGATAATAATGGTCTAAGGAGATATTCCCGTTCAAGTTGGATGACCTGTCACACTAGTGTGTCGGGGGCTCCGTTTTTTCGGGATGATCAAAATCATGTTCTGATTACCTAGTTTGTGTGGGAATAATTTATATAAGTAGATCTGTTTCTCTGTCGATCGAATGATATTTTGGTTGTCGGTGTCGGATTCTATAGAATTTCTATATCATTTTGAAAAACATCGGAATTTCTGTTTGTAACTTTAAACACCTGTGCTGAACCCCGCCGCACTCAACGTAAAAATGATTCTTTCATATGAAACCAAATTTTGCAACATGATAATTTACAAAAAATGTGGATACATATGTATATAAGTGAATTAAATTTACTACAGGATTACTAAGACTTTAGTCTTAGTTGTTAATCATATGTGACTCATTAAATATAAGGTAAGACCCAGTTATAGACGTTCCGTGCAATTATCGCATATTGCTTAGTACTAGCACAGTAACGTCAAGGCTGTCGACGTCCACTTTAGATGCATAATAAAAACTGTTAGCAAAAACATGCAAGGAGATCACGCAGGCGTTCAGCTACAGTAACTGGGCGTTTTAGGCTGCGTGCAAATTTTAAACTTATATAAAGGAATTTTTTGACAAAGTCATCATAACTTGATTTGGGGAAGGTGAGAAGGAGAACTATAGTTAGTCAATAATAGACTACAGGCCCGTGTTAAAAAAATGATGGGTCATTTGAACCACCAGATGACCTATGTAGAACGATATAAGAGCATAAAATAATAAGATTCAGCATTATGCCGTCACTTGTAAGCTGTCCAACTGAGTGCAGGTGAGAATTCAAAAGTACAGGTAGAGTGGGTATATTTTGGTCATATATTTTTGTACGGCACTCTTACTATCGATAGATCCATGAAAAATAATAAGACAACGCGTAGTGCCGTAAAAAAATGGTGCGCCAAAAAGTCGGTTTTTTTTTTTTGATTTTCCGACAATTTCCAGGGTGAATTTGATCATTTAATTTTGTACGGCATCAGTTTCATGCTATTTCAGTACTGCTTCTAATACATTATTCCGCAACGCCGTACAAAAATCATGCGACAAGGGGAAAAAACCGAGGGTTGCAACCCCCTCTCTTTCTATGGTCCAGGGGTGATTTGACACAACATCAAATTAATTTATTTCGAAAGTATTTTATGCATAGATAATATTTTTTCATATGCCGTACATTTTCGTTGGTTCAAAGGGGAAAAAAATGAAAAAGAAAAAAATGAAAAAGAAAAAATCATATAACGAAAAGTACGGCATTTAGATAGTTTATTTGTACTAATTTTCATAGCCTTTTCGTGATTCTAGGTTTCTAGTTAGAAACTATGTTAAATATGGGTTTGTATACTATAGATTTATACCAAAATATAGACATGTTGCCACTTATAATTCCAAAATACAACATATTATTGAGAAGTAGGTACTCGCACATTTTCGGTTGAGGCAACTTGAACTGTTCATAACTGTTCACTGAATAATTTAAATAGAAACCATATTTTGTATTATCATCATTATTAAATATATCAAATTTTTCTTAAAAATAATTGTTTTATTTCTTCACATCATTGCAATGAAACAAATCAATATTATATATATGTATCAATAATGTTCGAAGTATATAGTAAACCAAAAAGTTATACAAAACTGTTGATACTGTGGTTGACAGTTTCAATTTTTGGATATAATATACACACCGTTTCACTTCAGTTAGACGTCATAGTGATTTAATCATATTATCAATTGTTCTCTTCAAAAATATGTTAATGCCGTACTGTATCAGATGGCCATAAAGTACCCTTTAGATAGTAGCGTCATTTTCATCAGCCTAAAAGATATGGTCTGCATTAAAATGTACGGCATCATTTTTTCCTAATTTATTTATGTTAATACTATTTTAAAACATGGGATACAATGTAGAAAACTGCTATATTTCATTCATGTATGATATTTAAATTTCTTCAATAATTTGAAAAATTACAGTTTTCGTGTTTCTCTATAATTTTTTTTCAGAACAGTTTCTTTTGAACGGCAATACTATATAACAATTGTATTTTACAATATCATGTTTAAAAAAAAAGTTCCCGTACAGGATCAAATGATTTTACACTTTTATAAATCAAGAATACGATAAAATTAAGATAATTATTGATATATATTCAAATGAACCATCATTTTTGACGGCATTATTTTTAATAGTACTTTTAAGTGTCAGATAATGTTTTGGAACCAAAGCCGTACATTTTCAAATCACCCCTTGTACCACGGAAAAGAGGGGGTTGCAACCTCGGTTTTTTCCCCTTGTCGCATGATTTTTGTACGGCGTTGCGGAATAATGTATTAGAAGCAGTACTGAAATAGCATGAAACTGATGCCGTACAAAATTAAATGATCAAATTCACCCTGGAAATTGTCGGAAAATCAAAAAAAAAAATCCGACTTTTTGGCGCACCATTTTTTTTACGGCACTACGCGTTGTCTTATTATTTTTCATGGATCTATCGATAGTAAGAATGCCGTACAAAAAATATGACCAAAATATACCCACTCTACCTGTACTTTTGAATGCTCACCTGCACTCAGTTGGACAGCTTACAAGTGACGGCATAATGCTGAATCTTATTATTTTATGCTCTTATATCGTTCTACATAGGTCATCTGGGGTTCAAATGACCCATCATTTTTTTAACACGGGCCTGTAGTCTATAAGCCTTGTAAACGAATTGTAATGGGTGTCACCCAAAGTCATCAATTCAAAAGTGTCCCCGTAACGGAATAGTCAGTATTCGATGTTTGTTGCGAAAACTGCACATTGAAAATACTAGATCAAACATAGAATAAGTAATTTTTTGCATGTACCGACGGCGGCAAGTCAAGACTATACATGTTGACCTTGAAACATTCTTCATTCTGTACGTAATTGAAGCTCTTCATTTGTTTATCTTGCCATACTGCTATACATACATGCCATGCATACTGCTATATGAACAATTATAAACAATAAAGCAGACAAGAAGTTAAAATTAAATTAGGTGACTTACATCTTTTGCTTTAAATATTTACACAAATAAAATATATCACCAGTAAATAGCACAGACAAGATAAAAAATATACCAATGCATATATTTAATTATTTAAAGAATTTTGTATTTGATAAATGAAATAACATTTGAGTACATAGAAAATAAAAACCATAATTTTTTTTGATTTGTGACAAATAATTTGTAATTTCCATATTATCCATATTTTAATCAATGTGTTGGTTTTGAAAATTGCCTTGTAAATTCCACATGCAATGATTCATCAACAAAGCAACGACCTCTTCATGCAACACTAACAGTGCTAACAGAAACGAAAAATACTAAAAAACTTGTTTAACAGTTTTTTTAAACACCTATCCATAGTTATTAAAACAAATGAAATAATAATATTAGATAATATTTTGTAGTAAAACCAACCAACAAGTCAGTTGATTTATTACTTAACTACGGTTAAGTTAAAAACTATATTTTTAAAATACAATGTCCGTTGCTTGTATAATATATAATCTGATAAAAGAATATAACATTTCACTGAAATAAAACTAAATACTAAAGGTACTAAGTGTAGCAGACAAAAAAGAGAGAATGTTTTCACCTAAATCCAGCCACTTATTAGCTCGCGTTTCTATTACGTTTTAATTTCTAAGTTATTATGTTATTGCAATAAAAGTTATGCCGCTTGACACGAATGGACGGTTAACTGTGCCGCAATGTAGCATAACATTTTATTTTTTTTGGTCACGTACACTGGCCGTTTATTAATTACCTACAATTTAATTTCAACACAAATATGTTAAACCTTTATACTAAGGGTTGGCAATAGTAAACTAACTTAGCCGTCAAGTTGTCAACCCTAGCTTAGTTAGCAAAAATCCCGCGTTCGATACGAGAACAATTGTTTAGAAAATAGGGTTGACACAAAGTGTTTTGGGTGGTATTAAAACATAAGTGATGTCATTAGTGCAATTATTGTGTAAAAAAAAAGCTGAGACCGATGTGAATGAAGACTAAGAGCCGAGCCACATCTAAACGTAATTTACGTCACTTATATTAATTTGCAATATACTTTTTGTAATGAACGTTAGATGTGGTTTATTAGCAATGAGAATTTTTTTGTGAACTTACCAGCTGATAAAAGCGTTTGTCGTTGTTGGTGGTATTCGCCATAGCAATGTGTTAATGCTCGAAATTGGGCGCTCAGTCTGCGACATGCATTAGTTAAGTGCGGACCAGTGGCGCTGAAAGAGAACGGAGCGCCACAGATGAAGTAGCTGTTAGTGTATTAAACCACAGTTATGTCATGCATGAGATTAACAGTATGGTATCGTGTGACTGGAAAGATAATCGAAGTTATGTGCTTGTTATCAAAAAATGACAATAAGTTAAAGTGGTTTAGTGCACTAGTAAATGAACAATCCATTCCAATAGTTTGTAGTACAATGCTGTAAGAACATATTGGTAAATATTAGTGACAAAATAATGCAAGCAATACATGACAAACAACAATAATAAAACTTCGATTATTACGGAACTGCTCTCTCGAAATAGAAATAATGAATAGGAATTGATCAAAATTTGTTACAAAGCTAATTAAGGAAACATAATTATTGTCGTTATTCCTATTATTAAATTTGATTGTAAGTGAGCACATGAATATTTGTGATCACGGCTTCTTTTGATACCCTACGACTTTATTGATAATACATTATATATAGATACTAAGATACTCTATTGGGAGTATATTTTATAGTAATATCGATATGGAAATAACATAATAGATTCGAAACATCGAAGACTATTATACAATAAACTACAATGGGTATATTCAACTTGTATAATAATAAAATACAATAAATTATAAACATAGAGAAGTTAGTCTTTTGCTCTAGAAGGTTTTTTCTTAACTCTCCTCAAAAAAGAAGTGACAAGTTGTCACGAATGACAGCAGACAATGCATAGATGCATGCTTTATAGGAAGTTGAAGTAAACAGCGAAGATGTGAACTGCAAAGGATGCCAGGAGGACGAGCAAAATCTGAGCGCTCACGAAGGTAGATTTCATGCCTACAACACTACACAGACAATTACCCTATAACATGGACAAGAGAATATGGAGTGATTTTTTACTAAATATAATTTCTGTTTTAACCCTATATTCATAATAATAACGCATTAAATCATTTTGTTAATTTTTTGTCTGTATGGATTATCCTGATCAAACCTAACTATGAAATGTTTTTAATTGGCGACAGGTAAGGCAATGAAAATTAGTAAACAAATACCTATTGATACGTTGTATTAAAATATTACTGTACTGTGCCTACAGAGACACGAAAATATTTCACTACGTCACAATTTACCTGAAACAAAAAAAAAATATTATTAATAAATAAACTAGCTGATAATCTTGTTCTGAATTATAAAATATATCTTTGTGGATAAAGACCTAATCACAAAATATATTATAACCGCACTGTTAGTGATGTGACTACAAATTTACAGATTTCTGATGTGTCCTTTTACTTTTAGTATATAATAATATTTCACACCAATAAACCAAATTTCATGATTCTAGCTCAACGGGAAGCTTAATATTTTGATTGCTTTGAGTGTCAAAAACCATCAGATATCATTTTGTGATTAAACTACAATTTTATTACTATATTATGACATTGATTCATGCCAAGTGTCATGATACTTTATGACGTCATGATAAGAACCATATTGTTCTTGATTTCCTTACGACTGACTCTCGGACGGTATGCGCCGTAAACGGTATCTTTTGAATACGTCGAGCTAGAACTTTTATTTTCTCACTGTTGCAAGAGATGGAAGACCTGCAGCCCGAGACAAATGGCAAACGCTTAGAATCTATTCTATTTCTACGAGCTCTCACGTTATATCTACTTTATTGAGTAGTTATATTCATTTCTACTAGATACCTTCACGTCTTGCTGAGAAAAAGATTCTTGATAGACGGACAGCGAAGTCATCCTATAACGGTACAGCTTTTTATTACCGAGTACAGAGAGAACAGTTATCGAGCTATTTCGGAGGAATGCAACCAAAAACTATAAACATATATTGGATAAAAAAAATGGCGTATTTTGGTACATAATGATGAGTGTAGGCGTTCAAGGCAAACTGTTAATTCAAAATACAAAAATATTTATTGGGAACATAAGACATAGGTACATTATACAACAATTGAGTGCTGACAGCCGCAAAAGTTATAAACTGAGTAGCGGTGTCAGCGCCCCCTCCGGTAACATAAATACATTGTTTCCCTTAAAATTATAATAGTAAATAAAATAATAAATACGGTTTTTTTTTTAACTAACAAATTATATAAATTAAACAAGCATTAGCCTCTATCTTGATGTAGATTCAGGAATGTACTGAGGTGTGTGTGTGTGTGTGTGTGTGTGCGTGTGTGAGTTGTGAATGTATCTTAGTGTATGTGTTGCGTGGTCTGTAAGAATCGGTATGCTTACCTATTATCATCTTTATTAATCATAAATTTAAGTAATAGTTTTTAATAAGTCTTCAGTTTCCTCATATGATTTTGGGAGAAGCCAATCAAATAAATTTTGTTTGCACTTGGAGTAAACTAATGGGTATATATTTAAAATTTTATTTATGGAGTTGTATAAACGATCGCTTATATAATGAAAATGCCGGCGAGCCACAGCGGTTCGTCGCAAGATAGTTCGGAAGACTATATCGAAACGTCTCTTCCCTGTCCGATAATTAGGATCATATGAGGTCAGAGAGTGCTTACGTAGAATTGTGGATAGAATATACAACTTGCGAACAGATAGGACTTTACAAATAGAGTACAGGGACGAAGTAGAGAAGTGTCTAGGCTTAGAGATCATGACCTTTAAAACAGCTCTCTGTGCTCTCTCTGCCATAAGCATTAGGTTCTTTGAAGAGCCTCCCCAAACTACAATGCAGTAAGAAATTATGGATTGTGCCAGGGCAAAATAAACCATCTTTAAACAATGAAGATCAGCACTGTTTCGCAGGTTTTTCATGACGTAAATTATTTTTCTCACTCTATTGACCATAGTCTCTATGTGAGCTTTCCACGACAAAATGGAATCCAGCCAGACACCTAAATACTTTAAGTAGGGAGCGCGTTCTAGTTTGAGACACTGACACGAATCCGTTGAAACGCAAGTATGAGCAGAGATGGCAAAGGAGCAGGAAGGTTGGGATCTTAATATTGGGGAAAAGGTAATAAATTTAGTTTTAGATAGGTTGACCGTTAGTAAATTTTGAGAAAGCCAGGCTAGTACACATTTTAGAGCTGTTTCAGCAAGGGCCTGAGTCTCTGACCAGGTTTTCCCACTAATAAGAATAGTTGTATCATCAGCGTAAGTGAAAATACTGCAGGATGGTAGAGTCAGGTTACATAAATCATTAATGTAGATGAGGAATAAGGTGGGTCCAAGAACACTTCCCTGGGGAACACCAAAATAGATCTCCTTTTCCTCACTGCAGATTCCATTGATAACAACAACCTGACGACGGTCAGTTAGGTAGCTCCTGAAAAGATCATTAACACCACCTCTTATGCCTATGGCGAAAAGTTTTTGCAATAAGATAGGAATAGAGACGGTGTCAAACGCCTTTGAAAGGTCTAAAAACAATCCTAGGGTTTTCATTTTTGTGTCGAAGTTCTGGACTATGGCAGACGTAAGATCAATAACAGCATCTTCCGTTGATTTGCCACGTCTGAAGCCATATTGACGTTCCGACAAGATCTCAAAGTGCTCCAAATATCCAACAAGTCTCTTATTGAGGACTTTTTCAAAGACCTTAGACAATGCTGATAGGACAGAAATAGGGCGGTAATTTGTAATTGATGTTTTGTCCCCTGATTTAAATATCGGATGAACAATTGCTTTTTTAAATACAGCAGGAAAAACACCAGACTCCATTGATAGGTTGATTATATGAGTAAGTGGAGGAATTAATATATGTTTACCTAACTTTAGAACTGAGGTAGGTATACCATCCCATCCTATAGCACATCTATCCCTTAGACTAACGATTATGGTTTCTACTTCTTTAAAATCAGTTGGCAAAAGAGCCATGGACTGAACGGGTAGCAAGGAGGATAGACCAATAGCAGGAGGCAAGTTAGCTGGTGAGATTGGGCTTATTTTAGACGCGAGGTCACGGCCTATATTCGCAAAATAATTGTTGACGAGATTTACAGACTCAACCGCACTGGCAGAGACTGAGAGCAGCTCCTCTGCAGAAGACGTTTTGCTTTTTAAGTTGGTAATCTTTTTGACAACATTCCAGGTGGCTTTAGGGTCTTTTTTGGCCTTTTCAAACTCATGTCGTTCATATTCCTTCTTTACTTTTCTTAAAAGGTTGTTGCAGAAATTACGATAACGCGTAAATATAATTTTGTGGTTCGGATCACACGAGCTTTGCTTATATTTTCTGTAGAGTCTATCTCGGTGTCGGATGCATCTCAGAAGACCGGAAGTGATCCACGGTTTGATAATACGATTCTTACTACGACTTTGTATTATTTTTGAATTATTTTTAATGGCAGTTGATATTAAATTGACAAAGCACTGAGCCGCTGCTTCAGCATTATTTGAAGACATTACTGACGTGAAGTTGGTTTGTTCAAGGTCCTTTATAATAGCGGGTATATCTGCTTTTATGTCAGTTCTTTCTGTTTTATTACGTTTTGCCTCCATCTGTAAACAAAATAGGGAGGGATAGTGATCCGTAATACATGAGTCCAGAATAAGCGCCGTTGCTGTATAGGGAGATCTGACAAAGATGTGATCCAGGCAATTATTACCGCGAGTGGGTAATAGATAGGCGGGAAGCATTCCATGAGAGGACAAGAGAGTAAGGTATTCATTACTATTAACATCAGTAGAATTCGAAGAGATATTAATGTTAATGTCTCCAGCCATTATAATAGTTGGGAACTTGTTTAGCTGCGATAGAATATCGTCGATGCTGTCCAAAAAACGATCAATTTTTGAAGTGGACGGAGAACGATATATAGCCAACACAGCAGTGTTAATATTGTCCAATTCAACTACAAGACAGTTAGAATCGAGCGATTTTGGATAAAGGACTCTGTACGTAAGAGTTTTACGGACGAACGTCACCACTCCATCATTCTGCGACATAAAATCAGAAGCATATGCGTTGAATCCATCTAATATAGGTAGGTTTGGGCATTTGCTCAGCCAACATTCAGATAGAATAAGAATATCTAGATGTATCTTGACTCTGTGAAGCAAAACTATCAAGGAGTTAAAGTTGCAGTTGATACTACGAATGTTGATGTGCATCAGTTTTAAAGACTTTATAGATTTCACATAGTTGCTAGAATTTTCCGGAGAACAAACAAAAGAGTCACAGACAGATATATTCTCAATATCATCAGCTATATGTTTGATTTCATTCATATTTATTTTTTGAGACGAACAGATGCTTAATAAACAGAAGATTAACGAAACTAAAGCAGCTTACGAAGCAATGAAGGTAAAGAAACAACCCGTATAAATAATTTGACATAACCACAGTGTTGATGTTGTGTAGAATGTACTGTGTAGGAAGTAAAGTAAAGGCTAATGGGACATTAAAACCAAGTGAAAAACTAAATAATTGAAAATATGAAACATTAAATAAAATTCTTAGTAAATTTATGACGATACCAAATACAACTAGTCACTTATCTATTAACTGAGACGCCAGGTCCGACTCTCTCTCAATCCGAGAGAGCGTACCATTTTCCTTCTTTCTGAGAAATATCTTACCGTTTGTAACCCAACAAAATTTGTAGGCATGTGTTTTGGCAAACTCTCGGGACAGGTAAAAAAGCTTCTTCACCTTTGCAGTAAGGTTTTCGGATATAAAAATTGGCTTCGAGGGCCCTGGCAATTTTAGTTTTTCAGAAGTTAGCCTATTGTGTTCCTTATTGTTTCTCCTAAATGTATTTATAAGTCGTTCCTTAAGTATAACGCTTGACAAATTAGCAATTATGGTTTTATTATTAGGATCTTTGGATTTGATTCTGTAAACGTCTTTTATATCCTGGGTTTGCATCTCAACATTGAGTACTTTAGCCAAATTCAGAATGATCTTGGAAAGAGACTTTTTATCTTCAATTGCGGTGGAAGGAATATTTCGCACCTCCAAGCAAGTAGCTCTACTGGTGCGTTCTAAACTCTCGAGCTTATTCTCTAATGTGTTCACGTAAACTAAGGTTTCCTTTCTCTCAGATTCCATACGATTTACCTGCTCTTGGAGAGATTCATTCTTCGTTAGTAGAAAATCTACGGTAGTACGAAAATCTTCTACGGCTGAGATGAGGGTCTCATACTTATCATTTTGCTCCTTTTTAAATTCCGATAACATTTTTCTCATATCATTCATGAAATTTGTTATTGTTTCGTGATCAAAATCCTCTCTTTTACGCTTGGGATTCCGAAAATTCGCGACAAACGAGGCAGACGCTGGAGTCCCCGAATCAGCGGTGTTGTCAATGCAAGACTTGGCTCTGAAGAGCTATGCGCTAGCACAGGGGAACCCACCAACGAATCTGTAGCTTCAGTAAAAGTTGTTTTTGTCGGGGATTATTTGCAGACTGTATTTTATTTTGTTTATTCTCAACAAAGAATCACCAAAACCAATGTCACAAATTTATATTTCCTCAAATATTTTCGGAATGCGATTTCGGTAGGTCTAACAAAATGACTCAAACATATCTTACGTGTCAAATAGTACAAACATACAACACAAACATAGACAAACGTATGTAGGTCATGCGGGGTAGTTAATTAACCTAATGGCACAGGTGGGGCTTCATGTATTTGGTAAAATGTTACGGCCTCCGTCGAACACCTAATAGAAGGTGAGGTTGACGCTAGCATTTGAACACTGTAATAAGATAAAAAAGATTGTTATGATATGAGCGATTTAATTTGCGTTCTTAATGGTCCATAAAAACGCTGTTCTAAAATATTTATCAGCGACCACCTATTCAAAAAGCGTCCTTTGGTTACCACTAAGAGTGCACCACAGTGTACACGATCATTACTAACTACTCATAAGGGGTTGGTTACCACTACGAGTGCACCACAGTGTACACGATCATTACTAACTACTCATAAGGGGTTGTTCATTAATCACGTGAGGCTTGAAAGGGGGGGGGGGTTGATAAAAATCACGAAAATGACACAAGGGGGGAGGGGGGGTGTAGTAAGATATCACGTGTATTTATTTTTTCGTCAAACGCGCGATTTTTAAACAGATGAGCAGCGCGGCGTATAGTGTTATATCTTGATTTGCCACGATGACGATGACGGTAAAACATTTTTTCGGTAATAGGAATCCACGTATACCCAGCTTAATTTATTCCTATACTTATGTGCTATTTATTTAAATAAATATTTTTTGATTCGCTATGACGGGACTTTCAGTGTTACCGGCTCCCCGCCTATTATCATGGTCCTTAATTTCAGAATAAAATAAAATATAGTTTATACCTGTATTTAAAGGTAATATTTTGAACATTTTAAAATTATAAAAATATACGTGATGTTGAGAGGGGGGGGGGAGTCTTAAATCTCACTACGTATCACCAAGGGGGAGGGGGGGCTTAAAAATGCTAAAAAAGATCACGTGATTAATGGACGGCCCCTAAGTAGTTTGCACATTATGTGCAAACTTAAATTTGGAACACAAATATTGATAAATCAGTAATAGAAAACAAACAGATTGAATAGGGATTCGTAGCAATATTAGCAACCTACTCGTATGATGCCCGCCAAATAAACGTTAAATATAAATACTGATTTTTAGTTATAAATAATGTACACAGCAACACTTCAGTCAACATGTAAGACATTGAAACTGCTCTTATGCCGCTTCTATTAGCAATAGTTTTTGTATAGCAGATGTAAAACATTATGTTGCTGACTGACACATAAGTGAACTGTTCGGGTAAGATTAATTATAGGTAATTTTATTTTTTACTTTTTTTGTTGAGGAGGATGAAAAGTACCTACAATATATAATTAGCTGCAAAAAAATTATTATCCCTCACGGCCCTGAATATATTTCAGTTTGTAGACTCCCACGAACCGTTAGTGAGACAAATAGCGCTCTTGTCGTCAATATTTATTTTGCTCCCTCACGATACTATTTAACACTTTCGGTAAATAATTATAATACTGCTTAGGAAATGTTATTTAATTTTGTGATACTAGTGAATATGTGTCATCTGTTTATAACGGGGCATTGCAAACATATATTGCAGTTTGTTACAATTTATGTTTAATGTCCAAATTAATCTAATTATTACTTATTATACTTCTATCTAAATATTATTATCGGTTATATTGTATTAATAGCAAAATCAAATAAAATAGCATATTGATGCAACACAAATATTTGGAAAACGTGTATTGTAACGGAAGGAAAACATTGGACTAAGTCAGAAAATATAACAAAGGCACTTTTTATCTTATGTAGGTATATTCTTTCTTACATATGTATATCCTGATCTTGGAACATAAATATAAAGTGTGATATAAATGGGTTTTTTTAACATTCGTGAAACACTAGTCTACTCGACGCACGTTTCTATATTAATATGCAGTCTTAAATCTTCACAAGAATCCATAATCCGACAGTTGCATCCAAATAATTAATAATTTTAAAGCACCCACACACTGTGACTGTGTGGCCAATAGTTAGAGTATACATTTCTACTCGAGACAGCTCTTATGCCGCTCGTGATAATGACGGTTCGTAATGCAATTGACAAGGGTGACGTATTGCTGGTTGTACGTTCAAATGTTGCCTATTCGTAGCAAAACATAGCATAAGTATAAACGCAACTACAACACATTAACCACTTCGGTTGTCTCCCACACATGATGTAGCTAAATCAGGACACTGCACTTTAAGACCGCCCAGGCAGTGGGTACCTCCCGGAGAGATCGAGAGTCTACAATTATAACTACAGTCCATTGAACAAAAATCTGGATCAATCTTCCATTCAGTTTAATTTTGAATCTTGTTAGGAACAAGGCAACTAGCGTAAATTCTGTAAGTTATTCAATAACACGATGTCTTAGTTTTATACTTATATACTTGTGTGTCGAGTCCCAATCGCGTGATGCTGCGATCTCGGCACTAGTTTACAGAATAGAATCGTAAGGTCGATCTTGCCATGTAGCAATGGGTTTTTAAAATTCATAAGTAGGTACTATTGATGTGCCGGATCGTCAAAATTCTAGATCCGCTGATGCAGATCTGAATACGGATATTTGGTGTCAAGATCCGCAGATACGGATACGGATAAGGGTATTAACTTTCTTACACAATCGGTGTCGGTGCGCGCGACCTTGAGACGCATCAGAAACGCGTTGCCGACCCTTTAAAATCCCGTTTACTCCCTTCGAAACCTGTATTGTATTTCTCGGGGAAAATCTCGGTTGTGAATTCTTATCGATATTTGTCTATTGTATTAGATTTTTTGCCCTTATAGAAATATAAAAAAGTTATAACTATCTGGGATTAGTATAGATCTATCCTGGGGCAATATCGCAAATTAATTATAACTTGAATCAAAACGGGACAGTTAAACCAATGAGAACACCAGATTACCTAGTGATCTCGACGATCCTGTTGGCCAAATGTAACCGTTCAGTGGCTATAATATGAGTTTACTATCGTTTTCTATTTGTTTTTCGTATTTGAGGTATAGAAAACTACAGGAGTCATATCAGCATAATGTAAAAGAATAGTACAATTACGTTCCGCTAAGGGCGCTATACAAAATTTTGATACAAAATTTTACGTTATCAATAGTTTGCAAACGAAATATAAACTTATGGTATCTATACCGGTCCAATTCAGTTGAGATTTATTAGTAGAAATGGTCCATAGGTGAGTAAGGACAAAAGCTCCTTGTTTAAAGCCATAATATTCAAAACAAAAATCTATTGTGTACACACAGTGTATTTATATCTACCAAGTTTCCAGACACAATAGAGTCGATTTCACAACGTCTATTGTACCGATTGCTGTGTCCGGTGGGCCTCGAGAATTCTATTTGTCGCTGAGAAAGGTTTAAACAATCACATTTTCACACGATTATATTACGACATAGAAAAAAAAATCATACATTCTTTAAGTAACATTTTCATTTCTTAATGAAGATATCTAACGAGGAATTGTTTGCTTTTATTACGAATCATAACTTTTTTTGTTAACATATTGGGGTTTATATTTATTTGTAAATTAAATGTAATGTAGCAGATGTTAATATCTAGTTAGTAATAATGACTAAAGTCTATATTGCAGTTCCTTACAATACATTCAGTTCAGTTCAATTTTCGATTGTTTGGCAAGTTCTCAGTGAAGTAATTGGTTAGGGCTTTGAAGACGCGAATTCAAATCCCGATCACGACGGAAATTTTACTTGCATCGTATTTTTATCTATTAACATTTATATAATCATTTATATCTATTAACCTTTAGCGTGCTAAGCAGCGATTTTGCGCCGCTGCGGCGATTTGTATCGAAAAGTGCGACGCACTTTTATCTGTATAACCCAAAAAGATTTATTAAAATCGATTAATATTTGTCTAAATGAGAGTGTTTTATTTGACACCATATTTTCTTTCCTTTAGAGTAATCAAAATATGCATAGCATTTTCCAATAGATTTTTACAAAAATTGCTTAGCACTCTAAACGGTTAAATGGGGTTTAAAAATACCTACGTATATTAATATTCCGCCTTTTTTCCATCAGGATAATCTTTTATAACTGCATTGTCGACATCGAGCATTACTCAGCTCAACAAAAATATGGTGCTTAACTTCCTTCTGAACGCACCAAATTATACATCTGCCCACACATTAAGTGTTTGTCATAATCTGAGTGAATAGAAAGTTAATGCTAACTATCTGTTTTGTTTGCCAGTTATCAAAGCATTATGATAGCATAATGTGGCAATGCAAAAGTTTCAAAAAATTTACATTAATATCTCGGCTATCCATTACGATTTTATACATGGAACTTCTAATTATAGAGGTAAGCATATATGAATCATATATTCATATATGTATCAATATTATGGATGCATATAAAACATCATTTCTTATTAACCAATTAAAGCGGATGTATCGATTAAATCATGAATATTTATCATGAATCATTATAATAATACTTCATTACATAACAATGGAATAGAATACAGGCATAGGGGTCCTTGTGAATTTGAACAAATTTAATACCATGAGTAGATCAGTTCAAAATATGAACAGTACTATACCATACCAGCACATAAAAATTCACCGTCTACACACGTCGCAACACATCATATTTAATAGCCATTTTAAATATGATGTGAGCGTAGATTCGGGAGGCTGGGCGGAAAAGGATACGGCGGTGATTGCCCCCGGTCGGATGATGAGACTGAAGAGCGGCGTGTCGCTTCTGGCTGTCATAGACCATGTAATGGATTTTTCTATAAGCGTCAGTATTTTACAACATGAGGGCGTGCTGGTCCCAACATTAATGTACGGAAGTGAAAGTTGGGTATGGGAGAAACGACATGAAAGCAGAATAAATGCAGTAGAAATGAGAGCTTTGCGGAGTATGGCAGGAGTAAAACTGAGTGACAGATTGTATAATGAAGTGATTAGAAAGAAATGTGGTTTGAAAGAGGATATCGTGACAAGAATAGAGAAAGGGATGCTTGGGTGGTTTGGGCATGTGGAACGGATGGATGAAAGTAGACTGACCAAAATGATTTATGAAGCTGGAGTGAGTGGAGACACGGGACGAGGAAGACCTAGGCGAACATATTTCGAACAAATCGAAAGTGTCCTCAAAAAAGGCCAGGTCAGAAGTACCCGCAATCGTCGAGCATGTATGAGGAATGTTATGAAAGTAGATGAAGCGAAAGAGATATGTAAGGACCGTAGCAAGTGGAAGGACGTAATCTCTGCCTACCCCCGCGGGGAAAAGGCGTGAGTGTATGTATGTATGTATTTTACAACAGCTTTAATTACTTGACCAAACATTTCTTAAAACTGTATAATTACTTGTATGACGTTCGCACTGCATTGCGGCTATCAATACGAGTGCCAAATTATACTATAAGGTTTTATGCCATTTTCATGGGCATATAGTCAACAATTAAGTTAAGGTGATTTTATCGCCATTTCTTATTATTGGTTCAATATTATTCTGTATTTAATGACCTTAGTATATAAAGGAGCTAAACTCATGACCTAACTAAATAATAATAATAATAAAATAAATGGAAATACCAATGTGTAAGCAAGGTGTAATTACTTTTAATATCGTTGAAGACGACACACCAAACCCATATATTATCAGTCAGAGTAGCCCGTTTTGACAACAGTTTAGGGCCTGTATACCTACCAGGAGTTTACATTAGTTTGCAATCAATATTGACAGCGAGATTTTTTGAATGGAAACTTATACAGCGCCGTTAGTGGAAACGTAATCAAATTGTACCTATTTTCGTTACGAGATTGACACGAGTTCTGTAATTTTACTTATGATAAGTAATTGATTATCGAGAATGGTTATAAACTCATAGTAAAGTTACTGATCTTGTCATTGGCGACTGAACAGTGAGCACTGTACCGTCGAGGTCCCTTCATATTGAAATCTATAAAAGTAATTGATGTGGATACACCTTTTTGTACCCTTTTTACCGTTATGGGTTATAACGTCATTTACTTTTAATCAGTGATGCAAACTAAATGTACACGGATGTTTCAATCTTTTTCATTTTTCCTACAAATTAGTGAAATATTTAATTCCGTTTCAAAGCGCTGATTGGGGAAGGCGCTCTGACTTAAAAAGCATTTTGGATAACTGCGAGCATGAAGGCAAAACAGGCATCGCTTTAAAACTATATCGTTTGTTCTTTAAAACACTCTTATACTGCTCGTAATAGCAACGGCTTGAGAAGCGCAAATGTCAAACTTGACGTGGCGTTTACTGTACATTTCAAAAAAGTCCCATGATGAATATTGGGTTCTGTTTCCATCGAGACCAACAACCTCGACAATCAACGGTGGACACGCACTCCGCGCACCATAACTGGTGTATCATACACAAAACAACCGTAAATGAAACTATATGCGATGGCTACTGTAATTAATGCGTTCACTGTAGGCACAATAGAGAAAACCCACATAGATACTGTTATTTATTATACGCACCACATTCGGAGCGCGGTTTTATAGCATTTTGCTGTCCAAGATTGACGAAAAACATACTTCGTTTCGTGTGATTAAAACAATCATCATCAGAGACCATACATGTCCCCCGCCGACGGTTACAGGCCTACCCTAAATTATATTAAGGCGATGAGGCGATCAAAGGCATTTTATGAAAAAAAATAAATGTACATATATTCGGTGACCGAATTTGTCAAACAGTTAACACAGCATTTTAAAAAGCGAAGTCAAAACCCAGGCAAGTGCCAGGCAAGATAATTATTAGATCGAACGAAATAATTAACAAAAAACATCACACGAAACATGATTATTGGTAGCATTAGTCAATTTAAAACAATTTAAAAAAACATTACTAGATAAACCGACTTAGACCTAAATATCTAGGTAGATAAGGCAAAACTTACTAAATGTGCTGCCCACTACCAATGGACAATAATCAATTCTGAAAAGTGTTGAATCTGAGTCACACACTGACTTGGAAAACTCCAAGTTACCTACTTTACTAGAATTACTATCTTGTTATTTATTATTCTTTAACCATAGACACTTTATCTTTCGCATTAACATATCAGTGGTCAGGACTTCGAACAATGTTTTGTTTAGTCGATATAACGAGAGATATTTCATTAAAAACTTAAAACACTTGCATTTTTATTGCATAACTATCAGTATATTCGCATATCTACGCAGAATTGCGGGACTAATGTGTTGTATGATATAACTCTGTATTTCCGATATTAGCTTAATCAGAAAATTCGACTAACAAGTACCGATAGAAGGCAAAAGTACGTACGTACACATTAAAGGAAACTTCGAGAGGCAAAGTATGCTGCTAAATGTCACGGACGAAGCTAACGGCGACCCAATTACAAGATCACTGCATCTTCGTTTGCATTTCCTCGAGACTGACCTTTGTCACGTGTTCGACACAGGAAACAAGTATTGACACATCGACTGCGTGTATTGTTATTTGCGAGTATCAAACCATATTTACTTTTTCTTATATACGACTCACCTAATGGTAAGTGACGATAAATCTGAAATTGGAAGAATTCAATTGGGGCTCTATTCTGCTAACCTTAAGGTAATTATTGTACTTCAAGGACAATTTAATAAAATTGCTTTTTCTTATGTTATAGGGAGGCAAGCGAGTAAATGGATCACATTATAGTAACCGATCACACCCACAAAACACCAAAGTTACAAACAAATTGCCGGCCCTTTAAACGGAATTATGCTCTTGTTTTGAAGTTGGCACAGTAATAAGGTCTTATCAACTACTAATACTAATATTATTTCATTCACTTCAACACATAGGCGTCCCCTAACGATTTCCACGGATTGGTCACGCTCTGCTAACATACTGAATACATAACGGTTCCCAGAATATAAATGATATTCGAGCTTCTCACCACATCAGCTATGAGTATTACGAACAATGTGCCCTGTCCACTACCAATACGGTTCGCAATTCTTGGAGATATGTCGGTAAAGCTGGTGCTTATGAGAATTTTATATATACTGATTTAATCAATCTTCAATCTCTCCAAAACGCTTTAGAAGTTTTGAGCCTCTTTATGTAACATATTACTAGCCACCTGGTTTCAATGTCATAAGTCTTGACAAGACGCATGAATCAAAGACTCGTTTTGAGGTACTGAAATTTTGTATAGTAATAGTTTGAGATCCAAGAAAAGACACACGATTTTTACTACAGGAAAATATCTCTTGAACTGGGCAACAAACACTGGACAAAAACGAGCGTTATAGATTTTTTTATCAATAAGCATCACTTATATTAATGCTAAAAGGACTGGCACCATAACAAAGCCCCTAAATCATTTTCTTGCGAGACTTATTACTCCCGTGCATCTGTCTACAAGTCTTTGAAGCTACCGACCATTCCTATCGCATTGCGCCAGCGAGGTGAGAAAATCAAGAGGTGAGAAGTTCAAATTGTATCAGTATCAGAAATTGGTTAAAACTACGAGTATTAAGGCTAATGATGATCAATGGGAATGTGTATAGATTCAATGATACTTTTACTACCTGCATTTAACACTGACTTAACTTGAAACACAATAAACAACCTTGGAATATGACAACACAACACTGCCCGCTTAGCTTTATTATTCACAAATTAAATCAGAATTCACTTTGGCATAACACCTATGAAATTATTGATATTCGCGATAAAACTAAAGCAACTTCGCCGGTGAAATTAGATAAGTTATCGTGAGTGTTACGTCACGTCTCTATACACAAACCTACACTGATAAAACCGTACTTCAATCAATATAAAGTAACGAACTAAACATGTCATTTGTGTATTGTTTATGTTCAATAAGATTAATTATATTAGTTACATAAATAAACCTAACATTTTTTTTAATCCAAAATTATATATTTTCTTTAAAAATGTTATAATCATAACTTATAAGATATGTCATATGGCGTATAATCGCTATATTCACATTGTCTTTTCATATAAAATTCCATAACAATATTACACACGTGAAAAACAGTTGTATTTATTACAATAGCTTACCTATAATTTGCACATAAACAATTGTATTGTGTATTTTACCCATCTGCTCTAATAAAATTAGTATTGAAGTGTTAAATGAAGTTTATTCAGCTGTGCCATGACTGTCTATTGTACAAGTATTCTGATGCAGAAGCTGTGCGAACAATTTACTTTGAGGCGATTTTTGGACAATGACTAAAGATGATCCGACGAGCAAGACAAATGTATAAGTCGGCTGGTGTAACCAAGCCAAAACATAAAAGATGAAACTGTAACAAATTCATTAAATAAAATAAATCTACTACTATTGGATGGATGGCTTTTTCAACAACACATTGAAGTTTTTTTTGGGGAAGGCTAGAACAGTTTGCATATATCTAAAATATTAAGCAGAGGTGTAATAAAGACACAAACACACTTCACAAAATTTTGTCAATTCTCAGTACTCATACACTTGCTTGAAAAAACTAAATACGAGGGGCGGTCAAAAAGTTCGCAGAATGGCGGGGTTGGCGGGGTGAGGTCGCTCCTCCAGGTAGCCGCTACTTGAGTAACTCATAATTACTATATATGCCAATTTCTAGCCTAATTGGGTCATTAGCTTTCGAGTTACAAACGAGTAAACAAGTAAATCGGGAACAAACTAGCCACTATGGAGAAAATTGAACATCGCGCCGTCCTAAAGTTCCTCGCCAAACAAGGAAAAACGCCTCAAACTATTTTGCAAGAGATGTTAGCTGTTTACGGAGACTCTGCTCCTGGTAAAACCATGATTTACAAATGGCACGGCCTTTTCAAGCAAGGAAGGGAGTCAATTGAAGATGATCCTCGACCTGGACGGCCCATTGAGGCCACTACGCCGGAAATCATTGAAAAAGTTGAAAAACTTGTATTGGAAGACGGAAGGTTGAAGAAGAAACAACTTGCAGCATCAGTTGGAGTATCAGAAACCACAATTTTAAATATTCTTCATCAACATCTTGGCATGAGTAAAGTGTGTTCAAGGTGGGTCCCGAGAATGCTCACGCCGCTGCAAAAACGTGAGCGCGTCAACTGTTCCCGCGAGTTTTTGGACCGCTGTGGAGAAGATAGGGAAGAAATTATGGCCCGAATTGTAACCGGTGATGAAACTTGGGTTCACCACTATGAGCCTGAGTCAAAGCAGGAGTCGATGCAGTGGCACAAAAAAGGCACACCACCCCCTAAAAAATTTAAAGTGTCGCAATCGGCCGGAAAGATCATGGCGACTATTTTTTGGGATACTGAAGGTATTCTTTTGATCGATTATAAAGAACGTGGTGTTTCTATAACGGGAGAGTACTACGCTTCCCTATTGGACCGATTAAAAGAAGCTATTAAAGAAAAAAGAAGAGGAAAACTGACAAAAGGTGTACTCCTTTTGCACGACAACGCGCCCGTTCACACGAGTCATGTTGCGACGGCTGCCATTCATCGATGCGGTTTTGAACAACTACGCCATCCACCCTACAGTCCAGACCTGGCCCCTAGCGATTTTTATTTATTCCCAAAGATGAAAAAAGAGCTGCGTGGAAAAAAATTTAGAGACGATGATGAAGTCAAGTCGGCGATTTCGGCGTATTTTGACGCCCAAGACAAAACCTATTTTTTCGACCGTATTAATAAGTTATATGCCAGATCCGAAAAATGTATTCGTGTTAAGGGGGAATATATTGAAAAGGAAAAATAACATAATGTATCATTTCATCTTTTTTCCCAGTCATTCCGCGAACTTTTTGACCTCCCCTCGTATATATATACATATGTATCGTCGCCTCACACTAGGATTTTTAAACTGTGTCGTGGGTGCAGCCACAAACATAGAAATCTCACATGCACAAACACCCAGACCGGAACAAATTTTTGTAGGTCATACAAAATATTTATCCCGTGCGGGAATTGAACCCGCGAGCCGTTGCGTAGAAGCCGATTACTCGACCACTGCGCTAAGCATGTCGTCAAATGACCTTGTATATCGCGGTGTGTTTTTAGTTCTGTTAGAAGGTGGAGGAGGATGTAGTTTATTGGTAGCCTAAGAGGATGTGCCGACAGAGGGCACCAGATAATATCGACATAGTTGAGTTTGAAATCTGAATTTCTTATCAAAAACGCCGCTCTCTATGATCGTATATATTCGAAGAAAAAAATTATTTTATGCAGAATAATTATGCGTTTGACCGCACCATGCCCTTAGGTGAAAAGTTCGTCTTCTAACAACATTTTCGGTATAAATAGTAATTACTACCTGACGATAAACCGACGTTTAGTGACAGGGAAATTGCTTGTTACGACACAGTTACGGACGGACGGCTGGCCGAATGCGTGTCGCAAACTATAACGTTACGCCTAGATGATATCATTCACGTAGGTGGGAGATTGAGCCATACACCCCTTATTGTAATAGTATAGGATTGTATACTATATTTATCTAATTTCAATAAGTTATATACTAAATTAACTTTAAAATTATATCTTATCTAATCTCATTAATATTTGAGTAACAAAATTATTTTCTACATATTATATAACTACCTACAAATAATACGATTTATACATATATATACACATATACATACACTCATAAATATACTTAACAAGAAATATTCTTAAAAATCATAACATTTAGCTACCCCTGTTCTTGTTAGGTCCAAAATAGTAATTAGAATTATATCCTCCATCTTGATCCACTGATGTAAAATTGGGACATATCTTTAGTTCTCTGTAGTCTTCTATTAATTCTCTTGTAGATTTTCTGAATGAAAGATCAATGATTATTCCATGCCTGTTCATAGGTGGTGTTCTTGTTTCCGACTTATGTCTAGCCACATTCACTGATTAAAAAGTGTTAATGATTTCCAGAGATGAAATACAGTAACAATATTTTACTTAGCTTGATCACAAAACTGTGAAGTATAATTAAGGACATTGCTTTATGACAAAACATTTCAAAAGATTATTTCATGATAGTCATATGGAAATTTAATATAATATTTCTTAGGAAAAAAAATATGACAATCCTAGTCCAAAATGTATTCTCTGTGCATCTGAACCCGAGCCTTTATTTCCTCCTAGTAAATAAAAGTTAAAAGCATAATATTCATTTTAATATTGATACTTGTTGTAATACCTATGTATTATTTTTTTATTTAAATTTTGTTTAAATGCAAATTTAAATACAAAACTGCATTTGAACCACCACTAAGTTAAACATTTTAGGTTTCTATATCATAAAAAAACAGAACATTTATAAGGTTACTGTACTGTTCTTTGCCCTATTATCTAAGAAAAATGTGGATTTATCTACTTAATATTCACATTGTATAACTTAAAAAAATTTAGCTTTTAAATGAGTCCATTCCAAAAATATTCATTTCTAACATTATTTCTAACCTAATAATTATTTCTAACATTTCACAGGTGAACCCGAACCTTTCGAAATTTCGCAATATGATAGGTATTACAAGACTAATAAAAAAAAAATTTGAAATAAATTTGTTGGCCCTCCACATATACCAACAACAAATAATTTGTACAGAACCCTCAATACCTAAGTCTCAATTGCTGCTTTTTCAAACATGAAAGGGGAAGTAAGAATGATACTGTATGACAATACACGAAACATACTTTGGATAAATCTATATATAATATCAGATTTATAATTCTATGTATAAAAGAAGTTATTTAAAACTATATCTTAAGGAAACTTCTCAACTTGATCCATAAGAAACTAAATAGTTACATACAAATTAACAAAACTAAGGAAACAAGTTGCAAACACATACATACATACAGTTTGGAAATTGTGTATTTAACAACTAATGTTCCGCATTAGAATTTATTTGTACAGGAATACTAAACTTGTTTTATTTGTTTTCTATTACAATTTAAAGTCATTTTTATGTACTATAACTTAAAATTTTTGTTAAATAGTTTTTTCATAAGGTGACTGGTAGATGCTAGTTGAATTTTCATTAATGTTATGTTTTCATTGACACTCACAAGATTAAGATGAACTGATCCATCAATATCAGCATATGTGTTTGGTTTAGAGTCTACCACATCATACATATACCTATTGGCTGGTTTATCAGCCATTACCTCTCCTTGCCTCATCCAGTTTGCAAAATAGACTGACCAAAGAAAGTTAGTACAAACTTGGTTTTATCGATCAGATTGAAATTATAACAATATGTAGTATTTATGTTAAAATAATTTAGTAGTAGCAAACATTACAAAAAGACAAAATATACATTATTACATTTGTTATTAATATATTATTATTTTAAAAATAATTAATATTTATATGTATTACAGTATACCTTGTGGTATTAATATAGTAACAAATTAAATAGTGTACACTATTGGCAACATTATGATGCAATTAGATTAAATAAATTAACCAATTTAAATTCATTTTCATTTGTGTGGCTGTATCTTATATACCAAAATAGTCATCATACAATTTAAGCTAACACAAACAAACATCACCACAAAGAGAAATTGGGTTAAAACAATATTGTCCTCATGGAAAACTAACTTAAAGAACATAGCTAGCTATTCACTATAATGTATAACACAACACATTAATATGTATTTAGCCACAAACTCGAAGTTTATGAGGTTTCTAACATATGTAAAATTTTATAAAGCATATAGTCACATATTTAAACTATTAGGTTTAATTGGTATAAAACTTTTATGTAACATACTAAAATTAAGATCTTAACGTGACATCTATAATTTAGAAGCATAAATAAAAGAGCAAAACTTGCTCAAACTTACCTGGAACTTTTCGAACTGTTCACGTTCAGCATCCACACTATTTTTCTTCAGCTGAAGAACTCGAGGCAGTGACAATGACGCCATAAGATTCACAGATGGAAATCACACTCACAAAAACAGTAAGCACTGCAAATTATTCTAATAAACTTATGCCGGCCTTAAGAAGACTAGTACTACACATCCAACATCAATTTGATTTCTTTTTATTAAGAAGTAGTATAATATTATGATTTAATATAAAAAAATAAATATATATCAATTGCAAAAGTCATACAAACAAACTACAAACCATACATCCGATTACATTCACTTGCACCTCGATTAAGCAAAGCAAACGAAACGATGGATTTTTCTCATTGCTGTCACTGTCAGTGTCAGTGTAAAAATATGAGCAATGGTACTTTAATATACATATAAAACTTAAAAAACAATTTCAAGGCAGAGTCTGGGAGTAAGCAGCAAAGGAAATAATTTTTAAAATACAGAAATTACCAACATAAATACATAGTTAACACCGCCACATATTTGAAGTTACTTTGTGAAATCTAATTCAGATTTGTATAACATTGAGTAATCGAATAAGCCAAAAGAGAGATACAAAGCTTTGTATGTGTTATTCAAATATAGCATTTATGCGTAAAATATTTACGCATACGCATTCGCCAATTATTAAAATAATAATTTACTGTCATTGTAATTTTAAGACACCTAATTAATAATTTATATTATTAATTTAAATTGTCGAGATATTATTAAGATTGACTTGATTTTGACAAAATAAATATATTATTTTTTCGCTTATTATTACGCGTCTGTATGTAAGACACAGCCCCTTCAAATGGCATCCGTAGGAGTATAGATCTAACCTGTAAATACCATTTCATAGAATTTAATGAATATTTGTACGGAGGACTAATCACAATCACAATGATCAATGTATCTGTAGCCGATACACAGTTAGATTCATAGGAACTATTGTCATTACACATCATACGGTTTAATGACTATTGTATTTTAATTATGCTGATAAATAAAACCAGGCTATGGGTAGAAACTCTAATCACCTGCCTTCTCAACGTTTCCTAATTAATTTAAATATGGAAGTTGGTAACTCGCCGCTCCTTAAAGGGGCCACCCAAAACAGCAAACCAGTATTAGTGCCAAAAGGACATTGTACTGAACGGCTAAGGATATTACAGCTTCCCGCAAGCTTTTTTTAAGCAAGAGGCAGATTGACTACTATGTATTATTAATAATAACAACTTGTATATTAATAATAAACTACCCTTTGCTTTTGGCTGTAGGATTTCCGGAGGAGCAGGCATATTTGAGTAATCATTGATGGGAACTCGTTTGATCATATTACTATCAATGTCAAAGTACTTCTGTGTTCAGTTCTCGTCAATTCTCTCTATATTTTTTCTATTACTACGTGATATATGTTCTATGCGAGAGCTGAGAGAATATAAACGAATATATTGAATAGTATCAAGTCCTTTAGATTTCATATGCTTTTACCATCGTAGATAATGAGGTCAAAGACTTACTTAAACATAGTAAAATTAATACTAAACTTATATTCTGATGATAATGACTAGAAAATTGTGGTAGTCGTATTCTGTGATTCATACAATTCAAAGTATGTACTTCTTACCCTGATCCGTCGCTGCTAATAATAAACGCGTTCTCGATATCTTCAACAAATCGTTTCTTCTTCTTCTTCAACATTTCAAATTCTAAGAATTTCTATTGTAACTCCCTCAGTGCATTTGTGTAATATAAGAAACTTTTCTATATCAGATTTGTACATAAGCCCATAGCCAAAGGAACTTTCGTGACATTCGAGTATCATTTAGCAAGTAGCGGACCACAGTTTTTTTTATTTTGCGATCAACTGTCAAACAAATGCTTTTATTGTTTGAAAAATTTGTGGAAAATCATGAATTCACGTGTCTCTGTTTCGGCTGTTAGCTTATATTGAAGTAAACTTTTTATTTATTGTGTCGTTTATTCCAAGACGTTATTTAATATAAAAAGTTTCCGAAATGGAGTTCCTTGAATATAATGATATTTCTGCTGAAATAACTGGCGCTATGGTATAGTACATATATCATATACCTATTTTTAAATTTTTTTTTAGTTTCTTTATTTCTAGCAAATTATCTTGTATTGTCCAGGTACCAGGAAGATTAAAAATGACAGATCAAAATATCATCTTTAAAAATAGTAAAACCGGTAAAGTAGAACAAATTTCTGCAAATGATATAGAACTTGTCAATTTTCAAAAGTTCGTAGGTTCTTGGGGTCTTCGAATATTTATGAAAAATGGAACACTCCACCGATATGGGGGATTCAAAGAAGGTGTAAGTACAATCTTCATGATATAATAACTATAACATATTTTTTATCTCCTATAATATAGAATACAGAGTAATTATTTATCAGTAAGACTAGGTAAGGTTCAAGCCATACTATAGAATTCAAATACGATTCTTAGAATTTATTATTAAATTTCAACAAGAATTTTTTAACCTACCAAATACTGAAAACTGCATCTCATATGTGAGATAGTCGTATGTCACATACTTATATAAATTTTGATTACATTTGTATAGGAGCAAGAAAAAGTGGCAAAGTTCTTCAAGACCAACTATAACAAGGATATGCTGGAAAAGGAGTTATCTCTTAAGGGCTGGAACTGGGGCACTGCCAAATTCAATGGTGCTCTTCTTAGTTTTAATGTTGGATCAAATACTGCTTTTGAGATTCCTCTACATTATGTTTCACAGTGTAACACTGGCAAAAATGAAGTCACCTTAGAATTTCATCAGGTAAGAAAAAGCTATAGCTTAATTAATAATTATTTTAAAGTAGAAAGTGGTGGAAGGTTAGGGACTGACATGGTACTTACCTTCACCAACCTGGCTCTCTACCTAGCCATATTTGATAAAGAACTTACAATTCACTCACATCAGATAAATATTAATGTAGAGGACAATTATTTATTACAAATAATATTTATTAAAGCTATAATCAAACATTTCAGAATGATGATACACCAGTTTCACTGATGGAAATGAGGTTTCACATTCCTACAAATGAACTGGCTGGTGACATGGATGCAGTGGAAGCATTCCACCAACAAGTGATGAACAAGGCCAGTGTTATCTCCGTCTCTGGGGATGCTATTGCCATCTTCAGAGAGCTCCAATGTCTCACTCCACGGTGAGTAGTGTTTCAAGTATTCTCTAATTTTTTTATTATTTTTTTTTCCCACGGGGGATGGTAGTGAATCCTCATAGGGGGCGTGCCACCACAGTGGTCGCTATGACAACCCCCTGGTGCTTGGACGACCTCGCACCGGATACCACCCGCAACCGGTCTACGGCGGGTGGTTATTTTGGACTCTAGCAGAAGGCCAGCCTACCAACTAAACACTACCTACAGCCTTTGGTCGGGCGGAAGACCTGGGACCCAATCGGCTTGGAACTAACGCTCCCGCCCTCCAGAACGGGGAGGTGCATAGTATTCTCTAATGACAAATGTTTAAATTAGGTTCTGTTTCAATATATGTATAATAATTGCAGTAACTTTTCATAATTAAAACAGTACATAGTCAGAAAAAAAGAATTGTAATACAGTTGTTTCTCTAAACTCAATGTTTCACCACTTCATTTAGCATTCATATATTAATTGTTTTATTAAGCTATAAAAATATGAAATAGCATCATTTCATAAATCAAATGAAGTAAAATAATTAACATATGAAAAAATATATATTTCGAAGGACTGTATTTAAAGGTTAATAAATAAAATTATTATTTCAGTGGTCGCTATGACATCAAAGTCTTCCAGACGTTTTTCCAGTTGCATGGTAAAACTTTTGACTACAAAATCCCTATGTCAACAGTGCTTCGACTTTTTCTTCTACCCCACAAGGACACAAGACAGATGTTCTTTGTTGTGTCCCTAGACCCACCCATCAAACAGGGTCAAACTCGATACCACTACTTGGTTTTACTGTTTGGTATAGAAGAAGAAACCAGTTTGGAGCTACCATTCACAGAGTAAGTTTTATTTTCTGCTGTACCTTATTCATTCAAAGTATATTATAGAAGTTCTGAGCATAATTAGTTTTATGTGAAAGAATGTATAGCATTGCAGCCTGTTATGTATGTTCAAGTTGCACATTGATTCCAACATGTGAGACTAGGTCTATTTGTGAATATATTATAGCTATAGGAAATAAAATAATGTCATATAAAAATTACATCTTATGTAATTCATGCCACATGCAATAGAGTTAGTAAATTATGTCTTCAGCCTTCACTGGATATGAATAGTTCATGAATATGTGGAATGTTTTAATAGGCTATTTGATAAATTTTGGAAAACAGTTTTATATTAATGTTTATATGATAATAATTACGGTATATTGATATTTCCGAAATATTTAAAGTTTTAATAATGAAAAATTGTTGAAGTTTAAATTTAATAAAACCCGCGATAAACACTGTTTCTGTAATGGGCCGGTTACATGGCATGCATGATGTCACACGCAAGTAAACATTTTGTTTTGATTAGTGCACTTGGAGTGTATTTTAATTGTTAATTGAAATTTATCCCCTAAAATGATATTAAATGGTGTGTAGTGCCACAGTGTACAAGCACAGCTATAAGTAGTCCTCAAAAAGTGGTTGTTTCCTTCCAACAAATCCCAATTGACGAAAATGTGGTTACAATTAACTCGAAGAGAGCCAAAAAGCATTATATCTTATTCCAATGTTTTTATGTGTAAAATCAATTTGATTTAGGTAATAATTAACTATAAATGAATATAAGTGTAGATTGTAGTTAATGATCTAACGATATATGTATTTGTTTTGTATCATATAGAGGGTGTAGTTGGACGTAGCCAATAGCATTGTCTCCATGGGACTCCCTTGCAGACCTGTGAAACAATTACAAAAACTATGAAAAAGAGTAAATACATATTATATCATGTAACTGAGCAATATTACTACCTATTCAATAAAATAACCTTAAAATCATTTTTACCTTATTTCGAAATAGATCAAATGTAAAAGTTCGTGGATAAATAATTTCTTCACAATACTTACATAGCTGTTTTCTTTCTTAAGTTCCGCAGCATAGCAATCTGCGTTATTCTTAAAGAAATGTGCAACCATGAAGGCGTCAATCTTTGGTAGGTTGCTGTTATCCACTCTCACAAAATTCGGATCCATTTTGATATGTGTAATAGATAGATACACAACGAGATGTAAAACAAAAGGGAAGAATATCAGAAAACTGCTATTAAACGTAATAAAACACGAAAAACACTCACGAAGCGAACTATCGAGATAACTGTTTACTTGCGTGTGACGTCACCGGATTGTCAACCAATAACAATTTTCAAAAATATTACAAATAATTTGTAAATGATACGCAGTGACATTTCAATAGACATAACTTTGATTGTCAAATAAATTGCACATTAGATGTGACAGTTAATGCTGGTAGTACATATTTAAAAGAAGGTTTTGTTACAATATTAACATAATTTGTTACAAAATACACATGTTTTACATCAAAATAAAATGAAATATATTTCTTTAAAATATTATCTTTTAGGATGACCACAATTTATTGTATATTTTGAATGTTGTCAAATAGCCTATTATGGCAATATACTTGTATAGAGGTGGCTTAATTACACTGGTATATTCAAGAATGCTTTGAACAAAAAACATGGTCATCACAGCTCATATACGTCCCCACCGAGGGGCTCGAGCCTACCCTTAGGCCGATTAGGCCTTAGTCAACCACGCTGGCCCAGTGCGGGTTGGTTGAAAAACATGGTAAACAGACCTCATAAATCATATATTTCAGAAATCATAAACTTTTATATACTTTGTCATTATATTAATATTTTAATCCAAAGAAGTTGAAAAATGCAATAGATTCATATGTAGCTATTCAAATGTGAAAACTACTTTGATTGATTGCATTTATAGTACATACCAATATTTGAGAATGTGTTCACCCAACGGCTTTTAACTACAATAACTCTTTTTAACATGTAATTGTAGACACTTCAATGTTTTCTTATTTATGTTATAGGGAAGAACTGAACGAAAAATATGAAGGTAAAATAACAAAAGAGCTTTCTGGTCCTACATATGAAGTGCTTGCCAAGATCATGAAAGTTATCATAAATCGTAGGGTCACTGGCCCTGGAGACTTCTTAGGGTAAGGAGAATTCCTAATTTACTGATCTCAGGATAGACTAATGCTGTAATACCATGAAATTTTATTAGTAGTTAAACCCTCCCCAATAATAAATTGGGTAGTTGTGTTTCAACATCCAACAATATCAAAATAATAGTACTAAACATTTTCAGCCATATCTTGAATCATTTACATATTCCATTGATCATATTTGATATTATTTTGTAACATCACTTATTCAACTGTGTATATAATGTAGTAGATTGTGTCTTTTATCTTCCCTGATTATAAAGGGGAAGAAAACTTTACACCTGGACTCCTCAACAATTGAGGATAGGTCAATAGTAGTATTGTAAAAATACAGTTTTGGCAATTGTAAGTAGTTACAATTGCCAAAACTGTATTTTTACAAGCTTTAATATCATGGCCATTTACACATCAACATTTACTTTTGCACAAAGTAAAACACACTATTTTGAGTTCTATAAGCTGTTTATGGTCAACATCTACAGTAAGATGTGTTGCTGTATACATGCAACATTACTTTTTTGTAGATAAGGAGTATAAATTAAATAATATTGTATGTAAGATGTAGAACAACAAGTTTACTATTATAGTCTATAATATTTATGGTAGTTTTATTAAAAAAAAATATCATATCTTTAATTTATAATCATTTTTATTAATTAATTTTGAAATCTCACAGGCATCACAAGACGCCCGCAATTGCATGCTCATACAAAGCAGCGGCTGGCTACCTATACCCACTGGAGAAGGGTTTTATCTACGTGCACAAGCCACCCGTACATATCCGCTTCGAAGAGATAGCCTCAGTTAACTTCGCTCGAGGCGGAGCTTCCTCTACCAAGTATTTCTTTTCATAATACTATTTTTATTTTATTTTGCCTATTTTAAATTTGACATTATCAATCGGTGAAAGGAGATCTATCTAGGTATACAAGCTGCCTTTCCACATAGCCCACTAGGAAAATATTTCTGACTATTAAACTGTTTTTAATATTTTATTTCTTTTTGTACTATTTAGCTACTATTACCAGATAAAGCAAGAGATAATTTAAGTAAGAAGGTGTATGTTTTAGTCACAAAAAAACAGAAAATAAAGAAAAACTTAATAATATAATAAACAAAAACATATAGAAATATTAGATAATACTTATGAAAAAAAAAATGATTGTGTACCCTTAGTACTGTGCTGAACACATAGTAAACTCTATGATGTTATGTTAAATGAGCCGCTTATTTTGAAAGTGGCCTAACTCCATTTATCTTCAAATCGAGATATTGAAAGTTTTGCATTTCAATGAATTTAACAATATACGTATAATCTTATACGTAGTATCTACTAAGGAGTCATACTGCTTAAGCGTATCTAAGGATGTAAAATTTAAAGTTACTGTTAAAATAGTGGCAATTATTAAGTAAATAACGTGCGTTTTCTTATCACTAATGAACTTGGGCCACTTTCAAAATTAATACAAAGAATACGGAATTTGTTTTGCATATGTTGTAAACACTTCGGAAACATAATTTATACGATTCAAAAAATTTTTTAATTACAGAACATAGAAAATTACAAACATAAATTTAGTACAAAACAATTTACAATTCATCTACATTTTGTGCGTGTGAAAGGGATTTGAAAAAATCATGATGTTCTGGTGGTATGTATCGTAATAGGTCAATCATGTTTAAATTAAATTAATTACTTAAATTTTGCCAATACAATATTTTCGAACCTTTTTGGTCTACTCCGACGTGGCAATAAATTCAGAACTTTCATTTTCTTTCAGGGATGTCTTATAAAAAAATTATATGGCGGTTTGACTGCAATATCTTTTTCATGAATTCCGTTTAATCTTTCGCATTTTTTGGATATATGGTGCATCAATCTTTTCTCCATTGTTATTCGGATCTTCATCTTCTGACGACGAATATTGTTCTATAACTCTTTTTCTTATTCGACTTTTTTTTAAATTATTAATTACTATTTCTTCTTCACTATCTGAACTAAGTGGTCTTATTCTGTTCTTTCTCATGGTTGAAATAATTTCTATAATTTAATATTAAATTTTAAGTTTTATATTAATTAAACGTACAGGTAAAATCAGTACTACATCTTCATTTCTTGAATAGAACATTTCATTTGTAATCAAAACTTGTGTGATATACTCAGAATTAGTAATGGTCGTTATTTCAATAACAGATAATATAATGAATTATTTTCCCGTAATGAATAACACGTTATTTAACAACGGCTTACACTGTCACGCATTATTTGCTGTTGTGCGATCGCGCGGATGCAAATTAAATTATTCGTTGCAATAAGTAAATACTGTAAACATTGAATGTAAATAACAAACTATGTACAGATCAATGAACTTTTAAATACGCCAGAAAATTATATTGATTAGGTAATTTGTTTTAAATTACTGCCTAATATTTTGACAGTCCTAAGTTCATTGTTAAGAATAACTAAGCTAGCTATAATAACAAAAACAATCGTACTCAACAACATTTGTCAAAACAGCAATATAACAGGATAACAGACAACAGTTTACAATAACAGTTCTAGGAAAATAACACAACAGTGTTATTCATTATTACAAAACAGTCGTTATTGCCATCACTGCTCAGACTGCTATGCAACATAAAATACAACCGTTATGTAATATAAAAGTTATTAACTTAGATGTACCAAAAAAACTGCCGCACTTAAGACCGATGCCCATAAGATTAATTCAAAGAAAAATAAACATGAAACTGCTAATGGTGCTAATCTAACATAATTTTTATAAATTAAAGACTACTACTATTTATACTAGACACGTACTATTTTTCGAGAGTACGAGATTTGTCGATACGTCAATTAATTTAATAGATTTACAAGATATGGTCGAATTGGCATCTGATATTAGCTGGATCTCACCTGGGAGGGTTTGTTTATATTCATTTTGACCACATTATCCCATTAAACGTATAACTACAGCTTCTTGTGACATTTGAATAAGGAATCAATTTGAAAAATTCATGCTATCATATGATACAAATGGTCTAGGAGCTTAAGAGACGCTCCATGTCATCTATTTCAATTTAGAATCTGAAGGAAAACACATTTTCGTAGCTATTATCATATTATATGACGGTAATATATTTTTTCAGATAACTGAGACCTTAATAAATTGTGTTGCGTTGCCAAGTTGCGTTTTGTTAAGTCCATTTCAATAAATAAACTGAAATAATTTAGTGAATCATTATTATATGTCAACTTCATAAAAAAATATTTCTTGCCATTTGTATTGCTTACGTCATAAGCATGACACCACGTAATGCTGTGAGAGTAAAGGTCTAAGAAAGAGTAAAAGTGCTTCAACATTGTAATTCCTAGCAAATCATAAGGTGGATACTGAATTATGCATAAAATACCTAAACAAGTATTAGGATAATTAGTTTTAATAATGTATAATGCATACTTTTGTGATCCTAATTTCCCTCAAAATTATGACTGTTTTATACTAAATTTCCAATTATTGAATGATTCAGCTTGATTACATTTGGATGCTGCTGCAATAAATTGTCCTTTGTTTACCCATTGTTGCAGATAAATTCAACCGTTTCACCATTCTCATTCTCCATTTTATTCATTTTTAAAATTAAACTGTCTTCTTTAGTTAATGAGATGGTATAGACCTTCTTTATTTAGTGCCATATTTGTCTGTGTCAATAAAGCACATACCTTTTACAGTTTACGTCCTTTTAACAGTCTTAAGGAAAGTTTTATGACATGTTATTTCAATGTGGTTTTACATCTCCAATGTATATACTATTGATAAAAAATTATAAAAGACAACTTAGACATCCAAATATTACTAAATTACAGGTCTTTCGATTTCGAGATAGAACTGAAATCTGGTAGCATTCATACGTTCAGCAGTATAGAGAAGGGCGAGTACGACAAATTGTTCAACTACATCTCCTCCAAGAAGTTGCACGTCAAGAACACTGGCAAGAACGTAAGTATAGTACGTAAGCACACAAAAATGTAATCCAATTATAGTTGTAGTTTAGTCTTTTTTATGCATTTACATTATTTATAATTATACGTTAGAACTAATTGATAACCAGGCAATAAACACCGTGAGAAATATTATATGTTTATAGAATTCTATACTATCTAGTGTCGAGTGTTAGCTTGAACGTCTGTGGCGGGGTCTACGAATCGAAAGGTTCGGCGGGGGGCCTGGTGTCTGGTGTCTCTATATATACATCGTGCCGTGTTCACCTCCGATGAAATTAAAAGTTTTATGTAGTTCATCAATCCTCACTGCGTCAGCGTGAATGATAATCGCCAAACATAGGATAGACTCAAGACCCTCCGTGGGTGGGTCTGTGGTGTTAATGGCTTGGGCTGTAATGATGATAACTTTCTAGAATGCACATAAAAACTCAGAATCAATGAAAATAATATTTATTCAACAAACATTTATAAATGAGAGAATACAAAAAACTACTTATATCCTAGTACATCCATACATATAAGGACAAGCAACTGCATGTGCTTGAATTGAATCGTTCATTATATTCATCCTAACTTTCCTTCAAGCTGCTTTTCAAGCCATTACTTAAAGCATTTGTATTGTAACAAACTTTTCGTTAATTGGTCTACTGCTAGATAAACGCCTACCTCGAGGATATCCATATCGTACAGTAGAATATCCAGAATGAAAAAATTAGAATAGGGTAATTCTAATCCTTTTTTGGCACCCTCAGGACAAAGCCCTATATGACGATGACTTCGGCGATTCAGACACGGAGAAGGAACCGGACGCATACCTCGCACGGGTTAAGGCAGAAGCCAAAGAGAGGGCTTCGGACGACAGTGACGGCTCCGATGAAAGTACTGATGAAGATTTCAACCCAGACAAGGCTAAGGAGAGTGATGTAGCCGAGGAGTAAGTAATTTATGTTGCTTTTGCAGTCAAATCTCTATTAACAGGTTAATGTCAGATTCTAGCCGGCATCCAACAATTTTATTACAGTTCCCTGTTCAATGTGTACATTGGGGTAAAACATATATGATGACACTAGTGACTACGACTACTCTATCATGAGTACATGTATTTGACAAAGAACAAATAATCTTGAGAAATTTTGTGCTATATCTGTGGAATTGGGTTCAATTTATACTATAGACCTATTATCTACTGCTTATTTTAAATTAAAGAGACAGCTTCATGTGCATCATTCCAGCATAGGAACCATAGACAACAATATAACCATAGACACAGCAAGCAGAGAAACACCGATTAATATTAATTTTACGATATGACACAAAGCTAATGCATAGATGAAACAAAACACAAATATTTTTTATTCTTATAAGTGATATTTATGTTTGCAGATACGATACAAACCCTTCGTCTTCAGAGGACTCCGACGCGTCTGGGGCTTCTAACGATAGCAAAAAAGAGAAAAAGAAGGAGAAAAAACCTAAAAAAGCCAAGACGATTGTAAGTTTATGTATGAATTCTAAGTGAAGTGAAACTCTGTGTCGATTTTCGTACTCTATATATACTCCATATACTACTTTCATTTTTGAAAAATTACAACCTGGATTTATTTTAATTGGTAAATTTAATTTTTTATTTGTTGATTGCGTAGTATCGTACGACATTGAATTTACTCAGTATACAAAGTTTTGAAAGCAAATAAGAATAGAGAGGGGCACACATTTAATTTAAAAAATTAATCATTGATCATTGATTCATCTCTGGGATCCCTGGTCCGAGGCCTGATAGGATCAGATGTCTGTGTGATGTGATGATGAGCAAAGTCACTTTGATATATTAAATGATAATAAATGCATAAGGAGCGTCAGGTAGTTCCTCTTACAATGTTTTTTAATTTGATGTTCAAACGTGATCAAATTAAAAAATCATTATGAGAGGTCAATCAGTGTGAAGTACATTGTTGTCATCGTGGGCATTCTTTTAACTTACTATAAAAACATGTACTTCGTTATTTATGAGTCATGATATAAAAGAATCATGAAGTGATAAATTTACACAACTTTGATATACCTATGATTAAAGTCACCACATAACTATGTTAACTGTTTACGTAAATTCGACAAAATCTCTGAATATCGCTCTCGTTTAAAGTGGCTGTCCATCAGATAACTTCAAGATATGCATATCCTATGTAGTACGAGGGCTGCTACTTAAGTATCCGGAATCTGGGATTTCAACATTTTTAAACGCAATATATGACCTCCATGGTAAAATTCGTTCTTTTTTTGAAATACTGGCCGCTATTTTTTTTTCCTTATGTACGCTAGTGTTTTGTTTCTGATGGTCTGATTAAAATGTCATATCGCTGAAATGATGGAACTCACACGTGAAAATATTCGTGCTATGATTTATTACGATTTTCGACGTGGTTTAACGCAACAACAGTGCGTAGATCAATAAACTTCAACTTGAACTATTAATAAAATATTACATGAACATTTGTTCGTAAAAAAAATTGTTCGCGTTGGATACCGCACAACTTAACTCAGCATCAAAAAGAAGCTCGCGTCGAATGTTAAAAAAAATTAACGGAGGTGACTCAAAATCTGTTTATAACATCTACACAGGTGATGAATCTTGGATCTATGCGTACGATCCCGAAACTAAGCAACAATCTACAGTTTGGGTGTTTCAAAATGAGCCGAACCCTACGAAAGTGACTCGTGCAAAAAGCACTTTAAAGCAAATGGTGGCCTGCTTTTTTGGTATCAATGGTCATATGGCTACAATACCACTGGCGAATAGTAAAACGGTCAATTCGGAGTGGTACACGACCATTTGTTTGCCGGAAGTATTTGAAGAAATACGTAAAAACAACAAGCGACGCAGAATCATTCTACACCACGACAATGCCAGCTGTCACACATCACGCGAAACAAATACATTTTTGGAGGGTTAAAAAAATAGAATTGATGGGTCATCCACCGTATAGCCCAGACTTGGCACCTAATGATTTCTATTTATTCCCAAATGTAAAGAATAAATTACGTGGACAACGATTTTCCACCCCTGAAGATGCCGTCGACGCGTTCAAACAGCACGTTTCAGAGATACCGCAAACGTATGCAAAAGTGTATCGATCATCGCGGAGAATACTTTGAAAAACAATAAACCCATATTTAGCCATATACGTTTGTTTAATTTTTCTATTCCGGATACATAAGTAGCAGCCCTCGTAGTACGGTAGGAAAAAAATTTTGGACGATTCAAAAGAGCTTTCTATAAAGTCATAGTTAAATAAAGTTTATTTTGAATTTTGATTTTGTCTTGCTTTTAAGATTCTCAATTTATTACCTTTTTAAAACTAAAAATTTCGCACCTCTAACCTTCATACAACTAATTCTACAAGCTGTTGTTGCTTGTTAATTACGACTTGAAAAATAAAAAAATCATAACTCCTAAAAAAATTGTATTTTTATATTTTTTTAATGTTTTCTGTCGATGAAAATAAGTCTTGTTTCACCCATTTTCATATGTGCACTTCGTCAAGAATCACACTGTATGTATGTGTATGTAGGTATATTTATGTATTTATGATTATGTATGGGTATATCAAATCAATTAATCATATCTATTTTAATAATGTATGTATCGTATGTAGTATAAATATGACGCTTCTATTATTTATATTTTAAAAACAATTATATATAAATACTGTGTCCGCAAGTTACTTATGTCTAAGGTACCAAGACTCATGGTCTTATCTTCAATTCAACCCCTATTTCACCCCCACATTGGTAAAAATTTCAAAATGCTAGAACAAACGATTCTTCTTATGACGTGATATTTGACGAACTTGCATACTAACTTTCAACCCTTATTTCACCCCCTAGCTGGTCGAAATTTCAAAAATGCTAGAATAAATGTTTAATGATTTCTTATCAAATTTTTATATTATTATATTAATTAAATATAAAGTTTCATGGTTTTATCTTTTAAAATTAAGAAATCCCATACAAACTTTCAACCACTATTTCAACCCCTTCATCCCTTTTTTTCGAAATAAAAAGTAGCCTATGTTCTCTCTCAGGGTCTAAAGATTGTCTGTACCAAATCTCATCAAAATCGGTTGCGAGGCTTAAGCGGGAAAGCGTAACAGACAGACAGACAGAGTTACTTTCGCATTTATAATATTAGTTGGGATACATATAAAATCAATTGGCACGGAAATTATATTTACCACTGTCTTTATATTACGAATTCGATTGACTGTGTTTCAGTCGGAAGCGCCGCGCAAACGCAAGGACAAGTCCAAGAAGCGGGAGAAGGACGCGAACGCGCCCAAGCGGCCGGTGTCCGCCTTCATGCTGTGGATGAACGAGAACCGCAAGCGCATCGTTGAGGAGAACCCGGGCATCAAGGTCACGGACATCGCGCGCCGCGCCGGCGAGCTGTGGCGCGACCTCAAGGACAAGACGGTGAGCCTGGCGACCTGTTGTTCCTCAGGAGAGAATCCTCGCAACGGCAAGTAGAGATGCGGTGATTATGTCGGACTCCTGTTGAATCGAGAGAACGGCTCAGACGCCGCCGCTTGCAGGTCTAGAAGGTCCTGCGTGAGTTGATTAGGGGGATCGCTTAGGACATGTCGCGGTCTTACGTCCGAGCACACGCTGGCCGTGTGCTCAGCGTGGCAGTAACAGCGCAGCGACCTGATCGCTGCGTTGGGAAGCAACGACCTCTCGCTGCTGAGCGTGATCGTGGCCATGCTCCGCGGCGAGGCGGAATGGGAGGCTGTCGCCTCCTTTTGCGAGAACGTCATCTCGCAGGAGGCAGCGGAGAGGGAGTGGGAGGAAGACGTCGAGGCCGCTCCTCTGCCGCAGACGGATAGGTAGGAGAAGGCGGGCACACGCAAGAGCGGTGCTCGCTTAATGACCCTACCCGTGCCGTGGTGATCTCCGTCTGGGGGACTGTCCAGGGTTTCTCGGACAGTCCCTTGGCGTTGGCTCGACCAGACCTAGGTCGAGCCGGCCCCGGAGCACATGACAGTAAAATCGCGAAAGCGCACCTCGCCATATGCCCCGCATGGGCCTAGAGAACTCAGGGGGGTTTTAGTGGGTAGGCCGGTCCTGTCAGACCGGAGAGCTAGCTGTCAGCGCGGTGCCACGGTGCAAAACGTGCATTTCCCCTTTTTTAAAAAAAAGGACATGTCGCGGTCTTCGTATCCTCTGCCGATATTGACTGATGACTAATGACAGGCTCGCTGAAGGCGGTGTTGACGGGGCGACCTCTTGTACGCCATTTTATTGTTATATAACTACTAGCTGGCCCAACAGACGTTGTCCTGTCAAATGTCTCAAATGTCAAATGTCTCAAATGTCACGTTGTCTCACGTTGTCTCAAACGTTTTTAAATAAATAATTTAGCTGAAAAACAATATCTATATGACCGTATTGTGAATCTAAACCATCCTCAAGCCCCCTGGAATACACACAAAAAATTTCATCAAAATTGGTCCAGTCGTTTAGGAGGAGTTCAGTCACATACACACGCACACAAGAAATATATATATTACTAGCTGGCCCAACAGACGTTGTCCTGTCAAATGTCTCAAATGTCAAATGTCTCAAATGTCACGTTGTCTCAAATGTTTTTAAATAAATAATTTAGCTGAAAAACAATATCTATATGACCGTATTGTGAATCTAAACCATTCTCAAGCCCCCTGGAATACACACAAAAAATTTCATCAAAATTGGTCCAGTCGTTTAGGAGGAGTTCAGTCACATACACACGCACACAAGAAATATATATATTAAGATGAGCGTTTGCGCAGGAGTGGGAGGAGCGCGCCAGCAAGGCCAAGGACGAGTACACCGAGGCCATGAATAAGTACAAGGAGAGTGGAGCAGCTGCTGAGTTCAAGCAAAAGAAGAAGCAGGCTGAAAAGGAAAGCAAGGTGAGGAAGAGGTTACAATCGGTAGTTTTAAATTTAGATGCAACATTAAAATTATTTACATAGAAAAGTAAAATAATTATTCGCTTCAACAACTGCATCTAGGAACATAAGACATTTATAATAATAAAACTATCAATAAAATCATAGTAAAATCTGGTTTCAATTCACAAAATACCATTATACTTGATTTAACCCTATTTGATGATAAATCTTCATCTTGCTTTTTGTGTTATGGTATTTTGCATACTTATTCTCAAACTATTTTAAACACAAGAAATAAAAATAAACTTGCCGTTCCAACATACAGGCTTCAAAAACTAGGGGTTCGTTCTTAGGGAAATGTGTAACTTTTTATAACACACTTCCAGAAAATATTACTGCTTTACCCTTTTATGAATTTAAAGCACATATTAAAATACTCTAATGAAAAAAGGGTTATTACAAGGTCAATGATTTCTTGAATGATAAAAATGCTTGGATGTAATTTTTACGATATTTAATTTCTTGAATGATTAAACACATGCTTGGATGTAAATTTTGCTATATATAATTTTAATGATTCTATAATAAATAATATTTTTTAGAGCGACCCGCGACAGCGTCGCAAACATGTCGATGTATCTTCAAAGTAATAGGTGCAGGTGTACTGTTGGTGATCGGGCAAGATCTGTCTCCGCCAGTGTTGATTGCGGCAATGCTGGCGGACGAGGGAGGTGTGATGCTCCAGAAGGAGACCACCGAGCGGGGTCGGGAGATGGCCGATCCCGCTCGAAGAAGGCCGCCTCGGGCCTGAGGACCTCACCCCGGGTGGCCGGGGGGTGACGTCGTAGGAGGTTGGAGGGGAGGAGGCGGCAATATCACTCCTTCCCGAGAAGGGCTCCCCTAGCGCACCCAGGGGAGCAAAGACCGGGGTCCTCAGATGCGACACTCGATCCTGAGGGCCCCCTACAACGCCTGAGGATGGCCATCGTTGAGGTTTTTAGTGGGTAGGCCTCGCCCTTCTAGGGAGGAGAGCCCCACATAACCACCAGCTCTCCGCAGCCGGGGTATGCAATTCATACAATATTTCTCACTTAAAAGAGTACTCTTATTATATATTGAATTTAAAAAATTGTTGTCTACCCAATTGCCCTTGCTGGTTCTTTCCAGTACAAGGTCTCCCGCCGTAGACTTGTGAACCAATGGCGTGGCATCTTTGATATTCAAAAGTGATTGTAAAATCCTATTTGGAGAATAAATTTTAGATTTTGAGATAATGTTGTATTAATAGTTAACACATTGTTGCTACAGGCGTCAGAGAAGAAGGCCAAGCCGCCAGCCGCAAAGAAGGCCAAGGCGGCGAGCGCGGCGGCCACCGGCAGCGGCAGCGGCGGCAAGTTCACCAGCCGCGAGTACATAGACGATGACGACTCATCCTCCGACTCCGACAACCAGCCCGAGCCCAAGAAAGATGTAAAGAAGGACTCCAAACCGGTCAGTTGATACTCTATTTCGTGCATTCCTGTCGCCGCTCTCTTTCTTACCGCGGATACTATCCTACTACTATTATAAAGGCGAAAGTTTGTAAGTATGGATGTTTGTTACTCTCACGTAAAAACTACTGAATGGATTTGAATGAAACTTTACCACAATATAGTTTATACAACAGAATAACACATAGGCTACAATTTTTGAGGTTTCTAATGTGAGGTCGTAAAAAAAAACACATTTTTTGCGCTTACATTGCAAACGCTGACTGAATCCTACAAGATAGATCAAAACAATTTACTACAGTATTGTACAACTTAAAAAGGTCTACAAAAAAGTCCGTAATGGTATATGTTTATCTCTTAGGAATAACCTACAATAACCATTTTTTATCCTTTACTTTGTACGAGAAATAATGGCTTATTTACGAAGCGATTTTAAGCAATACAGTATTAATCCTTATCCAATTAAGTATCTTAAATACATTGTGCATTTAATAAAGATCAATATGGCTTTTTACAACATGTAAATTAAATAAATATTTTCGAAGATATCACAGATTTAAAATGCAGAGTCATAGCAATTTCGGTGATAAATACCGGCAGCGGTGCCTGGCGAACGGGGCGTGGGGGGAGCGGGGTAGGGCAGTGCTTAGTTACCGTATTTCTTACTTATTACTAGACTAGACGGGACGAACCTGAAGTCCACGCGAACGAAGTCGCGGGCAAAAGCTAGTAAATAAATAAATAAATATTTGTTACACTTACACCAAATTAGCCTAGCCCAAACTAAGCTCTGTAAGGCTTGTGCTATGGGATCTAGGGTAACGGATAAACATACATATATTAAACATATATAAATATTTTTTGTAGAAATATATATCAACAACCATGACTAAAGTACAAATGCTCGCATTCATCACACAAACATCTGCCCCCACCGGGATTCGAACCCGGGACCTCAGAGATGGCGACACCTTGAAACCGGTGTACTATCCACTCGACTATGGAGGTCGTCAGATACTGTATTAACCCATGTATATTGGGATTAGGGTTGCCATCCGTACTTTATAATAAAGTATTGTACGTTATTTAGGGCAATTGTACTCTATACTTTATAAAAATAATAAAGAACACGAAAATACTTTATTTTGCATAATTTTATTTCTTTAGAAAAGTTTAATCTCAATAGTTTTTCAAAAATTATCTACTGGTGCTTATTCGATATCGCCAACGAATAAATGGTTCGATTTTAATAATAGAAATTGGTTATTTACACTTGGTAGTATTAATTTAAAGAGCAACATAGAATTTTCTACTACTTCTCATTGAGAGTTTAAATATGCAAAAACTTAATGTGGATATGGATAATCACTTCATTAAACCAATTTTATAATATGTACTTCTAAAGATTTTGCAGAACTGACAACTGCGCAAAAATGGCAACAAGTATTTAATAAGAGTGATAGTAATTTTTTAAACTTGTATAAAGTAATTTCATTTTTATTGTCTATTCCTGCCACATCAGAGATTTTTCTGTAATGACTTGCACATGGCGAGATGAACGAAATAAAGTGTCTCTGAATTTAATAAAAAATAAATTATTTATATACTTTAACTTAAACGTAACCTGTAATGATGCCGTGCAATTGGTTACTGAAGATACTAATTTGATACAAACTGCAGAAAACAATAAAAAATATGTTTTTAAACTTAATAGTAAAGGAAAATAAATTGTACTTTATTTTGATACTCTGTACTTTTTTTTCTTACCTAAAATAACCAATATACTTTAACTGCAAGAAAAAAGGTGTAACTCTAATTGGTATATTAATATATCCTAAGGAATATTCCTATACCTCTGCAAAGTACTTGGACAAGTATAAGCCTCCTCCCTATTATGCGGGGACATAAAAATTGCCAAATTAATTAAAAATTTCTTATGTATATTATTATTTAGAGTATTGTCTAAATGATCATTAATGTGTTACGTATGATAGAGACTGACAAAATAGTGACTTATTAGCAGATTTGGACATGCTTATGGCTCAAATAAGTGCACAGTATGTTGGTGGAAGAATTGTGTCTGTTGGGTACCTCATAATTTGATGCTGGCCCAATAACTCGTCAAGGGCACGCCGAATATAATATAAGAAAGGCTAAGAACTTTAGTCTTAGACAGACAGACAGACAGTCTGCTTATATATGTTTCCTTTCGAGGTATTGCCAACCGAAGGTGAATAGTAGAGGGAACGTGGGAAAAAAAGATGGCAGCCTCGTTCTTTGAAGGACTAGTTATAACCTGCCAGATGTTTTAGAAGATTCAAAATCAGTCACTGCAAAGTGGTACACTTACAATTATTTGCCACTTAACAAAGTTCGAGAGAAACCTAGCAGTAAAGACACGGTTAGAGTACAATACGATAATGCTTCGTTCCGTTCACTAACCATCGATTATTTTGTGACATCAGACCTTATGCTGTTTATTTATTCCTGAAAATAAAATAAAAAGCTTTGGGATTTAATGGACACCGATTAAGCAATGTGCTACGATTCAAAATACCGTTGAAAAAACTCCTAATAATGAGGTGGCAAAGAGCTTCTCTCTGTGGTTCCATCCGATATGACGATGTATTATTGTGATGCGACACTATTTTGAAAAGATGTCATACAATTTTTGTTTAAATTATACCTGACAGTACAACTAATTGGTGATGTGTAATGTAATAACTATTCTAGGCTAATAGTTTTATAATTTAGAATAATGTAAAATACTCATACCTATTTTTGCTGCAAATCGATCAAAATAATGGGAACATTTTATATCAGACATACGACGGCAGTGTTAATAATAATTTTATAAGGATCTATTTGTATTGATACGCACTTAATCTGATCTTAGTTGTATCAAAAAAAAAATAATTTGTAATAGCGAAATTTTTTTTACATATTGAAAAACAATTGCCCATATGCCGATTCTAGTGATTTAAAAGCTGATTGCATTTACCTCAGCGGAACAAAAAAAAAGTATGCAATCTGGTATGTATGGAATCTGTAAAAAAATAAGTTAGACGTTAATTTGAACATGATACCGCAACAATTTCCCACAAAATGGTAATTAGGCAGAGATGGAAAACAAGAGATCCAATAATGGCTTTGTTCTTCCTTTTGAGTTATAAAACCCTGAAAAAATGTTATTGCTTATAATAAAACCAATGTCTATTCTATTCCAGAGTAAGGAAACAAAGAGTAAGGAGACAAAGAGAAAGTCAAAGAGCTCGTCTTCGGAGCAGGCTTCGTCGTCGGGCTCGGATAGTGGAAGTGAATAACCTTCGGATGCGCTGCGTTATTTGGTAGGATGATCTATCGGTTAAGCGACTTTCTGATTATATTATACACTTGGTCCAATTCATCCCACTGCTCGTACAATTAAGCTACTCGAAAGCAGTTTTGTTTATTAATACTTCAGTTTTATAAATCATGTTGCAGCAACATATATATCTCTTAAGAATTCAATATAAATTATACATATACTATCCACAATTCCCTAATGTTAAAACAAATTTTAAGATTACATGAAACGTTATTCTTTTCAAAATAAAATCATTTAACCAAAAACAAATGAAACTGATTTTCAAATTTTGGTAAAATTCACATATTCCAAAATAGCTATTGATCGAAAAAACCGTCGCCCCAACATAGAAATCTCACATGCACAAACACCCAGACCGTAACCAATTTTTGTAGGTCATACAAAATATCTGCCCTGTGCGGGAATTGAACCGGCGACCCCTTGCGTAGAAGCCGATTACTTGACCATTGCGCTAAACTATAATTTTGTCAAGTATTAATTGTGGATAGTAAAAGTACGATATATTGAATCGGTTGATTTTGTATTTCTATTTTTGACCGTAACTGTACAATGGAACAATTTGAATTTCCATGCACTAAGAAATACAAAGACTAGACTATAATTAAATCATCCAAAGTGGTATGAGTAATATTGGAATTAAAAAAGCGCGGTTTATTATACGTGCATTTGCCATGGTAGCTGTGCTATGAAAAACTGTTAACACTTTTATATGCGCTAGGTATCAGTATTTTCAATTTTCATGGACTAGTTCATATCATTGAAGGAAACATTAACCAATACCAAAACTAGTTAATTTTACCTACCTTTTTCTGTGATTTACAATTGATTTTATATAGAAAAATTCAAAAGAAATAGCTATTACATACTCGTTCGTAGATCAGTAGTGCAATTCTCCTAAATAAAGTCGCAGCGAGTTAGCAACGATTTAGTCTAAAAACACGTTTTTGTATTCACGTCTTTCAATCGAACTTTGATCGGACTTGAACTAGCTCGATCCAAACGTAGCGCTAAATCATAATCGTTACACTGTATTCTCCTATTTTATCGAAGTTAAACTGCACTCTAACCGCAACAGAATCGGTATTCTACTAAAGTTTAGATAAACCTGTCGATCGAGGTTGAGCTACCAAACGTCAAATTCCACGATTGAAATGCAGTTGTCATTAAATATTTATACATCTTTGGACTTTTATGCCAATTAAATAATGATTTTATACTCTAAAATCTAATAGTATCGTTTATTTTTCGATATATTTATTTTTTTAAATTCAGTGGATTTTGTCTTGATTCAGTTGGCAACATTCCCACCTCGCAATCTAAAGTTCGCTGAAATTAAGTTTTAGTTTCAATTTAGTTTTGGTTTTGTTCGGAAATGTGATACGTGAATACCGATTTTGGGTGGGACTAAGATCGAGCGATTGCTAAACTTCAACTAAATTGCGATTGTAAAAAAATACGAGAATTGCACTACAGGCTTATAACAGTATGTCAGGATATTCATTCTTTTAAGATAACGCATTGAGATTATCCGAACCAAGTGTATTCATACCGTGATAAGTCCCACATAGGGGCGCATATAAGCACAACTAACACCATCTACTGGTTTTATAAGTTTCAACTCTATACTATAGTCCATTTCAACTAGGATGATCTCTGTGACAGTTCATCGTGCTCTGTTTTACGCATTTTTCGTTTGACAAACAAAAATAATTTTATTCTTTAATATTTTTTATTCATAGTAGCTTTATTGCAAAAATAATAAAATAAAATATATTTTACTTATAAAACGAAGACAGTATCGCTTAGTTTAATTTAATGAAATAAAGAATAAAAATAAATCTTTTTTAAATAACTATGCAATTCGCAAACATGAAACGGAACGTCAAAAAAACATAGAGGTGGGACATCGAAGAATCGCCGGCCATCTTGTGATTACCTGACAATCGTTTATGTTTATGTGACTGTCACATAAGGGTTATTAAAACAAGAGCTAGATATAAATAAACGAGCCTTACCAATGAAGTAAATAGCTTTCGCGGATGTTTTAATACCAAGTTATGAACAGTTACAATTTTCAAAGTAAGAAATCACAGGTAAACATTTGACTATATTTCTACTATACCTACATAATATTATATACATAAGATAAATCGTCGAGCATGTATGAGGAATGTTATGAAAGTAGATGAAGCGAAAGAGATATGTAAGGACCGTAGCAAGTGGAAGGACGTAATCTCTGCCTACCCCCGTGGGAAAAAGGCGTGAGTGTATGTATGTAAATGCATTGATCAACAAAAACTTTCAATATAATACAGAAACACTAATGATACTCAAAGTTTTGGTAGTAAGATAATATCGATTTCATTTCCATATAAAGTATAATCGATTACCAAAAACAATCGATTTTATTTTCTCTGTAGGACCTCTCTACAAGTGTCGAAATCGAACTGTCACAGAGATCATCTTATTTGAAATGGACTATAATGTGCATGTGCATATATGATGCACATTATCGAATTCGAAACGAGAAAATTACAATTTTATTTTGTATTAAATATAATAAAACTTTTTGGTCCGCTTATTATTTCTTTTACATCTAATGCAATGGATGGAAGAAAACTTAACATACTGATGTTTTAACATACTTATATTTTGTCTAGAACGGTCTAATTTTGAAATCAATCTGTGATTGTGTACGAGCCCTGGATGCTCTGCCTTCAACGGTTGTTATTCTATTAATCTCTCTATATATTGAACATTAAGAACAATGTAGTCAGTATCATAATTATCGTCAAAACTTTTCTATTTGTTTACAATTTTATGTTTCCTTTATTAACAAATATTATAGATAAATTATACGTAATTATTTTTATTATATTAGCGTCTATTGGGGCTGGAAAGTCCTTGAATGGGAGGCACATGCCGGGAACGATTTGGTTAAGATCGTAGAAGGCGCTAAACGCTAGCAGCAGGCGGAACCGATCGGTGTATAAGCAGTGGGCATCTCTCGGCTAAATGATACATATAATATCAACCTATTTTTACTTACTAGTTCGAGTTATGACGTTTTTGACCGATTCTGGTGGGAGTTATAATAAATATTGCAATTAACACATACCCACTTCGCCAATTTTTACAATTCCCAAAATAGAGCGATTCCGGTATTATTTCTTGTCGCTTACGATATCCATGGGTTTGAAAAGGAACGACGGCACGTGTATTAATTAGTCATTAATTATAATATCTCCAAACATAATCTGTGCCCCTAGTGAAAAACGATACAAGTCGGAAATTGCTACTTTACAGGAGCGAAAATACAAAAGAAATATGTTTTATAGCACACTGTGACTTAATGGCTAAAAATGGACTATAAGTTAAAATGCAGTTACGTATTTAAAAATGCTGTCTTTTATATTGTATTGTTGGATTTTGTATAAAATTAACGGTTAATAACTCAATTTGGCCAAAATCAGACTTATACCCTTTTTCACTAGGGGCACAGCATTACAGTACAACATTGTTTTTTCTTATCTATTCAACTTTTAACACAGGTCATAGGTCATAGCTTTTAACAAGTAATAACAAGTTTGATGGGAAAAAATGTAAAGTAGTCATCAACATTACCAATAACAGCGGGTAGTCTATTATATATCAATTGTTATTGTTTTTTCAAATATTTGTTTGAAAAGCAAAACTTCATTTCATTAAAAGTCTATGGAGCCAAAAATTTATTTCCGACCACTCATCACATATTGTTAACCAGCAATCCAAATAATTTATTTGACATGGAACCATAATGTTTGTTACACCTGCTGTCTATATAATGATGGTGGTTAGCTAAACATGTTTGTAGCCCAAAAATATCACTGAGGAGCTCAGTCTCACTATTCTCATTTTTTCCACGATGGTGAAGCAGCACAGAACTAGTTAATCTGAATAATAATCTATCCTTAAATTGGACAGTACACAACCAGCGGTACACGGGGCTGGTTATGTAAAATTCATTTAACCCTATTACGAGTTTATTTGATGCTGACTTTCATATATTGCCTAGTCTAGGCTTTCCATATTCTATGTATTCCATAACAGAACACAAACAATACTGCTAAATTGCTACATACACGAATACGTATAGAATACTTTGTATCACCATTCATACTAACGTAATAATAATAAAAAATTGTCTTTACTTAAAAAAGTTTGGCATAAGCGGCGTAAGCGTATTTATTTATGTGTATGATCTTATATTATCAAATTGACTTAGTCGCAGTTTAAATAGATTTGCATTTGCGACTGAAGTGATATTTTTATTACTTTGCGAAATTGTGTTTTTTTATATTTTCAAATTGCAATATAGGTACAAAATCTATTACAACATCAACATATCTACAATATAGCTACAATTTACTAGTATTTCACTTTATTATCGTATTTTTTTTTGTAAGAACTCAGTAAATATAATTCAGTAAAGTAATTCATATGTATGTATCCATATAAAGCAGACTGTTTCCATGTATTGCACATAGGACATTAATAATCAATGAGTTTGTACATTATATTTATGCCAAACATATAATTTTTTCGTTTATTCAACCACACTTGCTGATTTTTATAGTTAAATTTCTGGTCATAAACCGAAGCTTTAGACAAAATGCCCACAGATTATATTGAATAAAAAAGTATGCTGTGATGATTCATTGTTGATTTCATGTTTTAAGTACTTTTGGATTTGTTTGCCACGCCAGTCGCATTTTCTTATAAAAGGAATATAAAAAAGGATATATATGAACTATAAACAATTATGGCAATGACTCTTAAAATTTCATTTCATTTATTTTGCTTTCCACAATGGCAATTCAATACACACTTTAAGTTGTAAAAAAGCACACGGAAAAGTAGATTAATTAACAAATTTATTTAAATTATCCAATAGGAACAAAATCTGACTATACATATTACGAAAAATAATTTAGACATGTGTTTAGACCACACTTAAAAATGTTAACGATCTCTAATACACTAAAATGGCTTGTTGCCAGCACCAATTATCTGATAAGTTATACAAATAAAACAATCATCACCTTTTACCTTCATTAGAAGAGATGTTAATTTTTGTTAGTCCTATTATTTTGATTGTTCCTGAATGATCGTTATCTGGATTTTAAACATTGCACTTAACGGAAATTTATTCTGAAGCTGTTTAAGTTCCTTATGTTACCGAAATGTTATGGTTTTAAATGACACTTTAATTCTTATTGTAATGTCAACGCGAATATTCATATCAATGTTAGATTTAGTCTAACTTTTTTATAGGTTCGTGAGAGTAGAGGCCTTACACATTAATTAATTTTTGTTGAATGCAATGCGAAGAGTAATCTAAATATGATCTTAGATTAAGCTTTTTTTTTAATTCTCTTTTTGTTTTCTTCTCAGCAGTTCTCAACCTGTTTGGTGTTACGCCTTCTTCCAACTACGCAAACTAAAGCAGTCTGTCATCTACATCATTCCACTTCGTCCCTGCAATCCCCAGAAACAGTGCAAGTTTTAACTAATTTAACATTATTCAAAAATATTTACTCGTTGCATATTTTTAGGATATTCGGATGATTTTGATACTGACTATAATATACTGTCTAGCTATACATATTATGCTTATCAATTTCGAATTACGGGGTTATAAGAATTTAAAAAAAATATTTACTACATTTACAAATTATTTTAACAAGCGGTGTAATTAGTAATTCTACGATTTTATACATTAATATGTTTTTAAATGTTATAAATAATAATTATATTTAGAAACAATTAAGCAGTTTTGCTCTAGTTTTCACTATTTGCTATAAGGATTCTTTCAATTTTATTCTTATATGTACATCAACTAAAGTCACACATAAAACAAATGTAGTTTAGTTTCGATATTACACTAAGAAAGTTTAAAATTACAATAACAGTTTGGAAAATCAGTTCGAAACATTTGTAGCTCACACAAATCATTGTATATTCACCCTGTAATAAATAAATTCGCTATATATGCGCGAGCTTACATCGCAGCGATAGTGAAGTCGAGGAAGGTTTTATCTGTATAAATTCAACTACAGATTGTTCACCATATAACTTGTCTTGCTTATAAATTATCAGTCCCTTATATTTCTATATAAACACTGAATATAAAATTCAATAAACAACAAAACATAAGTACAATTGACATATTGTTTTGTAATAACTCCTTTTTGACGCAATTAAATTTTATTTCACTCTTTCAATTTTGGTTACTGGTAAATACATTATTATACAGTGTGTCCCTGGATAAAGTGCAATCCCGAAAGGGGATGAAACTAGACCATGAATCATTGACTAGAAAAATATAAAAAAACATCAAAAAATTATTGTAGGATTTATTTGAATCGACCATTTGAATCAACACAAATAGCTCCTACTGTGTCTAATGGACTAAATTTGATATTATTTTGCAGAGAATCGTCTAAATCGTAATCGTCTAAAAAAATAATTTTTTGCATAAAAATACATTTTTTTACCCAAGATAGTTACTTTTTTGCGGACTATTTATTATTTCATGGTCATCGCCAGGTATTAGACATACTGTTTTTTTTTATTTCAAAGAAATAGACCCATTATTTTGGAAGAAATCAATACTTTTGTACATAGAGTCCTTAATGAAACATGAAAATCTTAAAATACCAATAAATCCTACAATAATTTTTTATTATATTTTTCTAGTCAATGATTCATGGTCTAGTTTCATCCCCTTTCGGGATTGCACTTTATCCAGGGACACACTGTATAAACTCTACTCTTTGTACTTTTTACCTGTAGACTAACAAAGAACAAATAAATTAACAACTGTTGTAAAGTTGCATATAGTAAACATGTGATGTTGCCAATATAGAGCAATGGAAGGAAGCGATGGTGAACTATCTGTAAGCCCTAATTTCTAGATTGTATATAACTTTGTATTAAGTTTCGCATTTTCTTTTTCTATTTCACATATCATAATTTGAAAGTTGAGTATTAGAAATCTGAAAATAAAGCACACAGTAATAGTTATTTATGCAACTGTTGTATATTCAGGGGTATTAAAACACGAATGTGGGTTCATCGGGATAATAGTATCACATGAGTGTTTTAATTCCTAATTATAACAGTTGCATACAAGACTTTATCTACAATCATGATGTGAATCCTCTTAGACTCTCATACCATAGAGTGTTGTACAGTGTTGTAAGAACTATGTAAAATTCAAGAAAAGTCTAATTGCGAAGCATGTAAAATAAACAAACCTTAATAAGTAAAAGAATTATTAGCCTACAATTTATTGTTCATTTTTCAAAATTTTTGCGATCTGGTGGTGAATGTGGTGAGGTGGTGGTATAATACAATAAATAATATAAAACACTCATGTGATACTGTTCTCCCGATAAACCCACGTTCGTGTTTTAATACCCCTGATTATACAATAGTTGCATAAATAACTATTAATCAACGTAAAAATAGTGGATAATAAGTGATTAACCGCCATGTGCACGTCACTTACGTGCACACTCTACAACATGTGGCCACTTTTGACTTTGTTCCTTAGCATTATTACGACAAAATACCTTTGAATAAGGTTATAATGCAAGATCCTTAACTTAATCAGGAATTGCCAAGTACACAAAGTATCAACATTATGTACTTGATAATTAAATAATATGGGACGCCACTTGATGGCACACAATATGGATAAAGTGAGATCCACGTTTCTTCAGAGTAACAATGACGATATTCTTATCAATGAATTCGAATTGCACAATACGCTACGAATAGTACATAAATATATGTTCTTAAAGTTCGATTTTTAATTCGAGTCAGTAAAATGACATTTCCAGTATCATGTGTCACAAATCATATTATTTAATATGGTATGTATTACATATTTACAATAAAAAAAACGCTTTGATACCTAATAAAATAAAGCATGACTAAATGTCTAAATCTATTGATTGCCGAACATCACTATTGTAGTGGGTCACCCTTTTTGTATCAGTGACAGTTGCACTTGTCATTTTACTGACTCGAATTAAAAATCGTAGTTTAGGTCACGAATTTTGTGATAGCTATTATACGAAGTTTAGCAGAGATCTGCGAGAAGTTTTGTAGTCATATTGAAACATTTCTTTAGCACTAGGGTTTTAAAGCTCTCTTCTGATTGATCGTCACTTAGCGAGCATAAACGTGTATGACTAAACTTATGACTAAATAACTAGTAGAATTTTAAAATATGTAAAATAGATCTTTAATGACTATATTTAGTTAAAATTACGTATATTAGTTAGTAATGGAGATATTGTGTCTAACATAACAATTTATAATTTGATGTCTACAACTTTAATTGTAGAGATGATTTAATGTCAGTTTCATGTTAGAACAACAGTAAGGTTGTTATTATACGTAATGGCTTTTTGAACAACATTTATACGTTCGCATATTTTCAAAATTCATTTAAATAAAATGTAATTTTGATATTTAAATAAATGAAATTATGTTCATAATTTGAATCTGATAAATGGTTTCAATGTAAATAAATAAAGCTAGTTCATACTCGTATAAGATTTAGTTGAACTAAGTTGTACCTTCCCCGAGCTTGTTTTGTTAATTTTTAAGTGAAATGGGAAATAGCTCTGTTTGATTTGAATATAATTTTTGATTTTGTTCCAGTTTATACAGGTAAAATGCTTTCTTGCTATTGTTATTAATCCCCGCAACTGCTTCACGTGGTACTACTGTAATAATATTATTACCCATATATGCTTCTGAATTGTACACTTAATTATGCAGAATCACATTGGGATTAGTTAGATTCGTAGGTTTTGTACCTGTACGTATTATTAGTTTTCGATATAATGTAGAACAGTTAAGTATCTCATGTTGTAATAACCTAAACATTTTGTTCCCTATTGTAAACAATTCTTTGTCTAAAATAAATCTAATAAATGTAATGGCAACACTTTTTTATTCTTTGGATATACTTCATTATGGTATGTAATAAAGTTATATATTTGTAAGATTGTAAACGATTTCTTCGATTTCCTAAACTTTAATTGTATTCAACATAATTATTGTATTATTGGTGGTGTCAATATACGAATATGACTTTCACATCAATAACATATAGTGTTGCTGGGCTAAATAATATTTAGTGATGTTTATCCATCAGAGCTGAAAATACACCTACGGCTAATCAAGCTATATAAACATGTTGCGTCGAGCATCGGTGGTGCTGTGGTCCCGGCTGGTCTTCTATCCGAAAGGCCCGGGGTTGATCCTACCATGTTCCAGTGTATTATTCGTTTTTTGAATTTCATGCCTAAAATTCACCACAAGGCAATCGGCGTAGAAATTCAGTGGTGTATGAATAGTCGATCTATTCTTACTGAGCCATCGTGGCTAACCGCTGATAATGATAAACGATGATGAAAATACCTGTTTAATAGGTAGCCCTCGTTGCCCTGGTAGAATTGAGACTGCCTAAAGGGCGTAAAGCATAGATACTGCCTATTATAGCCGTTAACAGTCTCAGACTCTTTAAGAACAAAGAGTTGTTTATTGAAGTTTAGGACAACAATAAAACACTCTTTCAAAAACCTTTATTAAAGCATTGGTGTAGATTAAAGTCATGTTACTATCGTTAATATTAAAAAACAATAAATATTGCTTTACCCATAATTTTTTTTAATAAGTATATTTTCCTTCACGGTCTTGTAGTTCGTGTTTTTCTTTGAGTGTCGAGAAGGAGTTGTAGTAAGCTTCGCCACTAGTCCTCGCCTACTATTACGAACGTTAATTATAACGAGTTGCGCAGCACGTTACATAAATAAATGATGAGATAATGGCATACTAACGTAATTCCACAACCAAACAATAATCTAATTTACAAGTAAAGACATCATTTGACGACCTCCATAGTCGAGTGGATAATACACCGGTTTCAAGGTGTCGCCATCTCTGAGGTCTCGGGTTCGAATCCCGGTGGGGGCAGATGTTTGTGTGATGAATGCCAGCATTTGTACCTTAGTCATGGTTGTTGATATATATTTCAATAAAAATTATTTATATATGTGTAATATATGTATTTCTATCCGTTACCCTAGATCCCATTGCACAAGCCTTATAGAGCTTAGTTTGGGCTAGGCTAATTGGTGTAAGTGTAACAAATATTTATTTATTTATTATTTATTTATCTTTTTTAAAATTCCGTTGTCCCATTACGCTGGCGAAATTTCTATGAATGACACCTCAGGTTCATACTACTTACATAAAATGAAATGAATTGTATCAAAATGTGTTTTATGGTTTATTTTCCTCATCACAAACTCATAGAACGGAAAGTAATCCCAAAAGCAGCTCTGTCCAGGGCCCGTATCTCAAAATACAAATACGATAATATATCGTCGCACATTTCACCCAAACTTCACTGTGTGTATTAAGATAATATTAGAGAACGATATATCGAAACTTTTTTGGTAAGATTACAGGGCCTGTTTGTTACTTTTTCGTAGGTTAAAACGGTGAAAAAAAACTTTAACAAAATTTGGTATTTTATTTGGTTTGGTAGTTTAGATCCGGGAAAGATAAGACACGAGAAAATATTTTTTTCATATGGGAAAATCCGATAAAATTACAGAACCGATTCTGATGTAATTTGAGATGTGTTAGTATGAGATCCAGAGAACCAAATATTGCCTTTTTTGTAAAATATTTGTTGTACAATATCCCATTCCAATGGGAAAGTCAGAAGTACTGCGAGTGAAATCTCGGGGAAAAGTTAATACCTACTTTACATTATTATATATACAAACCGAAAAAAAAAACTAAGATGTGGAAAACAGAAATAACGAAACACCTGTGTAGGTATTTAGTTAGCGTATAAAATAATTTTTATTTCTACATTAAAACTCGATCTACAAAGACCGAATCGGATCATGCGAGTTTCATCTTTGTGTGTAATAATACTACAAGCACCCTTCACAAAAAATGGCGTGGACGGTTTGCCTGCGGGATGCGGCGCGGTCCCAACTGTTAAGCGTCCCTAGCGCAACGCGACGCTTCCCTTTACAAAAACAGGCCAGCCAACTGTATTTTAACCGCTCTTTGTAAGTTACGCCTGGGAACTGTATATTTCTGTGACAATTTTAAACATTACACATTATCTATAATGCTTATTTAATATAATAATACACTTGTAAAAGGCGCTGCAAGCGTCATATTTTAATATATCCACGAAATACGAAGATGTACTCGTAAATAGATTAAGGAGATGGAACAATATATATCCTACTTTTGTTACTTTTTAATGGGGACAAAACTTACTTTAAGTATAACAAAAAAAAACATTATAATAAATTGTTGTGTTTAGTTATTCAACAGTTAATTTATTGATGTGCAATAAAATACAATCATTAAGTTATACATATATATATGCATATGCATGGAGATTTGACTTTTATTTTATTCGAACTTAGGTGAATCGAGGTACAAGCATACAAGTTTTTGCCGCCGAGATGAATGATGATGATGATTGTTGAATAACGGAATCAGAGCACACCTTTCAACATTTCAAATGGCATTTACTAATAATGTAAAAACAAAACAAACAATTTTACACTTCTTAATAATTAGCTTAATACATTCCCAGGTGAACGAACGTATACTCCCGACGGAGAATAATAGCCACTAGACGTAGCTAATAATTAAAAAATCACGCTATTATAGAAAATGTAATTAGGTTCAATATGCAATCTAAATAAATATAAATGGTGCCATGCATTTACATTCATTAACACATCATTATCTAATAAGCATCATTAAAAAAATCCAATATTTAAGTAATGATTGCAAATGCAAAATGATCAAAATAATCATTACTCATTAAATAAGGCAGTTATTTTAAATTTTAGAAATTTTATGTCTTATTAAGTATACTCGTACCAATATCTATAAATATTTGAATTACAGTACATCAATGATATTTAATATCATTGCAGTACATTTAATAAAAGAAATAGAATGATTGTTCCTTGTGTAAGCTGTACGGTTGATGATACCATTAAATAATATATATTTCGGGTATGTATAAATAATACATATGTATTTGGGTTCATCGATATTAGTTTACCAAACATACAGGTATTATGTATGATTTACAGAGTTTTAGTTGAATATATGCAAACAAATTATTTCCTAACAGTTGTAGTCATTTTTATTCTTATACGTGTGCACGCATGTTATGTGGCTCGTGACATTTGACGTTAATAAGTGCCAGTAACGGCCTATGTTTAATAAAAATTATTTTAATTTGACATATAAACTCATAGTCATCCCATTATCCTGTTTGATTTTAACTGTAATATCAATAATAATATCGTTATATACAGTATTGCGTCTATCCAACATTTCGAATTTGTATTTACTATCTATCTACGCTTATTAAACTTGTAGATAAGAATATTCTTATATATAAAAATGAATCGCAAAATGTGTTGGTAAGCTCATAACTCAACAACGCCGCGACCAATTTGGCCAATTCTTTTTTGTTAATGTTCGTTGAAGTTCAAGGAGGGTTTTTACAATGAGGAAAATTCGAATAATTATCGGAAATACCCTAAAAACAGCCCTTTTATTTTCCCATGCAAACGTTTTCTAACTAAAACGTACAGTCGAATTGAGCTTTATTGTTATTGTATAAAGTTCATATAGCAAGCACTCACTGTTGTCTAAGCAATGAAGGTGCGTTCCTAACATCAAAGAGTCAATTTGCGCTTTATTAACGCTACATATAGTTGAAATTCAATCATATCTATCAAAACAGTGTGCGTGCGTGCGTTGGAGCACAGAATACATCGTTGGAGGATTTGATGTCACGTTCCAAAATTGAATAGCCACAAAATGTAATAAATAGGTCATTTAGACTTTTTTTGCGATTTGGTTAGCTATGCGACATTATCTATAAAATAATTAGGAACAAAAAACTGCCACTGTACAAATCTTTTTGACAGGACGTAGCCTGGCGCGTCCGCTAGTTTATTATATAAATGTCAAAACTTCATTCAATCATTGCCCGAATAAATAATTTTACTTAGTTTAGATTCTATTAAATCATGATTAAAGATTTTTGTAGGACTCCAGATTGGAGCTAGCTTTAAGTCATTCTCTCTCGTATGATAGTTGAACAAGAAAATATCTGTAATATGTTGTATTATGAGCTGTATATACGTAAAAAAAAGAAAATTTTATTATTATTAAATTAAGAACTCATATGGGTCCTCCAATATTAAATGTAAATCATTATAACGGTCTGTTATATCTAGAGATCGGATAATCGGATGCATATTTATCTAAAGTTAGTTTAAGACAAAGTATGGAACTGTCTTTTTATTTTATTTCCATAAATAAAAATCCCGGAATTCCGGTACTGTAGAATATTTTGGTAAATACGTATGCATAGTTGTATAAATGAACCCGGAGTCTGTCTTTTGAAAATAAATACCACGTGCTAATTTAGTAATTTTCACTACGTTAAATTTGCAGTCCCGTATTTTCCCGGGATTTTTATTTAACAAAATGTATTTTAAAAAGCCGCTTCCATAATTTGTGAGCCAAAAATTAACTTTAGGTAAATATGCATCCGATTATCCGATCTCTAGTTATATCTCAATTTTTTTTCTTCACCTGTTGTACGGTTCGCAGTAAATTACCTACTAATCCTTATTAGGGTGTCAAAACTGTTACAGTAATTATTATTAGAATGTGAACCCTTCTTAGGATTGCTCGCACCGTACTTAAACGTGGGAACAATACGCGCATATTGTTCGCACTGTTCGATACCTTTCTTGGATTTTTTACGTTTAAAACGAAAAGACATTTACAATATTGGGGCTGGGTAAGGGAAATATTATTTAAAACAAGAAAACAACCAAGTAGAGAGACAAGCAAAATTCCATTCGTTACAATGGCTGTAATGAAGTAACTACCTTATAGATTTGTTAATATACAATTACAGGTATTTGGTGCCTCTTTTATAACAACAATGTTAAAAATATTTTAGTTCTAGTAATTCGATGCCACTTATATTTCAATGGTTGTTTATGAAAATTTAATATTTTACTCATTTTATACAAAAAATTTACAATATCACTCACTGTATCTAGTAATATTACTATATAATTAGGTTCCCTAAACTATTTGTTGCATTTTAAATTTATACATAGACCTATATTACACATATAGGATGGACTGTTTGTTAGGGAATCACAAAGTTAGATATAATACAAAATGTGAGATGGGATCGCAGGCGCCACATTAGGTGCGACTTTAAATTTCATACATATAAGACAGATGAGGCGCCACAAGAATTGACGAGGTCAGATACTAGATCTCTAACATCACTATTATCATAACTAAGGCCTAAGTAAGTAGGTAAGGCCTAAATCCTGGCTGGCCCAGTAGATTCGTCGACTTCACATTTCGGTTTGGATCCCACGTGGACCTTCCGATTAGAAAGTCAGTGACAAGACCACATCTACACTGACGCTTGATATTATACGGTCTAATTTTAAGATAATGACAAATAATATTATGACGATCACCATCGTTACATTTACATTTTGTAGTCCTACAGCACTATTAAAGGACTATCAATAGTTTTACAATTTGCTGCTATAATTACAAAAATCAAACATAGGTTTGTTCATCTGTGCATATACGTTTACTTATTATCTACAGTACAGAGACTGAAAAGCACAGGATAAGCTAAGATGTCATTTTAATTCACGATTTGCCTATTTGGTTCTTAGAACTTAGGCACAGGCTGAGTTTAGTCGGTAAGTCACGTGGTCAGACCGCTCTGGCCGCGCGGAGTCCGACATAATCACCGTGAGAGCGTTTTCACATTATCCGATCCGATATCGGTGTCGGACGCCGAGCCGATATCGGGGTAAGTGAAATGTATGATATATGTACCTGTCTTTCATATTGTCCGGCCCGATATCGGATATCGGAGCCGACACCGATATGCTGGCGGCACCATCGGAGGCCCGTGAGCCATCGGACGATAATGTTTGTATGTGTGCTATACCTACGTGTATCTAATTTGCATCTGTGTGCATAGAGCCCGATGCGCGACGGCCCACAGCCCCACAGCCAAAATGTGTTGTTCCTTGATACTGTTTTTGAGATGAATTAGCAAATAATTGAATGTGGATTCACTCATACGAAAGTAATTAAAAATCTTTCTAGGTGCGTTTTGTAGCTTCCTAAAAAAGTATAAAATGCTCCCTCTGAATATCTAGATTCCACAATGGGATGTATCCAATACTGTCTGTAGACAGATCTTTTTTTGCGTCTCAAATATAATAGATACAGCAAATAAAGTTTCTATTATAGTTTGCCATGATGACCTGCCCGCACTAACTATCGTGCAAATGGCCGTATCGGAACTATTTTATCGGAAATATGTGAAACTAGCACATGGTGTCGGCTATCGGAAGTTTGCTGTCGTCGCCCGACACCGATATCGGATAATGTGAAAACGCTCTGACACTTGACATTGCGGGGGTATCCTGGGCACGTTTCGTGCTCCTTGTGAAGTGTCTCAGCCCTCCTCTCCTGAGAAAAAAAAAGTAATTTTAAAGTAATAGATTAGTGTAATGATCTGGTACGCCATACTCATAATTACCTACAAAAAAAAGTATAATAAATCCATTATAAGTAAAGTATCCCATCAGTACCAATTAAAACAAAACTTAGTGGAAATTACTTTTTATCGTATGTTTTTCAGAATCAAAACATTTTTAATAGCTAACATAACAGTATTACAACAATAAAGAAAATAATTGTCCAAATTGAAATCATCAAATTGTTAGTCGTATAGTTTATTGTAGTGTCGTGAAGTTTTATAAGACACCCCATAGTGTGGGGTGTCTTATAAAACAAGAATAGGCTTTTTCTGTTTTATAAAAGTTTACTAACGCCTTATATTCCTGATAAAATAGTGTTTCCAGGATAATTATGAAGCCACTTTTTTTGCTTGGTGTTAAAAGTGATGTTTCAAAAGAAGAGCTGCATTTAGGTATACTGTCTGGCCTACACTCATATCGATGAAAGCAAAACATACTTCCACCTTTACGTTCTTGTATTGTCGTTCTGTTTTAGGCTATTCTATAGATTTTAAAACAAGGAACACATAATAAAATGTATTATATAAGGTGATCGGATTACGCTAGTTTAATACAGGTTCAACCGCCCGCACAGCATGTCACTGAAAGACGATGTGATAAGCGTCAATATAAGCCCAATCGCGCCATTCATTTATGGTATTTTAATATATCCATAAATGCTGCATAAGGCAGTGTGGTTTGCTGTTGTATAACTAATGATCCGAAGATCACTTTGGTTTTGTTAGTGCAGTAATTATGCTTTACAATACTGGTAGGCCAAAAAATGCACACGAATTAATTAGAACTTCAGGATGGAATAAAATAAAATATTCAAACAGTTGAATATTGTTGAATTATGATTTTAATTAAAGTTTCTACTGAAAAAATTTTATAGTCATTGTATCATCTAAGCCAATATGGCTTAGATAAGATAGGAGGCATAGCATTTCTGGACATGCCTTCTGCTTTGGCTCAATTGAGGTCAGTATTAGGACTGCACATTTCGGGATGAGATGCATAATTAATAGAAAAAGTTGCATAGTAATCACAATTAACCCCGAAGTAAACCATGAATAAGGTGAAAATTTTACGATTCTAGGAAACGTCATGTTCAGTCACCTCAGTTATGTTATGCGGGAAGTTAAAATGAAATGAATTAATACATGCAATTGTTGTCTGAGTTGAATTTTAACATAAAGCTCGGCAATGACATACCTTAATTACCGTAGACACTAATATCATAAAATGAAGGTGCGCTTAGAGGCAGCTTTAATACAGTGCAGTAAGTTACACACATAAGCTTAGTTTTGTCATGTATCTTTCTATTTATTTCTAGACGTTACACATAGTGTAATGTAACTAACAATTCGGGATAAAACATAACTCACAGTCTAGGTTACAACACCTATCCGATGTCCAAACTATACGAATCGAAGATAAGTAGTTACCTACTTGTCTGTGTTCAGAACTAAGAATTGGATTATTTACATCATTAAACATTTCTGTGTTTAATTATCATACTTGTATATAACATATGCTAACAGGGCATAGCCCTACTTACTGCATTATTAACATCAGTTACATAAAAATAACGGATTAGATATTTTCTGATCAAACCTATACAATAGCTATTGCATGAGTTCATTTCAAATTAGAAGTATGTACATATTTGTAAGAAACTGTCGACCTGAAAAGCCGAGGAGTTTAGTGTGACACAGTAATGCTGTTGCCCAATAATGTATTTTATCGCAATAATCCTAAGTACTAAGAACATCTCACCCTTATACCAAAGAAATAAAAACTATTTCTCAGGTTTCCTCAAAATACCAAATCGTAAACAAACGTGTCTGCCATTCGAGCGCTATGTTTTATTGGCATCTCTTTCACGCTAACGTTTGCCGCGCTTTTTGCCTTTGAATCAAACGTTGGCGGCATTTAAAATAAGGCGCGATATAATTTTGGTCGGAATCTGGTAAGGGGAGCTTCTAGAAGACTGGGTCATTTTTTGATGTACTTATAATAATTTTATATGGAAGACAATTTAGATATTTATATAATTGAATAAATATCTCTCAAAACATACAAAATTTTGTTATTTCTTGCCTTATTTCCAAAGAAATGTGGCAAAGTAAATGTAGGAAGTAAATGTATGGAGAGAGAAATTATAATTTAAAAGTAACCTTATATGCTTACAGCACGATATATTATTGCTTGCATCAGTAAATCAATACGTCACGGATATACGTAGTACAAGATGCTTTATTGTAATTTCTATGTTGGCATTACTGGGATACTCTACCAATCGCGTTCGAGATAGGTGGCGCTGTAGTGCTGACGCGAGTAAGCCCCAAGCTAGCTTGTACTGGGAACATTTGCTTCGAGCTCCATACATTTCTTCTGATTCTCTGCGACTGGGTTTTGCGTGTGAAGCAGTTCAAAAATAATTTCAAAATTTTTGCCATCAGGTAAGTCTATTCATTTTTCCTATTTAACTACGTGTTCTTTCAATTATAATCGAAGAATTAAAAGTGAATTTCAGTAAATTTCATTTGGTTCCACGTTGGAATTGACTTGCAAACATGGCTAGGCTTCGTCGTACTTTCCTTAGTACGCGTGGGTATGGCGTTGGTAGTCTTATTTTAAATATTTAATTTCTCAATTCTTTTGCATTGAAGGTCTGTAACAGTTCTTCTACAACTTTTAGTTTGATTATTGTATGATTTAATAATAACAGTGTCATATTTAGATATTGCGTATTTTCAACACAATACGTAAAAACAAAATGGCTCGTTCGACCCAAGCTTCGGACAGTGAACTCTACTATGAAAGCCATTACTAATTTCATTGATTTTTATAAAATGTCCATGTATTTTTGTTCATTTTAATAGAAAAATCGATTAGAATAGATCGGTCGTATTGTTTTTTGAGTATTTAGGCTGTAAAAGCCTTTCCCGCCAAAATGCCGCCTTAGTTGAATCTCGTCTTGTATCGGGTTGGTTATCTCAAGTAATACGTGTAGAAACATTTACCTTTGCTATCAGTTTTAACAGTATTTAAGATTTTTCACATATTGTTGTGTAATTTTCAGGAAAAAAGTTAAAATGACGGACAAGCCAAAGCGACCCATGTCCGCCTACATGCTCTGGTTAAACAGTGCAAGAGAACAAATTAAGGCAGAAAACCCAGGCCTAAAAGTTACTGAGATTGCCAAAAAAGGAGGCGAAATATGGAGGAGTATGAAAGATAAGAGTGTAAGTAATTAACCAGCTAGTTTTTGTTTCATTAAATAATCTTAAAAGTATAAACATGTAAAATTAAATTCATTTTTTAATTTCAAGGTCTGGGAGGAAAAAGCAGCAAAAGCAAAAGAGCAGTATACAAAGGATTTAGAATCATACAATGCTAATGGAGGAGGTAATACTGGAGGTGGCAAAAAGGCACAGAAAAGAGGCAAAAAGGGAAAGAAGGCTGCAGCTCCGGCTGTATGTATACTTACTTAATATGTTTGATAAAAATGATTAAGATTACATTATTTTAATATATTTTTTTTTTCTCTTAAGGCCAAGAAAAAGAAAGATGAGTCTGAAGATGATGATGGTGATGAAGAGGAGGAGGAAGAAAGCGAGTGAACTCGTAATCTCCAAGATAACTGTTCATATTGAATAATTTACTTCGACTTAATTTATTACAAAGTAAGCAATGGACTGACTTTCCAAAGTCTGTATGACAGTTAGCACTTTTTATTTTTATATTTCTGATTTTACTTTTTTAATTTGGATTTGATACTTTTTCTGGTTCCATTATAATTTTTTTTTGTTTGTTCCCCATGAAATTTTTGAATGTGTATTTAAATAATACTACTTTGTCTTTAGTATTTAATGTAATAGGGTTAAGAGGATTGCAGAGTTTGGAAAGTCTCACCACAGGTTAGGGTCTAGATATCTTAAGCCGCTAAGTAATGTTAAGTGTTAGCATGTATTCACTGGGGATTTGTACAGTTAGCTCTCCCTCATTAAGTTCGCTGTGACTACTACTGGATGCTCACTTTTAAGATGTACAATTGTGTTTTCTTAAAATCAGTGTCTTATTTTAATTGAGAACTGTTCATTTTAAATTTGAAGCTGTGCTTTGAAATCAAATAGTATGCCATAAAATAAATTTTCGAGTTAAGTTTCTGACAACATACCAAATTGTAATATTAGAGACTTATTTCATTTTACATTAACAGATTATTACCTATTAATAGTTTTAATTAAACCTACCTCTTCTGATTGTACTAATAACAACTGTACCAAACTTAGCATAGAACATTCAGTTCAACATAGATACTTGTGCTGAGCAAATTATTTAATAAGAAATTGATGTGTATGTTGTATTTTTCGTTAGTTAATTAATAGGTAGGTTTTCGGTGTAATTTGTCTCTAAAATCTTACATTTGTGTTATTTTGTAAATGAGAATTAGCATTCCTCATGTCAATATGAATTATACATGTTCAATAAAGTAATTTCATAAAATTATTGAGTTATTTAATTTTTGGGGTAAAAACATGGCAAGCTAGCCGTATTAAAGAATAGTGGTTGTAAACAATAATCTAAATTATACAGTTCTAGTAAGTAAGCTGACTATTTTGTTTTGCGCTAGAGCTACAATCATATACCGCCTTCCGTAACAAATTGATTCATTACCATAGTTACCCTTTCAATAAACTGAAGGTATCCCTACGGACTACCAAATCTTAATAATACTATCAAACAATATGATCTTCAATATTATGTTTTGTGTGAATTGGTATGTTATTGATTAAGCTCTACCAAATCATTAAGGTGTGTTCCGGTTGACAATGATATCCACATGATATCGTTGTCAGCCACATAGAGTACTTTTATATGGTCAGCCATTAGGTACTTGAGATGTTCAAGCTGACGCTAAAAGTCCATTGACAATTGACATTTTTTGGTTAATTTTCCCATTCTGGGAAGGCAAAGGGAACAATGCTCATACAGCCAATTCTTCGCTTTGACAATTGACAGCATCAGATATCATTTTGTACCGTAGTTTTGTACATTATCCCTAATGAGACAAGGCAAAGGGGTTTAATATCATATGTGTGAAACAAAATAACCACATAATTTTTTATCTTAATATTAAAATAGTTACATGCAATTTGCCGGAAATTTTACCTTTTCACAAGAGCTCACCACTAAAAATTCTGACAAGAATGATCCCTTAAAATGATACTAAAAACAGTATATTTGAGCGAAATTAAAACAAAAAAATCTTGTCAATTTAAAGTTCCATTTAAAAAAACTAAGACTAAAAAATGCTGTGAATTATTGTAACGCATTCAATTTTTATCATAATGTTCTTAACAATTATTATATATCTCTATAGACACTGTTACAAACCTTTTTCGAGAAAACATCAGGCACATACGCACATATTCAATAATTACCGTTATCAGTCGTTTGACAGAACGCTCACAGAAATTACAACCCAATGCATGGTTGCTGTAAACACAAGCTTACGACGTCATCATTAACACCAGGTTGTACTCTATGAATGCGTTCTCATTCATACAAAAATATGTTTATATAATCACCAATCGGAACTCACCAATGGCAATTATATTTTGATCCAAAGAATTTATTACTTCAGTAAATAAACACGGTGTTTATCTGTTGTAGAGTTGTTAGAATAGTCGTAAATTTATTAAATCAGTTGACTCGTTAAGTTCATTTAACTCATTAGGGTTGAATTATTTGTTATTCACATTTGATATTAGTACTTCAATTTAAATAATTACCATAAAAGATATGGTAGTTATTTAAATTATAAAAGATTATGATTTATAAAAAAAATTGACATGGTAAATGTATTATAGAAAAAAGCTATGACTTGATATTTATATAATAGTAACGGTATTCTAACATAGGAGGCATATTTTTATTCTTATTTTAGTATTGTTATTTGATAGATTTATGATAAAACAGCTAAAGCTACACATTTTTTCATTTACAGAAATTAATTTGATGCAAGTTTGATAAACCTATATGTTTTAAAAAAATCCGTTACATCTATTCTTGCATTATTAAATAGCCTATCTAAATTCATAGTTTTATTTTCTTCTGTTGTTGCACAATCATACATTTGACTCATTCATTTGCAATCCTTTATTTAGCTTTTACCTCTGTCAGCTTAAAACTGTTTTGTTTGGACTCTATTGAATTTTATTAGCATTGGTATGGACTTAGCACAAGAACAACATACCAACAAGGTGCAAAATCAACTACAAATTAACCCAAAATCATTTTGGAACTATGTTAAGTCCAGAAGGGGTAGTCGGAATCCACAAAGGATTCTCAAAAACGGGGAGGTCTTGTCTGGTGAGCAATGCGTGGAAGAGTTTGCCCACTACTTTCACTCAGTTTATAACACGAGACAGGCAAACTTGAATGTCGCCGCGGCTATGGAAGGGGCGGGTGGTGAGAATGAAGCAGCGCGAATTTACCTGCAGGAATTACAGTTGGAAGATGTGCTGAATGCGCTAAAACAACTGAAGCCGAAGAGGTCTACTTACAGGGCCGGACGGTATTCCGCCGTACTTACTAAAAGACTGCAGGTACGTGCTAGCTGCACCGTTGCTCCATATATATAATCATTGTTTGAAGGCAGCCGTGTTTCCCGAGAAATGGAAAACCACTCGAGTCGTGCCGGTACCAAAAGACGGTATAAACAACGATAATGTTAGTGCGTACAGACGTACTGTCATCACCGGCTAAAGTGTTCGAGTGCTCTATTCATAACAACATTTTTATGCAGGTAAAAGCCCAATTATCAGATACACAGCGTGGATTTCAACCATTGAGGAGCACGACCAGTAACTTATAGAGTACATGTCTCATGTGCTGCCGATTGTAGACAGTGGAGGACAGGCTGACGCTGCTTACTTCGATTTCAAAAAAGTATCCGACCTGGTTGATAATGACGTGTTGCTCAAGAAGTTAGCAGCTGTTGGTTTCACTCCACATCTACGTTATTTCTTTGCCAGCTATATGAGAGACAGGCAACAATACGTAGAATACGAGGGACACAAGTCAGAGCCGTACTATAACGTGGTCAGGTGTAAGTCGTCAGGTGTAAGGAGTAACCTCGGACCTCTGCAATTTATAGTTATGATAAACAATTTGCGTAAAGTTGTTAAAGACGCAAATTGTTTGTTATTTGCAGACGATCTGAAATTGTTCCTGGCAGTGAGGGGTTATGATGACTGCGAACGATTGCAGAATGCCATAGACAGCGTAATTAAATGGAGCAAAGAAAACCTACAATTCAACACCCAAAAATGCGTCACCATCACGTTCTCACGTGCACGTAGTCCTATATTATATTACTATAACATTGATGGGGTGCCGATGGTCAGGGTAACAGAGGTTAGGGACGTAGGAGTAAGTCTTAGCGCAGGGCTTACGTTTCGTGATCATGTAATCAAGTGCTGTAAAAAGGCCTACAGAAATTTAGGATTTCTTTTGCGTACTGTTCGTGGTTTTACAAATATTGCAGCTATTGTCGCTTTGTATAACATTTTGGTGCGAAGCCAACTAGAATGTAATGCAGTCATATGGGCTCCACATGAGACTAAATATAGTCTTATGTTGGAGAGAATACAAAGTAAATTTGTTCGGTTTTTATATTTAGGGCTCTATGGAATATATCCTTTTTACCCGCTTATGTATCCAACCTTGTTTGTATTAGGCATGGTTGGATACAACGAGCTCAGAGTGAGGCGTGAGTTTGCACTGGCTCTATATTTGTTTAAATTAATTAGAGGCAAAACATATAACGCCAACATACTGGAATCAGTGTGTCTGAATGTGCCGGACGGATATGTGGGACGGCGACGTCGGTCTAAACTGCTGGCTGTACCTCGCGGCCGCACTCATCTACTAAATCAGGCGCCCCTGACGCACGCGCTTCACACTCTTAAGCAGAGGAGGCAGATATTTTTGCTTGTACACTGAGTGAATTGACAAGGATAGCATTATATATAATAAGTTATAAAGTTAAGCTATGATAATTTAATTGACTTCGCTATTGCATTAGGTTATACCGGTAAGAATAGTGTATAAGTGATGGATACAATAAATAAATAAATAAATATTTTTATACAGGAAAACGATATATTTATATAATTATACTATTTGTCAAAATAAAATATTTTTTTGTTAATATCATCTAGATCGGTGTTTCCCAACGTGGAGCACACGCCCCACAGGGGGGCAATTTGATAATTAAGGGGGCAATTAAAAAATGGACTCGACACGACCACATTTACGATACGTCAGCTATGACTTAAAGGTCTATGTTACCAGCAGTTACAGGTCATAAAATTTAAAAAAAACCATCAGCTTGACATGACAGCATTGACAGTAGTTTTGAAAATAGTCTAATTAGTCTGTGTTAATAGCACAGATTATATAGTATGTTAATAGTTTAAATAACTTTGGTATAAATAATACAATTTATACTTGTTTGTTTTCAATAAAACATATTTTGTTTACCTCATTAAAAAGTACAGATATACACATGATATTAATCTTAAAATTAAATATATAGTTACAAACAAATTTTTGATAGGTAATAATAAAAAATAATACCCAGGTATTATTGTTTATAACCTATATATTTTTTTTGTTTTCTATATAATAAATAAAAAATATAATTGATCAAAACACTTAACGATCTAATATTAAGTCTATATACCACTATTCTAGGTATGGCTGGTGAAAATTGCAGCAGCGTAGGTGGATCTCAAGTAGCTCTTGTGACAGGAGGATATGACCATACAATCAAGCTGTGGCAGGCGCACAGTGGTGTGTGTCTTCGAACTATGCAGCATCCTGATTCTGTAATTATATTATCTTAAATTAACATGATTGATTAAAGTTAAATATTTCTTAATGTTTCCTTATATTTTGTCTGTCATGCTTTGTTATTTATTATACTAATTATTTATTGTAATCAAAATATATATTATTTTATAATATATTTCATACCAATCCACACAGGACCATCTTGGTTGACATGGTTTATTTGTGTTAGTATAGTACAGGGTACACTCTAATCCCTCGGTGGGGAGGGTTTTGAGCTGTAAAACTGTACCACTAAGAAACTCAACAGTTAAATTATGGATTTGGCTGACTATGTTTATATTTCATAATTTTAAGAGACTTAAATTAGTTGAAGTTTGTTACTTATTACAGGTACCTGTAATTGGTGTTTTATAATTATGTAGTTTATATTATAAAAAGAGGATTATTAGTAATTATTGAGCTGGTTGTGTTCACAAGCAAGGGCTGGTGTCATCAGTTCATATAATTTGGGCCTCATTTTACATAATATTACTGTTGTCTGATTTTCATAAGTTATTGAATGTAAAATATTTTATGGTTTCAATATTTATGAAAGATAATGCTAGCATAAAATAAGCCTAATGGAATCTTGAAACCTAGTCAGTTATCTGTAACCATACATTTTTTTTCACACTTTGCTTATAAATATTGTTTTAGCAAGTTAATGCACTAGAAATAACGCCAAGTGGCCAAATGGTGGCTGCATGCGGTTACCAACACATTCGCATGTATGACTTGGCTAGTGCGAATCCAGATCCTGTGATGAACTTTGAAGGGGTGACTAAAAACATCTCTAGAGTTGGTTTTCATGTAAGCATTTTTTCTTAATATGTTTCTTAATTAATGTGCTCATTATATTAAATTATATTTCTTTAAATATAAGATTAATAGTCAAATTACACCATTATGTTAAGTAGTGACTTAGGCATTAAAATTTGTAAAACAGTAAACCTTTGGCTGTCACTGACATGTCTAGCGGTTAAGATTATTAAGTAAAAATACTGCCTATAACAAAATTGAATACAGCACCATATCACTTTAAATTATGAAACAATTTGACATTTTACATGTCAAAGCACACAAATTGCACTTTTATGTTAGGACAAAAGATTGTCAATGGACCAAAGTGTTTGATAGTGTAAACTAATTGTAAATAAACACACTGATTAAAATAGACTTCAGAAAGATATATTCAAGTAACACATAAAATAAGATATTATTTTTGTACAAAGTAATTCAAAAAACAAAACATTTTAAGAGACAATATAAGATGACATGTTGACAACTCTAAATACAAAATTTAAACATTATGGTATCAAAACTATTTTCTAACACTCCTCCTTAATTTTGATAACCATCCAGTCACTCAGTCACTCAATCTCTTATACCCAGCTTGTCCACACACCACACAAATTTCCCTTTTGCCAAAGGATTAGTCAATGCATCTGCAACCATACGCTGTGTTTTCTATGTACTTTAGTACAACCTGCTGCCTCCACAGATTCCCTCACAAAGTGTATACAGTACAGTATGTATACACTTTGTGTCTACTGGAGTACTGCTGTCACCTGTGGGCGGGAGCACCTCGATAGCAACTTGATCCTTTTGATTCGGTCCAAAGACGCGCTGAGCGTATCGTTGACGATCCCATACTCACATGCGGTATTGAGCCCTTAAGTCTGAGAAGAGACTGTCTTTTTGTGTGTGTTCTATCGATTATACAACGGGTTGTGTTCCAAAGAATTGTTCAACATGATGCCCGCGGCCACATCCTACCATCGCACCGCTCGCCATCGGCAGGGTGTTCATCCTCACATGCTGGAGCCTAAATGGTCGCGCACAGTGCGGTTTCAACGAAATTTTCTTCCGCACACGCTCCGATTGTGGAACGAGCTCCCTGCTGAGGCTTTCCCGGGGGATTACAGTATGGGGTTCTTCAAAAAGGGAGTAAATAGGTTTTTAAAAAGGTCGGCAAAGCGTTTATGCCCCTAGTGTTGCAAGCGTCCATAGGCGACGGCGACCATCAGGCAGGCCGTAAGCCTTTTTGCTACCGTTGTAGTATAAAAAAAGAAAATTGTGCATCCAATTCCTCTTGAATGGGTGCTCTCCATTTATCGCCATCTTCTCTAGATAACGCTTCTTGAACTGTATTCGGGTTCACTTCAGATTCAGTAGTGTGATAGAGAATAAAGTCTGGAAATTGTTTGGGTTGCCTTTCTCTTAAAGGATATCTCCGTTCATGGTGATACTCTTCTCTAATTTCTTCATCAGCCGAAAAGAAATTGTCTTCTTCAACTGCTTCGCTATCCCTTTGCTGAAACTCTATCTCATTGGTGATTTGATTCAAAGTCCCAGTTTCTTCTACTTGTGGTACTTCAACAACTTCCCTCATATCTGTTTCTATTCGTGATTGTTAGACATTAGTTTCTCGTGTTGACGGCTTAGATAATTCAACTGGTACTTCTGAATATATCTGTTCACTCTCTGTGAAAGGTTTATCTTTTTGATAAATTTGGTTTTCAAAGAATTTTACATCTTTAGTTTTGAACACTTCCCCAGTCTCTCGATCTAAAAGTCGATAGGCTTTGGCGTTGTCCCAGAATCCTACATGTACCATTTCTCGACTCTTGGCATCCAATTTCTTACTTTTCTGGTCAAAAATTTACATAAAAGCTCTGCAACCGAAAATTCTTATGTTCTGTAGATTACACTTCTTCCCTGTCCATGCTTCCTCTGGCGTTTTATTTCTGACAGCAATAGTCGGCGATCGGTTCTTCAAGTAAACGGCATGACGGACAGCTTCAGCTCAAAACCGTGCCTACCCCATTGGGAACAAGGCGTGACATATATGTATGTATGTCCTCATATAGTGATATATTTATATGTTTAATAGGACACCAATAGTGCATACATTAATCATAAGATAGAATATTACAATTATTATGACTAATATCTATTTATTAATGGCTTAGACAATTGACCTAGAGGTGCCCCTCTGACCCTGGCAGTGGAGTGGGGCACTGGGACTATAGGGACTGAGCAATCATTAATATATAATCAAATTGTACTATCAAATAAATTCTATTAAAATTTTTAGGAAGATGGAAAATGGATGTACACTGGTGGTGAAGATTGCACTGCTCGTATTTGGGATTCAAGGTACAAGTTATTACTAAAGCCATAGTAATTTCAATTAAAAAGCAGTTTGCTAATACTAAATAATACAATTATATATTTTATTAAAGAATATTTGAAATGTGATAGATTTAGACTGCACCAGAAACGTAACTTTGGTTTATCATTTACACTTAGAGCCCGAGGACAGCTGCAATGTCAGAGAATATTTCAAGTGCCAGCACCTGTCAATGCTGTGATCCTCCATCCGGACCAGACACAGATTATGGTTGGGGACCAGAGTGGTATCATCCATATGTGGGATCTCAGGACGGATAAAAATGATCAATTGGTTAGACTTTCTTATCATTCTATTGATTGTAATATTTATGGAATCACTGCCCGCCAGCTGGTGCCCGCGATTTCGTCTGCGCAAGATTTGTATTTGGAGAAGCTTATCTTAGTGTGGCATAGATTTTTTAAAATGTAGCTTATTTTTTTTTCTGATGTATAAGCTATATTATTTAAAGTTTAATTAAAATTCATACAGTAGTTTTTACTTGAAAAAGTAACAAACATTCATACATACAAACTTTCGCGTTTATAATATTAGTAGGGATAACTATGTACATTTTTAGTTTTCCGTACCACCAAATGTAAAAGCGAACCTTATAGGATTACACTTTTTGACGTGAAACGTCTTTAAAATCGCGCCGAAACATACGGGTAGCAGGTTTAAAAAGTGGAGCGTAACGAAAAGGTCTATATCATCGTACTTTAATAATTAAAAAACTATTAGTCTTAGAAGCAAAAATGTGGTATGAATATTTCAGTTATATAGTCAGCTCGCTGTTGTGACATTGAGTTTTTTATTAAAATACTTAAAACACCGTCAATCTTGTTTTTGTTTCAATCTTTTACTTTAAAAGCGATTCGCTAACATAGACGTTTCACGTTAAAACCAACGGCCGTGTGTCCCGGCACAGCCGCACCCGATTTTTTGTCTGTCTGTTCGTCTGTCAAGATCCTTTTTCTCATAAAAGCTTCGAAATATCAAGCTGAAATTAATATCACATAATCAGGTCTCAGGAAAAAATCTTTCTAAATTTAAAAAAAAGTCCGAATATAAAATGATTTATATTCAAACCATGACCAGTGGTAAACAGATTAAGAACAATAAAGATGATACATTTTCGGCTCGTGAAATCTAATGAAAAGTGAGTAATTACACTACTTCACTAATGCCAAAATTTTGCAAACGATTCTACGGTATTTTACATTGTCCAATTGTGACCAATGAAGTATCCACTTTTGTTACATTCGGTAATGTAAATTATGCATATTTCTAAAATATTAATGTAAAATCTTCTCAAATTTTAAACACTGCCTTTGTAACTAATTAAGTAATTAGGATTTTTTCTTGCTCGCTGAAGGTAAACTAATTTACTGGATATGTTACTTTATATGTTAGTCACAAATGGGCAACACATACAATGTAAATCTGCTTACCTTGTGGGGGGAATCTCACACTAATAGTTGTGTTATACATCTATCGCCTGAGCAGGTGACCAGTTTACTTATTTGTCTATATGTAGCTATGAAATTAAAATATATTGCGGTTTTAATTATCCAGATTATATTATGCGGGTTCCGTTGCAAACTTACCAAAATAGCAAAGAAAAACGAGATCTGAGTAAGTAATGAATCGAGTGATGCGTGGTGTTGGCCAGATCCCGGAAGCGGAGGCTTCGGTGCAGGACATAGCGATAGACGCGACAGGCAAGCTGATGGCGGCGGTGAACAACAAGGGCAGCTGCTACGTGTGGGCGCTGGCGGGCGGCCGGCCCGTGCCGCGCCGCCACCTGCACGCGCACGCCAAGTACGCTCTGCGCTGCAAGTTCTCGCACGACTCCACGTACGTATCGTACCATCGTCATCTTCTTCACAGCTCATATCCTCGTATGTCCCCACCGAGCGGCACGAGCCTGCCTTAACTGGCCCAGTGCGGATTTGTTGATTACATACATCTTTGAATTTCATCGCAGGTGTTCTTATAAAGGTTGTCTCTGACTGGCTGATGTTTTGCTTCGTCGTAGGAGCGTCAGATAGATCATCATCCTCTTGCCGATTTCCCATTATCTGGGGTCGGTGCAGTAAATCTTTTTCTTCCATTCCTCTCTATCAGCCGTCATTTCCATGCTTACTCCTTTTATTCTTATATCATTCTTCGCATATAGATAGATGTATATATGAAACTCGAAAACACATGGGTATATGGCAGGATCGACTCCGCCCGCTATCTGATTACAAAACTTTTTCGCGGTCTGTCATCGCGTACCAGTCTGACATTTAATACTCCGATTAACAGAATGTGCAAACTATACAATTTCATGAATAGTGTGTGTGACAAGGTGCATATTTTTCATGACTCGTTTCGGTTGTTTCCTAGAAAACTAATGAGGCTTTCGTACCACTCATTAAGTAAAGATATATTTTAAGCTAATTTGAATGTAATATGTATGAATATATTTTATTATTGATTTATTTAATGTTATATTGATAAATAATTTAATGAGATAATCGGCAAAGGTGCCGCAGTCCCGCTAGATAGATGACCCGCTAGGTATGTCATGTCTTGTTGGGGAGCACGGTGAGGCAGCTCTTCACGAGCTGTCTCCGTGAGGGCGTGTTCCCCGTCGACTGGAAGTCAGCCAGGCTGGTGCTCCTCAGGAAGGAGGGAAGGACCGGCGACGTTCCGTCTTCGTTCCGTCCGATCTGCTTGCTGAACGAGGCGGGGAAACTCTTCGAAAGGGTTATCTCCGCTCGTATCAGCGAGCACCTGTCGCGCGCGGGTCCCGACCTATCGGACTGCCAATTTGGATTCCGGCGGGGACGATCAACGCTGGACGCCGTCCAGCGTGTTCGTTCCCTGTCGGAGTCCGCAGTCCGATCAGGGGGGGTGGCGTTGGCGGTGTCGTTAGACATCGTCAACGCCTTCGGCACCCTCCCCTGGCAGGCCATTAGCAGGCGCTCGTATACCACGAGCTGCCTCCCTACCTGCGGGCCGTGGTCGGGGACTATCTGCGCGACAGGACGATCAGCGTGATGGGACGGGACGGGATGGAAACGTCGAGGAGGGTCGAATGCGGCGTTCCGCAAGGGTCGGTGTTGGGACCCCTGCTATGGAACCTCGCATACGACGCGGTCCTTCGCACCAGCCTTCCTGACGGCGTGAGTGTCGTCTGCTACGCTGACGACACTCTCGTCGTTACGACTGGGGCCGACTTCGGGCCGGTGCTTACGCTTGCCGAGCTTGGGGTGGCATGTGTCGTGCGGGCGATCCGCCGGCTGGGTTTAGAAATAGCGCCTCACAAAACCGAGGCGCTATGGTTCCACGGCCTTCCGAGGCGCCGGGAACCACCCAGCTGCCGGATCCGGGTGGGTGACGCGGTGGTCCCGGTGGGGCCGTACATCAAGTACCTGGGCCTCACCCTGGACCGCCGCTGGAGCTTCGAGGAGCATTTCGTGCGGTTGGTCCCCCTGTAGTAGTTAGCGTGTAGTTGTATTTGGAAGTAAACACCTTGAGCACATTAACTGACTTTAATAAAAATATTATTGAAGCTAATTACAACAAGAAATGCAGCTATTTTAACAAGCGTAAGCAAGCAAACAATTAGGCGATAGTATTGCGTTGGAAGCTAAAGCGGAGTGTGTGTCTGCCGGCCCGTCCAAAGCTTATATAGTCCCCACTCAGTGGGCGGCGGCTTGCTCGCAGGGACCGCCTAGTCCGCAGCCATACTCGTGTATTTGGCGTATCCGCGCTGCGCGTGCGACTCGGCAGGTTTTCGCTCTGCGAAAACAATAGCGGCCATCGCGATGACGTAAGCATCGTACGATGTCTCGGATCTGGCCCAACTTATGAGCGGCAGACTTCGCAGTAGCGATTTGAGTCGCTACACTACTCCCCCGCCGAGGCCGTTGCTACGGCCGATAATATTCTGGGAAATGCACTCTTCTCCCGCTTCTTGTTGTTCGTACTGGTGCTGGAGATGAAGTGGGATGTGATACTACCTCCTCCTTTGCAGTAAAGGCTGGCTTCAGTCGATCTATGGAGATGGTTTGTGTCCGGCCCTGGATTTCGACATCAAAGGTTTTTGATTTTCTACTAAGTACCTTATAGGGGCCGGCGTAAGGCGCTTGTAGGGATCTGCGTGCAGGACCTTCACGAACAAAAACATGGCTGGTATGCCGCAGGTCTTTTGGTATGTAGAATGCGCGAGAACCATGCCATGTTGTAGGTTGCGGAGCTAATCGCTGAAAGTGTTGTTTCAACCTGTCAACAAAATCAGTTATGTCAACTGGTTCACCTGTTGTTGGCTGTAAGAACTGACCAGGTAAGCGAAGAGGCTCGCCATAGATGAGTTCTGCTGTAGACGCCTGTAGGTCCTCTCTCCATGCGCTCCGAAGGCCTAACAGTACCACCGGCAACACTTCTGCCCATTGTGTTGTGTTGTGACACATAATAGCGGCTTTTAGATGTCTGTGGAGCCGCTCGACCAACCCATTGGCGGCAGGGTGATAAGAAGTTGTCATGTGATGTTTTGCTCCTACCAGTGTTGCGATGCTTTTGAAGAGTCGAGACTCAAATTGCCGGCCTCGATCAGTTGTAATATGTTCAGGACAACCGAATCTAGCTATCCAACCTGCCACGAACGTAGCTGCACAGGTCTCTGCCGTTATGTCTTGGAGTGGAAATGCCTCCGGCCATCGGGTGAATCGGTCGACTAAGGTGAGGCAATATCTGAAACCAAGCGAACAAGGTAAAGGGCCGACGATGTCCATGTGGACATGCCGAAATCGAGCTGATGGTAGGGAAAACTGAGCTAACGGTGCTACTGTGTGCCTTGTCACTTTGTTGCGTTGGCATTCTTGGCACTCTCTAGTCCATTGTCTACAATCTTTTCTAATGCCTGGCCATACAAAACGATCTGTTACTAATCTTATTGTCGCCTTCGCTCCAGGATGGCTAAGACTATGCAGTGTATTAAACACTTGGCGACGAAACTTGCGAGTAATGTATGGTCTTGGTACATCTTTTGACATTTCGCAGTAAACATGAAAGTTTGCGTTATCTGGCTTGACTTTTGCTAGTTGAAGGCTGGACTGACCTTGTAGTAAAAGCTGTAATTCACTATCGTCAGTTTGGTCGTCGGCAAGAGATTGATAGTCAATAGGTGTTGCTACTTCTTCTATGCGAGATAAGCTGTCAGCGACTACGTTGTCTCTTCCAGCCACATACCGTATGTCAGTGCTGAACTGACTTATAAAATCTAAATATCTGAACTGGCGAGGTGAACAGTGGTCTTTACTAGTCTTGAAGGCAAAAGTGAGTGGTTTATGGTCAGTAAATATTATAAAAGCTCGTGCTTCTACCATGTGCCGAAAATATTTTATTGACTCGTACACTGCCAAGAGTTCGCGATCGTACGGACTATACTTGCGTTGTGCTGGGCTGAGTTTCCTTGAAAAGAAAGCGAGAGCTTGCCAAGTATCGCCTTTGCGTTGCTGTAGGAACAGCTCCGATTGCTGTGTCTGAAGCATCGGTTTGTAAAGAGAGCTCTGAATTGATGTCAGGATGTGCTAGAAGAGCAGCTTGAGCTAAACCAGTCTTACAGTCTTCGAATGCTTGCATAAGCTGTGGAGTTAGATTGACAGGTTGAGAGCCTTTCACCTTGGGACCTGTCAATAGCTCATTCAAAGGTGCTTGCAACGAAGCTGCATTAGGTATGAACCTGCGGTAAAAGTTTATCATACCTAAGAAACGGCGCAGTTCTTTGATTGTCTTTGGTGCTGGGTAGCTCTGGATCGCCTGGACCTTAGTCACCAAAGGTTTCACACCATCTGCAGTCACTGTATACCCTAAAAAGTTAACTTGTTTTTGGCCAAGTACACACTTTGATGTGTTTATTAGTACGCCATATTCTGAGAGCCGCTGGAATAATAGGCGCAGGTGCTGCTGGTGCTGGACTTCATTCTCTGAGAAGACTAAAATGTCATCGATGAAGGTATAACAAAAATCCAAGCCACGCAGCACTTCATCCATGAAGCGCTGAAATGTTTGTGCAGCGTTTCGAAGCCCGAACGTCATATAGGGGAATTCAAATAATCCGAACGGCGTGGTAATAGCCGTCTTCGGAATATCAGCCTCATTTGTCCTTATTTGGTGGTAAGCTTTTAGAAGATCGATGGTGGAGAAGATTTTTTTATCTGCCAGCTGATGATCAAAATCTTGAATATGCTTGACTGGGTATCTATCTGGGATGGTACGTGCATTTAAGGCTCTGTAATCCCCGCATGGTCTCCAACCATCGTCTTTTTTACGTACCAAATGCAGTGGAGAAGACCAGGCACTCTGTGATCTGCGAGCTGTTCCAGTCTTCATCATCTCTTCAAACTCCCTTTTGGCTATCAGTGCTCGTTGAGGGTCAAGCCGACGTGGACGACTGGCAACTGGCGGGCCTGGTGTTGTTCGGATATGATGCACCGTATTATGCTTTGAAGAATTTAGCTTACCAGCCGGGCGCGTGATGTCTGGAAACTCACGAATGATGTTGAGATATAGGGAGTCTCCATGGATGGTGTGTATGGATGAGATATTTTTGCATAGGTGATGATGTGTTACCTCAGCAGTCAGTGATGTTACCTGGTCCACCAACCTTTTCTTTCGGCAATCCACAAGTAAATTATAAAAACTCAAAAAATCCACACCAATAATTGGTTTTGAGACATCCGCCACAGTAAAGCGCCATTCAAATGCTCGTCGCAGGCCTAGATCTAAGGTTAATGTAGTATAACCATAGGTGTGTATTACTGTACCATTTGCTGCAAACAGTTCATACTCGGTTCTAGAACGTGGCCCGTTGATTCGAGAACGAGGAAACACGCATAAATCTGAACCTGTGTCAATAAGATATTGAACTTTTGATTTGCGTTCGGTGATGAAAATACGGCCTGGCGTCGTGATAGTTGGGCAGACTGCTTCGGCCACTAACGGCTGCCTCTGTCGTTTCCCGTCTTAAAGGAGCACGGAGCAACGCATTTCTTCGCCTTCGTACCGAAACGGTAGTGATACCAGCAATGTTGATGTCCTTCTGGTGGGTATCTAGAGCGTGATTTGGAACGTGACTTGCTACGATACCTGTTGCGTGTGCCGCATGAAGAACGACTATTTCTCTGTTGCGCCATTTTGAGCGATTCCACTTGTCGCGTGAGCTCTGCTATTTTATCAACAAAGTATCATACGCAGTACGTGGTATGGCCGATGAGGAACTGGCTACCTGAGCAACGGTATTTGGAGCAATATCTTGTATATGGTCAGCTAGGTCTGCCACGGCCTCGAGGGTGCTGTCTTTCTGTAATGCAACAATGGTCTGTAAATTTGGGGGTAATCGACTAGCCCAAATTGTGCGCATGAGGTCGGTTGATACGGTAGCGCCAGCTAGGCTTTGCAGGTGACGTAGAAACTGCGATGGTCGACGGTCACCTAATTCCTCATGCATAAGCAGCTGTTTTATTTTTCGTTCTTTTGATGCAGTTAATCGCTTAATAAGCTCTAATTTTAATTTTTCATATTTATTTGTAGCTGGCGGTGAAACAATAATGTCTTTTACTTCTGCAGCAAATTGATGATCTAATTGACCAACTACATAATAAAATTTCGTAGAGTCATTAGTAATATTTGACAAAGTAAACTGACCTTCGACTTGGGCAAACCAGACCTCAGGTTCCTCCGGCCAAAACGGCGGCACACGAACACCAACTCGGTATACGTCACTCGTAGCGTTTGCACTTGGGCCACCACTTGTACTTGGGCCATCACCTAACATTCTGTTTTCTTCTGACGGTGTTTGTAAGAATTCTTCCTTATCGCTCATTTTTCTTCAAACGTACGGGGTCACCAGTGTAGTAGTTAGCGTGTAGTTGTATTTGGAAGTAAACACCTTGAGCACATTAACTGACTTTAATAAAAATATTATTGAAGCTAATTACAAGAAAAATGCAGCTATTTTAACAAGCGTAAGCAAGCAAACAATTAGGCGATAGTATTGCGTTGGAAGCTAAAGCGGAGTGTGTGTCTGCCGGCCCGTCCAAAGCTTATATAGTCCCCACTCAGTGGGCGGCGGCTTGCTCGCAGGGACCGCCTAGTCCGCAGCCATACTTGTGTATTTGGCGTATCCGCGCTGCGCGTGCGACTCGGCAGGTTTTCGCTCTGCGAAAACAATAGCGGCCATCGCGATGACGTAAGCATCGTACGATGTCTCGGATCTGGCCCAACTTATGAGCGGCAGACTTCGCAGTAGCGATTTGAGTCGCTACACCCCGAGCCAAAAGGGTGGCGGGCGCATTGCATCGCCTGCTGCCCAATCTCGGGGGACCGAGGGATGGAGTTCGCCGCCTGTACGAGGGCGTCGTGCGATCCGTGGCCATGTATGGGGCTCCCGTGTGGTCGCAAGACTGCGCGAGGTCCCCCCGCTGCAGAGCTCTGCTACGGAGCCTGCAGCGGATAATGGCCATACGGATCGTGCGAGGCTACCGTACAATCTCGTACGAGGCGGCGACGGTTCTGGGACGCTCCCCCCCATTCGACATCCTGGCCGACATGTACGCGGCGACGTATGCGTCGCGGCGTGTCGGCCGGGAGGGCGATGGGGGGAGCGCCCTGGAACCCGCGCACGAAGTGCCTAAGCGGGAGTGGCACCGACGGATTGTGGCGGCCTGGCGTGCGCAGCTCGAATTACGGATCTGCGCGCGCCAGCGGGCCGTCGGTGCCGTACTCCCGCACCTCGAAGCTTGGCTCCACGGGAAGGAGGAGGTCACCTACCGATTGACTCAGATACTCACCGGGCACGGCTGCTTCGGTGAGTATCTGTGTCGAATAGGACGGGAGGGATCGACACATTGTCACCACTGCGCATCCGACCTCGACTCGGCCCAGCACACGCTGGCGGAGTGCCCCGCGTGGGCCTCCGAGCGCCGAGTCTTGGTCGCAGAGATCGGGCGAGATCTGTCTCCGCGCATTGATTGCGGCAATGCTGGCGGACGAGGGAGGTTGGAGGGCTGTGGCCTCCTTCTGTGAGGCAGTGATGCTCCAGAAGGAGGCCGCCGAGCGGGGTCGGGAGATGGCCGATCCCGCTCGAAGAAGGCGGCGCCGGCTCGGTAGCACAGCTGCGGCGCCGCCGCGGGTCGCCGGCGGGCGCGAGTAAGTCGCGACTGCTACGGCGACCCGGGATGGACCACGCCCCTTCCGTGGCCGGGGGGCGTCGTCGGTGGAGGAGACCGGGGGAGGTAGTAAGCCTCCCCCGAGGAGGGCTCCCCTGTGTCGACGGGGAGCGGAGGCTGGGGGTTCCCGGAAGAAGCTTTCTGTTCCCGGGGCTCCCTACATGCCTGAGGAAGGCCATCCCTGAGGTTTTTAGTGGGTAGGCCTCCCCTTCTGGGGAGGAGAGCCCCACATAACCCCGGCTCGCCACAGCCGGGGTATGCAATTTAATGCATTTTCCTCAGGGAAACAAAAAAAAAAAAAAGGTATGTCATGTCTTGGTCCATCAAGCGGCTGGACCGGGATGCGGCCCTAGCCGCTGCCCACGTCGCGGACTGGGCGGAGGAGGCACGGATTTCGCCCGACCTCGATGTGCATGCGCGGGCTGCCTGGCTCCGGGGCACGATGACGTCGATCTGTGACGTCTCCATGCCCCGAGTCAGGCCGCCCCGGCGGCGCTCTGCGTACTGGTGGAACGAGGAGATCTCGCGGCTACGGGTAGCTGTAGTAGCCGCGCGCCGCCAGTACCTCAGAGCCCGTCGTAGACGGCAAGCCTCAGTCGACGAAGTCCTGAGCGCCAGAAGCGCGTACGGAGCCGCGGCCAAGGCACTCGGCGTCGCCATCGCCGACGCCAAGGCGCGGTCCTGGCGCGAGCTGCTGGAGGGACTGGAGAGGGACCCATGGGGGCGCCCGTACCGGATGGTACTGGGCAAGCTCCGACCATGGGTCCCTCCGCTGACGGAGACCCTGGACCCTCTCGTCGTGGGAAGAGCGGTGGATACGCTCTTCCCGAGGGTCCGGGACAGTCCCCCCGCCGCCCCGTCGCCTGGCCCTTGGTCGGACGACCTCCGGGTGACGGAGAGCGAGCTCGCCGGGGCCGTTTCGCGGCTCTGCGCGCAACACTGCCTCGGGACCGGATGGGGTCCCGGGAAAGGTGCTAGCGCTGGCGCTCAGGGCGTTTGGGAGCACGGCGAGGCAGCTCTTTACGAGCTGTCTCCGCGAGGGCGTGTTCCCCGTCGACTGGAAGTCGGCCAGGCTGGTGCTCCTCAGGAAGGAGGGAAGGACCGGCGACGTTCCGTCCGATCTGCTTGCTGAACGAGGCGGGGAAGCTCTTCGAGAGAGTTATCTCCGCTCGTATCTGCGAGCACCTGTCGCGCCTGGGTCCCGACCTATCGGACTGTCAATTTGGATACCGGCGGGGGCGATCAACGCTGGACGCCGTCCAGCGTGTTCGTTCCCTGTCGGAGTCCGCAGTCCGATCGGGGGGGGGGTGGCGTTGGCGGTGTCGTTAGACATAGTCAACGCCTTCGGCACCCTCCCCTGGCCGGCCATTAGGGAGGCGCTCGTATACCACGAGCTGCCTCCCTACCTGCGGGCCGTGGTCGAGGACTATCTGCGCGACAGGACGATCGGCGTGATGGGACGGGACGGGAGGGAAACGTCGAGGAGGGTCGAATGCGGCGTTCCGCAGGGGTCGGTGTTGGGACCCTTGCTATGGGGTTCCATACGACGCGGTCCTTCGCACCAGCCTTCCTCGCGGCGTGAGTGTCGTCTGCTACGCTGACGACACTCTCGTCGTGACGACTGGGGCCGACTTCGGGCCGGTGCTCAGGCGCTATGGTTCCACGGCCTTCCGAGGCGCCGGGAACCACCCAGCTGCCGGATCCGGGTGGGTGACGCGGTGGTCCCGGTGGGGCCGTACATCAAGTACCTGGGCCTCACCCTGGACCGCCGCTGGAGCTTCGAGGAGCATTTCGTGCGGTTGGTCCCCCGAGCCAAAAGGGTGGCGGGCGCATTGCATCGCCTGCTGCCCAATCTCGGGGGACCGAGGGATGGAGTTCGCCGCCTGTACGAGGGCGTCGTGCGATCCGTGGCCATGTATGGGGCTCCCGTGTGGTCGCAAGACTGCGCGAGGTCCCCCCGCTGCAGAGCTCTGCTACGGAGCCTGCAGCGGATAATGGCCATACGGATCGTACGAGGCTACCGTACAATCTCGTACGAGGCGGCGACGGTTCTGGGACGCTCCCCCCTATTCGACATCCTGGCCGACATGTACGCGGCGACGTATGCGTCGCGGCGTGTCGACCGGGCGGGGGGCGATGGGGGTAGCACCCTGGAACCCGCGCACGAAGTGCCTAAGCGGGAGTGGCACCGACGGATTGTGGTGGCCTGGCGTCCGCAGCTCGAATTACGGATCTGCGCGCGCCAGCGGGCCGTCGGTGCCGTACTCCCGCACCTCGAAGCTTGGCTCCACGGGAAGGAGGAGGTCACCTACCGATTGACTCAGATACTCACCGGGCACGGCTGCTTCGGTGAGTATCTGTGTCGAATAGGACGGGAGGGATCGACACATTGTCACCACTGCGCATCCGACCTCGACTCGGCCCAGCACACGCTGGGGAGTGCCCCGCGTGGCCTCCGAGCGCCGAGTCTTGGTCGCAAGAGATCGGGCGAGATCTGTATCCGCCGGCATTGATTGCGGCAATGCTGGCGGACGAGGGAGGTTGGAGGGCTGTGGCCTCCTTCTGTGAAGCAGTGATGCTCCAGAAGGAGGCCGCCGAGCGGGGTCGGGAGATGGCCGATCCCGCTCGAAGAAGGCGGCGCCGGGCTCGGTAGCACAGCTGCGGCGCCGCCGCGGGTCGCCGGCGGGCGCGAGGAAGTCGCGACTGCTACGGCGACCCGGGATGGACCACGCCCCTTCCGTGGCTGGGGGGCGTCGTCGGTGGAGGAGACCGGGGGAGGTAGTAGCCTCCCCCGAGGAGGGCTCCCCTCTAGGCAGGGGAGCGGAGGCTGGGGGTTCCTGGAAGTTGCTTGATGTTCCCGGGGGCCCCCTACATGCCTGAGGAAGGCCATCCCTGAGGTTTTTAGTGGGTAGGCCTCCCCCTTCTGGGGAGGAGAGCCCCACATAACCGCCGGCTCGCCACAGCCGGGGTATGCAATTTAATGAATTTTCCTCAGGGGGAAAAAAAAAAAAAAAGGTATGTCATGTCTGTGTGTGAGGCTGCGTGCGCGGCCGGCTAAGCGCGCACGCCGTGGTGGGTCTCTCTGTCTGGGGGACTGTCCCTCCTATGGCGATGGCCCCGGGACACGTGGCAGTCGAATCGCGAAAGCGCAACCCCGCCATGTGTCCCGTATGGACCTAGAGAACTCGGGGGGTTTTAGTGGGTAGGCCGATCCTCTAAAAAAAGTATGTCTGTGTGGGCAGCATGCTGGTGACCACGTCGGGCGACTGCTCGGCGCGCGTGTGGCGCACCGCGGACTGGGCGCTGCGCCGCGAGCTGCGCCACGACGCGCAGCGCTGGGTCTGGGACGCCGCCTTCAGCATCGACTCGCGGTACCTCTTCACAGGTCTGTACCTGTCCTGCCAAGATGCCACACACATATGATGTCGCACCGCGGACTGGGCGCTGCGCCGCGAGCTGCGCCACGACGCGCAGCGCTGGATCTGGGACGCCGCCTTCAGCATCGACTCGCGGTACCTCTTCACAGGTCTGTACCTGTCCTGCCAGGATGCCACACACATATGATGTCGCACCGCGGACTGGGCGCTGCGCCGCGAGCTGCGCCACGACGCGCAGCGCTGGGTCTGGGACGCCGCCTTCAGCATCGACTCGCGGTACCTCTTCACAGGTCTGTACCTGTCCTGCCAAGATGCCACACACATATGATGTCGCACCGCGGACTGGGCGCTGCGCCGCGAGCTGCGCCACGACGCGCAGCGCTGGGTCTGGGACGCCGCCTTCAGCATCGACTCGCGGTACCTCTTACGGGTCTGTACCTGTCCTGCCAGGATGCCACACACATATGATGTCGCACCGCGGACTGGGCGCTGCGCCGCGAGCTGCGCCACGACGCGCAGCGCTGGGTCTGGGACGCCGCCTTCAGCATCGACTCGCGGTACCTCTTCACGGGTCTGTACCTGTCCTGCCAGGATGCCACACACATATGATGTCGCACCGCGGACTGGGCGCTGCGCCGCGAGCTGCGCCACGACGCGCAGCGCTGGGTCTGGGACGCCGCCTTCAGCATCGACTCGCGGTACCTCTTCACAGGTCTGTACCTGTCCTGCCAAGATGCCACACACATATGATGTCGCACCGCGGACTGGGCGCTGCCGCGCGAGCTGCGCACGACGCGCAGCGCTGGGTCTGGGACGCCGCCTTCAGCATCGACTCGCGGTACCTCTTCACGGGTCTGTACCTGTCCTGCCAGGATGCCACACACATATGATGTCGCACCGCGGACTGGGCGCTGCGCCGCGAGCTGCGCCACGACGCGCAGCGCTGGGTCTGGGACGACGCCGCCTTCAGCATCGACTCGCGGTACCTCTTCACAGGTCTGTACCTGTCCTGCCAAGATGCCACACACATATGATGTCGCACCGCGGACTGGGCGCTGCGCCGCGAGCTGCGCCACGACGCGCAGCGCTGGGTCTGGGACGCCGCTTCAGCATCGACTCGCGGTACCTCTTCACGGGTCTGTACCTGTCCTGCCAGGATGCCACACACATGTGATGTCGCACCGCGGACTGGGCGCTGCGCCGCGAGCTGCGCCACGACGCGCAGCGCTGGGTCTGGGACGCCGCCTTCAGCATCGACTCGCGGTACCTCTTCACGGGTCTGTACCTGTCCTGCCAGGATGCCACACACATATGATGTCGCACCGCGGACTGGGCGCTGCGCCGCGAGCTGCGCCACGACGCGCAGCGCTGGGTCTGGGACGCCGCCTTCAGCATCGACTCGCGGTACCTCTTCACAGGTCTGTACCTGTCCTGCCAAGATGCCACACACATATGATGTCGCACCGCGGACTGGGCGCTGCGCCGCGAGCTGCGCCACGACGCGCAGCGCTGGGTCTGGGACGCCGCCTTCAGCATCGACTCGCGGTACCTCTTCACGGGTCTGTACCTGTCCTGCCAGGATGCCACACACATATGATGTCGCACCGCGGACTGGGCGCTGCGCCGCGAGCTGCGCCACGACGCGCAGCGCTGGGTCTGGGACGCCGCCTTCAGCATCGACTCGCGGTACCTCTTCACAGGTCTGTACCTGTCCTGCCAAGATGCCACACACATATGATGTCGCACCGCGGACTGGGCGCTGCGCCGCGAGCTGCGCCACGACGCGCAGCGCTGGGTCTGGGACGCCGCCTTCAGCATCGACTCGCGGTACCTCTTCACGGGTCTGTACCTGTCCTGCCAGGATGCCACACACATATGATGTCGCACCGCGGACTGGGCGCTGCGCCGCGAGCTGCGCCACGACGCGCAGCGCTGGGTCTGGGACGCCGCCTTCAGCATCGACTCGCGGTACCTCTTCACGGGTCTGTACCTGTCCTGCCAGGATGCCACACACATATGATGTCGCACCGCGGACTGGGCGCTGCGCCGCGAGCTGCGCCACGACGCGCAGCGCTGGGTCTGGGACGCCGCCTTCAGCATCGACTCGCGGTACCTCTTCACGGGTCTGTACCTGTCCTGCCAGGATGCCACACACATATGATGTCGCACCGCGGACTGGGCGCTGCGCCGCGAGCTGCGCCACGACGCGCAGCGCTGGGTCTGGGACGCCGCCTTCAGCATCGACTCGCGGTACCTCTTCACGGGTCTGTACCTGTCCTGCCAGGATGCCACACACATGTGATGTCGCACCGCGGACTGGGCGCTGCGCCGCGAGCTGCGCCACGACGCGCAGCGCTGGGTCTGGGACGCCGCCTTCAGCATCGACTCGCGGTACCTCTTCACGGGTCTGTACCTGTCCTGCCAGGATGCCACACACATATGATGTCGCACCGCGGACTGGGCGCTGCGCCGCGAGCTGCGCCACGACGCGCAGCGCTGGGTCTGGGACGCCGCCTTCAGCATCGACTCGCGGTACCTCTTCACAGGTCTGTACCTGTCCTGCCAAGATGCCACACACATATGATGTCGCACCGCGGACTGGGCGCTGCGCCGCGAGCTGCCGCACGACGCGCAGCGCTGGGTCTGGGACGCCGCCTTCAGCATCGACTCGCGGTACCTCTTCACGGGTCTGTACCTGTCCTGCCAGGATGCCACACACATGTGATGTCGCACCGCGGACTGGGCGCTGCGCCGCGAGCTGCGCCACGACGCGCAGCGCTGGGTCTGGGACGCCGCCTTCAGCATCGACTCGCGGTACCTCTTCACGGGTCTGTACCTGTCCTGCCAGGATGCCACACACATATGATGTCGCACCGCGGACTGGGCGCTGCGCCGCGAGCTGCGCCACGACGCGCAGCGCTGGGTCTGGGACGCCGCCTTCAGCATCGACTCGCGGTACCTCTTCACGGGTCTGTACCTGTCCTGCCAGGATGCCACACACATATGATGTCGCACCGCGGACTGGGCGCTGCGCCGCGAGCTGCGCCACGACGCGCAGCGCTGGGTCTGGGACGCCGCCTTCAGCATCGACTCGCGGTACCTCTTCACGGGTCTGTACCTGTCCTGCCAGGATGCCACACACATGTGATGTCGCACCGCGGACTGGGCGCTGCGCCGCGAGCTGCGCCACGACGCGCAGCGCTGGGTCTGGGACGCCGCCTTCAGCATCGACTCGCGGTACCTCTTCACGGGTCTGTACCTGTCCTGCCAGGATGCCACACACATATGATGTCGCACCGCGGACTGGGCGCTGCGCCGCGAGCTGCGCCACGACGCGCAGCGCTGGGTCTGGGACGCCGCCTTCAGCATCGACTCGCGGTACCTCTTCACGGGTCTGTACCTGTCCTGCCAGGATGCCACACACATGTGATGTCGCACCGCGGACTGGGCGCTGCGCCGCGAGCTGCGCCACGACGCGCAGCGCTGGGTCTGGGACGCCGCCTTCAGCATCGACTCGCGGTACCTCTTCACGGGTCTGTACCTGTCCTGCCAGGATGCCACACACATATGATGTCGCACCGCGGACTGGGCGCTGCGCCGCGAGCTGCGCCACGACGCGCAGCGCTGGGTCTGGGACGCCGCCTTCAGCATCGACTCGCGGTACCTCTTCACGGTCTGTACCTGTCCTGCCAGGATGCCACACACATGTGATGTCGCACCGCGGACTGGGCGCTGCGCCGCGAGCTGCGCCACGACGCGCAGCGCTGGGTCTGGGACGCCGCCTTCAGCATCGACTCGCGGTACCTCTTCACGGTCTGTACCTGTCCTGCCAGGATGCCACACACATGTGATGTCGCACCGCGGACTGGGCGCTGCGCCGCGAGCTGCGCCACGACGCGCAGCGCTGGGTCTGGGACGCCGCCTTCAGCATCGACTCGCGGTACCTCTTCACGGGTCTGTACCTGTCCTGCCAGGATGCCACACACATATGATGTCGCACCGCGGACTGGGCGCTGCGCCGCGAGCTGCGCCACGACGCGCAGCGCTGGGTCTGGGACGCCGCCTTCAGCATCGACTCGCGCGGTACCTCTTCACGGGTCTGTACCTGTCCTGCCAGGATGCCACACACATGTGATGTCGCACCGCGGACTGGGCGCTGCGCCGCGAGCTGCGCCACGACGCGCAGCGCTGGGTCTGGGACGCCGCCTTCAGCATCGACTCGCGGTACCTCTTCACGGGTCTGTACCTGTCCTGCCAGGATGCCACACACATATGATGTCGCACCGCGGACTGGGCGCTGCGCCGCGAGCTGCGCCACGACGCGCAGCGCTGGGTCTGGGACGCCGCCTTCAGCATCGACTCGCGGTACCTCTTCACAGGTCTGTACCTGTCCTGCCAAGATGCCACACACATATGATGTCGCACCGCGGACTGGGCGCTGCGCCGCGAGCTGCGCCACGACGCGCAGCGCTGGGTCTGGGACGCCGCCTTCAGCATCGACTCGCGGTACCTCTTCACGGGTCTGTACCTGTCCTGCCAGGATGCCACACACATATGATGTCGCACCGCGGACTGGGCGCTGCGCCGCGAGCTGCGCCACGACGCGCAGCGCTGGGTCTGGGACGCCGCCTTCAGCATCGACTCGCGGTACCTCTTCACGGGTCTGTACCTGTCCTGCCAGGATGCCACACACATGTGATGTCGCACCGCGGACTGGGCGCTGCGCCGCGAGCTGCGCCACGACGCGCAGCGCTGGGTCTGGGACGCCGCCTTCAGCATCGACTCGCGGTACCTCTTCACGGGTCTGTACCTGTCCTGCCAGGATGCCACACACATGTGATGTCGCACCGCGGACTGGGCGCTGCGCCGCGAGCTGCGCCACGACGCGCAGCGCTGGGTCTGGGACGCCGCCTTCAGCATCGACTCGCGGTACCTCTTCACGGGTCTGTACCTGTCCTGCCAGGATGCCACACACATGTGATGTCGCACCGCGGACTGGGCGCTGCGCCGCGAGCTGCGCCACGACGCGCAGCGCTGGGTCTGGGAGCGCCGCCTTCAGCATCGACTCGCGGTACCTCTTCACAGGTCTGTACCTGTCCTGCCAGATGCCACACACATATGATGTCGCACCGCGGACTGGGCGCTGCGCCGCGAGCTGCGACACGACGCGCAGCGCTGGGTCTGGGACGCCGCCTTCAGCATCGACTCGCGGTACCTCTTCACGGGTCTGTACCTGTCCTGCCAGGATGCCACACACATATGATGTCGCACCGCGGACTGGGCGCTGCGCCGCGAGCTGCGCCACGACGCGCAGCGCTGGGTCTGGGACGCCGCCTTCAGCATCGACTCGCGGTACCTCTTCACAGGTCTGTACCTGTCCTGCCAAGATGCCACACACATATGATGTCGCACCGCGGACTGGGCGCTGCGCCGCGAGCTGCGCCACGACGCGCAGCGCTGGGTCTGGGACGCCGCCTTCAGCATCGACTCGCGGTACCTCTTCACGGGTCTGTACCTGTCCTGCCAGGATGCCACACACATATGATGTCGCACCGCGGACTGGGCGCTGCGCCGCGAGCTGCGCCACGACGCGCAGCGCTGGGTCTGGGACGCCGCCTTCAGCATCGACTCGCGGTACCTCTTCACAGGTCTGTACCTGTCCTGCCAAGATGCCACACACATATGATGTCGCACCGCGGACTGGGCGCTGCGCCGCGAGCTGCGCCACGACGCGCAGCGCTGGGTCTGGGACGCCGCCTTCAGCATCGACTCGCGGTACCTCTTCACGGGTCTGTACCTGTCCTGCCAGGATGCCACACACATGTGATGTCGCACCGCGGACTGGGCGCTGCGCCGCGAGCTGCGCCACGACGCGCAGCGCTGGGTCTGGGACGCCGCCTTCAGCATCGACTCGCGGTACCTCTTCACAGGTCTGTACCTGTCCTGCCAGATGCCACACACATATGATGTCGCACCGCGGACTGGGCGCTGCGCCGCGAGCTGCGCCACGACGCGCAAGCGCTGGGTCTGGGACGCCGCCTTCAGCATCGACTCGCGGTACCTCTTCACGGGTCTGTACCTGTCCTGCCAGGATGCCAACACATATGATGTCGCACCGCGGACTGGGCGCTGCGCCGCGAGCTGCGCCACGACGCGCAGCGCTGGGTCTGGGACGCCGCCTTCAGCATCGACTCGCGGTACCTCTTCACAGGTCTGTACCTGTCCTGCCAGGATGCCACACACACATATGATGTCGCACCGCGGACTGGGCGCTGCGCCGCGAGCTGCGCCACGACGCGCAGCGCTGGGTCTGGGACGCCGCCTTCAGCATCGACTCGCGGTACCTCTTCACAGGTCTGTACCTGTCCTGCCAGGATGCCACACACATATGATGTCGCACCGCGGACTGGGCGCTGCGCCGCGAGCTGCGCCACGACGCGCAGCGCTGGGTCTGGGACGCCGCCTTCAGCATCGACTCGCGGTACCTCTTCACAGGTCTGTACCTGTCCTGCCAGGATGCCACACACATATGATGTCGCACCGCGGACTGGGCGCTGCGCCGCGAGCTGCGCCACGACGCGCACGCTGCGGTCCTGGGACGCCGCCTTCAGCATCGACTCGCGTACCTCTTCACGGGTCGTACCATGTCCTGCAGGTGCCACACACCATGATGTCGCACGCGCGCACTGGGCGCTGCGCCGCGAGCCTCGCGCAGGGCCGTCTCTGGGACGCCGCTTCTAGCGCGACCGCGGTACCCCTTCCGGGTTGTACCTGTCCTGCCAGGACACACATATGTATGTCGCACCGCGGACTGGGCGCTGCGCCGCGAGCTGCGCCACGACGCGCAGCGCTGGGTCTGGGACGCCGCCTTCAGCATCGACTCGCGGTACCTCTTCACAGGTCTGTACCTGTCCTGCCAAGATGCCACACACATATGATGTCGCACCGCGGACTGGGCGCTGCGCCGCGAGCTGCGCCACGACGCGCAGCGCTGGCTCTGGGACGCCGCCTTCAGCATCGACTCGCGGTACCTCTTCACAGGTCTGTACCTGTCCTGCCAGGATGCCACACACATATGATGTCGCACCGCGGACTGGGCGCTGCGCCGCGAGCTGCGCCACGACGCGCAGCGCTGGGTCTGGGACGCCGCCTTCAGCATCGACTCGCGGTACCTCTTCACGGGTCTGTACCTGTCCTGCCAGGATGCCACACACATATGATGTTGCATCCACACCGCCGCGAGGGGCGCCGCAAGGCACTTCGCGCCACTCGAGCGGCTTAGTGTATATACAACTGTACACAGTTTTGAAGTTTATTTGATTTTTGTGACAAAAAACAAGACCGTTTCCCACCAATTTTTAACAGACTACCCTTTTTTAAAAGTCGTCTAATATAGAACACCACACCGCTCGCGTGCACACACGCGATCACAGTGTCCGTAATCTTATTAGTGTATTTTAAAATGTGCTTAATTTTTTGTATATAATTTTCTACTTGTGACATAAAACTACACATTTTTTCACCATTTTTCGACAGACAATTCTTGTCAGTCAGGCTGGATGGCTGGAAGCGATGTCTGGCTTTATTTTTATAAAGCTAAATTATTCGTTTTATTCTTTTCATTTTAATAACATAAATTATTTTCAAGACCTTTTTTTCAGGGTCGTCGGACAGCTATGCGCGGTTGTGGGACTTGGAAAAGGGCACGCTGGAGCGCGAGTACTGCGGCCACCAGAAGCCCATCACCGCGCTCGCCTTTAAGGACCAGGCTGTCTAGACTGGCCGGTATTAACAATCCTTCTAGTTCTAAAATTACGGATGAAACAAATATCTTTAAATTTATCTAGCGCTTAAGAGGTTTGCCCTTATAGACTAAGCTATCTATAATCAACGGTATATATACGAGACGCACAGTCCGACACGTATTGGTGCATCTGTTATACATCAAACTAAAATATTCACTATGATCAGCTTTTTGATCCTTATAAGCCCCCTACCCCATTACCTCGAACTTTTACAAATCGCGTTTGACGTAACTCAATTTAATTTTGACAGCATGAAAATGGTTGACATTCATAATCTTCTCCATTGTAATATACTTGACGGTAATTTGCCATAAAATTTCTGTGTGAATTGTATATAGATGACATCAAGTTATGAAGCCATTAAAGTGATCAAAACTTTCGTTTGACACATCTTATGACGTGAGCCACATATTTTTTTTTTTTGTTCCCCTGAGGAAAATGTATTAAATTGCATACCCTGGCTGTGGCGAGCCGGCGGTTATGTGTGGCTCTCCTCCCCAGAAGGGGGAGGCTACCCACTAAAAACCTCAGGGATGGCCTTCCTCAGGCATGTAGGGAGCCCCCGGGAACATCAAGCTTCTTCCGGGAACCCCCAGCCTCCGCTCCCCCGTCGACACAGGGGAGCCCTCCTCGGGGGAGGCTTACTACCTCCCCGGTCTCCTCCACCGACGACGCCCCCCGGCCACGGAAGGGGCGTGGTCCATCCCGGGTCGCCGTAGCAGTCGCGACTTACTCGCGCCCGCCGGCGACCCGCGGCGGCGCCGCAGCTGTGCTACCGAGCCCGGCGCCGCCTCCTTCGAGCGGGATCGGCCATCTCCCGACCCCGCTCGGCGGCCTCCTTCTGGAGCATCACTGCTTCACAGAAGGAGGCCACAGCCCTCCAACCTCCCTCGTCCGCCAGCATTGCCGCAATCAATGCCGGCGGAGACAGATCTTGCCCGATCTCTGCGACCAAGACTCGGCGCTCGGAGGCCCACGCGGGGCACTCCGCCAGCGTGTGCTGGGCCGAGTCGAGGTCGGATGCGCAGTGGTGGCAATGTGTCGATCCCTCCCGTCCTATTCGACACAGATACTCACCGAAGCAGCCGTGCCGGGTGAGTATCTGAGTCAATCGGTAGGTGACCTCCTCCTTCCCGTGGAGCCAAGCTTCGAGGTGCGGGAGTACGGCACCGACGGCCCGCTGGCGCGCGCAGATCCGTCATTCGAGCACACATAGAATATCTGATAAGTAACGCCCGAAATTAATAAGTTATCTCCAATCAAAGATGTTACCAATTCACAGACCGTCTATCTATCGGTCTATATGCGTCTTAATAGTAAAGAGTCGTCATCCTCAATCTTTTTTGTGGCCAGATAGCCCGTGATCTGTTCCCTCCCAAGCCGTTCCGTTTCTCGCAGAATTACATTTTTTTGTTAATATTTTTTTGAGTACAATACTTCAAAATAATTGGCAAAACGAGATAAAAGATTTAATAATACTTTCAAAAGTATGATTATAAATAAAAAGTGTTTTTTTTTCCAATGTTCCGCGTCTTTGAACAAGACTTTTAAAATCGGCAATAACACAAAACGGTTGAACGGAACTATGACTTCTGTCTGTGACTTCCTCAATTGTAATTTATTTGCATCTCAATTTTAAAAATACTTTTATATAATTAACTTTGCATATGTCTTCATCACTTGAATACATAATTAGTCCTCCAAACCACTTTTATGATTGCTTGGGATCAAATTCAAGACCATCTTTAATCACAATAGTCAACAAATCGATAGAAAAAAAAATTAATAAATAGTCAAAAAATGCGTAATATTGCAGATTTCTTTTGAAATCTAATCGAAAGTAACATAAAAATTGGCAAGATAGGTTATAGGTACACTTAAACTGCCATTTTCGAACAGAGCACATGGATGGTTTGCATCCATAAATAGTATTTGTAGATATGTTACTGATACACTTAAACACAAATTTGAAATGAAATCGCGATCTTGGATAGTTGAAAATGGATTAGGATTGAATATTAATTTCGGGCGTAAATCAATTTTAATTATGTCAAACTATAACTATTCAAAATAAAGTAATAGCTAATAATTATTTTATATGAACGTTTATATACACAGAAGGGACCAACATTAACTGATTTATCAACTCAAGATCGTTTGAAGATTATGTAATCACAAATTCAGTTTGAACTTAAAAATCTAAATTAGGATCACTTTTGTTTTAACTAGTATATATTTAGTCCACGATTTCAAAAAAATATATTGTGTGTGACAACAGAGTTGGCAGCATTATTTAGCAATCATTGATGTCTACGACCTGGGTATCTTTCAATTTTGTTCTTGGCCATATTGATTGGTATAACTGCAAGTGTGCCGGAGTTATTAGGAAAGAGTGTAAGAAAAATTTATTTAGAACGGACATTTGTGTCTTCCACTTTGTCTATAATGTAAAGTTATATTCTTTGCCATAGTCAAGTCTCGATAAGAAGTAGGTAATATGCTGACGCTACGGGCATACAGAATATCCAAACTGATTAATGTGTGCTCCTCATATTCTGTGGCTTTTTATGATGTTTATTGTCCGTAATCTAACGTATTCATGTTAGTAAGGCAAAGTTAAACCAGCAAATGTATTGGGTGTGGTTCGAAATTAGCTGCTGGCGTTAGTGTACGCTATTTGAATGCAAATGGATGGACCATATTTGGGTATTTTTTTAAATATTAAAATACGTTGCATTGTGACCTCACAACACGGTATTTGTCTTTTGCATAAATTGATATATACCCTAACAACAGAAACGTCACAGCTGGAAGCCATTCAAATAATAGTACTTAGTACTAAATGGGGATTTACGGAGCGTCATAGACCCAAGCGTTGCAAAGTTTAGATGATAGGAAAAAAAATTATATAATGGATACCTTTTCCAACAGTGCAGTCTATAGATTTGCAAAAGTGTAAAAAACTATTGCATGGACATGTTTGAATACGTGAATTATTTATAATATCCGCCTCTTACGTTGTTTTAAAAATTAACGTATTTTAATTTGATCGTTTGCATGTTGCGGTCGTCTTACGTGAGGATTGACAATGAAAAAAAATAATCGAGCGCGGAAGCCTTTGAAAGGATGTTAAGGAAACCGAAAAAAATTCTCATTCATTAAACTAACGATTTAGTTGTGACGCAAATTCCCAGTCATTCATTATAACGTGCAAAAATTTTCGTCATTTTAAAATACTGAAGCGCTTCAGATTAAGATATACAGTTGATGTTTTTGTTCTAGACACCTTCATCACTCAGCTGCATGTATTAATATACTTTATCGTATAATTTTTGTCAGTTCAGCTATGGATACCGACAGATTGTATATTTATTGCTATGCTTGAATAATTTCCTTCAAAATAAAATAAAAAATTAGCCGAGACTGTCGAGGTGTCGTTTTTATCTAATTCGATTACGACATCTTATCAATCCACGCGTTACGAAATCATTTCCCTGGTTAGGCTTAGTAAGGGCTGACGAAATAAGCGTGATCAATAGTTGAGTATAATATAATAGTGATATAATAAGTGAATTAATATAATATAATCAGAAGTGCCGTGATAGCAAAATTGTACCCCGCTCTGTGAAATTAAAATGTGATGCCACTAAAAATATTAGCGGCGCCCTTTTTATCTAGTAATCGATGACGCAGTGTACGGTTCCTATTATTAATATTATGCTGAAAGTTTAGTTGTATTATTCATATTGTAAATATAGGTAAGTTATACAGATATGATTCGAGAAATATATGTATGAGATATCAACATTATAATTTTAAAATTATCATTTATAATATTGGTGTATAGTTAATTTAGTTAAACGATTTGGTGATGTAGTGAACGTAAAAGAATTGCAGAGTATGTTTCAATAGATAGTGGGACGGCTACTTTTCTGTAGCACGTATAATCCATTAAATAATCGCTACCTCAGTCACTTATAATTTAAAATATGAATATTGTACAAAATAATAATATTTACTGTGTAAATTTTTGTATTTTCATGTAAAAATAAAATAGTTTTCTAACAAATACTGATGTTTTATTTTAATATTTTCTTGAAGTACTTACCAAACCAGAACAGTCTCTCGTCATCATCAACGTTCCTATAGATGTACGTACCTTAGCGGATAGACAATACTTGCAATGTTTTACGGTATGCACCCTCTATTTAAAAGGGTTTGGTTTGACCAATATAGCTCTGCTTATTGCCAGACTACAAAACTAAATACAAAAGTACTATAGTTTTCTACGGATTTTACAATTTCTTATCATGTTGCATTAAGAAACCGTAATATTCAATTAAGCACGGTGACCTTGAGCAGGTTTCGATAGAAATATCGAGACCTATTTAATTTCAAACGGCTACTATGCACTGTTAACAGCACAACTCGAATGATACAACAGGTGCCTTGACGGTTTTTTACAGTCATTATTATTGAAACTTGTTTCTTTATTGTTTATTATTGAAAATTGCGAGCAGTACGTATATTTATTTGGATGGTTAAAACCTTAAGACCTGTCACTAATAAAGAGCTTTTGAATAAAATATATATCCCCTAAATCAATCGATACTAAAATACTGCATAATAGTCTGGGGTGGAGCTACTAAAATGAAATGAAAATGTTGGAATTAGAAGGAGCACAACTTTTTTGTAAAAGTAATGCACTCTATGTTACGAATATTCCCAACTCACATCTCACACCAATATGTAGAACTGCAAACAAATGCAAATTATACTCGTACATATTGAGTACGACATTTAAAATTCATCAAAATATTGGATTTGATCCGGTATTAATAAATATACGTAGGAAATGTGTAGTAGCAGTAGCCTATTCAAAACTGTTTTTGGGAATCGACAATATAAGTCCCATTCAGCACCTATATGCAACAAAATAAACAATCAACTGAATATTAATCCAATTAAGATTTATTAACTTCCAATTAACTTTAGTATGGATGTCTTACAAAATCTTCGTAAACAATTAACCTATAAAGACATTGAATCCCTTATGGAAGTAACAATGTAAATAGAAAATGTGATAATAGAAACATACACAAATACGCATATAAGATGTACATTGTTTAAGTAGCCAATAATTTTATTTTATATTAATTTCCCACGATACGTTATAAATCTTAATGAGTTTGTATTATGCTTTAGCAAGAGATACTGATCCCTGCACGTATATGTGAAAAGGAACGTGATTGTATCAATAATGCAATAGAAATAAGAGGTTTAATAGGAATGTCCGACGATGATCGATAAATAGTATTATATTAATTTGAAAAATGTAGTGACAAAAATTGAAGAAATGCTGACATGGTTTGGATTTATAGAAAACTAGCGACCCGCCCCGGCTTCGCAGGGATGCAATGCAGATACTAAATACACTACTGAAAAACTGTGAACATCGTTTAGTATATTATTTTGGTAAATCTCGTACCTCCATTCAAGCCGTAGGGCCATTAGGGCCAAGGTTAGGCTGAGTTTAGTCGGTAGGTCTGTGTGGTCGAGCCGCCTCGACAGCACCAGGAGTCCGACATAATCAACGCATCCCTTTTTTTTTTTTTTTTTTTGTTTCCCTGAGGAAAATGCATTAAATTGCATACCCCGGCTGTGGCGAGCCGGGTTATGTGGGGCTCTCCTCCCCAGAAGGGGGAGGCCTACCCACTAAAAACCTCAGGGATGGCCTTCCTCAGGCTTGTAGGGAGCCCCCGGGAACAGAAAGCTTCTTCCGGGAACCCCCAGCCTCCGCTCCCCCGTCGACACAGGGGAGCCCTCCTCGGGGGAGGCTTACTACCTCCCCCGGTCTCCTCCACGACGACGCCCCCCGGCCACGGAAGGGGCGTGGTCCATCCCGGGTCGCCGTAGCAGTCGCGACTTACTCGCGCCCGCCGGCGACCCGCGGCGGCGCCGCAGCTGTGCTACCGAGCTCGGCGCCGCCTTCTTCGAGCGGGATCGGCCATCTCCCGACCCCGCTCGGCGGCCTCCTTCTGGAGCATCACTGCCTCACAGAAGGAGGCCACAGCCCTCCAACCTCCCTCGTCCGCCAGCATTGCCGCAATCAATGTTGGCGGAGACAGATCTCGCCCGATCTCTGCGACCAAGACTCGGCGTTCGGAGGCCCACGCGGGGCACTCCGCCAGCTTGTGCTGGGCGAGTCGAGGTCGGATGCGCAGTGGTGACAATGTGTCGATCCCTCCCGTCCTATTCGACACAGATACTCACCGAATCAACGCATCCCTGCTTGCCTGTTGCGTTGGTATCCATGATGGATTCTCAGTCTCCTCTCCTGAGGGGAAAAAAAAATCTCGTAGGGTCCTGCGTTTACAATGTAAGCGGAAAATGTAATTATTTACGAAATCACATTAAAAACCTCAAAAATAACAGTATTTCTCCACTATTTCATAGATGTTATTATACATACAAACCTTCCACTTCAATCACTCTATCTATTAAAAAAACCGCATCAAAATCCGTTGCGTAGTTTTAAAGATCTAAGCATACATAAGGAAAAACAGACGGCGGATAGCAACTTTGTTTTATATTACGTAATGATATGGATGAAAGGCGACATGATAAAAAAGGATAGTGAATGTGATTAACTTATCTCGACTAAATAGGATTTCTTGGTCAGATCAAGAGTACCCTTAATAGATGAAGCTAATAGAGAGGGCGAAAACTCGTGAGAGAGGTATAAGTAGGTATATATGAATGTAAAAATAAAAAACGTATTTGTAGTTGTCATTTAATAATATATTTCAAAATATTACAAGTAATGCACGTATTGTAAAATAATAATAATTGCTTGTACATTTAAAATGCAATTTTACGCCTGTCATAGTATATTAATATTTTTTAATTTACAATATTACTTAATTAAATTTTAATACTTCCTTATTTAAATTCAGATCAATCGACCAATCTTATAATACTAAAAATAATTCGAATACTTTTTAGGTAGAAATAAGTTTTTATACGTAATCAATCGTATATTTTTGGAATGTAATAAATAAATGCAATCATTTCTGTTCAACATGAGATCTCGACTAGAACGAATACAATTATCACTGATATAATAATTAAGTATTTATGAGAAGCATCCTTTATCTTTAGGTGTGACCGTATCACGTCAACTCGCCTATTTTCAGCATTGCGTGCGAACCCCTTAACTGGTCATATCACTTTTATAATCCATCTTCTAACATTTCTATTCCGAGCGCGAGTACGTACAGAATCTTTATATATTGACCTTTAAACAGTAAATACTCGTACCTAATAGCAGCTATTAAAGCTGACTATAATTCTAATAACTTTTATAGTGATTATAATTCTGCAAAATATTTGCTAGTGCAAAGATAATACTTTTCAAACCACCTGGGGGGCAATCGCACTAACAAATCGCAGCTGAAACGAAACCAAATCGTTCCACTCAACCAATCCGAGAGCTAGAATATCACGTCATCGAACAGATGACGTGATATTGTGGCGTTCGGATTGGTTAAGCCGAACGGTTCGGTTGCGTTTCGCTTGCGATTTAATAGTGCGATCGCCTCTCTGTTCAACAATATCCACTCATATCCCCGTAATCTGAAACTGAGACTATAATTCTCAAGCCTAATTGAGTGTACAATATAAACGATCATGAAAACTTTTGTATTGGTTTCTCCCTTATTATGCATGTCATACAGCCATGATTATTATACATTTTAAATATTATAAGAATATATGAAATTTGGTGCTTTTAGATTGTTTAACCAACTTTAATTACAATAATAGGAAAGTAAAATTATTAAAATTTGTCAATTTACGTTTGTAATAGAAAAATCGCCTCGACCCACTAATTCTCGCACCACATTTAATTACTTACCCCTATATTCGAAAAAAAAATCACATGTCGCATCATATTAGCAAAAACAGCTTTAGACGAAAGTTTAGGGCTTATTGCTGACGCCACAAATATCTTGTAATTAGTCCAGCACTTTGGATGAGTGTTCTCTTGGGGTTTTCTTTGTTCTTTGTTTTTGTAAGTATTTTGTACACATTTCATGAATCAGTAGCGTTAAAAATCTAATCCCAATCTATGTTCCTTCTCAGTAAGTGCTTTTTTATTATTATTTCGATTTTTATTTTATTTTTGTTTCATTTAAGATAATTACTTAATGAACTTTATATGTTAGTATATTGTTATTATTAAAATTTTGTAAAGCGCCGTGGGTCACAAACGGTACTGGCTGAAATCCAGCTCAGCACATGCTGAGCCAGTGTCCGGTTCGTCGGTGCAGGAGCACACCGACATTATATATTGCTGCTGCTACTGTCTACTAAAATCAAAATATTGCATGCTATATGTATTATAGTTATTATATTTGTATTTTTTATTAATATTAGTTATATTTTTTAGTACATATTATTAAGCTTTTGTATGTGTTACGTGTGTTTTCGGACCGTGAATTCTTTCTTTCTATATAAAGTGATATGACGAGTGGGAGTTAACGTTGACGTGACAAATTCACAACACAATTGACGTTTGCAATAACACAAATTGCCATGGCCCACGTAATTGCACGGTCCCACTACGCCTGGATGTCGTCGAGAGGTAGGTGCGACACCTCCCCCATTTCCGAGCACATGTCCCCGTCGCACGTGTACGTGATGACGAACTTGAGGGGGACGTGGGGGGGCGCGGGCCGCGGGCGCGCCAGCAGCAGCAGCTGCGTCAGCGCCGGCGGCGGCAGGAACGGGTTGTACGCGGGCAGGCTCGTGCCAGATGGCGTTAATAATCGAACTTTGCAGCCCTGTAACGAAACACAACTACACATTAGGTGAGATAGTCAGATTCCGGCAAAGGCGGCACAACCTGGTGCCGCCAAGTCGCCGCCCCGGAACGGATGGAGTCTAAACTCCTTACCGTAGACATTGACATATATTCTACTGTTCAAATACTGGTGAATGTTAGAACTATAATCAGCTAGATCGCAAAATCTATGTGACCTCGTCTGACCATAGAAAAAAAGACAACTGCTGGATCGCTTGTCGAAGTATAGATTTCGTTCAACCAAAACGTCGTAACCGCCGCTTACTTATGACGTTTTGCCGAGCGCAGTGAAGCATGACGTTAAAGCGCTTTGTATCAAAGAGTTACTCTGTGATTTTTGCTAGCACGTGACAGCGCGGCGTCTATAAATACAAAATATTGTTTACGATGTATAATTATAATATTATGATTCTTATTTCCACTTAAACAACTAGATATTTTACTCACTTAAATTTTCAATAATTATTTTTGTTCAGGTTTACTATTTAATCACTGTTTTAATTATGTTTATTGTCGGCATAGGCCGAGGCGATGCACACTGCGCAAATGGCGACGACTCACTAAGCGAGGTGCAGAGTGTACCCTGCACTTCACTTGAACGTAGTGAGTGTTCGGGCGGGCGAATCTAGTACGTAGTACATATATATTGATGACCGTAGATAGATTGGCAGGGGAAGGCGAGCAAGCGCTCGTCTAATGACCCTGCCGTGAAGGCAGCGTGCGCGGCTGGCTACCGCGCACGCCGTTGAAGTGCCTCTCTACCTGGGGGATTGTCCTAGTGTTTTCGGACAATCCCCCCCTTGGCGATGGCTCGACTAACTAGGTCGAGCTAGCCCGTAGGCGTGTGGGGATAGAATCGCGAAAGCGCAACCTGCCACGCTCCCCGATATGAGCTCAGAGGACACCGGGGGGTTTTTGTGGGTAGGCCGGTCTCTCAGACTGGAGAGCCCCACACACTGCCGCGTCTTGCCAGCGTGGTGTCAACGTGCATAAGCATTTTCACGCGAAAAAAAAAAGGTGATATAGTCAAAGCTGTAGTAATATTGAATCACTGAAATATTCAGATATAGCTTGCTTTAAACATATTTACCACGAGATAGTGTAATTTTTGCATGCATTAGAATGGCATCTATATCTGCATGTGATCTATCTGAGTAAATTTTTTGACGAACTTCGACTTACTACCGTAGCCGAGTGGTTAGGACATCGGTTTCAAGGTTGCTACCTCTAAGGTCCGGGGTTCCAGTCCCGGTGGCTCAAGATGTTTGTGTGATGAATTTTCATCAAACATATTGATATATTTATAATATTTGTATGTCTATCCTTGATTCCATAATACAAGCCTTAAGCCAAAAAAGATTTTGTCGCATTGTTTAAAATTATTACTTCCTCAATTGACTTTCCCTCTATATTGTCATTAGAAAGTATAAATGTTAATTCTAAGGCGGTCTACAGTTTTGCAAAAGTATTGTAATTAATAAGTATAAATATTAGTACAAAATATTGAGTAATCATATATTTTTTTACATGTATTAAGTAGAGTAAAAAAACTAATGGGTTTGTTAATTATATAAATTATCCTCCTGAAAATCCTGCGAAAGTCAAATAACAATTCTGGACTATGAATTCTAACAAATACCTTGTAACGTGTTATTTTTTACTATTGTTTTCAGCACAATATAATCAACAAAATACTTTTAATTTCATGATTAATTTAAAAATTTAATTCTTGTTTACATGTCCTATTAGGATTTTGTGACAGATATTGGTTTTTTTTGTTAACCTTTTTAAGTGGATGTAAGAGTGAAGGGATCGGAACCTGTACAGCCTCAGCATAAGTGCAATTTTTTGTGTCTTAATTTATATTTCATAAAAGTTACTTATAACAAGATGGACATAGGGACAAAACATTTAGTTTCTGCATTCATTTAATTAACGTACAGATGGTGTTGAGTCTGTGATAGGAGTTTTAGTTGAAGTTGTAATTTAAAACTTAAATATTTCAATATACAGATCTATGGTTGTAGAGATTTGATAGGGTGAAGCCATAGACTGTAATAGTAAACCTTATCATGTTTTCATAACTAATATATACCTAATATTATCTATTAGGAGTTTACTTAAAACAAATTCTTTTGTTTTGGTTTATTAAAATAAGTTTTCGTTTCTTTCTCCTTGTTGGACAGGTCCGCCTTTTCTTCACTCTGTGATACTTCCAATTCGGAACGTGACGGCTTGCTCTATGGTGATCCCTCCGTGGCTATTTATTAGCTATCTCGAGTCTTGGCTGTCATTTGACGTCGGCGAGGAGGACGCGAAAGATGGGTCTTTCGGCGTTCCTCTCCTGGCGGATGTGCCGATTTAGGCCGCCGTGATATAAAATTTAGTTTTTTCTTTTTTAAATGTATTTTCTTTTTAATATTTTTTAATAACGGCTTAATGCCTTAATTAATTTCATCAAGCAATCCCAGATAATGGGTTCACGGTATATACCTCGGAACCATCTCAAATATAGGGCGTTTGGCCGTTTCATCCCAACGTGACTTATGTACCCAGCCATGCGGTGATGTAGATTGTCTTACTTATCAGCGGAAATCCCTGCCATCACCGATGGAATCCCAACGTATAAGGTGACCTCTTACAATTTATACCGTTTTGCGTGTGTGTGTGAACCACCGTATTTTGGAAGAATTAATTTTTCTTTTGATGACATTCACCTTGGGTGACGAATGGAGGATGGCTCAGCTTCAACTGAACTTAAAGTGTAACGTGTGCAAATATACCGTGCCTATTGTTTGATGGACGCTATATATATATATATTTTTTGTATTTAAATGTTCTAATGTGTATACCTTTTAAAAATGTTAATTATAATCTTTCATATATAAATTTCTTGGTTTAATTTTATCACCTAACCATTTGAAGGTCTGTTTGTATTTATGTGGAGGCGCCCATATCATTAATTCTAAATATCTACATATATCACCAGGTCGGTTCGATTCCGATAAGGATTATACCCACACCCTGATCTTAGCCGGCAAATTTCTTTTTTTTCTTAACTATCATAAATAAAACGCTACAATTGGGCGACCCAACGTTAGGCCTGGAAGACTTCAAATGGTGGTGATTTAACTTTTGTTGTAATACAAATCTTAATACTTGTACTTAAAAATATACATCTAAAAACAGATGTAGTAATGTGTAATAATAATATTGTGTCTTAATTCAAGCTTACCTAATTTAATCTAAATCACATATAATTGTGTATTCTTAAGTGTTGTCTAGCTTACCTAATTTAAACTAAATCACATATTTGTGTATTCTTAAGCGTTGTTAGCTTACTTAATTTAATCTAAATCACATACTTGTGTATCCTTAGCATTGTCTACCTTACTTTATTTAATTTAAATCTCATACTTATGTATCCTTAAGCGTGGACTAGCTTACTTAATTTAAACACATTTTCTGTGTAATATTATGTGTCATCTAGCTTACTTAATTTTAATCACCTTTATAGTTTAAACTTAAACTTTAATTTTGTTATAATTAACTTACTGTTGTATTAAAACACAACTGTTATATTTTAATGTTTAACTATTTCATTGCATATTGTTAATCATGGACTTTATCACTGCAGGATGTTCTGTTGAGTATCTCTTGAAAGATGAATTGTTACACGAACTCAGTATCAGACATTTACCAGCTGAACCATCTTCCTCAACGGACGACCTAAGGAAGTTCCTCAGACACACATTGAAATTAGCCCGACGGGGAAGCCTCAAATCCATTGACCAGTTTGGTGTTTGTGACCAGTCTAAGGAGGTGACAATATGTACTCCAAAGGTTTCAGACATTGAAAGAGATATCCCGGATGGTAGTTGTACTGAATCTCGTCTGTTGAAAAGGTTAGTGTCTCGTAGTAATTATCTGTTGTGTAGGTTGTCAAGGGTAGTCGACCCTAATCCAGATATAGTGGTACTCAAGTCTACTTTGATTTCGATATTGATGCGTCTCGAAGGTGAATCCCTGTCAAATTATGAAACTTAATTTCTTTTAAATAAATATCTTTGACTGAGAACTCAGTCATGTTCTCAGGTTTATTAAATGTCAACTTCATCTCAAATATTAACCTGCTTGGTAACTAATTTTGAATTAATGATTACACTGACATATGTAGTCAAAGTGTAATGCTAAACTTGCATCTATGTAATGCACTTCTATTAAAATAAAAAGGTTTGTTGCAACAAATGTATTTATTGATCTTTATTCATCTGAATGAATATAAACTGGTTTACACATTATTAACTATATGTATGGTGTGTTACCATTATAAACTTCCTCTAGTAGGAAATCTTCTAATATGGAATTATGCATATTTTTGCTTAATTTTCATTAATAATAACTACCAACTGTACACATTATTATCTGTATATGTTGTGAGTATTATTTAATTCAACACATAGTTGTTGACTTTGTTGCATTTATGAAATGCACTTCTTTAAAATAAATGGTTTGTTGTAACAAATGTATTTATTGATCTTTATTCATCTGAATGAATATAAACTGGTTTGCACATTATTAACAATATATATGGTGTGTGACAATGATAAACTTCCACAAGCAGGGAATTTTCCAATAGGTAATTATGCATATTTTTGCCAAATTTTTATTAATAATAACTAACAACTGTACACATTAGTATCTGTATTTGTTGTGAGTATTAATTAATTGAATACATAATTGTTGACTTAACTTCCTGACACACTTAGTGAAGAGGCGCTGATGTCAGTGACCTTTATTATTCTTTTACAAGCTGATGGATTGTAGCTTGTATATGATATCTTATGCTTTGATTTATTACTAAATTTTTATATTGCATAGAGTAATATATAAATATATGAAATGTCTTGTTGATTTGGGATTTCATCTCTCTTTGTTTTCTTAAGCATGGGGTGCCTAAGTATATTTATGTTGATAATGGCCCTCAATTTGTTTCTAAAGAATTTAAGGAATTAATAATTAAATATAAAGTTCCACACTTATTTTATAATCCAGTTTATCATCCCCAGACTAACCAGACGGAGCGTGTGAACCGTGAAATTGTTAGATCTCTTGCATCATATGTGCGTTCTGATCATAGAAATTGGGATAAGAACGTAGCTGAGGTGCAATGTGCTCTCAATACTGTAATCCATGATGGTACTAAATTCACCCCTTTCTTTTTGTCACATGGCAGGGAGATGATCCTGGATGGTTCACTTTATAATTTGGATTATCCTGTAGATTCTGAAAAAATTATGGTAGACAACACTTATAAATTTTCTGATTCTCTTAAAGACTTAAATTCAATATTTAATAAGGTAAGGGTCAATCTTAAAAATTCACACATAAAAAAATCTCATTATTATAATTTGCGAAGGCGTCATGTCGAACTTCAAGTAGGGCAAATAGTTTTTAAAAGGTGCTTTCCCCTTTCTAATGCAGCCAAACACTTCTCTGCAAAGCTAGCCCCCAAGTTCGAAAAATGTGTCATCACAGAGAAACATTCTCCTGTGGTTTTCACCCTGAAAACAGTAGAAGGTAAACCCTTAGGCCGCTGGCACATAAAAGATATAGTCAGACCAGGCGAATGTCCTACTGACTTAATAAGTTAAAATAATTTCTTTAAAGTGTGTTATCAAAATGTATTTCCTTTCATGACTCTTTGAGCATTCCTTAATAATATTTATTTAGATAAATCTTAATATTTATACACTTGGAAAATGATAAACACATTAACTATTTCTATGTTAAGTGTCTTGGGTAGATACTCCAAGCACTTTAAATATTTACTTTTCATTAAAATAAGCCTGTATTGTTCAATGAATACTTTCATTTGAGTTGAAGCCAATAAGTCTGTATTTATCTGCAGCATTAAACATTTTTGTCTAGGCAACAACTTTAAAAGTTGAATAGTACATGTAGCTACCTTTGAGTGTTAGGTCTTTCTTTTTTACTTTCCTAACACTAATCTATTTTTCATAAATACTGAATACACCTATGTTTCTACACATTGAGTGTATTCAGCCTTGTATTAATTAATGAATACTTTCCTTTGAGTTGAAGCCATTTAAGTCTGTAATTATTTTGCAGCACTGAGCATTCTTGTTCATTTTGTATAGGCGACAACTTATTAAAAGTTAATAATACATGTAGCTGCCTTGATGGGTTAGACCATTCTTTTTGATCTTTCTTGATAATAATATACTTATTAGTTTGTACTTAGATTACATACTAGAAATCTTATTCTCACATATCTGAAAACTTAATATGTAGTTGACCTACATTAATTGCCCTACTTTGCAAGACAAACCAATATATAATTTGCTTTACTTGTAATGATGTTCTATTATAGTATAAACCTAGTGGATGACGTTGAAGTATTTTTGAAATTAGGAAGTTTAAGATTAGTTATTTTAACATGATAGTATTTACACATTGGATGTACTAGTGTGTATTATGAGTTCATTGACATTGAGTGATTTCCTAGTTTGCTTTTTGAGTTCTTTTGTTAAATAGTAAGGTGATGTTATAGAAGTAACTATCATCAGTACAGTCAGCCACAAAAATACTCTTTACACTTCGTATTTTTTACGAATTATTTTATTTAAAAATTTTCAATTTTTAAATAAAATAATTCTTTTCCCACCTGGAACGGTACTGTAACGTGTTTTTTTTACTATTGTTTTCAGCACAATATAATCAACAAAATACTTTTAATTTCATTATTAATTTAAAAATTTAATTCTTGTTTACATGTCCTATTAGGATTTTGTGACAGATATTGGTTTTTTTTGTTAACCTTTTTAAGTGGATGTAAGAGTGAAGGGATCGGAACCTGTACAGCCTCAGCATAAGTGCAATTTTTTTGTCTTAATTTATATTTCATAAAAGTTACTTATAACAAGATGGACATAGGGACAAAACATTTAGTTTCTGCATTCATTTAATTAACGTACAGATGGTGTTGAGTCTGTGATAGGAGTTTTAGTTGAAGTTGTAATTTAAAACTTAAATATTTCAATATACAGATCTATGGTTGTAGAGATTTGATAGGTGTGAAGCCATAGACTGTAATAGTAAACCTTATCATGTTTTCATAACTAATATATACCTAATATTATCTATTAGGAGTTTACTTAAAACAAATTCTTTTGTTTTGGTTTATTAAAATAAGTTTTCGTTTCTTTCTCCTTGTTGGACAATTCCGCCTTTTCTTCACTCTGTGATACTTCAAATTCGGAACGTGACGGCTTGCTCTATGGTGATCCCTCCGTGGCTATTTATTAGCTATCTCGAGTCTTGGCTGTCATTTGACGTCGGCGAGGAGGACGCGAAAGATGGGTCTTTCGGCGTTCCTCTCCTGGCGGATGTGCCGATTTAGGCCGCCGTGATATAAAATTTAGTTTTTCTTTTTTAAATGTATTTTCTTTTTAATATTTTTTAATAACGGCTTAATGCCTTAATTAATTTCATCAAGCAATCCCAGATAATGGGTTCACGGTATACCTCGGAACCATCTCAAATATAGGGCGTTTGGGCCGTTTCATCCCAACGTGACTTTATGCACCCAGCCATGCGGTGATGTAGATTGTCTTACTTATCAGCGGAAATCCCTGCCATCACCGATGGAATCCCAACGTATAAGGTGACCTCTTACAATTTATACCGTTTTGCGTGTGTGAACCACCGTATTTTGGAGGAATTAATTTTTCTTTTGATGACATTCACCTTGGGTGACGAATGGAGGATGGCTCAGCTCAACTGAACTTAAAGTGTAACGTGTGCAAAATACCGTGCCTATTGTTTGATGGACGCTTATATATATATATATTTTTTGTATTTAAATGTTCTAATGTGTATACCTTTTAAAAATGTTAATTATAATCTTTCATATATAAATTTCTTGGTTTAATTTTATCACCTAACCATTTGAAGGTCTGTTTGTATTTATGTGGAGGCGCCCATATCATTAATTCTAAATATCTACATATATCACCAGGTCGGTTCGATTCGATAAGGATTATACCCACACCCTGATCTTAGCCGGCAAATTTCTTTTTTTTCTTAACTATCATAAATAAAACGCTACAACCTTTGGTACAACGCTTTGGAACTTATAATCTTCAATAGGAGAAGGATTCTTGCTTGTGGTTGATATGACGATAACATTAACGTCTGGGCGAGGTTTGTCTTTGCAGAAGTGTAGAACGACCGTCACTCCGCCTTCCTCTTCAAAAGCAGTCAACGGCGGTACTTTACTGGGGTGCACACTCTGTAGTGTAATGTTAATGTCTGTCAGGGGTTTAACATCACTAGCTTTGTTGTTCTTATCAATATCTATCTTCTCATTCTCTACATTTGTCTTAAATTCCATATTTGTAACATTAGTTTCCGTTTTATCACATTTGGCATTATTATCTATTAATCCTAAGTCCAGAATGTCGTCTAATGGGTCACTATCACCATTATTATTTGTGACATTGTGCGTTGATGTATTCGGTCCGTCAGTACTAATATCTACCATCACGTCGTCAGTGGGAGACGCTGGTTTTGGCGATAATATTGGTTTTGAAATAGATTTTTCCTCATGTTTCTTAATAAAATAATCTAAATCAAATAAAGGACCATTCTTTGGCGGGTCGTGTGTTGAAGATTGCTTTTCTAAGGCATTCATTGGTATTTTCTTTGTAAGTTTGCTGTAAATGAATACGGAATATAATTAAGTCTTGCAATACAGAGTCATGTAAATCTTTTGTGTTGCACTATATACAGGGTACAAAAATGCCCTTACCCATAACTTCAAGCCTCAAATTCTTACCATAGTTAAATGGATTATTAACAAATAAAGTTCCTTTTTTATATGTTTTCGTGATATCCCTTTTTAAATGTTATTAATAACCATTCCTATTCCAAATTTATAACAAAACAATCGTCAGAAGTAACCATTGGCATGTATGCAGTGGTCTGTGCATGAAACTTGCACTGTAAGAGGCATCAACATTTAACAAGTTGTTAAACGTTAATATTACTTTGTAAATATAAGAATTATTTTCAATACATGTAAATAAAAGTACTTTTCCTAATATTTCTTTCCAATAATATTGCTTGTCTTCCTGTACACTATAGATTATGGCTTCGGTAAGGGTCTTTTTACACCATGTAGAGAATAAATCGATTGAAAGCCGATATATATGCAATTATGTATTTGCCAAATATTAAAAAAGAGACATAGATGTAGCATTAAATTTTACTATTTTACAAATTACTAACAAACTTACCTATGAAACCCTTCCATATGTTTTGAATTATTAGGTAAAGATTGTTTCAATAATTGTTCTCCTAAAGAGTCAAGTTCGTTCCAGCCTTCTGCCTTGCTTTTATTATTCTCTAAGACATCTATATTATCTGCAAATGAAAATATTTATAAACTTGTTGAAATTCAGACATAAGTCTCTAAAATGGAATTATCGTACTTTAATATACTATTAAAAAACAAACCAGTGTGCAATAAGTTAACAGGCTTTAGTGGCTCAGCAATATTGTTGACTCCAGTTCCAGATGAAAAAATATCTCCTAATTGATCAATCATATTCTTTTTGTCGTCATGTTTAGTATCTTTGTTTGTATCCAGATTATCCAATTTTGTATTGGCTCCAGCAAAATCTAGCAAGCTATCATTGTTGTTCACTTGTGTAACATGAGAAGCTTTACTTAGAGACTTGGTCTTTTCCTTTTTCACTTCCATGAACTGATTGTATATTTGAAATACTTCATCTAGAGTATCACTGGCACTCAAAATATCACCTGTAATAAAATTATTTAATGATTGCAATATAGTTTTCGTAGGCAAACTTTGATTTGATAATTCAATGCATAACCACTCTAAAATCACGAAAGAATGGAAGTCACTCTTTTGTTACCATTTACTTGTCAAACTGATTTACACTGAGAAGAGTGAATTTCATTAAATAATTCATTATGTTATTATGTTCATTATGTTTCACCTCTTCAAGGGCATATGCCAATGAACATCTGCTTCATATATCTTCATTTCAGTGGAAATTAGAAAATGAACAAGGAACATGCAGATGCAACTATAAGCTCAATATACAGTACTGAAAACAATGTTGAAAAACCCTAGCATTATCTCACTAATAAGTTATTTCAGGAATCACGAGTTCTGAGTGTCAGAAGACTTATCTTCTGAAGATCTATCTGGAGGTTCACAATGAGTTACTGCCAGCAGACTTTTGCCAGGCTTTCTGGGAAAACGCACTATCCGACTCCCTGCACTCTCAATCAAGAGCTCCTTTACCAGGCGAGCCATTTTCTTCAGGAAACCTTTTATTTATGGCTTAACCATGACCTTAATATTTGTATACTAATTCTTCGCCAGGCGTGACTTACGATGAAAGCAGTGCTTCTCACCTGGACATACCAGTACTCAGAGGAAGTTTTGGCAAACTTTGAGTAACCACATTTTGTGAATTGTGTAAAATCATATCCTTTACTATTAAATTATTACCCTTTGTTATAATTTATTTTTATTTATTTACAGCGACATACAGCATCCTAGTGCCCTATTTAACCTTTTGGTTTAAATTCCCACAGGACAGACACACCCTAGTTCGATTAATGTCTATTTTTGCAAATTTAAATCAAAATAGTGTTCTTATAATACATCTGGATCCTGTGAGATTTGAGTCAATTTTGAAATTTTCACATGAACCACAGCAGCGATCACAACTAATTTCACCGCTATTAAAACAATAGTCTTCAATGCACAAGGGTTCAATCAAGAAGACAAGTGCTGAAATGCTGAGCTAAACTAACTGACTAGCCTTCAAATGGAAATAAAGCAAAAATAATTCTGCAGTTTTGCAATAGAACTAGATAAGGTGGAGATAGCAAGTAAGTATATACAATATTTTGTAATAATGATAAAATAGAAGTATATTAGATTTACAAATGTATAACTTACTAAGATTATCAGCTTGAGTGTCAGACGTAGCCAGGCTTTGCAGCACAGGTCTTAAGAGCATACAGCTAGAGTGCAACTCATGGATAAGTTGCTCTTCGTCCGCGGACGCATCCTGCGAGTGCTCCAGCATGTCGCGCAGTAGCTCCGCACTCTGCAGTGCGGCACTCACTTTCTGTGCTCGGCGACTGTTAGCTTCGTTTCTACGTTCTTCCTACAATGATATATATATATTCATCATTTAAGCCAATAGATGCCCTCTGTTGGACATACACATCTCCCAAAGATTTCTACACTGCTTGGCCATATGCTCATATTTAACTACTACCCACCACTCAAACTATCTTACATTAATTATTATATTCATTAATGAACCAAAATAACCATTTTATTGAGAACATTCCTTTTAAATTTGTAAATACTGCATTTTGTTACAGGTCTACAAGTACTTTTACATACAGAACAGTGTGATGGTACTCATTTAATATATATTAAATTGTTAATACAAGTCAGTAGGTCAATAAAAAAAATTTAACTTTCACTTAATAAACTTTCTTGGGATGAGAGTATCTTCATTTATAAGATTAAAAGAATGCAATTTTGATAGGGCAAGTCATTTTTTTATACCAAGGGCAATTGAAGATAACTTCCAAGAATTGAATTATGGGTAATCCAAAAATGAATGTTATTCTTACCTCACACTAGCAAAGTTTCCTACCAAGCTGTAGTAAAAGCTTCTTTAAGGAGAATATTAAAAGGCTATGCAACAAAAGTGTAAACTAGTGATGAAATTGTTTATAATCAGCTGTAATCAATTATCGTCACAAAGATACACACAAATGTAAGGCCAAGTTTAGTTGTAAAATAGCATTAATAAACAAATAGCAATAATCCTAGCCCAAAGTAAGCTCTGAAGTATTGTGTTATGGGTTTTAGGGTAAGGGATATATAAATATATTTGATAATCATATGTATATTAACAACCATGACTAGGTACCAATGCTCGCATTTATCACACAAACATCTGACACCTTGAAACCAGTGTACTAACCACTCAACTACAGAGGTCGACAATATATACTAGAGAAAAACTCTCATAATGCATGATTCCAGTTGGATACAGAAGAGCTCTGCATATTTATTCAACAAAACTTCTAAGTGATATAAAAGGTCAGTATGACGTGGGTTTATAATATTATTATATTCATTTCAAACCATATATTCAATACTCTATATAGGTGAAATTAAATAAGACTGAACCCATATATTTTAAAAAACAATATCCAGTTAATGAGGGCAACTTAGGTAGCAGTTGCAAAGTTACAGTTAGTTAGTTTGAGAATTATCCCCAGTTACTTTTACCAAGTCGATTGAACTGTCTTAATGAAGATCCAAAGGCCAATATATATGTTGAATTTTGAGGCATTAGTATTGAGTAGGTAGATAATGTAAGGAAGTAGATAGTTTATGTACATTAAACTCTGCATCTAGATCTAGGAAAGATTTGAAGAACCACAAAAAAAAGGTGTATGCTAGACATCACCACAGATCTATAAGTCAGCTATTTTATAACTGTGGCCTGTGTTTGTGGGGGTACCAATTGTGGTGTTGGGAAATTACTCCCAAAATTAAAGAAGTCTTTGAAAAGGAAATAGTGTGCAGGTAGTTCATTGAAGGAGTTCCCAACATCACTAGTTCATTCAAGTCATAAATATAATATTGTTACGGCCGGTGGCTTAGTGTTGTATCAGCTTATTATGTTATCTATAGAGCATGCAAGTTATTGGTCTGTGAGTTGTAGAGTTATCTATGTTGGTGACTTACTTCATGAAGCAGATAAAACGGTTAACGGTTATACTTGAGAGATATTGTGAAGAGATTAATAAAAGATTACATCTAAAGACAACCGAGTAATATTAATAGTACATGGTGGCAGCGGTGTTTTCATTTTTTTGTAATATGGAAGACCAAAGAATACATGTAGTGCAGCTAAATGCTGTTAGTAGTATTATGCCTCCAGAGGCATTCGATTTCGACGCTTCGAAGTGGTCAAAATGGCGAAGAAGATTTATACGATATTTAACAGTCAGCGATAATTCGAACAAAGAAGATAAAGACAAAATAGATTTATTATTGTATTTGATGGGTGAAAAGGCGGAGGATCTGCTACTTCAATTAAATGCAGAAGGCTCTTTTACACAAATACTGGAAACACTGGACAATTATTTTGAACCAAAAACTAACCCGATATATGCCAGGTATGAATTTAATAAGAGGAACCAAACTTCGGGAGAAACGGTCGAAGAATATATAAGATCTTTATATGTGGCTGCTGATAGATGTAATTTTAGTGTGGATGTGAGAGACGAGATGATAAGAGATCGTATTGTAGTCGGGATTTTAAGCCCAAAAGCTCGTGAAAAGATGTTACTCATGTGTAATTTGACATTGGAAGATGCAAAAACTATCTCTAAAAATGTCGAAATGTATGAAAAACAAGGTCGATTTGAAGGGTTCGATTTACAAGAAATTAAAAAAGACCATAAAAAAATGGGACAATAAAAAGAAATCAACATCATGCTGGTTTTGTGGGGGTAAAATTCACCAAACACGCCAAACATGCCCAGCGTTTCGTGCAACTTGCATGAAATGTAAAAAAGTGGGACACTTTGCTCGATGCTGCAAAATGGGACATGTTGCCAATATAGAAACTAATGAAAACACAGAAGAGGCAAATTTGTACTATCTAAACACAATCAACAAAAAAGACAAATACAGAATTAATGTAAAGGTGCTAATTAATAATAAATATAAAGGAGCATTGTTATTTATTGTAGATACAGGAGCTGATATAGTGGCTATTCCTGAACGTTATATCAGCAATACAACATTAAACAATCTTCAACCGTGTAATGTGGTGATCAAGGGGCCTGATGAAGGACATTTGACAGTGCTGGGAACGTTGAATGCTACACTTCAGTATGAAGACAAACAGTATGTCGGACAGGTTTACATAATCAGAAATTTACGTAGTCCTATATTAGGTATACCTGCTATAGAATCTATGAATATTTTAAGAATTTGCTCTTTAAACAATTGTTTAACTCACTCTCAAGTTAATGTAGATAAGGAATTTCCAAAGATATTTGATAGTTTAGGGGTCTTTAAAGAGCCATTTCATATAAAATTAGTGGATGAAAGTAAAAGCTTTATTCAATGTGTTCCTAGAATAGTACCAATTCCATTGTTAGATAAATTAAAAAATGAATTACAGCGCTTATGTGATTTAAAGGTCATAGAAAAAGTAGAACAGCCTACTCAGTATGTGTCACCTATTGTTGTAGTCCCTAAAAATGATGAACTAGAATCTGTGGTGATTACACTCAACTTAACAAAAATATCCTACGTCCTATTTTTTCCAATACCTAAAATTGAAGTAACTCTTGCAAGATTAAAAGGGTCTCAATATTTTAGTAAAATTGATGCGACATCAGGTTTTTACCAAATACCATTGACGAATTCAGCACATTTGACTACAGTAATTACTCCTTTTGGCCGATATATGTATAAAAGGTTACCATTTGGTCTCAACTGTGCTCCTGAATATTTTTCAATGAAATTTTCACAATTATTTGAGGACCTAGAAGGTGTAGTAGTACATGTCGATGATATACTTATATATCATAGTAGCATATTAGGCCATGACAAGTTATTAAGAACAGTGTTGTCAAGATTAGAAGAGAAAGGAATAACTATAAATAAAAATAAATGTGTATTTGGTGTAAATGAAATTAAATTCTTGGGTCATGTTATAAATAGTGATGGTATTAGTCTAGATCCGGATAGAATTACTGCTATTTCAAATTTTCAAGTGCCAAAAAATAAAAAACAAGTTATGCAATTTTTGGGAATGATTAATTTTGTAGGTAGATTTATAGATAAAAAATCTGAATTACTGCAGCCTTTATACTTATTATTAAAAGATGATGTTAAATTTAACTGGGATATTTATCAACAAAAAGCATTTGAGGAAACAAAAAAAAATCTGGAATCAGCTCCAGTATTAGTACATTTTGATCCATCATGTAGGATAGTTTTAGCAGCAGACAGTAGTTCTTATGGTTTGGGTGCTAGTCTTATGCAGGAGGACACAGAGGGTTATCGTAGAATTATATCTTATGCAAGTAGGACTTTATCAGACACAGAAAAAAGATACTCTCAGATAGAAAAAGAAACATTAGCACTAACCTGGGCAGCAGAAAGGTTTAAAGATTTTATTTATGGTATTAAATATATCTAGAAACAGATCACAAACCGTTATTACAAATTTTACAAAGCAAACCCATAGATGAGTTAACACCAAGATTAATGGGTTTCAGAATGAGACTATTGCGTTTCAATTATGAAATAACATACATTCCAGGGAAGAAACTAGTAATTCCAGATGCATTGTCTAGAAACCCAATGCCTGAGCAAGGTAATTCTGTTAGTAAGTTTGAACCATTTGTAAATTCTGTAATCAAAAATACAACCATAAGTGACACATTGTTAAATAAAATTTTAGAAGAACAAAGCAAGTGTAGTATATGTCAAATAATAAAGGAGTACACTAATCAGGGATGGCCAAAACAATCTAAGTTAGGTAATAATTTAAAGCAGTACTTTCAATATAGGTATGATTTCTCTATAGTTGACAATATATTATTGTACAAGACCAGAATATTTATTCCTAAATCTTTACAATTAGAAATGTTAAATAGAATTCATGAAGGTCATATGGGCATTACTCGTTGTAGAAATAGGGCTAAGCAATCGGTGTGGTGGCTGGGTTTATCAGTACAAATTGAGTCTTTAGTTAATAATTGTCCTAATTGTGTAGAAGAAAGACAGAATCCTAAACAAGACATGTTATCTGAAGACATTCCTGATAGGGCATGGAAAAAGGTAGGAATGGATTTGTGTTTACTACAATGGAATGTGGTTTGTAATTATGGTTGATTATTATTCTAGGTACATAGATATTAAAAAGTTAAATTCTCTGTCGGAAACTTCTATAATAGATTATTGCAAGGATTATTTTCCAAATTTGGCATTCCTGAAATAGTTAGGACTGACTGTGGGACGCAATTTAAAACCAAATTTCGGGAATTTGCAAAGGAATACAATTTTATGCACATAACTAGCAGTCCATATTACTCGCAGAGTAATGGGGCAGTTGAGTCGGCAGTTAAAGTAGCAAAAAATTTGATTAAAAAGAATTCAGATATTTATCTAGCTTTATTAATTTACAGAAATAGTCCTTTAGAATCAGGTTTCAGCCCTGCAGAACTCATGTTTAATCGAAGGCTGAGAGATAATTTACCTACAATAAATAAACAATTAGAGATTAAGAACAAAATAAGTAGAGAATATAAAAAAAAAGAACTAATTAGAAAGTGTAAAATAAGATGTAATTATAATAAGCGACATAGAACACGGAGGTTATCAGATTTAGAAGTAGGTGAACATGTGTGGATAACAGATTTGCGTACATATGGAAAGGTAATAGAAAAAGCTAAAAAACCTAGGTCATATATTGTAAGTACTAGTAAAGGAGTATATCGTAGGAATAGATGGCACCTTATATCAGCTCCTTATAGAGAATTTTCAAAGTATAACAATTATGATGATTATAATTGTAAAGTTGATGATAAATATTTTCATCAGTCACCACAGCCCATTCAAGTCCAGACAGAGGTAGAGAGAAAAAACAATATGTATAAGGAAGGGAATAAGGTGGATGATGTTGTTTGTAAAAGTAATGTTGATTGTAATACTTTTACAGAATGTAATGAGACTAATAAAAAATGTGATGCAAATGGTATTGTAGACAGTGAATACAAAAAAAGTAAAAGACCTGTAATAAGACCTAGATGGTTAAATGATTATGTAAGTTAAGCTTGTTATGTTATATTATTTTGATTTTAATTATAATAAGGAGGATGTTGTATCAGCTTATATGTTATCTATAGAGCATGCAAGTTATTGGTCTGTGAGTTGTAGAGTTATCTATGTTGGTGACTTACTTCATGAAGCAGATAAAACGGTTAACGGTTATACTAGAGATATTGTGAAGAGATTAATAAAAGATTACATCTAAAGACAACCGAGTATTTATTAATAGTACACTTAGTACGACTTCAAAAGATTTTCTGTGACTTAGAAACGTTTTCAGCAGGCTGAAACGTCGTTTCAGGCCGTTTCAGAAGTAGCTCTTTCACATACTAAAAAATCGAAATTACACAAGTTACAGTAGTTTTCAGGCGCCTGAAACATGTTTTCAGTACGTTTCAGGCTACCTCTATCCAGCAATAACCTGAAAACCCGTTTTCAGGCGTTTTCAGGACCCCTTATGAGCCATTAAGCCTACTTCAGTAAAAGGACATAAATTTCAATAGGAGTGAAAGAGATAGCAATAGTAGAAAGAGACAGAGATAGTTAGAACATTCGAGAAGTATTAGAATGAGAAAACACATTAGAAAGAGATAGACAAACACAGAATATTCGAGAAAGATAGTACGGGAATATTCGAGTATTGTGTATCGAGAATATTCGAGTATCGAGACAGTTATAATCGAAACGTCTCGAACGCGCGACGTATTGGACTACACATTCGAGTGTGTCCGCGAATGTTCTGGCAAGAGTGGCAAGTATCTTAGGGGACTATATAAGGCTGTGTCCGGCCGCCGGGAACAGTATTGTTTTGCGATACAGCGCGAAAACATCTAAGTGATATTGAAGAACTAAGAAGCGACTTTCAGTGCTTTTAGTGAAGTTAGTGTAGTAATTAATAAAAGTCAGTGTTTTGGTAGACCGCCGTTTAATTTACTGACCCCAGCTCGTAACATTTGGTGTCAGAAGTGGGATCAGTATGCCGGTTCTACCAAAGGAAGACACGGAAGGAAGAATCCGGACAAGAAGCCAGCGACAACAGGAAGCCGACCAGAGACGCTTCGGAGCTACTCAGCCGCCAACTGACGAGGACCAGCAGTCAGTTATGGAAGCCACTCCCTCAACGTCGGCTGCCGCACCAGATTGGGCGGCTTTCATGGCGATGATGCAGGAGCAGGCCCGCCGTCAGGAGGAGCAGGCCCGCCGTCAGGAGGAGCAAGCACGCCGTCTGAAGAGCAGTTGCAGCGTGATAAGGAGGAGCAGGCCCGCCGTCAGGAGGAACAGGCCGCCGTCAAGAGGAGCAGGCACGCCGTCTGGAAGAGCAGTTGCAGCGCGATAAGGAGGAACAGGCCCGCCGTCAGGAGGAGCAGACTCGCCTTTTGAGGGAACAACTGCAGCTCGGCCAAGATGAACAAATGGTCCTGATCAAAGATCTCCAAGCGACTTTCGCAATAAGGTCAAAGTGATAGAAGATAAGGTTCTGCAACACGAGAACCGTCTCACCGAAGCTGAATCTGAGATTGCCGATGTCAAGAAGGCTTTGGGTAATCTGAAGGTCGGAGATGGGACAGCCACTATCGTCAGTGCCGCTCCTTCGGTGCGAGGATTCAAAGTGCCACCTTTTGATGGGAGTTCCTCGTGGTCAGCCTATAAAATACAGTTTGAGGCTGTAATGGAGGCAAATGGGTGGACTAAAGCCCAGGCCATGACCGCACTAAAGCTAGGCCTCCGAGATCAAGCCTTGACAGTCCTCGAAGCTCTTGACAAGAAGGTGAGCTACGAGGAACTATTGGAAGCGCTTGAGGCAAGATACGGCGACGCACACCTTGAACATGTGTTTCGGGCCCAGCTAAAAGATCGGGTTCAGCGTGTTGGTGAAAACCTGCAACAATGGGCCTAGAGGTAGAAAAACTGGTACGTAAAGCGTACCAGTCCGCACCGACGTTAATTGTGGGCAACCTTGTACAGGCTTTTGTCGACGGCATTCGGGACCTCGAAGTGAGAGCTGCTGTGAGACTCGGGCACCACGAAACCCTTAAAGACGCCCTGGCCCATGCTCTAGAAGTGGAAGCTGTGAGGCAAGACCATCGGTCTCACCGTGTCAGGGAGGTAGTTGCAACACCTGTGCGTGACCGCTTCAAGGGATACAGCCCTAGATGCTACACTTGTGGCGAAAAGGGACACCTACGATCAAGTTGTCCAAGCGTAGCTCAGGGATTGATGAAGATGGGCCTCAGGAGAACAGGGCAGCTAATAGCGCTGTCCAACAACAGCAGGGAAAACGAGTAAACGCCAGGACTGCGGGGCGAGTGCTGGCTGGTGTTCGCAGAGCCCCAAGGATTTCGATCTCACAAGCCCACGATGGAACAGCCTGATCATCAATGGCGAGGTTAACGGAAGGCCATGTAAGCTGACAATCGATACCGGAGCTTCTCGCACGGTTGTCAGTTCCCAACTTGCGAATCGGTTTCTGAGGGACTTCAGAAACAACAGCCTGGAGCGATTAAATTTAGTAACCGCCACCGGTCAGCACATACCCGTCCGAGGCGAACAGAAGGTGGAGTTGAAGTTGGGTAATCAAGTTTACCTGCACAACGTCATTGTGGCTGATATTGTCGATGACTGCATTCTCTCGACTAGACTTTTTAAGAAGAATGGTTGTGAGATCGACGTCAAGCAAGGAATTATGAGTTGTGGACGAGAAGAATTGTTCATGGAAGGAGCCACACCGGGGAAAGTGTATAGCTTAAAGAAAACCGCTCTACCCCCAAAATCAGGAACCATTGTGCCGGTTAGTCTCCCTTACAATTCTGGAAGATCTCATGGTAATACAGATGCTTTGTCAAGAAGACCTTGCTCTGAAGACTGCAAGCACTGCGTAAAACAAGAGGCAAAAGCAGACCTACCTGTGAGAATGCTAAACACGGATCTTAGCAATGAATGGAAAGAAACCATTCAGCACGCTCAGCAGTATGATGAAGACATCAAACCGATTCTCGAATGGATCAAAGCCGGTACTCCTAAACCTGCCTGGAGTGATATTGCGTCGATGAGTTCCATCACGAAGAGCTATTGGGCTCAATGGGACAGCCTGGTTATCCAAGATGAAGTCTTGTGCCGCAAATGGGAAAACGCTCGAGGAGACCGTTGTCATCTACAAATGGTTGTACCCAAAGCCAAGATACCGGATGTTCTACAGCTGTACCATAACGGATGTTCGGGAGGTCATATGGGAGTGACGAGAACTCTGTTGAAAATAAGAGAACGATTTTACTGGATAAATTGCCGTGACGATGTTGAAGATTGGTGCCGCAAGTGTACTAGTTGTGCTGCAGTAAAGGGACCTCATACACGCAGCAGAGGTGCATTGAAACTGTATAACGTTGGTGCACCATGGGAAAGGATTGCCATAGACGTTGCGGGACCATTTCCGGAAAGTGAATGCGGAAACAAGTACTTCATGGTTGTGATGGATTATTTCACTAAGTGGCCGGAAGTCTTCGCTATTCCTAACCAAGAGGCTTCAACAGTTGCGGATAAATTAGTCCATGAAGTCTTCTGTCGTTTTGGAGTACCCTTGGAAATTCATAGTGATCAGGGAAGAAATTTTGAGTCTCAAATATTTCAAGAGATGTGTCGAGTTATGGGTACCCATAAAACGAGGACCACTTCTTACCATCCGCAATCTGATGGAATGGTGGAACGATTTAACCAAACATTGGAGAGGTATCTTGCAAAGGTTGTGTCAAACAGGCAAAAGGATTGGGACAAGCACATCCAACCATTCCTGATGTCATATCGAAGCGCAGTCCATGAAAGTACTTCGGTGACACCAGCATTTGCAAACTTTGGTAGAGAAATACGGTTGCCTGCGGATCTACTTACTGGAATTCCACCTGATGCCCCGCGGAATATAACCGAGTACGCGAATGATTTGCGCAACAAGTTGAACGACGTACACGAGCAAGTCAGACAATCAAGCCAACAGATGTCTGAGAAGATGAAAACCCGCTACAACCGAAATGTAAACAACAAGGGCTTTGAAGAGGGTTCGTTGGTGTGGTTACATAATCCAGTCCGCAGTAAAGGGAAATCTCCGAAGCTTCAAGCCAAATGGGAAGGACCCTATCGAGTTTTGAAGAGGATCAACGACGTCACGTACCGGATACAGCGGAATGCACGTAGTCCCTGTAAGATTGTTCACGTTGACCGACTGGCGAAATACCACGGAAATAATGATGCTCGGGCCGAGCATGTCTTAGGAGGGGGTAGTGTTACGCCGGTGGCTTAGTAACGACTTCAAAAGTGATTTTCTGTGACTTAGAAACGTTTTCAGCAGGCTGAAACGTCGTTTCAGGCCGTTTCAGAAGTAGCTCTTTCACATACTAAAAAAATCGAAATTACACCCAAGTTACAGTAGTTTTCAGGCGCCTGAAACATGTTTTCAGTACGTTTCAGGCTACCTCTATCCAATGCCGCAATAACCTGAAAACCCGTTTTCAGGCGTTTTCAGGACCCCTTATGAGCCATTAAGCCTACTTCAGTAAAAGGACATAAATTTCAATAGGAGTGAAAGAGATAGCAATAGTAGAAAGAGACAGAGATAGTTAGAACATTCGAGAAGTATTAGAATGAGAAAACACCATTAGAAAGAGATAGACAAACACAGAATATTCGAGAAAGATAGTACGGGAATATTCGAGTATTGTGTATCGAGAATATTCGAGTATCGAGACAGTTATAATCGAAACGTCTCGAACGCGCGACGTATTGGACTACACATTCGAGTGTGTCCGCGAATGTTCTGGCAAGAGTGGCAAGTATCTTAGGGGACTATATAAGGCTGTGTCCGGCCGCCGGGAACAGTATTGTTTTGCGATACAGCGCGAAAACATCTAAGTGATATTGAAGAACTAAGAAGCGACTTTCAGTGCTTTTAGTGAAGTTAGTGTAGTAATTAATAAAAGTCAGTGTTTTGGTAGACCGCCGTTTAATTTACTGACCCCAGCTCGTAACAATATTGTCAAATCCCTACTAATATTATTTGAATGGATTTTAATGAAATTACAATAATATAGTTTATACATCGAGTAAAACACGGGCTACAATTAATAAGCAATGCTAATATAAGCCATACAAATTACAAATCCTGCACAAATGAAGTCATTGGCACCAGCAAATCTTTACTAAAATAGAAATATATGAGAATCACTATAAAATTTCAAATTTTATTTTTTTTGTATTTTTCTTTTAATATTGAACAAATGTTCTGGAAGACATATAAACAATTCAATATAATGTAATATTTATATTACAAAAAGGTGTCGGGAACGTCTAGGTTATTACACTCCATGAAATGAATTTAAACTTACCTCTCGGACCATTGTTTTGATCAACCTGTTAGCATGTTGCAAGTCTTCGGGTTTTTTACTCTGTAGTAACTTTTGCAAAAGTTTAGACTTTTCCTCATCTTCAAAAATTGCATTCTTTGCTCGTTTGGTAATATATGGGCAATCTTCAGGGGGAAGTGGTGGAGGAGTTTCCTTTATCACACCCTGATTTTTCAGCATGTCATAAGCCACTTTGAACTTTGTTTCTTTTGGATATTCAATAGACCAAGCATGGAGTAACTGCAAAACCTAAAATAATATCTTAGTTAGGAATCTTTGTAATCATGTCATAAATTGTAATATAACTGTATTATATATGACGTGACTTTATTGATATTTATGATTTCAAAATAAAAATTATTTCATACTCTTGTTCTAACTTCTGGGGCCGTTCTATCAGCAAAATATTTTGGGGAAACAAGTTTTATCATTTCATTTAGAAAGCGGAATTTCCCAATTTCAGCATGGAAACTTGCATCACAACGGCGCATGCAGCGGTCTAGCATAACGAGCGCCAGTAGTGCCTCACGAGCATTAAATGAGTGAATGCGAGCGGCTAGAGCTTGGGCTGCATATTGGTGACCATCAGCAGAATCCTTCATAACAGCACAAAATGCTTCTAAGGCTGCAGCATCCGGACATGGTAAGGATTCGTGAGTTGCTTTTACTGTAAAAGCAATAGAAATAAGAGTTATCTCTAACATAACAATATATATTTCACCCCAGACACTTTATCTAAACTTACATATAAGCGCTTCCAAGCTTGTTAAAGTGATATTCATTTTGATGATTATTTAATTTGCACTTGAGGAAAACATTTTATAGTTTTATTGAAACAACACTACAGTAACAAATATAATCATCAGCTTGACAGCACAGATGCTTGACAGATAAATTTGACGTTTACTTTTAACTTTTAAATATTGTATAAAGAAAGCAATGAGATAAAAGTCTATACTGTTAACTTCTAAGTTATTGTGTTTAGATATAGACTGTTCCTTTTTGCGCTTTTAACGATATCACTGAAAAAGTGTTACTATTTGACGCGCTAAAACCAATATGGAATGGTTTTTGAGTACGGTATCAGAGCCTATAGCCAAAATAACATTGGCTCTGTCATGGGACATCGTCGTTTGTGCATTTTCACAAAAATTACAAAGGGTTATTTTTTTCCCTCTTTCATAGGGTTTCGTAGAAGAAATATGTAAGGAATTACTTTGTAATAATCGATTGACATTTTTCACATTTAATAGCATTACCATACATTCTTTCTTCAGATGTGTTAAGTTATTAGATATTGGTTGGAATTTGTAATATGTAGCTTTAAGTACTTTTAAGAATTATATTTGTAATTGTTTTGTACGATTAACACAAAAGGGTTTGCACCCGTTAAAATAAATAAATAAAAAATATATGACAGTACAGAAAATAAAAAAAAGAAAAATAGTAAATATCTTTATAAGATTTGGTAGTATTACTTAGTACCTTCGCCTGTCCCTATGGACGAAAATTGACAACAATCTGTGTTTGACAGTGACAATTTGACCAAAGTGAGTCGTGTGAATGGTGTTTTACACATTTATTTTTATCATTCCAGAAATAAAAACAATCTTGTTAATCACCTCACGGCTGTTCAAAGCAGATTGAAGTTTCAAGAAGTGTTTAAAATGTCGCTTTGCCGGCTTTCACGTATCGTAATGCAAGTCAAAAGTTGTAAAATAGAAATTGAATTAAGGCCTAAAAGATCAGCTACGACTACTCCAAGCGGAGCAATTTTACCAGAACCTGAAAAAAAGCCCTTTGGATTAATTAGCGTAGTATGCGCAGTAGTACCAGGCTTGCTTATCGGTGCAGCCATTAGTAAAAATATTGCGAATTTTCTCGAGGAAAATGAACTTTTTGTACCATCTGATGATGATGACGACGATGACTAAAGTGGAATTCTTCTATAAAAATGAGGTAATAAAATCAATTTCTTTCTATTCCATTTAAATAATATAAACTGGTAATTTTTCCTATATCTTCAAAAAATTATGATGGGTACTTTTCTTCTTATTGTGTATATAAATATTCATATGAAACAGAAGGCAGATAGGTTCCAAAACTCAAGATCATGCTTGGATCCCTACATTGTTAGTTTCGTGTGACAAATAAACTTTCAATATAAATTAAGTTGAGAACTGCTTACCTTCCTCTTCTTCTTTTTTTGGGTTTGATGGCGGTGCCCATAGGATTTCGCCAACCTCGAGTTTTTTTGCTTAGAATACTTTTTTTAATTAAAGTATGCGCGACTCATGTTATTATCCAGGCCGTGAAAGTACAAGTGAATGCAAAATTAAAATTAAACAAGACAAATAAAATACAATATACCCTGTTCGCTGTCTATAAATAAATATATAAAAAACCAAATCAGAGAATAAAAAGATACCAATTAAAGTTTAATACGATTGTAGAATAAATAATGACAAAGAATATTGATAAAGGGTGAATTAACATAAGAAAGAAGAGAGTTAAATTGACACGGCTTGGGGATATAAGGAGGAATGACATCATGAACTGCTTACCAACAACCAATGCTTTAAGATTAATATATGTTTGTCAACTTGTGTCATAATAATATGACATAAATTATTTGTGCTCATAATATACTTGGAATACTCATGTCATGTTTGGTAATAATGTTCTGGACTGGATCCTTTTCATGTAACTATGTCCAACTGCTGAATATTTATTATATAACTTAATTATCAAAAATAGGTAGAAAGAGGAATTACTAATAATTTCACAGTTCAAATGTTAGAATGAAAATGTTCAAAATTGTGATACAATAAATTTACATAGTCCTATTCAAAGAAAGATCTCTCTTTCTCTGAATAATATGAAGCAATTTGTAATATAGGAAATGTAATCTCTCACATTTCCTATATTACAAATTGCTTTAAAACAAAATTAATACTTCTCACATGCCATTGTTAGACTCAGTTGTTTGTTTACAACATTATAAGTTATTAAGATATTATAATATTTAATCACCTATCTGCAACTGGGGGTAGAGTGGTGGACTAATCTCCCTAACTTTGGACAAGCTCTTTGGTAGTGGATCTTTTGGTAGTGACACATAAAAAAAAGTTAAATTAATAACGTTAGTGTAAAAACCCCCCTGAGTTCTCTGGGCTCATACGGGGCACATGGCGGGGTGCACTCTCGCGATTCGACCGCCATGTGTCCCGGGGCCGGCTCGACCAAGAGATGGTCAAGCCACCGCCAAATTAGGGACTGTCCGAGATCTACCCCCCAACCTGGGTTTCGATTGAAAACAAAGTTAAAAATAATAATAACATATGTCATGAATATTGACTGCTGCTAGAGCAACTATATTTAAATATTTACTGTTGATGGTATGCTATTTTTTCAGCTTCACAACTACTGAACCTGAAAAATCCAAGGGTCCAAATACATTTACAGTAGTTTAAACCAAAATTCAGACTATGATACTACTCAGATAATCCCTAATTATTTTTTTTTGTTACAGATGTGTACGAGAAATAAACAAACAAAGATGATAGTTAATTTCATTTATTAATAATTATCAATCAATTTGTGCAAAAGCGCTTAATTATTAAATATTATTATTTGCTATTAAAGATTGATATAGAGTCCGTTGAACATAAGTGTAGATTAGGTGTTTTGTGTATTATGTGTAATTATTTTCTTTTCTTGAATTAGATTCACTGCAATAAAAGTTGCAAATATAATATTAGTGTTGTTAATATAATGTGTCGGTATAACTGATTTAAAATATAAATGTTCAAGGGACACTGTTATAGAGTAGGACAAGTATAACATTTTTAATAATTTATTTACATTCTTTAAATTAAAACATTACATTATATAAGTCAATGAACACTATGTACAGCTATTAAGATAAATGTTCAGATGTTTCAAAGCATTATAAAAATGTACTGCCTAACACAGTTAGACTGCTATCGTGCGAGCTGTATAAATACTATTACTAAATGTTTAATTGATTGTGTTTTGTGTTTTTTGTTTAAGAATATTTGCTGACCAACAAAATCATCATGCTATAATGATTATCATGATTTATAATCTGTGTGTAATCATGTGTTATATATAATACATACGGTCCGACAGCAGCCACTAATCTAGTCAAAATCTTTATTAGAAGCAATAATGATAAAATGAACGGATGTAATCTCCTCCTCACTTGTGCTTAATACATTAAGTGTTGAATAAAATGATTTCAAAAACTCAGTCTTACATTATTCCTTTACAATGTCTTTTTGGAAGCCCATTTGAGTAACATGATAAGGCTTAAATTTTTAAGCAACATCAAAATATTAGTGAAAAATTAGAATAGGTATAAGCAGGAACCTGTATTTGTTATAAATTGTCAACGTATATTTTATAATACATCATCCAAGACATCTATTACAGGCATCTACACTAAGAACACAGAATTTACTATGGCACATTATGACCAAGGCAACTGTGATTTGTGAGAGCTCTTTTTTGAACAGCAAATTATTATTGTATGTATTGTTACATGTTAGTACATTGCTATTAATAGATTTAAATGTAATTTCAATTTCTGTACAATTGGTTATTCTGGTGGTCTCTTATGCTCCCCCCATCCATGGAAACACTTGGTGAATCGTCGAGACTCTTTATATTTCAATGTAAGGAATAGTTTGCGCGGCCTCTCTGGTTGTATAGTCTTCATGTGTTGGATATACACCTGAAATGTGTACAAAACTATAAGATTTTCCAAATAAACAAACATATTGGAATACTTTCAAACTTAAACATATTTTTACTGGATATATTTTTGTACAAAATAGCAACTTAATAAAAATGAGTCTTTATGAGATATGAGATTATATATTAGAAAATACAGTAGCGTGGCACAGGAAAACAAGACTAATTTAGGTTCACTTCGCCGGCGGCGGTAATAGTTGTTTAGCGTAAATTATTTACACCAGGGCCAAATTAAGACTTCAAGATCACTATCCTGGGGCCACAAGAGGAGGTTTTGCAATAGAATATAAAATAATACAGGAAAAAAATTCTAGATAATAGATATCAAAAGCAATATAACCATATTTGTTCAAAATTATAATTTAAGGGTGCTGCCATACAACAAATATGCATTTTTTGTTAGCATTTGCTCAATATTGAAAACGGCAACGGCTTGAATATTCATCAAATATAAATTTACTTTAAAAATAAATAATTTATATAAAACAAATATTTAAGGGGGATTCCCAACTACAAACATTTTTTTTTTGCATGGAAATTGATAGCTGCAAAATATTTAGTTATATATTCACTTTCTAAATTAAACAAATATTTAAGTAGGGACCCCATACAACATATATTTTTGACATTTCTATAGACAATGGTATGAAATCCTTAGTGCGCGAGGTCGACCGGCCAGTTTTAATAAGTTCAACAAACCTGAGCAGATTTGTAGGCCAGTTTAATTTCAACTTCCGAACACTTTGCTCCCAGCCACAGGAACACTTGCTCGCCATTGTCTAGAATCATTATGTCGTCGTCTGCTAGATCATCCTGTTAAAGGTATATTTATTTATGAAGGATTTGAAAACATTTATATAAACCCATTAAAATATGCAGACCTGAGCGCCGTAAATCAAATACTTAATTTCTAATCCGTTACTAAAAGTTAATTAATGTTAAAATATTACTCGTATATGTCGGAAGGTTTACCGCAAATTAATATTGATCCGTTATTCCATAATAAAAATTGCATGTCTTATATAAACTTTGGACGTTAACGGTTACGAATAAAAAGGATGTGTATACCGTGACTTATCATGGCGCAGAGTTGTTTTTTCGGTATAAAGTAGATACTTTAAATGGATTCACGAAATTTCAAGGAAGGTTATTCGTACATGATTTTTTAAAGGTAACTATTAAAGGTTAAACTTAATGCTCAGCCATGTCAATATGTTACAATATACAACAAAATTTAACGATAAGCGGCCACCAGAGAGTGGACCTATTCATGGCTACACAAGAAAAATCTCTTTTCTTTTTTAAATTACAAAATAAAAATGAAATTCTTCGAAAATCTACACCCCTTATGGTATGTTTAACTACCATCACTACAATTTTTCAAATATTTCACATATGTTTTTTGTATTGGCAACCTAAGTAGCATTGCTATCCACCGAAACCCTTAAAAATACCTGAATACAGATAGTTTTTACACAAAAATTTAACAAAATATTTTTTTCTACAAAAATTTTCAAAGTGGTTTACTTTCAGTTGACATCTACAAATCAACAATCATAATTTAAATAAAATAAACATTCCTTATATTATTTTACGGCATCATGTAGAATGTGAAACATTCACATGAAAATAATTGCAGATGTGCATTATAAATATTTAAAATGTTATTTAGCAGTGTATTACTATGTTGTGGTGTAAGGGTAAATTTCTGAGTAATGTGACTTTATATGTTATATGACATTTTAGCATTGTATAGTGGTTTTTGTTGGGGTTGCAGATATGCTGCGATGGTCACAGAAACCATTTCTATTATAGTCATTGTAACCACTTACCATAGACTATCTGCTTGTTTTTAAACAAATATACATAAAAAACATATGTAGTTTTTCACTTGTCTGTCTAAAGGCCGAGATATATGTATGTCTTCTCCAAGGAGCTCTATACCGACCGGTCGAGCGCTGCTAGTATTCAGTGCTTTCTTGCGATCTTCACGAAATGTTTGACCCAAGTTATGAGATAACTACATTCACAAGACATTTGCCCAGCTCTAGCGGCCGTTGGTTCATTTAAGATTTCATCTTTGTTCGATCTGTCATTGTAATTCAATGAAACTAGAGGATGGCACTCTTAAACTAAAATATGTTGTATACAAACTTTACTTTTTAAATATCAAATACATCGTTAATCTCTTCAAAATTGCACGTTTCATATAGGGGTGAGGATGCACTGAAAGGTTCTGCATTAAGTCAACGCTCGCAAGAAAATTGAACGCTCATTTTCGCCTTGTAGAGGAGGGTGGGGATAAGCGAACATATATGCATGTTGCTGGGTATATCCCATACATTGCTCCCGGGTCTTCGCACGCTTATTCTAAGAGTGCGTTGTGTGGGACTAATATGAGTGTTAAAAATTGTTAAGACAGTGGTTTAGGAGTGTATGCCTTGGTCGACAATGCTTAATAGCGGTGTATTCGAAATTTTGATTTGTAAGCTTAAGTTTGATAAACAACTTAAAGCCCAGATATGGATATTGGTTACCTGACAGAAGTCGGTGAATTTTTCCGAGACGGTGAAATAGCCCTTCTCGTTGGAGCAACGGAAAAGGCGTGTGTAGTTGAGGTAATCCGCGTCCGTGTCGTACGGCTTGCGTCCGCCCAACGCCACCCAGAAGAAGTTATCCGGCTCGCTGCCCTCAGTCAACACCTGCCGTATGTACAAACAATGCAATTAAATCAAAATATATTTTTTCTCAAACATGCTTGGAAATTTGAGTATTATTTTGACAACCTTCTTCGAGATAAATCGAAATTGCTGTACTGGCCAAATACATGCGAGCAGCGGCCGGCAAAAAAATTATGACAATCCATATCTGTCGTGTTTTAGCGGCCAAACAAATATACATGTAAATTCATATCTATCGTGTATTTTAAAAATGGAACGATTTGTTGCTCCGAAAAATGGCAAACCAAGGAAGCAACTTATCAGAGTTCTTTGGCGCGTGAAAAATGTTGTTCATTGTTGGTCATTGAGTTTGAAAAGTAACTTTATTTGACTTAAAATGAGTTCAAGTGAAGACAGTGAGTGTAATGAACTTACTTTAAAGCCACCTGAAATTCAAGAGGCGGCAAGAGTTATAATAGAAAACTATAAATTCAATAATTTCCGCGCATTATTTAAGAAAAGTACTGTACAAGCCTTGGCCACAACTAGGCATTGCTGGACTTACGTATGTGTGGCTCGGCTTCGCGTCGGCCCTGAATGACTGAATTCGAGTGATTCAAAAATCTATAAAATTGTAAGCAGTAGAAAATAATTTCGCGCACGATTTGTATTCGCCACGATTGGCCTCGTTTGTCTAAATTGATTTTTTTCTTTTCAACAGTCATTTACAGTATCGTGATAGTACAATCATACATATACATTATCAAGAGGATTTATGTACCTGCAAGCTGACCCAGGGGCTGTTGAACTTCTCCTCGGCTATTTGCTCGATGAGCCTGGCGGAGTCCGGGTCGCTCTTGCTGCCAATCCACACGTACACGATGGCTGAAGATGTGTCGTTTGCGCCTTCCAGTGGCACATTCAAAATGTAGCTAAGGAACAATATATACTTGTTATGCAAGACTGCAAAGGAGAACGGCAAGCTTGTATGGGAGTTTCGTACACCCATTTTTTATATACGTACTGTAATTAAACATATGTCTAAATAATGATAATTTTCTGGAAAGCCACTAACAAAAAAGAAAACAATTATTAAGTTGTCGTTCAATAGTTATAATGTTTTGAATACAAAAAGTGAGGTTATGTTTATAGATTTTTGTTCTTTGTAACTGATTATTTTTAAGCTTTATATATCTTTTTCAAAATATCTTACTAAGAATGAATATGAGTAACAGAACACGTAGCAAACAGCAGCAAAAATATTAGACTTTGGAATATGTAGATAATGCATCAAAATTATATTAGTTACTGTTCTGCATATCTAACTTATCAATAATAATAACGTATAATGAAGTAGTCAAAATCAAAGAGAAAGATAATTCTTCGATATCAGTCAAAGTATAGTTTAATGTAAAGTTTTTTGCATTAAGAAAACACTGTGCTACCATTTGCATTACATAAATCTAAAGATTCAAAATATATAATAAAATTCAAAATATATAACAAACTATCGATTTCATTTTATAGATTAATACATTTTTCTTCTATGTAGTACTGATAATCGTGTTGCGTTTTGTTCTCGTAATGCGTTTTGTTTCCGGTTTTGTGGTACTGATTTAAATTTGTATTATTTGATTTAAGACAAGTTGAAATTGTAATATTATAAATGCAAAATAGTGTTGTTTAAATGTAAAAGATATTGCATGAACATGGCCCTGGTACATGACAAAAAGTAGCCTGTACATGAACTGCCGTTCTCCTTTATTTTTAGTGTGTGTAGTGAAACACGGGCCAATAGACAAGTTGAAAGTAAAGTATATTTATTAGCCATTTAGTAAAATATTTTACAGGCAAGTCAATTACATTAAATTTTGCTATTCTTAAAAATATTTCATCATTTATTTAAATAATAGTATGTATAATTATGCTACAAGATAAATTTTTAGTAATTTAATAATATTAAAGCATCAGATTAATTAATTACATCACTTACTCATACTTGGTCGTGTTTATAAAATTAAGCTAAGCCTAACTTAAGCTTGATAAAGTAGATAGTGAGAAAAACAATATATATGTCGCAGCCAACTGGTTAAAATAGCCGTTCAATCAAACAGCTAGCCCTTTGACAACTACACGTCTAGCTTATTAATTATATATTTGATTGATGATTATCTCTCAAAACGTTTAACACTACAGTTGATTCAAAAGCCGCCGTCTAATTTAATTAGTTCAGCGCTCACCACCGCAGCGCTAGGTGCATTTTGTTTTCAATATGGCGTCAACTAGCCGGTGTTTGTGATTGTTTCAAGATATTTTTCGGAAAGTAAGTAGTAAATAAGTAGGTTACACGTGTTATTAAAGACCCAGAAATTATGAGGTTACTTAAGAGTGATACGAATGAATCAAAATTTAAACAAATATTCGAGGAGAAATTACAGGATTATGAAGTGATTCTAGCTTCGTAAATTTTTAAGTTTGTAATTTTTTGCTTGGTGCAATAAACAATATTATGATTAATAATTTGTTTTTCATTTTTATTTATTTCATCAAACTTTTGGTCACCTCTTAAACTTAATTCAAGAATAACCTCCCAAAAAATTACAGAAAGTCTTCCTATTCTCTCAAATTAAGCACTAAACTAATGGTCACCTTAGTTAATTTGCCATTTAACCAGTTGGCTAAGCGTCGTCCAGCTGTAATGTTGAACATTGCAATCAACAAGTCGGCTAAACGACGTATAGCTGTGTGATTGAACGGCTATTTTAACCAGTTGGCTGCGACATATATATGAAATGACCACGGTGATTATTTATTGCAGATTGGATATAATAAAACATGGCTCATACCAAAACGCGCTGTTCAGACAAGCAGCGTCGGGCCGCACTTGCAATAGTCGAGTGCATAACGCGGACCCGTTGCTGCGTAGCTCGAATAATTCCACTGGTTGGACCCCATCAACCTGCACCAGAATAGCACACGTAATTAAAGCATAGTAAACGGTAGAAATATCAATACACAGGTAGAAATAGGACTGTATCAATGCTAAACACAAGCAAGAAGATATACAAGCGTTTTCTTTTCGTTTTCTTGCTAAAAACAGTTTGATTACCGTCTCACAAACCTTCGAAGATTGTTTTGAGAAGTTTACTTCATCTTAGGAACGATGGAAACACATGGGTCGTAGTATGTTAGATTTGAAAGCATGTAAAAATAGTACATTACTAAAATGGTAGACTTAAAGTTTGAATCCACTTTCAAGCGAATATTTTATTGATAATTATAATCTTACCTACTGGTATGGACATCCATTTGAAAATTGAAATTTTGCATTTTCTTCTGTTTTCAGTTATCTCAATGTATATGTAGTTTAAATTTCTTTCAATTATACTTAGTGCAGATTTTTTTTTCTATAATTAGTCTGTGAGATCTTTTGGTGGAATATCACATTATTCATATACATACACACAAATACACACATTCGTACAAACACACACACATACGCCCATTGATACAAACACACACACTATATATATATATATATTTATATTTATACAATATTATAATATTAATCAATATTTATAATGTGCCAGTATGTCGATATCGAGACTTCGGTATCGATAATTCCGTATTGACATGTCCTCCGCACTAACTGAGTAGCAAGTAAACAAACTGGTTTTTTACGCGTTAGATCGAGTAGCGCCGCGCCGGCGCGTCTCGGATACTGATCTATCTAACTGACCAGTGGAGAACCTACACGTTGCGACGCGCACGTATACCGCTTTACTTGCTCTCACTGCCCAGACGCTTGCGCATTTAAATAACCTTACGCTTCCTAGTTATTGCTAATTCTTCTTGTGCTTTTCACTCTTGTATTTGTTGCGTGTATATATATCAAATTGTGTGTTGTGAACTAATGTGAACTTATGTGTTGTTGATTGTGGACGTATAAATTTTTTAACCGTGAGTACGACTTTTCTATTGCACATCTCCTGTACTCACCACCAGCAACCACTCATCATTCACCAAAAGTCCAAATGAAACTTGTTATATTGAAGATTTTTTTTTATGGGATAGGGCGGCAAACGAGCAAACGGATCACCTGATGGTAAGCGATAACCGTTGCCCATGGACACCCACAACACCAGAGGAGTCACAGATGCGTTGCCGGCCTTTTAAAAGGGAAAAAGGGGGAATAGTCTTACAATGTTGCTCAGAATTAAACTCAATGTCACCCTAAAGACAATGGAGAGTACTATGCTAGGAGTTTCTCTGCGTGATCAAATCAGAAATGATAAAATCCGCGCAAGAGCCAAAGTCATCAACACAGCCAGAAGAATCCATACTCATATTATAAATGCAACACCAGAGGACTCACAGATGCGTTGCCGGTCATTTAAAAGGGAATAAGGGGGGACGGGGGGTACCCTCACTCACCCGGCGAAACACAGCGCAAGCGCTATTTTACGCCGGTTTTCTGTGAGGCCGTGGTATCCCTCCGGTCGAGCCGGCCCAATTCGTGCCGAAGTATGGCTCTCCCACGGTAAAATTTATTCATATACTCGCAGCAAGTCGTGCGACGCGACGCGGTACAACAAGTGAGCACTGACCGGCTTCTGGTTGCGCTTGCCGTCCCTGACGATGAACCGGCGGTGGAAGTGCGCCATGAACTTGAGGCTCTCCTGCTGCTGGTGCGTGCGCACCACCTCGAGGCGGCGGCACAGCTGCTTGAACTTGCGCTCCAGCCCGAACGTGAACGTGAGCCAGCCCATGTTGGGCGCGGCGCGGCCCTGCCAGAAGTACACCACCCACGCGGCCGCGTCCGCGCCCTCCGAGCCCTCGCCGCCCTCCCCGCCCACGCCGCCCGCATCGCCGCACTCCGAGCCCTCCTCCTCCGGCTGCAACACCAAACACTACGATACTCTACACAGCTCTTTGCTCATGAAATTGGGTAAACGACAATTTTTTAAATTCAATATATAATAAGAGTACTCTTTTAAGTGAGAAATATTGTAGAAACAACAAACATCTATTACTTTTGAAGATACATCGCCATGTTTGCGGCGCTGTCGCGGGTCGCTCAAAAACGCTCCATACTAAAAACACTGCAATCGTGACGTCATAACTCAGTAAACTCGTCAAATTAGTACGAGCGTATAAACAAATTTTAAAATAACTTTGTTATTTGTACGTTTATAGGTATACTTTCTATATAAAAAAATGTTACATTTAATGTGACAATGTTAGAAATGTGTTCGTTTCATTAGAATTACGTAAATAATAATTGCTCATTTTTGAGAAATCTAAAAACAATATAAATTAATAATTAAACTGAAATTTCTATATTGACATACTTTCATGAGATACTAATTGCTCAAATCAGATAATTATAGTATAAAAACGGCCATAATCATTTGTAGTCGTCTACCCTATTGACAAATTTTGCTTGTTCAATAAAAATTATCTGTTCAACAACAAACTTTACTAACTAATCATTATCAGGGTGTCCACAGCTATTGTTCAAAAAAATTCCCTGACTTTCCCTGACCATTATTTCAAATTTCCCTGACCAAACGTATTTATAACCATATTTAAAATTAGTCATCATTCACTTGCACTGTTTCCACACTTAGTGAGGTCGGCATTTTTAGGGTTCCCTGGTAAACTAGGAACCCTTATAGTTTCGCCATGGCTGTCTGTCCGTTCGTCCGTCCGCGGATTATCTCAGTGACCGTTAACACTAGAGTTGAAATTTAGAACAAATATGTATATTAATAAGGCCGACAATGTGCACAAATAAAAAAAATAAATTAAGGGGGATACACGTGATTGAGGGACTCTAACTCTGTGATTTATCGTTGGATAGCTATTAATAGGGGTTTAAATATAAATAGGGGTTTTCTAACATTACTTTATGATAAAATTTATTTTTCCTGAAATAATTGCCCTAAAAGTTAAAAACGAAGTGTCTAACTTTTGAACCATAAGTTCAAAAAATATGAAATAATTCTCAATATACAATGTAAACATCAGTGTAAATTACAATGCGTAAGCAGGCATCAATTAAAATAGCTATCTTATTTATTATTATTATTGAAAATTTAGTTATTATTGCGATAATGGCTTAGGTTTTCTATGTCCATCTCGACATGCATTTTACGCACACATAAACAGTATAGCAGGTTATTCCTTATTATTTTTGTGTAATGGCTATTAGTAAGTACTATTCATTTCAATTTATAGTTTGATAAATTTTGCAATGACTTGATTTTGTTTTTCACAAAAATATCTATAATTTTCCCTGACTTTCCAGGTAGCCCCTCAATATCCCTGACTTTCCCTGACCACCTCAAGCGTCCCTGACTTTTCCATGACTTTCCCTGACTTTCCAGAATGTGGACACCCTGATTATTTATGCAACTGTTGTATAATCAGGGGTGTTAAAACACGAACGTGATAATAGTATCACATGAGTGTTTTAATACCTAATTATGAAAGTTGCATACAATACTTTTACAATCATGATGTGAATCCTCTATAAAAGATTCTCGTACCATATGGTGTTGTAAGAACTATGTAAATTCAAGAAAAGTTTAATTGTGAAGCACGTAAAATAAATTACGAATTAGTCTACAATTTATTGATCTTTTTTCAAATTTTTTTGCAATCTGTTGGTGAAAATGTCATTGCCTGAGAATGTTCTTTTTTTGAAATTCATAATATCACGCGTTTGGATGATATAATGATCATAATATCATTGAGTGTTTTAATATTGGCAATACGCTAATTGTTATAGGTTCTTTTATAGAGGATTAATAGCATGATAGTAGATAAACAATTTTATACTTTCACTATGTACACAATAATAACATAAAGTGCATGGCAGTTTGGCGAGCGGCGTTCGACTCCGGTGAGTTTTAGAAAAAGTTAACGACAAAAATCGCCGCCAGGGGGCTCTGAAGATTTGCGTAAAAAACCTAAAACTTCAGAGTACCCTAGCGGCGATTTTTGTCGTTAACTTTTTCTGAAACTTGTATATTAGTTATCAGCTCGTCAAGGAGAAGAACAATATCGAAAATTTTAAGCCTTTCGCTGTAAACTGTGCCATGTACCTTGTACCTAAAAAATATTTTTCTAAAATATTCAAATCTTGATGAAATACAATATAGGAGTTATTTTGCGTTTGCGCCCTTCTCTGACATAATCTTACTCACTGTAAGAGCTGTTATCACACGTAAAAAAGACGCAGATATGTCAAAAACGTATTATTTAATTGAGGGAGTAATTCGTCAGCATATTAACTTGTCTACAATACGAGGTGCCTTGTCATTGGTGTGACGTAGGTGGGAGGGGAGGGGAGGCAGGAGGGGCGGTACCTCGGCGGGCACGACGTAGCGGCACAGGAACACGTAGCAGTCGCCGCTGTAGAACACGCCCAGCTCGCGGTCGGGCAGCCGCGCGAAGTGCCGCCCCTCCAGCACGAACGCCTCCATGGCCTCCAAGTCTTCGTTCCACTCGTCCGCCAGTGTCTTGGCCTCGGCCGCCGACATCGCCGGCTGCCGGGGCGTGAACAGGGCTGACAGGTCCGCTCTGGAATCAAACGAGAACGGCAAGCTTGTATGGGAGTTTCGTACCCCCATTTTTTATCACGTACTGTAATGAAATATATGTCGAAATAATGATAATTTTCTGGAAAGCCACTAACAAAAAAAGAAAACAATTATTAAGTTGTCATTCAATAGTTATAATGTTTTGAATACAAAAAGTGAGGTTATGTTTATAGATTTTTGTTCTTTGTAACTGATTATTTTTAAGCTTTATATATCTTTTTCAAAACATCTTACTAAGAATGAATATGAGTTACAGAACACGTAGCAAACAGCAGGAAAAATATTAGACTTTGGAATATGTAGATAATGCATCAAAATTATATTAGTTACTGTTCTGCATATCTAACTTATCAATAATAATAACGTATAATGATGTACTCAAAATCGAAGAGAAAGATAATTCTTCCATATCAGTCGAAGTATAGTTTAAAGCAAAGTTTATTGCATTAAGAAAACACTGTGCTACCATTTGCATTACATAAATCTACAGATTCAAAATATATAATAAAATTCACAAAAAATCGATTTCATTTAATCGATTAATATATTTTTCTTCTATGTAGTACTGATAATCGTGTTGCGTTTTGTTTTCGTAATGCGTTTTGTTCCCGGTTTTGCGATACTGATTTTAATTTGTATTATTTGATTTAAGACAAGTTGAAATTGTAATCTGATAAATGCAAAAAATTATTTAAAATCGAAATCTTAAATACGTGAGTAGACAGGGACCAGTAATTCCACTTGCTTCTGATAATAATTGGGTTTTATAATGAGGCCTAAAGTCACCCAAAAAGGCAATAGAGAGGGCTGTACTCGGACTTTCGTGTAATTAACTGAAAATTATAAAATCCGCATAAGAACCTAGATTACTGATATTGCCTTAATAAGAGAGAATTAAGTGGCATTGGACAGAAGTATGTTGCGAAATGTAGTTGATTTGATGAAGATCCCAGGTAGGCGCTGGATGCTAGTAGCACAGAATTGATCAGGAGACATATTTTTTAATCATTAGACGTGTATTTGGAATTCGAATACGAATACAAATCGCGCGCGAAACTATTTTCTACTGCTTACAAATTTTTAGATTTTTAAAACACTCGAATTCAGTGTTGTCATTAAAAACAAATTCTTAATTAAATTCCGTTTCACGCAGAAAAATTCAAAATCACAACAACAAAAATAAAAAAACGGCGATGACCTACACGTGAAACGTATCACTGTCAAGGTCACTTCAGCGTCGGATATTCTACTAGTAGAAATCAAAAATAAGTAAAAATCGAAATGAAAGTTCAGAAATAGTGAATTCGGTAATAAGTATACCAGGGGCCGAAGCAAATTTACGGTCCAAAATATCCGATTCTGCTGACCCAAATTTTTAAAATAACTGACATTATCTGACCATTTCCAGATTTTTTTTTTGTAGGTGGTAAGGTATAAAAATAATAAATAATATCAAATAATTGGCCTCCACCGTCTCAACATTGGGTCGGACACTTGCAGGATGCAATTGACAAACTGACAACTTTATTTTACTTCCCTTTATGTTTTTGAGTTGATGCATGTCGCTCAATAGCTTCGTAACTATATCATGATGCATCAATATTATGCTGCTTATGCCCACAACATAATAGAGCATCATTGGTGGTTGCCCTCAAATCATCACTGGGCAAGTGGGCACTAATAATTACAATTTTAATAATTCAACCACCACCAATTATTACATTGAACTAGGAAAACTTGTAAGGCATAGTTAGTTATTTAAAAGTCAAAAGTGATTGAAGGAGTCAATTTTTATCCAAATCAACAGGATTGGTAGAAAAATAGATCTCTTCACAATATCATGGTGAATCAATATGAATTAATATCAATATTATGTGCGCATTTGGGCGTGCACTATGTTAACACTAAAAGAAAATGACAGCTAGTTAATGATTCATAAAAAAAAACCAGTTCGTCAAAAAATCTGACAATGCTTATCATTTTCCAATAAATCTGACTTTAACTGACCACACACACAATGCCCAAGAATCTGACTAGTTTCGGACCCTGGTATACGAATCTCACGATTTCGAATGCGAATTGGTATTCTATTTTTTCAAAAATTCGTCTCCAGAGTGGAGATCCTTAGGAGCGGCCTGTATCCAGCAAGGGTTCTCCTAAAGACAATAGGTTTTCGGCTGAAAAATGTTTCCAGTTAACATAAGTAGGCGCGACACTGTTTGGCGAGTGAGTGGCTTACTTGGTCTCCTGCTGCTTCGCCCAACTAGCGAGGTCGGCGCCGGTGCGCGCTACGGACTCGGCCGTGCGCGTGAAGTCCACCGCTATCACCTCTTCCCACCCCAGGAAGTACGTCTTGAACACCTAACCAATAACATCACTCTAAAGTTATTTATTATTGGGAGTGATACTATCATTCCCAATAACAAAAATTTACTTCATTGTCCGTTTGTTACTTAGATGGACAATAAGTCTGAGCTGATGACATAGGGCTGCTGATAAAAGGGGGCGCTGCCGCTATATGGGGAAACTTTTTTTTTTGTTTCCCTGAGGAAAATGCATTAAATTGCATAACCCCGGCTGTGGCGAGCCGGCGGTTATGTGGGGCTCTCCTCCCCAGAAGGGGGAGGCCTACCCACTAAAAACCTCAGGGATGGCCTTCCTCAGGCATGAAGGGAGCCCCCGGGAACATCAAGCTACTTCCGGGAACTCCCAGCCTCCACTCCCCTGCCTAGAGGGGAGCCCTCCTCGGGGGAGGCTACACTACCTCCCCCGGTCTCCTCCACCGACGACGCCCCCCGTCCACGGAAGGGGCGTGGTCCATTCCGGGATATGGGAAAACCTATCACCTGGTTCGTAAAAATTCGAAAATGAGTGAGATCCCATTCTAAGGTAAAACGTTTTTATTTTAGACGGGATAACATAAGCCACCTCATGATGTAGGTGTCACGCACTCCCATCATACGATACGTAGACCGCGACATGTCCTTAGCGACCCCCCCCAACCAACTCACGCAGGACCTTCTAGACCTGCAAGCGGCGGCGTCTGAGCCGTCGCCTCTTTTGTCATCCCCTAATCGGCAGCCTTCTGCTTAGCCACGAGTAGGTTCTCAGTCAACATAGGCCGGTCCCACTTTGGTGTACCGTGCCTCTTCTAGTGCATATGCCCTCTCCATGGGGCAGCGCTAACCGTACCTCCCCTGAGGTGCGACTCTCTGTCAATTCAAGCCAGTAGGGTCATTAGGACCAAAGGCTTAGGCTGAGTTTAGTCGGTAGGTCTGTTGGGTCGAGCCGCCTCGATTCAACAGGAGTCCGACATAATCACAGGATCTCTACTTGCCGTTGCGGTGGTATCCATGATGGATTCTCAGCCTCCTCTCCTGAGGAAAAAAAAAGCACTCACCTGTGTTTCGGTGCCCTCCTGTAGCCTAGTGACCAGCGTGTGCGGCGGCCGGGCCACCATGTTGAACAACTCTTGAGCCAGCTTCACGGCGGCCGCCCGCACGAGGCGCGAAGATTTCTTCCCAAACCTTGTCATAGATACAACACATTTTCTTATTAGCAGTTTTTTGGTGACTAGAACCGGTGGTATGTTGTAAAAATTATGGAACTTGTAATCGAAATTTCACACACGTGGTATAATTTATATTGTAACAATCATTCGATCTTAATTCATTCTTTACAAGGATCATGTAAAGGAATCAAGTATATACGGCTTATACAGAACATAAACTTTTTTATGTAAGAAAAAAAATATTATTTATCACAAAACATTAAGTGGTGCCTCTTAAAATCAACTCGATGCTTGTGTGTCTCATGCACAGATGCTAAATTCAGATTATCATTACGTTAAACATATTACTAAGTAGTAATGGCAATAACTATTGTTTTGTAATACCGAATAACACTGTTGTGTTATTTTCCTATAACTGTTATTTGTATACTTGTCTGTTATCCTGTTATATTACTGTTTTGACAAATGTTGTTGAGTACGATCGTTATTGTTATTATAGCTAGTTATTCTTAACAATAAACTTTCCTTCATACTTTTTCAGGCTTAGGACTGTCAGAATATTAGGCAGTAATTTAAATAACTTAAAACTAATTAATTAATATAATATTCTGGTGTATTTAAAAGTTCATTGATCTGTACATAATTTCTTATTTACATTCAATATTTACATGCAATATTTGCAATATTCTTCCATTTCCATTTATTTACAATATCTACTCTAATTATTTATTAGTTACTTCAAAAGTACACGTCACTAATTATTGCAAGTAACAGGTAATTTAATTTGCATACGCGATCACACAACGACAAATCCAAACACGACACTAATTATTACAACGATCACACAACTGCAAATAAAAATGACAACAACTTAGGCACCAGCAAGCCAGCAACAGTTTACCTAATTGTTATTTCAAATCACACTGTAAATCGTAATGAGTCTAATTGTCATACGCACGAAGGTACAAAATTGTGAATTTGGTATTAGTAAAATTACTATAAGAAATAGGAACAAATAGGAACTTTATTTCCTTGTGAGAAAGGTTAATATTATAAGAATAAGCAGTCAGGCAACAGAGCGAGCGCCTACGCCTACACAACAGTTTCAAGTGGCAACAACAACAATGCGACTAGACGATTCTTTTGTCCACAGCAACAGCAGGATAACAGTATAAGCCGTTGTTAAATAACGTGGTATTCGTTACTGCAAAATGATTTATTATATTAACTGTTATTGAAATAACGACCATTACTATTACTAAGCAAAAGAATAGAATAAAAAGAAATTCAGAAAAAGAAAAACATTGACAATTAATGATTCCTTAATTATAATTTAAAACAGTTTTAATGATGGAAAAGGAGGTTTCGGTTAAGAGATGTTTTTACTGTACATAAAACTCACCAGACGAAGACGTCAACCCTAGCGTCCAGTATGTACACGTTGCGGGTGGCCAGTACCCCCCTGGCCAGGGGGGCGGGCTCGGGCTGCGGAAGCTCCAGGTAGCCCATACCCAGCTCCACGCGGTACAGCCGCGGCGGTGCCCACGCGAACTCTTCTGGCACGTGTTCCTAAACCATTGTTGGTTTGTCATCATTCCAGGCTTCAAAATATTTTTGTGAATGAAATAGGGAATTAATCTGTTTTTTGAAAAGAATCTTAATTTGATCCTTGCGTGTCAGTAAACCATATAATAAAAATATAAAAATTTTATACACTCCTTAAGTTCTATAAAAATTGCAATAAAATTTAATATTTTCAAATTTCGCGCGTAATTAGACGAAGGCGCCGCACGAGTTGTTACTCTGTAGCGATGACGGCATGTAAATAATAAACAAAGCGCTATGTTTGATGCTATGTATTATTATATTCATAATTTAAAAATGAGTTATTATCTTTTATATATAAACAACTAATAAAGGAATAATAATAAAAGAGTAATACTGACATCGATGTTTTCATACTCCGTAACTCGGCAGAACAAAAGTCGGGATTTGCAGCAAAGAATTTTCCGACCATTAATGCATTTATTTTTGGTAAATTCGTACTATCTCCTTTTACAAAACTGCTTTCCATAGTGTGATTCACGTGCGATTTTAATTTATTGTTTTGTGGCTTTATACGAACTATGATTCATAATGACATTGACACGCAGAAGTTTACAGTTCCTTATGACATCACGACATGGCGGCCTATGTTTCGCTCTTGTTTTACGTATAGATTAAAAAAGTGAATACTTTGAAACTAATTTTTATATTATTTTTGTTATTTTGTGTACTTAAACATGATGAACTATTTAATGCATAAGATATCATAGTTATATGAAAGAAAGAAGAAAGAAGGAGGTAAAAATAAAATATTACAGGGCATCAGTAGCACTGTGGTCTCGGCATTAGGCTCTTCTAATCGAGATGTATGAATGTGTTTTTGTTTATTGACTTCGATATGTACATTTATCTAAAGCTTCTACGTCGAATGAAAACATATTGAGGCCCTACATACAAGCAAAGAAAGTCAAAGGTGTGTCGTTGACTAAGGTGCAATCACCCCAACTTAGTTGAGGTAGTGTCGCACCATTCGATATTGGCATATGTGGGCTGCATATCTACACTAATATTAGAAAGAGGAAAGATTTGTATTTTTGTATGTAACGAATAAACTCAAAAAGTACTGGACCGATTTTAATAATTATTTTTTCATTATAAAGCTACATTATCACTGAGTAACATAAGCTATATTTAGTACTAGATTACTATAGAAATATATAAACAATGCAAATCGTCCGCGAGTGAAACCGCGGAACACAGCTAGTATAATATATAAATATCGTATAACCATATATCAAGAGATTAAAACACCACAAAAGTTAACTTGGTTAAATGTTAACATGCACTTACTTCTAAAGTGGCAGTACTGAAATGAGGGTGAGATATGTATGTGATATGTATGTGATGTGATGATATGTAAAAACCTATAACCACATCAAGGGTCAAATAAATCCAAAAAATCCAAGTAGAAATTAGTTATACAAAAGGATTTGTTACTGGTATAGATCGATTAAAATTTCAAAATCAAATTACGAAGAATCTCACCACAGGCTCAAATGGTAGCTCTCCATTGTACTCCAGAATCTGCCAAAAGCTCGCAGGCTCCTTCCCGAGCGGTTCTGCGATCAGCTCCGCCTTGTTCTTCCTCTCTTCTTTGTTTATCTTTTCCGCGAACAGCCGCGCTTTGGACTTCAGCGTGTTCTTTGCTTTCTTTCCGTTCCTACGTAAATAACAATGGAAACTTTTTTAATGTTTACATGTATAACAAATTAGGTTTGGACCAATTGATCATATTTATCCAGTACGTAAGGGCCGAAACTTCGTTCGTTAGGCGTCCGTCTGCACGTGTCACGTTTCAAATCACAATTTTAAAAGGTTGCATGTAGTCTTATCGATGGAGAACATCATTTAATATGTATTAATTGGTGAAAAAACAAGCACAAAAAGCGACTACCTGTTCGATCGATAGATTCCAATAAGAATCTATACAATATCTACAATATAGAGACCAAGAAAAGTATCGGCTCTAGTCTACAATAATATGTTTTCAAAATTGGAACCGTGATATCGCCAATTTTACGTCGCATCATTAACTGAACTAGTAGTACTACTACAAGAGTCGCGTACAAACGGGCTACGTCGTGGGCGTACGTCCAGGAGACGAATTTTTGAAACAATAGAAAACCAATTGGCATTTCGAAATCGTGAGATTCGTATACGAATTACCGAATTCACTATTTCTGAACTTTCATTCGTGCGTTGTGCAACGAGTGGTTCAACCCACTCGTTTTGAATTTCTACTAGTAGAATATCCAACGCTGAAGTGACGTTGACAGTGATTCGTTTCACGTGTGGCTTATCGCGGGTTTTTTGTTTTTGTTGTTGTGATTTTTAATTTTACTGCAACACTGAATTCGAGTGATTCTAAACTCTATAAAATTGTAAGCAGTAGAAAATAATTTCGCGCACGATTTGCATTCGTATTCGAATTCCAAATTCCCATCTAATGATTTAAAAATACGTGTCCAACCTCCACGCGTCGATTTCCAACGAATATCCCCGCGATATATCACATTTGTCTGAACGCGCGCAACGCAATGGTACACAGTGTGTAATCACCACAGATAGATGACGAGCCCGGTGTCTTTAAAAAATATTTATATATCACATTTGTCTGAAGGCGCGCAACGCACTGGTACACAGTGTGTAATCACCACAGATAGATGACGAGCCCGGTGTCTTTAAAAAATATTTATATATCACATTTGTCTGAAGGCGCGCAACGCAATGGTACACAGTGTGTAATCACCACAGAAAGATGACGAGCCCGGTGTCTTTAAAAAATATTTATATATCACATTTGTCTGAAGGTGCGCAACGCAATGGTACACAGTGTGTAATCACCACAGTAAGATGACGAGCCCGGTGTCTTTAAAAAATATTTACATATCACATTTGTCTGAAGGCGCGCAACGCAATGGTACACAGTGTGTAATCACCACAGATAGATGACGAGCCCGGTGTCTTTAAAAAATATTTACATATCACATTTGTCTGAAGGCGCGCAACGCAATGGTACACAGTGTGTAATCACCACAGATAGATGACGAGCCCGGTGTCTTTAAAAAATATTTACATATCACATTTGTCTGAAGGCGCGCAACGCAATGGTACACAGTGTGTAATCACCACAGATAGATGACGAGCCCGGTGTCTTTAAAAAATATTTACATATCACATTTGTCTGAAGGCGCGCAACGCAATGGTACACAGTGTGTAATCACCACAGATAGATGACGAGCCCGGTGTCTTTAAAAAATATTTACATATCACATTTGTCTGAAGGCGCGCAACGCAATGGTACACAGTGTGTAATCACCACAGATAGATGACGAGCCCGGTGTCCAGTATGAACACGTAGCGCGGGTCCAGGGAGCCGGCCATCACGGGCACGGGCTCCAGGTGGATGCTGTTGCCGGCGCCGTGAACTCTGTACAGGCGCGTTACGTAGTGCTAAACAAATACACATCATTCATTTTACATGTTGCAATGAAAATAAAAAATATAATCTGTAAACTTAGATACTGCATTTAGTCAGAATGTATAATCTATGGTGTATAGTGTTAAAAAAGAGAATGGTTGATGGTTCATGGTGATTCTATTCTACTTTGTAAGCCTTTCATTTGAATTACCTTAAATTCTAACAAAGCTAGACTAAGTATTATAACTGTTATATATCATCAAAGTCATATAATTATGTTTACATATGTATTATTAATTGTATGTAATGTAATGATAGTTGGATACTCTTAATTATTTATTTATTATAGAGTTAATTTAATTTTTTTACTTCAAACGCAATATATTCTTACCAAATATATATAGTTTTTAGAAAGACAGTATACTATGGTTGCCGGCTTAAATCTTTACCTATTTATGCTAAAATAACAGCTGTGATTGCATTATTTTGTTGCTACGTGTAAGGGGCAATACGTCCTACTTCATAAGTTTTCAGCATACACTGTGGTTCTAGCAGAGGTTGCAGATTTGCTAGCACTCTTATAAGAGCGATGTTTATGATTCACATGGTTGAATACAAAAATGAACACAAATATTTCCTACTAGTGGTATAATATAAAGTTTCATCAATTAATAATACAATGAAATACTTTGAGGTAAAGTCCAGTGACCCTATTTCGTGCTGTGCAGCCTATTAAAAGCACAAGATTTTTACTTAGTAGAATACTTAGTTCCTAGACTGTACTTATTACATAGCTGCAGCTCACAAACCGTGATGGTTTTATCATCTGCAATAACTCACTCTATAAAATATAGTGTAACCTTATTCCCAAAGTTACTTTTCCCTTCGCATATAAGTTTTGGATGTTAGTAGGTAGTTGCTTTAAATAATTAGGAATTAGGCCTTCGAGTGGCATTTGGATTATTATATCTTGGTAATAGATATTTTTTATTACCTAAATACTTAAGATAATGTAAATATAAATTGAAATAACTTATAAGTTATTTTAAAGATATGTTCAGTCAAAATATTAAATATTATTTTATCATATAAATTTAAAATGTACAATGTGAAAATAAATCTATTTATTTAACTTTATAGTTTAATGTATATAATTTCTAAAATTGTTAAATAGAAATTAGAAACATATTGCATGTACGGTTTGTATGTTAAGCTAAGGAGTGAATGTGAAATTTAATATCGGAAAATAATACAAACCATGCAGTTGGCAGTAGTGGACAATAGTGACAGTAACAACGCATAATAGCTAAGTAGAAAAGATGTTATATAAAAATGGTTGTCAAAAAAGGTTGTTACAAATTCATATATATAAAATAGGCAACGTTGATTTGATAAGTAAGTAGTGTAAATCTTGACAGACTGACCGGTTCATCGACGGTGAAGAATCCTGACGGTGTATGACTGCCCTGGATGTAGACTGGCGGCGTTGGGAACAAAGCGAGAAACTCCGGCGATTCGTCGCCTTGTTCGTGTCTTTGCGTCCGCTTAGCACCGAGCAGGTTGCGGAGGTTGACCGCGTGCATCGCTGCGCAGGCGCCTTTGTCCAACTGCATACAAATATTTCATTGTGATTTTGCTTTTCCTTCATCTTCATTAAAATTAAAAAAATATATATGTCAAAAATAATAATCATTTAGCCCAGGGGGTTCCCAATCTTGTTCAACCCGCGGCGCAGGTACAAATTTAGTATTTTTTCACGATGCCGATAATGACAAATAATTAAAACTGAAAATAACAAGAAAGACTTATGTAATTTTTAAGTCTTATGAAAAACAACAATAAAATATGATTGTCAGTCTAATCATGTGATGTAATGTGATGGGTGAGCTTGGTGATCTCCACGCAGTTTTTTAAAAGCAGGGAATAAGACTTGACACTGCTACTCTTATTTCTTGTTCCACATTGATTCTCGAGCGATATTTGTTATTACTACAACTGAAAAACCAGCCTCGTATAAATAAGATGTTGCAAACGAAATTAAAATTTTTAAACCTTTTGAAGTTAAATTTGGATATTCATTTTAAATTGATAACCAAAATTCTACCAAGTCACAAGTCAAAAATCTACTTGTAAGGCTGCTCATCACAAGAGAGCTCAATGAGACTCTCTTCATCTTGTGATGTGAACCCTGGTGGAACTTGTGCATAGAAAGGATCTTTGATCCATACAAATTTTTCGACATCATCATCTTTAAAGTACGCCGAAAACCATTCGGTGAGCGTCGATAGGTGTTCCGTGAAAGGCCATCAGGTCTTGTGAGACAACCAGTTCATCACAAGGCGGGGGGGGGGGGGGTAGGGTATCAATCAACGGTTTTTAAGCGCGACGTAGGTTTTTCGGCGAGTGTGTTAACGCCTATGAACGCGCCGGGAGCCGCTCGAGTGAAGAAGCGTGAATGCAGCCAACCCGAACGTGTCTATATAAACTCTTAAGATGGCGGATTTTTTCTCTTTGCCAACGGGTCACTTACTACAGCGCACGGAGGCGCGCCTCCGTCCCCCCCCCCCCATACATAGAAGATCGTTCGTATCATAAATTATTGTAAATTGCGAAGTAAATCATCAACCGCAAGATTTTTCTTTTCTTTTCAACCACGTCTAGTAGAAGAATCCCCAACAAGTGAGTGACGGTGATCCGCGCAATGTAAGTAGGTAGGTACCTACTTATCTTTATCGATGCGAGGTCCATTCAATAACACTTTAAGGAGTGCTCCAAGCGGTTCTTTAGAGCTGCGGAAGAGCACGTCAACCCGCTAATACGCGAGTCAGTTAACTATCCGTCAACACCACCAACTGTGAGCCAGTCTCAAGGCAACACTAGTCACTACCGGCAGAGGATACGTAGACCGCGACATGTCCTTAGCGACCCCCCTAACCAACTCACGCAGGAACTTCTAAACCTGCAAGCGGCGGCGTCTGAGCCGTCGCCCCCCCTTGTCAACCCCTAAACGGCAGCCTTCTGCTTAGCCATGATTAGGTTCTTGTCAATACTGGCCGGTCCCACTTTGGAGATTCGTGCCTTCTTCTAGCGCATATGCCCTCACCATGGGGTAGCGCTAACCGTGCCTCTCCTGAGGTGCGGCCCTCTCGTCAATAAAGCCAGTAGGGTCAATAGGACCAAAGGCTAGGCTGAGTTTAGTCGGTAGGTCTGTGTAGTCGAGCCGTCTCGACAGTACCAGGAGTCCGACATAATCAACGCATCCCTGCTTGCCTGTTGCGTTGGTATCCATGATGGATTCTCAGCCTCCTCTATTGAGGAAAAAAAAAAAAAAAACGATGCGAGGTAAAGGTACGATTCGGAAAATGAATGAGGATGGACTCACGGCGCCCCTCTTTTCATTTTACGGCGCACACTTTGGGAATCTCTGATTTAGCCGATTTAACCTGTGGTGTTAGTACACCAAGTCGCGGACAGCAGTACTAGCTGGTGTCCGCGACTTCGTCTGCGCAATATTAGTATTTCGAGTAACTTACATTAGCAATCATAGATGTCACCACAGTATGCTTTGTGAGTAAGTCACAGTCCCTCTTATTACAAAAACTATCCAAGAACCAGGTTTAAACCAGAACTACTAAGTCTAGGTTTAATTGGTATCAAAGTTAAACCTCGGACTAAATTGCATTCTTATTACAAATCTCTAACCAATCAAGAACTATTTAGTACTAAGGATCGTCCCTGGTTTAATCGTAATCATAGATAGAAACAGCCAAATGTCATTACACCATTCAATCATTCATTCTTATTTGACGTAACGTTCCATTTCACAAAATGTTTGTTATGTTTAAAATAATAATATATATTTTTATATTTAAGTACAGAGTTCAAAATATAAATGTTTGATATAAAAGTAAAGGTTATTAAAATATAACATCAAAATATTACGTTTTTATAACACGAGAGGTTCCACTATTGTAAAATAGTATAACTGAGATTTTTGATTCAATGTACGTATGTTTAAAAAAATGGAATGTGGCGCGCAATATTTCAAATTGCAGAAAAGATTTTGTATCGTCGTTTTAGTTTGATGTGATTACAATTTAATTGTAGTGAGCCTTAACTTCATTGTAAAAATTTCTGTAAAATAAATTAATATAATAAATTACAAAAAAATGGAATAACACAAAATTAAAAGGGGAAAAAATTGGAGTTCAGAAGAAAAGGTTAGTTCTAATTGTAATATTTATTTATTTTTATATTTATTTACGATTTATATAATTTATCACTAAAAAGATTGCTGCGATATCACAATACTTGCTGAATTTTGAGGTTAGTACCAAAGATAAACTAGGGGTCACAGAGGTTTAACTTTAGTACCATAAATGATCCTTGGACTAACGATAGTCTTCGTTTTGTAATACAATTTATTTGTGTTCATGGTTTAAACCTAGCACTAAACCTGGTAACTATATTTAGTCCACGTTTTGGAATAAGGGGGAATATGTCTGAATAATTAATTTTCTGAGGTGATTTCGTTTTGAGGAGAGGTATGTTTGTTTATTTTATTTCATTATTTGAATTTGTGCTAAATATCTACATATTAATATCAAACGAAAGAGAATTTAATGTAGTTTAATTTAAAAATTAATTGAAGGATGTAAATTCAAATGGAATTGCGAATAAACTAAATTAAAGTTAAACTTTCACAAAACTATTAACTTATTTTCTACTAAATACAATGGTATACCATTGTATTTTGAGTGTAGTGTTACTGATTGTACTCAACTATCAACTTAACTGATTTAATTAAAAAAGTTACGATTCGCTTACCGTAGCTTTTGAGCCAATCCAGAAGTGTATGTCCCACGACAACTGACCTTGTTCTTCGATCGACGTCTTCAGTATTATGTAGCAATCGCCTTCAAAGAATTTCCCTTGAGCCACCTATTAAAACATATATACATAATCGCTACAAGAAACCACTGACTGTAGACTGTATCATAAGGGAGCCTGCCGACATTGTTATGGCCAGAGCCTTATTTGGAATCGTGAACGACATGAATGATAAATTTCACTTCACAGTCCTATCTAAAGTAAAAATACAAAATATTTGGATTTATAATGAAAATCACATATTATTGACATGATGCTAAACTTTGACTGATACGAGGGCTGCTACTTAAGTATCCGGAATCTAGGATATCAACATTTTTAAACGCAATATATGACCTCCATGGTCAAATTCGTTCTTTTTTTGAAATACTAGCCGCTATTTTTTTTTCCTTATGTACGCTAGTGTTTTGTTTCTGATGGGTTTAAAATGTCATATCGCTGAAATGATGGAACTCACACGTGAAAATATTCGTCCTATGATTTATTACGATTTCGACGTTAAACCACTAACGCAACAACAGTGCGTAGATCAATTAACTTCAACTTTTGTTGATGAAGCTCCATCAAAAGCCACTATGTATCACTGGTTTAGTGAGTTCTATCGTGAAAGGAGTAAGCTCATGGACGAAGTTAAGGAAGGTCGCCCGAAATCAGTCGTTGTGCTACAAAACGTTGAAGCTGTACGAAAACTAATTATGCAAGACCATCATGTTACGTATCGCGAGATAGAGGCTACTCTGGGCATATGTATGACAAGCATTAATAAAATATTACATGAACATTTGTTCGTAAAAAAAAAACTGTTCGCGTTGGATATCGCACAACTTAACTCAGCATCAAAAAGAAGCTCGCGTCGAATGGTGCAAGAATATGTTAAAAAAAATTAACGGAGGTGACTCAAAATCTGTTTATAACATCTACACAGGTGATGAATCTTGGATCTATGCGTATGATCCCGAAACTAAGCAACAATCTACAGTTTGGGTGTTTCAAAATGAGCCGAACCAAATAGTGGCCTGCTTTTTTGGTATTAATGGTCATGTGGCTACGATACCACTGGTGAATCGTAAAACGGTCAATTCGGAGTGGTACACGACCATTTGTTTGCCGAAAGTATTTGAAGAAATACGTAAAAACAACAAGCGACGCAGAATCATTCTACACCACGACAATGCCAGCTGTCACACATCACGCGAAACAAATACATTTTTGGAGGGTCAAAAAATAGAATTGATGGGTCATCCACCGTATAGCCCAGACTTGGCACCTAATGATTTCTATTTATTCCCAAATGTAAAGAATAAATTACGTGGTCAACGATTTTCGACCCGTGAAGAAGCCGTCGACGCGTTCAAACAGCACGTTCCATATATACCGCAGAGTGGAAAAAATGCTATAAAAATTGGTTTCAACGTATGCAAAAGTGTATCGATCATCGCGGAGAATACTTTGAAAAATAGTAAACCCATATTTAGCCATATACGTTTGTTTAATTTTTCTATTCCGGATACATAAGTAGCAGCCCTCGTATATAACTAAGCACATGCTTTATTAAATATAGATTTCTACATACTGTAATGTAATAACTTTTTGAAATACATAATATTAAATTACTTTAAAATACCTACTTACAATATATTTGAAATGTTTACAAACTGCATAAAAATTAACACATGAACTTTTTTGTTCTCGAGAATTATTTATATTCATATGTTTTCAATATAAATACAATTTCGAACGAGTGCGTGCTTAAAACCTACATTGCTCACACTCATGTTGTTTGTAAAACAAATTTTCCTCAGGTGAAATATTGTAAAATCTCATACTGCGTTCAAGATTTAATACTTCATACCGTTTCGTGATTTAAAACAGAACTTTCGCAAGCAAAATCTTTATTTTGCTGTTTATCTCTAATACAATTTTCTAATGTAATGCATAAAAAACCAACCAACGAACCTCATCCACGGGCGCAGGGATAAAGTTCTCGATCTCCCACACCTGTAGACCGGGCGCTTGCCCCGTGTCTTCGTCGAAGAATTCCGAATAGTCTAGTGGAGGCTTTTCCAAGCTTTCGTCCCAACGCTTCGGTCTGTGAACACAGAATGCATTTGATATTTGTTGACAATCATTGAATTACTATTATCTTAGCGTTCTTTGTTTAATAAACAGTTTAATGGCAGCCAAACAAACATTTGTATATTGGGTGACGATTATTGTCTTACTGTACATTTACATGACGCTCGTACGGTGAACGATAACAATGCGAAGCATTGTACACCTGTGAGGAAATTTTAAGTTGTCTGTTAAGGCGGTCAACTCGAACTAATCCAGTATGATTGACAAAGACCTAATCATTTTAATAGCGAATATACACACATTTCCATTATAATCTGGGGGCACGGTAGTGCCCCCGTCAAGTTGAGCGCGAAACAAACACTGCCCTACCATCCTTTACTGGAACCATTTCGCCGCATTTTCAGGCCCCTATTTGAGAACCTCTGGATAAGACCAGAACGCAGAAATTTTCGTCATATGTAAGCTATAATCACATACTTAAAATCTAAAATTTCAAGTCTACAGGTCATTTAGTTCCAAAGTTCAGCGAAAGCATAGTTTCGCATTTATGACACTCACTCATGATCATCAAAATAGAACTAGTACTTCGCATAACCTCAGAGAGCTGAAATTTGGTACAGAGTTAGGGTTTCATGGCCACATAAAGGGAAAACTATAAAAACTATGTTTCTACAAAAAGAAGTGAAATCCTACCAAAAACATTATGTAAAAAACTAGCCAAGTCTCGATGGAGCTGCTAGTTTATCTCTAAAAAGTAAAGAAATATAACAAAGGTTACTCATAGAAAATATGGTTAGTTTATTGTTTAGTGTTTATTATTATAGTTAATGTTGTGTGACTTGGCCGTTGAAGGGTAACACCACGTTTTCTAAGTGGCAATTTTCCATCGTCAGTAGCGGTTCTGGCGAGAGATTGGACAACGGCAAAGTCACACAACATTAACTAATATAAATTATATATAAATATAAAATAATAATAACGAAATCGCAATAACAACCTTAGACTTGGCACGACTTTGTTATATTACACTAGCTGTGCCCGCGACTTCGTCCGCGTGGAATAGTTATTTTTCGCACCTCAGCTGTTACCCGATCTTGACAACGCGACATATCCAAATTTGGTACCATAAAAACGGTCATTGTGACTAAACCTTAAAAGATAGACATATGCCGTCGCGGACTTTTTTTTAGATCATGTATAGAGGAATAATTCTTTCATACATATTTTTTGTGTATCTTGAACCGTTTTCGCAGCGCACGCAAAGAAAGCCTTCAAAAATGAATAATTTTCCCCGTTTTTTACACATTTACCGCTCTGTCTTTACTCCTATTGGTCATAGCGTAATGTTATTTAGCCTATAGCCTTCCTCGATAAATGGACTATCCAACAAAAAAAGAATTATTCAAATCGCACCAGTAGTTTCGGAGATTAGCGCGTTCAAACAAACAAACAAACAAACTCTTCAGCTTTATATATTAGTATAGATTACTTTTTAGAGATAAACTAGCAGCTCCATCGAGACTTGGCTAGTTTTTTACAGAATGTTTTTGGTGGGATATACATATATTTTTACAAATAACACATTGAACTAATTTCTCAATATCAGAGCTTTAATTTGTCAGTTAGATAGAACCGATATAATGGACGTCGTCACTTTACGTGGCGTTTGCAAATTTTAATAACTTAAGTATATTTCATTATAATTTTAAGTGATATGACAAACTTTTGACAAATTTTGATTTTGAAGTAGACAGCACGCCTGATGATAAGTTGATGCAGTGCCTAATATAACAATAAAATAAACATCTGTATTTTATGTCTTTTAGTGGGAAATATGAGCATTAAGTAGTGAAAATAGCTAACATTGCGTCAGTTTCGCTTGAAATCCTTAAATAATGGGACGTTTTATAGGAGAGAACATACTTGAGCTCACTGTTCCGCTGGTCGTTCAGGTTGTCGGCGTGCTGCGTGTTGGCCTGCTCCTGCATGCCGCGCAGAATCAGCGCCGAGTCCTTCTGCTCCGGCTCCGGCCGGCCCCGTCGCAGGCGCAGCTTGCGCGCGATCGGATCAGATTTTACGCCTAGATGGACATATTTTATATAGCTTTGTGTCCATTACTTCATTGCAGATCATTAACAATGTAAATTCTACGTGTCCTCTATCAGACCATTCATCGTGCGCAGTAAATTCTACGTGTCCTCTGTCAGACCATTCACCGTGCGCAGTAAATTCTATGTATACTCTATCTATCATTGCGCGTATAAATTAGAAAAATAGTCAAAATGGATGCCAGCGGATACGTCAGCTCCCTATACCAAAAAGTTCGAAACATTTTTGTTTGAGACCTGTATATAGTACCGTTATTTAAAAACACTCAATATCAAGTACATAGATCGAGAGAAAAATTAAGTTCCATACCAAAAAAAAAACTAAAGACGTGACGATTTTTGGGTTGTGTGGACGATGTGATTAGATGTAAGAATAATCCCCGTAGGGATACCATGTTGACTTAGGGTTTCTATTATCTACATGTGTATTGTGTAGTTTTATTGTAATCGTTATTTTATACATGAATAAGTTACAAACACCCATCCTTAAAAACCTAACCTAAAGATGTAACCTAAAACTTACTGCTTGGTGTGGTCGGTTCATTAGTGGCAGCACCGGCCAACTGTAGTTGAGCTTGGAGAGAAAAATCGATGTTATAATACTGCAGGCCGGCACCCCTCGGCCTTTCTACTGGCTTGGGAGGCATAACCAACTCGGGGTTCCCGTGTAACTGAAGGTTTTCGAGGTCGCTCAACAAATGTATAGCGTCGGGCAGTGTGATTAGCTTGTTGCAGCTCAGATTTAACTTTTTTAGCGAGCCACACCTTGAAAGTTAAAAATATTTCTTGTTATTAACAGTCATGGCCGTGTGTTTATAAAATTAGCATACCAGACTCTGTTTGTCCCGAGGTCCTTAGAAAAATAAATATTTCTTACACTTACACCAACTAGCCTAGCCCAAAGCAAGCTCTGTAAGGCTTGTGTTGTGGGATCTAGGGTAACGGATAGATATACATATATATTTTTGATAGAAATATACTACTAGATAGAAATATTTGATAGAAATATAGACTAGCACTAACCACCACCTTAGTCACTAAGGTAAAGATGCTTGCATTCATCACAAAAACACCTGCCCCCACCGGGAATCGAACCGTCACCCGATCTAGCATGCCCACTAAAACACGATATCATAAAGCTAAACTACAGATGTTTTAAGTATTTGAAGAAATTCTGCCCGAAATAGACATGATGATATCGTGTTTTAGTATTTATAGTAGCCAAGCTGTCCATTCATAAGTATAATATGTAAGCTATTTCAGTTTCAAAATCCAAATAATCTTTATTCAAAATAGGCCTTTAAGCACTTATTGACGATAAACAAATATAACATTTAGGGACACAAAGAGCGGAAGACCTACATAACTTTGTATATCCGTACGCAAAAATCAATGAGGGTAAGTTCCTTCTCCTTTCGAAGGATTAACGAGAAACTCGTGCATAATATGATATTATCATGTTTAATAATTATATTGATCAACACGAATAGTATACAAACCTGCACAACCCCTCGGGTATCATTTCAAGCAAGTTGTTGGCCGCTGAAAACACTTCTAAGTTTCCCAATTTTCCTATACCTGACGGTATTCCTTCAAAGTCCAGTTGATTGTCATCAACATGAAGTCGTCTGAGGTTCTGCAGTTTGCATAATGAAGCTGGAAGTGCTGTAAGTTTGTTCCTGGAGAGGTTCAAACTCTCCAGCTTTAGCCATATGTCCATAACTGTTAAAAAAAAACTCCATCAATGTTTTTGTTTCAATTTGATTGGTATACAAATATTGTAACCTAAAACTTTGTCAATAAATTTTACTCACCAGAAGACACTTCTGTGATTTCATTGTCACTAAGGTTTAACCTTTTAAGGTTTTGTAGGGAGTACAATGCATCTGGCACTTTGGTGAGAGCATTTTTTGACAGGTCCACATTGGACAAGTTGGAGAGAGTGTCCAAAGACACAGGCAGATTACTCAATGTGCGTTGCGTGTTACGCATATGTAGAGTCTCTAAACTTTGTAGTGAAGGCAATTGTCTAAAAATTATATCAATGATATTTATATATGTCTTAATTTATAAATAAATAATTATTGGAGAAGTTGGTCATATTGTTATTATTGCATTCACAAGACGCCTATAGTATATAGGCCTCACCCAAGGATCTGTACACTGTGCACATCTCTATATTATGTAAGTTTTATGTCGAAATTTTTCACCCAAAAAAAGTTCAGTTTTGGTTCTGGCTGAAAATCTTGTTTTATATAGATGTTAACAGAAATCTATGTAATCCGTCATTGTATACAATTCCTAGGAAAGGTATGTAATTCCTAAAATCGCACGGAAATGTGTGAAATAAATTATATTACATTTACACATTACCTAAATAGCAATCGGAAATGTAAAACATTTAAGATATTGGTGGGTACGCGGGGAAAGCGGGACGAGGGGAGGGCTTCGCCTGGGGCTCTACCGCCTAACTCGTTGCCGCACAAATTGCTATGGTTTGTGACATCCTATCGATTTCCGACCGCCTATGATAACATTTCATTGTTTATAAATAAAGAATTATGTACTTCCAAATGCCATTCAAGCTTACCCTGCAAAAATAAATAGCTATATGGACTGACAAAGTATTATAATATAAAGATTTACTTTTATACTGTGACATTAATAATTACTTAATTATCAGACTGATTACTTGCCAAATGAAAATTTAATTTTATAAGAATAAATATGAGTTGATTTTGTGATACGTTAAAGTTAATAGATTTGTGTGCAGTTGATTTTAATTAGTAAGATAACATGAACATATTATTATTATTTTACGGTGTGACTGTTACCCGATTGTCTTATTTTTTTTTTATTATAAGCACTTATTGAAAGTGCTATAATAAAAAGATATTATTAACAACGTGTTTTATTACAGAAAGCAGTTACTTTATACATTTCCTAATACGATATTGGAATTATATACAATTCCGAGGAAATTTATACATTTCCTAGGATATCTATGCATTAAATAGTTTTTCAAACAATATTTTATACATTTCCTAAATAGTATCAGAATTGTACTCACTTTCTAGGATTTATATACAATTTCTTGATTTTATACATTTCCGGTAACATAGACATTACACCAATCAAACAAAAATACTACCTTAACTGAAATAGCCCAAGTGGATTGTTGTTTAGTATCAGGGTCTGGAGATTTACCAATCTTCTTGTCTGTGGGGGCAACGTTTCAAGACTATTGTTAGACAAGTCCAGAAACAAGAGATCAGTTAGTTGTACAAATAAAGTTGGCGGGATGCTTTCAATTCTGAAAAATAATAATTATAATTAATTTATTATTCTCATGAATATTATAATTTATTAACTTTTTAATACATTGTTATATGCATATTTCAACACTGGTACACAATACACAATTTCAACACTGCTACACAGTGCTTACAAAAGCACTGTGTAGCAAATTATAACATTATTCATCAATATGTATAGTACATATTCCCAAAAACTCATATAAGACAATATAATGTGAAAGAATAAATGTTAATGGATAATAATCATATTACATGTATAGATTCTATAAAATTGACATTATGTCTAAAAAAACTAGTAAACATACAGGTTCACTTTCCACCGCCCAATTCTGGCCACTTTGCAATCTATTTTGAATAATAATGATATAATGTAATAATTTAATCACTATTGTAAATTAATTTATTTCATCAGTGTAACATACACATATTTATTTTCAATATACAAGTAGCAAACATATATCTTTTTATGATGAAATTCGCAGAAGGTCAGTAACAAAGCCCATAGAATTACTAACCGAATTGCCAGTGGGCAGGGCACATTGCTTGCATAATTGATGCCCGTTGGGACGGCAAAGTCCTTAAGATGTAAGCATATTCTGTAAAACCTCCCAAAGGCCTCGGGCCTCTCAAAGTGGACCGAGAATTTGAGAAAGATAATCGGAAGACACTGGATGCAAGCAATGCAAACATATTTATTGTAGATGTTGAGGGAGGTCTATGACCAACAATGTTTCAATTAAAATAATAATGATGAGTCTCAGTTTTACTGGGTTTGTTAACTATGACTAATTTTATTTTTATATTATTATATAAATAAATAATTTAATTTGTAATTAGCCAATTAGTTGTATTTTTAAGTAGGTTATTGAAGAAAACAGTAAAAAACATACTGTTTCATACATATTTATTATTTTATTCACATAATATTAAAATTACGAGATGTGTTTCTGCCGTGAACTGGATCGCCGATAATCAGTACACTAGTGAAGAAAAGATTTAAAAGTTAGTTAACTGGTATATTTGGTAATTTTGCAAATATATATTTATTACCTGTAAACACTTGTTATATATATGAAATTAGACAATTTTTTTAGAGGATTAATATATTAATATTTACTATAGCTATATCCTTACATCCTATTCTTTTGTCAGTAAAATTGCTGGAAAAATTTCTAGTATAGAAATGTTTCAGACACTGATTTCAGAAGCAACTGAAGAGCATATAAAACTCTCAGAGCATACTGTTGGCTTCACTTAAGCAATAACAAAATCATGCATACACATTTATCTTCTAGTTCAGCAATAGTTAGATCTCTATGTGCAAATGCGTTGGTAAATTAAAAACATATCTCATAGTGTCATGCATGAATAATTCCATTTATTACTTGTATCAAAAAAATCATAATTAATGTATAATTAGGAAAAAATACAAACATAATATTCCAGGTCATGGAGTCAAACAAGACTCAAACCCATAACAATACACCACACAGTATTATTCATCCAATACTATCTGTGCAAAGTGAATATTATAAATGCATTTTTTATAATTGTTAAGCAAAAGTAGGGTTAAACCCTTTACTAAATTAATTGTATAATAGACCAAAAGTCTATGGGGTTTTGTAAATTTGGAATAGGCATATGATAGTGATTTGTGGAAAACATAATCCATGTTTGGAGTGTGCAGCAGCCTGAGTTAGGTACTAATATCACTATATATAATGATTCCAGAGCCTGCTTTTATGTGTACCTAACTAGCTTCCGCCCGCGGCTTCGCCTGTGTGAAATTAGTTTTTGTCAATCCTGGTCACATAAGTGAAGTTATGTCTAAGAGACTCTTATAGGGCCAGCCTCACGTTGTGTACAAAAAAGTTTTGTTTGTTTTGTTTATTATGACTAGAGATCGGATAATCGGATGCATATTTATCTAAAGTTAGTTTAAGACAAAGTATGGAAACGGCTTTTTATTGTTTTGTTAAATAAAAATCCCGGGATTCCGGTACTGTAGAACATTTTGGTAATGCAAAACTAGTTGGTAGTATGAGCTTATAATATCCTATTTAAAATGGGGCGTAAATATTACATCGGTTACTACAGTTTTAATTACTATCTATCACTATGGGTTGGTCATTAAAATCTGACTCGATTTCTTAATGTCTGTGCTGAACATGATTGTGTTGTGTCAGATTCCAGGGACTGTTCTAAATCTAAACCGCTAGCTTTTGTTTCATTTAAATAATTGTAATATATTATAATAATTTTTTCGAGATTATCCATAATTTGTGAGCCAAAAATTAACTTTAGTTAAATATGCATCCGATTATCCGATCTCTAATTATGACATGATATTTGACGAACTTGCATACTAACTTTCAACCCTTATTTCACCCCCTAGCTGGTCGTAATTTCAAAAATGCTAGAACCAATGTTTAATGATTTCTTATCAAGTGCTTAAATATAAAGTTTCATAGTTTTATCTTTTAAAATTAAGAAATCCCATACAAACTTTCAACCTCTATTTCAACCCCTTCATCCCTTTTTTCGAAATAAAAGTTCTATGTTCTGTCTCAGGGTCTAAAGATTGTCTGTACCAAATTTCATCAAAACCAGTTGCGAGGTTTAAGCGGGAAAGCGTAACAGACAGACAGTCAGAGTTACTTTCGCATTTATAATATTAGTTGAGATGTAGCATGTGGAAAATTGCAGTTTTTTCCACATAATCAATTTATCATCATTGTTATATATCATTCCTATAATCACTGTCAATGCAGTACGCTAAAGACGCAAGTTTGAGTATTTGTATTTTTATATAATTATGCATTAATTTTTAAATATCTCTGAATTTCACACCCTACAGTGAAACTCAAATATTATTAATGAGTATTTCAATAAAATGGCAAATTAATGCAAACTAGTCTTAGATTTTCTTATTACCATGGATACTAAACAATTTTAAAAGAATAATTAAAATTTTAATGAATTATATATGCACTTACTTATTATGGCTTAAGTTTAATACAAGTAAAGATTTTGCTTTTTCTAATCCTTCTGGAACTTCTTTCAGTCTATTATGGGATAGGTCTAATGTTGTGAGCTCTTCTAATCTAAACAATTCAGCTGGTATGCCAGAACTTTTTACTTTGTTATGACGTACATTCAATGACCGAAGACATTTTAGTTCTGTTAATTCTCCAAACAGTTTCTCTAGTCCATTCTTTTTTAATGATAGATTTTCCTGAAATCAATGATAATCATCATGAGGATAACCTCTTGTATAAACAAGTATTAAATTTTTATGAGAACACACTAAATTACAGCTATTATTCAATAAATGATATCATAGAGATTTGAGCAGGATTATCTAAGAGAGATTTCTTCCTGCCAACTCAAGCCCTTGACTCAGATATTGTGTACATGCAAAATGTAACACAAAATCATATTCATTCATAGTGGTCTGTACTGTGAGGTGTGGCTGGAATTAATATGCATCTTTCACAAATAAGAATGATAAAAAGAAAGAACGAAGAATTTATTATGAAAGAGATTTATTAGTCTGCAAAGTATGTAGGTAGATTCTACCTGGTATAAGACTCGCAGGAAAAGACTTGGAAAGAAAAAGAACATTAAGCCACATTTTTATTCTCTACTTACATACAATGGAAACAGTACAAATATAAAGCAACATAAAAAATTAAATCATCTTACTAATTTCATTAGTTTTCCTAATTCCTCCGGAATGTCTGTCAGGTTTGTTTTATCCAAACGAAGCCATTGAAGCCCTGTCATATATTTAATAGCATCAGGAAATTTCTCACCCTAAAATGCGAAAATATTTAGGCCATAATTTAAAAATAGTAAACAAAGGTTATGTACGATTTACAATTGTTATTACAATTTTCATTCAGTGCAACTTACGCTAAAGTCATTGCAAGTAAAATCCACACCACGTACAAATGGCAATAATCCTGTATTTGCCATTTTTTAATATTTATGTGCATTACATTTTACACCCTTGCAAAAATTTTTAATGACAGTTATTTTTTAAACAGGATCCTTTTTTTTACCGGTCACTAGATACAAGTTATTTTAGCTTTTGAATGAGGGATTTTATATCTGTTGTATGTCTGATGTTATATCTGTAATATTTTAAAGTATCAGACGGAAAAAGAAGCAAAATTGACAAAAGAATTAAAAATGAATTGAAAATATATTATTATATGGAGTATTCGTATTTGGAAACACATGGTATACATACTATGTATGCATAGGCTACGGTAACCGTTTACCATCAGGCGGGCCGTAGGCCTGTTTGGCACCATCGTGGTATAAAAAAGAAAACTAATATGTACAATTTAAATAATTTTTTTACTCGTGTTAATGCAAGTTTGGGTCGGAACATATCCTTGCCTGTCAGTAAAGTTCTTCCAAATATGTCTAACATTCATATGGGTATAAATCCTAAGAATAACCGTAAGCATAGGCACTAAACTGGAGTGAACATCCTCTATAATGAAATATGTACTATATTTATAATCCTAAACATAATAACCATAAATATTTATAAATTGAAAAAGACTTTCCAGTCCTAAGTAGTCTAATCGGTGATCAGTGGTTAGGCGATAAAGAGATCGAATTTTCTGTTTCTTCATAGACGGCGAGACGTTTGCCAGCTACAAATCAAAGATCAAAATCAGTGTTTCCATCATAATAATCATCACAATTTTAATAGACTGTTGGATATACACCTAGAATGGACATCCTAAGGATGTTTTCACCGATTGTTCCTGTGCTGCCAGTCTCTAACATCTTCCCGCAATTATCACCAAATGGTCAGTCCATCTTGTTGGAGGGCTTTCAATGTTATATAATCGAGCAACGGTCTAATGTATATCAGACCTATGAACAAGGTGCTCTGTGCAGTTTCTTCCGATTTGATAATTGACGTTTGGACGACTTTAAGCCTCTTATATAGGCCATTGTTAATAACCAGGCATTCTGTTCCACATGCTATAACTAGCAACATTATCAAATCAAAGTTTTTTGTCATTAGACAGATGGGTCGAAAATATGCCGCATAGGTATTCGGCATATTTTCGTCCCCTCTGTCAGAAAGACTGATCAGCCGAGTTGAATCCATCGTTTGAATTCGATATTTATCATCTCTATTTTAAGTCACAATTGAAGGGTTGTTTAGGTATATGTTTTATAGAGTAACTGCAACGTTTGGATGTATCAATAATCTATCTGACACCTATAGTGGGATTAAAGCACGGCCTTGCTAAAACTAGTAATCTTAAAATATGTATGCTGTTGACTTCTGTAAATAAATATATATGATTTATGGTACTGTAGCCTTTTCGGAAGATTAAAAGTCGTCAAGCCTGCGCTGCAGACGATTAATGAGGACTCTCGAGAACAGCATACATGACTCGGGAGTGTGATGAGTTTGTAGTTCTTCAATTAAGATCTATCGCACTTTTTGAAGAACAGTGCTACTATAACCCTGTGTCATACTCTAGACGTTGGCCTAGAATCCTAGATCATGATCCACTCACCTTCAGCAGCTCTGTTATAACTGCATTTTACCCCACACGTGTTGTGCTTAAGCTGTTTGATAGTTATACTAATATCCTACAGGCTGATGTTCGGGATTTCTTCGGTGAAATATCGGGTTGATTTAGCTATAGTTTGGAGCCATTGTCATTTTGTAGCAATTCTGCTGTAATCAGAATGTTGTCGGCGATATAAAAATTGGACATGTACTCGCATTTTCGAATAATGTTGTGCCTTTTTAATCGTTTATGTAGAGATATTTCTCCACAGCACACCAACATACATTAAAATACAAAATGGAAAATCAGATTAACGGTACTTTCTATACCGAAAGATATATTTATACCATACTAGCTGGCCCAACAGACGTTGTCCTGTCAAATGTCTCAAATGTCAAATGTCTCAAATGTCACGTTGTCTCACGTTGTCTCAAATGTTTTTAAATAAATAATTTAGCTGAAAAACAATATCTATATGACCGTATTGTGAATCTAAACCATTCTCAAGCCCCCTGGAATACACACAAAAAATTTCATCAAAATTGGTCCAGTCGTTTAGGAGGAGTTCAGTCACATACACACGCACACAAGAAATATATATATTAAGATAAGAATGACCCTGATTATACGTGTCCCAAAATTCAACGGTAAGCGGCCACCAAACAGTTTTTTTTTGTTTTTCAGAGACAAACAGTTCGTCTTTGGGTTCGTCGAATCGAAGAGGAGGGTGATTTTAACGATCGACCACGCTCGGTACATCTATATTTAATTAATGCTCAACAAGCTCAAGAAATGGTCAACACATATGCAGTGGAGCCATTCACGCCCACAAGTGTCTTCGCCCAGCAATTTGACTGCAGCTTGAGGACTGTAAGGAGAGCACTTCATCGCGCTGGGCTACATCACAGAAAACCTGCTAGAAAAATTATTCTAAGCGAAGAAAATAAGGTAGCGAGAACCCGGTTCGCTCGAGAGTATAGGGACTCCAATTTTTCACATGCTATATTTGCCGATGAAAAAAGTTTTAAATCTAACAAATAGGTCGTCGGCATTTATTGCGCTTAGACAAAACACGTTTGGAGCCTCGTAATGTGAATCCAAACAATAATTCGGGCAGAATCTGTGCAAATATGTGGGGATGGATGAGTGCCGCTGGACCTGGAGAGTCGAAATATGCGGGAGGGCTACTGGTCAGTCCTACCTCGAGCTTCTCCAGGAGACAATGATCCCTACTGTGCGTGTGGTGGACAGAAGTTTCGGAATTCACATTTATACATGATAACTGCCCTATTCATACCGCGCGTGTGGTGCAAGGGTGGCTTGAAGCTCAGCCGGACATTCAAACGGTGCGATGGCCCTCCCGATCTCCAGATCTAAACCCTATTGAAAATCTTTGGGGATTGATGGTTTAGCGGTGGGACACACAAAATGAAAGGTCCAGAGATAATTTAATTGCACATTGCGATCGAATTTGGGATTCACTTCGAGACTCAGACTTGTGTGAAGTCCTTGTGCGCTCGATGCGAGCTAGGTGCGACGCTGTCATAGCTGCCAATGAGGCATTGACGAAATATTAAATTAATTATAAAAATATGTATTTTCAAATGCAAATAAAATTTTCTAGCTTCTTCATGTTGACGTCTCAACTATTCTGCCACCGGCACTAGCCGCCCCAGTTGAAAATTTGTCACTTTTCAACTGTTTTTTACTTTGTCAAGCCAAAGTAGACTTTGGACACTATTCATAATGCGGGTTCGAGTCCCGGCCGAGTCAAACATTTGTTTGCATTTTTTCTAATATATTAATTTATCTTGTATTTTAAATAAAATTTAAAGCCAACAGACACAATAATATTAATATGATTATGTAATACAACAATAAATACCTATTTTAGTGGCAACGCGTTGTATCTCCTTTAAAAAGGTTTTTATTTAATAAAAAGTTCTGCTCAACATTAATATTAGTTAAAATACTATAAAGACTATACAAACCGCGTTTTATCGCCAAAAGTATTCTAACTGATTTTGAAGTCCATTGTATTTTGTTTTTAAAGGCCCAGAAGCATAATGACGTTTAAAATTATTTCATATTTTAGTAGGTAAATAATTCTATTTGTAAAAAGACAAATATTAATTTTATTTTGTTATTTTAACAATGTCGCATGGTTCGCCTTCAAGTTTAATGCTGATGTATTAATGTGACAATATTGAACTGTGAAATCATTTGTAAATTTTAAAATATCAATCTTTTATTGATTATGTAATGTATTTTTTTACGCAACAAAAACAAACCGACTTCAAATCTATACCTATGCAAACTTAAACTGTTAAGTCTTAAATAATGTTTTAATTACTTCAAATATATATTTATATGTAAAATAATTTATTTTGAAATTGGGGCCAGCAATGAATGCCAGTCCTTTGTGGGAGAAGGGCGATAGTTTAGTCGATATATATTTTTGTTGCGAAAAATTTTATTTATTTCTTTTTTGAATTTATTAAAATTTATATGGGACCTTCTCGGGTGTAAACAAAAATAAATCAAAACCGATCTACAATTGACGGACTAACCGAGTATCAAAGGTGCATGAAATGTAAAAACAGCATTTTTTTATTTTTCAGTTTTTCTTGAAATCTTTAAATCAATTTCGATAAATTTTCATGGGAGCCCCTCTAGAAGATACTCTACGAAACAATAAAGTATCCTCAAACTCGATTCATAAACGACGAATTTATGCGCGAACTAACATAAAAATAAACATAAGTAGGTATATGGTCGAATTGAGAAACTTAATTTTTTGAAGTCGGTTAAAAGTTTTGTAAATCGGACAATTTATTAGTTACATATTTAATATTAACATTTAACTGTATTTTCTGATAGTAATGTAATCAATAAATAATATATGCAAAATCATAAAAAATGTTCGTTAGAAAAAGTTGAGCACAAGCGATCCCAAATAGGTCGAAGTGCGATGGCTCCTCTTCTTGGGAGCCACTTCACACCCTTAAGATAAAATAAGGAAAAGGCGACGAATCTTCCTCTATTTTCTATCTAGACACTGCTGTGTGGTCAAATTAAAGTCTGGGCATTGTTAAGATACACAGTCATTTAACGATACAGTTTAGGGTACTAATCATAATTCTAGAGAGACAATGAAACCAACCGGCGCTGAATCTTCCTATTCCGCCATTGACATATATCGATGCATTCCGCTATCTGTGTATTTCTAGGCGTTCTCTTAGTAATTTATTCGCACGACTAGAATTTTTATATCTGACATGGATTAATCACAGCTTACTTATTGTAAGTAATTAATAGGTATTCGTCGTAAGTTTAGTTTTTTTTTTGTTTTGTTTACTCAAATTCATACCGTTCATGTTATTAAAACAGTCTATCATCATCAGTCGCTTAGATTTTTTTTTCATTCGATCATTTAAAATTCCTATAATAGTAATAAGTAAAATAAATACGTGCACCAATATACAAATAATTTCATATATAAAAATATTATATTATTGTTCAAAACCCGTAACTCTCTATATCTATAACCAAAAATGGCTACATTGTCTCTATATTTATGTATTGCGTGGGCTGTGTTATACCTAAATAAATGCCATGTTGTAAAACTATAGGTTTTAATCTAGGACCTGTAGCGCAAGCAAAATTGAACCAAATACCCTTTCCTATTTTATAATTTATATATATTTTTTTAATATCGCTCGCTTATCGCTATCTCGCTTGCATGTTTCCGCGCGAGCACAATTGTTGAATGAACGGAAGGCGCGGCTTGTAGCCGTAGCATCGTGCACAGCGTGACCATTTTTGGTAGTTTTCTACTTTTTTAGTAGATTTGAACCAAAGAAAATAAAAATCTAGTAGCTAAAAATATCTTGGTAGATGTTAGTAGTTTTTAATGTTTTAGTAATATTATTAATTAAAAGATGGCAACATATTATTTGTGGAAATTCCCCCAATCAATTATACAGATTCAATGATTGCACAGGAAAATTATCCTTATTTACATATATTAGGATTCAGTTTTATTTAATGATATAGTGACTATACACAATTCGTGCAAAATACTACGTTGTTTGTTTTATGCCTTGTAAACAAACAGTGTTCGCGTCAAAAACTATTATGAAAAGAAGATACGAGCAAAGTTACCGTCCCGAATGGGAAGAAAATCCCATTTTTTGCCAATGGTTGTGTAGGAGTAAGGAAGATAATTGCAGTGCATTCTGTAAAGCATGCAATGCAAAAATTTTACCAAGAATAGCTTCCATAAAAGAGCACAACGCGACTGAGAAACATAGAAAAAATATGATTGGATTTTCTGGTTCTTCTCAGGTAAGTTTTATGTTTTATTTCTATCATTTTTCTGTGACTAAGCTTGGTGATTTTAACCATTGAGAATATTGTGTTGAAATTAATATTTTTGTTCGTAGATCGAAAAATATTTTAAGAAAACTTCACTGGAAAGCGAAGTCAAAAAAGCCGAAATGAAAATTGTTGCATGTCTTATAGAACACAACGTACCTTATCGTATTATGGATCACTTGAGCGAAATAATTAATCAATCTTTTCACGATTCGGAAATTGCTAAGAAATTTTCTTGCAAGAGAACTAAATCTGCTGCTGTTGCATATAATGCAATTGGTGAGCAGTTTGAGAAAAAAATGCTTGAGGATTTGCATTCCTCATCAAAATTCTTTTCGATAATAATTGACGAAAGTACCGATATTTCTACAACTAAAGTGCTAGCAATCGCTATTAAATATTACTCAGATGCAAGTTCCTGCGTTAAAACGAAATTGCTAAGTATTGTAGACATTGAAGGTGAAACGGCTCAGGATCTTTTAAATGCCCTGCAAATTGTTTTTAAATCCCGCAACTTGGAGTGGAACAAAATGATAGGTTTTGCAGCAGACACCACAAATGTAATGTTTGGCCAGAATGCGGGGATCGTGGCAAAAGTCAATCAATTAAACCCACACTGTGTATTCGTCAAATGTGTGTGCCATTCTTGTAGCTTAGCTGTGAGTCACGCTTGTAAGGTGTTACCCAGGAAACTAGAACTGTTGGTAAAAGAAATATATAACTATTTTTCTCAAAGTAGTAAACGTCAACGTGAGTTCATGGAATTCCAGGACTTTACTGAGACGGAACACTATAAACTTCTTAGACACTACGATATAAGGTGGCTATCACTTCACAGTTGTATTTCACGTATCCTTCAACAATGGAATGCATTAAAGTTATATTTCCAGAGTCAGTATTTAGATAGCAGGAATTCGAATGCATCTGTAGAATTTCTTCATATACTACCCTTAACGATGAGACGGTAAAACTGTACCTATATTTTCTTGATTATATTCTGCAGCTCACCAATAAGTTTAATACAATCTTTCAAGGAGATTACCCTGTGGTACACAGACTTCACAAAGATATGCATGACATGTTTATGGTTATTCTAAGTTGCTACATGAAAACACATTACGTAAAGGGGACACATATCCAAAGCATTGAACCAGATTCTACAGTAAATTTTTTACCATTGAAAGACCTATATTTAGGTATAAATTTTGGGAAGCATTTAGAAACCCACAAAGGGCAAATACCAACTCAACAGTTGCAAGATATTTTACAAAGGTGCCAAGATTTTCTTAGAGTTCTTTGTGAACAGTTAAAAAGAAGACTTCCAGTTGATAACGACATTTTCCAATATTTGGCGTTTCTGGATCCTCAGTCAATACATTCTGAAATTACAAGTATTGGTAACGTTCTTACCAAATTTCCTAATATGGTTACAGAAGATCAAATTCAAATAATAGATAACGAATATAGAGAAATGAAGCTCGATAGAAACGTTGGAAATTTGTTATGTTCTACTAGCAGTAGCGCAGCCGTTACAAATGTTGAAGAATTCTGGGTAGCAGTTAGTAAAATAAAAGATTTAAATAATCAACCAAAATATGAAAATTGAGCAAATTTGCAAAAACACTACTGTGTCTTCCTGTATCAAATGCAAAATGTGAAAGAATATTTTCAGAAATAAATCGTATAAAAACTGTAGACCGAAATCGCTTTAAAAATGAGCACGTCTGCTCAATTTTACATGCCAAGGAAGGGTTAAAAGAAAATGGAACTGATTGTCGACACTTCCAACCCGACATCGATATGATTAAAGTAATGACTGAAGACAAAAATCTATATAAAAATTGTTAAATGTTAATAAATTAAAGCAGAATTTAGTTTTTGTTCAATTAGTTATATTATTACATGTTTTACTATAAGTAAAAGCATTAAGAATAATAGTATTTTTTTGGTAGTATTCAAAAATATTTTTAGTAGATTCTAGTAGAAATTGCCTATATTTTTAGTAGAAATGCAGAAAAAAAAGCGGCCACGCTGATCGTGCAGTATGCAAGCGACTAACGCTCTAGGACTGGTAAGGCGCCAGTGTCCCCGATGGCTCATAATGTATTTTTGATTATAAATTAATTTATAATCAATATAATAATTTGTTTAACTAATAATTCGGATATTTATGAATTTATTTTAATTCTATTGAAAATAAATTAACTTTATTTACATATTTATTGTTAAAAATGATTTTATTATTTTCTATATTTTATTATGCGTACTCATAATCAATAACATTTATGTGCCTTATAAAAACGGGCTAGTGTAATTAAATACTATATTAAGTATACTACTAAAATTTTAGCATTATTTAGAAATATAATAATAAACAAATTCACTATTTTAAAATGACAACATAAACCAGTATGTCTTACATAAAAGTGATACAGTGCAAATTATGCCTGAAGAGTAGTACAGCTGCAATTTCCAAAAAATCTGTACTGTTGAAAATTGGGATAACGTTTTTATTTCTTCATATATCAACTAAAAGTAAAATATTACTTTAGCCCTGGAACTAGCTCAACAGTATACAAATAAATAGCCGCAGCCGTACTTACTTCGAAGTCCATCGCAAGTGGTTTGCCAGGCAGCAATGAGCCATGCGCCATTGTGTGAACACCCAAGTGATCGTGGCCTACAATTGTGCATTGCAAAGCGTGGCCCATCACAGGCCATTAAGTACTGGGGGCTTTAAATGTATTATTTATTATACTATGGGCTCAAAACAGGACTTTTATTAGTGATAAATATTGCTTCAATAAAAACGAATGGTATAAATAATTTTAAATAAATTTTATTATATTATTAATATTACAGTAAATGTTCAATGTTTATGGATACAGCTACTAACACGACCAACTTAAACGGGCCAACGGCACCGCAGTCACAACAGGCACGCGTGAAATGAAACCTACAGTCCACACCCGCATTCCGCATTGCCGTCGCCGTGACACCGCTGTTTTTTGTGACCCAGAACTCATGGTACAAAATCAATTCCTGATAGTGCTGCGGTATAGACCTCCTGCACTTCGACTTCCGAGACCCTGAACACATAAACGTCCTTCAAACAAAGCAGAATGTGGCCGCCACGCTATGCTGTGCTGAAGATCACACGACCTTCGCATACAGACAATAAAATGTTAGGCATAAAAAATGCAGTCCCAATGATATCGGCGGTGGATAACTGAGAACCTGCATTTATATGCCCGACACTATAAAATCAACTGTGCTTAACCAATTTTGTTCTAGAGAAAACACGCATCAATGCTCTTCGCTGAAAATCAACTCTCCCTTGTGTTAGCCTCAGTGTACATGACGAGCAAAGGCATATGGGCAGGGACTATGGAAATGCAATTTAGCAAAAAGACAATAATCTTAAATCGGAGCTTGAAAGAAACATCACTTCTTAATGTATATTATCAAGACTCATACTGTATTGGAATGCCATAACTCATCAGTCCATAGCAAATATAAGCTGGTTACCCATAACTCTGCAGTTGATAAAAAGGACAGCAACTCACTTGGTAACGACGCAGCAGATGAACTAGCTAATACAAGTTTAAGCACTAAAATGCACCGCTACTACCTACTCCACAGGCCCAGATAAAAACCTGACTGTGAGCAAAAACTGAAAAACAAAATCTAAGCAATGGAGAATTAATAAGCGAGAACAAACGAAAGATATAGTCCCGGTACCATTTAAGAAGCTTGCCCGATCTCCTTTAAAACTATAACGGGACAGAATCCGAAAGGATGCAGAGGATGCATGGAGGCAGAAGAATCGCCACGACACATTCTCATGGAATGCAAAAGTGTGGCCGATCAACGGGTAAAACTTCTCGACTACTCAGCATCCCTACTGGAAACATACAGAAGCTCTAAGAGACTGCTGGCGTTCTGCGAGACTTTGGGATGGTTAGAGTAAGAGAAAAGTCAACCAGTACAGGACGCACAATAGCCTAGTCATGAGGCTCTGTTCGAAACATCTATTAAATTCATTAATAATGAATTTGACAACCAATAGTATTAATTTTGTTTACATTTTTTAAATTTGACAATAAACTTTTAACACATATTGTTTTGAATTAAGAGGGCTGCTACTTATGTATCCGGAATAGAAAAATTAAACAAACGTATATGGCTAAACATGGGTTTATTGTTTTTCAAAGTATTCTTCGTGATGATCGATACACTTTTGCATACGTTGAAACCTATTTTTATAGCATTTTTTCCACTCTGATTGCGGTATCTCTGAAACGTGCTGTTTGAACGCGTCGACGGCATCTTCACGGGTCGAAAATCGTTGACCACGTAATTTATTCTTTACATTTGGGAATAAATAGAAATCATTAGGTGCCAAGTCTGGGCTATACGGTGGATGACCCATCAATTCTATTTTTTGACCCTCCAAAAATGTATTTGTTTCGCGTGATGTGTGACAGCTGGCATTGTCGTGGTGTAGAATGATTCTGCGTCGCTTGTGGATTTTACGTATTTCTTCAAATACTTTCGGCAAACAAATGGTCGTGTACCACTCCGAATTGACCGTTTTACGATTCTCCGGTGTTATTGTAGCCGCATGACCATTAATACCAAAAAAGCAGGCCACCATTTGCTTTAAAAGTGCTTTTTGCACGAGTCACTTTCGTAGGGTTCGGCTCATTTTGAAACACCCAAACTGTAGATTGTTGCTTAGTTTCGGGATCGTACGCATAGATCCAAGATTCATCTCCTGTGTAGATGTTATAAACAGATTTTGAGTCACCTCCGTTAATTTTTTTTAACATATTCTTGCACCATTCGACGCGAGCTTCTTTTTGATGCTGAGTTAAAGTTGTGCGGTATCCAACGCGAACAGTTTTTTTTTTACGAACAAATGTTCATGTAATATTTTATGAATGCTTGTCATACATATGCCCAGAGTACCTAGCCTCTATCTCGCGATACGTAACATGACGGTCTTGCATAATTAGTTTTCGTACAGCTTCAATGTTTTGTGGCACAACGACTGATTTCGGGCGACCTTCCTTAACTTCGTCCGTGAGCTTACTCCGTCCACGACTGAACTCACTAAACCAGTGATACACAGTGGTTTTTAATGGAGCTTCAACACCAAAAGTTGAAGTTAATTGATCTACGCACTGTTGTTGCGTTAAACCAGGTCCAAAAAGTTGCGTTAAACCAAGTCCACTACGCAGAACGATTTTTGGTTCTAACTTCCCAATAGCCAGAATGTGCAAACTGGTGAATGAGTTTAGTGATGTGATCGATATCTTTGCCGATTCACCCAACAGGCTCCGTAGCACGGTCTTTGCACTGTTGCTAGAATAAGTTGTTTTTGGTTTTTAGATTAGGATCTTTAGATTATTAGTTTGTTAGTATTGTTTATTCACAATATGTAGTTGATATGCTTAGTATTCTGTAGTTTTGCATGCTGATTTACCTGTAAGTGTTTGTTACATTTTTTTTTACAATTGGCATAGTTTAAATTTATACAATTAACAATGTAAACAAACGTTGATGAATCTCTATAAATAAATAAATAAATAAAAAAACGTAATAAATCATAGCACGAATATTTTCACGTGTGAGTTCTATCATTTCAGCGATATAACATTTTAAACCCATTAGAAACAAAACACTAGCGTACATAAGGAAAAAAAAATAGCGGCCAGTATTTCAAAAATAGAACGAATTTTTACCATGGAGGTCATATATTGCGTTTAAAAATGTTGAAATCCCAGATTCCGGATACTTAAGTAGCAGCCCTCTTATGTGATAAATTACTCATTTGAACCAGTAGAATACTTTAAAACAATGCACAATTGACATTTTGTGTGTCAACCTTTTTAAATTACTTACTCAAGTAGGTATCATCCATAACGTATCACACAAGCTATTGTGAAGTATGGCAGATCATTAATATATATAAAGAAAAGCAGTGGTCCCATCTTAAAGCACGTCCATAATAACATACGCTCATCAGACTTAGTTTTTTTGATGACAATTTTGTAACCCATGAGGCAAACGAGACTCAATAATACAAATTGCTTCTGCAGACACTATATCTAATGCAGTCAAAAACCTATTACACCTTGTTTACTCTACATTTGAGTAATGTGATTTGAACATCAGTAGTGCATTGACACTTAGCCTTAGTTAAAGCCAAATTGATTAATGTGTGAGAGTTAAGAGATGTGAAATAACCATATTTGAAATAACTTTCTCCAACAGTTTCCTTACAGTTAACCTGGTCAAAATAAGTATATAATTGGATGGGTTAAATAATTTTAAAATAAGGTAGCTACTTTTAGGAGAAATACTTTTTCAAACTAATTTATAGGTAGTCATTCACACACACACATCAGTTCACTACATTAACAGTAATGACTGTACACAATATGTACAGTGCAATATTATAAGTCAGCACAATGAAGGATAACAGGTTTATTTATATATATTGTTAGATACTATTTTTATTAAGTTGTACTAGTACATTGTTAGGATTATCAGATTGTATAAACATATCACACACCAAAAAATATCTGATTGAGAACAACTCTAAGACAGCTAAATACGTGAAGATAAGGGCCCAATGAATTACTGGATTTTTTGTAAAGTTTGGTAATGTGGATGTGACATATATATATATATATATATATATATATATATATATATATATATATATATATATATATATATATATATATATATATATATATATATATCGGTAACTAACCAAATTTTGATTGAAACTGACAGATACTGCTTTGCCACTTTATATAAAGATAATTGTCACATTGAACTTTAATAAAGCAGCAATGTTGTAAGACAATTAATTTTGATTCTTCCCACAAGGACCTTCTCCAAGAATACAATGTTTCTAAAGGTATCTGTAAAAGTTACCAAATATGCAAATGTTTCTTGCTTAAAAGTACTTAGCACCAATTTTGCGAAATGGATATTAAATGAAAAAAATGCTTTAATTAGTTTACTTTTATTTGATTAATGTGATTGAAATGCATATTATGGTTGCAATAAAATTCATAATTAATTTACAAGCTATAGCTAGAAGTATATATATATTGTAATCTTATAAAAGAAAAGGGTTTCTTTTTATCTTTATTTTCTATCAATAAATGCAATTAAAAAGTCTAAATAAAATAACATTATGTTGTAGTCCATGACATGGGCTCTATTTGCAAAACAAGGGAACAACTATTTTCAAATAACTATTAAAGTACCTATTCAATAAAACTAACAAACTAAGATTAAAGTATTAGGATTTAAAGACCTATTTTGCATGTTCATATTGCATTGATTTGTTCTTTTGTTGCTTATCGTGGCATTGGTGGCATATTTGGCATTGGTCCTGACAAAGCTGTGTTGGTACCCAACAAGACCTGAAACAAAGCCAGTCATTATTATAAAATAATGTGAAAAATACGAAATGTCAATACATATTAGTGTTATCATGAATTTGAAACTGTACTAGCTCATTAGTTTTTTAAACTTCTGAGCTACTTCACCATTACTTAATTTTTTCTTTCCATTTCACCTTTACTTTGATACTTTATTCCTTATGATTTATATGTATACTAAACTCATAGATAAATGCTGTTGCCAGAGAGATTAAAAATATAATATACAAAGCTGCCAGTGAACACTCTAATTCTGTAAAGAAAATACAGCTAGTACTTCATGGAACCAACTCTAATGACATAATTACCTGCTTTTGTTGTGATTTTTGCATTTCTTCAACTTGTGCCCTCTCCACTTCAAATATTACAGGAGCAAATAGAATTACTGATGAACTAGCGACAATCCACATCACTGAACGAGATAGCCCATACAAAGATTTCATTCCTGACCTGTAAATAAAACAAAATAAAAAAATGTGTGCATTATATTATTTAAAATTTCTATAAATTTTTCAATTATATAAATGTATAAGTAAGTAAATAGGCAGCCCACCTTATGTTAAGTGGTTGCAGTCCCCTATAGTACCTCTACAAAAACTAGTGTTTGTTCCAAACATGTAATATGAGTTAGAAAGTCACCATACCCAGTAATTTCACTGCCTATCTTACATTTGCAACACAAATAAATAAAATCGAGGTACCAAAGCATTCAACCATGGTATAGATTCTCCCTCTGGTAAAAATACTAATTTGTTATTATTTTAACAAGCATAGAGTTGACAAGTGATACAGCCTATGTCCTGATTTATAATAAATACTAGTAGTGCAAGACATCATCCTTAGGACTTATAACTGGCAATAAATTATTTTTGGCCAAAATCATGATGAAATATTAGCTGCAAATATCAGAACAGATATTCATAGATACACAAGTTATATTTTTATTGTTAACATTATTCACCATGTCTTTGTTGTGACTGCATGGGTTCCATTTCGAACGCATTCAGGAAACATTTCTGTCAGCCCCCATAGCCTTTCCGAGAATGTTTCATCAGGTTCCTACAATCAGACATAACCTCTTATCAAACACTTCTACATTTTCCTAATAAAAAGTAATTAGTATGGAAGTACATTAATAATAATTTAATAACTGCTTACATCATCGTATTCTTTAAAAAGAGCTAAAGGACGTTCTTCACTCGGTGAATTCCCTACCTGAAAAAAAGATAATTTTGAACGCGTGTTATTGTTCATGTACCTTAAAGAGGAAAAAGTTTATTTCTATAAATGAGAGGAAAAAAATTCGAACCGATGGTAGTTCTGTCCTGCGTTCAGGAGTATCGTCTTTACTAGCTATCAAAGATTCCATTCCGCTGTCGCTTTGATCTAGTTCATCCACTTTATCCGTAATCATGCTCATTTAAATAGGTCGTATAAGATCTATTACAATTTTACATATAATGTACAGCCCAACTTCACAATAGCTGTTCACGCCACACTTTTAGAACACTTTGATTATAATTTACATGCAATTAAGTCTACCCAATATACATCAAAGATCAAGAAAGAACCACAAAAGAAAATTCATTAACCTTATAAAAATTTTTGATATTTGACGTTTGTTTGACAGTTGACAGTACCAGTATACTAGCAGTCCGTATCAAGCGTAGAAATTATTGACCCGCATTCAGCCCTAAGTGACATCAGCTCACAAGATACAAACGTACAAACATCTAAATACAAACTAACAGTATTAGCAAATTCGCTTATAATTTTTAAATTTCGATATGTTGTTATACATGTGTTTAATACAACTATAAGTTGCAAAATATTTGTACCTACAAATAACTAATTTAAGTAATAAATTTTAGATATTTCTATTTATATACTATGAAACTGAAATCTATATCAATCGATGTTGAAAGTTAAGATTTGATCGCATTGATTGCAGAAAAAATATTATTATACGGATATTTTCTTTTGAGCTTCCACGTGATTTTTGTACAAATTGAGAAATTAACTAAAGAAATTCCATTGTCAAAGATTGTAAAGACTTAAACTTACATAACGCGAGGTTTCCTCATATTACTACGGCGTTCAGATATATGTACACTATGATAAGTCATTTCAAATCTTGAAATAATTTGGTATTGGTAAAGACTGGTAACTTGTTGTCACTTACCTTACCAATTCTTAGTATATTATCAATGTTTTATAGTACGATCATGTAGATTAAAATAAACAAATTTTAATAATTACTCAATAAAACTTGCAAAAACTTGAGTATTTTCTTACATTAAAATTTGATGGCGTACTGCAAGTACATAATGAATCTTCTGGCATATTGTAATATATCTATTTTTATTTTGAACTATTTTGCTTGTACCAAAATAATTTAGTAGAAATATGTGTGACGTTATTATGACAAATAAAATTTCACTTCACGTTTTTTTAAATTATGGCACTTGATCGTTATTGACAACCATTGCTGCCGAATTCCATTTTTTGATAAAATACTGTTTTTAGAGCACAGACTACTGAGATGAGAGGATACGTACTGCTTTACTGTCAACAAACCGCAATACTGTCGATCATTCAGGACAGCGATTGGGACTCGTGGAAGTGTAAGTGAGACAGTAGGTTCAAATTAAAACGCTCGCAAGTGAATTGATGTTGCCATCGCACTTGTAGATCACTTCACTATGAACCACCTTCATTTCCAAAATGTTAAAATCCACGTTATTCGTTAATTCTATACTTTTTCCTCAAAAAATAAATCTCTATTATAGAACACATTATTAACTAAGTGCTATATTGAGTGCCAAGACGGAGTTTGCTTGGCGGAGCACTTTTGTGCATCGGAAGGAGCCTTAAACCTTTGGTCCCATCTGTTATCATCTGGTAACAGTCCCGAAAAATCTTTATTCGTTTAAAATTTATATTATATGTTAAAAAGTAAGGGTATCCACATGTAGCATATACATACGTTTAATATAAAGTAGTTGAAAATCAACGACCTTTGCTCTTCAGAAAATATTAGCGATGTTTTTGTGCTGCTGCAGTTTTAATTTAATTTTTATCCTCTTTAATTTATAAATTATATATAAATTGTAGTGCTGCGTGTCTGTAAACTTAGTAAAAAACTATTTATCTATTTTTAAAAATTAAGTTATCGAAGAACCGCGATTCTTATTTCAGGTATCTCTTTACTTAATAATAATAATAGTAATCTTTATTTCAGGCATAATCCACACCCATATTAAAAACAAAAATTTTACAAACAGTTCACACAAAATTCGGCAATACATTACATTAGAAAATTAGATTAAATATTAGGATTACAATCAAATTAATTTTAAAAGTTACATGCTACCTATATGACAATAAATACCTATATACAATACAGCTAAATTAATAACAATTTTATTACAAAATAAACATAATAATATAATAATAATATGTATATAAAAATAATTAAGCATGTCAAATTCAATATATTCGTATTCATTTAATTAATTTAAATTTAAAATATAGGTAAATAAATTAATTATAAACTCAAAAATTTATCTTAGCTTTAGTCAGTAGGTGAACCATATTACAGTGGTTCAAGTACTGACAGTCAAAACGATCGGCAAATGTTCTCGGGATGCTGTTTGTATTGGTTCGCACCCTACCCACCAAGGATGCACACCGTTTACGCATTACTGTATGGAAGCAGTCTACGCGCTCAGCGGCGAACATGCCCTATGCGCTGCAAAATCTGGGTAACCTCAAGAGCATCCTGAACGCATTGTTATACTGCATACGCAGGGCCTCTGCGTCTCAGAGTAAATAGAACTCTGCGTATAATCGAGCCACAGACTACAAGTATAAAGAGACTTAAAAAGAATATTACATGCTTTCCCTCGGTCATTTAAAACAAAAACAATACTTTTTTTTAAGTTATAGGAAGGCAAACGAGCAAATTAATCACCTGATAGTAAACGATAGTAAGCCCAAAACACCACCATCAACATTACACTATCATTTCATTTTATGCGGCTTTATAAACCTTTACAGCATAGGTAGACGACAATCCTTATATGATAAGAACGATAAGAGTGATAATATGTTAATGTATGATAAAGTAAGTCTGTCAAACTGTAAAGAAATCAGCTTTTGATGTATCGAAAAATAAAATTTATGTTTGCCATATATTTTTTTACAGTTTTTAATTATTCCAGTACAATATATGACTCATTTTTATAATTTGTCAGTATGTCAGTGCTGCTGGATGCTGGATTTATCTTCTCAAAAAGGCAAGTTTCTGTGCTATATACGATGTAGACAATATTCAATAGTTCGATAGACGATAATTCAAAGAGTTAAAGACCTTAACAATATATTTTTAATATCCATAACTTCATTCACAGTATCTAATGTGAGTAAACAGAAATGTTTGTGTTAAAAATAATTCGCTATTACATTCAACAGTTTAATCACAAAGGACAATGGCCAAAATCGCATAGTAGCTGGACCTGAAATTCAATGTCCATGGGCATGTATAAATTTTGTATTGTTTTAAGACCTTATATTATTGCAATGAAAGTTATAGCTAATAAATTGTTTTGAAACTTTAGGATTCGGAGATATATTCATTTTTCATTTTTGAGGCTAGGATTACAGTTTTATTATTCAACATGTTTAATACTTAAATCTCGTTTGAAATATCCGTTTACAACTTCAACCACCCAACGACATAGTGTTACAAGACGGCTTCTATTAACATAAATCGCACAGTACGTATCAAAGCAAACACAAAGAACAACTGCAAAAAAATTGTTCTTTCAATTCCTGTTTATTATTATTATAATTTTTATCCGCTCTTTCTATATCAATGTAAATTATTTATTATTTTAATTTGTGTACGCTATTCTGCGATAATATTAATTTCAGTTATTAAAACTGTCGAACCAATTCTTGATTCCATTTGGTTTAGTGATAGATGATCGAAAGTAAGCAAAGATATACTTAATACCTAAAAACTACATGGAAGATATATGTATTTCCACATGTTATATAAAATTTTTACCTTCGTAAATCATTTTACGGGGTAGTTTTTGTACAGTGAAAGTGGTGTTATTTTCTTGCCCAAGCATTGGTGTTGCCGATCATTTATGAGAAATCATTGTAATAAAGTTTTTATGATATTTGAGAAGAAGGTTGAGAATTTTATAGTGGTTTTCACCACAATAATGTATGTATTGTATAGCAACAAAGAAAAATATTGTCAAAGTAATTTCTAGCAAGAAGAAAAAAAATTGCTTAAGGTAACTGTATGGACAAATTTCTTTGCCTTTTCATATTAGCGAAAAATATATGTAAAAAAATTGTGCGAAATTTTTTCTCGAACTTAAATAATGAGATTATTGGTTTTCTGATAATATTAAAAGTTATAAAAACATATTTTTCGGTTAGATTTCATTGTGAAAAATCCGTTCTGTTTTATTTAAATCTAACACTTTTTATAAATAGAACAAATTTCGAAAATTAAAGATTCGAAAATTTCATATTAATAATCCATTGTTCCAAATTGATTTCCCTTCAGAATATTAAGCACCAGTCGTAATATAAGTCATCCGGCCAAGGTAAGTGTATCTCTTAATTGATTTACATATGCGACGATATATGGCTAATTCCAATTCTTTACTAAATTGCTCTTATAATATATGTACCATCAAGTCAAAGCTACTTATCTTGATCTCCAATAATTTTTTGATATCTAGATCGTTTTGTAACTTCTTAAAGTGTCGTATGTATTTGTATTAATTGTAATATTTAGAAAATTCTATGTGAATAAGTCTGTTAATTTATATGTTTTATTATTTTCTAGTTAGGGACACAAACAGTTACAATAAAACATAAAAACTAAACAAACGTACATAACATAAACCAATAAAATGTCCACATATATATATTACATTAGATTCTGAGCAATCTCAACTTAATTAACATTGTGCAATTTAATTACATTTTTAAATTTAGATATACTTAAATTGAAATTAAGTATATCACCATTGAGAACTAAAGTGCTCATACTGAATAAGCATGATTTTACAAACTCTCACAAGGTTAAAAGTGATATAATTAGGTGAATAAATCACTGGAAATCTTATAAGGCTTATAATTTTAAATCTTATAATTTGCGCCAACCCCAAATAAAATTGGGAACAGGTCAAGAGAAAGGTAAGATTGTTATAAAACATTTTAAAAGTAATACATTGTTGCGGATGTCAATAGATACATTTGGACTGTAGCTACTGTTATTGTGTATATTAGTAAAAGTCCTGTCTTACAAACATAAAACAACTCACTATAGGTGTTGTTGAATATCTATAAACCTCATATATCCACATTAAGTATGCCTTTAATTACACATCCTTAAGTGCTCCTTAGGTCATATAAATATATTTAGATACTAAACATAATGTTAATATTAATTTATTCAACATTGAGTTCTGAGCAATTTTTATAAATCGAGATCTTTGTCTAGGTAATTTAGCAAGGTGAATATTACCGTGGTGGTTCATTCAGTTTTTTATTAAATCTTATTTTTCTGATACTTATGAAGTATGCACGAGCATACAATAGTGTGTTTTGACAATTATAGGAGAGACATTTTTAGTTGTTATGAAATTTAGTTAAATCACATTTTGCTTTGGCCTTATTATCACTTACTGTCAGGTATCACTTGATGAAGATTTATAATATCTGATATTTTTCCGTATGCCAGGTCAACCTACCGGACAATTGTAAAAATATCTGATACAATCTTTAAGAATAGTTAAGGATTAATTGTTAAGATAGAATTGGATAAGGATTAATGCTGTATTGGTTAAAATCACCTCAAAAAGTAGCCATTATTTGTTGTAAAAAGTAAATGACAAAAAATGATATTATGGGATATCCATAATAGTAGACCTTTTCAATGTGGTGTGTAAGCAGAAAAAATGTAAATCTTTCCGACGTCATATTAGAAACTCCAGAAATAACAGTATTTCTCCACTGTTTTATGCATGTTATTATACATATAATCCTTCTTTTTCAATTACTCTATCACTCTATCTATTAAAAATACCGCATCAAATTCTGTTGTGTAGTTTTACAGATTTAAGCATACATAGGGACAGAGAAATGTTATATGATCTTCCATTAAGTTCAGAATATTTGGATTTGAAACTATATTGTATGGGGCAATAAATTAATAAACATTTATGTACATACATACGAGGTGGCAGATAATGTTGAACTATCAAAACTGTTGTATTGTATATGCTCAGAGTAATCTAGATGTATTATGGGTACAACTGGAGGTCAGCATAATAATATGTCTCATGGGATTCCAAAACAACATTCTTTAAACCTTAAAATTACTGTAACAACATAAAGTAATTGAATTGGTTCTAGATTTCTACACTGGTTATTGAATATTTTGCAGATAATGTTGAACTATCAAAATTGTCATATTGTAGTCAGGAATATGTAAATTTAAAAAAAATGCTATCGTAAGTATGTTGAAAATGTTGTTAATAGTGTTGTTAAAAATCCTAAATACTTTTGGACATATATAAAGAACTAGCTATGCCAGCGACTTCGTCCACGTGGAATAGTTATTTTGAGCATCATATTTATTTTTGCAAACAACCACCTCAGCTGTTACCCGATCTTGACAACGCGACATATCCAAATTTGATTACCATAAAAACGATTCTAGTGATTTAACATCAAAAATTAGACATATACTGTCGCGGACATTTTTTTAGATCATTTTAAGAGGAATAATTCTTTCATACATATTTTTTTGGTATTTAGAACCGTTTTCGCAGCGCACGCAACGGAAGCTCTCAAAGATGGATAATTTTCCGCGTTTTTTCCACATTTTCCATTATTTCTTCGCTCCTATTAGTCGCAGCGTGTAACACTGTGCGACTAATGTTGCGTACGTGCGTTAAAATTGCGTGTAGCCTAAAGCCTTCCTCGATAAATGGGCTTTTCAATAAAAAAAGAATTTTTCAATTCGAACCAGAAGTTCCAGAGATTAGCGCGTTCAAACAAACAAACAATCAAACAAACAAACTCTTCAGCTTTATAATATTAGTATAGATAAACGGAAAGTAAAGAGTGATATAGGTACCGTCTGTTATGAATTTCGATGGCATGGTTGCTTACGATGGTAATAGCATGGTAAATTTCTTTGCGGAGAGTTTTGCATCGATGTACGGTTCAGCTGGCGATATTGATTTGAATAGTGAAAATATATCATATGGTAGCGTTTCATTAGGTCAGCTATATGTAACTAAAAATGACATAGGAAAGAAACTAAATACTCTCGACATCAGTAAAGGAGCGGGAAGCGACGGTATTCATTCAGTTTTCTTTAGAGAATGTGCTGGTGACTTAACAATACCATTGCACATAATTTACAACAGATCTCTGTTGGAAGGTTATTTCCCGAAATACTGTTAACAAATTTTATAGATGGGGTTTACCTTGAACGGCAACTTCTTAACATGAAAAACAAGATATCAATACAAATATCATTATGGTCTAATATAGGTCGCGCGTGAAATGACTACACGTGCGAGTGCATAGTCGCGGTGCGTAAATTACAACCTATTCTATTATGCATTACCGTAAATATTCCGATAAAAATTATACGAATACGTGGTATGGGTTAGCTAGTATAGCTCGCCTAACTATGCCGGACTAATTTACTAATATTGAAATGGCAGGATTAGTCTATTTTAGTTATTTTCATAGTGTCCTGTCGTATGGATCACTATTGTGTGATCTGTCGTGAATGTCGAAAGTATTTTGTACTCCAAAAAAGATTCAGTCATCTACAATTTAAGACAGACCCCCAGAGACTTATTTAAGTAAATAAATATATTAACATTAGCAAGTCAGTATATTTTTCAAAATTTATTTAGTTCATAAGAACATTTAATAATACGATAAATAAACAAACTTGCCGTTCCAACGTTTGAACGTACTTACAGAAAGGATAAAAGACAAATCACATGTATTGTTAAAGAAAAATACGTTACCTAAATAAGGGAACTACACTCATCATTTATTTATTATTTGTTTAATAATTTTTGCACATATAGTTTTATGAAAGGAAAGTTCATTAAGAACAACATTTATAAAGATACTTCATTATAAGTATTTGTGATTTATTCACAGTATATATTTATACCTATATTCTCTGATAAATAATCAGAAGAGCAGAGCAAGTCCTTACTTTTAACTGTTCCAACTATAGTTTACAATGAACACTATATTGTAAAACAATTGTAAACAATGCACATTGTTGTTACATTCACATAATGGATGATATCTCTTGGGTATAAGAAAATTGATTAAATTAACTAGTCACTGCATCATGGTGGCTGATCGCTTTAGAATGTTTTGTTTTAGAATAGTTCATTTGTATGGATTCTACAGCCTATTTATAGATACTGTGGCTTCCGCGTGTAGGTTTACGTTTGTTTTAACAGCCTTTGTTATGTTATGTGTTATGTCGAAGTATATTTGCCTGAATATTCAGTTAAAATCAATTATTTTTCAACTTACGCCTTTACCTGTATTTATTGACATCAAAACAAATTTAACTGTAAGAGAACAAAAACTTTCAATATGTATGACAAGGAAAAAAAATGAATACACGTATTCGGAAATTGGGAAAGACTTTTCGAGAAGAACAGGCAAGCAACTCTAAAGGTTTATTTACATTATTATTAACAAAAGTTGAATAAGTTCAATTAAGAATTCTTTATTCAGTTTCAACAATCGACCGATAGTTGTCGTCAATTTACATTTAGTGTGTCAGTAGTGTGCTACTAATTAGCATAGTACGTGTTTTTGTACTGCGTACCTGCCATAGTTATAATATCTATGTATTTCCAAAACATATTTTTGAAATGGTAAGGTATATTTTTGAAATGCCTTTTTATACGATATGTCTACATATGTTGTTGTACCGTAGAATCGTATAAAAAGGCATTTCAAAAATATCGCTGGCAACTGAACATGTTTTTTTTTTTTGGTGGAACTGAACATTTTTTTGCTGTAAACATTATTAGTATTTAAATGGGTCAAGTTTTATGTATTGAGTTGCGTTTGTCATGTGCATTTTTTATTGGTGGAAATTTTATTGGTTTGTGTCTTAATTTTATAAATTATTTTCTAGATGCTGTTTGTTTTCCTACAATAAATAAATACATCCGACAGGTCGATCTTTTGCATTGTGCCAACGTGGTTGAATAAGGTGTCTCCGCCTTTTTTTTTTGTTCCACTGAGGCATTAAATTGCATACCCCGGCTGTGGCGAGCCGGCGGTTATGTGGGGCTTTCCTCCCCAGAAGGGGGAGGTCTGCCCACTAAAAACCTCAGGGATGGCCTTCCTCAGGTAGGCCTTCCTCAGGAGCCCCCGAGAACGCCAAGTGACTTCCGGGAATCCCCAGCCTCCGCTCCCCTGCCGATACAGGGGAGCCCTCCTAGGGGGAGGCTACAATACCTCCATCGATCTCCTCCACCGACGACGCCCCCCGGCCACGGGAGGGGCGTGGTCCCTCGCGTCGCGTCGTTCTTATCCTGTCTGGCTAGCATAATCATCGTATTGTAGTATTGCGAGAGGCCCTTTTAGTAGTCAACTTCTTTATACACTTTATTGATATATTCTTTATACACGTTCGCATTAAGCATATATCCTTCAATTTCTCCTATTTTGCCCCTCAAAGACTTGCAATCCCCCTAGAAAGAGGGATTCTCCTCAGTTCCGCAACACTGATCTTAACACGATATGTTAAAGCTGTAGGTATATCGCGCTGAACTGTCAAAACAAAAGTTCAGCTAGCAGGTATAAATCTGATAAATTATTTAACATGCAGTATACAACATTATTTTAATACGCTTCAGCATAAAACGAATAAAAGCATAAGATTCTTATTACTGAAAGATAAGACATTTGAAGTTTAGGTTTTATTAAAATTTATGCGAAAAATAATCGTCTCATTTTTTATCAATGTGCCTTCTTTTTTTGTGTTTGCGCATAATCATGAATGAAGTTCGTGTTGAAAATATTTTATTTTTGTCGCATCTATTTTGACTGGACTGATCATTATTTATGTTGGCGTACTTTTGAGCTAGCGTTGGGTGCTTGAAAACAAACAATTTATTATTATCGACTAGGTATTGTACCAATGTTGTCGAAAGATATGACAAAGTGCAAACTAAATATTTTCCACTAGCCATCGACTTGGCTCAGGTGGACTTCTGCCAAATAGTTGGGATTACTGCAATGCAAGTGACGCGAAGACGGTTTACTTGGATTTTGATGAGAGATGTGAGTTGGAGTCGCGGGGAAGGGTAATTAATACTAAGGGTAATTTTTACCACAGAAAAATATTACTTCCCTATGGAAAAAGTTGGGATTACTGCAATACGATTATCGCGATGACAGATTTTTTAGATATCATACAGCTTTCTTTTGTTCATCCTTTCTAGGTGCTCAAACTAAGCATTACCTTCTCGATTGTTATGTCATAATATCAGACATTGATTATATTCATTAATTCTGACGATAACCAAATAATTTGATTACACAGCAAAATATTTGGTGAATTTTCAATTTACAATTTTGTACATTACCTTTATTACTTTGTTATATATAGTCTATGATCAGATGGAATTACATACAATGGATCCAAATAAGGAAGCTCAAAGTTATCCAAAGGAGAGAGATAGCAGGAATACAGTATGAGGTTCTTCAAAAAGGAAGTGTTTTTTTTAAAGACTCTGCAATGTGTTTGTGGTCCGCCTGGTGTTACAGGCGTCCATAGGCTGTGGTGACTGCTTACCATTAGGCAGGTCGTGGGTCTTTTTTGCCACCATCGTTATATAAAAAATATAAAGGTTCGGACGCTCTGCCTTTCGTGGGGAGAAAACGGGTTATGAAGGATGTTTAAATATCGATAGGTGTCAGTGGGCGTACTCTTAAAAACGATATTCGATATATCGTGGACTTCGTCGTGTCGTATCTTACTCTTAGTTACTATCGTTTAAAACATTTCAACGGACGATCGAACGAACGATATTAATTTTGACATAAGAAAGCCTCAAATGACAACGATGAATTGAATTTGATAGACAAACATTCGCAAAATAAACGTCAAATTTGCGAAAAGTAATACGATACGGTTTGAGGTGTCGTTGTAATTATCGTGAATTTGACGTTTATTTTGCGAATGATCGTCTGTCAAATTCAATTCATCGTTGTCATTTGAGGCTTTCTTATGTCAAAATTAATATCGTTCGTTCGATCGTACGTTGAAATGTTTTAAGCGATAGTGACTAAGAGTAGGATACGACACGACGAAGTCCACGATATATCTAATATCGGTTTTAAGAGTACGCCCCCTGGTTTGATTGAGGGCTCTTTGCGTGCGGACTCTTTTGTGAAGCACTTCAAAGCTTCTATAATACGGAAAATCATTTTGCAAGGTTTGTTGAGCCGTGGTCGTCCTCTTTTCACTACCTTATTAAATTTCCCTATCGATTAATCCGGCTATTGGCATAATACTTTATGTAAGCGATAAGCTCGAAAACTGTACTAAAAACTGTGCTGAAATTAGCTGTATTAAAATTTTTATGTGAAACTACTGAAGATTAAGTATTTTTAGTCTCTACGAAATATCTATATCTCGTATATTTTGCATGCGTCACACAAAAATGGATTTTTTAATTACATAATGTACATATGTGAATCTCTTTCCCTTAGAGGTCGGAAGAAATCAGAGTATTGTACTTGTGACGATTTTATTAAAAGATTTTAATATTACCTTAATTTGATTTGAATTTCAAATACAATTTTAATATAGATACTAGTTTCAGAAAAATGATTATGTTTGTAGTGAACAATCACAAAAAAACAAAAGTAAGTACAAATTTAAAACCTTAAATTTGTAGATATATCACAAAAAATATCTTTTTGCGATAATAAACGTGGAACGTTCGTTGCGCAATCCCTACTCGCATTTGACCGATTTATTTTGTGTTTTTGAAACAATTAGAAAGCTTAAATAAAGGGTTGCTGGCGATTTTTTTACTTAAAAAAGGTCGTGTGTGTAATGTGCACCGATATATGTGATTCTAAAAAGTTAAAAAAACGTTAATTATATTAATATGGTATTCAGGCCAACTATCTCCACCTACATAATCATCAATTCTCAGTAACTTTCGCTTTTTTCTTATTTGGACAATATTATCGCATCGTGTATAGACGTACAATATCCGGCTACGATATGATAATGATTCCGTGACCTTAGGATGCAGACAAAGTTACATTTTGCGTTGATCAACATTAAATAGAAGGCCAATCAATGTCAGAAAATATCACGAGCTATTTTCTGATCTCCTTTATCAGTTTACATGCAGTGCAGTCATTCATTATTTTGTTTGAAGTAGTTTCCACAGCATCCATATCAGGGTTGTCAGCTAGGGTATCTCTGTCTTACCTATTTCTACCGCAATATAGCAGTGTTCGCATTGCTGTTTCGTAAGGTAAGGCAAGGTAGACAGTGAATTTACATTATATGTCACGTGTTGGTAATGTGCTTAGTTTTTGTGGGGTTTCCGTTATGATCGAATCATGTAAAAAATACATGAAGGTGTGACAATTCTACCTCTGGCGTTTTATGTATGCTAATCTGAAGATAAGCCATGCTGTTAAAGATTATTGTAATATGGTCGCAATGATACGGTTAGGTTTTATAGTCGTAAAACGCTTATAGAAATTATAGGTTGGTTTCTGGTTAGTAGCGTTGGGTAGTCGAGGTTTTTACTCTGAACCGGTCATTTTCAATTATTGACCAGTCGGTAGACCAGTTCAATTCGTAGATGTTCACGTTTCGTTTTCGACCCATAACCTAAAATGTTAACAGACTATACTAGACTACTACTAGTTTTTACAGATCTTATATTTCTTTTCACTATTTAAAATTGTTTTCACACCTAATATTTATCCTACAGTTTATCCTTAAGTGCAGAACTCATTCGAGTCGATTATATTTCCAGTTTTATAATTTCGTAAATCGTGACATAATTATTAACTTATTACGTAAGTTTTACGTCGATTTTTTGTTTAGTTTGTACTTTATTCCAACAAAACCATTACAATCAAATATTATAGCATTGTTATTATTATTCAATGTCTGTATTATTCAGTTTACACGGTAAATAGATATAGTATGTATTGTGTATGTATATATCAGTAAGATCCAATCTAATTTTGGGGCAAGCGGCTGTTAGAAGCTTTGATTTAACACCACATAATACGCCAAAAGAAGTAAATCCGGTTTATTGTTTGGAGGTTAATGTCATATAACATACCTATGTATAATGAACAATGGCGACCTTGCTAGGAACTGAAAGACATACAAGTAATTGGCGACGGTCCGGCTGGGAACACTAATGAATGATCGGTGACGTAATGGTACTCGTATTGTGTTTTGACTGGCACAGAGATCGCTTCTGATAGCAAATCAAATTTTTATCATTTTCATAGTTATTTCGAAAACCTAAATATACTTTTGTTTTTAGGTTTTATCTACTTCGATGTGGCATTTAATATTTTGGGTCTTCAACTAAGTTATGTATCATGTTTGATTCAAATTTTAAAAAGTACAAGTAGGTATTTTTTTGTTATGTGCACAAGTAACTGATATCGCCGATAATATATGAAAAATTGATATTTTTTAAAGGCATTTGTGTACTTGCTATGTGGTTAGATTTATTTAAATTAACTGGTGATATACAGGTGGAGAGTCGGTTTCAGTCTGTGTGCAGGTCTATAAGAAATTGGAGAAATATATAATGTAGGAGATATGAAGAAAAATATGTCTACGGAGGGTATAAAAGCGAGTGCAAACTATTGACCCGGGCATTGCTGTCCGTCATTTTTGTGTGTTATCGCTGTCGAAAAACAGATGGCGCTACGTGTGCTATGTAGCGTTCGATAGCAGCCGATTTTATCCGAGCGCTCTCGAGCTCAGAGGCTTCGTGGCGACTTCACTTCTCATTTACTTGTCGACGAGTGAACACATGTTTTTCAAATTACCCTCTATAGCTTTCTATTAAATATTAGTTGAGTTTCTTTTGCAAAAATTAATTCAAAGCCACTAATTAAGCATTTAAGCAAGCAAAACAATTAATCATTTACTGTTTTGTAAAAAGTTACGTCATTCTCTTAATAATAGCGTGGATCTTCTTATAATAATATATTTCTCCAATTTCAATGAAGTTTGAGCTTTCAGAAAATTATCAGATCAGAGTGTGCGATGGAATAAGGTCTTGGACTGTTTCATAAAAACCATTTCAACCTATTGTTTACTTATCTAAAAAGGGGCTAGTTTGAAACCCAATTAAGGTCAAAACATTTGTTTTACCGCGGGATAATATACCGTGTAATAAATCCAATCTGGGATAGCGATTTCTAGTTTAATACTGTTAGGACAGTGTCGAATAATCTCGCTCGCTAATCTTTACAAGCCTAAATACACGCAAGTTATTTTTGGACTTGTGCCGTTGCTCCATTTTGTTTTCATGTTTTGTAAAACAGATTTTATAACGACACTAGTAAAGTATAACGCACTTCACGGTCGATAGTAATTTTATTGACGTAAGCACACCGTTTATCGGATGAGTCGTATATTGCTTTTTTATTGTAATCAGATTTAGATTGTCGTGCGACGTTAGGTCGGTATTCGTACTTATCTACCTTGTTTGCGAATGTGTTACGGATCATTTAACATAATCGATACGTGGTGTTTCATGCGCTGCACATATGAAATAAACAGATGAAAATCGGTTGCCACGGTGCGAACAATATGTTTTTGGTAATTTATTTTAACAGCAAAATCTCAAGCTGTTAACAAATCATCTGTCAAACTCAACTATTAAAGGGTATTCGCCATTTTTATATAATGATAACAAATCTGTCAGCGCTAGATGATTGTAGATTTTAGGCGTCTAGTTGGCTGGCGTGTTATCAGTTTATTGATAAAAAATAATAATCACCAATTGTTCACAGCACAACAAATAAAATCGTTACCGTGAAGCGACTCAATTCCATGACATAAGTATGGGAAGTATTAGTTTTTAGTTTATTTATTTCTTCCTACAGTACTAATTCCCGAATAGGTTCTACAATTTTTGGTCGCGCAGGATCTGTCGTGACCCTTAGTCGAAGGTCCCTGAAATGCCTTTCACACAGATGTGTTACGGCTTCAATTATGGACCCCCAAGAATGGGATTACAAATACTGCCAAATCTGCCAGAGATTAATGACTTATAGACTACACTGGCGGCAATAAATGTTTGTGTTAAAATCTAAGAACAGAAGACATTCAATTTTTCTCCTCAACATTAGTTCAAATTTTTGCAGTTTCCACTATCGTTCCACGCGACAAAACATTTACCCTTACTATCTAGGTGGTTGACAGTCCACAACAGTGCGTTTTTCTAGGTATTTTCTGCCTTGTACTATCAAATTGGACTGAATTGTCACCTGCAAAAAAAGAGTATTTTGCCATTTAAAAGACTGACAACGCTGTTCGATCAGCTATATTGATATTCTAAAGCTTTTAAAAGCACGAAGGGGTCATGCTTTTAAAGGCACGCCCAAATGTGAATTTGCATCAATCGTTGCTTTTAAAATGTCCGTTACACTTTGAAGTAGATTCTGCCCACGTTACCGAACGTAATGCATCGAAATGTTTTCACGTCGGAACTGGTGAATCGATTTTAATGCAATTAATTATGGGTTGGTCTGAGTCAAGCAGTGGACGTTTTAATAGCTAATGTGAATGTGGGGATAGTTTGAAACCCTGGGAAGACAAGCATAATACCACAAGAAATAAGTGTCTTTTAGTATGATAAATGCTATATAATGCGAGTGAAAACGCTGGCGGAAAGCTTAGTAATTAATCCGCTTATGAAATTGATTTTTTTATGGATATTTTTAATAAGTTTGCTTTTTTCATACTATCGTTTTCCTTGTTCATTTAATAGTCAAAAAAGTAAACTTTTAAATACTTTCCAACACATTTCAGTAGACATTAAACTAATTAATAACATAAATTTAATTTGTAATGAAAAAAAAGGAGCTATTGATTTTTTTTTTCAAATTTAATAAAGATTAGAGTTATCGGTAAAATGAAATGCAAAAATAAAAAGTATGTATTAATTTTAAATAGTTATAAAGTTAAATGTAATAATATATACGAACACAAATAGTTAATTAATTTATTATTAAGGCGTCATTCTTGACAAATAATTCTGTCTGTATTGTAGTTCGAAAATTTGCATCAAAAACGTTGACCGGAATAAGAGATTATAAAATATGTTTCCCAATACTACTAAATATTCTTCTCCTTGTGGGAGTTGTTATTAGGTCACATATGAAAGGAGAGACAAATGGATGAGTTATAGTATGTTATCGAGTTCATTCTTACCTACTCTGGTTCGTGTATTGACGCGGGTATATGTTGAAACACATCGCTTTTACTGGCGCATATTGACACACAATGGACGATGTCTTTTGTATAACAAAAGCTGTTAAACGTATTATTACCTTCATCATCTTATCGTGCTCTAGACGTTTTGGAGTGCTAGATATTTTGTATATACATACATATATAGTATAATTTTAGTATCAATACTTGATACATTTTTAGAGACAGAGACATGTATAACAGGGATACAAAATGTCTCAATAAAATGATTGAAGATCTCAACATAACTATTGACGCTTTAACTTGCAAGTATGTCAGTTTTCAAAATTCCATTGAGGAGAATAGCCACTCAGTAACTGACTTAGTTCCAACTGTCCATTATAATACATGCCAAGTAGACTCTTTATTTAAAGACATAACCAATAACTCCAGTAGTAATCAGTCATTAGTTGTGTCATCACCTCAAGTTGATGAACCAGTATTGTTGGACAATGTGACCCATTATGCATCCTCTGCTCAGGTTAGACTGTCTTCTCCATTGAAAGAAAGATATGTATTATTTAGTGATGAAATAGGGAAGAATATAGGATATATATTAAGTAACCAGTTAGGTGAACCTGTTATAAACAATTGTATGCCGGGTTCTAACTTTCATAATATTGTCAGCAAAATCTCAGCTTATGAGTTCAATTGTAATGACAGTTTGATTATATTATTAGGAAACGTGAGTGGTGTGACCAAGAATTCACTTAAGCACCTCTACACTGTTTTAAGTGATTTAAAAATTAATAGGGTTATTATGTTCTCATTTCCCTATTGTCAAAGTTTAGGCATAAAGAAAAATAATTTTATATTTAAATTGAATTGCATGTTGGATACCATGACTCAATACATGGAAAATATTCATATTATTGACATTAACCAATTATCAGATATAACAAATAATTTCTTTTTAATTAAGGATAGAATAAGTCTGACTACATTTTACAAAAAACGATTAGCAATGGTGCTAAAATATTACTTTTTAACTTCAGCCAAGAACTTGGCTGCTAATTTACAAAATGACAATGCTTTTATTGAGCAACATATAGAATATAATTTCTTGGAATCTGTTCCAAAGAATTTAAATTAAATAATAAGACAACAGAGATTATCTCTGGCTCTTTAAAGACAATAGAAAAGCCTCATTATCTACGAATTGTACATCAAAATATCCAAGGCTTTTCTGGCAAAGATTTAGAAATTAATTTGTTGTTAACATGTGAAAAAGTTGATATATTGTGTGTTACCGAACATTGGCTTAAGAACTATGAATTAATCACCTTTGATAATAATTATAGTATTGTAAGCTCATATATTAGACAATCTGCAATAAGAGGGGGGTCCTTAATTATATTAAACAATGTATTGCATTATAAAGAACGCAAAGATGTTGTATCACTTTCCATTGAAAGAGTTATTGAAATATCTTGTGTGGAGCTTAACAATCTTATTATAGTGTGTATCTATAGGCCCCCATCTGGAAGCTATATAGAGTTTGAATCCACCATGGAGGATGTTTTGCAATTAGTGTGCAGGAAAAATAAGAATGTAATTGTATGTGGAGATTTTAACATTAATATTCTAGATATATCACCTCTGTCCCAAAGGTTTATTAATTTATATAAATCATTTGATCTGCATCACGTATTTAACGAGCCAACTAGAATAACACCCACATCAGCTACCTGCTTAGATAATATTTTTTGTAACTGTAAAGTAATTGAATCTGTTGTAATAAACTACATTAACTCTGATCATAGTGGACAACTAGCCTGTATTGAGCACCATCATGTTAGCCCTAAAACGGAATTGATTTGTAGACCTATATCCCAGGGAAGGTTATGTAAATTTAAAAAAAAAATAACATCTCAAATTACATCTTTGCCTACTGTTGGTGGAGATGCTAATAATTTATATAATAATTTATTTAATTTAGTAAGAATGGAAAGCAACAATATGTTCCCACAAAAGGTTGTAAAATTAAACAACAAAAAGAAATTTAGTGACTGGGCTACTCCAGGCATATATAAAAGCAGGAGAACACTTTTTGAATTATATGCTTTAAAAACTACTTCTGTCGACCCTGCCTTTTTAGATTATGTAAAAAAATACTCAAAGACTTTTAAAAATGTTTGTTTATGTGCTAAATCTTTATACATATCAAATAAAATAAATATGTCAAAGAACAAAGTTAAGACTACATGGACTATAATAAATCAGGAAACGGGAAAAAGTAGAAGCTCTGGGAACTCTTTCTCTTTAGAAATTAATAATAAGACTATCAAGTCGGACGATGCAGTTGCGAATGCATTTGTTGATTATTTTTCTCAAATTCCTGCTATAACTACCAGTAATCTTAACTCATCTCCTAGTTTAGCCGTCACCCTCCTGGAGTCAAGTGTGAATAGGTGCAGTGAATCATTCAAATTTAGCCATATTGATGCTTCTTCAATTAAGAAAACATTCCGTTTACTTAACAAGAAGAAAACTGAAGATCTCTGGGGTATATCAACTCACATAATTCAATCTGTCATCGATGAATTAGCCCCATTGTTAGCACAAATTTTTAATTCTTGTATTGATGAGGGTATCTTTCCTGATCTAATGAAATATAGTAAATTAATACCACTTTTCAAATCGGGTAACAAAAAAGATCCCTCAAATTTTAGACCTATATCCATATTACCTACTTTCAGCAAAATCTTCGAGAAAGTTATTTACAATCAACTAATAGGTCACTTGAGAGCAAACAGATTCATGCATGAAAGCCAATTCGGCTTTACCAAAGGTAGATCCACTACCGATGCCGGAACTGCACTTATGAAACATATTTTTGACGCATGGGAGGGCAAGCGGGATGTAATTGGAGTGTTTTGCGACCTTTCCAAAGCGTTTGACTGTGTGAGTCATGAAACGCTTTTAAGTAAACTTAGACATTATGGTGTCTCGGATGGAGCTGTTAGCCTTTTAAAATCTTATTTATCAGACAGATTGCAGAAAGTCGTTATTAATAGATCAGAATCTGCTAGCTCGCCTATAACTATGGGGGTTCCCCAGGGATCAATATTGGGTCCTCTACTGTTTCTAATATATATAAATGACCTTCCTTACTACATTACAGAATCGTGTGAGACAGTATTGTTTGCAGATGATACTTCTTTACTATTCAAAGTTGATAGACAAAAGGAATGTTATGACGATGTAAATAGTGCTCTCTCGAGAGTTCTGTATTGGTTCACAACTAATAATTTGTCTTTAAATTCTAAGAAAACAAAATGTATCAAATTCTCTTTGCCCAATGTAAGGCAGGTTGATACTAGTTTAAATATGAATGGTGATGTCATTGACTTGGTAAATAATACTAAATTCTTAGGCATTACGTTAGATTCACGACTACAGTGGGATCCACATATTGAAACTTTGGCAATCAAACTTAGTTCAGCGGCGTACGCAGTAAAAAAGATTAGACTTTTAACTAATGTTGAAACGGCAAGAATTGTTTATTTCAGCTACTTTCATAGTGTTATGTCCTATGGACTGCTGCTATGGGGATCAGCGGCTAACATTGAAAGTATTTTCCTTTTACAAAAAAGAGCGATTCGTGCTATTTACTGTTTACGGGCTAGAGAATCCCTAAAAGAATTGTTCAAAGAAATTAATATTTTAACTTTAGCTAGTCAATATATATATGATAATTTAGTTTTTGTATATAGAAACTATAATAAATTCAATAAAAACAGTGATCTACATAATGTGAATACTAGAAACAAAAATAAACTTGCCGTTCCAATGTTCAGACTCCATAAAACTAGCTGTTCGTTCTTGGGGAAATGTATATCTATGTTTAACAAGCTTCCGCAAAGTGTCATTGATTTACCTTTATATAAATTTAAAATCCATATCAAAAATACACTCATGAGTAAAGGTTATTATAAAGTAAGTGACTATCTAAATGATCACAGTATTTGGGAATAGGGACACTATTCATAGAGCCATGTTTGGTAACATTATTTATAATATTGTATTATTTTATATGTGTATGTAAACATACATACGACTGTAATCGTATTAGGTATGATTGTATCTTATACTATATTGTATTTTTATATTATATTATTATAATTATTAACATTGAAAAGAGGAGATAAAAAATAGACCTTCAGAGTTTCTTGCCTGTTCTTCTCGAGAAGGCTCTCCCAATTTCCGAACAGGTGTCGAGTCAATATATTTTTTCTTTTTTTTTTCTTATTCGTACGTACGGACAAGGTTTTTGTTTTTTTTTTTATTATTTAAGCTTTTTTTTGTTTTGTTTGTTGACGTCAATAAGTGCCTGTAAAGGTCTATGTTGAATAAATATTATTTTGATTTTGATTTTGATTTTGATTTGATTTGATTTGATTTACTAATCGGATAGTTATTTTTTAATTTTATGTATATTTACAAAAGAACATCTATACTAATATATAAAGCTGAAGAGTTTGTTTGTTTGTTTGTTTGAACGCGCTAATCTCCGAAACTACTGGTGCGATTTGAATAATTCTTTTTTTGTTGGATAGTCCATTTATCGAGGAAGGCTATAGGCTAAATAACATTACGCTATGACCAATAGGAGCAAAGACAGAGCGGTAAATGTGTAAAAAACGGGGAAAATTATTCATTTTTGAAGGCTTTCTTTGCGTGCGCTGCGAAAACGGTTCAAGATACACAAAAAATATGTATGAAAGAATTATTCCTCTATACATGATCTAAAAAAAAGTCCGCGACGGCATATGTCTATCTTTTAAGGTTTAGTCACAATGACCGTTTTTATGGTACCAAATTTGGTCGAAATAATTTGTTTAAGTTGTATCAACATAATAATATTAATCTTTATTCAAATATAAATATAAATATGTTGTTGGTTAACCAAAAATCTGCCGGAAGTCACTATTCCACGCGGACGAAGTCGCGGGCAAAAGCTAGTAACAAAATATGTAAATTCTCAGTACTTTGTAATTTCCCTGCCATCATACCCTTCACACAGGAACACAGCAATGCGAACACTATTTATTACTGCAGAAATAGGTAAGACGGAAGTACCCAAGCAAACGACTATTATAGTCTCTCCGGTATCCCTTCAATGACGTCATTGTTTTATATGTCCTTGACATTGTGTAAACATAACATTTATGTAGCACATTCAAGAGCAAGTGTTTTGTTGTGAAAGTAGATAACGCAATCAAACTCAAAGTCGTCAACCTCTTAAACTCCCAAGTTCAAAGATAAAAGTTTTCAACTTGCTTCCGAGCCGGGACTAAACTTGCTGCCTGGGTGCGTCATTGTTTGTGTAGATCTGTATTGTTTTGGTTAATAGGTAGGTACTCGTGGTTGCTACGTGTTGTTTTTTATCCTTTATGACGTCGTTATTATTGTGTGATACGATTTGAATTAGTTTTTTAATTAGTAATTTTGCAAGTGACCATTTACGGTTTGTCATACTTTGTTTTTATTTTGGTTTCTTTTTTATTGGTAAGTTTCAGCTTGGCAATTGATGTGTTGTCCAGTGCTCAGCCTAACCAGTAAAGTGGGAATTAATTAACTTTTCCTCCAGATGATCAATGTTAAGTTGATCTGTTTTTTACGTTATATCTTGACAAACTACCAGATTGCCCACGTAATGGTTAGTGGTTGCCTTTGGTACATGTAGTTTCCTGTGAGATTCGTTGCAAATCTGTAATCTCCACAACTTTAGTAGAATTACTTAATATTGTGTAGAATATTTTATTTTACTCACATATTGGTAATCTTACTATATGCAAAGTAGAATAAGGTTAGGATGATGGATCGTTCATCACACACTATATTTTAGGATGTGAGATTACATTATAGAAATCTGTTAAATACTCTCATTTTTTTATATTTTTATTAAAATGCAAGGTCATAATTACACTAGTAAGATTTCTAAGTTAATAATTATTAACAGTGAATAAAGTTTACATTATTTCACAAATTAAAAGACCCCAGTTTTACCTTGACTTATTTCTTTGTTTAATCCTTTTTAAACACCTTTTTACGTAGTCGGGTTATATTTGTCCAACTTTTTTTATATCTGAGACTAACAAAATTTACATATACAAATGTCATAGGCGCAACATAAACTTTTATTATCAGCGTTTAACGCGCTATTTGCATTTAAACTGTTAATTCCATATAAAGGTTATTACCAATTTTCTATCTGAATTGTTAGGATCTAATCGATGAAGTCACTGATTATGTCAACCGCTCAAAAATGTGCACATGAACAATTAAAGACCAACCGTTTGCATGCGAATAGCGTACACGAGCGCTGTCAGCAAACTTTGGACCGCATCCTTGACATTTGAGATGTCAAATTTATCTCGGAAATAAGAAAAACAGAAAGAAGCTAAGCAAAATTAATATTTAGAATTAATCAATTAAATGATTACATATTGAATGGGGGCAGATATCTTTCGATTGTTCTCTACCTCATGTAGGAATGTGCGCACTATATCAACGCGCGTACGGAACTTTTAAATAAAGTGAGAGCGCTAGAGGTGCGTCCGGTTTATTAATGTCATCTTGTGGCAACGGAGAAGAAATGCGAAGAGGGTACATTCGATATCTGTCTAAAAAAAGAAGAATGAAAGATAATGGAAAACGAAGCCGACCGTACCACGTAGTCGTGCAGTGTAAAAGGCATAAGTATGTGTATTGTGAATGGGGATAGTCACAATGGGACAACAGAGACAAAATCAATATAATTTATTCAAATTAAACCTGTACCTGCACTTTTGACGTGAAACGTCTTTAAATCGCGCCGAAACATACGGGTACCAGGTTTAAAAAGTGGACCGTAACGAAAAGGTCTATATCATCGTACATTAATAATTAAAAAACTATTAGTCTTAGAAACAAAAATATGGTGTGAATATTTCACTTATATAGTCAGCTCGCTGTTGTGACATTGAGTTCGTGTCAGTTGTTATATTATTTCAAACTTTTACTTTAACAGCGATTCCCTAACATAGACGTTTCACGTTTTTGAAGTCAAGAGAAGAATAAAGACAGATTGAGAAATAACTTGAAGGGTGTCAAATACTGTGTGCAGTAGAGTGCTGATGCAACTTCCACGCGAATCTCTCGCAATTTGCCCCCTTAAACCTGGATTGTATGTCTAGGAACATGGGTGACAGTGGATTTATTATTTTCCGTAGTCAAAATTATATTACTATATTTGTTACTACCTGAAAAGAATATCTATCCTTTCTCAAACGATTTTCATAATCATGGTGTTCTAGTCTATGTCAATGATATAGAATTGTGCAATAAATCAGGATTTAGCATTGGTTGAATAAGTTTCCGTCATCGATATACTGGAACAAACAGGTAGTTTCTAATTGTATCTAGTTCTATGCACCATGTATTTTCTTGAGATTGGAAAAGACTAACTAAATGTGTATGTGTGTAACCATTGGAAGCTATAAACTTTGCCGTGCAGTCGTGAAGAGTGACATTAAACACTTGCCCAACATAGTATTTTACTCTATAATTACCTATCCATTCGCCACCTGTGTTTACGATTTCTTAAGAATCCGGGCATTGCGGTAATTTTCCATAATTGCACACTCTAGTATACATTTGCTATTACGTAATCCCTATCAGCTGATTTCACGGAAGCGTGCAAACTTTGGGATTATTAAAAGCGCTGTTAACGAGCGCTTCGTTGATATACACTGGATTATTATTGAGTAAACTTCCGATTTCTATTTTCAAAATAAAAAAGGCACCGATTTATGAGAAAGTTCAAGAGTTAATGGAACTAATAACAAATCAGTCTTGTAAAATAATAACACTACTTATACAAGGAGATATGACAAACATGAGTCGTATTAGATTTGAAACAATAAACAATGAACTATGTAAACGTTAACATACGTAGTAATACAATATAAATAAAGAAATCGTCGCATGCTTGGTGGCGTTATTGTCTTTGTTATCTCATTCATACTTTACTAGAATACGTTGTTCATTTGCGATTTAATAATATTTGTATGATTAGTATTTTACTAAACTGAAATAAACTGAGAATAATGTCTTAGTCCTTAGTACGAACTTGATAGTTGATGGTATGGAATAAACCTCTTGGCTGCCCTATTTGGCGTGGCTTCCATTTTGTAATGGCAACTTATTTTGTCGTAGCAATCGAGACGGTGAAAAAGTTTGGTTAGAGGTCTAGGTGACTCAGAACCGTGCCAAGTTTAGCCGCACCATGTGTATATTATAGTTTTGAAAATAATATCACTTTTGCGTACGTATGCAATGCTACCAAACATTCTCATCTTTCTCCCTCTCTTATTCCTGGTTTAATAGTCAACGCCACAGCTGCACTGGCATGTCTAATTGACTTGTAAGTAGATTGTCAGTGTTTACTGATTTAGTAAAAATAATGTTAATTTACATTATTTAGTCTGAAATTCTACCAGCAGTTTGTATTTTCGTATACCTATCATTATGTTAATCTATCAGGGTGTAATTATTTCTCTTTTATTTTTGACATTAATTGACATTTAAATCTCAGATGACTGTCGTGATCCGATAAGTAATGTTATTTTTATTATGTTTACAAAAAGTAAACTACGTTTATTTATCACAAGTAATAATGAATTGACTTTTTGTTATCAATATAATATATTCTTTGTTTGATTCAAACAAAGATGGATGATTTATATGGGTTACATAAGTTCTTTCAGTTCTTTATTTAGAAGAGCCACAGCTGACCACAAACGATTAGTGCAAATTGTCCGCAAAGCGGGCTGCCTATCAACTGGTTACATTGTTATTTGTTTTTAAATTCGCTGATGAATGGGAATTACAAATGTCTCCGTGGCTTGGCAACCAAGTAGCCGAAGATTTCAAGGTTGTCTTATGTCCAAGTATTGCATTTAACAAAGTGGACAAAAACTATTGAAAGAAATATAAATTGCGCTTATAAATTTAATAAGATAAGAATATAGAATTTAATGTCTGGATATCATTGTCTGTCTGCCAGCACTAAAGAGTTTATTATAATGCAACGTCAAGGCACGTCCCACGTGAGACCCACAAATTTTGGCCCACAAATTGTAGCTAAAGAATATGTATACAGAAATAATTACCGCGTTTGTTTATAGATCACTGGCGTCGCATGCGATGCTGGAATAAATGTGGCATGCGTCACGCGTTGGTCACCAGTCACCACCTCTTCAAATTGCGGTTCATCAAGAAATAATTTGTGCGAATTTTTAAATATATGAGCTTTGGACTGGATTATTGGGTAATTTAGCAGGAAATGCACTATTTCAGTCGTGACCGATCATCGAATGAACGGGCAACAGGCGCCATTAATTGCTATTTATTCTTCTTGTTGGAGTGTCGCCAACCTGTTTGACAGTCGATAGCGGCGGATTGTTGATACTAAAGCCAAAAGAAAGTCAAAGTTCGATGGCATGTGACATGATTCGATTCGTACAAAATTAATATAAGAGTAGCAGTAATGTACAACTGAATACATATGTATGTTTTTATTATACAAACTGTTTCAGGGTTGGCTAAATAATATTATACAGGCGTATAAGCTAGATATTAAAAGAACCCTAGCTGCTTGTCTAAGACTGAAAACCTAATGCTATCAGAGTTAATTCAAATGACACCTCTCATCAGCTGTTAATAGAAAAGAAATACTAGTTAGTTGTAAACGCAATGCTGCACAATGGATTGAAAAACGGTACGACTAACGACACTTAGGATCAAAAAATGATTTATATAGATTGCAAAGAACAAAAAGTCCCTTGATTAGCACACATTTTTCTTACACAATCTTCATTTTTGATAAACGAACACCATTAAATGTTATTTCTTGTTTGTGCTGTATTATTGCCTAATTTAAATCTCATAAAAGCAGGAAAATTAAAAATTCTCTGTTAGTTTTGATTAAATTAATTTTTAACCCTAAAAATTTAAGCAAGACTATTTCACATATTAAAATAAAACGAATACATTTTTTGCTTTCTCACATTTTTCAAACTTTTTTATAAATTATATGAAACGTACAACTAACAAAATTATTGAATTTTTGTTTATACAGTAAATTAGTACATTATGACGTCCATGCCAATAGTGTACTCTTAATTTGATGACTTTGATTTGACGATTGACACGGCTGGCGCAAGTGATCGTCTACTGCGTAACGGGTCGCGGGCTCGATTCCCGCACGAGATAAATATTTTGTATGTCCCTTTTTTTGTTTGGTCTGGAATATGTGTATGTGAAATTTCATATTTGTGATTGGACACACGACACATATATTTCATAAAAACACATATTTCCCATTATACACAATCCTGACTTTGTTGGTTAGGATCACACTTTATGGCTTCCTTGTGACTTTTGTCGGAAGCGTTAGATGGTCCTCGAGATTTAACAATAAAGTTCAAATGCCATCAAAAGAGACTTATTCACTTTTTCGCATAGCCAATTTGCGTTGTTACTCTAACAAAAAGATAAAAAGTTCATTGTGTAGAACAGTTCCAAAAAAGTGATACTGAATTACGCAATTTGGATCTCAGCCTGACCGTTGAGCATAATACAACTTGTTGTCTTTACTTCTTCACTTCCTTTTCCTTCTCCATTAAAGAAAATAATCTAGGTGGATTTGTTTTTTTTTTAGAATGTTCTAATTCTTTATTGTTTAATGCAATAAATTATTCTGTAAATTTATATGTACAGTGTCTGCTCGTGTCTTTATATAGCTGAGACACGTTTTGATGATATATTAACAACTGATAACGTAATACAAGATTATGGTTAGTTAGTGTAATCAGAAATACGAACTGCGGTGCTTAAGAATAATATTATGTGAGAAACCGGAATCATGTTATGATATCTAATGAAAACTGGACATGCGAAAAGAGAATTGGCTTAATGTTATAGCCGAATGCTTTATTTTATGTGATCCAGACCTTAATCATATAAAAAACACTTACCGATAGAGTATATTATAATGTTTGTGAATATGATGTCATATCATTTCCTTACAAAATCGTTACTTAGGCCTATATTACAGGATCAGACTGAAGCAGATTTGAGTACGATTTTAGAATACGAACTTTAGAGTAAGATTAAATCGATATAAGATAATAAGAATCCAAATTACATTGGCTAGTTAATGTACGACAATTTGTAGGAGTTAGACCAGAGGCTCCCAAACTTTTTTGTGTCTTAGACCCTATGCCATGTTTTTCGGTTTTTAAGTGGACCCCCTACTTACCCGATATTAAATGTCTACATCCTAAAAGTAACAACATTTTATAAACATTTATAATATTTTTTTTACTTTAGAATAGAATTAGAAAATAGTATAATATAAGTAAATAGGTACTATCACTGTATCTTGAGATCTGCAGACCTATTTTTGAATTACGAATGCGACTTCGAAATCACCGATGTGACTAATAATCACCGATTTTCAATCATTCTTATTTTTGAATATCACTGATGTGATTAGTCACAGGTGTGATTTCATTACGAGTGCCCTCACCCACTCGTAATCAAGTCATACTTGTGGAAATGTTATCTGTGTTTTGTTTGATTTTTCAGTCTATACGTATATACCAATATATATGTATGTAGCATATATATATATATATATATAATATATATATATATATATATATATATATATAACCATAATGGTCACCGCTGACTATTTAGTCAGCGGTGATTTCGAAATCGCATTCGTAATTCAAAAATAGGTCTCCTGTTATCGTGGACGCCCGTTTTCATTTTATAGAACCCCAAATTTTTATTTCGTTGACGTAGCCCCTTGCAAATTGTCATAGATGTCGACCCCTTAGGGGTCTAAGGGGTCGATATCTGGGGAATCTGACTTAGACGCTTGTAGGTAGAATTTCGAGCTTAAATCTGAAACCAATCGTAAAAATCACTGACAACAAGTAAAAACAGTAAAGACTATTTATCAACAAGTTATTGTGCCAATAATTTCATATGCTGCATCTGTATGGGAACCAGCTTTAAAAAACAAGTACATTAATAAAAAACTAATATCACATCAAAGAAAGTTCTGTATAAAAATCACTAGGAGTTTTAGCACAATAAATACCCCCCTGTCAATAGTGTTAGCGCAACTTCCCCCTCTAACTGCACAAATTAAGGCGATAGCAGATATCGAACGCACTAAATTGAATAAGATCTCACAACACCTACCTAAACATATATTACTTGAAACGCCGGCAAATCCTTGTGAAAGACTGCATCCAGCTAATCGCAAACCGATAACATACCATACTGCAAATAATATCGATGAACTAGAAAGCATCTTTCTATTGCACTCTGAAATTACTCATTGCTTGTACACAGATGGAAGTAAATTCAATGACAATGTAGGCGCAGCAGTCGTTATACAAGACACTCAAGGCAAAATAGTTACCAAAAGAATTAAATTACATGAAGCTTGTTCAGTTTTTCAAGCAGAACAACTAGCGGTTTTGGCTGCGTGCGAGTGGGTAAGCCATCAAGGCGTTGATGCATTCGTGGTCACTGATTCACTGTCGACACTTAAGGATCTCTGTAATATCAATACATTTAACAAACACGCTGTTAAAACTTTCAATTTTATTAACAAAATAGAAACCTCCGGAAAATGTATAAAGTTCGTGTGGGCTAAAGCACATAATGGTATACATGGCAATGAATTAGCAGACGCAGAAGCCAAAGCCGCAGCTGAATCAAATGCCTCTATAGATTATAAAAACTTCCCAATATCATTTGTCAAACATGTGAATGCAAAAGTGCTAGCCAAAGAAATTGATAACCTATATAATGAAACTGAAAATTGTAAATACACGAAAAAGATTTGCCCAGATTACTCAACATTGCAACAATTCATTAATAAAGCTCCGCCTGATTTTACAATTACACAGTTTCTTTCTGGTCATGGATACCACAAACAATATCTTCATCGGTTCCACATCACGAGAGATCCGTACTGTCCATGTGACCAAGCTACAATACAGACCTTAGATCATCTGATTCATCACTGCACAAGATATAGCAACACTAGACATTTAATGTATCTAAAATGCATACAATTTAATATAGATTGTAATAATTATATAGATATCACAGAAAATAAAGAAACCCTTGATACGTTTTTAAACCACATAAATTACATAGTTAATGATTTAAAAACTTTTAATAACTCTTAATTATTTTATTGTTGTAAACAAATTTTTCTTAAGTATTTCTTTAACATAATATTAACAGTTTTTGTGTATTATTTCAGTTATAATATTAATATTTATGTATATATTTCTGAAACCAAATTATAAAATACTAATAATTAGAATCACAATTACACTTATAATTATACCAATAAATATGCAATATAAATGTTGTTAAATTTCAGAGTAGTAAATAGCACTGAAATTTAATATCAGTATCTAACCACACATGTGCAAAAAAAAAAAAAAAAAACAAGTAAAACAACCTAAGTCAACACATTAGGTTGATATGTATGTATAACGGCCTAATTGCAGCTTTGCACGTTTATCGATCGCACCACATTCTATAAATATTTGTATCATCAGGGCAAACTGTGGCTAACACCGTACGCGTTAAATATGAAATCAATAAACAAGTTCTAAAATAACATTATCCAGGCACCTATGCGTCGTGGTGGTACATTCGGCGCGTGTTCCTAAATTGAGAATTTTTGAGGTGCACGCCACGAACGTATGTGCGCAGTTTCCATTATGTTAAAATAAATACACAGATTGTAAATAGAGCAAGGGGAGCTGCGTATATCTATTAGTAATAACCGATTGATATGTATGTCGCATTGCGATAATTATGTAATAATGACTCACAATGAATTGTCAATTTCAAAGGAATAATATAAACAAGCGAAGTAATCGAGTTCATTTACCAGGCTTCGAAGCTGTTCTGCTATCGTCTTAAATAAATTTGCCCCTATAATAACATTGTTTAGTTCTGGCATTTGAGGTAAGACAACCAGTCCCTTGGCTACCTGTACAACAGCATTGTCCTGTTCTTATAAGTTTATAGATATTTAAGTCTTTTGGGTATATCTATTTGATTGTGTTATTTATTAACTATATCTACACTTGTAGGACTTGTACTCGACGATGTTGTATACAAAACGTATTCGGTTAATGAACAAGGCGACGTAATGTCTGTATACCAACAGCGCATGACTACGGATGTCCTTGAGATGTGACGTCATCCTGTGCGTGACGCCATTTTCTACGCACTTGGAGGCCAAGGCTCTTTCGTCCCTCGACCCTTAAGTACATTGGACATTGTATCAAGGCTTCCTACAATCCTCTTTACAAGGTGAATGAATACTATATCCCCAAAAGACTTATCTAACGTGCTTTCGATGTCAATAACATCATGTTCAGGTATTTTTATTGTTACATGAAAACAAAATATTATGTATATTTTTTAAATCAATTATTTCCTTTTGAATCAATGACTAACAATGGGCCCTTACAGCATTAGTGGCTTTAATCGTTGGATTATCTCATTATTAGATTCATTCTTCTCCGTATACGCTTGAAGGGCAAACGTAACAGGATAAAATATCTGTAACCTTGATGTAATTTATGGGATACGAAGACGCAATGCAGTGGCACCCTCTGGAGTTGGCCTTGTTTTTGACCTTGCTGTGAGCTCGATAAACGAGAGTGAAGAATTTGGAGAAAAATTCTCGCTGATATAGTTACTCTAGTTAAATGTATTTTTAAGATAAAAATGGCAGAGACGGTAGGGGTGGCTTGGCATTATGTAAGTTCTCTGCGTGGGCAGTGAACTTTGTGTAGGCGTTACGTAGGCGGACGAAAAGTCAGCGATAAGGGACTACTAGACTGCGAAATATCACCAGTTTAATCGGCTATTTTTAAATGAAGCCATTTTTCAAATCGCAATTTTCATTGTTGAAATGAAAAGTTGTGGATGTCACTTTGGTTGATAAGTGAACCACATTTTGTAGATGTGTGTTAAATAATAATTGACAAATGGCTGTCTTTATACTTTACAGATAATCATACATCTTGTTATCTGAATATGGGATTGTAACTAATCTGGTACAATAAATTGCCTGTATATTTATTATAAATAAAGAACAAAAGGACTATTTTGTACATTACATTATGCAAGTAAGCAAATGCAACCTATGATTGGCAACCATTTTTGTGAGTATTCAAATGGTATAAATACTGCACCCTGGAGAAAAACAAAGTCCGTTGTTAATAAATATATGAACAAGATGGTTTTATTGTCGTAATTGTAAGCAGTCATAGTACGAGTAACAACAATGCGACCTTACTGTTCGCTTCATTTTCGCCTTTGTGCGGTTGTTGTGGTGATATGCGTCGAAGATTTCATTCTGACGACCTCGCAGGTCCAACTAAGAACCTGGTGGACAGAGTTTAATTAACATTACGAGATTTGGACACTTGCCAAAATTGCATATTGGAATATCTTGCTGTCACCAGTGTTCTATTTGTGTGTTTTCACGAAGATCGTAACTTATTATCGTTCAGCTTACGGTTTGCCTGTGTTAATCGATATTTTGATTACTATCATATCGTGTGACTGATTACTGATTTCATATCGTGTTACTAATTACTAGTCTGTTATTTTGTTATTGGAACATGTATTGAACACGTTTTTATACCATGTATATACGAAAATTATGTGGTCGTTATACTAAAAAAATTAACTATATCAATTTTATTTATTTCAATCTATATTGCACACTACAAAGTACAAAAGGCGGATTTAAAACAACGATGCATTCTCTACCACTCAACAGAGTGGCTAGTTACAACAATTGTGCTTACGTAGACTATTATAAAATTACTATCGACTAAATACTTACATTGACATATAATATAAAATATACATATGCATTAAGATGGGTAGGTATAGATTATCTTCAATATAAATATTTTTTACACAGTTTCTGAATAAGATGCTACTGTGATTTCAGATAGTGCTCACGAATCATTCTTTTAAAATGTACTTACTTGTAGACGTCCGGATATGGTAGGATAGGTCATTCCATAAGCAAATCGAAGTGACACTAAAAAAGAAAACTAAATGAAAATGTAAAATAAATAAATAATATATAATACTATATTAACCACATCAATATTAAACGTGGAATAAACCATGAACAACAGCTGAATTGTTGAGTAAACAAATGATGACTGTGTACCAAATAAATACAATAATATATTATAGAGAACCCCAGTCACCAGATCAACACGCCCCACACACGGTTGAAAAGGTCGAGAATTAGACAATAAAATTCGCCACCGAGTAACCATTTGGTATACCCACACGTTACTTTTCCAAAAGAAATAATTTAAATTGTTTTTTGAATGATGAAAAAGAGAATTTAGTTCAGTGCACAGGAATCTTGCAACGGGAGGTTGCCTGACGAACTGAGGGTCACGACAATAAGTGGATCCAAGAAAATCGAACCTGGACTTAAGGTAGATTGGAGCTTGAATAAAATGTCAAATAGGCAACAGGCATCATAAAGGCTTCTGCGTTGAGAAGGAAAGCCACAATAGTTGCCGATGGTAATAAGAAACGTGGTCGAACTTACGAAGTCTTCGTGAGATGATTTAGTCGGCTCAACTCAACAGTTACATATCGGTATATAACTGTGTTAGGCACATTTTTCTAAAATAATGTTTACATAATATTAAAAAAGTAATTCACAGCTCAACAGGAAATATTAGAGATAATATTATCATCATGTTTTTGGACATACTTGTATGACACAATGTTTATTGGCACGTATTCTATTTAATTGTAATAAGTCATTTTTTTTTCAAGAAAAATTACAATTACGGGTGAATTTAAGATTTTGTCTACATATTTTAGAACACATATGTATTTTGATTGTATACTACGGAACCGTTTTGTTTCCATATGCTCGCTTTTTGATAAAGTTTTAATACAATTTTTCTATGATAAGGTGAAGGTTAATGCCGTTTCGATTAGTACGCCTTTATAACCCGTCGTTTTGTTTAGAACTGTTCAAGATATATGACTTGTTATTGTTGTTTGTTAGTAAATATTGATACGAGTACATACAGATCTTTTGGACGGTCCCTGTATCTTTCGAAACAAGGGTATGGTCGACAGACAATTTTTCATTATAGCAGTATGCCGCATAAGTAGGTACTTAATGTGTAGGCGGCTGTAGCCTTCTTTTAGGATATATGTAGCGGCGGGGGAAGCGCGAAAACAATCCTTATGCAAATGGATATCGAAGTGGTTTAGTGGATTACGTCGCATTGGGGGGAGAATCCCACTTACGCCTGTTAATTAACCATCTGTATATACATCTCTGTATTAATTATCGTAGAAAAGTGTGCCTTATGGTGATGAAGTTAAGGTTAAGTCAAGAGATAACTTTAGTAACAAAAAAAAAATAGTCATAATGGGTTGTGAACTGCTCCCAAATATTGGTTTTGTCGCTATATGTCTGATTATAATTGTTGATGCTGTACATATTTGGTCCAAGTTAATATTTGCGTCCTGTTCTAAAATAATACATTTGGTAACACAAAATGTTTTATTTTGGGGTGTAGTAAAAAAAACTGAAAGCATACACTTAGATGAATAGCAGAAAATTGCTCTGATTGATGCATTATAACTGTTAAAAAAACAGTACAAGTTTTCGTCATCGTCACTTTACTCTTACGGCAATTAGAGTTTACTCAACCACGCGGGCCAATGAGTATGTTTTCATTTACATTATTTTTTCATTGACTATAATAGTGTTATATATTACATATATATATATATATATATATATATATATATATATATATATATATATACACAGCACCACACCAGACTTTTCATGTCGACTTTGCGACAGCTCTTTTAGCGCATGTAATAGCGTACAACGTACCAAATAATAAAAAAAATACCCAGTGCCAAGACGATAGCGCCGTGGAGGCTTTTTTTCTCTCAGGAGATAGGCTGAGACTTCTCAGAAGGAGCACAGAACCTCCGCAACCCAGTGCGATGAAGGTTAAGTTGGATTCTATGTCAGTCGGGGCGGTCGTATTGGCCTTTTGCCTGGGAATGAGAGCGATTGCTGTTCAGGCGAGGGCGCGGTGCAGGACCCAACGCTTCTGAAATGAAAACTTAATTACAAATCGAAAGACTGTAAATAATTACAGAATTGTTACCGATGTAGTTTATAATAATTATAGTGATTCGCATCAATCACTATAAAGAGAATCTAAAATTGGCTTGCCTGTGTTATTTGTATTGCTGTCGACACAAAGAACTGTACATACTGTTATCTTATCTGTATAGTACGGCACCGGCTTTTGCATTGCGTATGGATTATTGTGGCGTCCTGTTAATCATTTGTACTATGTTGGCCGCAGGTACAAGACGTACGTCCCACCCGGACGCTCTCGCCTCCAACCTCTACGATATCCCTCCACCATCAACTAATTTTAAAGAGGTAAGTTTTGTAATACGATTCTAATGTGGCCTAGTACAAGAGAAATCTATATTTTTATAAATAAAAACAAATAAAGAATGTATATACATTACCAACAAATTTCTGAAAGGCTGAAATTTAAAACTATCTTTTAACAAATCAATTATCTGATAAGATAGGTGCTATAAAAATATGACATTATTGATATGTATTTCTTCAGGAATTAGCTGTTAGTCATCACATATAGACAATTATTGATAACACAATATTGAACCTTGTTGAGCTGTACATATAAGCATTTTAATTATGCTTAACATCTGCTGTAAGAAGTTAATGATCTGACAAGGATTCACTTAATGAAATTATAGTTTGTTACTTGAAAAGTTGAGTTATTGGGTCAACTTTGATTTAGGCTCGCACCCTAAGGGTTCCTACCATTATCAATAGAACGTTGACGGTGACATATCACTTTTGTAGTAGGAGAGTTCCGCTTAAATAATTATGTTATTCTTATTTTTAGTATTTGTTGCTATAGTGGCAACAAAAATACGAAGTAAAAATTTCAATTGTCTAGCTATTATTTTTATGAGATACGGAGTCTTAGTAATAGGGTCCCGTTTTAACCCTTTGGGTACGGAACCCTTAAAATCAAAACTCGTTGAAATAGATTTAAATATTGAGTCTGTTTAGCATTATGCAGTGTTGGTTTGATAGTTAATTTTAAAAATTAATTAAGATTATTTTATGTACTGTATTGTAGAGTAATTTTATTTCTATATTTTATTTTTATAAGTTATTTGTAATAAAGTTTACTGTTATAGATGTGCTGACTTGCTAGTAAAGTACCCTTGGCTTATCAATCAATCAATACATAGTATAAAACAAAGTCGCTTTCGCTGTATGTCCGTATGTATGCTTAGATCTTTAAAAATACGCAACGGATTTTGACGCGGTTTTTTTAATAGATAGAGTGATTCTTAAGGAAGGTTTGTATGTATAATAAATGCATAATATAGTAGAGAAACGCTGATAAATTTAAAGGTTTCTAATGTGATGTCGTAAATAAGCACGTTTTTTTGCTCTTATATTGCAGACGCTGGCTGAACCCTACGAGATAGACCAAAATAATGTACTATAGTATTGTACAACTTACAAAAATCCACAAAAAGTCCGCGATGGTATATGTCTATCTCTTAGGGATAACCCATCATAACCATTTTTTCACTGCACCCGTGCGAAGCCGGGCGGGTCGCTAGTAACATATAAATAAAAAATGTAGGAATGAAGTAAGATCGTAGAAATTAGTTAATTTTATTCTGTAATAACGTTCAGTTTCAATTGTATTTTATCATTACTATTTGGTTTTTCAAAAAGAAGTAAGTGGAATGAAACCTTTTATCGATATAATAATATTTTTAGAGCACGAAGAATTCACAGACAGAAGATGTTTATTTGAGATTTTTATTAGGATATATCATCTCATATTTACATATTCTACACTAACTGTTAACCGGTTTAGCTTGTTTTGTGCAAATGTAGACAGTTCTTAAAACATCGTAATTTATGCCTTAAGTCTGTTTTTTTTTCGATCACGATGTTTGTAAATGCACGTTTAAATTTGACATTTGTAAAACAGCTGTTGGGAGCCGTTTTAGTTATTTCTAAATCAAACCATGCAGGTCGATTAAAGTTCATTCACAGTTAGTGGTCGGACAGGTAGGTCCAGACAGGGCTCCCGTGTCGTGTCGAGACGAGACAATGCCGCCCCTCGCCGGGCCGAGCCAGCGGCTCGCGGCTGTGTGCGCCCGCCGTCGACACGCCACGCCACACAATGAGCTGCTGCGCAACATTGATTCTTGGTTCGTGCGCGATCGTCTCACTTCAGTCACCAGTGCGCAACGCCAAGAGGCACAAGTGTTCCACGTTACCACCGTTATTTTTATTTTTCTGTTAAGTTTTTTTGGCGCTGGCTCGGACTTTGACACAAAACACCCGTATTCAGTACGCTTTCATTTGATATTTCAGTGTCAATTGTATTTAGAAATTCAGCGCTTGTAGAGACGTGTTACTACGTTGGCTCTCTACCTACTTTGGTTCCTGTGTTGAGTAATATTCTGTGTCAGTTGTAGTGTTTGTGCTTGTGATAGAATCAGACGATTTCATCGCAAACGTGTTCCAATTTGGAATTTCATCACGAGCGGGCTCAAGGAAGTTTATAGTCAAGTGAGTTGTTGATAACTGTTCATAATATTATGTATACACTTTGTTATTATATATACATTATTAATAGGTGGTAAAAATATTTTTGCAAAATATCATTAATTAGGTAAGTTTTTTTTACAGATCAGCAATAGATACAAGATTATCGACTTAAAGTTTAGCATTATTTGTACCTGCTGTTCTTGACTATTGTTTGAATATTCGATGTCAGCAGGGTGATCGTGGCATGGGGCGGTGTGATAACCATTGAGATGATGGTAAAGACGTCGCGTCACTGGCTCGCACCACCACGTCACTGCGACCGCTCTAGAACCGTTGTTATCTGGCTGGGCCTCGACCTCGAATACCGCTGGTGCTGTCGTTACGTTGAAATAATTTGACAGCCCAATATGCATATGTTCAACACATGTGTCTATACAAATTTTACTCTAAAAATCCGTCCTTGCGTGTAATTTGTGTGGTCTTGTCAATCTATATCTTTGGTCATCGATATTGGTCTGAAATAATTCGGACTCTAACGCCCTGAATGGTTTTTTGAAAGAAAATCAACGATGAAATTCTAACATTCATTGTATATTTTTGAATAAACAAAAGTATCATTGTAATTATCAGGTTTCCCTTCCAAATCTATGTTATTTATATTTTAGACTATTATATTGTGTGCGTATTATTTCTGAACATAATACGGATATGCCGATAATGAAGCGATTCACTTGCATGATCACACAATGTTCAAGTTTAATGTGTGATTTGCCTTTTATAATGGTTTTCCTGTGATTTAAATATATTGTTTCCTTGTTTGCACTTTTTAATATGTTACGACCAGAGGCATAATATGATTAAACTTAATTTGTTCATAATTTACAACGTACGTACCTAAGTCATATTCACAGTAAATATAATATAAATCGTAACTTTGTAGAATACAATGTCTTTTGGAACTATTTTTTTTGGGAAAACTTATTTTTCATTCATTACTATTCTTACTTTCCTTTATTGATAATTTGTTATACCTGGTGGACCATGGTCAGTTATTGTGAAAAAGTCTGCCGCACTAAAACCATTTACAAATTGTAGCCATCTAGTTGACCCCTTTATCAGTTATTGATTACGAGTTGCCTAAACAATTCATGAAAAAGTATGACTTGCAGAATTACGCAACCTCATTACATAGATTTGCTTCTCTAAATATCGATTATAATAATTATAACAAAACACGCGAGCGTCAAACGGCATAAACCAATTGACATTATTGTTAGTTACATATTGTCTTGTTATTGACATCACTAACAGTAATATAGAGTCGTTGTTGGTAACGAATATTGTAATGTTTTAATGATATTGCACCATTTCGACATAGCCTTTATCAATGTTCCGTTTGAAAGTTTTGTTTTGTTCGTTAAAATTAGTATTCAATACACTTGTCGATTGATTTGCCGTCGTGCATAACATTAGGTTCTTGTACGCTTTTTTGACCAGATTCGTTTCTCCTCCTTGGAACATTGATGTTCTATCAGTTTTAAGTCGCGTAAGGTCGTAAACGTGCATGTTCACCTTCTCTCCATGGATTGCGATTGGGTCTACATGACATGGTGTATTGCATAGCGACAGCCGCGCGTGCAGTGAAAGTGTGGTTTGGCGCAGATTGCGCATTTGCTCTTGTCGCAAGGTACTAGAAAGTTTGTGGAAATTTCCAGCAAAAAATACACATTTTAAAGTTTTTGTTTTGTTCATATGTTTGTAGATATTAAAAAAAAATAACTCGTAAAGTATATGCTTTACTTAATGACCCTGTTCTTTATGTTTCATAGCGGATGCTATAAGTTGCTCTACATCTGTTTGTTTATAATACGTTCACGTAACACTGGCTTTAATTTCTGTCCATTCAGATCATAGTAGTATTCGTTATAAGCACTACCAGATCATCGGCGAGCACACATGCAAATATTGGCGAGAGATTCAGCATGCGCCGCGTGCCTTTCCACGTGCTACTCGGTTCCCCCTCAGTCCGTTTATATAAACTCAGTTGCGTTTCCTGTATTGTCATATTTACTGTTATACAATCTGACTTGTACGTTATGTGATTTTTCCATAATGGAAGGCCTTGCTCTTAGGCCTTAAATATTATTGATTAGCCTAATCATAATGGCGACCGATTTCTCAGCAGACATAACGATGTAGCGCTGCCCCTAAAAAGGATGAATTGGTACGTATGCGCATGCAGCGGCACGGGGAACAAAGTGGTTCCAGCTGTATGCATTAACGTGTCAATATTTGCTATTTATAAACATCTAAGAGATAACATTTGATCCTATTAATATCATTTGTTTATTTTTATTCTACTGATATTTATTGTTTCAACTTCAACTATTTTCGGTCAAGCTCAAGGTGCTTTGACGATTGTTTATAAACAAGTAGAATTAATAGGTAACCACTTATAAAAAAATTGTAGGATCTCCAGTTTATTTGGAAATGTAATTGTTCAATACTTTGGTTACTGGACTGAAAATGTTTTATATTTTTTGAGAAGAGGGCGGTGAAGACTTCTAGCGTGGTCATTATATCACGTGTTTTATACGAATTTCGATGACTGTATTGCTTAGATTCCGTATATTTTCTAGAGTTCATTGAATCATCATCTGCGAAATACATTTTGGTCTTACCACGCTTTGGCAATATTCAGATTGTGCAATGTGATGTCTTGTACACAATATCTCGTGACTCTCTCTCTCGAACTGTGTGTGGGGGTTTATAGTTGTTATGTATGATTTTTACATCCATATTCGTGGTTAGGTAAAATGTGGTTCTGTTAAATACTGACATATACTATTGATCTGTAATGTGGTTAATTTATAATCGTCTTCAAAAAAGGAGGAGAGCTCTCAATTCGATGGTTTCTTTTTTATGTTTGTTACTGCAGTATTTTTGACTGGGTGAACTGATTTTGATGATTCTTTGTTTTATTTGAAAGCTGGTGCTTCTCATGTGGTCCCATTTCAATTTGGTCCAGTTCAAGTAGGTAATACCATCCACGAGAAAACCATATAAGTCCCAAGTTTGCATCAATGGGCGTGCTTAATTCAATTCTATTACATGTCAAAGTTGTCTCGATCTCAGCACAACAACAGTTCGGTGATACAGATATGATAACTTATCTATGTTGTGTGAAAAAGAATTCATAACTGTAACTGGTTTTATTCGGTTTATCACTGTGAACCTTAAACTATCTTTCCGAGTGCTGTCTGATCACATATGTGATCATATGAAGGAGTCCTACTTCTGTACTCGTTACTAGCAGTATGTTATTCTTATCAATATTTGAAGGTCTCGATAAAATCCCGTTGCTGCCTGACTACATTATCTAAATATTCAAATCGTTTCAGTAGTCATAATTTTACGGTCTGCGTTTGCGTTGCATGCTCCAATTGACTTGAATTTAGAATCACTACTGTGGGTGGGAAATGTATTATTGTTTTGATTTTGACTCTTATTCTTGGAGAGGTTATTTTCGTTCGCCGTTTTGACGTATTACCAGCCGTGATGCACTGCGGTTCGCCAATATGTGCCAGAAGCCCAGCATGGAGGGCGGGGCCTGCGCGTCACAGAAATACCCCTGGAGTTCGCTTCTAATTTGGTGACGCCCGCTCGCTGATAGCTGGCATTCGATGATACACGTCGACGGAAGCAGCTGCGTTGCGTGCTCATTCTTCTCGACGTCGATGGTGTATGCGTCATAATGTTTGACGATGATTTATTTACAAGGGGATTATTTGCTTACTACGTGTGTAACGACAATGAACGTGACCGAAAAATATTGCCCGTATCGCTTACATAGCGAATGAAAGTAGGACAGTGTTTTATTTTGGTTTGCTTTAATTTTGAAATTAAAACAAAGTTAGTGCCAATTTTAATGGACACTGAGAGTAGTCACTGTATTCTCGATTGTTCTCCTGTACGGGCACGACAACGAGTGAGCAGGTAGTATGCCCTTGTCTCGGAGACGTGACAGCCACAGGCTAAAAACAAAATGAGTGTGCTGCCCGGGCGGTTGCCCGAGAACAAAGCGCGGCGCGAGCCAATGACGGGCCACTCACTCGCCCCGGTTCCCTGACCTGGCTACAACGCTCGCAACTTGTTTTAACTTAACCACATCCAAGCAAAATCGATACAAGAGCACGGATGCAACAGTCTGTTTAGAGGTCGAATTCATTTCTTTAGTTCTCAGATAAAATTTATCTTGTTTGACGATGGAACTTTTGTTGACCTCTTTGTGCTGTCCAATGTCGGTACACGATTTAACAATCAGTGTTTTTATTTGTCCCTTGTAATTCTCGCTTGACTTACATCAGCTTATAACAAGTAATATTGAGGTTCATTTCATTATTGAGATAAAATTCGTGATATAAACAGTATAGTACTACTCATTATGGACATAAACATCACAATTACAATAATACAAATTGTCTTTCTGGGTAACATCAATAGACTTGAGACAGGTTAATTCTTCTTAATTGTTTTTGCATGATTACGCAGTTTTGTGTATTTAGAGTTGATGCTCAACAAATCCATTGTACCATTAAATCACCTTCATTTTCCGCCCGTGCCTTTCAGATTCGTAAATTTCATGGTAACTTCAAATTGTCTATACAATAAACTCAATACAGTGTTTCAATTTCATGCTTATTTTTAATGACCTTATAAGCTTATTTTTAATAACCTTGCAGGCATACTTGATGGACTTTTATCAGCTAGTAACCATTGTTATGGAAACATGTACTGTCGAATGACGACCTCCATAGTCGAGTGGATAGTACACCGGTTTCAAGGTGTCGCCATCTCTGAGGTCCCGGGTTCGAGTCCCGGTGGGGGCAGATGTTTGTGTGATGAATGCGAGCATTTGTCCTTAGTCATGGTTGTTGATATATATTTCAATAAAAATTATTTATACATGTATAATATATGTATGTCTATCCGTTACCCTAGATCCATAGCACAAGCCTTACAGAGCTTAGTTTGGGCTAGGCTAATTGGTGTAAGTAATAATAATAATAGTAATAAGTATTTATTTATTTATTTATATTTATGTACTTATGTATAGTATATTATCTCCATAGTTAATAGTACGGTATCTCATGTTCTAGTAATCTTAAGAATTTGTACAACATTGAAATTGTAATACCAATGTTTTATACAGTAAGCTACTTAAGACGCCGTTGTTGCTCATTACTGGCTGGTGGTTATTTAATTAAGGCGCTACTTGCTCATTTTTAAATTAAGTTCGATTTACTGGTTTCACAATTAATACATCGCTACATTCTAAATTCATAATATGATGCTATTAAAATATTATCTAACTAGTTAATTTATATTTCAATAGAAAATGTCTCAAAATTAATTGGCGTTTCTTTGAGTACCTTGGATGGTTGAAGAGAGAAGCTAGCACAGGATGCGCAATCACAAAGGCTAAATGCGCAATAAACCCAGCTAAACTAATTTCTTGTCATAACACTTCTAGCCCAGTATATACTTATTGCTAACCTTGTGGCTAACAATGATCATCTGCTGGTAGTAAATATAGACAATAATATCCAAGAAACATTTTGAAATCGCAAATATGAAATCTCAGCTTTTTGACGCGCTATTACGATTTCTACAAATTAATGGGGTAATTAATAGATTTTCTCAACTCAAACGCCTATCTATGTAAATCCACCCATTCGATAAAGTCAACATTATACACTTTGATCATTTACTAATAATTTGAGGCGACCTATACAGGTGTATCGTGTGTTGGCCTTTGATCATTTCCATTACTCGCTTGCTATGTTGTGTAACTTGCCTTGGGCGAAGATATCGCCGTCTTTGTAGTTACGTCACTACATGTGGATGGTTTATGGATACAAGAAGTTACTACTTAGTAGATGTATACGTTTCAAAGTCGGCCAGAGTTGCGTTGATGTTAACCCAGGTCAGGATAGGGACTGTGACCGGTGATCGTGAACGTTAGTACTTGAACTTTGATTTATTACAAACGAGTTAATCTGACAGACGTATTTTTTCTGTTAAATAACAAATGATAATGGTTATGATGATAATAATGCTATTAACCGTAGGTAGATTTCATTTTCATCTTCACAGCTTATATCCGTCACTACCGAGGGGCACGAGCACCCGAAGTTACGGCGATTAGGTCTTAGTCGACGCTGGCACAGTGCAGATTAATTTAATTTACTATTGTAAGCAGGTCTACATACGATGTTTTAGTTCACTGTAGGAGCAGAGTATCATGTCATCATCAAAAATGTATATGTAATTGAAAAAACGAAAAACACTTACGGACTTGGCATGATCGATCCGGCTCCAATCTTCCAATTGAGAGATAGGTTCCTCTAGAGAAAAGAGTTTTGTAAAAGCGAGAATTTTGGTCAGTCCTTCCTGGCGATGATGGGTTGCTATCAGTCAGACTTCATGTCTCTTGTATCCCCGTGACCGAATAGTCACCAGATAGTTCGAATTGGAAGACAGAATCTATACTCACTTAGATTATTAAAAGCTCCTAACTGGTAATCGCTCCTAATTCAAATATTCGTTGAGCTTTCTGAAACTATCAAAATTTCTTCGAATTTGTTTATTATTATTTTCATAAGAACTTTAAACAAGACGAATGAAAGTGGTAAAATAGTTTTGCAAACTGTTATAGAGTGAGAATAAGATCAATAACATTATAGTGATTCATTTCTATAACATCTATCTGTAACATAACATCGATCTGGACTATATTCACAAATGTATTAAAAGCGACTTAATTAAATGTGCATTAGTAATGAGTAATGAAATCTCGATGGTGTCCTACGTTGTCCGTTTGATGTTTTGTTGTCAATTTTGCATTAGGCTCTGCCATGCCCAATAAATAACCTAACCTCTGATGTGGTTATACACCGGTATGGTCGAATTCCTAGTAAGAAAATAAATTAATTGACATGAAGAAAGTGCTATATTCGAACTATTATTTGGTTAAGGTAGTAATTATTTGCGTGTTTATAACAATGATTGATACGTAGTTCGTTTTTCTATAATTATACATCTTTTTAACATTTAAAAACAAATATTGGAGAAAGATTTTATTTTGATTTTTTCATGAAGTGAAGATTTTTGATTGATTTTTTCATGAGGTATAAAACCGGTTAACCTCCTATCTCACCTTTACATTCATTGGAAGCAGGCAGCAATGATAACTGGCGAGACAAATAAAAGAAATCGCATCCCTTTCAGCCGGCCAATACAGTTTTATGCGCAATAATAGTTGTAGATTGACTATTCAATATCAAACATTGTATTTAGGTGGACAGTGGCGGCGGTGGCTTGGCCGAAGTGATGGTGTACTCCCTCGGCTGGGGCATGGGCGAGCCGGAGCGGCGCGGCGCTGACCGCAAGCGCGCCCAGCCGCCCCCGGCCGTGCACTCGCCGCTGTCACCCGACGACGGCCATGAGGTTGATGTGTTGCCACTGAACAACCAGGTAAGTAACTACACGTGTGCAAAGTCGTTCCTTTTGCGTCATCATAACTACCGTTCCACTACTACCTAAGAAGTACACGGAGGAAATTCTTAAGTTCTGTTCTTTTAACTGAAATTTTAACACAGTTGACACTTCTATTCGATTGGAATTGTATTCGATTTTTGTAAGCATATGCAAATTTCCTTCAAAATAACCTTTATACATTTACAAGCCTACGACTGACGCATTGTTAATTATACTATCAAGTAACGTAAGTTTGGTTTTTTTTGCGCTGCGCTGGAATTGGAGTAACATTTATCACGATGCTACTGCGATGGCACGGAACAGTATACGTTACTTAGAAACATAGTTCCTTTTTTTATAGATCACTGTAATCAATAGATACAATCACAGTTACAATTCTAGTAAAAACCCGAATATAAAATGGCGGCGAGGCAGTCCCATGCTTCGACGTCATTTTAGACTTATTTCTTCTTTACATGATTAGTACAGTGTACCGTGTAACGAACATCATAACAAGATAACTAAAATTACGATGAAAGGAATATGATTACCGTTCTAAATGTGACTGGGAAAATAATATACAAAAGCGTCTTGTTCTTCTTACATGGGATTGAGACCGCCAGACGTTACTATAGGTTGTTACGGTATGCAAGTTGCTACCGTTTAATTAACTGTCTATGCTATTGCGTGTCTTGGAACATGTTATATTTGTAAACGAAAATCACGATCTTATTTACTTTACCTTTTAGTAGAGCTATGCTTATTTTTTCTACTCCGAGGGTTGGATAATTTTACTTAATTGTTTTCGGTGTAGGCGACTCTCATTAAATTTTTCCTAGTATTATTTTGAAACGGTCTGGTCTGGAAAAGGTAGGTACTTCACGTGTATAGTACGTATTTGTATTTCTGGAAATCGAACAGCTAATTGGATTCCTATTTAATAACACTTTGGATTGATATTTTTTTATTATGACTCCGTTGTTAACATCGTAATATCGTTTAGAGTCTGCTTCATTACCATTACCTTGGAGATGTTGTGAAGGCCAATTGCGCTCTATAGCTATTGCGCGTAGGTAGTTGTATAAACGATTTTTATTTATTTATACAACCTGATAGAGAGTTATTTAATTTATCCATAAATAGAAAGTAATACCAAAATTATGTTATATTGTAGAAAAGGCATCTGCCTATTTCTTGTTGTAATTCACATTACAACAATGCCACGAATACGAACGTCTTATCTAACGTCAACGCACCGATGAATCAACATTTCGTCGTAATCATCAACGATTTTTTGTCAATCGTCCACTAAAACAGAACCAGATCTAAAGATGATGTAATACTTCAGCTAATGTAGTTTAAAATGCACGAGGTACGTCTCGGCTAGGTTAAATGGCGTGCGACTCTGTGGGGCTACTGTCTAAGTTTGCGATCAATGTTACTGCGAACTAATATAGAGCTGTTGAACGGTGCGAAATTGTTTTTGTTAAACGTCAAATTCGTAAATGTTTGCCATGTATGTATATGTTTTATACGGGTGAAGATTGTTCAGCACATGCCGTTTTCAATATTGTAAGACTTGCACTGTGAAAGAAATGTGTTTTGTTAAGAGATCCTTCTAATTTTCATATTCGAATCTTCGAAAATTGTTGCCTTTAGAGAGTAGGCTTCCTGCACCGTGAGCCTCGAACGTTCGGTAGAGGTCGCATGCTGTTGCCAAGACGACACGTCCTGTCTCAACTATATTGTATATATCTAGTGTAGCTTCAACAGTTCCGCCAATGCTGTGACTGATCGTGCTCTGTTTTGTATGACTAACGGAGCGTGCCGTAATGAAATCTATTGGACAGGTGCACGCTCAGCGTACTACTTCGCACGTGCAAGACATGAGAGAAAGAAATATGCTTCGAACCGGACTAGGGATTCTATTTTCGTTTGTCTCTAAGATCTGTAGATCTGATCGGATTAGAACTGAAATAATTCTACAATCGCTGTTACTGTTGCTCGAAAATACGTATTAATTTTTTTAAGAGTTCTTAGTGGACATTTTGTTTTCTTGAAATCGCTTTACACGCAAACAAATATCAGATCAGATCAGAGTTAAAAAAGCTTTACTCGAAGCAGGCAATAAAGCATTGCATACATATATCCATGAACGATAAAGAACCTATTAATTTTCATTTGTATTAAACAAGACGATAAAGTTTTTGAATGCGAACTCAATCTCGAAACTGGAGTATTGTTAAACTATTGAATGTGGGTGGTTACCATTATTAGTAATTTATTAATATCGAATAAAAATTTAGTTTCAATTTTGTCACAATAGGCTTGATGTCTAAATTTCAGTAGTTAGATACTAATATACCTTGATGCCTATTCTATACAAAATAATTATTATTTAAAAAAAAATGCTTATTTATAAGAATAATTTTGCATTTAATTAAATATTTGACATTAGTCATCAAAAACGCTCATGACTGTCATGGCGTCTTGAATGACGTCACGCCGTGCAAAACACAGCTGTTTTAGTATCGGAATATTCGGTATTGTGAAGTTATTTTAATAAAAAATGGATTCATCGCATTACAAGTACTGCATAGTGCCCCAGTGTACAAACACAAGTATAAAAACACCAAAAAAATCCGGGTGGGGATGTGCCGGGGCACACGGCCGTTGGTTTTAACGTGAAACGTCTATGTTAGGGAATCGCTTTTAAAGTAAAAGATTGAAATGAAAACAAGAATGACGGTGTTTTAAGTATTTTAATAAAAAACTCAATGTCACAACAGCGAGTTGACTATATAAGTGAAATATTCACACCACATTTTTGTTTCTAAGATTAATAGTTTTTTAATTATTAAGTTACGATGATATAGACCTTTTCGTTACGGTCCACTTTTTAAACCTGGCACCGTATGTTTCGGCGTGATTTTAAAGACGTTTCACGTCAAAAATTATAATGATTGTTTGGCACGTATATAAATACGTGCCAAACAATCAGCAGATACGTAAAAAGTGCTAACACTCGCGAGAAGGAATGATGCCCATTCTTTTTCGCACTTCCACAAGACACTTGGGAATGACATTTTGACTTTGACGTTTCGCACGGCGTGACGTAACACTTTTTAATTGGTGTTTGCTGTCACGTGACTTATGGCTTATTTTGTGCAATTTTATTTTATAAAAATATAAATAATCAAAAGTTATTATTTATAAAACTTTGTTTTTCATAATTAAATGATCATCTTAATAGTTATGCAACCTAATGCATCAGATTTGTTCATAGTGGATACAAGCCTATTGTAATACAACATACTATATATTCTATACAAGAAGTAATCTTTAAGGTCTCTTGTTCTGCAAATTTTTTTGCAGGGAACATCCCTGCAAAAAATTTTGCATTTTTTTGTGGTGAGAGTGTTTGGTTACTGATTTTATACCTGGTTGGGGAGGGTCGTCGTGCGGCCGTCAGGTGTACGCCCTACTCGACAAGGTCAACGCCATCTGTTTATGCTCCTTTTTTAACACAGATCGCATATAAATAACCTTACGTACGCGAAACAAGCCCGGCTCCTCACAGTAGCCTGATTTTATCGTTTCCCAGACAACAATGCGCTGTATTTTTTTATTTGGAGCTCACCTTTGTTGTAGGTACAGCTGACTGACGAGATTGTCGTTTGATTATATTTGCGGTTCAGACGATTTTAATAGGTACCGGGGGGACATTACACCTGAGTCGTCTGTTCTTACGTATAACCTATTTTGCAGTGTTTGCATTGCTGTTTCGGCGTGAAATGAGGTGCAATGAATTCTAGAATCTAGTCATTTTGTTTTATGTCACAAGTTGAAAACGTATCTTTCAGTAACTATATGTATTATAAGCAGCTGTGACCATTTATCAAAAAAAGAGCGTATACATTCTTGAAAGGCCGGCAACGCGCTGATGATACCTCTGGTGTTGTTTGTGCTATGGGCGGCGGTGATCACTTACCATCACGTGACCCGTTGGCTCGTTTGCCTGCTCTAATATATAAAAAAAAAAAATATTACTTACCAGATGGGCAGCCTGATTTTTGTCATATACTCGTACATATATACTCACGCCTCTTTCCCGTGGGAGTACGTAGAGATTGCAGTTTTCTACTTGCTACGATCCAAATATACTTCGCTAGCTTCCTCGACTTTCATTAATACTTATGCACGTTCATCTCGCACATTCATCACCATCCAAAATTCATTCACCCCTAGTTTCTCCCTGAATAGTTGAGCAGAGGTGTAATAGTCATACTACACCTATATAGAGGTGTATATATTTACAAACACCAGAAGAAAGTGTTTTTTCTGGTGTTTGTGACTATACATTCAAAGCACATTATAATAATAGTATAGTAGTACCAGTTGTTATGTTCCATAAATCTATGCACACGGCTTACTTAGATGTGCATGGATGATCGGTTCGGAAAAATGCACGTTGCCGAGAACACTTTGGGTCCGTTAAGAGATATCACGCAATAGAAAGTAAAATGAATTGATTTTATTTAAGAATACCTAGTTTTGGTGACTCTGTGGTCTCGGCGTTGGTCTTCTAATAGGGGTCCAGTATCGAATCTGCCATGTACCAATATATTTTTATAATTTATTTGACGCTCTTACGTATAAGGGACACGTTATGCTATCTGCGCACACCTGCGAAGTAACTCAAAGGTGTAAAAGTGTAGTTAAAGAATTGAAATGTAAGTCTTACAATAACAATAGTAAGATTTCCTTTTATATTATTATTGTATAGATACATCTATCCATGTTTGATTAAATGTGTTTAGATGATCGGAAAAATACGTGTTGTCAAGAGAAACATATTGGATCAATGAAAGGTATCATGCAATGGAATGTGCCAAATGAATATAGAAATCATAGAGTAAGGTGTCAAGATAATAAAGTATCTAGTTAGTAAGCAATATTCAGCCCTTCTCATCAATGCTTTTCATTGATTTAAGTAATGTCAGTATTTCTATTATATTCTCAATTGAGCAGTCGAAGTCTCTGGGTTGAATTCCATCTGGCATAATGCAAGCTAGATCTGGATTCCACCGGTTCCAGTGAGAACATCAATTTAGTAACTTGATTGGTTGATGGACTACTTTCCATTCTAATGAACTCACTAGAGCTTTTGGAACAGCGTAGAGTTAATTTGAGTTTACGCTTTGAATAGTCGTCGTGGTGATGGTAAATATGTGGAAAGAAACTGTTTTCATTCTCCGAAATGATACCATATTTTGTGATGGTTGCGACGGCTAGTTTCCAAACAACGAATGAAATATCACATTGGTTCTTGAATCCTCCTCGCATGCTGAATCGCATTTGAAACGTAATCCTTTTCGATTTATTCCAGTGATTTCCAAAGGGGTCTATGACAACCTGCAAGGGGCCTACGTCATGGAAAAAAAATTTGGGGTCCATGAAATGAAAATGGGGGTCCTTAATAATGGATACACAACACTAACATACACTGATAGTATTTATTTACTTATATTATGCTATCTTCTAATATAATAGATGTATACATCTATATATATATAAAAATGAAACCCGTTTCGCGTTGTCACGGCATCACGTGTGAACGGCTGAACCGATTTCGATAATCTTTTTTTTAAATGTTTGTGGAAGTCCAAGGATGGTTCTTACGGAAAAAAATATTAAGAAAATCTCTCAGAAATATTGAAAAGTACACATTTAATTTTGCATATTTTAAAAAACGCGCGTTACGAATGTCAATTTTTTTTATACGAATGTCAACGTCATTCACAGCCATAGACTATATTAAAAGAGCATCGTTTGTTCGGAAGTGCATCAAAGCTACGCTAAGGCGGTACGAACTTCGTACCGCCTTCGTACCGCCGGGTCAGCTAGTTATTTATAAAATTACTTATGAAGTGACAAAAATATTATAATTATGCTTATAAAATTTTGTATGTTGTAGAATGTAGGTATTCAATATCAGGTAAGTCTACCTAAAACAATAAAACATGGCAAAGGATCTATGACACAAAAAAAGTTTGGGAACCTCTGATCTATTCGTTCTTAAATTGGTTTAAATTAATACAAACTATATTTAGCACCATCATTACAGCACTTATATGTCCCCACCGAGGAGCACGAAACTATCCTTACTATATTAGAGCGACAGGCTGTAGTTATACACGCTGGCCCAGTGCGGATTGGTTGACTATATCTTTGATTTTCGCAGGTGTATGCAGGTTGCCACCATGATTTTTTCCTACCGTAAGAGCCTCGGATAAATGCATATATGAAACTCGAAAAACAAACATTGATACATGGCAAGATCGGCCAGTGCCGAGACTGCAGCGCCTCCGACGCTTCAATTGCAATGTATCTATCTTTATACTTGCTTTGTTTTTGATTATAGGAACTTAGGGATAGCTTGATAGTCGCGGTATTTATTCCCTTTTGTTCAACTGTCAAGGTGTATTAGTCGTTTGGTGGGTACCTGCGGATATACCGCATAACTTTTATTTATTTTATTTTCTGTTAATTGGATTTAATTATTTCGTGTTATGTCTTGTTCTGTCATTTGTCAATTATCACAACTATACTAACATTATATATTGCTTTTCTTCTTTGCATAAAAACCAAGTTTACCAGTTTCAATATTCAAGATACTATTTATCTGACTTCGTGTAATTTGGTTTGGGCAAAATTTGAGATCAGTGGAAGGACGTAGGGTCATTTTACCACAGGAAAATATCTTCTCCTAAGATTTCTCTTGATATATAAATGCTGATATATAAAATAACCACGAATAATGAAAAAGTTACGGAAAAGCAAGAGTGAAAATAAGATAAGACCCATAATAGTTGAAAGTAATATTGCTATCTGGTAACAAAAAATAAAGGAGTAAGGAAATAGTTGAGTTTAGTAGAAAAAAATCAAATTCAATCATATTCCAAATTCCGCAAATAAAACCGATAGTTCTATCAAATTTTTATATTTGTTATCAGCCAATAGTCTTTTCTGCTAATAATAAGTTACTTAATTACTTATCTATATTATTTTGTTTGTAAGTAAATCTAAGGTTTGGACTGGCTTGATATGATAGTCATGCACCAATCTCGGTGGGCTATATAATACTGGTCAAGAGCACCCTGATAATGTTCTACGAGCTGTTTCTATTTATGTAAAACGCTCAGATTAAAATATTATTTATTTGACATAGGTCTTCACAGGTACTGATTGACATAAAAACAAATTGAAAAATATAACAGTCCAAGGGATTTTTATCCTTAACCTCAGCAATGCTTCAAACTTTACATATTGAGCTTGGGAAGCTTATGTTGCTTATATAATAGCATGAAGTGTTGCTGGCTATACGTGTGTATAGCGAACAAAAATAAATATGTACAGTGAAATGAGTCTACACCATTGTAATAAGATTTCATGATACCTTGATAGTATTGATTTATTTACTAAATGTCACTTGGGATTATTTTTTATCTTGACGTCTGAAATAGCACGTGATAGTACGATATATATGACACAGTTTCGCATTATCAATGTGATCAGTTTCATTTATGTGAAATTGATTATTTTCTTATCTATACGTTGCTTACATTCCCTACCAAAATATATAAAAAGTCAAACTGACCAACTGTCATCCGATACTACTAGGATTAGAAACATGGAATTTTGGACCATACTTCATTTTATTTTTTGGAACTCTACCCTTAATAACTGATGAAAAAGGGTGGTTTGTGTTAAAAAGTCGCTGGCTAGTTCATGAAGACAAGGACAGTATATTAGCTTTCAACTATTTTATTTCTGTAATTCTTATAAAAAATATGAATATCTTATTTACCCTTGACTCTAGATTTGACGCAGTCGCACTAGGGAATGAAATACCGACAAAAATGATTACATTTTTATAAATTTGATTCAAAATACAAAAGTAGTCTAATTAAAATGAAATCGCAAAATTATAGATCACATTATACCAAATACTTTGCAATGACAAATAAATAGTAAGATGATTATATAACTGCTCAAAGGTTGAAAACAAAATGAGAGACTTACGACGTCAGCCGAGGGTGAAAATTAAAAAAAAAACATCGCCATTAGCAAGAGTACTTATACAATATTGCTTTGATTATTTACAATCTGTTTTACTTAGATTATACGATTACCAATACGTGAAGGTTTACATTTGTACTTGTAAAATCATCGCTATTACTTTTTATTACGGGACAAAGGACAAAAGTTTGACGTGTTGCTCTATACTTTACTCGTGCAACCCTGTATAAATGAGGTTACTAATAATAGATGTTCCATTCGAAATTAATTCAATAGGTTTATTGTATGCTTATGAATAACAAGGTTTATATAAGCCTAGGCCAGTTAAACGTTAATCACGTGAAGAAGCCATTGTATACACAGGCTGTGCGTTACGTTATGTAAATACATTACATTGGGACTTAAGAATGTCTTTTGTTTTGGCAGGTGGGCGGTCACACGCGACTGCTGGTGCTGAATGACAGTACCGTAATCAAACCACTCAATATAAGAGAGTTGCATTTTTACCAGAACATTCCAGAAGACATCCAGAGCTTCGTGCCCCGGTACAGAGGTGAGCATCGATTGCACATTTGATCTATTATGTTCGGTACGCTTTTTCGATTCGCTGATGTACGCAACATTTTCATTCATTGCATTTCATGTTTTTTTTTAAATAAACATAATTATTATTTTTTGTTTTGTTTTTTTTTCTGTTGATCATTGTGTTGTGTGATTTGTTGCGTTCGAATATCAGAGCACTAAGGAATATTTGCTATTTGAGTGTGAGGAAACTTCGTGTAACGCAGTTGTTTGCGTCGGCCGTTTGAAACACTATGGGCTGTTGCGATAACGAATCCTAATCTTATCTATGGAAAGCCAACAGCCCATATTTCGTAGTCATCGGCGCAAAGACCGTAGATTGTGGATTTATTTTTACGTTTTTGTTTGAATTACTCGTTTTCCTTTATGCTCGTTATCGTAAGCATGTATACATTATAGTATGATTGAAGCAGAGATGAATGTATGTTGGTACCAAACAAACCCGCCGGCCGCTATGACGTTATCGGTTTTATGAAATTTCGCATTATTATTTTGTTATCTGAATATTTTTTCAAAATTGCGTAACATAAAACAATGTGTTGAAAACATCAAGAATGTACATTGGCTTTAATTATTCAACAATCAAGGATTGAAGTTTGGTGACTTGACGATTATAATTACACATACGTTTAGTATTGATTAGGCTATATATTGATCAAATGTACATTCATATTGATCAAATGTCGGATACAGACCACTCATAATGAATATATTGCACACACATTAAACCCGAAGTGATCAAATAAAGAAAAAAATGCAGTATAAATTAGTCCTGTCAAGTTATAGCTCCCGCTCAGGCTGGTCTGTAAACGACATAACTTAATACTTGCTCTTTCAATTAGTAATAATAGAATATAATATTGTCATCCATGTTACAAAATATTAGATGCTTCTGAATTAAATACCTACGCATTATTATTCTTTTAAAAATAATTACAATTTATTATCTATACACTAGTGGTTTATCCTAATTAACCCCTATAAAATTATATTTAAATATATATTTAACTGATAAAGTTATTTTTTTTGTGTGTACAGAATTAATGAGGTAAGTATATTAAAATATATCAGTTTACACACACACAACCACACGCACTGTGTTGTCGGATAGGTACTACCACAATAATGTAAATTTTTATGTGTTTTTGTAACATGGATATTTTTTTAATGGATTTTATTTATATTCTGTCAATTATATTTGAACGCTGAAGTATATTAAGAGCAAAAATGCACAAACGTTATTACGAACACCAATGTTTATTGGTGAAGCCATAGGCGTTGGTCGGGCGAGCGATAGGGCGGCGGGTTTGGGCGCGAGAGTAGAGCGGGCGCGGGAGCGGGAGCGGGAGCGGGTCAGGACACAATATTAGTTTCCTTGTTGTCGCAAGGGCTGCGGCGCGGCGGCGGGCGGAGCGACGCCGGCGGTGCCACACAACCGCCCCTAATTGCGCCCTAGCGGTAAATTTACATTGTGGGTTTGTAAAACCTTTACTACCAACCTTTTTCACCACCCAAACCGTACACACCACACTCGCATTCACGTAAACCGACACGACAAACATCAATCACACACACTACACAAAGAGTCGCCGAACACATTACAGAATACACATCACAAGATATGCAAACCCTTTTTGAATTTACGTTTCTTTTAGTTTTCGTCTGAATAAAGCTGCCAACTTGCACTAGTAAGTTCATAATTAACTTTAACTAAGTAGATAGTGGATTAAAGAAATCCGACGCCCGGTGGTGTAAGCAACACGCTGGCGCGTCCAGAGATCCGGGTTCGAACCCTGGCCGAGCGCGTCGGAATCATTCTCGATCTATCTATCGCTTACATCTCATACATGAAGAAAGTTAATTTATTTTGTGATTAATTGCCAATAAAGTGTACATTTGCATATATTAAGAGAAGTGTCGAATGAATTTATTTTATAGTGCCATGTTGTGCGCGTGGAGTCAATGACTGATGGAGGAGCCGTTTGTTTCAGGTGTGATGCAGGCCTCTAGCTTGGGAGGCATGAAATTGGACAAGCGGTACTCGCCATGTTTCCGCGAGGAGAACGGGCGCCGGCAGTCGCTGGGCGGCAAGCGCAAGCGCGACGACGTATTCAAGTGCGTATCAGCGCGGCCGCGCCCCGCGACTCTCCTCGACACTTGTCATGTGTCCTTTATCATATTTCAGAAGCTTTGACGTACGCCGGACCCGAGCCCGACGTCGCCATTAATTCATACCATCGCAAAACTACTTACATGACTATCCCACTAATGCGTGAGCGATGCACGACCCAAACTCTGCGAGCTCGGATGACTTGCGTCCTGGACTCGTGGTAATGATATAAATTTGATTCAGATGTAACAATATAACAGATAACAAACATTCTGTGTTTCAATTAGCACCTTCACGTCTCTTGTTGCTAGCCGACTTAAAAACTCCGGCAGACTGTTTCATTGTTGATGTTTTTTTATTGCAGATTTAAAGTACACCGGAATGGCAATGCTAGTGAAGTGCTCAAAAGCATTGCGCACATGGACAATTCTAACAAGCAGTGTGAGTATTAGTTTTGACGATTGACATTTAACTAACGAAGCTATCCGATTAAAATATTCATAAGTTTCTAAATTGAACATGTTTAAAATAGCAGTTTCCAGGTATTTAACTTTCGTCTCGACCAGTTTCCATCTCTAGAAACATTTATCCTTACTAATATTATAAATCGGAAAGTGAGTTTGTTTGTTTGTTCCGCTTTCACGCCGTAACTACTGAACCGATTGCTTTGAAATTTTTTTTTTTTTTCATTTTTATTATATTAGGATAGCTAACAGCAATGATAACAAATATAAACAACTATAATAACTACTATATGCCAATTAAAAGCTATCACAAATAGCCACAAGTTAATCAGCACACTGCACTACACAGCTGTCAGTTACCAACAAAACAGTAAAAAACAATATTTTAACAGAGTGCAACAGTACAAAATTGAACAAAAAACAAAAAAAAGAAATATAATAATTAATACAGAATCTAAAACAAAAATGCGTTAGATTACCTCCCTCAGAAAAAAAAATTTTGCAAACGTAAATGTAAACCACGAGATGCGCAATAAAGGCTTCGCTCAAAAACTACTGCACAGATTTTTATGCGGTTTTCATCAATAGATAGAGTGATTCTTGAGCAAGGTTTTGCGGTATTTTTTATTTCGGAAAAACGGATAGTCCCACGGGAAGCGCGATAAAACCTTCCCGCCATAAACCGACTTCCGCGCATATGTAGCCGTGGGCAAAAGCTATGATGCTTAACTCTCTATAGACTCAATCCCGAAATCCACGCGGGCGAAGCCGCGGGCAGAAAGCTAGTTTTTTATAAACACCTTATGGAAAGTTCATTGTATTTATCGTATATAGTATATTGACCAAGTGATAATGTGTCCAGATTTCCTGATGATGGAGAACATCACCTCATCGTACCGTCGACCGTGCGTGCTCGATTTGAAGATGGGTACGCGGCAGCATGGTGACGACGCCTCAGCGGAGAAGCGAAGCAAGCAGATCGCCAAGTGTGCGGCCAGCACCTCCGCCACGCTGGGGGTCCGCCTCTGCGGGATGCAGGTGAGATATTGGGACTAGGGTTCTATGTTCTGGCACGGCTGCTTCAGTGAGTATCTGTGTCGAATAGGACGGGGGGGATCGACACATTGCCACCACTGCGCATCCGACCTCGACTCGGCCCAGCACACGCTGGCGGAGTGCCCCGCGTGGGCCTCCGAGCGCCGAGTCTTGGTCGCAGAGATCGGGCAAGATCTGTCTCCGCCGGCATTGAATGCGGCAATGCTGGCGGACGAGGGAGGTTGGAGGACTGTGGCCTCCTTCTGTGAAGCAGTGATGCTCCAGAAGGAGGCCGCCGAGCGAGGTCGGGAGATGGCCGATATCGCACGAACGAGGCGGCGCCGGGCTCGGTAGCACAGCTGCGGCGCCGCCGCGGGTCGCCGGCGGGCGCGAGGTAGTCGCGCCCGCGGATGCGACGACCCGGGTGGGACCACGCCCCTTCCGTAGCCGGGGGGCGTCATCGGGGAAGGTAGTGTAGCCTCCCCCGAGGAGGGCTCCCCTGTAGGCAGGGGAGCGGAGGCTGGGGGTTCCTGGAAGTCGCTTCGCGTTCCCGGGGGCTCCCTGCATGCCTGAGGAAGGCCATCCCTGAGGTTTTTAGTGGGTAGGCCTCCCCCATCTGGGGAGGAAAGCCCCACATAACCGCCGGCCCGCCACAGCTGGGGTATGCAATTTAATGCATTTTCCTCAGGGAAACAAAAAAATTGGATTTTATGTTCTGATTGTAAAAAAAAGCAAATATCACCAAGTGTGGACCACTTACTAATTCCAATAAAGAAAGTAAGCACTTCTACAACTGTCTGTGATCTATGATACTATGATCACGAATATGAAGAACCTGTTCTTCGCTCAAAACATGCAAAACTAAGTGACATTGAAAATATATATAGAAACTGTGTTATTCTTAAAAAGTATAAATCAGTTAATAAAATATCATTGAAGAGCTATAAAATCAAAAAATGATTGTGCAAGGTCATGCCACCGACAACGTCAAATGAAATTGAGAAACTTATTAAATCGTACAAAAGTATAAATAAATAGTACCGGTTACGGCGATATTATTTATTTTAATTGTACGTTCTTGAAGCGAATATTAGGTAGTGCTCTCCTGTATTAAGTTATCAATTTATGCATATGCTCCAGAAGGAGCATATGCATGATGACACGATGATAAGGAAAGATACCCATCTTTCCTGATAGTAGATAACAATTATCAAGCTACTGTAACAAAAGAGAAAAAAGTTATCAGCTGTTACAGATCAATGGCGATAATACCGATTTTCTCAAATCTATCCTTGAAAGGTTATAAAAAGTACATCTATTTTGAAAAACAAGTTGGTTTTAGAAAAAATAAAACTACAAATCAGTAATGTTCATTTTTCAAGTCATGAACTACACGTATGTATTCGGTGACATATTGTACATGCTAGTATGTGTAGCACGTAATGTACGCGCGACATAGAAAGCGATTCAACAAAATTTATCGCGTCATTGAAGTAAACGAGTAAGCCGCGCGTTATTCGGTGCTAAGGATAGCTTTTCTGGCTGATACGTAAGACAATTCAAGAATTTTTTGTATTTCATTGCGATATTTTTTTTTATTTCAAAGATATTTATAATTTCTTCATTTTTGATTAATTAATAATCTTAGAAATTGACAAATATTCGGTATTTGAAACGTTTTATTTAGAAGTAATGCATGTTTTGTAATTATTTAATCAAATTATAAGAATTTGACTACAAACTATAGATTTCACAAAAAACCTTCCTTATTCCGTGCAAAATTTACCAAGAGATATGTGTCGCAAAGAACTGTGAAAAGGCGACAAACTTTCTCGCGCCCGCACTTCGCACGTAACGTACGCGCAACATATAACAAATCACTCGCGAATGTTTTACTTAACATGTACGCGACGCGTTGTTCAGCTACTTAGAACCTTTAAAAATTATAAAAAAACTATAACTAATAATACTATACTATAACGTAACCTGTATGTCGCGTTATTACGCCAGCGACCTTACGCACTGGTCCGGCTGTACGTACATATTTGGTAGATATAACACACTAGTAATCTTAGAATGCTAATAGGGTCATAACCCGTATGTAGTAAATATATACACGACATACGTATACGCATGGCAATGTACATATTAGAAATGGCGTCAGGTTAAATAATGCTATTTTTGCCAATCGAATTATAAGTTTATCAACCATAGTCATTTATATGTTTAAATGTCTGTCGCATTATATTTTATTGCTTTGAAAAGTATATTTATGTTGAACATGAATGCAATACTCAAGTGGCAAAATGAGTTCTTTGTTTGATTACTCAGACTCGGACATTACATGCTCAGTGCCATTATCTTATTGAAATATCTTTACTATTCTGACAACAATTAATAATTCTTCCGTACACTTCAATATTTGTATTCTACCACCATAATTACTCACACAAATGTTCAGGTGAAGTGTGCTCTTTCAATCTATTCTAATTATGTTGTCATTTTATGGCTCATTCGCTGTGTGTAAATAAAAATTCCAAGAGTGCCATTTTGACTGGCTAGTAGTCGGTTTCAATTTATTTTCGCGAGTGTTTTTTTCCATCTTCAGTAATTATCATTCATTGGATAGTTCAAGGTTACCACTGTAATGTTCTAGATTTTTCTGAATCAGAATTGAAGTATAATTGAACAAGCTTTTTGCCTTTTGTCAAGTGTTTTATTGTTATCGCTATTGTTTTGAAGATTTTAATTGGACTCGTGAGCAGCAATGAATGTTAAATTTCAAGTAATTATGTATTTATATTGTGTTTGATTGGGGTGTAAATTATTTGTGAAATAAATATGGGCAGGTAACGCGCCACCAGCATATTGATGCCTTTTTAATATAGAGTTCGGTTGGGGAAACATTCTTACTGGTACCAAACTGAATAAATATGTGGTAAAGTTAAAAATTACATGTGAAGTCAAGTCGTTTGAGAAGAAGAAATCCTTGAGAAAATCAAGTGTGGAAGCATTTTTGTCCACTTGTTACAAAACTTGCATTTTGACATCCTATTTGGTATGGTTTCATTTAATAAAGTGTGAAATAAAGATTTTCCGCTCTCTTTTGTATTATGTATTCATATTCGAGACAGTTTGTTGTTGTTTCAAATTGCTTGGAAGTGCTTTCAGTGTGTTATATATAATATTGTGTGTTATATATTTGTTCCTAGAATTAATTATATTTTTTTAATTTATATGGGAATATAGGGAACATAAAGGGATAATCACTTACAATAAATATAGTGTTACGCCGGTGGCTTAGTAAAACTTCAAAAGTGATTTTCTGTGACTTAGAAACGTTTTCAGCAGGCTGAAACGTCGTTTCAGGCCGTTTCAGAAGTAGCTCTTTCACATACTAAAAAATCTAAATTACACCCAAGTTACAGTAGTTTTCAGGCGCCTGAAACATGTTTTCAGTACGTTTCAGGCTACCCTCTATCCAATGCCGCAATAACCTGAAAACCCGTTTTCAGGCGTTTTCAGGACCCCTTATGAGCCATTAAGCCTACTTCAGTAAAAGGACATAAATTTCAATAGGAGTGAAAGAGATAGCAATAGTAGAAAGAGACAGAGATAGTTAGAACATTCGAGAAGTATTAGAATGAGAAAACATCATTAGAAAGAGATAGACAAACACAGAATATTCGAGAAAGATAGTACGGGAATATTCGAGTATTGTGTATCGAGAATATTCGAGTATCGAGACAGTTATACTCGAAACGTCTCGAACGCGCGACGTATTGAACTACACATTCGAGTGTGTCCGCGAATGTTCTGGCAAGAGTGGCAAGTATCTTAGGGGACTATATAAGGCTGTGTCCGGCCGCCGGGAAGAGTATTGTTTTGCGATACAGTGCGAAAACATCTAAGTGATATTGGAGAACTAAGAAGCGACTTTCAGTGCTTTCAGTGAAGTTAGTGTACTAATTAATAAAAGTTCAGTGTTTTGGTAGACCGCCGTTTAATTTACTGACCCCAGCTCGTAACAATAGTAAGTGGTTATCCCTTTATTTTCTGAAATGCCGCCGAACCTAAACATTTTTTATGCGACTGTTAAGTACTGCTACACCGAGGCAGTCGTCGTCGAGGCAAACATCAATGCTCGTACATAAAATAATAAGATGACCGCACTGACGCGATTGACCAATAGAAAGGTGTTAAGTGATGTGATTGATAGTCTGGCGTTCAGAATGGTTAAAGAAAAGAAACAGTTGCGTTACTGCTGCATTACATAGTAGAGATGTACCAACTCATTAAAACCACAACTTGGTTTAACTCGAGTTAGAATTCAGATAATTTAGTTTAATTAAGTTGATGAAACTGAGTGAATATTTTCTATTGTTTTTACGATTATACTAAATAATATAAGTCATAAATAGCAGTTTGAGATTATATATGTGTCGGGATAGTTATATTTATAGGAGTAAGGTACTGTTTATTAAAAAAATAAATCTGTAAACATGAAGTGAAGATTATAAACGATTGTCATACTTTGCGCCATGTCTGTGTTATTAGGCTATGTGTTAATGCGCTATGGCGGACGTGTGTTCAGATTCGAGTCTGAGAGAATTGAACTCGAATTAATTCGAGTTAAGCCTAATTTGAGTTGACTTGAAACATGTCTTGTAATTAGCGGGATCGATCGATTGTGAGATAATGAATTGGCCGCAGGTGTACATGCCGGAGACTGGCGCGTGCATTCGGCGCGATAAGTACTGGGGCCGCGCGCTGACGGAGGCGGGACTGCGTGAGGCGCTGCGCGACTTCTTCGCGGCCGGCGGCGCGCCGCGCGCGGCCGTGCTGCGCCGCGTGCTGCGCGACCTGGACGCGCTGCGCCGCGCCATCGCCAAGCAGACCAACTACCGCTTCTACTCCTGGTGAGTGCTGCACACTGAGCCGCGGCTGCACGCTGCGCGGCCGTGCTGCGCCGCGTGCTGCGCGACCTGGACGCGCTGCGCCGCGCCATCGCCAAGCAGACCAACTACCGCTTCTACTCCTGGTGAGTGCTGCACACTGAGCCGCGGCTGCACGCTGCGCGGCCGTGCTGCGCCGCGTGCTGCGCGACCTGGACGCGCTGCGCCGCGCCATCGCCAAGCAGACCAACTACCGCTTCTACTCCTGGTGAGTGCTGCACACTGAGCCGCGGCTGCACGCTGCGCGGCCGTGCTGCGCCGCGTGCTGCGCGACCTGGACGCGCTGCGCCGCGCCATCGCCAAGCAGACCAACTACCGCTTCTACTCCTGGTGAGTGCTGCACACTGAGCCGCGCGGCTGCACGCTGTGCGGCCGTGCTGCGCCGCGTGCTGCGCGACCTGGACGCGCTGCGCCGCGCCATCGCCAAGCAGACCAACTACCGCTTCTACTCCTGGTGAGTGCTGCACACTGAGCCGCGGCTGCACGCTGTGCGGCCGTGCTGCGCCGCGTGCTGCGCGACCTGGACGCGCTGCGCCGCGTGCTGCGCGACCTGGACGCGCTGCGCCGCGCCATCGCCAAGCAGACCAACTACCGCTTCTACTCCTGGTGAGTGCTGCACACTGAGCCGCGGCTGCACGCTGTGCGGCCGTGCTGCGCCGCGTGCTGCGCGACCTGGACGCGCTGCGCCGCGTGCTGCGCGACCTGGACGCGCTGCGCCGCGCCATCGCCAAGCAGACCAACTACCGCTTCTACTCCTGGTGAGTGCTGCACACTGAGCCGCCGCTGCACGCTGTGCGGCCGTGCTGCGCCGCGTGCTGCGCGACCTGGACGCGCTGCGCCGCGCCATCGCCAAGCAGACCAACTACCGCTTCTACTCCTGGTGAGTGCTGCACACTGAGCCGCGGCTGCACGCTGTGCGGCCGTGCTGCGCCGCGTGCTGCGCGACCTGGACGCGCTGCGCCGCGCCATCGCCAAGCAGACCAACTACCGCTTCTACTCCTGGTGAGTGCTGCACACTGAGCCGCGGCTGCAGACTTTCGCACACCTATCGTGGTGAGCTATATCTTGACAGATCACCTTTAATAATCAAAATCAAAACAATACGGTTTTTGTTGTGAGCGGACGTGTTAGCAGACTTTCTATAATTTTACAAATATTCAAGTTTATTCGAGTGGAGCCCTAGGCCTTCGTCGTGGGAATCTGGATGCCAGCGAAGCACCCTAACAAGAAAAAACGTCGAAAACAAATTCGAGGAGCGCAGCGGGGTTTGAACCTGCGGCCCTGGTGATTGGGACCTGGCGTTTGTACCGTTCGGCTGCGCGTGCGTTCAACGACGTAACGAAATTGACATCTACCTATCACAGGAAATAATCTGCGTTGTGAAAACAGTGTTTTAGTGAAATTTTTCAACACCAAGTCAATACCTACCCTACCAATTTGATTTGACAAGTGAGCATAGACAAAAAGTGTTCCCACATTTAAAATAATTGATTATTTCTGGGGAAAATCAATAAGAAATATGACTACCTGTGGTGGATGTAATGAAATTGTATCGGCTTCTGACGTGATATCCTGTTCTAAATGTTTCGGTGTTTATCACTACATATGTGTAAATATAACAAAGGGAAACTACAAAAAATTATCTAAGGACAATAGAAATGCATGGAAGTGTCCTGTTTGTAAAAGCAGACAACCGAAAATTGGCGATAATTCTGATACTCCCATACGCAGTAACAAGATGGAGTCCTCAGATTTACATATGGAAACTTCGGATGCAACCCAGAAAATGAATGTGACAACGAGCGAAATACGGGCACCGGAACCGCTATGTACATCGAATCTCGACCCAGCTCTTCTATCTTTTATTAAGCAAGAAATCTATTCAGCTGTTACTGAGTCGATGAAAACCTTCACGAACAGGTTTGAAAATGAATTACAAAGCATTAGGAGCGAACTAGGGATATTAAAGGAACTGAAGTCCGCAGTTGAGTATTTAGGTGCGGACTACGATTCTATTAAGTTAGACATCAAAGATCACGAAGAAAAAATTACTGCTCTGAAAAAAGAAAACATTGAAATGTCAAGTGCTATGCGGGATTTGTCGACTAGATTAACATTAATGGAACAGCATTGTCGTGAAAATAATCTAGAAATTACCGGTATTCCAGAAAATAAGTCGGAAAACATACCTTCCTTACTCAAGCAACTCGGAACAGTCATCTCGTGTCCTTTACAGGATTCAGATATTCTTTCATGTACCAGAGTAAGAAAGCTCGATGCTGCAAGTAAACGGCCGCGGTCCATCGTAGTTAAGTTAACAAATACTCGTACCAGGGACAGTGTATTAGCGGCTGTATATAAATTTAATAGAGCTAACCCTAACGAAAAACTTAACGCCCATCTTCTGGGCTATGGGGGTGATAAATCAGCCGTTTATATATCGGAACATCTCTGTCCATATTACAAGAGGCTTCATGCTGAAACAAGGAAGTTGGCACGAGAGAAGGGATTAAAATATGTATGGATCCGGAACGGACGCATTTTTATTCGAAGAAACGAAGAGTCCCAAGCCAAACAAATAAAATCCCTTGAAGATTTAAGAAAACTGTAGTTTGGTTTTCTATTAGTCTTTGACCGTATACTACTATATAAAATTCAAGTTTTACTATCAAAATTTTCGTGGTATGCGTACCAAACTTGCGGATATAAGATTGGCTTCTTTAACATACTCTTATGACGTTATTATTGCAACTGAGACTTGGCTGGATGACTCGATAAACGATAATGAAATATTAAACGACAATTATATTATCTATAGACGGGATCGACAAACAACAGCATCAATTCACAATAGAGGGGGTGGTGTATTGATCGCTGTAGCTAAGAGATTTCAATCTATTCGTATACGTCACTATGAAAGTGCCAACGAAGATCTGTGGATATCTATTAGTGCTAAGATTAACAATGTTGTGAAGAACTTCATTATCTGTGGTGCATATGTGCCTCCGCCTGTGTCTATTGATGCACTGGACTGTATACTGAGCAATATCAGTTCTGTAATAGACGCTAACTCTTCTAGTGTTGTTGTGGTCTTTGGTGATTTTAACTTGGGCTTTATAAATTGGTCCTATAATAGTGAAAGTAACTGTTTGTTACCCTTAAACTATAATAATTCTTTAGGGTACGCGTTTGTAGATTTCTTATCTTGTAACAATTTGATTCAGTACAACTCTGTCACAAATGTTAACAGCAGAATCTTGGACTTTGTTTTATGTAATGGCCATGATGTTATTGTAAGGGAATCTGTAAATATATTAAGTAATCTCGATGGTCATCACCCTGCTCTTGAAGTCAACATTAGGTTGGAAGCTGTGTCGACTCTTAAGTGTAAACCATTTATTTCGTATAACTTTAGAAAAGCAAACTATATAAAAATTAACAGTAAGCTAGCACAAATAGATTGGGAATCTGAGCTGACGGGCGATGTCAATGTCATGCTGGGTACTTTTTACTCTATTCTTAGGGAGATAATGGAGTGCGATGTACCTAAGCACAAGGTCCGTAATAAGAAAAATCCTGTTTGGTTCTCAAGTTCTCTAATACATCTGATATCGGAACGCGAGAAAACCAGGTCTCGTTTCAAAAAATATAGCAATCCCCGAGATCTCATAGAACTTAATATTTTGAATAGAAGGGTGAAACATATAATTAAAAAATGCCACAATAAATATTTGGCTAGTGTGGAAAACTCAATAATTGAAACCTAGAAAATTTTGGTCATATGTAAAACACCTTCGTGGTAGCTCATCTGATATGCCTAACGAAATGTTCTTGGATTCTGAGTCCGCAAATACTGGAGAACATATATGTGATCTCTTCGCAAAGCACTTCGCATCAGTTTACTCCGGTCAGAGCGATGACATTTCGTCATTATCTGTTAGTACTGATGACTACCCCCAGCTCACTCTATCTAATATCGACGTAACAGAACGAATGATTGTCAAGGTTCTGTCAAAACTTGATGTTAGTAAGGGGGCAGGACCAGATGGTATACCTCCACTATTTATATCGAGAACTAGCAAATACATTGCCCTACCACTAAAAATTATATTTACCAAATCTCTAAGCACTTCTGTATTTCCAGATACCTTTAAAGAAAGTAACGTCGTCCCAATTTTCAAGAAAGGTGATAAACAAGTCGTCAAAAACTATCGACCCGTATCAATTTTGAATACCTTTTCCAAAATATTTGAGAAAATTATTTGTCCATTCTTAACCTCGCACGCTAAAAGCATTATTAGTAAAAATCAACATGGTTTCTCTAAAAATAAATCTACTGTCACCAATCTCGTCACCTATGTCGATAATATTTGTAAACATGTAGACTCTCGAATAGAAGTGGACTCAATCTACACGGATTTTGCTAGCGCATTTGACAAGGTGGACCATAATATTCTATTTTCAAAGTTAAAACGATATGGTATTCACGGGCCCCTATTATTATGGTTTAAGTCATATTTAAAGCATCGGGTATTAAAAGTCGTTGATAATGGTTACGTGTCCAAGTCTTTCATAGCTACATCTGGCGTCCCACAGGGATCTATCTTAGGCCCTATCCTATTTCTCTTATTCATAAATGACATATCAGACAATATACAGAGCGATTGCTCTATATTTGCTGATGATTTAAAACTCTATAGACCTATTAGGGATCTAAAGGATACGCACTTGCTACAAAAGGACTTGGACATAATAATAGAATGGTGCAATAAAAACAACATGACATTGAATGCAAGCAAATGTTCATTTATAAAATTTACGAGAAATAAAAATTTAATCCCATCTTCTTACACCATTGATTCAGAGCAGCTAGAACAAGTCAAGAAGATACGCGACTTAGGTATTATTGTGGACAGTAAACTAAACTTTATTGAACATATCGATAATGTAATTACCAAAGCATGGAAATTGCTAGGGTTTATAAAACGCACGTGTAAAGATTTTCGTAATACAGAGAGTATTTTATGTTTATACAATTCCTTGGTTCGTAGTACTCTCGAATATGGATCTTCAGTGTGGAGTCCACAATATCGGGTTCACATCGAAAGGTTGGAACGAGTTCAACGTAATTTCACGAAGTTTCTGGCTTACAAAAATCGAGAATGTCCCTACCGTGCCGACTACTCCGCTCGTCTTAAATATTTTCAAATGGACTCCTTGGAGAAACGTCGAGAAATGCTGGATAATATATTCCTCTATAAAATAATAAATGGTGTATTCAATGCACAGGACTTACTTAGCAATATTAATATAACTGTACCTAGCAGAATCCCCCGTCATCCAATCAAAACATTTACAAGGAGCCTGTTCAGAACTAGATTATCATCTCCCTTAAATAGACTCCAAGATACATACAACAAAATCTGCAATGACATTGACATTTTTCGCAGTTCTCTGTATACTTATAGAAACCAACTTCATGGAAAGTAATTAAAAAAATTTATACATCTTATATTTGCAATTATCTTTTATAATGTACAATTACCTTTTTTGTGTGTAATTATGGCATAGTTTTAGTTTATACTTATAGTTAGATATAAATATCTGTACCATTTCTTTAAGAGTGCTGTACATACCTGTAAAAACAAGTTACATTGTCTAAGACTGTTTAAGAATTACATTGATAAATGATGAGTAATATTGTTGATGGTGTGTCTAATAAATAAATAAATAAATAAATAAAATCAGATGCTGTCTGTGACGTCATCTATTAGAGGTAACATTTTAAACAGAAAATTAAACTGTAACGGAAAACTGGTTCCAATTCTACCATTTCGTCGTTCATATTGCAATTTGTTCTATGTCAAAATGACAAGTTTAAGTTTAGGAGAGTAAAAAAACTGTGTACTGAAAAAAAAATCTATTATAACACTAAAATATTTTTAACTAACGTTTCATAACTATTGCGTTCATCTTTCGGCTATTTAGAATTATTATCTAAGCATACCTCAATAATAATAAAAAAATACCAATTTTTGACATAGAACAAATTGCAATATGAACGACGATTTGTGGAACAGTGCACGCACATTTTGGAACGTACTTGTGACACTAAAATTTGTCAATTTGATCTGCGAAAAAAAAATACATCATATAGTAATCTACTTATAGTGATTACACGTCAACTAACTACACGTTTTTTCAAACTTACGGAGATTTACTAATGTAAATGACTATTTTCAGTTGAGAGTAACGGAGTAACGTTTCCTAAGCTTTCTGTGTAATCTATAACTTATGTTTCAGTTTCAATTGTTCGCCAATTTGAAATAACAGTTTTATGTTGCAGCTCACTACTCATCGTTTACGAGGGAGACGTCCAATGCTCGTCGGCGGAGGAGACAACAAGCGGGTTAAGCGGAGAGTACGATGCAGATGCATCCAGCAGCTCTACTGAGCAACTGCCCGTTTCCCATTTCGACATGTCTACGCTACAGCAAGGAATCTCTACGGGAACTCCACGCGAACCGTTCCAACCACATAATGAAGAGACAATGGGCGGTTACGAGGAAGGAGAGGTGACGCACACGCTGAGGCCACATCCCCCCAGTCCAGACTCGGCTGACAGTTGGATGGCTTATTCTTCAGCTTCTGGGGAATCCTGGCGTGGTCCTCCCGATTCAGAAGCAGAGGTAGTTGCAACCGATCCCAAAACAGGGAACAAGCGCGCGCACACGTGGACGGACAAGCCGCGCGACGATCGCGTCGACATCCGCATGATAGACTTCGCGCACACGGCGTACGCGGGCGCCGCCGCCGAGTCGCCGCTCGCCACCGCGGCCCCACACCACGGACCTGATTGCGGCTTCCTCACTGGAATAGACAGTTTGAAACGACTCCTCACTGAAATCTTACCCCCTCAACCCTACAGTTAATGATGACACCGGATAAATGTTTGCGTCTCCCAATTTATAGGTACATTAGCTAGGCGGTCCGCCCAATCCGCCCATCAGCGGCGTGATTGCGCGGTGGATTCGACCCGGCTAAAGTTTTAACTCTTTAGAAATTCAAAACGTTCGACTGATGTAATTTTATCCATTTGTGGTTGGAAAAATTGATTAAATGTTGACCTGTCGCCGTGCGTGTATGTAGACATGACGCAGGGTATTCGTGTTTAATTCTGTGTGTTTAAAATGTCTGACAATGAATGTACCCTTTAACTCGTTACCCCTTTAGACACATTTTTCACCCCGTATGTCTGTGTACGGCGTTTATCGCACCAAGTGAATGTTGGCGGTACAAATTATGTTGTGGTATTACAAACAAATTATTATAATTTAACGAGGGACCCAGTAGGTATTACAAATTCTTTGTATGTGTAAGTATTACTTTTAAGTTATTCCACAGTTTGACGTGATCGGTTCGCATGGATGGTTTCTGTTAAATTTCTGTATGGATTTGATTAATTAGCAGTATCTCGAAATTGAGTAGACATTCCTTGTCGCTTAATTAGTTTTAATTTTATTTTAGTGACAAATTGTAGTTGTTAAAGCGACGTCTTCAGCGAAAACAATTTATGTTCGCATTTAGTGACATCGCATTCTTTGCCGTAAGTTAAATTACGTAGTCCTGTAAAGGTACTACGCACTAATATGCCCAGTCAACGAAGCCAAAGTGTTAGTTATTACATAGAAGACCCATATAATAAATTATCCGACTTTAACACCATTTACTTATTTACTATTGATAAATGTCGTCCAGACTGTTGTTTGTACAATGCGTACTATTTAGGTATTTGACTCTACCAGTAAATGTTTTGTATATGTGTGTGCCAAACTTAAGATAAAAGTAATAAGCACACGACCATTGGCATAAGGAGTATATTTATGGTAACTTCACAAGCAGTATTATAGAAATCTGATGTAAGAATGTGTCTGTCGATGTGTATGTGCATGCGAATATTGGGTATTCATTAAAAGTGCCACATTTGAGTTGTTTCGAAATGCGAATTGTGATTTGATACAAAATGAATAGGTAGCTTTTTTCTAACGGGTGACCGCTCGCTCTGAGCTTGTGGGTCCGTTCAGGCCAGATGCAATAGACGACCAAATAGAATCTCATCACATCATCACGTTCTTGTGATGAGTGCAATATGTTTTTCTATCAATCGAAATATTTGTCTATCTCAGCACCTCCAGTACAGAAAGTGATAGAAATTAGTAAAATACAAATAATGTAACGGCATAAGCAAGCATTCCATCTTTCTGATTAGTACGCAACTTAGACTTCATGGTTTGTAAATTATTTTGAGAATATAAATTACGCCATTGGAACATGCACGTCGATACAAAATCATAAATGTTGTAATATGTTAGGTTTAATAATGAGTGAGTATGCCTCTAAATGCACTGGTTTTGATTTTGAATAAAATTGTTGTTGGTATATATTTGTGTGACTTGTGTAACATATTTTATGATTTAGATAGCCTATGTCGATATTGACGGAAGCAGTGTTGCTATGTTATTATAATGAGATATATGTTGATATAATAATCGTATTTAGTCTTCTTTTTTCGAGTAAAAATGTTCTCTTACTCTTACTTTCTTCTTTATTCTAAATTATACATATTATATACCCCTAATAACTAAGTAAATATGGTCTATATCATTAAAGGGGCGATTGCAGGCGCCTAGAGCAACCTCTAGCTGTTACTGCGATCAATGGAGAATTATTGTAATCAAATTGTATAAAAAGATTATACTTTCGATCTCTTTATAGTACAGTTTGTTTACAAAACACTGAAATAACTGAGCTGTTAATATGTTATGTATTTTTGTATACGACTATACTCGTCACATATATTCTAGTTTCCACATTCCATGCTATGAGATCTTATATGGGGAACTGTTCCAATATAATAAACATGTCGTGTGAAACAGTAGCAACAACGTAAATTAATTTTAATTTTATCTCAGGGTCACTATTTGTTTCTTATCTGTAGAATAAATATGACTCAAATGCTGTTAGACAATATTTACAGATTGTAGAACTTGCCATGTAGTACAGTCTATATGTCAGAAAAAAAATCGATCCCTCCGAAAAATGACACCGGAATTTGATTTGACGAATCGTTAGAGGGGCAAGTAAAAAGCTTAACGTCAGATTTCCGAAGTCCTCCCCCCTGCTGTTTTTGAGAAAATCCAAAACAATTTTGAAATGCATTTATCTCAGCAACTATTAAGGCTAGCGACTAATTTTTTTTTAAATTGTTAAGGATTTCATAAAATATAACTATTTCTTCCTCGAGTTTCAACTGACAAAATTCCGTATCATCGGTGATCCCAATATTACGGCCTCAACAGAGACCTTGGAGCAGCGGAGAGACTTTGGCTCTCTGTGTGTTCTTTATAGGCTCTTTGACGGAGAGTGCTCTGAGGAATTATTTGCAATGGTGCCTTCGTCACCTTTTTACCATCGCACCACCCGCCACCGCAGTAGAGTTCATCCATATCACCTGGAACCGATCTTGTCTAGTACAGTTCGGTTTCAGCGTTCATTCCTTCCGCGTACATACAAACTCTGGAATGAGCTCCCAGCTGCGATGTTTCCTGAGCGCTACGATATGTTTAACTTCAAACGAGGCTTAAAAAGAGTATTTCTCTCCAGGTAGGCAGCGGCTCAGCTGTGCCCCTGGCACTGCAGATGTCCATGAGCGATGGTTACCACTTACCATCAGGTGGGCCATTTGCTCGTCTGCCACCATATGGAATAAAAAAAAAAAAACAAAAGAACCGTTATTCTGCTCACTGCACTAGTTCCCCTAAATAGCATGAAAACTGTAAGTTTTATGAAAAAATGTTATAAACAAAAGTTGAAGCAAATTTTATGACAAACAACTTTCTCATATGCATTATTGCAAAAAAAAAATCGTTATTTCATTGTGAAAACAGCAAAAACCACTTTTTCAAAACTTTTGCGCCACTTAGCGTTTGCAGTTTAAGTCGGATGATGTTACTTCAATGAAAGAAAATGTAGTCCTGAGTGTCTTTTACAATTAAAAAAAAAAACAAGTCGCTAGCCTTAATAGTTGCTGAGATAAATGCATTTCAATTTTTTTTTGGATTTTCTCAAAAACAGCAGGGGCAGGACTTCGGAAATCTGACGTTAAGCTTTTTACCTGCCCCTTTAACGATTCGCCAAATCAAATTTCGGTTTGTCATTTTTCGGAGGAATAATTGCAGATTGACTGTACTAAAGGCCTGTGTCAATTGCTTATGACTGTTAGAGTTCCTCTAGTTAAAGTACTTTAATCTATCTAGTCTATTGTGTGCGGTCTGAGGGACGAGAGCAGGCGGTTGGTCCCGAGCGTGTGTAGGTGCATATTTTCACGCGCCGTAGCCAACATTCCTTTGTGCTGCATTCGTCTCTGTTTCGACTTAATTTTTATTAGAGTGATAAAATATATGAAAGTACCTGGTTTTAATTAGGATGCTAGGTTGTATTATTGCTAATTATCATTTATGTCTGTTATTTTAAATAACTGTATGACACTATTTTGTTAAATAAATTTTAGGTATTAAATTGGTTAGTTTTATTTATTTTGGCACCTTTATTGCTATCATATTTTATTTATAATATATAATCATTTAATGCTATACATTTAGAGGTCTGTGTGTAAATTTCAAGTAATCTCTTAAATTGTTTGATTCTGATAAGAGACGAAAAGACCTGATGAGAATTGGTAAATAAATATTTGACATTCATAATTCCATTTTCTGTCTGGTTTGGGAAACTGTTCTATTCTCCACCAGTTTTGAATACATGTAAATGAATTATATGAGAGTAGATAAAAAAATTGGCATGACGTTTTTGAGAAAGCTCTCTACGATTAATGATACAATCAACATGTATTTCACATTATTTAGTGCATGCAAAGGCTATTAAATACAATTTTTTGTCTGAAACAGTTTGTGACGGTTGTCATGAACGAATGACGGGTTTCCCAAATTACTCAGACCAAATTTTAACATATGTTTAAATTTAAAATCTTTTTATGATCATTTCCTCCTACATCCACGTCCTGCAAGTTTAACTAGGTACCATCAATCTTACGTTAATTATTGTACAGAAAAAAGTCTTAAATCAACTCGTAAATATTCTTCTCCTCCTATTTCTCTACCTATTATATATAGATCCTATTTCTTACTCTGGAGTTCAGAAACTATAGTCAGTTAACGGAAATTTGAGTGCACAACAGTGGTTTTCACACGCAAGAATGATTCCTACTAATATTATAAAGGTACAAATTTATAAGTATGGGTGGATGTTTGTTACTCTTTCTAAATGAATGTTGATGAAACTTCACAATAATATAGCTTACAACCTTATTTTAAATTAATTTAGTATTTTAAGGTTTTTAAGACTTATGGCAATGAACCTTTGTGTTCATTAAGAAATAATGTTTAAAAATAGAACTCGTAGCAGATTTCCCGCCATATTTGTGAGAATTACGACGGCAATAAGATATTTGCGATAGCAAGTTAAGGGAGAAAACTGCATAACATTTTTGATAATTGATTAATATTCAAAATGACCGATCCAAGCGAAATGCAAGCTTTAGAGAAAATATTAAATGAAACTGGAGATTCCCAAATAAAAATTACTTTAACAAGTCAATGTATAAAAGGTACGCAAAAATATAAATTGTACGCTTGTTTGTTTACATTCCAGGTATTTTCAGTAAAATTTTTATATTTCAAAAACTATTTCTTATTCAAATTACAGTAAAGACATTTATCTGTCATCCGTTATTTACCTACTTAAAGTTATTTTGAATAGGTACGTAGGACGTAGTTGAACGTACGTAGGATCCTGTTTGAAACTTTCCCGGTATTATTTTTACAGCTAAGTAAACGTCCATGTAATGTTAAATCTTTGATTTTATAGCTCAAGCCTTTTTAGTCGACAAACTAAGAAAGCAATGTGAGAGGGAAAAAGAGATATGTAGCTTTATGAGTAATAGTAATCTGAACTTACGCACGGAAATAAAACAAGCTGAACTGGAATTAAAAAGGTAAACACAATTTCAATTAAAACTATTTAATTTCTTATCACATAAGGTGGTGAAAGTGATATGATAAATCATAGGCCTACCCAAATAGCGTTTATCTATATGGCCACGGCAATCCGATCTCTTATTCTTCCGGTGCAGTCGGAAGAATTGGGCTTTCGATGTTATGTATCTTCTCAAAAGTAACAAAACTACAATGCGCTGTGGTTTTCGTCGTAATGAGCTTATAAACAAAATTGCAACATCTTTATTATTTATACATTTATATGTGTAACTTTCTGTATTGAAAAATATTACATATCATGGCAGTGGTTAAACTATTTTTTAAAATCTAATTATATTTTACGTCATAAAAACGTCCATAACCAGGAAATACTGATACTTTTTTAGTATTTTTGTAATTGTATTATATTATATTTTTTGTTTATATATTCACACTGGAAAATAATACTTTTTAGTGTGTAAACTTGTTCTATCAGCAGATTAGCTGGATGAAATTTGAGAAAACCTTCATCTCGAGTGAGACTTTCATTTTATGTTGCTTGTTGTAATCCCGTGTGTATTGTGTTATAACTATAACAATAAATCGTTATTAACATAATAATTTCGGGCAATTAAAATACATTTTTATAGACATTTTAAATTTAAAGAGCAGCCATAATAACATATGTTGTGTGTTGTGTTGATCCACCTATTGAAAGTGTCTGGCCCGGCTTTCTCCGGGAGGCAACGCATTCGCCTCGTTTCCGCGATGCGACGCGACGACGCGCGACGGTGCGGTCCAATGTCGCTTCATTAATTATGTCAAATGTACAGTATATTGTTGTCCTTCCCATACTTCTCTTTTCTATGCTTATATGTTTATTTAGTTTGTACGGTCATCAACATGACTATCATCACTAGGAAAATCGACGTCTCTATCCTCTCAATCTGAATGAATCTATTATAAGTAGGTATATAATATATTTTAATATGTAATTGAAAATATACAAAAAGTGATCGTAGCATCATCATCATCTCGTGGTAATCACATCTAACTGTTATACGTAACAAATGAGTAAACGAAAGTGAGAGTGCTGATGGGTAATGAGCTTAGTACTGATCATCCATACTTCCGCGAGTACGTCTAGGCAAGTTAAGTTAGTACGACTCGGAGAATTACGGTATCCTCGGGAAGTCTGGTATTCTCAACAACGCTACCGCACGAAGAGCCGCAATTAAGGGCTGAACAAGTGCTTATCATGCATACTGGCGCCTTTATTACCTTGACACTCGTTAATGTTGCCTATATATTCTTAACTTATTGAATGGCATGGAAGAACTGTTTAACAATATTGTTTGTAGACTAATGCCGCTGCATATAACAGAAACTGCGTGCTGTGTGTTGTCCAATGTCACACTATAATAGTTGTTGCCTAGTGCATAGACTAGTACAAAAATTTCTTTTTAAATAATGTATTTTTTCAATGTATGAGTCGTTGTAGTCTTTATTTGTTTATTTTCACGTAAAGAGATAAGTAGCTCTGCATACCAAATAATAAAGTAGAAAATGTGAAATAAAAACAATTTCACAGAATCTATAACTATATAACTTTCAGTTTAATGTTAGCACATGCTACGATAAAATCCTCAATTATTGAACGTAAAAAGGAAAGATTATTAGCAAAAGAACGTAATTTAGAGATTGAAGAGAGAATCGAAAACGGTGAGAAGAAATACGAAAATTTATGGTTACAGGCGAAAAACCGGTATGAAAGTATACCATATGTGATCAAATTGTTACAATCGGAAAATAAAGCGAACGAGTTAAGAGAAAATAATAAACAACTAGACAATAAAGCCGAAAACATTTCGAGAGACTATAATAAGAAAAAGCAGAATATAGTAACTGTAGAAAGAAAACGGATAATTGATTTGGCTGACTTTTTAATAAATATTTTGCCAAATGGGATAAAGAAAATAGATGGATATACAAAAGCATTAATTAGGTTAACGAATGAAATGCAAGATTTAAAAAAACGTGAACAAGCTTGCGAAAACTATTTCGAAACAAAATCACCATCGACAGTGCAGCAGCAACACAAAGAGATTCTTCCATTAAAAGATACAAGTGTTAATGCTATTGGCGATGGGTGGTTGAATATTTATGACAATAATGAAGCATCGTCGATTCTGGTGATTATAAAACTGTAAACTTTTTTTATTGGTAAATTAAATAAAACATTAAAACTTATTATTATATTATTTCAGATTCCGAAAATACATTTTGCTGAAATACAAAATGATTTTGATATTTTAAGCGCCAAATTGGCTGAGGTGCCGACCAACTGTCTAATTATTCCGTAGTTTTTATCAAAGTAGCTTAGCACGTCTGTCTTTTTTATTTTAATGTTTATATTTTACTGGAGCAGAGTTTACAGTATTATAGAGTGTCATTAAAAAAAATGTTGCATGCACTTATTTTGTTTGGAAAAATATCGAAGCAAAAGATGCACCGCAATTTTCTAAAGTTTTAAACAAAGTTTTGATTCGAATCGTTCTAACTATCATATATCCATATAAAAATTCGATGTTTCTCTAAACAAAAACAAGGAGTTACAACATGGATTTATACATTTATATTGATCATTTAAGCAGATAAAGATACTTCAAGGCATATTAATGTAAACAATAGCATTGAGTTTATAACTCAATGCTATTGTTTACATATATATATAGTTATAAGTATGTTTACTATATATATATAGTTATAAGTATGTACAAATAGTAACAATATATTACTTTTAGATAAAAATAAAGAAATCAGAGTTATTGAATGCAGCGCCTGCTATAAGAACTGATTCCACAGATTTAAAATCGGAAGTAAACACCAAGGAACTAAAGTCGGGTGATGAATTTTCAGTATATTTCAAAGCCACCAATATGAATATAGGTACAGATACGAATTCAAACAGCTACACAAAAAGAAAATTAATTAATATTTTGCATGATGTGAAACTTGACCACAAAGAAACTTATGAAATTGTATCAAAAATTAATCCCAACAATCTGATAGGTGTGAATAAGATTGGTATAACAGGCAATAAGGATAATCAACGCGAGGATGATGTTGAAAAAACGGTAAAAATGGTGTTGCAGGTTTTACCTTTTTTTTCATTAACATTTATTTAATTTCATTTTGGATTATAACATATTTGAACTTAGGTATATATGATATTATTTTAAGTTGCCAGAGGTTGTTTGTAGGAGGATAACGTAATAGAAGAAATCGATATGACAAAGAGACCCAATGATATACTTAATCCGCCAACACAGTTTTTAGATTTGCAACAGGTAGGTATGCTATAGGTGTATTTCAATATATGAGGGAGTTGAAGTAAGTTTGATGTAGTTATACGAATCTATAAGACAAATATTTTCAGGATAATATTTACAGCGCTCCACATTTACAATCCGAAGTGATTGTCCATATCTCAACGTCTGAAATACCGCCTGGAAGAATAAGTCAAACTTTCACGGTAAGCTCTACGACTTATTTGAAGTTGGTAATTGCTTTTCATTAATATTTTTACTATAACAAATAATAGATTGTATAAAATATAACATAAAATTAGTTAATTGTCGGTATTATAATTAATAAGTGGAGGTGTTTCTAAGAATTCACAGGGGAAAAAGAAAAAAATTGTATCTTTTGAAACACCACTATCAATAGAAGAACTAACAAACAATAAAAGCAATGATTTAGCACCAGACGAAAATGAAGTTAATAAATCTACAGATAGCCAATTGAATATAAGTCAAAATGAAGTTAATAAATCTACAGATAGCCAATTGAATATAAGTCAAAAGAGTGATGAAAGCTTCAACAAAATTAAAGACATGATATTAAAGAAGCATAATTTAGATTTATCACCACAATTCGTTTACGCTAAGAATAATATGTTACAAAAGGTAATAAATAAAAAAAATATATTAAAACTAACATATATAGCAATTCTAAATTAATATAAAAAATACTGTTTTAGAATAGGGATGAAAATACAACATCAATATTTTTCCAAAGCAAGCCTAATATTGATAAGAGAGAATCACAAGAGTGTGATTTTTCATCAAAAGATACAAATGTAAATACTACTGAAAAAAATGAAATTAATATGGAAAATGAACATGTCCTAAGTTCGAAGGTGTTTATGATTTTTTCCTAGATTCTTAATTTATGCTGATATTTTCTGTAATTCTAAGGTATTTGGATTTTTAATATTTCAGAAAAATATATTGCAGAAAGAAAAATCTGTAACTGGCTTTCTTTTTAATCATGGCACACAAAGTATTCCAGATTCATTAAATGTCTCAATAAGTACTACAGGCTATGATGATGGAGATCCAGATTATGCTCATTGCATAGGTAAAATTTAGGAAAAATATTTTTTAAGTGTAATGTTTCTTCCCCGTAATGTTTTATTATTTTTTTTGAATATTTCAGATGCCAGTTTACTGTTGTCTCCTAAAGCTGATGTTGCAATTGGAGGAGACAATCAAGAGATAACCTCGCAAGAAGTACCAAATTTTTTGTCAGGTGTGATGACAATTTAAATTTTGAATATGTCTGATAGTCTTATGGAAATAATAATTATTATAAATCATTGTTGCCAAGAATTCTAATCATAAACTGGACATAGTTATATAAATACACCTTTTAGTGTTTAAAGATCAGAAGTAACTAAATATGTCCTAAAATCAAAAAGGATATGACGTATAAATTATTTGCGGTAATATTATAAGAACTGGATTAATTACGTCTAATCACTGGACGGTTTCAAGCAACTACCTTTAAATACATTTACGAATATGTGTGAATTATTTCTTGAAAAGCTGTATTGTAGTGTTAGCAAATATTTTAATTAATTAGGTACCAATTATTAGTTATTTATAACAATATATTAAAGTGCGACATTTTGAAATTATTATTGGCATTAAGATATAAACGTCTATACTATATTTTATGAAAACTTGTTATTGTACTATATGACAATAATTGATTCCTACTAATTTTATTAAGTAATCAAAAACTGATTATCTTCATTTTTATATGGCGCACAATATCGGTTATGTAAACTATATGCAAATTATGATTACTTAATTATCAAATTGCATTAAATACTTGCATGTTTCGAAGTAAGCCGATTAAGTTAAAGTCTGGCAAAAAAATTATATGTGTATTGCTATTTCTTTCTAAAGAAAAACCTTACATTTTTTTACTAAAATTCTTCATTACAAAGATCTATAGTAATTTTACATCAATTACATTATTTTGTTAATGATGACATGACAATATATTATTTGATAGAAGCTATCTATTAAATTATATCAATGATAGCGTCATTGATATAATTTTTGGTGCATAAAAATGCATTTGCTATCTAATTAAACAAAATATTTAGTCCAAATGACCTGGAGGAGTAGGATTTTTTGTTAGGATTTATAGATTGACTTTCTTATAAAACCAACATCAGCTTGAGAAGTAAACAAACTTCTAGGTAATAAGCAACTACTGAGGGAAATGGAAAGCCTCACAGGTGGTTTTGATAAAACCAGGTAACCCCCCAGCGCATGAACCTTCTTCATATAGAGAGAGGAATAATGCGGAAGAATAATATTGCATAAAACCGTCCAGAAAAGTCGGCATCTTCAGTTTGGATTTCCGAGACAATATGTGACAAACAGAATAGTCGCATGAGTACCTATACCGAACAATCAGACAACCACTGTAAGGGAAATATTGCTCTGCTCTACAGAGTTTCTTGATATCAGCAGGTTTGCAACAATATGTGGCATAAGGGATTACTTTATCTCAAGACAAGACTCAAATTTCTACTATAATATTTTACAGTCATGTCTGTCTGCCTAAATTTTCCGATTAGAGAATAAAACTACAAGATGATTCAGATCTGTATACACTTTGTTCACTGTAGATTTGCTACAGTGCTAAAATGGTGCCACAGCCATATTCACTGATGATACAGCAATACTTGTGGGTATTGACTGTCCAGCTGAAGCATTCGCGATTCTTAAATAAAGACTATCCGAGATTCATTGGTGGCAAAAAAAAAAGAATTTGAGTAAGCATAACAAAGTCGCTCATGTTACATTTGTTGTTAGATGGAATGTTCTCTAGTGTAGCTAGGGGGTACCCTATCCATACTAAGTATTATAAATGGGAAACTGTGTCTGTCTGTTTGTCCGTCTTTCACGGCAAAACAGAGCGATGAATTGACGTGTTTTTTTACGTGGATATAGTTAAAGGGATGGAGAGTAACATAGGCTACTATTTATCCCGGAAAAATCGACAGATCCCACGGGATGCGCAATAAAGTCTTCGCTCAAAAACTAGTGCACAGATTTTCATGCGGTTTTCATCAATAGATAGAGTGATTCTTGAGCAAGGTTTTGCGGTATTTTTTATCTCGGAAAAACGGATAGTCCCACGGGAAGCGTGATAAAGCCTTCGCGCCATAAACCGACTTCCGGACATATGTAGTCGTGGGCAAAATCTATGACCCTTAACCCTCTATAGACCCAATCCCGAAATCCATGCGGGCGAAGCCGCGGGCAGAAAGCTAGTACTACATAATGATGTGAGATATATTGGAATGCACCTGTGCTGTAGGTTGAGGTCTTGGAGGGAACATATACAACAAAGTGGGATGAGTTCAATCTGGAATATAAATGTCTACTTGTTGTTGGTAAGAAATAGATCTATGGCATACAATTCTTTAATATTCAGATAATAACAAAGAGCTGAAGACTCAATACTGAAATAAGTGTCAAATGCCTTATGGTTTATAAAAAAATGAGAAGAAAATAAGATTGTAAAGAATGCCCAACCAACCAAACAAATTGATGAAATTATATCCTGTGAAAATAATACCTGTATAAATGCTGCCTGCTGTATGTTATATAATATTTTTTTTTTATAATAAATATAAAGATACCTTCCAAATTGGGCTTATCTGATGCTTATTGCAAGCCCTGATGCTTAATTTAAATATTAATATTTCGTTGGCTAATTTAATTGTTTGGATGAAACCACAGATAACACACCAAAGTTCATGTTGTTTTTGCAAAGGTTTGATATGGTCTACTGTATTAGTGAGTATATAATAGATTCCAAGAGTGCTGTAAATAGATATCAAGAAATAGACACCTCAAGTGTAGTTCTGAGCGAGTCATCCATTTCATAGTCTCAAACTTAACCTTCCTGTACATTTTCTATTTTAACATATATCAATATATATCTAAGATGTTGTTGTTTTAAATATATTTATAAAATTGGTGTAGATATACACATGGAAGTTTTATTTTGCTTTTAGACATTGTAGTGAATATATCTTTTACAGATTACACAAAAATTGGAAAGATAACTACAACTATATTGTAAATTGTCTGTAAGTACAGCTAATAATAAAAGTACTAAGAATGTGTAAGTCTTAAGAAATTTATTTTTCAGGTCTTAGGAAAACTGGATTTTCCTTGTTTGGTGCTACATCTGATTCTAAACCAGATACAAGTAGTGACAATAAAGAAAATAATTTCTTCAATTTTGGAGAGAACAAGAAGGGTCGTGGTAGTCTATTTAGTATGTTTAAATAAAATAGCTATATTCATATTTTTAAGAGATTTGTTATGTTTTCTTTATTAAATTTCTTTGTTGATTAATTAATAATTTTAAATTAGCTAATGAAAATAATGAAACTTAGAGGTTTAAATAATAAAAACTGATTAAAAAACATTTTATTATATTATTATCTTGTTTATAAAATAAATCACTGATGTAGTTGACAGGCTCTAACTGCTATTAATTGTAGTAATCTGATTCTAAACCAGATACAAGTAGTGACAATAAAGAAAATAATTTCTTCAATTTTGGAGAGAACAAGAAGGGTCGTGGTAGTCTATTTATTATGTTTAAATAAAATAGCTATATTCATATTTTTAAGAGATTTGTTATGTTTTCTTTATTAAATTTCTTTGTTGATTAATTAATAATTTTAAATTAGCTAATGAAAATAATAAAACTTAAAGAGGTTTAAATAATAAAAACTGATTAAAAAACATTTTATTATATTATTATCTTGTTTATAAAATAAATCACTGATGTAGTTGACAGGCTCTAACTGCTATTAATTGTAGTAATATAAAAAGTGGTGCAAATACTTCACTATATTCTATAGTTGAATCACCTTGCAACTTTCTGCATAATAAGAATTTTAATACATATGTTAAGCCTAGAAATATTGCGCTCCAAGAAGCTCTATATAGTGAAGCTTTATATGAGCTCTCCAAATTCATTCTAATACACACTATGCAACAAAAGTATGCATTCATCGCATCACTAACAAATAATGGTGCAAATATTGTCCACCAAGCACTATTTAAAACACCATCTATTTTCAATGCTAATAGTACAGAGAATATAGTTATTGTAATTAAGTTTATCCATATTTCAAACACTGTTAGTCCAATCCACTGCACAATTTCATTCAATGTAAAAAACATATTTGGTTATTGATTAGATCCAAGCATTGCAGTACGGAATATTCTTATATGAACAGATGATGAGTGTCGCACTTGAGATCCAAAATCCAGATCATCAGTCAGGGGCTCCAAGTCATCTGCATAATTTTAAAAAATTTAATTACTATTTATTGTAATTTGATTTGAATTTAAAACAGTTTTAGCACTTACCCACTAAATCAACAGTTCCAGTATTTACTTCAGTTTGACAGGTACCAGAAAATAATGTTTCAATTTGCAGAGCTAAGTTACAGCATCTCTGAATAGCTGCTCCTAACCCATGTAAAATGATTTCCTTTTCTCCCTTTGTTAGTAAATCACAACACTTTTCTAACTGAGCCTAGAATAAATTTTTGGCAATTAATTAATTTGCATATTTCTAAAAATTACTTTGATTGATTGATTATTTACATTCTTGCTTCTAGTTGATGCAATACCTACTTTAAAGTTAGTTTTCTTCGTTATAAATATAACATTATCACCTTCTATGGGTCGTAATGGCAGTCTCTTTTTTACCGTATAATTCTTATTTGGTCGCTTATTTTTCTTTGTGTCTTCTCTTTTTCGAGGATTGCTGACATCTGCCATCATTTAATTTTCATTATTTACTGTTTCAATATCAAACGAAACAAAAATACCATATTGGTTGGATATTTCTGTAACCATTTTATACTTTTTAGTTGATTTGAAACCACAGATTAGTATATTTGAAACAATATGGCACAGATATTTTTTTTTTGATAATGGCCACAGATTAGTATACTATTGATAATGGTTTATTGGCAGTGGATGGTGCACAGATATTGTTAATATTTTTTTTTAAGTGAGAATTTCTTTAGCGGCGCTGAGCACTTTTTGTATGGGTAAAAACTTCCAAACTCGCGTCAGGGTTACGTGCTGCTGATCGAAAAAGCGTAAGATCGAAGGGAAGGGAGAGGAACTAGTATCTCCCAGTCTTTCTATCGTACCTGAGTGTGCTGCTCCATTTAGACGGCACAGGGCGCTTGCGCGAATGTCTGTCATATTTGTGTACGATAGCGCAATATATATAAACATTGTATTCTACCTCATAAATACTCGTACTTTTGTACTTATAATTAAACACAACGTTAATATTGAAGTTTTCACTTCTGCCGGCACTCCCGGAGTGCTACCGGTGTTTTTTTTTAATTTAGTTTAACGACACTGGGTGCAAGCTCTTTTGTGTCAATCTTACAATATAATTAATTTGTACAATAATATTGAGATTAATTAACAATTCAAAACAACTTACAATTTAAAAGCATCTTAACATAGGGGTGAAATAACAATTACATTACGTAACAAACAAACAAACTTACACTAGGTACGTAACAATCTGAGACTGTTTTCTTCTTTCTTTTAATTATATTGATAATATTGTTATCAGTGTTACCAGTCGGGTTATGTCAGAAATTACCTGTATCATAAAAAAATAGTATAAAAAACCCTTTTTCCTGGAATGTATATAGTTTTAGTTCTTAATAATGAAGTTCACCAACATTAAAATTTCTAAAACGAGCGTTCTGTTGTCTTCATGAAAGAAAAAAATTAGTTTCACAAATTCTGATAAATCACCTACAGTAACCTTTTTATTAGTGTAATCTAAACGTTATCAATACAGCTCAAATATCACTTAAAAGTTTACAAAAGTAACCTTCTGGCAAGACTGATTGTGATACTTGTCTGTCACTGTCAACTAAGAATGTTAGCCTAGGCCGTTAAACTTTAATAAAAGAAAAAAGGATGTCAGCTTTGAACTACCTATCTCACAAAATAGTTGCAGTCCAAATTAAGAATATGCAATATTGGTAAACAGTAGCGCGTTCTTTAAAATCCAGGCACACACGTCTAAAATTGGTTGTAGGTACTCATTGACCCAACACATTGGACCAACATTTAGAACAGTAATTGGTAGTGATGTTGGGAGTTGATGTAAACGTTGGCTGGCCAACCCAACAGTGTTGGTATTCCGTGCACACAAATAATTTTGAACAGCAACGTTTGACCCATTGGCTATTTGCATTGCTGTTGCTGAAAAAGCATCCAGACAATGACTTCAGGCCATACCTTTAGCCAATGTCGATACTTGCAGGGCAGGTTTTCTCTGAGTGTTGCAATTTGCCTACGTTTAGTTGTTGACGAGCGTGGCTTACAAGGACTTTCTTATATACTCAACGCAGGTCGCACGTCTCATCTTATAAGTCTAAACAGCATCTTACATAAGTCTTTTGCCGCTTGTATTCCATACAGATTAGTACTAGTTAGCATATATTGTAAAGATGATAAAGGCTAAGTGGTTTAACTGTCGGTCCTTGGAAGTTGGAGCGACCATTATTTGGCATTAACTTATGACAGATTGGATCCGCACAAGTTAGCAGTACGTCTCCGAGTGCTGGGGTTGCTGAGATCCTTGCAGAGACCATAAACGGCATATATATTGTAAAAGTACGCCCAAATTACAAAGATTAAAAAACTAGAGTTAAGAATATGTTTCACCAATTTTTGGTTTTTTTTTGGACAGACCTATGCGTATGAGTGTTCAATTTGTTGGTATCTCGTGCTTCTTTGGATAGTGGTTGCGCAAGTATACTATTAAACCTGCCCATCTCACGAGAATTACTGACAGAAACCCACACTTAGTAATTAAATATATAATTGGCATCACTACTGTTGATGTAACTTCACTTTTTGTCTCTGTAACTACCTTTACAGTGCATGAAGTAATGAAATGTGCATGTAATAATTACGTTTAATTTTAAACATCAGATTGCGATTACATAGTAATTACTTGTAATAGAAAGAAATACGTTTGTTTTAGATCACACTTGTTTAAGTAATTATTTTATTTTCTATGATTTAGCATTTTTTGCTCTTTTTCTGAGTAGATTTAATAATTTGTTATTTATGGTCTCGTAAAGGACATTAACCACAGTTTACACTTTTTTGACAGTAGTATGTTTACTCTTTGGCATCATGAACATGTCAAATTAACATAACATATTATTTAAATGAAAAGTTCATTAATTAAACAATAGGGATAGTTGTAGTTTAAGAATGCGCGGTTAATTTGTCATGTAGATTCTATTAAATCAATTATAAATTTTTGTTTGAATAATCAAAATGGGCTGTGTATGTTGTTCCTTGAGCTCGTTTGTGTCAATTATATTAGATGCTTTAGAAAGGTAATATTTATAGATATTTTTATAAAGTAAAACTACCTATGATAATTTGAATATTGGCTTAATCCTCAAATAATTTGAAATTTAAATATATTTCTGATTTCAGAATTTCATTATGTACTGTTTGCGCAATGTTGACATGTTGTCTAATGTTCACACTAATAACAGTTTTGATTTTGGGCATAGGCATAGGATACCATTACTGCTTTGTATCCAATTCAGCGGAAGCAATGGGTTTGTATCTGTGTTTTCGACTTGTAACTTGTAATGTTATATTAACGTAGGTATTTTGTATTTCATAATTTTATTTGTGTGACTCTGGGAACGGGTATTTACTCGGCTCCTGAGTTCGCTATCAAAGCGAGCGCGTGCCTAGCTCACGTCATTGGTGCGCTTGATTTGAAGCGCTCTTTTATGCCCGTATTATAGAATAAGACTCAAACTTAAAAATCTGCTTGAGCTTTTTAACATCACTTCTGCAATATAAATTACAGATGACTATTGTATATTATGTATATTGTTGTAACCGATGTCTCCATACTCATAGTGTTGTCACTAATCACAAGGTCCCTCCTGTGAGAGTCCCAATAAGCGGTCCATAGGATTTTTAGTCGCACAGTGCTTAATTTCATGTTCTATATCTAAAGTATAGTTGTAATTATATGGTGAGACCTTATCCGGCACTTGCCAGTTTACAATTGACGTTAGAGCTTGCTTTGTCGTAATGTCAATTAGCTAGGACCTATTTTTTTGATAAAAGTAGGTGTTATTCCTTTATTGAGTAAACATGTTTTTTTTTTAACGGGCGACATTATTTTTTAAAATTTTAGCAAAGGCTGCTAAAGCTGCCGGAGCTGTAAGGTCCGGTCCCGAGCCGGTGGGCCCCGTTATGCGGTCTGTGGGTAAGAAAGTACAACGCGCGTTTTCGTCTCACAGTCTTTCGCGTCGTGAGATAGATACACCGGCCGTCTCCAATAACAACACTGTCAATAATTTGTTGCGAATTTTGGAGCGTAATGCCACCGTACACCGAAATCACATACCACAGTTAGCGGTGACTTTGACCTAATAAATGATTGTTTGGTTGAATATTTTGATTTATTTAAGCTTGCTAAAAACCGCACCGCAAAAATTTGTAAATGTCATCTCAATCTCATTTACAAAAAATTAGTAACTGTATGCGTGCCTATTATTGGTTTGACTGCGTATGGTGACTGAATGCTGCTTTCGTGTGTCGTGTCCGCGAACAGCCTTGACATATATCTTAAGAAGCTCTCGGTGGACACTTGTATCAAGGTTGGGATACAGTAAGCGGTGATTCTCGACACGGCAGGTATTGTTCGGAGATTCCCCTCTATAGTCCACCTCCACCACCACTGGCAACATAGGCCCTGTCCCGTTATCAGCGTTAGTTAGTTAGTTTGGCTGGGCTCCACCGCACTTAGCCTCATGATTAGGCCATTGTGCGTATCAGCGTATTAAACTTAAAGGTGATGGTCAAAATTTGTATGGAAGGTGAGCCTGAGTAATGTGCAGCGACGAAACTTTACCAGAGAAGAGTATAAATTATTGTAGATAATCTGGATAAAGATTAGATTTTAAATATCTCCCGTTTTTTTGTCATTAATAATTTAAATTATTTAATACTAGCAAGTTGATGGAATCTTTTTTTTTCTTTTTATTAATTTGCGTAAGACATGCTGTCATGACGGCGGACAAGTGTCATCATTGGTCACATACTATGTACATTCAGGATGGTCATGAATTTATAATTACTAAATTAAATTTCTTTTGTTAACTATATAACCATTTTTCAATAAGATTTAAATTAAATTATCATTTTATATTCTTAATTAAAATATTTTAACCACGTTTGGGATGTGTTTACTTGAATATCTACGTACTTTCAAACATAATTTACAGAAAAACGGGGGTTATAAAAAAATTATAATAAATTGTAAATTGATTAACATAAAATTACCTATCGATTGATATATCTAACGTCTCTGCACATGATTGAGGCCCACTTTTTGTCCATGTATTTTATAAAATATTTTTGAATAAATGATAATAATAATATAATAAGTCCTTGGGGCAGCTTGTCTTGTCTGAGTGTGAGTTTCGGTATTGAGGGTTATCATTATTCACTTATTAATTACTGGTAGCTTGGATAATGGGGAAGGCAAACTGAGGGAATCGTGTCAGACTAGGCTATGATAAAATTATTAGTCGTTATTACATAGTGCTTTAAGCAGGAATAGTAAATTCAATTTGGCCTGGCACTTCACTTTCACTATTAGTTCGTCATAATAATATCCAATTAGACGAAATATTTTTGGAGAATTTATTGATAGAAGCGCTCTTTATATTTGTCACTTGGGACTTGAAAACCGTCAGATGGAAATTTTGAAATCTGATGGTAGTTTGATAATTAGTTTCGGGTGGGACAAATTTAAAATGATAAGATCATAGAAATGAAATTATCAATGTCATGTTAGATAAAATGTGCTATAAATTTTCGGCTTCGAATAAGCTTATCGTACAATTCTGGTTACACGTCAGTGATTGGTTTAGTTTTCAGCTGCTCATAACGTCAATATTTCTTCTAGATATATCTATAAATCGATACAACCAAAATCCACAATATGTTGAGATAAGATAATAGTGTAATTAAACAATATATAAAAAAATGTAGACATAAAGTTATTTCAGGATAAGTTACGACTCTTCTCTAGCTTATATCAGGAAGAATAATCCACGATCTTTATAGTTATACGTTGATTTATACTTTTAAGTTGGAAAATAGTTTCTATAACTTTTAAACAATTAACTGGACATTTTGTCTGGGTAAATATTTTGATATCGTAAGTAGGCTTAGAATTAGAGATGTGAAAGCAAATTGAAAGATGGGAACCAATCTGCCGAGGTGTCAGAACACAGAATGAATTTACAAGATGACCCAAAATAATGTTGACAATTTTAATATGCTATAACCTGAGTTATAAAATAAATTTAATTCTGTATCTCAATTTATCTTCAAAATAACTTTTCACGAATTTGTTTGTCACAAGTTTGTAGTCAAACGTTTGGTGGACAGATATTTCGTTTCCGTCGATGAATGAAAATTATAAATAAAGAACGATTGGATCGCATTTGTTAACACACTTTCTTGTAGCTTAGTTCTCAAACAACATAGATGCAATTAATTACAAAAATAACTTTTTTGGAAAAATTGGACAATGATTTATTGTGGATCATTTATATTAATAACTAAAATGAAATGATAAACTGGCTTAGATAACAATTTATTTAAAGGAAACCAAGTGAAAGCCACAAATTTGTCTTGGATTACCGTGATAGATGGACTGTTAGAGTAGTGGGCTCCGAGCTGTTCAGCGGCCGCAGGAACGGCACGCTAGTTATGTTTCTAGACCTTCGGAACCTGCCGATTAACCTCCGCGCCAGATTTTGTTCGTGAGGAAGCATCGCTGGTTTCATAGGAGGGCTGTCGCAAAGTCATAAATAAGTAATCATGAGTTATGTTATACATTTTCTACCGATATTAAGCAAACTGATCTACAGAAAAAGGCTAAATACAAAAGCTATTTGTCTATTTTCCGGTTCCTACCGGAGAATAGACAAGAGAGACTGTTGTTGTCGGTATAGGTAGTTACCTACTATAGTATCACCCATTTCTCGTTTAAGTAGTTGAAACGATATGTCAGTGAAATTATCATTGACTAGATTTCTAAGTCAGTGATGTAGATACCTATAGAAAGTTTGACTTTTTTAAATGTTGCTATTTTGAAACTAATGTTTTCCTTAATTTAATTATTCATTAATATCGTTCAACACATCTAAATAGAGATTAAACTAACTGATAACGAATTAAGAGATATGAACATTTATTTTCGGTAATTATCTATACTAATATTATAAAGAAGTAAAGGAGAATGCCAAGTTGCCTAAGAGATTTCGCCTAAATTTATTTGTCATGCACTTTAGTAAATCCTACTTAAAATTAGAGTAAATGCGTCCTATAAATATATAAAAAATGTCTCATCATAATATAATGTGGGAGTCCGAAGTAATAGCCTTTTATTGGTGGTAGTTTTAGGTTATGTTATGCACTAGTTATGCACCTACTGTTTAAATTCCTTAAAGAATATTAATTAATATTATCCATTTTTTTTTTCTTAATTGGCTATAAGGTGGCATTTCTTTACATAATGGAACCACATTATTTTTGATTTTACAACAAAAACAACTATTTATTTATGTTATCGAGTTTCGTTATTTATCGATTAATGTAAAAATACTTACGTTTTAGGCCCGTATTAATAAAAGTTTTTAAATGTGGTTTAAGTTAATCCATGTCGTTTTCTCACTTCAACTTTCAATAAATATCATAAATTAGAAAGAGAGCAATCCGTAGATTAACTAAATCAGGTTTAACTTTAGTTTATTAATAAGGGCCCTAGTCTGTAGAACGAATTTTGCTTTTGTAGAGTATTCAGCGGAAGTGGTCAGCGTTTTTTCTTATGATTATTATATTTTAATTTTAAAACCCCACATTAGTTTTGGCTAGGAAAAAGAGATTCAAACTTATAATTCAAAACAATATTTTCTAGCTATGTGTAGTCAAGACGCAACACAACCCAATTTAGGCCATTTTCGGCATTCTCCTTTGTGTGTTTGTAAATTGTAAAGGGTAATCTCGGGGTCTACTGAACCGATTTTAAAATTTTTTTCACCAATAGAAAGACACAATGTTGCTGAGTGTCATAGGTTATATTAAAATCCGAAAAATAAAAAGGCTTTTACGTGGTAGTCCGTTTTGCAAAGTAAATGGGTGAAAAAACGGGTAGCGTACAGAGCGCGATGGCTTCGGGTTTAATTCGGTTCGCGTTCGTGCTCGCTTCGGGGATATTAGTATTATGCCCAACGAAGTGGGCACGGGTTAGCTAGTAACTAATAAAGTTGTTATAAATGCTGGCGAAAAAATATGAGTCCCTTTCACAATTCGTTTTTGTAACTAGGGTTAAACGGTATGCAAAAATAAACAGTTTCTATTGTTCATAAATTGAACATGTATAAAGCAAGATGTGTCACGGGAAACTATCTATTTTATGTAAAGCAGTTGAATTGTAGATTCCACACCTTTCAGTTTCCAATAATACAATCGGAGTTTCCGGCGATTCCATAAACAACTTTTCACTCGGCGTCCGCGTTTGGTATATCTCTGGAAATTGTCATTTACGGGTTATAGTTAAGATCACAACTTTACAAACGCTTTATCATCACAATTATTATTTGAGTTAAGAGCTGTTGGACACAGGTCTCTGAATTACCCACTACACTATTACATCATCAGGTCGGTTATATAGTTGTGTTCCCGTAGGAGTCTATAGGTGTTTTGAATGTGCGCAAGGGCGTTATTATAGCGGGCACTTCGCTCGAATCCAGAAAATGGTACTCGGTGACAGGGACAGATTTGTCGCCGAGCCTGGCTGATAAAAATCCATTAGGTCTGTTTGCCAATAACGCTGAGGACCCATCAAAGTTCTCCCTTTCCTTTCACCGCTTGGATGAGGCGAACGAATGTTGGTTTAACGCCAGCTAATTATGAAGTCACTGTCGTGTCAACAGTGTCATTGACATTCATTGTTGAGCAGTGGAAGACTACACAAAAAGCTGCAAAACATACCTAGTACGGGGCGCGGCGCGCGCTCCTCCGCGGATCTGTTAACGGCCACCATTCGTACTACTGGCCGCGACTCCAGGCCGGAGCGCCGCACCGGGGCCTCTGTCGTGGTCCTAGACGACACTGCTCATACAAAGCGATTATTAAGTTTTCTAACTTTCAAACTTTCGTGTTGCATAATCAATATAAATGTATGACGGGAATTAACACGATATTGTTACGTACCGAAATTTTATTTCGAATTTACGTACTGAAAAAACGTCAGGCAATAAAATTCGTCAGGCAATATTAAGTTTTCATCTAGTAACAGAGTTTTAAGCTTTGATTCTTGTCAATAACAAATTCGTCTAGACGTGACAGATATGATGATCTCTTTAGTCCGAAAATTCATTAATTAATTTCGTAATGCATCGAATTGTAAATCTAACCGCTTGAACACATAACAATTTTAATCGATATCGATCTAGCCGTTTAGTCACATGGTGTATATACGATAATAATTATACACACGTAGAATAGAATAGAATTTTTTACTGATATTGTGACAAACAAGCAGACTTTTCACCTGTGGTAAATGGTCGCCTATAGTACATGTGGTTCCTGTGAGATTCGCAATATATCTACACAGCCTCCACAAAAACCAAAGTGTACGTTGCCGACATGAGACATAAGATATAAAGTCACAATACCCAATAATTTTACTATCCTGTTTTACCCTTCATATCGAAACACAGCAATGGGAACACTGCTATTTTACAGGAGAAATAGGTAAGACAGAGGTACCCAAGCAGAAGACCTTGGTATAGCGTTTCCGTTCAGTGAATGAGTTGATGTACAAAGAATTTTAAGAAAAACGGGTTTATATAAACACGTTCATAAAAATAGATAAATGGGATGCTAACCTGCAAATGAAGCCAGTTCCTTTTGGGCATAATGGTAGCCCACGGAGACCCCATACACCATAAGAATGATGAACGTAAACATCATTAGCATGAGCACAAATGCGCAACAGGTCCACGTTAAAACCCTTAAATCAACAAGTATCAGTAGTGTTACAAAATTTAAAAAAAATACGACAAAAAATAATGGAATTTACTTACCTTTCTACACAAAATGTCATAGAACAAAATATTGATTGCACTAAGCCCATTTTGATTGTTTATTAAAAATCCAACGCATAGGGTATTAAGGAGGGTAATTGTATAGGACTTTTCTTTTATAATTTCTGAAATATACATGACGTTCTAATTAGTAGATTAGGTTCAGGAACCCGGAAAGCCCGGGCGCATTAGTCTTAGCTATTTCTGCCGTAAAATGGTGGTGTAAGCATTGTTCTATTCAGGTGTAAAGATAAGATAGGCAATGAAATTACTGGGTGCTGTGAATTTATATCTAATGTCACATGTTAGGAGAGCACACTATGGTTTTTGGAGTGTTGTGAACTTTGCGGATTCATTGGGAATCTCACCGGAACCACATGCACTATAGGCGACTGTAACAACTTACTATCAGGTGTACAGTAGGATTCTTTGTCAATATATCACAAAAAAAAAAACAATAAAAACGAGGGTGTTGAAAACGGGTTTCATTGCCTAATCGCCTAATCTCGCTGCAATGTTCTTACTCCTTCACTAATCGCTTCTTCTTGCTTCACTAACCTCGAGTCTGAGCAACCCCCCTCCTGTCCCCAGTAAAATAAACACATCATAATCGTAAACGTCTCTGTTTCCTATCTGCATTATTAAGGACGTTGACATCTTTGCTACACGACAGATAGTATACGCAATACTTACAATTAAATGATTTAAGATTTCAGTCACGAATGTAAATATTTTTATTAACCAGCAACCATATTTATGGCGCGCTCTGAAAACAAATATTATAATTTTACAGCTAATGTGACTTTTCTACGTCCTCTTATTCAGTTGAACATGATCTTTATTTGTAAAGTGCACGTGAAAGTGTGTAGAAATGAAATATCATAAATTTTTGTTTAGTAAAATATTAGAAAGAAATACAACAATCTGATAGTCTTGTATCTGACTGACAATAGATGATTATCCGTGGTCATCATTCGTATGTCATTTTGATCGATTGATTTTCAGTAAAGGGGGGCGCGCACGGACGACATTTGTTACCGCAAGTAATAGTCTTAGAGATTTTGTATAAAAGTCAAGTCGCTACGTGCGTGCATCTCCATACATATCCTCCTTAATAAGACTGACGAAACTGTCACTCATTGTGTCGACTGTGATGGCGCTGGCACTTTTTTTGTTTTTTTTTTATGTATTATAGACAGGCATTTGGCCTCGATCTCAGCTGATGGTAAGTGACGATGAGGCCGAAGATGGTCCATGCCTGTCCTGATAGCGCGTATTCACTCTTACCTTGAAAATTTATTTATTTATTTTTTTTTATTTATTTATTTTTTGTGTACATAAACTAACGCAGTACAATTTAGGTTACTGTTACAAACTTTATGATGATAAGTATCTATTTATACATTTATTACTTAATTGTTAACAGTATCACTGGTCTCCACACTAGGATTCCCTGTGTCGTGAAGACCAGCCTTCCCATTCAACATTTCACGTATGCTTCTGCGTGTGTTCTTATCTTAGATTTAATTGTGTATGTTTGTGCGTGAATCTATGTGTGTGAGTGAGTGTATAGGTGTGTTCGCGTGTGTGTGTGTGTTGTTAAATGTTGTAGGTACGTAAAGGTTTGTGAATATGAATGCCAATAAAAGGCCCAGATTGTATTTATCAGGGAAAATATCCGGCGGGAGGGAATTCCACTCCTTTGCTGTGCGCATTATAAAAGTAGTAGTAGGTATATCAACAACATAAGGGTGGAAGCCCAACCGCCGTCTAGTTCCCCTGAGGTGGAATGGGGATGCTGGAATCAAATTGGGCAATTCCATCGCACACTCTCCCAAATGCATCCGATAAAAGATGGCCATAGAGGCTACCTCGCGTCGGTGATCGAGGCTCTGCAGTTTAGCCTCTACTAGATGTGAGTCACCAATGAGCCTCCTAGCACGTTTCTCGATTGAGTCCAAGACAGCTAGTTGGTATTTGGCAGAGCCGTCCCAAAGATTTTGACAGCAGTATTCCATATCTACACGATCGGACTTGAGCTTGGTAAAGGTTTAGAAGCTGCTCTGATGTGAAATACCCTTGGAGAGGATACCAAGTTTCTTAGCTGCAGTCTTTGCCAAGGACTCAATGTATTGGCCAAAGTTTAAGTTGGACGAGATGTCCATACCAAGAAGCACGAGATGATCACTGATGGATGTCAGCGCAGCGCGCGCGGCCTCGTTCCTTTTCCCCGATGGCAGCGGCGCGTGCGGACGTTCGAGCCGGGAGCGTTGACCTCGCGATGGAATGCGTCGTTGAGATCGCGACTCGAAGATGTGCTGAAAAATGCTTCTCCAGGGATTGTGACTTGAAGTTATTGTGTGCTTCAAGATGCTTCTTACAATGCTGCGATTATAGTGTGCTTCAAAGTGCAGCTCTATTCTGAGCTATTTCATATTATTTCAAACGACGAATGTGTGTAGGCTACATCAGTCTCGAGATGGTGATGGACTGATACGAGATTTGAGTGTATCCCCCGTATATCTCCTCCTCACCTAGATCAGACTAAAACTGCTGGGAGTGATGGTATTCCTTCTATATTTATTAAGACTTGTGCAGAGGAACTATCGTTGCCCTTGTCTATTATTTTTAGGCGATCCATTCATGAGGGCTGCTTTCCTGAATTATGGAAGCAAGCTTTCATAACCCCGGTCCACAAGGATGGCTCAAAGCAGGATGTCGAGAATTACAGGCCAGTGTCTATCTTGTCCTCTTTCGGAAAGGTATTCGAACTGGTTGTTCATGACCAGCTTTACCCAGTGGCTGCTACTTGCATTCCTAGTTCTCAGCATGGCTTTATGCGTAAGCGATCCACTGTTTCCAACCTCGTCGTATTTACTGACTTTGTTTCACGTAATATGGATGCTGGTCTACAGATCGACACTGTGTATACGGACTACTCTAAGTGCTTCGACCGTATTGATCACGATATTCTCATATCTAAATTGCTTCGCATCGGAGTGCATGGCGATCTCCTTCGGTGGCTGGATTCCTATCTTCGAAACCGTCTGCAGGCTGTAAGGATTGGCAATTTTAAATCAAATTTTCAAATGATCCCATCGGGTGTTCCGCAGGGCTCTCATCTGGGACCATTGCTTTTTAATATCTATTTGCACGACATTGAATCATGTCTTAGATACTCCCAGATTCTTTTATATGCTGATGACAGTAAGATTTTCATGCCGATTCGGTGCATTGCTGACTGTGAAAATCTGCAATCAGATTTAATCCGACTTTTTGAATATTGTAAGAACAATCGCCTAGAGCTCAATGTTAAAAAGTGTCAAGTAATCACTTACACAAGGAAGCATAGTGCTATATCTTATAACTATCAATTTGATGGCTCTGTGATTCCTAGAGTTAACTTGGTTCGTGACCTTGGAGTCATGTTGGACAGTAAGCTGTCATTTGCATTCCATTTTGAATTTATAATACAGAGAGCCCACAAAATGCTGGGATTCCTCCATAGAAGTGCTAAGCCATTTAAAAGAATTCAGTCTTTAAAAATATTATATTCTGCATACGTGCGTAGCATTGTCGAGTATGCTTCACCAGTATGGTCCCCATCATATGTCACACATAAGGCTCGTATCGAATCGGTTCAGCGCTGTTTCACTCGACGTTTAAACTATCGCCATAAGAAACATGAAAGCTATAAGGAAAGACTTATAGCTTTTGAAATGCACTCCCTGGAGGACCGTCGTATGGTCGCTGATATGAAGCTACTATATGATATAGTCAATGCTAGACTGGACTGCCCGGTGCTTACGGCGCGGATCGCTCTTTACGCTTGCAGTATGCGCACCAGGCGAAAGAGCTCACTTTACGCTGGATCAGGTCGCTCAAATTACTTATCCATATTCTACTAACTACATACGTCATCTGCTAATTTTAATATGACAAACTTTGTTATTGGCTATTTATGTATTTAACTTGAAGATTGTATTACTAATGTGAAAGCTGTTAAGTTTGCTGAATAAATAAATAAATAAATATTCCAGAGATGCACTTTGAACGGGAGGGAGTGCAACCGCTGTGAATATTTAATTTTCCCAGTTTTCTTTCTCATACTAAAACGAATAAATAGGCGTAGGAACAGCAGTTGGACGAGCCAACGCGACATAAGCCAGCAGAAACATCGGCTACCGCCACAAGGAGGGAAATGCCTGTTTAGGAGACTGCGGGGACGCCCGAACCCCCCCAGGAATCGCCACCTGGCCCTCCCATCTGGTCGCCAACCAGCAAGGTAGAGCCGTGAGTTGGCGGGGCAGCCTTTCGTTGGTGGCTAACCAACTAATTGGGCCCCCATCTACCTGCGGTCGGCCAGCGGTGCACCGTGCTTCGGATCCCGCTACCCTCCAAAAACAGGCATCCAATGTGGCAGTAACAAGCGGTCTTGATTGGCTACTAGCTGCAAAACTACTGTCCAGACCTATTCCTCACATTGGCTACCACGGGCATCGTACCGAAACACGGATAAGACCGCTTGACGGTACGGCTTTGTCCGAGGGGTGGTAACCAGCCATGGCCGCAGCCTACTAGTTACTGCTCATTTAGCACCACCCAGGGATTACGTGTAGGGTTGTAACGTGTTATTTTTTACTTATGCTTTCAGTACAATTTAATCATCAAAATACTTTTAATTTCATTATTAATTTACAAATTTAATTCTTGTTTACATGTCCTATTAGGATTTTGTGACAGATATTTATTTTTTTTTGTTAACCTTTTAAGTGGAAGTAAGAGTGAAGGGATCGGAACCTGTACAGCCTCAGCATAAGTGCAATTTTTTTGTCTTAATTTATATTTCATAAATTTTACTTATAACAAGATGGACATAGGGACAAATCATTTAGTTTCTGTATTCATTTAATCAGCATACAGATGGTGTTGAGTCTGTGATAGGAGTTTTAGTTGGGGTTGTAATTTAAAGCTTAAATTTCAATATACAGATCTATGGTTGTAGGATTTGATAGGGTGAAGCCATAGACTGCAATAGTAAACCTTAACATATTTTCATAACTAATATATACCTAATATTATCTATTAGGAGTTTACTTAAAACAAATTCTTTTGTTTTGGTTTATTAAAAGAAGTTTTCGTTTCTTTCTCCTTGTTGGACAAGTCCGCCTTTTCTTCACTCGGTGATACTTCCAATTCGGAACGTGACGGCTTGCTCTATGGCGATCCCTCCGTGGCTATTTATTGGCTATTTCGAGTCATGGCTGTCATTTTGACGTCGGCGAGGAGGACGCGAAAGATGGGTCTTTCGGCGTTCCTCTCCTGGCGGATGTGCCGCTTTAGGCCACCATGAAGGCAAACTATTAGTCTTTCTTTGTATTCTTTGTATCTTTTCCTTTTTAATATTCTTTTAAATATCGGCTTAATGCCTAATTAGTTTCGTGCAGCAATCCCAGTTAATGGGTTCACGGTATACCTCGGAACCATCTCAAATATAGGGCGTTTGGGCCGTTTCATCCCAACGTGACTTCATGCACCCAGCCATGCGGTGATGTAGGTTGTCATGTTTATCAGCGGAAATCCCTGCCATCACCGATGGAATCTCAACGTATAAGGTGACCTCTTACCATTCTTACTATATTGCGTGTGTGAACCACCGTATTTTGGAGGAATTAATTTTTCTTGTGTGACATTCACCTTGGGTGACGGATGGAGGATGGCTCAGCTCAATAATAACTTATAAAAGTGTAATGTGTATAAATACCGTGCCCATTAATTGATGGACTATTATATAGATATATATTTTTTTGATTTGTATTTAAATGTTTAACTTAAAATGTAATTATAAACTTTCATATATAAACCTCTTGGTTTAATTTTATCACCTAACCATTTGAAGGTCTGTTTGTATTTATGTGGAGGCGCCCATATCATTAATCCTAAATATCTACATATATCACCAGGTCGGTTCGATTCCGATAAGGATTATACCCACACCCTGATCTTAGCCGGCAATTTTTTTTTCCTTTTCTTAAATATCATAAATAGAACGCTACAGGGTCTCGAGGGTAAACCTACGGACGCGAGCAGTTCTGATCCCTAAAAAGCGCTTCCTTTAAGGTACGCCCGATCCGTATGCGGTGCAAGCTCGTGCGGTGCGGTATGAAGGTGTCCGCATAAACACAACCGAGCGTGTTAACACCTAGTTCTTTCACTGAGAGCTGCAGTTGCAACGATACTTTTCTTTCACTTGGTATTGGGGAATGAAATGATGGCTCATATACAATGACACGACATTGGAAGTCTCGTGCGCGGTGCGGAATTATCCAGGATTGTCTGTAGTCATCAGCCGCGCTTGGGAAGCCTGCTTAAAGTTGATAAAAGAAAGTCGTGCATGCTAACATGGTGCTAGACCATTAACTGGAAATTCCAGTCATTGGGGATATATCATGATGTGATACTCTATTGCTTATTATTACTTCATGGTAGTCTATTAATTGTTCTCTATGCTATTGCTATGGTAACCTTGTTTGTGTATAATTAGTCATGTACAATTTTAGTGAATTAAAACCTATTATTACATTACAAGGTGAATTCTGTATTATTTCAATTTAATTCACTAAAATGGATAAGTTTCTGAGACCGGTTCGTTTTGATGGTGATGCATCGTTAAGTTCAACGGGCCCCGAATGGGAACACTGGAAACGTACGTTTAATAATTTTTTAAATGCACAAACTGTACATGCTACGCCAGTGAAAGAAGATGATAGTACTTCGGCCGTACCGGCACTCTCAGATGACACAAAGCTCCAGCTGTTGATCAACCACATATCACCACGCGTATATCGATCAATCAGTGACAGTACCTCATATAATTCGGCAATTTCTGCATTGGATAGATTATATATCAAACCAAAGAATATTATCACTGCTCGACATTTACTCGCCACTAGACGCCAGCATCCAGGTGAAACTATTGATTTATATTTACAATCCTTGAAACAATTGGCTAAAGAATGTGCATTTACAGCAGTGGACGCTGAAACAAACATGAGTGATAACATTAGGGGAGCATTCATTGCTGGCATAACATCTTCAAAAATACGAGAACGCCTACTTGAAAACCTTACACTCACACTTGAAGAAGCCTATAATAAAGCATTGTCTATGGAAATGGCTGAAAATAATTCGCAAAGTTTTAACATTAATGCTATAAACGCAATTTGTGGTGAAAGAAACGTTACTGAGGTTAATAGAGAAACACTCAACGATCAAGATCTTCAGACTCAAACTGCAGCTGTCACTTCTTCGAAATCTAACACAAGATACCGTCGAAGATGCTTCTTTTGTGGAGGAGACCGTATACATGGCCGCAAGAACTGTCCAGCCTCTGGAGCCACCTGTCAAATTTGTAGCAAAAAGGGCCACTATGCTTCAGTGTGTCGTAGTAAGCCACATGTTGCCTCAACTAGTTCTCCAGAAGACTGTGCACATTGTACCGCCTGTATTACAGCTGCAGCTCCAGCATCCCTAAGAAAAGCCATGGTTACTGCATTCATCAAGGGAATTAGGGCAGACGCACTTATTGACACAGGCAGTAGTATTAGTTTCGTTAACGAAAGATTTGCAAACCTCGCCCGATTACAAACAAAACGTTGCGACCAAATGATTACCATGGCCTCTTTATCTCTAACATCACAAGTCATCGGTGCTACGTGTCAAACCGTCACACTGGGGGAAAACACTTATAATAACGTTCAACTACTTATCGTTAAAGACTTATGTGCTGACATCATAATAGGTCACGACCTTCTTAGTCTACATTCCACATTGGAGTTTGAATTCGGTGGACCCAAGGAGACACTAAAAGTATGTTGTGTTGCTGAAGCATCTGTTCCTGCTGTTTCCCTATTTGCTAACGTCACTCCTGAATGTAAGCCAATAGCAATACGGTCTCGTAAGTACAGTTATGAAGATCAACAATTCATTAAAGCTGAAATCAACAAATTACTCGAACAGCACATAATAGAGGAGAGTAAATCACCATGGCGCGCACAAGTACTAATAACCAAGACTGCAAATCATAAAAAGCGAATGGTTATTGACTATTCTTTGACAATTAATAAATATACACTCTTAGATGCCTATCCCCTACCGAATATGGAAGAAATTGTCACAAAAGTATCTAAATTTAAAATCTTCAGCGCTATTGACCTGCAAAGTGCATATCATCAAATTCCGATTATAGAAAACGAGCGCATCTATACAGCTTTTGAGGCACTTGGTAACTTATACCAATTTTGCCGCATTCCGTTTGGAGTCACAAATGGCGTGTCTAGCTTTCAGAGAACAATCGATTGGATCATTAGGAAAGAAGATTTAAAGGGAACTTTTGCATATTTAGATGACATAACTGTTTGCGGAAAAATACAGAGCGAACATGACGAGAATTTGAAACGTTTTCTACAAGCAGCCGACAAGTACGGTTTGACGTTGAATAAAGAGAAGAGTAAGTTCAGTCAGAAATCAATTAAAATATTAGGTTATTCGATTGAAAATCATGTAGTCAAACCCGATAGCGACCGATTAGAGGCTTTACTTAACTTACCACCTCCAGAAAATATGGCATCTCTCAGGAGAATACTTGGTATGTTCGCACATTACTCTAAATGGGTACCCAACTTTTCTAAGAGAATATATGCTCTTGCTCATACTGTTTCATTTCCACTTGACTCTGAAGCTATTAAATCTTTTGAAGACTTGAAATCGGTGATTGCCAAATCATCTATTCATGCAATTAATGATGAAATGCCGTTCACAGTAGAAACTGATGCATCAGAACATTCCATAGCTGCTTCACTATCTCAAGATTCCAGGCCTGTAGCATTTTATTCTAGAACGCTGAATAAAAGTGAGCAAAATCATTCCGCCGTTGAAAAGGAAGCTTACGCTATTGTTGAAGCACTCAAGAAGTGGCGCCATTTTCTTATTGGTAGGCCATTCAAATTGATTACCGACCAAAGATCCGTGGCATTCATGTTTGATGCAAAACATTCAAGTAAGATCAAAAACGAGAAAATACAACGATGGCGGTTAGAGCTGGCACCATATAGATATGATATTATTTATAGACCAGGACGAGAGAATCACGTTGCTGACACATTATCGAGAGTATGTGCCAGCCTAGATATGTCATCACGACTCACGCGCCTATATAATCTGCATGAAAATTTATGTCACCCGGGAGTTACAAGAATGCATCATTGGCTAAAAACAAAGAATCTGGCATATACCTTAGAAGAGGTAAGAACAATGACTGGAAATTGCAGAATTTGTGCTGAAATAAAACCGAGGTTTTTCAAAAATGCAGATCCGCTTCCAAAGCTTGTCAAAGCGCTGGCACCATTTGAGCGTCTAAGTATAGACTTCAAAGGCCCGGTTCCAACCAATACTGCCAATCGCTATATACTCACGATTATCGACGAATACTCACGATTCCCATTCGCCTTTCCATGTGCAGATATGAGCGCTAAGACGGTAGTGAAACACCTGAATAATTTATTTATGGTTTTTGGCATGCCTAGCTATATACATTCAGATCGAGGAACCGCTTTCTTATCAGCAGAAGTGAAAGAATATCTCCATTCTCGCGGTATAGCCACAAGTAGCACAACAGCCTACAATCCTCAAGGAAATGGGCAGGTTGAAAAACTAAACTCAACGCTATGGAAAGCTGTACAATTAGGACTACGTTCACATAACTTACCTATAGAGAGTTGGGAGAAAGTCCTTGATAATGCGTTACATTCCATACGATCGCTATTATGTACTGCTATAAACTGTTCACCCCATGAAAGGATGTTTAAGCATTCCCGCAAATCTCCAAATGGCAAAACCATACCAACTTGGCTCACGAGCGCCGGGCGGGTGCTAATCAAACGCTGTGCTCGAGCAAACAAATATTTGCCCTTGGTTGAAGAAGCTGAACTTTTAGAGGTTAATCCGGAGTATTCAATTACAAGACTTAGCGATGGCCGAGTGACAGCAGTGTCGAACCGTCATCTTGCTCCTATTGGGGAAGACGGAGAAAGAATTCGAGAATTCCAGTCTGAAGAGCTTTCAGAGAACATAAGTCAAGAGGTTCAAACGCCACTAAATTCAAATACCTCTGAAAGTAATGACAATGGAGAACATAACAGTGATCTTCCTACGGTCACAGAACAAGTGTCATTGCCGGAATCACAAACGTTTGAGCTGGATCGCCAACCACCTGAAAGTCATTCCGAAAATGGTGTTAGGAGGTCTGGACGAGCAAGAAGACCACCGGCTTATTTACAAGATTACAGTTAAAACCAAAGCGGTGGAGAATGATGTGATACTCTATTGCTTATTATTACTTCATGGTAGTCTATTAATTGTTCTCTATGCTATTGCTATGGTAACCTTGTTTGTGTATAATTAGTCATGTACAATTTTAGTGAATTAAAACCTATTATTACATTACAAGTGAATTCTGTATTATTTCAAATCATCCCCAACAGGAGGCCTATTATTGTCGCTTGAAATTATAGTTAGAAAGAGTCCATCGTGACTGACTAATACTCGCGAGTGAGTACTCGCCCTAAACTATTTATGTTAGGTTCGTGTCCCTTAGTGGTATCGGATATAAGCTGGGATGATATCCTAGTAAATTAGTTCCAAAATAATTGATAATTTTACAAATTGCATACGATGTTTATAATCATTTTTACACATTATTACATAATGTTATAGATTCGAATTCTATTTAAAAATGAGAATGCTCAGAATTATGATGGAGTTTGCGACACCAAAAGTTAAAAAAGTTGTTGGCATAATAGACTACAGACGGAGCTTTTGTCTTAACATTAATCAAAGTGATTACGAAGGTTAGGAAATAAAAAAACAGAATCTTATATATAGCATACATTGTATTCATGAAGCAATGTTTTTTGTTATTCGTATCGAAAATAAGTTATTAATTAGTGCAAAATGTGTATATTTTATAAAATCTATAGATATTTATAATAATTATTATTTGATCTATAAAATGTAGATCGAATTTAAGTACAGACGTAAAGCTATCTACGAACAGGCTTGGATAATTCTTTGTCACTCGGAAAATTCATCTGTCCTTAGGTTACATTACCTAATGGACCGTAGCATATCTACTTAGAGGAAGGTGTAAAAGTTTTTCTATACACATTGCTCAATTTTTGTTTAAGTACGTCCATATATATAACAAATGTTAGCTTCATGGAATATTGACTATTATGTTGCAATATGCTATTCTTAATTCAAATAAAAAAAAACTCGACGGAGATAATTCACGCAATAAAAGTATGCTATTGAGATTTCATCCCTATCGACCATAATTAATTCCTAATGCATGATTCGAGGTAATAAGTTAGTGAAATTATAGAGCATCAAAAATAAAACATACATATCAAACAAAAGGTACATTTATTTAACAAATAGTATATCAAACTTCCACATTTAAATATAAATTACAACAGTTCAGCAATTTTAACTGAGAGCATTACACAACCAATATAAATAAAGCTGTCTTGTCTATTATATGACTATGATTAAGAATCACGGTTTTTCGAACAACCAATAAAAAAATTTGGTGTAATAAATTCAGATGGCAATTTTCTCCTAAGGTTTGTCAAAATAATGTTGATTTGTTACAAAACAATCTTTTATATTCCAATTTAATTTTTGAAAGCATAGACAAGTGTAACGAGTTTTGGACATAGACATCTATAGACAGTTTTGGACAAGACGTTCAACTATTACTCAGGAATTCTCTCTTTTCTATGCAATATTTATAGATGGACGGTATAAAATAGAATACTTATTATGACTGACAACTCATTGAAATGTAATAAACTTAAGCTGCTGTTATTATGATAAATAACTTTTAGTTTATTTTTATTTTATCTTAACAGATGGTGTTTTAAATTTATAACTTAGCTGAAGTTGGCATGCTTGGTTTAATCATGGCGCTGTCTCTATCAACCCTTATTTTATTAAGTGATAGTTTTCATCAGATATATCAACTGTACAATAAATGTGACGAATTGGTATATTTTACAAAGAAATTTTATTTATCAGAAAAATTGATCCGTACATTAAATATTCATGACATTCAATGACAACAAACAACATATAGTTAAAATACCGCAAGAACCGTATTATAAAAATTCTTATCTATACCCATGTTAAGAATTGGCCATATATTTTTCTGAGAGTTATATACTCCCTGTGTTATAGCCACTCAGTGCCATTCGAACTATTATGGGATCTAAACGAGTGATATATTGCTGTAGAGAATTTCAATAAACAACTCTTTTGGTAGTTTGTTTGGCATCTGGGACTTTTGTAATTATACTTGTACCTATAAGTTGACTTTTGTATGACTTGGTAACGATATATATTTTTGTAAATGTCGTTGCTTCTGTAAAAGTTATAGAGTTTCTTGCGCCCGTTCTTCTCTATAACTAAAAGAAGTCCGAATGGGTAGTAGGGAAAAAAAAATTTGGACTATTCAAAAGAGCATATCTAATTGCCTACTTGAAATAAATATTTTGACTTTGACTTTGACTTTGCACTTTGATCAGTCACTATCTATGTTATCCACACTATCGGAGACTGGCGAAACATAGTAACTCGTCAAAACAGTACATTTACTACGCGATTTACGGTATCTTGATAAAAAAAAAACATTCTTCTGCTCACGTTTCTTAACTACCACTAGAGCTCTGTTATTTCGCAGAAAAAACAAAGAAATGAAAAAAAACAATAAAAAAAATGAAGTTTTATACGTTTCCAAATGTAAATAAGTATTACAATTTTTTTTAAATTGCATATGTCAAAACCAAACTGATGTTGTTTGTGTTAGTGTACAATTTAACAAATATACTTATTAAAAACAAGTTCAAGCTGTAACTTAAACTTGAGGGGGGATGTTGAAGTTATTGATCTATAATCTGTATTTTTCGGTTACTAGTATCTATGGACTGGGCACTATCTTTTCTTTTGAATGTGATTTTTACTTGTGCATCATGAATAATAGAATAAAATGGTTAAAGAAGACGGACGTTTTATTATCAAGTTAAATAAAGTCCATAAATATATATAAAAGAAAAGGAATAAAAGGATATATAGATCTTACAGTATTATGACTTCAGAATCTTTTATGGGTGATTCACATAATGGGTTCAGATAAACATGTGTGCATTTTCATAATAATACATATTGGTACAGGGGCTGGTTTAGTTGATCTATGTTGTTCAGTTGTTCCATCTTTAAATAAGGTCTATGCACTAATTTATTTACCACAGAAATCACTTCTATGGCTATTACAATAAAGGTCAATCGCACATGTGTTGGGTGGTGAAATAATTGCTAATGATCCGTAGTATAAGTTAGGAAGAGACATAAAAAAACATTAATTAAGTCAGGCTTAAAAGAACTTTGTAAAAGGGGGCTATATGTTTATATTAAAGGCGCATAATCGTGTAGGACATGTTTTTTTTTAGGATAGGGCAGCAAACGAGCGAACGGATCACCTGATAGTAAGCAATAACCGTTGCCCATGGACACCCGCAACACCAGAAGAGTCACAGATGCGTTGCCGGCCTTTTAAAAGGGATTAAGAGGAATAAGGGTAATAAAGGGGAAAGGATGGTTGGGCCTCCGGTACCCTCACTCACTCGGCGAGATACAGCGCAAGCGCTATTTTACGCTGGTTTTCTATGAGGCCGTGGTATCACTCCGGTCGAGCCGGCCCAATTCGTGCCGAAGCATGGCTCTCCCACGGTGCTTATTTAACTTACATTTATTTAAACCTAAATGTACCTATAGCTTATGCAAATAAAACATCAAATAGACAATATACGTAAATTCACTTAAATGTAAAAATAGAACTTATGAAAATAGACATCGGCAGGTAAAATTATTACATTTGGAAACGAGTGCGATACGTGTGCCATTCTTTCACACGATCCAGTTTGTTATCTCAAGTCAAAGCCAATAAAAAGGTTGAATGGAAATTTTAATTTCTCACGCGCATCGAATGACGATTTCAATACATTTGCGAGTAAAAACACAACAACAAAAGGAAATCAACGAAAACAGTTTAATATTTTAACAAATAATAAGTAACATTACATTTTGAATATGCGTTGAGTGAATCCTAATAAACAATAATAATTTATATCGATTTTTTTTTTATAAATTAAAAACCTCCTTGCGTTTACAAGTTATGCACTTAAACAATAACTACTACTGCTGAAAAAAAATTAGTTGCCACAAATTAAACACAAGGACAAGTCTACTTTTTGAGCAAATGTATTAAAAAATCTATCTAATACAAATACTAGTACTGGACGGTGAAATTATTATCGACGAAAAACCATTACAAACAAAATTCAACACAAAGTATATATAAAAATACGATTTAAATTGGATCGATAAAAATTATTTGCAGGTAAAGCAATGTATACATATAATAAAAAAACCATAATATAATACATTATATGCGTGTGTACTGGCAACATTGAATTTTATTTATCAGTTTACCCAGATTTGCATATATATATATATATATATATATATATTATATATATACTCGAATAGGAGCTATAACTACTTCTTATCTTTTCTCTTAGAGCCTACTCAACGTCAAGAAAAACTTTCATCCCCTATTTTTACCTAAGGGTACATTATTGACATACTGCCAATATTGTATTTATTTATATTTAATCAAAAGTTTTCTTATAAATTTTCACCATTTATTTCGACCCTTTACAATCCTTTTTCGCATTAAACCTACGTCCTTTCTCAGGCTCTAGACTGCTTGTGTACATATATGATTTTAATCGGGTCAGTAGATCTGACGTGAAAACAAGACAGACAGACAGACAAAGTTACTTTAGCATTTATAATATCATACTACTTTTTACAATATCATGTAATATCCTTAAAGATCTCATATTATATTAATAATCACATTCTTACCTCACAATATACATAATTATGGTAACAATAATAATATCAATTCAAAATAACTTAATTAAAAAGTATTTTAAAATTTCTTACAAAATCCTTATACATAGGATATATTGTATGTATTGTAAATTTGAAAATAATACGATATGGCCGAATAAAATAGGAATACAATTTTCTGAAATATTACGAGGAACCGAGAACCAGCTCATCAAAAAAACTAAGTTTGAACTTAACGTCGAACGCATAGAGTTTAATATCAAATGGAAATAAAAATTATAAATTGTTGTTGCTGTATGTTCTGGTTTCTATATATAAAAATATTTTGAATACTGTTACTTATTTTGAATTATTTGTAATTTACTATAGCGAAATTAGTTTTTTATTGAGCCTCAGTACCAATCTGTTGCTGATATTCACGATTTGACGTTGCTGGCGACTATAGATTTTTTTTTGGAGTTTATGGCTTGGCTGCTATGACCTTTGAGCCACGCGACTATAGGTCATTATAAAAGTAATACAGAAGGAAAATACTGTCAGTTTTTTAATCTATCGTTAAACAAAATTAATATATCGTGTTACTTTCCTGTGTATTAATATAAGATCTTATTTTGACTTTACAAATAGACACTTCGATTGTATAATAGATGTTTGATGAAAAGATTTCACATACAAAGGCACAAGCGGCTACTATTATATATATATATAAAATTCACATACACCGCCTTTCTTAATATTTGATATTTTTGAACACATAATTATAATAAAAGGCACTAAACATTTTAAATGTTAAAATTAAAAATATCATCACACATAAATATTATAAAAAATAACTAATTACTTTTTAATCTTTTGTTTTAACAATTTAAAAAATACCAATTATGCATAGCCGCCGATTTTAAAAATTAATAAATATATTTATTCAGTCCGTGTTCCGAGAAGTAATTAACATCATATACCTTATTATAATACATTTAATAATGTAAGTATAACATTAATTCCCATAGTAATGTGTAGAAATTATGAGAAGCGAAAGTTTTAGAAGCGGAATTGAGAATGCTAAAATGGATGTATGGTGTGAACTCACATTGACAAGACAAGGAATGTTCTATTTTCAAAGTAGAACAATCAAAAAGGAGAAACAGGCACGGCTAGGAGACGAATTTTTGAAACAATAGAAAATTAATTCGCATTCGATATCGTCAGATTCGTATACGAATTACCGAATTCACTATTTCTGAACTTTCATTTCGTGCGTTATGCAACGAGTGGTTCAACCCACTCGTTTTTGATTTCTACTAGTAGAATATTCAACGCCGAAGTGACGTTGACAGTGATCCGTTTTACGTGTGATTTTTAATTATTCTGCGTGAAACAGAATCTAATAAAAAAAATTTGTTTTTAATGACAGCATTGAATTCGAGTGATTCAAAAATCTATAAATACGTCTCCTGGTCGTATGTTGGCGAGGGATGGAGTCATGTTACCAGAAGAAGATAGTATGATACTGGATGAAAATAAAAAATTGTTAGTTTTATGTGCTATTAGTCATTCACTATATATTCTTGTTTTGTATGTCGCTTTATTATACAACTGTAATGTTAATTACTGCTATTATTCAGCGGCCCGCGATTATTTGTTTGTACAATTGTTTATAAAGTTATGCGTGGACAGCGTTGTGGGCTACAACATTAGGAATTTTTATGGTGTTACTATTTGACATATTTTGAAGCTTAATAATAGTTATTTATGCAACTGTTGTATAATCAGGGGTATTAAAACACGAATGTGGGTTTGTGATAATAGAATCACATGAGTGTTTTAATACCTAATTATAACAGTTGCATACAAGACTTTATCTACAATCATGATGTGAATCCTCTAAAAAGATTCTCATACCATAGGGTGCTGTACAGTGTTGTAAGAACTATGTAAATTCAAGAAAAGTCAAATTGCGAAGCATGTAAAATAAACAAACCTTAATAAGTAAAAGAATTATTTATTAAATCTAGAATCACTCATTTTTGTAAACAACGCACACAGTAATTGTTTGTTTGCGATTTCCAATATTCGAGTGAAAAAATAGCGGGAAATACACACGATAAGACGAGAATGCGAAATTACGAACTAGCCTAAAAATTTACTGTTCTTTTTTCAACATTTTTGCGATCTGGTAGTGAAAATTTCATTGCATGAGAATGTTTTTTTTTGGAATTCAAAATATCACGCGTTTGGATGATATAATGATCATAATATCATTGAGTGTTTTAATGTTGGCAACTCTATATTAGAAAAGATCTAAAAGCATATAACTATGATAGCTTATGCATTAAATAGTCGGAACCATCATGTTTAAGTACATGATACTACAGTACTACATATACTACTAGTACTTTTTGATACATGATACTACTAGTACTTTTTTTTTGGTGGGTAGACTTCAAAGTGACAACACCATTATTTTAGAGCTCCTTATTATATTTCATTTATAATTACAATCTTATCAATGAACTAAAAGTTTTGTCACCTGTAAATAAGTTGATCTGCAGTACACCAAATTCACATAAACATTTCACTTTTCACTACAATGTCTTCACTTAGTCAACTTACAAAAAGCATGGAAGAACTTAACACCATATTTAACAACAGAATGGCTGAATTTGAAAATAATTTACCACAGCCTGGCACTAAAGAGTCTACACCGACCGTGAAGTCATTGGCAGCTGAGTACTCTAATTTCAAGACCTTCATCTGGAAAGCGGTTAGTATGCTCAAGTCGCAATTGGAGATTTTGGTCCAGGAAACAGATCGCCTGGAAATGTATACCCGCCGAAAGACTTTGCTCATACATGGACTTCATGAAGATTGCGATGAGGACGTTCTTCATACAACTTGACCTTACTGAGTACCCGGATGAAATTGGCAACTGTGGATTCAAATGCTATTGAATCTTGTCACAGACTTGGCACCAAAACTGATAAGCAACGGCCCATAATAGTTCGATTCTCGTCAATGATTCACCGAATTGCAGTCTGGAAGTCGAAAACTGCACTCAAGGGTTCAGGTATAGTCATCACTGAGTTCCTGACTAGGATGCGACAGGATGTTTTTATAGAGGCTCGAAAACATTTTGGTATCAAGAAATGCTGGTCGTCGGAAGGTGTCATTATTGTTAGCGTTGAAGATAATAAACGGAAGAATTAGTAACGATGGCTGAACTCCATGTATTGACTTCTCAGTATCCTCATCAACAAGGCAGAACGAAAAAAACAGGTAACTCGGTACATCCTTGCATTGGTCGTGTTAACATTTCCAAATCGGGTAGCTATTAGCACTAATTTTTATTCTTTTTATTTATCGACCTGTAATTTTTGATATTAACTTTTCGATCACATATTGCAATATACCTCTTTTTCTTTGTTTAATTGTCTAAAATTGTTATAAAACCAGTGCTGCAAACTCCAACCTGCGAAAAAAAAAGGAGATGATAAACAAAAAAATCAGGAGATAGTAAAAACAAACAGGAGAAAAATTAAAGACCTTTTTTCCAAAACATGCAAATAATTGTAGTGAGTATATGTTAGTGAAGTTTGATAAAACCAAAAACCATGCATTTTAATATACAAACATTCAATCAATTACTTCTTATAACACATCTGCTCATAGTCAACTAAGACTGATTGCAAGATTAAACAATAAAAAAAAATCTCCATGTCACAACAGCGAGCTGACTATATAAGTGAAATATTCACACCACATTTTTGTTTCTAAGAGTAATAGTTTTTTAATTATTAAGGTACGATGATATAGACCTTTTCGTTACGGTCCACTTTTTAAACCTGGTACGCGTATGTTTCGGCGCGATTTTAAAGACGTTTCACGTCAAAAAAATATACAAACATTAAACACAAATTAATATTTATAAAAGTTGAAATTGTGCAATTTGCTAAGCCAGTAGGTTAGCTATGAGCTGGCATTGCCCTATCTTCATCTTCTTCTTCATCTTCATACATATTTTTGTTAAAAAGAGACAGCATATTCCTATTAATTTCATGACTGAAACAAGCAGTTCTGTTAAATAATCTTTTGGTGTGCATTATGCCACACAATGTCTTTGTGCTTAGTGCGTTTCTCTGTTTAGTTTTATTTAAATTTATAGTCGAGAAGACGCGTTCTACTGCTGCACTAGAGTGCGGCAATACCATCAGGCAACTCATAAAATTAGTCAAAGTGGCAAATGCATAATGATCTCCAATTCTCTCCTTAGCCACTTCTCTCCAAAATTTTGAGAGATTCGTCTCATCAAAGTCAATTGGCGAGTTCCTTAGTAATCGCCACTGGTCATCCAGTTCTTGTAATTTATTTTCTGCTATTATATTTGGAAAATGAATAGCTAATAATGCTAGACTATTGTTATTTTTTCTTTAATTATTTTAGGATCTAGTACTTCTATTTGTTTTAGAACAGGGCTTGAAAAAGAAAATCTTTTGTAGATTTGGCTCACACCTTCAATATAGAATTTTAATATCTTTAGCTTAAGTGTTTTTATATCATTTGGTGGATACTGATTAATCACAGCAGCCACTTTTGCTCCCATGTATATATTGTCAAGCTCTAGAAAATTATTTGGTTTTTGTAATTCACTGACTCTATATCTGTTGCTGATAAGTAATCAGGTTTCATGTAGAATTCCAATATGGTTCTTAACAGTCTGACCAACTGTTTTCTTAAATTGTGAATTTGCAAATTTTCTGCCTGCATTAGTTTATTTAGGTTATTAAAATAAGGCAATATAAAGTCCAGAAACAGCAAGTATATCTTGATATATGGATTGTTAAGATTTGTGAGTATATTTCTGGCACTTGCTGAAGATCCCTCATTTGATACTGCATCTATAAAAAAAAGTTTAAGGGCTTCATACTGTTCCAGTATTCTAGTCACAGCAGCATGTAATGAGAGCCATCTTGTTTGGCTTGGGTGCAGAATTTTGTGAGGCTTTAATTGTAGAAACACTTGAAACTTTTTTAACTCTCCGATCCTCTTAGGGCTACAATGTATATAGTTGTAAACATCCTTAACTAAATCTTCTACCATCTGTGGCAATTGAGCACAAGCATAAGAGGCACAGAGGGCGAAGGAATGGCAAATGCATTTCAATATAAATATACCAGGTATTTCACCTTTAAGTAGAGTGCTCACTGAGTGATTTATGCCCATTAAATTATTGGCACCATCCGATGCAAATCCAATTAAATTTGTCCGCCAAGGAATTCCATCCTTGTCAAAAGACTTGACTACAGCATTATAAATTTCAATTGTTGAAGCCCCTTCAATAGGTATCAAATCATAGAAGTAGTCACATACTTCATAGTCTATCATAAGCCTGACCACTAGGCATAGATGTTTAATTACTCCTTTGTCGTGGGACTCGTCAATCATGACTGAAAATTTTTGATGCTTCATATTGTCAACTAACATTTCTTTACTATATTTTCCGAGCACATTTTTGGCAATGCAGGTTGCTTTTGTGCGGCTCAGGGAAATATTTTTCACCACCTCTGAGTCTGGACATATGGTGGCCATCAATTTAGGCAGATGTTCAACGCACGTGAATGGCAAATTATGCTCAATCACATATGAAACCATGTGTATTTCCGCTTCTTTTATTTTAGTAGTTAATGGCGTCGTTGAACTAGACGCGCCGAAAACATCCCGTAGCGTCCTTTGGGAAGACAAGGAATTTGCATTATCTATATGTTTTTTCGTGTTTTTATGGCGGTCTAATTCGGGCTTACCGGAGTTAGCGACCGATATATCGGACCTGCACCATTTGCAATATGCGAAGGTATTACCTTTGTTGCTTGTTGAAAGCCAAGATTTAAAGCCTTCCAGCTGAAGCCATTCGTCTTTGAATTTCTGCATGTATTTCTTTTTTTTTTCTGCACTAGCCATTTTGTTAAAGTAACAACTGAAAAGCGCCCAAACAGAAAAAACACCAACCCATGCAAACAGAAATAAAGCCAAACAAAAATTATGTCAATTGTTTCGACACACACAACACACCACACAATCACTTACTATGTTGTTTTTACATATATATTATTGTTTCCAGTACTGTAATTAGATATGAAATATGTGAATTATAACCAAATAACTAGTACAACGTAACTCAAATGAAAGTCTCTCAACTCAACTCTCAACCACAGATCAGATCTCAACAAGTCAACAGATTAGAGAGAGCAGACACTATCCATACTACGTGAAAACGTATCTCGCACCACAGATACGAAACTTAATTTATGGTATGGAATGAATAATTCAAACTTACCACTCACAGTCACCTCCAAAGAGTATGTCACCTCACTTGACACTGAAAATAAAAGTTGCCAACAAAACCAAACACAAATTCCCAAAAAACCAGGAGATTTTTTCTATTTGGAAAAAAAAAGCAGTATACAAGGAGATTAAGCCTAAAATCATGTAATCTCCTGAAAAATCAGGAGAGTTTGCAGCACTGTTATAAAACTGTCATGCATGTCACTGTCAATTACCATAATGTATTTTTCAAAAGTATTTAATGGCTTTGGAACCTTACCTTTTTGCCATGTCGGTGACATAGATACACGCTATGTGTAGTGTAACCCTTAGAGGATAGTAAGAACAAAAATTTAAATGCAGGTATTTCTTGTAAAGTGATACTATATTACTTTTGTGTTTAAATATCGAATTTTGCAGTCAACTTGTACAGGTGGCAAATATTAATTATTATTTTTTTTTAGTATTTTTATACTGATTTCATTTAGTTACTTATATTAATTTAATATTTTATATATTTATTTATTAATACTGTTATATAAATTATTATGTTTGATGATGGTGACGATTATTTAACGTGCTCTTCTGATAGCTTTGTGAGTGCAGAGGACAATGGTTCCTCTGGCACTGATGGTGATGATAATTTGAGCAGCCAATTACAGTATAAATTTGGGGACGGAAAGTTCTTTTCTGTGGTTCATATCAACGCACAAAGCCTTTACGCACATTATAATGACTTTGTCTCTGCTTTTAGTGATGGTGTCGTTGATTGTATTCTGGTATCAGAAACATGGCTTAAGCCCTCATTGCCTTCCACAGGATGTTCTCTTCCAGGTTACAAACTGCTCCGTAATGATCGAACCGGGAAGGGTGGTGGCGGAGTCGGGGTTTTTCTTCGGGGACACATTCCAGCCAGTGTTGTCAAATGTTCTCCATCTCTGTTTTCAGGTACCTTGGAGTACCTGTTTATACAAATTGAGATCCAACGTAAAAAAATACTTCTAGGTGCTTTGTACAGTCCGAATGACAAAACTGATTACTTTGAAACGTTGGAGGGTGTCCTGGAGGAGCTAACCCCGTCTTATGATCACGTAATTCTTATGGGAGATCTCAATACGTGCCTGTTGAAGGCTGACACCCGTGCCACAAAATTAATGAATATATTAACATCTCTCAATCTTCACATCTTACAGATGCCATCTCCTACTCACCATTTTCCCAACTGCAATCCATCTTTAATTGATTTAATCATTGTCTCTAATCCTAGTTTAGCTATTTCCCATGGCCAAATGGCTGCTCCATTCTCTTATCATGATCTCATTTTTCTTGCTTTTAAAGTGCGACCTCCCAAGGCTAAACGTAGAACACTTTTCCAGCGCAATTTTAAGCATATGAATGTTGATCGTTTGAGGGAAGACGTTAAGTGCATTGATTGGAGTATACTGTTTGGGACGGACAACCTAGATGACAAGGTGGCGAATTTTACGTCAGAAATGACTCGAGTGTACGATTTACATGCACCAGTTCGTCCGGTTCGTATTAGACATATGCCGGCGCCTTGGCTTAACTCTGACATCAAAAAGGTAATGACTAAACGGGATAAAGCGAAGAAGAAACTCAAGCTATTTCCCAATAATAATCACCTAGAAGCATATAAAAAGTTACGGAACAGGTGTAACAGGCTCTGTCGAGATGCTAAGCGCTCCTACTTTCATTCCAAGATCAATACCTTGGATCGGAATCGTGTTTGGAATTTCTTACGATCGTTTGGTGTAGGTAATCCCGCGGTCAACACCTATAATGCAGTGGATCTTAACGCTCTTAACAAACATTTTTGTTCTCCTCCTATCATTTTGGATTCTACGACAAAATCAAATTCACTCACATACCTCTCAAGCCTGGTTCCACCCATATGTCCATCATTCTCGCTCACACCCGTTTCTGAAGACTTCGTAATGAAGAGTATCAGAAGTATGTCATCAAAAGCTATTGGTAGCGATGGGCTTAGCCTCGATATGGTCCTTCCGGTACTGCAAGAAATCGTTCCTGTGCTTACTCATATCATAAATTTTTCTCTATCTAACAATACCTACCCTGAATCCTGGAAAAAAGCCTTTGTCATACCAATCCCTAAAACTTCAAATCCTAATTCTTTCTCTGACTACCGTCCAATCTCCATACTCCCACTCTTATCCAAAGTCCTTGAAGCTGCAGTTCACCAACAACTCTACACCTTTGTAAACACCTACAAGCTACTCAGCCCTTACCAATCTGGTTTTCGTCCTAGTCATAGCACGGCGAGTGCACTACTGAACATAACCGAGGACATACGTCATGCTATGGACAACACAAAACTCACTGCTCTGGTACTGCTAGACTTTAGCAGTGCCTTCAATTCAGTTGACCACGACATACTTCTTGGTACTCTTCGCTCTCTTAATATCTCCTCGTCCACCATACAATGGTTCCATTCCTATTTGGCTAAGCGCCGGCAATGCATTAAATATAATAATGATACGTCCTTGTGGTCGGATTTATCTGCCGGAGTACCTCAGGGTGGAGTTCTCTCTCCCCTTCTTTTTACTATTTTTATAGACCGGTTATCATCTGTCCTCTCTTGCCCTTTCCATTTGTATGCTGATGACTTACAGATCTACTGTCATTTTAAACCATCCGATACTGGTGAAGCTATTTCGTTACTCAATAAGAATCTTGCGGCTATACAAGTTTGGGCTGAAACTTTTGGTCTTCTAGTAAACCCGTCCAAATTCCAGGCGATGATCATAGGTAGCAGTAGATTAAAACTCAAATTAAATTCAGAAACTGTGCCACCAATTAAGTATAATGGAGTTAGCATCAATCTTACGGACACAGTTAAAAACTTGGGACTTATAATGGATTGCAACTTGTCTTGGAGGCCACTAATTAATGAAATCAGTAAACGTATGCACTTTGCAGTCCACTCCCTTAAGCGACTCCAATACTTTTTACCATTTTCCACTAGAATTATGCTTGCGCAATCTCTTTTACTACCTATATTAGACTATGCTGATGTGTGTTTCCTTGACTTAAATGAAGAACATCTTGATAAGCTTGAGCGGCTTCAAAACCTAGCGATCAGATTCATATACGGACTTCGCAAATACGACCATATTTCTCACTTTCGCACTGAGCTGAAGTGGCCACCAATCCGCGAGCGTCGTAATATGCATGTTCTGTCAGCGCTTTATAAAATCTTAAAAGACCCTTGCTCCCCACAATACCTTCGATCGCGGTTTCAAATGCTGCCTCTCCCATCTCGTTCTCTTCGTCCATGCTATTCCGACAATCTTGACCTACCCAAATGCAATACTAACTTCCTTCTACAGTCATTTACCTTTCGAGCTGCCCAAATGTGGAATCATCTGCCCTCTGCAGTACAACAGAGCCCATCTGCTAACACATTTAAACGCAGACTTAAGCAGAGCTTACAGTCGTCAAGTTGTACAGCTATAAAATCGTCATAAGTAACACATTCTCACCATCATTCTATATATCTGTTATATTATTAATTAAGTATGTATGTATTATGTATATGTGTATATATAGTATTTATATGTATGTATGTAGGTATAAATATGCATGTATATATTTATGTATATACAGTAAGCAATTTATGTAGTATTTATTTATTGTACCTATGTAAGTTAGTTAAAAATATTCTAGGTAAATTTGCACAAGTTATTATTCTATTGCTCATTTAAATTATGTATAACTCTGTCTCTTGCTTTGAGGTTCTCACTATTAATATTAGATACACATTTACAGGTTGGCTGGAAGAAATTTCTATTAGAAATAAGTCCACCTTTGTGAACTACATTTTATTATTATGATTCGTACTGTAAATTTATGTGCAATAAAGTGTATATATCATAAAATAACAAAAATAATATAAAAATTAGTTTCAAAGTATTCACTTTTTTAATCTATACGTAAAACAAGAGCGAAACATAGACCGCCATGTTGTGATGTCATAAGGTACTGTAAACTTATGCGTGTCAATGTCATTATGAATCATAGTACGTATAAAGCCGCAAAACAATAAAAAAAGGAGTTTGTAGGTTGCTTTTTTAATGTAAGAGAACGTTATAAAACGTAAGTTAACTAGAAATCGCACGTGAATCACACTATGGAAAGCAGTTTTGTAAAAGGAGATATTACGAATTTACCAAAAATAAATGCATTAATGGTCGGAAAATTCTTTGCTACAAATCCCGACTTTTGTTCTGCAGAGTTACGGAGTATTAAAACATCGATGTCAGTATTACTCTTTTATTATTATTCCTTTATAAGTTGTTTATATATAAAAGATAAAAACTCATTTTTTAATTATGAATATAATAAATACATAGCATCAAACATAGAGCTTTGTTTATTATTTACATGCCGTATTGACGTCATCGCTACAGAGTAACAACTCGTGCGGCGCCTTCGTCTAATTACGCGCGAAATTTAAAAATATTAAATTTTAATGCAATTTTTATAGTACTTAACGAGTGTATAAAATTTTTATATTTTTAGTATTTACTGACACGCAAGGATCAAATTAAGATTCTTTTCAAAAAAGAGATTAATTCCCTATTGTTATAAGTTTTTTTTATAGAGGATTAATAGCATGATAGTAGATAAATAAAATTAGGATGAATAAGAGTATGCATTGGAAGAATGTCAGTGCTGAGATGACGTACGATAGAGAGGGGTGAAGTGTCGCGGTGAGCTCCGGGGAGTGTTGCTAATGGTGTAGTCAGGCGAGTTTGCCGTGCAGCATGTCCCAGAGGGGCAGCTCGGCGAGCGCGAGTTGCATGTCGTGCCGCAGCTGCGCGGTGAGCGCGGGCGCGGCGTGCGCCACGCTGGCGCCGCGCGCCCACGCGCCCACCAGCGGCGTGAGCGCGCTCAGCGGCCCCAGCCCCGTCACGTGCAAGTCCATCGAGCTGCAATGTTCCCCGCGTTGACATAACTGGCGTCGTATTTGGCCCTAGTCAATACCGGCAGTATCTAGTCAATACCGGCAGAGGATTCGTAGACCGCGACATGTCCTTAGCGACCCCCCCAACCAACTCACGCAGGAACTTCTAGACCTGCAAGCGGCGGCGTCTGAGCCGTCGCTCCCCCTTGTCAACCCCTAAACGGCAGCCTTCTGCTTAGCCTGAATAGGTTCTTATCAATACTGGCCGGTCCCACTTTGGAGATTCGTGCCTTCTTCTAGCGCATATACCCCCACCATGGGGTAGCGCTAACCGTGCCTCTCCTGAGGTGCGGCCCTCTCGTCAATAAAGCCAGTAGGGTCAATAGGACCAAAGGCTAGGCTGAGTTTAGTCGGTAGGTCTGTGTAGTCGAGCCGTCTCGACAGTACCAGGAGTCCGACATAATCAACGCATCCCTGCTTGCCTGTTGCGTTGGTATCCATGATGGATTCTCAGACTCCTCTCCTGAGGAAAAAAAAAAAAAAAAAAAAACGTATTTGGCCTCACTTTTGCAATAAGTATAGAAGCATAGTGTCGGTTAGGGAATGCAATCCGGAAAAACGGATCCGGTATCAATATACCGGATCCGGTGCTAGCAGTTAGTAATCATGATGATATCTGTCATAATCATAAATACCTATAAGACTTGTTTGTTAGCATTCTTAAATACTTTAATAATGATTTTGATCTCATTTCAGTTAATTACGTAAGGTTAATTGTAACTATTAGATATTATAGTTACTTGATAATTAATATTGTTACTTATAAATTGATCTATCTGTGAAAGTGAAATCTAGAAAGACTGAGCTACTCGTTCCGTCGTAAAATTAAAAAAGAATAGAATTGAAAACATTTACAGTAAATTATTACTAGTTACCTACACTACTAAATTTTAATTGTTTTCTTGTTGTACATTTGTCTTAACATTGGTTAGGAAATAAAGTCGATTTTATATATTTGTGATTTATTTTTTATAAACTACCTACATATAATTGCAGTGACACTTGATTAACTCACTTATTTTATACTATAAAGCGAAAATCATCTTGATTAAACAATGGGAATCCGGTCGTATCCGGCCGGACTGAAAATTGCAATCTAGTGAGTGCCGGTGCCAGCACGACTATAGCAGTGTACAAGCGGACACGTGTTACGCTATGCTATAAAGTTCCAGTACTTATGGCATGCTGTGCAACCTGAGTAGTAGAGATAGAATAATAATTAATATTTATTTCAGATTTTACATCCATATTTTTGTTACTACGTTAGTAACAATATTTTTTTTAATAAGTTAGTAATACTAAAGTCAGAATTTTAATTCGATTCCAGATTTGACATTAGCTACTGTTCTTTTGTGAAATAATGATACTACATATAATAGTGTAGTGATGAACACAAAAATCGATAAACAATCAGTGTGTGTGCCATCAGTGTGCCAATTAAAGACTAAATTATTGATTTCTATTTAAATAAATACATAACTATTCATAATAATTATTTATTAATTAGTAATCGCTGCTCTATTTTATAAAAAGTTAATATTTTGGTTTTTATATTTAAAACAAAACTTATAATAAATAAATAAGATAACATATAAGACCAAACTCAATTGTGGTGATGGATAATGCACCTTACCACTCCCGAAAATTGGAAACAGCACCAAAAATGAGCTGGAAAAAAGCTGCTATTAATTTGAAAAAATCTGCTATTAAATGGAAAAAAGCTGGAAATAAGATTGGCTTTTAAATAAAAATATTCATTACGAACCAGATATGGTTAAAGCTACGCTTTTAGAACTGATTCCACATAACGAGTCTTTTAATAAGTACGCTGTAGACGAAATGGCAGCACAACATGGGATCACGGTTTTAAGACTGCCCCCTTACCATTGCGAGCTAAACCCTATCGAACTGATATGGGCGCAGGTAAAAGGGCATGTAGCTGAAAATAATAAAACCTTCAAATTGACAGACGTGAGAAATTTATTTCAAGAAGGCATTCAAAAAATTATGGCTACCGAATGGTCTAAATGCGTATCCCATTTTGTCAAAGAAAAGGAAAAAATGAGTAGCCTAGATATGTTAATTGACAATATCACACGACACATTTATAATAAATGTTACAGAAAGTGACAGCGATAGTGATGACAGCGACAATTTATAAAAAAAAAAAATTATTACCATAATACATCTATCTGTTTTATTTGTCATGTTCCTTCATGATCACATTTTTTTTATTTATTTCACACGCAATTATAAAAGAAAAGTCTCAGATCGTTAATTAATCGTCAAAACTAAATGTCGGTTCAGAAATATTTAATTTCCTGATATACTTAGTTTACGAGAGTAAAATTATAAACGAGAAGAATCTTCCATTTCCATATCGAATAATTTCGCAACGTCACTATTTAGTACTTGTCATAACGGTGCAACACTGAAATTGTCAAATCTGGAATCGAATTAAACTTCTGACTATAGTGATAAAGTAATCTAAATTAAAATTTCAACTATACTACGTGCCCAATAACTGTCTCAATCCAGTGTTTCTGTGTGAGATAATCAGGACGAGTAGTAATTGCCTGAAGACACTGTTGTTGCTATTCCTCATACGTCGCCACAGGGATGACGTGTTTTTATGCATAACTGCATGGAATCCGTCAACCCAAGCATTTGCAAACATTCCAGAGGCGCTGCAGAACCGAGGCAACAGAGCTCTGAGGGCATTATTGCGTAGTGCACTAAGCTCGTCGCGTATAGTTTAGCCACAGGCCGCCCGAGTAAAATGATTGACAAAATGCCCTAAATAGTTTTAATAGCGTTATAGTACGCGTATATACGCTATGTTTATGAAACCCGAGTATTTACCGCATGTTCTTCAGTGAGTGATAGTACTTGTACATACGCTATTTTCATTTCATGAACCCTGAGTCCTTTTTTTTCCCCTGAGAAAAATGCATTAAATTGCATACCCCGGCTGTGGAGAGATGGCGGTTACGTGGGGCTCTGTTCCCCAGAAGGGGGAGGCCTACCCACTAAAAACCTCAGGGATAACCTCCCTTAGGTATGTAGGGAGCGTCAAGCGAGTTCCGGGAACCCCCAGCCTCCGCTACAATACCTCTCCCGATCTCCTCCACCGACGACGCTCCCCGGCCACGCCGTATCCGCGGGCGCGACTTCCTCGCGCCTGCCGGCGACCGGAAGCCTGAGTCCTAGTACTTAGGGTATGTTTTGCGGCCTGAGTTTCAGTACTCGTACATACGCCATGTTTATGAAGTTTGAGTGATAGTTACGGTATGCTGTGAAATGTTTTTTTTTTTAATCTTTCTTGGTTTTCTGCGGACTCTTTGGTTCGCACTCTTTTTTGTTTGTGTTAGTCTTTTTTTTTACATTTCCTTATATATTATTTATTGTACAAATAGCGAAATGACAAATAGTGAAATGTTAAGGTGTTAAATGATAGCGTATAGTAGGTGTAAGTGTAGCAACTCACGGCATGGAGTGCAGGCTGAGGTGGTGCAGCTGCGCGTAGGGCTCCCAGTGGGCGAGCCCCACGCTGAGCGCGGCCAGCAGCGTGGCGGGCCCCAGCCGCGCCGCCACGCGCCCGCGGCACGCCGCCCCCGCGGCGCGCACTTCATACTGCTCGTACCCCACCTAGCCCCGCAACATCTCCTTTACTTCTCGTCTTAAACTTGCTATGGTACTTCTTAGTGATGTGCCGAGTCGCTGTTTTGGTGGATCGAGTCGATTCGAGTCAGTTTATACGGTATTCGAATCAGGACTCGATTCCCTGATTCGAGCCCAGTATTCGAATTCTATGTTTGGTAGTCTAATATTTCTAGACTCGAATCCGATTCCTAGACTCGAGTCTGGAAATTCTAGTCAAGTCCAGAACTAAATTCCGACTTTAGAACAAATAGGAAAAATAGAAAGGAGTTTGCTTCAAACAGCGTGTATGTTAAGCACAATGACACAAAAATAATAATTCTGTAATTTTTATTAAAACATAATAAACATTGAATGAAGACATAGAGCATAGGAGCTTATGTAAACAGTGAGCGAGTTACCCAAACTCGAATACTAGACTCGAGTCAGTAGGGCTCGTATAAATAGAATCGAGTTAGCGAGAAGGAACCGATTCTACCTGACTCGAGTACCGGAATCAAGTCCGGCGTACTCGAATCAAAATAAATTGGTATTCAAGTAAGCGAGTCTAAGGCACGAATCGAGTCTGACTCGAGTCAAACCGTACTCGGCACATCGCTAGTACTTCTTTGAACAATAGATCTCTAAATATTGCGTCATTGTAAAATATTAGGTTTCCAATATTTAAAAAGTGAATGATATAATTTTATTTATAAAATGCGGCTTTAAAAATCATACAAGCGGTTTAAATCCCAACTAATATTATAAATGCGAAAGTAACTCTGTCTGTCTGTTACGCTTTCCCGCTTAAACCAAATTTAATGAAATTCGGTACAGACAATCTTTAGACCCTAAAACAGAACATAGGCTTTATTTCGAAAAAAAGGGACGAGGGGGGTTGAAATAGAGGTTGAAAGTTTGTATGGGATTTCTTAAATTTAAAAGATAAAATCATGAAACTGTATTTTTAGCACTTCATAAGAAATCATTAAACATTTGTTCTAGCATTTTTGAAATTTCGACCAGCTAGGGGGTGAAATAAGGGTTGAAAGTTAGTATGCAAGTTCGTCAAATATCACGTCATAAGAAACAAAACAAACAAAATATTTTTGTACACAACGTGAGGCTGGCCCCTGTAAGTCTCTTAGACATAAGGGACCAGTAGCCCTAGACAAAATGCACGCGCGTCTTTTCTATTCTATTTCTACTATTATAATAAACTAAGCGTTTTCTATCGAAAAATGCTAGACAAAGTGTATCTACTGATAGAATGGCTGTGTCTACCGTGACAGTAGAAAATAGAATAGAAATAGAAAATAATCTACCGCGTTTCGCCTTAAGTTCCTTTGTTTAAAGAGAAAAAATGCCATTAGGAGGAACTTCAAAACATTTCAAACGTGCGTACTTCACAATTATTTACCTACATTAATTAGGACTAAATTAAACAAACTTTGGATTTGAAATTAAAAATCGTTGCGTAGACATTTATTTAGAAGTAAGTATGAGATTTACAATTAATCATTACAAAAGCGAGTGTCAGTATTGAATTCAAATTAGCTTTGTTTACTTACGGTTGTTTCAAAATGACATAATAGTAATATTTATACAATCAAGATTATATAAAAAGTTTATCAAATTAAAGATCCATACTATTATTATAATTGCAAAAGTAACTTTTGTCTGTCTGCATTTTTAGGAATAATTTGGCAAAAACACACTATTTTAAAACAACAAACAAACAATCTATCACCAATCTATTGGATATGAGCAATCGCTTTGTTGAGTAGAAATAGAATAGAACCGTATCTATTTTTTACGTCACAAACTACATTTTGTCTATGGATTTGTATAGAACTCTTCTACTGTCAAAATAGAACACAGACGAGCGATAGAATAGAAACACAGTTAGCATCTTGTCTGCGAGTTTTCTATCAGCGTCATCAAGTCACGTGACGTATCTACTGGAAATGTCAGTTCCATACATTTTTTATGTTATCTATTATAGAAACGCAAATAGAAAGGCATTTTGTCTAGGGGGGCAGGATTGACAAAAACTAATTTCACGCGGGCGGAAGCTAGTAATAAGTAAATATATCTTACCATTACACCAATTAACCTAACCCAAAGTAAGCTCTGTAAGACTTGCGTTATGGGATCTAAGGTAACGGACAGACATACATACATATATAAATTATACATGTAAAATATTTTTGATAGAAATATATAATAACAACCATGACTACGGTACAAATGCTCGCATTCATCACGCAAACATCGACCCCCACCGGGACTCGAACCCGGGACCTCAGAGATGGCTACGCCTTGAAACCGGTATACCAACTACTCGTTATGGAGACTACTCTAACCATATCTCTAAATCCTCTTAAATCTACAATGCTGGTGCATTTCACTCCGGGGCCTGCAAGTGAAATTACATGGGCAATCCAAAATTACCTGCAGATCCTTAATTTGCAGCGTGAAGTGGAAACAGGTTTTGACGTGGTCCGGTCGCGACACGCTTACGTCGCTGACGCGGTTGACGGTGGCCAAGTTCTTCACCCAGCCAGCCTCCGTCTCGAACCTGCCCACAAACGAGATGGGCCCTATCTGAAACACCGCAGACGGCTGTTGTTACGCCATCTTGTATATTGCCGCCATTTGTCATGTTGTCATAGCGGGACATTAGCTCGTAAATCCTTTAATTAACGACGTTGACATTTCCGTTAACGGATCACTTTTAAGATAATAATAAAATAAAATATCGTCGATCAAATTAACATCTATTAGTCTATTTAGATCTATTAGTTATTTAATTGGTAGTTAGTTTAATGTATTGATAACCAAGTAAATTTCGTAAACTTTGCTTTCTTTATGCAATAATTTTATGGATAGAGATTTGTTACTGGTACATCAAAATTTAGTTTCATAAGCGGATTGTGCGAAGTAAAAAGGTCCTTAGAGCAAGCAGTTTACGTACCTTATGCAAGAAGGTGGCATGTAGCGGTGGCAGCTCGAGAACCTCTCGACAGTTTTGCAGCAGCGTTCGCCGCATGTTAATTAGCACCATGTCCACAATCTTGTTGCCGTTCTCCGCTAGGCTGCTCACCATTGCACTATCGACCAACCGATTTGACAATCGATGAATTAACCAAGTAAACATTTTCTCTAACAGCTTAACTAAGATCTTCGAGTAGCAGGTATATGCCAGTAACCATTGAGTCGGTAAATTCTGGTCGGTAGGCTCCTCCCAAGGATCTGTAGTCCAGTTCTGCGCTGCTAGTATCCAGCATCTTCCTGCGATCTTCACAAAATCATCTATCCATATAGGCTTAATGACGCAACGGTTCCCGGCGTATACCTTCCACTCGGGGACTTTCTCATTCCAATGACTGTAACTCCTGCAAGCAATGTGCCTTGCCTACTGCTACTTAAGGTTCTTTTTATATAGTAGGGGGGCAAAAGAGTAGATGGATCACTGATGGTAAGCGATTACCGTCCCTACTGAACACCCGTAACAGTAGGGCAGTCACAAATTGTCGGCCTTTTAAAAAGGAATACACCGTTTTTATGAATATTTCATCGCAGATAATTCGCAAAGGCGATTCGTCATTCTTCAGGCTACCTCGGTGGCCCTGATTCTTCTGCGACACTCCCAACGTAATCTTCTCTATTGCTATTTGGGTGACTTTCAAATCTCCCGCCCGACCTCGCTAACGAATCCCTCCCGCCGACCACCAACTGAGTCGTCCTTCATGTCACACACCCAAGCATCTCTCCCACGCACCGCGTGATGGCGCTTATAACCAATACCGTCACGCATATGGATTCTCACCCTCCACTACAAGGCGATCTTGAGCGACCGAGCAGCCGTCTAGTGAGACGGCGCGCCCATTTTTGCATCGACTCTTTTTGACCCGACCCTAACAACCCCGGAACGGGGCCGCGGTCGCTAGCAGGCAAGGTGTCGAACCTTCCGTTCGTGCGCAACAGAGACACTTACAGTAAAGCTGATTATAGCCATCTGCGGCTTCAGCATAGGTCCTTCATAAAAAAAGTCATTCATCTTCATTATAAAAGGCCAGCTTTAGGTTCTATTTGTCAACACGTACGAATAAAAGACTTCCGACTTGAGACTCTTGAAGGTTAGCGGATTAACGTATTTGTTTTAAATAAGGAATTACCAATTAACGAATTAAACTCTTGATCGATAACAAGAAACCAGCTTTGCGAACGATCACAGCGTTATTATTGTTTTGTATCGTCAACGTGACGATAATTCGCCATGTTTGCTTATCACGATCCATGGGTTCATTTTATACACAATGATTAATAAATCGTGATTTGAATAGGCTATTTGACAATGCGAAAAATAAAGTGTCAATTACTGTTAACAGTATAAATTAAGAGTTAAAAAATGATTATTTATTAACGTAAGTTGAAAATAATGATTAATTTATTTTAAAATCCGTAAATAAAAATTGCATTTTTTAAACGTTTGTCATGTGACACAAAACGCTTCTGATTGGTCGCGTTTATCATGACGTCACTTGCTTGTAAACATCGTTTGCCTACTTGTGTTGCGCCTAGTTGTGGTAGATTATCTCCGTTATATTAAGATTTTCTTTACTATTCATTGTTTTTTTTTGTTTATTTGCACTATTTTACAAGTACTTTCAACCATGGACAACGATTTTGTAAAAGCAGACAGCAGAAACCTGCCGCAAGTCGGCGCAATCATGGTCGGATTATTTTTCAAAAATAATTCTGACATTTATGTTTCGGAGCTAAAAAAATGTAAAACAGCAAAGTAAGTATAATTACACTTTACTGGTAACTTAAATTATATCATAAGAAAGTGAAATAATGATGAACTTCCACAAGAACTTATATAGGTTATAAATAATGTTGTCGGGGATGAAATTTACATACACATTTTGTTCTTCATTATATCTCTATTTAAATACAAGATAAAAACAATTCAAAACATTACAAAAACCCTTGCACTACAATTTCCAATACAACAATCAAAATCTTAATGCCAAACACATTTTCTTTTTCACAACCTACCAAAGACAAAATTTCAACGTCTTTAACAAATAATTAAGTTTGTTTGGCACAATTCCGTGAACATAAACGATAATTTGTTCACGTTACGTCGTCATTCTTTGCCGTTTGACAAATGCAGATCGGGAAGTACCAGCATCACACATTTTTTTAATACGATCTGGCTGGCAATGAAATTTAGAAGGCACAACTTTATTATTTAAAATTATTTTCTGACTGAAACCCATTTTGTAGTGATAATAATTTGCCATTTCATTTTCCATCTGTAACGAACAAACAAGTTTTAGTCGGGATCTTTTGGTGTACTCCTTATTGAAATCATAGGACTCTGTAGCTACAAATTTTAACAAATATTATGGAAAACAGCGGAAATATTCGAAGTGAGTTGCAAGAGACATTCTGTTAAAAACATTAGAAGTAGTATAACCTCAAATCAATAACGAAAATATTAACATTCTGAATGTAATTAATTATTACAAAATATAAATATTATGTTTACTTACATCGAAATGGTCTTCACAAAAGAAAATATTTGTACTATTCGCTATGTCATTATGATCCCTCCGAGAAAGTTGCAACCACTTTCGGCGCACTTCGATATTCTTTGGAACACTTACAAATAGTTTTTCCGGAGTTTTTAACAACGTATTTGTACATTTTGAAACTACACACCATTTGTAACTCATTTTGTTACATAAATCACTGATAAAAAGTGAATCCAATCGCACTTTCGTTTTTTGTTTACAACAAACAAATATATATGCCAGCTGTCTCAGATCAGAATACAGGCAAGTGACGTCACCGACCTCATTGCAGCGCCATATTGTCAAAGTAGCGTTTTGGCGGACTATTCAAATATTGAATTTTTAATTCGATGTTTTTCAGCTAATATATACCAGAATTAAAAATAACAACTTTTACTGGGTTCCTTAGACTCTACTAAATAATATAAAATGGATTTTAAAAACTTGTCAAATAGCCTATTGCAGCGATGTCCTTGGTTTGTCTGAATTGGTACTGATAAGGGTTCTTATGACGACGACTGCACCTTCAATATACTTTATTCATCTATAAAATTTTAGTTTAAGTGCAGATTGCACAACTGGAAATCGATTACATTAGCATTGCATTCCATTTATAGTCAGCCTAAGTAAATCCTTAATTAGATATAAATTAGAGGCAGACCAATTTCAAGCAAGATGCTCTACCCACAGTGATGCCTTGACCTGCATATATTAATTGCAACTTTATAGAACTCTAAATATTATATGTATTTTATTAATACAGATAAATATAATAATATATTATGCAAGTCGTAAATAAAGGAAAGATTTAAGGCTGATCATTGAATTAGGAGTGTAATAGCGAGTGTTTCAAGTGTTAGAATTCTGAGCGGCGCGATTGATTCATTCAATGATATAAATTCATTTACGACTCACATGCTATACCATGACTAGGACAGAAAGATTGAAGTGTAAATCGACATTTAATTAAGAGAAAAGGAAGGATAAATTCCTTGCCGAAAGTGTTTACCTTGATTGGTTTTTTTATTAATCGATCTCAAGATATTTCTATATCGAGTTTTCTCGAGTAGATCAAAAGTGTTATTTATTAATTATTTTCGATGAATAAACTAAAGGGAGAAGGGGAAGGTATAGAAACAAATATCACGCATATCGTAAGGATTATTGCTACTCTCTAGATACTATGCAGAGATTGCGGTAAAATTCATAATCAGTTCTTATAAAATCTGGTTTCTTATTAAGTAGTATATATATTAATTACATATATTTTAAGACTAATCTATTTGGAAACATTTACAAGGGTGCTTACAAAATTGTGAGTTAATGACCGGTTGAATTAAACACTATTACAATCATCAGCATCCACCATCCTCCTGATTATGGGTTATGGAGATAATTAAACAAGGTCAGATACCCAAAACAGATTCCATTACGCGGTTTAATCCCATTGATACATTGCTTGACTATGGGAACGCAGAAGTGTGTATAAAAATATACATTATACCAATACTTTCAAGCTACAATCAAAAAGCAATTAAATAATTTATGTAAACAGGTTAGAGCCTATCGAATGCATAAACAGGTACTGTTAGTGTACAGCGATAAGACTTTCTTGTCACAAGGCGACAAAAAATGTGTCATTGACGCGTAACACTCGCTTGCAGTTTTTGCTGCAAGTGACCAACAATGAGTCATTGTTATTAGGCCATAACTGTTTTTTGAATACAGCTATTTTTAGAGTTTTCTAATATCCATCGGTTTAGTAAGGAACTGAAACCATTAATATAATATACAATCATTATAAGCTATGTTTAAATTTAAACACTTGCAAGTTAACCTTGATAGCTCTTATGTCGCTCAAAATATCGGCGATATTCGCAGAGCAATTGTAAAGTTTAACATAATTCTTTGTTAATTGATTTTGAACTATGTCCCGCTTATATTATGTCGAAAATCGGTTAAAGAAATTTATCAGAATTGGACAGTTTGTATCGTACAACGATATAATAAAAAAGAGATTAATGAGCGAGATCCAAATGAGTGGCTTGTCTTTCGCACACTGCTGGAATAAGGATATTTTTTTTATTCTAGGAGTTTGGAAGATTTGACCTTAAATTTTCATTAGTCGATGTTTAATTACACTACTCTACAAAAAATTTGGTATGGAACGCAACAGACAGCTGAGTACTATAATCTGGTCAAACCGATATCGCCAAAGTCAAATCCGATGCCCAAATTTTTCCATCACGTCAGGATTTTCTGTTAATGCACTTTGTGTGTTTTTTTTTACTATTTTCAAGGTATTTTTGTGATTTGGTAATGTAAAAAGTAAAAAAAAACAATTAATTACAAACATTTATTAATTAATTATAAAAAACTTGACGAAATCTATAGTAAAAAGCAAAAACCAAAAAATCTGGTGGATTTTTTCTTTGCATATGGCGATTTTCTTTTATGATCTAGGCCAGTTTCTCTCATGAGGAACCAACAATGATCTCCCAACATCCCTGGATTCCATCGACTTTGGTATCGTTGGTCCATAGTAAGGATGTCCTGATGGAACCTTATCTTTGTATCTTTCGCTAAAAGATTCCATTGTTGTAATCTGGATCCTAAAAGTTCAGCGTGTTGTTTGGACAGATTAAGATCGCGGACTAAGTCGTTTAGTTCAGGCTGTTCTATCAAATGGGGCTCACTACTTCTATCATCATAAGATGAAAAAACGACGAAGCTGTATCTAAAGATGCCTCAGAAACGATATCCATTGCCACTGGAGGAACTGGTATCGGTAACCCTTCGCTATGTGGAAGCGGTCTTGTAGCTGAAGAAGTGTCGGGATAAACAATGTTACCTTTGTTTTTACTTGAAAAGCCCATGATATTTGTTAAGCAGAAGTAACAGTACATCTCATGGCTAGTAGGCTCACGCCAGATAATTTGGGATAGCAAATGGCATTGAAGAACGCTTTCCATTCATCCAGTTACTTAAATTTGCAATACACGTAACACAACAACGGTGTAGTGCCCATTCTTTGTCTTGGTGACCGATAGTAAAACCAAAATAACTCTCGTATAACATCTTAACATTTTCACTGATTACTCTTCTTTGTGTAGAAGTTGTAAACGAGCCACATATAAAACAAAACGAATCTGGAGAATTAACACAAGTACGTTTAGCGATTATAGCCATTTTTAACTAAAAAAAGTAAAAAGCTACTTGAATTCAGCAATAACAACTCACGAAAGCGTGTTAAATGACAAGTAACAATCATAATAAACGATTATCAACATTTATTTTAGTATCTACCCTCAACAAGAAACTAAAATGGGTCGAATTGTATTTAATTTGGTCGTATGTCACACGTTTTCACTAACCTGACGTGTAGGAGGTTTTCGGTGATTATATTCGTTATCAGTACCTAATGTTTAACTAGACAGAAAATATATACAGTTACTCTGTTGCGAAATCTTGTAGAATAGTGTTATTAGTTAAGTTTAATACGGAAGGCTTTTTTAAAAATATTGTTATTGACTATTTCGGCAAAAATTGGTGCATTGCTTTTCGTATCCAGCGTGATCGTGTACGATTATCTCATTTGCCGATTTATTACTTTTTCTTTAACACGGGAATAGCAAATGTCTTTAACTACAGTGATTATGACCAAAATGAAGAAGAAAGTGCATATCTTCTTCATTGATTTTACACATATATACTTACAGGAATTACCTATAGATCTAATATATATAAATCTCATGTCACAATGTTTGTGCTCAATGAACTCCTAAACTACTTAACCGATTATAATAAAATTCGCACACCATGTGCAGTTCGATCCAACTTGAGAGATAGGATAGTTTAAATCTCAAATTATCATCATCATCATCATCATCAATTTTAAAAATTATTTCACCAATAGAAAGCCACATTATTGCGGAGTGTCATCATCATCATCATCATCATCATCAGCGGACGGCGCGCGATGGCTTCGGGTTTAATTCAGTTCGCTTTCGTGCTCGCTTCGGGGATTATTAATATTATGCCCAACGAAGTGGGCGCGGGTCAGCTAGTATCTTATCTATCTAATATATATAAATCTCATGTCACAATGTTTGTGCTCAATGAACTCCTAAACTACTTAACCGATTATAATAAAATTCGCACACCATGTGCAGTTCGATCCAACTTGAGAGATAGGATAGTTTAAATCTCAAATTATCATCATCATCATCATCATCAATTTTAAAAATTCTTTCACCAATAGAAAGCCACATTATTGCGGAGTGTCATCATCATCATCATCATCATCATCATCATCAGCGGACGGCGCGCGATGGCTTCGGGTTTAATTCAGTTCGCTTTCGTGCTCGCTTCGGGGATTATTAATATTATGCCCAACGAAGTGGGCGCGGGTCAGCTAGTATCTTATCTATCTATCTATCTAATCTAATATATATAAATCTCATGTCACAATGTTTGTGCTCAATGAACTCCTAAACTACTTAACCGATTATAATAAAATTCGCACACCATGTGCAGTTCGATCCAACTTGAGAGATAGGATAGTTTAAATCTCAAATTATCATCATCATCATCATCATCAATTTTAAAAATTCTTTCACCAATAGAAAGCCACATTATTGCGGAGTGTCATCATCATCATCATCATCATCATCATCATCAGCGGACGGCGCGCGATGGCTTCGGGTTTAATTCAGTTCGCTTTCGTGCTCGCTTCGGGGATTATTAATATTATGCCCAACGAAGTGGGCGCGGGTCAGCTAGTCTAATATATATAAATCTCATGTCACAATGTTTGTGCTCAATGAACTCCTAAACTACTTAACCGATTATAATAAAATTCGCACACCATGTGCAGTTCGATCCAACTTGAGAGATAGGATAGTTTAAATCTAATTCATCATCATCATCATCATCAATTTTAAAAATTCTTTCACCAATAGAAAGCCACATTATTGCGGAGTGTCATCATCATCATCATCATCATCATCATCATCAGCGGACGGCGCGCGATGGCTTCGGGTTTAATTCAGTTCGCTTTCGTGCTCGCTTCGGGGATTATTAATATTATGCCCAACGAAGTGGGCGCGGGTCAGCTAGTATCTTATCTATCTAATATATATAAATCTTCTATCTAATCTAATATATATAAATCTCATGTCACAATGTTTGTGCTCAATGAACTCCTAAACTACTTAACCGATTATAATAAAATTCGCACACCATGTGCAGTTCGATCCAACTTGAGAGATAGGATAGTTTAAATCTCAAATTATAATCATCATCATCATCATCAATTTTAAAAATTCTTTCACCAATAGAAAGCCACATTATTGCGGAGTGTCATCATCATCATCATCATCATCATCATCAGCGGACGGCGCGCGATGGCTTCGGGTTTAATTCAGTTCGCTTTCGTGCTCGCTTCGGGGATTATTAATATTATGCCCAACGAAGTGGGCGCGGGTCAGCTAGTATCTTATCTATCTATCTATCTAATCTAATATATATAAATCTCATGTCACAATGTTTGTGCTCAATGAACTCCTAACTACTTAACCGATTATAATAAAATTCGCACACCATGTGCAGTTCGATCCAACTTGAGAGATAGGATAGTTTAAATCTCAAATTATCATCATCATCATCATCATCAATTTTAAAAATTCTTTCACCAATAGAAAGCCACATTATTGCGGAGTGTCATCATCATCATCATCATCATCATCATCATCAGCGGACGGCGCGCGATGGCTTCGGGTTTAATTCAGTTCGCTTTCGTGCTCGCTTCGGGGATTATTAATATTATGCCCAACGAAGTGGGCGCGGGTCAGCTAGTCTAATATATATAAATCTCATGTCACAATGTTTGTGCTCAATGAACTCCTAAACTACTTAACCGATTATAATAAAATTCGCACACCATGTGCAGTTCGATCCAACTTGAGAGATAGGATAGTTTAAATCTAATTCATCATCATCATCATCATCAATTTTAAAAATTCTTTCACCAATAGAAAGCCACATTATTGCGGAGTGTCATCATCATCATCATCATCATCAGCGGACGGCGCGCGATGGCTTCGGGTTTAATTCAGTTCGCTTTCGTGCTCGCTTCGGGGATTATTAATATTATGCCCAACGAAGTGGGCGCGGGTCAGCTAGTAATATATATAAATCTCATGTCACAATGTTTGTGCTCAATGAACTCCTAAACTACTTAACCGATTATAATAAAATTCGCACACCATGTGCAGTTCGATCCAACTTGAGAGATAGGATAGTTTAAATCTGAGTGTCATCATCATCATCATCATCATCATCAATTTTAAAAATTCTTTCACCAATAGAAAGCCACATTATTGCGGAGTGTCATCATCATCATCATCATCATCATCATCATCATCATCAGCGGACGGCGCGCGATGGCTTCGGGTTTAATTCAGTTCGCTTTCGTGCTCGCTTCGGGGATTATTAATATTATGCCCAACGAAGTGGGCGCGGGTCAGCTAGTATGATATTATAAATGATGTCTAAATGTTACTCTAATTATGTAAAAAAAATATTGACTGACTACCTTTTTATGGCCGAATACATGATAAAAATGCCAATTTAAAATACATGGTAGTCTTGACCTTCATCTTCTCTGGTGCTAAGTGGCGTTAAGGTCAAAGGTGGATAAGGCAGAGGTGGCCCGAGTCACCTGGACTACTGGATGAGGCCTTATCCAGAGCTTAGAAACTATGAAATTGACGAGACCTAACAGAAAATCCTCTGCCCTGATGGGGGATTGAACAAGTGTGCACACTCTCCCACATTACATAGTATATCTTATATAACTAGGTTTAATTTATCCCTACTTTAAATCTATAATTATCAATTCTGTGATGGGAAAGGATAATTAACCTGTTTTCTTACCCATACGCTTCGAATAGACTAGGGTTACAACAAACAACTTCCGATACGCTGGTAGCTTGTCGCAGCACCAGAGCCAGATGTCTCTTCAGTTTTTCTCTCAGTAACGAATATAGAGGTAGTGATATGGCAGCGGTGAGTGGTAAATCGTCTGGAAATAAAAATTTTTGATGAAAAATAATTATTTACTTTGCTTAAGCATTTATTGTGCTTTTTATTTTTTTAATATTTGTCTAAATCGGCATAACAAATCAATTTGAAATTATTGGAGGTACCCCGCATCCTGGCAAAATTTAAAATGCATATCATTTACCTATAATTGTATAAAACAATTTATTTGAGTGTCCGCAAACATTACTGATGCGTTCAAAAGCGAGGTTGTTGAGTTGATTGAGGTGATTTAATAGAGGGCGCTGTACGGTTTCTACGTATACATAGTCATAGGCAGTGCGCTTTAGAAATAGGCGCAGTAGGCTTGGAGTATGGCGATTTATTAATGAATCCTTTTATTCGTGTCAGTTACGAGTTACATCATATCTAGAATATTACATAAATGTTCAACAAAAACGTTTTTGTTAGAATTTCAATTGCTACTTTTTTTTTATTGCATACGGTGGCAGACGAGCAAATGGCCCACCTGATGGTAAGTGGTAACCATCGCTCATGGACATCTGCAGTGCCAGGGGCACAGCTGAGCCGCTGCCTACTTGGAGAGAAATACTCTTTTTAAGCCTCGTTTGAAGTTAGACATATCGTAGCGCTCAGGAAACACCGCAGCTGGGAGCTCATTCCAGAGTTTGCAAGTACGCGGAAGGAATGAACGCTGAAATCGAACTGTACTAGACAAGATCGGTTCCAGGTGATATGGATGAACTCTAATGCGGTGGCGGGTGGTGCGATGATAAAAAGGAGCACTCTTGGTTAAAGAGCCTATAAAAAATACATAGAGAGCCAAAGTCTTTCTGCTGCTCCAAGGTCTCTGTTGAGGCCGTAATATTGGGATCACCGATGATACGGAAAGCACGCCTTTGCAGGGAGTCAAGAGGGTCGAGTTGATATTTGGGGGCTCCAGCCCAGAGGTGTGAGCAGTAGTCCATAAGCGGCCGTATTTGTGCTTTATAAAGCATCAGACGCTGACTGGGCGTGAAGTACCGCTTCGCTCTGTTGAAAACACCCAATTTATTACTTGCCATTTTGGCTTTGTCCTCCAAATGACTCCCTGTAGCTGAAACTGCACTGTAGCTGAAATTTCCACACCTAGAATCCCAATAGACTCGGACATACGAAGAGCGACTCCCTGAAACTGAGGCACTACGATAAATGGGTCTTTTTTCGCAGTGAACGCGCACACTTGTGTCTTCGTGGGGTTGAACTTGACTTAGTTCTTTGCACCCCATTCCGAGACTCGCCTTAGAGAGTCCTCGACTTCAGACACAAGTTGCAACCGTATTTCATGTAGCGACATCCGGGGGACGTTCTGGTGGTTGGTATACCGCACATCACCCGTGCTGTCATCTGCATAATAATGTATGTTCTCAATGGACAACATATCGTTGATGTGCAGAATGAACAGTGTCGGGGAAAGCACCGAACCTTGTGGAACGCCAGCATTTATTGGCATGGTTTTCGAGCAGCAACGACTACATCGACGACAACGGCAACGACGACAACGGCAACGACGACTTTACTGCTCCTATCATCCAGGAAGTTGGCTATCCATTTGCAGTCCCTCGGGGATTCCATATGATGGTAGCTTCGCCAGAAGACCTCTATGCCAGACCCAATCAAACTTAGCAATGTTTTAAAATTTTGGTATGTATTTACATCGGCCATAATTACAAAGTATATACCAGTAATTCAAGTATTACGAGTATGCACGTGATAAATGTAAATATAAACAGACTGCTTTTATTTGAGACTGAAGCTAATTATCAACATTTAATAGCAACTCAATGCTTATAGATGAAAAGGGTATAAAGAAAATAAACTACAAGAATGATAACTACTTTTTATTTGCAAATAACTGAATCTACCACTCGCTCGGAATGCTGACTTCCCCGAGAAGAGCGAGCAAGAAACTCGGGGGTTGCTCTTTTAATTTACTACATATCACTTAAATACACAATACATTGAATCATATCCATTAAAATCAGTAAACATGACTAATAAGCAATTACCAAAGATTTAACAAAATAAGGAGAACGAAATTACAAAGGAAATATTACTTAACTGTTGTAACAGAAGTCCCGCCAATTAATTCACTACTACAACACAATCCACTTGCTTAACTTAAGTAGGGTAAATATATTATATCCGCACGAAAGTCCAACGAACATTGCCCCTAGTAGCCAAAATGCGGCCTTATATAGTAAAATCCACATGGCGGAAATGCGTTTGCGCTAAAAAGTAACCGGAACTGGGCTTATAACTTAAAAACAAAGGGTTATTATAGGCTTGTTTGTTACCCTACACTTTTTAAATTGTCTACACATTATTTTAAAAATATTGTTAGCATTTTAGAGCAAATCATTATGATATGAAAATCCGAGCACGTGGCGTCTGACTGGCGCCAACCATAAATACAGTTTTTAATCAATACTAAAGAATATAAAGTTATAATAATAAGTAAAACAAGATGTTTCTTAAATATTACCAATAGTAAACATTTTCTTAAGAAAGTAATCACAACATTTATGTAATGAACATAATAAATAATCAAAATGCCACGTTGTATCAATTAATGGTTATTATGGCTATACACAGTCTTAGTATATCTATTATATATAAAGCTCGATTACCACTCACTTATTTAATATAAATATACACATATCTATAAGTACTTGCTTTGATATAAACAATTGTATATATATATATATATAACATTGTCATTATTCTAAAGAAACTAATAATGATTCGCTTCCCTCAAATTTTCTAATAACTAAAGTATATTATTGTGTGTAAATAAGTTCACATATATCTTGTATAATTATAATTAATCATATTTAATTAATTTATAAGTAAAATAAATCATAAGCATCGTATGTATTTAATGTTATCAATCTCATTTTGACATAGATCAACAAATTTGGTGTAATTTATATATATAATTATGTTTATTTATCATATTAAAACTACTCGAATCTATCACGGCCATACTGACCAGTACTTCGCTCTCGAAGTACCAATATATTTTTATATCTTTTTCTTTCTTTTTTTTTTTTTTTTTTTTTTTCATATATATAATTTCATCCAATAGCCTCTGGCCTTGACATACTGAACCTATCACCTGCTGCGCATGAATTAACAGAACAGTATCAGGGCAGTGACCGACCAGCAGTTATTTATCCAATAGCCTCTGGCCTTGACATACTGAACCTATCACCTGCTGCGCATGAATTAACAGAACAGTATCAGGGCAGTGACCGACCAGCAGTTATTTATCCAATAGCCTCTGGCCTTGACATACTGAACCTATCACCTGCTGCGCATGAATTAACAGAACAGTATCAGGGCAGTGACCGACCAGCAGTACTTTAAACATTTTTTAAATCACAGTTTTCTCTCTTTTTATCATTTTGACCAGTGATAGAGACATCGTAACTATTATTTATAAAATATTTGATTGATCTATAACAAAATTTACATTTTTGCAATATAATTAATGCAAATGCAATAAAATAAATAAAACAGAATACATCTATCACGGCTAATTCTGTTGAACATTTTCTTCAAAATCAACATTTTGGTCTATCCATTCACCAGGCCAAACCCTAATTTTTTCTTTGGCAACAATAATATTTCTTAAATTATTTTGACCCCTTAGAGAAAATCGGTCGTTTGGTAATATTTCTATAATTTCATATGGACCTTTATATTTCGGACTAAGTTTATCGTGGCGTCTATGATTTTGACTAATATATACAGTGTTACCTATTTCATATGTTTTATTGGTTCGACGATTAGTGTCAAAACGCTCTTTAAACCTATTAGAAGTAGTTAGTATACACTGTTGTGCTCGATTTCTATCATATTGCATATCAAAAACTGGTTGTTCCGTACTATCCGTAATTTCAGTTAGTCGAGCTTGAACGGAAGGTATATTTCCTTCTTTGCCAATTAATAAACGTATAGGAGAGAAACCAGTACTTTTCTGAATAGTTGTGTTAAGAGACAACTGAACTTTCCAAAGTACGTTCGACCATTCTGACAAATCATTTATTGATGTAGATAGCATATTCAATATTGTTGCTACATATCTTTCCACTTGGCCATTGCTCCGTGGGGTACCCGTGGCAATCATATGATGCTCTACTTGCATTTCTTGAAATAATGACTGAACTTGATTGGATGAAAAATTTGTACCCCTGTCTGTAATTACAAGGGTTGGTGAGCCAAACATCGTTATTGTATCACGTAAAACAAATACCAATTCCTGACCGTTTAATGTTCTAAGTGGTTTTAGTATGCAATATTTAGTAAAGCCGTCTATTATCAACAGCACGTGTTTATATCCTTCTGTAGTTTGTCTAAAGGGTCCAGTACAATCAAGATGCAATGTATGAAATGGAATTGTTTTTTCTATCGGGTGTAAAAAACCTTGTTTTGGACCAGAATGTCCTTTTCTTGAAGTACATATTAAACAGTGAGATATATATTTTCTAGTAAACTCTGTGATTCCAGGAAACCAAAAATGTTCCCTTATTTTATTAATCGTTTTGTCATATCCTACGTGACAGTTGTCATCGTGATAAAGCCGTAATATGCTAAGCCTATAGCCTCGTGGAATATATAATCTAGGTGCCGCATCAGGGTTAATTTTATAATGTAGCAAATTATTAATAATAATATATTGGTTAGCATCTACATCTCCAGAATGAACTTTGCCCATTAAATTTTGTGTTTCGCTATCGTTTCTTTGAGCGATTTCTAACCATGATGGTGGATTATTGGTATTTTCATTAACTATGTTAACTACAGAATTGGGTATATTTGTATTTCTAACTGGATTACGACTAAGGTAATCGACGTGCCCTACAAATTTGCCCTTTTTATATACAATATCAAATTGAAAATCCTGCATAAAAGTCCACCAACGCGCGACACGAGGGGATAAATCTTTTTTTGACATTGTAGATTTAATTGCATTACAATCAGTCACTATGGTAAAATGAATTCCCAATAAATATACTCTAAAGTTTTTAAGTGCATTGTAGATAGCCAATGTTTCTAAATCGTAAGAACAATAGTTTGATTCGGCGGTGAAGTGCGTTTACTGAAGTACGCCACAACTCGAAATTGATTGTCAAATTTTTGCATCAGGATTGCACCGTACCCTATAGAGCTTGCATCAGTGTGCAGTTCAGTAGGTAGATTTTGATCAAATATTGTAAGCAATGGTTTGGAAATTAAGTGATTTATAACAAATTGCCTGGCAATCTCTTGTTCTGAACCCCAATCCCATTTTTGATTCTTTTTTGTCAATTTGGTTATACAAGCAGTACGTGAAGCAAATTCAGGTATAAATTTTCGAAAGTAACTAGCCAGGCCCATAAACTGACGTACTTCTTTAACCGTAGTAGGAATGGGAGAATTAGTAAGAGCTGATACCTTATTCTCGCTTGGTCTAATACCCTCTTCGGAAATATGCCTACCTAAATATTCTATATTCTTCACAAAAAATGAACACTTTTTTAAATTTATTGTAAAACCCGCAGAACTTAGAGCTTCGAGGGTTAATTCTAAATATTGTAGACCTTCATCCTGAGTTGTAAATGGAATCAAAAGGTCATCTATATATACTACTAAGAACTTAAGGTGTTGTACAGCTTTTATAATTGCTCTTTGGAAGATAGATGGTCCATTACAAATTCCAAAGGGCATTTTTAAAAATTCGTAATGCCCATCTGGTGTCACAAAAGCGGTATATTTAATAGAGTCTGATGCCACTGGGATTTGGTGAAACCCATTTTTCATGTCAATAGAAATGAAAAATTTTGCTTTTCCTAACCTATCAATCTGATCGTCGATGAGAGGGAGAGGGTATCTTTCTTTTTCAATTATTTTATTTAAGGCTCTGTAATCTACACAAAGTCGATCACTTCCATCTTTCTTTTTCACAAGAAGAACTGGACTGGCAAATGAAGAATCACTATCTCGTATGATATTTTTTTGTAATAAGTCATTAATTAATTCAGTTACCTTCTCCCTTTCCACAGGTGCTAGCCTATATGGTCGGTAATGTATAATTTCGTCCTTTTTGAGACGTAAAGACATTTCTCCAGTTTTAACAAAACCAATATTATTAGATGAGGGTAGAACAGAGGAGAATTTCATAAAAATATTTTTTATTTTGGTTTGCAACGCAGAATCTAAGTGATTTAATGATTTATTTAAAAATTCTAACTCATTATCTAACGATATCGAAATGTTGTTAATTACGTTATCTGATTCTGAAAGACGGGTACGTGTTATTCGACAACCTGAAGCATCAATAATTATAGCAATATCCGGATGCTCAACAGCGTTTCTACCAATCAAACAGTCATAGTGGAAGTCTTTATCTCTAGCTACATTAAATTCAATTTCTAAACATATTTCATCAAATCTTACTGGAACAGTTATTTTGCCAATTATTTGTAATTTACCGTTACCTATTCCTTCAAGAGACGATGAATACAGAATTATATTATAGTGTAATTGTTTGGCTATAGATTCTTTTATTACACTACAGCTTGCTCCAGAATCGATAAGGGCTTCTATAGTTAAATCGTTAATAGTTATCTTAGTTAACTTCAGACTTTTTTTTATTGTACAATTGACATCCTTATTCTTATTGATTTGTGATGTGGTAGTAGCACGTTGCTTAAAAAAACAAACAGATTCATCATGGCCTAACTTTTTACAGTAAGCACATTGAATCGTATGAGAATTATTAGAGTTTGGATAAAATTTGGAGTCGGATTGATTAAATTTTTGCTTAAAGCATTGACTTCTTACGTGACCTAATTTGTTGCAAGTGTAACAACGTTTTTCTAAGGCATCATCAAACTTAATACGTTTGTTTGTTGAAGATACTGATGAATTAACTAATAGTTTTTTTTCAGTTTCTAAAGACCGCTTTTTGGATGGTTTAACGTAAGTTGTAAATAAGGATATAAGCGCTGCAGAGGTTTTAACGCAACTATTATATGACGCCATTTTAACATTTATGTCATGTATACCTCCACAAACAAGCTCAACTAACTGTTCTTCGCTGAAATTAATTTTAGTATTTTTTAAAAGCCTTAATTTTTCTCTAGCGTATTCACAATAGGATTCAGCAAATTCGGAAGTTAACAATACCGCTTTTGTTAATTTGTCGGATAAATTTCGTTTTTCAGGGTAAAGGTCCTTGAGGGTGGTTTTAAAAATGTCCCATGTCCTACCGTCCTCAGGATCCCATGTTTCATACCATAATAATGCAGAGCCCTTAAGGGCTTTACCAGCTTTCGCGACAGTCGTCACACTGCTCCATCCTAGATCCGATGCAATGGAGTCAACGGCGTTGCACCAACTTCCTGCCCCGTTGTCGTTCTTGTCCGGATCAAACGGTGGCAGCACGACATCTTCACCCCTTTGATTAACAGTAGCCACATCCCGGATAGCCTTGAGTAAGCCTTCAATTGTGGCGGCCTCCATTGGAATCCACGTCCACAGGTCCTACAAACAAATAAAAAGCGATTAGTTTTATTCGAATCCCACTTCTGATGATAAATGTAAATATAATACAGACTGCTTTTATTTGAGACTGAAGCTAATTATCAACATTTAATAGCAACTCAACTTGACTTGACTTAGTTCTTTGCACCCCATTCCGAGACTCGCCTTAGAGAGTCCTCGACTTCAGACACAAGTTGCAACCGTATTTCATGTAGCGACATCCGGGGGACGTTCTGGTGGTTGGTATACCGCACATCACCCGTGGTGTCATCTGCATAACAATGTATGTTCTCAATGGACAACATATCGTTGATGTGCAGAATGAACAGTGTCGGGGAAAGCACCGAACCTTGTGGAACGCCAGCATTTATTGGCATGGTTTTCGAGCAGCAACGACTACATTGACGACAACGGCAACGACGACTTTAATGCTCCTATCATCCAGGAAGTTGGCTATCCATTTGCAGTCCCTCGGGGATTCCATATGATGGTAGCTTCGCCAGAAGACCTCTATGCCAGACCCAATCAAACTTAGCAATGTTTTAAAATTTTGGTATGTATTTACATCGGCCATATTACAAAGTATATACCAGTAATTCAAGTATTACGAGTATGCACGTGATAAATGTAAATATAAACCAGACTACTTTTATTTGAGACTGAAGCTAATTATCAACATTTAATAGCAACTCAATGCTTATAGATGAAAAGGGTATAAAGAAAATAAACTACAAGAATGATAACTACTTTTTATTTGCAAATAACTGAATCTACCACTCGCTCGGAATGCTGACTTCCCCGAGAAGAGCGAGCAAGAAACTCGGGGGTTGCTCTTTTAATTTACTACATATCACTTAAATACACAATACATTGAATCATATCCATTAAAATCAGTAAACATGACTAATAAGCAATTACCAAAGATTTAACAAAATAAGGAGAACGAAATTACAAAGGAAATATTACTTAACTGTTGTAACAGAAGTCCCGCCAATTAATTCACTACTACAACACAATCCACTTGCTTAACTTAAGTAGGGTAAATATATTATATCCGCACGAAAGTCCAACGAACATTGCCCCTAGTAGCCAAAATGCGGCCTTATATAGTAAAATCCACATGGCGGAAATGCGTTTGCGCTAAAAAGTAACCGGAACTGGGCTTATAACTTAAAAACAAAGGGTTATTATAGGCTTGTTTGTTACCCTACACTTTTTAAATTGTCTACACATTATTTTAAAAATATTGTTAGCATTTTAGAGCAAATCATTATGATATGAAAATCCGAGCACGTGGCGTCTGACTGGCGCCAACCATAAATACAGTTTTTAATCAATACTAAAGAATATAAAGTTATAATAATAAGTAAAACAAGATGTTTCTTAAATATTACCAATAGTAAACGTTTTCTTAAGAAAGTAATCACAATATTTATGTAATGAACATAATAAATAATCAAAATGCCACGTTGTATCAATTAATGGTTATTATGGCTATACACAGTCTTAGTATATCTATTATGTATAAAGCTCGATTACCACTCACTTATTTAATATAAATATACACATATCTATAAGTACTTGCTTTGATATAAACAATTGTATATATATATATATAACATTGTCATTATTCTAAAGAAACTAATAATGATTCGCTTCCCTCAAATTTTCTAATAACTAAAGTATATTATTGTGTGTAAATAAGTTCACATATATCTTGTATAATTATAATTAATCATATTTAATTAATTTATAAGTAAAATAAATCATAAGCATCGTATGTATTTAATATTATCAATCTCATTTTGACATAGATCAACAAATTTGGTGTAATTTATATATATAATTATGTTTGTTTATCATATTAAAACTACTCGAATCTATCACACGCGACTCATTTGCATTAAGTTATGGTACTGATAAGCGATACATTTAAGGTAGCTAACAATATTCACCTTGAAAGACAATGTATGAGTGCTACAGTCGCGTGACAGTTAACATATGAAATTAAAAAAGAACATACCCACTTCAAATATGTGATCCGAGTGATTAAGTAATATAAATTAAGCAATGATATTATTTACATGAGAATATTAGTTTTTTCATCAATCACTTTGGATCCTTTTTTTGTTGTTTGTTTTTGGAACACTTAAATATTATTTCGTTCATTATTTATTTAGTTAAGGTTCACGGGAGAATAGACAGGGGTCTACTTTAGGCGTGACAAAAGTGGGGGTCCACAATTGTAAGTTAAAAGGGGTGACTTTGCTATTGATATAGGTAGATAATATTTTAGGAAGTCATGAATGCTCGTAAAAACTTCATTTTGACAGTGGTCTATGAAAAACAAGAGTGTGGCAACCTCTACTTTAAATCACGGTCCTTTATAAGGCGTGCATTGGAATATAGTTAAAACGAGTAAAGGTTCCTTAACAAACTTAATCATATTGTGCCTCAGACATTCGAATACATTTTTTTTGTTCCTCTGAGGAAAATGCATTAAATTGCATACCCTGGCTGTGGCTGGCGGTTATGTGGGGCTCTCCTCCCAGAAGGGGGAGGCCTACCCAAGACATTCGAAGACATGCAGAGGCATTCTGTATCAACTGGGAAAAATTTCCATCTGCAGATTGAGAAATGCTGCTACCAACTAGATGTACAGAATTCGTTGTAATCATTAATCAAAACGTTATTGGATTATTGTAATTTGATGGAAATGAGAACTGGCCTTTGAGAAGAGCTCAGGATATCTGTCTTCTCGACGTTTCTTAAATGATTAGAGATGGTTATTCGCCATTAACTGAATGCGCCTCGCAAAACTGCAAACTAATATTGGTACTATGTACACTACTGTCGTAAATGGCTAAGGGTGTGTATGTAGAAAGGTGTCTGCGTCAGCGGGCGAGATAGCACCGGCATTATGGCATTATTATACTTCTACCCTTCGAGTATCAGCTCTTGCCACTTCACTTTGTCTACTCGATATGTCAGGTGGTATACGGATTCCTGGGGCATATCGGGAATAATAGTAATTCACGTTATCGCAACTGATACGTCAGCTCGCCACAACCTGCCCTGAGAGCTCGTTCATTGATATTATATCATATCTGGATCAGTGAATTTATATCTAAAAAAATATTAGGTACAGCAATATGTCGAGTTTTAAATTAGTGACATTGGAGCTGTCTCCAGGTTAGCATGTAAAGCCTGACGCGTTGCCGTGTGTTCATACCTATATGTTTGGCGATTTGTTCCGTTGTAGAAAAGTCATATCCACCTCCTTTTTGTGGAGAAGGCCAGGATAACTGGAAAAAAAAATATATATATATATATACATATTGGATACAAACATATAGGTAGCAAAAACAAATTATTTACGTGACCAGACAATGGTTACAAAAGAAATTATGAAGAAATCTATTTATTTATTATCATATTAGTTTTGGGATTTCATCAATACACTAGAATCTCGATATACTAGGTAATATAAAACTGGGTTACTTAAGCCCTGAAGATTGCATAATAAATTAAGCTTATTTAAGTCTGACTTAGTTCATCTAAGTTTTTTCTGTTTTATACATTATGATATTTATTGAAAGATATAACGAGATCACAACAAGATTAATAAATGTTAAGACATTTCTTAATAATTTTTTGTCAAAGTGTCCAGTTTCACTATTAAAGGTTTTTGAAATAAGAAGAATTTGATTAATATAATAATATTACACATGTCTTAAAATATTTAAACAGAACATTTACCTTTACAATCACCTCATCATGTAGGAACTCAATACTAGGATTGATATATGAGTAGGCATCATCATCGTCAAGGATTAATCCAATACTCACATCAGCTATCATATTTGTTAGGGTTATACTAAAATAGATACAGGTGATATAAATTTATTAATAAAATAAAAAAAAAACTACTTATTTTATCACAATTGTATCTGTCACAGAAATTACCTGCAATGTCCTTTTACGAACAGACCTACAAATAAAGGGGTTTCCATAATTCCTGCTATTGAAGAACATTTTACAACTTTATCATACAAATGAACTATAATAATGAAAATATACAAATGTTACTATACTATTCACAAAATACTTGTCTAAAATGTACAGCAGACAATGCAATTAAACATGCAAATGACAGGGCACATACTCGTAACTTTCTTTCATGTGCTTACTCTGTGTTGACATTTTAAGGATATAAAAATTTACATTGTTTGATGAATTATAAACTTTTTGTTTATTGATAAACCCCATGGGTTTACCAGAATATTTCAAACTAATTTCCCAGCTGATGTGTTTCGATACAAAGGGTTTGTTGAAGTTTCCAGGTTCCAGTACCGAGTCAAATATTTCATTTCTACTGGTAAAAGTTATCCTATTACCATTTCTCAGCCACAAAAAACCCCATTCTAAATTTGATCTAAATTAACTAAACTAAAATTATCCCTCATATCTACACAAATCACTAACTATTTCTTTATAATATTTTACTTATGTTATAATCTAACAAAAAAAATATTAAAGGTTACTCAAACTACCATATATTATTACTAGCTTTTGCGAAAATGATTCATGAAATTTGTATATAAAACTCATTTATGGCACTGTCTACTGTGAGACTTTGTGAATAGTATTAGATTGAATTATTATATGTATCTCAAAGAGTTAAACATTTTGATATAGGGTAACAAGAATAATAATCACTTACAAAACATGCCCTTCTGACATTACAGGAATCAAGTTATATAGGTTTTCATTAAATGCACTGTAGATTCCTCTTACATTCACCTCCCCAAGGGAGCATCTTAATGTTAGTCCCATTGATTTGAGATCTAATGACAATGATTGCATATGGAATGTTGGTGCTTTCACAAGTTCAAGTCTTGACAGGTTACTGAAAACAGGAGTATTTATTTTTTTAATTATAGCATCTAATATATCAAATTAATATTAGACAATTAGACTCAAAGTTAAATTTTAATAAATGTGCAATATTTTATAATCATATAAAAATGTTGATTATAAAAAAAAATATTATGATGTTATAACACATTGTTAAAAAAATAATTAATCAAATGATGTAACGTAGAGATGAAAGGTATATATGCTATTAAAGGATGATATATGTATGCTATTAAAGGATGTTTTTACTTCAGCGTGAGGCTGTATAAACTTACACTTGAGTATTTTTGGCAAAGTATGATGTATCTTCTAACAAATCTGGTTTTGTTTGTTCTCCATTTTTAGTATGTTGCAGTACAACGTTTGTAAAGCTCTGCAACAAAACATGTTTATTAAGCTATGTTACAATACAAATGACAAATGTATGGTGTACAAAAATATTTACCCGTTTTATTACATCTTGTAAGTTTGGTTGAACCTTGGTCAATAGATCATCTAATTCTTGTTCAATGTCAATTGAATCTTCTTCAGACATTTTAAAACAGCATCACCTCATAAATCTGTCTAATATAATATTGGTTGTATTAAAATACTATAAAATTCAAAACAAATTTGGAAAGCAGCTGGCATTCAGCTGATATTGACATCCTATACATAGGTACTGATCAAAGAGTAATATAATTAATAGGGGGGTACTGATGAGTTGACAACTGACATGACAACATGACAATGACACTGACGTGACCTTTAGACCTACCGTACGTTCCGTTTGGCGACAACAGTGATGACATTGCTTACAAATGGCCCGATCGTGATCATTGTTACCACATTATCGATTTGGATCGATCGTTAGCGCGATCATGTTTCAACTGTCAAAATCTGAAATTAAACAAGTAGAAAATATAAACATTATTCAAGGAGTTTATAAATACGTTAATTATGATGTTAAAATTCTTTAAAATGACAAATAAAAAAAATAAAAAATATATTAATATACTGAAAACTGGTGAAATAATTTGTGATTGAAAGTTTTAACGTTTATGCTCATGGTGATTGATTACGGTAGGTGAAGCAATCAATGCTATTAACATGTTTTTTTGGTTTCATTCTTTCCTTTTATTTATTCAATCAAGTTTACGAGTTGATACCTGAAATGAAGACATACACAAAATAGCACAGACTGTTAGTAAGCCGACATACCCTATGGCAACTTACATAGTTGCCATTCGTAACGTGCCGCCAGATGCCCATGCGTTTTGATTGGTAAATATAATTTTTTGTTTATTATAATATTTAGATGGATACCTTTTATAAGTGACACAACATTGTCAAATAAGAAAGAAAAAACTTAAATAACTAAATCAATTACATATTCATTTATCAATTGATTGCACAATATCGCACAATAATATTCTCATTTAATTATTGCGTTAATATTACGACAAATAGTCAACAACAAAATAATAAAAAATATATGAAAATAAATATTACAAAAATAACTCAAAGATTTTGTTTTAATCTAATCAAAAACTAATTAAATCTTTACAATCTATGAAATCTGTTTCGACAGGTGTCATCGTCATAGTTTATCTGTCAAAACTATAACAATTTGACAAATAAAACTTTATGTAAGTATATGTAAGCAATTATTTTACTTAGTTTTCGTTTTATTAGTTATTCGTTTTTTTTTATGTTTTATATGAACTCCATTTCTACCCAAGAAAGTTATGTGTAAAACTTTCGAAAGCACACTTTATTGTTTATTAAATGAGGCAACATATTACTATGGAATAGGCAACATTCTTATAAATCTCAAATTTGAACAGCCATATACGAGGGGAGGTCAAAAAGTTCGCGGAATGACTGGGAAAAAAGATGAAATGATACATTATGTTATTTTTCCTTTTCAATATATTCCCCCTTAACACGAATACATTTTTCGGATCTGGCATATAACTTATTAATACCGTCGATAAAATAGGTTTTGTCTTGGGCGTCAAAATACGCCGAAATCGCCGACTTGACTTCATCATCGTCTCTAAATTTTTTTCCACGCAGCTCTTTCTTCATCTTTGGGAATAAATAAAAATTGCTAGGGGCCAGGTCTGGACTGTAGGGTGGATGGCGTAGTTGTTCAAAACCGCATCGATGAATGGCAGCCGTCGCAACATGACTCGTGTGAACGGGCGCGTTGTCGTGCAAAAGGAGTACACCTTTTGTCAGTTTTCCTCTTCTTTTTTCTTTAATAGCTTCTTTTAATCGGTCCAATAGGGAAGCGTAGTACTCCCGTTATAGAAACACCACGTTCTTTATAATCGATCAAAAGAATACCTTCAGTATCCCAAAAAATAGTCGCCATGATCTTTCCGGCCGATTGCGACACTTTAAATTTTTTAGGGGGTGGTGTGCCTTTTATGTGCCACTGCATCGACTCCTGCTTTGACTCAGGCTCATAGTGGTGAACCCAAGTTTCATCACCGGTTACAATTCGGGCCATAATTTCTTCCCTATCTTCTCCACAGCGGTCCAAAAACTCGCGGGAACAGTTGACGCGCTCACGTTTTTGCAGCGGCGTGAGCATTCTCGGGACCCACCTTGAACACACTTTACTCATGCCAAGATGTTGATGAAGAATATTTAAAATTGTGGTTTCTGATACTCCAACTGATGCTGCAAGTTGTTTCTTCTTCAACCTTCCGTCTTCGAATACAAGTTTTTCAATTTTTTCAATGATTTCCGGCGTAGTGGCCTCAATGGGCCGTCCAGGTCGAGGATCATCTTCAATTGACTCCCTTCCTTGCTTGAAAAGGCCGTGCCATTTGCAAATCATGGTTTTACCAGGAGCAGAGTCTCCGTAAACAGCTAACATCTCTTGCAAAATAGTTTAAGGCGTTTTTCCTTGTTTGGTGAGGAACTTTACGACGGCGCGATGTTCAATTTTCTCCATAGTGGCTAGTTTGTTCCCGATTTACTTGTTTACTCGTTTGTAACTCGAAAGCTAATGACCCAATTAGGCTAGAAATTGGCATATATAGTAATTATGAGTTACTCAAGTAGCGGCTACCTGGAGGAGCGACCTCACCCCCGCCAACCCGCCATTCCGCGAACTTTTTGACCGCCCCTCGTACCTATATTACCGTCTTATATATATAATATATATATATATATATATATATATATATTATATATATATATATATATTTATTTATTTATTGCTTGTGGCAATAGGCTCCCACCTTATTTAACTGGGAGTTATTTAAATGGTTAATGAGTGGTGAGTGAATTAGTTAGTGACTTTATTTACCCATTTAGTGAGGGCCAAGTCATCATCTGCCATATTTAAATCAATTAGAAGTAATTGAGAAGGCAGGTGATTGGAGTCTCTTCCATATTCTCAAATTATCACCAAAATCGAAATATTATAGTTTATAAACGTTTTGACTTGTAATGATAATAGTTCCTGTGCATCTCATTGGGTATAGTTTTTAGCTGCATTGTACAGAGAGATTTCTTTTTCCTATTTTTATGCACAAGTTTTCAAGCAATCTTCTGTCAGATAATGCAATTAACAATTTTCATAATTATTAAAATTCTTTGATTGAAAATTAGATTATTTTTTTAGTTAAAATCAGTAATATTAAAGAGCACAATGTTAACACGTTAACTACCACTTTTGTTCCCCTTGCCATTTTTACGTAAGAAAAGAATGACAACCAGAAATATGTGGAACATATTTCATTTATAGTTCTGTCAAATTCATATGTTGCCATTACATAAATTTTATATTTTTTTCTTTTCTCACGATAAGTGCCTGTAATGAGTTCCGACTACTATATACTAATATATTATATACTAATATATTGAGATGTAGACTGCGAAATCAAAATAACAAAACAGGCACGACTAGAATGAACGGCTCCATATAACGAGTCATACTTATCTTAATAGTACGGCGTGTGTTCCACTTTAAGAAAATTGGCAGATCCTGCAGATTGGATGGTGCTCATAATAAAAAGGAAGCTGATACACATTCCTGCGCAACGGAAATGACGTTGCACGTATAAAGAGGATAGTGGACAACAATCTCGTTAAATATGAATGGCTTATGATGGGCATTAAGTTGGCCAGACAGATATGCATGCTAACCCGGAATTTCATTAGGTTATAAAGAAGTAGGTCGACGTCGTCGTTTTACGGATGTGATGGATGAGGAACTGACGCAGATAAACTGTGTTTGTACAATATGATACGAGTAGTGCCAGTTACGCATTGTTTATATACTTATTTTATCATATCGGTAAGGGGTGCTAAATGAGCCTTAGCATTTTGACCAATTCAGACTCTTTTGTGCTGCCACCTCTTTTTAGTTTGTAAAGCCATCCTCGCCTTTGACCCGGTTGATCATGCCGATGAGTTTGATGATGTCCTTCGCAATATGGCCCTTTTTTGTGTCGTAGGTATCCAATTTCTGTCCAACCTTAAATTTAACTCTGCAGGCTATTTCTCACAGCATCACAAAACGTGTTACATTATAATCTTCAATAAATGTTATATAATACAAAATAGAATTAAGGTTGAAAACAATAAATTATATTTATGCTACATGTACAATGATAATGCACAATAAACATATATCGTAACTATCTTTATGTATTAAGGAAAACATGAAAATGTATTCGCTAAGAGAGTTAAAACTGTGCAAATGACAAGGTACTAATTTCATTCAAATATACTAGTATCTATTGGTACAAATATATTGAAATCAAGTAAGAATAAATTTCACCTATTAGAACAACAAGAGACATGAACAATATTAATAGAATATATTGGGAAAATTTTCTAAATTAGAATAAACTTTGGAATAAAATAGTATTCTGTTCGCTGCATCATCTATCATCTAAAATTCAATCATCAAATCTCACAAATCCATTTATATTTATTTTACGACTTCCGACTTTTATTAGAGGTCTCAATCAAACTCAAGATAAACCTTTCCTCGTTCATTTTTCCTTTCGGCCAACATTTTTAAAAATGTAAAACAGATTCGTCCAATAAAATGTATACGAAATTGCTGTTTTTAGAATTCATCAATTGTAAAGATCGGTACCTTCAATAAAATTAAGATTCAATTTACTTTAAATATTTTATTGCTAGTGTACTACTTAAATAAGAATAATAAATATTTTTCTTACACTTAAACCAATTAAGCTAGCCCAAAGTAAGCTTACAAAGCTTGGCTTGTGTTATGGGATCTAGGGTAGCGGATACACATACCTATATAAATATTTTTGATAGAAATATAATATATATATAATAGCAACCATGACTAAGTTACAAATGCTCGCATTCATCACGCAAATATCTGCCCTACCGGGATTTGAATCTGGGTCCTCACAGATGGCGACATCTTGAAACCGCTATACTAACCACTCGACCACGGAACTCGTCGCAAGACTTAAATGCTTTTGATTTTTTTAATTTCAATTCAAGTTGCAAATAAATAAAGGGTTCCTTTTCCTTGTATAGACTAATCATTACAAAATTTTCAAGCCATACACATGGTGACTTTGAATTCGTTTGCAGTTGTTATGGATTGTATATATCTATACTAATATTACAAAGAAGTAAAGTTTGTGTGTTTGTATATTTGTTAAATTGTAAGGGTTAATCTCGGGATCTACTGAACCGATTTTAATCATTCTTTCACCAATAGAAAGCCACATTATTGCTGAGTGTCATAGGTTATATAAAAAACCGAGAAATAAAAAGGCTTTTACGTGGTAGTTCGTTTTGCAAAGTGAATCGGAGAAAAAACGGGCTTCGGGTTTAATTCGATTCGCGTTCGTGCTTGCTTCGTGGATTATTAATATTAAGCCCAACGAAGTGGGCACGGGTTAGCTAGTTTAATATATGGAAAGAAGAATGCCCATTTGAGACCTGTCAAACATTTTGACAGGTCGTAAAATGTATTGGAATCATTTATGACCCAAATAATTCTGCATTAAAAGTTATACAAAATGTCCTAATAAAAAATAAATCGTAGGCGAGGATAAAAAGATATTGTACTTTCAATAGTTTCAATATTGTGCATAAATATGATTACGGCCGATTATCAAAACTGGAACGCCATTTATGTCGTCGACGTTCCATTACAAGCAGTAAAAGAACACAAATATATTTTTTACATTTATTTTTTAATAAATGTTATTGATATTTTGTGAAAGAAAGAAAAGCTTATCTATAGGTGGAGTTAATATAAATAGTGTTATAACTACTCGAAATGCTTAAGACTTTGATGAAATTGTAAAAAAAAATAGTTGATACTATTTTGACTTTGTGTGTACCGAAACGTATTCTTTACTGCAATGCAAAATGTTTGATTTTCTTTTCTTTGCAGTCCATCGCCTCCTACGCTTGCTTCGTTGTGTTACTATGCGATTTATTGTTTTCTGACCCCTACAACCTTTGCATTAATTTCGGACTATATAAGAATATAATCTGAGAGGTGGTGCTATACGAGGTGAAAATTTTCTAATAAGAGGAAAAATACAGTCTAGACATATAAGCAGAAAACTGTATTATGTTTATATTTTAATAAAAAACAATTTGCAGGGTAGAGATGGAATCTTACATTATTGGTGTAGTTGCTTAGTAGGTTGTCGCACTTTAGGATGCTGTGCACATATGACGATGATGTGGTATCTTGGTTGGGCCAGGCACCAGCCAAATACAGAACCACCTGCTGCTTTTTTGGACGTTGTCATAGTTAGGGAGGACATTGAATAAAATATATAAGAGGTTGTTTTTATTTTACCTTTATCCAAAATGTTTAAGTATACATGGAAAATTCGAAATAAAGTAGGTAAGTGTAGTATATGACTACGTAGGTTTCACTATAAGGCGAATCCCAAGACGAGAATTCAATAACTGCTCCTAGAACACTGGAATGACAATCTTTGAGTAAATAATAATTATAATAAGGAAGGTGCAAGAACCATAGTAGAAACTACAGAAAGTTTAAGAGATCACAATAGATAAAGATAAACTCTATATTATCTAGTATATGAGTGTATGTAGGTATGTGTACAGTAAGTATGAAAATAAGAAAGAAGAAAGTTGTTAAGTGACAGAGGTGATAAAACACTCGGTGGATTGATAATCAAGCTCCATCAGCCACTTAGTCACTGACTGCTTACATTTAGTTAGACACATTGGATATATATCTAGCATTTTGTTGACTTTATTATAAACAAACATAAGATTCATGTTCAAAGCACTAACTGAATTAGAATATTGAGTTCATCTTTATCTATTGTGATCTCTTATATTTTCTGTAGTTTCTACTATGGTTCTTAAAGTATCCCATTGACATCAGGCCGTGTCAATGTAATATGTTGTAAGTTTGTTGTTGAAAATATATTGTGCGGTGTTCGCTTGAGGCGTGTATTTATATCGTGACTGAGTCATCAGCTATTGTATCTTAGAAATCTGGAATACCTACATAAAAAGAGGGCATTGCAATATATATTTAAACCATAAAAAGCATTGCTTTTTATTGTACTTGGCCAATAAACTATATAATAATATCTCGTAGAGTAATTGTTCTCGTCTTATTTATAACCGACATCATTGGTTCCTTTACTTGATTAACATGCTTGATGTGTCAAAAAAATGACAGATAACCTCAAATTGTATTTTTTAATATATCTCGATTTCGTTAACAAATTAAAACATATTTTTGTCCCGCATTTCTCATCACATAATTAATAGTTTTAGAGCACTATCATCTTTATACATCAAGGTACAAATGTTTTTGTTTGACAGGTTTTTGAATGTATGGGAACTGGGCATTGTTCTTTGAGTAGCATCCGTATTAAAAGCGCAGTATTAGTATGAGATTACTTGTATAATGTTTATAGAGAACACCGAAATTTATAAAAGGAATCGTAAAAGTGTTCGAATCGTGAAATCGTATGATAAGACATAATAAAAAAGAAACAGCAAGCTGCAGCAACAGCAGCAGACAAGCTCAATAAAAAAGAAATCTTTGATAATTAAGCGACTAGCTACATCTGTAGACTTAAGAAATATATTACCAGTTACTTTAATTTATGCCGACTTTTAATAATTATCTCCAAAGAGATTGAAAGTACCTAGAATACATATCGTATCATTTTTCTGCACCATAATTAAGACAATAATTAGAACTTCAACCAATGGGTTAATTACCTGATCTTGAGTTCAGACTATAATCTCAGAATATGAAACAAAGCAAATTACAAATTTAGCATTGCTCCAGTAACTAAAATTTCTATTTTAACACGGTCTCCTCTTCAAAGATATGCATCTCGATTACCTTGCCTAATGAACCCAAGTATCATTTTAGCTAGCCACGAACGTGCTTCGAGTGGAGGCCAGCCCCCTGATTATGTAACTCTGTTGCCAACAAATTCAAATGAATCTGATAGATAGTGTATATTGCCGCTTTATTATGAGTCAATGTGACAATTATATTCATAAAGGGTATCTGCACTATCCTTCAGCTGCAAAAACATCTAATGCTAAACAGTACGTAATCAGTCTACTGGGTCAGTGGAATAATGCTGGTAATGATAATGGGACAGAAATTCCTATGAAATCTACTTTGTCATTTGTATTCTACCTAGAGCGGTTGACATTCTACCGCTCTTTCGTTACGCAACAAATGCAATAGACTATTTTTTTTTTTTGTTACACTTACACCAATTAGCCTAGCCCAAACTAAGCTCTATAAGGCTTGTGCAATGGGATCTAGGGTAACGGATAGAAATACATATATTATACATATATAAATAATTTTTATAGAAATATATATCAACAACCATGACTAAGGTACAAATGCTCGCATTCATCACACAAACATCTGCCCCCACCGGGATTCGAACCCGGGACCTCAGAGATGGCGACACCTTGAAACCGGTGTATTATCCACTCGACTATGGAGGTCGTCAAAGAATGGAACAAATAGGAAGGAGAGGTAATGAGTTATTTTTAAAATTACAAATTAGTTATTGTCCAAAAAATAACTTATTGAGCTGTGTCCATCTAATATTAGCACATGAACTGTTGCAACGAATTCCTTGTGCTTCAATACATTACAATTAAAATTTATTGAATTCATTAAATTATTTTGGCGGTAGATAAAATTTCATTTTCACCTAATCTAAAATTGAAGTCTTACCCAGAGGAAATTCATCTCATTATGTATTTTTATATAATTCATATCAAAAATTTGATGTAATCGATTCGCTTTATGTTTATAAGTATACTTCTGAATATGTGACTCTAAAATGAAAGAAAAATAACAGAAAAATATTTTTTAAATGTTTACCTTGTTTTACTTTCTAAATTCTTCATTGAAAATATCAAAATAAACATTTATTGCACGATAACCACATGAAATATTATTTATTGTTAATATATTTGTTTTAGGTTAGGTTTCCCTAGTGGCACTATAAATTCGTGGTCATTTATAAAAAAAGAACTAATAAATAAATACGTACCTCATATGGTAATCTGTTTCATTAATGATCAGCATAGATGATAATGGAACGAAAAAAGAATTTGGTATTTGACGATAAAAGGATAGTTATTAGGGATCTTTATTTTTTATTAAAAATAAAGAGTATATTTAATTTGGCCAATGAAGAGTAATCTGCTATGTCATCACTGTCAGATGCAATACTATTAAGAAGTAAAAAGAAACAAGACAGTCCTAAGTTGTAGCTTTAACAAAACTCTCCTTTATCTATGGATTAGGACTCTATTACCGGGCCGAATTTAGACGAATTGGATTTTCTCACTATAGTTTTGTATCGGACATTGGCGTACGGAACTGGAAACTGGAAAACATCCGTCAATTAACAGTAGAAAAATCTGCACGGACCGTATATATATTTTATGCTAAAATTATCATGTATGGATTACACAAATTCATTGTCTTATTAGATGATGTGTCATTGGCAATGTAGGTCGTGATCTCAGGATATACTGGGGCATAAGCGAAGGGGCCAGAGGCGATACCCGCTCTAATGCTGGAATCATATCTCTATTTAGATCATCGTCATCTATGTAGTCGTCAAATCTCGTGGATTTTAATGATATATCTTCCTCGAGCTGAAAGTTACTCATGTCATCCTGTGAAGAGCTGTTAAATAGCATGGTCACGACTTTGGCAGTTAATGGAACCGATTTGGTAGTTGGACGTGACGTCGCTGTTGATTCATGGTGGAGTAATGGAGCTTGCGACGTTGTTTGGATCCTGGTCCTTACGACCTGAAACGTAAATCAAATTCGTAACTAGTGTAAGAGTTTTCTTGATATACCAAAGATATAATAATATTTAATATTAAAATACGAATAAATAAACAATACATAAAGTCTGGATGGAAATTCCACTCAGTAATTTAATTAGACTTGCAATATTTATTATTAAATAATAATACTAGCTTTCAATCCGCGGCTTCGCCTGAATTTTATCAGACTTTCTAAATGGAATGATATATTTTCCTGTGCTAAAATTATCATATGCTTCTCCCAGCGTCTCCAATAATGCTCATACGAGACTGCATCAAAACTCAGGCAATTATCATTACATTATACTATCTTCTTATATAAATCTTATATAAAGAATACATAATTTGTAAAAGTAAATTTGAATGAGTGAATGAATGTGAATGAGTGAATGAATGTGAATGAGTGAATGAGTGAATGAATGTGAATGAGTGAATGAATGCGAATGAGTGAATGAGTGAATGAATGTGAATGAGTGAATGAATGTGAATGAATTTGAATGAGTGAATAAATGTGAATGAGTGAATGAATGTGGATGAGTGAATACATTAGTTATGAAAGGACCTATGAAGTAAAAAATGTATGATATATGTGTATGAGATTTTGTAAGTTGTAGTATGTAGGCATTCAATATCAGGTAAGTAGAGGGTCTACCCAAAACCGAAAAACATGGCAAAGGGTCTACAACAGAAAAAAGTTTGGGAACCTCTTCTCTAGATTGTTTGGGTGACAAATTTCATTTAAATCGTTTCAGTTGTTTTGGCGTGAAATCACAACGAACAGACAGAGTTACTTTCACACTTATAATATTAATAAGGATTAATCCTAAACTAACCTAATCTTTTGATAGACCTAGATGAAATAAATGGTTTAAATAGACACAAACTCATCTTGGAGTTATGAAGCGAGCTAAGATGAATATTATAAAAAAGACGAGGGTTGCTTTTTATGTGTCCAAAAAATTAATAGGAAACAATTTATAATTTATGAAGCATTTATTGTTTTTTATAATATCCACCATTATGATCGATATAAAAGCATATGCTGAAACCAAGACTTCTAGCACTTTTACCATTGTTTATCTGTCTATTCAATTAAAACTATTCAATCAAAAATTTAAAAAGTTTTTTGAACGTATGTATATAACGGCCTCTTCGCGGCTAGAAAAAAACTTTGACTACAATTAATTTTTTCACGAATGGGAATAAATAATAATCGTTGGGTGCTAGATCGGGGCTCTATAGGATGACCCAACATTTGGCAGCTAGCATTGTCATGATTAAGAATAATTCTGCGTTGTCGGATACTCTTTTATGTTCTTCAAAGATAAATAATAGGTAAGTAGCACTTGGAATTTACCGTATTTAGTGACATAGTAACTATATGTCCAATTATACAAAAACAATCAGGCGACTATTCAATTTATTCGTTTTGAAAGCCTCCGTAATCGAGTGGTAATTCGTAGTCAGTGGCGGCGCAAGACCTAAACTTAAAGTGGGTTTGGTACATTTTGCGAGGCCCTCTGTTGTTGCAAGAAGGGAATATAAAATAAGATTTTACAAACTTTTCAAATATATTTTCGGCTGTGAGGCGCGAGGCCTTTTGCACCGCGAGGCCGTTACGCCCGCCTCTGTTCGTAGTACGTAGTAACATTTGTGCCTGGTTACCTAGTAGTTATGATTGTTAATATACATTTCTATTAAATATTTACATATGTATAATAAATGTATGTTTATCCGTTACCCTAGATCTCATAACACAAGCCTTATAGTGCTTACTTTGGGCAAGGCTAAAAAAATTCTAATGGCCGTTTTCACCAACTTTGTCTTAGCTTAGGCGACTCCTAAGAGACATGCTGTCTCACTCTTTTCAGTTAATACAAAAAGTCACAGCATGTCACTTAGGTGTCGCCTAAGCTAAGACAAGGTTGGTGAAAACAGCCATAAGTGTTTTTGCACGAATCACTTCTGTTATCTTCGGTTCAACTTTTATTCTATTCACACTAAAGTGAATACTTTTGATTGTTGCTTAGTTTCGGGGTCGCATATATATGTTGTTACAATACATATATGTACATATACTACTTGTGTAGTGTATTTACCAAGGTTGTATTTTTGTTTATGTTTTGATAAATGTTCAAGTTGTCTGGAATCCAATGTAATCAAATTTTCCTATAATGTCCTTTGTATCATCAGGTCATCTTTTCTCCAGCAATCGTAGCCTGAGCAACGATGACAAAGCAACTGAATAGGACAAAGTTTTTATCGTATGATACAACTATTCATTTTGGAATTTATCTTGGTTTTTTTGACAAGTGATAAATCGTCAATCATATCGCGTATCGGTGGTCATGCTATATAGGTTAAGATGCTTTTATGTCGCTATATGTAGTATTGTTTACAATTTGTGTACAACAATCGATTTAGGGCGACCATCTTTAACTTCGCCCGTGCGCATAGACCACCTACAAATAATATTTTCGAGTTTATTTATTTTAGGTAATGCTTTCGAGTTAGCTAGCTCACGTCGGAAATCATAATAAATCGTCGCACTAACTGTCAATCATATGTCAAGATCTAAAACATTAAAATTTTTTATTTTTATTCATATCGTTTTATATATAGTAGTAGTAAGTAATGTGCAGATCACGTGGTGATTGTTTCTAAAAAAAATAATCATATTTATTAATATTCGTAGAAAAGGTATAGTCTGCAACGTCGTATAAATACGTTACCAATATAACATGAATAAATTTATAATACATAGATTAGCTTATATACATAAATACTTATATACATAACTTATCTGGTAGTGTATTTATGTCAGTACCCAATTTACCTCAGAAAATATATTTTTGGCAGCAATCTTTTCCTGGTTACGTGATCGTACATATTCTTGGAGTCTTTCAGCGTACTTCCTCGAGTCTTCTACCTTTCGCCAGGAATCAGAGAGTGGGGCTGGTTTGTTATCAAACGACTGATGAGGTTCTTCTGATTCAAGGATTGGAGGATTTGATTGCGCTGATGAAGAAGAAGTAATTTTACTCAAATATATATTTAGAAATTAGGTAATTCAAAGTGAATGAATGTGAATGAGTGAATACATTAGTTATGAAAGTACCTATGAAGTAAAAAATGTATGATATACTAGCTGACCCGACAGACGTTGTCCTGTCCACGCCTTTACATTACGATTTGATTTGATTTGTATTACGCGTTCGCCGACCTATGATTGGTCGTCTTGCTCGTGGCATTTTACCTTCACTCAAATACTCAACAATATTTTGGAAAATATGAACACAAAGCAATAACTCAACAATATTTTGGAAAATATAAACACAACAAAGCAATAATTATCGCTGATATAATGAAATGACATATGATGACATTAAATATGTTTGACAGAACGACACTTTTTTTGTCTTCGATTGTTTTGCCAAAGGTTCAAATTGGCTTTTGTATATGAGAGTATAGAAAGAGGTTGATTTTACACTTTTTCAAGATTTTTCAAAATTTTCTCCACGTACAAACCTCTGGACTCAACGTATAATTCAAGACCAAAATTAGCCAAATTGGTTCAGGCGTTATTGAGTAATGCGCTTACCAACACATTTTGCGATTCATTTTTATATATAATTTGTGAATAATATTTTGTAAGTTGTAGTATGTACGCATTCAATATCAGGGGGTCTACCCAAAACCGAAAAACATGGGAAAACTACCTACAGGGTACTCTGGACAAGTTGGCATTATATACACTACAGATAACGGTCGCGTATCGCATTTTTTTACAAATCGTTTTTAAAAATATTTTAATGTTAATTAAAATGACAGCGAATTACAGCAATTAACTGTTTCTCCACCATTACATTCACTTCTTTGATACGATAGTTTATAATATATTGTTGAGTACAGATTTGTATGAGCAAAAAAGTACAAACGTATACACGGGTACTCTAACTTTTTGTACAGATATAGACTTTTTAATAAGAAATATCGGTCCTAATGTAATCAGGTGCTCGCATCTGTTCTCTAGAACTTTCACGGGCTATCGTCAAATTAGGCACGTATATAAAACAGAGTTGCTACTGTCTGCTTCGACTCGCCAAGACGGGAAGTCGACAATGTCGTGTGCTCTCCTCCGTAAGAGATTGAGCAAAGTTTGGAAAGGTTTTATGGGTTCGGGACTTTTTCATTTAGTATTTTATTAACATATTATCAACTTTGGGTCTGTTTGAAGTCGCCCTTTTATAGGTATGACAAAAGTATTTTGTACTTTCCTTTCGAGGTTAAAAAGTGTGATCAAAAGTGAAAGTGTCATTATATGTGCTATTAAATACGTTTTATCAACTTTGCATATACAGATTCATATAGTAGGGACTCGTTTAATTTTATCTCCATCTTGTGCTCAATGGAGAGACAAGATACTCGTAGCTGTGTATTATTATTGAAAGAGAGTTGTTTAAAACTTACCGAATCCGTAACTGTTACATATTGTTATTATTTTCTAATGCATCCTATATGGAACTTAATACTTAGATCAAAGATTTAAATTAAATACAGAAATGTTTGTGAACAGAAACGTCCGGTTATATATACTGTTTTTAAAACTGACCTGTGTGAAAAATTTAAAAATAATAAATACCATTTTATATAAATTTAAATTATATATTATACTAGATGTTACGATATTATTAATTTATGTATACTTCGCTAACATGGTAGCAAAATTCGTTTCGTTTAACAGTCAACGATGTGAAGTGTCAATATGTAAATCCTTTGCAGCAAATAACCTGACAAAAATTTTAAGACAGATTTCTAATCAAGGATTTCTAAGGAATAGTCAATTAGAGAATGCACTGTTAAAACTAATTTAAAAACGGAATTAATATTTAAATTGAATTTAACTAAATAAAATGAAATTATAGTATAATGTTTTCTTTTTTTTTTCCTTTTTGTATTCTTTGATAGAAACCATTCCAGTTCCAGAACAAATTCCAATGCCCTTTAAATAAAATGGTGAAAGCTCCCACAGGGCCGATTTGGAAGGAATGGAATATATTTATAAAAGATTTACAAGAGAAGTTGAAATTGTGAAAGAACAAACGAAAAGTGACAGGAATAGAGCAAAGATTAAAACTATAGACAGACATAAACTTAAGTATTTTATTACAAAGGTCTGTTCTCAACATAGTATGTCGAGGACTATTATTACTATAGATAGTACTATTATTACTATAGACTAGTTTCCTTGCTATTACTACTATAGATATTCTATAGATATTTCGCTAGAAAATAATCTTTCAGATTTCGTTTAAAAAATAATATCTACTTAAGAGCGTTTATATCAGCCGACCGGCACTCTTGCGTTTGCTACGAGTACTACTGGATATGGGGGAGGGTGAGCAGTGAAATATATTAATTTGTTCTTGAATACCAATAAAAATCCTTACTCATATCATAAATGGGAAAGTAATTCTGGCTATCTGTCTGTCACACGTTCAGCCAACATTACTGAATCGATTTACATAAAATTTGTTAAACAGATAGTTAAGAGCCTACAGACACAACCTACTTTTAGTGAGAAGAAAGATGTAATGGATTGAAATATAGGATGAAAATTTGCACAGAGAGTATGTTATTTTTATTCTAAGGAGCTTACATACAACTGAATCGATTTTGATGAAATGCCCCCTCGCTCTGGAGGGCGGGCGCTTTAGTTCTGCCCGACCAAAGGCTGTCTGTAGGTAGTGTTTGGTTGGTAGGCTAGTCTTCTGCTGAGTCCAACATAACTACCCACCGTAGACCGGGCGGGGTTGGTATCCGGTGTAAGCTTGTCCGAACACTAGGACGATATTGATGTAGGGATAGCTCATTTTTATAAAATAACATAACATATTTTGGTAAAAATGAAAATTACTTAACAACAGCTGGCCGGGTTTTCATAAAATTTGGTATGATTGATTACATCACTATAACTATAGCACGTAAGTCACTATATATACAAGTAGTATAATAGACGGTCTAATTCATATGCTCCCTATTTTTAGGTAGGAAATAATTATTAGTGAAATTATGTTGGTGGACATAAAATTATTAAACTTTAACTAGAAAATAATAAATTATCATTATATTTTTAGGTGTAATATTAGTGGTATACTAACAAGCAAACTGGCCTGTCTGTGGTTCTTGGGTATTTGGCAATACATTGGTAACCCACTCAAGTACCGTGTAGAGCGCCAACTTCTAACATCCTACTACTTACTATATTATAAAGGCGAAAGTTTGTAAGTATGGATGTATGGATGTTTGTTACTCTTTCACGTAAAAACTACTGAATGGATTTAAATGAAACTTTACCACAATATAGCTTATACATCAGAATAACACATAGGCTACAATTTTTGAGGTTTCTAATGTGAGATCGTAAAAAAAACACATTTTTTGCGCTTACATTGCAAACGCTGACTGAATCCTACAAGATAGATCAAAACAATTTACTACAGTATTGTACAACTTAAAAAGGTCTACAAAAAAGTCCGTGATGGTATATGTTTATCTCTTAGGAATAACCCACAATAACCATTGGGACGAACCTGAAGTCCACGCGAACGAAGTCGCGGGCAAAAGCTAGTAAGATATAAAGGCACAGTAATCAGTAAACTCACTGCAATATTTTGGTGACACGTTTAGCGCAACGGTCTAGTGATCAGCTACTACGCAACGGTTCGCGGGTTCGATTCCCGCACAGGACAGATATTTTGTATGACCTACAAAAATTTGGTCTGGGTATATCGCATATGAGTTTCTATGTGTGTGACTTATCTACGACACAAGATATTAATAATAGTATATTATAGATCTTTCGACCTTTTAATTATATATTTTACTTTTCAAATAAGAACACAGCAACACATAACATGGAGCAATAATCTGCGGTCTTCGCTCTCTTGTTGACACAGCCGTTTAGATCTTCATATGGAGCCCTGGATGGGCTATATATATATGAAATTCACGTACCGGAATACAAACTATCCCCGGCAAATCCAGAGTTGTCTGACCTTCTGAATATTTCGGGCCTCATATCAGGATGTTCGTAGAAATGCCCTCGTTTGAAATACAACGTGACGTCAGATCCTGAAAACGTTACAAGGCTGTAGAAGCAGGAATTATTTTTATTCAAACTAGTTTATAGCCAAGAAGAGCTACACATATGGTTTTACGTTTATATCCACAAAAATCAATATGTTACTAACTTGTGTCATTATACGTCGCGTTTGGTACAACAAGAATGTTCATTTAATTGGAGATTTGTCATGAAATGCTAAAAAGGAAGATGACTACGTGCTTTTTAATATTTATAATTCATTATAATATTGCAATTTTTTTAGTAATGAAATATACTGGATGTTACAAATATCACGGAAATTTTGTTTATTTTCATTTAATTCATGTTTATTTTCTCCACAGAAATAAGAACAACAATGCATTAGATATGTCACAATCAATTTCTAATTACCTACTGTTATTAACACCAAAATCAAAATAATATTTATTCAACATAGACCTTTACAGGCACTTATTGACGTCAACAAACAAAACAAAAAAAAAAGCTTAATAAAAAAAAACAAAAACCTTGTCCGTACGTACGAATAAGGAAAAAAAAAAGAAAAAAATATATTGACTCGACACCTGTTCGGAAATTGGGAGAGCCTTCTCGAGAAGAACAGGCAAGAAACTCTGAAGGTCTATTTTTTATCTCCTCTTTTCAATGTTAACAATCACAATAATACAATACAAAAATACAATATAGTACAAGATACAATCACACCTAACACGATTACAGTCGTATGTATGTTTACATACACATATAAAATAATACAATATTATAAATAATAGTGTGATCATTAAGATAGTCACTTACTTTATAATAACCTTTACTCATGAGTGTCTTTTTGATATGGTTTTTAAATTTATATAAAGGCTAATCAATGACACCTTGCGGAAGTTTGTTAAACATAGATATACATTTCCCCAAGAACGAACAGCTAGTTTTATGAGTCTGAACATTGGAACGCAAGTTTATTTTTGTTTCTAGTATTCACATTATGTAGATCACTGTTTTTATTGAATTTATTATAGTTTCTATATACAAAAACTAAATTATCATATATATATTGACTAGCTAAAGTTAAAATATTAATTTCTTTGAACAATTCTTTTAGGGATTCTCTAGCCCGTAAACAGTAAATAGCACGAATCGCTTTTTTTGTAAAAGGAACCTACCCACCTAACATACTGTACTATAAATGGTAATAATTATATAATTGTTATATATTATTACCATTATATAATTGTTATATTATTATTACCATTATACACACACATTTATTGACGACCTCCATAGTCGAGTGGATAATACACCGGTTTCAAGGTGTCGCCATCTCTGAGGTCCCGGGTTCGAATCCCGGTGGGGAAGATGTTTGTGTGATGAATGCGAGCATGTACCTAGTCATGGTTGTTGATATATATTTCAATAAAAAATATTATATATGTATAATATATGTATGTCTATCCGTTACCCTAGATCCATTGCACAAGCCTTATAGAGCTTAGTTTGGGCTAGGCTAATTGGTGTAAGTGTAACAAATATTTATTTATTTATTGTGTATGTAGATGTTATGAATAGTAATGTGTATACTATAAGCGATTACGATTGTTTTTTTTAAAGAAGTGTGAATATTAGTTAACTAAGTAATAGAATAAGACAATACCATCCCTAAATATATCATTCTATGTTCTTTGGGATCCATTTTATTACTTTTTATAGCGACTTAATAATATATACGATATCTATAGGGGTATTGGCGAGATGTCCCTATAAGGCATGCCATTGGACCTCGTTATGCTAGGGCTGAGCTCATAGAATCCCGACTACTTGGCTAAAACTTCCTCTGGAACTTTTTTGCTCCGGCGGAGGATCTTTCATCGAACAGGCCCAGTGCTTAAACATCAACAAAGCGTTGCTTAACCAACAAGCTGGGATTTCGCCTGAGGAGAAATCGTCATGTTGTTATATCGTCTACAATCCCCCAGGCGTGTTGTCTCTCGCGTTCGCAGCTATTTACTTGGACACTCCTAGTTTAAAAGTTTAAGCAAAAATTTTGTTGCTTCATAGTCTGATGTCTTCAGATACTTATTGTCCAGTTAAACTAAATAAAAAAATAAATTATCACAATCTGAAAAATTTGAGATACTTAACTAAAGAATATTATATATATAAATATCGATCTATTGTAAGTTAATTTTTGTATTTCTGATTCGTCCTTTAACCACCTGTAATATGTATGATCCACTCCGTAAACGAGTATATAGACCATACAAGAAATCGTCAGTTAATCTACAGAGGAGTTATCTCAGAATAAAGTGATTACTTCTAAGCCCATGACAAATACAAGTAATCCCAAGTCAAGTGAGAAGACAAGCGTTAAAGCATTGTCCCATGTTTCACAAGGAGTTCACTGCGACGGATCGCGAATTATCTGGCATAATCCGGATACTATAGTATCGGCTTTGCAAGTCACGAAGTTTCGCATGAACTTTATATGGAAATAATATAAATTTTCTGCAGACTAGCATCTTGGCAAGACAAGGTGATAACCATTTAAGAATGGTGATGTCATTGATTTAATAAATAATACAACTTTCTTAGGCGTTATGATAGATTAAGGGCTACTATAGGAGTCATACAACAAACTTAGTTGGACGGCGTATTAATTCGTAACAAGGCTTTTGTCAATTGATGTTGAAACGGAACGAATAGTTCAGTTACTTTTATAGTGTAATGTTCTATGGAGTATTGTTATGGGGATCAACGGATAAAATTAAAAGGTATTTTCAACTTACAGAAAAGAGCGATTCGTGCCTCATCCTCGAGCTAGAGACTCGTTGAGAGAATTGTCAAACGAAATCGATATCTACTCTTTAGTTGGTCAATATATTTATGACAATTTATTTTTATGTATATAAACTATTACATTTCAACAAAAATAGTAATCTACATAAATTCAGTACACAGTTTTATTTCTTAAACATAACATAACATAACCTTTTATTATATACATAAAACTTTTCCAGGTAACCTAGGACCAGGCAAGTATTAAAAGGAGATTTAAACATAGAATGGGTACAGTAATTGGACAGGACAATAGGCTATAACTAGTTTAAGTTAAGGAATCTTTGACAGGTAGTGAACACGGACTTGATTCTTAAAGGACTGCAGCGTTCGCGCTCTCCTAATACCTTCCGGTAGAGAGTTCCAGAACGCAAGGCACGACATGATGAATGGGATCGAAAAGAGAACACAGATTTAAGGTAGGATGGAGCTCCAGACTTTTCCTGCAGACCATACTTTTTGAATAGAAATATGAATTGAGAATTCAAATTTTTGGATTCATTAATATTCTTGACAGCATTTTAAGTGTAATTATAATTCATTTGTAGAGGCAAACGACTGTTACTCAACAAATACTAGATACCCACATAGCCTTGTTCTAGATTTAACACTTAGAACTGTATGCTTTCACAAAAATTCTAATACATATATATATATATATATACTTTATTGCCATAATCAGAGTTTTAATGCATGTTTAAATGCATGAACAAACTGGCTCTGTTAAACTACAGAAGGCAGATGGTTCCACATTTGGGCAGCACGAAAGCTAAATGAGTTGAGCAGGAAGTTTGTGTTGCACTAAGGCAATTCAAGTGTGTCCGAATAGCATGGGCGTAGAGAACGTGAGGAGGGAGGCAGCATATGAAACCGAGATCGAAGGTATTGTGGGGAATTAGGGTATTTTAGGATTTTAAATAAAGTGGCCAAAATGTGGATATTACGACGCTCCCGGACCAGAGGCCATTTCAGCTTGGGGCGATAGTGAGAAATATGATCGTATTTACGTAGCATAAAAATAAATCTGGTGGCCAAATTTTGCAGTCGCTCAAGCTTGTCAAGTAATTCTTCGTTTAAATCTAAAAAACAAATATCTGCATAGTCTAAAATAGGTAGTAGAAAAGCTTGCGCAAGCATAATTTTACTGGGAAAGGGTAAAAAGTATTGCGAGTCGCTTGAGAGAGTGAATGGTGAAGTGCAGACGCTTACTCATTGCATTAATTAGTGGTCTCCAAGACATATTACAGTCCATTATTAGACCCAGGTTTTTTTCTGCGCCACTGAAATTAATGATTACCCCGTTACAGATAATAGGTGGTACCTTCTCTAATTTTAGTTTGCATCTCAGTCTGCTACTACCTACAATTATTGCCTGAAATTTAGACGAGTTGACAAGTAGGCCAAATTTTGCCGCCCAAACTTGTATAGCTGCGAGATCTTTATTCAGCAACGAGATCATTGAGCATGCAGATGGTTCAAAATGGCAATATATTTGTAGGTCATCGGCATACAAGTCAAATGGACAGGAGAGTACAGATGATATCCGATCTATGAAGACTGTAAATAGAAGGGGAGAAAGTACTCCACTTGAGGTACCCCAGCAGATAAGCTAGACCAAAGGGAAAAATCATTATTATTTATTTATATTTTTTTTTTTATTTATTTTTATTTTTTTTTTATTAGGAAAGCTTACAGCTACATTTACAATATAAAACAATAGAAGTAACATTTATAGGCTAATTACAAGCTTCCACATATAAATTTTTATACATATATAAATATTAATTTAACAACAATAATTTATTCGATTACTTCCCGCATTTCAGTTAATAAATGTTTAACATATTTAGTTGTGCCATGAAATAAATCAAATCGATTATCCATTATACATTTATGATTCAAATCGTTAAATAGCTTAAAGGACCTAAGTAAATAACTATTGGTTCTGTAATTAGTACGAGCATGTGGAATGCGAAGCAACATGAATCTCTGGCGAAGATTTGAGGATGGAACTTTTAGCTCAATTTTGCTTAGGAGCTCAGGACTATCGATTATACCTTGGGCTATGTTCATAAGAAAGCATGTATCGGCGATTTTCCTACGTAATGAAAGTGGTAGCAAGTGCAGTCGCATACATCGCTGATTATAGTCTTGTGACGCAAGTTTAAATTTACTGTAAAGAAATCGAGTGAATTTTCTTTGGATTCGTTCAATGCGATCTATATAAACATTATAAGATGGGTTCCAGATTTGCGATGCATACTCAAGGTGACTTCTGACATAAGCACAATAAATAATTTTGAATGTTTTCATATTTTTGAATGATTTGGATACTCTAAATAGGAAGCCCAGTGCCTTATAAGCCTTATCAACGACACTCTCAATGTGGTTGTCAAACATTAGTTTTGAGTCGTGGATGACCCCTAGATCTCTAACAGTTAGATTGTTTTGCAGCAATTGATTTTTAATTATGTAATTGTAAATAAATTTTGAACGTTTGCGAGTGAAGTTTATGACAAGACATTTAGAAATATTCAGATCTAATTTATTAATTAAACAATAATTATGTAAGCGGATTAGGTCCTGTTGCAAAAGAATTGCATCAGAGATATTGTTCACAACTCTAAAAACTTTCATATCGTCAGCAAAAAGGAGATATTTTGAATTGTGAAAACAAGTGTGAATGTCGTTGATGAATATCAAAAACAGAAGAGGCCCCAACAAGGAACCCTGAGGTACACCGGACGGTACATCAACCGTGGATGAAGAAAAACCGTTCAATACAACAACTTGAGATCTGTTTTTTACGTAAGATGTGAACCATCGAAATAAATTACCTCGTATGCCCAATGAGTGAAGCTTAGCAAGTAGTAATGAATGATCAATTCGATCAAATGCTTTGCTGTAATCGGTGTAGATTGCATCGATTTGATTACCCACATCCATATGTTGAGTCAAGTACTCGTTGAAAATTGCAAGATTTGTGACAGTGGACCGCCCTTTGAGAAATCCATGTTGTTCAGGAAGAAAACTTGATTTTATACAGCTATATAGCTGCTTATAAACTAAACGCTCAAATACTTTGGCAATCAAACTTAGTTTTGAAATTGGTCTATAGTTTTCTACCTGAGTCCTGGATCCTTTTTTATGGATAGGCGTCACAAAAGCTTTTTTCCAAATCTGAGGCATTGTACCTTCATCAATACATCTCTTAAATAGAATGCTGACAGGTACAGATAACTCTTTAGCGCATGATATAATAAAATAAGCGGGCAGATTGTCAGGGCCAGCAGACTTGGCAAGATCAAGTGATTCAAGTTCTTTACATACATTTTCAGTAGTAATTTCAATAGTAGAAATGTCGTATGGTGAGTCAACGTGGGAGGGTTCCGGGTTGGTAATAGGTTCAGTGGAGTCTAAGAAAGTTGAGCGAAAGTACGATGAAAATAGTTCACTAATGCCTGCTCCGGTGTTACTGATATCATTAGCAAAGGTCATATTAGCGGGATACGAACTACACTGCCGTTTAGCTTTTATAAAAGACCAAAATAGTTTTGGATTTGTTGAAATGGACTCTTCCATACTCTTAATGTAGTCAGTATAGCACTGTTTTTCTAAAATTTTGACTCTCTCACGCAATAAATGATAAGTTAATTCATCAGATTTATTACCATATGTTTTGTATTTTTTAAAGAATTTGTATTTTTCCTTTATTGATTTTACCAAACAAGACTTGAACCAAGGTGGATATTTAAAGTTATGAACTGGACGTGAGGGTATGAACTCTTCCCTTAGTTTGTAAATTAAGGAATAAAATCGATCGACTGCATCTACAACACTATCCTTACTGAGAACACTTGCCCAATCTATATCCGATAAACAAGATCTAATACGCTCATAATTGCCACGCCGATATAAGTAACAGATGCGTCTAGGAACTTCGAGAGCGTTGCTTTCGGCAAAGGATGTCAGAATCACCAATGATCTATGATAGGGATCCTCCGTGACTAAAGGATCATAACATTGAGTTACATTTACACAATCATTACACAGCACAAGATCCAAAATTTTTTCCAAACGAATTCTCCACATTATTAAATTGATGTAAGTCACAATCATATAATATATTGATGAAATTTAGTTGTTGTTCACCAAGCAGGTTAGTGGGATATAGGCGACTATCAGATGGTAACCACTGAATATTACTCATGTTAAAATCCCCCAGAATAAGGAATTTGTCGCATGAATTATGCATCAGATTATCACGTACCTTTTTTAAATGGTTATCAAGTTGAACGTAAAAAGAGTTCCCTTGATTTTGTGCACACAAGTAAAGCGTGCATAAATGTAATTTACAAATACGTTTTGTACGGTTATCGCGGATGTTCAAAGAGATCCATAAATCCTCAGCACTAGAACGCCAGTGTGTATCGGAAGTTGCGATGAGCTCTCGACGCACAGCAATGGCCACCCCACCACCCATTGATTGGTCTGTGAGTTTATAATCGCGGTCCCTACGCCAAACCAAGTATCTGTCATCGAAAAGTTCACTATTTGATATACCATCCAGCAACCACGTCTCTGTTAATGCAATAATATCATATTCGTGTAGTTGTAAATTTCTAAGAAATGTTTCTGTTTTAGTCCTGAGCCCCCTTACATTTTGATAATAAATCAAAAGATTAGCGTGCATTAAAAGTGTACAATACGGATAAATACACATTCACAATGTAAAGGTTTGCTTCACATTCACCAAAACTTAACTTAGAATAGATTAATAACAGTGAAATTAAACTACGTATGAATTCGCTAAACATAAACATTATCAAAACAACCTGAAATCGATTTAAATGGCTATTAATTGTTATTAGGACTTTGATTTGATATAACAATAGTGTAAAACAACCAAGATATAATACTATAGTCAAATATAAGATAAATAGGAGCAGTATAACAAAATTAGAGACAGATGCAGGATAATTTTTGAATAGATTATAAAAACAGGTAGAATGAAAATAATGATACAAGCAAGTGCAAACAGAATTGTAAACAACAGTATTATACGCGCGGCAACATTCACGCACAAAACAAGTTGAATGACGAAACACGATAGGAACGGATAAAAAAGTAAACATGGATCAGCGGCTCTCAAACTTCTGAACACAACAGACGCATTCCTGGCGTTGACACATAGATTAACCAGCATTATTATTGATTTTTTGTAAGTCTTTTTCTTTTTTTATAGAAATAACTGGAGACTGGGAATTCTTTCGGACAAAAATTTTAGTATTCTTTACCCACACATAGTCAAAGTCATTTTCTTTTGCTAAACTCTTTGCTTTAGATAATAATAATTTATTTTGCACGGTGAGATGGTCATTCACAAAGATACGGCCAGTTCCCACAAGACCGATATCCACAGGACGCAGCGTCTTAAAAGAGCGAGCAGCAGCAACGAAATCTTCTTTTAAATAACGGTTTAAAAAAGACACAATAATTGGTTTCGTTTTGTCACCGCCAGAATTATGCGACGGAACGCGGACAGCGAAGTTAATGCTGGGTCTGGTCACTGGGTACATTATTTTATTTCCAATGCTAGTAACAATTTCCAGTAGATTTTCACGGTCCTTCATGGGAACACCCTTTATTTCTACATTATTAGACCGTAACCACTGGTTTTTGTCGTTGAGATCTTCTTCTAAAGATGTGATCCGGTCTTTGAGGGCAGGAATCTCTTTCAGAGTAGTTTCAATAGTATGAACCCTTTTATCTAGCTTTTCTATCTTTTCAGAGAACCTACCTTTCAAATCTGCGATTTCTTCCTTTATCTCTTTGACCTCGGACATCAGCACAGTCAATGGAACCAACGATATCCTAATACTAGCTAATTCCTGCAACACCTGATCAAGTGATGGTGGCTTCGGTGACCCACTGCCAGCTTTAGAGGTGGATCCTGCCTTGCATGTGGGACACTTCCAGTTAGATTGCCGCTCACCCAATTTCCGATAACCAGCTTCAGTTATTCCAGAGCACGCAAAGTCAAAGCTTTTTAAACAAATACTGCAACGAGCACCATCAGACATCTGTCCGTTTCATCTACCACAAGTTAGCATTTTACGTGAAAATCGAAGTTTGAGAGTCACAAGTAAATTGTATTTGGTGCTCACCCTCTCGCTAGATGTCACTACTCGTCAGTTCAGAGGACTATTGCTTTAATTGATCTCGATAAAATTGATGACGGGTACTTCGATATTTATGTAGCCGCTTAGTATTATTGATATTTTTAATTCACTAATCTGTTTCTTTCACAATGAACTAGCAAATAACAATTAATGTTGTAACTGCGAGTTATAGAAGGAGTACGGGAAATTCGACAATTATTGCACTAGCACCACTAGAGTGTTGAAAATATTTGCTCACTAAGTCAGTTCTTCGCACAACAACTGACACACGACTGATTATATTTGATACATTGCTGACGGTCAGACAAATAGGAGTGAAACCATTGAATGGTGGACGAGGAGATGTTTAGAGAGAGAAGAGTACCAAGGAGTATGTCGTGGTCAACCGAATTAAATACACTACTAAAATCTAACAAGACCATCGCAGTAAGTTTAGTTTTGTCCATGGCGTGACGTATGTCCTCCGTTATACTCAACAGTGCACTTGCTGTGCTATGGCAGGGGCGGAAGCCGGATTGGTAGGCACAGAGTAGCTTATTGGTATAAAGAAAGGTGTATAGTTGTTGGTGAGCTGCTGATTCAAGGATATACAATGAGCATTAAGATTTTTAATAAAATACCAGAATAAACCAAGCTTCTCCCGTTTAACGTATTTAAAGTAAGTTGCATGTTCTTGAAGAGAACATTTTACATTATGCACGAACTTTTTAAAAATAATTCATAAATATTAATATGTAATTGGTAATTGAAATTTTGTTGACCTAAAGGGTCTATGGCTAAATAATTTAACCCATCTTGATCAAATCAATCTGATCAAAAGCTCATCCTGTGGAACTAGGAAATTGATCGAAAATCTGTTAATACATGGGTCTGCCATTGTTCTGTTTTTGTTATTAAAGTTAGGTTTATTTAAATACGTTCTTAGCTCTCTTGCTTATTTAATATAATTATGACTTTCGTGTATATGTGACGAAGTCTACGATAATTACTTGTACACTTTAAGACAATCCGCATGGCATTAAATCGATAAAATGTTTTTGGGTAATATCGCATAGTTGAGATTAAAGTACGAAAGTGAAACTTCGCGATGGAATACCCGCGAGCCTCGCCAACTATCACCTCCTCGACCTATCCGAGGTACACCTAGCGCAATTAGCGTGCCAGGCAAAATAATGTCATAAAAGCTACGAGTATTATAGTAAAGTTGCGAATAACCTTAAGCCACGCTGGCTAACATTATCGCGGGATGCGCACTTCGTAAGTAGTATGCGAGGCAAAATGTTATTATTATTATTTTAAGTATTATAATAAAGTTGCGAATAACGTACGAACGTGACAATCTCCGCTGGCGTAGTTGTACATTTAAGCCACGCTACCTACCACTATCCTGGTCTATGTGATGCGCACCCCACAAATAATCGGCGGTCCCGGCAAAATAAATAATAAAATTCTGGGTAATACTAACGTGCTAGCACACCAGTTAGTACTTCCGCGGTCTATCGATGCATACCGTACCATGACCATGATAGGTAAAATATTCTGTGTAAATTAAAATAAAAACTATAGTAAAGCCACTAACGTTTGAACGTGACGAACTCTGCGATGGAGTAGTTATATCCGTAAACCACGCCAGCTATCGCCGCCACTAACAACAAGAGGGAGACCGCGCACGACAGCCAACACGCCAGAAAAAATGTTATTATTCTGAAAAAAAACAATGACGCTTTTTTATGCCTATAGTCAAAGTTGGGAAGAGGTAATTAGATGCGAGGTATGGGATATAACACGAGATGTGGACAAAGCCAAGATGAAAGCACCGAGATCACAGCATTGGTGATCTACGTTATATAATCTAACCGAACAGATTTGGTTATATAAAAAGCGCGTGCATCTTGTGTTTGAAGTTTACAATCGTCTAAGGCAGGTCTTCGGATGCGGCGTCAAGAAAAGTTCCATGAAGACAAGCGTCTATCTTTTCGTGGCGATACCACAGAGTACTTAATCTCTACGTTATAAGAGATATTTTACTAAATTATAAAATAATTTTGTGCTAACCCACTTTTAACGACTTAATTCTACCAACACATAAATTGGATAACTAGTGCTTGACATTTCTAACAATGTATATTTATCGATATCGATAAATAATAATACATGATGCGTTTGTGTTCTAGGCTACGGTGGCTGCTTATTATCAGACAGGCTGTAGGTCTTTTTGCCACCAAACGTACTGCTGTACTATACTAGGTTTTTTTTTGTATTATGTGTAGTAAAACTAAACAAACATCCACTTTCAAAATATATTATTTAATAATTTTCATCGCATTAACATACAAGGTAAACTTAAAATAATGTTAATATATTGAGCAGTACCAAAAAATGCAGATAAAGCTTGTACCGAACTACTTAGGTACATGTTCAGAAACTATTGTGATTAGGTCTAAACGTTTACAGGTTATTGTATTATTATTTAATTGTATTTATTTATTACTTACGTTGATTATTTATTTATTTATTATGCCGTAATTATACCGATAATTTACAAGCTACTTTTTTGAGTTTAAAACAGTACTATAATTTCTAGGAGGATAGTTGTGTCAACCACTTTAATAACCTGACATCAGTCCTAGGATATACGAACTACGTATTGTATACATCATATTGGGTGATATTAATACCAACATCCTCAAACACCACTTTCAATATATATCTTATAATCGGGTCAGTTGGTCTCGTGGCGTATGTTAAAAAGCGTAGTTTTTAAAATGAAAGCTGAGAAAAAAATAATATTATTCCATTATAATATCAATCGATATTTACGATGCTATTTTTACATTCATATGCCTTATACAGGTTTAAGTGATATTTGTTTGGTTTTTTATAGCCGATGAACCAAATGGCGAGTTTTAACCTGTAGAATTTACCGGTAAACTAAATGTAAACTGTTAAAGAGAGCAATATGCTACATTGGTAGCCACTACTCCATGGCGAGCACAGGAAACCTCGCTCACTCGTAGCAACATAATAAAATTTGTTTACATCCACTGTTCTGTGAAGCAAAGCTAAACTTGGCGCTGTCGAAGTTCGAATCGAATCGTTGTACCTGTTAGTTTTTTTTTTATGTTCCCCTGAGGAAAATGCATTAAATTGCATACCCTAGCTGTGGCGAGCCGGCGGTTATGTGGGGCTCTCCTCCCCAGAAGGGGGAGGCCTACCCACTAAAAACCTCAGGGATGGCCTTCTTCAGGCATGTAGGGAGCCCCCGGGAACGCGGAGCGACTTCCGGGAACCCCCAGCCTCCGCTCCCCCCAATCTCCTCCACCGACGACGCCCCCCGGCCACGGAAGGGGCGTGGTCCATCCCGGGTCGCCGCAGCTGTGTACCTGTTAGTATAGTCGCGCTCGCTACCATGACGAACCACGTCGTGTGGCTCTGCCTAGGTATTTGATGTATATTTAACTAGAGAAGTCAGTTTAATATTTAAGAATAGTACAATTACGTTCTGCGCTGCGCGACGCTGTAGAAAGATTTCTCACAAAAATATACGATTTCGATATTATTTGTAAATCATTTTCGTATTGAAAAAAAAATAATTAGTTAATAATACGATGCCATATCGGTACGTTTTCGCGAACCGGAGGGAAGAAGAAACTATATGCCTTACCCTCTTAAATGAGATTATTTTGTTTACAAAATATGAGTACCTTTAAGAGAATAAGTATGTACTTCGAACCAGTCAGTGGAAATTTAAGTCAATTTAACCTCGGCAGCTATTTAATTAGTTTGTTAACGCACATGCCTGCTAATATGTGGAAACATAATGAAAGGAGAAGCATTCAGCATCAGTGTGTACGAGTATATCATAATAATGCAATAACGATACCGATCTTTGCTGTTATAGCATGGAAATCAAATTATCTTGTTATTCCGTTAGCAAATAACATTAGAAAGACGTAGTCTGCTTTATTTGATTAAATTCACGTTTTTTGACGTGCCTTTATAAATTTAAACGTACGTAGAATGTATTTTTAGTTATTTGAATTAATGTGTACAATTTCTCCCTTGATCACAACTGTCAGAATATACGGTATTTCTGTCACTTTTTACTACGGCACATGAAAGCGATACAGATCGTTGCATTTCGAGCACCTATCTATGGAGAACTTCACACCTCAACGGTGTGAAGTTCGCCAGGATAGCAGTCTGTCAGTTTTCTACTCATACATTTTTTAATGCACGTGTATAAAAGTCATTCAAACTTATACAAACAAGTCCCAATTTTAGATACAGTGACGTATATATACAAAGTGTCAAATACACCAACAATAGTTATCACGAAGGTAATTGAAGTCAATGTTGCGGTACTAGTAATTAGTTATCAAGTTATATCACCGAAAGAGAAGAGGGCGAGTGTACGAAGAGTTATTATACCTACTTGCTCCAACACACAACTAATTAGAAAATTAATAATGATCAGTTTACATGTGACAGCGCCAATATATCGCCAGCGAAAGAATATTAATCATGTAATCTGTCAATATAAATCTAAGATTACTTGTCGTGTTTACACAATATGCAGAAAACATAAAATTTTAATATAGTGTTGTGGATATTATAGCGGATGGGTAGAAGTGTAAAATGTTTTTTTTTTATCACGTACACTGTGATTGCCAAGTTGAATGATTCTATGTCAACGGAACGTACCCTTATAGGTTATGATTCCATATGTTTTCATTGCGTCACCTTAGAAATTTTACTTTTGCACTACTGTGACGGATTGCAATTTAAGTATTTCACAATAATTTCAACTTAATACTTCCATTGATACCTGAGAAAAAGGGTCTTGATAGACACAACGAAGTGATTCTATGAAGGTTCTTTTAGTACGGATAACATAAAACCGTGAAAATACCAATTGTTAGCGCCTTTTTTTTTGTTACGTTGAGCAAAAATGCATTAAATTGCATACCCCGGCTGCTGAGAGCCGGCGGTTATGCGGGGCTCTCCTCCCCGGAAGGGGGAGACCCCCTAAAAACCTCAGCGATGGCCTTCCTCGGGCGTGTAGGGAGCCCTCGGGAACGGAGACGACTTCCGGGAACTCCCAGTCTCCGTGCAGGGGAGCCCTCCTCGGGGAAAGCTATAACACCTCCCCGATCTCCTCCACCAACGACGCCCCCCGGCCATGGGAGGGGCGTGGTCCCTTCCGGGTCACCGTATCCGCGGGCGTGACTTACTTGCGCCCGGCGGCGACCCGCGGCGGCGCCGCAGGTGTGCTACTGAGCCCGGCGCCGCCTCTTTCTAGAGTATCACTGCTGCGCAAAAGGAGGCCACAGCCCTCCAACCTCCCTCGTCCGCCAGCATTGCCGCAATCAATGCCGGCGGAGACAGATCTCGCCTGATCTCTGCGACCAAGACTCGGCGCTTGGAGGCACACGCGGGGCACTCCGCCAGCGTGTGCTGGGCCGAGACGAGGTCGGATGCGCAGTGGTGGCATCACGTCGATCCCTCCCGCCCTATTTGACACAGATACTCACCGAAGCAGCCGTGCCCGGTGAGTATCTGAGTAACCAATTTTTAGCGCCTAATTAAGTTTTTTTTAAATGTTGTCATACAAATATTGAATTAATCCAAAATTAATAAATTACCTTTGTATCAAGTCCAGGAGCCAACCAAAGCAGCTAAATATGTAGCACATAACACAATGCTTGCACGATCATATGGTCCGCAAGTCAGTAGAAATCGATGGCTGCTGTCCTGAAATATATTTTTTTCAAATGATAGAGGATTTGATATATGTAAAACGATGAACATAAATATGAACAAGTTCCTTAAGTCTATGCTAGTGCATTGCTGAGTCCCAATACATTCGAGCTCCAATACATTCTTGTTCCACATGTCGTCTTGATCCAACCCTCGTGTCGTTACTTTTCGTAAAGTTCAGTTTTCTATCTTTGTCAGGCTCTGTGTTAATGACCATTCTAGGGCTACCATTTCATTGATGTGGGAGAAACATTCATTTATTTTTAGTCTAGATTTTGCCCGCCTTTCCGTTCGGACAGTGGAATCTATGAAATATATTTTTGGGAATATTTTTCTCACTTTTTTTAATAATTTTCATCGTTATTCTGCTCCTATTGATCATAGCGCGATTGTTTTTCAAAGTGCTTAATTTGAAGTAATTAAAATATGATTGTTTAATTTTTAGTATAAGTTTATATGTAAGGATAGTTTTAAAGTCGTTTTTTTTCTAAATTGTTATGTTATTATTTTCTTTTGTTTTCTTTGATTTTGTTACAAACCTCCGAATCAATTTGAATTAAAATAGAAAATATACATTCGAATTGATAAAACTAAATGTGTATTGAAAAGTAATGGCTATTAATTTAAGTACCCTCAACAACTCGATCCAGTAAAGCTAGCTTTTCAATACGGGACAATATGCGCTATGGGATATACTTTGTAATTAGTTTGTTGGCACCGTGAAGCAATTCTGTGTCGGTAAATTTAAATATTTATATCTAACAGTGTAAACGACAAACACACTTTTATTATCCTCCACGCTGGTATGGCAATATTGGGATGATATATAGTTTAATTCCACTAGTGAAATGCCGGTCTAATTACCTATAAAATGCATCTCTTGTTCATACTTCATTTGCGTATTCCTTTCCGAAATTAATATTAACATGCTGCATTACAAAAGGCTTTTGTCATTCTTATCATCAAAATGGTTGCGAGCATTGCGCATGGAATGATCGTCGTTAGGAGACATTTAGACTATTGTCCCTCATAATTGACTTTTAGACGACTTAAAAAGGATCATTTGCCTTATATTGTGCCTTGTTTATGTTTTGCATGTATTTTCTGCTAAAATTTTTCGTCAATTGCTTTTGTGCTTTCTAAAAAATATTGATATTCATGACTTAAATATGAAAGAAATGTGTATAATAATGACTGATAAACGGGGTATTTTGATAAGTAGCTATAGCGAAAATCGTTATATATACATATATAACGATACATCGTTATTGTGGTTGTCCCTTCATTCGGTATGCGCAGCCATGCAACTGAGATTGTTTCTTTTGCATTGTCGAGTATGTCTGAATTATGAATTGGCAACTGTAAACGCGACGGCTGTCGCAGACGTGGATTTTGACAAAATACTGGTGAATTGCGACAAAGCGGTTTTGTTCTCCGTGCAAATAATACGCTACGTTTGTGAGCTTCGTTGCTTTTGTTTGGGACGCAGTGATATACACGGGTGGTATAAACGCTTTGCTGTCAAGATGTATTGTTATAATCGTCATCATAATATTTTTTTTTCGATGATAATATTTCTACAATATAATGTAAAATCTACATAGAGATTCAAGTTTTAGACGCAAGCTGTGTTTTGCTTCGGTGTTTCAACTCACCGACAGCTACAGACCGCCCTGGAGACCTATTTTTGAATTACGAATGCGACTTCGAAACCACCGCTTAATAAATAGTCAGCGGTGACTTTGAGGTCACGGATTCCTAAACATCCAATTTTTGAAAGTCGATCGCAGAGCTGCCAACATAGACAAAGTACACACATAAATGTAAGAGTTCGGTTCCACGCAGAATGTACCGCTGCCGGTTATCGCCGGCTTGACCATTGCGGTTATTATATATATATATATATATAGACTGAAAAATCAGACAAAACATAGATAACATTTCTACAAGTATGACTTGATTACGAGTGGGTGAGGGCACTCGTAAAGAAATCACACCTGTGACTAAGGTAGTCACATCAGTGATATTCAAAAATAAGAATTATTGAAAATCGGTGATTATTAGTCACATCGGTGATTTCGAAGTCGCATTCGTAATTCAAAAATAGGTCTCCAGGTGAATACTGACTGCACTGATGGGATGGGATATAATAATTATTATTATTAAATTTAAAATATTTATACTTGTGAACCATATTTATATTCATAATGATAAATAAATAAATATTCACGAAATAAATATGTTAGAAGTTGTTTCAATATGCATGATAATACGGTGCTAAGTCGGAGAGGTCCCACAAAATTATCTCATAGACAATCCGTTAGGATATACATTGTATAATATTGCCTAACATACTCGTACATAAGACTTTATGTCACCCAAAGTTCTTCTCATTATAGTTATCGAAGATTATACATAGTGAATAAATAATAATACGTAACTATAACGTTATATACGATCAACCTGTATCATACTAGCACGTCGAAACAGTACCGTTCAAATTCGAATAACTACTAGTGTAATTTCATTTAGTTACATAGTAATAGTGAGAGACTGATACGTCGTTCTTCGTTTCGATTGTGTTTTTGTGTATGATTTGTTTCATTCAATAATAATGTCGTGAAACTTTAAAAGCTAATTATATGCAGAATGGGTCAGTTTTGAAATACAGCACTGATTTTGATTAAATATCGCAAAATGATTGGTATTGAAACGCTACCTGCGCCCTCACGACAAATGATGCATTGCTTCGTAGCAGATAGAAAATTATGCTACGATGTAAGTTGCGTGGCACGAGCCTCGTAGATGACTGATGTTTCGTAGGCTGCTTGAAAAATCGTCCAATCCTGAAATATTTAATTTTATATTTTGTTTTAGTTACTGGAACTCATTTTATCAGTACTTTGATTTTTATTTAACATTTATAGTTAAATTGTAATTTGATGACACGGTTGGTGTAGCGGTCGAGTGATCGGCTATTACTGTGCAACGGGTAGTGGATTCGATTTTCGCGTAAGACAAATATTTTATATGAGCTACAGAAATTTGTTCCAGTTTCAATGTATGTGTGTTTGAAATTTTACGTTTGTCAAGACGCAAGATAAAATCCTAGTGTGGGCGGTTTTAAAATAGCTAGTATTGAAAAGACAAAATTCTTTAAAATCTCCATATACTACGATAATTTCATAGGTATTATTCTTAGGGAACCTTCATCCCATTCGAAATCCTGGCCGACATGTACGCGGCGACGTATGCGTCGCGGCGTGTCGACCGGGGGAGCGATGGGGGAAGCGCCCTGGAACCCGCGCACGAATTGCCTAAGTGGGAGTGGCACCGACGGATTGTGGCGGCCTGGCGTGCGCAGCTCGAATTACGGATCTGCGCGCGCCAGCGGGCCGTCGGTGCCGTACTCCCGCACCTCGAAGCTTGGCTCCACGGGAAGGAGGAGGTCACCTACCGATTGACTCAGATACTCACCGGGCACGGCTGCTTCGGTGAGTATCTGTGTCGAATAGGACGGGAGGGATCCACACATTGTCACCACTGCGCATCCGATCTCGACTCGGCCCAGCACACGCTGGCGGAGTGCCCCGCGTGGGCCTCCGAGCGCCGAGTCTTGGTCGCAGAGATCGGGCGAGATCTGTCTTCGCCGGCATTGATTGCGGCAATGCTGGCGGACGAGGGAGGTTGGAGGGCTGTGGCCTCCTTCTGGGGAGGAGAGCCCCACATAACCGCCGGCTCGCCACAGCCGGGGTATGCAATTTAATGCATTTTACTCAGGGAAACAAAAAAAAAAAAAAAAATGGGAACCTTCATAGGTAATCTGCATTGGTAACCTTAATAGGTACTACCCATAGGTAACCTGTATAGGTTACCTATGTAGGTAACCTTCATAGATAACCTTCATTCATTGGTAACCTGCATAGGTAATTATTATAGGTAACTTTCACAAGTAATCTTCATAGATTACCTTTATAGGTAACCTTCATAGGTATAAAAAATAATGGATATATAACAGTGACTTTCCGACACACAGTTAATAGTTCTACCGGGTTGGACCTGTGCCGGTGGCCGAATTGGCAAGGCGTCAACGCGGGTCGTTGAAGACGTCGGTGCTGGATTAGGTGAATCTTGCAATGATCGTAGAGTAAGCAAACTAATAAAAGATTTAACTAAATATATGTCTTCATTTTCACATTACATAATTGAAAGATAATACATTATTGACACATAAAATCAATCTTCTGGTCTAAGCTTGTAATATATTTGTGGTATCGAACAAAATGTGCGGGCATGGACTTGTCGATTGATATATATATATATCGATCGATAAAAGCACCCATCCAAGAATATCTGTAACATTTACCGGCTTTTTTTTATCAGGTATTTAGATTTTGGCTGTCAAATTTAAGTATTGATTTATATCGATCTATAAAAGCACCCATCCAAGAATATCTGTAACATTTACCTGCTTTTTTTTATCAGGTATTTAGATTTTGGCTGTCAAATTTAAGTATTGATTTATATCGATCGATAAAAGCACCCATCCAAGAATATCTGTAACATTTACCGGCTTTTTTTTTATCAGGAATGTAGATTTTGGCTATCAAATTTTAGTATTGATTTATATCTATGGATAAAAGCACCCATCCAAGAATATCTGTAACATTTACCGGCTTTTTTTTATCAGGTAGGTATACAGATTTTGGCTATCAAATTTTAGTATTGATTTATATCGATCGATAAAAGCAGCCATCCAGGAATATCTATTAGATTCATCTATCTATCTTGGGTGTCATATTTTAGTTCTATACTCGCAGTCAGGTTTAATAGTAGATTTGAGTGACGCCTGCGTCGTAAACATTTCTTTCCTTTTAGTAATTTTTACAATTGTATTTATTTTTAAAATATGCAGAATATAGTGCAGTGCAATTTTTTTTAAGTTTATATACAGGAATTTAGCTATATTGAATAATTTTGAATGCAATATTTTTATTATTATTCGAAAAAGTTAAGATTTAGGTAACTTTATAAAATAACACTTGTTTTAGTATAGAATATACTATATTCATGTGTAATTTCAAATAATGGGATATTTAACTATCATTGAAACTGTTGAACATATGATTTCATATAAAACCTTCTTAAGTAATAGATGTTTGGTTTATAATGAGGTTAAGGATTTATGATAGCTATTGACATGCGTTATAACTTATAATACCTATGTACTGACATCTTTACTTTGAAATATGTTTATTAATTATAAAAACGTAATTGATATCTTCAAAATGTGATTCTATTTAAATATAATATATGTTGCTGATGAATATCTATTTCTTTGATCCACAGAAACCCAGTAACTATAACTATTACTGGCTTCGGTCATATATAAAATCTGTTATAGAAAAAAATAAAGATATTACTAGCTACCGTCGCAAATAATTTCGAAAAGCAAGGCTTTCGAAATTAATGTCATATTAAATCGTAATATATATAAAATTGTATGTCGTTAATGATGTTAAATGAAAACAGAAATTACCCTTATCAGTAGTCGCCGGGTTTTTGTTCACATAAATATTTGACAAATATTCACGGGTAAATTTTTGAACGCGATCCCCGTAAATTTATTTGCACTTTTATTAGATATCGGTAATAAATGGTAATACTTATTAATATTCACACCATCCACATAATTAGGTATTGAGTAAATATATTTATTAATGTATTAAGAGAGCACACGCTAAATAGTTTAAAGAGCAAGAAAACAAACGTATTTTTGCTGTCACATTGATAAAGCATGACATTGTCCCATAGATTTAGTATATACATAAGTTTATAAGTCGCACCAAAAAAATTGTAAGTATTTGTGTGTAGTATCTACCAATTCCTTGGATTGTGCCTAAGTAGTACATACTCGTACATTAATCATAATAAAAAGAGACAATAATGTTTTCGGTATTTTATTAAGACTGGTATTAAGTATTTTTGGTATCTTATGAGTTAGGGTGTAACTAAAAAATAACAACTGGCATACTAAGTACTAAGTATATATTATACTAAGTACTCCTAAGAATATTTTTACTCAAAAGATCTACTTCTATAAAAATATATATCAGCAGCTCAGAATTGCCAGATAAAATATAAACTTAAAAGTTAACGAAGGGCCTCTAAATTGTTATGAGTACTTTATTAATGAGAGATAATGGAAACTAAAAAATAAATAGACTGCTTAGTTTATAGAAAAGAAAGAATTATGTTGATTTGTCATGTTGATTGTCAATATTTTCAGAATATTTATTTAATAACTTCAATAATTTAGTTTACAATAATAAATTTATAATTCAACATTTTATAAAGCTGTCTTTTGTACATTTATATAAGTTATCTATGATTTAAATTTATAATAATTTGGTAAGCAAACTAATAATACACACGTATATACATTCATTTAGTTTAGCTAGTTTACTTTTTTTTGCATTTATACTACAAGATTATATTTTTAATTGAATTCATAATTATCTTAACTAACATATCAGCTATGCAAAATATCGTTGTTTTAGGGGAGCAAGGTGGGTGCATGTGACAAAATTGTAACATGATATTAATACTATTAATCTCAAAAATTTTATGAAGTTTAAGCCAAAATACCTTAATTTGAGTTTTTATAATGCTGGTTTTTTGAATACGGAACACGACGATTTTTTTGAGTACCATAGGGGTCAATACTGGGTCCATTTCTATTTATCATCTACACAGCCGACTTAGCGAGCATTCCCAAACAGAGGTTTCATTTTTATGCTGATGACGTCCAGTTGTATATTTCAGAAACCCTAGACAATATTCAACAAGCTTCAAAATGTATGCATGACGATTTAAATAGAATAGCTCAATGGTCGGAAAGGAATGGACTGGTCCTCAACCCAAACCAATCAAAATTTATAATTTTAGGGTAAGAAACCCAAATAAAAAAAAAATGCTGAAAAGTTCCCTAATTTATTTATCTGTTGGTCAAAATATTGAACGTGTAGATTGTACAAAGAATTTGGGGGTATTTATGATGACGAATTGTGTTTTGGTTACCACATAAAAAACCTAGTTAAGCAATGCTTTTATAGACTTAAAGTATTACAAAAAACGGTCGCTTTCACCGTTTTATTATACATTAATTAATGTAAAAGTTTTTTGGAATATATATATATATATATATAATATATATATATATATAATACAATTCATATATATATATATATATATATATATAATATATATATATATAATATATATATATACATATTTGGTAGAAATATACATTAACAACCGAGACAAAGGTACAAATGTCGCATTCATCGTACTAACATCTGCCCCCACAGGAACTTGAACCCCAGAGATGGCAACATCTTGAAACCGGTGTACTAACCACTCGACTGAAAAGCTCGTCAAAAACCGTAAAGGATATATTTGTTGTTCGTTGGTCTGTCAAGAACCTTTTTCTCGGGATCGAGTGAAGGCGTTAAGTCGAAATTCATGTAAAATACTTACGTCTTTGGTACTTTGAAGATGCAGAAAAATTAAGCTTTTAAATCAACGAAATTTAAAGAATTTAGTCTTAAGACCTTTGAGATATATTATATAAAACCATAATACCATATCATATAAAAAATTAGAAGAATTTAAATCTATGGGGAAATTTCATATTAAAACAGAAATTTTGGTATAAATAAATGGAAAAGTTTGAAAAGCTTTATATTATTGAGATATCCCAAAAAATGTTATTAAAATGGCTGACAACGCATCTGTAACTCTTATGGTGTTGCATTTGTTTATGGGTGGCGGTAAATGATACTATTAGGTGATTTGTGTTTGCTGGTTTGCAACTCTTTAATATAAAAAAAATCTTGTTTGTCAATTATACGATGTATGACTCCGACTCGCACTTAATATATATAATAGATAGATAAAAAGATATTAGTGAGCGAACGTAAACTGTTCTAATATTTGATAACAAGGTAGCGAAAAGTATTGGTTTATAACGTGCAATTGTGTGCGCGAGCTTCTATAAATATTACAACAGTATTGTTATTGTTTTTGCATTATTTATCATATAAACAAAAAATAACATGAAACATATTTATAAGGTATGTCAATACCAGAACTAAGGTCGTCAAAAATTTCATAAATTAATCCCGTTTTAGATCACAATTTGGTCTATAGCCAACAATGTTGTGAAATTTCGATAACAGATTCGATTTATTATAACAAAATTCTGCATAAGCTCGCGAGTGCACTACGCACGAAGAAATAAAAAATTCTTATTGCTGAAACTAGGTTATGGGTGACACAGAAAGAGAAATAAATTGTACGGTGGTTGGAGCGATCAAAAATTGGATTTTAGATGCTGCTAGCCAGAAGTTCAGTAGACGCAGCGCTGCGCTCAGTGCTTGACGGGTAAGACGCTGAAATAGTCGTCCGCCCGCCCAACCGCGCGACTCGTGTCCGTACGCCGAAAAGTTTGTTGTTGAATTACAAAAAGTGGGAAACACGTAAAAGTTCGTCAACTGTCTGTGCAAATTGTTTTGTGTTTTCGTGTGACGCAAGATCGGATTTTCTTGTTAAGGTAGGTAATTAGATTTTTTCTGTATGTTAGTTTTTAAGGATGACTTATTTTTTAAAATGAGTGTGATTTATTATGTAAATATTATTTATTATGTTTTGATTTTAGATTTATTATGTAAAAATTAACGTAATTCTTCAGAATATATTTATTATTATGGAACCTTTACGGAAAGAATATTACGTTGAATAGATATTGAATTACTTAACGTGGAAATGGACTATTTATATAAGTTGATGGAATATACTTAAAATTATTAAAGAATGATAAACAAATCATATGTTACGTCAAAAAATCTTGTAAAAAATGGCAAATAATTTCTGATCATAAAAGTGTACATTATGTGTGTTATTTATGATATATACCCATTAAGGACATATCATAAATTTATGGTTTGATTCTGGATTGACTTATCAAGTTAATCTAATTTTGATGGTTTTAAATTCTAATTCAAAATTCAATTTTAAAAGTCGTTCCATTTAGGACCAAACGTCATTGTTCTTAGCGCTTAATCAATTGTGGTCAATTGTCGGATTTGACACGGCAAACGAGTGCTATGGAACCTTCCCAACTGGTGCATCGAATCGGTGCAAACTGTGATGAATATTTTGTCACCGATCAGGGCTATTAACAACTGTGTCAGTTACTATCATTATGTATGCTACCAGCATACAATAAACATGTTACTAATCTCAAGACATTGATTAATCAAAATATTTTGAGTATTGAGTATTTTAATTCGTCTAGAATTTCGTTATTTTCATCATTTTATCACGTTTTTTATGACTAGGTATATAATATAATTAGAATTTTAGAGTATATAGACAGAAATAGCTTGTTACTTACACTAAGGAATAAGCAAATCCATATTGCATAACAACAAATCAGTATAACATAATAGATGGAATAACAGTAAGTTACAGTAGTAATGTAATTACAGGATGTTGCTTTAAAATCTATGTAAGGTAATATGATATTATATATTTTATCATATTGCTATATTAAAAAATGCATTTAGATATAATTGAGCAAAGTATGTCATTTCCTCGCGAGTCAAGTTCAAAAGCGCGAAGACGTAATTTCGCAATCTATTTATACATACATATACTCACGCCTCCTTCCCATGGGGGTAGGCAGAGATCACAGTTTTCCAATCGATACGATCCAAACATAGTTCTCTAGCTTCAGCGACTTTCATTAATTCTTTCATGCACGTTCGTCGGTTATGGGTAAATGATGCAACGGAACTGTCTTATCGGGACCAGAAACGTAAACAGATATCAAAAGTAAATTTAGCAGAAACGGAAACGGATGCAGAAACGGAAGTGTAAATAATATGAAAAAAAAAAACAATAATTTACAAATATAATTCTTTATTAAGTATCAAATACACCAAATCTAGATTAGAAATAGATATATTAGAAATCTACTATAGAAAACTATATTGCAACTTTGCAACTGAACATTTTATTAATATCCAAAATTTTGTAGTGGCAAGTTATATTTTATAAAAAGTAATTTGGCCGCTTTTACACCTAACAATTACCACCTAATAATTTGTCCAGCGATTCGCACGCGCCTCATGCCGCGCATGCGTAACTTTCAGCCGTCGGTTGTAAACTTCCGTTTAAATCTCCGTTATAAAAGTTGCGGAAGCAGAAGCAGAAACGGATGTTGAAAAGCGCGCGGAACTTCTGCACTTCCGCACGGAATCAGAAACAGAGATCCGTTGCATCACTAGTTATGGGTACTATTGACCTGACCTTCTTTCAATATATCATCTATTTTAACCAAATATCATTTAGGTCATTCCCTACCAAGTTGCTTGTTCATAATTGTCTTATAAACTTTCGTCAGTCATTTTTGGTCCAATTTTTCCACGTGTTCAAACCATCTAAGCATTCTCCTCTTAATTGTTGTCAATACATCTTTTTTTCACACAGCACATTTCTAATGTATCCTTCATCATCACTCCACTCATTATTTATTTATATTGTACAAATATATTAAATACAATTTAAATCGCAAAAATAATTGAGTGGATAGTTCAATCTTGTCAATTAACACCTTTGATATTTTTGGGTTATGTTAAAGAGAGTATAAGGCGCCAATCGAAAGGATTGCAGCCTTAAATTTCGTTGTGTGATTAATGATGTACTCGTAAATCCGCAATTTCGTTTTGTTGATCTTTACCAAACTTCTCACTATGTGAGCCGAAAATTTCGATGCCTGCTACTCAAGAATCGTTCCGCTCCAACGGTCCTCCTGTCAGGTATCAGTCCTGTCAAAATATATATAAATTATGAAAACAATTTGACTTTTTAAAATACATTGCAACAGCTAGTTATTAATTTTCATCAGCCATGTTTACAGAGCTTTATATTAACTTGTGACTGACGGTATTTTTTGTTTACATCGTAGCAAAAAAGGATTATCTTTAAGTAATCAATTGATAAAAAAATTAGTGATTATTACTTATATATTGATTAAGAGAAATATATACTTTTCTTATTACACCCTAGATGAAAACACAATTGTGTTCTATATATTGGCTTCATCCAGGATCATTTATATCGTTCCAACGCAAAACACCTACATAGGATAAAACCTTTCAATACAAATAATTTATTTGTACGTAAAAATAATTTATTTATACTGACATAGAAATAAGACGTATGTAAAAGCAGGGCTTTTAAGGGATTTATATATATATGTATTTTAGATATATATTTTTAAAGGAAATAAAACTGCATATATTTACGATATAATTCAGACTGACATTATAATTCATGTCATTCTCAATATAAAACTTTTGACAAAACAGTATAGACAAAACACTTGCACAATACATAACAAGTATTTAAGCAAATCCACAACAACGTACGTCCTTAATTGCCAAATTTACAATTGGTTAAGAATTTGCATTTTTTTTTGCCTAACTGTCAATGTTAAGTTATTTAAAGTTTGTTCCACTATTGATACAAGAATTAATTATTATTAGAAAGAGGTATGTGGAAAGCAAAAATTTCCTGTGTTCCGGTTTGATAGGCAGTGAAATTACTGGGTTTCGTGACTTATTCGTGACATGTTATGTCGCAAGTGTACATATCAATTGGTTGACAATGTACACTGTGTTTTGTGGCAGTTGCGACGTCTCTGCTTGTTTAGATATAAAAAATAAAAAGAACAAGATCACCTTTATAGCAATACTTTCTAAAAACATTCTGCACCTGCTATAATTAAAATAAAAAAACCGCTTTCAAAAAAATACCTAAAACCTAATAAGAAAATAAAAAAACCGTCTTAAAAATTACCTAGGAACTAAAAAGAAAAAAATAATTGTTAACTACCTATACTTATGAATTCAATCTAAGTATATAAAAACTCCAGTACAAAAATCAACTAAACAAAACAGCCAATTATATATAAAATATATATAAACATAAACAATGATTTAATTACTATATGATAAACTATTTTAATACCTAATTACAATAATGCAATGATCTATTTACATAATTACAATATGTAAATTCTTGTTTAAACCTATTATCTAATAAATTAAATAAAATATTATTATATATGCTAGATATCTATTCATGTGTTTGAAGTATAGAATTATACTCGAACACAATTATAATGAGCAGTCGAAAATTGGCGTAGATATCTTGTTCATTGTGTTAAAGAATGAAGAATATTCGTGTTCATTTTCTGTTTATGAGTCCTTAACTTGAAATAGTTATAGCGTATTTTTGTAAAGTCCAAAAATTTGTACTTCCCTAGTTCAAGATTGTCTGGAAGTTTGCTGCTTAGCAATAAGACGGCCTGTTGTATATTTGTTATATGTTGTATTATTTTTTGTGTTCTTATTTTTGATGTCTAATCTTTATTAGATTAAAATCTTAAAGAGTTATGTTATATTTTCATAATTTTCGCTGTAATAAACTTAATGTATTGAATCTATATTGTTTCACGCAAGCCTTATTAAGAACTAGGTGTGCCCGCGACTACGTCCGCGTGGAATGTAATAATAAAAAAAAAGTTTTTTTTAGTAGCCTAAGTTACTCCTTATAACATAAGCTTATTACATAAGATTAGCCCGAACAAACAGACAGACAGACAAACATTTTAAAAATATGTATTTTGGTATGTGTACCGTATATACATTCATATGCATTTAGTAGAAAGCGGTTATTTTAATATTACAAACAGACACTCCAATTTTATTTATTTGTATAGATAGGACCTCTGGACCTGTGGCAAGCGGACACACAATAAATATTTTTTACACTCACCCCAATAATCCCAGTCTAAAGTAACCATTGTAAGGTTTTGTGTTACGGGGTAGAGTAATTAAATATTTTAATAGAAATGTACATTTACAGCCATGACTAAGGGACAAGTATTTGCAAATACCTCACGCAAACAACTGCCCCCGCCAGGAGTCTTAAGCTGGTACTTCAGAAACGATACCTTGAAACCATCGTACAAGTCACTCGGTTTCAGACTTCATAAAATTGCTTTCCACTTTTGCCAAAAATATATTTTTTAGGCAAATGTGGTCAAATTTCATTACAATACATTATTAATGCTCCATGTCTAATGTTATGATGATAATGTTTAATGTTATCTTTGTCTTGGTCTTGTAAGCAAAAATAAACGTTATTGTTCTGTGACATTAACCGACATTCAATATAAGTGTGGTAAAGTCATTTTATGGTCGACTATATTAAAAGCGATGGTAGCCACTAACCGTTAGTATGTAACATTTCTAGTTTTGATATAAAAAAATAGATAGGCAAATGTATCATCAGCCACATTGTCGTTTACGCGGCCTAAGTACACTCATCTTGCCGCCCACGATCTAGCTTTCTGCTTAAGTAAAGTACCCTTTTTCGCCATACAAAACCCCAACGACCCTTTTAGTTGTGTGAATTTTTTATTGACTGGATCTAGCGTTGATTAGACGATTATGAAGAATAATAATGATTAACAAATATAAAACAGCTTTACAATGCTCATGATAGGTTTAGGGAATACATGTTCAAATTTACAATAAACCACGTTGCTTTGCTCTTACGTAGGTCAATGTTGATAGTTTTCGTTGAGGTTTTTATTTAATGTATTTGTTGGCAACAGTCACGGACCACCGGCCTTATTTGTATAAATGCATTTGTATTACTCTTACTTTTTTATATATATCATAGATATCACTATATATGAATATCTTATTTATTTATTTATTTTATTTATTTATTAACACTTCATGTACAATGTGTACAAAGGCGGACTTAATGATTTATACATATGACGATATCATAAATAGATAAAATTTAATGATAATAAACTAAGAAGTATGCCACATCATAATAAACTCTTCTGATATATATATATATATATATATATATATATATATATATATATATATATTACCGTAATTTATTTTTGAAACTCAATCTGCTGGTAGACTTTTTAATTTCAAGAGGCAAAGCATTCCATAGTAGAATGGATTGAATCACAAAAGAAGCGTGAATTGTTTCGGAATGGTGAGACGGACATTTCAGAAGCAAATTGGATGATGATCGGAGAGACCTATCATGAGATGCACATAAGTATTGAAAATAGGGACTCAAATAGCTGTGTGTTGGGATCATTGAGAATGGAATAGAGAGTATTCAATGTTCTAACATTTCTACGCTGCCGAATAGGCATCCAGTTCAACCGTAGTCTATGCTCGGAGATATGGTCATATTTTTGCAAATTGTTGAAGAACCGAATGCAGTTGTTTAGAAGTCGGTTAAGTTTGTTGAGTAGATCTGCATTAAGACATCTGGCATCTGCATTAAATGACAGGAAATATAAGGTCTGTACAAGCACTTTCTTAATGTCAACAGGCAGAAAGTTCTTTAAGCGATATAGTGATCGTAAAATTCCAGTGACCCGTTGACAAATGCTGGTAACTTGACGCTGCCAGCTAAGTGCTGAATCTAAATAAAGCCCTAGGTCTTTTACATTACTACAAAATGGTATAATGATATTATTGTACATGACTGAACGCGAATTGTTTGTGTCCACCTTGGCTATAATTCTGGGACCACTAATCAAGATTGCCTGACACTTTTTGCTGGGTTGACGTGTATTCCAAATTGGTCAGTCCAAGATTTTATTACAATTAAGTCTTCATTGATCTTATTAATTGCCTCATTTAAATCTTCAACGCCAGCCTGAGCATAAAGCTGCAAATCGTCTGCATACAAATGATACGAACAGCGAAGACGATGTGTTATGAGATTAATAAAAATCGAAAATAGGATAGGAGATAAAATGCCGCCTTGAGGAACACCAGCCCTCAAATTGCACCAAGCGGAGTATACGTCCCCTGAAACAACCGACTGCTGGCGATCCTGAAGATAGGAAGAGAACCAATCAACTGCCCCTTGAGAAACGCCACAGTGGGAGAGGATGGATAAGAGAATGTAGTGATTAACAGGATTAAAAGCGTTTGAGAAGTCAATTAAAACAAGAACACTTATTTTGATTTGCTCTATGTCAGTCCTAATATCTTTCGTCTCCTTGAGAAGAGCAGATACAGTGCTATGGCCTGGTCTAAAACCTGACTGAAAGTGCTGAGAAGACAGTTCGTGTGAGCAAAAGTGGAAAATTGTTTATAAGCACAGGCCTCTAGTACTTTATATAGATAAGGCAGAATAGAAATTGGGCGGAATTGATTGGAAAGTGATGGATTGGATACCTTGGGGAGAGGTCGAACAAAGGCTTTTTGCCAAAGCGACGGGAATGTGCCAGTATAAAAAGAAAAAATTATTATATGTGTGAGAGGAGGAAAAATGTATTCTATAATAGGAATAATCATTGGACGACTAATGTTATCACATCCCATTGTATTAGACTTAATAGAAGTGACAATTTTCTTTACATCATCTACAGAAACTTTTTTAAAGGTCTTTGACGACTTCCACAGTCGAGTGGATAGTACACCGGTTTCAAGGTATCGCCATCTCTGAGGTCCCGGGTTCGAATCCCGGTGTGGACAGATGTTTGTGTGATGAATGCCAGCATTTGTACCTTAGTCATGGTTGTTGATATATATTTCAATAAAAATATTTATATATGTATAATATATGTATGTCTATCCGTTATCCTAGATCCCATAACACAAGCCTTACAGAGCTTAGATTGGGCTGGGCTAATTGGTGTAAGTGTAACAAATATATATTTTAAAAGAAGTAATACGAGGATTAGATAAACTACTTATGTATGAAATTGCATCGGAGGGATCAAAGCAAGTATCATCATTACTGGCACCAGAAAAATGCTTATTAAGGTCGTCCAATGTTAGTGAGTATGGAAGATCAGAATGATGATCTCTACCAATACCAAGAGTTCCTAGAAATTTCCAGATAGCAATAGATGAAGTCAAAATGATATTATTAAGAATGTAGTGACGCTTAGCGTTTCGTATCATCTGATTACATCGATTTCTGGCATGCTTATAAATGTTCCACCGAACGTCAGTACGTACCTTTTTAAATTTTATATAATTTATATAAAATTTAAACAGGTTTTACATAATATTTTATTTAAAAAGGTTATATATAATTTTGTTTTAAATTTTATATAGAATATCGTATATAAATTATACTTTTTTAGCTTAACTTAACTTTTTAAGCTAAAAACTACATCGATTAGTAGTGCAGTTCTATTACATGGGCGCTGTGGCGGTAGAATCGCGGAAGCGCAGCCCACCACATGCGCCCCGATATTGGCTCAAAGAACACCGGCGGTTTTAGTGGGTAGTCCTCTCAGACTGGAGAGCCCCACACACGGCTGCATCTTGCCAGTGCGGTGTTACGGTCCATAAGGAGCATTTCCGCTCGCAAAAATGAAACAAAAAAAGAGCAGTTCTATTACAGTATTTTTTTAACATCCAAAAAGCTTTGTTTTCGTCGTAGACATACAATTTTACCAATTTTTTTGTCTAGTTCAGTGAATTAACTTACGTTGTAGTTGATTCACAGACTAGATTGCGATGCATTTGTTATCAAGCTGAATTTAAGGAATGCAATGAAATGAGTTTCTGGTGTATAGTCCTGTTCATTTTTAGTTTATCTTTTTTCTTATTGACATTTACGTCCAAGGTTTTATTTTTCTTATATATTAATTTGTTTTAACGTCAAAAAGTGTCTGTAAATACCAATATTTAATAAATTATTATTTTGATTTTATTTACCCACTATACTACTGCTATATACTGGTTGTATCATGGAAGTAACAAATTTTGTATAGTAAATGGATGGACTTGTATACTTATGTATATGTTTCAGCAATCTGCACTGGATCAGTGTGGGACCATCCTTTCTTTTCACGTGGTGGTAAAGTCTTCACAATCCAAGAAGTTCGTTTTATCAGTACTGTCATCTCCATACTGTATCTGTCAAGTGTCATAGTTTGACAGATTTATGATGACGAAACTTTAAAACCTAGATGGCTACTACCGTTTTACTTTTTGTCATCACGAAGACAAAGTCACTTTAAATTGTCTTCACTCTAAATATTACCCAAGTATAGAAACTTTATGTGATTATTTAGCGATTAAGAATATTACATAAAATATCATATACTAGCTGGTACCCCCGACTTCGTCTGTGGAGACTATATACTTGGAATACTAATTCCAAGTATATAATTCATAAAAAAGTATAGTTTATATTTTCATAAATTGTAGGCTATGTGTTATTCTGTTGTATAAGCTATATTATTTAAAGATTTACCTACATAAAATCCATTCAGTAGTTTAATACATTTTACGTGAAAGAGTAACAAATTTCCATACATACCAACTTTCGCGTTTATAAAATTAGTATGATTCTCTTACTAATTTAATCCCAACTAATATTATAAATGCAAAAGTAACTCTGTCTGTCTGTCTGTTACGTTTTTCCGTTAAAACCTCGCAACCGATTTTGATTAAATTTGGTACAGACAATCTTTAGACCCTGAGACACAGAACATAGGCTATTTTTATTTCGAAAAAAAGGGATGAAGGGGTTGAAATAGAGGTTGAAAGTTCCTATGGGATTTATTAATTTTAAAAGATAAAACAATGAAACTTTATATTTATGCACTTGATAAGAAATCATTAAACATTTATTCTAGCATTTTTGAAATTTCGACCAGCTAGGGGGTGAAATAAGGGTTGAAAGTTAGTATACCAGGATTGACAAAAACTAACTTCACGCGGGCGAAGCCGCGGGCGGAAGCTAGCTCATAAATATGTAATAATTTGGTACAATATACTTCCAAGAATTTCGCTATGAATTACTGTTGCCTCAAGAAAGTTCTACTATGTATACAAAACCACAATCAAAATTCTGAACATTCCAGTTTCGGTTAGACTATCTGCGTTATAAACACAAATATTTGTAATGATTATCCCATTCGTTTTGTACCATTATTATCGCAATTAATATTTATTTGGTTTACTTCATTTATACATTACAAATTTGATTTACATAAATCGCTTAAAAATGGAATGCTTACTTTTAAGAGAATGGAATGTGACTAGTAGTCTTGTGCGTTTGTCACCAATATTCTTATTATGTAGATTTGCTTTTTTGACTTTGACTTAAATTAAATTAAATTGAATTGAATTGAAGTGAATTGAATTGAATTAAATTAAATTAAATTAAATTAAAACTAAATTAAATTAAATTAAATTAAAATTAAATTAATTAAATTAAATTAAATTAAATTAATTAAATTAAATTAATTAAATAAATTAAATTAAATTAAATTAAATTAAATTAAAATTAAAATTAAAATTAAATTAAATTAATTAAATTAAATTAAATTAAATTAAATTAAATTAAATTAAATTAAAATTAAATTAAATTAAATTAAATTAAATTAAATTAAATTAAATTAAATTAAATTAAATTAAATTAAATTAAATTAAATTAAATTAATTAAATTAAATTAAATTAAATTAATTAAATTAAATTAAATTAAATTAAATTAAATTAAATTAAATTAAATTAAATTAAATTAAATTAAATTAAATTAAATTAAATTAAATTAAATTAAATTAAATTAAATTAAATTAAATTAAATTAAATTAAATTAAATTAAATTAAAATTAAATTAAATTAAATTAAATTAAATTAAATTAAATTAATTAAATTAAATTAATTAAATTAAATTAAAATTAAATTAAATTAAATTAATTAAATTAAATTAATTAAATTAATTAAATTAAATTTAAATTAAATTAAATTAAATTAAATTAAATTAAATTAAATTAAATTAAAACTAAACTAAACTAAATAAATTAAATTAAATTAAATTAAATTAAATTAAATTAAAACTAAACTAAACTAAACTAAATTAAATTAAATTAAATTAAATCAAATCAAATCAATTTAAATTAAATCAAATCAAGATAAATTAAATTAAATTTGTCTACAAACTAAATTTAAATAAAAATAAGGTAATCCTAAAAAACGGAGAGATAGATAAAATTCCAAACTCATCTATAAAAAAATATAGAAACTCGTCTAGCAAGTCAGCTTGTGTCATGGATCCGATTATGCTGGCGGTTTTACCTCTGCACCATTAGAGTGATACGTTGGTCGTAAACCTTAAGTTCTCCAATAGTTTGGGCCAGTCGTGCCGATAAAGCTTTAATGAAATAAAAGTCTACTTGTCTATTTCCGAAACACATTAACTAATAGCAAGTTTATTACTACCGCTGTTCTTACCTGTTCTTCTCACCATAGTTTTTTTAATAATAATAATTTATTGTTGACGCCTGATTAAATATTGTTACGCCGGTGGCTTAGTAAAACTTCAAAAGTGATTTTCTGTGACTTAGAAACGTTTTCAGCAGGCTGAAACGTCGTTTCAGGCCGTTTCAGAAGTAGCTCTTTCACATACTAAAAAATCTAAATTACACCCAAGTTACAGTAGTTTTCAGGCGCCTGAAACATGTTTTCAGTACGTTTCAGGCTACCCTCTATCCAATGCCGCAATAACCTGAAAACCCGTTTTCAGGCGTTTTCAGGACCCCTTATGAGCCATTAAGCCTACTTCAGTAAAAGGACATAAATTTCAATAGGAGTGAAAGAGATAGCAATAGTAGAAAGAGACAGAGATAGTTAGAACATTCGAGAAGTATTAGAATGAGAAAACATCATTAGAAAGAGATAGACAAACACAGAATGTTCGAGAAAGATAGTACGGGAATATTCGAGTATTGTGTATCGAGAATATTCGAGTATCGAGACAGTTATACTCGAAACGTCTCGAACGCGCGACGTATTGGACTACACATTCGAGTGTGTCCGCGAATGTTCTGGCAAGAGTGGCAAGTATCTTAGGGGACTATATAAGGCTGTGTCCGGCCGCCGGGAAGCATTATTGTTTTGCGATACAGTGCGAAAACATCTAAGTGATATTGGAGAACTAAGAAGCGACTTTCAGTGCTTTCAGTGAAATTAGTGAAGTTAGTGTACTAATTAATAAAAGTTCAGTGTTTTGGTAGACCGCCGTTTAATTTACTGACCCCAGCTCGTAACATTTGGTGTCAGAAGTGGGATCAGTATGCCGGTTCTACCAAAGGAAGACACGGAAGGAAGAATCCGGACAAGAAGCCAGTGACAACAGGAAGCCGACCAGAGACGCTTCGGAGCTACTCAGCCGCCAACTGACGAGGACCAGCAGTCAGTTATGGAAGCCACTCCCTCAACGTCGGCTGCCGCACCAGATTGGGCGGCTTTCATGGCGATGATGCAGGAGCAGGCCCGTCGTCAGGAGGAGCAAGCACGTCGTCTGGAAGAGCAGTTGCAGCGTGATAAGGAGGAGCAGGCCCGCCGTCAGGAGGAGCAGGCACGCCGTCTGGAAGAGCAGTTGCAGCGCGATAAGGAGGAGCAGGCCCGCCGTCAGGAGGAGCAGACTCGCCTTTTGAGGGAACAACTGCAGCTCGGCCAAGATGAACAAATGGTCCTGATCAAAGATCTCCAAGCGACTTTCGGCAATAAGGTCAAAGTGATAGAAGATAAGGTTCTGCAACACGAGAACCGTCTCACCGAAGCTGAATCTGAGATTGCCGATGTCAAGAAGGCTTTGGGTAATCTGAAGGTCGGAGATGGGACAGCCACTATCATCAGTGCCGCTCCTTCGGTGCGAGCATTCAAAGTGCCACCTTTTGATGGGAGTTCCTCGTGGTCAGCCTATAAAATACAGTTTGAGGCTGTAATGGAGGCAAATGGGTGGACTAAAGCCCAGGCCATGACCGCACTCAAGCTAGGCCTCCGAGATCAAGCCTTGACAGTCCTCGAAGCTCTTGACAAGAAGGTGAGCTACGAGGAACTATTGGAAGCGCTTGAGGCAAGATACGGCGACGCACACCTTGAACATGTGTTTCGGGCCCAGCTAAAAGATCGGGTTCAGCGTGTTGGTGAAAACCTGCAGCAATGGGCCCTAGAGGTAGAAAAACTGGTACGTAAAGCGTACCAGTCCGCACCGACGTTGATTGTGGGCAACCTTGTACAGGCTTTTGTCGACGGCATTCGGGACCTCGAAGTGAGAGCTGCTGTGAGACTTGGGCACCACGAAACCCTTAAAGACGCCCTGGCCCATGCTCTAGAAGTGGAAGCTGTGAGGCAAGACCATCGGTCTCACCGTGTCAGGGAGATAGTTGCAACACCTGTGCGTGACCGCTTCAAGGGATACAGCCCTAGATGCTACACTTGTGGCGAAAAGGGACACCTCCGATCAAGTTGTCCTAAGCGTAGCTCAGGGATTGATGAAGATGGGCCTCAGGAGAACAGGGCAGCTAATAGCGCTGTCCAACAACAGCAGGGAAAACGAGTAAACGCCAGGACTGCGGGGCGAGTGCTGGCTGGTGTTCGCAGAGCCCCAAGGATTTCGATCTCACAAGCCCACGATGGGAACAGCCTGATCATCAATGGCAAGGTTAACGGAAGGTCATGTAAGCTGACAATCGATACCGGAGCTTCTCGCACGGTTGTTGGTTCCCAACTTGCGAATCGGTCTCTGAGGGACTTCAGAAACAACAGCCTGGAGCGATTAAATTTAGTAACCGCCACCGGTCAGCACATACCCGTCCGAGGCGAACAGAAGGTGGAGTTGAAGTTGGGTAATCATGTTTACCTGCACAACGTCATTGTGGCTGATATTGTCGATGACTGCATTCTTGGGCTAGACTTTATGAGGAAGAATGGTTGTGAGATCGACGTCAAGCAAGGAATTATGAGTTGTGGACGAGAAGAATTGTTCATGGAAGGAGCCACACCGGGGAAAGTGTATAGCTTAAAGGAAACCGCTCTACCCCCAAAATCAGAAACCATTGTGCCGGTTAGTCTCCCTTACAATTCTGGAAGATCTCATGATAATGCAGATGCTTTGTCAAGAAGACCTTGCTCTGAAGACTGCAAGCACTGCGTAATACAAGAGGCAGAAGCAGACCTACCTGCGAGAATGCTAAACACGGATCTTAGCAATGAATGGAAAGAAACCTTTCAACACGCTCAGCAGTATGATGTAGACATCAAACCGATTCTCGAATGGATCAAAGCCGGTACTCCTAAACCTGCCTGGAGTGATATTGCGTCGATGAGTTCCATCACGAAGAGCTATTGGGCTCAATGGGACAGCCTGGTTATCCAAGATGAAGTCTTGTGCCGCAAATGGGAAAACGCTCGAGGAGACCGTTGTCATCTACAAATGGTTGTACCCAAAGCCAAGATACCGGATGTTCTACAGCTGTACCATAACGGATGTTCGGGAGGTCATATGGGAGTGACGAGAACTCTGTTGAAAATAAGAGAACGATTTTACTGGATAAATTGCCGTGACGATGTTGAAGATTGGTGCCGCAAGTGTACTAGTTGTGCTGCAGTAAAGGGACCTCATACACGCAGCAGAGGTGCATTGAAACTGTATAACGTTGGTGCACCATGGGAAAGGATTGCCATAGACGTTGCGGGACCATTCCCGGAAAGTGAATGCGGAAACAAGTACTTCATGGTTGTGATGGACTATTTCACTAAGTGGCCGGAAGTCTTCGCTATTCCTAACCAAGAGGCTTCAACAGTTGCGGATAAATTAGTCCATGAAGTCTTCTGCCGTTTTGGAGTACCCTTGGAAATTCATAGTGATCAGGGAAGAAATTTTGAGTCTCAAATATTTCAAGAGATGTGTCGAGTTATGGGTACCCATAAAACGAGGACCACTTCTTACCATCCGCAATCTGATGGAATGGTGGAACGATTTAACCAAATATTGGAGAGGTATCTTGCAAAGGTTGTGTCAAACAGGCAAAAGGATTGGGACAAGCACATCCAACCATTCCTGATGTCATATCGAAGCGCAGTGCATGAAAGTACTTCGGTGACACCAGCATTTGCAAACTTTGGTAGAGAACTACGGTTGCCTGCGGATCTACTTACTGGAATTCCACCTGATGCCCCGCGGAATATAACCGAGTACGCGAATGATTTGCGCAACAAGTTGAACGATGTACACGAGCAAGTCAGACAATCAAGCCAACAGATGTCTGAGAAGATGAAAACCCACTACGACCGAAATGTAAACAACAAGGGCTTTGAAGAGGGTTCGTTGGTGTGGCTACATAATCCAGTCCGCAGTAAAGGGAAATCTCCGAAGCTTCAAGCCAAATGGGAAGGACCCTATCGAGTTTTGAAGAGGATCAACGAAGTCACGTACCGGATACAGCGGAATGCACGTAGTCCCTGTAAGATTGTTCACGTTGACCGACTGGCGAAATACCACGGAAATAATGATGCTCGGGACGAGCATGTCTTAGGAGGGGGTAGTGTTACGCCGGTGGCTTAGTAAAACTTCAAAAGTGATTTTCTGTGACTTAGAAACGTTTTCAGCAGGCTGAAACGTCGTTTCAGGCCGTTTCAGAAGTAGCTCTTTCACATACTAAAAAATCTAAATTACACCCAAGTTACAGTAGTTTTCAGGCGCCTGAAACATGTTTTCAGTACGTTTCAGGCTACCCTCTATCCAATGCCGCAATAACCTGAAAACCCGTTTTCAGGCGTTTTCAGGACCCCTTATGAGCCATTAAGCCTACTTCAGTAAAAGGACATAAATTTCAATAGGAGTGAAAGAGATAGCAATAGTAGAAAGAGACAGAGATAGTTAGAACATTCGAGAAGTATTAGAATGAGAAAACATCATTAGAAAGAGATAGACAAACACAGAATGTTCGAGAAAGATAGTACGGGAATATTCGAGTATTGTGTATCGAGAATATTCGAGTATCGAGACAGTTATACTCGAAACGTCTCGAACGCGCGACGTATTGGACTACACATTCGAGTGTGTCCGCGAATGTTCTGGCAAGAGTGGCAAGTATCTTAGGGGACTATATAAGGCTGTGTCCGGCCGCCGGGAAGCATTATTGTTTTGCGATACAGTGCGAAAACATCTAAGTGATATTGGAGAACTAAGAAGCGACTTTCAGTGCTTTCAGTGAAATTAGTGAAGTTAGTGTACTAATTAATAAAAGTTCAGTGTTTTGGTAGACCGCCGTTTAATTTACTGACCCCAGCTCGTAACAATATTTTTGTTTTTTGATATTTTGCATTCAAATTCGTGGTAACCTTAAAGTTATTCCTCCGTAGTAAACCTTCTGTGAGAGGTAAAAGTGAATAGGTTATTATTATGTTTGAACAATTGACTTTGGGTATGGTTACGAAAGCAACAAAACCTTGCACCCTAGCCATCGAAACTAAATTGTAGCAGTAAAAGTAAAGTCAAGTATTTTCCACTAGAGCTCCCTAAAACTATTTGAAGGCTTAAAGTTTGCCGTGACCAGAATATCTTAAGGGTTTGAAAGCGCCCTTTTCGTTCACAAAGCCTGAACCTTTTCACAAGTCATGTGATGATTGTTCAGCCGACACGTTTGTTATTCAGTTTTATTAAGTTTTCAAAGTATTTCATTAAAACTTTAAGTCACTGTATTTTTCGTAGATCTTATAGGTAAGTTTATTCCGTGAAATAATAATGCAAAATATGGTTTCGTTACAATAATAGGAAGCATTATTACCTATTATTATTAACTAATGTTATATTTTAATCGTTATTTATGATACATTATAAAAAGGGGAGACCAGATGTTTTACTTATATTAAGATGTCATAAGTCAAATAAAAAAGAGATGTCAGTATAAATTAATTGCACCGTAACACGATTTTAAAAATTAATTTATAAATCTTTGTCGTATTTACACTCCAGTGTAAAATTTATCCGTGTAAACTTTTTAATTTGAATTACTTATATTGTATTTATTTGAATTAATGGGTAGCTTTTACTTTCACTTGAAAATAAAATATTATTCAGTGAAAAGAGAAAGGAGATAATTTTTTCTTGTATGGAGAATAGGCCCACTACAAAATGTAACGTTTATTAATGAGACATGTATACGTTAAATAATTTCTTATTAACTCTAGATATTATAAGAAACATTAGCTTGTTTTTATCTAACGGGAATATTGAGAAATCAATTAAAACATGAAGATTAAATAACCTAAAAATTCTTAGTAGTTAGTAGCTTTATTTTGATTTGTATTCAAATTGTTTTTTACGTAAATGCTATTTAACACTTTTTTATTCTTGAAAAACACAATCTTCTTTGGCCACTACCAAACGCCCGAAATCGTATTATTTTTTTCGATACGGGAAAGAAAACGAAATCAAGCGCTTGGAAACGTAAACACAGAATTCGGTTGAAAACAAAGCGACGTCAATTGGATGTCAGTGTAGGTTCACTTTTTTTTTTAAAATAAAAGTTTTACGGCTTTGGTTTTTTTTTAACCATCTAGCCAAATCTTATTTTCATTTTCTTCTATATTTGTCTAATATTCTTATATTCATATTTGTCCAATAGTATTAGTGATGTATTTAAAAACGACTCCATATGTTTCTGTGTTCTTCAAAATAGATGGCAAAAGGCGGGGAATTTCGTCTTTTTTGTAAATCTTTTGTAAGCCATCTATTAAGAGTAATCTTGACAGATTGAATGCAGAGCAATAAAGAAATATATGATCTAGGGTTCCATTTCCCTGACCACAATATTCACATAAATCTGAGTTTGTTAAATTAAGTCTTCTCAGATGAGCACCAAATTTACAATGTCCCATTCGTAGTCTATTTAAAGTCGTGATGTATTTCCTTGACGGGGAATGTAGTTTAAAGTACCATGGTCTTGTTGGAATTTCTTCTTGAATACTTGCATACCATTTCCCTTTATTCTGTTTCGTACTCTCCCATGTTTCATTCCAATGTTTAAACATTCGAGTTTTCAAAGCGGAATTAAAGTCAGTCATTGGAACTGGTGGCATAACATAATGGGAACCATAGTTATTAGTGTAGGTTCTCCATTCTGTCGCTGTCAAAAATGATGACGCGTTTCGTTTCACGACGATACTGGACTGACGAACTAATAGTTAAAATAATCTAAAATAGTATTAAAATAATTATTGAGAGTTCAATACTTTTAAATAAAATAAAAAAGAAATAATACACTATCCTTTATCTATTATTATATTTATATATTATTTGTATATTAAATCATCTTTCATTTTGATTTAAAAAACGTTAGTTCCTTTACCTCAAATGTCAAAAGTCATTACTAAGTTTAATTAATTGATTTTATTATTCCCGTTTCATTTTTACTTATAATATCGTGCAATTGCTTTTAATAATAAATTGATATTTTAGAGTTCAGTAATATCAATAAACGTTGCCGTTTTCTAGTGGGCCTAAAAAAAATTATCTCCTTTTATTAAAAGAGCCTCTAAATATACCTAAGAAATTTAGAGTTTTTATCTATACTAGAGTAATTACGACACCACGGACAAAACAATACTGATATTACCATAGATAGAGAGGATAGTAATAATATGGGTAATGAAGGGTTTAGTCAAAATAGTTGCATGTTGGTGTGGGACTAATTATCAATATTCCCTTGTCACATGCGATTTAAGGGAGGGCGGGCGGTGAACCTTGGCCAGAGTTTGCACGAATTACTAACGTAACACCTAACTATTAAGTAATAAAAATACTAACATTTGTGTGGAAGGTATTTTTTAAAATATCGTATTTTATTTGTTTGCTATATGATGTACAGTCAACAATAGATAAAGTTTTACACACTGTGAAAACTGCCTCTATTACAAGTGACCTAAGAGCAGCCTCAAGGTCAATATATAAAGTCTGATGCGTTACTGTGTACAATAAGTAAAAAAAATAAGTTTACAGTTGGTGGATATTTTTTGACAGATATTTCTTCTAGTTATCCTATGGCAGAGGAAGTACATGAATGGACAAATGACACTTATGTCAAATCAAAAAAATCTTCAAATACCACTTATACAATCACTTTTGCACGTCAAAGGTTTTACGCCATTGATTCACAAGTCTACGGCGGAAGACATTGTACTGGAAAGAACCAGCAAGAAAAGCAGCAAGGGCTATTTTTTTTCTCCGTGTTACAGAGTCGTCAATTAGAATAAGATTTTAGCTTTCGCGTTGCATTGTACATTAAAATTATTGCATTGTACATATAGCCGTGGCCACGAGCTAAGTCAACTCGTGTCACGGTTAGTGCAACTTAGCCGAAACGTCGAGTAGTAAGTAGTACTTATATCGTCAATTAGAAGCTGGCCTTAGATAAATAGTCTGAAGCGAACTTCTTTTCCATGTTTAAACAAGTTCGCCTTACATCTATAAAAGCTGCTTTCAAAATATTTGGCAAACGTAACTATGGAGTTATTAAAATATACGTGGGGTACGTAAAAGAAATGTATTTTTTTCTGACTGTCCGAGAACCCCTGGACAATCCCCCAGACGGAAAGACATCACCACGGCGTGTACGGTAGCCAGACGCGCACGCAGCCTCGCGGTTCTCTCCCCGTATCCCTAGGAAAGAGGATGGAGGTCCATGTGTATTAGATAATAAGTGTAGGGTAAGCTCATTATCAAATTTACAGTGAATGTGTAAGTACCTATATACGAGTACCATCAATATTGTTAATATAGTTAAAGTACATGGCACAGTTTATATGGCAGTGTGGCGAGTGGCGATCGACTCCAAATTTTCGATAGTATTGTTCTCCTTGACGAGATACGAATATACAAGTTTTAGAAAAAGTTAACGGCAAACCGTATGCCGTAAACTAGTGTTTTTTACCCAAAACTTCAGAGCCCCCTAGCGGCGATTTTTGTCGTTAACTAAACTATATTCGTGATCAGCTCGTCAAGGAGAACAACATATCCGAGTTTCAGCTGATTCTGCCGTAAACCAGGATTTTTCCCCAAAACTTCAGAGCGGCGAATTATGTCGATGGTCGCTCGCCAAACTGCCATTAAACTGTACCATGTACTTTAGAAATTTTCAAAGAATATAATAACTTTGATACCTACAAATTTCATGAAAATGAACATTACCGTTCACACAGGCATAATGACTATTAGTTTCATAGTTACAGTATAAAGGCCATTTAGTACATGCGTGTGTAAACACACCAATCAATACTACCACATGAGTCGCGAATCAAGGTCAAATAAACCATTTTCTTGTCGATTGTCAGTGAAAAATGTTTGTGAGTACAGTTTAAGTGGGTTGGTATAATGTGTGCTGGGCTGTCTCGAAACGCCCTCAGTGGCGTAGCGAAGGCGCTGGGGAAGTTCACACAATAGGTAGAAGTACAGTATCAACAGGTAAGGGTGAAGATAATGATTTTAATTCGTCGTTGTAATTGGAGGTAAATGGAGATTCTCGGCGGAAGGGCATGTAAAGCACTGGCCATCATTTGTCTTTGATGATGACTATGAACACTATTTATCTATCTGTTACGTTGTGATGATGAAACGGCTGCCTGATTTTGATGAATAATAACGATAGTATTAGATTCGGGGACGGACATAGGTTCATTTTTATTATGAGTCAATGTCTATTTCCTCTGGGAAAATCCGATAAAATACTTGAACGTATTCTGATGTCATTTGATATGGGTATAGTTTAAGTCATTCTAACTCACCCAAAAAAATGTTTGGTTTACACAACAAGAGAAATGTTAGTAACAAATACGCAAACGTATTAAGATGGAAAAATTAAAAATAACTTTTATAAAATCTAGCTATCGCGTTGTGGTCAAACTCACCCTAAGAGTGCGATAGGGACAACAACAATTCGCACAAAAAAGATTATATGTGTATAATTTTTGATATATTATAATCTTTTTTATAGAAATTTATAGTATTAACACTCACAAAATCGCTGATAAACGTAGCAAGTAAAATAGCATTATTTAATTCACAATACGATATTGAACATTATGGCCGATAAAATTAATTGTTTTCCGATATTTATCCATGGTGAGCACGTTTTAGATAAGTAACTTTATCATGGAATGTCCGCTGGTAAAATGCCGTGTAACACTGACCTTCGAGCGTGGACGCAGCCTTGGACTGGAACATCGATTAGGCGTCTCGGAGACATGGTTGAGTGTTTCGGTTCTTTTTTATTGCATTGTATTGATTCTTTGATTAAAACAATACTGTTACAATCAACTATAAAGTCAGCGCCATGTTCAGCTATACTATTTGATCTTCGTTTACAATAGGGATTGTTCGAAATCCAATGATCTACCATAGTGTACCAAATAAGTCAAATTGAAAGAAAATAAGTAAATATTATTTTTTTTTTAATAAAAAGAGCGCTTAGATCCGTCCTTGTGTATGTTAAACAAATTGCTATTGTCACTTTTTAATTTATTTGGAGCACAGTGGAGCCGACAAGAAAACAAATGCATATATATGTGTGTGTGTTTGTCTGTACGGCTATATCGAGGTGACGGCCCAGAGCTGTAGCTGAAAATCACTTTTTTATGCTGCTGCAGCACACATGTTCAACTATTATTCTGTATGGCGGACGGCTATGTCTCCTTGTACTAAATTTCGTTTTTATCTTTTTTAATTCAATGATTGTTGTGTGTCTGTTGTGTGTGTGTTAACTTTTTCTAAAACTTATATGTTCGTGATCAGCTCTTTAAGGAGAACAACATATCCCAGTTTCAGCTGATTCTGCCGTAAACCAGGATTTTTTACCCAAAACTTCAGAGCCCCCTAGCGGCGATTTTTGTCGTTAGCTTTTGACGTGACAACGTCTATTAAATTGGTACGGCGTGGAAGTCATTCTCGAAAACACCGTAACGGCCGAATCTGACGCCACACGGAGTCCACGAACGGCGTAACGGCCGATCTGACGCCACACGGCAACGTAATAAAAATATAAATGTTTTTATGTATTTTTTACGAAAACTAATTTTGGCAGTCCTCTCTTGACATAAATCTGACTCTACTTTGAAAAAATAGGCGAAACTCTGAAAGTATAAGGGATATATGGATATGTCGCAGTCATCTGGTTGAATCTGCTATTTGATTGTACCACTAGCGCGTTCATTGAATGACGACATTTAATTGAATGACTAGGCTGAACGTTGATTGAACAAACTTCCTAGTCCAACTAGTTAGCGGATTTTGACCACGATCTTTTTCGGACGTTTGTATCGTACGTCATCTACTTTTCATCACCGGCAATAAATCACTTCAAACCCGGTTTCACTACGTCTAAATAAGGAACCGAAAATCAGCACACGATTTATTAGATTTTTTTGACGTGACAACGTCTATTAAATTAGTACGGCGTGGAGTCATTCTCGAAAACACCGTAACGGCCGAATCTGACGCCACACGGAGCCACGCACATTACTCATAATAATTAATTTATGTATAACTTCAGAAGCAGAAAATTTAAACAAACTATTAAATAAAAATATAAATGTTATACATTACTTTATTTTAAAAAAATTCATTGCACCCAGAAAAAATTACCATGTAATAGACGTTGTCACGTTCAAATATCGGCAGTAGACGGAGTTCTACAGACAACCAATTTTTTTTCTAAAACTTGTATATTCGTGATCAGCTCGTCAAGGATAACAATGCTATCGAAAATTTGGAGTCGATCGCCGTTTGCCAAATTGCCATATAATTTGTGCGGTTATCGGATATTTTTACTTATATCGGCAATTACCATAGATTTTATTTTTAACATTGAAATTATCAATCGAGTACTCATTTTAATTGATCTTTGTTGGCTATTCGATGAACATATTTCCTTTTTGCATTTTGATTAGCATTGTCGAACAATCGATACGTTGAACATATGTTTTCTTAACCAACGAGCGTGTCGGAATCATCCTACCAGTATCCCACTCTTAGGCAGGGTTGTTAACAAGTCTTCCTCTTTGATTCTTCTCTATCGTTAAATATCTCCCGACTGACATTTCTCGCTTACATGTATTCACGCAGAAAATTATATGTCTTAGATCTTTTCCTACTCTTATATCCATTCACAATTTTGTTGTCTATCATTGGTGCTACATTCAAACTTTCTCAGACCACAACTCCTCTAGTTTGGGAAAACTTTAATTATAATTATTAATTCACTAATAGTTATCTCATATTCTAATAGGCCTATGTCGAGTAGTGGGCGTCTACTGACTCAAATAAAGATGATAATGATGATTCTATATATTTCTTTATTATGAATTAAAACATAATATTAAAATTCATAATACTACATATTATAATATAATAAGAATTTCAATTTCTATAAAATTTACAGAGTAGTGAGAGATACAATTTATACAATACAAACATTTTATAACTAATAATAAAAATTGACATAATATGCAAATCTAAAGACACTACACTTTTTTTTAATAGACAATAGATCAGAAGCATAGACAATAACATCGTACATACATCCATAATAACATTCTCAACAACATTAAATAAAAACATTAAATAAAGTTGAGGAAGTTGACAGGTGCTTAGATCATTACAAGTGGAAGACTGTGATCTCTGCCTACCACCATGGGAAAGAGGCGTAAGTGCTCGTGTGTATTGTAATACCGTTGTAAGATATTTATACAGGTATAAGAATTCAGTTGGTGGTCGAAGCTGAGTCAGAGCTAAACTATTCTGTTTTAAAATAGTATTGTTGGCTAATATTCATAGTTGTGAATTTTGTATATGCACAGACTTACATGTATTTTTCTGTCCTCGTTCAGTTCGTTCATCTGACATTGCTTATAATGAAGTGGTGACACAATATTTTATCGCATCGGTAATAATATCTCTGAAGAGGAACGCTATTGGAGCGCGAAGTAATATTTACCGCAATTTGCAGCTGCATGTATCGATTCCAGTACCCAATTTTGGCAATTGATACACACTACTTTTTTACAATTAATATGTATGTAAATATACATTTGATTGTAATAAATTATCTATGAATGTATGATGTGTAATAAATTATGTATGATAGTGTAAACGAAGATTTATAAGAAAAGATAAAAACAGACGTTCATAGTTTCTTGCCTATTTTTTTCAAGATGGTTCACCAAATTTTCGAACATGTGTTTTCTCGTTTTTAAACATATCAGTGTGTAAGGCTTATGTTGAATAAAAATTATAAATTGTTATTAATTTTTTTTTGTACATTTTAATTTATCTGACGCTGAAGGAAACAACACAAAAGCAACACACCTGCGAAAAATTAATTGTATGTAGTCAACCAGTCCGCACTTGGTCCACACTGGCAGCATGTTTGATTAAGGCCTAATACATGCCCCTTGGTGGGGACGTATGTAAGCTGTGATGACTTAATATTTCTTGTTGATTATACACATAAATATAGGAAAACATAAAAATAATTACTTTCGAGTGGTATTTGAACTAGCAACTTCAACCAGTCGTCTTATAATAAATACAAAAAAATAACTACAACTTATTTTAGAAATTTCCGACTCAGGGAATATTGGTCTATTTATACATTTGGTTTAACATTTTCAAATAAAATGACAAGAAAAATATACATTACTTATGATATTTCGTTTACTGGAATGATTTGCCACCACCACTTAGAAATGAAAAATTAAGCAAACCTTCATTCAAAACAAAATTGAAGGCTTATTTATTAAAGGACATTGTTCAATTTTGGCCTAAGAACCGATGTGAATATAAATTATACTATAATTTTCATTTATTTTTATATTATTTGAAACATATTTTAGTATTCCACGGACACTTCAAATAAATAAATTCCAAATAAAAAGTTGGTTCACAATTATTGATGCCGTATAAAATGTTTTCCGTCAGCCAGTGCTGCCAGTTTCGGAAGTTTTCGCGATTTCGGTAAATACGGATCGAATTGAAAACCTCCTCCTTTTTGAAGTCGGTTATTAAAATTAGTTGATAACACTTTATTCATTTAAATATCTAAATTGACTAGCTAGAAAAATACTAGTATTATATATTTTTTAAGCGAAATCGCGAATTTCTAGCTTGGCATTCGAGTATTATAGTTTTCGTAATTGGCAACACTGGTGTACTTCATACCTTATCTGTGTCCGTTTCATTCAATTTTTGATTGCTTTGCGACTACCGTTTCTTTTATGATTTTCTATGCGTTTCATGGTTTTATTCTAACAACTTTGGCTTGATTACGGACTCCGATTACATTGCGTACTTGGTAGACTCGGCTGTGTGTAAAGGACTGGATTTTGTAAAATGATAATTGTCAAAGAATTATCTTATACTTGACTAGGTACTATCTCTTTTCCTATAGTATCTAGTAGAGTAGTCCTTTCCTAGTTCTAGAAGAGAACATATATAGCTGTACATAATATTGTTAATATAACTTTCATATTACTACTCTGATGTTTCACGCAAGGTTGGTTATTTTTTATTTATAACCTCAAAATATTAACTTTTTTCGTAATTATTTTAGTTTCTTGAAGTGTCCGTTCGTGAAAACTTATTTCATAGGATTCCATATAATTTTAAGAGTTTATATAAGTCACTTTCGATTCGAACGGTTCTTAGGCAGAACATGTATGGAGCCGGAACAATGTCCTTTACAAAAACTGGGAAAGCCCTTATAACGATTACTTTATTACGGTTTGCTTTTTATTGTATTTATTAATTTCTCTTTTATTTGTTTCGGACATCATTTTTAGTTTATAATTTGGTTTTGCTTGACGTTTCAGACAACTTTAATCTAACTTTAATATATTCAATGTCTTTATCATAATCTTTTTTATCTTTAGAGTATATTATTTAATAATTTTCTTTTTTATGTCACAAAATGTGTAATCTTTTGCGTCATTGTTAATTTAATAAAACTGTAAATATAGTTACTATGATTGAGCCTAACGGTGATATTGTAAGTGCTAATAATATAAATTCCTCGGCATACCTCCTAAGGCGAGGGCTGAAAATCGGTGTTGCTCATATGGGCAAGCTAATCGCCGAGCCCGGGCCTTTTAGCTTCACTTTTTGTTGTTCTTTTTTATGTAAATTTGTATTTAATTTCGTTGTGTGAGCTAAATAAACTTTTTATTTATTTATATTTAATAATTGTAATAACCTGCAAATATTAGTGTACCTTATTTTTATATATTATTATATGCTTAATGTTACTTTTTATTGTAAATTGAATAAAAATACAATTATAATAAGTAATTATAAGGAACAAGTACATATTCTTAGTATACGTTACTAGCTAAATCCCTCTGTACATTGCTAAAAGTCCTCGGCTTGCTCAGTTTCCGTAAATTTTGTACTGGTACGCGTAAGCAAAGGGCTCTCGCGTAATCATATTGCCAGGTTCTTCTCTCTACCTGGCCATAGCTAGGAGCCTGGCAAAGCTGCCCAAGCTGGTGGCCATTATAATTGCTATCGCTATTTTATAGGCGAAGGAATTAAATATATAGGCATTTCCTTTCCTTAATAAGCAAAAGTATAGCGTGCATTTTTATTTATGGTAGTTAAAATATGGGCTTAAAGCGAGATAACAATTTATCTTGCTTAAGAAGCCATCTAGCCATATTGCGGTAGAGATATTATTCGTTACGCGCTTATTTATTATATTGTTTTTTTTTTTTATAAATCGATATATTTTGGTGTACAGTAATGTAAATGGAGGGTATGAACTGCATTGGGGATTGCATCACTTCAGTGTGATAGTTTTGATTTTTTACCTATTTTGTAGAAATAATACAGGAGAATGAAAACTTTGTCTTTAGTAAGCTCTGAAGTCGAACTATATGTTATAAGGAAACCTTATCAGACGTTGCAAGAAAACACATATTTCTGAAATGAATCTAATATTTGAAATATGAAAAAATATCTTGTAATATTTTATGAAAGACAAGTGTATTGTCGTTGAACCTTTGTTTTTCACTCATACATTTAAAAAAAACTAAGACATCGTGGCAACAAAATTTTGCCTTAACACTGTCTAATGAAATCGCCATTATAAAATAGTTATAATGTAGTTAAAACTTATTATTATATAACTTAATGTACAATATTTCTTATAGTATTGACATTGAACTGTCATTTACACAGTTTAGTGCTAATTACAGACTAGATATTAGCGGAGCTCTCATTACCATAGACAGCGACAGTGCAAATGCAAAAGGACTACATTTTCGTATTTATGCCAAGTTGTTTTTTCGTTAATTGATTTGAGTTCTCGTGTGTGGCTTTAATACCTAAAGGTAAAAATAAAATAAAAATTTCATGATATTGTAAGGCGATAATATTTAGTAAGTTTATTTACTAAGTTATTGTAACATATTTAGTAGGTAAGGATTCCTTGGATACTTCAACAATTATTTAGTCGGTCGCCGTATGGTAGGCTACTGTGCGCATATTCTCACCGTGGTGTGGTATTTTGGTTGGAGTTGACAGGAAGCAAATATAAATTCATTAGATTCAATTAATGGACTAACGCAATCCCGCGCAAAATCGAATATTATTGAAATAGGATTTTTACAATCATTTTTGCACGTCAATGATGCTACGCGATTGATTCACAAGTCTACGGAGGGAGACCTCGTACTGGAAAGGACTAAGAAAATCTTTTTTTTTCTAAATTTTTACAGAGTCGTCAATTTGGAAGCTAGGCTCAGATAAATATGATCTTAATAAAACACTACTTTTCACTACTTCCACTACTATATAATATTTTATATTTATTGTGACCGGTTTCGGAATATCATCGTCAGACATCATCAGACAAACCGGTCACAATAAATATAAAATATTATATAGTAGTGGAACTAGTGAAAAATAGTGTTTTATTAAGATCATAATATGGAGTTCCATCAAGAAGTTACAGCACAAAGCATAAACTCAGATAAATAGTCTGAACCCAACTTTCTTTACAAGCTTAAATAAGATCACATTATATCTATAAAAGCTATAAATTCATTAGGTTCTTAACTATATCAAAATATTTTGCAACGTAACTACTGAGTTATTAAAATTAAACCCAAGCATTGCTATCAATAAGTTATTTGGCACCACTGCGTCCTATGCATGCTGCTCCATCTTAGTAGGTCAGTGTAGAGAAATTAAGCTATCGTGGCCTCCATACGCTATGACCATCGTATGGAGGGGTCACACAATTATCTCACATGTAGCCGGCTACCGAGTCTTTATAAAACAGTTTTCTATTCACTATTAAGCAGCATCTGCTTTATTCGATTTGGGAAAAAAATCGATAAAAGCAGGTTTACATGAGCTTTTACATCTGTCTCAAAAAAAAAAAACACCGTAATTTACAAAAATAACATATTACTTGTGTTATTATATTAAGTTTCCTGTAATGCAATTTCATGAAAGTGCTAACTCTGTAATATTAAGGTAAAGCGATTGTACAACAATACAATTAAGGTTTCTATCACAATAATTTTAGAATTCAATTTGGCTACTACAGCTTTGATACATATTTAAAGCCAGCGCCACTTTGTAGGGATGTACAAGTGCGCCATGAAAAATGTATGGGGAACTCGGCACTGGCTTTGTTAGCTATTTATCGACTGTATCGAAGCTGCTTTAAAATAGAGTTGGAGGTCGCGTAATGGCCACAGTCTTGTATTAGTTTGAGGGCGAATGAAATGTATACTGGCTAACCAATTTTCTGGTGTCTAATTGACATTTCCGCGGTCATTATTTTTGAGCGAATACAAAAAAGGAGGTTATCAATTCGACTGAATTTTTTTTTCGTATGTTTGTTGATTGTTGTTGTGCGATTTTTCAGTCAATTATGAATTGATTTTGATTATTCTCCTTTTACATATTCATATTTCAGAGGTGGTCCCATATAAATTATTATCAAAATTGATTCAGAAGATATTAAGAAAAGCAAAGATATTTTTTTTTGATAAATAATAATTATTAATAAGAGAAACATGAAATAAAAAGTATAAAATAAAACTTTAATTTCTTTTTAAGTTCAAGTTTCTACATTTTGTTTTAATAGTTTTGAAGTCAGATTTTTTTCTTTTTAGTCCTACTAATATTATAATCGCAAAGTTATAAAAATAAGTATGGATGTTTGTTATTCTTTTACGTAACAACTACTGAATGGATTTTAACGAAATTTTACAATAATATAGCTTATATATCATAATCACACATAGGCTATAATTTATATAGCAATTGTGTGAAAATATACGCTACTCGAAATACCAATCCTACGTAGATGAAATCGCGGGCATTAGTTAGTATAGGTATCATAAAACAATATACGAGAATTTAGAGGAAAATAAAATAAAATGACGTTTTACTTATAGAGATTGTGATGCCTTAATAAATATCTTATTAATATTATTCTTATGGCATAGCTAACGTCAAAACAAATTTGTCACATCCTGGGCCTCGCCGATCATCCGATCCGTAGACCATTCCCGAGACCAGGAGACGAATTTTTGAAACAATAGAAAACCAATTCGCATTCGAAATCGTGAGATTCGTATACAAATTACCGAATTCACTATTTCTGAACTTTCATTTCGTGCGTTGTGCAACGAGTGATTCAACCCACTCGTTTTTGATTTCTACTAGTAGAATATCCAACACTGATGTGACCTTGACAGTGATCCATTTCACGTGTGAGTCATCGCCGGATTTTTGTTTTTGTTGTTGTGGTTTTTGATTTTTCTGCGTGAAAAGGAATTTAATTAAGAATTTGTTTTTAATTGAATTAACACTAACATTAACATTAACACTGAATTCGAGTGATTCAAAAATCTATAAAATTGGAAGCAGTAGAAAATAATTTCGCGCACGATTTGTATTCGTATTCGAATTCCAAATTCACGTCTAATGATTCAAAAATACGTCTCCAGAGCGCTACTGACGCTTCTTAACAATAACGTGTTTAAAGTACTGCGGGTTCAGTACAAATTATCCGTACTCACTTAATCTTGGGCATCCTAAGTACGATTCCCAGCGTACTGTGTCGTTCACACAAAACTGATGACTTATCTTTAAACTTGTAACCTCATTTAACATTTTTTAAGTTTTCTGTATTTTCAATCTAGTTCTAATGACAATAACTAAATAGGCAGAATGTAAGAACCAGCCATACATGACTGTGTGTCGAGTTAGTAATAAATATGTAGATTCTTCTTAAGTAATAAACAGTTCTTATTCTAATATGTTAATAATAGACATATACAATACAATTACTAGTCGTGTAGTGTTTGCGTGAAGTTTCAAATCTCGTTATAAAATTTACGACTCTATGCTAGTCCGTTTAAGTTTGTTTTTGTAGATAGAGGCATTTGTATTACGATGGATTTCAGAATGGATAGATATTTATCAGTCAGTAAATTAGAGAATAAATTTTATATTAGAAAAAATTCTTTAAAGTAAATTTATGGATTAGGCTTAACCATTTTCATATTTTTTTTTATACTACAATAGTAGCAAAAAGGCTTACGGCCTGCCTGATGGTAAGCAGTCACCGTCGCCTATGGACGCTTGCAACACTAGGGGCATCACAAACGCTTTGCCGACCTTTTTAAAAACCTATTTACTCCCTTTTTGAAGAACCCCATACTGTAATCCCCCGGGAAAGCCTCAGCAGGGAGCTCGTTCCACAATCGGAGCGTGCGCGGAAGGAAATTACGTTGAAACCGCACTGTGCGTGACCATTTAGGCTCCAGCATGTGAGGATGAACACCCTGCTGATGGCGAAAAATTTTCTCAATCGCTAGTTTTGGAGTAATTGATAAAGGGTGTATAGAAGCATTAAAATAAACAGCAATATTTACTGTTATTGTTAAAGAGTGAATACAATTTTAGACGAATTGGTGCGAAAATTAAGTACGAAAACGCGACATGTTTATGTGTCGAATATATTAATATGGACATAATCTCAAACATTGTGTTCGCATAACAATATCAATATAACATATACATTTATTACGAGCTTCTGAATATTTGCGATTTGGCCATTATGGGTAAGTACACACATAATACTTTATTGACATAGATACGCTCTTGGCCTTCACAACGTGCAGTTCTACGTGTTTGTTCACGACCTCATTTTCCAAAGCGCCCCTCAATACTGGCAGTTGTACTATAAACTATTATTCCCAAGGGCGCAAATGAAAATCTTTATATGACACATGAAGTTTAGCTGTATAATATCTGTAAATATTTATTGCTGTCATAAAACTTACAAAAGTATGGATTTATTATCTGTTGATATGTGTCAATGATAAGTTTGATGCTCATTCGTGTTGTGGATGGATTTTAACAATATTATATTATGTAATCTGCTAAAACACCACGATTTTTTAAGAATTATACTTTATTTTAGTATCACATGACAGTACACAATAATAAAAAAAACACAAAACAAAAATAACATTTACAATATATTAAGAATAAATTGCTTTTCGCCGTGTGAGGTCAAAACTGTATTTAGCTCAGTTTAAGCAGCTGGTAGAGCTAGCTGCACTGGTATTCTTCACAACGTAGAGGTGATATCGGTGTTGTAGAATTAAAAAAAACGAAATGGAGAAAAAAGACTTATGCAGTAAAATCTGTGCAGTAGCAGATAAAATATACTGTTTCTTAACTTAATTACATAATCGAGATTTGGAACACAGCTCAGACTCGACGTGAGATATAACATGTATAATTACCTATTATAATCTATGATCGTTTGTGTTATATAATCTATAATAAAAATACTTGATTGGTGGTAATAAAAAATGTAAACTATAAAAATAGTATACTCATCTGTAAAACAAAGTTATGTTCATTGCTAAATTAAATTAATATAATTTAGTTTTACATATTTATAAAATTAGTCAAAAAACAAATTTATAAATAAACATAAATTCGAAAATATTTCTACAAAGAATATTTTTAATTTTTTATTTTATTTTCATGGAAAACAAACAGCATTTGTTACGAAAAGTAGAACTATAAATATGGAACAAGCATGCCTTATGCAGTTTCCACTAATAGAATATGTTGCATACTTATTCTGTATCCCAGAAATTTCCAAGCGACATATTTAAATAATCACAAGAATATGCCACGTTTATATTTCCCTTAAAATATTTCGCAACTGTGTTTTAAACCTTCATTTGAAATCATTCCGTGCGCCGCAAACGCTTGAAACATTATTTAAAATTCATCTCGAGTAAGTTAGTTTGTCTCGGATAGAGTTTTACGTTAAAATAATAAGACTCTTGCCTAGACATTTAGTTTGGATAAATTGACATACCTATTTCCAAAATTCCCAATATAATAGTGAAGTTATAATAGCGTAATCATACAGTATTTTGTTTCCATGGTACTAGGACACGATCAAATTGCGGTATTTTTGTCATAAATATAAGCGTACCGTTGCATGTACCACAACAAGAATAAAGGAACCAAGGAGAAATATTGTGTGCTTTCTTACAATGTTATCTGTATCTTTTCAGTGAAGCTTGAACATGGAGGTAATCAAGGGAGCCCGCTATCTTTGATGGCTCTGAAATCACTTGACTTTTTACTATGTAGTTAAACAACACACATATTAACAGTTAATCTCTAGAAATCTTAATTGTTGGTCTAAGTAATGTTTGTTGATAAAAGTACATTATGTGATAAAATATCAGTGAAAATCTAGTAATGTCAGTCAAAGTCAGTGGAAAAAGTAAATAAATTTATTAACTTACCTTGAAAGAGCATCATCAAAAACTCTCATCAAAGATATTCTTATATATCACGGAGGAAATTGAGCTGTGAAAATATATCAAAGAAGAAAAGAAATTTCAAATGTTGATATGAAAACGGCAATTATGTAAAATTTCTTAATTACAAAGTAAATCGTCTTGATTGGCCACTTTATCACATATAATAACTTTAGTTGTTAAACTTAAGACAGCGGAAATAGTAATTATTACGACTTTGTTGAAGTTTTTAGTACCGAGGATAATTTCTGAGCAATTTCAGTTAGATTTAAGATCAATCAGTTTTGAAAACGCAGTAAAGTTTTAGTATAATTACCCATTTAATTGAGTTTTTATATGCACTTTCTCTTAATTGAAAGGCGGAACTTTTCCCTTAATATAACTAAACCGTTTGTGCTATATTTGAGTCATTTTAAATAGCAGTGTGTAGAATATCAGAATAAAATGGCAGTGTAGTAGAAGAATTTTCTTTAATGTGTTTCTGTGTGAAGGGAAATTACTGATTTTATATCTCACAGGAACCATATGTACTATAGGCGAACTGTAACCACTCATCATCAGGTAGGCAGTTTGCTGTGTGGTGACAAATTATGAATATATACTTCATCGCTCTCTTCCCTCTTGTGGACGGTATAAAGCCGACAAAGGGAATTTACCCCAAAAGAGAACTGAATCCTTGCTAATTTTATAAATCGGAAAGTGAGTTTGTTTGATGCGTGCATTCTTCTTCGTGTACGCCTGGATATGGCGAAGGCAGTAATTTATAATAATGACACCGGGACTGTGGTGGCGGGCAACGCCAGCGTGAGGTCTCATCAGCACATGGCAGTTTACAGCGGGACATCGGGAATGTAATTAAGTATAATAAAAAAAATGTTCTCGGGGATCGTAAACGAACTTTAGACAGGGGAGCCCCCGCATTCTACACCCCAGTTGAGGACCTAATTGTCGTAGTCACCAGATGCACCCGTTTTCTGCTGGAGGATAGAATTCTAGAGACCTCCGAGTCGGTGACGGGAACCTGGTCCTCAAAACCTTGGGAAAGTTTAAAAATACGCTGGATAGATGGGGTACCCGGATGCGGAAAGACCACCTGGCTCCTTAAAAACTTCTAGCTACAGGAAGACACGATCCTTACTAGCACTGTTGCTACGGCCAAAGAACTAAGTAGGGAGATGATGGGTCGTCTAGGCGCTGTCGCGAAGGGAAAAGTAAAAACTATTGCCTCGGTGCTTATAAACGGAGCAAAGAAAGCTAAGCGCCTACTGGTGGACGAGGCTTTGATCCAAAATGGACCACATTTTGGATCCATAATCATGGCAAGTAGGTTAACCGGGGCAAGAGAGCTGGTTTTAATGAGTGATACAAATCAGATCCCCTTTATCGACAGAGACCACCTATTTCAAATGCAATACAGCAACCCAGCTGCCGTAACGACAGTCACAGAAACCATTCTCTGCACACACCGTTGCCCGATGGATGTAGTGTATGCGTTAAAGGAGATATACGAAGGCATACACACGTCTAGGAAGGAACTGAGGTCCCTGACGAGAACCATGGCATCAGAAGCAGAGTCTAAAAGAACTTCACCCAAGAGGAAAAGGAGGAATACGAAATGAAAGGGTATAGAACTGAAGAAAATTCTAAATTGCTAACGATACATAGGCTCAGGGGCTGACGCACCGTAGAGTAATTGTGCTGAGGGGCAGAGAACCGAAAATCCCGGTCCACGATAGTGTTCATTCATTCATGCTGTAGTGGCTATATCGTATACACACGGAGTCATTCATCTATTATTGCGGGGAGCGAGAAGAGGACGACGCCATCAAACGACTCATAACCCCGTCATGCTTAGCAACTGATGAAGAGGTCAGAAACCACAATTGGCAAATGGCGTTCAAGGACCAAAATAATGCAGCGATCTAGGTGCCAATCATTTTTGTACCTTCAATCATAGCATTATTTAAGGTAATATAAAGTTAATGTTTGTATTTTGTTTTTATTTTTAATCATTATTAAGTATGTATGTGTATATGTATGTTAATATATATAGCGCAAGTTAAATGAGTATTTGTATTTATATTGTTAGCTGCGTAAAATAAATAAATTTGAGTACATGTTAGTTAAGAGAATTATAATAAAATATTTAATTAAAAATTATAAAGGGCATGGACTACGAGTCCGTGGAGTAGCAAATGTATAATAATAAAAAAAACCCCTCTATAGACCCAATCCCAAAATCCAGGCGGGCGAAGTCGCGGGCAGAAAGCTAGTATTATATAATTGCCAAATTTATTTAATTTTGATATCATTATTATATGTCTAAAAAAAAACTACGGCTTATTATTTAAATAAATTAATTTTGAAACTTAAGCATCAAGCATAATTACATTACAAAGTTTTATTTAAAAAAACACATTTTAAATCTTTCTAGCATTAAATGCAACTTGTTTTATTATATAGGAAGTATTCATATAAAAATATAAAAGAAACCAAAGTTATTAACAATGTTGTTTATATGCTCATAAATATTCGGTGACATTACCAACGTATGACACAAATGCTATGTATTTGCAGAGCGTTTTTAGCGATTCATGATAAGGTCGTTAATACGTTGCTGCTACACTTCTACAAGATATTTCCGCTAATAATATACTCTAAAAATAAGAAGTAAGTAAATTGTTATAAATAAAATAAGAAATAAAATTCTGTAGGTATACTCACGACGACGAACAACTTTATAATTTTAAAAATCGGTTATCCATACTAATATTATAAATGCGAAAGTAACTCTGTCTGTCTGTCTGTCTGTTCCGCTTTCACGCCAAAACTACTGAACCGATTTAAATGAAATTTGGTACACAGATAGTCTAGAGCCTGCGAAAGGACATAGGCTACTTTTTCATGCAAAAAAGGTTGTAAAGGGTTGTAAAAGGTTGAAAGGAGGGATAATAGGTTGTATGGAAATATTGTTAAAACTACTGAACTGATTTAAATGAAATTTGGTACACAGATAGTCTAGAGCCCGAGAAAGGACACAAGCTACTTTTTTATATAAAAAAGGTTGTAAAGGGTTGTAAAAGGTTGAAAGGAGGGATAATAGGTTGTATGAAAATATTGTTAAAACCACTGAACCGATTTAATTGAAATTTGGTACACAGATAGTCTAGAGGCTGAGAAAGGACAGAGGCTACCTTTTAAAGCAGAAAAGGGTTGTAAAAGGTTGAAAGGAGGGGGTGAAAGGTTGTATGGCAGTATTGTTAAACCATATCCTTCCTCTGGGAAATTCGAATATAACGCGGGCGAAGCCGGGGGCGGAAAGCTAGTTATATATATAACGATTGAGTTTCAGGAAAGAAGAGGTAAAGGATTCTCTCAAAAGGGTGGGGAGTCTATTCTGTATACTCCCGCTAAGCTAAGTGCCGCGGAGATTATGTTACTATAAAGAAATATTTGTTTATTAGAACATTTATTAGAATAATTAAATAATTTACAATGCGCATGGCGAACACAGATGATAGACCGATTACAAGTACAAGAAATCAACGACAAAATACTAAAGGACGCTACCTAGTGATGTGATTACATAATTCAAATACTACTAGTGTTGTGACAATATCAATCACATCATAACAGTTACTAGACGAGACTGCATATACTATCCGAGACGACTCGAATGGTAGTGCCTACTAACTAAACTCTGCCTTAGAGCCTTGATCCTAATGACCTTGTGACTGGTAGCGAGACCTCCTCAGGAGAGGTTGAGATACAGTATAGGTATTGCAACAGCAGTAACGGCTTAGAGTGTAGTGAGTCGGGTTAAAATAGCCGTTCAATCAAACAGCTAGTCACTAGCTGTTTGATTGAACGGCCATTTTAACCAGTTGGTTGCGACATATATATAATAAAAAGATTGTCCGCCTCCCTATTACATTTCTATGAAGTATCCGAATGGCGTCCAAACCGTTCCCATGTCCATTTTTCGTAATTTTTGTGTTAAGTCTACTGGTAATAACTACCGTTGAAACATAATGACCAGCTTTAGAACAGCGTTAGAAGGCGTTGGCGAAGGCTAGGCATTGTGTATTTATTAAGTAAATCTCCATAATATATTTTGGTCAAAAATAGTTTGTCGAACGGCATGTGCCGATAGTCAGTTTTAAACCGACAGTCGTAACGTTCCCACAAAACTATTTAGCGGACACGCCTTAAAGAGGATGGATTTTATTGCCTTATAATATGGGCTATTGTGCCATTTGAATCAAGTGTCCTTTTAAATTGATTTTTCAATTAGGATCATATCCGCTTTGGTACCCACAGTATCCATCACTGTCGGGAGGATAGTTTGGATATTTATGTATAAATGTGAATCTGGTCTGGCAAGGAAGTTTTAATTTCATTAGAACCGACAGTAGACGAATATTGTTAAAATAACGGGTGACAATAGCTATGCTCATTTTTAATCCTAATTCGGATACACATAGTACATCAAATTAATTATCACTGTTTTCCTCATACTGTAATAATTATCACTATCTTCGTAATTTAAGACAATAGATGCCCAGTATTTCGCCTTTGGCTTTTGGATTTGCCCAAGAATCTTCACATCGATCGATCCTGTGATGCTAGTATCCAGCGCATTCTGGCCATCTTTATCAAATCATCGGTCTACATCGAGAGATCCCTACCAACGATCTTTCTGCTTCCTTCGTTCTGCGAATAATATGCCTTATTCACTGCCATTCTGCATTCGCAATTTTTCGGGTAATATTACAGATCCTGATTTTTCTGCAAATTTCATAATTTCTGTTTCAATTACCCAAAAAACTTCGAGCATTTAAGCGACTCATTTCATTTTTCGATTCCATATGCCATCCGGTTCCAACACGAACGATTTAAAGACTAAAATCTCGAGATAGAGAAGAGTCAAGAAACTCTGAATTTGAAAAAATTATATTGGATTATGCTATCAGAACTTTGAATGAAGCACATTCTAATAAATGTTGTTCCATTGTGCAGTTAATGCGTCACATTACAGTTGCTTAAATAAATGTTACAACTGCCGTGTACTGATGATAAATAGATTACTTTACTAACATTTTTGATGTGCCTGTTTTGTCTAATCTGTAGAAATAAAGCTGGCAGTAATTCTTTACAAAATTTGTCAAACTAAATTATTTGTTTCACCGACAAATGTTATTCAACGATGAACGAAGCCTTTAGACATAAAAAAGTGACGTATTAATTTCATTTACGGATGTAACATGTCGTGATCAAGCAAGCCATAAAATATTGACAACTTGTCAATACAAGTTAGTAATGGCAGTGTGGTATATCAGGCAAGGGCACGTTTATCGATTGATAATAAAGTTTCAATTACGATTACTACATGTCGGCCATCAATTTATTTTTAGCTTTGCTCTGTTGCTTTGGTTGTAATATTTTCTGCAAGAGTTCTAGATTATTAGCTTAATAATAGAGAATGTGCACACATTTTTATTACCGTCCTTGATTATACATTTTCATTTCATTTGATTTATTCTGCTTTCCACAATAGTATTTTTGTGTTTTCACAGTGCATGCTAGATGGTGCTATATGTATATTGCAGGAGCGGTGTAACTGTTTCAATATTGTTTTAACCTTATTCTAAGCGGCCGTGGTACACACAGCCTCTGGTGTACTAAGATACGTGTAGTTCAGTTACCATTTTCTGGCATTATTCAATATTAATAGTTTATTCTTGTGTTTTTTTGTATGTCTAATTACTAAAAATTATGAAGAAATATTATCATTTTTATAAATCTGCGAAGTATCCGGACGTGGCAAAAGGCTCACCCCCCTATTATTGGTGAAATGTAGGTTATCGTTATTAAATATGGCAATGTTTATGCATAGAATAATATATTTAGGTTGGCTGCTATGCAATACTGTGAATGTCGATGTTGGTAATAATTCCATCTTTTCTCTCACTTCCTGTCTGTTTGCTCGCTTGTTGAGATGTGTACGTATAACTCAGATAAGAACTCAAATTTTTATATATTAATAGATAAGAACTCCCGGCTTAAACTTTATGGTGTAAAGCTTAGAAAAAAATATATAAGAACTCGATTTCTTAAGAAGTGTTTCTTCTGATGTTAGACTACAGCAAACGATCTGTCTTTATAGACAGACCGACCATATGTGTTGAAAAAAACAATTAAAGATGCAACAAATAAAACGGTTGAAGAATGTTGGTAGCTATGAACCTGTGTCTGACAAAAATAACTATTGTCTTACATAGCACAACAGATCAATTCAACAAATAAGTACTGGGATACATCCTCAACGTAAAGATTCCCTTAATCTGTAGCAAAACGTTTTTCTGTTTGCCTGCTTTAGGATGTGGCGTGATCATTGTCCTCGGAACAAAGAAGGTTCTTCTCTAAGTTACATTTTATTTTTAAATGAACATTTCGTTAGATCAGAGCTCGTATCTAATTAAAGGTAGCTTGATTAATTAGCGAATTATTCAGACATACTTTTAATTAAGTTGGTCCTTATGAACTATGTATGTTAAAAAAATACTCCGTTTAATATAAATTTGTTTGCTAAGTCCTCACCCCCCTTACCATATTATAAAATCATATGTCTTACTTGGGTCATGGCGATCTCAACCGATTTGAACTGAGTCACCACTCGGTCGTGGGAACACTCATGTGGTGGTGCTTGATTAATAAAGAAATGTGTATGCTCCGTTTTAGAATTTATTTCTACAGGACTATTGGTTTTTTTATTTCAGTTAAAATTTCATATAATTTAACGCATTCTGTTTTTTTAGTAATTGCTTTATTGTTAACACACTGTACATTGTATCATATCCTAAATGGGAAAGAAGATATTTACGAGTTGTCCGCGTATTTTCAATACAGTAAATACATAACACCTTGGAAAGGTATTCGACTGACTGAGTTAAAAACGAGTAAATATTGGGAGTAGGATGCGCATTCGTCAATGTGGTTTTGTGGACTGCGACAATACCCTGGACACGTGCTATATGGCACGTATCGCTGTGAAGCAATCGAACCGTTTATCCTAGCCCGAGGAACGAGAGTGGCCACTACTAATGTTTGTCGCAAACGTATCGACCAACAACTCATCTTATTAATAAGAGGGCTCCCCGGTGACAGGGTGGTGGATGTGAAAGAACATAGTAGAGAGAGACCACAGCGTCATTACGTTTGAAGTGGGAAGCAGACTAGCCCCGAGTTCAGGTTTACTATAGGAGTGAAAGAAACTTCAAGACCGTGGTATTATTAATTAGGACCTCTTTGAGTCGCATACAAATGATGGTAGAATATATAAGGTGGGATTGCCCCACTCAAGCGATTCACAGTATTGGTAGGAAGCACTACGAAGCAGACGCTGGGTGTGTGCGAAGACACGGAAAAAACAAATGGTTGACAATGAAGCTTAACGAGCTGCAACTTATGAGACTGCGCCTTAAAAGACTCCTTCAAAGTCGAGGCGCACGAGCTGTGGCTGACGGACAACCACTGCATATTAGAAATATCGCTCATTCCAGAAAAATGAAACAAAATGATGTAAATGTGACTAATAGCTTCTATATTAACAATACAATTACAAAGGTGTTTAGGACGTGTCTCCAAAAGGGAACTTTTGAGATTGTGTAGAGAGGGTATTAAAGCCAACTAAACCAATACTGAAAGGTAAATAATGCGTTCATAATACTTAAACGCGTAATTTTACATAATTTTATTGCGTTCCCCGGAAATCACCCTGAGGTTGTCAATCTGCCAGCATGCCCCCGCGGCGAGCGGTTGTGTCTAGAGGCTACATCGTTGTATAAGCTGTTTGTGACATCGAAACTTGGTTGGTATATATAAAACTAGCGACCCGCCCCGGCTTCGCACGGGTGCAATGAAAAAATGGTTATGGTGGGTTATCCCTAAGAGATAGACATATACCATCGCGGACTTTTTTGTTCAACTTTTTAAGGTGGACAATACTGTAGTAATGTAGTGATGATATATAGAATATAAACTTACATTTGTGGAACGCAAGTAACAGATTTCTGAAGCAATATCATTGTATTTTCGTCTTTATAATCGCAGAATTACTTCAGTCAGACACACCTTTATTCTGCTATGTAATAAAATTCCTATACCATACTCTTTTATTTGCGTAAGCACTACCGTTTGATATGAACCTGTAACCTTTTGCGTGTTACAGGAAATAAATTCATAAATAAATTAATAAGGAAGTTATTTCATTTCAATTCCCACTCAATTCCTCTTTCTATCACGACCACAATAGAAAAAAAATACCCATCACTGATTTTTGAAATTTCCAATTAGTCTACCGTAAATTTCCAGCTCTTTGATAATTTTAATAATAAATAAATAAAGGTAATATAATGAATAATAATACTAATAAATAATAATAGAAATACTTAATTTAGTACTGGGATGTCACAATTGCATTTTTATTTTTACTTTTACGTATAATAATGTAATAAATCTACAGATTATCGCAGTTATAACAAATGTACTTATGTTTTTTTTATTGCTAAAGTTGACAAACAAGCAGGCTGCCCACCTGATGGTAAGTGGTAACTGTGTGGTAATTCGCACACCATGTGCAGTTCGATCCAACTTGAGAGATAGGATAGTTTAAATCTCAATGTCATCATCATCATCATCATCAATTTTAAAAATTCTTTCACCAATAGAAAGCCACATTATTGCGGAGTGTCATCATCATCATCATCATCATCATCATCATCATCATCATCATCATCAGCGGACGGCGCGCGATGGCTTCGGGTTTAATTCAGTTCGCTTTCGTGCTCGCTTCGGGGATTATTAATATTATGCCCAACGAAGTGGGCGCGGGTCAGCTAGTGTGTTAATTAATAATGTAATGTAATAAATCTAGAGATTATCGCAGTTATATAATCGCAGTAATAATATTTTATGACTTAGATGTGCTATATTTAAAAGTTGTGACACTAGTACATATGATATTTGCAAAGATTCTAACTTACGATAATATTTGATAAGTGTTTAATTTTCTTAATTAATTAGTAAAGTTTTCTTTTTTTTCTATCACATTGTATAGAACAATACACCAATCCAGTGTAGAGCGACATTTTGGCTGGCCTACTTGGCTGGAAACTGTGTTCTCATTTAATTCTCTTTTCAGGACGTTGTAGTATTTAAACAGGAACAAAATTAAAAAAGAACTGTTGTATTTGTATACCTTTATATTTATTTATTTTTTTTTTATTGCTAAAGTTGACAAACAAGCAGGCTGCCCACCTGATGGTAAGTGGTAACAGTCGCCTATAGTACATGTGGTTCCCACGAGATTCGCAGCAAATCTGCAAACCTCATAAGAACCATAGTGTACGTTGCCAACTTGTGACATAAGATGTAAAGTCACAGTACCCAGTAATTTCACTGCCTACCTTACCCTTCACGCCGGAACACAGCAAAGCGAACCCTGCTGTTTGGCGGCGGAAATAGGTAAGACGGAGGTACCCATGCAGACGACCCTGGTACAGAGTCTACCTCCTAGAGTTAAATTTAGTCGAACATGATTCAATAAAACAATATAGGACCTGAAAAACAAATGAGATATTAATTTAGTATTTACTTATATAATTAGACAATAAATTTAGCCATTACTATCGTAGGTACGGTCGCCCAAGAAAGTGGTCTACCACCCTAAGGTTGAAAATCATTCGCGCGCTATAAAGTAACAGAGTTGATTTTCCCGTGCAAAAATATTCTGACAAAATTGACAGATTAATAGCTGTCAGATTATTTTAGGTTTAAATGTCATCACTCTTCATAATCTTAAAAGGTAATAAGTACAGGAGTTCAACCTTATCGCTATTTTACTCACATATGAAATTTTGTCAAAACTGGTAGACCACTTTCTTGGCCGACCGTACCATACATTTATTCTGTGTACCTAATGTTTAAATACAAATGGACAACCTGGAAAGTAATGGATGGCGAAACTGCAGCTTTGATTAAAATACAATAGAATAGAATATGAAATACAATAGAAGAAGAAGGATGAATATAGATTGCATACAAATGAAATGAGAATGTTACGATGGATGTGTGGTGTGACAAGGATGGATAAGATAAGGAATGAGTACATAAGAGGAAGCCTGAAAGTAGCGCCAGTGGTAGAAAAAGTGAGAGGAAGTAGATTAGCATGGTTTGGACATGTGATGCGGAGGGATGAAAGTCATGTCACAAAGCGAATGTTGAATATGAAAGTGGAGGGATACACGGGCAGAGGAAGGCCGAATAAAAGATGGATCGATTGTGTGAAGAATGATATAAGAATGAAAGGAGTAAGCATGGAAATGACGGCTGATAGAGAGGAATGGAAGGAAAAGATCTACTGCGCCGACCCCAGATAATAGGAAATGGGCAAGAGGATGATGAGAATATGAGACAAAGAACGTTTCGTAGATTTCTGTTTATTTATCCAATATTGTACCAAATTTAATACTTTCTTTCATAAATAAATTAATAAAAGCTTTAATTGTGTTTTTGTTTTAAAAAATTTGGTTAATTTTCATAGGTTTTAAAAAATTTGGTTAATTATACAAATGTTATAGTTGTGAATTTTTATAAAAAATAAAACAGAGACATAATAATATAAACCACCGCTGTTAATTGATTTAATGATGTCAATTAGCTATAATTAACGGAAAATAGTTGAAGTTGTTCAAAATTTTGTATATTTGTGTCGTTAACTCATTATATATGTAAATAAAAAAAACTGCTCACAATCAGCATTTATTCGGTAAAAATTAACATGCTGTCATATTGTGAGATATTATAGTACAAAATAAAAATATCTCAAAATACTCAGATAATTCAAAAATTTATTATCTTATCGAAATTGCTATTTTTAGGGATAAAACAAGATGATTTAGAACCAGGTACTGCACACTACGGCAGGATACCACCCTTACTTGGTGGATATTCCACATATCCGTACGCAGCGCTTCTCTAAATGCTTTATTATGCGCACCGCAAAAGAGTGGAATTCCCTGCCGGCGTCTGTATTTCCGAGCTCATACAACCCGGATCTATTTAAGAAACGAGTGCACAGGCATTATCTGGGCAAGCTCGCTCCATCGTAGGCCTCGTCTATGCCCTCGGGCTAGCCTGAGACCAAGAGTAAGCCCATAAATGTAAAAAAAAAAAAACATTTTAATTGTTTTATATCTTTAAAATACCAAACATACATTTTAAATGCATAATTTAATAAAAATATGCGGTATTGGTTTCGTTGCCAAATAATGTCGGGCCGATACAGGCCGCTAGCGTGTAAGTGAATGGTCTCGCCTTTCCAATACGCTTTAACATATAAGTATTCTATGTTATTTTTGTAGCTTTAATTGCAATTACACCGTTATTTGGTAATTTGTCCAGGTTTTTAATGAATACGACTCGTCATCGATGAAATAAAAATATGTATTTCATGCATAATTACAATAACGTAACAATGTTATTGAACATTTTATTAGTTCGACAGAATTATTTAAGACGACAGCTGGTACTAACCAAAACTAGTAGAAAATTACTTACCTCCATTGGAATTCCAAATCCACCCGATCAAAACTCGCAGATCTTTACCATTTGACTAGAGGGGGTCGAAAAATAATCTTATTACATAAGTACTCTTTAAAATAAACAATCACTGTTTCGAAACTAGCTAAGATTCGACTTTCGCCATCACACTGTGACTAGCGTTTACGATTCAATTACGAGAATGGAATAAGAAACCTCGTCGGAAGTTTAATTTCCGACCCTAGCTTTGTCTAGTTAGCACTTCCATAGAAGTCGAGGTGTAAATAAAAACTTTGGTAATTTCACTGCACTATTTTCCGTTGTCTTTAGAATATGCTGCAAGATTCCGGTGTTCATTTGCGCGGACAAGAACAAAAGGATATTGTTCATTTGAAAATAAAAGTTAGTATATAACGAGTTTGCTAAGAGAGATTTTAAGCAATATATCATTGTGACATAATGAGCAATTGAAATAATATTTTTTATAGAGTAATGTTAAAATTTTATCTTTAGTGTAAAAATATGCTCACTAAGTACAGGCAACGTGAGTACACTAAATTATAGTTCTTCCTTAAGTCAATTGTAGAGTCTTTCCTGTTATCAATTGTAGAGTGAGAGCCGTATTGTAGTTGAGAGTCCACTTTGCCTTAGTTTTGTTTCCGTCAGGTCCGTTGTTAAAGAGTTGGGTTATCATTTTGCCATATCTTCTGTTTGTCGGTTTTTGTTGTTCACGTCGTTTTCTTATTATGTCTTCTGTTTGTCGGGTCCTCTGGTCGGGTTTGCCATATCTTCTGTGCGGGGTCCTTGTAGTCCGAGTTACCAATTTGCCATTGTTTTCTTCGTGTCGCGTTTGCCAGCGTTTAGGTAATGGACATAATGAGGCTCAGGTTATAGTCTGATATCGTCTATTATGGTCTCCATTACAATGACTCACCTATTTAACTAAAACTAAGGCTTATATACTAATATGGTACGTGCGTATTTCTAGCTTACTCAGCACCCTTGAGATGATTATCTCAAGGAATGTTTAACCTCAATACGTCCACGTTAATTAACGTTTTGTTTCGTGAATTTCAAAGGGTCCTTAAACTTAAAAAATACAAAATGCATCAAATATACTAAATCAAGCATTAAAACTAGAGTTAGCTGCATAAAGCAAGATTACTAGGTGTGCGTTGTAGTTTATTTGTAGTTATTTATTATTTGTTCCGCTCAATCGCCCGTTTCTTGCCACTCTGCGCACAGATCGTATATACATATAGACAAACACTATTAATGAAAAAGAAATATATTTCTTACTTAATTCTTTTTCTTTCTTAGCTTAATAATAATATTATTACTGTAAAAACTTGGTTCTAATAATTACAATTACTATGGAATGTTATCCGAATGATGTTTTGTGGTTTTCATTCTATAAACTATCTCTATTTTATATCCTACAGATTTATTGTTTACTAGCTTTCTGCCCGCGGTTTCGCTCGCGTGGATTTTGGGATTGGGTCTATAGAGGGTTAAGGGTCATAGCTTTTGCCCACGGCTACATATGCGCGGAAGTCGGTTTATGGCGCGAAGGTTTTATCGCGCTTCCCGTGGGACTATCCGTTTTTCCGAGATAAAAAATACCGTAAAACCTTGCTCAAAAATCACTCTATGTATAGATGAAATCCGCATGAAAATCTATGTACTAGTTTTTGAGCGAAGCCTTTTTGCGCATCCCGTGGGATCTGTCGATTTTTCTAGGACAAAAAGTACCCTATTATTTAATCGGGACTTTTGTCTTTACGTCTGCAATTTCAAAGCAATCTGTTCAGTAGTTACGGCGTGAAAGCGGAACAAACAAACAAACTCACTTTCCCATTTATAAAATTAGTAAGAATTACTTTACGTCAGAACTTAAATTTCTTTGAAGATATCCTGAGAATACTTAATCTTTGAGTGATATATTGATGTTGGTGCAAATGTTGTAAAACAATCAGGTTTACTTGCGCTAGATAAGCAATGAATTGTTATCGTTGACTTCAAAACGGCATGAAAAGTAAGCTCGTTATTTTATTCCCGTGGAAGCAAAGAGGCAGACATCTTGATTGAGTGGCTAATTATTCATCCCATGTCAGGAAATTCAATGGAAATTTACGTACAGTCATATTACGCCTAGATACGTGATAACAATGGATTATCAACGCCAAGATTTTGACTTTGACAACTTTCTTTGAATCCAGTAATACGAGTAGGTACTATGGTCGCATTTAAGAATAACTTTTGGCTCTCAAAGATTTCAAATAACTTTATTGCATTATTAAATGAAGTGTCGTCTTTTATTTTTACATAGGAATAGATAGAGATGGCGTAACTGTGTAATTAAAAAGTAATGCTTTGGTGTACGATGGTAAGATTCGATTTTGTAGAACATTTATTCGATAATTTGTGCAAATAGCTTGTTGTGAGCGTTGGTGATGCTATGGTATCGACATTGGTCTTATCCGTTCTGGAGACGTGTTTTTGAATAATTTGATGTGAATTTGGAATTCGAATACGAATACAAATCGTGCGCGAAATTATTTTCTACTGCTTACAATTTTATAGATTTTTGAATCACTCGAATTCAGTGTTGTCATTAAAAACAAATTCTTAATTAAATTCCGTTTCACGCAGAAAAATTAAAAACCTCAACAACAAAAACAAAAATCCGGCGATGACTCACACGTGAAACGGATCACTGTCAAGGTCACTTCAGCGTTGGATATTCTACTAGTAGAAATCAAAAACGAGTGGGTTGAACCACTCGTTGCACAACGCACGAAATGAAAGTTCAGAAATAGTGAATTCGGTAATTCGTATACGAATCTCACGATTTCGAATGCGAATTGGTTTTCTATTGTTTCAAAAATTCTTCTCCTGATCGGGAGGCGCAGTGTCGATTCCGAAATATACAAACATTCGTTTTTCGAATTTCATATGTACATTTGCCTAACGCTTTTATAGAGAAGGAATACATCGAACGGTAAGAAATTCAAACGTGTATAATGTAGTCGTAATAATTTCATCGTAAGCGTATGCAAGTTGCCTCACGATATTTTTATTCAACGTAGCGATAGATAAATGCACATATGAAATATGAAAACAAAAAATATTTTGATCCAAGGCAGGATGGACCGGGCCCCCCGAATTACCCGATTCGAAACCAACGCCGAAACCACAGCGCTACTGATATCCAGAATTAGACACAATTACATTAGTTTTTTTATAAAATTAGAGAGCTCTTCTGAATTTCGAATAGTTCCCAATAGTAACGAAGTGTTTGATCTTACACCACGATGTGGAGTTATAAGGTCTCACACTGACTTATTTGATCCGAAATAAGATTTCATTTGAGGAATCTGTTGTAATACGGGAAAAAATGTGCTGCAGATATTTTTTCTGGTTTTTTTGCGGTACAAGGTCTCCCGTCACAAAATGGGTCATTGGGATTGTGTGTTGCGTAGACCTAGATACTCGTAACATCCCCCCTTGGCGATGGCTCGACTACTGTAGGTCGAGTTGGCCCGTGGGCGCTGTGGCGGTGGAATTAGTGGGTAGCCCGGTCCTCTCAGACAGGAGAGCCCCACACACGGCCTTGGGGGGCGTTCAAGTATTACGTAACGCAATTTGGGGGGGGGGGTCTCGGTAAAATGTTACGATGCGTTATAGGGACAGGAGCGGGTCTTTCGTACAACACCGCATGTAACATTGTTTCTTTTTTTATAACAAATTGGCAACCCTTTTCGTTTACGTTTTACGGGGAATCCCTGGATTGTATTAGTATGGTCGTCATTTTTAATTTTTTCACGCAAATTGTTTAACGTTACGGTGCGTTACAAGGGGGGGGGGGGAGCAAACATCTTCAACAATTGCGCTCCCCCAGCGTGGTGTCACGGTGCATAAGAAGCATTTCCCCTTGCAAAAATAAGGTACTAGCTTAGCTACTGTCTAGTTGACTGTTTTTCTTCCTCCTGTCAAATACGACAGAGGGTCAATTATATTTCCGTAAAAACGAAAGGGTTAAGCTGTAGGTCTACTATTACTTGCAAAGTGGCGCTCCTTGTTATCACCGTCGAGGGCCACGTTAGCGATAAGCTTACCTACAACCCATTTGGCAGATTTCCTCCTTCTTTTAAATGGGACAAAAAGTCAATGCAACTTTTCATGTTATTCTGTATGAGTATGATCTATAGATAATTTTGATATAAAAACATGTTTTAATGTGCTCGGTGGTCCACACAATTTTCTTAGTAGCTTAAAATAGATAGTCCGTAAACGTGTGGAAAATGTGAACTATTCTTTTAAAAAATGTGACGTTTACAAATGACAACTGTTCAAAAACATCCGAAATTTCGTGCACGCTTCGTAAATGCAAACGGAAATGTAATTTATCACATCAGTGGAAGCAAACAAGACGTTTCAAGTCGACCAGGCATAGGTAAACATCGTCAATTCCCGCCCTCTGAATATTTAGGGCCATCTTTACCTGTCACGCGCACTTGTTTATTTATTGTGCCATCATAAAAATAGCAAACGCATCTATATTGATAGTACGCATAAACGCCTTCACGAAATATTTGTATCTAACATTGTTAACGTCTGATGTTCCGCGATATACCTGGCTTTATGTTTCATATGTTATTGTAGTCTCTTTTGTTACACAAACAAAAGTATTTTAAAGTATATATGTATAATTTGAAATTTTGGATCTATCTATGATCTACCGGAGGTCCAATACCCCTTCCCCCCTTATTCCCTTTTAAAAGGCCGGCAACGCATCTGATCTATAAAAAAAAAATCTTGTCACCTCTCCGGAAGATTTGCCTTTCCATTATATATTGTAAATGTGTAATAAAGTTTTTGCAAGTACTTCTCGATAGTTATGTATATATTGGTCTAGTAGATATCTTTGGCTTAAGTTATTTCGACACATTCTGTACATCTTCCAGCTGTTCAGGTGCACCCATTTTTTAAAGGCGGGTTAATCTATTTCAGATACCAAGAAGACAGTTGACTAATCTGTACTTCTTGAGTATGCCGTAGGATTCCGAATACAGCAGTAACAGCATTTGGTGTGTCGCCTACCCAGCTAAACCTCTCCGTCTCTGTGGAAGTTCTATTTGGGATCGGATTAAGCTCAATTTTCTAAGAAACAGTCTTTGACTAGTTTAGGAGTCAGAGACTTCATTAAACTAAATTGTATCTTTATTAGCAATAAAAAAAAAAAAATTCAGCGAAATGACCTCCGTGGGACAGGCGCAGCTCATAAACGAACTGGGACTACGCCATAGACGGGATCGCTAGGGTGGCAAGTTGCACCTCTAATGAAAAATTTATAGCATATGGGACAGAAATCAAAATAAATTATATAATAAATTTGCACAGTTATGTAATAGCTAACCCCCAAACATTTGACATTTAAAAATTGTTACAATCTTAAAAAGCAGTTTGCGCTAACATTTCTTATAACAGTCCGATCTTAGCTTGTTGTCTAATTGTTTTGTTGTTAAATTATACACCTTATATTAGTATATCTATTTATTTATATTTTATAATATATGATATGTTTGATTTATTTAGTGTTAGATAACGATAGTATATTGTCATTTGCACCTTTAACCGCCTTTGCCCACAATACTTTCATTAATATTCATGTTGCTGTATTTCTTGTATGCAATAAAGTATTTATCTGTCTGTCTAAATTTATAATCTATGCGTTTCTAAGTAACATATATAACTAGACAATATTCAACTTATGTAACTCTGACTTACAGTAGGATATTTTTATATCCACGATTCGATTAATCTATTTTTGTCAATATATCGATTAGAATTGGATTAGAATAACCTTCACTTAGTTTTGATCAATGTAATTAAAGCTTCGGGCCGGTCGAGCTGTAGCATGCCATAACATTATTAATAGTCGAACTAATTATTCGTGTCGATGTTTATCGAATTTCAATTAGTAGTTGAGGTATTGTGTTTCAAAATGCTATATCGAATGTACTAATTCTATATTTATTTTTTTCTAGACACCATTTCTGTAACGTTGTAAAGACAGTGCTAATATTACTCGTAGGTACATCACAGTCGGATTACACTAACACAAAAACACTTCTCACAAGACATTAAACTAACTGATAATGTAATTTAAAGGTAAGAAAATATATATTCAGAAAAACGTACTCGTAGTTAATAAAGCACACAAAAATCTAGAACGAAAAATTGGTGTTACTTTTAGGATTTCAATTTAATCTCTTATTAACACATAGAAATTACTATACTAACTTTCAAACTTTCGTGTTGCATAATCAATATAAATGTATGACGGGAATTAACACGATATTGTTACGTACCGAATTTTTTTACCTGACGTTTCGACCAGGTTACACCGGCCGTGGTCGCAGGCGGACGGACTGAGTCCAATATCGTGTTAATTCCCGTCATACATTTATATATTTTTTTTTATTTATTTACATAACAGATAAATAGACAATAAAAATTCGATTGCACAGCAAACGAAAACCAAAAGGTTTATCTGTCGCTGTAAGACGCACGCTATAGGTAATTAACATTATTAGACTTACATTATATTGTATTAACTAAATTAAATTAATCATGCATCACATTCACTAATTAACAAAAAAATATATAAATACATACTTATCTAACTTTAAGATTAATTAACTAAAGCCAATTGGGGCTAGAACTTACAATTACCATAAACCCTTAATTAAACACTTATCAACAGGCCAATAAAGGTGTGGTAACGACGGACGAGTCTGAATATCAATCCTCTAAGGTTGTAGGTAAGATAACCTAAGGTTGTGGATATTAATTAACATTGCTGCACTTTCCTTGATTATAATCTGGATATCGAGGTCGCAGTGCACGCCGCGGCGGAAATTATTTGCCAGCCAGCATTATTTACTGGCTAACATCTTAGGCAGGATTCTGTGAAACGTTTTTACAAGGAGCTACTTTATAATCAGTTCATCCCTTCTTTCATCACCAAGTTTAATACAATTTCAAGTCAATTTCAATCCAATTTCGATCCCAATGTTGAATTGTCAAAGAAAGTGTGAGGGCTGCCAAAACCAAATGAAATTTCCCTTATTATGACTTCACTTTCAACGTACTCGTGAGTAAGTTTCACAAATAAGCAAATGCTTTAGTTGCGCTAGTATTAAGTTATCACCGATATACATGACATGCCCATTATCAAAATAAAAAATAGTAAATGTCACGTTGTAAAAGTGGCATATTGTGATACTGATTTTAGTCTCAACGATCAAAAATAATACAACGAAATATTTTAAATATTTCGTCGTCGTTATCGGGCCCTCGGCTCTGATTGGCGGGATAAGTGGCCGGAAAAAGGGGAAACTGCCCAAAGTTTACCCCTTTTCCGGGGCTCTTCCTTGATTGCGTCAACACTGGCCAAAATGAGCTTGTCTTAGTAATCGTCGCTCGTAGCTTTGTTGAATGTTACATTTATTGTTATTTGTTTATTTTATAATATACTAGCGGACCAGACAGACTTTGTCCTGTCAAAAACATTTGTAAAGTGCCAGTTTTTTGTTTCTAATTATTTTATAGTCAGTGCAAAAAATTCTCTTGTACAGAACCGTCACCCTGGTGGTAGGGCGTTGTTATGAATAAAAAATAATTTAAAAATATTCAACTTTGGAACGTGACATTAAATCCTCCAACGATGTATTCTGTGCTCCAACGCACACACGCACACTGTTTTGATAGATATATTTGAATTTTAACTTTATATACCGTTAATAAAGCGCAAATTGATGACTCTTTGATGTTAGGAAGACCTACATTGCTTAGACAACAGTGAGTGCTTGCAAAATGATCTTTATACAATAACAATTAAGCTCAAATTGACTGTACGTTTTAGTTAGAAAACGTTTGTATGGGAAAAAATTGCTGTTTTTAGGGGTTTTCCGTTAATTATTCGAATTTATCTCGTCGTAGAAACTATCAATGAACTTTAGCGAACATTTTAAAAGAAAAATTGGCCAAATTGGTCCAGGCGTTGTTGAGTTATGCGCTTACCAACACATTTTGCGATATATTTTTATTTATAAGATTCTTATATTTGTCAAAAATGTTAATGCTTATCATGGTGACCAGGAATATTATATTGTGATTCTTTTCTACCAATACAAGTATGTCGTACATAAACATGTTTTAACTTCCAAACTATATATGTAATTACATAACTACACGCTCTATACATGTCAACTGTGTTATTTAACAGAAGTATGCAGTTTGTCTCGCAATATTTTCGCAGAAGTATGCAGGTTGTTTCACAATGTCTTCTTGATAGTGGAAGTGATATGAAAGTATCGGATTTACACATACATTTTGAATTCGAATAACGAAAAATACCCAAGGGAGAGTTCATACCAAGGTGTCTTACCTTCGCCTACTACAAAACCGTATTGTTTATATTACGTACGGTAGATTGTGGTACGGGTAGATTCTTAATACCGTTTCAATAACACATGTTCTTAATAAATATTAAATATTTACAAAATCTTAATAAATATACTAAATATTATAAAAGTCATTTTACATTTATTTACATTTTACATTGACGATCTCCGTGGTTGAGTGGTTAGTACATCGGTGTCGCCATCTATGAGGTCCTGGGTTCGAATCCCGGTGGGGGCAGATGTTTGTGTGATGAATAAGAACACTTGTAACTTAGTCATGGTTGTTAATATATATTTTTATCAAATATAATATGTATGTCTATCCGTTACCCTAGAAAACCATCATAACACAAGCCGGAGCTTACTTTGGGCTAGGTTAATCGGTGTTAGTGTAAGAAATATATATTTAGAAAATATCTCAAACTATCTCAAACTTAGTACGAGACTTTCTTTTTGAATCTTCAAATTATTTATTGAAAAATTCATTTTGGGAAACGAGTCTACTGTGTTTCCGATAGAGGCGGTCTACTATTATGTATTGACTGCGAAAGAATGCGAATTTATGGTTTTAGTCGGGCAGGTGAAGGTCGCCGCCATCCTATTGTCATTTACTATCAGGTGAGGTGAATGGCAATAGCTTTCGCGATTGTAGCTAAAAATACTTGTGGTGAACAAAATATTCTCAAACAATCTACTTTTATAAACTGTTTTGACATAATAGCATATTACAAAGTCTAAGAAGAGAAGAATTGACACTATTTAATAAGTTTAAGGTCGGCCTCTACAAACGGTACTTGATCGTCCTTGTCAAATAATTTTTAAATTTAAAACATAATGATATTTCTTTTATATAGCTAGTATTTCATTGGGTTTCCGTTTGTTTGCTTATTCGATTATATTGATTTAAAATACTATAGACCTCTATTTAGTGAAAGTGAATTAAGAATTGATATACTAAATTTTGTAATAATTATATTTCGAATTATCATTAAATACATATTTTAAAATTTGTATTGTATTGTTAAAATTAATTTAAATTGTTATGAGTTCTACAATCAATCACTACCTACGTGATATTTTATTGTGTATGTTTGCCTTGTTTTTCTTAACAAAACTGTAGTCTTTTGTAAACTCGGCTGTAAGTAGGTACTTAAGCTCATCAACAACTTTGTGAGTTTTCGCCAACGTTTTTGTTATGTGTGGGAGATGTATTGCCGTTCTGGCATCCACATGTCAACCGAGGTCATGGGGCCTAGATGAAAATCAGCGTTAGCTTCACTAACCTCATGCTGATCTAGGTACCCTTTCACACAGCAGTCGCGAGACTTCACTTAAACCTTAATTCTATTCTTATTATTTTTTTTTTAAGTTTCTGCATGTATTATTTTTGTGTCCCCGTACTTATAAGATTAATTTATATTGTGTCTCGTGTCTGTTAACGTGAATAAAGAATTTGGAATTGGAATTGGAATTGGAATTTCATTTATAACCTTAGGTTACCATATAATTTCTAGTCAATTTTAGTTTATTTTGATTTAATATTATTCTCTCGTGGTATTTTTTATTTTATAGATCAATTTATTTAATAATGATTACTAATTCTCGAGTAATCCATAATAACATAAATAATAGAGTGAGTTGCACTCAAAGTTAATAATAATAAAATCAATAATAGTTCATTTTGATATATTTAGCTGTACCGAAACGCTTCGTTGTTTCAGTCTTTCAAAAGGTCTTTCAAATAGTTAACTGTAATTTATATGAAATAGGTTTCATATTGCCTTTACGTTTTTCTGTTTAATTCTCGTGTGGAGATGTTCCCGTTGATTTCCGTTTAAATCTTCATTTAAAATGTCAAAAATAGCTAAGCTTAATAAAATATGGTTAAGATTCAAAAAGATACGTAAAGTGCTCCTAAAACAAAAGTTACTTTTATGATATGCGGGAGGAACATAAGTTATAAAAAAAAATGTTACCATCTGGCAACGCTGGTTTGATAAAAGTTTTAGTATTGTTTACGCGATAACCTCCCTAAAATTGGGGAATTATTATTATTTCAACTATAACTATATTACTCAAGTCGGATTTTCTGTTTTACTAATTTAATATTTAGAAACAGAGAAATGTTCTCAAATCTTGAAATCAGTTTCAATTAATCAAGTTTCATCATCATCATCATCATCAACCCCTCTTCGTCCACTGCTGGACATAGGCCTCTTCGAGTGTACGCCACTGAGATCTGTTTTCGGCTTCTCGCATCCAGCTCCTGCCAGCCGTCCTGCGCAAATCAAGTTTATTCAAAGTATAATTTCTAAATTTTATTAATCCAATATAAACAATAAAAGGCGAACATATAAAAATGCATAAAGCTGACATAGGATTTAAGTGCGGTAGATGTTAACTTAGGCTAAACTCAAAATTCACCGAGCGATATGCTTTGATATTAGAAAATGCCTTGATGCGTTACGGTCTGCCGCCTGATTATGTAACTATTTTGTATTAATTTTAATTAAAATTTCCAGATAGTGAAGATACATTGCACCATTATTAAGATTCCATGTCACAATTATCTTCATACCGCAGCAATGTATCTGCCCTATATGAATTCAATTAAAATATCGTAGCAATAGAGTTACAACAGCTTTTTTTTTCTCGCGGGGGAATGCTTTTCGGCACCATATCTGATGATGGCTAGTTATCAGGCGTGTGTAGGACTCTCCCCGTACGATATACCTATTAAAACCACTTCGATGTCCATCTTGTCCTTACTAAGGATGATCTAGGGACTGGGGAACTCAATTTCTCCTGATCGCCTTAGGACGAGCCGACCAGAGTTACAACAGCCTACATTCTAAAAAATAAAAGCTTAAGATCGTATTTTTCTTAGTTGACCTTAAATTAAATGAATCAACTATGATAATAATAAAATGAAACAAAGACTGTTAGTTAAATTATAATGTGGGATTGTGATTGAACTGAAAATGAAGAGTATTTATTAATTCTAACAAGCACAATCGTTGTCTCAATTGTTGTTGTATCTTTATGACCGATTCGAACATTTCTAATAGTTAAAATGAGCAGATAAATTTGTTGAATATTAAGTAAACTACTTCAAGTTTTGATTTGTTGACAATGTTAAAGTATGCACTGTCGGCAGAACTACCACTGTCACAATTAAAAAAAAAACTATTATATGTATTTACTTTTAACCAATTTTATACATTGTTTAAATAATTTCCTAACAAAAGAATCTCTCCGAATAGTCATTATTAAAAAGGTCCATTAGCAGCTGCCATTTTCATTTAATCTTTGCTGTACAATATTCTTTGTTGAGTCGCGAAGGGAATGAAAAATAAAGAGGTGCTATTAGAAAATTTTTAAAAAGTCTTCGCATAAGAAGGGTTGAATGCTTTTATTTTATGCGCGCTTAAAAAGTTGCATTTTTAAATGTTGTAACACTAGCTTTTATACTTTTATGTAGTACTTAGATAAGAAAGAATAATTTATTTTGTAACCCTTTCTTTTGATATACATTTTTTTAGTTAAGGTAAGTGTAGGGATGCTCTATAATGTCAATAAGAAAGTTATTATTATTAATAATTGTGACTTTATTAGTTTTATTGAAAATAAACAAGTTCAAATGTTAAAACTAAACAGTGACTTTGTATGTTGAAGTGTGGTATTGTATCTCCTCGCCATAGTTATCTCTTTATTAGTTTACCTAGTGATTTTTTTGGTCACCTAGTATTAATCGCGAGCATGATGATTTATGTTTGTTAGTAAGTCATATTCATTTCAGGACATGCAAACCTGCATATGCTATCCGTACCCAAACATTATTGTCAGTTGGAGGACAATTTGCATTAGATTCGAATGTTAATCTTCAGATATAAAAACTTTAGAAATTTGTATCAGATACTGTGGCTTTCAAAATACACAGAAAAAATGTTCAGAAGTCCACCATGAATTTGCTATCATTTTCAATGTGCCTCTGACGTATAGTAAACTATAGAAGTTATATTTGTTTAATATGAAAGAGTAGTACAATTACGTTCCGCTAGAGGCGTTGTATAAGGTATTAACGCTATCGATTAGGGTGGGTCGAAAAAAATCGATATTTTCTTTTCGGATCGTAATACCGCGGAAAAGTTGCTAAATGGTATGACTAAAAAGAGGAAAAAATATTAAAATTATCGGATGTTATCTTCCGTTCGCGCATGAGCTCTAAAGTTTTGAAAAAAAATATTTTTTTTTGAAAATTTGTAATATTTTTTTTTTACGATATTTAATATGTAATAGTGAAAAATGTCATCTACGACACACTAATAAAGTAATATAAAAATACCGGTATTGCACTTCAACATCTTCCGTTCGCGCATGGGCTGTAAAAATAGCAAAAAAGTGTTGAAAACCTCAAAAATGTGGACTTAGGAAAAATAAATTAACAAGCTTAACAGGATAAGGATTAATAAATAACAAGCTTCAACATATTATTGATGTATTATCCAATAAATACAAAGTACATATTTCACTTACGAATAGATTACATGTCTGGTAGTTTGAACTGTCTTTTATTATCAAAGGCTGGCATCGTGGACCTTGACTTAAGTGTCGTTCTTATGTACCCGTCTCGAGCTGCAGATCCGCAAACCTTAGCAGAAGCCTCGCTCACCAACTTGACGCTTCTCTCCACTGCTTGAGTATGGACTGGCATCTTCTGCGATAGGATTTCCCACTTCGGAACTTCTTCTGTTTTGATGTAGGTTTTAAGTTCATAAATTTTCAAAAAAATTTATTTTTTTCAAAACTTTAGAGCTCATGCGCGAACGGAAGATAACATCCGATAATTTTAATATTTTTTCCCCTTTTTAGTCATACCATTTAGCAACTTTTCCGCGGTATTACGATCCGAAAAAAAAATATCGATTTTTTTCGACCCACCCTACTATCGATGTCGTTTGAAAACGAATATAAGCTAATGCTAGCTACACTGACATATTTTTTAATAAAACATGAGTCCATGTTAAACTATCTTCCTCAGTGTTCTTATATGAAAAAGGTAACTCATAACTGATATATTTGTGAATTAACTGAAATCATGAATACGTATATACATATTTCATAACGGCCTAAAATGTTTTATAATTCTGAGTTATAGGTATTGTAACTTAACTGAGCAATCCTTGCTTTCAAAGACAGAAAATACATCAACTATGATAAGTTGCACTTAATTTTTTATATGTGTTTATCGCAATAACAGTTTTCTATACCTAGATGCTCAAACGTAAGTGTTTAGATGCATTATGATGTCTGTGAAAAATGCTAAATCAGTTAGATGATTACCGTTTTTCAGATATTGTTTGTCATCACCACTTCCGTCCGAAAAAGCTGTTATTAGGGGTTATAGTTCTTATAATCGTTCTAGGATTTTTTCTCAACCTTACCACCTGACGTTCAGCTGACTCATTATTTTCCAACTGCGAATTGAAAGGCATAATCTCCTAAATGTAAACATTTAAACATTTTTTGAACACAAAACTTGTTGAAAATTTGAAAAAAAAATTTGAAAAAAAAAAAAAAAAAAAACAAACACAAATTCGTTGGAAGGAGAAAATGAAAGGCAAATGATTATTAACTCGACGCAATGCCACAAGACAGCTTTTGTAACCAGTCATTATAGAGTAAGATCCCGGTGCCCCAGACGTTACTTATTTTCTCATAAGAAATATAAATGGGATAAAGTAGTGTTAGTACGTACTTTGAGTGTGTGCATACCTGCTACCTTGGGTCGACGGCCAATTCATAGGTACCAGGTGCTAAAGGTAGATAAATACAGTACTGATTTTTCTTAAATTCTCAGTGCTGAGTGCCAGGATTTCACGCAATAACTGGTTGTGATTACAATCCAGCTTTTTTTTAGAAAAGGCAAGCAAAGGCCATTTAATGTATTGAAAAAAGAAGTAGAGTACCAGATAGCATTTATGAAACTCGGCGATGTAGACTTATTCAGTGACTTAGAACTGGAGCAAAATGTGTTCAACACTATACAAAAATTTATTTGTGAACTGTACAACGTGGCCGGAATAATTGACGTAGATGCTGCCCGACTCCAACTTTTCATCAACACTTATATGGTTTGTGACGTAAATGAAGAGTTCAATCGTAAAAATGTGAAAAAGTTTGATGCTAGTAACTTACCACCATGTAAAAGTGAGCTTTTACAGCAGTTTCGACGAGCTAATTATATCTTGGACTATTACTGGTGCACCGTTGGTTGTAATACACAATGACACTAGTTTGGGGGATGTGGCGAACTCGTTGGATGATAGCCTCCTTCAGTATCCACGGCGATTGTGTCCGATTTCAAATAAAGAATCCACTGCGTTTGACGTCCGAGTTATAGACAGTTGATAGTGAGACTTCTAGTAGCGACTATATCAGGGATGACCTTCCGCAGGCATGGCATGGGAGCCCCGAGAACGCCAAGCGACTTCCGGGAACTCCCAGCCTCCGCTCCCCTGCCAGTAGGGACTACCTAGCGACAACATTGTATTAACTTACATAAACCAAATGAGATACAGATAATTAAAGAAGTAATCGCATTATTATTTTAAAGTATCCCCACAATCCCGGAGCACCTTGGAGGGTGTAGCTTGCCACTGTAGCTTTGGTTACCCACCACCACCACTGTAGCTTGTGGTTTGTTAAAAAAAATATGAAAATGTCAAATGTATCTTTGGAACGTGTCTTTTATGGCAAAGGAATTATTAAAAAAAACATTGCATAAAATTTGAATAAAAATATACAGTTGTTCAATATTTGTATTGTCGTGTGGATTCGTCGAACTGTAAATAAGTATTGAATGTTTCCATCAAATAAACCAAGCGCACCTTTACTTTGATAAGTAATACGTGTTCGAAGTTTATAGAAAAATCAACAAGAACAAAAACAGAGGTTTCTTATAATACCGTGTTTTGTCGCTAGCAAGGGTTTATTATGATAAAGAGATTATTTGGCTTAATTGTAGATCACATACATTTTGTGGCTTATTAATTAAATTGTGTTTTAGTTACTTAAAAATGTTTGCGAAGTAAAGCAAATTTGAAGATAGTGCGGGTAGGATAATAAAAATACATACATACATACATACACTCACGCCTTTTTCCCACGGGGGTAGGCAGAGATTACGTCCTTCCACTTGCTACGGTCCTTACATATCTCTTTCGCTTCATCTACTTTCATAACATTCCTCATACATGCTCGACGATTGCGGGTACTTCTGACCTGGCCTTTTTTTGAGGACACTTTCGATTTGTTCGAAATATGTTCGCCTAGGTCTTCCTCGTCCCGTGTCTCCACTCACTCCAGCTTCATAAATCATTTTGGTCAGTCTATTTTCATCCATCCGTTCCACATGCCCAAACCACCCAAGCATCCCTTTCTCTATTCTTGTCACGATATCCTCTTTCAAACCACATTTCTTTCTAATCACTTCATTATACAATCTGTCACTCAGTTTTACTCCTGCCATACTCAAAAAAAAAATAAATGTGTATATACTAAAGTTTTCTTTAAACTTGAGTAATTCTTAAAACTTAGTTAAGAATTTGTTTCGAATACCGGAATAAAAGCTGTTATTGTTCCCTGTCGTTCCTCTATGAGATTAAAGCGTCTAAAAAGATCGGCTTTTTATAATTTGTAACATTTCTGTAAATAAGGTTTTACAGGTATGTTATATATACAGGTAGCATTCTTAATTAAAAAAATAGTACAATAATAATATATGCAATGGTTAGAAAAGTGCTTAATTTCGTGAACAGAGAAATAAGATCGTGTTGTGTCTTGTGACGTGACAGAGGTTGCCAAAAACAAGGCGAGGCGTGTACATGGAGACGTAGCTCTTTAGGCATAATGAGAATTATCGATCCAAAATAATTAAAAAAAGCTCCTCTGTCAATTGTCATTAAATTAGTACCCGAGCATAACGATAACCTAATCGTTTTTTAGTGCTTTTGTGTCAAGCGTTGAAACCTTTTTGTATTAGCCCTTAGTAAAAGTTGTATTTTTACGGGGCCTTGGAGCTGATAATAAACACCCTGCCGCTAGTTACTCGGCTAATAAAAGGTTACGAGGGTTTGCCCTACGTAATGGCATTCCAGCGGTAGTGTGCGGTATTGGAAAAACAAGGAAGTGCTCCTTGTACATTGCTAAATGATTGTAATTCACTCTCTTTATGTCGCGATCGTGAAAAAAAAAAAGATTTTAATTTACTTTATGTGTATATTGTACGACCAAACAAACGATACAATAAAATTATCGGAATAAAACTTAGTTTATCACGTTATTAATTAAGGATAAAAATTTTGTTTAGAATTTAGGTGTTCTTTGCCTTTTTATTTTATCGGGAGAAATCGATTCATTCGATTAATATAACTGGTAAACAACAGTTTATGGGCAATCGATAGTTTTTGTATCGCGTCCTCTCCAGAGGAGCGATCGCTTTCACTATAAGCTGTAAGGTCATTCCAAGACTTAGGCTGAGTTTAGTCGGTGGGTTATATCGGTCGAGCCACCTTGATCGCACTGGAGTTAAACATGACCACCGTGGCACTTGGTCGCGGTGGTTATGACGCCATGAGGATCTCAGCAGAGGCTGAGGAAAGGAGAAAAACAATAGACAGTGGTGAGTAGGTAGCTTACGTTCGGTCGTTATTTAGAGGTATTATTTGTCCAGACAACAGATGGCAAACATTGTTTCCAATGAATTTCACCTTGTCTAGACACGCTGCAAAAGAGTCTATTATAATAGTTTGTACTATTTCTATCGCATCACTAATGCGAGTGCTTCGTAAGTAGCCATGTTACTAGGAGTATACTATGGATATTGCAATGAAATCGCACTCTCATCAAGAAGGATCGGAATATCAGTTACAATCAGTAACAGTAGATATAAACATCCAAACATAATAAAATTTAAATTTAAATTCTATTATATATAGAACGATTAAAAAACCACTCTTAAATAAATTAATATTAAAAGTAAAGATTAACAAGAAACTTTAAATAAAACCAAATTATAAATAAAAAAAACTGACGCAAATCGCCGTCAATCGGCAACAAGCCTAGAAGGCTTATGATATAAAATATGACACTTATAATATAAACAACATCAGTGAATTTGAATTGATAAAAAATATTTTTTACTAGCTTTCCGCATGCGGCTTCGCTCGCATTATATCAGACTTTCCGATAGGAAATTGGTCCCGTGTTAAATTGTTATATTTGCTTCTAGCCCTATAATGTATCCTCTACGGAGTTCAAACTATCTGCCTATCAAATTTTATTAAAACCCATTCACCAGTTTTTGCGTGAAAGTGAAACAAACATACTTCCATATATATTATCCAAGATATATTGTACCCCGTTCTTTTTTCAATTTGATGTCAAAATGATAATAAGGATATTTTTATTTTTCTGGCCATTTCTGTGGCACGAACAATCATTGCCCTTATTTTGATTTACGGAGTCTTTTTTGATATGTTAAATAATCTGAAAAGTAACTTTTTAACTTTTATCAATGTTTCCTTTTTTAGTAACGGATTAGTTATTAACAATGTCCAGATCCTAACGTACATATAGACAGAGGAAGATTTAATATAGTTTGAGTGTTTATTGAGTCAAAAATGTATATCCACGAAATGTCAGTCATACATATTATATACTAGCTAGTGCCATCGACTTCGTCTGCGTACGATTAATATTTCGAGTAACTTACATTTTCACACAATATCCTTATAAATTGTAGCTTATGCGTTATTCTGATATTATTGTAATGTTTCATTAAAATTCAATCATTAGATTTTACGTGACAGTTTCACGTTAATAATATTAGTAGGATGATAAATTAATAGAGATGAAAGGAGAAAGATAATGTCATATACTCCGGGGTAATGCAATAAAATTTTTGAAAGAGCTTCGTATTAAACAAAACTTTTGGCACTAAACGAAGAATCAAAGATTGGTATGTCTTCAGACATACTACAGACCGCGTGAGTCAGTTCAGTACAGTTTATTTACGCCGGATATTCGAATCTCATAACATAGCGTAAAGTGCGCGAAACAGATGCTGTAAGTGACAGTCCGGGAGTAAAAATATGCAATAAAAGTTCCAATTATAGCGAGCGATGGCAGCTGCGTGTCAATACGTCTTGTTAGTTTCTCGAGTGCGACGAGATTAGTGCGTAGTGCACCAGTATTATTAGCTCTTGTGGCTAAAAATACAGGAATAATATTATAGGGCAGTTGATAAACAAAAAATTACTTGTCTGTAGAACTCCGTCTACTGCCGATATTTGAACGTGACAACGTCTATTACATGGTATTTTTTTCTGGGTGCAATGAAATTATTTAAAATAAAGTAATGTATAACATTTATATTTTTATTTAATAGTTTGTTTAAATTTTCTGCTTCTGAAGTTATACATAAATTAATTATTATGAGTAATGTGCGTGGCTCCGTGTAGCGTCAGATACGGCCGTTACGGTGTTTTCGAGAATGACTCCACGCCGTACCAATTTAATAGACGTTGTCACGTCAAAAATCGAGAGATACGTACGATTGTTACTATAAACATTTTAATACATTTCATAATGGGATTGGTAGAAACGCGTTTCCTCATTTTAAGTGTAGTATGGATCTATTATAATTACCTTGATCACTAGTTTTGGTTATCTAAGATGTAAAATAATGAATATTTTGAAATAAACAGATGTGCTGATTGATTATCTTATCACTTCAAAATAGGTAATATGTACACCTTAAAATTTTCATATTGAATTTTTAACAGAATTGAACTGAATGAAAAGACCTAAAATAAAAGAAAACATACTGTTGGTGTTCGTTCGAAAATCATTATTCAGTAAGATATTCCAATATTTGATGATGACTGTATCGTACAACAAAGATAACAGCTCAAATAACTATTTTAAAAACAAAAAAAAACACTTAACTTCTTAATTTAGTTTACTTCAAGTAAGCTTATAAAAAACGACTATTACATGGTAATTTTTTCTGGGTGCAATGAATTATTTAAAATAAAGTAATGTATAACATTTATATTTTTATTACGTTGCCGTGTGGCGTCAGATCGGCCGTTACGCCGTTTCCGAGTATGCCTTCGGGCGCTCTAGGGGTAAAGTAGGCGTGGACTCCGTGTGGCGTCAGATTCGGCCGTTATAGTATTTCGAGAATGACTCCACGCCGTACCAAATTAATAGACGTTGTCACGTCAAAATTATAAGTCTACATAAATATAGGTGCAATAGATTCTTGCGTCGATAAGTTTGGTTTATCGTATCTACATATTGAGCCTATAAATCAGTATAATATAGTTCCATCTATTGAGTTCTTCAATATAAATAATTATAGTATGTGTCACCCGAGATACTCATACATAACACAAGCCGTACTTACTTTAGGCTAGACTAATTGGTGTGCATGGCAGAAATATCTATTTATGAGTATAATTTATCTATAGTAGAAACTTGATTAACTAATTATATATTATTTAAAAATAAATCAATAAATGAAAAAAATGTAAACAAAATTTTGGATTCAGGCGGGATTTGAATCAAAGGCTGCAACATACCGTGTTTTCTGGTATCAACGCCGTTCGTTGAAGACACGAGTTGATTCTGATCAAAGGTGAAGTCGATCCATTCTTATTGGGCCTACGTGATTGTGTAAGGCCTAATTGCTCTAACGTAGTTACGCTAGGCTGCTACCCCCAGGTGGGGACGGATATTTATGATGATGTGTGTGATGAACTGACACGCACGTTTTATTGTTTCAGGTAACGAATTCCACAGCCTGAAGTCATTGAAAGTAAAACACGTCTTAAAAAAAGGAGGAATGTAGAGGAAGGAGGAAGATTCTATTTCTGGTCAACGAATGAAGGACAGAAAGGGATTTAAGGTTTATAACAGGACGCGTGAGCGAAAGCTGTGATCGTATAAGTACAATACTGGTAAGTCAGGACAGTCAGTTTAGTTGGGGTCTTATCCGCACTTAGCCTCAGAATTGGACCATTGTGCTGGTTGACTTACTCCAACCCAGGTCTTCCCAGAATGCTTGCTCTTGGGGCTTTTGCATGTTTACGGTAGGGATACTGGCGAGTGGAGAAGTTTTGCCATGCTTCTGCACTCCATGAGAACATGTTATGGTGTTTTCTCTGCCTCTAAGCATCCTGTGCATAGTAGGCTGTCCGTTACACCTGTTTTGAATAGGTAAATGACGGATAACTTCACATAACGCATTTCATCAAAGGTGAGGCTTGCAATGAATATTAGTCTTACTAGCAGCATGTAAATGAGGCCTTAAGCTTTCCAGGTTGGTGCTTATATAATTCACTACACATTGCTCAAGATCAAGGAAACGCACAATTTCTACTAGCATCTAGCAGCATTTGAAAAACCCCTGGATTGATAGTATTTAGAGACACCATTGGATTTCATCGCATCACGATATTATTTGTCATCGTTGCAGCATCAGAGGAAAATGATCATTTTAATGGGTGTTATTTAGGATTTGCTATTAAATAGTGTGAAAAAAAAGCGTAAGGAAAAAAGTTTTATGCAGTATTCGTAGAATTTTAAATAGCTTGAAGTCGTATTATAACCCTCTCATAGTGCAAGTCTTATTGGGATTCAACGTATATTATAAGTACCTGTCGCTGTGGTAAATCAAGACCTAATCAAACACTTGTAATTGCAAGCGATACCTGTCCTTGATCATAGATTACTTAATTGGTTACGATACGATTGTGTGGCTTAGTCTATATCCGTCATATCATAGAAACCCAGCTTTAGAACTATGATTTATTATCAAAACACTAGCAAAGAGGTCGTCAAACATCAAAGAACTTGAAACTAATATTTCATACTCTCAAGTGCCACTTCACTACAAAAGTTGGGTAAACGTATTTGGGTTTCATCGAACCGTGGTCGCTGTTTCACATTGGCAAATATTCCAGTGTTGAAGGAATTTGTTTCCATATTTTACCTAGCTTTCATATATCAAACATTGCCTAAGCATTTGTTACCACGCCATGTTTATTATTTATATTTTGCATTTGGCGCTAGATTTATTCAATAATGCTGCTTGTGGCAGGATGTTAACACATATTTTCTTTTAGTTACTTTTACTTGTTGAAGTTTCATTGTAAAAATGACACAAACTGATTTTTTATATAATAAATACCTACGTTATCTACGTTACCTACGTCAATTACGAGTAATACGTTATTCTGTTGCCAAAAGGTTGTAGATATACTAGAGATCTAGGATTTTTATTTTATTATGCAAATTTTCTGTTATTTCCCGTATAATTTCGTGAAATAAAAGTTTTCATGCCAGTGTTATTTATTTTCAACAGATCAAAGGAAAGCTACGTGTATTTAAAATTGTTGATTATTGGTATTTACGTCACATTAATGATTTTTTATATCTCTAAAACCAACTAATACATAATCAGTTACTTGATGGTATCATTCAGTGTCACAATCTTTTATTTCCATGAAAATCTTTATAGATCTTGATAGAAAATACAAGATCCTGCCCGGAAGATGGTGTTGACAGGTAACAGTTAAGAAGAACGACAACGATCGTCATATTCAGTATCCTTATTAATTTGTTTATTAAATATGCTTATTTAAAATTATCTATATTTTATTATAATTATCTATATATAACTTATTTATATATCAATTAAATTATTTTTTTTATATACCAATTATTTTTCATAACTCCGATGATGTACTGTAAAAGTTAAGTCAATGTGTAAGAAAAGAGATGAGTTATTTAAAATATGGTATAAGAAGATCAAAGTAACGCAAAAAAAAGACTGATATATAATATTTACAGAAATAAAACAAATTCATATATAAAATTATTAAAAAATAATTAAAATTAAGAACGACATATCTAATAATTTTAAAAATTCCAAGAAGGTGTATCAAATCATTAATAGATTATGTGACAAAATAACAAAATCTGTTGATGATGTAATCATAAAGTCGTTTAAGAAATATAATATCACTGAAATTGTAAATAATTTTGCCAAAGAGTTTCAAAATAATGTAAAAAGGATATGTATTAAACTCTTTGTTGGATAAAATTATGTATTGTAATGGGTTATCGTCGATGAATGTCGAGAAATGTCGATGAGATTATCTAAAGCGAGAAATAAGATTATTTTTACAATTATAAAGCATGTAAATGATAAAAAAAGCCCAGGTACAGATAGAATCCGTGCTTCTGATATAAAATATATCTGTACAGAAATCACTCCATTAATAACACATTTAATAAATACTTGTATATCTACTTCTACATACCCCGAGAAGTTAAAAATAGGCATTATAAGACCAATCCATAAAAAAGGAAGCTGTAGCGATGTTCATAACTACAGACCCATTACTATATTATTTTGTATAGATAAGATTATCGAAAAATACATAGGCCAAGAAATAAGCACCTTCATCAGAAATAATGAAATTTTAAATCGCATTTCGATAAAATAAAAATATATCTAAACTGTTATGTAAGTTTACTAATGAAATATATAAGTGTATGAATGACAAGCTACATGTACTTGCTATATTCATTGATTTTACTAAGGCTTTTGATGTTTTAAATTATAAGACACTTTTTAATAAAATGTTGCGTAGTGGTATTCAGGGCCCTGTCTTAGATCTCTTTGAAAACTATCATACAGGCCGTTTTACGGCGGTAAAAGTTAACAATTCAATTAGTAATATGATTCCTATAGAGGAAGGCACCGCGCAAGGATCCATAATTGGCCCTATTGAGTATTTACTATTTATAAATGATATGTGTAATATATTTGGAGAGGGTTCTGTATATCAATATGCAGATGATACTTGTTTTGGTTGCTGATAGAGATATATGTAAGGCAGAAAAACTAGTGCAAAATAACTTTAACATGTTATGTAAATGGGCTCTTGATTTAGGTCTAGTACTTAATTACTCTAAAACTATACTTATGCATATCCATATGGCGACATTACGCTTTCGCCAAGACGGGATTATCCAAAAATACATGACAATCTCCAGACGTAGAAGTCTTACGACAGCGTGCTCGGGGTCAAATCATGTACGCGTGCTTCACTGCAGGGCTATCAGACAGGCATATCTTGTGCGAATGCCCTTTTTCTCCTAATTTTCTCTCTGCGGCGAACGAGAGCAGTTTAAGGGTCCAGCTCCCGCTACGCTCCTTGATATAACGTCTTCACAGAAAGAGAAGACAGCCCCTCTTTCCGTTTCGCTGTGGAGCATGGCAATGACTGTTTGGCAGCGAGAAGTATTCATATCCCAGTGCAGAGTTGAGTTCGCTGCACTGGCGTCGCCGTCGCCGAGTCGGGCATGCCGATAGTATGTACTCGGCTGTATCGTCGGGACCGTCGGGTGATGTTGCGGCGTTTCCTCCCGACGCGCGACTTGCAACTGGTAGTGACTGAAGCAGCAGAGAAATAAATACTATATTACCTATTTTTAACGAGGTGGAATTCTGTTACCCACCGTACCTGTTAATGGCTATTTATCAGGCGTGTGTGGGACTCATCCGGCGGGAAGCAGGGCATACCCACTAAACCAGCTCGAGGTCTATTCCTCATTTAGGGCGATCTAGGTACTGGAAACCCAATTTCTCCAGATCACCCTTGGACAACCCGGCAAATACTATATTACCCAGCTTTTGACGATTGGAATCTTTAAAATAATGGGCTCTTAGTGTTAAAATCTGCATGTTACGCAGTAGAATTTATTTGTACAGGACTATTAGACTTGCTTTATTGTCAGTTATATATAATTAAATGTCATTTTTATGTAGGTGGGTTTTAAAAGTTATATATACGCTCTAAGATTGTTATTTCTGAATAGTTGTAATGAATTTAAGGTTTATTTATAGATATACAATCTACTGCTATTATTCAGGGCACCATAAAATAATCAGAGAAGTATACTACAATCAGCGTGCTGTTATAAACTTGATTATTGTATGCTTTTAACCGACTCGAGTGCTGAAAACCATTTGAACACTGCTCTGTTTAGAAAGTAGGAAGTGTACCTGTTTTGTTGGGTTACGTAATATATATTATATTAATGAGCAGGTTCATTTGAGGATGTGACTTTGGAAAATGAAAAGATTATTTTAAAAATATCTTAATCTATTTTAGAAATATCTTATTTGCTGAAATATTAATTTTACTAGAAGATTTCTGGCTTCTTCTGTTTTCGAAGTCTATATAGATATTTACCTAGTTGATGAACAGAGTTGTAAATAATGCATGAAGTTACAAAAACACAACTATTTTTTTCAGTATTATTATATATTTTTTGTGCATTAAACGATGCAGATTACCATGTTACTTTACAGTTTAACAATATCCAGTACAAAATAAAGAAGTCATCTAGACACGCTTACCATTTTCACGCTGTATACACAGCACAAAGTTGTGTTAGTGACATTATGAAAAATTAAGAAAAAGAAGCTGTGAAGAAAACTGTTTATTTTTTATAACATCAACGTTGGGATACGCCATCTGCCGCCGCAGTGTCTAATGCGGCCCGTTTATTTTTTGCAAACTTTAATAAGTCGTCTGTTCATTATTGTGCGATATAGCCGCCATTTTGAATTTATCCTTTCTTATTTCTTACTTTACCTTTTTTTTTGTTCCGCTGAGGAAAATGCATTGAATTGCATACCCCGGCTGCGGAGCCAGTGACCCGTGGCTGCGCCTCAGGCGAGGCTATCTGGCCCAAGGCCGCCTTCTGGAGCATCACCGCTTCACAGAAGGAGACCACAGCCCTCCAACCTCCCTCATCCGCCAGCATTGCCGCAATCAACGCTGGCGGAGACAGATCTTGCCCGATCTCTTCGACCAAGACTCGGCGTTCGGAGTCCCAAGCGGGGCACTCCGGCAGCGTGTGCTGGGCCGAATCGAGGGCGGATGCGCAATGGGGGCATCGTGTCATGTCCTCCCTCCCTATTCAACTCAGATACTCACCGAAACAACCATGTCCGGTGAGTATCAGAGTCAAGCGGCAGTTGACTTCCGCCCTCCCGCAGAGCCATGCTTCGAAGTGCGGGAGTACCGCACCGACGGCACGCTGACGCACGCAGCCCCCACGCTCTAGCTGCGCACGCCAGGCCCTCTCGGCCCGTCGCACAGAGGGGTATTTGACCCAAAAAGCTGGCCAAATATTTACACTTTTAATGGCTGCCTAACATTGTTTTATTTAAGGTTTTGCTTGAATAAGGTAAAAAAAAGGCATACGTAATATATACTTTTAGGATCAGAAGAGAAATTCCTTAAAAAAAAATAATTTGGCAACAACATAATTTTACAGAGGAACAAAATCAGCCTAACGCCTACTTTACGAATTACGCAACGTTACGCAACACAACACGTATAACGTTACGAACCGGTCTACCCGCTCCGAATGCCCGACGATAAGTGAGTCGCTAGCCAACCGCAGCGGCTTTTATAGGCAAGGCCGGCAACCTTACGCAACGTGTGGGGTAACCGCTTATACGGCTCTCCTGACATAGTGTCGTCCTCGACACGAGCCTCGGGGTTGTCACCACTTTGTATGCTGCCATCTGCTGCAACTCCACCATCCTCGTCTGTCAGTCATTCATTCATTCTTATACCTGTATCATCATATTCAAGCTACGTCCACTCGTACGTTCAATACATACAAAACTGTATGTCTGCCGGACATAAAGTCCAATACATACAAAACTGTATGTCTGCCGGACATAAAGTCCAATACATACAAAACTGTATGTCTGCCGGACACAAAGTCCAATACATACAAAACTGTATGTCTGCCGGACACAAAGTCCAATACATACAAAACTGTATGTCTGCCGGACACAAAGTCCAATACATACAAAACTGTATGTCTGCCGACACAAAGTCCAATACATACAAAACTGTATGTCTGCCGGACACAAAGTCCAATACATACAAAACTGTATGTCTGCCGGACACAAAGTCCAATACATACAAAACTGTATGTCTGCCGGACACAAAGTCCAATACATACAAAACTGTATGTCTGCCGGACACAAAGTCCAATACATACAAAACTGTATGTCTGCCGGACACAAAGTCCAATACATACAAAACTGTATGTCTGCCGGACACAAAGTCCAATACATACAAAACTGTATGTCTGTCGGACACAAAGTCCAATACATACAAAACTGTATGTCTGCCGGACACAAAGTCCAATACATACAAAACTGTATGTCTGCCGGACACAAAGTCCAATACATACAAAACTGTATGTCTGCCGGACATAAAGTCCAATACATACAAAACTGTATGTCTGCCGGACACAAAGTCCAATACATAAAAACTGTATGTCTGTCGGACACAAAGTCCAATACATACAAAACTGTATGTCTGCCGGACACAAAGTCCAATACATACAAAACTGTATGTCTGCCGGACACAAAGTCCAATACATACAAAACTGTATGTCTGCCGGACATAAAGTCCAATACATACAAAACTGTATGTCTTCACACTGAACGCCAAGGCCGCACCGCGATCCGATGACGTCCCCGACGCACCACACCCGTCCGCACCTGCATCCGCCCAACATTCCGAGGCTCAGCCGAGCCAATCAAAGGTCCAACCCCCCCCGACTCGGCCCAACCTGACCCTCACCCACACTGCCAGATCGACGCAAGACGGTCCATGATCGAATTCAACGTGGAATGAATAGCCAAATCCGGGGTATGTGACCTGCTTGAAGACCGCGATCTGTTCAAGCGACGATGATGGCGATCACGATTAGGCGTTTTTTTTCTGACGGTGTGAAATTTTCATTACGCGTCCTACTATATGACCGACGTCGCGATCGGCGGTTCCTAGTGGACACTTCGTGACGGCTACGTGAACGGTGCCGCGACTTATCACGGGAACGACTTCGCGACCTACGGTCACTCCGACTGGATCCCCCAGCCATTATCACAAACACGAACACTAAAGTACGCAGAAGACTTTGTTCCTCGTAATTGTGGGCTAAGAGTTGCTTATCCCACTTCTGATTTTAGGAATCAGAAGAGAAATTCCTTAAAAAAAAATAATTTGGCAACAACATAATTTTACAGAGGAACAAAATCAGCCTAACGCCTACTTTACGAATTACGCAACGTTACGCAACACAACACGTAATAACGTTACGACCGGTCTACCCGCTCCGAATGCCCGACGATAAGTTTATAGGCAACGGCCGGCAACCTTACGCAACGTGTGGGGTAACCGCTTATAATACAATCATTTATTCTTCATTTTCATCTTCAAAACTTAGATTTGAAATGTCACTTTCTACTAATAAATTTACAAGATCAGCTGAAAATTGTATTTTTTTTTATTCTTCCTCTTCCTCATGCCCGTCAGGACAGGGTCAGAGGTTAAGAGGAGCCTGTTTAAAACATCTGCGTTGCAAGCTACCCGGCAAAACTTTCTGGTGTAGTTGTGTCTGAACATTCTAATATGTTTGTTGCGTGCTTCTGCAGCTTCTTCAGACAATTGTCCTATTGGAAGAATGGCTTCCGTTATTACTTCAGCCTCATGGCGCAATATTTTATGCAAGGTCGGAGACATAGGGTAAAAGTTATATAAAGAAACGTACAATTTAGCCGTTTCTTGACAATAATTTTCAAATTTCTCTATGTTTATCTTTAAACCACAGCACAATGTGTCTAAAATAATTTTAAATCTGTAAATTAAATTTAAGTCTATTCCGGTAATTGCTGCAGATATGTTATAGTTAACAAAAAAGCGTCTACTCGTGTTCCCATCATTGGTGTTGCCAAAGTTTGCTTTTGGTATATTCAATAATAGACCAAGTTGCTAGCGGAACTTATCTTGGATTTCTTTTTTTCTGTTCTCGACTATTTGTTTCTCCTCAGCAGTAAGGCGCATATTCCATTTGTATTCTTTGAGCCACTCCGCATTGGTTTCAAGGAATCTGGCCTTTGTTTTGCGAGCAGCTGTCCATTTCTGTTTAAATTGATGTTTTATAACTGACAATTTTTGCTTAATATTAGCAATATTTTGATCATCTTCATCATACTGATTGATCAGTTCTTTTTCCATAAAATTCAACTTTTCGTTAAAAATTGAGGTGTTTGAGCGTTCTATTATATCGAACAACTCATTTCGAGACAAAAACTTCACTCCAGACGAGCCTATAACAAAAATACATAAAATATAAGTAAAATTTCGTTAAGTAAAAGTTTATATGTTTACAGAAAAAAAATCACGAAAAATAGGCGGGCGCATTCGGGCGGCTGTTTTGTTTTAGTTACATCCTATAAGGTCTACTTTACAACATACAATAGAAAGTTTGACTTAGAAATGATGAGAAACTTATTAAAAAGTCCTTTGATGTCTCAAAATGTGTTTTCATACGAGTTTTTTTTCGTGGTTACATCTTATGGATATAATAAAAATAATATAATAAATTAGCTGTTAAAATTATGTACTAAATATAATACATACCTGGTTAATCAGAATCCATAGTGAAAACCAACACAAAATCGTTCAATCACGAGATAGGAGATATTTTAGAACACTAAAATCTGAGCGCATCGAACAATCACACGTACACTTTAACAGAACGGTAACTTCCGACTGAGCTTACGTCGTGTTGGGCGGCGCTAGAGCTTTGTCTTTATTGTTATTGTATGGAGAGATTATACTAATTTAAAAAAAAAAATTGCTTTGAAGGGGTAGCACTAATTTAAAAAAAGTGATTTTGGCCAGCTTTTTGGGTCAAATACCCCACTGTGCGTCGGTGCAACTGCCGTCTGAGAATTCCGTGCGCTGGTGCCGGGGGACTCCCACCGTTAACCCCCGACCGACATGCCGCGGTGCGTTGTACATCACCGCGTACATGTCGGCCAGGATCTCGAAAGGGGGGGACGCCCCAGAACCGTCGCCGCCTCGCACGATCCGTATAGCCATTGTCCGCTGCATGCTCCGGAGCAGAGCTTTGCAGCGGGAGGACCTCGTGCAGTCTTCACGAGGGCCCCATACAAGGCCACGGACCGCACGACGCTCGCGTACAGGCGGCGAGCACCATCCCTCGGTTTCTTAGTTTACCTAATGGTAGCCAAATGTCATACAGCCTTTTCATATATAAGGAGTTGTTATTTATAGAGTAGGGTCGAGACTTTTATTATTTATTGAGATATATATTAGTATTTTTTTATTCAACTATTATTATTATTTCAACTGTGGATAACCTTTAACCTTTGTAATTTGACATTACAAAGTGACAAATTGTATTTCTGTGGTCATGCTATGAGGACACGCTGCTCATCAATAATAGATTTCCCTCCAATTCTCCACAGCTTCAAAACTATGAACGTTATTATGAAATAATGTTACATTAAAGAAAATAAAATCATCAAGGATACAAAGAGATTTAAAAATTATTTCGAATATTTAATTGATGCTCTCAATATACATAAAACCAATATTTTTAATTGTTCCCATTATTTTGCCTTTTTTGCCTACATACGTCAGTAATTATTTTAAATTTGAATCACTTGAAAGAACTACCTTAGCAAGAGAACATTATTTTGTATATTACTTTAGAAAAATCCAAAATTAGATGTTGTTGAACTATGAACATTATTCAAAGCACAATAAACTCGTAAATAATATGTAACAACAGCCACTATCAAATGAAGACTATATGAGGGCTGTTGAGGCTCGCGTGATCGCCAGGGCCAAGGACACTCCCGAAGGCAGCCACGCTAATATCCGTCACTCAATTCTTTACGAGGATATTCTGTCAGCCAAGTAATGGTACCTCAGCCATTTAGTTAAAGAGCCTATCGAACAGACTCTATTTATAGTTTTAATATCGAGTTTCTTTCTAAAAATACAATTGTGACTTGAAATAATAATCTTTTAGATTATTCGCAGTATTTCAATAATGTAATATAGATATTCTTACTTAGTGTACTGTATTATTCATTACAACGTTGCGCTATTGCTTTTTTTGTTTGAAAGTATTATTGTTATTTATTAAAATAAAATGAAAATAGCTCATCCAAATTTAGTGTTAACTCGCTTACTAATCGGGTCATTTCAAAAGAGCCAATTATAAACCGTACTGAACTGTAAATGCTGAAATAGTACTGTCATGGAAATAGTTTTTGTAGCAGATTCTATGACATATATTTCTTTACAATTTATTTACTTATTTCAATAAGCGCCAGCATTTATTGAGGAATCTTTATTATACTATTGTTAGGGCTCCGTACTCTGACTAAAATATTACAGTATCCTTATGGAATCACTTCGTAGTCTGTTTATTGACATGGATATAAAGACCCTTTTTCTCAAGAACGCATGGAGGTGTCAATTTAAAATTAATATCTAATTCTCAAGTTGCCAGTATTGCCGCAGTGAAAAATCAAATTCTACCCAATCGAAAGACGGCCTTTTATGCTCCACTTTAGTTGCATATTTTGACATTACCAAGGAATGAATACCTATAGGGTACTTACAATTCACCTAGATTCATGAAATTTAGCATGATGTCACTGTAGCACAACTAAAGGCTAAATTTATAGTTACATCACAAAGAAAGGTTTTTTCTTTACGCATTGTGTTCAGCGCTGCCACATATAACACGACACTGCTCGTTAAAAAAGTATTATGTTTATTAAAGCGCTGTCATCTAAACATATACTTAGAAATATATTTATATTTCTTAAACGCTTTTCTTATTTTACATTAATAATTGTGAAATATTAATAATAAAATTCTCCTGAGAATTAGGCCTAAGTCAGCAAGAAGCTGAACAAAGTCGTGAACATACACAATTCTTCAATAACTATCATAAATTGTTTATGAAATTACTTCGTATATGACATTATTTCATTCAAACTCTCATAGCAATAGAATATGATAATGTTGTATACTGTTATAATGCATACGAAGAAACTTATTACTCTTTCAACTAAAGACATTTCTGTGTTGTTCCACTTAGTTCAAGAAAATGTATTCGTCCTCGCTAAAATGATTAAGATACTGGCAATTGAGTTTTTTAAACTTTCTTTGCCAAGAGTTTACTGTTTTTTTTTTGTTGTTGAACGGATTCCTTGATTGTTATAAGGTAACGAGATTTGAAAGTTTCTTGCGGAAGCTTTTAAAACGAATGTCGGCGATGTTTATTTGCATTACATGGTACATTATTTGTTGGTACTTTACTTGTCTTTGTTGGTACTTTACTTGTCGGTTACAGTTTGTCCGGGAAAGTTGTGATGAAATTTTACAAGTATGATACACAATTTTGTCGATAGGAGATAAGTATCTCTATCTGGGTTCTGTGACAGTATCATTCGCCTTCGATTCGTTATCGAAATCGTTTCGATATGTAACAGCAATGTATGGAATTTTTCCATATTGCGGAGTCATTTCCATAAATAACATTCTAACGAAACGAAATCGAATGTCGTGAATGTTATTTTTGTTACAGCTCTACTTTCAAAGGATCTTTTAAATGTTTTTTGATATTTATTCCATTTTTTAGAAATAAGTAGAAGTTGAATCGATATAATGAACAAATCACAATTATTGAAGTTATTTCAAAATATCTTGAAAATGAGTATTTGTTTTGTAACATTTGACAAGAGCTCTAATTGGAAAGTTTTGGTTTCTTATTATAATATTAGGGTTTCAGGTCGTAGACAAGTACCTTAGAATCCTTATAATATTTGTCCCTTAAATACTATTTCCTTGCCCTGAAACAACCCGTATATATTAACATAAACATATGGACACAATTTGTAATTAATTTCCAAATCAATAAATTTACATATGTGCAGTTTTTAATGTTTATAATTTTATGAATTAATGTGCGAGTTATATTGTTTCGACTCATCAAGAAATGTAGCATTCGATAATTTAATAAAGTTATTTGTATACTAGTCACTGTAATTTTACCGAGGTCAAATCTAATGTGTTTTGTGTGTACGAAAAACTTGCAAAATATTCGCGGGCGAAAGCTGTTAGCTTTGCTTCATGTCCGGAAAATGGAAAATGCTGTGACAATGTGTGTGAAAATAACCGAATAATGGGCGTGGGTAAACTGATGGGTCGCGTCCACGATAACACACCGACGGGCAAATATGAATAAGTTACGTGTAAACGTCTAGTTTCAAAATAAAGTCAAAACAATAACGATTAAGAGTGGATGAGTAAAAAATTTAATCGAAGTTCCAGGTGAAAGAAGAAAGGTTGAAATCTAAAATGGCGGTACCCAAGAACCACCAACGAAGAGTAAAATAATAATATTATTAGTATATGGAAATTTTGTGTTCCATGGTTTTTAGTAGTCAACATTTAAAAATAAGTTGATAGGGAGTCAGATTTGAGTTTAGAAGTAATAAGATAGAATTTGGAAAAATGTTGAAGTAACGTTTGGGGATTTCGTAATTATTTTATAATGAGCTTATTTATGTAGATATTTAATTTTATAATGGAATTGATGGGAAAGATGATTTATGTTTTAAAAAGAAATATGCTGTGTTGATGATGTATGTAAGTAATAATCTATTTTATTATCGGATCCTATGTCTAAATTAGTAATAAAAATTATGAATGTTTCTTTAATTGACAGATATATCCGTATAATTTAAATAAAAAAAAAAAACAGAATACGCTTATAACAAAAAATGTTTAGTGAACTTCAAATATATGTCAATCATTAAATTAAATAATATAGTTCTAATCCATGTAACATTTTATAATTCTTATAAATTAGAACGTGTAGTCCTACCTGTTGGGTGTTATGAGACCTAAATAATATTATTGATATGTATTTCGAAAACATATTTATATTTTAATCTAACAATAATGTATAATATTTATAAATAAAATTCTGTAGCTAAAATTACATTAATTACCATTCATTGACAGATAGTACACGGAACGTCACAATCTGTATGACATTGAGCATGTAATTACATTCTCTGCCAATAAATATGTTTGATTTGATTTGAAAACTCACTGAAATAATGGGTTTAAAGTTCCCTCTATAAAATTGAGAGTCTGATTTTATAAGCTCAATCGAATGCCAGGATCAGTTTAAAAGAAAATTAATTAGTTGCCGAAATGTCTGTCTATTTGCACAGGAATTCCAATATCGGCAGCGCTCTTTTTGGATGTGTTTCCGAATGGAGTATTATGAAAGAATTTAGATAACATTCCAATTGGAGATCTGATCGAGAATTTGAAATGCTGACGTCCAACATGGCGTCGTTTTTTGTCGAATTTTATGTGCAGCTTATGTCTGTTGTCGCTACTTCAGCCATTAAGAATATTCATAAGCCAGACGACATAGCCTCTAGTTCAGAGTTAGCCTGTTGGGCTAGATGAACAATATAACGTAGTCAGTTTGATGATGTACACTATACATCCTTCAGAAAGGTACATATACATATATAAATATATTTGATAGTAACATATATATATATCAACAACTATAACATGGTACAAATGCTCGCATTCATCACACACACATCTGCCCCCACTAGATTTCGAACCCGGGACCTCAGAAATGGTGACATCTTGAAACCGGTGTACTAACCACGGTCGTCAGGCTTAGGAGGACATAGTGATGACTAGCCATAGGTAGTCTCTTAATACTCGTCCTCATTTAGACTACGAGTTTGCGAGAGTCTACAGGAGACTCAAGGGTTGGCGTCTATTTCTCTCAAAGTATCGCTCTTGCGATGCAGAAATATAAAACTTCGCTACTGTAATTCGAAGTATTTACTTTATAATTAAGGGACAATTGTACAGAAGGAAACATAAATGTTGGAAAAGATTCAATGGTAACAGCAAGAAAACCTTTATGTGTAATGTAATAATGAGTACTTATAGATACGGTATGGTACCCGATTTGTTACACTTCCGATTTGTACAATTTTATTCACAAGAGACTTGTGTGGACGCGTGGTCGAAATGACCCGACACCGCCTTGGGACAGATTTAAGACCTTCCTGAAATAGAGCGCCTTGCCTGATTTCAGAAAGTCCAACACAAAATTCTAAAGAATCTTGCTCAATTCTTTCTCAAATCCAACACGAAATTCCAGAGAATCTGTCTCAATTCTTTCTCGAGTCCAACACAAAATTCCAGAGAATCTTGCTCAATTCTTTCTCGAGTCCAACACAAAATTCCAGATAATCTCAATTCTTTCCCGAGTTTTTCCAAGGTGCAAGTGCCAGGGACGTTGAGAATCTCCGGGCACCCTTAGAGTCATATTTATATAACTAAGACGGTAGTCTTTTCTGTCCCTGCATAAACAACGGTCGCATAATTACTACTAGTAATAAATACTAAATGATTTAATCGAGTTGTAAATACTAAATTCAAGTAAATCGAGCTTGAAGATGATCAGTAATTTTCTATTAAAAAAATTATCTAATCAAATCATATTTATTTGCAAATACAGGTGATACAGAGCATATTTTATTACCAGCATTATTAGAACCAGTGCATATATAGAATAATATATTAAAAATAGTCTAATTTTCCTTTAACCGTTGACTGTATTGACAAAAAAAAACAAATCATAATCTTTTCAATATTTCTTAAATAAATAAGTCAAATGTTTATATGTAAGCAAAATGATTCAAATAACTTTATATACCCTTAACAGCCGATAAAGTACAAAATTGTAAGGAAAATAAACGGCAGATATTTTCGAGACTGTTTCTATTAATTGCACTGTGAGCTTTAAATGTAAATAAAAATTAAATAACTTGTACATCCCCGAAATTATTAAGTTTACTTATTTTCGAAATTTTAAAGCTCTTTCTCTGTGGCCATTCTCTATTCCCTAAGAACAATTTTAATTTTTAATCTGTCATTAATGTGATATCCATAAGTTTTATACTGATAATAACACTTGTAGTCCAGTCAAAATAAACATTCCAGTTTGCATTAATTCCCAAGAAGCTGGATTTTTGTGCAGGCCTTGAATACGTTATCACAAATGATATGTCAAAAGTCCCCCATCGATCCCGCTTGAGCGTTGTTTGAGGTCAAACGTCACAAATTTGCGTTTTTTGCGTATATCATTGAAACAACGAGAGCTATCGAAAAATGCTTCAGACAAAGTCTGTAAATCGTAAAATTGTCTACAAAAAAAGTCTTAACACTTTTCTTTTACAAAGCACCGCTTTTGAGATATCGTGACTTTAGACTGCAGGAAAATCGTATTTTCGACTATATGCATACATTATATATATATATATATATATATATATATATAATATTAACAACCTGACTAAGGTACAAATGCTCTCATTCATGACACAAACATCTGCTCCCACCGGGATTCGAACCCAGTATCGCAGAGATGGTAAGACCTTGAAACCGGTGTACTAACCACTCGAACTCGTAAAGTAAGCAGATATTAAAAAAAACATTTGTGTTAGCAAATCTGGTAAAAAATTAACAGTTACGTCAATATATTATTTTTACACCAAACAGTAACTAGTTATTACAGAAAAAATTCGCTAACATCACTTTAACAAACAACATACAGAAATATCGGCCATTGCTTAGAAATTATTTACCTGTTAATGTCATTATTCTCACCCTCAGTATGTTTATAACAACGTATTCAATATTTTTTTAAATCTTTATATTGACAATTGATACATTTCTTCTAAAATAACTATTAACGAAGAATCAAAAACCTAGTCTTGGCGTAGCTGGTTATCAAACTATAGATACAAAGAAAATAATTTTACATTTTCATCTTATTTTTATCTTTAGGTATGACAAAGAAAATATAAAATCCTTTTGCGCAGCTGAATCTTTAGTTACGAATATAGCTGAAGAGACGTGACCTATTACGCGTGTTCTTACGAGTATGTGAGGCATATCTTTACTTCACTTGATATTTCTAAGGCGTTCCGCTACCAGGAAGTTTGGGCCGTTCCGACAAATTGCTGTTAATGGCACTACTACGGAGTTTAAAGCGTCCACATACTCGTTTGTTGGGATTGAATCTTTTTCTAAGCTTACTCGTGTTCTTTTCCTGCATCGTCGTGTTCTGCAGGTAACTACTGCTCGTCCTGATTGTCTCATCCAAAAACACTGAATTGAGATAGTCATTAGCCACATAAAACAGCAAACGTAAAATTTTAATCAACATTATTTGCTCATTCACATTATCTAACTTACTTTTAAAAAGTAAACGTTGTTACAACACAGGAACATATTTTTACCTGTGGGAATATTATTAGAATACTTTTGTAATAATTCTTGTTACTGACGTTAATTTTTTCATAAGTAATGTTTAAAATTATTAAAATCTAATAATAAGTGTACATTTTGATCCTACTTCAACACAAAAGTATAACATTAACTACGAGGTATGCTGTGACGTACCCCGAGTCCGTGGTGAACACGAGGGTTATAAGGTATAAGGTCAAACGGGCTGGTTTCCGCAACTCGACGTCTAAGCGCCTATTTTGCGTGTGTGGGAATGATGTTGCTATTCTCGCCAGCTTAGCTCGTCCAGAAATTTCAATAGGTTTTTTAACTTACCGAAAACCTCCGGCAGTGAGCTCGGCTGTTCGAGATGTCTTACCCGGTAGTCCACCACACCTGGACACTCCATGATCACATGTGCGGCCGTTTCTTCTGCCTCCAAGCATGCTCTGTACATGGGGCTGTCAGTGAAACCTAGGTTGAAAAGGTGTTTGTTAAAAGGTCCGTGGCCTGTTATTGCTGCGGTTATCTGATTGAGTTGTTTCGTGTTTAGTTTAAGGATGTTCTTTGACAGTTTTGTGTTTATTTCTGGTAATGCAGCTTTTGTTTGCTTGCAGTCTTCAGTGTTTCTCCAGGTCTCGCTATGGAGCTGCTTAGTTTTGTTTCTTATTTGGTTTTTAGACCATTGTTTGGGGAGAGGCACTATTGGTTCTGGTCTGTAGACCTTCATTCCTGATCCTCTTCGAGCTAACTCGTCCGCTTTGTCGTTGCCGCACGAGTTGCTGTGACCTTTTATCCATTGTAGGGTGATGAGGTTATCCCTCCTTGCCATCATCAAGACGTGGTGACATTCGTGGATTAATGTAGAGTAGCATTGGTTGTTGGACAGTGATTGTAATACAGATTTACTGTCCGTTAAGATTCTTATGTGTTGTTGACGTTAAGATCCTTTTATGTTCCTTCTCAGTATTTCACACGAGGGTTTTCCATCTCCAATAGTACCAGACTAAACTCGACACTGTACCTCAATCTTACACTTACCGTTACCTCCAGCATTATGATGCTGCTGCACTCACGTAGTAGAAATGCGAGAAACGGTGCTTTTAAAAGTATTTCATATCACATTTTCAGAAACGTACACTGAGATCACATCACTTGAAACATCACCCGTACCGAACAGTCGATGGCGATATTTAGGTAGTACGCGAAGACATGATTAATTTCATGTCTTCGTGTTGGGTCTGCTTAATAATATATACCACATCACTTGAAACATCATCCGTACCTAACAGCCGATAACGATATGTGGGTAGTATATTGCACGTACCCAACGCGAAGACGTGATATTAAACAGAAATCACATCACTTGAAACATCACTCATCACCGAACAGTCAATGACGATATATATACGTACGACGATGTACGAGTATATATATGTATGTCGCACGAGAGGCTCGGGCGTGTTCGACAATGTCATCTTGTCTCAAGTTAATTTTAAAGTGATCTATACTAATATTATAAAGAGGAAAGATTTGTTTGTTTGTTTGTTTGTTTGTAATGAATAGACTCCGAAACTACTGAACCGATTTCAAAAATTCTTTCACCTTTGGAAAGCTAGATTATCCCCGAGTAACATAGGCTACTTTTAATCCCGGAAATATCGACAGATCCCACAGGATGTGCAATAAAGGCTTCGCTCAAAAACTACTGCACAGATTTTCATGCGGTATTCATCAATAGATAGAGTGATTCTTGAGCAAGGTTTTGCGGTATTTTGTATCTCGGAAAAACAGATAGTCCCACGGGAAGCGCGATAAAATCTTCGCGCCATAAACCGACTTCCGCGCATATGTAGCCGTGGCCAAAGCTATGACCATTAACCCTCTATAGACCCAATCCCGAAATCCACGCAGGCGAAGCCGCGGGCAGAAAGCTAGTATTTAATATCTCGAGAGATATCAAATATCACATTTACGATATTACGCACCTCAATCGCATACCAGCAGTAACATCAGTTAATTCAAATTCAAAATCATTTATTCAGTCTGGGCTATTACAAGCACTTGTGAATGTTGAAAAGCTACGCCATCGGTTCGCAAATCTATGGAAGTCCACCCTTTCGAGTATAATATATCAGTCTTCATTCAGGCGGGATTAAATTAATAATAATTATTATATTCGTAGTAGCTCTTTGTGCATCCGTGAGTTCTTTAAGTTTTTTTTTTATATTAGATCTGTATGTATTTTTGCAAATTGTTTAATTGCACTAGTAATTATTGTTTTTAAGATATTTTTTTTTTATTGCTTGTAAGGTTTAATTCATTTTATTTATAACTATAAGATTTTTCACTGTATTTAAATTTTTGTGTGTTTTGGAAAAACTAAATGTTATGGATATATCTATCAATGATAGCGATCTCTTCCTATCATGCCCATCTTCTTCCTCATCAGACACTAGCTTTGGTAGCCTCGATAATTCACTTCATGAAAATTTGGAGAACTCGTTTGGTGACGTGGTTAAGAACTTTAATGTGGTGCACATAAATGCACAAAGTACTCGTATTCCGTCACATTTCCCAGATATGCTGTCATCCTTCGATAATAAGAATATACATGCAATCCTTGTGTCAGAAACATTTCTGAGCCCTCGTCTACCCTCAGTTTCTTACTCCCTTCCAGGTTTTAAGCTAATTAGAAATGATCGTGTCACTTCGGCTCATGGAGGGGTGGCAATTTCTCTAAGATCAAATATTCCTTATTCTATTTTTAGTCAATCACCACAGCCGCCTCCACCCAATACTGCTGAACACCTTTTCCTTGATATTTCTATCTCTCACAAGCGGGTCCTTCTGGGCGTCTTCTATAGTCCTTCCTTGAGGGTAGACTACTTCGACACTTTTGAGCAGCTTCTTGAAGCTACTACTCTTGCTTTCACACATACAATTATTATGGGTGATTTTAACACATGTCTAGTTAAGAATGACTACCGATCTCATAAATTAATATCATTAGTTAAGTCTTTTAATCTACACATTCTTCCGCTTCAAGAAACACATCATTTCCCCAATTGCTCCCCGTCGCTTCTAGATCTCATGATCGTTTCATCTCCTGATACAGTAAGCAAACATGGTCAGTTTTCTGCTGACGCCTTTTCATATCACGACTTAGTCTTTCTTTCTTATCGGGTACGGCCTCCAAGGATTAAGTCTCGTACTTTGCTGCGACGGAACTTTGGCGGAATTGATTACGACAAGCTCCAATTAGATGCTGCTACTATTGACTGGTCAGAATTATATATCTGTCGTTCAGTTGATGAGCAAGTAGACCTCTTCAATAGACGATTAACCAAATTATACGACGTTCATGCACCTCTTAAACCGGTTAAAATCAAACACCTTCCGGCCCCTTGGTTAACGGATGATATCCGGAAACTGATGGCTAAAAGAAACAAAAGGAAAGCGAAGTACAAAATGTATCCTACTGTTGAAAATCAGATTAAGTATAATGCTGCAAGAAATCGTTGCAATACAGTGATTAGAGATGCTCAAAGACGCCATATCTATAAATCTATTGATAATGAAGATCCAGCTAAAGTGTGGAAATTTCTTAAATCTATTGGTATTGGCAAATCTCAAAGACATGACAACTTTAATTTCGATATTAACGTACTGAACTCACACTTCACGTCAACGTCACCTTTTAATGGTGCACGTAAAACTGAGACTCTAAATAATCTTTCTTCGTTGCCTAAGCCAAGTTATTCTCCTTTTTTTCTTGAGCAATTTACGAATAGTGATGTCAAGAGAGCAATTCTTTCAATATCTTCTGGTGCCATAGGCAGTGACTGTATTAGTCGTAATATGATCCTTCCCGTCTTAGACATCCTCTTACCAGTTATCGTTCATATCCTAAATACATCCATTAGTACTGGTATATTTCCGTCTGCCTGGAAGTATGCTTTTGTTATTCCACTTCCCAAAAAATCCAATCCCGGCCTAACAGATTTTCGTCCCATATCAATTCTACCTTTCCTCTCGAAAGTCCTTGAAAAACTGGTTTCCCGTAAACTCTTCAACTTCCTTAGTGTGAACAATTTATTGAATCCATTACAATCCGGCTTCCGAATGGGTCATAGTACGTCTACTGCTTTAACTAAAATCACGCACGATATTCGTCAGGGTATGGAAAACCGGCAACTTACACTATTGACACTTTTAGATTTTAGTAATGCATTTAATTCTGTGGACTTTGATGTTCTTATTTGTGTTTTAAGTTCTCTTGGCATATCTCCTACCGTAGTTGACTGGTTTCGTAGTTACCTGCTGGGGCGGCGGCAGCGTATACGTATCGACGAGTCTTACTCAGACTGGTGCAGTATCGATGCCGGTGTCCCTCAGGGTGGCGTTTTGTCTCCACTTCTTTTCTCTATTTTTATTAACTCTATTACACAGTCACTTTCTTGTCTCTATCACATGTATGCTGACGACTTGCAAATATATACACAGGTAGCTTTATCAGATCTGTCTCAAGCTGTTGCTATAACTAACACTGACCTCAATAAGATCGACGATTGGAGTAAATCGTATGGCATAATATTAACCCGACTAAGTCACAATCAATTATTATCGGCAGTCCATATTATATCTCTAAAATAAACTACAGTTATTTACCAGCTATTGTATTCGGCGATGCTACAGTTCCTTTTAGCAATAGTGTGAAAAATCTAGGCGTGGTTTTCGATCAGTGCCTTTCATGGCGTATGCAGGTTGAGGCAGTTCGCAAAAAACTGTTTGCTGCGAATGGATCACTCAACAGATTACGCCACTTTCTCCCAATACAAACTAAAATTACCTTAGCGCAGTCACTTTTACTTTCACTTCTGGATTATGCTGATGTCGCCTGGCTGGATCTTTCCGAGGAGCTTCTTGACAAGCTGGAGCGTCTACAAAACGTAGCTATTAGATTTATATATAATCTACGAAAATTTGACCATGTTTCTTTCTATCGTGTTCAACTCAACTGGCTCCCGATTCGACAGCGTAGAGACCTGCATATTTTGACCCTTCTTTATAATATTTTATTTAATCCATTATCTCCACCTTATCTTAAATCTCTTTTCACCTTTAGCTCCTCTACTTCATGTCGTACTTTACGATCTAATTTCGATTTGTCACTCAATATTCCGCACCACACTACTCGTTTTCTGCAACATTCTTTTCCTTGTTCCGCAGTCCGTTTATGGAACTCCCTGCCAGAGAGAATTAGGAGAGCACGAACGCTGGAGTCATTTAAAAACCTTGTCTATTCTTATTTCCTGTCCTCAAATCCTTAGCTTAGTTGCTATTATGCCTATTCTTGTCCTTTCCGTATCACACAAAAATTCCTTACTTTTATTTTTGCACCCTTTCCCTGTTCTGAATATTCTATTAATGTATTTTTTTCCCCCCTTGGTTGCCTGGAAGAGATTGCTTTTTAGCAATAAGGCCGCCTAATTGTCGTCTTATATTTGTTAAAAATATTTTTTTTTGTATTTTATGTTTATGTGCAATAAAGTGTTTATTATTATTATTATTTAAAATATCTTTTTTAACATAAATCTTAAGGTGTTAAAATGAATAATTTACTCTGTATTTTTTCCGTGCAAATAAACACCGGAGTCCTGCAGCTTATTCTGAAGACAACAGAAAAATACTGGAATGAAATCACAAAAGTTTTTATTTACACTTCGAATTCTGTGAAAGTTCTAGCAAGACAAAGCTGGGGTCGGAAATTAAACTTCCAACGTGATTTCTTTTTCATTCTCATAATTGAATCATAAACACTAGTGACAGAATAATGGTTGTTTTGTTAGTAATTTGAGTAATTACTAGCTCTTAATTTTTTAATTCTACATATAAAGATGAATGAGAATACATGTATTAAATGGTATATTTTATGGAATGAACAAGATAATAACTTTTTAAACGTAACAAACTTTATGGCGAATCATCGTCCTACAAAGCCATTGCTCTTTAATATCTTGACAAAAATTACAGAGCACGTTTTCAAAAAAACTTAATCTATTAAGCTAAACCTAATATGGATTCAGAAAACGTGAAAGTATGGATATTTCAAAAGGCGAAAGAGAGAGAACAATTACCCTCGCTTAGTCTTGTAAATATTATTATTAGAAGAAATAGAGTTGTATGGAATCTATATTGTTGTCTTCTCCCATCTATCAATAAATATCGTAAGTTACGTTAGATATACGGGGTGGATTGTTTACTATAATACTGAAGACGTTGTGAACCTCTAATAGATAGAATATACCAGTAGATTTCAAGTTGCTGCCAATTGCAGTCCATCCACTCGGTTGACATTTTAATGTTTCGTAAGTGGTAAAGAATTATAATTACTAATGCTTAAATCGTGATCAGATCCGAAACTTTAGTACTGACATTTACGGTGTGCACAAATCGCGAAAGTATTAAAAGTGTTAGACGTAGGGACTATTCGGAAATTGGGAGACCCTTCTCGAGAAGAACAGATAAGACACTCTTTTCAATAATTTTATCATTTAATACAATCATGCACAATACAATCATATACATGCATATTTGTTTGGCATGTAATTAGTAATCCAATAATCTAATCTTAGTTTGACACATCTTAGTCGTGATTTGACGTCAGTTCAATAGAACTAGAAAATTGGTCAAACAACTGTTACTTTAAAGCAAACAAAAAATTTTGTCTAGTTCAGTTCAGCGACAACAGAATTTGCACCAATATGTTTTTAAACGTTTCTTCTGAATCTAATCTCTCACTCTATTAACAGTACACAGATAATAAACACAGATTGAATGTTTTTATGAACATTGAAATGTTTTTATGAACACGTTGACAATGCAAATTTTCAATTGAAACGTTTGGAGGATCAAAAAGTTATCTTGATCGCTGGCAACAAAAGTCTTGAAAAAGATGATTTTGTTCGTTATTGTCCTGCTTCTATTTAAATTAATTATGCAGTCAGGATACAGCAAAAAGTAACATCGGAAAAGTATATAAATTGAAAATGTTTCAGAGAGATACAATCAAATGACGAACGTAATAAGAGATAGCTTTTAAATAAAACGCTGTTACCAGAAATGTTTATAATGAAATGTTTAGAATGAATATATTTTCAAATTGATCGAGGTGCATAAGCGTAATATTAAGCAGCACAATACTGATATAGACGAATCAAATGAAATCAAACTCGATGGGGTTGTTTTGGTTTTATTTCTTCTAGTTCTAGTTTCAGACCACCTCCATGAGATTATATTGTTCCCGAATTACGCGTTGGCGCCACTTTGGCTACCTGTGCCTTTTTAAGCGCGCATGGCTCCTTTTATGGGTTAGCGCTGTATTGCTCTCTTTCCTGTGGGAGCGGTCGCCATCATAATTTGTATAGATAGTTTTGAGAAATGAGGTCGAGTTTAGTTAGTAGGCATACCGGAATGGAGACTAACGTAATCTCCGCCGGTTGCGAGGGTATCCTATGGAAGTAGGTCAAATGTAACTTGCAAGATTTGATTACAGACCGGGAAAGGTGAGAATAAGAGACAATTATAAAATTATAACACGCTTAGTATCAGATATATGAGACACACTTAGAAATAGATGTGCTTTAGAAACAGTTGGGGTAAAAAATGTAGTAGATACATAAATGTATCTTTTTTATCCTGTATCGTGGGTACAGTTATAAACATAGAATGTTAGAATAATAACACGAACAAATGTCTGTAATTAAGAAGTTGAAGTTAAAGCGATAGTTCAAATAAACACTACTGTAACAAAACCACGTGAAATGTAAAGAAATACACGATTTATTAAACACATTGTTAGCGTATGTTATCTTAGGAGTAGGGTAACTCCTTGCGAGAGCCTACGCACTTCGACCCACAATCGATCTTTTGAGCCCCATTACCAACATAAGGTTGAAGCGTAAGCTACACACTTAGATTACGCTATCAAACATTTGAAACAGTTCCGTCTAGTAATGGCCGGCCATCTGTTCTTGGCACATGTGAGGCGCTCATTATACGGGACTCTTCGCCGCACTGCACTTTAGGGCTCTTGTTCCAAGTAACGAGCAGTTTGTCCCCGCCGATGCACGCTGGAGCGAATTTCAGCTAATGCAATATCGGTGCTTTTCTTGCAACTAGTCTCGTAGTTTTTCGCTATATTTAGCTCGAAGCAGATGGGAGTAAAGACTTATTTCTGAAACGTTCGACGTGAATCTTAAAAGCGTTTATACCCGAAGTGGTTCATTCAATAGAATGTATTGTTTTGAAAATTATTAAATATTAGCCGGTGCCCGCCGACTTCGTTAGTTGTATTAGTATTTAGAGAAACATATATTAACGTGGCGTGTATCTTTATATTTTAAAGACTATGTGTAATTCTAATGTATAAGCTATATTATTGTAAAGTTTTATTAAAATTCATTTAGTAGTTTTTACGTAAAAGAGTAACGAACATCTACCCATACGAAATTTCGTGTTCTAATAAAAAAATTTTAAATTGCAATCTGTAAATCTGTAAAATTGTAATCTAGCAGCATTCAATAATCATATTATGTCAATTATTAAAATTGTTATTTATTTTTACATGGTTTGCTTTGGTGGCACTTAGAATTGCAGAGCATCATTGCCTTCTTGGCAAGAAGACATAATATGATTATTCTTCTATTAAAAAAAAACAGTATTATTTGTTATAGTATGATTGTTCGTATTACCAATTATCCATAACTTTTAACGACGAATCTTTCTAGTTTAATAAAAATTATTATTGTTCCAATTACCGATTATTTTAAACAGTTTATCTATTTATTTTTACTTTCTAAATGTACTATAATATTTAGACTAGACCATACCAGTTTTGTCCCGCCGGCATTGATTGCGGCAATGTTGGCGGACGAGGGAGGTTGGAGGGGATTGGTTGGTTCATATTTAATTACATACTTTACCCTCAAAATATTTGTACTAATTAAAAAATAGTGGTGTATAATAATGTTATCGGAAAATATCAAGAACCAATTTATAAATATTATTAATTTGTTATTGTCACCGGAATGACATATTTTAATATTTTCGATTACCTTTAAATGATGGAAAAATACCGTTAAAGCGATATTGTTCATTCATTGACATTGTTGATTAATGTGCTTAAGAAAAAATAAATAGAAACAATTACATAGATAGAGTTTTTTTTGCCGCCGCCCGTGAACACCCGCAACACAAGTGACAAGTTCGCTGTCACCTTTTAACCCCATTTCCCACGGATTGGGCCTCCGGTACTTGGCTCACTCACTCACTTGGCGAAACACAGCATAGACGCTGCTTCACGCCGGTTTTCACCGGTTTTTCGCCGTGGTATCACTCAGGTTGTGCAGGCTAATTCATGCCAAAGCGTGGCTTTCCCACTAGCAAAATCCCACAGTTTAAATCTACTGTGACCCCGACTTTACCATTCCATTTTGTTATATTTTTTTGTTACAGCTCCTATTATTCTTTTTTGTTTCATTTTCGTAACGGGTCATTTTTTTTTAACTGACCCATAAAAGTACAAATAACAAAGTTAAAAATAAAATTTGTTTATACGCTCATATAGATTTGACGAGTTTACTTAGTTATGACGTGACGATTGCAGTGTTTTTAGTATGGAGCGTTTTTGAGCGACCCGCGACAGCGCCGCAAACATGTCGATGTATCTTCAAAAGTAATAGGTGCAGGTGTACTGTTGGTTCTACAATATTTCTCACTTAAAAGAGTACTCTTATTATATATTGAATTTAAAAAATTGTCGTCTACCCAAATTTTTAGTTACGACTTATTATTTTTAATTATAACAATATTTGCATACTTGAACTCTTGAATTGAGAAAACGTCGACGTTTGGTAGCGGTGAGAGCTGAAATTGGTAAATTGTACCAATGCATGTCCATGGTAGCTTCACTTAACAAATTTTATGGCTTTTGTACAGCAAACTGTGACTAATCTGTTACTAAGTGAATTCATTAAAGTGAAATGTAAACATTGTTTTTGTAAAGTCCTAGTTTTTTTTTGTAATTTTAATCTTTGAAAATATCATCATCATCATCATTTCAGCCGAAAGATGTCAATTCTGGATATGGCTTTCCCCAAGGGTTCCTATAAGGCCAGCCTCCACCACCTTATCTTCACTAAAGCTTTAATTCACTTTGTGGGTAAGATACCAACACTCCGATTTCCAGCAAACGCCTCGAGGGCACCTTTCCGCTCCAACTTCCGTCAGTCTTGCGAGTAATGTGCCCTGCCGATAGCAACTTAAGATTCAGAATTCTTCGGGCTATGACGGTGATTCTAGTTCTTTGGCGAATCTTATAATTTCTGATTCGATCACTCAGAGAAACTCCAAGCATGGCCTTCTCCATTGTAAACATTCCTTACAATTTTTACATTTATTTTTCCGAAGTAATATATAGTATTCATATATGCAGTTATGAACGATAAGCGATTAAAATAACCTTTAAGATCATCCAAACGCGTAAATTGTAAATTTTTATTTCATCATGTTCAAACAGATTTAAATGATTTTCCATATTAAACGGTTTGAAATCTGCGTTACTGTTTTAAGTACTTTTCGACTTAAAGCTTGCAAGTTAATTTTGGTTCTAATCCTTTACAACTGATGCTTTTGTAGAAATGTGGGCCAATTTAAAGTATGTATATATAACATAGTTGCTAAAGCTATAATATGGCGCTAAAATTGGAATGTAAAATTCGGGAAGCCCAAGGCTGGTCCGCCATGTAACAATGTATTTTTCGTATTTCGAATTTGATATACACAAATTTAATATCTGAAACTATGGTGAAAAATAACATCGTAAGATAACCGGCAAAGAAATTCAAAGATGTGTGTGAATTCGATCAATCTGTACTTTACAAGCGTCGTAATAGAGAAAATTGTAAATATTAATTTAGAAGATTTAATTTATTAAAAATAAATGCGGGTAGGTAATGAATTGGGCGTAGTGTGTACGTTGTCTAAAATCTTACAATTACCAGTTATCTGCAATGGCAATCACAACTCTTCTACGGTCTGTTGATATCAGGCCTAGATGATGCAGCGTTAGGCAGGGTCGGCAATATGGCGCATATTCTCTCTTTTGATCTCCGAATCCGGGAATACACAATACACACATTTAGTATTATTTATAATTTTTATTTTAAATAATTCATAATCTTTGCACCAATATCATTGTTGAGTAATCGAGTAATCGGTTTCGGTTCGGTAGGGACGAATATGAGCATTGCTGATGACGATGATGAGAATAGATATAAAGTATTATATTTTAAGAATCAGGTTATGTTTCGGCTTGAATTGAATAGTCAATATTTATCTATGCTCTATAACTTATATTAATAAAATTGTGTTAGCTAAATCACATATACTTTCATTAAAATCGAATCACACACACACACACACACACACACACACACCCACACACACACACACACACACAATACAATTACGCGTATAAAGACACACACATGCTTAGAACAATGAATTGTAACGCTCTTCTGTAATTTATGTTTTTCGGTAAGGCATCAATTTGTGCCTAATACACAGGATTAATGATATGTCATCATTATTAAACATACAGTGCCTCCGAACCACATAGAGAGTACGTCACTCTGCAGAACAGGCCTTCCCACATCTACGTAGTGTAGACGCTATATCCTTTTACAATCTATACTGATGGTTCCACATATGTAATGAACATACATACGAGTATATACACAGTTCTCACGCTCGTCGGTTACGAGGACTTTTAACCTGCCCATTTTATAAGATATATCCGGCGTATTTGGTATTTACCTTATAAATTTCTTTTCTCAGTTATCTTTTGTACATCTTTTGTACATATTCAAATCATCTAAGCATTCTGTTCTTTCTTGATTTTATCTTTTCATGTCTACTTCTAAACACTATATTTTCTTTCACGCCGCGCATTTCCCTTATCACCTATTTCAGAATTTATTTATCATGGACTCTCTACCTATTTTATACGTATTGAAACCACGATTATATTGTTAAGCCTTAGATAGTGTCAGAAAAAATCGAATAAAATTATTTGTTAAGCGAAGAACAGCTGAATCGATTTAAATGAGCACCCATTTGTATCATTTGTTTCAACCAAGAATAACAGAATAGCTATTTAAATAAGAAAAAAGCAGGGAAACGTAATAAAAAATAAAACCATTTATTTAATAGACTATCTTTGGAATTCTGCCATCTTCTGTGGTTGACAGCTCAAGTCATTGATGGTTAAACGGCGGTACGGAATTCAGCTGATTAAAATAAATATAATATCACTATATATTGTCACTAAATCTTTGTTAATTTTCGACTTCTTATTTCGAACCTCATAGGATCGAAACTCATAGGATCACATCTTTGTCCGTCTTTCTGTTTGTCTGTCAAGACCCTTTTTTTTATCAAAAACTCGTCGAGATAGCAAGTTGAAATTGATATGAAAAACTCCAATGCAGTTTTAAAATTTATTGATTTATTTTATTTATTTAATATAGGTACAAAACAACTTACATCCTAGAAAGAAACAAAACAAACTTAAAAACATAGTAAAGAGCTGGGATGTAACCCAAACAATGTACACAGCCTGAACATAAACAATTAAAACAAAGAAAAAATACAATAATCTACTACTAAAATTAAACTTCAGCTACATTTAAATGCATTATTTAAATAAATATTTAATCTAATATGTAAAATATATTAATCCTAATATATTGTATTTACTTGAAACATAACGTAAACTAAAATAGAAACTAAAGTAAAACTTTAAATGGCTAATATGTGTTTTTTGACACATCGCCTAAATGTGGAATAGGGATGTGCTAAGATATCCAATTCAGGGTGCCTATCAACCAACTCGTTCTAAGCCCTGCACATTCGCACAACAGGATTATAAAATGAGGTATTCTTTTTATAAAATTCCAGTACAAAAAATTTTGGCGTGCGGCAAACATATCTGGTATTAATGTTTATAGCTGATAGCAAGCTAGGTGAATCTATGTGTGAATTTAAAATTTTAAAAAGACAAAAGAGATCGGAATGTAGATATCGCAATTTCAAACTAGACAGACTAAATTTAACAAGCAAATCAGTATACGATAGTCCACGAGTACTGACATTTAAGCGATAGCAGGCCGATTGGAGACATATCTTCTGTGTCTATCTATCCGATTAATGTGGAGTCGATAAAAAGGAGACCATATCACGGATCCGTACTCCAAAGAGCTGCGGACTAAGCTGCACCAGAGAGAGACACTTTTGACTTTTAAAACTACCTTGATATAATAAAAATGCAGGCTATAATGTTGTGTTATCTTTATGTTGGCACTCGCAAGAGAATCAAATTTATAAGTTACTTGCAGCAGTTCAAACAGTTTCAAAGTTGCAGACCTAAAATTATAAATTTTGGCGGGAAGCAACGTCATTCAGCTAATGTAAAGGAATAAACTGAAAAAGTTGTTCAGGCAACTAGCGATAATAATAATATTTTTATTTTGACACAACAAACGCATCATACTATAAAAAAATATGTATATTTACGCAAGATTTTTTACGTGCTCAAATCACGATAATCTTTAAAATTGTATATATATAATCACATATTAGCGAACTCAAAAATAACCAAAGGTATTTGTACTAATATTTGTATGATGCATGAAATAGTAACTATTGAAAATTATATAATTAAGGCGATAACTGTTTTATAATCCTTCATATGAATGTGAATTTTCAATTTCACATTTCGAGATATTCGATTAAAAATATAAAGAACTTGTTAACTATTGAATTATTGTTCTATTTGAATAATGTGTGTCGTCCCCCATTCAAATATTTTCTTTTCCCGTCCTCTCGTTCGGTATTCTATTATTGTATAAAAAAAATACTAGCGTTTGTGTATTATTATTATGAGTTTGTCTTTGTCTTTATATAGAAATACGTCAGTTTTGATTACTGATAGTTAAAATTAATAAAAAAAAAATACTAAGTAAACTTAAAATTAATCATAAAACATTAAAATCTCTCTAACAAAATATTCTTGAGTATATTGTTCATGTGAAATTATAACAAGGTAATAATACTGGAGTACCTATGACTATGCAAGATCCAGAAAACCACGAGTCAGCCGAGATAATCAAGTTACCAAAGCGGCTTCGAAGTCGGTTTAAGTGGTAACTCAATAACAAGTTACAAAGCGAGAACGATTAAAATATCCTAAGAGAAAAATGGAAAATATATATTAATTTGTTGCCTTAGAGTGAAATTCTACGGAATGTATTTTTGATCAAATTGTTCGAGTTTGCTATCTCTCTCGCTTTCGATAATTATTTAACGTATGTAACGTAACTATAGAAGTCATGTCATTTAAACTCATGGTAGCTAGACTGCTCTAATTAATCTTCTCTACTCCAATAGTCACCTATGACAGTAAATGCGAACCTCGATAACAGTCACAGTTTTGTGTTTTTCGAAAGCATGTAAATACTTTATTCGTTTGAAAAATATTTTTATAGATCTAACAAAATATTCATACTTTGCTGTAATTTGTATTTGCAGCGTCGGTGGCTCTGTGGTCTTGGCACTGTTTTCCGAAACGAATGATTCTAGCTAGACAGTGCTCACGTTGCTGTCTTCCGGTGGAAGTACAGTGAACCTGAGTTTCATAGAAGTACAATTTTTGTCACAAGTTGGCAACGTACACTTTAGTTTTTTTTTTTTTATAGCATAGGGCAGCAAACGAGCAAACGGATCACCTGATGGTAAGCGATAACCTTTGCCCATGGACACCCGCAACACCAGAGGAGTCACAGATGCGTTGCCGGCCTTTTAAAAGGGAATAGGGGGAATAAGGGGAATAGAGGGGAATAAGGGGGGTTGGGCCTCCGGTACCCTCACTCACTCGGCAAAACACAGCGCAAGCGCTATTTTACGCCGGTTTTCTGTGAGGCCGTGGTATCACTCCGGTCGAGCCGGCCCAATTCGTGCCGAAGCAAGGCTCTCCCACGGTAAAAACGGTAGTTTTTGTGAGGCCTGTAAATTTGTTGCAAATTTTACAGGGAGCACATGTACTATCAGTAATAATGACCGCTTCAGATGGGTAGTTTGTTTGTATTACTATAAATAACATTAATTCCCTTTTACTCAAAAACGCGTCGGGATATCAAGCTGAAATTATATACTAATTATATCACATACTCAGGTCTCCTATCTCTCAAAGCAGTGAAAAAATCAAATTTTTAAATCAACGCAATAAAAAGATATGGCCGTTTATGTTCCATTTATATTGCATATTTTGACATTTGCAAGGGAATCAAAACCTATAGGGTACTTTCCTTTGACCTAGAATCATGAAATTTGGCAAGAAGCATTGTCATGTAGCACAAATAAAGAAAAAACTCCGAAAACCGTAAATTTATAGTTATTTCAGAAAAAAAAAATTTTTGGTGAATGTACGAGTAGTTGTACTTTTTTGCCTTTCATACTTATTTACATATTATTTATTTAGATAATTACTAGCTGACCCGGCAAACGTCAAATGTTAAGGGTGGACAACCCTTATCACTAAGGGGTATGAAAAATAGATGTTGGCCGATTCTCAGACCTACTCAATATGCTCACAAAATTTCATGTGAATCGGTCAAGCCGTTTCGGAAGAGTACGGGAACGAACATTGTGACACGAGAATTTTTATATAAGATATAAACAAATATATTTATATTACGCGATCTATATGCCGCTAAAAATCTATTTAATATCATATATGTATTCACATATTGATTTAGTTTATCATTATAATCACAAACAATTATTATATACAGGTGCAGAAAAATGCTCAAGAACTATACTATTTATAAATTAAAATCACAAATTATGTATGCTGTTCGCGTTTCAAATAACATTAACTAATTTTACCTTTAACCAAATACTCATTTAGATATTAATAAGCTTCTCCACTACTGCACAGCACTTGCGTAGTTAAATGAGAAGCTAAATTACGGGTATCCGGCTGTGAAACTGCCGTTTGTACGGATATTTTAAAGTTATTTTTTTTTTCAGTAATAGTCTACGTAATAATGCGGTTCTACACTCAAATACTACAAAAATAATATAGTTTTTAATATAACAAAATATTATTGGTTGATTATTTATAACGTATTCTATAACGTCATAATTATTCTTTAGTTAATAAAATGTATTTATTGATTTTGAAATAAAATTAAGAATAATGTGTAAAAAGTTACTACAGTCTGTAGTTCGTATTTATACTTAATACTCAAATGAAATACAATACTATAGTTCTCATCTGGTTGATCTCAGGTGTCCTATTACGTTAGAAGCTACTGCAATGTGTGACCTAACAAGTCTAATTAGTTCTAACTGTTCTCTAATTCGATTTCTCTTGTAATCCGAAACGACCTCCTACGCTGTCTCACGTACTAATTTAGTCGGCGGGGGGTAGTAATCTGAAAATAAGCTTTTTCAAAGTTCAGATTCTAAGGTCTGTTTTTTACAGTATGAAAATATATAAGAGTAGTCGTTTTATTTTTTTAAATCAAACTTGTTAATTTCGTAGGAAATTGCTTCCGATTAAAATTAAACAACATTTCGCATATTTTTGAATATTTTTAATATAACTGGCCTAAGTGTAATTGTAGATTTTTTGTAAGTAATAGGGAATATTATTTTGTCTTAAGGAAGGATTTATAACAAAAAATTATGGACTCAAGAGGTATTTAGTTACTTTTTAAAGAATTAAGTTTGAATTTGATCAGAGCCTGTAAATGCTGTATTTTTAGATGTTTCTGTAATTTACACTTCATTTCTTCTACAGGTAAAAGGTTTTTAAAGTATTCATGATAATAATCGAATTAAAGTCTGTTGTTGCAAAATATTAATGTATTATAAGCGGATACCCCCACACGTTGCGTAAGGTTGCCGACCGTTGCCTATAAAAGCCGCTGCGGTTGGCTAGCGACTTACTTATCATCGGGCATTCGGAGCGGGTAGACCGGTCGTAACGTTATTACGTGTTGCGTTGCGTAACGTTGCGTAATTCGTAAAGTAGGCGTTAGGCTGATTTTGTTCCTCTGTAAAATTATTTTGTTGCCTAATTTTGTGTTTATAAGTGATTTGTTTAAATTGTTTATTTTTTTAAGGAATTTCTCTTCTGATTCCTAAAATCAGAAGTGGGATAAGCAACTCTTAGCCCACAATTACGAGGAACAAAGTCTTCTGCGTACTTTAGTGTTCATGTTTGTAATAATGGCTGGCGGATCCAGTCGGAGTGACCGTAGGTCGCGAAGTCGTTCCCGTGATAAGTCGCGGCACCGTTCACGTAGCCGTCACGAAGTGTCCACTAGGAACCGCCGATCGCGACGTCGGTCATATAGTAGGACGCGTAATGAAAATTTCACACCGTCAGAAAAAACGCCTAATCGTGATCGCCATCATCGTCGCTTGAACAGATCGCGGTCTTCAAGCAGGTCACATACCCCGGATTTGGCTATTCATTCCACATTGAATTCTATCATGGACCGTCTTGCGTCGATCTTAGCAATATAAGTGAAGGTCAGGTTAGGCCGAGTCAGGAGAAGGTTAGAGCTTTGATTGACTCAGCTGAACCTCAAAATGTTAAGCAGGTAAGTCAGTTTATGGGCTTAGCCAGTTATTTTCGGGGTACATACGACGTTCATAGGATGAACGCGTGAACCGGCAACGACACCCTCCACGGTAATTTAATATAAATGACTGCGTTTTTGTTATAAAGTTTTCGCAGAGCACAGGAAAACTTGATCCTGGCATGCGTGGCCCGTACAAAGTAGTCAGGATCCTGCCGAATGGTCGCTACGAGCTACGCTTGCTGAGCGGAGCCTACGGAAAGACTACGCAAGCTGCAGCACAGCATATGGTGCCGTGGCGAGGAGAGTGGTGCCCAGAGACTTGTGCAGCGTTCTTCGAGGGTAAATATGACTGCACATGGGCGTTGTTAAGTGTGTCTTCCGCCCGTAGCGCTAAATAACTTTGGACGTTGTTAAGTGTGTCTTCCGTCCATGGGCGTTGTTAAGTGTGTCTTCCGCCCGTAGCGCTAAATAACTTTGGACGTTGTTAAGTGTGTCTTCCGTCCATGGCGTTGTTAAGTGTGTCTTCCGCCCGTAGCGCTAAATAAATTTGGACGTTGTTAAGTGTGTCTTCCGTCCATGGCGTTGTTAAGTGTGTCTTCCGCCCGTAGCGCTAAATAACTTTGGACGTTGTTAAGTGTGTCTTCCGTCCATGGGCGTTGTTAAGTGTGTCTTCCGCCCGTAGCGCTAGATAACGACGACGAGAGATGGAGGCGATGCGATCCCGACTCCATGCCTTGGAGAGGCGGACGCTCGCCATGGACGCCCACCGGTCCGTGAGGGACCAGTCGTCAACATCACCTCGGTGCCCGAGCCGCGGCACATGCCGCCATCATCTCGCCGCAGCGCCGCGTCGCTGTCAAGGCGATCGGACCGCGCGCACACGCCGCCGACTATGCGGCGCCCGACTACGCGGCGCTCCGTCTGCGCACCCGCTTCATCGGCGCCGTCTGGGCGCGCGACGACTGCGAGGCCGCTGGAGGCTCGCTGTGCGGTTACGACGCCTGCGCAGAGCCAGGGACCGTCGCACACGCCGCCGCACGTTCCTGTGACGCCGGTCGTGCCGTCAGAGGGCCCGCCCGAGACTGCGCCGGAGGTTGCCAACAGTGACGTTAGCGTCACAGCCACGGTAACCGAGCGTATAGTAGACGCGATACGCTCCATCAACAGCACGGTGAGATCCAACCAAATATTTTATATTTCTAGTTTCGATCCTAATTTGCATAACTTCGAAGATTGGTGTGAAGAAGTCGATCGTGCCAAGTCGATGAATAACTGGAACGGTTACGAATGTCTTTCCAGAATAGGCAACTGTCTAAAGGGGGACGCTCGAATGTGGATGACTGAGTGGGTGACAACCCCGAGGCTCGTGTCGAGGACGACACTATGTCAGGAGAGGCCGTATAAGCGGATACCCCCACACGTTGCGTAAGGTTGCCGACCGTTGCCTATAAAAGCCGCTGCGGTTGGCTAGCGACTTACTTATCATCGGGCATTCGGAGCGGGTAGACCGGTCGTAACGTTATTACGTGTTGCGTTGCGTAACGTTGCGGAATTCGTAAAGTAGGCGTTAGGCTGATTTTGTTCCTCTGTAAAATTATTTTGTTGCCTAATTATTGTGTTTATAAGTGATTTGTTAAATTGTTTATTTTTTTAAGGAATTTCTCTTCTGATTCCTAAAAGTATAATAAATATAAATAATAATAGAAAATAATATAGCCTTTGTATAGGCATTCAATGTTCACCGTGTAATTTCTAATGAAACATATACTCTGTGATTGTAAACTAGTTTCCATCAAATTGACTACTCAATGAAAATAGTTTCGCCCAGGTAAATAGCTGAACTGTTTGTTTTAACCGAGTTAGAAGTTAATAATGTGTTTTGAAAGCTCGAATTCTCTTCTATTTCACGGATATTGAAATTATTTGAGTAAAATAAACTATAGGAGTGTTAGTGTTTCCGAAATATATCTAATGATATCCATCACAACTTCACCTGCTCCCAGTGCAGCGTGGTAACCAATAAACAAGGCTCTGGTACTCCTTAACAATCCGCCGTGAACTAGCGTGGGGCAGCCCATAACTCACATTTCTTATCTTATCGGCGGAAGATTATGTACAGAGTATAACGATGAAATGACGATGATGAATGATGATGGACTATATTATACTAGAGGCTCGGTACATGCTTAGCTACGTATAAACAAAAACAATAAAAAAAACATCAAATTCATTTGTTCAAACAAAGAAATGTTTTATTAATTACTAGATATTTTAACTTACTTAACCCAAAACATTTAGTTAAACTAATTATCGCTGACAATTTGCTTTATTTGAAGCACGTCCAAAATGAAATGACCACATGAATGACATAACAATGAGCTTGTACTGTCAACACTGAAAAAAGTTTTATTGATTGAATTCATTTGTTACAAAAAATGTGATAAATGAAGAACTGCTTGACCGATTTTGTACAAATTTCACATAAAACAGCTACTAATTAGTACGAACAAAGTCTAAATTTCGTTTGGATAAGTGAGTTATTGAGTTATAAAATTAACAAAATAATTAAAAAAATGACATTCAACGACATAATCTTCTAATAGAAGTATAATATTGTCTTGTTGCGCTGCGGGTAGCTTTCAATTGATCGGAGCTTCTTTCGACTACAAAGTTTCCCGTCGTAGTTTTGCAAAGTAATGGTGCCAGCTTCTTTGATGTTCAAAAAATACGAGTACGTGTAAACCGAATTATTTTTATACTACAAAGTTACCAGATCAGATTATAAGTGATCACCGTTGCTTATCAATCTAAATCAAATTATAATTCCGGGGATTCTTGTGTATTATTTGTTTTTTTTGACATAATAATGTAAATAATTTCTATTTATAATATTTATAATATTTGTCAAATCATGTGACGTTTACCTACTGTCTACTACATGGGCGTAAGGAGAAAAAAAACGAAGCACCTAAAATGGCCATGTACAGAAAGCATTAAGCTAAGTGCATTCAAAAATCGAAATCAAAATTAAATTTATTCAAATATGACTTTATAGAAAGCTCTTTTGAATCGTCCAATTTTTTTCCCCTACCACCCATTCAGGACGTATTTTTTACCTGATAAGAAGAATGGGCGCACGAAACTTATCAGCTTTATCAAAAGTAATAAGAACATTTACAATAAATTATGTCGTTATCATATAACGCACATATGTGTTTACAATTTATACTGGAAAACTAATATATACAATTTAGAATGTAATATCTTCAAATCAACACCAAGCATTCACATCATTTAAATATTCATTGACTTTGTAATAGCCCTTACTCATTAGCGATTTTTTAACATGTACTTTGAACTTATGAAAAGGCTAATTCAGCTACACTATGTGGAATCTTGTTATAAAAATTTATACATTTGCCCTCAAACGAACCTCTTGTTTTTTGTAGCCTGTACGTTGGAACGGCAAATTTATTTTTATTTCTTGAGTTTAAATTATGCATTTGGAAATTAGTATGAAATGTGTGACAATTTTTATACACATAAATCAAATTTTCATAAATATATACTGGCCCGCTAAATTCATTATATTAATCTCTTTAAATAAATCTCTAAGAGAATCCCTTGCTCGTAAATTATAAATAGCGCGGACTGCTCTTTTTTGAAGAACAAAAATACTTTCTATGTTAGCAGCCGACCCCCATAATAGTAAACCATAGGACATAATACTGTGAAAATAAGTAAAGTAAATTAATGTTGCCGTTTCAACATCTGTAAGTTATCTTATTTTTTTACAGCATATGCTGCAGAACTTAGTCTATTTGATAGGGTCTGAATATGTGGATCCCATTGCAAAGTCGGATCCAAAGTAATACCTAAGAATTTAGTGAATTCTACAAATTCGACCACTTCATTATTCATTTTAACAAAAGTATCTACTTTTCTTACATTTGGTAATGAAAATTTGATACATTTATAAAAATAGTAACGGGTTTGTAGAGTAAATATGTACATAAAACATTTCATACATAATGTTACTCGTATAGTGTGTTTTATACTATATACATTGTGTATTGATAGAAGTGGCAGAACCATTAGGCAATTTTTGTAGCTTACTAAAACAATTTTGTTCAACCCGGCGCAAAAAGAATGATTGATGCGAATGGAGTCCATGTTAATTACAGAACTTTCCACTTGGCCCTTACAAATTGAAGGACCAAGTTTGATTTTTAATTACTTAGTTACCAATTCCACAATTTTTTCATCAGTTTTCACTCTTTTAATTATTGTCTCAGTTTTCGATGTTGGCAACGTAGATTATTTTAAATTGTCGAGATAAATGAACTTTGATATTTTGCTTGTATTGATTTTTGACACTTTTCTGCCAATAGTTGTATTTTTACTACAATCAATTTATAATTAAAACTTTGATTTAAAAAAAAAGTTACGTTAATTAGTGGTGGTTTTGACATAACCTATTTCAGATTAGTGTATGTCAGTAAAACTTTACTATGTTACAAATATAAGCTAACGTACAACACATATAAGTTTACATAATTCTGAATATGACTGAATGTCGTAGTAATTTTAATATTTTCCCCTGGAATGTTTACACGATGAAATACTTTACGCTTTTCAGGGAAAGTTCATGAATGCTGTTTACGGAATGTCTAATAGGAGAGGTCATGTTTTTATTTGGACCGCGCTAACATATAATTGTGGAGGCATATTTTTAGAATAGTTTTTTGGTTGCCTCGGTATGATTCTAATTTAGTGGTAGTTTATGATTAAGTAGAGAAGGTAGGTAGTACTTTATTGCATACAAACTAAATATAATAAATTATAATTCCTTATTGAATGATGATAAAATCGTCCTAAGATGCGAAGACATTGTTCGGTGAACTGGGTTGTTCCGATATCGCAGGGTTCTCAGTCGAGGGAGATATTCCGGTTTAGCTAGGTTGCAGTTACCATTGGAATATCTTTGATGTAACGTATCATTGGTATAAATAGTGTTCAATTTCGAGTATTTTATTTTTAGTATCACTTAATATTGCTCCTTGAACAGTACTTCACCAACTTTGTCTTCGAGAAATGCTTGGTTGGGTGTATCTCGTAGCTGTCATTGAATCCGAAGACAAGTTGAATGGGTTGAAAACTTTACGACAATATTGGCAGTATATCTTCGCAGCAAATTTTGCAAGCCAAGCGCTGTGAGTGGTCTGTCTTTTTAATTCAGAGCGCAGATTCTGGTCCTATTTAACAAATTATTAATCTCTGTGTTTACTTTTCGGCAAAACATGACATTAGCCAGAACTCTTTGAAAATTTAATTTAGTAAAAGTATCGAGAAAAGCGAGAGTTAAGTACTTTAAAAGTAGAAGAGACTTTTCTGATTACAATCCATAGGTCGCTTCTTCATATCCATAATTATTAGGGAGAGATTTACTGTACTATACTGTATTTTAGGTACTAGTTATATATATATATACATATATATATATATAATTATACAAGTCACGCCCGACAAAAATCTTCGAAAAGAAGCTAAGGAACGTATCGTGAACGAACGTCGGATGTGTACTATCGTAATCTAGTCAATAAAAATGCTGCCTAAAATTATGATTCCACACGGACGAAGTCGTGGGCACAGCTTATCATGAATATAGCTTTAACTCAGCGTCACAGAGTGTCGAGCAACATGTTCCACCAGTAGTTCCACCCACAGAGAGCAAAAATTTATATGTCACAGCCAACTGGTTAAAATAGCCGTTCAATCAAACAGCTAGCCCCTTGACTGAACAACGCCATTCAATCACACAGCTATACGTCGTTTAGCCGACTTGTTGATTGCAACGTTCAACATTACAGCTAGACGACGCTTAACCAACTGGTAAAATGGCAAATTAATTAAGGTAACCATTAGTTTAGTACTTTATTTGAGAGAATAGGAAGACTTTTTGTAATTTCTTGGAAGGTTATTCTTTAGTTATGTTTAAGAGGTGACCAAAAGTTTGATGAAATAAGTAAAAATAAAAAACAAATTATTAATCATAATATTGTTTATTGCATCAAGCAAATAATTACAACTAATAAATTTACGAAGTAGGAATCATTACATAATCTCGTAATTTCTCCTCGAATATTTATTTAAATTTTGATTCACTCGTATCACTCGTATGTGACCTCATAATTTATATGCGGTCTGTGGTGGTGAGCGCTGAACTAATTAAATTAGACGGCGGCTTTTGAATCAGCGTTTGAACGTTTTGAGCGACTCAAATATTCAATTAATAAGCGAGACGTATGGTTCAATGGCGTTGTTCAGTCAAAGGGCTAGCTGTTTGATTGAATGGCTATTATAACTAGTTGGCTGCGACATATATATTTCATCACATAATCAAACCTTTGGCTGCTATTAACATCATACATATGCAACGTCAATTGTTTGATTAAAAGTGATAAGCATATTGTGTTATGAAGTAGTTGTGATTATTAAGTTCAGCACTACCAACACTTAACCACCTACCAACAATTTAACATAAATATTTAACATTAACAACATACTAGTGTTGAATTATTCTCATTGTAAGCTTGTGGATATTTGTATAGTTTTAAATGAAATATTGTTATTAATAATATTACATCCTTTTATTTGAATACGTTCTTATATAACATTTTATTATAACGGGCTAATTTGACTTTTAAATATAAATATCTCTTTTGATTGCCTGACCTTTTAGACCCTTGGTCAGCCATCCGTACTTTTCATCTTTATTGCTTTTCATAAAAAGCGATAAATTGGGAAATACATACAGTAAAAAAAATACGATATATAAGTCATTATAACAATCCCTTCGCGCGAAGCCGCGGGCAGAAATCTAGTTTTTATATAATTTTAAGGAGAACATTTCCGTCATACTTGATTTGGGTAGCTTTAACCATTAAGGTAACAGACGTAACGGAAGCTTAAAAAATGGAATAACTTCTCCCGTTTAATCCCAACATTTCCCTTCACTGCTCTACTCCTATTGATTTTAGCGTGATGAAATGTATACTATAACCAGCTCAGGAGTATGAAAAATAATTTAAGTTTCGTTAAAATTCGTCGAGTAGTTTTTGTTTCTATAACGGTTATGCAGACAGACAGACAAAAAATTTACTGATTGCATTTTCGGCATCAGTATCGATCCCTAATCACCCCCTGATAGTTATTTTGGAAATATATTTCATGTTCAGAATTGACCTCTCTATAGATTATTGTTTATGGTAAATTATTCAGGTTTTTAAGTTAATAGTGCTTTATTGCCGAGATGTTGCCAATTGAGACATTTTAATATCAAGAAGTGCTATGTTGACTATTATATTTCGAGTATATATATATTTTCATAAATGGATTGCATTGATAATTGTGCAATGTAATCGGTTTTATAGATTTTCCATCAAAACGCACTATTTTAAGAACTGAAATTATTTATCTACTGGATAAAAAATAGCAACATCCGAGAATTTCTTTACTTTTTCCAAGCCAATAATGCAAGCAAATATTTAATTGTGATAAATTTCTTTAGTCGTCTCTTATGAGATCCGTGAACGCACAAATATTTTTATTATTATTTACTTTAATGTAAACAACTAGGTTAATGTCAATGAATCCCAATTTTACAAGACCTTAACTAGCTTCCAATTCGTCTTTGTTGAAACCTTCATATCCGTTGTGCCTTTTCAATATTCTGCACAACCCATCCTGTCAGTCTTACGTGCGTGGCTCTCCTTGTATTCGTGTGTCTAATAATAATAGCTTATTTTATACACGTTTCTAAACAAAGCCAATATATACCAAGGTGGTTTGGCTATTAAACTGGTAGTGTTTGACTATTTGTCATGATGTGAAAATTATATTTTCATCATAATTACGTTAATATACCTTTTACCAAAGGAGTCGAGAGTACGAGAGGTTTCCAGGAAGTAAAAAAGAAATAGTTTTTTAATGTGTTTCGCGTGCCTAAAATAAACTCAAACTGACAGTTTTTGCAGGAAGCTAAGGTATCACTGAAAAAGAACTGAAAAAGAAAATTGTTCGTACTACAACTTTTAATATAGACTACCGCTCAAAAGTATTTTTTAATGTGTTTCTCGTGCCTAAAATAAGCTCGAACTGACAGTTTTTGCAGGAAGCTAAGGTATCACTGAAAAAGAAATGAAAAAGAAAATTGTTCGTACTACAACTTTTAATATAGACTACCGCTCAAAAGTATTTTTTAATGTGTTTCTCGTGCCTAAAATAAGCTCGAACTGACAGTTTTTGCAGGAAGCTAAGGTATCACTGAAAAAGAAATGAAAAAGAAAATTGTTCGTACTACAACTTTTAATATAGACTACCGCTCAAAAGTATTTTTTAATGTGTTTCTCGTGCCTAAAATAAGCTCGAACTGACAGTTTTTGCAGGAAGCTAAGGTATCACTGAAAAAGAACTGAAAAAGAAAATTGTTCGTACTACAACTTTTAATATAGACTACCGCTCAAAAGTATTTTGGCCACCTGTATTTTGTATAAGTTAGAAACAATGCTTATAAAAACCATTGTGGTTTCATTGTGATGAGTCTAAAATTTAAAAAAATGATTGTTATGTCAAAAGAAAGTTTGAATATTTATGAAGTACTTTCATTTAATCACACTTTTACAAAATACATTTTACTAGGTGGCCAAATACTTTTGAGCGGTAGTGTATATATAATGAATAAAATATATAATTAAAATAAATAAAAATACTGTTTCATATAGAAATAATATTAAAGAAAGCACACGAATGTCTATTGATAAATATCGTTACGAAAATGTTGAAGTCCATTCAAAGCAATCAAGTGACAACAATAAAAATAGTGAGGTCTACGCAAACTATCGAAAATTCATGTCGCTGACTCGCTCCATTACTATATTTTCACGTCTCAAAATAATCGCCAACTCAATGCGTTGGGAGAGTGCTGGAGGCGCGAGTAGAATCTGAGCGGTCTCAAGAACACGAGTGTATTCAGTGTATTCTAGCGTTATTATTTGTACATCTATGCATCTATTACCAGTTATAGATTTATGTTTTTGCACAAATAAAGTGGTGCCATTTTAGCACAAAAGATATCGCCGTTTTGATTTTTCTTGTTTACACTACTTTTCTTTGTCTATAGCCTCAATTTTATTTGTTGATCTGTCATTTAATTAGGCTAACACATAAAATCTGAAATTTACACATTTTTGTACAGTAAGATTGGATGTAGTTTGAGAAAAATGTATTATTTTAACAATATCCATATCTTCTCGTTTCGCAATATACAACAGTTTATATATAAAAGCAGTTTATTATTCCAATTGTTGTTATAGCCTTTATTGTATCCGCTTGCTTTATCATACGTATATGATTTCCTGTGATAACTGTTCTGCTAGATTTTTTAAATAAGTAAGCAGAGACTGTGTACCTCTGTATAAATATTTGTGTATCTGTATGCCAATAATAACTATATAAAAGCAAAGAAGAAGACTGGCTATCTGATACTAAGCGATCTCACTCACTGGCCGCCACATTAAGCTTTACATTTATACTACGAAAACCACCATTATTTCAAGCGACGAACGAGTGAATAAAAATTCACACCGGCCTTACACGGTGGATACTATATGTGATTCCTGTGGAATTCTCGTATCTCTGTAGTAGTACGAGTAAATCTCAATACAGCCCATACTAGAATCAAATCGGGGTGCGACAATGTAAACAGTACTGAACATTATTTATACAGATATCAGTTTTCTTTTATTTTTATTCTGATTCGTAACGTTTCCATAACTTAACTTAAGTTCTTGAACTTAAGTGTCGTTTAGGTGCGTTTAAGTTATGTTAACCCCTATTTAATTACGTACTTACTAAATTTGTTGGAGACTTCGCTCAGTCTAAAAGAATTCAACAATGGTGACGCCTTTTTTTTGGTTCCGCTGAGGAAAATGCATTAAATTGCATACCCCGGCTGCGGAGAGCCGGCTATGTGGTTCTCTCTTCCCCAGAAGGGTGAGGCGTTCCCACTAAAAACCTCAGCGATTCGATCGAGTGTCGTATCTGAGGACCACCGGCCTTCGCTCTCCTGGGTGCGAAGGCTGATAATAGCCCTAGGGGAGCCCTTCTCGGGGAAATCTAAAATTATCGCCTTCTCCAAACTAATTTCAAGATTAAGTTGTAACAGCCAACTACGGCTAACAACAGCAGGTCATTAAATAAAACAAACATAAGAAATAGGTAAGACAAAGGTACTAAAGCATACATCAACAACAGGTGGTTTTTATTTCTATCCAATAAACCGGTGGGCATCAATTTCATTTTAAGTCGATCCAGAAGAAAATAAACCGAAGACAACAGTTTCTTAAACTTCAATAAACGGATACCTTGAAACATTTTATTGTGATAGTTAGGTATAGGTGCTTCTCTCTGGCGATTCCAGAACAGGCCGATGCTCCATCGCGATCCATTTCACAGCAGATTAAGAAAGTAATGGATTTTTGAATAAGTACCGAGTATCTAACGGACGATCGAAGATTCAATATCCGCTTTGTGCAAATTGGTTTAACGCCAAATGAAATGGTCGTGATCAATTTATATCTTTTCTTAATTTACGACACTTGAATGTTTGATGTTCTACTATGACTGTACTATGTTACTACTAAAGGTATGGAATTGGGTATTAACCTTTAGTTTAGTTTATTAGTTGACCGTGACGTATGAAAAATGCATATGTCACCTTTATCTTGCCTTCGGTCGATTTTATAAGAGCTAACTAAAGGAAATAACCGGTATTGTAACTTGAAAAATTCAGGATGGTAATGTTGACAACTTTTGAAGTGAAGTGAAGTGAAGAATAACGGCATTTAGTACTCAACGAGTCAGTGAACGAAAGCTATTGAAAGCAGACCTGTATTAGTTTTCATACTTTTTAACAGTCACACAGTCACAGGTTAACACTTGTTACATAAATATTTCATTACAATTTGGGTGGTTATTTAAAGACATATAAATACTATTTTCTGGCAGAATAAATGTTATTTTAATTGTCTATGATGTTCCGCAGGCATGCAAATTTACATCCAAAAAAACATGTAGATTATTCTCTGTACTGTATAAGATCTAACAAATACAACTTGTTTTGTTCCCGTCAATTGTTTTGAACACGATGCGGCTTGTTCTTTTTTGGAATCCTGGCACACATGTAAATTCAAATTCAAATTCAAAAATTCTTTATTCAACATAGACCTTTGCAGGCACTTATTGACGTCAAACTCTACCACCAGTTCGGAAATTGGGAGGCCCTAGAGAAGAACTGGCAAGAAACTCTCAGGGTTTATTTTTTATCTCCTCTTTTTTAATCGTTATTTACAATTAGTCATTTATAAAAAAAAAAAAAAATAAACTTAAAGCTACAATAAAGCTAACATACATAATATAATATTTTCGTATGTACATTTACATACACATTAAATGTCAAAAGGAAAAGACAAAAAATAATAAATAAATAATTATGTTGTTACCAAGCATGGCTTTTGGGATACCGCACCTAGCTCCATACAGTGTTATCGTTTAAATAATCACTTACTTTATAATACATGTCTTGGATAAGAAAAGAAGGAAATTTCTAATGAGTTCATCACAGTATGAACAAACCTCTGTATATGTTAGAGTATAGAGTCATTTTAATCATAATACTCGTTCTCGCTTATTGTTAACGCGATAATATAATTGGCCCAACAACAAAACTCATGAAGTATTGGTAGTACCAATCATTATGTTTGTACCGATTTAGTGCCGATTAGGTAATCTATACATATAATAAGACAGTAAAAATATTTTGTCTGTTCATTTAGTATTTTTGACTGAAATGGATAGAGGGGCTTAAACTTAAATACTTACTTTAAATACTTAATAGATTATTAGAAAGCAAAAAAAAAGTTTTGGAATTTTTTGTCTGTCTGTATGTATGTTCACGTTTATCTCCGAAAGTACTGAACCGATTTGCTTGAAACTTTCACTATTTGCTTTGTTTTAACTCAAAATAATATCTAAACTTTGTTTCATCAAAATCGGTTCATTAAAAAAAAAGTTATCGTCATTTTAATGAACTCAAATAAATAAAACTGGAGTGTCAACTGTGAAAATTGAAGACGGTGAAATTTTAATCAAAAGTACTGTGAAAATAGTATTTGTGGAAAAGCTCATTGTTTTGTGCCATACTATACATACATACATACTAATATTATAAATGCGAAAGTAACTCTGTCTGTCTGTCTGTCTGTTCCGCTTTCACACCAAAACTACTGAACCGATTTAAATGAAATTTGGTACACAGATAGTCTGGAGCCTGAGAAAGGACATAGGCTACTTTTTCATGCAAAAAAGGTTGTAAAGGGTTGTAAAAGGTTGAAAGGAGGGATTATTGGTTGTATGGAAATATTGTTAAAACTACTGAACCGATTTAAATGAAATTTGGTACACAGATAGTCTGGAGCCTGAGAAAGGACATAGGCTACTTTTTCATGCAAAAAAGGTTGTAAAGGGTTGTAAAAGGTTGAAAGGAGGGATTATTGGTTGTATGGAAATATTGTTAAAACTACTGAACCGATTTAAATGAAATTTGGTACACAGATAGTCTAGAGACTGAGAAAGGACAGAGGCTACCTTTTAAAGCAGAAAAGGGTTGTAAAAGGTTGAAAGGAGGGGGTGAAAGGTTGTATGGCAGTATTGTTAAAATATATCCTTCCTGTGGGAAATTCGAATATAACGCGGCGAAGCCGCGGGCGGAAAGCTAGTAATAAATAAACAAATAAGTTGCAAATGGGCTTAGTTATCCCTAGATACAAAATATTTTTTGGAAGAAAATACGACTATTTTAACCTTCGGCTAAATGCGAGACAAAACGCTTTGTCTAACGATTGAGCTACATCGAACGCTGATGACTAATTGATTTTAAAGCACCTGCTTGACCTTGATTGCTGGTGTGGTATGGTATTGATTGTAATAAAAGCAACAAGGCCGCAGCAGGCCTAAAAGACATACATTATGCATGGCCTTAATGCTTACATTACGTCACATTAATATTTTGAATACAGAAAATTGTGTGACCTAATACGTACGAATGTGAAATGTTGTAACTTTTATGATATTTTTGATATGTGTGAATACAATACAATTTGAAAATACTAACACTTTCGTATTTTCAAAGCTGAGTGTTGCGTGTTAAACGTTTTTAACGGATATTGAAAAGCACTCCTGTGAAATAGGTCTATAGAAGTGAGCTTTTTTAATGTTCTTTTTAATATTTCTTACACTCACACCAATTAGACTAGTCCATAGTAAGTATTATAGTGCTTGGGATATGGTGACTTATAGACATAAATATGCTACATATATTAATATAATTTTGTTAGAAATATATATTTAACCATAACCAAGATACAAAGATGGCGACACCTTGAAACCGGCGTAGTAAAACCACTGGGCCACGGTTGTCACGGTAGATTATAAATACATAAACAATGTCGTGTTAATTACAATATTTATTACATCACTTAAAACTCAAGAATGGCTAAAATTTTAATTATGAACTATTTGTCAAATTTGTCTTTATAAAGAATAACAGAATAACTATTCAAATAGAAAAAAAGCAGAAACGAATTAAAAAACAAAACATTTAATACTACAATTATTCGTTTTGAAATTCCATCATATTTCAAATTTGACAGCTCTCGTCTATACATTGACTGTTAAGCGCTAAAATAATATTATTATTCTGTTGTTATAACGTTTGCTAGATAAGTTAGCTTTAATCTAAAATTAATATCAAGAGACATGGAGAATGCTACGAAATGACTACAGAGTCGTAGCAAATACGACGACACGAGCAAAAAAAATGATGATCCTCATGAAATACACAAAAGTCCTAACGTAATAAACTAAATTAGAACCTCTCCATTGAGTTAAAATTTTAATATATATATAGGTATAACTTTTCCAAATTGCCAATCAATAAACTGAGGAAATAGAGTCACGTAGCATCCTTATAAAACGGAAAGTAAATTATGAAGATGAAACAAAACATGTACTCTGTTCTTGGAATCTTATCGTATACAAACAAAAAAACAATCAACGTTTCTTAGAAACCTCAAGAGACAAACACGGCGGGGTAGGTCACGCTTTGCGGACTTCACTTCCGTGGATCGACTAATTATAACTATAATAAGCTTTGATTATTTTATTATTTACCTTAATATAAAAGTAGTGTTGATATCGTGTTATATAATATGTGAAGCTTACAATTAGTTTTTGGACTTTTGATCTATGAATTCACAATTCACTACCAAGCGCAATCTGCCGGTGGGTTGTGTATTTCACCCTTTCCTAGAACTTGACTTTTTTTATTCCTAGATATTAAGAAATAATCAAACTACCCACTTGATAGTAAGTACACGTGGTTCCTGTGAGAATCGAAACAAATTTATAATCCCCACAAAACCATAGTTAGATTAGATGTAGAGTCGTAGTACACCGGAACACAGCCATGCATTACCACATTGCAGCAGAAATAGGTAGAACGGAGGTACCAAGTATACGACCCAAAGTCGGAAGGTATCTTCTACTCCCATTACAACATTAGAATAATATTGATTTAATATAGGCTTTTATTGCGACTTATAACCTCAAATAAGGCAATACAAAGAGTTACTTATCTTTGTAGGTATGCAAATATAATGGATCGCAGGAGGCCCAGGGCCCTTGCGAAAAATTATTTAAAAGTATATATATTTTTGTGATTTTTAAGTAAAAGGGGCATTTAATGCGTATTAAGTACCCTTTTAATATGAGTAGCAAAATTACTATAAAGATTTTAAAGTGGATCTAATTAAGATAACTTCACCTAATCTTATATTAATCTTTATTACCTCTAAAATTACATTCTATATTTGCCACTGTTTATGCTTTTTTTATTGTACATATGCATGTCAACGAACATTAGAATATGTATAATGAGTCTACACTTGTTCATAAATTGAGAGCCTTCTCGAGGCACGAAACTCTGAAGATCGTATTATATTATCTACTCTTTTCAGTAATTTAAAATATATCCAAAATTATTTTTAATATTTGTCTAAAATATCTTTATAAACTTCTTTTACTATATTAGTTATTCCATTCCATTACACAAACACGCGCACAATATCAGTTATGTACACTAGAAAGTATTCACGATATCTCGTCGTCGATAGCGTTCCACATCTTGCATTATCTTTGGTCTGTGCATCTTACCTAGAGTAGGAACTTTTTTTTTATTTGGACGGACCTATACTGAAGCCTCAGATGGCTATGTTCAGCATAGCAATGAGTGTGTTTGTGGAAGGCACACGAAAAGAAGGTTCGACGCCTAGTCCACTATCGACACCGGCGACCGTTCCGGAGTCGTTAGAGTCGACGCAACTTGAGCGCGCCGTCTAATGGCTCGAACGCTCAAGTTCGCCGTGTAGTGGAGGGTGAGAATCTACCCGGTACGTGACGGTACCGGGTATTTGTTTGACGTATGTGTAGCCCGGGTCTTCGTGCTCGCCGTCGAGCGCGGTGAGTGAGCGAGAGACGTGGGAGTGTGGCGTGAGGGACGACGCGGTTGGTGGCCGGCGGAAGGGATTCGTTTGCGTGAGTGATGGGGTGAGGTGGGTCGGATAAGGAGAGTAGGACGTTGTGGAACACTGACCATAATATATAGAATTTTGCTCCCAAGGCCTATTTAGGACACGTACGTGTGTGTGTGCGTGAAAGAGAAAGAGTGTGTGTTTGAGTGTGAATTTGTGCGAGTGTTTGAGAACATGGGTTTTTTAACTCTCAGAAGTATAGTTGTAAAAGCTATTTATAGCAAAAGTTGTAAAGCTATTAACAGCTAAAGCTGTGAAAGCTTTTTACAGTTAACAGCAATAGGCCGCTAAAACATAGTGATGTTATTTAGGTTAAGAACTGGCTTAGAACTGCCTCCTAGACAGATTTTTCATTATGTCCTGCCGTATACCTACTTCAAGTTATATATTTTTATATTGTGGTCGTACTAACAAAATAGCAAGCATTTAGTTTGCCTCGTGCACAAATATTGAATTTGTCATTTTCTAAGTGAGTTGTGTCGTGTGGCCCGCCAGTTATTTCCTTGGTTTATTTATCGGAGCCATTGCATAGCGTGACGATAAAATCATGTTCTTTTACAAGGCAATGTGTAGGGTCGCGGTCTGAGTTTTCTCAGCGTTACATTGGTTGAATTTTTATATGTTTTCCGGTTTAATAAACAGAAAGTCGTTTGGTAAAGCTGTGGTGTTAGCTTTATTATAAGATTTTTGTGCATTGTAACAGATTAGATGCTACCCTACCGAGAGGTATAAGCGTCTTACATCCAAGCCGTAGGTTTCTTATGACTCAGGCTGTATTTAGTCCGAAATTTATTCTAGTCGTACCGGCTCGATCGGTCTGGAGGCCGCTATAATCACCATGACACTTGGTTGCCGTGGGTTCCATGAAGATTCTCAGCTTCTCCTCTTCAGAGGGGAAAAAAAGCACAAACCAACCCGAGCTATATTTAGGTATAAGCCCTAAGTTTTAGTTTATAAATTGCTTCAGTGTGGATCGGTCGATTTTACATTTACCCTTGAGTTTCTTCGCAGCTGTATGCGGATTATCTCACAACGTTTTCCTTTATTACAAATTGTACATTTATATGACTATATATTAGGCAGATATTAGTGGTTCAAGTATAATATTGCTGTTTTGTATGGAATTTCAAATAATTTGGTTTATTCCATACTAACGTTTTCCTTACTTATTTGATAACCAAAAGAGCAAACTTTACAAAATTTTTACACATAACTATGTTATTGCTTAGTTTAATGTCTTCAATAGACTAGTTTTGAAGGCGAAACATTTTGATGTTATAAAGTTATAGTCAATAATGTATAAAATTCTGACGTAAAACAACAGCAGTATCTTTTTTTTAATTTAAAATATCCATTATAATTAAATAGATTTAATTATAACCAAAATTTGGAATTAACAGTTCAAAAGTAATGCAAAAACATAAATATTCAATTGCGCTGAAACTTTAAAAGTTGTAAATACAAGTGAAAAATCTAATTGGGTAACCCTTGGGTAATTAAAATATTTGTTACTTTTAAGTTTGGACATATAGATATAGTTTTAAATTGGTTTTTGTTGTAAAATGAATTTCATTTTTATTTTCATTAAAGATTTACACAAAAAAAATTTACACAGATTATAGTTAGAAGCCGATTCCGCTATAGTGGTAATAGTTATCGTATAATCGTTGAGCGCCAAAGCGAGCTGGTGTTGACATGTCCAAAGAGAACAATGGAAATATAGCTTTGAGAGCAGTGTACAGTAACGGTATTGTTAGCACAACGTTCAAAAGGATAACTCTTCCGACAGCCTTGCATTGTATCGAATTTAATGATTTTCATCTAAAGCCTACGGTTTAAAGGTAATAATTATAATAATGCTTAATGGTACAGTCAAAAATATAAATGGTTGATATTTTATACAGATTAAAATCACCCATAAACATTCGTTCTGTGAATTTTGAGTTGAGATATGCGTTTTATTATTGAACTAGTATTTCGTCCACTTCATCAGCATTATATCGTAATTTTCTATAGGAAAGAGACATTTTAATTACACCTTTGATCTAATAAATTAGATAATATATAAATTTTCTTACACTCATACTAATTAGTCTAGCCCAAAACTAAGCTTTGGAAGGCTTGTGTTGTTAGGATCTAGGGTAACAGGTATATCGCACCCCGCCATGTGCCTCGTATGGGCCCAGAGAACTCGGGGGGGGTTTTAGTGGGTAGGCTGGTCCTCTTGACCGGAGAGCCCCACACACGGCCGCGTCTTGCCAGCGCGGTGTCATGGTGCACAAGGCCGCATTTCCCCCCCCCCCCTCAAAAAAAAAAGGGTAGCAGGTATATATTTATATTTCTATAAAAATATTAATATTTTTGATAGAAAAATATATTAACAACCATGACAAAAGTACACATGCTCGCATTCATCACACAAACATCTACCTCTACCGGGACTTGAATCTGGGACCTCCCTCAGAGATGGTGACACCTTGAAACCACTCGGCTACGGAGGTCGTTTGATCTGATTTTGGATTAATTTGCAAATCACGAAATTTAATTACACTGGCTTAGTTGGGAAAAAATATTTCTATATAACAATGAAATTCATAAACATTATTTATTACATATTTGTATTTTTATCGAGAACAGTTGAAAAATTTCGTTCAAGATTCCTATTCGCCAATTCGAGTCTAGCTATATTTATTATTTTTTGTGATGGAGCAACTATTTAATGATTTTCTTATTCTTTCCTTAGCTTATGCTGTAAGGAATTCCTTCTTGACAAATGATCCTAAGTGTATGGGATGGTTCTACCCTATAGTTTCTTATTCCACTGCGAACTGTTGGAAAATAAAGTTTAAATAGCCATATCCTCCGATTGTGTTATTTAGATGCATTATTTATAGCTTTAAGAGACAACAAACAAGTGTATTAGATAATAATATGCAGTTAATAAATAATATGAAAGTTCACAGAAAAACGATAATGGAAGCCTGACAGAAAACAACGTGTTATAATAGGGATACAAGGATTCCATTTTTTCTTCCGAGGAACGGATAACTAATAATATCAATAAATATTTTAATTAAATTTATAATTTATTGGTAATGTGAACTATCAAATGCATAAAATGATATGATATTTTTTCCGGAATTCCAAAACTGATATTTTGGAATGATGAATGATTTTTACATAATTAACAAGACTTTATTGGTATGCAAGTGTATTCGTCCATCTGGGGGAACAAGCCATATAAGCTATTATAAGTAAGCCATATTGGCTTATGCTGATTGGTTCATTCGACATTTGGCTATAATCACAGATGTAATGCAGCTTAATTCATGACATTTTCTCCTCGCACTAGAAACATCGGACAGATGTACATATGAATACAGAAAACATATTATTGCGTTAATATATTGTAGTCGTTTTCCTACGGGAAATTTATGGAGCAAAAAAATGAAAATAGCGAAGTTGCCGGAGGAAAACTAATAATAAAAGTAATATAAAGAGATATTGAATAAGTATTGTTCTAATATAAGTGAACATGGAGGTCAAACATCATGTAACACGCAAAAGAATAGATATAACGAACGATAATTTGACATTGTTAGTTAAATTAGATACAATGTGTGGGACAGAAGAAGGAATGCTGTAAATTATTGTTAAACAGGCTATGGCCTACGCCTTGGGGGTCTCGTGGCCGGGGGGCATCGTCGGTGGAGGAGACCGGGGGAGGTAGCGAGCCTACCCCGAGGAGGGCTCCCCTGTATCGGCGGAGGAGCGAAAGCTGGGGGTTCCTGGAAGTGGCTTGATGTTCCCGGGGGCTCCCTACATGCCTGAGGAAGGCCATGCCTGAGGTTTTTAGTGGGTAGGCCTCCCCCTTCTGGGGAGGAGAGCCCCACATAACCGCCGGCCCGCCACAGCCGGGGTATGCAATGTAATGCATTTTCCTCAGGGGGAAAAAAAAAAAAGGCCTTGGGGGTCTGGTCCAAGTCTTTCCAGGTACTTTGCATATCGGTTTCGTGTACCATAGAATAGGGTTAGTTTAGCTTTTCGAGTACGTTTAAAAGTGCATTGACTAAGCTTTATAAAGTGTAATTAAAATCCTGGACCACTGACTTCCCACATAGTTGCATAGTGCGTCTTTCAATTGGTGACACAACCGACCCATATCCCAGGCATAGTGAACCACTCGCGTAAGCGGGTAAAATTTTATGTTTGGTAAGTCTTGAAGAAAGGGTTGCCTTTCTGTGACAGGCAATATTACAATTTAGCGGTATAAATCAGCACACTGGGATGGATTCCAGGAATTCTTAAGAGCCTCCTAATAACGGCTCTGCTTGGTCTTCTAAGGTCTCAGCAGCCGCACAGTTGCTTCACAGAGACAAGCTATTCAATAAACATTACACTATAATAATAACAATACCTACAGGCAAGAAATCTGCACAGTTTCATCACTTGTGATAACGTAGGGAAAAGTCGAGATCCAGATGTCACGAAGAAGAGTTAACTTACATGTACAATAGTAATACGATGACTATTGCTGAATCGAAGGCAAGATACGTGTTAGAATCGACAACCAAATTAGGATTTCCAATTGGATCGTTGGCTAAATAAAAATTATAATAAAATTAATTATCTAAAAAAATAAAAGTGAGAAACATGTTTAACGCAATGACATACTGAAGTGGCATTGACTGAAGTATAACTAGTACGTAAATTAATTGAGTAAAGTGACTTACTTCATTTGTCGTTTATTAATCGTTATGTTAATTACTGTTACTTTTGCACTTAATGTTTAACGACTCGCATTCTCCCTCTTCGAGCGTCGGTGGCGCTGTGGTCTCGGCACTGGTCTATGCGCCGCATAGAATCGGGAGGCCCGCGATCAAATCCCCACCGTGTACCAATGTGTTTTTCGTTCCGAATTTCATATGTACATTTATCCGAAGCTCCTACGGTGAAGGAAAACATCGTGAGGAAACCTGCGTACATCTGCGAAGCGATTCAAAGGTGTACGTAGTCAACCAACCCGCACTGGGCCAGCGTGGTTGAGTAAGGCCTAATCGCCCTAACGTAGTTAGGGTAGGCTCGAGCCCCTCGGTGGGGACGTATATGAGCTGTGATGAATTCTCCCTCTTCTATAAATACCTAGAAACTCAATAAAATGATACGTGCCAAAGCAAAAACGAAAAAAAAGACATTATGATTAAAACATGTATTGTTCTAAAACTATGCAAATCATGTGTGTCAATAGAGAGTGATTATATAGAATAACAGACTCGGGTCAAAATTTATATGTAGAGACTACTATAAAAATCTACTACTAAAATTGTCCACGAATCAAGTTAAATTATACGATAAAAGAACCCATTTAATGCTAGCCTTCAGCATGTCATTGTGATAAATGCAGGAGCGGCGTATTAAAAGTTTGGCTTTCCGCCCTATTGGTATTCCATCCGCCCTTCCCTGCAAAACTGGCTTAATCACGAACATCACCGACGAAGGTTAACTGAGCAGCCCTTAAGAAGTATAAATGACTGTTAATTCATAATTTTTACACATTTATTTTTTTCGTTGCTTTGGTTATTATGGGAAAAATAGTAACACGTATTATTTTTGGAGGCAGAATTGATAGTGCTTTAATAAATATTTATTACTGTTTTAAATATATAGAGAACAAACAATTTATTTATTACTGAACATTTTGTAAACCATAAATTATGAGTTATAATTAGACTTTATTCATTCTTTATTAGTCTTCAATAGATTTAGATTGACTTGAATAATTCACTTAAATAAAACGTCAAACATCTATCTACGATTCGTGAACCGGCTTCGCTTTCAAGCAATCCATTAAATTTAAATTTAATGTTGTCAAATTGAAGCGTTCCAATTCTAACAATTTTGTTCTGATTTGTGAATGCGAGCAAGTACTCGCAACTGAAAATTTTCCTTATAAAATTAACAAAAAAGGTATTGAGATATCGTCCATAGACATTAGAATTAATTGCTGGTATAAATCTTTGATTGCTACAAACAGACGATAAATCTATAATTGGCAAATAATCAAAATTTTTATTTTGATTATTTCCCAATATGATATTATTATAATTATTGAAACATTATACAAATTCTCACATTAAACTTATCCTAGTAGTTACAAAAATACATATTACGTTATAATTTCTTAAATATTCGTTTCGGACTTTTTTTTTTAATATAAAACTACAGCAGACATCGTCGCTTACGTTGCAACATCGTGTAACTTAAAATTCCAAAGGTTTTGGAAGACAAAAATAATATGCAATTTCGTACTACGCTATATTTTTACTGAAAATACACTCTCAATCTTCACAATTTCTGGCAAAAAATAATACAGCATATTATAAAATTATATAACACAGTTATTTTTGCTTGCTCACAGAGTTACAGTTTAAATGACATGTATGTAGGAGATCCTTCACATCACTCGCTCAGGAGAATGTGTTCAATTAAAACAAGTTAATGTCCCGTGGAGAGTCTCATAGCCAATAAGATTATATTACGCGGTTTCCCTGCACATAAAATAGCGTAGCTGCTAACTGACATTAACTTTAGTAATGGACCATAACGTGAAATCTCCACTTGCAACGATGTTTTGCGAGGCCTCTATCGAGATGAATTACTGTCATTAAATCATCTAAAGCATTTTTTCCGGTGCTTCTACGTTCTTCGTTCTCATCCCATACGTTTCGCAATCACCTGACAGGAAAAAAATACCTCTTATTACAAGTGACTGGCGTTATAAATGTTTTAATTATTTCAAGGCTTTGTATCTGATAAAATGTATTACTGTCATTTTTATACGCTTTATTAATGGGAAGTTTTGTGGCTTCCAGAAGACGAGCTCATTGGGGTTCGCTGCCTGTACTCTATCTACTCTTTGAATCTTTTGAACAAATATAATATGCCTTCCTCAAAAGGCTAGATATAAGCTGCTTTTGTGGCAACACGGTACAGTGCCACTGCGGTAACAAAATTGTAGAGTCATATTTGTCATATTTTCGAAATAGTATATACTATTTGAAAAATATTGCTCTTCAAATCATGTTTCAACAAGCTGTTTAGTTTATCGTTAGTGCCAATAGATATCAAAAGAGGGCGTTGTTTACACAACACGTTTCTCTATGCATCTTAACATTACGCCCATCTTTAATCGCTGGTTCTGTAAAATGCAAAAAAGAAGATACGCTATTTATCCGCTATATATGCGATATAATGCGAAAAGAGAAATCCATTGGCCGACTGTTATATCGAGGTCGACAGGTCGACACCAAGGAAATTACATTTCGTTCCGACACTGGACCTGTTTTGATTTTCGCATTGGAAATTATTTCAGCTCTCTATCATTCATGCACTGTTAGTTTTCGTTTTCATCTGATGCTGAGCGTTGTAATACACCGTTTTATGGGTTTATTTCCGAGACTATTATAGAAGAAATTGATACATTAACCATGTAGGAGTTTGAATTCCATTTTTTAACTGTCTACATTAAGCTTTGTATTTAGGTTAATAAGACCTTTCAACGTTTTAAAAAGTCTACTTTTAAAACTAGTAGAATCCTAAAAATATAGAAGTCTGGTGGGAAACGCAACATTAGTATCACTCATAAGGTGAATCGATGAACCACCGATTTAGTGAAGACCCTAGATTCTCGCAGTTCAAAGCCTATCGATATTATTGTAGCAGGCCTATGTAAAAGGCGAACGTCTCGGAGTTGAAACAATCATAATTATAAAACTACAGTCTACGAAAGTATTAGTCATTTCAATATGTACCTTATTTGAGTATAAAGTGGTAAATTTCATTTCAGATCCTAACAAATGAAGGCATGGAGCGCAGCCGCCGCCGTGAGGTGACGCCGCAGGCGGTGTCGCCGCCATGGGCCGGCTAGAGTGAGGCCCAGCTGTTGACATGAACGGGACCGAGGCGCGTGGCGAGGAAGCGGTGGCGCTGGCGCTCAGCGTCGCTGTCACCGTCATCTCCGCAATCGGACTGCTGCTCAACGGCTATATATTATTTGTCATCATTATTACTAAGCAGGTGAGAAGTACGCTTAAAGCGCTGAAACTGTGGACTCGACACATAATTCCTTCATTGATGCCGGAATCCAATTGTACTCGTATATATCAATCATCTTGAAGTTATGTTGGCTCATAAGTTTTGCGGATTATTATTTATGGTGGATTTTAAAGGTACAAATGTACTGAGTCAGGCAGTAAATTAAAACTGTGAATGAATTATATACACGGAAAAATCTCTTTCAGTCGTGCAACACGTTACCCTTTTAAAAATTATTATGTCATAATAAAGGTTTGCATAGTGTAAATGTTAAACTTTATATATTGTTATCTATATATATTATTTAACATTAGCCTTTTTTTTTAATAAAAACTGTTTATTTCCACAATATCACAAAATTTTTTGAAGTCTCTGACCCCTAAACTAGACGAGTCTGTGTCTTAGAGGTCAGCGGCCTCTCCCAAAAATGTCGTATATATAATAAGCTGAAATACACACGAGAAAATTTTACACAGCAAAAATACCTACAAACACAAATTCTATTTTCTATGAAAGCCACTAGTTTTCACTTTATAGACAGATCAACTTAATAACAGATAAGGGGAACAAGAACTATGTGCATACGTACAAGGGAAAAACATTGACTGTTACACCTGTTCTGAACCATCGATACCATAAACTGACAAAAACCTAATTGATCACAGTTAAGGGGTCAGTAATTATGGCGCTCTCTGTGCAAAGGATGTTGATAAAAGAAAAGGAAAGCATTGGCCTGTGACGATTGTGTAACTATCATAATACAGGCCGCCGCGTCGCATCAAACAGTTGTTGCATCGCAGCGCGTCGCGTCGCGTTGTATTTCGTCGCTTAACTAGAATTTCAAATTAGAATACTGGACAATGCCAGGCAATGTAGGAACGGTACTGCGGTGCTGAGTGATACAATGAAAGAATTAAGAATGAATGAAAAATATTGTATCCTCTAAGCAATCATAATTTAATACACGCTAGACGATATAAAGGTATCCGCGCGATTCCACTTTGACACCAGTGAGTGTAATAAAACTGTCATATCAGGATCCTTCCTTACTGATCCTTGTTGATCCTCATATATTGTTGCCTTAACATAACCATTAGAAGTAAGGTTAAAAAACAATATTCAAACATAGAGACCGCTCTTACAGCTTCTGGCGCCATCTCGCATGCTCTTGGGTTTTATTCTAGTTTTAAGCAATGATGGTCTTTGCCGAAATATAAATTATAGCTGGTATTTTCATCCAGAGATGTGAGGTCAGATCTTAATATAGTGTGGAGTTCTATTTAACACTCTTTCGCAGCTTCTTGCTATCCAGTCATACAGTTTGCTCTCGGAAATAAAGATACTGCAAACAAATATTAGCGCTAAACAAGTTACTTTTTTTTTAAAGAATTTTCACTAATTTGTAAAAATGGATATTTTTTTAGTGCTATAATGATCTTTCCCCACTCCTATAATTTTTTAATGTGTAATGTGTAAGAATCTATAATGACCTGATAATAAATCGTATAAATGTTTATTTCCTCACCACCTAAGAGGAATAAACGTTTGTGCGTTTGCCAAACAATAAAGAAAGAGAAGTATTTTTCTGCAGAATTAGGGATGACTTTTTTCATATATATTTCTTGTATAAAAATTACGTATAACTCTCAGACCTTATTGCAGATATGTTGTCTATTGTGCAATGATCAAAATGAGATTATGGTGACTTGGGAATGGATATTTTGTTTATGAAACATCTTTTTAAATCTCAAACGAATCTGTGAATTAATAAGAGTTAAACTCTCACAAAAATCATAAGACTCAAAATTTAAATTTAAATTCATTGTAAAGTACACACAGTGTTTCGAGTAGATACGGTTTCGAAGATGAGAAATACAGCAGCTGTTGTCCCGCTAAATGAATCTAATTAAAACTTTGCCGCTTGCTCTCTGGTCTTTGTCTGTGGGTGATAGTGTAGTAATTAATTATACGTGAATTATTATATATGACAATTATATTTAGTAACTATCAAAGATAGAAAGTGTATATTGACTATGGACTTTAGTAATCTAGAGAGTGCCATCAGGATAGGAAGTTATTGGCTGAAGTACCTAATCTGTATGCGAGGTTATATGCAAGCAAGGCTTAGAGACGTCGAATCACTAAATTGTGTATATTATTTTTATTATTTCATGTAAGTCGGGGCTGATGTGCATCACTGCGACCTATTAAGATCTATTGTGACCAGCCTCCTATGTAGGTTCCATGTAGGCCCTACAGTAGCTCCCTTAACTGGGCACTAACCAAGAAAGATAGGATGTTCCCAGTTCGGATTGTTTTTATTTCATCTGGGTCAAGGATGTGTTTCCCCAGGTGTCTGTTTCTTTTGTGAATCAGCGGTTCACAGTAGCACAAGAGGTGTATTGGTGTTTCACGCTCTTGTTCGCAGACTCTGCATGTGTCAGTGTCCTTAAGTTTCATGTTGTGAAGGTGTCTATTCAACATGCAGTGACCGGTCAAAGCCCTAACCATCACGCTCAAGTTACTCCTGTTAAGCTTTAATAGCTCGTCAGTGCGTTTGCGAGAGTATGGTTCGATTAGTGCTTTTGAGTGTGTCATCCCGGACGTACTGTGCCAGTCTGCTTTCGCCTCGTTAAGAAGGCGAGTTTCAAAGAGTAGATTGTGTATAACATTTTTTATTGCATTATATTTACAAACAAGTAGATATACTAGTGTCGCAGTCGTCTAAATTACATTTATTAGAAGATATTGTAATGTAAGTATGTATCATGGACCCCGAAATTTTTGTTTTGTTGACGTAGACCCGTAAAGGTTTGGCAGTGGAGTCGCGAAGCGGGTCCTGCCATGTGCCCCGCATGGGCCTAGAGAATGCCGGGGGGCTTTAGTGGGTAGGCTGGTCCTCTCAAACCGGAGAGCCTCACACACGGCCGCGCCTTGCCAGCGCGGCGTCATGGTGCATAAGGAGTGTGCCGGTCATGAGAACGTGCACGTATTGAGGTTAAACATTCCTTGAGATAATCATCTCAAGAGTGCTGAGTAAGCTAGAAATACGCACGTACCATATTAGTATATAAGCCTTAGTTTTAGTTAAATAAGTGAGTTATTATAATGGAAATCATAATAGACGATATCAGACTATAACTTGAGTCTCATTATGTCTATTGCCTAAACTCTGGCAAATTGGTGACCCCGACAAACGCAACACGAAGAAAATAATGGCAAATTGGTGACTCGGAATACAAGGACCCCGCACAGAAGATATGGCAAACCCGACCAGAGGACCCGACGCACAGAAGACATTTCAGACCCCGACTGGAACAATGGACCCGACAAACAGAAGACATGATAAAAAAACGTGAACAACAAAAACCGACGAACAGAAGACATGGCAAAATGGTAACCCAACTCTTTAACAACGGACTCGAGGGAAACAAAACTATGGCAAAGCGGACTCTCAACTACAATACGGCTCTCGCACTACAATTGATTTAAGGAAGAACTATAAGTTAGTGACTCCACCACCACCACTTGCCTCCACGATCAAAAGTCATCACAACGTTTACGTAAGATGCAAGTTTTTGAAAAAGGAAAAATTGGTGACGAACCTTTTTTATCACCATCAGTTACCACAGTTTTATCTGTCACAAAAACATGGATATCGACAAGATAAGCCAGATCGCTGACAAAACTACAACAATTCAAAACATACATATATTACCAAGGTATCAACTGTAAACGAAAATATAAACAAAACCGACCAAGGCGCAACTACATGCATATTAGCACAGTTAGCAAAAATGCAATTAGAACTAAGTGCAATTCAGCGCAATCGCAGAGACTATCGACTATCCCCTCGCAAAAAAAACCCAAATGTTTGTCATTGACCCCTAGGGGTCGATATAGACATTGGGAATCACTGGTCTATACTTTAAAATGCTTATCTCTACATTATTTACGTGACGAATACTTTCTTTACGACGAATACTTCTTTTTACTTTCAGTACTTCATCAGATTCATATTCAGTTTTTATCTGATGACATGTCTTGTTCTGTTCACTTGAAATTAATTACATATGTATATTAAAACAACGTGTTGCTTAAACCAGTTGCGTTGGCTGGTTTAACCCGTTTTAATCCGTTTGTAATTAATGTTACACCACGTCGCCGCATTTAATTCTTGGCTCGACTGTGGATTTTTCTAAAGTTTCGTCGATGTGGGAAAACATACCTTAATATGACACGATATTAAGTGTAATTTCTATTGCTGTGGTTTCAAACAATTTCCATTTTAAGCCATTACTATTCCGATGGTCAGCCTCGGAAATATAGAGGATGCGACATCTATGTGAGGGCTTCCATTAAAATTCTTTGCAAGTAATTCAGAGAATACAACATATTACAAATAAGCTGTGAGCTTTTTAATTATGCCATTTTTATTGATTTTCGTTTCAAAAGTATTTTATCAGCAGTGTTCGCTTTTCTGTTGTGGTGATGAAGGGTAAAATAGCCAGTCAATTACTGGATGTACATGCCTTTATTATTAATATCACAAGTTTGCATAATACACTGTGGTTTTTGTGAGGGTTGCAGATTTACTGAAAATCTCACATGAACTAAAGGCGACTTGTAACCTTTTACCATCGGGTGGGTAGTCTGCCTGTTTGTCATAATAGCAATAAAAAAAGGTTTATAATGAAAAGCTCACATATCACAATATCACAATAAATTGATCGCATTTATTTTATTAGATAGATAGATAAACAATTTATTTGCATCTTTAGTTTACAGATTTTAATGAAATGAAATGAAATTATTATACAAACGTTTTATTTTTAATCTGATAAAATACGAGTCGGGCCGCGTATCGAGAATTCTGTAAACAAGTTGCGTTTATAACGTAATAAAATATTTATAATTTTTGATGCATCTACAAATTTATGCTTTATGGATTTTTTCTTTTATACGTGTTAATGCTTCATTCTAAATTTCACGATTCTTGGTCAACGGGAAGTAATCTATAGGTTTTGGTTGGTTTACTAATGTTTGGCCAAAAAACGTTTCGCCAAATATCACATCGCAAACTACTTTACGCAAATTTTCATTTGGCTAAAAAACATTTGTCAAAACAACTTAACGCAAATATTTAATTAGCAAATCTCTTTTTTGTCAAATTATTGTTTAACAAATACTTATTTGTTCATGTTTCATTTTACCAAATATGATTTCGTAAAATGTTTCATTCGGCAAACATACTCTTCCCAAAATATGCCAATAAATTAATCGACACAACTAATACAGAAAATATTGCATGCATGGGTTCTGTCACAGCTCCGGTGCTGCGTGTATCCGGCGGTCCCACACTAGCTTATCGTCGCAGATAGTTTTCGCTCGCAGTTTCGGCTTTCTGGCCAGCTTGCCCGGCCAGCCTCAGCCGTGGCGGCGGGCTTTACGGCGGGCTCCTCAGCTTGCAAGCCGCCTCGCCACTTCGCACCTACGCGAGCTTGAATTACACTCTAGGGACAGGGCAGACAAACTACGTGATGTCGGGTTTCCAGCTATTCGCTTCTGTCAATACCTTTTACTTAATACCCAAGAGCAGACAGTTATCACTCTATCGTTAAAAATAAGCATTAACGATAGAGGCGGTAAACGTAGGCCGCTGCCGCAGCTCAATAATCATTTTCCTACCTACACTATAATTTGAGTAAGTATGAGAAGTGATAATTCGACCAAAGTATTTTTGGCATATCAAATTTGCCATATGAAAATTTCTCTAAATAAAACTTGTCAAAGTAAGATTTTGCCAAATGATAATTTGACCAAATAAATGAAGTGCAAAATGTGCATTTGCTAAAGATTAATTTGCGAAATGAATCTTGGGCGAAAAGTTTTTTGGGATGTGAAATTTGACGAAAAATAATTTGACCAAACGAAGGGATCCCGTTTTGGTTTTTTTGCAAATGTCAAAATATGGCAGAAAACAGAGCATCTTCGGGGTCTTAAATGGACCTTTTTGGATGTTAGTTTGATTTGCGTAGATTTTAAAGCTCGTTAGATTTTTATGAAGAGGAAGATAATGGCGATGTAATTCACTGTGGACCACAGCCTTAATGACTTTCAAATGAAAGGAAGTTTCAGATTATTTATCTGCGGCTAGTTTCTATTTGACGACTCTATAAGAACACAGTGAGAAAAAAGAATAGCTCTTGCTGGTTTTCTTGCCGGTTCATTCCAGTACAAGCTATTCCGCCGTAGACTTGTGAACCAATGACGTTGTATCTTTGACGTGCAAAAGTTATTGTAAAATCATATTTGAAAAATAAATTCATTATTTTAATTTAATTGGTGATTAACAGATAATTTACAGTCAATCATTGTACTGTAACTGTTATTTTTTTTAAATCATACATTTAAATTACTTTACATCATTATTACCCTACATTTTTCCCTCTAGTAACTTGTTTTCACACCAGTTCGCTTCATAATTTAAAATAAAAGCGTATTTAACAGATAATAAATTTATTTAACTATTATTGAATATTCTTAAATTAACCAACAGTATAATTGAACCTGTTTAAAAAAATCAAAAACATTGTATTATAACAACCGAGGTTGTCGGGAAATTATGTAAGAAAACACTTTTTAATGCAAAACGTCGGTCGTCTGTAACCAACATTTTTCTGGGTTAGTACATTTTCATTAATAACTTTTCCATAATAAAAAAGGTACGTATCGCTGTTATAGGTTATTACAGAATACTTTTTCATTCCAGCTGAAACCACCAAAGTTTGCCTTTGATATGACTCTGGGCTCGCTGTGTTTTGTTTGTTATAGCCAAAGGCCAAAGCAAAATACTCGTACATTTCAATAAAAAGCACACAAAAGGGTAAGTTCGTCTGGAATAATACTATACAAAGGAAACAATGTTACAAGTTTGAAGTTTTCATCTGGGAAGTAACCGTACAATATTAAAAATCCTTTAAGCGAAAAAACACCATATTAAGAAGACATGTTAAGGTTAAACAAATTACTGCATGAGCAACTAGGCCACTTAATTGTCAATGTGGTTTATATATTGCGTCCTGTGATTTTTTTTTATTAAATAGGTGTTTATAAATTCCAGTATATAATAAACTTTTTCTGACAGTAATATTGATAAACAGACAATACTAAATAAACCACTTAATTATTAATACGTTTTTATGAATTGAGAAACATTTAATATATCAGATTTCAAGAAGAATACATACGTTATTCCGAGAAAAGATACTTAAATTGTTTTCAATTTTAGTTTGTTTTGCCTTATTATGGTAGAAAAATGTAATATGTGGTATGAAAAATGTTAATGTTAGCAATACCACCAAATGCGTATAATCTAGAAACTTGAACTATAGATGTTTTTATTTTATTTTATCGTATTATTTTCTTTTTAATATCAAAAAAATGTTACGATACAAAATGTCATATAAACACATCATACATAAAGATAAACTCTTCGATTAAAAAAAATCTCTTGCTCTTTATTTTTGGAATAAGTTCAATTTGATTCGTAACAAAAGGTCTTTGGAATCCGTTGATCCAGATAAGACTTACAAAAATGTCGTAGACGGTGAGAAATGTTTGAAAATAATTTTCAGTTTGAATTTTCACCGCTGAAACTTGAATTCGTTGCTTTTACAGCAAATGATTGATTTGTTCTTGATGAATGGACCAGTCCCCGCTTTATTTAAAGTTTCTTTGAAGATAACTTACAAAACGTTGACACCTTTACAGATTTTTAATGAGAAAGGTCTCGTCGCATATGCCAGGGTTTTCTGATTGAATATCGCCTTCTTATCTATTTCTGCCGCAAAACAATGCTCGCGTTGCTTTATCTATACTAATATATAAAGCTGAAGAGTTTGTTTGTTTGTTTGTTTGAACGCGTTAATCTCCGAAACTACTGGTGCGATTTGAATAATTCTTTTTTTGTTGGATAGTCCATTTATCGAGGAAGGCTATAGGCTAAATAACATTACGCTATGACCAATAGGAGCAAAGACAGAGCGGTAAATGTGTAAAAAACGGGGAAAATTATTCATTTTTGAAGGCTTTCTTTGCGTGCGCTGCGAAAACGGTTCAAGATACACAAAAAATATGTATGAAAGAATTATTCCTCTATACATGATCTAAAAAAAAGTCCGCGACGGCATATGTCTATCTTTTAAGGTTTAGTCACAATGACCGTTTTTATGGTACCAAATTTGGTCGAAATAATTTGTTTAAGTTGTATCAACATAATAATATTAATCTTTATTCAAATATAAATATAAATATGTTGTTGGTTAACCAAAAATCTGCCGGAAGTCAATATTCCACGCGGACGAAGTCGCGGGCAAAAGCTAGTTTCGGATATAACAGTGAAATTACTGGGTACCCCGACATTCCATGTTATGTTTTTTTTGATGTATTGTGGACAGGCATTTGGCCTCGATCTCATCTGATGGTAAGTGACGATGAGGCCGAATATGGTCCATGCCTGTCCGGATAGTGCCTATTCACTCTTGCTTTGAAAAGGCCCAAATTGTATTTATCAGGGAAAATATCCGGCGGGAGGGAATTCCACTCCTTTGCCGTGCGCATTATAAAAGTAGAAGCGAAACGCTTAGTGCGTATAGGTGGTATATCAACAACATAAGGGTGGAAGCCCAACCACCGTCTAGATCCCCTGAGGTGGAATGGGGATGCTGGAATCAAGTTGTGCAATTCCATCGCACACTCTCCGAAATGCGATCCGATAAAAGATGATAGAGGCTACCTTGCGTCGGTGATCGAGGCTCTGCAGTTTAACCTCTACTAGATGTGAGTCACCAATGAGCTTCCTAGCACGTTTCTAGATTGAGTCCAAGGCAGCCAGTTGGTAAGAGTCACTGTGATTATTGTAAGGGGAAGATTTGCTGTGAATACAAGGATCATTTGCGCAGTCTGCTTGTTTGTTAATATAGACCTGTAATTCTCAAAGTGATTTAGATCGACCCCTAGCTATGATAACTTGCAAGGGGACTTCGTTAGCGAAACAAAAATTTGAGGGTCCATGAAATAAAAACGAGGGTTCACGATAATGGATCTCAGCAAACACTGATAGAACTTATTTACTTACATTATACTATCTTCTTATATAAAGACATTAAATTATTAATAAAAGTACCTATGGAGTAAAAAAATATTATAAATGTATATAAAAATTTGTACGTTGTAGGATGTAGGAATTTAATATCAGGTAAGTAGGGGGTCTACCCAAAATCGAAAAACATGGCAAAGGGATACAAAAAGTTTGGGATGAAATGGAAATCTACGATACAAAAAAATTTGAGAACATCTATCATCACAGCTCATATACGTCCCCACCGAGGGGCTCGAGCCTACCCTAACTACGTTAGGGCGATTAGGCCTTAGTCAACCACGCTGGCCCAGTGCGGGTTGGTTGACTACGTACACCTTTGAATCGCTTCGCAGATGTACGCAGGTTTCCTCACGATGTTGTCCTTCACCGTAGGAGCGTCGGATAAATGTACATATGAAATTCGGAACGAAAAACACATTGGTACACGGTGGGGATTAGATCGCGGGCCTCCCGATTCTATGCGGCGCACAGACCAGTGCCGAGACCACAGCGCCACCGACGCTCTGGGAACATCTGATAGACGCATAAAAAAGAATTGAGTACCGTAATTGGCACTAGGCAGGATAAGGTGTTCGAGCGGTAGCCATATGCCCATGTGAAGGCGCTGGTTGCTACCTGGGACTGATAAATGGAGAAATCATTGGTAGACCTGGAGACCTATTTTTGAATTATGAATGCGATTTCGAAATCACCGCTGACTAAATAGTCAGCGGTGATTTATATTATATATGTAGTCGCTGTCGGTTACTGCCGGCTATTGCGGTTATTATATATATATAATATAAAAAAATATATATATATATATAATATATGTGCTACATTCATATATATATATATATATATATATATAGACTTAAAAATCAAACAAAACACAGATAACATTTCCACAAGTATGACTTGATTACGAGTGGGTGAGGGCACTCGTAATGAAATCACACCTGTGACTAAGGTAGTCACATCAGTGATATTCAAAAATAAGAATTATTGAAAATCGGTGATTATTAGTCACATCGGTGATTTCGAAGTCGCATCCGTAATTCAAAAATAGGTCTCCTGTAACCATTACTCCGGATGAAAGGAAATGAAGATTATGATAATAAAAAAAATTGTATATGTTTTAATTAACTATATAAATCATGTTCCACTATGCAACTTATCATCGGCGTCTTTCAGCTGAAATAATGATATAGATTATGAAACGTATTTTCTTTATGACATGAAAAATTACTGTATACTATCAAAATCATCTTATTTATACTCATATTATAATCTTCCTTAATTGTATCTAAAAGTCGAACCATCACCAAATGAACCCAACCACTAGCATTTCAGCAATTAATTTAACTATGTCAGCTTTTTAATATATGGAAGTACTGACAGCTTGACCATAATATTTATATTTCAGCCATTACCAATATCGTTTTTGATATCGATATGAGTACACATATAGATTAGCTCTCAAATTTATCTTTTGCACCTAGAGAGAGTTAAATATGGTCTAACGGAATTCGAAACTCGACGCGCAGTCAGTTCGGTATTTTTTTTTAAATTATATATGATTTCGAACGAAGCAAAAATCATGCTATAATTTTACGATTAATTTCAAAATAACACCTTCATGTAAACGTAGTTAACGTAGGCTTGAGTTCCCCGGTGGAGCCGTATTGACATATAACATTGATGATCCTAGCGATTTAAGATATTTGTAAATTATTAGACGATTCTTAATTGGTTTGTGTAAAGATCTCCAGATCTCAGTGTTCAAAATATGACGGGAATTATAAATCAATAAGCCTCCGTCAAGGTAAGCCGTGTAATAGCGCTGAAATCGTAGGTACTGTGCCGCTAAGAGGGTGCTCCATAGGGATTAACTCTGATTCCCGGATTGTTTGAACGCTTGTGAGAAACTTTTGACCTAAATATGAAAAGCAGTTGAAATCAATTTTTAATGAAATTTAGCTTTTGTTATGAAATAAAGGTTCTGTGACTACGAAAATTACAAAGACTGCTCGTAGCATTATTTTTAAATACCATTAATGTGCTACAGTTCAATAGATTTCAATAAAAAAGCATTCGCAGACATTTTGATGTCTATACAAGGGATATTCTTTTGAACATATCTACTCGTATTAATGTGTTATTGAACGTATCACCCGTAGAAATTTAACTTCTGCAGACAGTAGGATACTATAGTAACAAATACAGTATTCTCTCATTTCCTTGTTGTCTTGAATATTTCTTTAAGTTCTCAAGTTACAATTAATAATGAACATACTCATGGAAAATAGGAAATACATCTTATAATATATCTGGATTATTATATACGAGTATAATATAATTTGTTCGTTGTAGGTCTATCGAGAGATAAAGAGGTCGCCTCGTAAGCGTTTTAACGCTACGGTGTGCTACGACTATAAGCGTACTACGAACGGACAAACTGAAAAGGCAAAACCACAAATCGATGTGTTAATTTAGTTACAAGAATCACTCATACATGTGCTCGTGTGGAAACCGACTGCTGGTTAAACTCGTTTACGTGCAGATGTCTGGTCAAAAGCTTTGGTAAATTTGTATTTATCATTTCAAATTATATTTGTATATGCTGAAAATAATATATATGAATAAAATTACAATTAACTTTATTATAAAAACTCAATTTTTCAAGCTTTTCTGATCTGTTAGTAGGTATATTAATAAATATATATAGTTCAATAAATATTTCAATTATCAGTTTCGTATATTTTTATTGCTACTCTACGAGTAATATGAATTCTTAATAAGCGGAAGGATGAAGTTCAAAAGGTATCTTTGGAGAATAACCGCGTCTTTTATCTATATATCTGTCTAACAGTTGCCGAAACGCGATATGATTGAGAGATTTATCACTTTGAACTGTCAAAATACAAAGATTGAATTTCAAGATAGCAGTTATATCGCATGATAAATGCTTTATTATTTCGTTTCTTGCTCATCGTTCGTACTACGGGGATAGTACCTTTTCTGTATAATGTTGATAAAATTATTTTGATCTATGATCCTGTTGACGGCTGTTTTATAATGTTTGATTATAAAAACAACTGAAAATCTTAACTCAACACTTTTTTTCTTACATTACTATTGTGACTTGAATAAGTGTAACACTAGATAAATTAAGCAATAGCTATGAGGCGTCACCGTTAGATGCAGATCTCTCTTAAGGATGTGTGAACTAGTACTGCAGAAATTTCTGTCGCCTTTACTAGATCTGGGGTTCACATTATGCGAGTTCGTAGGAACTCTATGGTACTTACCACATATCCATCACTTGAGACCGAACATATGTGTTAATTTGATTTTTTTCCGAATTCATAAATATATATATTTCTCTCAATACTTAGGCTATTAAATACCGCTGAGGCAGCCGCCGTTATGAAACCGGATGGCTATAAACTGTTACACACATTTATGGTTATTTTATAGACGGGAGCAGGCCACTGCATGCCAATAACTGTTATGATATTTTATTATTGACAGCGTAACGGCTAAAGGCAACATTAGGAGAATTCCACTCTGAACGTGTGTACTATAAAAAATTCACTAATTATAAATAATATAAAATGACTATACATTCCGTAGAAAAATTAAAACACGAGTGTCTTCCAATAAATTTGGGGAAGCTGAAGGCTCGGACTATTTTTGACCGAGCCTTCTATGTACATTTTTACACCAAGTATTTTCCTTTATGTCACAGACAGGTAGCTGTTATACTTTAAAAAAATACAAATACTACAGTAGATGCTGCTGTTTGCAGCTTATTATATACTAGCTGTGCCAGCGACTTCGTCCGCGTGGAATAGTTATTTTAAGCATCATATTTATTTTTGCAAACAACCACCTCAGCTGTTACCCGATCTTGACAACGCGACATATCCAAATTTGATTACCATAAAAACGATTCTAGTGAGTTAACATTAAAAGATAGACATATACTGTGGCGGACATTTTTTTTAGATCATTTTAAGAGGAATAATTTTTTCATACATATTTTTTTGGTATCTAGAACCGTTTTCGCAGCGCACGCAACGGAAGCCCTCAAAGATAAATAATTTTCCCCGTTTTTCCACGCTTTCCATTATTTCTTTGCTCCTATTAGTCGCAGCGTGATGTTATGGAGCCTAAAGCCTTCCTCGATAAATAGGCTATTCAATAAAAAAATAAATTTTCAATTCGAATAAGGAGTTCCAGAGATTAGCGCGTTCAAACAAACAATCAGTCACACAAACAAACTCTTCAGCTTTATTCAGCTTTATCGGTTGTAAAAATGTGGCCTAAACTATGACATAATAAATACATACAAAAGCCATCAACATTAACTATTTATCATTTTATGCCACACTATGCAACCTGTTAGGTTTGGTTTGTTTGGTTGTTTCTTGTTTGGTTGTACAAACAACTTGTTGAGGTAAAGCTTGGATTCGATTTTGATATTCATAGTTTGTGATTTATATTATAAATAATTACTTATGTAATTTCAGCACAAATTCCTGCCATAGGAAAGATTTGTTCTTGTTTTTAACATTCGCTCTTATGTAAGAATCTTGTATATCCTTTTCTTCCGCCTTTCAGGTATAGAAATGAAAGAAAATGTTTTTCCGTAATAAATTTAATTTAGTTATAATAACGATATAAACAATTGTGTATAATTTAAAATAATAATGAAACTATAATAAAACTTTAAAAATATACATTTCTTCGCATTTTTAGTAATGGTTTTAGGAACATATAAGTTTTAGAAATCTATAGGTGATTATGAGTATCTTCAAATTCAAGTAAATATAAAATGAACTCTGAATATATATCTGCAAGGATACTGAAGAGTGAATAAAGCAATGGATTTATCATGAATAAGAATATAAAAGAAATGCATGTCTAATTATAAAATACTGCTATCTAGTAACCATGTTCTTTCATGAGATAATAGGAGCTGTCAACGAAGTCTTTTGTTGTATAGAATAAGGTTGTATAGATATTTTCTAAGAACAAGCAAGGTTCCTTTATTACATCGTTATAAAGTTGATAGCTTCGTAGCTTCTGATGTTGCATGATATAACTAACGGAAACGTTACTTATTAGTAAGTTAAATTAATTACTAGAAAACTAGAAGAAAATGCTTATTTTTGTGCTAAACGCTATTGCGAGAAAGCGGCCATCCTCCGACCCGTGAATGGGCCAACCAGCGTAGTAGCTCCAATTCACCTTATTGTAGGAGTTGGAAATTTCATCCTTCACCAAAAAAGCAGTCGGTAGTCTGCCAGGTTGCGCAGACCTTTACACGATACTGAGTGCAAGTGACAGTCACACCCCTTCTTAAGACAAGGACAGTGAATTTCCAGTAACGATTCCCGCAGCGAATTTCATTAAATTTATATTACTTAAGGTCCGTTTTTTTAGTTTAGCTAAAAATATCAACATTAGTCAATCAATTTTTGGTTTTAAAAAAATGAAATGTGGTTCCAGTGAGGTACGTAGATAGGGGCAACATATTGCTCTCCATTACGCTGTGTTTACGCATGAAGCTACGTATGACCCACAGCGGGGAAGCGACGGGAGAGGTGCCTTAAAAACCGGTCTCGCTAGACAGAAGCAATACCTCAAATTTTCTAGTATAACTTTCTATATTATAGCTGTTTTTAATAAATTTGCTAAAAATTAAGCTCAAGTTTCATTGCAGTTGCCTTCGTATGAGACAACTATTTTTAGTATTTTCAGGGTTGAACCAAAGATATTATAATAATATTAAACCAAATATATCACCAAAGTGGTTAAAAACTTAAGAATTGTATTTGACCAGTGCATGACATGGCGGCCGCATTTGAGGTTGAGGCTGTCCGGAAGTTATTTGCTGCATATAGTACTCTTAATAGATTAAGAAGCTTTCTCCCTATAGCTACAAAGACAGTGTTAGCTCAGTCACTCTTGCTTTCCTTGATTGACTACGCTGACGCTGCGTGGATTAATTTATCTGAGGAGCTACTTGACAGTTTGGAGCGGCTGCAAAATGTAGCCATCAGGTTCATTTTTAATCTGCGTAGGTTTGATCATGTTTCTAATTGTCTTCTAATTTTAATCTGAATCTCCGCCCCGAAGTACCGACTATTTTTCATATTCTTTTTCGGCTTATGCCGTCCGGTTGTGGAACTCTCTCCCTGAGGGTATTAGGGGAGCGCGAACGCTGGAGTCCTTTAAGAATCAAGTCCGTGTTCACTTCCTGTCAAAGATTCCTTAACTTAAACTAGTTATAGCCTATTGTCCTGTCCAATTACTGTACCCATCCTATATTTAAATCCCCTTTTAATATTTCCCTGGTCCTAGGTTGCCTGGAAGAGATTGCTGTTTAGCAATAAGGTCGCCTTTTGTACATTTGTTTTCTTTTTTTATTGTGTGTGTATTTTATTAATACAATAAAGGGTTATGTTATGTTATATATTTGTGTAACGCAAGGGAAATCATAAATTCCCTTGCGTTACACAAATAAAGAAAAAAAAAAAACAATTAATGAAGAGCACAAAAGGTTTATCCTTTATAATTTAACAATAGTACGTTTTAAACTATACTCGTATTTCATAAATGTCTGAATATAATAGCTCAATTGTAATAGGTACAAGGATTCTATTTGTTCGTTTTATCGATATTGGTATTTGGAAATAAAATGTGAAATATTTGTATGTTTGGACTTATTCTGAAAGATAATGGTAATATAGATAGTATAAACAACGCAAAAGACTACGAAACAATTTTATATCAATCAGTCAAAGCTGCTTTGTCATTTTATGTAGTAAACATGCAGTTTGTAAAAAACTGTAAGTTTCAGATATGTTTTTTTATATATGGCGCATCATATGCAATATTTAAAAACCTAATGTCTATTAATTTTAATTGTTATTCGAATTTATTAATTTAATTTTACTAACCATATGCATTAAGGTCATTGTTAGTAACCAAAATAAGGATTGCCCGAAATAAATAAATATTATTATTATTAATCAAATCAAATCAAAATAATATTTATTCAACATAGACCTTTACAGGCACTTATTGACGTCAACAAACAAAACAAAAAAAAAAGCTTAAATAATAAAAAAAAAAAAAAACAAAAACCTTGTCCGTGCGTACGAATAAGGAAAAAAAAAGAAAAAATATATTGACTCGACACCTGTTCGGAAATTGGGAGAGCCTTCTCGAGAAGAACAGGCAAGAAACTCTGAAGGTCTATTTTTTATCTCCTCTTTTCAATGTTAATAATTATAATAATATAATATAAAAATACAATATAGTATAAGATACAATCATACCTAATTCGATTACAGTCGTATGTATGTTTACATACACATATAAAATAATACAATATTATAAATAATGTTACCAAACATGGCTCTATGAATAGTGTCCCTATTCCCAAATACTGTGATCATTTAGATAGTCACTTACTTTATAATAACCTTTACTCATGAGTGTATTTTTGATATGGATTTTAAATTTATATAAAGGTAAATCAATGACACTTTGCGGAAGCTTGTTAAACATAGATATACATTTCCCCAAGAACGAACAGCTAGTTTTATGGAGTCTGAACATTGGAACGGCAAGTTTATTTTTGTTTCTAGTATTCACATTATGTAGATCACTGTTTTTATTGAATTTATTATAGTTTCTATATACAAAAACTAAATTATCATATATATATTGACTAGCTAAAGTTAAAATATTAATTTCTTTGAACAATTCTTTTAGGGATTCTCTAGCCCGTAAACAGTAAATAGCACGAATCGCTCGTTTTTGTAAAAGGAAAATACTTTCAATGTTAGCCGCTGATCCCCATAGCAGCAGTCCATAGGACATAACACTATGAAAGTAGCTGAAATAAACAATTCTTGCCGTTTCAACATTAGTTAAAAGTCTAATCTTTTTTACTGCGTACGCCGCTGAACTAAGTTTGATTGCCAAAGTTTCAATATGTGGATCCCACTGTAGTCGTGAATCTAACGTAATGCCTAAGAATTTAGTATTATTTACCAAGTCAATGACATCACCATTCATATTTAAACTAGTATCAACCTGCCTTACATTGGGCAAAGAGAATTTGATACATTTTGTTTTCTTAGAATTTAAAGACAAATTATTAGTTGTGAACCAATACAGAACTCTCGAGAGAGCACTATTTACATCGTCATAACATTCCTTTTGTCTATCAACTTTGAATAGTAAAGAAGTATCATCTGCACACAATACTGTCTCACACGATTCTGTAATGTAGTAAGGAAGGTCATTTATATATATTAGAAACAGTAGAGGACCCAATATTGATCCCTGGGGAACCCCCATAGTTATAGGCGAGCTAGCAGATTCTGATCTATTAATAACGACTTTCTGCAATCTGTCTGATAAATAAGATTTTAAAAGGCTAACAGCTCCATCCGAGACACCATAATGTCTAAGTTTACTTAAAAGCGTTTCATGACTCACACAGTCAAACGCTTTGGAAAGGTCGCAAAACACTCCAATTACATCCCGCTTGCCCTCCCATGCGTCAAAAATATGTTTCATAAGTGCAGTTCCGGCATCGGTAGTGGATCTACCTTTGGTAAAGCCGAATTGGCTTTCATGCATGAATCTGTTTGCTCTCAAGTGACCTATTAGTTGATTGTAAATAACTTTCTCGAAGATTTTGCTGAAAGTAGGTAATATAGGTCTAAAATTTGAGGGATCTTTTTTGTTACCCGATTTGAAAAGTGGTATTAATTTACTATATTTCATTAGATCAGGAAAGATACCCTCATCAATACAAGAATTAAAAATTTGTGCTAACAATGGGGCTAATTCATCGATGACAGATTGAATTATGTGAGTTGATATACCCCAGAGATCTTCAGTTTTCTTCTTGTTAAGTAAACGGAATGTTTTCTTAATTGAAGAAGCATCAATATGGCTAAATTTGAATGATTCACTGCACCTATTCACACTTGACTCCAGGAGGGTGACGGCTAAACTAGGAGATGAGTTAAGATTACTGGTAGTTATAGCAGGAATTTGAGAAAAATAATCAACAAATGCATTCGCAACTGCATCGTCCGACTTGATAGTCTTATTATTAATTTCTAAAGAGAAAGAGTTCCCAGAGCTTCTACTTTTTCCCGTTTCCTGATTTATTATAGTCCATGTAGTCTTAACTTTGTTCTTTGACATATTTATTTTATTTGATATGTATAAAGATTTAGCACATAAACAAACATTTTTAAAAGTCTTTGAGTATTTTTTTACATAATCTAAAAAGGCAGGGTCGACAGAAGTAGTTTTTAAAGCATATAATTCAAAAAGTGTTCTCCTGCTTTTATATATGCCTGGAGTAGCCCAGTCACTAAATTTCTTTTTGTTGTTTAATTTTACAACCTTTTGTGGGAACATATTGTTGCTTTCCATTCTTACTAAATTAAATAAATTATTATATAAATTATTAGCATCTCCACCAACAGTAGGCAAAGATGTAATTTGAGATGTTATTTTTTTTTTAAATTTACATAACCTTCCCTGGGATATAGGTCTACAAATCAATTCCGTTTTGAGAGGGCTAACATGATGGTGCTCAATACAGGCTAGTTGTCCACTATGATCAGAGTTAATGTAGTTTATTACAACAGATTCAATCACTTTACAGTTACAAAAAATATTATCTAAGCAGGTAGCTGATGTGGTGTTATTCTAGTTGGCTCGTTAAATACGTGATGCAGATCAAATGATTTATATAAATTAATAAACCTTTGGGACAGAGGTGATATATCTAGAATATTAATGTTAAAATCTCCACATACAATTACATTCTTATTTTTCCTGCACACTAATTGCAAAACATCCTCCATGGTGATTAATGGTCTATTATTTAGCTATACATATAAACATTACTGTAGTTACAGTAATATTATTTTATAAATTGTAAAACCCATTTAAAAAAATTGAGTATATCACGGAAGTAGTTTACTTTTACTAAATTTAAAATTATATACCCTTAAAGGAATGGTAACGCCTTCCCCGTAACCCTATATAAAATATAATATCTAAAATTATTCTCTTCCGAACTGAAACTAAAACAACGGCTTCGCGAATAAAATATTTACAAAGTTAACCAATTTAAGTTAATGAAAACACGTCCTTTGATGGAACAACAAACTAAGTTGATCCCGCCGCTAACAGGACACTACTTATCATTGCTGCTAAGCTAATAAGGGCTGATGTTGTAGTACAATTAATTACGATCTTGCTAAAACCTCCCCCGGATTTGTTACTAGGCTGATAATGAGGAAAAAATGTGTTCTGTAGGCGATCTCTGATAGCTTAAAGAATATTCGGATGGCAACAAAGTCAATTGGGTAGTTTGATTAATGCGCAGTTTCACAGAAGATAGACGCCAAATAATATCATGTTGTGATTCTTGGAAGCGAGTAAGTAAATAAAATATTGGTAGCGAACAAATAATTTAGGTTAAAAACATCGAAGTAAGTTTAATCAATTCATAGGTCAATATAGGTTCAAGGTTTGTTCAGTTGTAGTTAATTTCGTTCAAGTTTTACATGCAACGAGAGGGTAGTTTATAAACTTCTGTCGTGCACCAGATTTCAATGGAGTCTTAAGGTTAATATAACGTTTGAAGAAAAATACATGTTTCGCAATTGGTCATCAAAGATAAATTGTATTGTTAAAATTACAATAACTAAAACTCAGATGCGATAAAAATCCAAATTATTTTTTTTAACTTCTTTACAAATTCTCTCTTTAACGGCTCATTAGTAAGACATAATCTTTGATATAAACAAAATATTATTATCTCCTTTATAGATAACTTTTTTTTAGTTTTATTAATTCGATATTCTTTTATGTAAATATTACATATAGTAAATTATTGGAAATTAAGCTAGCGCCATCGTTAATGTGAGAATACTTTTTCTACAGAATAAATGCTAAAGGTCATTGGATGATGTTATTTATACCATTGATCTGCTTGATTTACAAATATATATAACAATAAGTTAAGAGACAGAAAAGGATAGCTCAATATGAGCTCAACAGCACCCTATCTTACTGTTTTCAAACAGCCATTTGAATTTAAATTTGATTTTATAATTCGACCGTGATGCCCGTACAGAACGAGATCCGAACAGATATTTGAGTCTAGTTCTATAATAGAGGTTCCTAAACTTTGCCCTTGTAACCCTTTGCCACGTTTTTCGTTCTGAACTATATAGAGAAAATTCTGTTTTTTATGAAACTTCATTATAAAGAGATAAATCCAATCTGTAATTACATACATAAAACAAAATCGTGTTTGGGTTAGTAAACATTGGGTTTAATTTTAACGATTAAATAGTTGTGATGCCAAAATGTTACTATTGTAAATATACTCTTTTCAAAAAATATTCTTTTCAGTATAAGTTCTCACACCGTAGACTTGTGAACGAATGGCATAGCATCTTTGACGCATAAAAGAGATTGCAAAAATACTATCTTAAGGATATATTTCCGATTTTGATTTTGTTAATTTAATATGACATTAACATTTCACGAAGGTTTCTATCGCACCATAAAATTGCAAACTGCGGACTTAATACCAGTCAACCGGAAATTAAGTTGTAGATTGTAAGGGGTTGGAAAAATAATAATATGACAACTAAATTGAGTTTAAATTGTATTTGTGCACTAGTCTTTTGCATGTAACTTTATCTTGAGCGCGGAATATTCAACGGAAGAGCAGTGACGGATTCGATAAAATTAGATGTATTTTTTTTGCTCTTTTTGGTTTTCTGTGGATTCTTTGGTCCGCATTCTTTTTTGTTTGTGTTAGTCTTTTATTTACATTTCCTTATATATTATTTATTCTACAAGTAACATATCATTTGTCGATCAGGAGAAAGGTACTGTTCTCCATTTTGTGGGGACAGATGGTCTTGTCCCCCACAGTCATAGCCCCATCTATATATATGTTCTAACTATTCCTTAAGACTAACATGTTTCATTAGTATCTATGGTTAGTATTAACATTTGTGTGTTTAAATACTAAGATTAATTATAATTTAGAAGAACTTGATTACATTAGAATTTATTGCTAATTGTTTAAGCTAGTTATTTATTTATTTTATTTATTTTTTATTATTACTATTATTATTTTCAATTTGTTATCATTACTGTTATTATACATATATATTACTTATGATTACAATTTTTTCACAGGAACAATAAAGTTATTATTATTTTACAATATTTACTGTTTCTCAATGTTTCAAACATTTTGACTATTTCTTAACATTTTAATATTTTTTTTTATCTTATTATCATTATTGTTTGTTGCAGCTGTTCCTGCCATAAATTTTTAAAATTATTATTTTTATATTTATGTACAATTTGCGATTCTACTCATTAGATATTATTTGAGTAAAGCCCGACTGAGGGCTTGTAGTGTCCTAGAAAATGTGCTTGTGGGACGAGTTTCGCAGACCTCCTCCTGTGCAACTTGTGGTCGCTCTACGTCTGACTCAAGTCTCTGGAGGAGTTGCTTTTTGACTTTTTCGTCCCGATATTTTAGTGCCATTTTCAAGTTGTAATTAATAATGTCACACGGAGTCGCTGCCTGTGCTTCGGATATTAATCGTACTATGGCATCATCAGCGTCCCGTATAGTAGATACATGTGCTGGTGTGCCTTAATATGGCGACGACTGCGTGCGGGATACTGTCGTAGATCTTATTAGGCTTTTGTGACACTCGCACCACAACCACCGCCCCGCTCGTTAGACCCTGGGATTCGTGGATAGTTAGGGTCTTCGAACCCTCCAAGCTTCCATAACCCTGACTAATTAAGAGGGCTTTTTCGGCTTAGGTGTGGGTGAGATATAGGGTATTACCCATGTTAGGTATTACCGAATTCCCCAATACTATCCACGACAGGGACCTTGTACGGAGGTTTGACGAATATACGTCCCCGTAGATCGACCTGAGGGCGTAGGCTACGTCCAGCGGATTGCGGTGCGTGCACATAAGTGTCGTTCCGGTTTTGATTTGTAACGCAGGCCTGTCATAAATCATGGGAAGTGGTCTCATTCAACATCATTTCGGTCTATGTAGGGGAGTTGGTATACATCACTCCACCACCTCCTCAGGCCTCGTTTTCTGGGCCGCCATGACTATCGCTCCAAAGTGACTCATCAGGGCCTCAACCACGAAAAGATTTTGACACTTTTCGCCCTCCCCGATGCTATTCACTAGGAGCGACGCTATGGTACGTACACGATTCTTGTCCTGTTTGCCTGCCGCAGCTGCTGTTCTGCTGCGGAGGTCTTTCGCGGCCTCAACGGTTACAGTTACCGCTATGTCGTGCTTTGTCTTGAAATGTTTTTAGATCCATGTGGTTTTACCACATCCCGGAACCCAATTTATCCATTTATACGATGGCTGCACCCAGTGCCCAGGGTCGAGGCCGTTGCTGGCCGTTGCTGGCGTTCTGGCTGTTGCTAGGGTCCTATCTTCCAGCATTACCCTGGTACAATCCACCAACACTACCAACGGAGCATTTTGTGGTGTCGTTCACTTTAAGTCTCCCCCGCTTCCCTCCTCGGTGGGCAAGAAGCCAGCCGACGCGCTGTAAGCCATCATGTTTGACCCCGTCATTTTGCCGACCAGTACTTCACTTTTGACGGTATCATACACTACAGCCCAGCTGCCTCCAATCGCTCCCGCAGCAGCTTCTCTGATATCGGCATCCCTATGGTGCTGCGCCGATAAAGGTTCATGATTTCGGCACAGGCTTCGGTCTTGTCCTTTAGGGATGCTTCAGTTAGTGCCGCGAATTCAATGAGGGCATGCATCGTGTGGTCCTCGGGCCCCCGGGCCGGTCTCAGTGCGGGTGGTGGTAAGGCCGAACCCTTCTTCTGTAGGGTGCACGGAGGCTCCGACTTTTGCCTAGGTGGCGGGTGGTGCCGCTGTGGCTCTGGGAAGTTAGATGTATTGGTTTTACCAATAATTAGCATAAAAATTATTCATAGCTTTAATAATTGAGATTTACTAACAGTTTTTCATCTTACTTAATTTGATCATCGCTAGTCATGTAAGACAGACCTATTAATATAATCTTAAAAGAATCTTAACAAAACCACTACCAATATTAAATTAAATGGATTTACCTCCTTAAATTTTTTTCCGTGTTTCTGCGATGAGATGAAATTTAATACCATTCCTTATTATGATGGCTATTTCGCCGGCTAAGAACCTAACCGCACGCATAACAAGAAGCAAGCACGCTTATTAATCCACGCCCCGCTGAGGCCCATGACTGAATTAGCTTGGAATTTCGTGTCACACCCGCAAGATTTTAAATTTTCGCCGAGAATATGACAGGTCTCATGGTGCATTAATTTTTAATGAACCGTACCGACGAAAATGACACTGCTAAGCAAGTCAAGAGAATATTCCAGCTCTCTTATTTGTTAAAGATTTCTTTCATTTTACTTTCATCGGAAAGGAATAACAGACATCTAGGTTTATTCTCATCCTTCTTATTTTTACTTATGAGTTCAAGGAAAAAGACAAGTGAACTAGAAGAGTTAGTATTGAGTTACGTAGTAATAATTTCTTCATATTGCGTTTTCGTCGTCGATTGCCTCATTATAAGAAATATACTGGATATTACGAGGAAAAAGAAAACAATTTGTTACATTATTCTATCAAACTATATGCAGACCTTGTGATGTAAAACATTAAAAACTGACTCTAAATTTAAGCTTCCTTTTTAAACTATAAAGCAGACCGAAAGCTAATTACCACTATAAATTTTAATACCGCCTGAATAGAAGGTACTTTCCCTTACTGAAGATGAAAAAAAATTTATTCCGATATTTTTTGAAAATACTTTTGTCGCACTTATCATTTAGAGTACCTATTCCCCTCATTACGTTACATACAGGTGGCGTTTTTTTCTCCACTTTAATAATCGACTATAATAATATTTTTATGTAATTTAATTAATAATAATAATATTTCTATTTAGTATAGATTTTATATTTGTATGACATTAATATAGTACATAGAATCGTATATATGTACGAGTATTTATATTGTTATATTATGAAAATAAATATAAATATCTACATATATTTGTATGTCTTATACTCGTATACAAGTACCGTTGTACCGGCATCCAGCCGTAATCAGAAATTCCATCAACTTGATTATAAAATCAAATTAAATGTTTTTTTTTCTTTTTTCGAACGCCTCTCCAGCTGACTTCGAAGTGTCGTTTAATCTTTTTGAAAATTAGAATTAGTTGGACTATTACTCTGGATAAGCATAGTCATTTCTTTGTAGAACTTAAAACCTTCACAAGAATGGGTGTTGTATGGGAAGTGTTGTTCCTAAACTGTTTTAGAGTCACACTTCATCTCATAAAATAAATTGACGTCCATATGTTTTCAAGACGTGGTCAGTTTGGTTCAAGAGTCTGAGACGTGAATCATAAAAAAGAGATTATTAATATTTACGGAAGGATTACGTGTGGAAGGAACTGTCGAAATGATAGTAACTGTTCTTCAAATTGAAGACAAACAGTACAGTAAAGTAACGTCAAATTGTTACATCATACCAAAACGATTTTGTGTATTGTGTGTTCATGAATTAGAATAGATTAAATATATACATTTACATAACAAGAGCATTTGAAATGAGTAAATAGTAACAATTACTTAAATGTTTGCAAATCACTGGGATAATTGTGGTCTGCCTTGGAAGATAGCGGAGTAGACAAACGATTTACTTTGGAGAAAATTGTCGTGGAATTTCCTAAATTGGCGATTTCGCCTGGAACGGGAGTGTGTACTATGCTTATCATTAACACTTGTAGAAGTTAAGGTGTGTTAGGGTTTCAATTTATGGTAAAAAGTTAAGAAGGTAAAATATCTTTAACGTTTTGATTTACTAGTATATCCATCACAGTACTATCGCTACTATTTTTGCCTGACCACTAACTAAGCTCACATTCGTTTACACTGAACTCTTTCATAAATGCGCTCTGTAGGTCCGCTACGTAGTCATGGAATTAACATGGATCGCAGATACTTTGAAGACTGAGCACATAATAATGAGGTTTTAAGTGGCAACAATTTCGATTTAAACTTTAACTTTAATTGCTTATGTAACTTTCATAATGGCTAGTAAAGTGTATGTTAGAAACATAGATTATATGTACAACTTACGTATTATGCTAGGAGTTAGTCTCTCGTAACGCTTGTGTGTTTAGAAACTGAATTTCAGTGCACTGAAGCGAAGGGAGTCGGTATTGTAAGGAATATCAAGAATTTTAGGAGCATTAAATCAAAGATAAGATGCGTCAAAGGTGCGTCTCTATGCAAAATTTATCTGCAAATATAATAAATTAAGTATAAAAAAGTATAGAATAGGTACGGGAGGAAAATGTTCTACTTTTAAACAACATTATTCCTGTTTGTTTAAGCTGTGAATAAATATGTTATGGAAATTTTATAAATTTTAGGGACATTTAAGAGAATTGTATTACGTAATAGTTGGGAATCTAAAATGATAATAGTAAAATAAATAAATCTTTATTTGAGACATAAAACCATCCAAACACAAAATAAAACGAGCTAGAAATACAAAACAAAAACATGGTATTAGTTTTTATTACAGGCTTAACTTATCACAAGGTTTTTTATGAGAATATTGGAGAAGGGTTTAGTAAACATTGCTTTTGCAATAATTTTTGTTTTATTTTCAGATTTAAATTTATCAATTTCATTAATTGTTGGTTTATTTATATTTACACTTATAAAATCTTTATTCGAATTTCCGTTTGACCCATTTGGTAGAGTAATTTGAATATTTTTCAGATTAACCTGTGATTTGTCAAGTTTATGAATGTCGTCTTCATTTATACTGACACGTTGTTCCAACTGAGCTTCTCCGTATGTTTTGTTAGAAGTATTATTGAATGTGGGCTTATATTGATTTGATATATTTGTTATAGATTTGATATTTCGTTTCCGCCTTACTGGTAGTCCTTTAATAGCTTCGTCTGGATAATCTAATTCGCCTGAATCTGTTATATCTGGAGACGATGTCGAAGGCTTCCTAAATCTGTGAAATAATCAAGTCAGTAAGTATTTATATAAATGAATAAAATGAAGGCACCTATTACTAACATCTTTGTATGTCGGATCTGTTTTAGAAGTTTTTTGTATTTTCAATATTTTTTTTTTTATAAGTTTGTAATGTTTTTATTTGTCTGTGATTTTTTTATATGTGTCTAATAAATTGCTACTAAGCAGCAGCCCATTTTAGATGCTCCTTTATTTTTAGTATTTATTCCTAGTTTTACCGGCACATAATTGCCGTACAGTCCGTAACAGCACCGTTATCAAACAATTGTGAATAACTTATGAATATGATTAAATACTAACATCTTAACTTATATCTGACAGTAACGTCTATCAACAGTGTAGCAACAGAATGAAAAACTTCTTATTTATATCTGACAATAGTGTCTATCAACAGTGTAGCAATAGAATTAAAAACTTCTAATTTATATCTGACAGTAGTGTCTATCAACAGTGTAGCAATAGAATTAAAAACTTCTAATTTATATCTGACAGTAGTGTCTATCAACAGTGTAGCAATAGAATGAAAAACTTCTAATTTATATCTGACAATAGTGTCTATCTACAGTGTAGCAATAGAATGAAAAACTACAAACTTATATCTAACAATAGTGTCTATCATCAGTGTAGGATTGAAAAACATGGAATTAAAGATACTTTCCTAATATGTTCATTTTAGCATGTTCCGCAAATAATTTTATATATAATTTATCATTATAGGATTATCAATAGAAACGTGTTTACCTTGGAAATTTAGCCTTTTCCATTAATAAATTATTTTTAATTCTATCAATCTCAGGATTATCTAGTCTCCTGGTATCAATTTCCTTTTCTAATATATTATCTTTAATGCGTGATGTCAGTGTAGGTTTGACAACTAATTTGGTAACGGTTGGCCTGTTTACTCCAGACTTGTATCTAACTGGCGGAGGGTAAGTATGTCCAGTGTTTGGCATATTTATATAGTCTTCAGTTACCATTGTTCGCTTGTATTGTGGTGGGATTTCATTGGGAAGAAACCAGTTGGCTGCTTCTACCACTGATTCGTCAGGCACAGCTAATCTGGCGGGATTCATTTTAAAACTTGATTGGTCATAATATGGAATGGCTTTGTTTTTGATAAACATATTGTGCTTTTCAGGTGTATCTGGTTCTATCATCACTTTTCTTCTTCCTGGTAGCACCCTAAAGTTTCTGTCTCGAGTTGTAGTCTACAAATATATATGTTTATGTCAATAACAAATATAATTCAGATATTTATTCGTATTAAAAACATTGGTGAATTTCTGTTTGAAAAAAATACCTGATCGTAGTGTGTAGTGGCTCTGTTTTCATTTGCTTTTCTCATATTGATTAGGCTTTGTATTGCTTTTAATTGATCTAAAGAATTGGTTGAATATCTACTGTAGATCTGAAAAGTAGTGACTACTAAGATATCAGTAATATTTTAATCACAATATATTTTAATCAACCAAATTAGCTGTAAAAGTGATAACTATTATGACGCAACATTTGGTTATTAATAGATTGGGTTATTATATTTACAGACAGGAACTGCTTCTTGCGTCTTTATATATTATAAGACTACTCTTTTAGCTGAGAAATATTGAAGCACCAACAGTATACCTGCGCTAATTACTTTTGAAGATATATCATCATGTTTGCGCAGCATGATTGCGCTTACTATCGCGGTTTGCTCAAAAACGCTCCATACTAAAAACACTGTAACTAATTTGTATGAGCATTTAATATAGGTATATAAGAATAAATATAACTTTGTTATTTGTACGTTTGTAGGTATACTTTTTATATTAAATAATGTTACATTTAATGTGAGAAATATAGAAATGTATTAGTTTCATATTTAAAAAATAACTACATTTATTAGAAATCTAAAAACAATATTAATAAAAGAATAAACTGAAATTTCTTTATTGACATTTTCTTGAGATACTTATAAATTGTTTAATTTAGATAATTATAGTATAAAGGCAGCCATATTCAGATGTAGTTGTCTACCCTAATATTACAAAAGCATATCTGACGTGTTAACTAGGCTATACTCCCCCGAGGAGGGCTCCCCTCTAGGCAGGGGAGCGGAGGCTGGGGGTTCCCGGAAGTGGCTTGATGTTCCCGGGGGCTCCCTACACGCCTGAGGAAGGCCATCCCTGAGGTTTTTAGTGGGTAGGCCTCCCTTCTGGGGAGGAGAGCCCCACATAACCGCCGGCTCGCGACAGCCGGGGTATGCAATTTAATGCATTTTCCTCAGGGGAACAAAAAAAAAAAGAAGGAACAAGTTATATGCTTTATCTTTTTGATTAGCCCTTGTGGAAAACAATGTACATTATCATGCTGTTACTATTCTACAAGCTTCTAAATGAATTCAAGAATACAGATGTGTCTATAAATGAATTCAGGAATACAGATCTGTCTATAAATGAATTTTAAATAACGTGGTTATTCGATCAATTTTTTTTGTTGGGTAAAGGAGTGTATGGATTTTAAAATTGTAATTTCTTCTTGTTTTTTTTCTTAATATGATCATTCTATATAAAATCCATGTTATTGGATATACAGTAATTCTTTTTACAATTTAATTGGGAGTTTCACTTTATCTAGAAGTCTAATATTTGTGAAACTAGTTGCATATCGAAGCACACAGTACCTATGTAACGGACCAATCTTATCCGTTGGCATAATTATAAAACCTATTTATATTACAGGAAATAAAAAAAAATATTATGAGATTAAGTTTTATAAAATCTACCTTAATATGATGTTGTTTATTATGGTTTATTGTTTGCAATATTTTTTATTGCAGCCATTTTATTTAATGTACAGAAAATATAATTACCTCGGCCATATAATCCTTGGTTGAAACGCTTTTTACACCTTGCGTGACATCTGGCGGTTTAGCTGTTAGTCTCATCAGAGACCCTTCGAAGCTATGCTGCTCATTTGATTGAAGCATAGAATCATCTACTCTTCGACCAGATTTTTGTGATAGCGATTCTTCGTTAGAACGAGAGTTTATGGCTAAATATGACATAATGATGAAAAAGATAACAATATTTATAAGTTTATTCTAATTAAGTGATAAATATGTGAATATATATTACAAAAGCGACTATAATTATATAATTTTATTTTTATACATATAATATAAAAACCAAGTGTTTAATATGGTATTCAATATTTCAAAACACATCTTATAAATTGATAGTCTTATTATCCCATCAAAAACAATACTTGAAAACGTGTAAACGAAATTATTTAGTGCGATGGCCAAGTCAATATATTTATATAAAACAATAAAGATTTTTAATATTGATATGCGTCACTATAAGATGCTGTTAATTATTACGTAACAACTTAATGCTTCGGGTACGGAGATTCCAGACACAATTGATTTTCAATTGTTATGGACCACGATCGTGGTCGCTTTTTGGCTCGACTTGGCGGTGACCCCAGATATATATTTCAAATTCACACTAATACTATCAATTGAGTTTTTGAATAACTTATGCGCAGTTTAGAAATTAAAATTCATCATAATAAAAAGTAATTATACAATTATTGAAGTTGCATGTTTCAAGTTTTTGATGAATAAATATAATATATAAATAAATATAAATATTTGTTACACTTACACCAATTAGCCTAGCCCAAACTAAGCTCTGTAAGGCTTGTGCTATGGGATCTAGGGTAACGGATAGACATACATATATTATACATATATAAATAATTTTTATTAAAATATATATCAACAACCATGACTAAGGTACAAATGCTGGCATTCATCACACAAACATCTGCCCCCACCGGGATTCGAACCCGGGACCTCAGAGATGGCGACACCTTGAAACCGGTGTACTATCCACTCGACTATGGAGGTCGTCAATAATAGTAAAAAAATAGTTAAGTAAATAGAAAGTTTTAAGTCTTTACAAATACTTTTATTTTTTTTTTACTTTTATAATTTATAATATTAACACACGGTACTTTTAGGGAATTGGTCCAAATTACTTCCGAGATATTATAAATATATCCTACTGAATATCAAACTCAAAGTTATATTTATTCAACATAATTCTTTACAGGCAATTATTGATGTCGAACCGCAATAGGCCTTTATATAGATTATATAACAGAAAATGTAATTGTACTACTAATACATATAGTAGTCACCATCGCAAAGAAGTCATTAAATTCCATCAATAAAAAATACATTATTTTTCTGTTTTAGATTGCAACTTGCGCTATATAAAACCTTTATCTTACTGAAATACATTTTTTTCCCGAGAAGGATTGATAATAAATTTTATTTCCAATTGTTGTGTCTCGATCTTGAGAAAGGCGAGAGTACCGTATTAAGAGACGAACTGTCAAAAGTGCTCGCTGAATCGACTCAACTCATAGAATAGCGCCAAATCATTCTATCTACAACCAGTTCAAGTCTAAGACCGTATAGGTCGCGTGCAAGTCTTTCGTCTGCTAGCTTGCCTCCTACCAAATAAAAAAAAAACATTGATTTGTAGTTGTTTCGAAAACTTTCCCTGCTAACAGAAGGCCAGTGACGCCACCTCAGCATCATCGACACTCTCCTATAAGTCCAACTTACCAACATACAGGACGAAAAAAACTAGAAACTCTTTTATGGCGAAATGAATAGCTTTTTACAACAAAGTTCCATAAAGTGTTACCGATTTGTCTTTTATCGGATTAAATCAATTGTCAAAAATACTTTTACGAAAAAGATTATTATAATGTTAAGGATTACTTAAATGATAACAATTTAAGTGATGATAATAACGTTGCCAAATATGACTATTGTAAACAATAAAACGAAACTATAGCTTTTATTAATGTGATATGAACTAGTTTAAACTTGGAACGGAAGTTGCGTTGAGACTATTTATATGATGCCAGGTTCTAACTGATGACTCTGTAAAAATACAGGTGAAAAAAAAAGTCCTTGCGGGATTTCTTGCTGGTTCTTTCCAGCACAAGGTTTCCCGTGGACTTGTGAAATATTATTACGTTTCGTCAGAATTTTTACAATCACTTTTGAACGTCACCTTGGACGTTCAAAAATGATTGTAAAAATGTTATTTGATGAATAAATTTTTGATTTGATTGACTTTGACGTAAGCCTGCTCTCATAGTATTCAAACTTTTTGTTCATACTGTACTATAGATATCGATCTCATATCATTTCCCAAATTAATTTCGTGTTTGTGGTCTACTAAGGAAGTTAGTAATAGGCCTACGGCGAATTTACTGATCTTCAGATAACTCATTAATGGTTGCCGCTCCGTTTAACGTTTATCGCATTCTGTTGACAACAGTTTCATATCCTCAATTGTGTTACAAACGATACTATTTGTGAGATTATTGCAAATATGAAAAACTATGGAATGAATTGTCGCCAGCGGTATTTCCTAATTCATGTGATATCCAAACATTAAAAAAAGCGTATATCCCTTTAAAAGGCCGGTAATGCATCTGCGATGCCCTTGATTTTGACAGATTTTATGGATGGTAAACGCTTACTATCAGGTCCATGATCCATTTGCTTGTTTATTATATTATATTATAATACAAAGAAATATAAACAGATAACAGACGCGGTGGAGTGTTCCGTTTTATATGTCTTTCTATCTTCTCGTAGTTTACTTACAGTTTTTTCCTACGTTTTCTGCTGATCGTCTGAACGTGTCTATTTCATCACCGATTTCATCATCGAATACTCCTCGTTTGAGATAAACTGACACGTTTGTTTCTGGAAATTAATAACGTGTATGAAAATCAATTTAAAGAATTTAAAAATTATTTTTTTGAAAAAGGCGGACAGAATATTTCATTTATCATATTCATAGATTCATAATATTGTATTAATCAATCAGTAAGTTACTTTCATTATGATTCAATAATTCCATTAATATAATTAATTGATATGTATTACATTTTTATTTGTGTCTTATATTATTTTTATGTATTTTATTACACTGTGTATATATTCTACATTATTAATTTTTTTTGATTATAATATGTAATGTATAATTATATATAGCAATGGGTGGACTGGAAGAAATCCCTATTGGAGATAAGTCCACCAATTGTAAACCTAATTTAGTTTTATGTTGTTCGTACCTTTTTTGTACAATAAAGTGTATATATATAAATCTATAGTATTATGAAGATACAAAAAAAAAAAGATTTCAAAATTTCTTTACCACACTTTTTCTAATATTTTAATGCTATTCAGCTACTGTTGATGGAGGCGTATTCAAACAATTGGAAATAATCTTAAATAATAAATGAAAGAATTAATTAATAAGAATCCTTTCCACGGGTTATTACATCATTAGAAATACGTCGCATAATAAAAGATCATATGTTCCATTGGAGTGTCGTCTGTCTGTTTGTCGGCTTGTTCCGGCTAATCTCTGAAATAGCTGGACCGATTTTGACGGTGCTTTTATTGGTAGGAAGCTGATGCAATAACTTAGGCTACTTATATTTTACAAAAAATATTTTATTTTAGAAAAAATAAAGTAATGTTGTAATGTCCACTACTCACGCGAATGGCACTTAAAATAACTATGCAAAAACAAAAAATAAAAACTAAATAAATTAATTAACTTTTTTGTTAAATTCCACGTGAACGAAGTAGCTAATATAAAATAAACTACATCATAGATTCGTGTACCATATCGCTGTAAGATATACCTGAGTTAATGCTAGGTGTGTACATGTACATTCATAGTTCCAACCACCCAAGTCAAATATGCAAGAAATATATATATTTTATGTATTTAACTCATATAAAAAGCTTTTGATGGACATAGACTTTTTGGTATTAAGTTATGTACATTTCATGTATCTAAATTAATATTACTTCTAGAACTAAGGTTGAAAATACAAGTAATACTCTTTGCGGGAATATCTATATCATGTGCTAACAACTAAATATGTATATAGTTTAAAATTTTATTTTCTTGCGCCTTATAATAAACTAGCTAGTGCCCGTAATTTCGTCTATATCTTATCTTATCTCATTTCGTCGTAGCCTTTATTTTATTCTTATATTATTTAAGAGTAACAAACATCCACTCAAATTTTTGCGTTTCAAATATTAGTTGGGATAAGTGAACACTTCACCGGTTTCTGTAGAATAATTTTGGTATATATAATTTAACAGGCACTGTATATGTTCTAACACGACGTTGTTTTCTGTACATAGATGTTAACTAATGAAAACAAAGTTGTAAGATTCAAATACGATTGTATTATCGAAAAAAAATCTAACCGTGGGAGAGCCATGCTTCGGCACGAATCGGGCCGGCTCGACCGGAGTGATACCACGGCCTCACAGAAAACCGACGTAAGTAGCGCTTGCGCTGTGTTTCGCCGAGTGAGTGAGGGTACCGGAGGCCCAACCCCCCCTTCCCCACTTATTCCCTTTTAAATGGCCGGCAACGCATCTGTGACTCCTCTGGTGTTGCGGGTGTCCATGGGCAACGGTTATCGCTTACCAACAGGTGATCCGTTTGCTCGTTTGCTGCCCTATACTATAAAAAAAATAATAATAAAAAAAATGAAATTTTTACCTTTCAAATCGATGTATTCGGCCAAGGAGTAGTTGTAACCCATGGCTATTCCTGCCACAGAAGCTGCGAGCAAGGAACAGCACACTGCCGAGCATATTAAACAGGACATCGTGAATGTCCATAATCTGAAATAAGACTGTCATAAATTTTTGATTACAATTAAATTCTTGGTTAACCAAGAATGTAATTATTGTCAAAAATTTATATATTTACTTGTGCTTGAGCACAAGTCAATTCAACCTTTGAACAAGATCTATTATCCAACCGCAACAGGTGAAAATGCAGCACATTGTTCCTCGTGGAACTTACACTGGGATTTCATACCTGTAAATAATAAGGACCAGGTGTTATCTCCTTTATTATCTATTGAAAACTAGCTTTCTACCTACGGTTTCGCCTGCGTTATATCGGATTTTTGAAAGTTTACTTCAAGCAAACCAGCAGTTTTGTTGATCAAAATTGCCTTTTAAACTTTTTCTAGACCTTTTGAGAATTGAAGACCTTTTCTGCCCTACTCTGCTCTACTCTACTTTACTCTAATCTACTCTATTCTATGCTATTCTATTCTATTCCATTCTATTCTACTCTATTCCATTCTATTCTATTCTACTCTGTTCTACTCTGTTCTACTATATTCTACTCTATTCTATTCTATTCCATTCCATTCCATTCTAGTATATTCTCTTCTATTCTATTCTATTCCGCTCTACTATAACCTTGCGGAGAGCAAGGTATGTTCAGAACTCGTAACCCCAGTTCACGTAACTCGGGATATATTAGCATTATTTAATCCTAAAGCTAAATAATAAAAACACAATTTTGATTTGTTAGATTACACGACCTTAGTAGTACACCGGTTTCAAGGTCTCACTATTTTTGAGATCCCGGGGTTCGAGTCCCGGCGGGGACAGATGTTTGTGTGATGAATGCGAGCATTTATTTATACCTTGGTCGTGGTTGTTAATAAATATTTCTATCAAAAATATAGATATATGTATATATACGCGATACCGTAGATCCCATAATACAAGCCTTACATAGGGTTTAATTTGGGCTAGATTAAAGCTTAGCTGTAAAAAATATTTGTTCTTATTATTAATTTGAATGAAATAACGAATTAAATGATAATTTAAAAAAATATATATTTTAAATTTAGTTATGAAAATAGGAGTCCAATCAAATTGTATACAGTTAAAATTAAACACGTAAATAGATTTCGGGCTACTCGGTAACGTGCAAGTGAATATAAAATGGAGGATCTATCTGCTATTACTTCGGTGATCGTTTCCAGAATGGCGGATAGTTCGTACAGCGGACGCTGCGCCTTTACTGTTACGATATGAGTGTAAGTGCTTGCGAAATGGATGCTCAATAAAATACTAAATTGCACAAGTTTGCGTAAGGATTCTCTATTTATAAAAACAATAATCTCAATTCCTTTTCAAATTCCAAGAATCGAAACCGTGAAATCTACGTATCTTAATTGTGAACTCATTATAACTTCTTATTTGAAATATGGTTTTTAAAATATTTAATACATAGTCTAGAGCCTTTAATAAGAGATATGCGATTTTAATGCACGGAAGGGCAGTATGCGGTTGTAGCGGGGGAGTAAAAAGTTTGTTTGTAAAGTACATTATTTTTACAGTTAGAAGACTGAAACTTCTTTTTTAAGCTTATGATTAGAAGTACGAGTACTTAAATCTCGCAACAAGCTTTCATAACATAAGAATTGTGTCAAATGTGTTAAATTTGAAATGACGTTATAAGTTAACAGTTTATTTTTTTCTTTTTAAGCATTTCAATAAAAGCTTGTTATTAAATAATTTTTTTACCTTAATTTTTTTTATACTTTTTAGTTTTTCTATTTATTCTTGGCAAGCCTTACATTTGATACCCATATTGTAGGAACGAATAAAAGAAAATTAACCGGATAATCCAGAGCGTCGGTGGCGCTGTGGTCTCGGCACTGGTTTGTGCGCCGCATAGAATCGGGAGGCCCGCGATCTAATCCCCACCGTGTACCAATGTGTTTTTCGTTCCGAATTTTATAAGTACATTTATCCGACGCTCCTACGGTGAAGGAAAACATCGTGAGGAAACCTGCGTACATCTGCGAAGCGATTCAAAGGTGTACGTAGTTAACCAACCCGCACTGGGCCAGCGTGGTTGACTAAGGCCTAATCGCCCTAACGTAGTTAGGGTAGGCTCGAGCCCCTCGGTAGGAGACGTATATGAGCTGTGATGATATAAATAAATTGTGTTTCAATAATAATAGTTTTAAGAGGCTTCGTTAGATGTTCAAGAGATTATTGATACATCTCTCCCTATTTGCTGTGTGTATATCCATAGAATAGGATACCAAAAAAGAAAGGCAGATAAGAAAACCGCGTAGCGTACTATAACTAACTTTAGTATCAAAAGTTACGACCAAGTGACTGACTACGATGTAAGAGTCAGTTTGCAAGTTGTTCGTAAAAAATCTACTTACAGTTCAGAAAAGGCTTTACATTTTTACTTGACTTAAGTTTGTTTCATAACTATAAATCCATTTATATATACAAACGCGATAATTTCATGTCCATAATTTTATCACATTTATTACACATGTTCATGACATCTGTCATTATATTTTACAGAGAATATAATGGTTGAATAGGATGAAGAATATTGGAATGAATGCTTGAAAAAAGGGTTGTTACCAACATCAAATATTTTTAAATGTAAATTTTATTTTTTTGTAATTTGGTGCATTAAACTATATTATACAAGAAATATATATTAAGTAAATATTTAATTAAAATATATAATTGATTAAAATAATCGTATGCAAGGAAGGACTTGTCTGTATTAGAAATCTCTTCGAGTCCAACCGTCACAGATGTGTGTGCTTTTACTCCACAATAAATGAAACCAATACAAATTATCTATGTATTTATAATAAATAATAATAGATAAAAGTATTCCCATAACCTATTAAATAATATTTAATCAAATTATATAATAACAGTTGAAATATAAAATAAATAATAATAATACAGATGTATATCATGCCTATTTATAGATGGGTATATAAAACCGTTATGATAATAGGGTACAATTAAAGTAATTCGCAATTTTCTGGGGTGCACGGTTGTGTTTTTATCCTTTCGCAGGTAGAAATCGTGCTGTTTCGAGCATGTATAGCTGCTGGAAGGTTCCAAACAGATTGGAAGTCACCTCCTACGAAAAGAATATTTGTTTGATTTGCCATTTAGTTACCGGCTAGTGGTCTTTACGGAGGAACTTGAATGCAATTCAAGTGAGTAATCTCCGCTCGCATTGCTGTCCACTTACCCGTCATCGGCCCTCAAAACCGCAAATCAGTCTCAGCGTTATATTTAAAATATTTTCATATAGTTATATTCCGTAATTCATTAATATTCGGAACTATATCATCACTTACTTGTTAGGTTTTTTATATAACCTCCATGTCTCAAGACAATGGAGAAATAACAAAAATATAAAGTTTGTTAATTCTACCCACATTCAAGCAAGCCAACATAAGTTTCACGTTTGTGTAAAATAATAACTATACATAAATAAGTAAATAAAATTAGATGAAAGCCATTAGAGAAATCTATATATACATAAAGAATTGGCTGGATTTATGTGTTGCAAATAAATGAAGAACCATAAACAACGATAAGGACAGAACAATAATGAATAGTCTTTCAGAAATAAGATTGTCTGAGGTGAGCTGTTTCATGGCTGTATCTCTTTATTAGGAAAGTACGTGCGACGTCAGAGTTCTAATGTAATGGCAGTAATGCTATTTTATTAGCAGCATTTTGCTAGTAGGCTTCATCTGTGGACTTCTCCGTTTTACGAGTAGTTACAGCTAGAGCTGTGTTCAAGACGGATCTATCAGAGCTAGAAAATACATAAGATTGTTTTAGATAGAATATTTTAAATGACGATTGAAAAGAAACGAATATAGACTGTCAGAGTTCCTTGTCTGTTTTCGTGGCGTTACCCCTTCCGATTATCGAAACAGGTGTAGGCTCAAAATTATGTTTATAATAATAAATCACGACAATAAATATATAAATGAAAAGCCTGCAAAGACCTATGGCAAAGATATATTATTTTGATTTTGAATAGAGAAAGTATAATAAAAAATCAACAATCAGAAATGAGTGGGTAATAATATTATAAACATTGTTTTGGATTGTAGTATCTTCGCAATTTTTTTAAATTCTTTATAATATTTTTTTTTATCTCAATTGTATGAGAATGACATTGCTAAAAAAGTTCTAGTGATATTGACCTAATTTTTACTTACGAGTATTTGATATGTGTTTGTTTGGAGTTATTTTCGGATTGAAAGCAGTTCTAGTCTATTGCATTGTATCCACTTATCACGAAATACACAAATCGTCCAGTATATGTATATACATATATAGTAGGTGTTTACCCCTACCCCCACCAAATTACATCAAAACGGAATCTTGTATTTAAAAAATAAGACATTTTTATCCTATTTTATTAGAAAAAAAATCTAGTATATATATCAAGCTATGTTCTTACGCTACAGTAAGCGTAAACAATTAAAGCTTAAACACCCTCACTCAGAGTAAGCACGAGATTAGCAGTATGGAAGTATATGAACTGATATGTCTGTGGTATGGTAGCCCGAAAAATAAACCTTTTAGTGTTATATGCTTCAATCAATGAAATTTTGTAGCTGCCGGAGAATTTCGCCGAAATCAACCAGCGGCGGCGGAGAGGACTGATCACGCCGGTTTTCCTGAAATCATGGCAATTGTGATTGTGCGTATCTGAGGGACGTGTTCGCAATACAGACGACGTGATCTATCTTATATTATAGACCAGTGATTCCCAAAGTAGGCGATCCCTAGGGCATGATGACAACCTACGTCTACTTCTACGTCAGCGAAAAAAATGTGGGGGTCCATGAAATGAAAATATACTCTATATATCTATCTAATTCCTATTTACTTACATTATACTATATTCTAATATAACGACATATACATTATTTTAAAAAAATACCTATAAAGTAGAAATATTATTATATATGGTTAAAAAATTTTGTAGGTTATAGGATGTAGGTATTCAATATCAAGTAAGTAGGGGGTCTACCCTTAGGGAGGGAGGACACGACACGATGCCACCATTGCACATCCGACCTTGATTCGGCCCAGCACACGCTGGCGGAGTGCCCCGCTTGGGACTCCGAACGCCGAGTCTTGGTCGAAGAGATCGGGCAAGATCTGTTTCCGCCAGCGTTGATTGCGGCAATGCTGGCGGATGAGGTTGGAGGGCTGTGGTCTCCTTCTGTTAATCGGTGATGCTCCAGAAGGAGGCCGCCGAGCGGGATCGGGATGGCCGATCCCGCTCGAAGAAGGCGGCCTCGGGCCAGATAGTCTGGCCTGAGGCGCCGCCACGGGTCGCTGGCGGGCACGACGCAGTTCGCGCCCGTGGAGGCGACCCGGGAGGGACCTCACCCCCGGATGGCCGGGGGGTGACGTCGTAGGAGGTTGGAGGGGAGGAGGCGGCAAGATCACTCCTCCCCGAGAAGGGCTCCCCTAGCGCACCCAGGGGAGCAAAGGCCGGAGGTCCTCAGATGCGACATTCGAGGGCCCCCTACAACGCCTGAGGATGGCCATCGCTGAGGTTTTTAGTGGGTAGGCCTCCCCCTTCTGGGAAGGAGAGCCCCACATAACCACCGGCTCTCCGCAGCCGGGGTATGCAATTCAATGCATTTTCCTCAGCGGAACAAAAAAAAAAGGGGGTCTACCCTACACCGAAAAATATGGCAAAGGGTTTACGATACAAAAATGTTTGGGAACTTCTGCTATAGACTATTAAACTAACAACTAAGAAGTTACGAAGCAATTGTTACTTAATAACTATAATTTTCATCAATAGACAGATAATTAAAAGAAATAGGTATTAAATTAATCAACTGGTGACGTACTGGTACACTGAGAGAAAATTATTGTCATTGTATCAAAACAACTTTAACCCCACACAACCGTTTAAGGCAAATTGATATAGATACAAAGTTTTTATTGTCAGATGTTTATTGTGATTATAACAACATTTATTAGCAATGTTAAACGTTGTTACAAATACAATTTAAAAAAATATACTTTGTGAGAAGAGCAAAATTTTATTTTGTTGTTTTAACAATTTTACTTTGCTAAGGTGACTTTCTGTTTTGTCAATATGGCAAAACAGTCAACTACTCCAGTATACCAACCTTGCTACCCTAACAAAGGAAGCACACGCTTCTGAAACTGATTTGTAAGACGTTGGCTTTAATTTTAAATAATAATCTACTGATGATTAATAATGCATGCCCCAATTAAGAGGCAAATCGTAGTAGACCTTAAAACATTTTCTGTTCCATACAAGTGTAACGTATCCAAAATGTACAGAACAGCAAATATTTAAGGTCAACCGATTTGCTTCATATTTGGGGTATGCACTACTAATTATCAGTAGATTATTATTTTGAATTAAAGCCAACGTCTTACAAATTACCTGTATAAGAGGTTCAGAAGAGTGCACTACCTTTGTCAGAGTAGCAAAAAGGTGGGTATACTGGGGAAGCTGACACCAACGCAAAAATATAAAAAGGATTCAAAATGTGACCTACTTAGGAGACATTCTATTATTAGTGGCAGTGAATTTTCATTGGGTCAGGGTTCAGAAAATTTAAAGAAAACATAATCATAGTTAATTATTTTTATTGCCATAAAAATCACCTTATACTAACCAATAATATTTATTAACAATATTTATTAACATAATACATATTGGTTTGTGTGTTAGGCTTTGCTTTTTAAGCAGAGAAAAAAAAAAGATAAATGCAGACATTTTTTTTCTTTATGTAAATTTTAGCCTGTAAGCAAATTAATTGTTAGGTTTCAAGTTTGCACATCACAACTATTCTTAATAATTTACAACAAAAATTAATATAAAAAACATATAGTATAGCTATTAAAATGGTTTTCTCCTTTTAAGTTTAGTAATGGCTTATTACGAATTATGCACGACAGTCTTTATGTATTACCTATCCTTAAAACTAACAGAGACAAATGCCTTCAAATCACAACTTCTAAAGTCTATGCATATATTAACATACAAACATATTCTTTAACATATTTTTCACATGGCACATCGTAACTTAATTTTATCCACTACTTTTGTGGTTAAGAGCGCTAGTTCGTCGCCATTTGCTTGAAGGAGGAAGTCAAGCGTCATGTTTTCTTCTGAAATTAACAAAATCAATGATAAACCCTACTACGCAGAACAGCGAAGTATGACTATGGCATGAATATTATACTCATGATATTATTGTGTCATACCACTTTATAAAACTTTAGTGGAAACAGGTTGCTACCAAGTTATTATTACCTACTGCACTAAAATCTTATAATAAATGATAGTGTAAAAGTTGTAACTGCATAATATTGGTTAGTCTAGGCGTTAAGCGCTTCCAGCATTTTTGCTGTGAGGGAGGCTGGCCTAACTAGTCAGAAATTCAGAATCAGAAAGGCCCCCCCCTTAATGTATAGAGCAGCCTTGTAGATGGTGGAAAAGTGTTTGTCTGGGGTGGTCAAATTTTTACCAGCAAAAATTAAGTTTTACACATAGGTATCATACTGTTAATGACATTGATTCTGCTCATGAGACATACAATGGGAAAAATACTTATAGACAATTTGCATATAATTTACACTTCGAATGACTTACTACTAAACTAAAAATGCTAACTACTAACTTAAAATGTATAATCAAGTGCAGGTACTAGACCTGCACTTGATTATACATTTTGACTGATTTTGAAAAGTAGTTGCAGAAGGTTACAAATCTACCTTTTAACGTAAGTTTCTTTGCTCAGGTTGGAAAGTTTGCTCAGAGCACATATTTCGCAAATAATTTAGGGTTAGGACCGCTGAGGTAAGCAAACCTTATGGGTAACAGGATAACAAGGGTGGTACTTACCCAACATTTTATTTGTCAGATGACTAAGTCCGGCATTTATTAAAAATACCCTTAGGGCCTCGTCGTCCATATTGAATATCTCGCAATTGTCACTCATTAAAATAGTTCTCAAAGTGGTTAAAAACCTATGTGATTTTTGATTCGTAGCACGTAACCGGTACCGGTATACTGATTTGGTCCACCAAAGGAATTATAGCAATTTATTGTAATCCTGTCAGGTGTTTAAACCGCTAAAACGAAATGATATATTCACACGCGCTCAACGATCACAGGCAAATGAAACAAAATCATAATAAAACTTCGATCAACTGACAAAGTTCGTTAAATCATTAGCTCCCCCCGCTGCCAATTCATGCCACTTACTTTGTCAATACGCCAAAGTTAATAATTAAAAATGTATCTCAGCACAAAAGGCACTTTGCTATTATTTTCTTTTGTGAATCAAACAATTTTAAATTTTGATAGATCGACAAAATATGGAAATCGTTGACAACGTAAAGTTGCGACAGTGTTAATAATACTATAACTTAAATAAAATGACAAATAACGTATTGTCCACAGATTCATAAAAGTTTGACAATAAAAACTTTGTGGCCATAGATAAATTAATTTATATTCTTTACCTATGTATTTTGATGCAAATGCAAAAAAATATTGACAACGTTTTTATTGTGGCTTTGTTAGCTATATTTTTCCTCAGTGTACTTTCGTACCAAGATTAATTCCGTGTTTTCATATAATCTATTTAATAATTTATAAAAATTAAGCATTAAATTTTCTATAATCAACATTTTTACACAGTTATTAATTTATGAAATAATAATTATTTTTGAACGTAATTTATTTAGATTAAATACAATATGTTTCGAATTTACAATAACTTTAATACAATTCACTTTTTGTAAACTAAATTTTAAAACCTTATAAAATACTTAGTGAAGTATATTTATTAATATATAAAGTTAAAAATTAAATTGAATATCATAAACCTAATAATAAATACTAGCTAAATATATTAAAATATATAAAAAAAGTATATAAAAAGGTTAGTCTAACAATACGTCGCCATTGGGTAGTGTATCCACAATACTGGTAACGCAATACAATAAGTATTGCTATATAAAATATTTTCGTTGACCAAAGAAATTATCAGAATGACGCCATCTATGAACTGGCTTAGAAATCTTGTTAACGGTTAAGGCTGATGAGCCCCGAATGTAAAAAATGAATGTCGACTTTACACTTATCTTAAATTAGTAATCGACGTTAAACGAGGCGGGAGTAGATATAATAATAATTTACACGTAATATAATTTGTAGTTACTTCGTCACAGTATATAGCCCACAAAATTAATTTCTTACAGTATACACTGCACTTGACGTGTGCTTAGTTCGATAGGTGTTCGATAACAATGAGTTCGAAAATGTGTGCTAACTACAAACTTGTAAATTTAAGATACTTAGATGTACTTATAAATGTATATGAATACAAACCTTTCTTTCTAGTAACTAACGGCCGTTTTCAATAACCTATCTATCCTTTGTTTTTGCTACTAAAGATAGTAAAATCTATCCTTACCTACTGATGGATAGCATCGCCTACCGAAGTTACCTATCCATCGTCGGGAGGACGGATAGCTTACTAGAGATAGGGACGCTCATACAAATCTGACGTAACTGCATTTCAAAAAAGTTTCAACTTACTCTCCGATAGGCGGAGCTATCTCTAGTGACGACATTTGTGCTATCTGTCAATATCGGTGGATTAAAACACAGATAGGCTTCGAAAAAAATAACTATAATAACATTATAACTTAAATGACATAATGGAGAACTACAGTAGTGATGATAGTGATATGGAATTAATGAATATGATAATAGAGTGTGATGAAGACAGAGATAGTGATACCGATTTCGAATCGCTGCAATGAGTTGTACTAGATGCATTGTCTCATCTTTAGTCATAGGTGCTGCCTCCGTTGACTGAAAGAAAAGCAGTCTATTATAACCTTGAACGAATTACAAAAGTATTGTAAATCCAGATACTTACAGAACTCATTTTTTCCACTTTTGGTTATATTTTATATCAAAAACATGTAATACACACAAATTGGCGGCAACAAATTATCTGTCAGTAATGTTCGAATGACATCACTTGTCATTTATAAACGTTTCGTTCTATGATTTTTATAAAGAACACCAGCAAATAAAGTGAAAATGACGATCCAAGAATTTTTTTTTAAATTATAGTAACATTGTATGCACTTTTTACAACATAATATTTAAATATAAAATATATCAATAAATTGTACATATGTTTTAAACGTACTAAAGCTTTATGGTTAGCAACGAACAAAACGTTCTACAGGGCTTGGATAGACGAGAGGGCATAAAGCTATCCTTAGTTAGACAAAGATAGATAGCTCGTATCTTTGATTGTGAAACGCAGACTACAGATAGATAACAGCTTACTGCTAATCGGAGATAGCAATTTATCTTTGATCTTAGATAGGTTATTGAAAACGGCCGTAAGAAAACTTTGCTTTTTTCTTTCCAATCAAACATAAGAGAAATATCATTACGATGTTTAAACTTATGGATCGGAGACCTTACCATGAGAACTTAGATTATATAGGGATATATAAACAGAGATACGCGTATAGCGCCATCTCACTTGCACTGAGGTTTGGTCCTGTTTAGCGACTACGTACGTCGTTATACGTCAACGTATAACGATGAAAAAACTAGTTGATCGTTATCTACGCGCAGGTTATTCGCGCAGTCGCCTACGCGCATTTTATTTGTCTTGTTCGGCTGATTCTATTTATTTTGACGATTGTTGTAGATTCTTTGTGTATAGTATGCGTAATTTATTTAAGCAAATATCCAATATATATAATAACCTAATTTATTATAGAAATAGCAGTGATAGCTATAAATAATAAGTAGCAAGGAGCTCAATATGTGTGCTTTATTCCTAGAGAACATTAAATATTTCAGATTTAATATAGCCTTAAAAAAGTCAGTTCACACGTTACCAAGTTTTTGTAATAATAGAAACGAGGTCTTTATAAGAAACTCTATGATTTTGAAACTTGCCTAAAAAAAGACTTCAAACAATGTAGTACTAATGGAATCACTTCGGGATTAAAATAAAAAGACGGCTGCTATTTGAAAATAGGAGCACGCTTGTGCGCTCATTATGAATTCCGATACAATAACGCTCGTGGGGAGAAAATAGGGATGGCTGCGTGCTTTACGAATACTACGTTATTTATTGCAAAGATTTCGACTTCAAATAGCAAAAATGTTATTTCTACATTGTTTTTTTGGTTCACAATTCATTAAGTCCCTTTATTTTTCATATTGTTTCTCTGTTCATGTTTGCAATTGAAATTATTTTTTAAAACACATTTAAAAACTGTCTGATAGAATAAAGTCTTGTAAAATGCATAAGTACTTAAAAAGGTACGTATAAGTAATAAAATATTTTTTTCTAACAAATTTAATCGTAAATGTATGTATTGGAAACAATGCAATAGTTCTGCTCAACTCTATCAATTGTTTCATTCTACTTCGTAGTTATTCGAAGTTACTTGGAACGTCTCTTTGACAATTTATAGGTCGTGTGACACAATTTGTGTCCTATAACTTGAACTAATGTCTTTCGATTTTCGAATTTAATATGCACATTTATTTGACTCTCATACGATGCAGAAAAAGATCGTGAGGCAATCTGCATACATCTGCCAAAAAACACACCTTTTGACAAAATATACATGAGATAAAATACACATTTAGTCAAACAATTCGCACTACACCAGGAGACCTTTTTTTGAATTAAGAATTCGATTTCGAAATCATAATCATGATATTATCTTTGTAATATTACCCTGGACATAACTCATTTATAGTAGTTTCTTCGTACTGCCAACCCTCGTTACAAGGCAGTAGACAATACTCCTTTTCATTCCCACTTGTTGCCGCCCTGGAAGCCGGAAGCCGACAAAGGGTGTGGGTCGCCATTGCGGAAACTACATCTGCTTTTGTCAACATCCTCTTTTTCTACGTCACATTTTATTATTCTTGCCTGTACATTCGCTCGTATTGTAATACAAATATATTTATCGTCGCCTTTCTCCCACCCTCTATTCTATGTTAAACTTACGTAGCTTAATACGTATTTATTGTTAGAAAACTTTATTACCAGATTTTTTCTAAAATCTGTTTTTGTAATTCAAATGAATGCTAATTTTCATTTTAAAATCTCTTGTGAAGTGTTGAACCATGACTACTTAGAACAGGGTGACAACAATATTGAAGCAAAGACACCAGTCCAGCAGCGTATTATGCTATCTTGTTTGCACTATGGGTTTAAGCCTATAGGTGTTGTTTGTTTTCAAGTACAATCTCCCTTTGGAAACAACACTCTCGTCTTTCTCGTCTCTCAAGGCAACCGTTAGAATTCTTCGAGCATAAGTCACTTGTTTCGAATAATCAATAAATTGCTATTTTTAATAGCAATAGCAGCCGTAATGAGACTGCAATGTTGCATGCACGCTACTTAGTAACACTGCGAGTGAATCGAAACCTCACACGATTGCGGAGACTCATTTACTTGTCATTGCTTATTATAATAAGCCTGGAAGAAGATAAAAATTTAAAACTATACTATATATTGAGTTTACAGTGAGCAGCCAACAAAATATAATCATTTTATTAAAGGAAGGAGTGTAATTTTGATGTTAATACGAAAGAGATATGTAAAGACCGTAGCAAGTGGAAAGACGTAATCTCTGCCTACCCCCATGGGAAAAAGGCGTGAGTGTATGTATGTATATATTGAGATGTAACAAAATAATAATAAATTGTAATTAAACGTATAAATAAACTAAGCATCAATAAAAAAATTATAGCACCCAGAATTACAAAACATTTACAAATTTATTTGACTTACCCGTGGATCGCAGTATAAAAATGGTTGAGAAACTACGATCGAATCTGGTCTTCAGCTTTTAAAAAAATTGATAATGTCAGGTTTCAATCCAAGTTTGCCTAATTCAGAACCCTGCTGGAAAAACTACAGTAGATTTGTCAAAAGTTCCTTAGGTAATTGGACGTTTCACACACAAAAACCTTCATCCAAGTGTAAGAAGAGATTGTTACACTTGGATTAAGTCGTATTAGATTTTACACAAACAGAAATTTGGTGACTGTTTGATAGCTTATTACAAGTGCATTTTAGTTGTGAAAATTATTTAATTAATTATATTTTACGATTTTCCTATGCCTATCGAGACGTTTAGATCGATCGACTCTCTTTAACTTCTCTTCTTTCATTATTGTTGTATTGTTTTTATAGATGATTACTTGAAAGAAGGCCGGTCAAATATAAGCTGTAACCGACGAGCGTGTATGATGTATAACATAAAATATCTCATTGGTTAATATGCAATATAAAATATTTTGATTGCAATAATTGTATTTGCTTTGTTTACTAAAGTTATATATAAAATTTGTAGATATAGGTATATATTGAAATAATGATTTTTAAATTTATTTTTATACAGTTGAACTGATTGTGTTATGAATAAATTGCAGAATGCTAAATAAATATATGAATTATTTATTTATTAATCATGCTTGTCACGGTTACATAAGATGGGTAAATATAACAATTGTGCACACGACACCCTGCAAGGGCACTGCATATTGAGAAATTTAAAATGATTGATAATAATATTGATTAAAAGTACCTATTTAATAAGTATCTACAGAGCGCCATATTCATGACCTTCTACAATTTCAAGTTTTCAGCAATTTATTATTTAAGTATGATATGTATAACTTATTTTGTTATTATTTTCGTTTCTGTAAATCGTTTATTTAGGATCATGCACATTCGGTATTCTTTAGGTATTCTTCTATGCTATAGAAACATTTACTTATTAGATATTTTTTTAGGTTTTTATTAAAAATTGAGAAGTTCTGTTCGTTTTTAATCTTAGTAGGTAATTTATTGTAAAGTTTTATAGCCATGTAGTATGGACTAGTACTTAGCATTTTTATTCTAGAAATAGGTAAATATAGTCGATTTTTGTGTCTTGTGTTTACGTTATGTGTGTCTTTTAATTTTCTAAATAAATTAATATTTTTATGGACAAATGTAACTAATTTGTGTATGTATATTGCTGATAATGTCATTATTTTGTATTTTATAAAGTACGGTCTACAGCTGTATACGTATGTATTATATACTGTTAATATATAGTACATATTAGAAAGATCCCACAACTTTAAATGGACTAGTAACGAAAGTTTTTTTTAAGATAAACAATATAAGAAGTTTTATTTTTATTGCTAGTTGGTTTTAGAGAGAGAGATAAAAGCAAAGGGTACAAATGTAAACCTAAACCTTAAGATGCCTTCAAACAAAAACGAACTAAACTAATGTATGATTTAAGTATATTAGGATATCCGTTACGTTGTTGGCTACACAATCATACCAAAAAAATTCAACAACCACGTACGTATACGCATTCCATTTCATTACTCCACAATTATCGTTCTTCAAATAACTCACATACACGCCACGTTACAGAAATATTTGGTAGAACATAGAGCCGCTCTGAATATTTCATGTAATACTCTGACCTTAAGTACCTCCGTACAAGTTCGTTTCTATTTGCGTAACCTTTCACTAATGAAATGGAGCCGCTGGGTTTAGGCGGAAGGTATATCATAGGTCATATTTGAATCTCATGTCAAGCGGTAATTCCTGATATTCAAATAAAGACATGTATTGGAGCTAAAAACATTACCCAGATGAAACAGTTAAAAAGAAACAGATATAGATATAATTACGTAGTTACACCACATAATAAATTATAGATTTTATGCGTTGTAAATTCGGAGGAATAAAAACAATAGAAAGGAAAATCTGGTTGGGTGTTCCTATCTCGTATATTGGTGGCTGGTTCAGCAGCTCCTCCGATGTACAGTTAAAGCGTCAGCAACGTTAATCTTCTATGTGGTATCATCAGGTTGAAACTTGCACACGCGAACTGTGAGATGGGTTTGCCCCGGGGCGGGTGAACTAATCAGATTAACGAGAAATAGGAGAATTTTAAACTATTAATAAACCGAAAACGACGTTTTCGCGGCGCGAAGGGACTGCCATCTTGATACTCTTCGCATCGCGGCGCTGCGCTGTCGTAGCCGTCTCAAGTCCGGGAGTCTTTCAAAGGAGTTTACAGTGAGCAGCCAACAAAATATAATCATTTTATCAAAGGGATGAGTGTAATTTTAATGTTAACGATTTCTACTTAAAGTTTTAAGTCTGCCATATGATTCACTATATGGTGAGACGGAAGTTTAATATAAACCCACAATTCGTCAATTATTGTTAAATTTCAAGAGATAATATAAGAAAACCACACCACAGAAAGAAAAGCAGAGGTAACATCCGTATTCCAAAGAAGTCATCACAAAGACAATTTAAAAAGCAATGCTTTTAGAATTATATTGGCCATACTGAATTTATTATACTGTAAAATAATAGTGGGTCAACTTTACTCCATTCCTAGAACGTGCGACTATTGCATAACACGAATAACTTTAATCATGAATTACAATCTCTTGAGAAACTGAAAATTCATAGGTAGGTAATCCCTTTGCGCCGTAGCAGACTACAGCGATGCTACGGATCTACTACAATAACAATTTTATTATAACCCGAGAACTTTATTTACAAAATGTCCTTTTAGCTTGGGGTAAAAACTAGTGTATTATTTGCTCATACATTTATTTTCCCTTGCTCCGTTCGAGTTTGAAAATAGCACCCTTGCTGTAAAAATATTATTTTTAACACACGTTCTCATAACGGGGCTGTTTCATGCGTGTTTTTAATCTCAAAAACTAGGATATTGCACACTAGTGCGCAATTTCATTACGCACTAGTGGGCAATATTTATAACCCGATAAAATTCGGTTGTTCCCTGTTACAAGACGTTTTTATATACGTACAATGCATTCTTAATTTAGTCTGGTAGCACTTTCTTTTTCTCGAACAAATGTATTCTAATGTTTAATAAATAGTTAATAGCTAAATTTACATTCAACAAACTTGCATTGAGGTGCAATAGTAATTAAAGATTCACTATAATTTTATTTAAATAAATTATATTATCATATACTGTTTTCTTGAATTTAAAAAATTTTGGCTGAATGATAATTTGACTCGTGCCTGTATGCCGATGCCGCCATTACGCTGAGCGGCGCGCGCATGCGCGATTGCGCGGTAAAAATGAAAGTTGGTTGTTGCCGTTCCTTATTGCGCTTTTATAACTTTTCTTCATTGATAAATACATTTTATTAGCTTTTTTCCTCAACTTGTGTTGAAAAACGTCGTATGAAACTCGTGAGCATTGTTAATTGCATCCTCGGCTAAATTGTCGTGCTCACCTTACGGCTCGCGCGACCAATACCGCCTCGTATGCAATGAACAACTTTGCACACTAGTATCATAATGTACTATTTGCTCTAAAAGACATAACTATTACTATGATGTGATAAAGTACGATTTTTTTGCAGCCAGCATCGGCATCCTCAGTGCTGCTGGTCCACCTAGGCGCGGTGGGCGCACTCGCCAGCGGCGCGGCGCTCTGCGGGGGCGGCGGTGGGGCGTGCGCATGCGGCGTGCTACTGCACGCGCTGCACCCGTTACAGTTGTGGACGGTGTGCGGGCTGCATGCCGACCGGGCCGCCGCTATCGCTGCCCCGCTACATTACGCTGCGATCGTGTCTGCGAAGAAGGTAAACAAGCAAAGTATCATATTTCCGTAAAGGAAAAAACATTGTATGAAATCCTCGCCTGCTAAACCTGCAATATATGGTATTTTTCTACAATTAAAGATGGCTGTTTAAGTATAATATCATCATCATATCATCGATTAAACGATAAATACAAGATAACGATTTCTTCCTGGTACTAAGTGTAAAGCCAAGAATCTCAAAGATACCAATTACTCAACCTGATCCTAATACTGAGAAATATTTTTTGTACGCACAAAATTAAAAAAAACATTATATGTAGGGCATATATATAGATGTGGCATACGGGGATGTTATAAGCGTTTAAATATTACAACAATATGACAATGTGAAATACTTTAATCAATTAATTAGTATTTTACATAATTTGTATATTAATATTACAGTAGTACAGTACTGCTTAGCCTCTCTGTCTTACAGTCGCAATACATAGTCCATTGTGAGTGTAAATTAAGACTGGGTATTGACAATTTTTCAAAACGAAACTTTCGTGATTATCTTTATAAATAATATTTTAGTTAAATCCGTTTTATCATTTGCTTGGTTGATGAATTTATTACAATTAATGGTATTTATCGCTGTCATTGTTTAAAACAGGACAATATAAAACTATCATGAGGCTTTTTTTAGAAAAATATAGAGCATATGTTTATGCTATATTTATAGAAGAATAGGATCTGATTTTATTTCGAAGATTTATACGATAAGAAATTAATTTATCTCTTTTTTTATTAGGTTCTTATCTGCGTAGCAAGTGGGTGGATTGCGACTGCAGCGTTATTGGCTCCGCTCGCCGCCGCAAAACCTCCGCTGACCTACAGCGCAGGATTCGGCAGCTGTGCTCCTGACTGCGGCGCAGGCTCTACCGCCCTAGCATTCTGTATCCTGTACTTTATCCTGACTCTCTTACTCCCAGTCGCTCTGGTCTTACTCTGCAGTCTTAAAATCCTTCGAATAGCACGTTACCACCGCCATAGAATAGCTGCGGCTATTTACGAAGTGACGCTGTCAGCGCAAGTCACGGTGACTCATCAACGTAACCCCTTCACCCCGCCGCCACCACCGCGACGACGAGCCCTTTCCGCCGTCCTCCAACCTCTCTGCTCATTGGCCATACTTTACTTTCCCTATTATTGCGTTATGATATGGCCGGCGATTGCAGTTCCTCCGCAACCGGTCGCTGCACTGTCAGCAGCCTTACTAGCGGCGGCTCCACCTGTCAACGGCATTCTATACGGAATCAGAAGTAGAGCCCTCCGAGATTCCCTACGCAATTACAGACGCAAACGAATGACCAAGAGCGAAGTGACACAAGAAATTCAAGCACGAACGCCAAGCGCTTGTGGTTCACGACGACCATCGTTGTCGGCAGGCTCTGGGTGCATACGACCTCCGACTACTAGACGGTTATCCGACGCCGCGGCGATGGGTTCTCGAGGGTCGGAGCGACCAGCTCAAAGAGCTGCCTCCTGTAACATGTTGCAAGACTCTCAGGACGAAGAGCCTTCTCGGCCCCGGACGTCAGCCATTCCTATTATTCGCGCTCCACCTCATGTTGTTCTCGGAAGAGCTTTGGGTCTGGAGGAAAGCAGTACAAGAGGTAGAAGACGACAGTCGCCGCGGATTACGGTGACACGGGCGATGTCGGACGAGAGCGAGTCGCCGACGCGGCGTCCACTGTGTCGCCAGCATTCGCGCTCCAGTGGCGCGCTGCTGGGCGGCATGTCGTACTCGCCCGCCCTATCGGAGCACATTCACCTAGATCCTGATGAGCAGCTGCTTCTCTCGTGGCCACAACATCAACGACGCGTGCAAAACGAATGACGCTTATTAAAACGGGTATTTGTAGTATAGTCTCGCTAATAGTTATGGGTAAAGACAATAAGTGCGCGGTTCGAAGTCGAGTCAGCTTCGGTGTTAAAAGATGTTTATTTTTTACTCGCTTTGTACCAACCCGTCTCTACTCGAACTTCCAGACCAAACCGTGACCAAAGATTGTACGTTTCCTACTCTATTTACTACTGTATTAGACGTAATTTTTTCTCCTACAGGGTTCCTCCATATCGTTAGCTTTACCTACTAAAGTATTACTTTAGTTTGTATTTCTCTAAAGGTAAATACTGAAAATATTCCATAGTTTCTTAGGTATTTATTGATATTGTTGAATTTAATTTATTATTGGGATTGAAAATCTTTAAGTACTCGTAAATATTAATTTTAGATGTTGATTGAATGTTATGATATTATTAAGTTCTTAAGCAGTTAAGCAAACATACCTTCATAAAATGCTAAATTAGTAGAGTTATAGTAAATTGAACTGTTCAGCTTTTAATCGTTATCGCCGTCCATCATGTCCTCAAAACATATACAATCACTAATTAGAATACTAGTCACAAAACTATCACGACATTTCGAGCTATTATGATACTAAAGACTGGCATCTTTGCGTCTGTATGATATCAGATATGGGTAGGACCGATCAACAAATTCCTAATTACTAAACTTTATTAGTAGGAATTCTTATTCCCTGGTAGTATTCGGGGATATTGTTCAATGACGAAGCAAATTCATCGACATTAAATTACGTTTTAGGTTTTATATAATAATCATTGCACCTCGTAATAAAATAAAGTAAACATATACGAGTACACACCACCTTACAAGAAATGGGCACTAAAATTATTTTCATACAAACGATATATTTAACCGCCTTATATATAAATGAACACATTTAAATGTATTCCTATAAGGTTTTGAATGTTGCCATAGCTTAGTTAGCTTAGTGTTCAAATATCCATAACCAAGATAAATTTAAAATTCCTTCGTTATCTGCAAACCTGCTTTTAATCATAGAGTAATCGTATTTTTCCGTAAAACGCAAGTATATGCCAGAGGAATGAATATTTTTCCGCCCTTTTTTCTATAGATAATAAGTTATATGTATTTACAGACGACTGACGATTTGTAGACGACCTCCGTAGTTGAGACGTTAGTACACTGGCTTCAAAGTGATGCCATCTCTGAGGTTCTGGGTTCGAAACCCGGTGGGGCCAGATGTTTGTGTAATGAATGCGAGCATTTGTACCTTAGTCATGCATGGTTGTTAATATATATTCTTATCAAAAATATTTATATATATATGTCTATCCGTTATCCTAGTTCTCATAACACAAGTCTATCAGAGCTTAGTTTGGGCTAGGCTAATTGGTGTAAGTGTAACAATAGTTATTTGTGCAACAAGTGAGCAAAGTTGGTGTTTGCTGCGCGTGCTGATTTGAATCCCGAGCAAGCGAAGGATTCTGTTTGAATCACGAGCGAAGCGAGTGATTCTAGAGTAGAATCCTGAGCGTGTCGAGGGATTCAAAGGCACGAGATGCAAACAACTTTGCTCTCGTGTGACACACATAACTTTTCACTTCAGCAGCGAGAACAAATATACCTACTTTGGAAATAAAATAAGACACAGGAACGAGTATATTGTAAAATAACTCATTTATTTAAATTCAAAACTATACAACAAATTAAAAGTTAAACGTAAAGTTACTACAATTCTGTAGATTAAATGTTACAGTTCCATTAGTTACTATACATAGGTTACTATAATCTGTGGTTAGCTTTGTCTCACTAGTGAGTAAAAATCGATTTTACTCACTGATTTTAAGCAGCAAAACCTTCATGTTTGAGCTACTGAAGTGAAAATATTTATTTATTTATAATTGTATTTATATGATGTAATAAAACATTTTAAATTTAACCCAATTATAGGTAGTGATCATCTTTAACGTATATTTTAGCAAAACTTTCCACAGACGTACAGTATTCGTTGCTCATTAACTTGGCATATCTGCTGCACCCTTTTGTCATCCATCTATTTGTCTAGAACAGGCATACTGCAATATACCTTCCTGTTCCTGAAAGTAAGTTTGATTATGTGATAACAGAAATCGATGACTGTTACCTGTTATATCGTTCAGTAGTTACAGATTGTAGTTTTTACAAGGTTATTTTTAGGAACCAATTGCCACAAATCAATGATACATATAAAGTGTGATTATTCGTCATGATAATTGATTGAAGATGTCTTACGGTTTTTAGGTTATGTTTGTTATGTGTTTGACATACTGACTGACTGTTTTATTTGATGTACAGCAAAAATGATGTAACCTTCTAACCAATGGGTTGACAACACGCGAATGACACTCTTGGTGTTTCAAGTCCATAGTCCATAGTCCGCGGTAACCGCTTACAATCAGGTGGCCTGTAGGTCGGCTTGCACCATTGTGATATAAAAAAATGAATGTGAATTTTTGAAACAATAGAAAACTAATTCGCATTCGAAATCATGAGATTTGTATACGAATTATCGAATTCACTATTTTCGTGCGTTGTGCAATGAGTGGTTCAACCAACTCGTTTTTGATTTTTACTAGTAGAATATCCAACGCTGAAGTGACGTTGACAGTGATAAATTTACTATGGTTAATGTAAAGCTTGTAAATAGGTACATAATAATAAGTAAATATTGTTTTGTGATTTTTAATTTTTCTGCGTGAAACGGAATCTAATTAAGAATTTGTTTTTAATGACAACACTGAATTCGAGTGATTCAAAAATCTATAAAATTGTAAGCGGTAGAAAATAATTACGCGCACGATTTGTATCCGTAGTCGAATTCCAAATTCACGTTTTATTATTCAAAAATACGTCTCCTGAACAACTAGAAAAAATGTTCATTATTTTTAAGGCGGCGGATAATTTATTTGTACTTGTTGTATGCCCTTTTCGAAAAAGTAACAATACCTTCAACTTATCATCCGATCCTAATGGGGGTTACATATTACCTAAAAATATATAATATGATGCATTTATTGAAAAATTATAAGGTTTTAAAGTTATTACTTTTGTAATAAAATAAGATTAGTGCCCATTTTGCAACCATATTGCAACTGAATTTGAATCTAATTAATCTTTACAAAAATATATATTTTGATTAAAAAAAATATATAAAACTTTCATACGTTTGTTTGTTACTGCCGTTCATATTTATATAAAATTCCATACATGATTATGCGAATATTATGATTTTATTAGTTTATAAAATGATAGTTTTCATTTCTTCAATTTATGTAAAAAGTGACACTAATCATTTAAAATAGCATTTATCTGTATTTGAATGATTATATGTATGTATTTGTGTTTTGTCAATCAGTTTTATTATTGCTAATTAAAATATTACATATTAAAATTCAAGTTTATGGAAATATCACTTTATATTCCTCGTTATATAACTGAAAAATGTTGGTCAGTATATAATACACCGACCAAAATTTTAATTAATTAATTATTCTTTTTATACTATTTTAATATTATAGACATGGAGAAACACTGAATTTTTTGTTAAATTTATGCGTAATTAATTGATTCATGATAATTTAACTAATTACTTTGGAATATCTTTCGACTGTTGTCCTTTCAAAACTGCTATACACTTAAGTTAGGTGAGAGTAGGTACCTTCTTTTTTTGCATTTTCAGCATAGATAGTATTATGTGAAAGTAGGTGTATAATAGATATATTTATTTGTAAGATAATTAAATGTCGTTATTTAATTATAAATGTCTACTCAAATTACGAACTGTTATAATCTAGTCATGAGCGCTGTTGTTTTATCGTATCCGTGTTAATTCAACGTGCATGAAGAACATAGACGTACCAACAAATGGAAGTCGCATACCTAATTGTCTGCAAGATTTACGAATTCATGAAGACTAAATTTAAAAAATGAATGTTTCTTTAATGAAAACTAAACACCATTCCTGTGGCTATATGGTTTAAAATTGAAGTACTTAGTTTTATGAAATTCTAATAAGACTTTAGTGCATCTAGGACACATCTTAGTACCGGGTTTATATATCTCTGTTGCTATCAAATTTCGATTGAAATTAACAGATTTTTCGTTTGCATTGCTGCTTTATGAAAATAATTGTCATATTGAATCATAATGAAGCTGCAAGATACACAATCAGCCTACCTAAGTACATTTGTTGGTAAGTCGTAGATGTTAAATGAACAATTAAAGAACACTGGAAGAGACATTGTTTTTTATTTAACAATACTAACCTAATAGCAGTAAGACATTAACCGCCTTCATGTTAATGGTTAAGACCGCCGGGTATTGTTCAGAAGGGTTCGCGATTTCCCATGGAAGCAAAAACTGTTAAGTTGATGTCATGTTTTCTACTCGTAAGTCCACCTTTCTAGCTAATATGCCATGCCATAATAAAAATTTAAGTGATACGGTTGTATACTGCGTGACCTAAGCAGTTTTGTGAAGACACGTCCAATATCTGCATGTTACACAGATGAAAATGGTGTGATCAATCGCGTTATACGATAAAATCGTATTCGTAATGTGCATAGTTGTGACGTCATTGGAGTCAGTGACATATTATCCACAGGTCCCCAAACTACATCGGAAATAGATATAGGCATTACATCTCGTGGAAACTCAAGAAGCAAGGAGAAAACGACCTTATACCGGAGGATGCCGGAGATAGGCAAACTGGAGAAGACTTAATAGGAAAGCGTAGGTAACTTAACAGGGTGACATTAAACAGAAGAAGAAGATTGAAGAAGAACCTATGATTAATTAGAAAATCTGCAACTCCCACAAAAACCACTGCGGAGATTATCTAATATTATAAAGAGGAAAGATTTTTATTTTTGTATGTAAGGAATAAACCCAAAAAGTACTGGACCGATTTTAATAATTCTTTTTTCATTAGAAAGCAACATTATCACTGAGTAACATAGGCTATATTTAGTACTAGATTACTATAGAAATCTTTAGAAATTCTTATTAAAACCAACCGAAGGTGTAAAGAAATTAGCCATGAAATGTCTTTCATCGCATACCCTGAGAAGAGTCTACCCGTAATGTCTACTCGTGCGACACCGGGACGGGCCGCTAGTATGACATAAAATGTAAAATCTCTGTACCTAATAATTTGACTGCCTATATTATTGTTACAAGTTATAAAAATATGCAGTACATACACAATAATACACACAACAGTAGTTAGTAACACACAACAGTATTTATGGCGCTATCATCTAATCAACAACATTTGAATCTGTAGCAGAATATCGCTCGCTACTAATATAATAATTTAACTTTGTAAGTATGGATGAATGTTTGTTACTCTTTTACGTAAAAAGTACTGAATTGATTTTGATAAAATTATGCAATGTTAAATATTATAATAATACATTCGCTACAACTTACAAAGATACTGTTGTGAATTGTCCAAATATGATGATATGTCGTAATAAATCGGTTTGAAGTTAACCCAGCCCTTCGTCCCGCAACTGACACGAAAACTAGATCCGATTTGGCGTCAATATAATGCTGACCCACATTATAAAGTGCTTATAGCTTCCATAGGCTACTTTTTCAAGTAAATAACTCTACAGATCGTCAGTAAACTCTACCCCATTGGCCGCTACGGATTCATGTCTTCCCAATTGCAATAGCTGTCTTCAGTTCTGGGCCTGTTTGGATTCTGTATTCCAGTGACCGGTCAAACGACGAGGCCTAATATCTCTTTCTAACTTTCTTCTAACTAACTTCTTTCTAACTAAACAGATTCAGATATTATTTGATGTTTGCGATATTTGACATGGATGCGCATAATAATTATAAGATACAAAGATAGTATTGAACATATAAGACCCTGAAAGGGCGTACCAATATTTTTTTCAATATTTTTAACAATTGAGGCCTAATTTTAAACGTGTTTTCAATTTTTTTATAACATTTAATTTTGGTTTACAATTCGATTTTATTTAGTATATACACATCATTATTCAGTTTTATCATTTATAAATTCGTTTAAATTATAGAAGTTTAAATACTCACGGTGCTTTTTGTAACCCGCTAGGCAATTTTTATAAATGGTCTAGTGGGAATTAGTGGGGATACTGGACCCTCGTCTGTTGAATGACAGATGGAAAAATCACCTTGAAAAGGTGAGGTTAACTTGGGCCCCAAGAGAATCATTAGAAAACATTTCATGGTTCATGGTCGGATACATTTTTATTTTAAATTTCCTTTTATAAATGCATTTTATGAATGTATTTTTCACTCTTTTAAACTATCTATTACTAGGTAAATGACAAGTTAAAATTACAGCACTTAAATATTTTGTGTGTAATTTGTATTCAAAAGGTCAGCAAGATCATAAACGTCGATTTTGGCATAACGAGATGTTAACGACTCATAAACTAGTCGTTAAATCCACTTTAAGGAATAAATTATTGTCAGTTATTGCACTGATCGTGGTTTAAGCTCAGCCAAGTTTTGCAATCAACCTGAAAAATCCTCGGGACAGGTAAATTGTCACTGTGTTCATACTGTAAAATTTTGAACACGAATATAGTTTGAAGAAATTATATTGACGAGACGTCCTAATGTTCTAATAACCTTAATTTATCTTATTTAATGTTCCTGTTACGACTTAGGGGTATAAATTAAAAGTTTAGAGCGATCTACCGACTAAACTCAGCCTTAGCCTTGGCAATAAGGGCCCTACGGCTTGAATGAACTTGCCGTTCCAATGTTCAGACTCCATAAAACTAGCTGTTCGTTCTTGGGGAAATGTATATCTATGTTTAACAAACTTCCGCAAAGTGTCATTGATTTGCCTTTATATAAATTTAAAATCCATATCAAAAAGACACTCATGAGTAAAGGTTATTATATTTATAATATTGTATTATTTTTATTTGTGTATGTAAACATACATACGACTGTAATCGTATTAGGTATGATTGTATCTTATACTATATTGTATTCTTATATTATATTATTATAATTATTAACATTGAAAAGAGGAGATAAAAAATAGACCTTCAGAGTTTCTTGCCTGTTCTTCTCGAGAAGGCTCTCCCAATTTCCGAACAGGTGTCGAGTCAATTTTTTTTTTCTTTATTCGTACGTACGGACAAGGTTTTGCTTTTTTAAGCATTTTTGTTTTGTTTGTTGACGTCAATAAGTGCCTGTAAAGGTCTATGTTGAATAAAGATTATTTTGATTTTGATTTGATTAATGGAGGAGCGGGGACCACAGCCTCAAGAGAAGGCAGGGTCAGCGCTGCCCTACAGAGAGGACATATGCGTTTGAAGAAGGTACGGTACTCCAAAGTGACTCCAATCTGTATGGATAGGGCTTACTCGTGGAAACGCAGCAAGCTGACTGAGAATGGACGACTAAAGGGGTGGCAGCGCAGATGCCGCCTCTCGCAAGGCTTCAAGAGCCTGCGATAAGTGATCGGGAGGATCGGATAGACAGTGTGTGGGTCGACGCGACGGTGACCGCGGAAAGTTAAGCTTTTTTGAGTATAGTAAAGAGCTTAGTGTGGGCATGGCGATCCATTTCTAATAGTATCTCTATATATGACAAAATGAATTTTATTGATTTCTTATACTAAATTTAAGTCAAAATCATAACCAACTCATTCAAATTGCAATTGATATTACCTAAGTTGGAAAATCCTCTGAAAAACGTCCCACTAGTTCAACTTGAATACATAGCTTGCCTTATACAAGTTGCCAAATTTCAAGTCATTAATACTAATATTATAAGCGCGAAAGTTTCTAAGTATGGATGGATGGATGGTTGGATGGATGGATGGATGGATGGTTGGACGGATGGATGGATGGATGGATGTTTACTACTCTTTCACGTGAAAACTATTAAAAGGTTGGAGAGCATCATGGTACAACATCAGTCATACAGCATACATATGGATATTATATTTTTTTGCGATCTACTGTGTTCAAAAGTACTCTACTGTTAGCAAAATCCTCCTTTATAAGATATATAAAAGTAATGACTATAGATACAAAAAGAATAATTATTACAAAATAAAAAAGTCTTAGGACAAGTTTCTAATATGACGGTTATTTTTGGCACGGTCTTGATGCTATGATCCGGAGGTGAATCGGTGGAAATAAAAGTCAGCAATAATAGGCACCAAGCAATCAGCGGTCCAAGATAGACCAGAACAATATAGATGGAAATACACAGTCAATTAGTATGTTTACACATAGTATATTACTTAATAATATAATACTAACATAGTTATTTATACAAGTTATTTAAGCACAGAAGAGCGTCGATAGAGCTTCGGAATCGACGTTGATGCTGCCATTACTGTGTATTTCGTTGTTTGAATTTCATATGTACATTTATCCTAACCTCCTATAGTGAAGAAAATATCGGTTAACCTGAATACAATCGTGAAGCAATTCAAAAGACTCGATTGACTAAGCCCTTATATAGGTAAGTATAACATAGGTAGAGTTGTGCCCCTTGGTGGACACTAAAATGAGCTGTGATGTATGACAGAAGCTTAATGCACAAAAAGAGGTCTCACGTTCACAGAAACTACAAAATTTTAAATAGAATTACATTATCAATACATAGGTATTTATAAATAATAAATAGTTTTCTATATATATGCATATAATTTGAAACACATCGCACGAATTCTTTAATGGAATACCATTCAATGTGTCATTACACTCGGCCACAATCGTTGTTAAGGTACCGAATAGGCACCTTTATTTGATTTCGCCCAATTGAACACAACCTTTTTGCTCAACCATGTGTATCACGATGTCGTAAAATATTGAAATGCATTACATGTTAGTAAGATATACTACATTTAATTATAGATATATGTTGGAGTAAAATATGGATATTCGCCAATGTATGTGTACCATTTTTCTCAATGTCAATTATTGCAAACACAAAACCATTCGTATGTAAAGAATCGCAATTTGTACTCGTATAATACGAGTACAGGAGACCTATTTTTGAATTACGAATGCGACTTCGAAATCACCGATGTGACTAATAATCACCGATTTTCAATAATTCTTATTTTTGAATATCACTGATGTGACTACCTTAGTCACAGGTGTGATTTCATTACGAGTGCCCTCACCCACTCGTAATCAAGTCATACTTGTGGAAATGTTATCTGTGTTTTGTTTGATTTTTCAGTCTATATATATATATATATATATATATGAATGTAGCATAATATATATAAGCTACAATCCTATATACATGTATGTATATATTATAGGTATATAAAGTTTTATTTACATATATATATATATATATGTGTGGTGTGTGTGTGTGTGTGTGTGTGTGTATATAATAACCGCAATGGTTAAGCCGGCAATAATCAGCAACTATTACATTCATATATACATATATATACCTATATATAAACCTTTATATACCTATAATATATACATACATATATATATATATATATATATATATATATATATATGAATGTAGCATATATTATATATATAATAACATGGTTAAGCCGACAATAATCGGCAGCGGCTATATTCTGCGTGGAACCGAACTCTTATATTTATGTGTTTACTTTATCTATGTTGGCAGCTCTGCGATCGACTTTCAAAAATTGGATGTTTAGGAATCCGTGACCTCAAAGTCACCGCTGACTATTTAGTCAGCGGTGATTTCGAAATCGCATTCGTAATTCAAAAATAGGTCTCCTGATCGTATTTTAGTCCCGGAACATTCGGAATGAAATTTAATAAATTCTAGGATTTTCAAATAAGTTACTAGGCTATAAACTCAATAAGTACAGAGCTTAGAGAGAAAGTAACGAAATTAGATGTCTAATGTACTAATATTATTGCTTTTTGCTAAAAACCTAATTCACTGACTTTTAAATACTATTTTTCATTACCAACTTACCATGATACTCTAGGTAAACCCGAAGTTTGTGCAAGATTAAAAAAATGAACTAAACTGTTGTATCAGAAAATGCCTAAAAGCTACAGAAAAGGCAATAATTATACAAAACAAATGTAAGAGGGCGCTTTATGGAATTGGCCCATTTGAAACATGTAAACCAATATTTAAAAGCTAAAGATCCTGACATTTACTAGTCTTTAGAGTCTATGTGTGTTTATTCGGGGTCATTTTCATTTTTTTTATTAGATATGATAAATAAATGTAACAATCACAATGCACATTTACTATGAATGTCTGAATAGGAAAACGGTTCCAAATATTTCGTAGTTGAAAAAAAATAAAATGTTGATCATGTAAAGTAATTAATATTTATAATCGTAGTAAATGACAAGAGGAGATTAAAAATTAGACCTTCTGTGTTTCTTGACTGCTCTTTCTGAGAAAGCAGTTCCAGTGCAAGTGGTAGAGTCAATTTGTCTATGACGTCAATAAGTCACTTAAAATGATAGTCTTAACTCTACATTTACCATCAAATTCCACTAAGCAGATATATTCTACAGAAGGTACGCTATTATTAGAAAATAGTTTCAAGATCATTCGTTTGAGAAATAACGAATATAATAAATTTATACTGCTATTTAGTAGATTATGATCTCATTAATACCGTATATCTTTGTAACTACCGTAAACATTGTCGCGGTATTACTCGTAAACTTTACGCCCGAACATATTATTAGGTAAAATCAGACTATTACCACAAATACAGTAATGCTCACAAACATGAGCTGAGGGTCATTTCTAATAATAATACTAATAGTAATCTATTACCAATTTACGATTTTATTGGTAGTATAATCGATTCAATAATAATAAATTCCAAACATACAAAACAATGAAAAATTATGTTCTCTTGATAAGTTTTTTATTTGAAATTGATAAAAAGAATATTTATTCTTGCCTTTTCATCGCACACTTCTAACATCAATGGCGTGCAGCAGCAATGATAAATTAATTGTCCAGAATATGAGAAAACTGATGTGTTATCTCAACCATGCAAAATTATAATTGAAGCAACTTTTATACTATAATAATATTTCAAAATTAGAAACAATTAAAATGGCCGCCACAACAAATTCGAGGATAATATCTATTTTTCAATTAAGTATGTGTCATATAACAAATCAAGTCTTGTAGAGTTAGGACATGCAAAGTTAGAAGCTTGGCTCTACATGAGACCTGATAAACTATTTGAAAGTGCGAGTGATATGCTCTCGTATTACCACAATTTTATATGAAAATTATTTTGGGTATGCCTATAATTTTCAGTTTAGTTTAATAAGAATTTCTGTCATTATTACTATGTAAGCCATAGCAATATCAAATGATATGTATCGAATCGAAATCATTTACACAGCTTTTAGTGTAAGCATCTATTAACTCAGTCTAGTTCCTGCTGAGGTAATAGAATGTCATCAAAAATGTGACGATACTTTTTCTACTGACCAAATGCTGTGAAGGTCATATAACGATGATATACTTAATTTATTTGCTTCGCCAAATCACATTTAATAATAAATCCCTGAGAGAAGAGATCAAAGAATTCCGAAGCTCGCTTAAAAGAATCTTAGGGATGTTATAACTTTAATAATAGTTGGTAGAATAACATTGTATTATTTTGGTACCGAAGCAACATTACACAACTGTAATTGAATTATTTCTAATTGGAATTCTAAGACGGGAATCCGAGTTCTTCACTCATACTATCACTGATGTAAAAAAACCTTAAAGACTTAAAATATCTTGATTAGTTTTATGGCTTAACCGTATGCTCCTCTTAATTTTTATTCAGTTTCAATATAGCATATATCCTGATTTTCCAGAAATAGACTTTCCGGATTTCCCTGACCGACCTGCCTTGCATATATACATACTTATCTATCTTTTTTATTTATTGATTATTAATAAGTTACACACAGATGACACAGAAAGTACGGAACGCAAAGATTGCTAAACATAACATCGGAGCGACGACCGACGTCTTTATTCTCTCGCTATTACTTTACAACTAAATTAAATTACATCGATTGCCCAAATTTGAACGTCTCACTTTCTATGCTTTAGTCTAATATCTTTTTTTTTTCTCCTGAGGAAAATGCATTAAATTGTTGTCAAATTATTTTTTATTTTTTTTTACATTAAATGCCCCGGCTGTGGCGAGCCGGCGGTTATGTGGGGCTCTCCTCCCCAGAAGGGGGAGGCCTACCCACTAAAAACCTCAGCGATGGCCTTCCTCAGGCATGTAAGGAGCCCCCGGGAACATCAAGCTACTTCCGGGAACCCCCAGCCTCCGCTCCCCCGTCGATACAGGGGAGCCCTCCTCGGGGGAGGCTCACTACCTCCCCCGGTCTCCTCCACCGACGACGCCCCCCGGCCACGGAAGGGGCGTGGTCCATCCCGGGTCGCCGTAGCGGACGCGACTTCCTCGCGCCCGCCGGCGACCCGCGGCGGCGCCGCAGCTGTGCTACCGAGCCCGGCGCCGCCTCCTTCGAGCGGGATCGGCCATCTCCCGACCCCGCTCGGCGGCCTCCTTCTGGACAATCACTGCTTCACAGAAGGAGGCCACAGCCATTAGTCTAATATCTATATCTTGTTTCTTGTTGTTATAAAAAATTGTGGTGGAATTTATACTAGATATGGCTATCCCGACGTAAGCCCGCAGTGAAGGGTGAAGTGTGGGTATTTATTACAACAAATTTCATACAAAACTGGACATCTATAACTTCTCTAAATTCAACTACAAAAACAAAATCTACAGTTCGAAAACCGACAAGTTTGCTTAACTATATAAATAAATAGAATTAGCTAAATTTCAAATAAATAATTAACAGATCGCAATTTATAAAGAGTTAGGAAACCACAACAGACGCTTATGTACAATATTTGATTTATAATGTCACAAAGCCTGAGATAGTAGAAGAGAACATAAACTTAATCAACTATTGAAAGAGCAATTTCTATTTAGTCAATTCCTAGATATGCAATGTCGTGTCGAAACGTTATGTCGCCAAATACAGTTGACTCTGTATCTGAGGAATTTCTGTTTGCAATATCTCAATAATGTACTTTATACACTACGATTTTTTGCCATGTATTTGCTTTTCGATAGATGATAGTTGACTTATGAAGTCATGTCAATCTTTAACTAAAATTAGTACAATTTGAATTAACTAAAGTAAATATAATTTTAGTTCATTACGTTTCTATAGTGTCTAATTGTGTGTCCAACCAAACTGATTGGATTTCGTATATAAATGATTTGACATTTATAATTGCACTTTCTGTGTCTGTCTCGGCACTGATCTACGGATCGAATGATTAGGGGAGCCAGAAGTCGATCCTACCACGTACCAATCTGTTTTTCGTTTTTGGAAGTTCATACGAGATATGTACATTTATCTGACGCTCCTACGCCAAAGGAAAATATCGAGAGGCACCTGCGAAAAATTCAAAAGATCTATAAGTCAAGAAATCCGCAATGTGCCAGCCTAGTTAAGTTGAGCCTAATCGTCGGAACATTGATAATTTGAGAAACTGTTCACTCCACTAGACATCCTAGTTCAAACTTTTGAAAATAAGTTATAATTGTACTGTTGATACATTTGAAAAGAGAAATTAGGTCTCCCGAGTTTTTTTTCTTCTCGATGAAGTATTCCTACGTTCCGTCCCGGCTTCGCACGGGTAGACATAAATAGGTACAGATATTTAAGTTATAAGCATGCTAATTAAAACAACATAAAAATTTGTTAAAAAACTCGAAATATTGAATGTCGCTTGCGTCCATAGCGTAAGGAGCCGCCTGCGCGAATGAGTTTTTTGACGTGAATACGTCTTTAAAATTGCTTCCATAGGGACGCAAATCAAAAAATCGAATGATAACAAAATTTAGTGTTGTAGCTACATATCTATCACGCCCATCCAAATTCCAATTACACCACTGGATAGCTAAAGGATCAAAGAATTTATTACGCCCAGTAAAGACTGTAAAACATCGCGCGCGGTGGAGGGGGAGCCCCGCCAATTTGAAGGCCATTTTGTTGCGTACTATTACTCGCTACGAGACGTATTTACGTACAACAAACGGCCGTGTCCATAACACAGCCACACCCCTTTTTTTCCCAGCAGAGAGAGGCTGAGAATCCGCAAGGGCAAGTGTCACGGAGGTTATGTTGAACTCCACACGACCGGAGCGGTCCGATCGCGTGACCTACCAACAAAACTCAGCCTAGCCTTGGTTATAAGGGCCCTACGGCTTGGATGGGGACGCGAATGAGCCGCGCGGCTACCTAATTCATAATGGTGCACCCCCTTCTCCCGCACTGCCCCTCTCTCGTCGAGTTAGTTACTCGATGCGTTGCGTGGCAGCCGCCGCCGGCATGTATTTTTATTTTAATTTCATGATATCTTTTGAATGAAATGTCCAATTTCAATAATTCAAAAAGTAATCATCTGATATTGAGACAGCCTTGAATATTAAATTATTTATTTGGATAAAATTTTGTAAATGGTATGGATAACACGGTCTGATTTTGATCGGCATTTCTATCAATTTGTTAAATGTAACAAAGTAGTTATAGTGACGTAACTACAATGGTGTTCTAATATGGTCTCGCAAATTTTTTTGTAGCTATTGATATAATCTATAATATTGTCGATTATTTTTTTTGTTTTATCATTAATACTCTTCGCAGCGTATGCGATGAAAAACATTTAATGGCAAATTTTTTTACACCTTCAGTTGGGTTTAATAAGAATTTCTAAATATTTATATAGTAATCTAGTACTAAATATAGCCTATGTTACTCAGTGATAACTGATAATGTAGCTTTCTAATGAAAAAATAATTATTAAAATCGGTCCAGTACTTTTGGAGTTTATTCGTTACATACAAAAATACAAATCTTTCCTCTTTATAATATTAGTGTAGATTTGTTTTTTATTTTAATTTAAATTTTCGGCTATCTATACTCTATCCTGTACTATTTTCTATAAAGCTGTTGATATCGAGAAGCGAAAAATAATCTTTAGAAAGACAGCTGTCAAAATTATCATATATATATGTATTTTATAAACTCCTCGCCGAAAATATGCTATCGGCATCTATCAGTGGTAAGAGAACAAATGCGTTTGTATTGCTACAAAAAATCTCAGCATATAAAAGTCCTCACAGATCCGTCTGACTCAGTCAAATAGCATCAATTCCACCAACCCACGTGTTTGAATTGCTCTTCCAAATTGGCTACAACACACAAACAGAGATCTACCCGCTAACTTTGTCCAGTCATGCGAGCAAATATTTTCATTTCAGTACGTCGGAATCCAATCAAAACGTTATCAGCACACTGGATTTTGTTTTTGGTTTAATTAACGGATCAGTCAAATAGGAGAGGTGTAGAATTTAAAAAAACTATGCGAAACAATAATCCCGACTTTTACAATATTGTCATGTCTATAGTTTCGTTTGGTTTTTGTTTGTTGTTAACATTAAAGTAACTGTTCGCCTCCATTATAAAACTGTTTTGGAGAAAAATAGGTTGACCTTATATTAATCGTTATAGATAATTACTTACCTAACTTGCACGACACATCTCATTTGCAGGGAATAAGAACGGCTGCCGCCTGTACGAGGGCGTCGTGCGATCCGTGGCCATGTATGGGGCTCCCGTGTGGTCGCAAGACTGCGCGAGGTCCCCCCGCTGCAGAGCTCTGCTACGGAGCCTGCAGCGGATAATGGCCATACGGATCGTACGAGGCTACCGTACAATCTCGTACGAGGCGGCGACGGTTCTGGGACGCTCCCCCCCATTCGACATGCCGACATGTACGCGGCGCCGTATGCGTCGCGGCGTGTCGACCGGGGGAGCGATGGGGGGAGCGCCCTGGAACCCGCGCACGAAGTCCCTAAGCGGGAGTGGCACCGACGGATTGTGGCGGCCTGGCGTGCGCAGCTCGAAGTACGGAGCTGCGCGCGCCAGCGGGCCGTCGGTGCCGTACTCCCGAACCTCGAAGCTTGGCTCCACGGGAAGGAGGAGGTCACCTACCGATTGACTCGGATACTCACCGGGCACGGCTGCTTCGGTGAGTATCTGTGTCGAATAGGACGGGAGGGATCGACACATTGTCACCACTGCGCATCCGACCTCGACTCGGCCCAGCACACGCTGGCGGAGTGCCCCGCGTGGGCCTCCGAGCGCCGAGTCTTGGTCGCAGAGATCGGGCGAGATCTGTCTCCGCCGGCATTGATTGCGGCAATGCTGGCGGACGAGGGAGGTTGGACGGCTGTGGCCTCCTTCTGTGAAGCAGTGATGCTCCAGAAGGAGGCCGCCGAGCGGGGTCGGGAGATGGCCGATCCCGCTCGAAGAAGGCGGCGCCGGGCTCGGTAGCACAGCTGCGGCGCCGCCGCGGGTCGCCGGCGGGCGCGAGGAAGTCGCGACTGCTACGGCGACCCGGGATGGACCGCGCCCCTTCCGTGGCCGGGGGGCGTCGTCGGTGGAGGAGACCGGGGGAGGCAGTAGCCTCCCCCGAGGAGGGTTCCCCTCTAGATAGGGGAGCGGAGGCTGGGGGTTCCCGGAAGGGGCTTGATGTTCCCGGGGGCTCCCTACATGCCTGAGGAAGGCCATCCCTGAGGTTTTTAGTGGGTAGGCCTCCCCCTTCTGGGGAGGAGAGCCCCACATAACCGCCGGCTCGCCACAGGGAATAAGAACGGCTGTAGTAGTCTGAAATACTCGTATGGGGTTCTATTTTGAATCAAGCGTCGTATGTTCGCCGTGTAACTGCGTCACGTTTTTTTTTTTTTTGTTTTATTTACAATTAAACAAATATATTGCTTTTATCGTAATAGAGTATCATATAATAATCAATAGCGAAATAAAATGACATTCGACAAGCACTAATTCGTGTATAATTCGAATTATATAAAGCATATCGGCAAAGCACGGCTACTGTCGCTTACGAACGTGTCTGTTTCAGTGTTTACTCAAAAAAAATCAAATCGATCGTGTAGACGTAGTATTAGTTAATATATAAGTTGGAATTAAAAAATTATATTAATGGTTTATGACAAAAACAAGTTTGGCGAACAACAATGTTACCAAGCCACGGCCTATAAGTTTGTGTGTACTCGTCGATAGGCCTCCTTTTCAATCATTCGAATCATTCGAGTGCTCATCGAGTATTTGCGTTTTATTCTTGATGATAATCTTTAGTGTGAAAAACTAAAAATTATTTTCATTTCAAATCAAGCGACGAACTCACTAACGAATGATTGATGAACGAATGATTCAAATAGAACACGTCGAGCGCGTATCCCACAAGCACAATTTCAATTAAGAAAACGCCGTGCGCCATTGTCTAGTCTATTATAGACTTTAAAACCAGTATACATGAATAGCTAATAATAGCTATTATTTAAATGTAAGATCCGTTCCGATTCGATGCGATTCGAGCCTTTTGATTGAATTGTCATTTTACGTGCCTAGTGATAACGCCTATCATTGGTTCTAGCGACCTCACTCACGTAGACGGTTCGTTAGTAGGACGAACAAACATGAGTGAAACCCACGAAATAAATTAAATAATTTACTCAGTGTGCCACTGAATTAGTCATGAATGTATTTCCCAATATATTTTAGTTTGCTTCGCCAATAATTTTTTTTACGTCGGCCATTTTTTATTATTACCTTACCACAATGGAAGTCTTTGTTACATTACTCAGAATATTCTTAAATATTCATTATAACTTATATTCTACATTTGACAATACAAATCTTTGAAGCAAATATTTTTATGTTTAAATCAAAGAATATTTCCTATGATTAAAATAATCTATCAACAATATTCAGTGTACTTTTTCTTCAGAAAACCTGACTCGAGCTATAAAAATAATGAATATTAATTCAAACAAATTAAAAAATAAAAAGTGTTTTTTACTTATCATTGCTGTCCTAAGAGCTATGAAAGATCGCGACAAAGTTAAAAGAACATATTGAAACAGATACACTAGTTAGTAGCTGCGTTCAGCTGTGTTCCGAATCTGCAGTTGAACGTATGTTATATTTGTCTCGCATCTGTAAGTTAGTACATTGTAAGTAGTTACAGCTATAATAGTTTTGTTATTTACCTTTCGACATGTGACGTCATATTCTTTTTTTCCGATGGATACCTGATGTCACCATTGCGTATAGCAGAAAACCAGTGCAGCTTGCCCTTCATGCACACGACGGTATACAAATTGTCGGTTGTAATTGTCTTATCACTTAAATTAATTCGTGCTGTCGTATGAATAAAACGGATTTCTTCGAAATTGAACACAAAATTCCATTATCATATGTAACATTATTACTTGGAATTCAATATAAGCTTTATCAATTTATAAGGATACTCAATTATGGCCAGTGCTGCTTTAATCCGATTACCTACCTCCCAGCCAAAAACATTGGGTCACCATTTATACGAACGATTTCGTGACTTAGGCGTACAGATAAACGTGAGCTCTGATAAGTAATCGATTGGGTTGAATTGAACTTTTGTGAGCAAAAGACCTACTTTTTAACATTTTCAAAATTCATCAATTCGATGTTTTGAAGAATGTTTTATAGTTTATACCTGAAAATAAACTCAAATATAAATCTAATTAATTTCGAAAATTCATAATCTCGAAAATATAAAAAAACAAAGTTTGGTATCGCTCGATCATAGATGTTTATAACATCCATATTTTTGCTTTTTCCATATTAATGTTTTTCTTAATTATTTATTTAATAATGAAGAAAGCACTTTTTTCTACACGTTTACAAACGTACCAATAGAGGTTTAACTCTCTACGTCTAACTATAGTCAGAATTTTAATTAGATTCCAGATTTGACAGTTTCAGTGTTGCAACCTTATGACAAGTACTAAATAGTGACGTTGCGAAATTATTCGATATGGAAATGGAATATTTCCGGATCGATTCTTCTCGTTTATAATTGGACGTAGTTAAGCATAGTCCTTTTAAGTTATGAGCGTTTTCAAACGCTTACAGTAGTTTCTCTAATACAATGGTACATTTTTAATTATAATTTGTACTTTATTGAATCAAAAGAGTTTATATTTTAATTTTTGTTATATAAAATGAGTGGTATTTTTAGTTACCGATTACGAGATAATAAGATTAATTACCGATCTGAGACCTTTCTTTTATAATTGTGTGTAAAATAAATAAAAAAATGTGATCATGAAGGAACATAACAAATAAAGCAGATAATGTAATATGGTAATAATTTATTTTATAAATTGTCGCCGTCATCTCTATCGCTATCGCTGTCACTTTCTGTAACATTTATTATAAATGTGTCTGTGATATTGTCAATTAACATATCTAGCCTACTCATTTTTTCCTCTTCTTTGACAACATGGGATACACGTTTAGTCCATTCGGTAGCAGTAATTTTTTGAATGCCTTCTTGAAATAAATTTCTCACGTCTGTCAATTTGAATGTTTTATTGTTTTGGGCTACATGCCCTTTTACCTGCGCCCATATCAATTCGATTGGGTTTAGCTCGCAATGGTAAGGGGGGAGTCTTAAAACCGTGATCCCATGTTGTGCTGCCATTTCGTCTACAGCGTACTTATTAAAAGACTCGTTATTATGTGGAATTAGTTCTAAAAGCGTAGCCTTTACCATATCTGGTTCGTAAGGAATATTTTTATTTAAAAGCCAATCTTGAATGGCAGCTTTTTTCCAGGTCATTTTTGGTGCAGTTTCCAATTTTCGGGAGTGTTAATGTGCATTATCCATCACCACAATTGAGTTTGGTCTTAATTTTGGTAAGACTCCAGCAAACCGATTATTACCGATTGTTTACCGATTTTTGTGACATCCCTACACTATTATATATGGTATCATTATTTCACAAAATGACAGTAGCTAATGTCAAATCTGGAATCGAATTAAAATTCCGACTATAATGATATTAATTTGAAGGAGTCAAAATTCTGAAAATGTCAGCTAATAAGGTACAAAATACATTTGAAAATATTTACTGGATTAATTTTTAATTTAAATAAGTATATATAAGTTATAACAGATATTAATATATATACTACGGCCATCTACTGCGGTAATTTAAGTAGTCTTAAATCTAAGAGAATAATGTCGCCTATAGTTCGCATGTGTGAAGGTTAAATTCGCGTCTATTATCTTTAAACATAATATAGATTAACAACGTCCCAACCAAACAAAGCAATATTCACATATATACATACAAGCCATAAGAACATATAACACAGTTGCCACTAACTTCACAGCACATCGTCCCAAAAGACGATCGACGTGTTACCCTCCAGAGAAATTAGTTCTGAAAGACCTATGCGATATGCCATAATAAACCTTACTGCCTATAAAATAAGACGAAAATCAATCCCAGAAACAGCTCCTGTAAATCTGATTGGGTTTGCTATGGTTCAGTTCAAAGGCTGAATTACGATATATTTGTTTGTATGCAGGACTGGTTGTTTTTAATTATTCTTTGTTACACACTGGATCGCGAAATTTGCTTAGACAAATGATACTGTATTTATTTACTCTGTAGATTCCCGTATGCTAATTATGTTTCTGGTAAATTGGGAAAGTAATTAACATCGAGTAGATGAGTGTTGCTCAAACCTAGTCTTGAATTAACTATATTACTTAACATTGCGGCGCGCTCAGGCGTGTCTATTATATTTAAATAATACTGTAATATTATGTACACACACGCCACAGCTAAAAAACATTGTTGGCAGCATTAATATTCTAAAATATACAAACATATTTTTTGTGCATGGCAACACTTTCATATCTATCATCTGTGTTATTCTGTATCTCTCAGCTAAACTGTGGTGCGTGTGTAACCATTTTTATGTAATTTCCTAGTTGATGCACGAGCCTTCGACTACATAGGACTGATCGTCGTAAATTAGAATCTATGTTTTATATTGTAGTGGGTGGTACAAAAGTAATCACCTCTTTGGAATGTGCTGTCATTTTTTAAAATGGCGTCAAATGTCATTGCATCTTCTATATTTATGAAGTAAACAAATGTAAAATATACATTGAAAAGTCATGGAGCACTATACTCTACAAGAACGCGGAATAATTGTCTCCTTGTTTTTAACCAATAATCGGTCAGTGGTGTTAACGTAAATTTCGTCGTCAATTCCCTGGTCGTCCAGCACCAACTGCGCAAACATTACGGTGTTTGGCTACTCGCCTCATGGAGACTGGTTCAACACGGAACATTCTTAGGAATGGCCGGCCCCGGAGCAGTCGTTCAGCTGAGAATATCGCTGTTGCGAATGCAAATGTCCAAGACGACCCAAACACTTGATGTGTTTGGGTCGTCTTTCGATCGGTCGATTTAAAGATGTTCCCATATAAAGTGCAAACAGTGCAAAAGCTATTGGCTGTAGACCGCTCATCTCGTTTAAATTACTGCCAAGCCATTCTAAACATCGACCGATGAGGACAATATTCCTTCGAAAATTATCATGAGCGATGAGGCACATTTCCATCTTTGCGGATACGTGAATAAACAAAATTATCGCTTCTGGGTCACTAAAAATCCGCATGTAATGCATGAAGAGCCATTACATGCTTTCAAGGTCACTGTCTGGTGTGGTGTTTATGCACAAAATGTGATTGGCCCATATATTTTTGAAGATGTCGTCGGAAACACTGTTACTGTGAGTGGTGAGCGCTACAGAACCATGATTACTGAGTTTCTGATATCGCAAATTAATGAACTGGGCTTAGAGGATATGTGGTCCCAGCAGAACGGTGCAACTGCACACACATCACGAGCAACCATGGATATTTTGCGCCCAGCGTTTCCCGGCCGCTTGATCTCTCGATTTGGCGATTTGCAGTGGCCCGCAAGATTGCCCGATTTTTCAGCTGCAGACTTTTTTCCCTGGGTTTTTCTAAAGTCGCGCGTCTATGTTAACAAGCCACAGACCTTGGCTGCCTTAAAAGAGAATATCGTAGCAGAAGTAGCGAATCTATCGCCAGAAGTTCTGGGACAAGTAATGCAAAATGGTCTAAATCGCGCCCTGGCGTAAAAGCTCTGGCGCCCGCCATTTCAAAGATATCATTTTCAAGACATAAACAAAATAAAATTATAAGTTCGAATAAACATTATCCGCAAACAGAATGATTTTTTTTTAAGTTATAGCCCTAAGAAATCAGGTGATTACTTTTGCGCCACTTTGTATAAGTTATATTATTGTTGTACGTTTATATATATTTATATTAGATTAGAATCGGTGCAGTTTTATATTTGGAACAACCCAGCAGGTCCCCCACACTAATTATTTAAGTACTCAACATAAGAATATCTGTATAATATTATAATATATATATTATACAGATATGCTGCGTAGTACACTTGTACTCTAAGGGGCTGTCTATATATACTAAGAATGAAAAAATAATTTACTTTACAAGGGTAAAAATAGCTTGCTCGCTTCAAAGTTTTTTACAGAATCTTCACTTCTAATAGATACATACCACTAAATATAAGATACTATTTGGCCGGTACTGAACAGTTTATGTATATCGTCGTTTTCATTTTATAAATTCCGAAAATAATACTTTAATCAATTCGTCTCAACGAGTAACTCGTGTATAATTTTAGCGGAAGACTAATAAGGTTCACTGGTGCCATTACGTCCTCTAAAGCTCTGCTCTAAAGCCTGCTCTAAAGTCTGCTCTAAAGCAGAATTTCAGCCCTTCTGTCTTCCGGCTTATAGGTAACAGATCGTACTGAAATTATTGGGTGTACAGTGGCTTTACATCTTATATCATAATTAGTACATTGTAGTTATTCTAAGATATGCTGCGAATCTTACAGGATCTGCAACCAGGTGTGCAATTTGATTAATTCATTAGTATAATTCGGTGTTACACTTTTTGAAGTTAATGAATGCAATGAATTTTATGTAAAAACTCTACATCATCACAGCTCATATCTTTCCTCACTGATAGGCACAATCCTACCCTAATTACGTTAGGGTAATTAGGCCTTAGTCAAATACGTTGGTTAGTGCGGATTTGAAAACTTCATACATCTTTGTTCGCAGGTGCATACGGTTTTGTCGTATGATCGTACAAATGAAATTAGAAACGAAAAACAGATTTGTATATAACCGAATCGACCCCGTTTCTCCCGAATAGACCCGTGCCGAGACCACAGACATCGACGCTCAATCGACGTTCTATTTCTACATATTCTAACAAAAAAATAACTTAATGACGACCAAAGCCTGACCTTATTTTAATGCATTATATTCGACTTATCGTTTAATTTATTAAATTTTTCTTTATTATTAATTAATCTGAGTTAGTAGTCACAAGATAAATGAAGTAAACTTCAAACCACATGCAGTGTCATTAATTTCACTGTAACGAAGAAAAATTAAAAATATATATATCAAGGTCTAATTGGTAGGCTCTCTCTGATGGCTCTAAAATTTAATTTTTACAATAAAAAAAAATCGGATAATATAAATAGGATTTTTACAATCACTTTGGAACGTCACAGATGTTGCGCTATTGGTAAAGGAGTCTACGGCGGGAAATCTTGTACTAAAAAGAACCAGCAAGGGGTTTTTCTCTTTCTGTATTAGAAAATGTCCTCAGATAAATAGTTCGAACTCAATTTTCTTTACAAGTTTAAACAAGTTCACACTATATCTATAAAAGCTATAGTTCCATTATGTTATTTCTTATCATCAAAATATTTGGCAGCGTAACTACGGAGTTATTAAAGTAAACCCAAATTAAACTTCGCTTACTACGACCATGGAAAGGGCTTACGTTTATATAATGTATAGCTTTCCGCCCGCGGCTTCGCCCGCGTTATATTCGAATTTCCCACAGGAAGGATATGTTTTGACAATACTGCCATACAACCTTTCACCCCCTCCTTTCAACCTTTTACAACCCTTTTCTGCTTTAAAAGGTAGCCTCTGTCCTTTCTCAGCCTCTAGACTATCTGTGTACCAAATTTCATTTAAATACTACGACCATGGAAAGGGCTTACGTTTATATAATGTATAAAAACTAGGTATATTTCATGTTGTATGCAATAAGCTAAAATATTTTAACAACATCATTGAACCGAGTAGATTTGCTGGCAAAGTTCTGATCGAAAGCGAGAGTAATACTAAAAGCTAACATTCGCCCGAGCCAGTGATATGTTCATTTGCTGAGAAAACACTCCCTTGTTTGTTTTTGATACTGAAGGTGAGTTGTATTTTCATTCGATTGTAACAAAGCTATCTTACATTTCATTTGAAGGAATATTGTAGTATATTTTTATTAAAAACTAGCGGACCCGACAAACTTCGTCTTGTCAAAAAGATTGGTAAAATGGTACTTTTTTGTTCCTACTTATTGTGAGTGCTTGCAATATGAACTTTATACAATTACAATAAAGCTCTAATTGACATGCGAATACGGTAGTGTGTAGTTCATTGCTGACTTGCATTTCCCGTTGGAATGATTCGCGCTTACGTTTTTTTTATTACAAATTTGAATGCGATTGACAACGATCTCATTTGATGTTAAGTGAAGATGTTGCCTAAGGTGGAACACGCAAACTCAAATAGTGCTTATTTATTTACTCTTGCCTTGAAAATTCCTATATTATAAGTGTCGGGGAACAAAGACGCATGTAGGGAATGCCATTCCTTGGCGGTTCGCATAATGACAGACGAAGCGAAACGAGAGGTACGAGGTGGAATTTCAACCACATACGGATGGAGTCCCTGGCTGCGTTTCGTCTATCGTCTCGCCTCTCGTCATGGTGGAAGGGTGCAATACTCGACTGCAATACTAGGTACACTGAGAAAAAAAACGGCTAACAAAGTGTCCATAAAAGCTTTGTTGAATAATTACAGTAACTGCAACAGAACACTTGACACACAATAACAAAGGTCTCATAGTGCCCTCTGCAATTTTTTTATTGTTAGAGATTTATTGTTCCTGTGGCTTCGGAAATCTGAACCAAAGTAACAATGTTTATTAACGTTGTTAAGACAGCAACCGCGACTGCTGTTCGAATATTAACTTTAGTGTTTATAGTAGTAGTTTATAGTAGTAGTGTCAACTGAAAAATGACGTTCTTAATCATGGCAAAACGGGAATATTTATGGTGACTAAGCTAAATTGTTGGAGTAACTAATATGGGTTGTGACATGGCACAAGATCACAATTGTTTTTTTAGCAACATAATATTGTTGCCGAATCTAACTAATTGTCGATTTCATTTGACAATAAAAAATTTGTTATGGTAGCAATTCACTATGAACGGCTCTCCCGGATTAACTTTTTGTTGTTAATTTAGCAGGATTTTTTTCTCAGTGTACCTATCAGAAGTCCGGAAGCGAAGTAAGGCCGTGTAAATGGAGAATACAGCCGCAATTGTTTACCCTCGATATAAAATATTAAAATTGAATTCTGTTATACGTAGGTATTACGTACCAAGCTGTCATAACGATTTGTAATAAGATTTGAAATAAATCTTTAGGAAATAATTACCCGTATTACACTGGTTTGAATCCAAAGAGTTATTTAATACTGTGTAGTTTTCAACCAAAACTAACAGTGTCAAGTCTCGAAGTCCTCTTGTTCTAATTACAAAGAACTTTGAACAACTAACTCGCTAACCGGGAACAACGGAGGCAAACACTAATTAGACATCACCTAACTTTTAAATGGGAAACTTTAACCGCTAAGAATGTGAATGGAAGCAAAATTTAAATGGCAATCTGGGTAGCTACCGTGAGTTCGTTTGCAAATGATATCTTTTTTTTTCCTCAGGAGAGGAGGCTGAGAATCCTCATGGATACCACCGCAACAGGCAAGCAAGGATGCGGTGATTATGTCGGACTCCTGGTAAATCGAGGCGGCTCGACCCAACAGAGCTACCGACTAAACTCAGCCTAGCCTTAGCTATAAGGGCCCTACGGCTTTAATGGAGAGGGAAATGATATCGACAGCGTATGTATGAAAATTTTGTACAGCGCCCCTAGCGGGACGTCATTGTACTATTATTTCATGTTAAACTAACATGACTTCTTTAATTTACTATACGTATCTAAAGCGATAGTAATATAATAGGGGCACTGGGTATTTTTTTTTATACTACAACGGTAGCAAAAAGGCTTACGGCCTGCCTGATGGTAAGCAGTCACCGTCGCCTATGGACGCTTGCAACACTAGGGGCATCACAAACGCTTTGCCGACCTTTTTAAAAACCTATTTACTCCCTTTTTGAAGAACCCCATACTATAATCCCCCTAATTTATTGTTGCGTTTGATACATATTAAAGTATATATGCCTGTCTGTTACTCTTTCACGTAAAAAATACTAAATAGTATATATGCCTGTTTGTTACTCTTTCACGTAAAAAATACTAAATAGTATATATGCCTGTTTGTTACTCTTTCACGTAAAAAATACTAAATAGTATATATGCCTGTTTGTTACTCTTTCACGTAAAAAATACTAAATAGTATATATACCTGTTTGTTACTCTTTCACGTAAAAAAACTAAATAGTATATATGCCTGTTTGTTACTCTTTCACGTAAAAAATACTAAATAGTATATATGCCTGTTTGTTACTCTTTCACGTAAAAAATACTAAATAGTATATATACCTGTTTGTTACTCTTTCACGTAAAAAATACTAAATAGTATATATGCCTGTTTGTTACTCTTTCACGTAAAAAATACTAAATAGTATATATGCCTGTTTGTTACTCTTTCACGTAAAAAATACTAAATAGTATATATGCCTGTTTGTTACTCTTTCACGTAAAAAATACTAAATAGTATATATACCTGTTTGTTACTCTTTCACGTAAAAAATACTAAATAGTATATATGCCTGTTTGTTACTCTTTCACGTGAAAAATACTAAATAGATTTCAATGAAACTTTACAATAATCTTCTTATATATAAAGATGAATCGCAAAATGTGTTGGTAAGCTCATAACTCAACAACGCCTGGACCAATTTGGCCAATTCTTTTTTGTTAATGTTCATTGAAGTTCATGGAGGGTTTTTTACGATGAGGAAAATTCGAATAATTATCGGAAATACCCTAAAAACAGCCCTTTTATTTTCCCATGCAAACGTTTTCTAACTAAAACGTACAGTCGAATTGAGCTTTATTGTTATTGTATAAAGTTCATATTGCAAGCACTCACTGTTGTCTAAGCAATGAAGCTGTGTTCTTAACATTTAAGAGTCAATTTGCGCTTTATTAACGCTACATATAGTTGAAATTCAATCATATCTATCAAAACAGTGTGCGTGCGTGCGTTGGAGCACAGAATACATCGTTGGAGGATTTAATGTCACGTTCCAAAATTGAATAGCCACAAAATGTAATAGGTCATTTAGACTTTTTTTGCGATTTGGTTGGCTATGCGACATTATCTATAAAATAATTAGGAACAAAAAACTGCAACTGTACAAATCTTTTTGACATGACGAAGTCTGTCCGGGTCCGGTAGTATAGCATATATGTACATTAGAATTACACTTAGGCTATTAAATTTATTTACAAAGATATGCCACACTAATATAAGCTACTAGCAATACTAATCCTGTGCAATAAATAATAACAATCTTGGCTGGTTTCCTTGCTGGTTTTTTAATTTCCGTACTCAGTATCAAAAAGCGAACCCTTCTGCTTATATTTCGTTATCCGTATATCTGTTCATCTTTCAAGATCTATTTTCTTAGGAACGTGTAAATTGAAATTAATATCAATTGTCGGTCTTAGGTTTGCAATCGCCTACAGTAGTGAAAATATCAATCAAATAAAAAAGGTGAACACTTTTATTATCTGTTTATACAACATAGTTTTACACTCACATCGCAAACCAAACTTATTGGGAACTTGCCGTTGCTGTAGAATGATAGAATTTTAACTGATGCAATAGCATATAGTACCTACAAATAAATTGTGAAAGTGTGGCAGCGAGACAACGGCTGTATTTAGTATCATATTATTTTTTATTATAGGCGAGCTGTCAAAAATATAATTACTAAATTTTACGGTATAAAATGAGAGACAGACACATCAATTTTCTAACACAGTTTCTTTCACTAGCTACGAGTATGTACAATGGTGGCGTCTTTGACGTTAAATATATATTAATATATTATAATATTTATTAATAACTAAACTGTTTTAAATTGAATATATTGAAATCTTGTTGATTAGAAATTACGTATTAATAAAATGTTAATTGAAAAAAAAATATCAATACTGGTTTTCCATTAAAATAATACAGACTATTCTTTTAATGGCCGTCTAATGTACCCCGTTTGAAGGACTGGTTGGTGAAGGATTATTGTTAATTATAAAAGCAATTAGTAGATTTACTTACCATTATATACACTATCTAAAGCACTTTTTTATTTATTTATTTTTATAATCATACATATAGATCATATAGACATGGTCTAGACATTAGGTTCTCTCATATAAATTCACCTTAATGGAATACAATTATCTGATATAAAAGATGAAGCAACTCAGCATGACTGAGAATCTAAATTATTAATGGAATTACAATATGTTCTCTATTTTGATGTTGTTGAAATTGAGTTATCTACGCGTTAAATGTAATAGCAGCTATGTCGTTTTTAAGTCAAGGCTCTTTGTCGTTTGAACTTAAATACCTACGATATAGAAATAAACAATAAGAAAAAATCAATTTTAATCTGAAAAATGACAGTTTACAGTGATATTAAGGTATACATAATCCCAACTAATATTATAAATGCGAAAGTGTGTTTGTTTGTTTATTTGTTTGTTTGTTTGTTTGTGTGTTACCTCTTCACGCTTAAACTGCTGGACCGATTTCAAAAATTCTTTCACCTTTGGAAAGCTACATTCTCCCCGAGTAACATAGGCTACTTTTTATCCCGGAAAAATCGACAGATCCCACGGGATGCGCAATAAAGGCTTCGCTCAAAAACTACTGCACAGATTTTTATGCGGTTTTCATCAATAGATAGAGTGATTCTTGAGGAGTTTTGCGGCATTTTTTATCTCGGAAAAACGGATAGTCCCACGGGAAGCGCGATAAAATCTTCGCACCATAAACCGACTTCCGCGTATATGTAGCCGTGGGCAAAAAGCTATGACCCTTAACCCTCTATACACCCAATCCCGAAATCCACGCGGGCGAAGCCGCGGGCAGAAAGCTAGTTAATCATAATTAGAAATTTCGGGAAGAGCGTATTGCGATTTAAAAGTACTTTTTTTCTTTGGAGAGGAGAGGCTGGAAACCTTATGAATACCATCTCAACCTAGTGCTAGGGTAATTATATCGAACAAACTGATCAAGACGGCTCGACCGGTGTAACCTTCCAACTAAACTCAGCCTGAGCCTTGACCATAAGGTCCCTATGGCTTGGACGGAAGGGTGACCATACCCCCAGGAGAAGGAATGGTCCCTTCTGCCCTATAAAGAGGACATATGCGCTTAAAAAGACGCGGTACACCAAAACGCATCCGGCCTGAATGGCTGGGCCCTACTCGTGGCGAAGCAGAAGGTGGCGATAAAAGGAACTAGCGTGGTTTGAAGTTTCTGCGTTAATTGATCGGGAGGGTCAATTAAGACGTGTCGAGGTCGGCGATGCCTTTTTTTTTTTGAGGGGGGAAATGCGACCTTGTGTACCATGACACCGCGCTGGCAAGACGCGGCTGTGTGTGGGGCTCTCCGGTCAAGAGGACCGGCCTACCCACTAAAACCCCCCCTAGTTCTCTGGGCCCATACGGGGCACATGGCGGGGTGCGCTCTCGCGATTCGGGGCCCGGCAACCCGGGGCCGCCTCGACCAAGAGTTGGTCAAGCCACCGCCAAAGGAGGGACTGTCCGAGAAGCCCTGGACAGTCCCCCAGACAGAGAGACTTCACCACGGCGTGCGCGCTTAGCCGGACGCGCACGCAGCCTCACGGTAGGGTCACTAGACAGGCGTAACACCGCGCTTTCGTGTGCCCGCCTTCGCCTACCAATCCGTCTGCGGCGGAGGGGAGCGGCCTCGACAGCCTCCCATTCCACCTCGCCGCGGAGCATGGCCACGATCACGCTCGACAGCGAGAGGTCGCTGTTTCTCAGCGCAGCGGTTAGTTCGCTGCGCTGTTGTTACCACGCCGAGCACACTGACAGTGTGTGTCGGGAGCACCGCAGTGGTGACACTGCGGCGTCATCTCCCGACGTGCGACCTTGTGCAGGTAGTGGCCGAAGCAACCACGCCCGGTCAGTATCTGCACCATGCGGAACAAGAGGCTGCCCTGCCGGCGCTCAACCCACTCCTCCAATACCGGACGAATGGCTTCAATCGTCCGGTGGCCGGCAGCTGGGAAGGCGAGCGCCTCACCCCACTGGTGCAGAGCCTCCCTCTGCACCCGGGCACGGACTCCCTCCACATCAGGTGGAGCGAGCCGTTCCCCCGCTCACGTGCCGCGACCCGATGTCGATACACAGCGGCGTGCACCTGTGCATCGACATCCCACGGCGTGTGGCCCGCTAGAACGCAGGCCGCGCCGTGGCTAACCGTGCGATAGGCTCGCACGGCCCGGGTCGCGATGACCCTCTGCGGACTTCGCAAGAGGGCCACCGCGCGGGGGGAGAGGCACTCCGCCCACACCGGAGCACCGTAGAGTGCCGTCGACGTCGGCGATGCCTAAGATTATTAGCGTTGCTTGAATGCTTAAAAGGCCGGCTACGTATTTATAAGTCCTATGTGATGTTGCGGGTGTTTATGGGCGGCGGTAACCGCTTACTGGTGGACGGCGGTAATCAGGTCATGGGTTACCCGTTTGTCTCTGGCATAGCTGAAGTAATTTAATCGAATAGCAAGACGTGTAGATAAACGAACATTTGACTTATAAATAGATAATTTATTGCAATGAAGTTAAGTTCCACAATTACATATATAATTTTAGGATTATTTTACAGAGCTTTGACAAATAGAGTCCCATTCGATCACAAAAATATTTTTCCCTCGCGCGAACTACTTTGATCTCTCAATCCGGTCAGACCCTGACAATACAAATCCCTTGATCCAAATAGCGTCCTAGCTGTAAAAATATTATTTTGCACCCTTCTCATATAATTGACTATTTAGTTTGCCATACAAATAAATCAACAAAAATTTGTTTATAAGAAATTTGTGTTAAATTCTTATATATTATGTGTCAATGTCAATATAAGACGTGGGTACGTATAAGTAATTATGCGTGTGTGTAAATATGCTAATAAATTAATATAGGACGTGTATGTCAGTATATATATATATATATATCTATATAATTATGCGTGTGTGTCAATATGCTAATAAGTAAATATAGGATGTCAATATGCGTATTAGTCAATGCTTGAAAGAAATCAGTAATCATATAAGTGATCCCGCAAGACAAACTGTTTCAAAATATGTTTGACAGACGCGTGATAATATCTATAACTACACAGTTAGTACAATGTCTTCGTACATAATACAGTATAATATGGAAAATATGTATTTATTAACACCAATCCAACCAACATAATAATTTACCGAAAATATAGAATTTAGTACTTATAGAATAGAGGCAACATTGACGAGTTTCTTCATAAACAAGAATACAAACATTGCCATTACTGATTGGAATTAAATTATGTATTAAGTATATATGTCTTATTTATTTAGATTGTTCCCAAAAATAATGTAAAGCTTTAACCCAAAGATTTTTAGACAAACCCGAATAACGACTTTAGACAAACGAATAGTTTAGTTAGTGGTAAGGTATTTTAATAATTTCTGACTTTCGAGATATTTTTGTACATAATAATAATATATCTGAAGAATCTTTATTTCTGACTTCATTATGTAGAAATATGCCTTTTTTGTACATGTGACCCGCCTTCATCTTGTAAACTAATGGCAACTGTGATGGAATCAGTTAAGCGTTACTTTAGAAACTGTAATTAACTAAATCGTAATTAAATATATAATTGTATTTATGTTATTACAAATAATATCTAGGACACAAGTTTTTATAGATTCAAGTTTAATAGGAAGACTACATACTACAAATTAACTCAGGCTGAAAGTTAAACAATCAAAATAAACATTAAAAAAGAAATAGCTTGGATTTGGATTTAAGTAACGACTAATTTAAAATAATTGGCTTTGTACGATTCACAGACTGTCTCTCTTTGAGTGTACGTCCGCAGTACTATTAAAATACGTACACAATGGCGGAATGGAGAAGGTAATCCATGGCGTGTTTCGTGCTAATTAATGGTCAAGGGCGATAATACACGATGCGAAAACATGAGTACAATCATTAATAAATCTTTCTCATAACAAATCGACATATTATTGTTGTATATAGGGGTAATAGCTTGTTAATTGTCAATTAACGGAGATAAGAGGAAATCGCGCGACATATTTTATAAACAAACGTAAACCCCTGCTTTTTTCTGTAATATCTCTTTTCTAAAAATCTATGGGTCCTGTGTTATCTTAGGGACATTTTTTAAATATGTTTTTCTTTTTTTATACGAGAAACATAAATATTCAAAACTTATAAAAAAAAGTCAAACATTCGATATATAAATTTCACCTGCCCATTTAAAAAAACAAAATATAGGTACTAATGATTTCTAGCTAGCTAACAAAAATTGAATAGACAAGTTTAATATATATTCATAAATAACTAATGGCTTTCTCATTTATTCATAATTTTATATTTCGACCCTCCTTGAGAGGCACGAACATATCTTCAGTATAAATTGGTACTTCTCTAGTAGGCTTCTCGTTGTTTTCCGTCACCGTAATATAAATAAATTCATAAAACACATGCGTGCATGGTAGAATTAACCCTAGACCGATCTGAAGGTCAGTGCCTAGACTACAATGCTATTAACGCTCCTTTCCATTGAGCCTAACTAAAGTGTTTGGACCTTAATCAACCACACTAGCTGACTAGTAACACATGAACCCAAACACGAAAATAATAATACACAAAAAATTTAGAAACACTAACTATATATACACATTAGCAAACAACCCAATTGGAACTTCAGCAAACATGTAAAGGTATAGACGCACAATCTGCAGGTGGATGTCGTTGTAGGCGTCTACAGCAACCGCCTAATGTCTGAAGTACAATATTGTTAAGTGTTTTCACTAAATCAAGGTCGGTTGAGAGAAAACATGTTTACATAAAAACATATGGATAAATCTGTTTACGAAAATTTTGTTTTGACGGAATATTCAATTTAAACCACCAAGACACCATGGCAATATTATTAGAGAGTTATAGGATTTTACGTCGAACTCGTATAGCAATTTTATACACAATCATATTATCACGTCTATTTTTCCCAGCAGTATAGGTCGAGATATAATAAACTCCCACTTTTCGCAAAATTTGGTAAGTCATAGTGTAAAAGACCCTATTACATTAGGTCTATCCACTTCTATATCTATGTTCATTGACACTTAGGAAAGGGAGCGAGAATATCTGACGGTCACAAGAAGAAAGGAAGCAGTGATACCTTACGAACGGCACCCACGGAAAGACAGAGAACGGTGATACCCGACAACTGACACTTTATTTCTTGAAGACCTCACCACACAGCGTATAATACAGATTTCGATATTCCTTATGCAATCGTTCTTTACTTTGTTTCCAGAACCCCTTTTCTTACAAATTAGCTTATTGATCCGTACGCAAAATTTGGATCGCGTGTTGCCAACCTAAAGCAACGTTTGAAACAAACAATGGTTTAATCTTTATGTCAATTATAGTCCATTGGTTTAAGTGGGTAAGCGGTAATATACCTTCATGGCAACTAATCAATGTCACTGACATGGAATGTGATAAGATATCCTGTTATGAAATCAATACAAATAGGAGTTATCTACTGTGTGGCGAATGTAGTGGTAAGCAACGCATCTTGAGTAAGGTCGCTGCGTTGTTGACTTCATCATCAGCAAATAACTTGAATAAATAAGCTTATACATACATACATACACTCACGCCTTTTTCCCATGGGGGTAGGCAGACATTACGTCTTTCCACTTGCTACGGTCTTTACATATCTCTTTCGCTTCATCTACTTTCATAACATTCCTCATACATGCTCGACGATTGCGGGTACTTCTGACCTGGCCTTTTTTGAGGACACTTTCGATTTGTTCGAAATATGTTCGCCTAGGTCTTCCTCGTCCCGTATCTCCCTCTACTCACTCCAGCTTCATAAATCATTTTGGTCAGTCTACTTTCATCCATCCGTTCCACATGCCCAAACCACCCAAGCATCCCTTTCTCTATTCTTGTCACGATTTCCACTTTCTAACCACATTTCTTTCTAATCACTTCATTATACAATCTGTCACTCAGTTTTACTCCTGCCATACTCCATACTAATAAGCTTATTCAGGTTATTTAACTAAGTCGCTTTTAAATTTTATTGTTTTTCTCGTTATTGTACTGAAAAGGTGTAAAGGATGTGATATATACATATACATTTGTACACTATCAACTCAACATACTATATATCCGTGTTCGCTCAGGTAATGTTTTCTCGCAGGTGTAACAAGATTTTGCCATGAACGTAAAAGGAAATTCAAACCTCGGAACGGATTGATGAATCCCCAATCACAGAGTACATCCAATCATGCAAGGAGTTTCATCCATCAAATGTAAGACTGCACAATAAAATGTAATTACCTTTTTACTGTTACTCTGAGACGCAAAATTTTAGACCTACATGTAATGAATCGATAAAGTAGTATTATTACTTATTTATTTATGTATAACTTAATAATCCATTACTCTACTTTCCATAACAGAAACTTTTCAATTCTTACTTTAGGCTAACAGGTGCAAAATCAAAATTATATATATCAAAATATTTAACATAAGCCTATATGGGCACTTATTTAAGAAAATAAAGAGCTTAAGAGCTACTTAACCTTGTACCTACGCGGTACGTAAAAGGAAAAAAAATGTGTATGATAAATATTAATTAATTATTTCTTTGAACCTGAGTTTTACGAGGAATAAGAATAGTTGTAAAAATGTGTATATTAATATAATTATTTTTTTGTAAGTTTATTACATTCAATGTTTGACACAGTGAATTGGTTTAATCGACTAGGATATAGTTGATTTTGTTTTTATTTATTTTTGTCTGAATTGATTGACTGAAAGAAGAAAATTGACTTATTTATTAACTTAAAATATTGTTTATCATATCTATTCGGAAAGAGCCAGTTTAAGATAGCTTTTCAATCTTAATGACCAAATGTTCGCCACTGATTTCGATAGAATGTTCCATCCCGGACATTATATGAACAAGTAGCTGGCTGTGTGATAATAAATGCTTGCGATATAAATTAAATAAAATGAAAAGTATAAACGCGCGATATGCAATTGAAACTACGCCATCGTTATTGTTTGATTTGCGTTGATTCTAATTCTTATGAGTGTTAACGAAATGAGTACATCTTCAAATATTGACAGTAAAAATATACCTCTTTTTTTTTTTTTTTTTTTTATTTGTGATAACAACAGCAATTTACATATTATATTACAACTTAGTAAATATATTCTATAAGCCAATTATAGTTATCCACGGATAAAATATTTATACCAAGCTATTTTATTATAATTATAGCTACAAACTACTACATTGTTAACCATACCTAATTAGTAACTACACATACTACAGATAGATATATTCATATAATACATAAGATACAATAATACGTATAAACTTCGATCATATATTTATATGATCGAAGCGTATAAATCAATACTTACACTTACATATATTAACAAATTACAATAATTTTTATCAATTTACTTTTTATTATTTTCGTAAATCATTTACCTACCTATTATCAACAATCTTACCTTGAATTAAATCAGCTATAATTCCATTATTTTCTCATAAACAGTATTAAAATATACGGAGTCCTTGGGAGTGACTATTTTTAGCTCGAGTGATGGACTTTGAATCTTTCGCTACGCTTAGGATTCTACTTTAGAATCCCTCATTAACTCTGAATTCTATTCAAAAACCACTCTCGCCTAAATATAGTCGTTACAACCTTCTATTCTATTTTTACGATCCTCGCATGGGGTGTCAAGTTTACAATATTCTATTTTTTGGTAGTATTATTTTAAAATTAGGGAAAAAAATACCTAAATATTTTTAAATTAAAAATAATAACGCCTCTTTCCCGTGGGGGTAGGATATTCACTTATTATGATCCAAACATACTTCCCTAGCTTCTTTCATTACCACTTTCAAGCACACACATCGATTACTCTTAACTTAAACTTTTTTCAGGATAAGCGTAGCGACCAGCATACCTATGCGCAGCCAACCAGGTAAGTTTTTTGACAAGGTTTGACTCTTCTTTCGATGTCAGGCTCTAATTTACCATCTCTTATATTCCCAGATACGAAACACTTTCACTTCACTAAATATACGTTTCCGAATATAGACTTTCGTTTTGCTTACTTTATTTTCATTCCGTTTTTTTTCTAATGCGCCATGCATACGTAATTATAACCGTCACTGTTTATATATGTACATACGTCCCTACCGAGCTATATAAGCCTTTTTATTTTTTTTTGTTCCGCTGAGGAAAATGCCTTTAATTGCATACCCCAAGAGCCGGTGGTTATGTAGGGCTCTCCTCCCCAGCAGAGGGAGGCCTACCGACTAAAAACCCTCAGTGATCTTCCTTACTATACCTGGGCGCAAGCGCGTCATCCCGAAGGAGAACTGCAGCCACTGGCCGCTTAAGGCGACCCGCTAAGTTGGACCAGCCATCCCACGCTCCCCTTCTCGGGGGGGCCTCTGTCACCCGACTATTACCCGTCAAAAGACGTTGCTCAAGGTGCACCACGAGGAGGTTATCTGACGTCCCCCTAGCGACACGAGCCTACCCTATGTTCGGGCGACCACGCCGGCTTAGTGTGAATTGGTTGACAACATCAAATTCACAATTTTCAAACATATTCTTCGCAGGCTGTATGCAGATTCGTTCACGTCGTTGACGTTAACCGTAGGAGCTCAGATAGATATACTTACATATGTAATTTAAAAAGTCGAATATGACGGGATCGATTACGGACCCCCGAATCTTCCGATTCGAAGACCACAGTGCCACACACGCTCTACGCATACAATAAGCCATAATATATAATTAAGTATATATATATAAGGTCCAAGGCAATGACATGGTAATGGCTGATAAATTTTTATATCTTTACTTTATTAAATTGCTATATATATTCAAAACATTTTACTTTTACTATACCAACATTTTCTTTTAATAAACTTTAAGAAAAACTGTTTGATATTTTAAAACGTATGTCAATATATTTGGGATGCAAAAAAATTTAATTTTAGTTAGGTTGAGTAAATAAAGTATAAAATAATGAAGAAAAGGGAGAGTTATTTAGAGTTTTTTTTTTCAAACTAAATTAACACATTATATTAACAAGGGCAATCGAAAGATACAAAATATGAATTTATTACTACATTTTTTTAATAGATAGAGTAATTCTTAAGGAAGGTTTAGGAAGATAATACATGCATAATTTAGCAGAGAAACACTGATAAATTTAGAGGTTTCTAATGTGTTGACGTAAATAAAGCACGTTTTTTCTGCGCTTAATATTGCAACAAAAACGCTGGCTGAATCCTACGAGATAGACCAAAATAATGTACTACACTATTGTTCACCTTAAAAGTAGGTATATTTGCATAAACATTGCACCCGTGCGAAGTCAGGGCGGGTCGCTACAGCTTCCTAATTTATGACTTACTAAGTCATAAATTAAAAAAGCTGTATCGCCAAAGGAAATAACGGTAGTTTCATAAATAGGATCTATTCAAGAAATCTTTGATATCTTTCACAGGTGGCAAACATGTCATATTAAATCTACAAATGGACTCTTATGGACAAATAGTATGTACCATAATATGTCTAAACTTGTTTCTGTGCAATGAAATAAAACCACATACGAAACATCCCCGGAAAGACCTAAAAGGCATACAAAACACACTTTTTAATTGACACGTCAAAACGTTATAACTTTTACGTAACGCAATTACCAAGCCCGAAATACGTTCATTAGAATTTGCGCTTAATTCAGAAATTGGATATGATGTGTTCAAATATATAATCCATTTTTAACGCTTGGCTTCATATATTGTTTTTTCATCTGATGTTTCTGGTCGTACCCGCGATTATAAAAATATTTGAATATGATCATTATTCTCTATAATTATTTTAACTAACAGTTTTACTTAACTTTACCTGTATATACGAGAGAAATAAAGTTTTTGAGATAGGATTTTCTCAATCAAAAGATTAATTCCTTAAAGCCAACTATGGCTTTAAGGAATATTAATTTACTGTCATATTTGGGATATAAAAAGTATAAAATATAAATAACACAAAAAAAAACAGACCTATTCTTATATATTTTATTTCACGTATAGTAAACTATAGAATTCATGTCAATCTAATTAGAAAAAGTTTTTTTTTGGTTGCTGTCTTAATTGCAATTGATTTTATTATTCTGTGATAGACAGTGCCACATTGACACACAAATATAATCTGTACGGAAATTTATCTTACATCTTCAACCCATCTTCAACCCTATTCAATATTTTTAAGTTTGTTTACAATGATTTACATATAAAATTGCTGACTAATATTTAAAATGGATTAATAAGTTATGTTTCATGGAATTCTATGATCTCTAGCTATAATGGTATCTGTTGTGCTTACAAAGCTTTTCCATATGCACTTAATGATTATAATGATATTACATCAATTCTCAGTGAAGACTAACATAATGTTAATATAATCAAATATCCTGATAAATTACAACAACGCATAAGGTATCCGATGTTTGTGGGCTTAAAACTATGTGGTAAGTTTCATTTTCAATATTTATCAACGTTACATCCATTTGTTCTTAAACTAATATTAGATTATTACCTATAAGGTCCTTGTTAATTTCTTTCGTATACTAAAAGTATAAGTTTATAATTTAATTATATTACGCGATATTTTGACCACATCACCCAAGATTATGTTATAATAGTGCCAGCAGTTACGCTTATTTCAATTGAAAAATAATCTTGAATTTAACACATGCATTTGCAATGCAATAACAATATTTCTTACAGATTCTTTATCTTTTGTACCTTAGTCAAAACTATATTATATTACTATTTTTTACTAGCTGTGTCCACGACTACGTCCGCGTGAAATCATAATTTTAGGTAGCATTTTTAATGACTGAGAGTGTTATAAACGTAAGAGTAGACCAATATAATCAGAAAGCTTCGAACTGCTAAGCTATCGGGAGTTCACGTGTCCGTCAACATTTCCGTCATACATGATTTCTGTGTAGCTTTAACCACTAAGGTTGCACACGCGACGGAAGCTTAAAAACTGGAGTCATTTTTCCCATTTTTCCAATATTTCCCTTCACTGCTCTGCTCCTATTAATTGTAGCGTGATGAAACGTATACCACTGCTTCTATAAACCACTTACAATAGATATGTGCGTTTCCAGCGATCATTTCTTCCACGGACATGTAAGCTGTGGAATGATCTTCCTGTTGCGGTGTTTCCCCTGCGATGACATGTCCCTCTTCAAACGAGGCTTAAAGAGAGTAATCTTATCACGGTAGGCAGCGGCTTAGCTGTGTCCACCCCTGGAATTGCTTAAGTCCAGTCCATGAGCAGCGGTTAACGCCTTATATTAGGTGTGCCGCTTGCTCATCTGCCACGTACGGCATTTAAAAAAAAGCCAGGTGTATGAAAAATAATTGTACCAAGTCTCATTAAAATTCGTCGAGTTGTTTTTGTTTCTATAACGGTTATACAGGCACAGACAGATAGACTAAAATTTTAGTGATTACATTTTTGGCGTCAGTATCGATCCCTAATCACCCCCTGATAGTTATTTTGGATATATATTTCATGTACAGAACTGACCTCTCTAGAGATTTATTATATGTAAGTATAGATGTGATATATAAGCCGACTGTCGACCGGATAATAAATGGTTACAGCAGTAACTACTACATAACATGTGACTAATAATGAAAGTCACAGCACGCAGTAATTTCATTTATCTTACTCTTTACACCGAAACATAGCAATGCATTTGCTTGGGTACCTACCTCCGTTTTACAAATTTCAACCTTAAATGATAGTGGAATAGTACTGTAGACTGCTGAAACCATGTACGATCAACAATTTGCCTGTTTGTCAACATGTCAAGTAATTTTTTCATCAAAATTCATCTATAGTCTTATACTATGGACGAAGCTTATTACTGCTATATTCGGGTTATTCCCTTAGTCGCCGTTTGCGACATCGCAAAAGGTTATTTATGATGTGTTTGTAGTTAAGCTTAACGAATTGTTCAACGGTTAGTTTCCGCAACATTATCATCGGCGGCGGTGGAGGCGGAAGCGGTTGCTGCTGCATACCCATCCCCAATCCTTGCGCATGCTTCTGCAAGTGCTGCATCAACCTGTGCGTCAAGCTTATTTGCTGCGTGGTCGTCGTAGTACTTACCCTACTCGGCTTGGTCTACCTCGTCGAAATTGTACTTTGTAAGTTCTTGTGGTATATAAAAATAAAACCGATTTCTGCATATACTAACCTTCGCAGGAAATATCTGATACCCGAAACACCAGAAGAGTCACGAGTGCGATGCCTGCCCTTTAATTTTGTAGTGCGAAAAAAATAAAAACACTGTTGTGAACGCCCAGGGGTCTAGATGATGAGTAAAATCATCAAATATAAAAACAATTCCTCGTAGCCTTCCTCGTAATACAACCCAGGATGCATAACGAGGTGGTAGCCTCCATCACTACAACTCATTAGGTTCTCTAAGATCAATGGTTCGAGTTGAGTTTACTTGGTAAGTCATGCTGATTGAGACGCCCTGCCCGGCGTAAAGTTCCACGTCACTACATTTGGTGGCGAGGGTATCCTTTTTTATTTTTGTTCCGCTGAGGAAAATGCATTGAATTGCATACCCCGGCTGCGGAGAGCCGGTGGTTATGTGGGGCTCTCCTCCCCAGAAGGGGGAGGCCTACCCACAAAAAACCTCAGCGATGGCCGTCCTCAGACGTTGTAGAGGACCCTCAGGATCGAGTGTCGTATCTGAGGACCCCCGGCCATTGCTCCCCTGGGCTATGTTTCTATGTAGCGCAAAGGGAGAAAGCCAATTCAAAATATTCGATTCGAATCGGTAACCGTTGAATGCGGCCTAGAAGTAGAAGTTGGAAAAACTAATATTAAATTTATTTATTTACTCGCAGAATATATTATGAACACATCGATACAAACGGATCGCATGTCAAGTGCAAGCCAAGGATTTGTTATGCATGAACACATAAGGAGCAAGTAATGAAGTCACACGCAAGAAACAACTTTAAAGATATAGTTGTTCTTTTATTGGTCCAAAAGTTACCAATTAGTTTTAATTAATTAAGCAGTCACTTTAGCCGCGTAGGTGTACTACTACGTACTCGGTAGAAAAACAGCTCGTACATAAACATACAATATTACGTACTCACTTTCAAGCTAATTAAATAGTAGTGTCTACAAAACTATCAAACTATCATCAAAATTTTATGTAATTTTATTTCGTAGGTTGAAAAATTATTACTGTCTGTAAACTAAAATTAAAGAAAGATACATATTTAGTTATAACTTAACCTTAGCTTAAAAAGAAAACCTCATCTAGCAGGTCATCTTGCTTTTTAGACCATTATGCTTGCGGCGTACCTTTCTGCACTGCCAGAGCGATATGTTGGGAGAAAAAATTATGCTATTCTACTTACGGAATAACTAAGCCTTAAACTTAAGCCTTAGTCTTAACTAAGAAATCGAAATAAATTGCAACAATTCAAATTGTTAGGGATTATAAATTCATCATCATATTTTATCTAACGTTAGATAGAGTTAATATTGAGGTTATGGGTTAGATTTTTCGATAAATTCTAGGTTATAATTTAAATATTAAAAGTAACGTTTACATATTTCTTTACAAATTCCCCTCATAAGCTCTCACTCACAGAGTACATTAGTATATACTGAGCTCTCACTCACACTTAGAAAATATGACATTGTTCTATGCTGTTTTGGAATATAATGTAACTAGACTTTATTTAGTTTTTCTTGCTGTTCGCTTTAATGTTCTGTAAAATTGTGAAACTCAACGATTTGACGTCTGGCCGACATAAGTGTTGTTCGCGATCACGGAATGTGATAGTGGTACTAACCCTTGTCTTCGGACTTTATTGACTCGTAAATTTTCCATGTTTGGAGTCTGAAGAGGGTAAATAGTTCCAAAATCATATCTTCCTTAAGTAGTTATATACCAATTTCTTCCCTTATGAATCGTAATGGGCAAAGTTTATAAGAGACAAAAGTGTAGGACTGATTATGAAGGCAATAATTTTATAACAAATTTAGCGTTTCAGAAATGGATAATCTAACTATATATATCAAAATCTCAATTATGAATTCGATATTTTAATTTATATGTATATTAATAATAGCATAAAGATTAAGTTGTATAAAGCCAGATTTTCACTACGGCCTAGTTCTACGGTCATAAAGTGAACAACAAATTTACGGAAGTAGAAATTTTATATATTGTATTTTGTATATATTTATATTTTTCTTCGTATATTTAAATTAATTAAATATTTGTATTTGTTAATTTTAACCGTTTTGTATTATATCAATAAATAATCAATTATATGAAAGTTTCTTAATTTGACTGTTTGTTTTATATATATATTATAGAAACAATAATATCCAGAAGTAAAAAATATTGAAGCCGGTTCTTCTTTCTCTTATAAAAAAATATATGATATAATAATAAATAATAATACTTTACTTTTTACATCTAGAAGATACCATTTCTAAATGATCTATACACAGATTTTTTTATAGTTTGAAGTTAAAGATTAAAAATTCTGAAGTTTGAAAACTTAATGCCCTTGGACTTCATTTAATGCCAATTGATTTTTTATTTTTTTACCATCTCTGCTGCTTTAGTGCCGACTACCATAGATGTTACTGTATTTGTAAATTATTATAAATGTTTTTTGAAGTCAAAACTTCTTTAGCGGCGCTGAGCACTTTTGGTATGGGTAAAAACTTCCAAGCTCGCGTCAGGGTCAGGTGATGCTGATCGAAAAAGCGTAAGATAGAGGGAAAAGGAGAGGAACTAGTATCTCCCACTCTTTGTACCGTGCCTGAGTGTGCTGCTCCGTTTAGGCGGCACGGGGCGCTTGCGCGCAATGTCTGTCATATTTGTGTACGATAGCGCATATATATAATAAACATTGTTTTCTACCTCTAATATGATAGTACTTTTGTACTTATAATTAAACACAACGTCAATATTGAAGTTTTCACTTCTACCGGCACTCCCGGAGTGTTACCGTGTTTTTTTTTAATGCCAAATATTATATATTCTATTCTATAATATTAAAAAAATCCTCTTTATTCATAGATTCAAAGATATTGACGAAAACAGTAAAACCTTAAACTTATTTAGTAAGTCAAATAAAGTTCGATTTTTAATTCGAGTCAGTAAAATGACATTTCCAGTGTGATGTGTCACAAATCATATTATTTAATATGGTATGTATTACATATTTACAATAAAAAAACGCTTTGATACCTAATAAAATAAAGCATGACTAAATGTCTAAATCTATTGATTGCCGAACATCGCTATTGTAGTGGGTTGTTCAGTACCCTTTTTTGTATCAGTAACAGTTGCACTTGTCATTTTACTGACTCGAATTAAAAATCGTAGTTTAGTTCATCATTGACAATGTTGTCAAAATGATAAATCAACAAACATGTGTCAGTCAAAAGTCAATATACAAGACACAAATCTCTAAAACAGAACAGTAAAACTGGGAATAATTTTAAAGATGTATTTAACCGATGACCCGTGATCAGTGATGTGGTATGTAATTATAGAACAAAAATTGCAAATTACCCGAAACATTACATAAAATATATTCATTTCAAATTAACTTTCTTGCCGTCTACACTGAGCACTCTACAAACTCGATCCAGCTTTTCATTTATATGTAAAAATGACGACTATGTGTCCAAGTAACTAATTTAAATGTAAATCATACGTGTAGGTGGATTTAAATGTGTGGGAATGTATTATCATTTACCCTTAAATATATTTATTTAAAAACGATGAAATTCATAATGTATAATTATGAAATTTATTTTTAAACTTTCATTTATATTTTTGGTGAAAAATTAAGTTTTCCTCCCAAATAAGCAAAGTTACTTTATAGATGGTATTTCTATAGGCTTCGGAAAAGCATCAAGACTACATTCTATTTAATTGTGTGATTTTGTTTCTAGTTGGCGTAACATTTACGTTGGGTCGGATACACTGAACGTGGCTGCTCAAGTATTCTCTTGTATAATATGTCTGATCATCATCCTGATAGTAGCGTTAATTCTCCTGACTTTGGATATTATTTGTAAGTGTATATAAGGCTCGACGATTGCGGGTACTTCTGACCTGGCCTTTTTTGAGGACACTTTCGATTTGTTCGAAATATGTATATAATATATGTTCGTTGAGCAGGTATGAGGAATGTTATGAAAGTAGATGAAGCGAAAGAGATATGTAGGACCGTAGTAAGTGGAAGGACGTAATCTCTGCCTACCCCCGTGGGAAAAAGGCGTGAGTGTATGTATGTATGTATATAAGGCCTTCCATGCGGATAGTTAAAAAATGTTGATGCTTCAGATTTCAATAATATTTTAGTATGTTACACCTATATAGGTCCTCAATCTAGACAATCAATATTTTTACTCTGTGATCGATTTAGAGGCTAATGAAGTTTTGACTCTACAGCAGGAATGCACTATTTTTAGTCCCAAAAAACACAATTTAAAATCTTAAAACAATAAACTTAATACATGTTTTCATGTCATTTTATAGTTTAGTTATTGAGCTTTCTTGTGCCATTTTTAGAAAGTGAATTTTTCAATTTTTTTGAAGGAAAATAAGATTTTTATTTTTTAATCTCTATTTTCTCAAACTTGGATCATTTCATTTTTTTTTTCAAAAATAGATCGTAATATGTAGATAACCCTTGCCAAGTCTCATTATGGGCCCGGGAGTAGTTTAGGAGCTAGACCAGTTACAAGGCCGGAGCAGCGGTAGGCGTCGTGCCGCGCCTGCCGCCCGTTAGTAACAGTTTTCAGAAACATTTGATTTTATAATTAATTAATTGATTTTTCTCAAAAATATGAATAATACAATATTGTTAGAGAATTCTCTCCATTGCCCGGCCCCTCTACTCAGTGACGTCACAACCGGTGGCGCAATCGCAAGCCCCGCCAGACAACAGCTCGCCTCGACCGCCACTTTTTGCTACGGGTTCGTGCGCAACGGACGTGCGATTGGTGTCCTATAGATAATTAACCATTCCGTGTTCTAATTGATTTCAGTTCGGTAAATCGTATATAGGTTGTTTTGGTTGTTATTTTCTTAAAAATTACCCTTACTTTTAAATTTTTAAGATCAGAAGCGGGATAGGATCTGCGTGATTCTATCTGGTTTTTGGTGTTGGTTGAATTTTATTGCAGAAATGGTGGATAGTGAAAGACGTGAGACTACTCGTAGCAGGAGTCGCAAGCCACGTCACGTTTCGCTCCGTAACCGCACCCCGATCCTCGACAGTCGGCTGCGGCGCGAGATGGACGCGATGCTCGCCCGCCTCAGAGTATTGGAGGCTCGGACTTTGACCCCAGTTTACATAATATCGAGACTTGGTGTGAGGAGGTAGATCGCGCAAAGCAATTAAACAATTGGAGCGATCATGAGTGTCTATCTCGTATAGGTAACTATTTAAGGGGCGATGCACGTACGTGGTTGAACGAGTGGGTGACGAGCGAACGCACTTGGACCAACTTTAAAAAGGAGTTTAAGCCTTTGTGTCCCCAGACTCCGGATATCGCTAACATTTTGTTCGAAGTAATGAGTACAAACTCGGACAATTACCCTACTTATGCCGATTATGCTCGTCGCTCACTGCTGCGATTGCGTATAGTGCGGGGTCTTTCTGATTAATTGATTTCAGCGATAGTAATACGTGGTGTAACAGACCTCCAAATACGGGCGTCAGCTACAAACGCTAAGCTTTTGCCCAATGACTTGGTCGAGTTTTTCTCTGTTTACGTAAAACCGAACGCAAATAAAAGTGTACTGCGTACTAATGCTCACCTAACTCATTATTCGAAGAGTAAGTCGATTTCTAATTTTACTCCGAGAAAAGGTAAGTTTGAGGACGGCAAGTGTTTTACGTGTGGGTTATCGGGGCATAGGCAAGCTAATTGTACTAAGAGAGTAGCGAATGAAACTACCGCCAATACTAGTGCGAGTTCAAATTCCAAACCTGTCTTTGTGCCGACTAAGTCTGAACCTTGTTCTTTTTGCAAAAAGATTGGTCACAAAGTTGACACATGTTTTGCTAAACAAAAATCTCTGATCTGATCTGAGGTCCATAATAAAAATAACGTGAATTTTTGTCGCGAAAATGAATCTACCCTCAGTAGTGATGGAGTTGTAGCCGTTATACAGGGGGTACCTGTTGATGTTTTAATCGATAGTGGCTCGACCATATCGCTTATTTCGTCTGATTTACTTAGGCATTTCAATTGTGTACGTAAACCTGCTTTCCGCGTACTTAAGGGCTTGGGTAGTCAGGAACTTCAAAGCATACGTGACGCTATCAATTGAATTGTGGGCTTTTCGATTAATTTAAAAAGGTGTGCTTTTCTGTGTACGAAAATTGAATACCTTGGCAGAAGCATTAGCGAAGGTCAGGTTAGACCGAGCCATGCTAAAGTAAAGGCCCTAACTGATGCACCGTTTGATACCCCTCATATGGACGTTTTGGGTCCATTGCCGGAATCGAATGGCTACCGCCATGTTCTTATAGTTGTTGACGCAAACGGCCGCAGAACATATGATTCAGAGGCGCGGCGGCGTGCGGCACTGGCGCTTCGTGCTGGCGCAACAACGTGGCCGCGCAGCGCGACCAGCTGCTACACGCGCTGGCCTGCGCCGGCGACATTGTGGCTATTGTTTAGCCCCGACATTGTGGCTATTGTGTCGCCGCGACATTGTGGCTATTGTTTAGCCCCGACATTGTGGCTATTGTTTCGCCCCGACATTGTGGCCATAGTTTAGCCCCGACATTGTGGCTATTGTTTAGCCCGACATTGTGGCTATTGTTTCGCCCCGACATTGTGGCCATAGTTTAGCCCCGACATTGTGGCTATTGTTTAGCCCCGACATTGTGGCTATTGTTTCGCCCCGACATTGTGGCCATAGTTTAGCCCCGACATTGTGGCTATTGTTTCGCCCCGACATTGTGGCCATAGTTTAGCCCGACATTGTGGCTATTGTTTAGCCCCGACATTGTGGCTATTGTTTCGCCCCGACATTGTGGCCATAGTTTAGCCCCGACATTGTGGCTATTGTTTAGCCCCGACATTGTGGCTATTGTTTCGCCCCGACATTGTGGCTATTGTTTTGCCCCCGAAATTGTGGCTATTGTTTTGCCCCGACATCGTGGCTATTGTTTCGCCCCGACATCGTGGCTATTGTTTTGCTCCGACATTGTGGCGAAACCCCGCGCGCGCGCCTCGATAATGCGGCTTGTTCTACGCTCCGATACGCTTGCGATCTGGTTAGAGTGGATGGGCTACAAAGTAACAAAAAAAAAAATAATAAACAATGGAACAAGAAGACCAGGCTGCGGTGAACAGAGATGCCCAGACCGGAGAGAACCTGGCTGACGAGGACGTTCAGCTGTCAGGAGAGGCCGTGTTAGAGAATTCTCCATTGCCGGCCCCTCTACTCAGTGACGTCACAACCGGTGGCGCAATCGCAAGCCCCGCCAGACAACAGCTCGCCTCGACCGCCACTCTTTGCTACGGGTTCGTGCGCAACGGACGTGCGATTGGTGTCCTATAGATAATTAACCATTCCGTGTTCTAAATTGATTTTCAGTTCGGTAAATCGTATATAGGTTGTTTTGGTTGTTATTTTCTTAAAAATACCCTTACTTTTAAATTTTTAAGAATATATTAATAAAAAACAACAACAGGTTTATTTACATATTTTTACAACTTTATGAGTGTTAGCATTGCTCGTGCGCTTTATAATAATACCCTGAGCTATCGGAATGACAGCATGGTTTTTTTTAGATCTAGATTGAGGACCTATATAGGTGTAACATACTAAAATATTATTGAAATCTGAAGCATCAAATTTTTTACCTGTCCGCTTGGCATGGAATGCCCCTATACTCAGGTATATGTTTTTTACTTTAACCTGCTGTGTTATCAGCATATCAGGTATCACATCTATGGGCCTATTCTGATAATTCACAGTCGAAAAACAATCAAATCGTTATTGACCAATCCCAGCGCGTAAAATTGGTCGGATTACATGACAATGTGAAGTTTTAAAATGGTTAAACGCAACTAGATCAGTGCATTTCAGCTATGACTTGCTAGAACAATATTCCTGTTTCTTTAAGACCATTGACTTTAAATCGTGATTGTACTTATAATATATAGCCTTCGTTGGTCCGAGATGCAGGTTTTCAAGACCGGATTGTTTCATTTTGAAAAGTCAATTTCAGATAAAAAGAACCATAATTTAATTTGTAGTAATTTAACAATTTGGCCATCACTATTGTTACTCAAAAACTTTTAATATTTCACTTCCTTAGTTATTTTGAACTTGGAAATATTTTCATGTTTAAAATTTCTTTAATACCAATCAGACAAAACCTTTTTTCTTTTAGGCCTTTAAATTACGATTTAATGTGTGTGTAAAAGTTTGATAAGCTTTTTTTAAGAATCAAAGAAAATGTTATTGTTATAATGTAAACAAAGCCAACAAAAAATCTGGCAATTTCATTATCTGACAATGATAATTTGAAATTTATTATAATTTGCTAAGTTACTATAATTTTTTAAATTCAACAAACTAATAGTTATATACATTGGCTGATTTTTACGTGGGTATTAACAATGCCTGCTTAAACCTGCTTGTTAATCTGTTGCAACTGCAGATTGAGGCAAGCTGTCTGCTTTCTGTTTGTATACGCTCCAAGAATATTGTTTTTCATCTAGGTCATCAGGACCATTTAAAACTTAGCCAACCAAGCTAGCCCGCTGCGGTATGATTGAGTTTCCCGACACTTAGTGCTTGCAGGTAGCCGTAAGATGGTTTCCTTATCTGTAGGAGTGGCAAATAAAATGTGAAAATTTAATTCTAAAACAGATCGAAATTCGGAAATAACATGTAATCTAAAATCGAATTCATGTTCAAATCGCAGCATGAAAACAGAAAGGGATGATGCTATAAAGTCACACAGTTTAATAAGGCCCCTTTCTAAATATACTCAAGCAGAGATTTGAGTTTCAATCTCGTTCTATTCGGGCCTTAGATGTGAATATTTGGATTCAAAAAGCCATTGTTGTGAGGGCGACATAATGATCTGACATTTGGGCGACTCATACGCCTATTTTGTCCTAATTGCGAATGGATGTAGTAAACACCCGTTTCCCACTGACTGAGCGATAAGTAGGCTTTCGCTACATTTACTGGGAGGGTTCGATGACACGTGTATTCTCAATCGCTCACCACGCAGAAACAAAAATAATAATTTGTTAAAATTGTTTGTAATACAATGTATAATTCCAAAGCTGAAATTTTCTTTATTTTCTTGAAACGAAAATAATGAGAACGAAACGCATACCGTTATATTTTAGAAGAGTACTGCTAAATAATTACATTTCATCTCCAGGACGACGGCAATTGCTCACACAGTTACATTAAGGGCGAACATGGTGAAAAGGAAAACGGGAATCATAAATTCCTTTTGCGAACTGTGCATCAACGGTGTCGGCGTCTGCAAGAAGTTGATGGCGCGCAAAATAACCGAGTGTTGCATAAAATATGTCGTGAGCTTAGTTCTTGTAATTATGTTAATAAAAATTATGTCACAGCTGAGTTCTTACTGTAATTTTGATTGTTTTACGGCCGTTTTCAATAACCTATCTAAGATCAAAGATAAATTGCTATCTCCGATTAGCAGTAAGCTGTTATCTATCTGTAGTCTGCGTTTCACAATCAAAGATACGAGCTATCTATCTTTGTCTAAGGATATCTTTATGCCCTCTCGTCTATCCAAGCCCTGTAGAACGTTTTGTTCGTTGCTAACCATAAAGCTTTAGTACGTTTAAAACATATGTACAGTTTATTGATGTATTTTATATTTAAATATTATGTTGTAAAAAGTGCATACAATGTTACTATAATTGAAAAAAAAAAATCTTAGATCGCCATTATCACTTTATTTGCTGGTGTTCTTTATAAAAATCATAGAACGAAACGTTTATAAATGATAAGTTATGTCATTCGAACATTACTGACAGATATTTGTTGCCGCCAATTTGTGTGTATTACATGTTTTTGATATAAAATATAAGCAAAAGTGGAAAAAATGAGTTCTGTAAGTATCTGGATTTACGATACTTTTGTAATTCGTTCAAGGTTATAATAGACTGCTTTTCTTTCAGTCAACGAAAGCAGCACCTTGTAGTAGTCTTAATCTGTAGCTGTCTGTACTAATTTAATGTGCCCATTACAATTGACTAGCTAAAGAGTATTAGTGGCAGAGCAAGATATCAGCGACAATTGTACTCAAGGCGTGGACAGACGATTTGGTTCGATGTAGCCTGGTGAGCAGTGTGAACAACTTATTACAAGGGCGCCATCACACTCACTCAATCAGAGTTTCAGATGGATGCAAAATAAAACCACAAAGAATTTACCAAAATGAGCATGCATGTATTCTTTTTATTTAAAATATTGATTAAGATTTAAGAATTCTTAGCTGTAGACAAATCATGTAAATATATACTATTATTAAAATCTTTGTCACTGGTATATATTAACAACAAGAATAATATTAGCAATTACAAAGTAGCATAAAAATGTAACATACTAAGTAATTCACAACGCAATCTATAACATCTAAAATTAGTTAGTCGATAAATTCTTCTTTTCATGAAAATTAGTAACCTATTAAAATCTTTTATATAGTTTAACAAATTTACCAGTTATAAGAAAGAAAATGATTAATGTAATACTAATTCTCAAATACAAAATGTTACTTAAATCTATTACGTAGTTAACTTGCTGTAGCCAACCGTTCCACACGAAATTTAAAAATACAGGTACTAAATCGTTAAATGGAGGTATGCACTCACGTTCCAGCCGGGCATCTGGTTACCTCGAGGTGGATTGACGTGATGAAAGCGGATGGAATCTCTCACAATGCACTCCCAATATGACACCCTCCACGTTTTTTTCTTGAACAGATACGGCTTGACCACTTTAAGTTCGAAGATGCGTGCACATAGAAGATGTGCCACGCAGTATGCTACTCAACTAGCCAATGTTTGACCACTAGTGGGAACCATGAGCAACAAATAGATCATATGTTGAAAATATAATCGGATAATAACCAAAGATTGGAAGAACCCTGGAAAAGATGAAAATAAAAATTGAAATTGGCATCGGCCATTATGGAGAACTACCACGAGCTAATCCAATATACAAGACAATTACACTTACCGTTTATTAGCGGGTTTAAGAATGATATTTTTATACAAGTAGAAAAATGCACCCCATTTGGGTAAAAAGAAAATAAACTTAATTAATCTTCAATTATCAAAAGATTTGAAGCGTGCTGATCTCCATTTCTCAAAGTTTAGGGTCACAATGCGTCCTGCCGCCATCGTGACCAACAAGAGAAAAGAAAGCATTGACAAACGATTCCATACAATAGAATTCAGCCATAGACTAAATGAAACATAGACATCCGGACCTAATTGCCCTTCAGAAGATGTAATCATAAAAAAATGAGAAATAACAAATAAATATATATTTTTACGAAATAAACCTATTTTATATTTAAGATACTTTAATTATAATTTAGAAATTTTAATATTTTAAATGTTCATAGCAAATATATTCTATGACCTTCACAGATACAAGTTCAAGGTGAATTATCTATTCACAGACTCAACTCAACATTAAAAAAGAATTTAAATTCTTTCAAGAATTACAGCTGCATTCCTTTAGGAATGCAAAGCATACTAACATCCGTTTGCCACTGTTAATAAACAGTTTATTAAGTAAGACAGATTTATATATTGCACTGTCTCAATCATCCAGTACAGAAAGAAGTGTCTGAATGTAGGTGCATCCCTTCTGCTAACCGCGTCGGTAATATGTGAGGGCAAATGTCAATGTCAGTCCACCTTTCATGTACAACAATAACAAATAATTTGTCAAATGCAGTTTAGTATTTCAGTTGAAATCAATAAGAAAACAATGTACTAATGTTATGGAATTATGGATTAAGCATTTATACGCCAATCATGAACTGTGTGTAAAAAAAACAACGTTACAACCTATGACTAAAGATGAGACAATGCATCTAGTAATTCCATATCACTATCATCACTACTGTAGTTCTCCATTATGTAATTTAAGTTATAATGTTATTATAGTTAATTTTTTCGAAGCCTATCTGTGTTTTAATCCACCGATATTGGCAGATAGCCAAATGTCGTCACTAGAGATAGCTCCGCCTATCGGAGAGTAAGTTGAAACTTTTTTGAAATGCAGTTACGTCAGATTTGTATGAGCGTCCCCATCTCTAGTAAGCTATCCGTCCTCCCGACGATGGATAGGTAACTTCGGTAGGCGATGCTATCCATCAGTAGGTTATTGAAACGCAAGTTAAAAAGTATAAGGATAGATTTTACTATCTTTAGTAGCAAAAACAAAGGATAGATAGGTTATTGAAAACGGCCGTAAGTCGTTGTTTTGTATGTGAGAGTGAGAGTACAGAGGTATCACCTGATGGTAAGCGACCGCTGTACATAGACGCCACGCCAAGTGCATTACCAACCTTACGAGTCTTACGATCGCATTGATTAGATAGATTATGATCACAAATATCGCATTGAGGCAGTTCACTCCTGGAAAATCACTGTTGTTGTACACACTTGATTAGACACGAAAATAAGTGTAAATTAAGCATATAAATGCCTAATTAACTTTCTGTCGCGCTTTCTCGCCAAAGTCACTTAACTGATTTAAATGAAATTTGGTACACAGATAGTCTGAGAGCCTAACAAAAAGGTTTAATACGGAATAAAAGTTGTTACAATCCTTAAGAAAGGGAAATTAAAATTTTGTAGAACCAGAAACTTATTTTTTAAACTGTTGATTAGATATAAATAAAATATAACATTTAAAGTCAGTAATTTTTTTAATAAAAATAGGAATCCGAGTTTGCTTGGAAATTCGTAAATTTTGTAGCAAGAACAAAAGCTTTTTAAATTTGGTTAGATATAAAATAAAAATGTTATTTAAAGTTAGTTAAAATTATACTTTCAAGAGGGTAAGATAAAAATACGGAATAAGGGATAAAAGTTTGTTACAAATATAGTTTATTAAAGTGTACTTAAATAAGCCCATATAAACACTCACGTACATACTTAATGTACAATAAGTAAATATTTTTTACACTCACATCAATTAGCCCAAAGTAAGCTAAAATATATATTCACAACCATGACTAAGGTACAAATGCTCGAATTTATCACACATACATCTGCGCCCACCGGGATTCGAACATTTTATTTTTGGGGGGGGGGGGAAATGCGTGTGTGCTCGGACGTGTCATCGGGAGCGCCGCAGTGATGACACCGCGGCGTTATCTCCCGACTTGCGACCTTGTGCAGGTAGTGACCGAAGCAACTATGCCCGGTCAGTACCTGCACCATGCGGAAAGAGAGGCTGCCCTGCCGACGCCCAACCCACTCCTCCAACAAACCGAGATTCGAACTTTTTTTTTTGTTCCCCTGAGGAAAATGCATTAAATCGCATACCCCGGCTGCGGCGAGCCGGCGGTTATGTGGGGCTCTCCTCCCCAAAAGGGGGAGGCCTACCCACTAAACTGCTGGAACTTCACTAGTTATGGGGGTGCCTCAGGGATCAATTTACTATCCTAGGGTCCTTTACTATTTTTAATATATATTAACGACCTTCCTTACTATACAAGCACTTTATGTGAAACAGTGCTATTTGCCGATGATACTTCTCTTGTTTTTAAAGTTGACAGAGGCAGCAATTTTTCGGACGAGGTAAATAGTGCACTATCAAAAGTTCTACAATGGTTTACATTAAATAATCTTTCATTAAATTCGAGAAAAACCAAATTTGTTAAGTTTTCTATACCAAATGTAAGGCAGGTTAATACACCCTTAAATATTAATGGTGAAGTGGTATCTCTTGTTGAGAGTACTAAGTTTTTAGGCATACACTTAGATTCCAGATTACAATGGTATACCATATTGATGCTCTGTCAAGCAGACTTAGCACAGCTGCGTATGCTGTTAAAAAAATAAGGCTTCTAGCTGATGTTGAAACAGCAAGGTTAGTTTACTTTAGTTATTTTCATAGTGTAATGTCTTATGGCATTTTGTTATGGGGATCAGCTGCCACCATTGAAAGTATTTTTATACTACAGAAAAGAGCAATTAGAGCTATATATAATTTAAGACCAAGGGATTCCCTTAGGGATAAGTTTAAGAAATTAACATTTTAACATTGGCGGGGCAGTACATCTATGAAAATATAATCTATGTACACAAATATTACAATAATTTCATTAAGAATAGCGATGTTCATAAATTAAATACAAGAAATAAAAATAAGCTTGCTGTTCCAAATTTTAGATTACATAAAACACAAAACTCATTCTTGGGGAAATGTATAACTTTTTATAACAAGTTACCACACAATATTGTTAATCTACCTTTTAATAAACTTAAAACTCGAGTAAAAAAAACTTTGATGAGCAAAGGATATTATCGAGTCCAGGTTTACTTGGATGATCGAAGTGTCTGGGACTAAAAAACCCTCGCTCGTTGAAATAAACAAATTGTTAATAAATTCTTAGGTAACTGTGTAACATAATAATATGTATATTTAACTGTACCTATTATAATAACCTTTTGTTACTTGTATCCTAATACATTATTGCTAGTTTTTAAATGATTGTATGCGCGTGTCCTGCGGTTGTTTTTTTTTTCAGTTGTGCTAATTTACACGGGTACCTGTTTTTGGTAATTTGTATCCTTTTGTTGCTTAAGGGTAGTCATACTCTCATTAAAATCTCTTCGGCAGTGTCGTGGGAGGCGGGTCGTTACGTTCCCTAAAACATGGTTGAGCGAAGCGATGGCTGGTTCATGCGTCATGCTCGTGAACGGGTGCTGCCAGCGGAGATGAGTCTGCTCTTTGCTATACTGGGTACTACTCGTATTTATTATAATTTTAATGTAACTTTAATATATTCTTTTAAAACTGTATGACACGGCATTCCTAATATAGGCATGTTTTCAAAATAAATTTTTATTAATTATATTATGTAATGGAAAGTGACTTCATGAATTATCAATATTGAAGTCATTTTCCAAATTGACGACTCTGTATCTATTTAATACAGGGAAAAAAAACAGCCCTTGCTGAGTTTCTTGCCGGTTCTTCTCAGTACAAGGTCTCCCGCCGTAGATTTGCGAACCGATGGTGTAGCTTTTCGACATTCACAAGTGCTTGTAACAGCCCATACTGAATAAATGATTTTGAATTTGAAAATTTGAATTTGAATTTAAAACCTCAGGGATGGCCTTCCTCAGGCATGTAGGGAGCCCCCGGGAACGCCAAGCGACTTCCGGGAACACCGGGATTGGAACCTGAGACCTCAGACATTTTGACACCTTGAAACCGATGTACTAAGCACTGGACTACGGAGGTAATCCAATCCAATCACACACTAAAAAATGTTATGCCACCTAAAGTCACTGTTCTACGCGGACGAAGTGGCGGGCACAGTTTGTTTGATATATATATTATCATTTCGTGTACACATGTTCATCTTTTATTTATTACATACGACTGGCAAGTAATAATAAGATCGAATATGCTAGCGAACTTTGCCTGGACTCCTCAATAACTGAGGAAGTGACTCGCTCTTGTCCGAACATATCATCATATATAGCAATTTTATTGCGGCGATACACTTAAATAAAGCAATAGCCAGCCAAGTTGCCTCAGAAGTTCTCAGCTACCAAAACAAAAACAAAAACATCTGGTTACATAAATTTAAACCTAGGAACCAGGTTGGTACGATTGAAATAATTTATCAAGATATATAAAATAATAATGTATGCTGAACTGTGATTTCCGTCATTAGAGGCACTTTCACTATTTGGATCTATTACTTCTGTTTTATAAAGTTTGACTGTATTAGCGATGTGAGAATACCTTATTTCAGCATATAATATATTAAAGAATAAACTAATTCTTAAGAAAATTTGACTTTATTTATAAACTTAAAAACTGAACGGTCAAATTTTCATTTTGGGACAATAGTTTTTTTAATAGTGAAGTTATATTAGCGTGCTTAATAAGTGGGACTACCACCAAGGTATTTGAGCGAGGCGCCATTTTCTTGAGAGTTAAATTGATCTTATCACTCGTTTGTTCATCGATCTTCGAATCTGTAACGAATATTACGGATATACTTAAAAAACCGTGGGAAGTGTAAGTTATTTGCATTAAATGTTTTCTATAGTTCCGTTAAACAATACAATTTGTGGAGTATTAGATATCCACACATGCCGTAGGGCCCTTATGGTCAAGGCTCGGGCTGAGTTTAGTTATTAGGTCACGCGGTTGCACCGCTCCGATCGCGTGGAGTCCAACATAACCCTTGTGACACTTGCCGTTGCGGGGGTATCCTGGGCACGTTTCGTGTTCCTTGTGACGGATTCTTAGCCTTCCTCCCTCGAGGGGAAAAAAAAGTATTAGAAAAGTTGTGTGATATCAATTCTCTGCTGTACCTCCAGATTATCAAGACCATTCTCTCTTGCACCCTGCTAAGCAAAATATACGGTGACTGATGCTTCACATCAACCAACACTGGGACAATGCTTGAAACCTCTGCCGAGTATTAGTCGTAATATAATAACAGCACGAATAATAGAAAATCAATAGAATGTCTAAAATTTAAATTCATAAACAACAAGGGTTGACGGTTAAATTGAAGTAAGAGAAACACAAAGACAAGTATTATTCTACATACATACATACTATACATTGATCTAATAAACTAAAAGAAAGTAGCGTAATAATATCTTCTGATATAATAATAGTTAATACGTACTACTATTATCATTATGTAATTTTTTTGTTGTCAAAGCCACTGAACTAGTTTGTAACTGAACTGTGGCCTGGGATCTCTCTGTAGACTCGGACGTTAGTTCTTCTTCTTCCATAAGGCTTCGACGACCTTCTTGTAAACTCCATTTAGATTCGTCAATTTTCGTCTGAATATAACAGTAGTTGTAACCAAGGCCAACTCCTAGACCCAAGCTGATTAATATTGTGACCACGATGCAGGAGACCACAGCGGACAGGGCGCAGCAAGCAGCGATTCTGAAAAACGTGACGGTTATTCACTATAACTAATAAAGAGAATTCATTAAATTAACATCAAAATCACTACTAGAAGCTACGCTAATTTAACAAGTTTAGATCATGTTCAGGTAAAAGTTCAGTCCTATAGGAAAACCAGAACAAGTGTCTTTTTTTTCTCTTCCTGTATTGTTTTGTAAGTTACAAGCTGGCATCTGAGTAAATTTATGCCCAACTTCCTTTACAAAATTAGTTAAACCTCTAATCAGATCATATTATACCTATCGCCAAGAATCATTTTATGCTACTGTAGTTTCAGGCCTGTATATAGACCGAGACTCAAACTCATATCTCCACTTAAGTACAATTAGAAAGGGATGACGCTATATGGGCCAATAGCATTAACCCTTTATAACTGTCCTCAAACAGCAATTTATAAATGCCTATAATAAAAGCCTATATAAAATAAAGATTATTTTGTATTTGATTTGAATGTTTTTTTAGCACACATGTAGACCCATTCTCTCACTTGTGTCAATAAAAGACACAAGTAAATCTTGAATAAACACTGAACCGGTTTTCTTTAGATTTTTAATGAATTTTGCTACTTCTTTACGCATATCTGAAAACGATTACTCTGGTTTTGAATCCGATTAGCTTTAACATAGAAACAAAAACAATATATTAATTGCGGTGGTCATACAAATATGTACATTATTTTGAATTAGAGAAGATTCGTACCTTCATAAGTAGATTTGATTACGCTGAAAACCTTTGTGTCTTGCATTGAGCAACCTTTATTAGAATTGAGTGTTGTTGCAGATAGAATTTTTAATGGTTTATAAAATTAAATTTTCTACCTACATTTTGTTTACCCCTTTTTTTCTTACTTTTAATATACACTTTACAGAAGCTTGTCGTTTTACTTCTAATAAATCCGATAATAAAACCTGGATCAATCCGCAACAGATTAGAATAAAAAATAGCAACCATATAGACTACAGGCCCGTGTTAAAAAAATGATGGGTCATTTGAACCACCAGATGACCTATGTAGAACGATATAAGAGCATAAAATAATAAGATTCAGCATTATGCCGTCACTTGTAAGCTGTCCAACTGAGTGCAGGTGAGAATTCAAAAGTACAGGTAGAGTGGGTATATTTTGGTCATATATTTTTGTACGGCATTCTTACTATCGATAGATCCATGAAAAATAATAAGACAACGCGTAGTGCCGTAAAAAAATGGTGCGCCAAAAAGACGGATTTTTTTTTTGATTTTCCGACTATTTCCAGGGTGAATTTGATCATTTAATTTTGTACGGCATCAGTTTCATGCTATTTCAGTACTGCTTCTAATACATTATTCCGCAACGCCGTACAAAAATCATGCGACAAGGGGAAAAAACCGAGGGTTGCAACCCCCTCTCTTTCTGTGGTCCAAGGGGTGATTTGACACAACATCAAATTAATTTATTTCGAAAGTATTTTATGCATAGATAATATTTTTTCATATGCCGTACATTCTCGTTGGTTCAAAGGGGAAAAAAATGAAAAAGAAAAAAATGAAAAAGAAAAAATTCATATAACGAAAAGTACTGCATTTAGATAGTTTATTTGTACTAATTTTCATAGCCTTTTCGTGATTCTAGGTTTCTAGTTAGAAACTATGTTAAATATGGGTTTGTATACTATCGATTTATACCAAAATATAGACATGTTGCCACTTATAATTCCAAAATACAACATGTTATTGAGAAGTAGGTACTCGCACATTTTCGGTTGAGGCAACTTAAACTGCCTATAAACAAATACCATCGACCTTGTTACCAATAAGATATGGATGGATCCTTAATGACGGTCGGTACGATTTCGATTGGTTCCACGGCGAGGAATGTCCCCAAAAAGTATGTGACATAACGGCACCGGATGAGGAATCAGGCGAAGAAAATGATGACGTCATAGGTAAATTAATAAATCTTAACATCTTTAATCTGTACGTAAGACTTTGATTTTGACAAAAACATATGTATGTTTCAGAAAATGATAGAGAAGATAATTCGGACATCGATGATTCTGATAACAACTCAGCGGCTGATTCCGACACTGAATAATTTAAATAGAAACTATATTTTGTATTATCATCATTATTAAATATATCAAATTTTTCTTAAAAATAATTGTTTTATTTCTTCACATCATTGCAATGAAACAAATCAATTATATATATGTATCAATAATGTTCGAAGTATATAGTAAACCAAAAAGTATACAAAACTGTTGATACTGTGGTTGACAGTTTCAATTTTTGGATATAATATACACACCGTTTCACTTCAGTTAGACGTCGTAGTGATTTAATCATATTATCAATTGTTCTCTTCAAAAATATGTTAATGCCGTACTGTATCAGATGGCCATAAAGTACCCTTTAGATAGTAGCGTCATTTTCATCAGCCTAAAAGATATGGTCTGCATTAAAATGTACGGCATCATTTTTTCCTAATTTATTTATGTTAATACTATTTAAAATATGGGATACAATGTAGAAAACTGCTATATTTCATTCATGTATGATATTTAAATTTCTTCAATAATTTGAAAAATTAGAGTTTTTGTGTTTCTCTATAATTTTTTTCAGAACAGTTTCTTTTGAACGGCAATACTATATAACAATTGTATTTTACAATATCATGTAAAAAAAAAGTTCCCGTACAGGATCAAATGATTTTACACCTTTATAAATCAAGAATACGATAAAATTAAGATAATTATTGATATACATTCAAATGAACCATCATTTTTTGACGGCATTATTTTTAATAGTACTTTTAAGTGTCAGATAATGTTTTGGAACCAAAGCCGTACTTTTTCAAATCACCCCTTGTACCACGGAAAAGAGGGGGTTGCAACCCTCGGTTTTTTCCCCTTGTCGCATGATTTTTGTACGGCGTTGCGGAATAATGTATTAGAAGCAGTACTGAAATAGCATAAAACTGATGCCGTACAAAATTAAATGATCAAATTCAACCTGGAAATAGTCGGAAAATCAAAAAAAAAATCCGACTTTTTGGCGCACCATTTTTTTACGGCACTACGCGTTGTCTTATTATTTTTCATGGATCTATCGATAATAAGAATGCCGTACAAAAATATATGACCAAAATATACCCACTCTACCTGTACTTTTGAATTCTCACCTGCACTCAGTTGGACAGCTTACAAGTGACGGCATAATGCTGAATCTTATTATTTTATGCTCTTATATCGTTCTACATAGGTCATCTGGTGGTTCAAATGACCCATCATTTTTTTAACACGGGCCTGTAGTCTAATACATACCTACTCTCACAAATATTTGTATTGTATTGTTTGTTGTGGCAATAAGATGACCATTCCTAGATTCTTTCGTTGAATCAGTTTTAAAGCAACTATAATTGTTCCTGAATAATCCAAATACATCATATTATGTTACTGATTGCTTTGGTAATGAAATATAAGATACATAATTAAACGTTCGTAATTTTCATACCGGTGTGAAGTTAGCAGCCAAAAGTAGCAGCCACTGTATAACTCGACCAATTTAAAATGTCGATTTTAAAACATATATTTAATTCTAAAATTTTCCGTCTAGAATGCTAATTAATATCGACGACATCAAATTTATGAAGATATCTAGGGGATAGATTAGCTAAATCAACCAGCAGCCACTTCTATGTCTTGAAAATGTTCCGTATTATTTGCAAATTATAAAGTTGGATTTTAGAAAATTTTTACTTCAAAAACAAAGCCGCGTACCACGTAGGGATCTATTAAATATTGTAGGTATATTCCTGTTCTATCAAAATACATCAAATTTATGAAGATATCTAGGGGATAGATTAGCTAAATCGCCCAGTAGCCACTTCTATGTCTTGAAAATGTTCCGTATTATTTGCAAATTATAAAGTTGGATTTTAGAAAATTTCTAGCTCAAAAACAAAGGGGCGTACCACTTTAAGACCTATTAGGTATTGAAAGCATATTCCTGTTCTATCAGACGACAAGCAATTTAAATAGATATCCAGGGGATAAATTAGCTAAATCACCGAGCAGCCACTTCTATGTCTTGAAAATGTTCCCTATTATTTGCAAATTATAAAGTTGGATATTAAAAAATTTCTAGCTCAAAAACAAAGGGGCGTACCACTTTAAGACCTATTAGGTATTGAAAGCATATTCCTGTTCTATCAGACGACAAGCAATTTAAATAGATATCCAGGGGATAAATTAGCTAAATCACCGAGCAGCCACTTCTATGTCTTGAAAATGTTCCCTATTATTTTCAAATTATAAAGTTGGATATTAGAAAATTTATAGCTCAAAAACAAAGCCGCGTACCACTTTAGGATCTATTAAATATTGTAGGTATATTCCTGTTCTATCAAAATACATCAAATTTATGAAGATATCTAGGGGATAGATTAGCTAATTCACCCAGCAGCCACTTCTATGTCTTGAAAATGTTCCGTATTATTTGCAAATTATAAAGTTGGATTTTAGAAAATTTCTACTTCAAAAACAAAGCCGCGTACCACTTTAGGATCTATTAAATATTGTAGGTATATTCCTGTTCTATCAAATGACATCAAATTTATGAAGATATCTAGAGGATAGATTAGCTAAATCATCCAGCAGCCACTTCCATGTCTTGAAAATGTTCCCTATTATTTGCAAATTATATAGTTGGATTTTATAAAATTTCTAGCTCAAAAACAAAGACGCGTACCACTTTGATACCTATTAGGTATTAAAAACATATTCCTGTACTATCAGAAAACATCCAAATTAAGAAGATATCTAGGGGATAGATTAGCTAATTCACCCAGCAGCCACTTCTATGTCTTGAAAATGTTCCGTATTATTTGCAAATTATAAAGTTGGATTTTAGAAAATTTCTACTTCAAAAACAAAGCCGCGTACCACTTTAGGATCTATTAAATATTGTAGGTATATTCCTGTTCTATCAAATGACATCAAATTTATGAAGATATCTAGGGGATAGATTAGCTAAATCAACCAGCAGCCACTTCTATGTCTTGAAAATGTTCCGTATTATTTGCAAATTATAAAGTTGGATTTTAGAAAATTTCTACTTCAAAAACAAAGCCGCGTACCACTTGAGGATCTATTAAATATTGTAGGTATATTCCTGTTCTATCAAAAGACATCAAATTTATGAAGATATCTAGAGGATAGATTAGCTAAATCATCCAGCAGCCACTTCCATGTCTTGAAAATGTTCCCTATTATTTGCAAATTATATAGCTGGATTTTATAAAATTTCTAGCTCAAAAACAAAGACGCGTACCACTTTGATACCTATTAGGTATTAAAGACATATTCCTGTACTATCAGAAAACATCCAAATTAAGAAGATATCTAGGGGATAGATTAGCTAATTCACCCAGCAGCCACTTCTATGTCTTGAAAATGTTCCGTATTATTTGCAAATTATAAAGTTGGATTTTAGAAAATTTCTACTTCAAAAACAAAGCCGCGTACCACTTTAGGATCTATTAAATATTGTAGGTATATTCCTGTCTATCAAAAGGCATCAAATTTATGAAGATATCTAGGGGATAGATTAGCTAAATCAACCAGCAGCCACTTCTATGTCTTGAAAATGTTCCGTATTATTTGCAAATTATAAAGTTGGATTTTAGAAAATTTCTAGCTGAAAAACAAAGCCGCGTACCACTTTAGGATCTATTAGATATTGGAGGTATATGCCTGTTCTATCAAAGGACATCAAATTTATGAAGATATCCAGGGGATAGATTAGCTAAATCACCGAGCAGCCACTTCTATGTCTTGAAAATGTTCCCTATTATTTAAAAATTATAAAGTTGGATTTTAGAAAATTTCTAGCTCAAAAACAAAGACGCGTACCACTTTGATACCTATTAGGTATTAAAGACATATTCCTGTACTATCAGAAAACATCCAAATTAAGAAGATATCTAGGGGATAGATTAGCTAATTCACCCAGCAGCCACTTCTATGTCTTGAAAATGTTCCGTATTATTTGCAAATTATAAAGTTGGATTTTAGAAAATTTCTACTTCAAAAACAAAGCCGCGTACCACTTTAGGATCTATTAAATATTGTAGGTATATTCCTGTTCTATCAAAAGGCATCAAATTTATGAAGATATCTAGGGGATAGATTAGCTAAATCAACCAGCAGCCACTTCTATGTCTTGAAAATGTTCCGTATTATTTGCAAATTATAAAGTTGGATTTTAGAAAATTTCTAGCTGAAAAACAAAGCCGCGTACCACTTTAGGATCTATTAGATATGGAGGTATATGCCTGTTCTATCAAAGGACATCAAATTTATGAAGATATCCAGGGGATAGATTAGCTAAATCACCGAGCAGCCACTTCTATGCTTGAAAATGTTCCCTATTATTTAAAAATTATAAAGTTGGATTTTAGAAAATTTCTAGCTCAAAAACAAAGCCGCGTACCACTTTATGACCTATTAAGTATTGTAAGTATATTCCTTTTCTATCAGACACCATCAAACTTATGAAGATACCTAGGGGATAGATTAGCTAAATCGCCCAGCAGCCACTTCTATGTCTTGAAAATGTTCCGTATTATTTGCAAATTATAAAGTTGGATTTTTGAAAATTTCTGCTACAAAAACAAAGCCGCGTACCACTTACGGATCTATTAGATATTTTAGGTATATGCCTGTTGCATTAAAAGACATCAAATTTATGAAGATATCTAGGAGATATATTAGCTAAATCACCCAGCAGCCACTTCCATGTCTTGAAAATGTTCCCTAGTATTTGCAAATTATATATTTGGATTTTATAAAATTTCTTGCTCAAAAACAAAGACCGTATTATTTGCAAATTACAAAGTGGTACGCACCCTTGTTTTTGAGCTAGAAATTTTCTAAAATCCAACTTTATACATTGCAAATAATAGGGAACATTTTCAAGACATAGAAGTGGCTGCTCGGTGATTTAGCTAATCTATCCCCTAGATATCTTCATAAATTTGATGTCTTTTGATAGAAGAGGCATATACCTACAATATCTTATAGATCCTTAAGTGGTACTCGGCTTTGTTTTTTAGCTAGAAATTTTCTAAAATCCAACTAAATAATTTGCAAATAATAGGGAACATTTTCAAGACATGGAAGTGGCTGCTGGATGATTTAGCTAATCTATCCCCTAGATATGTTCATAAATTTGATGTCTTTTGATAGAACAGGAATATACCTACAATACTTAATAGATCCTAAAGTGGTACGCGGCTTTGTTTTTGAAGTAGAAATTTTCTAAAATCCAACTTTATAATTTGCAAATAATACGGAACATTTTCAAGACATAGAAGTGGCTGCTGGTGATTTAGCTAATCTATCCCCTAGATATCTTCATAAATTTGATGTCATTTGATAGAACAGGAATATACCTACAATATTTAATAGATCCTAAAGTGGTACGCGGCTTTGTTTTTGAAGTAGAAATTTTCTAAAATCCAACTTTATAATTTGCAAATAATACGGAACATTTTCAAGACATAGAAGTGGCTGCTGGGTGAATTAGCTAATCTATCCCCTAGATATCTTCTTAATTTGGATGTTTTCTGATAGTACAGGAATATGCCTTTAATACCTAATAGGTCTCAAAGTGGTACGCATCTTTGTTTTTGAGCTAGAAATTATCTAAAATCCAACTATATAATTTGCAAATAATAGGGAACATTTTCAAGACATGGAAGTGGCTGCTGGGTGAATTAGCTAATCTATCCCCTAGATATCTTCTTAATTTGGATGTCTTCTGATAGTACAGGAATACGCCTATAATACCTAGTAGGTCTCAAAGTGGTACGCGTCTTTGTTTTTGAGCTAGAAATTTTCTAATATCCAACTTTATAATTTGCAAATAATACGGAACATTTTCAAGACATAGAAGTGGCTGCTGGGTGATTTAGCTAATCTATCCCCTAGATATTTTCATAAATTTGGTGTCTTTTGATAGAACAGGCATATACCTACAATATTGTACAGATCTTTAAGTGGTACGCGACTTTGTTTTTGAGCTAGAAATTTTCTAATATCCAACTTTATAATTTGAAAATAATAGGGAAAATTTTCAAGACATAGAAGTGGCTGCTCGGTGATTTAGCTCATCTATCCCCTGGATATCTTTTTAATTTGGATGTCGTCTGATAAAACAGGAATATGCCTTCAATACCTAATAGGTCTTAAAGTGGTACGCCCCTTAGTTTTTGAGCTAGAAATTTTCTAAAATCCAACTTTATAATTTGCAAATAATACGGAACATTTTCAAGACATAGAAGTGGCTGCTGGTTGATTTAGCTAATCTATCCCCTAGATATCTTCATAAATTTGATGTCTTTTGATAGAACAGGAATATACCTACAATATTTAATAGATCCTCAAGTGGTACGCGGCTTTGTTTTTGAAGTAGAAATTTTCTAATATCCAACTTTATTATTTGCAAATAATACGGAACATTTTCAAGACATAGAAGTGGCTGCTGGGTGAATTAGCTAATCTATTCCCTAGATATCTTCTTAATTTGGATGTTTTATGATAGTAAAGGAATATGCCTTCAATACCTAATAGGTCTCAAAGTGGTACGCGTCTTTGTTTTTGAGCTAGAAATTTCCTAAAATCCTACTATATAATTTGCAAATAATACGGAACATTTTCAAGACATAGAAGTGGCTGCTGGGTGATTTAGCTAATCTATCCCCTAGATATCTTCATAAATTTGATGTCTTTTGATTGAACAGGCATATACCTACAATATCTAATAGATCCTTAAGTGGTACGCGGCTTTGTTTTTGTAGTAGAAATTTTCTAAAATCCAACTTTATAATTTGCAAATAATACGGAACATTTTCAAGACATAGAAGTGGCTGCTGGTTGATTTAGCTAATCTATCCCCTAGATATCTTCATAAATTTGATGTCTTTTGATTGAACAGGCATATACCTACAATATCTATTAGATCCTTAAGTGGTACGCGGCTTTGTTTTTGAAGTAGAAATTTTCTAAAATCCAACTTTATAATTTGCAAATAATACGGAACATTTTCAAGACATAGAAGTGGCTGCTCGGTGATTTAGCTAATTATCCCCTGGATATCTTCATAAATTTGATGTCTTTTGATAGAACAGGCATATACCTACAATATCTAATAGATCCTAAAGTGGAACGCGGCTTTGTTTTTGAAGTAGAAATTTTCTAAAATCCAACTTTATTATTTGCAAATAATACGGAACATTTTCAAGACATAGAAGTGGCTGCTGGTTGAATTAGCTAATCTGTCCCCTAGATATCTTCATAAATTTGATGTCTTTTGATAGAACAGGAATATACCTACATTATCTAATAGATCCTTAAGTGGTACGCGGCTTTGTTTTTGAAGTAGAAATTTTCTAAAATCCAACTTTATTATTTGCAAATAATACGGAACATTTTCAAGACATAGAAGTGGCTGCTCGGTGATTTAGCTAATTTATCCCCTGGATATCTTCATAAATTTGATGTCTTTTGATAGAACAGGCATATACCTACAATATCTAATAGATCCTAAAGTGGAACGCGGCTTTGTTTTTGAAGTAGAAATTTTCTAAAATCCAACTTTATTATTTGCAAATAATACGGAACATTTTCAAGACATAGAAGTGGCTGCTGGTTGAATTAGCTAATCTGTCCCCTAGATATCTTCATAAATTTGATGTCTTTTGATAGAACAGGAATATACCTACATTATCTAATAGATCCTTAAGTGGTACGCGGCTTTGTTTTTGAAGTAGAAATTTTCTAAAATCCAACTTTATAATTTGCAAATAATACGGAACATTTTCAAGACATAGAAGTGGCTGCTGGGTGAATTAGCTAATCTATCCCCTAGATATCTTCATAAATTTGATGTCTTTTGATAGAACAGGAATATACCTACAATATCTAATAGATCCTTAAGTGGTACGCGGCTTTGTTTTTGAAGTAGAAATTTTCTAAAATCCAACTTTATAATTTGCAAATAATACGGAACATTTTCAAGACATAGAAGTGGCTGCTGGGTGAATTAGCTAATCTATCCCCTAGATATCTTCATAAATTTGATGTCTTTTGATAGAACAGGAATATACCTACATTATCTAATAGATCCTTAAGTGGTACGCGGCTTTGTTTTTGAAGTAGAAATTTTCTAAAATCCAACTTTATTATTTGCAAATAATACGGAACATTTTCAAGACATAGAAGTGGCTGCTGGGCGATTTAGCTAATCTATCCCCTAGATATCTTCATAAATTTGATGTCTTTTGATAGAACAGGCATATACCTACAATACCCAATAGGTCCCAAAGTGGTACGCGGCTTTGTTTTTGAGCTAGAAATTTTCTAAAATCCAACTTTATAATTTGCAAATAATACGGAACATTTTCAAGACATAGAAGTGGCTGCTGGGCGATTTAGCTAATCTATCCCCTAGATATCTTCATAAATTTGATGTCTTTTGATAGAACAGGCATATACCTACAATACCCAATAGGTCCCAAAGTGGTACGCGGCTTTGTTTTTGAGCTAGAAATTTTCTAAAATCCAACTTTATAATTTGCAAATAATACGGAACATTTTCAAGACATAGAAGTGGCTGCTGGGCGATTTAGCTAATCTATCCCCTGGATATCTTCATAAATTTGATGTCGTCGAAATTAATTAGCATTCTAGACGCAAAATCTTAGAATTAAATATATGTTTTAAAATCGACATTTTAAATTGGTCGGGTTATACAGTGGCTGCTACTTTTGGCTGCTAACTTCACACCGGTAATTTTCATACCCCTACTTAATACTCACAACCAACGTACAATTTTTTTTTTTTTAAAAACAGTTTGTCCGACACTATGACTTTTATCCCGTGTCGTGGGTGTAGTTACAAACATAGAATCTCACATATATATACGCCCAAACCGGAACAAATTTCTGCAATTCCTACAAAATTATGTCCGGTGCGGGAAAAAAAGCCACAACCCACTCGACCACTGCACAAAATGTTCACAACTTATATTGCAAATACAAAAAGAACCAATAGTGTGTTAAACTTTTTGTTACATATTGTCAGTTTAAAATGAACCACCTAAAACAATAAAATCACGAAGCAAGAAGTTGTATGACCAATAGCCAATTATTTTGACCATTTAAGGTACTTTCCAAAGAAACTGGTAAGAAAGAATTGGTGTAAGTGTAAGAAATATTTATTTATTTATTAATATCTACGGAACTCACCGTACGCAAGACTCGTCTCACTTTTTTTAAATATAATACAATATAAGATGACACCATGAAATTAATTAAAATAACCCAACCTTGACTTTTGACATTCTATAATTTTACAATAGAACAACATTGTATTTGACATAAAATATATAATAATAAATTAATGATAAATTATTAATTGTGAGTCAGTAGAATATTGAATTTATACTGTTTACAACATTAGGTTTTTCATTCTTTCCATCAATCTTAAATGGTAATAAATATATTATAATTACAAAATAGTATCACATAAGCTGTTCGTGAAGTATGGGAGACAAACGTAAATAAATTTAATAGATTTATTATGTTAATAGCTATTTATATCCTTCAATAAAATAACATACTATTGAACATTGTTATTTAAACTACCTGGTAAGCGACTCCTGATGAACTTTCGTGGTTTGTCCCGCACTAATTATTAGACTGTGAATGAACCACATGAGACGAATATGTAAGAAAATACTTGCTAATACGAGTAAGCTGGAATGCTATAATATGGCAATGGTGCCACAGATATTGTTACACTTTATCAAAAATAAGCCATTCCTTAATTTAAATTACTGTGTAAATAGGCATGGCATTCTGTTCAAATTATTGTATTATTAAAATAACCAATAGACCTTGTATAATACGAGTAAGACCTTGTATCTTAAAGAAGATATTTATGATATGAATACCGTTCATTCGTTATCACATGCAATGATCGTACTGACGAACGCGGAAAAGAATAAACTGTTAATTGAAAATTATCTATGTCAATAAATCTATAAAACTTCACACGCAGTTTCACATTTGCTCATTTGACCCAACTTTGTAAATAAAAGGCGGTAAAGGGTCACTCATAATCTCTCTCGTAAACTCTATTTCCATGCTAAATATAAGAGCCTTAATACGAATTGTTTAAGGAGTAGATGTGGTACAGAAGAAGAAAAAAATACGATTACTTAATTACAATTATTTATATGTTTATTATTACAGATTTATCTAGTACTATAATTTGTACAGTAGAATTTGTTCTTTGAATCACACTCTATGAGTTTGACTATGACTGAAACAAGAAAGCTTGCTTATACGTAGCTGCGCACGCGTAAGTTTTTTGTCACACCCATATCAGCGTTCGTATAATAGCCGCTAACGCACCACAGTAAACATTTAATAACAGGTACTGTAAAATGGTGAATAGATTTCGAGGGAGAATAGAATATCAGCCAATTAGTTTTCTTACAACAGACGCTATAATCAGCATATTTCGTTATATGCATTATGCTAGCATTTTTTGTAGGTAATCGTGATGTTATGGCGGTAGAATCGCGAAAGCGCATCCCTTCATGTGCCCCGCATGGGCCTAGAGAACTCAGGGGGGTTTAAGTGGGTAGGCCGGTCCTGTCAGACCGGAGAGCCCCACACACGGCCGCACCTAGCCAGCGCGGTGTCATGGTGCGTAAGGTGCATTTCCCCTCTTAAAAAAAAGGTAATCGCGATGTCCCGTAGCTAAAAATTGGAGCGTACGATCTCGGCTACGGTCGGTACTAAGGTCGGTACTAAGGTCGGGAGGGCGACTTCATAAAGTCGCCCTCCATATTCAGCTTCGTCAGCAGACTCTATCCTAGTGAGAGATCACTTACGGACACTTTGGAGTCTTTATTTTGTTCTATTGCCTCTATAATACGTACATTATTAAATAGGTGTATATTCAGAATTCGTGATTTCTGTGGTGAGTCACCAACGAGTGTTTCAAGTCTAATGTAGTGCAGTAGTTTGGGGTCTGAAAAACTGTGAGTCCGAAGTCAGGATAACTACCACCTGCCATCATATAAATGTCTACATCTGTGCATTCCTCAAGGCAATGGAAATGATTTTCCAACTTGATTTGAAAATTAGGAGTCTCTAAAAATGTGGCGGGGTCTCTAAATATATTCTCTACAGAGTTTTATTCTCTAAGTTCATGGATCACCCCGATATGGACGTTTAGGCAGTTCAGTAAGTACTCTGCTTCCTGCTGGAAGTCATCGACGCTAGTCAGTCCGCTTGATACGATAACATAATTATGGGTCGTCACAGCCGGGGTATGCAATTTAATGCATTTTCCTCAGGGAAACAAAAAAAAAGCCAAAGACGTTGCGCTAACGTGGAGAGCAGTACATAGTGGTTGTTGATAGTTGACGTCCACGTTGGACGTTGGCCAACCGAATATTTTCTATATTATATTTCTATATTTTGTATATTTCAAACAGCAACCTTTTCATTGGCCCAACTTGGAACAAAGTGTACAGCCAGCTTTACCTATTACTGCCGTATTCGCAATGCTCTGTTCCGGTTTGAAGAGTAATGATATTGTAGCGAAATTTGTGGCTACTGTGACTTCATATTTACTTTACACTTACCATCAAGTAAGCAGTGTACTTACCTACTTGTCAATTTATTGAAATAGAAAAAGCAGTCGGGCCTTGAGAAGTACCGACGTAAGGTAATTACAATGTCCATGACGATTGATCTGAATTTGTTTTAAGTCGTTTCTATAATTATAATTATTTATTTTTAGCATATGATTTTACAATAACAATGTTTACAGCTTATAGTAACGAAAGGACTTACTTCTCAGAAATGTATATAATGTCTCCGACGCAGTGGCAGTTACCAAAACCGCAAGTCATCTTAGGGTAGATTTATTAAACAATCGTACATTAAAACCAATACAAAACTAATAGCAGAAATGTGAAAATAATTCACTAAATTATAAGCAATATTAATTTCAAATAAAAAAAGATCCTCAAAATATTTTACAGCTCGACTTAGTTTCTAAATTAAAGCAAAGAGTAAATGTAATGTCTTTTACCTAAATACGGGTGTAAATTTGTCTAATCTTTTTTTTTTTTTAAGCAACGGTTATTATGACCATACAGCCTAGACTCAAATAATATAACAAGAAATCGGTGCAAGAACTTGACAAGAAACTTGGAAGTAATATTAGTATGTAAGGTTAGCCATGCAAAGCATGAACTCGAGGACTCCGACAAATTGAAACTCAGCATGAAACATCAATTAAACGATGGGAAACACTGATTACTGACGTAGTATTCTTTTAATCAAACACATAATGAATGCTAACGACATAAGACTTCTAGACACATAATACAGCACGAAATTAAAAATGCTTTCCCATAGCAGTCATCGTAACCTATTAACGCTTTTAACACCAGGGCCATAAAAAACATATTTATCAGAAACGCTTTGCTGACCATTTAAAAACCTTAGTCCATCATTCTTCTAAACCTAAAACTCCCTCTAAAAAATGTATTTTTTTGAATTCTCCAATAAAGCATCTACAGCGGCCATCGCTTTACTATCATCTTCAAATATTTTTTTTTTCTTTGATAACCTCAAAGGAATCAAAGAATATAGGTAAGAGCCTATAATAGTGGGTTCCTTTTCCAAATATTTCACTGTTATTTTCTTTCGTTCTGCGTCCCAGAAAACGAAGGCGCCAGCGTCGTCGAGGAGGCTCCTTTCCAAGTCATTGACTACTGTTTCATATCAGGATTGAAATGGTAGGATATCAATTTGTTTTTTATTTTGTTTGTCTGTTAACAGTTACCCAACATTTCTCATATACAATTAATTCATTTGCGAAGATTCTTTAGATATTGCTACATGACATCCCTGTGACCACAGCTACATACCTGATGGTCACTCTTCGATCTGCTAACACGATATCTTAGACCTTTTTCAAGTTATCCTCAATGAGGGACGTTGATAGGCGTCCTTCTCGAGGTTCATCTTCTGTGGATGTTCTGCCCATCTTAAGCTCCTTGGCTCAGTGTGCAACTGTGTACTACGGAGAAGCAAAGTCCTCCAATGTTTCACCAAGTTGCTGTACTAAGGACATATGTCTTTAGTAGATTTTTTTCTAGCAGAGATACTTAATTACGGCTTTAACTTCTTTTCTCTCTATTTTAATTTTCTCTGACAGCTTTTATTCAAATTAATGTAGCTCCTGGAAATTATGGCTTATTTATATGATTTTTCAAACCTAAACCAGTGGGTAGTAATTTTTATGTGCACTGGAAATAAACGAATATCATTATTTTTAGATCACCCCTCGTAATTTTGGGCCTACTTTCGGGATCTGCATATTAATAACATCACTTGCACTTTTTAAGGATAATGCAGAAATCGCTTCATACGTGCATTCTGGTCACGTATTATTCTGACAAGTGCGAACGCATTTTTTGTTAGAAACTACCATTCCAGCATGTGATCTGAGAAATCGACTAACGATTTGCTCAATTAATCACTCGCTAACAACATTGCTTGAAATACGATAAGCGTGAGTCATGCCAACTGTTAATTGTGCTTTCAATTGATTAAAGTCGTGGCGGTACTGACACTGTGTTCCAATTAATATTGATTCACAGATGAGGAAGAATGTAAAACAGCTAATTGGTTTCATAGCTTTTGTGAGAACATACAATATTGCGTTGCTCGCTATTGTTTGATGACCTCCCCAGTTGAGTGATTAGTACACCGGTTTCAATATATCGCCATCTCTGCATCTCTGAAGTTCTGGGTTCAACTCCCGATGGAGGTAAAAATTTGTATGATGAATGCGAGCACTGCAATATGAGTTCGTAAAGAAGAATAAAGGCGAGGTATTAATACATAGAACTCTTTAGTCGTGAAATTTTCGGTTCATTGTGTTTTACGATTTTGAGTATAATTCGAGTATAATTTGAGTATAATTTTGAGTATAACGCAGATGTACTGGGGCACACAAAGCTCAGTGTGCCAGACCGGTACGCGGAGCGCCGGCGGCGGCCGCCGCTGCTGGCGGTGCCGCGCGCGCACAAACCTGCTGGCCGAGCCATGCGCACTATTAACGAGGTAGCGGAACTTACGGACATATTCTTTTGTCCTCTGAGTGAATTCGCAAGGACGACACTGTATATTTTATGTTATAAGTAGACAGGATTAAGTACATATTTATTGGTTTAGTTTATAATATTAATTTGTATATACATATAAGTGGATAGCTTTATATTAAATAATTAGATAGTTGCACTATCGCATTTGGCTAAGCCCTGTAAAGATAGTGTAAGAAGAGCGATAAATAAATAAATAAATAAATAAAATTCGGCAGCTCTACAGAAATTTGTTTGGCTTCAATGTACAGTTGACAAAGAAACATTTTGCAAAACAACTATTTATATAATAGCTGGTTTGAATAATACAAATGCGGTCCTATTAATCTCCATGATGAAATTGTGGTAATCGTGAAAAGTGAAAGCATACTATGAGATTCGGACATTGGTAAAACAGAAAATCCTACACAAACATTTGGTCGTTGGAAAGTAGTATTCTCGATGGATCTCATACAAATTGACTAGTTTTCAAAAACGGTCCGCATTATCAGCGACTCGTGCATGGTTTTTCGATATGAGCCGAAATCAAATCAAAAATTGACACACACGAAAAGTGCTTCAAAGCTTATGATTGCTTCTTTTTTTAATAAAACTGGACACATAACTACTATTGTCTTAGAAAATTGTGAAACTATAAATAGTGACTGGTATACGATCATTTCCTTACCAGAAATTAATGTTAAACTCCATGAAAATATTGCTACAGCTTTTTTATAATTATAATATTAATCGTAATGAAAAGTCAAAATGTAATATAAAATGGAAAGACTCTATAACTCTTACATAACTATATGATCATTCTGCTGAATCGCCAGCACCTTAATTGACTTTCCCATTGAAAAGAAATATTTTCGCTCGGTAAAAATTACACCACGTATTTTCCCTTACCTCAAACTATTGCTATTTCAAAGTGGTTCAACACTTTTAATGGATTTTCTCATAGGTAAGAGAAGTTTTCTTATAGTCAAAATGATCCTATATTTTCCCCGGGTCTCAAACTATCTTTGTTGGATTGCGTCAAAATTAGATTAGCCGTTTTGACGTGAAATAGTAATGGGCAGAGTTACTTTTACATTTAAAATAGTATTTGGATTTATTGTAGCTATAAAATTAATTGTACGAAGGAACTTCATAGTTAAAGAACTATTTCTTATACGACTCTTTTACGGCCAAGAAAACATTTAAAGGTATCTTGATGGTGATGCTAACCTGTTTCGACCAGTAATCCTTACTATAACAATGTAATCGACTATAACTCAGTTTATAAGTTTTATATAATATAAATATACAGGATTATTCATTCCCATGAGAATTTCGGGTTCAAACGTTTGTCGGCGTCCAGATATATGTCGATGATTTAATCCTATTATAAATCCAAGGCAAGTGTGCAAAGTCATCAGATGTTCGAGCTAACAGCTTTATCGAAACTTCCGTATAGGAAATCTTCAAGGTTAATGAAATCGTAAAATTGTAATAATTTAAATAACACTTAATTTTAAATTTCTTTTCTGTTTAGTCAATATTAAAAAAATATATAATATCGCATTAATTTAATTAACAATTCGTTGGCTTCCCTATTAAAGTAACTCATTAACTCATTATTACGGAGACATGCGCTATACGAACATCCGTCGCCAACTTCACACACATCGCCGTGTATTTCCGAACCATTCCAAACATTCTAGTCATAAGACTGAGCTTTCAACTCTTGATGCCAAATATCAAGAAATACTAGAAGAGCGGTACCAATTACAAGACCAAGTCGATTGTCTTACCGAATGCAATAGATTGTATGAAGCAGCCCTTCACAAAATAACAGAACTAGAGTGGCAGCAGAATGATGCTAATAAACATATTGCAAAGCTTGAACAATACAAGCAGGACATTGACGTCAAACATACCCACAGCCTCTTCGAAGAACTTATCATACAACACTGTTCAGATACAAGTGAAAAGTTGTTCAATTTCATAGTAGGAATAAGCTGAAAAAAAATCTACAAGTTTATTAAAAAATCTCAATATTTATAAAAAAAAAAAAAAACTTCTTGAAAACAAATTTTAAATTGAGAAAAGACCGTTCTTGTCTGTTAGAATCAATAGATATTTTTGACTCCAAACTGAGAGAGAGCAGGCACATAACTAACTATTGGATCCCTGCAAAATTCTTTAACTCAAATGACTAAAAAATGTTGGCAGGCTCAAAATTAAGATTCATATCTTTGACAGAGCTAGCCGTCCAGTGTCAACATAATGAGGACTGTTATCATGCCCTTCTGGAAAAACACTGTGAATTCCAGCATTAATAATATGCAATTGCATATTATTAATTCCAGCAACATTATTAAGATGTCTGTCGAGCTAACTGATCATGCATGTCTTGCTCTCGTGCGTTATGTCCGTCACCTGCGCAATTTGTATTACCTAACTCGGAGGAACAAGTCAGCAATTCACCAAAATATATTATTTTTTCTGACGAAGTTGGTAGAGATATGGGTAAGTTGATATTGAACCAATTAGGGCATAATGTCATAAATACATTATATCCCTGGCCATAGGATAGGCAAGACATAGTTACACTCTCAATCGAACGAACCATTGAAATATCTTGTGTGGAATTTGATAGTTTAATTATTATGTGTGTATATAGACCTCCTTGTGGAAATTATTCAGAATTTGAGTCTGCTTTGGAAGATGCCCTTAGAATAATATGCCGGAAAAATAAAAAAAATTGTTGTTTGTGGGGATTTCAATATTAATATTTTAGAGGTCACATTTGTGTAGTCGGTTTGTTAATTTATTCAAATCTTTTAATTTAGAGTACGTATTTCAGGAACCGACTCGAACACATACATCTGCCACTTGTTTAGACAACATTTTTTGTAACTTAAATGTACATGACAAGCTTATCGTAAATTGTATTAACTCTGACCATGGCGAGCAACTGACTTCATTTCAGCACCATCATGTTTGTTCTAAGCGTGAGATTACTTGTAGGCCTATCACAAAACGCGGTTTAGACAAATTTAGAAGCAATATTATTAACCAGACTGCAAATTTGTTTACTGAAGAATTAAAAGCCAATAAGCTATTCAATAATTTATTTAATGTAATAAAAAATGAAAGTAATGCTATATTTAAAAAAAAAGTTATAAAATTAAAAAATGGTAGAAAGAAATTTAGTGACTGGGCTACTCCAGGCATATACAAAAGCCGTATGAGACTATATGACCTATACTCTCAAAAAGTAACTTATAGTGACCCCGCATTTATAACTTATGTTAGAAACTATTCTAAAATATTTAAGTGTGTCTGTGCGCTAAATCTATGTCTATTAGTCACAAAATTTGACAAAAAACTACCTGGAACATCATTGACCAGGAAACAGGTGAACAAAAAAAATATGTAGATTCACTCTCATTAGTAGTCAATAATAAACAATTAAAGTCAAACATTGAAGTTGCCAATGCATTTGAGCACTTTTTTTCTCACATACCTATATAAACTACAAGTAGTCTCAGCTCTTGTCCAAGCAAAGCCTAAGACCTCTTGGGGCAGAATGTTGAGAAGTGCAACAAGGTTTTTAATTTATGTAATTTGATGCTAATACTATATTGAAAACATTCCGTTCGATTAGTATCAAAAACTAAAGACTTATATAGTATTTCGACTTACGAGTATATACTTAAATCCATAGTACAGGAACTTGCTGCGCAACTCGCGTTCATATTCAATTTATGTGTTGATGAAGGTGTTTTTCCTGACCTTATGAAAAATAGCAAGTCAATTCCATTATTTAAATCGGGAAATAAGAACGATCCTGCAAATTATCGACCGATTTCCATTTTACCAGCACTTAGCAAAATATTCGAAGAAATTATATGTACATATTGAGACCCTATTAAATAGACTAAGTTCTGCAGCATATGCTGTAAAAAAAATAAGACAACTTACAGATGTTGAAACGGCAAGATTACATTACTTTAATTATTTTCACAGCGTTATATCCTATGGTTTACTATTATGGGGGTCGGCAGCTAGTATAGAAAGTATTTTTGTTATTCAAAAAAGAGCAGTCCGCGCTATTTATAATTTACGAGCAAGGGATTCTCTTAGAGAAGAATATAATGACTTTAGCGGGTCAGATATTCATGAAAATTTGATTTATGTGTACAAAAATTGTAACACATTTCGTACTAATTTTCTAATTCATAATTTAAACATAAGAAATAAAAATAAACTTGCCGTTCCAACGTACAGGCTACAAAAAACTAGAGGCTCGTTTATGGGCAAATGTATAAATTTTTATAACAAGATTCCACATAGCGTAGCTGAATTGTCTCTTCATAAGTTCAAGGTACATGTTAAAAAGACGCTAATGAGTAAGGACTATTACAAAGTCAATGATTATTTAAATGATGCCAATGCTTGGTGTTGATTTGAGGATACATTCTAAAGTGTAAATATTTATTTTATCTTATAAATTGTAAACACATATCGCACTAATAATACAATAGTGTATCAACTCAAAATCGAACATTTTTCAGAATCAACAAAAAACTTATTACCCACTTCATGTAATAGTTGCAAATTGAATAACTGTCACATAAGTTTTTTTAATTTATCCTTATTCTGTTTTTGCACTAATCGAATGACGGTCTTGATCACGTGTGAGGAATCAAATTTTGCGTGTGTTTATAGTATTATGTCAAGTACGACGTTTTGAGTTGATACACTATTGTATTATTAGTGCGATATGTACATTGTATAATAACGACATAATTTATTGTAAATGTTGTTATTACTTTTGATAAAGCTGATAAGTTTCCTGCGTCCATTCTTCTTATCAGCTATAAATACGTGATGAATAAATGAATAAAGGATTACGTAGGAAAAAAAATTTGGACGATTCAAAAGAGCTTTCTATAAAGTAATATTTGAATAAAGTTAATTTTGATACGGAGATTATCGACAACGGACACGTGTCGTTTGTTCGTCACTCGAGTGGAACGGTTAGAGTAACCAACGCCTAACACTTATTCCACCTTACTCAACAAACGCAGTGCGGTAGTTAATATAACGCGTTCGATTTTCGATAAAAATATCGGGTTGGGCTGTGCCGGGGCACACGGCCGTTGGTTTTAACGTGAAACGTCTATTAACAGGAATCGCTTTTAAAGATTGAAATAAAAACAAGATTGACGGTGTTTTAAGAATTTTAATAAAAAACTCAATGTCACAACAGCGAGCTGACTATATAAGTGAAATATTCACACCACATTTTTGTTTCTAAGACGAATAGTTTTTTAATTATTAAGGTACGATGATATAGACCTTTTCGTTACGGTCCACTTTTTCAACCTGGTACCCGTATGTTTCGGCGCAATTTTAAAGACGTTCCACGTCAAAAAAAACCTATCAAAAACCTAGATTACCCTAACATGTGAAAAATTATACGAACCATCAAAAAAAGAGCCTAAATACAAACAGATACAGCCCATGTTCGTAACTTGTCCAAAACTTCAATCAACAAGTTTGAACTAGTAACTTTGTATAGAATGTCAATTAGAAACTTGTAGATTATTATTCACGGAAACTCTTATAATTGGAGCTTTGAAATTATCAACTTAATTTTCTACTATCGTGATATAATTAAATAACTTATTAAACGATCATATTTAAGTAATTTGTTCTCAGTTGACAATTTTATTTTGAAAATCCACATCACGCGCTGTTCTGAGAAGCTCCTTTCTATTAGTGAAAGGACACATGGATATATTTCTATATATCTGTAATAAACATACAAAGCTCTTTTACAGAGGGCCTAGACAAGATGCCTTTCTATTTTCGTAATCGCATAGCTAAAATAAAAACTGTATGGTATTGACATAACCGGTCGCTGGACTTCGAGTGGTTATGTCAAAACCATACATTTTTTATATTAGCGATGCGATTACGATTATCGAAAGGTATCTTGTCTAGGCCCTCTGATTAGACAAAATCGTCAATCGCAATCAAATCGATTCGACAATTTTGTTTACTTAAAACCAATTTTTAATACATTTCATATTTCAAGAATTTGTCTTCCGAGTAAACTGAGCATATTTGTTAATTCAATCGACCAACAATTATATCCGCTAAGAATAATTCAGCAATTCTCCATTGAATACGATTAGAGATTTTGATTGGCAATCGTAATCGTATCTGGGTGGTATCACAATCGTCACGTATCAAAATAACCACCCACATATGTACCGTGACATTTCTTTTCACATTTCGTCATTCTACGCTTCCGGCATACAATATGCACACAAAAGTCTGTTTTGTAAGAAAGTGATGATCACATATAATATTAAGTGCTTTTATAGTATTTATACCTTTTCGTTGCGGTTTCTGGTTGCTTCAGATTTTATTTTATTAAAGATTTTTATTGCCAATAAAATAAAAATCTTGACCTCATGTATAATCTCTCTTTCGAAATAAAGTAAAATCCATTTTGACAGCATTCGACATACATATTAATACGTTGCTATTTGTATAGACAGGAACATGACGTATCTGGAACTAACTTGTCTCGTTATTACTGTGTCATCAATGGGTTACAGTTACGGTTGAATTGTATGGGTAAAGTAATTTGGTTAAAATGCCTTGAGCACATGTTTAATCTTTATGTTCACTTTGATTTACGGATTAACAGTTTTTGTCAAATTTGATGTTTCCGTAGTAATCAAAGATAACCTTCATTTGCAGCAAATATGTATACTTAAAAAGTGTATAAATTTATGTGTCTTTTGACACTGTGGTTACTTCATTTTTTACTCAGCTCCGGAACAGTTTATCTCGTTGGCAATCCCTCAGACAGAATGTCAACTAATCCGATTTTTTTAGAGATGCCAATACAGGCTAGTATAATTTTTTTAAACCTTTGTGAGATTTCCTGGCAGCCAATTAAAAAAATATACCATAGAATACAGATGACGCACAATGCGTATGATTCTTCACTTTAATTTTGAAAATAGAAATATATCTATTTGTCACGAAACAATGTTTTTATAATCGTATTTTATAGCATATATTTTATTACTTATGTCTATCGTGTCTATGTAGGCGTGTTGTGACCCTTTTGAAACCTTGGATGACTCCTGGTTTACTGAGATGTTCCAGGCAAAAGATAAACTGCACTTGGAGGCTAGAAAGTGTTGCGATGATGCATTGAAACAGCACATATACAAACGTTACAGAAATTTTTATTACTCTTTAATTCGAAACGTAAAAAATAATTATTATAGACAAGAGCTTGAACGCTATAAAAGTCAACCAGATAAGCTTTGGTCTACTGTTAAACGTATCACTTACTCCACTAAAGTGAAAAGACCTGCTAATAATCTATGTGGGTCAATTGGGGACAAGACAAATCTATAGATGACGCCAACAACTTCTTTTCTTCAGTTGGGCAGCGCCTTGCAGACTCTATCCTAACCACTAGTCAGGAATCGCAAGAGACATTGGCTGCTAAAGTAAAAATACCAATCCCCCACTGAACTCATTCTTCATGCACCCCATTACTGAAGCCGAGGTTAACAGTCTGGTACTAGGTCTTAAGAATAAAAGTGCTCCGGGTCTGGATGGGTTTACACATTCACTCTTGAAAAGGGTGAGACGTTCGATTGTCCCTGCTCTTACCCATGTGTTTAATCTTAGTCTCTCTACTGGGATCTTTCCGGAAATTTGGAAAACAGCAGTGGTGACCCCTATTCATAAAGGAGGAAATGCAGATGATCCAAATAATTATAGACCCATATCGCTTTTGAGTTCTATCTCGAAGTTGCTTGAGAAATTAGTTAATATTCGACTTTCACAATTTCTCGAGAAAAACAACATATTATCTTCAAATCAATACGGTTTTCGCCGAAATCGATCTACAGAGCAGGCTGTGTCGCACAACTTACCGGAGCTGTGTCGTCTCACCTGGACAAAGGATTAAAATGCACAGGTGTTTTCCTGGACTTATCGAAGGCTTTCGATACAGTTTCCGTCCCGATCCTCTTGCGAAAATTGCAACTCGTTGGGATTAGGGGCACGTGTCTCGATTGGTTTCGCAGTTACCTCAGCGCAAGACAACAGAGAACCAGGATTGGCGATATCATGAGTAATACTAGTCCAATATCATATGGAGTCCCACAAGGCAGCATATTGGGCCCGACGCTGTTCTTAATCTACTTAAACGAACTCTCCACGTTGAACCTAAATAATGCGCAAATTATAAACTACGCCGATGATACTGTAATTTTATTCCATGGGAAGACGTGGGGGGACGTGTTTCACGAAGCCAGCAATGGCCTGGGTATTGTTGCCGATTGGCTGAAAAAACATCTGCTCACTCTAAACACCGCCAAGTCCAAGTTCTTGTGTTTTTACAAGACCGCCCTATCCCTACCTCCGACGGATGCAAAATTGATAATTCACTCTTGTACTCCCAACTTTAACTCTCTTGCCGTCTCAACATGTAACTGCGAAAAACTTGGAAAGGCTTCTAGCATCAATTACCTGGGGATCATTATAGATGATAGGTTGTCTTTTCAAGAACACATTACCGCCTTGGCAAAGAAAACAAGAAAGTTTATCTATGTGATGAAATTCCTACGTGATGTTGCATCCTGGAACCTCTTGAAAACCATTTACATCACATTGTGCCAATCTGTTCTGTCGTATTGTGTTGCGATATGGGGGGGCGCAGCGTCGTCGCACTTAATAGCACTCGAACGTTCCCAACGAGCGGTTTTGAAAACAATGCTGCGTAAGCCAATGCTATTCCCGACCATCAGCTTATATCAGGAGTCACAAGTGCTTAGTGTTCGTAGACTGTACATATTTGCCATCACCATCCAAGCCCATAAAGAATGTCTAAATCTAATTGAATACCAATGTATTTTGAAAAAGCGTACTTTTAGACTTCCGCTTCCAACAGTGAGAACCGCTTGGGCCACACGTTTTGCTTTGTTTAGGAAACCTTTTATTTACAACAAAATTAATGCGATTTATAAATTGTGCCAGCTCAGTTTGCGGAATGCGAAATATAAACTTAAATCTGAACTTTTGTCGTGGACATATAGAGATTCTGAAGACATCTTGATGTCTTTTCGCTAATTTATATTTTGTATTTAACTTATCTGGGTGCGTCAATTGGTGTCGGTATTCTAGTGTGTGTATGTTTTTTTGTTTGTATAATTTCACTTAGTTAATTGAATTTCTACTTGTAAGTGTATTCCTTAAAATTGTTAAAATGGTTAATTTTTCATATTACATAAACAAAATACAAAAAATCCACTTTACAAGCTGTGCTTAGTGTGGGTTTTTTTTTAATAATTCCGTAATTTTTTGTAATATGTTCTTTTCAGAAATAAAGTTATTATTATTATTATTATTATTATTATTATTATATCATCCATAGCATAAACAAGCATATTTTTATAAATGTTTGTCACTGTCACGTCACGTTTCCAAAATGGAGTGCACTCATGAATAGAGACAGTAATTCAACACATTTTCGAAATCGAAGTGTCATTTGCCACTATAGATTTCGAAGAGATGGTCGTTCTCTGTGAACTCGTGGGACTCGAGAGAAAAAGAAAGCGAAACTCTTTCGATTTTTTTTATCATAAAAAAGAGACCATCTCGGTCGGATGTTTAGGTTTTACGTAGTTGTGACGCCATTTTACGCGCACCAAAATCAGTAGTTGACTACCGACCTTGACGGGCGCATTTTGAAATGCAAATGACGAACGACTGACGACGAGAGTGACAAATTTGTCGCCAGTGCGCGCATTGCTATGAAAAAACGTAACGGCGCCGACAGTTTCGTTACGGGCTTGTTCGCCGGTCAGCGTACACAAATGTCACCCAATTGTCACATCGTAACATGCGCGCAACTCCATACATAATAGGGTATTACGCACTATGAAAAATAAAATCTAAATTTATGTTTTTATAGTTCATTTATGAAAAAACAAACGAAAAATATTAATTTCTATTCATAAAACTGCAAAATAAATGAAATATTTCAATTTGAAAATACAAGTTTTTTTATCTGTGCTTCGAATGTCAAAAACGCTGTACGCCATGTTTGCATTCGCTGTGACGTCACTGGACTTGTAAATAAACAACCTCGGTTTTTGTTGTACATGTCTACTGTGTAATTTATTAGATTAACGAAGTTTCTCAGTTATTATACGAAATATTTATTTCGAAATATTTCGTTATTTATTTCGAAAATACGTTTATTTCTTTCAGCGAAGCGTAATGTTTACAATGCCCGTGACGTCACAGACATGGCGGCCTGAGAATTGGCGTTTTCGCGCCCAAATTTGAATTGTAAAATTAAAACACGTTTTTATGAAATAATTGGAATAAAAAAAATGTATTTATATTTTTTTGTGGTATTTTATCAATAACAGATTAAATTAAAACACTTTTTTAATTAGACTGTAATACCCTATTACGGACTTGTTAACAGTGACCAAACAGTCACCGTGACAAAAATCACCAGCGCGCGCTCGTTCTAAGACGAGAACAAGACGAGAACGAGACGAGAATTTCATAGTTTTGACAGATAAACTATGATAATGACACCTATTAGAGTATCTTCGATTGAAGAGTTGCAAGAACATTTGTGGTACTTTGGTTTCAGCTTATTAATCCGGCAATTCCGAGTTCGATGCCGACACGTAAAAATTAATGCATGTATCATTATTTAAATTTACAAAAAATATATATATATATATATTAGTCATAAAAAATTAATATCAGTATGTGTTAACGGAAACACACATGATACTTTCATGTGTGTTTCCGTTAAAAAAACCAGATCCATAGCATATAGGTAGGCTCGCTTAACAAATTATCACAAATAATTATTAAGCTACTTAAAATGTTTAATCAATCAAATATAATAAAATTTGAAGGTGATAAATCAAATTGAATGAAAATTATTCTAATCCGTAAAGTATTAAATTAAATTACTGAACAATAAAGTTACACACATAATTGAAAAAGAGTAATCATAATACAGTATAGTTTCGTTAATTAAATACCTACCAACATTGGTTCGAGCAATAGTTCAAACTAAAACAATTTATCTAAGTCGTAGGCGGGATGACAAATAATTGCCCTTGAATTTTTTGTCCGCTAAACTGTTCATCACACAATAAAAAACTCTGTTTGCTGGTTATATACAAATAACCTACTGGTATATATATATATATAAGTATATATATATATATATATAACTAGCGACCCGGATGCAGCGTATGTAAATATACCTACTACAAAATGTCCTTATACACAACGTTACTTTGGTCTATCTCGTAGGGTTCAGCCAGCGTTTTTGCAATATAAGCGCAAAAAAACGTGCTTATATACGACATCACATTAGAAACCTCCTAATTTATTAGTGTTACTCTACTATATTATGCATGTATTATACATATAAACCTTCCTTAAGAATCTATTATTGACGACCTCCATAGTCGAGTGGATAGTACACCGGTTTCAAGTAGTCGCCATCTCTGAGGTCCCGGGTTCGAATCCGGTGGGGCAGATGTTTGTGTGATGAATGCCAGCATACTAGTCATGTTTTGATATAATTCAATAAAAATTATTTATATATGTATATTATATGAGTCTATCCGTTACCCTAATCCCATAGCACAACCTTACAAGCTTACCTGGCTACTAATTGATTAAGTGTACAAATATTTATTATTTACTTTATAAAAACCGCATTAAAATCCGTTGCGTAGTTTTAAAGATCTAAGCATACATAGGGACAGACAGACGGCGGATAGCGACTTTGTTTTATACTATGTAGTGATATACGGCAAAGATTATATATATAATATAGGGCAAAGATTATTAATAATTTCAATAATTAAAGTTTTACAATGGTTGTTTTTTTTACATCAAATTTTCTCATAATTGCTTCAGCACCCATCATAAGTTAGTCTTGATGCTCAAGGTAAGATTTTTTTTTGATATTCTTACTCTCATAACTAATCACTTTGCGATTCGATATAAAACTACTTCGTTATTTACAATTTTACACACATACATTATATACACACATTTCACAATAATTGACCGTAGCCCAACATTTGATAAGGCATTAACGTTTCCTCGAACATTTCTGATAAACTCAAACTGTAATGAATGACAAACATTCTGGTCCATGAAAACCTGTAAGTTAAATATGTTTGAAAATAATGTTTGTTACATTTTATGTCACGTTATTTAATTGCATTAATATATTTTGATTACTCATTAGAGACCCTCTTTTCGGGAAATGCATAGCTTATTATAACAAAGTTCCACAAAGTGTTCACGAATTGCCATTTTTACAGATTTAAATCAATTGCCAAAAATACTTATATGAAGAAAAGTTATGTCGCTGTTAAGGATTATTTCAACGATAACAATGCTTGGGTTTAATTTTTAAGGCTCAAAAATTACGTTGCCGAATATACTGAGTATATTAAATAACACAATGAAACTATAGTTTTCATAAATATATTGTGACCTTGTTTAAACTTGTAAAGGAGGTGAGACTAATTATATAAGACCAGGAGATCTATTTTTGAATTACGAATGCGATTTCGAAATCACCGCTGACTAAATAGTCAGCGGTGACTTTGAGGTCACGGATTCCTAAACATCCAATTTTTGAAAGTCGATCGCAAAGCTGCCAACATAGATAAAGTACACACATAAATGTAAGAGTTCGGTTCCACGCAGAATGTAGCCGCTGCCGGTTATTGCCGGTTTAACCATTGCGGTTATATACATATTGTATATATAGACTGAAATATCAGACAAAACACAGATAACATTTCCACAAGTATGACTTGATTACGAGTGGGTGAGGGCACTCGTAATGAAATCACACCTGTGACTAAGGTAGTCACATCAGTGATATTCAAAAATATGAATTATTGAAAATCGGTGATTATTAGTCACATCGGTGATTTCGAAGTCACATTCGTAATTCAAAAATAGGTCTCCAGCTTCTAAATGACGATTCTGTAAAAATACAGTGAGAAAAAATATCCAAAAATAAATTTTTGTTTTAGATTTAGAAAGCAAAGCATTCAATATAAGCTGTATGTATCAGTTAACTTTTTTTATTTCCAAGTACATAATACATTAAAAAAGAAACTCATAAAAAGTTATTCACTCATTACTCACCAGAGTAATAATCCCTAAAAGGATGCCGTACAAAAAACCAAAGGCGGCGATACGCGCACACCGGCTCGTTCTGGCCCACCAAACGCACGACACGAGGCGTGCGCGCGCGCATGACGACACCGGCCGGTCACATTTCCTAATAAATCTTTGGTTAGATCGCAAGGAACAACGAAACTGGAACTTCAATTGAAACGTTTTGTGGTTTATCCTCATTTGTGACGTTTTAATCTCTTCGCTGTTCATTATTGTAGAAAATTCTCGAATGTGTCTGTATGTCAAGGTTACATTTGACAGTTTCAGTGAAAGTTGTTTGTTGACTGACTTGGACCAATCATTATAAGTGTAAGTAGATCTTTAATATCATCGCTTTTTATGATTATATTAATGTGCTATTTAGATTTGACAGATTTATAACTGTTTGAAAATTGACGCAAAATAAAATATGTATTTCTGTATCATTTGGTACTTGTACGGTCATTTATTTTTTTAGAACTATATAACAATATATTATATTTTATAATTAATTTTAATAAATAGTGACAAAAGAATTTAAAATAATGTAGACATAGAATTATACTTAAAAAAAAATTAATAGTGTAAATATTTACTCGTTAAAACTAACTTGCCTTATGTAATAACATCTTGTTCTAACCAATAGTAACAATTACACTATAGAACCATCTACTATTAATATTAGAAAAAGTTATAAGTAGATCCATAACTACTTTCAAATGAACGGAGACTAAGTTCACAATAAAGATATTAGGTAGGAACTTTTCGATTATTTAATATTTCAAATAACAAAAAAAAAAACAATAAATTAAGTCAAAATGTAATCTTCAATTCATTTCTAATGTTTTACAAACATTTAACAAGACTTGCTCATATTTAAAATTCGGATCTTACGTTTAATAGTACTCCAATTGTTATAATACTCATTTGTCAACACGCCTAATTGAGTATTCAAATCACAATAGCATAGTAATATATATGACTAGTTTTAACAAAAACCTTAATACGCATATCTTTTAGACTCTTATTACTGGTAACTTTTTTATTGAATAAAAAAGTAAGGTACCAGTAATAAGAGTTCCAAAAGAGCCTTTGTCAAAACGATCCATAATTTTTTTTATTTATAATAATATGGTAGGTAATAAGTATACAGCTGTTACACGTTATTGAAATCAACACATTTTTTTCTTCGCGCTTTGACTTTATGAATTTATGAAAGCAAGTAAATCTTTTAGTATTCCAACTGGTGGAAAAACCTCACTGACACATCCATACATTGATTCTCGCGAAACAATACTTAGCTAACGTTTCTCCCATACTATTGAATTGTTGTTCAATTGTTGTGGAATAATAAGGTGATGTTGATTTTTGACAAGGACAATTGTCGCTGTGGTGTAAACAAGTAACGATTACATAAAATGCGCACATAAACAAAAATCAAACTAATCTTTATTCAACATAAACCTTTACCGGCACTTATTCATGTCAAACAAATATAAAATTAAAAGGACACTAAGTGTATAAGAACCGCATAATATATGCGCGTACGCACAAGGAAAAGTACCTACTAATAATATATATGCGCAGGTTTATAAGTAAAAATTACTGATTGAATTTCAATGAAACTTTACATATTGAAAATCACGCTCATAGCTGGGATTATCAAAAGAAGGTTTCTTTTTTAAACGAAATCGTCGCCATTGCTAAGAAAGAACGATTGTATTATACAGATAACACGGAGACTTACAATAACACAGATCTCGAATTTTCCTCGACTTTGTTCAACTAATAAATAAAAACCGTAGAGCAGTGATTCTCAACCACTGTGCCGCACGGCACTTTTGTGTGCCGCCAAATTTCAAAAGTGTGCCGCCTTTTATTAATCTATACTAATATTATAAAGAAGTAAAGTTTGTGTGTTTGTAAATTGTAAAGGGTAATCTCGGGGTCTACTGAACCGATTTTAAAATTTTTTTCACCAATAGAAAGACACAATGTTGCTGAGTGTCATAGGTTATATTAAAATCCGAAAAATAAAAAGGCTTTTACGTGGTAGTCCGTTTTGCAAAGTAAATGGTTGAAAAAACGGGTAGCGTACGGAGCGCGATGGCTTCGAGTTTAATTCGGTTCGCGTTCGTGCTCGCTTCGGGGATATTAGTATTATGCCCAACGAAGTGGGCACGGGTTAGCTAGTATATAATAATGTTAATATTATTAAATTATATCATTTAAAAAGATTTTTTTAAGGCATCATTAGAGGAGAATTGTTCATTATTTCCCAAAATTAGATATTACGAAATTTCATTGGGTTCGTAATCCATTTCTCATAACGGATACTTCTGTATTTGACTTTGAATGAAGAGGAAGAACTCATTTTGTTTTCCAATAATCGAGATTTAATTTTAAAACATTCAGAAGAATCAATTCATTCATTTTGGATTAACATCAGTTGCGATTATCCAATGAGAGCCAAAAAAGCTTTAAACATATTATTACAATTTTCCACATCTTATTTGTGTGAATTCGGATTTTCAGCATTAGCCAACATTAAGACTAAAAAAGATCAAGATTGTTAAATGTAGAAGACAATATGAGAGTAGCATTGTCATTTTACGACCAAATATAAATGAAATTATCAAAAATCATCAAGCTCAAATTTCGTATTAAAAATATTTTTATTATTAGCTTGTAAATAATCCCTTAATAAACTTTTAGTTATTATTGTAGTATATATTAGTTTATTTCGTATATTAAAATTTTTGTCATAAACTATTTATACAGTGTGTTGTAGTAAGTAAATAATTTTTATCTTTTTCTTTGTGTGCCGCCAAATTTTGAAATCATTAAATATGTGCCGCAACCATCGATATATATGTCAATGGCCGCAACAAAAAAAGTTGAGAATCACTGCCGTAGAGCATGTTAGGATCAAAGTCAAAATTAAATCATCTTTATCACATAGAATCACACGTAATCAGTCACATACAAACGTAAGATTAATTTTATATTTCTAATTTAAAATCGAAGTTTTATTATCACGTGACCAAAAACACCGACCGCCATGATTTTCTCGGTATGACGTCATTAGTACTAAAACTTAAGTGTATGTTTGTAAACAAATGATCCAGATAACATAGCAACCAATGTAAACAATAACCTCAATTTCTCGGTTATGTACACGTTTGTATTAAAAGTGTATTTTAAGAGAAGACTCATCAAAAAACTTATGTATTTACATTAAAATGATCCTCACAAAGATATAAATGAGATTTTAGAGAGAATTTTGTCCTGCGAGTTCTAACCAACTTTTCTGGTGTTTTCAAAGTAGAATTCTTGCAATTCAACGCTACACACTAACGATACGGATTATAGAAACTCATTTTTATTTCATAAGTAATCTTTCAACACGAACTTTTTACTAACCTAAAACAAGAGTCTCTTCTCTATCTTCTAGTGATGCCGTCTCCAGTAACTAACTCGAGTTGGGCTTAACTCGAGTTGAATTCTCTCTGACTCGACTTTGAAAACCGAATGAAACCGATATGGAACCGAAGTATGCCGACCATTTGAGACTATACTCATTTATACCAAATAAGTGTCTTTTATTTTTACAATTCTACATTTATGTAGATTTGAGGTTAACTTGCTGTGTCGGTTATTGTTATAGTTATTCGTGTTTTAAATTCTGTTTTTGGAAAATGCCGGGTCCCAAAAGAAAACCTTATTGTTTTTGTTAAAACTTATAAGAAGTTTGTTTTAGTTACTTACATAAGATTTTTATATATTTTTGTTATTCACTAATTGGTAGTTAATTGAATGGAAAATATTTTTCGTTTTGTTTTTAGTATAATTTTCCTTTATATAAATAATTAAATACAATACAATTAAAACGGAAATATCAACAAATAATTTAACTACTGCATAAATATTATTTATGATAATAATTAGTTAATTTTCTTGTTCTTGAAAATATTATAAATTAATTTATAATTAAAATACAATGAGCCTATGCTAATGCACATAATGCACCATAATGTTAATTTGATTTTATTTTGAGAAGACTGCTGTATAGTTTTATTAATAATAAATATAAATATATTAAAAATTAAAATTCAGACCAAAAATACATAAATAAATGATTCGATTTCAAAAAATAATTTCCTTTTTACTTTAGTTAGTAGGTATAACTCTTCCAATACATTATAAACAAATAATATAAAAAATGAAAGAATTGAAACAGATAAAAATATCATTTGTCTGTTCATTTTTTTTACTATTAATGCGAAGGTGGAAAATAAATTGGCAAAAAGTTAAAAAAAAAACATTAACTCTTCCATTTTGTTCAATTCGATTTCAACCCGAGTTATGTAAATTTTAACTCGGGTTGGCACATCACTACTATCTTCGACGTTTAACAACTTTGACATTTCTTTATTTTAGTACAATTGACGTCACAGGTGTGGCGGTCGGCATTTTGGCGCTTTTATTTTACGATAATATTTTGATCTTTTTTTCTGCTTGCAGGATAAATATTTTGCAAATACAAAAATAACACTTGACTATTTAATGTAAACGAACATTTTAAAAAATATTTGAAAAAATTGTAGTATAACTTAAATGAAATATTACGGCTACCTTCTCCTTTTTTCTCTTGCCCTGTTCCCAATTTTATGTGGGGTCGGCACAACATGTATCTTCCACTCTCTTCACTCATCACTCGCTATTTCGACACTCCCTTTTTCAATATATCATTCACACAGTCCATCTACCTTTTCTTCGGTCTTCCTCTCTCTACATGCACTTTCACGTCCATAGCTTTCCTAGTAACATGATCATGCTCATTCATCATTCTTAATAAGAAACTTTCTTAGTTTTAAAATGTTAGTAGGCAACAAGTAAATACGAGTACTTAAATCTCACGACAAGCTTTTATAACATATAAATGTACCGTGGGAGAGCCATGCTTCGGCACGAATCGGGCCGGCTCGACCGGAATGATACCACGGCCTCACAGAAAACCGGCGTAAAATAGCGCTTGCGCTGTGTTGAGGCCGCGCCGAGTGAGTGAGGGTACCGGAGGCCCAACCCTTCCCCCCTTATTCCCTTTTAAAAGGCCGGCAACGCATCTGTGACTCCTCTGGTGTTGCGGGTGTCCATGGGCAACGGTTATCGCTTACCATCAGGTATAAAAAAAAAATAAACAAATAAATTGTTTCAAATGTGTCAAATTTGAAATGACGTTTAAAAGTTAACAGTCCATGGGCAACGGTTATCGCTTACCATCAGATATAAAAAAAATAAACAAATTTAAATAAAAGCTTGCTTTTAAAGAATTTTTTGTTTATTAAAATGCAATCAAATATTCGAATATTTTGTTAACGTCTTTTTTTATATATTTAATTTGCATTCTACATTTTTCAATCATCTATACAAATATTATAAAGAAAAAGTATTTTTATGTAAGTAACGAATAAAGTCAAAAATTGTTGCATCGATTTCATAAATTCTTTTTTCGTAAGAATGCTATATTATATCTAATGATTATAGATTATATTAGAAAATTGCACAAATACTGAACCGGTTTCAAAAATCGTTTTTGCCAGTAGAAAGCTTCATTTTCCCTGATCAGCGTATACTATAACTAAATAAGTACATAAAGTATTTAGTTTTGAAAAAAATATCTTAAGAAAAACTGCACAGATCAAAAAAGTCTAATTGATTAATTTATTTACCATTACTTTTACCTGTTTCTTACCAGGTTTTTTTAATGAATTTTATAATTAAAATGTAATAAATGTATCATACGTAGAACAACAAAAGGCACCGAAGAAACTAAACTCTTTAAAACAAAATTAAATTGTAAACAAAGAATAATTCTATAATTTAATACAAAGCTATCTATGGTCTCTATTTAAAAAAATGCATGTAAATGTATCTTTTTTTTATAGGATAGGGCAGAGATTGTGAATTAAGCATGTTTGAAATACTAACGAATTTCGTTTTTCTTTGCGGTATCATAACACTTCAAAGTACATAATGTTGTTAGGTACAATTATGATCTTCACTATAATGACTTTTTCGCGTCTACCGGCGGGCAGCGATACATGTGTCTGTTTAATTTTGGTGATGATCACATAGGCTGACTGTAACAAGGTCTTAGAAATACGCAACTAAGTCGAAAGTAAGTAATCCTTTCTTGATAGTAATTTTCTTAGACAGCCTTTCACGAAATCTCTTGCCCTTCGACCGGGCTTTATTTGCCAAGTCGATGCGAACCAGATTAAAGAACTGTAACGTTAGCAAACTTTAAGTACGCCTAAATTTACAAATTGGACTCAGACTCGAAATCAGCTAGTCTCTTGATTCATAGAGATTGCCCTGTTAATTAATTTATATTTATAAATAAACTTATGAAGTCAGGCTTAGTTTTTATATAATTTAACAGTAACTTAGTCTTTCTAATTTCATCATAAAATTTGATAGTTACGAGTTATACGAGTATATAGTTTGTTTTTAATTTTATTTATTATATTTTCACTATAACCTCTCTATTAGTCTCTTTTTTTTCTTCTCTTCTGGCTTGCACGACTTGTGCATTAGCCACAAACAAGGGTAAACGGTAGGGAAACGATTGAAATATGTAAGGATCGGAATGAGTATTAGGATCAAGATCAGTAGGTAAATAAGGGTGAATTTTAATCAAATATTCTTGTTACAAAAATAATATTATATACATTGGGATTAATTGACAAAATTGAGGTTAAATAAATGTAATAGGAAGTAAATAAGGTTGGATTATAATTTAATATTATTGTTACATAAAAATATAGAAATAGCATTATATACATTAGAACTATTCAATGAAAGTAATGTTACAATAGATGAAGGGAGAGGAATTGTCAAGGGTATTAAATTGGTTATAAAATTAAAAGTATCGTTATGTGGACAAAAAAATATGATTAAGGTCACCAACATCAGAACCACAATCACAGATATTACTGCTAACAATACCAAATTTAGCAAGATAGGCAGGTGTGCAAAGATGACCCAAGCGCATTCGTATCAAGCTGGACGTAGAAAATTTGTTATTAAGCCATGGTTTAGTTGGAACAAATGGTTGAATACTTGCATAATATTTCCCCTTAAACTGGCTTGTATTTTTCCAAAGCTCTTCCCACGATTCACGTAGGTCGAGCTTAGGAAGAGACACAAGATCAAAGATATAATTTTGATATGGAAACACATCTCCACAGTGGACTGCTTCTTTTGCCAATGCATCAGCGAATTTGTTGCCCCATATATTTTTATGACTAGGTATCCACACAAAATTGATGCAAAGACCTTTCTTAGAGCATATATACAATAACTTTTTACATTCGATAACAACGGGATGATTATTATTATTTTTGAATGGAAATCTTAATAATGCTTCCAACGCACTCTTAGAATCAGAGAATATAACAGATTTTTGTAGATTCATTAATTTAATATATTCGATAGATTTAAAAATAGCATAACACTCCCCAGTAAAAACCGAGGTTTCCTTAGGGAATTTGACTTTTTGGACTATTTTATATTGGTAATGATAAACACCAATACCAACATCACTTTCACTTCACAATATATATGATGGCAATCACGGAAATCTATAAAAATTAAACTCCTTATCAGCAAATGAGTTGGTCTTAAGATCGTTATAATCGAAAATGATTTTAGGCTGTAAAATTAAAGATTCAAATGCAATGCTAAAAACTGGTAAGTATTTCGATTGATGTGTAGGAGCTTGAAAAGAGTTAAATTTCCGATAACTATTGACTAGGCATGGTATAGTTTTATTTACCCAGTAAGTTGATGTTAAAATTTTTTGAGATAATAATCTAAGGGACTTATGAAGAGGATGACAAGAAATCTGAAGGGCGCGGAATAAAAAGCGGTCACTAAGGAATTGCCGGCGAATTTGTAGAGGTTCAACGCACTCCAGTTGCATAGTATTGATTGGACTAGATTTCATTGCTCCACATATAATGCGTAATGCTTGGGATAGGATTTTGTCTAATTTATTTAAACCAAAAGCATTACATGGTTTCAGGAAAAATGTACCATAATCAAGAATGCTTCTAATAAGAGCGTTATAAAGCAGTTTGAGAGATGTAGGATGGGTACCCCACCACACACCAGTCAAACATCTTAAAATATTTAATGCACGTTCACACTTTGATGTTATATAATAAACATGAGGTAAGCCAGAAAGCTTAGAGTCTAGAATGATACCTTAAAAATGTTGCTTCTTTTTTTACTGGGATAGAAGTAGAATACCGATACAGAAGGAGAAGAGCTTATTCTTGAAAAAAGTACTGTTGAACTTTTAGATACGGATAACGTCAAACCATTGTTATCTAGCCATGATTTTAATAGTTCAAGAGTTGAATTGATCTGTAACACTATTTTCTGAATTGAATGTCCTGAGCTATAAATCAACAAATCATCCGCATACTGTAAAGTTTTAATATTTTCTGAATAAATCGAAGAGTCTAAGTTGTATGTATAAATATTATATAGAATAGGACTCAAAACAGAGCCTTGAGGAAGGCCTTTCCATACTAGTCTAGATTTACCGTGTCCGTCTTCCATAACTAAGTTTATTACCCTTTCGTTTAAAATATTTATTATAAAGTATACTAAAATATTAGGAACATTTAACGTCATCCCCCTTATTCCAAAACGTGGACTAAATATAGTACCAGGTTTAGTGCCAGGTTTAAACCATGAATACAAACAAATTGTATTACAAAACGAAGACTATCGTTAGTCCAAGGATCATAGTACTAAACTATGATCAGGTACTAAAGTTAAACTCTGTGACCCCTAGTTTATCTTTGGTACTAACCTCAAAATTCAGCAAGTATTGTGATATCGCAGCAATTTATTTAGTGTTAAATTAAATAAATCGTTAAAGATGAACGTGAACGCAATTGATATCATAGATTTAGATTACAATTAGGACTAACCTTTTCTTCTGAACTCCAATTTTTACCCCTTTTTATCTATTGTTGTTCCATTTTTTTTTGTAATTTATTATATTAATTCACACAACAATTAAATTGTAATCACATCAAACTAAAACGACGATACAAAATCTTTTCTGCAATTTGAAATATTGCGCGCCGCATTCCATTTTTTTATACATACGTACATTGAATCAAAAATCTCAGTTATACTATTTTACAATAGTGGAACCTCTTGTGTTATAAAAACGTTATATCTTGATGTTATATTTTCTTAACCTTTACTTTTATATCAAACATTTCTATTTTGAACTCTGTACTTGAATATAAAAATATATATTATTATTTTAAACATATAACAAATTTGTGAAATGGAACGTTACGTCAAATAAGAATGAATGATTGAATGGTATAATGAATGACATTTGGCTGTTTCTATCTATGATTACGATTAAACCAGGGACGATCCTTAGTACTTAATAGTTCTAGATTGGTTCGAGATTTGTAATAAGAATGCAATTTAGTCCGAGGTTTAACTTAAATACCGATTAAACCTAGACTTAGTAGTTCTGGTTTAAACCTGGTTCTTGGAAAGTTTTTGTAATATGAGGGCATAAGTTTATCCTTTAGAATAGAAAGCACAACATTATCGTAAGCGGAAGGACGGTATACCTTACAGTTCCTTTAGTGTTCTTGTCTATCGGTAGAATATATGTCAATGCGTGCACTATTTTGATTGTTTTAAAGAGACTAATAGAATGGGAAGTGAAGTACGAAAAAATTGAACATAAAACGCGGGAAACGTTAAACGTGGCGGGTGTCTTTTTCTTTAGTAATAATTTTTAATTTGCAAAATATATCTTAATTAGGTTCAAGTAGTTGGTAAATTGTATATATTTATACTTATTTGTATTTAGTTTATTATTTTTGTGATTAGTTCCCGAGTTCCCCAGAATCGTCGGGGCCGTTCATTTATAAGTTAAAAGTATGGTTGACTTACCACAAATCGGGAACTAATCACAAAAATAATAAACTAAATACAAATAAGTATACATATATACAATTTACCAACTACTTGAACCTATTTAAGATAAATTTTTCAAATTTAAAATTATTACTAAAGAAAAAGACACCCGCCACGTTTAACGTTTCCCGCGTTTTATGTTCAATTTTTTCGTACTTCACTTCCCATTCTATTAGTCTCTTTAAAACAATCAAAATAGTGTACGCATTGACATATATTCTACCGATAGACAAGAACACTAAAGGAAAAAGTGTGTTCAAATACTGGTGAATGTTAGAACTATAATCAGCTAAATCGCTAAATCTATGTGACCTCGTCTGACCGTAGAAAAAATACAACTGCTGGATCGCTTGTCGAAGTATAGATTTCGTTCAACCAAAACGTCATAACCGCCGCATATTTATGATGTTTTGCCGAGCGCAGTGAAGCATGACGTTAAAGCGGTTTGTATCAAAGAGTTTTCAACGCAGGAGCGATACCAAATTTAATAAGCACATTGTACCTCATACACTTATTATGTTTTATAATAGAAGGAATGGCAACATAAAAGAAAACAAAATATTAGGACTTTATTTAATTATTACTACTATATAAATTTGTACTAAACAATAAAAAATACGAACATTTTGTAATCATCCCGTCTATACATATATTAACCTAAAGTCGCCTCGTACGCTCAGGAATGGTGGAACATCTGTATGGCTTTACTCTATGAGCGTGCCGTCAATAAATACAAAATATTGTTTACGTTGTATAATTATAATGTTATTATCCTTATTTCCACTTAAACAATTAGATATTTTACTCACTTAGATTTTCAATAATTATTTTTGTTGAGGTTTACTATTTAATCACTGTTTTAATTACGTTTATTGTCGGCCTATGACCCATGCACACTGCGCGAATGGCGACGACTCACTGAGCCATATATAAAGTACTCTGTGCACTGAGCGAGGTGCAGAGTCTACCCTGCACTTCACTGGAACGTAGTGAGTGTTCGGGCGAATTTAGTACGTAGTATCTATATATACATATATATCGATGAGTGCACGTGATAATTGACTGACTGACTTGATATATCTTCTTTTGTTGTTCTACGTATGATACATTTATTACATTCTAATTGTAAAATTCATTAAAAAAACCTGGTAAAAAACTGGTAAAAAATTAATCAATATAATTTATAAAATACGTAACATAAAGTATATTGCTTAGACTTTTTGATCTGTGCAGTTTTTTCTAAGATTTTTTTCTTCAACACTAATTACTTTATGTACTTATTTAATTATAGTATACGCTGATCAGGGATAATGAAGCTTTCTAATGGCAAAAACAATTTTTGAAACCGGTTCAGTATTTATGCAATTTTCTAATATAATCTATAATCATTAGATAAAATATAGCATTAATACGACAAAAGAATTTATGAAATCGGTTCAACAATTTTTGAGTTTATTCGTTACTTACATAAAATATTTTTTCTTTATAATATTTGTATAGATGATTGAAAAATGAAAAATGCAAATTAAATATATCAAAAAGACGTTAACAACATATTCGAATATTTGATTGCATTTTAATAAACAAAAAATTAAGGTGAGAAAAATTCTTTAAAAGCAAGCTTTTATTTAAATTATTTTATTTAATTAACACTAAAACTTTTGCTGTTAACTTATAACGTCATTTCAAATTTAACACAATTTATATGTTATAATAAATCAATCAATTTAACAGCTTGTCGCGAGAATTAAGTACTCGTATTTAGGACTTGTTGCCTACAAAAATTTTAAAACTAAGAAAGTTCTTACTAAATATAATCATGTTACTAGGAAAGCTATGAACGTGAAAGTAAATGGGCTCTTTAAAACAATCAAAATAATGCACGCGATAATGAATGTTAGAGACATTTTCACAAATACTTTTTTAAAAATATGTAATTAGGAAGAATTTTTGAATGCTCTTATTCAAGCACAATGGCACTGATTTTTATATTGTGCTCCCGCTATTTCATTTTGTGCCGGTTACCGACGAGCGTGCATGAAATTATTAATGAAAGTCGAGGAAACTAGGGAAATATGTTTCTATCGTAGCAAGTGGGTAACATTTATATCGACCTGAAAGAGGAATAAGTATATGTATGTATGTAATTAGTTTTGCCATTACTCTGAATCTATTCATCCAGAGTTTGTCTGGACATAATCGCGAATCTACACTTATATTATAAAAAGGAAAGATTTGTATTTTTGTAAGTAACGAATAAACGCAAAAAGTACTGGACCGATTTTAATAATTCTTTAGAAAGCTACATTATCACTGAGTAACATAGGCTATATTTAGTACTAGATTACTATAGAAATCTTTAGAAATTCTTATTAAAATTAGCCATAAAAATTGCCATAAATTGTCTTTCATCGCATAAGCTGCGAAGAGTAATGTCTGACCGCTAGTACTATATAAATCAAAAATTATCTATTTATAGTCTACGCTCTGACTCTCAATAGCATAAGAATAACGTTGAAAATTTGGTTCGAACAAGCTCCAGAGTTCTGAACAGAGCCAGAGTTCTGGCTAGCTATGAAAATTAAGGTGTTATTCGGTTTATGAAGGAGTGCTGTCTTAAAACATTTGACAATACGTTTACCTGATTACCAAACCAAAATTTACCAGAAGTTGCATTAGAATCTATCCTTAAAATACATACTTTAATCATTAGTCACTGGGCTCGATTAAGCTTACTAATATTAGTCTTGACTGCGCCACCCTATGATGTAATACAATACAATAACACAGATTGTTCTAAAGCTGAATAAACATTGTTCAACAGTCTATCGATGTGCAAAGTTGCGCAGATTGTGTGAATATGTAAATATACTTTCTAAGTCATTGTTAAAGGTTATACATATTACACGAGTCGCATAAATCAACCGCTTACGGTAAATAGCGTCATCAATATATTTTATTTACTTGGTAGCAAAATGCTTAGTGGTAGTTATTTTTATCTATTTATTATTTATATTTAGTAGAACATCGACTAGCATATTCACCGCATGTATCATAACAGTCTTTGAGAACTGGGCAATAATCACTTGACAGCGGAAAGTGACAATTAATTGTAATAATCTTAAGATTTGGAAACACAAGTGATCTTTTATGTGGGATCGCAATGTGTTATCCATGTTAAGTACTAGTTAGTTAAGAACATCATCATCCTCTTGCCCATTTCCCATTATCTGGGGTCGGCGCAGTAGATATTTTTCTTCCATTCCTCTCTATCAGCCGTCATTTCCATGTTTACTCCTTTCATTCTTATATCATTCTTCACACAATCGATCCATCTTTTATTCGGCCTTCCTCTGCCCGTGTATTTCTCCACTCTACCAAACCAAAATTTACCAGAAATTGCATAGAATCCCTTAAAATACATACTTTAAAGCATTAGTCACTGATGGGCTAGATTAAGCTTACTAATATTGGTCTTGACTGCGCCACCCTATGATGTAATACAATACAATAACACAGATTGTTCTAAAGCTGAATAAACATTGTTCAACAGTCTATCGATGTGCAAAGTTGCGCAGATGTGTGAATATGAGTTAGTTAAGAACAATTCGTTAAATTAAATGCATAGGTTTACTATAAAAAAGCAATGTTGTTTCCTAAACATAGGTCATATTATTGTTTTTCAAATTTAGGTTTAGTCTAATCGTTTATGTGACAAAAACAGTAAAGAGCCAATATATTGCCTTGAGGAGTTCCAAATTCAATCAAAAAATCAAAAAATTTCAATCATTACGTATGCTTACTACTCCTAATGGATGAATACGATGCTATAAGTAGTAATGGGACACGAATGCCAAATAATCAGTTTTGTAAAAACAAGGATATAATTATTGTGTCAAATGCTTTTTTTGGGTCTAGAAAAAAAGCGAGTAAGTTAATAAATCTTAATATGCAGTGTATTAGGTAATTGTAAGTAATTTTGTATGTAATGTAATTTGTAGTTTTTGAAATTTATACCTTATAATATTTTTACAAATCATAATAATAAAATTAAAATTAATAAGATTTAATAATAGATTAGATTAGCATTGATTTTCTTAGATATCATTAAAGTTGTGATTACTGTATCTAAACGGAGGCAAATTGTCAAACATTTGAATTGATAACATTGGATCTTCAACTATGATATGAATGTGTTATTCTTTACATATCTAACATGTGCATCACTGTTATTATAGTTATGAGCAGTTTAAAAACAACTGTCGTATAACCTGAGAATACTGATGTATTAATAATGATATAGAAACAGACATTTTTTAATTTCATATATTCAAAATTCTTACTGATACCTTGGGAATATAACAACACCAGTATTGAGATCTATATTTAGTCTGTTTGCCAGTTTCAACCATCCTTTTGCTGATATCATATCGTCTGTATTCGTAAATTGTTGTTTGATTTTCTAGTCTTGTCAATATATACTTTAAACATATTATATCTACCATAGTTACTATTTTACTAATTAGAACAATAAATGGAATTGATTACTCAACTCTGCCTATATTGAAATATTCTTTGATTTGTATTTGGACAATGTTCTACTTCATAATTTGTCAGATAATAAACTTCACTTTATTTTTATCAATAAACTGAAAGGTATCGGAACTCTGTAAAATTCTGTGGTAACAGAGCATTGGATTTCATAACGTCACAACTCACGTAAAGATCGGTTTCCTTTATATTCTGATGATAATTCTGGGAACTTTAAATTCTGTTTCATTTTTACATCTCAATCTCCACCGAGAGGCTTGCGCCGACATTAAGTTAGGATATTAGCATTAGTCACAGTTTCAATTTCTTCTCATATAAAGGTTACCTTCACCGTATGTGATATAAATCATAATATATTATAAATTCAAAAAATATTAGGGTTCTTCACAAGTACAAACGTTAAAAGAGCTACTGTCAGTCACTATTGTGAGTGGGGTAATAGACAGTACTTTATGCATAGATTCAATATTCTAAGTAATCATTTTGTGATTACTAAATGCGTAATTAAATTTTAGATAAGAATATTTTTATAAATACCAAAGATTCATAATTTAACTCTCAACTGAATCGCAAAGATGGCGTTGTACCTGGTATTAACGATTATTCTTAACTTAAGTTCTAAATTACGATGAGTGATGGTGAGAGAATAAAAGATTGGGGGTTGTTAAATAAATAAAGAAAACCTTTTAACATTGTTTGAAATCTCCATATATACCCGCTAATAAAGAAATTATTTGACCAAAAGGACAGTTCAAGAATTATTTCTCTCACTAATCGAGACAAATTGAATACTTCCTTTGATGAATAAGTATACAGTATGAGTAAAGCCAATGTCAGTTGTAGGAAAGTATATTTAGTAGTTAGTTTAAGTTTTCAATAACAAATTTAAACATTTCACAAGAATATCATAGAATTGTTATATATAATTAATGCACCGTGAAAGTTTAAATAAGAACAATGCATATAAATAAAAAGGACACATCTCACCCTTACATCTTGTTATTAATAATATAAAGTGGATTTACTTTGTCTCGATAATGATACATAATCTCATACAAACATTTTAAATCTTAAAATACCAACGGTTTCCTCCTTTTGTAAGAGTCAAAATTACAAAATACTCATTGGTTTTACTAAGAATATTAAAATGGCTATTCGCATCTACCATTGCCTAAATAATTGCAGTAAACACATATAATTTTTGCATTATAAATATAATTTTAGCTTAGGTCCATAAAATAATGTATTATTAAAAAAACATGGGTGTTCGTATTTTTTATTTACGTTAAGAATATTAGTAAATTAATACCATCGAACAAATACTTCGGCTAAAATTATTACGATATTGTTGATTACTCCTACCGAGTTTTCAATATGTTTAGTCAATTGACCACATTGCTTGTACAAAAATTTAAAGCATAATAATATTTTTCTTAAGCGTCGATGACACTATTTACTCCCTTACCCTAACCCTTCCGCACTAAGTAAGAATGGTGAAAAAAAAAAGAATGGGAAAAGGACCTATAAACACTAATATAGTTAGACGCGTGCCCCTCAATGAAGATGCATAAGAGCCCTGATAATGATAATGTCATTATTTTACTTAAAAGCTAAAATTTGGGTTTTAATTAAACTCGTTACATCGAACAAAATAATGACTGTGTTTCTGCATCAGCCAAATATTGTCGAAGCACCTTCGAAACAAGTTTACTTTTAATTTCTCATTGATCACACTTGTCATTTTAAGACTGACCATTCTATATAGTTCTTGCATTGTAGCTACTTGAATTGTTCATGAAGAATACTGTATTCTCATAATTATGTAAAATTTTGTTGCAGAGCGTAGCAACGTTAAATCATGACGATCCAAAGCATGACTGTGACCGATGCCCGCAATTCCACGTCTGGGACGTGCTGTGGCAGGTAAGTCTGCTTCTTCATTCATTAAGTGTGGTATCTGTGATAAATATATTTTAGGTATATAAGCCGCAATGTAACAAAAATCTTTTGAAATACACGCTATTCGTTAAGAAAATATCGTAAATCAATTATTATGTCAATTATTTTGTGTCATCAATCGGTATAAATCCTAGTGTGGAGTGACGATAGAAAAATAATAATCCGATTGTCCAAGTGCGCATACCACCGAAAAACAGCTAGTTCATAGATAACTATGAATTTACCGATACACAATTCTCCTATGTCAATATTTTATTATGAAGAATACAATCATATTGTTATCGCTGTTTATATTTTATTTCGGTTAGTATTCGAGTGTCCCTCAACATAAGAGCTTTATGATAATTTAGTCAAGTGGAAACCTGGAGATAATATTAAGCTCCTAGGCTCCGCTATTTTCTTCTCTTGTCACAATAGATTCACTAATAATAAGCAAGAAAATAGTTGTTCCACATTCGTGCCACATATTTCAAATGTAAAAAGATAAAAGTAAAATTGATATAGCTAATCAAAAGTCGGTTTGTTGCAACGAGATGTTTTGAGCCAAAAATCAGATCTGAACTCGGTCTTAGTTTATTGGAACAAAAATTAATACTATTACCTAACAATATTTACCAGTTTACTGATTTTTATTATATTTTTCAAGTTACTAACAGAAGTAACAGAAAGATATTATTCAATACATTTACAGACGAATAAACTCACAAGTGAAAACATTATATAAATTACTTCACTTATGTTATAATGTTTTCATTATAACATAAGTGAAGTATTATTTTATTAATATTAACATTTGAATTTTAAAACTCTCAAGTTTTTTAGTAAACAACTTTAAAAGGAGAAATTAAAAATATTTTATTTCCGATATTTTCTACTATATATATAAATTTTTTTGCCTACCTTTGTTTAAGTCAATGCGTGATCGCTCACTGGCTCAATAATTTGGATGAGTTCTAATGTGAGGTTCTTATTTAATCGAAAATGTTTAATAAGCTCTGCATTGCTCAAAACAAATGGATCTACATTTGCTGAAACACTTCGTCGCGGCGGTTCTGCATTCGCTGCCTCTAACTCTTGAACTAAATTACCAATAAAATCTACAATAAATTCGTCAATTTCCTATGTAAAGTCAAATCAAACTTTGATTTAAATTCGTATTCGAATGTCCACTTCTACTGGTCCGTATCACTCGTTTTGTTCGAATGACGTTCATGCGAACTAATTCGATTGTGAACTTCTGAGAATAGACAAACTGTGTTACATTCGAAAAAAATTCGAACTTCGAACTTTTTTACGAATGTGAACTTTTTTCTATTGCATGAGAATCGTGCCCTAGTTCAGCTTCAAGGATTTCCACACCAGTCGACACAAGATCTCAGGAAGGCGCTGCTAGTATCCAGCGCCTTCCTGAGATCTTCATCAATTCAATATTCCAACCTGTGGGAATCCTTCCAACGCTGCGTTTCACGGCATGTGCACTTTTGTCGTGGGGAAATGCGTAATATCGTACCGTACCTATTGGCTAGGTAATGGGAGTATGTGGAGCTCTCCTAGCAAGAGTGCCTGGCATATGCCTGCCACTCGTGAACCTTTTCTCACCAATGTCGCCAATTCTGCGAGCAATGTGTTCTGCCCACTACGACCTCAAGGCTGTTGGTACAACTTGCTCTTTTGCTTGAAATCATTCAATCACAGTAAGTTATACATCAACTTAAATATAATGACTTATAGATTATGACTTATAATAATTAATACTTATAGATTATAACATATAGTATAAAAGAGCACCCTCTGAAATTCTGACTAATTTTTCTCGCGGGAGTTTGCAATTCGAGCGAGTAGTACTAATATTTTTTATTATTTATTGCTTTTTAGTAGCTTTTTAAGTGTATGTTTTCAACTACGCATTAACTACGTTTGTATTTCATTTGCTTTCGCGAGGAAAAATATTTTTAGGAGTTGTTGATAAAAATTGTATAGAAAAAGTAAACATTATTTTATATACTGCTAGCGGACCCGACAGACTTCGTCCTGTCAAAAAAATTTGTAAAGTGGCAGTTTGTTGTTCCTACTTGAAATGACATATTATTATGATGACATTAATTAATTGTAATCATATTAGTCGTTCTTTTAAAATTATGGCGGAGCAATCTCTAAAATATCATAAAATCTTTATATTAATACAAGTTTCACCTTCAAAAGTGTCGCCATTTAACTGTAGTATCGAATAACTTACATAATCAGAGGCTACTTAGATTTTTTTTCTATTGAGGAAATATTTTTTAATCGTGTAATGAACTGTTCCATGCCCTATCACATATGCCCAATTTATACAATTCTGAGTATCAAATAACTGCTACTAATAGATTACTAGATAAATGTGTTTGAAAAAGCCTTATTTCTTTACCGTAGCGCCTTAAATTTGTTTGACAGAACTAACATCACTTTTTTGTCTTCGATTGTTTTGCCAAAGGTTCAAATTGGCTTTTAAATATTAATACAAATGTTTGTATATGGAATATATTATATTTATATTATTATATTATAGATATTTGTATTTGTATATGGAGTATAGAAAGATGTTGATTTTACACTCTTTCAAGATTCTCACTTCTACATTTTCAAAGATTTCTTAGAATATTTTTTATAACTTTATTGCATTAAAAAAAATTTGCAGTTGCTTTAAGTAGGTACTTTCTGTTCAGTGAAGTTTATACTTTTTAGAATTCGGCTTTACAAAGCTCGACCTTGTTGGAATTTTGTGAACTCTTACATTTCAGGGCGGACAGCTTTATTCTAGTTTTCGAATAAATAAAAGAATCCTTTTGGAATGGCGATTCTCATTACGGTAAATTCTTTTCGATTATTCGAAGTACCTACTAACTTAATTAAAACGATTAATATTAATTAAATATACTTTAACGTTACGCTACGTTACGTTTTTAATAATTCGTATTGATGGAATTTATTGATATATTTTATATGAATATTTTTAAATTTTCTACGTTTATAACAAAAAAATATTTTTACTGTCTTCTATTTTATAAGCTGTTTTATTGCTTTCCCTTGCTTTCCCTTGTAATAAACAAAAAACAACTTTTCTGGTTTTTGTACAAAAATGTCACGTAATTTATAACAGTAGCGTCAATTATGTAATTTTGTTGCTGGTAGATAATATGAAAACAACTGTCACATTGAATCTTTCAATCAAATTTGTAAGTAACAGAGTTATTTATATAAACAGCCTACTGAAACATCAGTTAGACTTCTTAAAATGTCAACAAACAAAATACCCGAGACTGAGTCGGTGGCGCTGTGGCGTCGGCACTAGCCTATCAATTGGATGATTCGGGGGGGACCAGGATCAATCCTGCTATGTACCATTGTGCTTTTTCGTATGCACATTTATCTAACGCTCTTCCGGTGAAAGAAAACATATTGAGACAAACTGCGTACATCTGCGAAGAAATTCAAAAATGTATGTAGTTAATCCGCACGAGACCAGCATGATTGACTAACGTCAAATCACCCTAATGTTTTTATGTAGGCTCATACCCTTCGGTAGGGACTATGGGCTGTGATGATGAAATAAAATACGACGTCGTATGACATGTCTTGCTCGACCTTGTCCTTAATATTGTGAAGGAATCTAGCTTGCAGTAAAATCTATAAAGTCGTGAGATTTACTTACTTATAGAATACTTTTAACGACAAGCTTTTATATGTAAAAGTTTATTTTGTTCTTTTTAGCGCTTTTAATAAAAGCTTGTATATAAAATATTTTTTTTACTTTTAATTTATTTTCCGACTAAAAAATCAAGGTTAGCAAACCCTTTCATTTGATACCCATATTGTATTGGTGCATTATAAATAAAATTGGTCCATATAATTCCGCCAAATTGGATTAAAAATACGAAGTCCGACATTTTGTGGTGGCAGCCATCTTACTTGCCTTACTTTCTTGATGTCCTGTTTTATATTAAACTTATTACTAATATTGAGAGATTAAACTATATAAAATCCTCGATTTTCTCAGGTCCAGAATTTTGTCCCGTTCATGTGTCCATGAACTATGGTCATACAATGCCATATAATGAATAGCAACGTATTGTTACCTTTTCCTACTACCGGAGGTGGCAAGATCCATTCTTTGATCTCTCTGTTCAGTTGTTTTATGTTCATTCGCGAGTGAAGTCGTACTGTGGACGAGACTAGTGTCATTTATTGGCTTGAAATTAAAGTTCAACTTCCGAAATTCACAAAACATGTGACAATTCGTGACAGGACTTCATTTTTCACGGAACTCGGCAAGTTTCACAAAACAAGACGAAAATTGTTAGTTATTACCGTAACATTCATATGTATTGTGTCCGTCTTGCTCAATAGAGAGGAGCACGTGAGATCCAACGGACACTAAGATTTTTTCAGATTCTGTAGTATTTGTGATATTTTAATATAAAAAATGACTGATTTTATTGCTAAAGTGTGAAGAAGGAAACGGTAAAATCAATTATTGTCCTTAACAAATTATGTTTGACTAATAAATATTAGCTCCTAATTAAAAAAAAATATATATTATTTAGACATACAAAAGCTAGGCATCCCTAAGTTTTATGTGTAGCAGGGGAGGTAGCTGCCTCGGCCGTACAGTTTTCAGTTGTTACATCTTTATACATATATATCAGTATCATATCTTTGTATTTGTATATACACTTTATATAAGTATAATTATATTTATTGAAAGTACTTTAAAGATTTATTCGTACTCGCTTGACACTTTGTAATAATTATTCTATCGAGACAATGATAGTTATGGCCTCTTGCGGCTCTTTTTTTACTATTTTTCGCTTATAAACTCTCCTCACTCAAAAAAAGTGATGGCTGAAAATCAGTGATTTGTCCAAATTTGGCAAATATTTAGCTGAGCCTTGACCTTTTGCTTTCTGCAGCATACATTTATTTATGGTGTTTGATTGTATGTTTTGTTTTTTCTCAATTATTACCATTGTTTAATTAGATATATATGTGTATTTTGCAGAAAATAATATGCTTTATCTATCTATCTATTTCCACAAACAAATTAGCATTACTTTAAATCGTTTTTCAGTATTTTGCTATGGACATCTCAATTATACGTATTCGTGGATAGATTATCAAACAAAATTATTGTAAATGAAACCATATGAAAGACACACAGCTCTTTTTTTATCTGTATATTAATTTCAATTATAAAAGAAATATAAAATGCCTCTATAACTATAAATTAGAAGAAAATTGTTTTTTTTAATGTTCGTGATAAAATATCGTGGTTGTAACAATGCGATTTAATAATTGAGTTGCAAGCTGATAAGTAATGCAAACAAGTATAGCGTTGTTACCGTAATGTATTTTACTGCTTCCGCAAAAAATATAGTTATGAAATGAATGATAATCGCTGAAACTATTGCAAAGTAACTGCAGTTGGGTCACACAATACGTAATCTTTTTTTTTATATGTTGTACGTGTATGTTCATAAAACATAAGCACTCAAAACAAGGAAATGACCTAAACATGAGTGTAAAATAAAGGTGAGAGATTATTTAATACCTCTTGACTATGAAAAGACTGAAGAATTGATAATTTAATCTCAGAAAGTTAAAAATAATTAGAAAGAAATGTGTACATAAAAAACATTTTAATTATATGTTTATGATAAGTCTAGATAGAAATAATAATACATAAGAAATATTAATATGTATTTATGCATATATATGTATCACAATGTATATATAAATATATGTAACTAAATTATCATTAAATATGTATATGGGTATGTATGTGTGTATGTATGTATGTATGTTTGTTTGTATATGTATGTGTAGGTACCTATTTAATTTAATTGCTCCTTAATTGATATTATAATTTATACAAAATGTTTTAATACTAGGTACTACCATAGTGTCATATACATTAGTGAAAACTAGTGGTTTTCATAGAAAATAGAATTTGTGTTTGTAGGTATTTTTGCTGTGTAAAATTTTCTCGTGTGTATTTCAGCTTATTATATATGCGACATTTTTGGGAGAGGCCGCTGACCTCTAAGACACAGACTCGTCTAGTTTAGGGGTAAGAGACTTCAAAAAAAAAATTTGTGATATTGTGGAAATAAACAGTTATTATTATATTATTATTATATTACCTCTTTGCAATAAAATGTGTTAATTAAGAGTTGAACGTTCTTATCCGAATCCGGAAATAAACTAAAACATTACATGATACAGTGTCTGTGAAACGCGACTGTAATTATGAGTGATACAAATTTGCTCCGGGCCAGCTCCTTAAAGAAACCTGGCAGTGCAAGGAAAAACCGACATGTTCTGATACGGGTCCCCGACTCCGACGATAATGAGTAAGTTTAATGACAAAGTGTTATAATTATGAAAAATACAAAAAAAATGTGTGACAAAGTTTTGGGTATGTATTAGATCATTCATAATCACAAACTTTGCACCCGCGACATCTTCTCCCGCGTTGTATCGATTTATGTCATAGGAAAGAACCGAAATAATAAACAGTAAAACCGAAATAATAAAGTCTGTCTGTTTGTGACTCTATTCAAACAAACACTTTCATACCTAATTTTCATCCCCTTTAAGCAATTTTTATAAAATTAACTGTAAAAATACAGAAATAATTACCAAGAAGTATTATATTACTTAAAAATATTTTCCATACACAATTTTGGCCATTATTTCAACCCCTTACAATCTAGAGCCTATCATAAGCTTTAGAATATCTGTATACGAAATTTCATTTAAAACGGGTTTACTTACGAGTACTTTCACTTTTATCATATTTTGCATTTGTAGTAAGTAAGGTTTGTTTTTTCTATATCATTAAATTCCAACTAGTTTTAAGGAAAAAAACGGTTAATATTCTAGTTGTGATTATGCCCGATATTGTTGATAGCGTGTTCGTGGTTCTGTGTATTAAAAAATCTAATTATGGAAGTTTCTTGTTATTTGAAAAACATCGCAATTATCGATTTATTCAGCTTAATAAGCAATATCTCTTGTTTTAGTACACTCAAGAAGCTTCTTCTTCAAAATCGGTCCCTCACTACTGAGGATCGTGACTCCGTTTTATTCCATCAACTAGGCGTCTCCATTGGTCTCGTTCTGTAGCTTGGTGGAGCGCGTTGGAGACAGGTATTTGCAGCTCTTCCACTATTTGGTCCGACCATCGTTTGGGACTTCTACCTCTAGGTCTTTTGCCTTCTATTTTACCAGTCACCACAAGACGTTCCAGGTTGCTGGTATCTCTGCGTGCAACATGGCCAAAATACCGCACTATTCGTTGTAGGCAGATTGTGGATAGACGTGGTATATTTTCTATCTGTAGCTGTTTCAGAATAGACAAGTTGGTACGGTGGGCCGTCCATGGTATTTGCAGCATGCGACGCCAGCACCACATCTCAAACGCGTCGATTCTTTGCCTATCTGCGGCTTTGAAAGTCCACGTCTCAGCACTGTACAGAGCAATGCAGAAGACGAGGGTGCGGACCAGGTGTACTTTAGTCCGATGGGTTATGTTACGGTCTCTCCAGATTTTACTCAGCTGAGTCATTGCAGATTTTGCCATGCCAATCCGTCTCCGAATTTCAGGTTCATCGAAGGTTTTTTGTTGTCCTCAGTTACATTAACTTCTTCGGTAGCCTGATGACATACTATCGAAGAGTCTTCGGTCGCATATTTCGCACTAGTCAACCCGGGTATTGACGAGCGCCGGGTGTCAGCCGGGTCGTCCGACGTATACGTATTTCTATAGCTGACTTTTTTCATGGAGTTCTCTTGGGAATGTAATCGTAGTGGGTTCCCATTACCTTCTACGTCGGATTGTTTAGGGGTTATTTAGGCCCCACGGCCTCCAGAGCCTTTGTAAACGAGTAGGTTATTTCACCGCCGCCTACTACTCGGCGTTGGCGTGTTTTACAGCTGTCTTTATTCCTGGTGGTATTGGGTGTACGCCGTTGACTAGCCAACCCTCCTCGTTTCGCAAACCGGGCTTGGGACCGTCTATGGCGGAGTTAAAGTCAAGAAGCTTATTAAAGTTTAAAAACCACAGCTAATATATTATATAATACATACATATACGGACGCCTCTGTCTCTTAGGCATTGGCACAGATCACAGTTTTCCACATTCTATGATCTAAACATACTTCCCTAGCTTCTCAGAGTTTACTTTAATAATAATATATTTTTTTCTTTTTTTAAATTCTTTATAGAATACTTTAATGCCTCTCGGTTAGGGGTACTCTTGACCTAACCTTCCTTCAGTATATCATCTATTTTGTGTATGTTCCAAGTATGTTCGTCTAGGTCGTCCCCTAGCAACAGGTCCATCGTATTTGACTTATAAATTTCTTTCGTTAGTAGTTTTTCGTCCATCCAATCTATGTGTCCAAACCATTTAAGCTATATAAATATAATCTAACTAAAATCCATAAAACTTCATGCTATATTAGGAAAAAAACTTATTTTGTTCCCTTATTATGGCTCTTCATATATTTTGACGTACACAAATGGATCCTGGCTTTAGGGGAATCAGATAATACACGAGTAGAATTATAATTTTGCCTTCATATTTTTTTTGCGCAAACCCACTTTATCTTTATCATAATATATTTTCATATTGCTTTCATTCTAATACGCATTTGACTATCAAAAACTATAGAACATAAAATAAAAATTTTAAGTCACAAGTGCGTTTCCGGAGTCAGTTCGGTGGTGCTGTTCTAAATGTTTAGAAATATAACAAAAGATTTTTCGTTTTTTCGAATTACGGCCGCATTGTCTGAATTTCACTCTATTCACTCTGCTTTAATCATATCAGATATCTGATTCGATGGTTTTGTTTAAAAGCAAAGCTCATAAGAACACTGCCCTTCCCATTCCACCATTCGTACAATAATAATACTTTATTTTCAATTTTGTTTACAAAGAACGCATTACTCGAAAACTCCCACACTAGGCTGTCTGTCCTGTAGGAATTTTAACAACACAGTTAAATGTGATACAAGGTAAGTATCAAGTAAATAAAGAAACAAAAACAAAAGAACGGGTAATAAATAACGATGAATTAATTACAACAATATTAGTTTATTAACAATATAATATATCATGACAAGTGTTGCGGATAATGTCGGAATCTCAATTATTAGGAAGAAGGCACTATATATATACCTATATATATATATATATATTTGCTAACGAAGTTCGTTAGCAATTATATAATAATTGCTAACGAACGTCGAATGTTTTCTGTCGTACTCGGGCCGGGGCGCTGGAGGTGAAATCGATTCGGTTCTAGCTGGTGCTGTTAGTATCTACCTTAGTCCCAGTGGGTGTATTATAACCAACAAGATACCATGCGTGCCAGAACGTCCTCGGAATCCTGGTAATAGTCTCACAGAAAGCCCCCGAGAGGAGGGGGCGTGGGATGGCCGGGTCCAACCTGGCAGACCACTTCTAGAGACCAGTAGCGGAGGGTGAAGTCCCCCTTCTTCTTTAAGAGGGTATGTTTGTCGTCCAGGAGACCTATTTTGGGTCGGTGGATGACCGGAGATATTCGGTGCCCACCTTCGTTGTGGCTCGGTGTGGGCGCTAGTCGCCATAGGCCGACGGGGTCGTGGTAGATGTCCGCAAGGCCTCGTCAGTGCGCAATGCAGCTCTCCTTCGTGATGGCGGGATCGCTTTTTTAGTGGGTAGGCCCCCTTCTAGGGAAGAGAGCCCCACATTATCACCTGCTCTCGGGGTGTGCAATTCAATGCATTTTCCAAAGCGGAACAAAAAAAAAGGTGAGAAGCTCTGTCTTTAACGTAAGTCTCGTCTGTGGACGACTTTAACTTGCAACTGCATTATTTTGCAATACCATCTTATTACAGATTCATTCAGGTTTTGCAACCGAATACATGTACTGCGATTTCGGCGGTCTCTCCAATCCTTGCCGTATTGCACTCGATGGAGCGGTACTTCCGATCTGTTCAGAATTTAAATACCTGGGATCAGTATTGCAGCAGGATGGAGATGTCGTCAAGGATGTTAAGCGAAGGATTAGCTCAGGATGGATGAAATGGCGGCAGGTTACGGGAACTACATGTGATCCCCGTATTTCCCTCAAACTGAAGGGGAAAATTTATAAATCTCTAATTAGGCCTGTCGTCATGTATGGATCGGAATGTTGGCCTGTTAAACGAATGGATGAACAAAGATTGCATGTCACGGAGATGCGTATGTTGAGATGGATGTGTGGAGTGACAAGAAAGGATAGAGTGAAGAATGAATATATTAGGGGAAGTTTGAAAGTTGCCCCTATTGTGGAGAAACTGAGAGAAAGGAGACTATCCTGGTACGGTCATGTGGTAAGGAGAGAGAATGACCATGTTACCAGAAGAGTCATGGACATGAAAGTGGATGGGCGTGTGGGGAGAGGAAGGCCGAAGAAAAGGTGGATGGATTGTGTAAATGATGATATGTTGAGGAAAGGAGTGTGTAGAGAATTAGCGAGCGATAGGAGAGAATGGAAGCAGATGACATGTTGCGCCGACCCCAAATAGAATTGGGAACAGGGCAGGAGAAAGAGATTCAGGTTTTGCAACATTGTAACTTTCTGAACGATTGACCACGTCCTTTTTTGCAAGTAATTAAAAATATTATAAGCAGAACGTAATTCAGTTTCCATAAGTAGTTGTCAATCTCAAACGATTCCGTTTCGTTATGTCTCAATAAAAATAGCAAATGATTCCATGGTTCATTTGGTTTTGAGGTTCAGTTATGTTGTCAATTTCCAATTCTTCAGCTACGTCGCAACTACTGAAATAGCTATCATGCTCCATTTTTTAGATTTTGGCGATATTTTTATCCATTACATGGATACTAGAGCGTGATACGTTTTTTATATCAAAACTTCCAGATTGAACCAACTTTCCGACTTTCTTTCTGATGGCTCTACATTAGATCCATAAACGTCTCATTTTTTATCGCGGCATTTTTTATTGTACAATTATTTCATAATGTTGACTTATTTTGAGGGAAAGGACAAAAAATTAAAAATAGTAAGAAACAAGATTTGATTAATTTCATCCCTTTTTATTACAAAAAACATACTTTCAGTTTCATCAATTTCATCATTTTTGTTTCCATATATAAATTTACGCTGTCGATATCAAACGATGTCAAACGAATATATAATAAGTGGTAAATACATACTAGTAACAGACAAAACTAAAGAGTTCTTATGGGGAAAAATATGGGTATACTTCGCGACGGTCGGGTCAGTAAGGTCTTTATGACAATGACATGCAACATACAACACTGACATGTTTGAATACACATAAAATACACCAGCACAAAAGCGCCGTGTTAATGAGATTGTTAAATAAATACAGCTCTCAGTAAAAGAAGCGTGCCATTTAACGATTGTTACATAGTTTACTTTGCGAATGTAATATAAACAAATTGTTTGTTTGTAAACTCTTTACTGTCTAAAAATACATAGGAAAAACAAACCAAAACATACACAAAGTGTCACATACAAAGGCAAATTTATCCTTACAGCATCTCTTCGTCATCGTGAACCTGATGAACATGAACATCATAATTGAAGAAGAATTGAGATTTTTAAAACTTAAGGCAAAATATAACCGTTTAATTTATTATAGATGTAAATAAATTTGTGATAGGTACCTACATGCTAATTTGCTTTCTTCAGAATAATTATGGAATGAAGATTAAAAAAAAATATGAGTTAATATAACTTTTTTTTTTATTTTACAACAGACAAATAAATAATATTAACAACACATAAATTGTTGGTATACCAGAAAAACCTGATGACTTGATTACGAGTGGGTGAGGGCACTCGTAATGAAATCACACCTGTGACTAAGGTAGTCACATCAGTGATATTCAAAAATAAGAATTATTGCAAATCGGTGATTATTAGTCACATCGGTGATTTCTAAGTCGCATTCGTAATTCAAAAATAGGTCTCCTGGCTCCGAGCGACTTCCACCTGTTGCCAGCAATGAAGAAGTGGCTGGCTATGCAGCGTTTTGATACGACGCACAGCTGCAAGAAGAGGTAACGAAGTGGTTGAAGGCGCAGGCGGCCGAATTGTCGACGAAGGAATTTCCAAGCTCGTACATCGCTACGATAAATGCCTTAGTTTGAATGGTGACTATGTAGAAAAGTAGTATTTGAGTGTGACTTTCACTTGTATATAATAAAATTTGTTTCCTATACTTTGTTGATTTTTTATTCCAAAACGTAATCTACTTTCTGGATAGCCCTCGTACGTTCATATAAATTTCTTTAAGCATTCGTATTGTTATGCCTTTCCTAGTAATTATTATAAACGGGAAAATTTGTGATTATGGATGGATATTTGTTACTCTTTCACGTAAAAACTGAATGGATATCTAGGAAACTGTACAATAATATAGCTTATAAATGAGAATAACACAGGCTATAATTTGAATGTTTGTTGAACGCGCTAATCTCTGGAACTCCCGGTTCGAATTGAAAAATTCTTCTTTTATTGAATAGTCCATTTATCGAGAAAGGGTTTAGGCTACATAACATCACGCTGCGACTAATAGGAGCGAAGAAATAATAGCAAATGTGGAAAAAACGGAGAAAATTATCATCTTTGAGAGCTTCCGTTGCGTGCGCTGCGAAAACGGTTCTATCTAGAACCGTAGAACCAAAAAAATATGTATGAAAGAATTATTCCTCTTAAAATGATCTAAAAAAATGTCCGCGGCAGTATATGTCTATCTTTTAATGTTAACTCACTAGAATCGTTTTTATGGTAGTCAAATTTGAATATGTCGTGTTGTCAAGATCGGGTAACAGTTGAGGTGGTTGCTTGCAAAAATAAATATGATGCTCAAAATAACTATTACACGCGGACGAAGTCGCTGGCACAGCTAGTATAAAATAAGCAAAAATGTTTACTTGATTCAAAATATGTGTACATAGTGTATAGAAATGTACTGGTTTTAATCTATGAAGTGTAGCTGGAATTTAATGTAGTTGAAAAGTAACGACAGCTATGAAAAGACTCATAAAACACTCATTAAATTAAATATCGATATTAAAAAAAATTATTTTCACTGCCATTTTTCTTTTTGTTCTTTTTTATCCGATGGTAAATGGCCAACAATCGCCTGTGCATGTGTGGTTCCTGTGCAATTTTGAGAAAATTTGCAACCACCGCATAACACTCAATAATTTCACTGCCTATTTTACCCTTTAGACCAGAACACGGTTTGCATCTCTATGTTCCGGTCTACTAAAGGGTAAAATATATAAAAAGTTATTTCTGATATAAAATAGGTAAGAAGGAGGTACCCAAGCATGACCCTAGTATAGTCTCTCTCCGGTGCTTTTCAGATTAAATTTGACAGATTAAATTTGATGCAACTATTGTGCATTTCGCCGACGACTATTCAATATTAAATAAGCTCGCTCGTGCTCTCAGGGGATTCAGACGTACAGCCTCGAATTCTAAATTCGACTTGAAAGTAGGTCACCCAATAGCCTATTTTTTAGTAGGCTAATTATGCGGTGCATTACATATATTTCATTTGCCTTTGCTTAATTAATTATACGTAGATTATCCGATAAAGGATTGTCAAAACTGTTGCTAGAATTATTTTTTGAGCATAAAACTGACTTTGCATGACGGGATGTATTAAAAAATTATTTAAATCAATATCAACAAGCCTAAATAAGTTAAGTAAATTCTGCATTCACGCCATCTATTGTGGAATTCTGTAAATAGCCATTGCGGACAGCTGGCTCCACGACCGCTCCGCGTATTGATTTCAGTGTAGCCGCATAAAAGGTCATTGCACTATGTGATAGCAACAACGTCAGTTCGAACAATGTACCGTGAAAATTCTGGCAGGCGCTGATAAAGTATAACCTGTCATTCGAAAATATGGCTTTTCAGGCTTAAATATATAATAGTGTGTAATAATTTGTTGTGTAAAATATGTGTAGTTATTGAAAATATTAAATCTGTGCGTTTAAGTGCCTAGCCATGGCGTTTCGTTCAGGCCTGCTGAGAAGAAATTTCATCAGCACTCGTATCGAAGACATATCTTTGGATACAATCCGTCTGGTATCACCTATCAACAGATTCGCTATATTCCAAGGCAACTTTGCCAACGATGATTACGAATATCCACGCAAGTTAGTAATACTTTTTTATACGTAAAATTTCCGTCTAATAAATTTTAGAATAATCTTACTTGTTATAATCATTGTCATGATTCTAACTACTATCATGTACGTATAATTCATAGCTTCAAAAGTAATTTGAAATACAATTTTATAATATTATAATTTTAAATAAGTAAACATTAATATTCCAATTGTACGGTACAGTATTAATTGTAAAAATATATCATGTGTACTGGCCAATATTTATTATATTAAGAAACAATAATATGGATAATCAAAAAAGAAAATACATTTTATATCTATACATTTTTTTATATCCATGTATTCCATTAACTATAAAAACATTGATCTAATAACCACCTTTTCAATTTCTTTTCAAATACCTTTATAGACAGATTTGTATAACTATCTACTTAAATTCAGTAACTTTAAAATATAAAACGTAACAAAATAGAAACGGCCTCATAATATACATTGCATTTCATAATATCTAATCGAGATGAAAGAGTAACCATACCTGTTCATGTACCTTTTATACCTGGTTATTACTTTAAAATGTTTCTTTTTAAATACTTCGCATATAGTCTCTCAATATACGTAGGTTTTTTTTGGTTTGTCAAGGCTACATATGGCTCGCACGCATTTTATTTGTTACGCAAAAGCTATCTCAATATTATTTTATGTTAGACTTTCCACGAAGAACCTTAGCATTTCAACCCATCGAGGATCTTTTGTGCTGTCCCTTATTATAAGTCCAAGTAAAGCCAGTAATACCTATAACACTAATAGCCCTGTTAATATTTTCCAATAGTTTAATGATGTTCTATGGTTGCATGGCCCTGTAGTTTATCGATCTTGGGTGTCCAATTCCCAGCAATGTTACAATAATATATATTACAATAATAGTTTCAATATTCGCCTTCCATCTTCGCCAATATTTCAACCATTTGCCATCACGAAGGTGGTAAAAATGTACATGTATTCATTACAGCGATCCGTTTATACTCATAAAGATATATATTTGTCTACAGTCATATTTATCACATAATTCTATTTCGTATTATTAATACATCATAACAAGCCTTAGATAACTGCTAGAAAACGTTTCGTGGACGTGACAATAAATTGGCAAGCAACCTGACTTTCCATCGTATGATGGTAAGTGGGTAGTCACAGGAATCATATGGACTATAGGTGACCGTAGAGTCACCTATAGTGCATATAGTTCCTGTTAGATTCGCGACAAGCAACCAGACTTTCCATCGTATGGTAAATGAGTAGTTACAAGAATCATATACACTATAGGTGACTATAGAGTCACCTATAGTGTATATGATAATTATGATTATTGCATATGAGTATTTGTATGTCTATCCGTTATATCCCATCCCGATCCCATAACACAAGCCTTACTTTGGGCTAGGCTAATTGGTGTAAATATAAGAAATATTTATTTTATTTTTATGTCCTACCCGTCAAACCGGAACACGACAATGTGAGCACTGGTGCTTTACTACATAAGATCTGTCCCCTGATTATGTAACTTTTTGCTACAAATTTAATTGAAACTGATAGATAATGCCGTTATGAGCTATATTATTCACATTCAATTACCTTCATAAAGCACCAATGTACTGCACAATCTGTCAGGTGCAATCAAAATAAGTTAGGTATAAAATGGTTCAATTAGCCTACTGAGCTGCCTCGTGTAAACATCTAACTCGTAATTTTTTGCAGGCCAATGAAACTTAAAACGAAGTGGACGATCGGTGTGTTGATGGTGCTAATGTGCCTGTGTGCGATCAGCGGCTACATCTTCGGCAGCAGAGAGTACCGGGCAAACCGGCATCCGCCCGACCCCGAGGAGACTCCACCGCCGTCGCCCTCGTGGCTGCACACCTTCCAGAAGGCCGCTGTGTGCACAGACGCTCCTCACTGCTCGGATATTGGCAGGTAAGTTGAAAGTGTGCTGGTAACAGTAGGTGTACTGATACTTTCGTATCTGATCACGTTCCTGAAATCTGCCTATTCGATCTATTCTCCTCATTGCTCTGATAATGACAAGTATATTGGGAGTAACCACGCCCATTAGGCCATGATAATACTACTTGCAGCGGAGAGTACCGAGATAGTCGTAGCTAGCAAAAACCCTACTTCCAAGAATACTCACCGCCATCAGCCTCATGGCTGCAAAAAACACCAACACTACACATGGCTTGAACATTAGACGCCATATACAACTATATATTATATGGTAATAGTAAACACCACATCAGCCATAAATTCAATAAAATAGACCGACAGATCCCGAAGAGACGCCGCCGCGCCGTCGTCACCGTCTTAACTCCAAGTCCTTGTCGTCTTTTGGTACGCTCTCGTGTTCCTTAGACACTCTCTTACTGGAGACCTCTTAAGGATTATACAAGGGGTGAAGCTACCCCTGCGGTATAGATTAAGTAATAATTACTGCGTAAACTGTAATTTAGTTTTAAAGGCTATACCAATTATAGTATACATCTTGAAATTGAATAAAATCTAATTTTTCAAGGAGCTGGTCGCATAAATACATTATTCACAATGAAATGAATGAAATCGCGGAAGATACACGAAAAGTTTACAAAATAAACGAGGATTAAATTAGATGCAAACTATAAACACTGCATGTAGGTACACAAAAAAAAAGTGGAATTTCAGATTAAACCACAATTTTCAGATGTGGGATCTTTTCACTAAAATCTATATTATATTGACATATTTAACAATAAACACACGATCTAAGAACTCAAAATTGAATTTCGCAATAATTAGTTAACTTGTTATATAGCGGATAGGTACAATTCATATAATAAACACGTTCACATCATTTAAACCCGCATAAAATTAAAGTAGTCATATACTTTGGGAGTCACGCAATATTTCCACCTTTTTTATTTATTTAATAGGAATTTAAAGTTTATAGTTATATAGTTAATATATTCTAGTACTCGTAGAATATTTCAAACAAATGGTTACGCTTAATCAGTTTTCTATCATTGAAACTTACTTTCCAATTACAAGGGCTTTTGTGATACACTAAGGAAGGCTTTGAAAATAATCTCCATTTTCACTGTTTTCTAATTTCTTTACACCGAGACATAGTAATAAACATAATAAAGAAGATGTCGCCCACATCATCAAATTTTCATAATGGAACATTTCTCATTGTGCAGATGGAGACTCAGTTGGTACTTTTCACCCATATTAATGCTTAATTAAATACGCCAAATGGTAACTTCGCGTTGGATGTATATCTCCGAACACGCTTTATAAAAGACCGTGTCTTTTAAATGTGTCTTTTAAAGCAACATAATTTATTATACTCAAACCAATCAGCTTTGCCCAAAAATAGCTCAAAGTAAAATAAAATATATATTCAATATAAGGCTTATGTTGTGGGATTTAAAGTAGCAAATCGATGTCCTTACATAGATAACATTGTTAATGCAAATATATATTTACAGCTATGGCGCAAATTTTAGTATTCATCAAACATTTGCCTTAGTGGAATCTCAAACTCGGGTCCTCAGAGACACCTTGAAACTCGCGTACTGACAACTCAGTCACGGAAGTCATAAAATTTTCAATATCATTGCATAGTAAACTACTGTGCAACGAAAACGAAAATATTTTATATCTGATGTTTCAAATACCTACCAATGTTATTTATTTTCAAAAAAAGTTTATAGATTTTTTGACTCATAAAAAAAGCACGCATTCAGATATTATTGTATCATAAAAAATGCCAAAAACAGACACTATTCTCATATATCTGTGCTAAATACTTACTGAAAAACTTATTTTTTACAGTAAGTACGCAATTTATTACAGTACTAGCTTTCTGCCCGCGGCTTCGCCTGCGTGGATTTCGGGATTGGGTCTATAGAGGGTTAAGGGTCATAGCTTTTGCCCACGGCTATACATATGCGCGGAAGTCGATTTACGGCGCGAAGTTTTATCGCGCTTCCCGTGGGTCTATCCATTTTTCCAAGATAAAAAATACCGCAATACCTTGCTCAAGAATCACTCTATCTATTGATGAAAACCGCATGAAAATCTGTGCAGTAGTTTTTGAGCGAAGCCTTTATTGCGCATCCCGTGGGATCTGTCGATTTTTCCGGGATAAAAAGTAGCCTATGTTACTCGGGGATAATGTAGATTTCCAAAGGTGAAGAATTTTTGAAATCGGTTCAGTAGTTTCGGAGCCTATTCATTACAAACAAACAAACAAACAAATCTTTCCTCTTTATAATATTAGTATAGATAAAGCAATTTATTACAAAAAACTGTTTCAACCAACGCAATACTACTGCAACATACGAGTCTAGTTCTAGTTATAGTAAAGTCTTATTATTTATTCATTAGTCACTATATACACTTTTTTATATATGTATTTAAAGAACACATGCTCTCCGCGGAATATGAGCTAAACGCTAAAGCCCACAAACCAACGCGCACATTCGCAAATTTTTATTAAGGCCGATTCTAATATAGAGGGACTCTAAGGACTAAAGACTTTAGTACCGGAATGTCATAAGTGTTTTAAATATAAAATTACGTAACTTAAATAATTAAAAAGCAATTTTTATTTCATAACTATGTATCGTATACATATCGATAATATTTATTAAATAAATAAAATTATAAACTAAAACATCAAGGACTTTTTTACATAATTCGAATAATATATATACATTTTAAGATTTATCACATGAAATATATATATTTTTTAAATACAGTACAAGTTATTTGCAATTTCATTTATACGCTCATACAAATTAAACTAATATATCAACTTATAACTTAACTTTATAATTGCAAAATATGTAGTATAGAGAGTTAATACTGTATCTTCAAAATAATAATTTAATTATAATCAGAAAAATTGTCCGCTACCCCATTTCGGTGGTATTTATTCCTTTACCGATTCCTACGACAACCATAAGAAGAAAGGTAACCCATTTATTATTATTGCATCACTACACAGATAAATGTCATCCCAGTATGTACTTACATTCCTCCCGTCTATAACGTTATTCCTTCACGCAATCTATCGTATATTAATTTCATTACCACATCTCCAAACCCCCTTAAAACTGAACATAGCAGTAAAAAAATTATTATTTTGTTCATTATGTCGGACAGACAAGCAGACGACGCTAGTAAAACGGTTTCTTACAAAGCGAAAATAAAAAGATTTAGATACAGTTTTTTTTAAATAAAACAATTCAGTTAGAGCGTATGAATCATTCTAGAAATTGGAATTTAAGTACAAAAACATATCCGACTTACTTAATCTTCCACGTGATAAGTAAACAACAATGTAGCTATTTAATCGCGTGATTAATTTTCCAGACACAATCAACTGCGAAACGAAATGTTGCCATAGGTGAATTTATTGCATCATGTTGGAAAAGGTTATGTTATGATTTCATTATATATTTACCACAATACTTGCAATAGCATGAAGTCGGAGCTTATCTAATTACATATATTGGTCGAATCTAACCTGACTTATAGCTAGAATACTAGCACCAAGTCTGTTCTTCAGTAAAATTACCATAAATATGCAATAAATCTTCAGAACATGGAATATTCTTGATTAATTCGAGTATTGGCGCTGCGTTCATTTTACAGTGCAAAACACACTATCAAGTATTCCGGAAGATTCCTTTGTCTGAGTCAACTTTCTTCGACAAATAACAAAACTGTTGGAATATGTCTATATGTCTATGTCTATATGTCTATGTCTAGGAGGTAGACTCTGTACCAGGGTCGTCTGCATGGGTACCTCCGTCTTACCTATTTCCGCCGCCAAACAGCAGGGTTCGCTTTGCTGTGTTCCGGCGTGAAGGGTAAGATAGGCAGTGAAATTACTGGGTACTGTGACTTTACATCTTATGTCACAAGTTGGCAACGTACACTGTGGTTCTTATGAGGTTTGCAGATTTGCTGCGAATTTCGTGGGAACCACATGTACTATAGGCGACTGTTACCACTTACCATCAGGTGGGCAGCCTGCTTGTTTGTCAACTTTAGCAATAAAAAAAAAAAAAAAAAAAATATGATAAGATCTTAATTTAAAATCTCGTTAAAACTCTGTTTTCGTTCGTTATCAATTAAGTTGTGTTCAATTTTTGTTCTTAAGGTAGGTACATCTAGTACAGGTATTTAAATTTATTCGACTGACATCCCCCGGCTTACTCACACTAACGACAAATTATAAATAAACATACAGAACACCTAACCAGGTCGCGGCTGGTGTGCCTCCACCAATCAGGTTTCGAGAATATTATCGACTCGCATGCGGTCAGTGACGTGCCAAGATAGCGGCAACGGCTATATAAGCGCGAACCAGCCTTATAACGCAAGCATTCTGCTACAAGTAACCGCTGAAGTGCTACCAACACTCGTGTTATTCAATCAATTAATTTTTTATTGTTAATAAATCTAAATATGTCTGAAACCTTCTTCGACCAGTACGACTACTACAATTTTGATCACGACAAGCATATCTTCACCGGACACGGAGGCAAACAGCGTACCAAGAAGGAAGTGAACGAACACACAAATCACTTTGACCCATCCGGCCATTCCAGAAAGATCGTGACGAAGCTGGCAAATACAGAGAGCAATAAGAAGTCGTACAAACAGTAAGAAGTTGTGAAAGTAAACGACGACATGGCTTGCAAACGGATAGCTGATGTATTGCCGAACGAAAGGAGAAAGCTATGGCGGATTCTGGAGGATGTTCCGGAATGCTCGTCTCCGAGATCATGGGAACACCCGAAGAGGTTTCTACCGATACACAGTTTCTACACGGCGCATTATAACTTCATGCTGAGGTGTCAGAAGCCGCGGCGGTAAACCGGGAAGAGCTGCAAAGCCAGTGAATCTATTTTGGACGCAACACCGTTCCGTAAACTGATCTCGCTTAACTGAGCTTGTTCTAGAGCTCGAATCACTGTGTTATTAAGCTAATTAGATTATTATGCGTTTAATTTCGCGTCTTTTAAGGGACGCCGAACGACTGTAATAATAATTTAAGTTTTAATAAAAATAAACTAGGTTATGATTTTAAAGTATGCTTTTGTTTCATTTGCATTGAATGGTGCGGGTGGGAGGAAGTCGTTGCCAGTTCGAGATTCGTGTTGATTGTGTGTGTGCTCGTACTCGTTGTTTACACACAAAACCAACCTTGAGCTGCCGCCGAGGTGGCTGGCCTTGCGGCTATTATCAGCACAGCCGGCCACCTATTGCGTCGTAAAAACAAACACAGTTTGAATTTAAACGTGAATTTATTATGATAACAATCGATAAGGCGGTAGTTAAGCCTTACTTTTATCATTTGAACATCTGATTTTATTCTATACATAAAATACAATTTCTCATTATGTTTTTCCATGGTTTTACGTTACTCCTTCTAAATCACCTAAATTAATATGTCAGTAGTTACTTAAAAGAATAAATAGTAAAAGAATAAACAGTAGTTACATAAAAAAGGTTTTAAAAATGAAACAGTGCATCTTTTTAACATTTTATCGTCTTTGTTTTTATGATGTCTTGTATTACTTAATGCACCAGTGACTAATGTTGTATGTAACTATATACATTAAAACAATGCTTATTATGGAACAGTTGTTATATTAAGTATGTTATGATACAGCGGGTTTCATTCAATTCAAGTTTCGTATCGTTAACAAAGCAAAAATATTAAGTCAAACAAATGAAGCGTTGAGGCCATGGTTAGACATAGAATAAAAAATTTGCAGCGATAGCTTGATTCATTCGATAAAAATACATTATATAAATAGATACTTATTCTGATAAGATGAAGAATTTTATATAATATATCCTATGTAGATTCAATACTACCATTAGTTGATATATTTGTTTTTGTTTGAAACCGAATGTTACATAATACTGAAAATTATTATTATTATTTTTTTTGATTTATTCCTATTGCATTAAGTTTAGTAAATGAATTTAGTAAGTATTACAAATTTTAGGGATTTCAGTAATTTCATCAGTAATTTTTCGGACCCAAGTAGGTTTTTCCTTAATAAGATGCAAGATTTTTCGAACTTGGAATCAAACCACGAAAGTTGATCAATTACTTAAAATTCTCGATACCTTTTATACAGCTAAACGCAGCCAAGACTAACCAACCGATTTCATAAATAGAGCTTCTTAAAACGGAACATCATCAATACATAGTATAAAACAAAGTCGCTTTCGCTGTATGTCCATATGTATGCTTAGATCTTTAAAACTACGCAACGGATTTTGACGCGGTTTTTTTTAATAGATAGAGTGATTCTTAAGGAAGGTTTGTATGTATAATAAATGCATAATATAGTAGAGAAACACTGATAAATTTAAAGGTTTCTAATGTGATGTCGTAATCTAATCTCGTAGGCTGAACCCTACGAGATAGACCAAAATAATGTACTACAGTATTGTACAACTTACAAAAATCCACAAAAAAGTCCGCGATGGTATATGTCTATCTCTTAGGGATAACCCACCATAACCATTTTTTCACTGCACCCGTGCGAAGCCGGGGCGGGTCGCTAGTAAGATATATTGTCGTCGTTTCACCTCACGTCACACTCTAACTTCACTATGTGTATGGAGTTAGAGCAGGACACACGCTACGTAACGATATATGGTATTTGTATATTCGGAGTACAGGGCTAAGATTTATATTGGACGACAATTCTACTCAGTAGGGAAGATAATTTTTTATGCTACTATATTCTTGATATCACTGTCAATTATGACACATTTTCTTATTATTTTTTTATTCAAAAGAAAATATATTTTTAAAAAATCAAATAAAATTTTTAAATAATATAGACACTTACAAAACTTTATTTCTTAATTATTATTTTTTCTTTCTTATTTTATTGATATGTAGGGTCTCACCCATGAACATAACTTTTCTTCACTAGTATATGTGTAACTTGTATATGTATTGTTAGGACCAATAAACGTTTTCTTTCTTTCTTTCTTTCTTTCTTGCGTTAGAAATTTTCAAGCTATCCATAACCATAGCTTGATACACTCTTAAATTACCCGACGCAACCTTTCAGTTTATTTTCCTGCTTCTAATTTCAAAACCGACATGTTTAAATAACTTTTGACCATATTTCACCCTTTTAAGTTCAGAATTTTCTGAAGTAACTGATATCCGAAAACCAGGCGTAAATACCTACCATAAAACGCTTGTGAAAAAACAAAATAAAAAACACGTTTAAATAATATACACATTTGAAGTTTTCCTTTATTTTTTCTAAGATCTCTTCATCGGGTTATGACTTTTGTACAAAGGGATCACGTTAGCAATATTCTTTTTCGAATAAACGAAATATTTTCAAAATGGAACCACAATTCGCAAAACATGGCAACTTAGTAACAGTTGATTTTTATATATCTGTAAATAGACGAATGCTATAAAATGTATTAAGCATTTCGTAACTTATTAGCCAAATCACCCAATCGTCCGATATTAAATGTCATAAACATAATTCAGTATTTGAATTCGAATCATATGGAATTTGATAATAATTACAAATTAATTTACGCGTTACAAAATTATAATCGTCGCCGGGAATGTAGAAGACCCTTTGACTATGATATGATTAGTTAGAAAAACATTTTTTAAAATACATATTAAGGATACGTATCCTTAATATGTATTTGTATGTTCTATCTATTCAGGCGAAATGATGATGGAAGAAAAACTCATCAATAGTTCACTGATCAGCTAGGACTGAAAAGTAGAAAAATCTGGCCCAGTTTAAAATTAATTCATTAGTAGAGGATCGGAGAATTATTATGGACCTGCTATTCGTATCCAAAATCTTAAACAACTCAATTGACTGTCCTCCTTTATTGCGCAGGTTCAATTTCCGTGTACCTTACCGATATCCTCGCAGCAAAATAACCCCACTTGTAAGTCCTCTACGCAGAACGATTTTTGGTTCTACCTCCCCAATAGCCAGAATGTGCAAACTGGTGAATGAGTTTAGTGATGTGATCGATATCTTTGCCGATTCACCCAACAGGCTCCGTAGCACGGTCTTTGCATTGTTGCTAGAATAAGTTGTTTTTGGTTTTTAGATTAGGATCTTTAGATTATTAGTTTGTTAGTATTGTTTATTCACAATATGTAGTTGATATGCTTAGTATTCTGTAGTTTGTGCATGCTGATTTACCTGTAAGTGTTTGTTACATTTTTTTTTTTCAATTGGCATAGTTTAAATTTATACAATTAACAATGTAAACAAACGTTGGTGAATCTATATAAATAAATAATAATTTAATCTAGATAGATTATAGAATAATATAATTATTAGATAGTGTGTACCTCATAAACTTTCGAACAACAATTTCTTCATTTTTTGTTTGCTTTGAACAACATTCTATAAATATATCCTTGTATGCTTCATAGTAAATAATTTTTATTTCGCAAACTGTTCTATGATCGTGGATGATTATTTTTTCTATATTCATATCAAACACCTTTTATTCTGATCGCTGGCTTGTCTCTTTACTAAAAGCTTTTGTTTTTGTGAATTAACCACTTGAAACATTTCTGCTAGTACATGTGGGTACTTTATTAATAATCTATAATTAAATGGTAATATTTCAATTATTGTAATGCTACCTCTCTCGTCTTATAATATTACTCATTCCAAATCACAATTACCTATAAATAATTACCTATAATAATTACTCTATAGCTTAAAACAGTGATCTATTGATGCCGCCGATTTTTGGATTTTCGCGGCCGTAATTATTTCATTGTCTTTTTGATTACTAAATTGATGTGCTGTTAGGATTGAAACTGATGTGATTGAAAGATTTGACGTCGGGTGTATGTGTTGCTTCTAGCAATGTAACAGTTCATTGTAGTCTCTTGCAACCAAAATCAAAATTAAAACCTTTCGACAACTTCAAGAAACAAACGACTTAGGTGGGTTATTGCAACGAGCGCGGTACAGCGGTTCTAAAACTTGATGTTGGTGTGAGACTTAGTGGTGACTACAAAATTACTTTGAATATTTACTTAGAAACTGATAATTATATTGCCTGCTCTTTTGCATATACAGGATATTTTACAAAAAATAAAAGGTCGAAAGTACTGTTAACTTGAATTATAGGAAGCACATTAACAATCTGGATCTCGAATCTTAATAGCTTGCAATCATAAATACAGAATTTATCGAGATCGAGAACTCGTTTTTCAAATTTTATATCAACATTTATCTGACACTTCTTCGCTGAAGTGAGGAAAACATGAGGTAACCTGCGCACCTGCAAAGAAATTCAAAGGGTTTGAGGCTGTCTGCGAGGATTTATATCAGCTTATGGTGTCAGCAACACCGGACCAGGGTTATTTCCAGAGACGCGTGTAAAAAATGAAAACGTTAGTACTAATAGTGTTTTTATTGATAATACTTATTTACTGTTTGAAATATTTAGGTCTAAAACTAACGATAAACTTGTATTTATTATTTATTTTAAAACGACTTTCAACGGTAATAATACTTGACTAAACTCATGACGGAAAAGTTAAAAACCACTGCACAAGATCAAAACACCATACACATGGTTGAATCAACAACGGTCGGGAATCAGACCGTAAAATCCGGCAATAAGTAACTATTTGGTTGCGTTCGCAGGTACAAGTTTCTTTTCTAAAAGAAAGACATTTAGTTTTTTTTCAAGTTAGACCCCGAAATACTTTTTCGCTGACGTAGACCCCTTGGGGTTCAATTTAGACACTGCTTTAAACTATGCGCGAAATCACTGCTTTAAACTATGCGCTAAATTTCATAGGACGTTGAACCTATTTATAGCTCGTATGACATTATTTGAAGACGTAGTCAAGTTATTAGATTATTGTACACACGACTGTAAATTTGACTACACATGTTAACCTTCAGACCGCATGTATTCCCTACGTAATAAAAGCTGTTTTTGTGATTGTACCTATTGTACAAACTCACGTTATAAAACATGTTCACTACATCGGTAGCATACACGTGATATGTATGAGACAAATATATGTATAGTTAACTAGCGGACCCGACAGACTTTGTCCTGTCAAAAAGATTTGTACAGTGGCAGTTTTTTGTTCCTAATTATTTTATAGATAATGTCGCATAGCCAACCGCAAAAATCGCAAAAAAACTCTAAATGACCTATTACATTTTGTGGCTATTCAATTTTGGAACGTGACATTAAATCCTCCTACGATGTATTCTGTGCTCCAACGCACGCACGCACACTGTTTTGATAGATATGATTGAATTTCAACTATATGTAGCGTTAATAAAGCGCAAATTGACACTTTGATGTTAGGAACACACCTTCATTGCTTAGACAACAGTGTGTGCTTGCAACATGAACTTTATACAATAACAATAAAGCTCAATTCGACTGTACGTTTTAGTTAGAAAACGTTTGCATGGGAAAATAAAAGGGCTGTTTTTAGGGTATTTCCGGTATATTTATATTTTTATATTTAGGTATAATTATTCGAATTTTCCTCATTGTAAAAACCCTCTTTGAACTTCAACGAACATCAACAAAAAAGAATTGGCCAAATTGGTCCAGGCGTTGTTGAGTTATGAGCTTACCAACACATTTTGCGATTCATTTTTATATATAAGATAGAGTATGTTTATAGTTGGTGGCAATAAGGTCCACGAGTCGTAGAGGTATTAGTACACACATCGTACAAAGTGGACCACGCAACGGGGTGAAGATCGCTGGAAGGTGTTAGATCAGTTCCCATCAGTGTGGTCAGGAGAAGTCTATGTCCAGTAGTATGCATCTCTCGGTTGAAACGATATTGATATATTGAGATACGTATAAGTATGAAACGATTTGCATTGAATCAGATTATTTAAAACTAATTGTCCCGGTATACTTCGTATTAGCGATGTGCCGAGTACGGTTTGACTCGAGTCAGACTCGATTCCTGCTTTGGACTCGCCTACTCGAATACCAATTTATTTTGATTCGAGTATGCCGGTCTCGATTCTGGTACTCGAGACAGGAAGAATCGGTTCGTACTCGCTAACTTGATTCTATTTATACGAATCCTACTCACTCGAATCTAGTATTCGAGTTTGGTTAACTCGCTTTTACTCGCAAACTGTTTACATAAGCTCCTATGCTCTATGTCTTGATTCAATGTTTATTATCTTTTCATAAAAATGACAGTATTATTATTTTCGTATCATTGTGCTTAACCTAACCACGCTGTTTGAGGCTAACTCCTTTCTTTTTTTCCTTTTTGTTCTAAAATCGGACTCTATCTCAGTTTTGGACTGGACTAGAATTTCCAGACTCGAATTTCTCGACTTCCGATTTCTCCGATTCCTAAACTCGAGTCTAGACTCGAATCAGGGAATCGAGTCCTGATACGAATAACGTATAAACTGACTCGAATCGACTCGATCCACCAAAACGGCGACTCGGCACGTCACTACTTCGTATCGTTCATCAGACACCAGACATCATTGACTATTTGCCAATGATGTCTGGTGTCGACTGCGACATTATTTCTCTCCAGGTAGATATTTCTCTCCAGGTAGGCAGCGGCTCAGCTGTGCCCCTGGCACTGCAGATGTCCATGAGCGATGGTTACCACTTACCATCAGGTGGGCCATTTGCTCGTCTGCCACCGTATGGAATAAAAAAAAAGAGGATTGCAGAATTCCAAAATTGACCCCTACTAATATTATAAATACGAAAGTTTGTAAGTATGGATGAATGTTTGTTACTCTTTCACGTAAAAACTTCTGAATGGATTTTAATTAATCTTTACAATAGTATTGCTTATCATCAGAATAACACATAGGCTGTAATTGATAAAGATATACGCCAGGTTTATATAAGCTACTAGCGGACCCGACAGACTTCGTCCTGTTGAAAAGATTTGTAAAGTGGCAGTTTTTTGTTCCTACTTATTTTATAGGTAAAAGATTATCCCGCTTTTCTGTAGAAATTTTTCCTGAATTTTATTTGCTATAAACCTCACGGAGCCCGAGACATTTCCAACGAATGCAAAACCGTGGAAATCGGTTCGTGCGTTCTGGAGTTATAGCGTCAGGAAGGAAAACCCGACTTATTTTTATATAGTAGATTTGAAATACTAATCCTGCGTAGACGAAGTTGCATGCACCATTTAATACTATAATAAAAAATCGATTCTTCATATATTAAATCGATTGTAGAATATATTTAAATTATTCTGTGATATTTGATGAAGAAGAATCCAACAAATAGGTGGTAAATTAAATTAGTTTTGATGTACTTAAATTATAAGTTATGTAAATAAACACGACTTTATAGGAATGTATATAAGGCATTAATAATACTGACTTACATTTAAATTACATTTATTTGTTTACGCAAAACTCCCATTCTGCTTATACCCTTATGGTCCGTCTTATTTAGATTAAAGTATTAAGCAAGCTGAAAGTTGATATTAAACGCAATATAATTTTATCGTTTACTGATATCGATCGCTTATGATTATGATTGTCGATAGCGATATTACTCATGAATGTGTGCTTTAAAACGTGATATTTTAAGAAATTTATATTGTCTTCATTATCAGCACAGACATAAAATGTACGTGCCTCTTTAACTTATTAAGTTGAATACTTAAGAATTGAGAAACGCAAGTTCAAACAAAGACACATAAGATACACAGTCAAGCTTATTGTTAATCTATATATATAAAAATGAAACCCGTTTCGCGTTGTCACGGCATCACGTGTGAACGGCTGAACCGATTTCGATAATTCTTTTTTTTAAATGTTTGTGGAAGTCCAAGGATGGTTCTTACGGAAAAAAATATTAAGAAAATCTCTCAGAAATATTGAAAAGTATACATTTAATTTTGCATATTTTAAAAAACGCGCGTTACGAATGTCAATTTTTTTTTATACGAATGTCAACGTCATTCACAGCTATAGACTATATTAAAAGAGCATTAGGTCAACTATACAAAATAAAGTAGTGCATCAAAGCTACGCTAAGGCGGTACGAAGTTCGCCGGGTCAGCTAATAAACATTTAAATGAAATGAGTCACAAATTAAAGACGACCATCTTGAATTTGTCCTAAAACACAGTCAATAAGAAAGTTGTACGCAGAGATTGAAATATTAAATAGATATCCTACTATAACAAACCATTTGAGTTAAAATATATTGAATATTTTTGGATAGAGTGCACTAAAAGTAATTTCTGTAAGTCTTGTCATTTTCGAAACCCTCGTTTTATGTTAATTCGTATTCTAGTGTAATAAAAAGGAAGTTAGTTTTAATGCTATAATGACACATTAAAAAAATGTTTATTTTTTAATTGTGTCATAATTTTTACAATCAATTTAATAATCTAAGTATACTCTTATTTGCAGAAATAATATTCTTGTATTTGGGAAGTAGGTATTTAACTGGTACGTTACCTAATTTATGTGATCTAGAGCCAGGAAAAAAATGACAAGACAGGTACCAGGTTAGTGTCATCCGTCACTTGATAATAATTTCCACATTCAATTAAAACATTTTTATTGATTCATCATTCGTGTAAGTTCTTGCAAAACAAATAGGTTCATTTTTACAAAGAGTCTTCGTGAATGTATTAAAATAATATACGTGTCTTATTAGAAAAATTACCTGATTACAAAGTACATATTAAAATTATTTTTCAAGGAATAAAAAGTGTATAGGTGTGTTTATTTTTATAGTGCTAAATAAAGATTAATTTCTTTATAGTCTTGCTATTAGTAATATATTTATTTTTAATACATTTTTAGTATAATTCTTTCTTTCGTTTTATACTTCATATTTTTATGGCTTTTAATTTAATGTAGTTTGGTGTAAAAAACCAACCTCCTTATAAAATGAAGACATCTTCTATCATGATTCTATGTCAATGGAAAGTACTCTATTGTTTTTTTGTTGCCTTGCAAGTGTCAAAATATGCGGCGAATACAGAGCATAAAGGCCGTATTTTTCGACTGAAATGACTTAGCCTTGATATTATTATTTCTATTTGCTATTGCAGTTCTATTTGCAATTAATTGAACTTGATAGCTCCACTAGTTCCTGAAAAACAGGCCTTAGAAAACGGATCAGGGACTTATACTATAAGGGTTTCGTATTTTTAGTACGAATCAAATCAAATCTTTATTTTCATAGAATGTTAGTAAGAAAGATGGGAACATAATTTTTAATATCCATTACATTCTACTTAGTTTGACAAACAAATATATGTTTATCATTCTATTCACCATAATCAAAATTATTATGTAAAATACGATACCCAATAATAACCCATATCGGAATTTTTCATAATTTATATTTTTATTTATTATTATTAAAAATTATATTAATAACTTTAAATTCACAAATACAATGTATTCGTGAATATAAAACTCGTAAGGCGATTGCTTTCTGTCATAACTACGTACTCATCAAAAGGTCAAAAAAACGATAATAATTTCGCTAGATTACTATCAGAGCACTTATTAAACATTTTGCTCGCTTACTACTTTAAAGGGGTTAATGACCTATCAGCGTTAAAAGTTAAATCTCTTCGAGTAGCGTTATTTTAAATATCAGTGAAAATAATCTAGTTGGATTTTTTTTTAATGTACAGGTGAAGATGTCAATTCGGAAAGTTATTTTATATAAATTCTTATGGCAGTGTAGTGTCCTGTAATCATTTCCATTATCTATCACGCACTGTGTCGTAACACGGTATTTACATGATACGTCTTCTCAGTTCTGTACACATCATCGTGATCTCATTTCTACCGAAAAACGCCGTTTCTGATCTCCGACATGGATCCTTCCTAGTCTTGTGTAATTCAGGGATGATTGATTCAAAAGATATATATCCAACGCAAGGAGAGACTGTATCAATATATCATTTCAGTCACAAAATATGTCTTAGCTCACATAGCTCAGTGACTCTTTCACTCACTTCTGATATAGTGTTCTGAAGTGTAACGGCATTGACACAATACAGTAATTCTTTTACTTGACATTTGTTTGCCACTTGAGGAACTTTCCGCCTCAACGTGTTTACGTCCAGCACACTGACACTTTAAATTCGGTATTTTTTGGCTATATCGGTGACCCTGGGTTAGCGAATTTCATAATTAATTATTTAATTTTGCAAAGTAAATAAGAGTATAGTCCCCTTCATTTTTTAGCCAGAATCATCCTTTGCATAACTTTGACCCATTATAAATGGCCAGATTTCGATGACATGACACATGCACCAATTTGATCGGGCTCGAAGTACCAAACAGGTAGACGATGACAAAGAAAACTCTGTATGAACTAAATCGGTATATTTTGCATATTCTTCTACAAAATATTAAAAAAAAATGCCGCCCAAGAAGATTCCAAAAAACAATCTAATAATCATTCTAACAAAGAGAGATCTCTCGAAAATCTTTTTTACTTAAAAACAGCCAATACGGACGGTTATATTGTCGACACAACCCTTTTAAAAAATCTATTGATTATACTTCAGTTTATATGTTTCTTATTTGCGAGTTCTATATAGACTTTTCCGTCAGTATTTAATATGAATTAAGATAACTTTACTGGTATCTATGTACTATACAATTTTCTGCGATTTCTTATTCATCACTTCCAATATCCGATATTTAAAGAAATCCGATATCTGATCTTTCACTAAAAAAAAACGAAACCAACATATCTACATTGTCATCGATAATAACATACCTACCACGATTCTTAGAAACGGACATACAGTATAAAAATATTGCGAAACTCAATATGATCGTATTAACTTCATAATATTTGTCGAAAGGAACGTGGAACGTATATCTGTCTTTACTATACAAATAGCTGTGTAACATTGTATTAATATTATATTGTTTCATAAACCGGTTTCTTATGTTTTTCTACAAATATGATTGAATTTATTCGAACAATTGTTCAAACACCATTAACATAGTTCAATTTCAAATTGCGACTTAGTTTTTTTCAATACATTTTGACTAACTGCGCCTGTAGTTTTGCATGCGGTAATCCTACCCTCGTATTGCGTAACTCATTTTTCTAGTTTATTTTAGGCAATTTACAATGGAAACGTGACTTTGTACTCTACGTAACCAGTAACATGTTTTCTTAATTACTCCATAAACTCAGAGCCTACCTTTTAACCGTCAATCCAATCTGAGACATTCATTGAATGAAACGAGATATGATAAAGCATCTATCATACGATATAAACTTCATCAAATTTATTCTTTGTATTTTGACAATCCAAAGTGATAAATCAGTGAGGGGCGGTCGCCCTCACGATTTGCCTATATGGTTTTAGAACCTAGGCCAGGCTGAGTTTAGTCGGTAGGTCACGTGGCCGGACCGTTCCGGTCGCGTGGAGTCCGACATAACCTCCGTGACACTTGCCGTTGCGGGTTATCCTGGGTACGTTTCGTGCTCCTTGTGAGGATTCTCAGCCTTCCTCTACTGAGGAAAAAAAAAACTATAATATCACATTCTTGAGGTAATGCTGCGGGTGTAGGCTCGGTCCTTATTATTTTTGTTACTCCTATAAATATACTTCTAGCGTATATAGAACTTTTCAATAAGAACTTTTGTGATTCAATATATAACAATGAATTTACACAATCATTCAAATTTATATTGTATTAAAATGAGTAATATCTGGCTAATTATGACTGAAAAATGATATTTGAACGAAAAACAATGCCTGCAAGATGCACTGACTGTAAGTCATTGTTGAATAAAATTATTACGTAAAATACCCACGACGAGCACTGTTACGGGTGTCGATTCTTTTATGAAAGTTTTTAATCGGGTTTTGGCAAAATTTCAGGTATATTTCAAGAATTTTGAATTTTAAGGCTGCAATCGATTCGAATGACTCTGTATAGACTGTGATTTTAACATAACCTCACAAAACATGATCCAAGGGCATTAAGTAGAACATTTAAAGCTTAAAACAACGATACAAATTGAATAAACTTAAATAAAGAATTGAATGTAATTACCACACAATTTTTTTCCAGTACGATTGTCGGCAGCGCTATTAAAAATATATCTAACAGTGAAGTTTAATTGCTTGTTTGTTATTCTCTGTAACGTCTTACATCCTGGTGCCTCAATCTTAGAATATAATATTATATCTCACAGTGATAAATAGTAATAAATAATATTATCTGTGGTACCGGCCAACAGTCAATGACATAAGATGTTAACTGTAGAAGTTAGCGGAATCTCAAATCCTATTCATGTATATTACCTAATATATATACTAACATTTCTGCAATTTTACGAACGAACTACGAACCCAATAAATAGATGATCATTTAAATTGATGATTCGATTACAAGTGATGTAACTAATAATATTGTGTTTTTGTTACTCATATGTATTTAAAGTTTTTCATAATGAGCGACCATCTTTGAAGTACGCCCGCCAAATGGCTGTGACTCCCGTGAAGATGAAACTATTTTTAACACTTATTAACGACAAGTAACATTAAATTATTTTCAATTGTCTGTAAAATTGTCAGAGCTGGGCACCTGTAATTTAAATTACATTATTCATATTAATATTAACATCGTTAATAATAAAAATGTCAAAATTTATAAATGTCAAAATAAGTCACGTATTAAGAAGAAGATCATATTACTAGGAAAGTTTTGGACATGAAAGTGGATGGGCGTGTGAGGAGAGGAAGACCGAAGAAAGATGGATGGACTATGTGAATGTTGATATGTTAAAGGAAGTGAGTATCGGAATGGCGAGTGATAGAGTAGAATGGAAGAGGAAGACATGTTGTGCCGACCCCAAATAAAATTGGGAACACGGCAAGAGAAATAAGGAGAAGGTAGCCGTAATATTTCATTTAAGTGATAAAAATATATATTTAACATATACCTTTACAAACAAACTTTAAAAAATAAATCAATACGCAGAGCTACCTACTTCCTTCTACTATCCTTGTGCGTGCAGACGTACAAGGAACAAAAAAATACATTAACTCTATCCCTGTTCGGAAATTAGGCGAGCCTTATTGAGAAGTACGGTAAAGGTAATAAATAGATCGTCACAGTTCTCGACTGTACTTGATTAACGTTAACGTAAATAAGTGATCCAAATTTTGTGTTTTAAATCGTTTCAACATAATAATAACAATACATAAAAAGAGAGGACATACAGACTCAAATGACACTAAGACTCAAGAACAGACTTAACTTACCCACTTCTAGATTAGCAATGCACTCATCCAGCCCCTATGTTATGTCCATTAAACTATATAATAAATTGCTAAACTCTATAAAAAACGAACCCAAAGTAAATATATTTAATAATAAACTGAAAGTTTTCCTCCTAAATAAAACTTACTACGAGTATTCTGTAAACGAGTACCTAAATGACCAACAAACATAACATGCATACATACTTCAACCAGGCTTCTTATATACTTTAAATACACAAGTATATATAAATATTATACATATACCCATACTTTAAGCTGCTGTCTTTCATTCTTTGGTGTAAATATAATAAAAATTGTAATCAAGTGTTTTATTTTAATTAAAAATGAATAATAAAATATACTTAAATACATTATACATTACATATAAATAATGATAAATAATTAAATATATCTACCTAAATGTGTAATAGTAAAAATTGTAAATTGTAATATTTATTGTAAATTTAAATGAATAATTAAATACACTCAAATACATTATATATTACATATAAATAATAATAAATAATTAAATATACCTACCTAAATTAATACAATTTTATAAAAATTTAATATTCATTATAAATTACAATGAATAATTAAATACACTTAAATATACTATACATTACATATAAATAATAATAAATTATTAAATATACTTAAATCAATACAATTTTATCAGTAATGATTAATACATATAAAAATACTTCATCGCTCCTATTGACCTATATTGCTGTGCCCGACAGGGTCCATAATTGTACCTACCTCTAATTTTAAGATCACCTGTATCACATTATGGAACGCAATAAAGTCATTGAGTATAACTCTTGTAAACTGTTGGTTTGTATTTTACAAGCAATCAAGTCATATTAGGCACTCATGTACGCTTCGCGCCTTATTGGGCGGCTGGCCCGAATGCTTAAGTGTTTGTAACGGAGTAGCACGGTGCGAGACGTATCTATTTGGTAATTGTAGGTGCCTTATTACAGGATTAGAGGAAGATTAGTGGCAGTTCATTCATTAGTTACCATTTTATGAAAGTTAACAAAAATTTATCCATAAATGTAATTATTAATTTCGTTAATTTTATTGTGGCTTTTTATTAGGAGTCTTCGTGTTGATATGGTAATTTGTCAAAGATTATAAATACTCGATTAGTCGAAATATTACCATAAACTTTATTGAAAATGATGTATTCATCAGATGAACCTATGGAAAACAAGGCAATGAAAGAAACCTTTTTTATAGATTGAATGTTTTAGTTTTTATTCAAATTAAATATTACATACTTAATTTACACTTATAATTTTTGCGCGATTCTATCACTTCTATGTATCGTATTGTATAAAAATTTGTGTCAATAAAAAAGCAATCTTAATGTACAGTAATGCACAATTTCTTCAACAACTAAATGATCTGTAATTCTAATTTAGCTTGACCAGACTCATCTTCAGAAAAAACATCTGGATTCAAAACGTCATTTGCTGTTGACATTTCACCTTCATTCAGTAACCCATTCCCTTTCTGTTTCATCAGTTCTTTTATTATGCTTTTCAATTCCTTATTTCTCGTCTCCAATCTTCTAACTTTGTTAGATAACGTACTTATTTTGCATCGCCTTTGCTCCGACACCGACTTTAGACGTTCCATTGCTTTTCGCATATAGTGGATCTCTGGTGATTCTAAAGCTTCCCTAATGTCATCATCGGTTTCAACATCACTTAAGTCGCTGCCTTCACCGACGATGGCTTCATTTGGTTGCTGCTGAGATTGCCTTTTTGAATCGCCTTTATCCTATAAAAAATTTACATTAAGTACCTATGAAGTCATACACGCACCTGAATACACTGAGCAATTCAAATTTTAATATTTATGAATACAATTTTACAATTGTAGAAATACATTTTCTAGGCTGGCCTCGTGCTACTAGTAGTTATTATTCAGTAGCCATTTTACAATATACAATTCTCACGTATGAAATAATTTAATAAATACAAGTAAAAATTAACAAAAATCATTTAATCAGTAATAACAGAATGTAGTAACCTTCATTAAGGCTATTTTTCATTAGTTGATAGAAGTCACATACAGGTGCAGTAGATTGCTGACTACTGTAGCATTACCATGAGTTTGCTATCGTTTTTGATAGGTATTTCACGTATAGTAAAAGTCTTGTCAGTTTATATCAATTTTAATATGAAAGAATAGTACAATTACATACCACTAGTGCTGTGCAAAGTTTTCACATAACAATTTATACCGTCGATATCGTTTGTAAACGAATGTAAACTCATTGCTACACTGATCACGCATGCCATAGGGACCGCCTTCTGTAATCGTTTTCATTAGTCGCTTGTATGCGGTACAATTAGCCAAACCCAAAGTAAACACTGTAAGGCTTCTACTTAAGGGTATCTCGAGTACCGGATAGACATATATACATTTATCATATGTAGATAAATATATTTTAAAAAAAAATAACAGCAAACAACATATTAACAGCAACTAAGACACAAATGTTCATATTCATCACACAAACATCTACCCCCACAGGGACTCGAGCCTGGACCCTCAGAGATGGTGACTCCTTGAAACCGGATTACCACTCGGCCAATACCTTCGTCAAAAAGTTATAAATGAATCTTTATGATGCAATTGTTTTCCCGGATATCTGCACATATTTGAACAAATTCAAAAATTTGTTTTTTTTTACAATACATATTCTACAAATTGCAAAGGATTAGTATATTATTGCAAAGACCGTAAAATAGACAATTGCAGGTCTATAAGTTTAAACTTTAATTATACGAGATAGCCTATTACCGCCGAAACATATAGTAGTAGTGTTTTTCTCAAAAAAGTGCAAGGAAATAAAAATGCATATTTACAAGTGTTAATATTAAAAATTACATCAAAGTGAATATTATTGTTCTACCAGGCACATTTCTATACAACACGCCGGGAATTAAATTATTTAATATCCCGGAACATTTTTCACTGACAATGGATGGATATGGCTTATTCATGTAAATAAATATGATGATTTCTAATGTTCTTTTTCGAATATAATAGGTAGCAATTTTTCCGTGCATATTTGTACATAGTACTTTTTCCGTAACAGAGCCATGCTTCGGCACGAATTGGGCCGGCTCGACCGGAGTGATACCACGGCCTCACAGAAAACCGGCGTAAAATAGCGCTTGCGCTATTTCCCCCTTCCCCCCTTATTCCCTTTTAAGGCCGGCAACGCATATGTGACTCCTCTGATGTTGCGGGAGTCCATGAGCAACGGTTATCGCTTACCATCAGGTGATCCGTTTGCTCGTTTGCTACCCTATCCTATAAAAAAAAAAGAAAAAAAAACATACAGCATTTACTATCACTTTAACCCATAGCGTCATTAGAACTACTTGGGCTTAGTTGGTAAGTCATGCGTCGGGCCGCCTCGCCTAGCATGGGGTCTAATACAATCTGCGGCACTTAACAGCAGCGGCATCCAGGACATGATTCGATCCTTATAACAGATTCTTAGCCCCTCCTCAAAGAAAACAAAATAAAGCATTTTGAATATATAACGGAACACTTACACGCATAACAGGAATTGCTGTATTTGACAATATACACTTGGTAGCATTATTGTCAATTTTATCTTTGTCACGGAAATGCTTCGAGCAAATTAAGGAAAATTTTGTTGGTACCCAGTCGGTTTCCTTCCTGAGGGATCTAATAATTTTAATCCACTTTTTGCGGCGAACTGGGTCCTTTGGTACCCTACAAAAAATTATGATAACTGAGTTATAATTTTTAATAGTATCAGAAACTTGTCCCAAAAAATCTACAGAATCAAATTATGTTATACTCGTATCTGACATTTCTATGGGTAAATATTATGAAGTATATAAGTATTTAAAAATCCATATATATTATTATAGTATACACATACATATGTTAAACACTATATCTCAAATAAATCATACAAACAGCAACACTTCATGTTTTACATGTCAACCTTGAAATAGTTCTTATGTCCTAGTAATAGCGACGATTTTCGCAGTAAGAATGTAAAGCTTGACGTGTTACCTATAAAATTAACGTTTAGTATAAAGATGTTATGATTTTTTATTCTATTTATTCAAATTAAATTATTTTCCATTTATTCAATAGCCAAGAAATCAAACTTCGAAACTTTTAGACAGTTATCAATCGATAAAGTATTAAACTAACTAATAACATAACTTTGAAGAAAAATAACAGTTTTAAAAATGATTCAGCCAATAAAGTGCAAAATTTAGTCGAAAAAATTTGAACTATTTACTTTTCAATTTAAATAAATAAATCCGATAATGATTATGAACTTTGATTTTAAAAATGGCAGATGATTTCGGCTGGCAAATGATTTCTTGAAATAGCCCCAGTTACAGAAGTCTCAAATATGAACATTATTTGACTCGGACGGACATTATGAAAAGCTTCTATATTAAAACAAAGTAACAAAAAGTAGTTTTGATTGTGTATTTATATACATATCAATCAAACAGTTACCCTTTAATTAGATTTATAATATTGTCACATCTTAACCATATATTTTTTGCTTGCCGTTTTATAATTACTCTACTTTCCTCTTTGTTCTGTGTTTATCTCCCTTTACCTCAGTCAGTTAATTCCTTATTATGTATTTGTAATTATTATGTCTACCATATTTTTTCTATGTTTATTTCCATTAAAACAGCAAATTATAATATATCATCCACTTTCCTGCTTTCCTGATCCATTCTATAATATATTTTGTCTATCCTAAATATTTTTCATTCTGCCGTTTCCCTTTAAAACTTATTATTGGTTAATGCACAAACCGTTGCCACAAGAAAGAAAAAGAAATATTGTCACAGAATTGCTTGAAAAGGCTTTCCTAAATTAAAATCCATAGCTATATATAGTATTAGTTAGTTAATAATATAATTAATTAGCACTCGCTACAAATAAACTTACATGTGAAAGGTGATGCCGTCTGTCCTCTTATGGTTTTGTGATCTTGAAGTGCATGATTTTACAACGCATTTACCCATTTTAAAGGTCTGTTTTCTCGTCTGTTTCTCTGGTCAGACTCACGTGCTCGCGCTTTGAGTTCACAGAGAGCACTGATCTGACGTCGGCCGCATTATGGCTACGGCCTGATTTCAATGTGATCCTGTGATAAAGATGTGAATGTGACGACGCGTGTAGACTTTTATTTTCTTGTTTCTTATACGTGTTTTGAATGTTACATTTCATTTTGATCAGTATCATAACTGGCATTAGTATAAAATATACAGGGCCTAAGCATATATCTTGCCGTTTTTTCAGTAGTGTAACGGTTCTTTTTTTAATATATAACAATATATAATATATACAGAGCGCGAAGCGTTCCGCATGCAGGAATACATAACACGACTTGATAAAGCTATTTGACTTCAGAATACGGTCCGAAATGTTTTATAATATTATACTTGAATTGCCACTTCCTAACGCACATTTTAAATTGGAAAACAAAAGCTAACCTGTAACAGGTATCCAAATACATATAATCAAAATTTTATATATATATATTGTATATATATAAAATTTTGATTATATATATTATGATTGATATATTATCAAAAATAAATATGTATTAATTATGAAATATATACTTAAATAACAAAATATTATTTATTTTTTAATTTCCTTAATTGTTTTTGTATTGTTTATATAATATACTAACAGTAAAATATCTGCATACGCAATATCAAATATTTCGAATATGCATCGCAATATGCTCTCTATAAATAACAAGTATACCTAAAATAAATAGTACCTAAAATATCTGAAGGTAAGAGCCTATATTCCTTTTTAATGACCCTATTAAAATTCTTTATTGTCTTTTGCAGACACATCCTCACCATCAACGGATCGGCAGTGGACGCAGCCATCGCCGCCATGTTCTGTAACGGAATTCTAAACCAACAGAGCATGGGCATTGGTGGAGGCCACTTTATGACGGTCTACATCAAAGCCGAAGAGAAGGTGTATGCGGTAAACGCGCGAGAAAAGGCACCGTCAGCAGCCACCGAAGATATGTTCAACGGAGACAATACTAAAGCATCCCGAGGTGTGTTCCGATGGCAATGTTCAGCTATATTGATAAGTATGAGGAAGGTGAGAACTGTGGGTAGATGAATGCAGTGCATTTCTTTTGGTCAAGCATGAGCTGTCGTAGTGCCCTGGGCCGTGTCAGCAGTGTTACCAACTCTCAAAAATATTTATCCCTAAAGTTTGTGTCAAAACCCCTAAAATCGCCTTAATTATTGAGTTGTCCTCCTAAAAAATATTTACAGTAGACGCTCTATACAGTTACGCTTTCGGGGGTAGCATAACTTTAAAAAACGGACATTCAGAGGCGTAATTAAGAGATTTGTAGCCAATAGCCAGTTAGAGTGGGGAACTAATTTCAATTTGAGGGAAAGGTAACTTTTAAAAACGTGACCACAGAGTGGTTGTAGAATTACGAACTAGATGTTATAAGTCGGTAGGTCAAGAAATAAATATTAATGTTTTTGTTGGCTACATTGATTCACACGAGAGCCATTTGTAAATTTATCTTAAAAAAAAAAATATAAAGAGTCAAATAATCCCTAAAAATACCCCTAAAAATTTCAAGTCCCTAAAAAAATCCCATCTCACTTATTTAGCCCCTAAATCTAGGGGGAAAACCATTATGTTGGGAACCCTGCGTGTCAGTACGTTCTGGCCGGAGAAGAATAGACACAACATGAGTACGCTGCTACAGGCTCGGACGCTCATTGCTCTCCATCTAGTAGTGACGGGAATAAACGACCCAGTACATGCCTGTGTCGGTTATATAGCATAGATCTAATATCATAGATTTATCTAGACCGAGTCTTCGCACACTTGTTTGTATGGATCATGTGCATATACGTGTAGTGTTGGGAACTGTTGGAAGGTTAGGAGAGATATTCGTTCGAGCGCGTAAGTGACACATCAAGTTTTACATGTGCTTTACGAAAACCACCGCTATTACGAGTGACCTAGCTGTCTTAATGTCAACATGCAAAATCTAACACGTTGCTGTGTGTACACACATTTAATATTCCCGTAAGGTTACGCAGAGTAATACCCAAATCATCCAGTTTTTGTTCCAGTGTAATAGCCTAGTGTGTAATAAGCATTTGCTAGAGCGCTTTTCAAGAATATTTTATTTGCGATAAATTCCCTTGAAATTAATTTACGACGTCGCCGGATAAAAAGGTAGCAATCACAGCATAGATATAAAAAAATATAATCTTCATTAAAATTCTCATGCTATTAATTATTCAGGGTTTATATATACGGGTAATTAATTAATGTCATAAGAGCATTACCGAATTACTTTGTAAAATGAGGAATATCAAAGCTTTTGATATTAAACCATATTCCCGCACAGCCACACGACCAGAAATCTCTGTATTATTGGTACCACTGACGGCTTCTTAATACAAAATCCTTATATAAGATAGCTGCAGTTTGGAATACTTTTATGTCAATGGTACTGATTGTTGCGAATTATACCCACAATTTGTTGAACGCACATTGTGAGATTACAATGCAAAATGTCAGAATCGCGAAATGTTAGATAAATATAATATAAGTTCCCAGAATTTGCTTCGCGTTCCCGGGGGCTCCCTGAGGAAGGCCATCCGTGAGGTTTTTAGTGGGTAGGCCTCCTCCTTCTGGGAAGGAGAGCCCCACATAACCGCCGGCTCGCCACAGCCGGGGTATGCAATTTAATGCATTTTCCTCAGGGGAACCAAAATATAAAATAAATAAAAAATAAAAAAAGAAAGGTCATGCGGTATTCATGAAGATTCTCGGCCTCTCCTCTCCAGAGTAGAGAACCAGAAACAGAGAGGAAAAACTAAGATATTGAGAATTAAAGTCCCAATTTTCTAACTAGTGGATCTTCTGGAATTAAAATATCCAGAAAATTAGTTAATGGAACCGCTGGAAGAAATATACCAGTAGTCACATCATGTTACTACTTCACTGAAACTACTGTGAATACGTTAAAAACAGTCGAACGTACGTTGAATATTTTGTGATTATTAAATACCTTATGTTATTTCCGCTAATCCGCATTTGTGACTAAGAATGGAATAATGACAATTATTGCGAAATTTTTGAAACATCAATGAAAAGTATCCATATTGTTGACGTGAACACATATTATTTGAATTGTCATTCATGCCGTATTAATTGTCCGCTGCACATATTTAGTTTGTAATTACACGTATTGTTCCAAATACAATTGTTTAAACATACTAGTCAGCAAAGATAAAAAGAATAAATGTTGTTACGACATAATAGTGTTGGCAACACTAGCAACATAATATGTTTGTTTAATCTGTAATCGCTTCCGGTCAGTTGTCATTTTGTTACAAATCAACTCGCTTGACCTACACTTGTACGTTGCAATTATTTGTTCTATAATATAGTTTATATTTCATTGAAATATACATAAAAGTGAAGTAAAACTCAAGCTGTTTTTCATTATCAAGAACTGTGACCATCGACCTACCACTTAATCACAAAAATCTACAGTCCACTCGAATTAATTTATTGTTGTGCCTAACAAAGTGGTCCATCAGAGCGGTTCTTCGTAGTGATCTTTCGAGACAATAAGGAGCAGCTTCGAATACTGGGCGTGACGTCTTCTCATCGAAAAGAAGAGGAAATATTGTGCTTTTCATACTATAGCATTTTCATTGAAAACGCAGAATTGCGCAGTATCACCATTTTGTTTTACATTTACCGTTATCCGGACATCGCTTGAACATATCGTCGTGTCACTTCCTTCAATCAACTCATCATAGAAATTTGCAACCTACAGCAAGTGCTTTATGGTCAAGATTCGTTTGCCTGAGCTTACTAACATCCTGCGCGATTCAATTATTCGCGGGATCTCAGCGAACGCAACTCTCCAATAACGTCGTGCTACAAGCAGCTGTGTCACAACGCAGCCAATCACGAGCGTCGCTTCAAATTTCCTAGCGGTGACGTATCGTCCCGCAAGCTGATTGGTGCTATAACGGGGTCTACACATCACGTTGGCGAGGAAGTCTTCCGTCGCAAGCGCATCTTCCTTCCTTTCATTCATCAATCTGAGTAAAGTACTATTGTATGTAACTAATTAATTGTTTTTTGCATATTTGTACGAATTTTAAGTAATATTCACAATAGTTTTAGTGCTCATAGTTATTAGTGTTGTGGTGTTGTTTGGATTACACGTAGTATTTTCGCAATCACATCGTAATTTCAATGGCAGACAAACGCCTAATAGCCGCCCGTGGCTATGCCAAGGCGGCCATTACGAGGCTAAGAAAGGCATTGTCCGATCCATCTCAATTACGTCAATTCACTAATACCCAATTGCATATTAAAAAAAGCAATTTAAAAATGCATTTTGAAGAATATAACAAAACTCAAATAGATATATTAGCCATGGATCCCGACGATAAAGAAGATGTATCAGAAGTCGAAAACGTATACTTTGAGTTAATGGATATCATTGAAAATTGTTCAAGTAGTACTATTAACAGTAACGTTGGGACAAATTCTACAAACAAAAACATTTTACCTACTATAAATATACCTCATTTTGACGGTAAGTACAGCGAATATAGGCCGTTCATATCATTGTTTAGAGCAATGATCCACAATGATAAATCATTACAAAATATTCAAAAACTTTATTATTTAAGAAATCTTTTAAAAGGAGAACCATTATCCCTTATTATTAATTTACCGTTGATAAATTCTTCATATGGTGAAGCATTAAAAATTATTGACCAAAGATATGACAATATTACAAAAATAACATTTCACCATTTACACCTGTTACTTGATATGCCACCTATTATTAGGTCTTCACCACAAGCCTTGCACACCTTTATTGCAGAATGTAAGCAGTACATAGCGGCTTTAAAAAATCTCAACGAGCCTGTTGATAGCTGGAACTCTTTACTCGTTGCAATTTTAATGCGTAAGCTGGATGTTTATACTCTTAAGGGCTTTCAACTTGAACGCGATAACAACAGCATGCCCACAGTTCAAGAGCTTTTTCAATTTTTGCAAAACCGTGCATTCGCTCTTGAGAACATAGAAACAAAACATGAGTATAAATCTGTAAAGAGCTCAAAATCTGTAACGTTGGTTACAACATCTAAGGAGGTTGACTGTCTGCAATGTGGTAAGCATGAACACAAGCTATATTCTTGCCCATCATTTAAACTTCTTCCCTTTGCAAATAGAATTAAGTTTGTTGAGCAACATAAACTATGCAAGGTTTGTCTAAATAGTCATAGCAGTAAATGTAAATATCATTTCCGATGTGCTGTATGTAAAAAGTCTCACAATACTTTATTGCATGAAGACGAAGCAGCAAATCCTGTTAGTGCTACTGCCTTTTCAACGCTGACTAGTACTACTTCATCATTTGTGCTGTTACCTACAGCCAAGGTTAAGATTATAACCACCAGCGGTAAGGAGATTATTGTGAGAGCCTTGTTGGACAGCGCATCTCAGGTGTCATTTATTCAACAAAAGGTTGCAACTGAACTTCAACAACCAACATTAAATAATAATTTAAATGTGTCTGGCATATCCGGCACCACAATAAAATTAAATAAAGGCATCAATGTCGAAGTTCATTCTTTGCATTATCCATTTAAAATTAATGTTTTATGTAATATTGTTGACAAAATTACCACTAATTTACCACAATTTAACTGTGATATTTCCAAAATAAATATTCCTGCTGGATGCAAATTAGCAGATGACAGCTTTGCATGTACTGGGCCAATACATATGTTATTAGGTGCCGACATATTATTCCAGGTGCTCCTGCTACAGTCGGAATCACACCAGAGTATTGAAAATTCCTGCGACTTAACTTCAGGACTTAAGGTTATACCTACAACTCTAGGCTATGTAATTGGGGGCCAGTACCTGTCACCAACTCTAAGTCATAAAATACATCCAGTTAATCACAGCTTATCAACATGTGGTCAACCTGAAATTGTAAGTTTATTTTGTCAAACTTGTGATAATTCGTTAAGTGACAATTTGAGTAAATTTTGGAGTACAGAAACCATATCTGAGATACTTCCCGATATTCCAGAATATGAACATGTTGAACAAATATTTTTGGAAACTGTTGATGAATCTTCAAATAAATTTATAGTAGATATTCCATTAAAAATTCCATTAGACAAAATAAATAACATTTTAGGAAATTCATTTAACTTCGCCTTGGCGAGATTTCTCAACTTAGAGAAAAGACTTCAAAAGAATTCGCAAATATTTTCATTATACAAAAAGTTCATTGATGAATATGTATCTTTGGGTCATGGAGAATATTATGACTTAAGAAAATATAATTTATCTGAAGATCCTGTATATTTTTTAGCTCACCATCCTGTCATAAAATTAGAATCTAAAACATCTCCATTACGCGTTGTATTCGACGGTTCGATGAAAACGAACAAACAAGTGTCCTTAAATGATATCATGATGAATGGGCCTACAGTACAAAGGGATCTATTTGAAATACTTTTACTATTTAGATTAAATCAATATTTTTTTATTACTGATATTAGCAAAATGTATAGAAACGTATTAATCAATGAACAGCATCGTTCACTTCAAAATATATTATGGCGAGATAGTCCTAGCGATGAAATAAAGTGCATACGCTTAAATACAGTCACTTACGGTCTCAAGAGTTCTTCTTTTTTGGCTACTAGATGTTTAATACAGTTAGCAAAACAATATAAAGATGATTACCCAGAGGCTGCATTTATTTTGAACAACTGTACGTACGTCGATGACATTCTTTTCACTATTGATGATGAGCATCAGCTAGAAACTATACAAAATCAATTAATAGAATTATTAAATAAAAAAAGTTTTGATTTACATAAATGGTCATCAAATTCTAGTAAAGCGCTTGAAAATGTAGCAAAGGATAAGCATTATTTTGGTGATATTGACTTGCAAAAGGATAATCCTACTTTAAAAACACTTGGTATCAGTTTTCAAATTCAATCCGATTCATTTATATTATCCTGTACTAAATATGATGGGCAACAGCATACAAAGCGAGAAATATTATCATATATAAGTCAATTTTTTGACCCTATGGGCTTAATTGCACCAATAATAGTTGTTGCCAAAAGCATAATGCAAAAGGTACATGAATCCAAGGTAGGATGGGATTGCCCACCACCAGATAATGTCAAAAGTTTATGGCTTGAATTTCTAACTAATTTACAAAATATGAAACCTATTTTAATACCTCGCTGCATTTGTACTCAAGCAGATTATATAGAGATTATAGGGTTTGCTGATGCATCGAACGTTGCGTATGGTTGTTGCATATATTTACGCTATACAGATTCTGATGGCAATATTAAGATTAATTTATATTCTTCTAAGTCACGAATTAAACCTTTATATAAGGATTTAACCATGCCACGACTTGAACTGAATGCAACTCTGTTGTTATCAAGACTCTCAGTAAAGGTGTGCAAGGTTGTGAAGCTTAAATTAAATATAAAAGGTGTATATTTGTTTACTGATTCTAAGATAGCTTTAGCATGGATAAGTTCTCCAAATATTTTAAAATTAGAAGCTTATGTAGCAAATAGAGTAAACATAATAAAGGAGTTAACGAAAGACTATCAATGGAATTATATAAAGTCTGAACAAAATCCTGCAGATTGTCTTAGCAGGGGCGTACAACCCACTGAACTACATAACAAAGATATTTGGTGGAACGGACCCCAGTGTTTAAAAAATCCTAAGTATAAGTTTGAACCTCACACTGTTAGTCATAGTGAACATTGTAATTTGTTGAGTATAACAGATGTTCCCTCACCTTTAATTGTAAATGTTGATAATCAGTGCTCTTTGATCACTAAAATAATAGATAGAAATTCATCAAGTTTAAATAAAGTAATTCGTGTTACAGCTTATGTTTTAAGGTTTTATAAAAATATAAAGTCAAAGCACAATCGAATACAGTATTTTTACCTAACTTCTGATGAATTGCAAAATGCTTTACTGTTATTAATTAAAAATGAACAAAATATATATTTCAAACAGTCTATATCTGGTTTGCAAGCAGGTGAAAATGATGTTAAAGGTAATTTAAAACCTTTACACCCTTTTTTAGACAAATGTGGGATATTAAGAGTTGGGGGACGTTTAGAAAACGCATCTATACCCTACAATCAAAAACATCCTATTATTTTACCTAAGGATTCCAAAGTTACACATTTATTAATTAGAAATGAGCATGCAAAGCTTCTCCACGGTGGGCCTAAATTAGTTAAGGCGAATCTCTATTTAAAATATTGGATTATTGATGCACTAAGAGTAATAAAATCTATATTGCATAAATGTGTAGTATGTTTCCGATTAAAGGCAGAGGCTGCGAAACAACTTATGGGTTCCCTGCCTGCTGATCGTGTCAACATGTGTAGACCATTCGAAAAATGTGGTATAGACTTTGCAGGTCCCATTTCAATGAAACAGTCTCGTATTAGGAAACCCATAATATCTAAAGGTTATATTGTAGTATATGTTTGTTTTTCAACTAAATCAATACATTTAGAGCTAACTTCATCTTTAACAACTGATGCATTTTTGGCTTCTTTTAAGCGTTTTATTGCTCGAAGGAATCTACCAAGTGATGTATACTGTGACAATGCATCAACATTTAAAGGAGCAAAAAACAAACTAGAAACCATTCAGCAACTTATCGCTTCTAAAGACCATCAAAATCAAACAATAGAATTTGGAGCTAAAATTGGCATTCGATTTCATTTTATACCCAAATACTCTCCAACATGGGGTGGTCTTTGGGAACGAGGTGTCCGTTCTGTAAAGTATCATTTAAAACGTGTTGCTGGAAGGGTTCTACTCACTTATGAGGAATTCATCACCATTTTATATGAAATAGAGGCTGTATTAAATTCGAGACCCATCACTGCAATGTCAAATGATGTGAATGATTACTCTTACATAACCCCTGGTCATTTCTTAACGGGAGGTCCACTTAATACTTTGCCTGAAAATGATTTGTCTAAGACACCAGTCAATTTATTGCAAACATGGAAAATATGTACTCACTTAAAACAAGTATTCTGGATGTATTGGCACAAGCATTATTTGAACCTATTGCAAACTAGAACAAAATGGCGTGACAATGTGCCAAACATTAAAATAGGTGATTTGGTCATTTTACGTGAGCAGGACACAGCCCCATTGTACTGGCCTATGGCAAAAGTAGTAAATGTTTTTCAAGGTAACGATGGTAAGGTACGAGTAATAGAAGTTAAGTCTGCAAACGGTCATAAACATACTCGCTCTGTTCATAAGGTCTGTCTCTTGCCTATAAATGACACTTAGTTTTTAATTACATGTCTAAGGTAGCATATAGTTTCTTTTCTTTTTTTGTTATAATTTTACTATCTTGTATTTTGAGCAGGTACCTCTGTTTAGTAAGTAGTTTAAAAGTTACTTTTGTTTAGTTAAAAGCTTAAAAATATATTGCTTCAATTTTATTGTCATAAATATAACTTAAGTTACTACGTCTTAAATTCTACTATTGATAATAAACTATTAATGTATACTTAAACAAAGAATAAATTTAAACATTAAAATAGAATTCTTATCTATTTTACACTGTTGATAATAAATATGTATTTAAAGTTTATTTGTATGTTTATATTAATGTAAGCATATTTAAATTGATTGATAAAAATTATTAAGTTTATTTTTGTTATTTAATATGATACTATAACTTTTATAGTGGAACATAATTTCAACATTTTTAGTTTTTTATTTTAATTTAAATATATATGTTTATAATCCTAGGCTGGAGCTATGTTGGCAACACTAGCAACATAATATGTTTGTTTAATCTGTAATCGCTTCCGGTCAGTTGTCATTTTGTTACAAATCAACTCGCTTGACCTACACTTGTACGTTGCAATTATTTGTTCTATAATATAGTTTATATTTCATTGAAATATACATAAAAGTGAAGTAAAACTCAAGCTGTTTTTCATTATCAAGAACTGTGACCATCGACCTACCACTTAATCACAAAAATCTACAGTCCACTCGAATTAATTTATTGTTGTGCCTAACAAATTAGCCGCCAGTGTTCAATTGTGTATATTTGGAGTTTGATATTATGGATAAAATAGAACGTTGAACTTTGTGTCGAGAAAAATTTTTGTGTGTATGCACTTTATATAAAAACAGATTTCATGCCTGAAATTTTTTCTACCAGTCAATGTAGAGTAGTAGTAGTAGTACTAATATAGATTTTAAAAAGTGGGAGTAATAGATAAAGAGTTTATAAAGATATATAAGAGAGAGAGAGAGATTATAAAAATATATAAAGCCACATTTAAACAATTTTAGTACAATACTACCAAATAAATTTATTTATGTGGTAGTTTATTATTAACATATATGTATAAAGGCGCATATATTAAACTTTGCCTTAAACATTATCACAATAAGATGATAACGCCACTTCATTCATTAATGTCTTTATGTTACATCTCTACCCAGCTTATTTTTGAAGCTCATATTGCTTGAGGCTTTTCTAATCCCTTTAAGAAGGGCATTCCATAAATCTGTACCTTCAGTGAAAAGGGATTTAACTCGACATAGATCGAAATTAATTTTATTAGAGATTGTTAATCTCTGAAAAATTAGCTATTTTTGTATGTAATCGGTGTATTTCTAGGCCGTATATAAAAGAAAATAATTTTGTGCTAAATGATGTAACTAAGGCTTTATGAACCCATTATGAGATTTTTTTTGTGGTTATTGATATATGTCTACTTTTAACAAATTGAACCGGATTGTTAATTCATTATTTTATTGGGACAAAAGGTATGACTCGTGTTACTACTTTTTACACAATCGAATTAGTTTAAATTGAATTTGTGTAAAATAATACAAGAAGACTTAATTAACTATACACAAAACAAAATATGTTAAGTAGGTTTGTGAAAACGAATGTAATTTAATTTACAGCATAAAAAGTAAAAATATTTTTTCTTTTTATTTCGTGTCTAATGATCCATTTAGATTAATATCATTAACCACAAAAGGTTCGTACACGTGTAAATCAATATAAATTACTTAGATCAAAAATATTTGAAAATCGCAACGATCATTGTGGTTACGGTATTGGTGTAAAATGATATAAGCTAGCGGAAACGTCTGCCGCGCATCTTTCTCCCGTGCTTGAGCGTGAGAGATAGAAAATTGATACCATGAATGTGCAAGTGAAAGGGCAGTTTCGCTTAGTCCTTTTGGAGCTTCACCTGCAGTGTTGCCAACACGGAGTTTTTAGAGCTAGATTTAGCTCTAAATTATCTTGGTTAGCTTTAAGAATGTGGGTCTAGCTCTTTAGCTCTACTTTTCTACAATTTTAGCTTTTTTCCATACATACATACATTTTTTAGCTCAGAATACTAGTTTAAATAGCCAAAATGTACCTACATTGTCTATGTTCGGTTTGTCCGATCTATGGTTTGGTTATTCTATAATTTGTTATTATTTCGTCCGCGCGTGAATTGTTTATTATATTGTAGTGTAATGGCGCAAAGTAAGCAGCCTTATACACAGAAGTTCAGACAAGAATGGCTGTCTGAACCAGAATTTCAAGATTGGCTGGAAGCAGTAAAAACAGACCCCACCAAAGCGTTTTGTTCCTACTGCAAATGCGAGGTTAATTCAAAAAAAGGTGATTTATTAAATCATATGAAAAGAAAAAAACACCTAAAAGCGGCGCAACCATTTTCAGCGGGACAATCAAAAATAGATTTTTCCCCAAAACCGAAAATTGATTCTGGGATAAATTCCGCTGAAGGATCATTGGCTCTTTTATATGCGCTCATACTTCAATATTACCTGTCGATCACCTTGGTTTACTATGTAAAAAACAATTCAAAGATGCCGAAAACTTAAAATTACACAGAACAAAATGTAGTACTATCATAAAGAATGTACTAAATCCGCATTTCGTAACCGAATTAAAAAGAGATATAGACGATTTGTTACGACGATTAGATGAGAGTACTGATATCAGCATTACTAAACTGCTCGGTATCGTAGTGCAGTATTACAGCAAAAAAAGATTTGAAATAGTTTCGACCTTTCTAAGATTAGCCGAAATAAAGAAAGGTGATGCCGAATCCATCACTAACGCTGTGAAAGAAACTCTCAACTTCTTCGGTCTCAATATAAAGCAGTTACGAGGTATTGGTGTAGATAACGCCAAAGTAATGGTTGGAATACACAGTGGTGTGTATCAAAAGTTAAAAACGGAAGTACCTCATCTCGTTTTGGTAAAATGTACATGTCGTTCGATTCAGTTGTCTATTTCTCAAGCTTCTGCCGAGCATCTTCCAAGGCATTTGGAGTATTTAGTTCATGAGACTTATAATTGGTTCTCAAAATCGGCAAATAGACAAAATGAATATCAAGCTCTTTACATGACCATCAATGATAAAGAACCATTAAAAATAACACAAGCATGCGCCACCAGATTACCGATACCGGCAGATACCAGAGAGGATTTTAGAACAGTGGGTTGAACTAAGATTCCATTTTAGCCCAGTGAGAAATAGTGAAAAGTGCTATGCGGCTGAGAATACAGTCTTTATCAGAATCCTACCAACGAAGCTTATTTAAATACGTATTAGTCATTGATCATTGTCATTGTAGAAAACAAACTTTACTATGTTGCTATTGTAATTCGAGATTAAGAAACCGTTGTTGTTTTCAGAAACATACTTGACAAACATACATTCATAAGTGCTTCTGCTATACTTTACCTTGCGGTAAGAGAGTAATGTCAATCAGACCAAAATAATCTATGTTATTTATGTAATGATGAATAAAATCTAATTAACTAAATATTAATAAAATCCAATACATTTAAGAAGTTATTAATTAACGATTTCAGTCTTAATTTATAGCTTATTCCGTTACAGTACCACTTAAATCACTACACACATAATTATCAGTATACTTAAATCGTTATAAAAGTTAATTAGATTAGATTTCATTTTGTTTTTCCACAAAATTGGTGTATATCGATTTAAGTAACAATATTTAAACGATTAGCTCTAAAATAACCTGAAACAATGATTCCTTATACGGTAATTAGTAATATTTGTTTTACAACTTTTAAAAAAAGTGAAGAAATAATAAAATATTTACAGAAATAACATGATGTGTATCATTTTACACTTGTTTGTATGAGGTCAATTTAATGCTGTGTATAATGATTTACGTTCTATTATATCACTTTACACTAATATAAAGTTTCGTGCTGTCTGATTTAACTGGGTTTATTATTTAATTTAAAAAAAAACCACTTACATTATTTGACAAACTAGTACAATACCTGACTATTTCTAACATTATATTTCAACAAAAAAATATTGCACCATGTTATCTGCAATAGCCATAAAGTAGGATTTTTTTAAACTTCAAATGCAATTTCCCGAAAATCACTATTTTCGACTTAGATCCGTTTTCACTGAAGGTACAGAAATATGCATAGACCAAAAGCAAGGTTTAATAATATCAAAATAAAGAGACATCTAACATCTAAATTGAAGGCGGAACAAAGGGTGCTATCGTGAGAAGAATGTGGGGACTCTGAATGAGTTCGGGTTGCTGGGATAGTTAGAACTATTAAGTAAGGAGCGTAGGGCTAACAAAGCATTTACACCCTTAAGCTGTCGTATCAGATCCCACTTTTCAGCAACTTAATTGAATATAGGTAATATTGAATACAGCGGCCCGTCCCGGCTTCGCACAGGTAGACATTACTCTTCGCAGCGTATGCGATGAAAGACATTTTATGGCTAATTTTTTTACACCTTCGGTTGGTTTTAATAAGAATTTCTAAAGATTTCTATAGTAATCTAGTACTAAATATAGCCTATGTTACTCAGTGATAATGTAGCTTTCTAATGAAAAAAGAATTATTAAAATCGGTCCAGTACTTTTTGAGTTTATTTGTTACATACAAAAATACAAATCTTTCCTCTTTCTAATATTAGTGTAGATAGGAATATAAGTACGGGCACTTATTGACATCAAAACAGACGTCAAATTAGCATAAGCGAATAAACATAGAAAAAAGTCTTTTGACTATACCTGTTCTGAAATTAGGAAATTAATCTTAAATCAACATAGGCTATTACAGTCACTAATTAAAATCATAACGATTTTAAAACATTAAATACAGAAATAGCTAATCTTGTATGTACGTATTATAAGAGCATACGTAGGACTATATATATATTACTCTTGTTCGAAGAGCCTGAAAGAGCCTTCTAAAGACGAATAGGCAAGAAACATTGAAGGTCTATTTTGATCTCCTGTTTTCAATCTTACAATATCATAATACAGTAATATGTATTCCAACAAACATTAAATATTAAAAGGAAGACAGTATTTCAAAATATCATCATAAGCTTTGATAAATGTCAGATCACAATGAATAAATCCACTACAGATACATAATCGGTACGATTGTTTTTACAATTAAATTATTCTAACACCGAATCTTTTGTTGATATTATAAATTTACTGTCATCAACTCATCAACATTAAATACAAGCATTTTAGATAATGACAAGGGTTTTTTACCTTTTTTCGCATTAACAGTAGCATGTGTCCTTTCTCAGGCTATCTGTGTACCAAATCTCATAAATTGATTCAGTAAGCGCGATAGACGATATTCTCATTTATAATATCAGTAAGGACAAGGAATTCAATTTATTTAGCTTAAAACTAGTAAAAACGTAAAGTAGCAATGCAAAAATCAAATCTAATAAAGTACAAGTCAGAAACAACTCTCAATGTGACTTCGCAGACGAGAGAGCGATCAGGCGCCGGTCGCGCGAATTTCTCTAAGGCTTTCTCTTAAATCTGGTTCGGTAATACTGTGTAACTTTTTAACAGAAATCTTAGAATAGCCTAGCGTAACACCAATTAGATTTCTAGATCCTTTATAAAGTCTGCATTTCGGTTACTAATGGAAAATTAATTATTGCTTTTTTAGTATTTTAACCATAAATTTTGTACATTGCGTAACACGAATTAGATCAACTTATTAACTTTTATGTTTCAACTCTTTGAAGAAATCTATGGAGATTGTATTATGTTTACGTTTCTACATAAGATCTCTGTATTTTGCTAATGGCATCTTTAAATGTGCAAAATGACACAATGAATTGCGATGCTAAAATAACCAATGATTTAACTGTAGATTATCTAGGTCCTAGATAATTTACAGTTAAATCATCCTAGATTCTAGGGACCTAAGCGCACCCCGCCATGTGCCCCGTATGGGCCTCGGGGGGAACTCGGGGGTGTTTTAGTGGGTAGGCCGGTCCTCTATGACCGGAGAGCCCCACACACGGCCGCGCCTTGCCAGCGCGGTGTCATGGTGCATAATGCATGGTCGCATTTCCCCCCTTAAAAAAAAAGGATATAACCTGTGCAGATAACGTGGATTCCTTATGTTTTCTCAGTATGTCCTTATCGCTATTCGTTCAGAGGTCTGTAAATGGCATAAATATTGTAACATAGATGCAAATTACATATTTCTCCTACTCGCGGTAGAAAAAACAATTTTGTCAGCGTTATTCAAGTTAAGCGAAACGGCCAGAGAGCTGGTAGTGATATCTGCCAACAAATTAGTTTGGCAATTCAAAGGGGTAACTTTTTTTTTACTTCTATGGCTATTTTTATTTTATGGCGATACATCTCGTGATTTACTCGACCAAAAAGGGGTAATTCTTAGTTTTTACCATAAGACTTGAGCTGCAGAATTTATAGTACAGTTTTTATAGTTCCTAATTTTATTTTAGATATAATTTCGAAATATTTTGCGAATTATTGAATTATCTTATTAATTAGTTTTACTTACCTTACTGAGTAATTTAATTTATTAATTGTTAGTAAACTTTTTATTTTAAGAGCAGCTTAATTATTATAAATATTATAATAAAAGCAGCCTCAAAAAAGGCCAGGTCAGAAGTACCCGCAATCGTCGAGCATGTATGAGGAATGTTATGAAAGTAGATGAAGCGAAAGAGATATGTAAAGACCGTAGCAAGTGGAAAGACGTAATCTCTGCCTACCCCCATGGGAAAAAGGCGTGAGTGTATGCATGTATGTATGATAAATGATAATGATAAGGCATTCTTAAACTGAATATTATTATTTCCCTTTTTTACAATAAATATATGACAATAAAACTCTTGACCTTCGTTTCCCCAAATAGCAAGTGATGATAAAGCCAAACTTGCAATCTACCTTCAGCTGGTTTTCTTAACAAGTAACGAGTGACTGTCTCAGCACCGGGTTGTCTCAATGTTTCTATGGTAAAGAGCTTATCTAACACGGTGGTAGCAAGCCGAGCGAGTTTAAAAGCTCTGTGATCAACCAAACCGAATAATATAATAGCTACGCCGAAAAAAAATCGAACCCGGACCTTCCGATTAACACCCGGTGGCCTCCAATCACTAAACCAAATAGACATATATATATATATATAGCAAATTCATATATGGACATTAAAAACCTTAGATTCGTATCTACCTGCTATATGTCTAAGCATCCGTAGCTATGTTTCTAGACTAGATTCACATATAGAAAGTTACGATGGTCAGTTGGTCATCTTCAAGTGTCTCTTTTTTGTTGTATGACGTGACTAACGTGAAACTTGGCACAGTACCGTCCTGCATCACACGTTGCTAACACGCAGGAATCTATTTTCGTGTTGCTACCATACCCGTAATATATAAATATAATTATATGATAGCTTCATAAATAGCGAAAATAATAGCGAAAATAAATTAAACAAAAATAAAACATTACTTACAGTCAGATGCCAGTCTTTAGCGAATTTCGCGAATTTCGCTAGACTTTAGGACTTTCGCTAAATGCGCAACGCAAGAGAACCTATAAATAGGTTCTTTTGCGTTTAAATCACTGCAATTTAAAGCGAGCGGAAAAGAAACTTCAATTAATTATTAATTTAATATTGGCAATAATAACAGTGTAATAAAAGATTCATTAAAGGACCGAAAGATAACTACGTAATAAATATGACGATTTAACTGATGTCCTGTACAATAGCTTTCAAAATGATAGTAAAGAAACATTTATTTCTCAGATAAAGGCAAAGTAGCAACTAAAAAATGACAAACTTATTATCAATCAACTTATTCAATCGCACCGTGACGTTTACAGTAGATTCCGTTATTATATTCTATCATATTTCAAAATGATTTTTATTTTAAACACAAATGGCTGAAATAAACACATCAAAAAAGTTTTATTATCCTTTTATTATTTTCATAGACAAAAAAATTCTATATAGATAAATTACAAGTTTATTATAGATAGATGACAGTTCTGCGAAACCGAATCAACGCGGTAAATCAGTGTCATTTTTAAATTATTGCCGGAGGTAGACTACCCCTGAGCCGTCAGTTTGGCTTACCTCAAAACGGCAGTGTCCGTATTGCTGTGTTCCGGTATAAAAGGTAAGATTGGCAATGAAATTACTGGGTACTATTATATCTTATGTCACATGTTGGCAACGCAACGTAAAATAAAAACGACGTGTACTATCGGCGACTGTAAACACTTATCAGGTGGACAATCTGCTTGTTTATCACTAAAACAAAATAAACACATTTATACCACTGACCGCATTTTTTTGTTTATGTAGCTTAAGAGGATAGACCAACAAAACTAAATAAGAAAAGGGATTCACTTTCAATTACATTGAAAATTGATCTAATAAAATATTGGTAAATTGTTTGAAATACAGTTAAAAACGTTATCTACGCAGGCGCTATGGCCATTAAAAAAGCGATGTAGTTGAAATTCTTGTAATATAATTACAATAGGCGGGTGATTATTTACTGCATCGCCCCCTCTCATGAAGAGTCGCCCTTTTGATTAGGTGTCGTACCTGGTTATTTTTCACACTAAGGAGTGTGAAATTAAATAACGTATTTTAAACCTCCCCAAGACGTGATATTTAAACTAATACCAACTGGAATTGCATTAGGTTTTGGGATCCTTCGGTATAGAGTTATGTCAGTATACTTGAGATGACAAATACCAACGCGCCAAATCTGGCTGCAAGCTTCATACTGTGATGCAGTGTTCTTCAAACAGTGTGTTAAAAGCTCCTTAGTCCTGAACCAGTAGAGCCTGTCACAAAGAGGCTTCGGTTGGGTTTCGTACCTTTGACAACAAAGAAAGTAAAGATTTGTAGATATCTTAATGTCTTTTTCCTCAGGCGGATTGGCAGTAGGAATACCAGGCGAGGTTCGTGGAATGTGGGCAGCCCATAAAAAATGGGGTAAGCTGCCTTGGAAGAAGCTCGTTACCCCCACGTTGGAGTTCTGCAAGTACGGTTTTCCGATCTCGAACGTTCTGTACAGTGGTCTGGAGTCGGCGCCTTACGTCGTCAAAGATCCGATTTTAAGGTTAGTTAACCTGTAAAACCTGCTGACCGTTTCCTTTATCCTTTACCAGCATGTAACCGAATAAATACTTAAAGACTTCTTAAATTCTTTACAGCAAAGTCTTCGCCAGCAAAGGCAAATTTCACACTCCAGGCACTGTCGTGAAACCTTCTGAACAGTTGTGCAATACCCTTGAACTCATCGCGGAGAGGGGTGGTGATGAGCTATATAACGGAAGTTTGGCCACCACTCTGGTTGAAGACCTGAAGACCGCTGGCAGCATCATAACTGCTAATGATTTGAGAAATTACCAGTAAGTATAGTTATACATATTACTGTAGTTAATTTAGCTGGATTGTTCCTCACTTGCGAGTTTACCTCGTAATTAGGAAATTGTAGTTTCCCCCCATACTCCATCTGTCTCAATTCTCCATCACTCCCAGAACGCAAGCAGTCTAATGGTGAGTCGGAGTAGTTTTACTTGTTGATAAGCCACATTTTTACATTTCATAAAAATGCGCTGTGGCGTTTTCTCCTACTCCACATTCCAATCGTCTGGCCTGTCCAGGCTGCCTGAAATGTTTGTTTAGGGCAAAGTGTCCGGTTATATAACCTTCGGATTTTGTCTCTCTTTAATTTGATGAGGGAATGGACAAGTTTCTTAGATTCTACCGGGCTGCATTTTTTTTATTTACGTCCCTTACTGATTGCTGGATGTGAGCTTCTGTTTTTTTCGCAACCAGATTTGAACGTATAAGAGAATCTTCATAAGTTATATAAAACTAACCACGTGGTTAGATTTAGTCAAGAATGCGCTTAGGTAGGTACTACTATAGGTACCTAAAAGCATTCTTGCCTGGTGGCAAATTTCATTGTATGTAAATGTAAACATTAATATAAAACACGATATATGTATATGTTATATGTATATCTAATAACGAAACGAGGTCAATCGATTAAGCAATCACGCGTTTAATTGAAACAAAACAAATTAGTACCTACCAAATTAGATAGAATAGTAAATAGAATGTAACGGTTTGGATAAAATTTTGTTTACCAAATGATAAGCGTTATTTTGCACGATACTTATCTTCTTATCAGATATCAGTTATATAAGCAATTGAAGTTTGTAACTTAGATTAGACATCCGTATCATTTAGTTAATTTTACAAACATAAAAGAAATATTTTTGGTACTTCTTTCCAGATTGTCTCCTCAGGGATTTATTTCAGGTGCACGTGTCTTATTTTATTTTTGATTTGATGTTAAAATATACACGAGGTAAATTCGAACTGTTGTTTCGTTATTTTAAACACCTCTGTCTTACCTATTTATAATTTCTCTATTAGAATAGGTAAGACAGTTATTCAATTGATGTTTCGATTTAAAGTGTAACGGCCGAATTCTGAAACACTACTCAACTCTTTTACTCAATTGAGGACCTCTCACATTTGAGTATCAAATTTAAATGGTATTCTCAAACGTTAGTTATAAGATTTGAAGACGTGATCAAGTAGGCAGCCGTAATTCTTTAAAAAAGTATGTTCTCAGTTACGCATAAGATTACTTTACGTTGTGTATCCATTACACGCAGTGTTGTTTGGATAAGTAATGTATTTTATGCAAATAATATTTTATCAACATAAGACAATAGGATTTAATATTAGATGTTCATATAAAATGAATACTTGATTTTAAACAAATTCAAAAATGAATTGAAAATTAGTACTTTTTTTGTTAAAATCGATAAAACGATAGTCGTGGAACGAAACGTTAACGAGCAAAAGGGTTTTTCAAATTATTAAAAGTTTAGAAATATTTTATTTAATTACTCTATATTTATCTAATTACAAGATATCCATAATAATAGAAAATATCAAAAAGAAACGTTGCTCAAATTATACACCAGGTGAAAAAGAAATACTTTTAGAAGTAATCAAAAGGTACGTAAATAATAAAATATGAAACATAAATTGTATAATATTATATTAAAGAAGTCAGATCTTGTGATTGATATGTAGGTACTTGTAGCGGGTGATTTATTAATAAAACACTCAGGCACAACTTATATGTCCATTCATGTAAATTTATTAATAATTGGTTATGTATAGGTGTATGTATTTTATGTACTTTCAGATATCAACATATAATTGAAAACAAAAAGCTCTAGGTATTTCTTCACTATCCGAAAGAGACGATAACGATGACACAGACATTATATATCACTTTTCGGGGATATAAGCAAACGTTATATAGCGGTTAAGATACCTCGCGACCACTCTCACATTTAACGACGTCTCAAGGCGATTTGACAACTGATTTGAGTGAGAGAGAGAGTGCGTTGCGTTTCAGTATTCGAATATTCATTTGAGTGGGTCTTAAGTGCGACTTAATTTGAGATACTCTCAAAAATTTACAGCTGCTTATCTATTGCTCATAGTATATCTCATACTCAAAGTATGCGAAATGCGAGTTTGGGAGCTGCTTAATTATTTGAGAAACCGTTAAATATTTAAGAGGCGAATCAGTATTTGGCCATAAGCAACGCAATAAAATTATCGATTACTGTAACCTTACATTATTGTATACGTCAATGGCGCTGTGGTCTCAGTACTCGATATATCAGGAAGATCATGATCGATCCAACTATGTACCAATATAAATAGAAATATTTCTCATACTCACTGGTGTGAGAAATATAATTAGCATAGCCCAAATTAAGCTCTGCAAGGCTTGTGTTATGGGATCTAGGGTAACGAATAGACATAAATATGTTATACTAGCTTTCTGCCCGCGGCTTCGCCCGCGTGGATTTCGGGATTGGGCCTATAGAGGGTTAAGGGTCATAGCTTTTGCCCACGGCTACATATGCGCGGATTATTATTATTATTATAATATTAGTATAGATTACACTGTTAGTAGCCCGCCCGTGTTAATTTAGATCCCACGGGAACAGATAAAAGGTGTCCTATGTCCTTTCTCGTTCCGCAGACTATGTGTATGCAAATATTAAATATTATTAAATAATTATATTGTTATTTCTTGCCCGTGGCTCCGCCCGTCGTTGCTCCGTCCGCGTTAATTTCGATCCCACGGGAACAGTAGCTACTTTCTTCCGGGATAAAATGTGATATCCTTCCCCGTACCACAGACTATGTGTATGCAAATTTTCGTGATGATCGGTGCAGTAGTTTAAGCGTGAAGAGGTAACAAACAAACAAACAAACAAACAAACAAATAAACAAACAAACAAACAAACACACTTTCGCATTTATAATATTAGTTGGGATTAGTATTCATCACACAAACATCTGCCCCATCGGATTTCGTACCCGGGACCTCGGAGTTAGCGACACCTTGAAACTGGTGTACTAACCACTCCGTAACCGCCGTTTTTCGAATGTCATATGTACATTTATGTCACACTCTTACCGTGATCGACCCTAACGACCCCGGAACGGTCGCCGCAATTGCTAGCAGGCAAGGCGTCCTTCCGTTCGTGCGCCTTCCACAAATACATTCAGTAAAACTGAATATAGCTATGAGAGGCTTCAGCTAGGACCTTATGTCCTTAAAAACTTACAGTGAACGAAAGCATCGTAAGGCAATCTTTAATGGTTTATATGAAGTCGACCAATCCGCAGCGGACCACAGTTGTTGATTAAGACTTGCGCCAACATAACGCGTCCCTCACTGGGAATGAATATGAACTGTGATGATATGTCTATAAGTTGACAACATACAATGTGGTTTTAGTAAGGGGTAGCAGAATTGCTGCGAATCTTATAGGAATCACTAATACTATAGGCCACTGTAACCACCTGCCAGTTTGTCAATGTACAGATTAAAAAACAAACAATGCAAATGCAGTGTCTTAACCGTCATTTACTTTCAGAAAATACACACATTATGCACTATTAAAAATGCTTTATTGTTTAAGCTAATATGTAAATTGCTTTGCGAATACTACTTATATATGCATTAAAATGGATTATGAAAAGATATTTTCATGACAAATCAACTTAGGACTATCTTAGGACATAAGTGCGCCCGGCTACTTCGGTGAGTATCTGTGTCGAATAGGTAGGGAGGGATCGACACATTGCCACCACTGCGCATCCGACCTCGACTCGGCCCAGAACACGCTGGCGGAGTGCCCCGCGTGGGCCTCCGAGCGCCGAGTCTTGGTCGTAGAGATCGGGCGAGATCTGTCTCCGCCGGCATTGATTGCGGCAATGCTGGCGGACGAGGGAGGTTGGAGGGCTGTAGCCTCCTTCTGTGAAGCAGTGATGCTCCAGAAGGAGGCCGCCAAGCGGGGTCGGGAGATGACCGATCCCGCTCGAAGGAGGCGGCGCCGGGCTCGGTAGCACAGCTGCGGCGCTGCCGCGGGTCTCCGGCGGGCGCGAGGAAATCGCGCCCGCGGATACGGCGACCCGGGAGGGACCGCACCCCTTCCGTGGCCGGGGGGCGTTGTCGGTGGTGGAGATCGGGGAGGTATTGTAACCTCCCCCGAGGAGGGCTCCCCTGTATCGGCGGGGGAGCGAGGCTGGGGGTTCCCGGAAGTAGCTTGGTGTTCCCGGGGGCTCCCTACATGCCTGAGGAAGGCCATCCCTGAAGTTTTTAGTGGATAGGCCTCCCCCTTCTGGGGAGGAGAGCCCACATAACCGCCGGCTCGCCACAGCCGGGATATGCAACTTAATACATTTTCCTCAGGGGGATCAAAAAAAAAAAGGACATAAGTGTGCCATCTGTATTCTATTGTGCCAACATTTTTCTTTATTTCTTTTTTCTGTCATAAAATCGCTCTCTTTGGAAAATAAATCCACTTGTCTATTTATAAAATATCAAGGCTAGTTCAAAATTAAAGGCAAACACAGCTAGATAAGCCATACCGATAAAATGTATACATAATGGAAAACTTCTAGAACAGTTTAACAATGGACTGTGATTCTAGCAAATATGTAGGTATAGTAAAATTGATATTTACTTTATAAATTATCGTTATTTATTTCGTACATCAAAGTTAACTAGTTGTATATTTAATAATAACTTGTAGTAGGTAGTTAACAATTCGATCACATCAATTATAAATGTTAATCACATCAAGTATATAGGTAGGTATATATAATAAAATAAAAAGAAAACAATATTTGAATTTTTCGTTCAAAGATTTTGTACTTTATTGCCTATAACTTCACGAAAACAACTTATGTAGTCTTTAAATTTTAAATAAATTGATCATATAGCAGAAAGTGCGGTACGGGAAGAGATAGCGGATCCATCTTCATCCAGGAATCTAGATCTAACGTAAATCTTCAAACGTGTTAGTCGAAATATGAATCTAACCTTTAGCGAAACTGGCGGAAGCGAATCTGTTCTAAGAAAATAATATGAGTCTACTATTCTTTCATTCTCTGGGTGACTGTTGTAACCAATGGCATTAAAGGGACAAACAGCTTGTTGTATAACTCTAATTTTGAAAGGTGATATATTGAAAGAATGCAGGAGACCTATTTTTTGAATTACGAATGCGATTTCGAAATCACCGCTGACTAAATAGTCAGCGGTGACTTTGAGGTCACGGATTCCTAAACATCCAATTTTTGAAAAGTCGATCGCAGAGCTGCCAACATAGATAAAGTACACACATAAATATAATCACACCTGTGACCAAGGTAGTCACATCAGTGATATTCAAAAATAAGAATTATTGAAAATCGGTGATTATTAGTCACATCGGTGATTTCGAAGTCGCATTCGTAATTCAAAAATAGGTCTCCAGGTCAAGATATTAAAGAATTAAGAATATTAATGAAAGTCTAGGAAGCTAGGGAAGGAAGTATAATAGAAGGAAGTATGTTTGATAGCAAATGTGAAAGCTGCAATGTCTGCCTACCCCTATGGGAGAAAGGCGTGAGTATGTACGTAAGTATTGAAATGCATACAAATAACCACGAATAAAATTGCGCCCATTTCAATTTACTTTGCCGTACATTCCATGATCTCACTCCACCAAGTTGAGACGATAAAGCAATAAGTCATACAGATGACTCAGTAAATTGTAGTCTGTGTTCAAACATTACAATATTTTTAAAATTATCGACTCGTGTGCTCTGTAATGTGAATAATATTTGAACACCTGCGTAAACTATCGACTGACTCATTTACTCCGTTTCAAATGATGTCTTCTGTTTTTGTTTCTCATACATTCGAGAACTTTGAGAAGCGTGTTAAATACAAATATTTTACAACAAACTAATGTACAAGGGCAAATTTATCTCTAGAGGATCCCAATCGATAGTGTACAGCGTAGAATATAAGATTACAAGATAGGAAGTCTATAAAGATAAAAGAATAAAAAGATATATAATATACATACACATATTAACACAACATTTGTGTAGGCATATATATAAAGAGCCCGCCGAAAGGCTCCAACCTAAACATACTAAGTTAAAGTGTTTACACCTCAGTCAACCACGCTGGCTCAGTACGGATTATTTGACTTCAAATATACCTTTGGAATTTCTCCACGCCGTAGATATACTCGTATATTACATATTAAATTCAAAAAAGAAAAAACATAAGTACATTGCAGGATCGAGTTCGGCCAACTGAATACCTCGATTCTAAGACCACTGCCAAAACGGCAACGCCAACGAAGTTCAACTCAATGAAAAGCTAACATTACTAATTTAGACGTAAGAGACCTATTTTTGAATTACGAATGCGATTTCGAAATCATCGACATCGATCAATCGACTTTGAGGTCACGGATTCCTAAACATCCAATTTTTGAAAGTCGATCGCAGAGCTGCCAACATAGATAAAGTACACACATAAGAGTTCGGTTCCACGCAGAATGTACCGCAGCCGATTATTGCCGGCTTAACCATCATGGTTATTATATATATAGTATATATATATGCTACATTCATATACATTAATAAATATATGTATTATATATATATCTCTCAAACAAAACACATAACATTTCCACAAGTATGACTTGATTACGAGTGGGTAAGGGCACTCGTAATGAAATCACACCTGTGTGACTAAGCTAGTCACATCAGTGATATTCAAAATAAGAATTATTGAAAATCGGTGATTATTAGTCACATCGGTGATTTCGAAGTCGCATTCGTAATTCAAAAATAGGTCTCAAGAATCGTAATTATTACAAATAGTTTTATTAATAAAGGTCGATTAATTAAGAAGTAAAATAACTGTGAATGCACTATAATGTACAGTAGAAAAAAGGCTAAGAGGTAAGGAACAAGAACAATGGATTATGGGTAATCATTGATTGTAGATATTATTGTGTTGGTTAGGTACGGTCGGCCAAGAAACTGGTCTACCAGTTTTGACAAAATTTCATATGTGAGTAAAATAGCGATAAGGTTGAACTCCTGTACTTATTACCTTTTTAAGATTATGTAGAGTGATGACATTTAAACCTAAAATAATCTGACAGCTATTAATCTGTCAATTTTGTCAGAATATTTTTGCACGGGAAAATCAACTCTGTTACTTTATAGCGCGCGAATAATTTTCAACCTTAGGGTGGTAGACCACTTTCTTGGCCGACCGTACGTATTACCTACTTAGAGGAACGCCAGCTTACTGATTAGGTAACATTACTCCGTGACCAGACGTATATGTTTCATGTGACTTTTACCGCATATAATCCGACATTTGTCCCGCTTTCATTTCACAATAACCGTTTAACGAGACATTTTCCGACTGACAGAATAATAAGTTTTGCTAGCCTGTTCAGTACTGTTGTACTTAAATTCGGTCGCGGGAGTTTCACATACTCCAGACCGACAGAGTCACTCAGCTGACACGTTATTGTCTACGGCGCAGTTAATAAATCAAGATGTTGAAATCTCCCTTTTGATTTCTTTTTATAGAAAAAGCTATTTCTGTAACTTATATTTCCTTTCACCTAACCTAACCTAACAAAGCTTTCGCCGGCCATGGGTATTGATTCAAGGCATATTCCACAGATTAATAATATTTTTTATAAATTTCCATAGATTAAGGATCGTATTCCAAAATCAAACATATACTCAAATCTCTACTTGAGTAAAGTTAGAAAGCGCACAATTACAAAGTTATTCCTATACGAATGAAATGTATGCTTTATCCCAATAAATAGGATCATGCGATCACAGAAGCGCCATCTGTATTCTATTATACTTATAGTTTTATTTTTTTTTATTGGTTGTTAGTAAACCCCTCTTTCCTACTTTTATTTTTAATGCATAAACTCATACGAGTATCACATCGAGTATGTGTCAGATACTGAATCAGCGTTTGATTCGTGTTTATCTTATAAACAAATTTTTATTCATTAGATATCTTAATCTTAAATTCTCGAATCATGAGTCAACGGTTACTCTGGCACTCGGGCATTAATAATTATTAAAGTGAATTTTCGACTTATAATTTTGTACTCCAACGGTGACGAAATTCATTGAGAGGAGACTTATGCTGACGAGGATGTATACCCTCGAAAAAGCTTTGAAGTTATGTGTAGTCGGCCAACCTCGAAAAACTAACAGTTATAGCTAACTCGATCCTCTTAGTGGTCGCGAGACTACGATATATGTAAGAAATCCTTCAAAAATTTTATTGGGACTTTGTGCGAACTCAAATGATGAAATGACAACACAAATGTTGATCATGAAATAAATACTCTTTACATGTCAACCGTCAATTTTCGTTAAGGTACCTTAAGTTTGTATAAGTACCTACTTCGTGTCGTGTCAAGTACCTGTAAGTACGAAAGTTATTTGTGTCTTTATACCCTTGTATAGTATGTTTTGGGTCCGGTGAAATAATCTTTAGTAGTGTGCCATACTAGTGATGTAACAAATGTCATTTTTTGAACATTCCCGAATGCGGATGCGAATTACCTTAAGTTTGTATAAGTACCTACTTCGTGTCGTGTCAAGTACCTGTAAGTACGAAAGTTATTTGTGTCTTTATACCCTTGTATAGTATGTTTTGGGTCCGGTGAAATAATCTTTAGTAGTGTGCATGCTAGTGATGTAACAAATGTCATTTTTTGAACATTCCCGAATGCGGATGCGAATATTCGTTAAATCACTATTAGATATTTTTTAGGACTAATTATCGACAGCCTCACGTCAGCATTCGAGTAAAACTACGCAGCAATACATTGAGCACTTATGCGTCTACAGCTAACTAGTATTTCTTTTGCGTTAACTGTCTAGAAGTGTCATTTAAAAGTATTAGATTGGTTAGTACAAGCACCTGGCTTTTCCGTGGCGCAGTTTTAACATGTATGATACTGTGAATAAATATTGTTTCTTTCAACAGGCGATCCGTGATGTAATTAAGGTATTGCGATAAAATCTCAAATATTGCCTCCAGGCCAGAGATCACCGACACGCTCGCGTTCCCGTTGCCTAATGGAGACACGCTGTACACGCCGCCGCCGCCTAGCAGTGGTGCCATCCTTGGTCTTATCATGAACATCCTCCAAGGGTACGAGTTCGACGCAAGCAGCAACGATCACGAGACCGCCGCGCTCACTTTCCACAGGATCATCGAGTCGTTTAAGTTCGCATACTCGGTCAGGACTCAGTTGGGAGACGTAGATTTTTTAAATATTACTGAGGTGCGTACTTTTTTTTGTAAACATTAATTCCTTCGCAGATTCATAGTCCGTCCTTTTGTTTAGTCCCCTTTGGTTCATACTAAAGTTGTCGAACGTTCATACTTTCACTTCATACTTAATACTATTTAAGTAAAAAAAAAACAATACAACTATTATTAAAAGTAATATCTCTGATCGCCTTTTTAGATTTTTATTTCATAACCCCCGGATCTCGATTGATTTACCATTTAAGCTATTTGACTCGTGCCATGACTAGCATGAATTTATGAAGAAAAATTCAGCGCCATATCTATATCTTACCTTTGAAGTGCTAGTAATAATAATCAGTAGTAATGGGTGTAGTCTTTGGCTGCATTTTTCATGATGTAGATAGAGATTAGATCCAGTTGGTACACTCCACGCACACTTCATTAAATTTCGCTTAAATGGCTTCTATGCGTTGGATCTTGGACGCGTTGGTTTTTTTTTTCCTCAGGAGCGGAGGCTGAGAATCCTCATGGATACCAACGTAACAGGCAAGCAGGGATGCGTTGATTATGTCGGACTCCTAGTGAATCGAGGCGGCTCGATCCAGCAGACCTACCGACTAACTCAGCCTAGCCTTGGCCCTAGTGGCCTTATGGCTTGAACGGAATGGTTGGCGCACCCTCAGGAGAGGGCACGTCGGCGCTGCCCTCCGAAGAGGACATATGCGCGAAAGAAGGCTCGGTACGCCAAAGTGGGTCCGGCCTTGAAGTGATGGGGCCTACTCGTACTAACTAAGGGATGGCGGCGCAGATGCCGCCTCTCGCAAGGCTTGAAGAGCCAGCGTCAATGAGTCGGGAGGGTCAGAAATGACGTGATGGACGCGTTGGACCCGCGCACGCCTTATAAAGGACCGTGTTTTATAAAACCACGTGATATAAGCGACAATAATAATCACATTCTTATTCTATTTTCTACTATATAACTGCCAAATTCAACAAACATTGATAATTTGAATTTGTCCATTCGTATCTACATTCTTCAGTCTACAGTCTTTTAAATTATAATATTTATTTATTTCGCAATAAAATTAATTGAAAAACGCAAATATTTGTATCAGACCATAGACTATTGCTCAATCAGAGATCGACACGTAACGCGGTTGGCGTTTTTCCATTATAAATAAAGTTTATTCAATAATGTCTATGATCGAATAATAATCTTCAACTTATTCTCCAGCTTTTGAAGAACATGACGACGATGGAGTTTGGCAAGACGATCCGGCTACGCATCAACGACCAAACCACCAGCAATAGGTCGCAAGATTACGGAGCTGACACGTACAACAAAGCGGACGGCGGCACCGCACACATATCGATTATAGCGCCCAATGGAGACGCTGTGTCCGTCACCAGCTCAATAAATTACTAGTGAGTTCTTATATGTGGTTACCAGTGCCGTAAATAGGGCGGTGCCAGCGGTGCCCCGGCACAGGGCGCAGACCCTGGAGGGGCGCAGAAATGACCAAACCGCCCCACTGTACTATCTAAATCTGTATCGCATTTTTAAGCGATCATTTATTAAGCTCAAATTAATAAAGACGTACCTGCGATCGACGATGGGCCAAGAAAGATTGTCTGGTCTAGTGATTTTGTCGATTGAACGCGACATAGCACGGCTTCTGTCGTATGAAAATGTAATCAAGGACTTCGCAATGAGAAAAGCACGGAAAGTAAATCTTTAAGTAATACATTTGTCCATTTTATTGTCAGAGCCTGGTTAGGACATTTTTCAAGGACGCAGTTTTGAAAGCATAAAAGACTAGTTACAACACTGGTGGTTACTGTTAATATGTTAAAATAAGCCTTCAGATTTTCTAGCCTGTTCTTCTCTGGAAGGCTCTCCCAATTTCCGAGCAGATGTATAGTAACTTTTTTCCTTGTGCATATCCGCGTCCTTAAATTTGTTTGACATCTAGAAGTGCCTGTAAAGGTTCTCTTGAATAAAGAACGTACATTACATGATATATGGTCAATATTAACACGCCAATGACTTATATTACTTAATTTGCAGTTAATCAACACTTGACTAATTTACGTATGTTACATAATCTGTGGTCACTATCATAGATTGAACACCCACAATAAGGCAAACAAAAATACGACAAAATAAAATACCTTTAAAAGTCAAATTGCGTTAAGTGAGTATTCCAAAAAGTTGCGCATTAATATTTAATTACTAAAAATTTTCTAGTAATCGATTAACGAAAGAGGTTATTTGATTAAGGATTATTAGCGAATAATTTAAATAATCATTAGCAATTAATAATTTTAAAAAAATATAAATGCCGCATGTGGCAAACAATATATTAAATCATAAAATGACCGACACTTTACAATAAATCTTATTATCGTTATTGCTAAGGTTATCAGAAAATATATGACGTCTTGCTCGCGATCTCGCGATTGAAGACATGACCCTATGACTGTGATTGATGGCGTCAAAATATTCACAATAATGTTAGTTAATACGGAAAATGGTAGATACGATTCGGTGTTATTACAAAAAAAAAAAGAAACATGATTAACCTATTGCAGAAGTTCAATAGAAAAGACACTGTCCTTTACCCGAACATCGGCATGGTCTGAGCGGCCACGACTCACTGCCGTTTGGAGCTGTTATTTATTTTTATTGTACACAGCTACACAGATTAACTGTGGAAGTCTTGTAGTTAACTACTTCTTATAGGTTACAACGTATTGTTTCTAACAAAGATTTCTTCCAAACCTGACAATATTGCCCCAATTTTTGCACCTCTTAGATATAAGCCATTGGTGGGCGCATTTAAACCCCGACCGCGCACTGTCACTTACTTAGCTCTCTTACGAGCTTACTAGCAGTACGAGCCCGCCCTATCCTGCGTATTAAAGAACTTCCTAAAGCTAGCTCCATCCATCGTACTTCCATGACATGAAATATTTATAGTTTGGAAAAGAAAAATAAATAATTGACCTAAAACAAGAAGTTAAGACGATACATATTGACGGAGAAAACAAGTAAAAAGTGAAATAATGAATTGGGACCGACCTGGTTCACTTCGCCCTGAGTGCTGATTGTATTGGACGCTTGTACTGATTCCACTATTAATTGTATCTTCTCAATATTGTTGAGGTTGGTTACACATCGTTGTTGATTTTCCACTACCGACTTTCACGTTTAGGCGAGTTGAAAATGCTCGACCCTAGATACCGCTCAGCAGTCCGGAAGCGAAAAAGTTCGTGACAGCTCAGTCCCAATAATAATAGATAGGATTAGAGTAGGTTGTCGCACGTCGGGAGATGACGCCGTGGTGAAGTCTCTCTGCCTGGGGGACTGTCCAGGGGTTCTCGGACAGTCACTCCTTTGGCGGTGGCTTAACCAACTCTTGGTCGAGCCGGCCCCGGGACACATGGCGGTCGAATCGCGAGAGCGCACCCCGCCATATGCCCCGTACGGACCCAGAGAACTCGGGGGTTAGTGGGTAGGCCGGTCGTCTTGACCGGAGAGCCCCACACACGGCCGCGTCTTGCCAGCGCGGTGTCATGGTGCACAAGGTCGCATTTCCCCCCCCTTAAAAAAATTAAAAAAAAGGATTAGAGTAGGTAGAGAATGCAGTTGCAATTGTTTTCCCTCGACATAAAATATCATCGAATAAAATCGTACTACATATAATTCACTAGCCTTTCGCCCGCATTATATCAGATACTCCCATAGGAAAAAGATATGTTGGCGTAGCTGTAAAAATCGCTGTCCTTCCCGACTCTCAAACTATTCCCATACCAACCGTGCTCTCTCTAGTAGAGCCATCGCTCTCTTCTCCAGCCACAGGGTCACTAGCATCAAGGTCAGCCTCTCTAGTCAGTATGTAATGTACCAGCATAATCTCCGCGACACTTGGCTAGGGGGTATCCTGGGCACATTTTGAGCTCCATGTGACGAATTCTCAGCCTTCCCTTAAGGGAAATCAAATACTAACTAACCATCATAATGATTCATAGCTAATCCCGAAAATCTGAACCAACAAACTGTACCTCCAATATTAGTCGCTGCCCTTCCCGTAGTATACATGTCTTAATATCGGTCTTTCAGTTACGGCGCTGGCTTCACGACCTACAACACGGGCATAATCATGAACAACGTGATGGACGACTTCTCATCGCCGGGCATTATCAATTACTTCGGCGTGCAGCCATCTCGTGCCAACTACATCGAGCCGAACAAGCGGCCGCTGTCCTCCATGAGCCCGAGCATCATCGTCGATAAGAGCGGCAACGCTAAAGTGGTCATCGGCGCGTCCGGCGGCACCAAGATACCGACGGCTACAGCTTTGGTGAGTTTTTTGGACCCACTTTAAGAAGACGGCCATCGAAAATCCATACATTACAAAGATGGCAGGCATATGCCAGACATCGCGGCGTTGGTAGACCTCCCACGAGATAGGCAAAGGATTTCGCGAAAATTGCAGCAAGGCGCTGGACACTAGCAACGTAGGACCGACAGGTGTGGAGCAATTTAATAAAATACAAAATTTGCAATTGATATTTAGACAAAATAATTCGAAATACTAGTAGTATTTAGAATAATTTTGTCTACTACTACTACTAATTTGAGGGATCATGCATCTGTTCGACTGTGTTTGCGCGGGCGTGTTCGCGTGTGGTATCGTTAATATTTCTGTTGTTCTAAAATTCAAATTTACGTTTGTATATATTTCTCAAATTCCTCCGCGATTTTAGCAGAGTTATATATGGTTTTGCATGTACAATCCTTACTAATTTGTTTGTTTGTTTGTTCCGCTTTCACGCCGTAACTCCTACTGAACCGATTGCTTTGAAATTTTGCAGACGTAAAGATAAAAGACCGATTAAATATAGGGTACTTTTTATCCTGAAAAAATTCTATAAAATTCCCATGCTCCTTCATGTGAATATTGGGGGCTCTATACTCGAATTTTATTTCCAGTTGTTGACGAATATGTTTGGCTAGGTCCAATACTCAAACTAGATCCAACTTCCAAAGAAAAAACGTTTAGCCCGTACAGTTACGGATCCAATTTGACTGGGCAGTGTTGTGGAGATGCCTTTGTCAGTGTCAATTTGAGACTTTACCATACATTTTTAAAATTTATTCATTCTCTAATTACTTAGGTTTTAATTTTAATATAAACAATTAATTTTATTACTTTTTCATTTAAGACAGACTGCACGACAGGTAAACAGTGATTATACTAAGCAATATTGGTGACATTGGCAGGAAGTACATTTGGCATGACATAAAAATTGATTGTCGATTCTCTTAATTAATTTCTCCAACCTTCCACACGTAAACTTGCCCATAACGTGATATTTGCTCTCATAACTATAAATTTTACGAGAATTTTGTTACAGGTATTGATTCGTAAGCTGTGGTTCAACCAAACAATAAAGGAAGCAGTAGACGCGGCCAGAGTACACCACCAACTCTTTCCAATGGTCATCCGTTACGAGTATGGCGTGCTTAAGGTAAAATACCTATCAACTGCTAATGTCCCCTTAATCCAGCTAGAACGGCTCGGTGCCACTTGTTAATAGATCTGCTACAAGATCGTGCAAGGCTAGACTAAATCAAGATGACGCTAAAGTCTACATCTAACCCAAAAAGCCAAACCAATCACATATGAACTAAAAGCTACAGTAAATTGAGTTTTTATTAAACATTAATCAGTGACGTAGCGTGCCTTGGGGAGGTCCTGTATTAAAGCGTTTGAACCGGAATGAAATAAAACGCAAAATATTGTTCTCCGTAGTTTGTCATTGTACTACGGGGAAAGCCCACAATAACCGATGTAGGATGTTGCCAACTTTTGTGTGAAATTCCAAAAATCCTTACTTAATATTATAAATCAGAAAGTGAGTTTGTTTGTTTGTTCCGCTTTCACGCCGTAACTACTGAACCGATTGCTCTGAAATTTTGCAGACGTAAAGATAAAAGTTTAAGATTAAATAATAGGCTACTTTTTATCCTGGAAAAATCGACAGATCCCACGGGATGCGCAATATAAAGGCTTCGCTCAGAAACTACTGCACAGATTTTCATGCGGTTTTCATCAATAGATAGTGATTCTTGAGCAAGGTTTTGCGGTATTTTTATCTCGAAAAAAACGGATAGTCCCACGGGAAGCGCGATAAAACCTTTGCGCCATAAACCGACTTCCGCGCATATGTAGCCGTGGGCAAAACCTATGACCCTTAACCCTCTATAGACCCGATTCCGAAATCCACGCGGGCGAAGCCGCGGGCAGAAAGCTAGTTATTTATAATTTGTTTCATTACAAAAAACGAGTTTTTGTGTTACATTGAGCCAAAACATGAATTTCTTAGATCATTATGATATGACTAAATTTTGCAGCTTTTTGTATAGCTGCAATTGATTACTTTGAAGGTCTTGCAACAAACAGACAATACTATGTTTTTATTTTTGCAGCATGTGGTGCAAGGTTTACGCGCGCGAGGCCACGGCATACTTCGATACACAGACAGGGGATCCATTGTCTGCGCTTTGTTCCGTAACAGCACAGGGATATATGCTAATGCAGACTTTAGAAAAGGAGGGGATGTCGCCGGCATAGATTAAATAACTAACCATAGACAGTCTTGTTTGAATTAAGAAACTACGTCACAATTTTAACCTCTCAATGAATGTTTTGGTTTATTTAGAAATGTCCAATGGAATTAATTTCATTCGATCATCATATATAGGTATTACTTAGGTAGATAAGTGTCAATCCCGAAGTAGAAATCGCATAATAATTAAGAGTTAGGAGATAGTAATTCATGTGATATTCACTCTCTTTTAATTGGTACTATTATATGGAAGATCAGATCCCTAAAAACATGCTATTTTTATTAAATTTCCTAAATATATTCTAATATGTATATCCTAATTACAGATACGGAGACAATATTAAAAATATATGTTGAATCGAAGGCTGTTTGGAATGTAATTTCGGCAATGGTGTGCCTAAGTGAAAGAATGTGATTGCGTAGTTAGTTTTAAAACTTATCATTTTAATGGCCCCAAGTCTGATTTTTACAATCGATGGTCTGCAGTATTTTATACCGCATAATAGATAGACCATAAAGTAACAGTAGCGCAACTCGTATAACTTTCGGTCGTCAGTATTGCCATATTACTAAATTTTTCACTAGTTTTAGTAGTTTGTAGGCCTTTGTTGGTTTATGAACTACCTGTAATATAAATATTAACGTGATATCCAGAAGTATCACGTTCAGTATCAGTTTTTTTTAACTACAGCTATTTTTAGATTTGTTTTTTATTACATTTTCTTTAAAAAATCATTGTAGACTGTGCCAAAAGAATTCGAAAACTGTAGTAAATACATTACAAAGAATTACATACATTTAAATTTGCGGTGCCGCCGTGTATAAGTTAGTCGGCGTTCATATCTACTTCATTAGTATTATTATTTTGATCGCAATACACCGTACTTTAGTGATTAGGTAGGTACAGTGATATTAAAAATACTTAGATATTAAGGATTACGATTGTGAATGTTGTATATGAATATCCTACCGTTATGTATGAAAGCTTGATGTAGACATATCTCATTATATTAATTGTAATTGTTGCATTCAGTTTTACGTTTTTATTGGAATCTAGTATGTAATAGTAGGTAGCGAATACTAAATCTAATATAATTTTAAAGAGTGAAATCAATAAAATACATATTATTAGAGTCAGATTCACTAGCTTTTTAAAAATAGTGTTAAGAATGTTAAGCACTGATGCTGCATTGTCTTCCAAGTCTAATCCCACTCGTCTTATTACAAGTATATATCTCATACCAATGTGGGGCATAATTTATTATAAGGAGATTCTATGCACATTCAAATCGTGGTGTTGCCAGTTTCGCAATGAGCTCTGTGCGAAAAAACACAAAACCTCATTATTTTGGGTAAAGTTTTACAATGATCTGCAAATCGCTGGAAATTCTTTTTTTTAAACAATCAATGAAATAATTCTCGTCACAATAATTTTGTCGCTTATCAACATGAACGTAGGATTGAAGATAAAATTGATGTTTCCAGTAAATTTTCAATTGATTAAAGTGGCGTGAATTGAATGACATTTAAGTTATTTTAACAGATGGATAGTTTATTTCATTATTTTTTTAACCGATTGATAATTTATTTAAATATTATACATTATGTAAAATGCGCTAGGGCAACCATCATGTGAAATTTTGTACTACCGATAACGTAGTTTACTTCATATGTCTTAGCTATAAGATGTGAATGTAAAGCATGAACAAGCAGTATTAAGGTATCAAATACCACAAAAAGTTGGATTCCGCTATTAATAAAAATTTACATGTTCACTTCTATTATTTGTCTAACACCCAATATGAATCACCATGTCAACACAAAATTAAGGACTGTTGCCAGCGGGCATAACCTATATATAATAACAGTAACGCTTAAAGCTTTACATGTTGATTTTGACACGAACATTATATCGCTCGTATATCAGCTGTTTTCTCCGTGCAAATGTTAAACTTAACGTGTTGCTGTCCGTACCATACGTCCCTTTTTAAATGGATATCTGTTCCTAAAATTTACTCCCGGACACTAAATCTTAAGATAACGAAACCACACAAAAATTTAATATGTTTAAAAACAAATGCTAGCGGTGTGGGATCAAGTTTCCTTCGACACACTGAAAGAAAGAAAGAAAGAAAATATTTTTATTGAGACAACAAAACAAACAAACTGAACAAACAAAAAACAAAAATCAAATGGTCCCAACTCAGCATGTTGCTAACCTTGCGGCTAACGCTGGTCTCAGTGTGGTCCGATCTTTTCTTATCTGTAGTATTGCCGAATAACAGCACTATTTGGCTTTTTTGTGTTGTTAGTGATAAACGTGCAAGTGACCGACCTGATGGTAAATGATAATAACTCATGAGCATCTGCAATGCAAGGAATACAAGCCAACCACTGCCAGTTGAATTTTTTTTTTATATAAATATCGTTTGAGGTAGAATTAGTATCACCAATAGTAGCGTGTAAATTGTATTTAAATATAATCTGGCATCCCGATTGATTACGCCTTGCAATCGCGTTTCGGGTGCAGTTTATTCGCAGAATTGACCCCTGACCGAGTCCAGATGAGACTCTGAATTCTACGCGGTAATACAATAGAATTACTGAGACTACGAATTTACACATTATTCTCGATGCGTGTCATTCCCATAGTTTATCTGTCAAAAGTCATACTTTTGATAGGTCATAACTGTGAGTATGACAGATGTGAAAACGGGCTTCTTTGATTATAAAGACTGCCAGTCATGACTGTGATTCTTGTAGAAGTTTCAGATTTGTGGCAGATGACGGGAGCCATGTGTACTATATAGCTCACAGCTTCACTTTGATACTATTTATTTAGATAGAGATCGTAAACAGTCTGTTTTTAAGCCAACTTAATTGTTTAAGAACAAAGAACCCCATTAAAAAAATACAAAAGCTCGCCCCATCTCGCTTCATTGTTAAATGAGAGAGGGAGAAAAAACACGCTATTTGCGTCTTGTTCCTTTGTATCCTCGAACCAGAATGAGCCGACAAGGCGCAAACCTTGATCTTTTTAGAATGTATAATGTCAAAACTTGCTTTCAACGGACACATTAAGATCCCTCCCTATTAAAAAAATAAAAGTATTATTTATTGAAATGTTTTGTAATTTCGCCGCTACGTTAGAAATAAACGCTTAACTTTGTAAAATTGACATTTATTAATATTCACATTGTAATTACACGACACACTACATACTTACATATAATAAATCTATCATATAGTATAATAATTCTATCAAATATTATAACTAGCTATTTTAGACATGAATAATGGATCCGAAAACGATTTGAGCCAGCGACGTTAATAAAGGACGTAGTAGTACAAACAGGCTCTCAATACTAATCTACTGTACCAATGAAACTATCATATTTAAAATATATTTTAGCTTTATAAAAAGACCTAAGGAAATACAGACTCCTCTTGATGATGGATCTGGCTAATGGGCTGGTGAAGCTATTATCCGTTCAACCTATTAAGTTATATAGTAAGTTGGTGTATTGATCCTTCGGGAGATCAAACCCTTATTTTTGTAATTGTGTTTAACCCTAACAGTCTGCTAAATCAAACAACCCTAGTACGCTAACAGTAAATAACATGCATTGGAACTTTCAGTAAATCATAAAAAAAATTGGCTTCTCAGTACTACTAGGCTAATCAACAGTCTATCTTCTATATTTTCACTAGAAAACAACTCTTAATATAACATATACAACATATACATAAAAAGGTACTACACATTGACATTGAAAGCTACATTATCAATCAAAAGTAGCTACAAAACTTCATACCCATTTAAATTGAGAGCGATCAAACATTCATTCACACTGCACTAAAAACAAGCTTCTATGGTAACCATTAGAGCTACCATATACAAGGGGGAAATTCATTAAACCAACGCAAAAATTTGTGTCGTTTTGGTTCCTAAACTATATACACTTCAATACGAGAAAAATCAAACACCATTGTTTTCGTGTAGCTCAGACAATGATCTTGTCGAATGCGCAGTTCGTGAGTAGAAATGACATACATTGCGTGATCCGGCGAACAACCACGAACATTTGCTATTTTAAATCATGTCAAATAAAAACGCTCTAGATATGATTTTGTCCACCAGAAAAAAATTACATATTCATTTTTATTGTTCTCATCAAACAAATACATTAATTGATACACACTATATCAATACCAGAGTACGTACGAATTATATATTTAAACAACGATTATAAACCATACAAACAGGATGGTAAGCGGTCACCGTAGCCTAAGGACACTTGCAACACCGAGGGTGTCACTTGCTTGTATCCTTTTATATATGATTAATTTAGGTCTGTTTCAATGCAACATATTCAACTTAATATAAGAATATACAGAACGTAAATTTCTTCTCGACACTCGTACCATTATTGTCACTCAAAAACCCATTAGAGGTATTGTCATTATGACACTGTATTTTGTTATAACTCTAAATGTCAATTACAAAAATATAAGTTTACTTTGATGATTGTATTGAAACAGACTACATTTCCTAATTTCTACATTGTAATAAATATAACATCATAAGCCACTTCATTTAATCATTAAAATTATAAACAAACACAAACTAGAATAAATAAAATTACCGAATCCATTATTAACATTGCTTTGCAACATTTTAATAAATAATATCACTCGATTAGATGTATCACAAAAAAATCATACCTTAAAACTGAATGCCCAATGCATGGGAGTGCCGATCCCCGTAACATAAACAACGAAATAAGATATGATAAATCATTTATCGAGCATATAACCGCCATCTTGAAATATGTCCTTATAATCTGACAGTTCAAAATAATAAATCGCTCTATCATATCACGTTTCAGTGATCATGATACGGGGGCAGGTATGTCTTTTATATTTTGGCCGTCTACGACGAGAGTACAGGCATCTTTGTGGGATGTGTAACACTGTGCCATTTTATTAAGACATTCTATGCACATGGTAACTTTGGCTAAACCGATCTGAAACAATAATGCTGTCCTGAGGCCGCACCATAACCACTTATAGTAACGTTAAAAGAATATTGAACCATCTCGGATCATGGTAGGCCTACCGTTCCCAAATACATATTTCAGTTGTAACTATCTTGTTGCAGCCACCACGTCAGCAGTACAGTATTCTCCTCAGTTTCTGTTTTTAGAACCGTTTCCTCGTAATACTCAACTCAACGGTTTGCTCATTAGTTATAGTCAAAATATTACAAACGGTCCATGTATGAAGTTTCAATTATTTCATCTATACAGACGTATTTCCTAAACCAAATATACTTATAAGATATTTAAATAAGGAATATTTTTGGTTTGTCTTCATTTTTTCAGTTTACGCTAGCAAATGCATATTGTGACTTTGGCTGAAACTGTAGTACTAAGCTTATGATTGAGTAAACTAAAAAATAAACTTATAATTCCTTTTCTCTCTATGCATAAACATATATACAACTAATAAAAAAAAAAGTTAGATAAATCTATATAAACACTTCAAAAGACCACATAGTTCTTAAATTGTGTAAACTATGAATTATTACATATATTTTGAAACAAAACAATAAATAAAGATTTTCATTCCATTTATAATGAAATGAAAATGACAAAATAAAACAAAAACATTAAAATAAAAGGATAAATTAATGTTTGTAATCAAAAACCACAAACAATACATTTTAGGAACGTGTTTAACTGAGCAACCTTAACCTAACCTACAAAAATACTATAGACACAGCATACATTCTTTTATGAAGAATTTGCTGCGTCAAACGATATGATTAGCTGTACATTGTATTTCTGTAGCCCTATTGGTTATTTTTGTGGTTTGTTGCACAAAATTTATTAAGCAGCAACTTTGATTTAAGTTTAATAAATTTGCTTTGGAGTGTTTCATTCGATTGTATTTTTGTCGGAATGTTTGGGAAGGCAGTAAATAATGTAATGAACTAAAATGTTTTTACATAAAGTCAAATTGGTGCTGTCGAAAATTTGCTATCAGCCCGTATGCGTCCTGGTGTCTATAATTTAGTTCTGGAACCATGTTTTTAATGTTTGTTTTTTTCATATAATCTATAGCATTTGATTATTACGTATAAAACACACTTAATTCAATAAACACACTGGAATAATATTTTTTTAGTAGCTGGTAATTCAATTAATAACAAAATTTAGAAGCTATTACAAATTATAGTAAGGTATATGAGTGAACGTGTGGCGTTAAGTGTACAGTTTAATATTCAGGTATATCATAAATAACGATAATAATTAGTCATTATTAAAATTACATTCGTTTTGTCAATTGATATTTATATTAAAATCAAATCAAATTAAATGTAGTTCGCTAGCAATTTTCAGCTTGAACATGGCTGCTAACAGTCAATTTTGGACCGCATTTTAGTCATTGAAATATGTCAAATTTGCTTCACAGATAAAACAGACTTTAAACTGTATAAATTGCGCGTTATCACTAACAAATACACTTACAGATTGTAAATACAAAGCTATAATACAAAAATCAGTATGTACCTCGTTTTTAGCACTGACAGTTCAATGTAAGCTCTTCTTCGCTTCCATATTTTCATTCTACGTTGCGCTATAAGGCCAGCGCATCGCGCATTGCCTCCACCGGATTGACTAGCTTAGTGGATCCGATGAAAACAGTGTTATCCACTCCGCTGGTGATCACGCTACGGTGGATTCGCTTACACTCCTCAGCAGTGATTCCCCCGATGACAAATATGATCACAGTCGGATTGTCCAGAGGATGTTTTGTGGTCCGAGTTTTCTTACTTGTCAGAATGCTGAAATAAAGACGATATAAAAGGTATAGAGGCCGAGTCTAAAATATTTTGCTTTGCACAGCAACAAAACTGTTGATGATAATATTTTTTATATGACGAGCGTATGTTTAATTCCATAAATTTTAAAGGAAAAAAATGTTTGTCTCTTTAGTATGTTTAAAATTGTTAATTCATGTCTAAATGTAATTAATGTAATAAAGACTATTATTACATGTCACCAAAATCACAAAATGTTTTTCGTTAGGAATAACATTTCTATTTCCCATTCGAATTTTTTATTCAAATTACTCTTGGATTTCATAACTAAAAACGATACATTATACACAGATTATCGCTTATTTAACCATGTTATAGTGGATAATTATTTTTGACTTTTTTTAGTATGTGCCCGTCTATTAGATGACTATCGACGCTTGACTTGACTTGTTTTACTGTCCACTAGCCGACCATCGACGTGCGAGAGGATAGTCTAAAAATACATGGAAGTATGAAAAGAGCGTTTTGTTTCAGTTAAAATATATGTATATAATATAATAAAACATGAACTAGAAATAGGTAGTGTTTTTATTAACCTTCAAATAACGTATCACTTAAGGTTATTCAACTCATCGGGAGTTGAACAACCTGAAATTAATACATTAGATCCATACTAATATTATAAATGGGAAAGTGTGTCTGTCTGTTTGTCCGTCTTTCACGGCAAAACGGAGCGGCGAATTGACGTGTTTTTTTACGTGGAGATAGTTGAAGGGCTGAAGAGTAACATAGGCTACATTTTATCCCGGAAAATTGACAGATGCGGTTTTAATCAATAGATAGAGAGATTCTTGAGCAAGGTTTTGCGGTATTTTTATCTCGGAAAAACGGATAGTCCCGCGGGAAGTGCGATAAAACCTTCGCGCGATAAACCAACTTCCACGCAGATGTAGCCGTGGGCAAAAGCTATGACCCTTAACCCTCTATAGAGCCGATCCCGAAATGCACACGGGCGAAGCCGCGGGCAGAAAGCTGCACTTACTTGAGTCCAGTGCGTAGTAAATCCTTGATGCCCTCGTTGCGAGAGCGCAGGTCGGGGAGGTCGGGCCGCTCCGTGTCCACCAGCGCCTCGGTCAGCTGCTGCAGCAGCCCGCGGTACTCGTGGCCGAGCCCCGTCTCGCACGGCTTTAGTACTGCACTTACTTCAGTCCAGTGCGTAGTAAATCCTTGATGCCTTCGTTGCGAGAGCGCAGGTCGGGGAGGTCGGGCCGCTCCGTGTCCACCAGCGCCTCGGTCAGCTGCTGCAGCAGCCCGCGGTACTCGTGGCCGACCCCCGTCTCGCACGGCTTTAGTACTGCACTTACTTCAGTCCAGTGCGTAGTAAATCCTTGATGCCCTCGTTGCGAGAGCGCAGGTCGGGGAGGTCGGGCCGCTCCGTGTCCACCAGCGCCTCGGTCAGCTGCTGCAGCAGCCCGCGGTACTCGTGGCCGAGCCCCGTCTCGCACGGCTTTAGTACTGCACTTACTTCAGTCCAGTGCGTAGTAAATCCTTGATGCCCTCGTTGCGAGAGCGCAGGTCGGGGAGGTCGGGCCGCTCCGTGTCCACCAGCGCCTCGGTCAGCTGCTGCAGCAGCCCGCGGTACTCGTGGCCGAGCCCCGTCTCGCACGGCTTTAGTACTGCACTTACTTCAGTCCAGTGCGTAGTAAATCCTTGATGCCCTCGTTGCGAGAGCGCAGGTCGGGGAGGTCGGGCCGCTCCGTGTCCACCAGCGCCTCGGTCAGCTGCTGCAGCAGCCCGCGGTACTCGTGGCCGAGCCCCGTCTCGCACGGCTTTAGTACTGACTGATATCTAATAACAATGATGAGCTCGTCAAAACCCGTACTAAGTCTTATTTATGTTAGAGTTGGCCCTTTCTCTTACAATCTATCTATCTTAGGGGCCGGGGTGGCTACCGTGAGGTGCCAACGCACTTCGACCCATTATGGGTCTTTTGTGCTACCCCATTAGTTCCTACTCCTTAATGTCGTTAGACAGTTACTTGACCACCGTCAGTCCAATCAATCGTGCTCAAGAGCCTGATTATATCCCTTGGTGGCATTACCCTAAAGTCGTTGGGTTTTGGGTATCCAATCCCTATCAACCTTTGCCTACTGCCGGCCAGAGCATCGCAGTTGCACAATAGATGTGTCATGCTCTCCTCCTCGGTCTTGCAGGCCCTGCATAGATTGGTCTCAGTGAGGCCCATCTTGTGCAGCATAGTTCTAGTACCAAAGTGTCCTGTAAGGGCACCAAGCACCAGGCGGGTGTAGAGCCTACTTGAACTCAGTGTCTTCTCTTACAAAGTAACTACGTGAAGTTGTGACTTCGCGTATTTACTTCTTTAAGCATCTTCATTAAGCTCACTTTTATTATAGCTATTAAGCTCGTGAGCTTAATTAGCAAATAAACTAGGTACCCGAATAAAATCGAAATACGAAATGTTGTAATGTTAAGTTTGCAATACCCTACCAGGATACATGTTTGGTACTGGCACACATTTAAACACATGTATGCGAAAAATATTTTGATTTTGAAAAATAGTACATTACTGCAGCGGCCAGCAATAGAGGCATTGATGGACGAACGTATACGTCAGTCCATCAATGCCCAGTTGTGGCCAAGGCTTGTATAGTACTTTTCTCAAATAATGCGCGGAAATTAAAACTAAGTAGTACCAAGCAAATAGATATTTAAATAAAACTCTGATAAGTTGCCTCCTTGGTTTGCCATTTTTCGGAGCAACAAATCGTTCCATTTTTAAAACACGCGATAGATATGAATTTACATGTATATTTATTTGGCCGCTAAAACACGACAGATATGGATTTTCATACATTTTTTGCCGGCCGCTGCTCGCATGTATTTGGCCACTACAGCAATTTCGATTTATCTCGAAGAAGGTTGTCAAAATAATGCTGAAATTTCCAAGCATGTTTGAGAAAATAAAATTTTTCGCTTAGGCATGATCATTGATGCCGTTGATGATCATCTATTTCTGCCGCAGAACCGCAGAATTGCTGCTGTTGCAACTTAAAGGCAGTAAAATTTCATAGTATTATGTGAAATTACATTTTACATCGCAAGTTGGCTTCGTGTGCTGTGGTAGGGTCTCGGATTTGCTGAATATCTCACAGGAACCACATACTATAGGCGACTGTAGTCACTTGAGCAGGTTGCTTCAGCATACAACACTCATTCATACGTGGTTTTTTACTTCGCACAGTTTTCTGAAAAGTCTATAAAATAATATATAGAATACTATACTGATAAGAGATACTGTCAAAGGTTGAGTTATGCATAAATCTTTACGCAGGTATAATAGCCTAAAGAATTACGAGCCTTAGTAGCAGTGAATAGGACACATTGTTCAAAAACCGTCGAGATTCAAAGGTGGTGATTACAGGAGAGCCCCGGATATTATCAGCATAAAACAGATCGTAGAAGGGATCCTTAGCGGTACAATACTTACTTTTGCAACGTCTTTCGCATTTGAGCAATATCTTTCCACTTTGCCATAATCCTTTTAGACATCTCCTCGCATTCCTCCGGCGTCACAACCCGGTCGGGGCCATCCTTCACAAACATCTCTTTGTAATCCTCAAACATAGCAGCATTCAGGGTCTCAACTAGACTATCTTCATGTTGCTTGGAGAATGAAACCTCGGTGCCGACGAGAGAGTAAATGTGAGTAATCAACGCCAATAAACTTTCTAGAGGTAGATTCTTCTCTTTTCGAGTCTTGATTAGATGGGTAACCTGAAATAGGTGTGAAATAAAAAAGTAATTAACAAAAGCCAAAGGAAAGAAAAGGGCACTGGTCCTACCAGCCGGGTTAGCGGAAATTATCAACTCGTCAGTTAAGAAAAATGCCCATTTGAGACCTGTCAAACATTTTGACAGGTCGTAAAATGTATTGGAATCATTTATGATTCAAATAATTCTGCATCAAAAGTTATACAAAATGTCCTAATAAAAAATAAATCGTAGGCGAGGATAAAAAGATATTGCACTTTCAATAGTTTCAATATTGTGCATAAATATGATTACGGCCCATAATCAAAACTGGAACGCAGTCATTTATAAAATAAATAATAAATAAATAAAAAGTTTATTTAGCTCACACAATGAAATTAAATACAAATTTATTAAAAAAAAATACAACAAAATGTGAAGCTAAAAGGCCGGGGCTCGGCGATTAGCTTGCCCATACGAGCAACACCGATTTTCAGCCCTCGCCTTAGGAGGTATGCCGAGGAATTTATATTATTAGCACTTACAATAGGCTCAATCATAGTAACTATATTTACAGTTTTATTAAATTAACAATGACGCAAAATATTACACATTTTGTGACATAAAAAAGAAAATTATTAAATAATTGTACAGGATGCTGCAATATACTCTAAAGATAAAAAAGAAAAAAAAATTGTACATGACGATTATGATAAAGACATTGAATATATTAAAGTTAGATTAAAGTTGTCTGAAACATCAAGCAAAACCAAATTATAAACTAAAAATGATGTCCGAAACAAAAAAAAGAGAAATTAATAAATACAATAAAAAGCAAACCGTAATAAAGTAATCGTTATAAGGGCTTTCCTAGTTTTTGTAAATTTAATAAATAAGCCTTCAATTTTGTTTTGAATGAATGTTTGCTTAATTTTTCATTTCTAAGTGGTGGTGGCAAATCATTCCAGCACTTCGTGGCCTGGTATCGGAAACTGCTCCTAAATGCAGAAGTTCTATGCGGTATAACAATGAAAGGAGCCGCGTTACTTCTGGCTGGATACCTCTGCTGAGACTGACTCCTGCATTTGAGCTTTTCATGGAGATACACTGGCCTTTTGTACTTTACAACACCAAACACTAGGGTCGCCAGATGCAGTCGTCTACGCGCAGCTAAATTAAGCATAGATGCATCATTCAGGTATGGTGTGATGTGGCTACGAGGAGGTATAGTGAAACAGTACCTACAGCACGCATTCTGAACTCGTTGTAACATCCTTTTGGTGCTAGACAAGAGACGAGGCCCATAAACAGTATCCCCATAGCCCAGCTTTGAGAGTACCAATGATTCGCACAACATGACACGCGCCCTTTCACTAAGATGAGTACGAATTTTATATAATATTTTTAACGGAACATACAACTTCTGACTAGCCCCACAGCATGCGATTCGAAACGCAACTCACTATCAAAAGTGTTCCCTAGATTCCAAGCTTCGGCAACACGCTCAATAGTCTGGCCCTGTATGTGCAGGGACGGGTTGGTGAGTGCCATACGCTGGATTTGCATCTTCGATCCCAGAATCATAAACTTAGTCTTGGATGGATTCAGGACAGTCTGGAGCGAATCCAAAAGCGTTTTCTGAGGCACCTCTCATATTCAGCGGGGTTGAATAATAAGATAACCTCATACAAGGACAGACTTGGTTACTTCAATATGAGCACACTATCATTACGCAGGAAATATCTGGACCTTGTTTTCTATTATAAATTATGTCACGGCCTAATAGACTGTCCGCAGTTACTTGGTCAGGTGAATTTCTGGGTACCCATCAAACTCACACGCCACCCCAAGCCCCCATTCCTTCCCCCACTTCGAAGAACAGTCTTGGGTGCTAACTCCCCGCTTGCTCGTATGTCAAAGCTGTATAACAATATCTCTTCCAGGGTTGACATGTTCTCGGAACCTTTGCCAGTATTCAGGAAGCATGTCCTGGAAAGCCTAGCGAGCTAATATCTACCTTAAAATAGTTTAGTAGTTACAAAACCTTCTAAATATCCCTACCGGTCTTTAGCGGTTGTTATAGGTTGTTGTTTGTTTGCTTTTTTTTTTTTTTTTTTCTTTTCAGAACAAATAATGATTAACTCTCTATTTAATTGTAACTTTATAATTTTTTATTGTACGCAGTTATTTAATGTTATGTTGTTAAGTATTATATATCTGTGAATATTGTACTTACCTTTAACTGGTTATGCATTAAGATTTGTTTCTACCTAATGTATCTATGTAAATGCAATATTGTAATAACTGTTGGTGAGTCATAATAAAAAAATAAAATAAAAAAATAAAAATAAAATAAAGCTGTATATCATCCGCATAGCAATGGAAACTACAGTGTTTTATTTCAGCAACAAGATCGGCACAGTATTTATGTTGTCGACGTTCTGTTACAAGCAGTAAAAGAACACAAATATATTTTTTACATTTATTTTTTTAATAAATGTTATTAATATTTTGTGAAAGAAAAGCTTATCTAAAGCTGGAGTTAATATAAATAGTGTTGTAACTACTCGAAATGCTTAAGACTTTGATGAAATTGTAAAAAAAAATAGTTGATACTTTGACTTTGTGTGTACCGAAACATATTCTTTACTGACATGCATAATGTTTGATTTTCTTAGGCGTGTATTTATATCGTGACTGGGTCATCAGGTATTGTATCTTAGAAAACCTGAAATACATAAAAAGAGAGCATTGCTATATATATTTAACCATAAAAAGCATTGCTTTTTATTGTACTTGGCCAACAAACTACATAATAATATCTTGTAGAGTAATTGTTCTCGCCTTATTTATAACCAACATCATTGGTTCCACTTGATTAACATGCTTGATAACTTCAAATTGTATTTTTTAATATATCTCGATTTCGTTACATACAAATTAAAATATATTTTAGTCACGCATTTCTCATCAAATAATTAATAGTTTTAAACCACTATCATCTTTATACATCAAGATACAAAAAAATAGTTTGACAGGTTTTTGAATGTATGGGAACTGGGCATTGTTCTTTAAGTTTTCTTTGTAATTTACAACAAATGAATTTGTATTCTTTTTTATATGTAAATTACTTGTTTTGATGATTTGTCACTTTTATTTTGAAAGTCGATTCCCAGTTGCAGGACCCACAATCTGGAAAGTTTTATCAAACATCTTGGGTTATACTTTAATCAGACTTTCTTTGCATAATACCGTTATAGTTTCCAAGATTATGTATGTGTTGTATTCAATACACTATAGTCATGACGTGTTTTTTTTTTATAGGATAGGGCAGCAAACGAGCAAACGGATCACCTGACGGTAAGCGATATTCGCTGCCCATAGACACCCTCAACACCAGAGGAGTCAACAGATGCGTTGCCAGCCTTTCAAATGGAAATATGCTCTTTTTTTGAAGGTTTCGATATCGCATCGGTTCGGAAATACTGTAGGCGACAATTCATTCCACAGTTTAGTAGTGCGTGACAGAAAATACCTGGAATAACGCACTGTGGTGGACTGCCAAGCGTCTAGGTGATGAGGATGAATGTTGTGTCGCGTAGGACGGTGACGGACGCTAGCAGCAAGAATTAATCCGAACAATTCCTCGGAGCACTCTCCGTAATATAAATGATAGAGAATACATAGCGAAGCTACATCTCTACACAGCGCCAAGGAGCCTAGCCGACATGAAATATCCGGCAGTCGACGATTCGAGTCGCTCTCGGTTGGATGCAGTCCATAAGGAGAAGCTGGTACTGGAGAGCCCCTGCCCAAAGATAGTATATTCACCTGATGTAACACACTGGTGGAATCCCTGCTAGCTGCTAAGTTTTGGAGGACTTGTTTCTCCAAGCTCTGCAGGAGCTCCATCTGGGCGCGTATAGGGGATTTCAATGTCTGCACTAAGCCAAGAGCTTGTTGCAATAATCCCAAATTTTTGCCAATTATATCATAGTTTCCTGAAAGACAAGAATTTTAAATTTGGCTTGATATAAGAGTATTATTAGTGCTCAGAATAGGTAGCATAATTTTATGTATTTGCAGAAAGAGAAAGAGAAGAGAGAAGTCAATGTAAGAGTAACATGGATAAACCTAAAATCAGTGTGATTTCCGGGACCTTTTGTGTTTTTACTTGCTATTCGTTTCTTTACGCATTTATTAAAATATGTTTACAACTTATTATTACAACAATAAGCTAAAACATGAAATACTATTTTGAAAGTTCAACATAATATTTTTACCATCTCTGAAAATAGTAAGTTCCCAGGCATATCCATACTAGTGATGTCACAAAATCGCAAGTACATAAAATTAAACTACCTATTCCGAGCACTAATTATTATGTAACATTTTTTTATCTAATATGTTGAGAAACAATAAGACTGCCCACCTGATGGTAAGTGGGTAACCAGTATAGGTGACTTTACAGTCACCTATACTACAAGTGGTTCTTGTGAAATACGCATCATTCTACAAAGCCTACAAAAATATGTTAACAACATGTAACATAACATATAAACTCGCAGTAACCAGTAATGCTCCTATATGCCGTTCACGCTGCAACATAGGTATGTAAACACTGCTCTTTTGTGGCAGAAATAGGTAAGATGGAGGTATCCAAGTAGACCCTGCTATATTTCCCCTCCGGTAAAGTTTTCTTTGGCAAGGTACTATGTAGATAGGTAGTGGCACAATTTCTTGATCACTTTAACAAATTAGTAACATCACATAAGAATAACTAAATAAAATTGGTAAGTTGTTTCTTCAGAAGGCACAAACAGTCGCACCTGCACCTGACACTGCCTAGATTTAGCTGACTATGGATATATGACAATGACAATATAATAGTAAAAGACATAGAGAAGGTATGTGACCGCAGCCCAGTTCCCTTTACCATTGAACTTAAAATACAATGGTTCCAAAAGGTTATGACCTGTAATAACAATAGTTCCTGTATCATTTCTCAGTTGTGCAGATTGAGTTTGGATCAAATTGGGACTCACACTTTCATTAAATTCACTATAATACAATATGTTTGTATAATATACAATACTATATGTTTGTAAGTGTATGTGTGAATAATAACACTCATTATACCTTTACATGCTGTGACTAGTTTCTCAACACTCTGAGGTGTAACTTTCATGAGGACTTTGAAACTCGGCGATTTTTTGACGTCCAGTTTTGATAGCTTATTGTACAGGTCAAACATCACTTCTTTCTGAGACTTGTTGATCATATAGTCGAAGGTTTGCATGCACGGCTCGTCATTGGCGTGAAATAAGCAACCAGGACTTAGCTGCATGTCATCAGGGTGGCTTATCCTGGAAATAAAGCAGTTGTGTGTAAAAAATATATTTTATATCCCTGTATTGTTACAGAGTCAATCATTGAAAGACAGCCTCAGAACAAAGAGCTTAGAATCCAATTCCTATTACAAAATTAGGTATTATAGGTTCACAATTTTATTTTTATGTAATTCAATTTTTTATTCTTAATACAACTATCACTTGTTTATATTATAAATAGCTGTAATGTAATAAAAAATCTTTAACTTTCAATTCTATCACCCACATAGTTCTGGGTGGAACAACATTGAAAAACTTTCCTTTTCTTAATAAATTAATACAACTTAATATGCTTGAATAGTCCAATTTCAGCATCAGTATTGTGATGTAACTTTTCCTAAAATTTTTGCTCAATGCAAAACCGTTATTATTTTAAAATTAAAATTTGCGTGATAATGCTCAATAGGATAGGTATTGATTACGTTACACATCTTAGAAGGGATATTGAGATAATTAAAAATGGGTTTAATACAGATTCATTTTTATCTTTAAGTTGAATAACAATATAAGCACTTACACACTAGCTTCACATACAGGGGACATATCAACTGCTACTTCATTATAGTGTCCAGGAAATCTAGGTAACACAGCCATAATTTTATCGAGAACTGACTCCATAGAAAAGCTAGTCACTCCACACAGGTCAAGTGTGCGGTCTACGATGATGAGAGAGCATGGGTTCATACAGTTCTAAAATCATAATTGTATGCTTAAAAAAAGTAACTTACTAAAAATTAACACATTATTTATTAATCAAAAATCAAAATTTGCACTTGCATAAGTATACAGCAATATTTGTTTTTTTTTTTAAATTCCATGTAATATTTGAAAAGAAGAGACATACTTACTTTTTTTCGAGCTATACACACAGGTGAATTCTCAAGCACACCTGCTACTAGGGAGCTAAAGGTACCTACATGGTACACATCTTCTTTCAGATTCATTGAATCCATTATACTATTTAAACTACTAGCCAATCGTCTGACATGTGATCTTTCTTTGGATATTGTATATAAATCAGTTGATGGTGAATCAGGTAATAGCTTACCATCATATGTAGGATACACATTATGGTATGGAGGAGTCAGAAAAACGATATTTGTCAATGATATGGTGCAGATTGGTATATGCACCACTTCAGCAGCACTTTGCTGAAATACAAAAAAGTGAATTATGAATGATTCTTCTGTGTATTAAATAACTGTGAATTGGGTAAATGGGTTAGCTTAATATGGCCCTCGTCCTGATCATCCAGATCCATAGTAATTATAATCATTAATTTCAAATAAGCCTTTTATAATTAGTAACTAACAATCTTAATGACTAGGGTTGAAATAATTAATAAAAAAAGTATATAATTATTAATATAATATATTATTATTAACTTTTATTTTAGTAGTAGAAGTAGTAGCCTTTTATCATTTTAAATGAATTTTAGACATGTGTAATTTATGAAAAGGCAGGTCAGTATCACTTTGTGAAACTTTGTTGTAAAATGCTACACATTGGCAAACCCAACAATACCCTAAAAGCATTATTATAATAGAATCACAGATGGCTGTAAGAGAATATTTGCAATCTAGCATGATCGCAGAAGCTTGCAGACATAGCCCCATGGCTCAGGTTGTAATCAGATTAACCAGTTAGTTTTTATTGCAGTTTTGCTAACTAAATGGGAGCTAGACTGTTAGTATTTATTACACTCATAATAATAAATACTTTCTTTCTAGAGTATAACTTAATGAATCAAAACCTCTTATTTGTAGTGTTTGACATTCCATTAGCTGAATTGATTCCATTAGCTATGCGAGTAATTATAAAACATAAAAAAATTACAATAAGAAGCACCTTACATTTTTGCCAATCCAGTCCAAGATCAATGTTTCAAGTTGTTTTATACATTCAGATGGACCTTTTCCAGACATAATAACATCACTGACATCTTTTCCCTGATTAAGTTCCAAGTATACAATATCCAGACCCACACAAGATATAAGGATGCAATGTGTAAAATCACTGTTCTTTATAATTTCACGTATCGTTTTTAGCTGAGTAGATGTCGCTTGTGTTATGAACACACCCTTCTTGAGATCTTTAGAAGAAAACTAAAAAGAAACATTGAAATAAATATTTATACAAGTTTAAGCAAGAATCTATTTCTAAAACTACCTATTTGAAAGATTTGACAAAATTTGCATTGCACAACAAACTAATTCCCATCAATAAAAAAATATATATTTTGATAATAGTCAATATTTTGATTAACACTGCAAAATGCTTAATCGTTGTTAGATATTTAACAAGGTCTAGGTCAGACCTTGTTAAACATTTAGAAACTAGAAATGAAGAAAACAATTATAGACATCAGGACAATTATACCTCAAGATCTCACTTTTTCAAATTAAGTGCTGATTGAAATATAAACCTGTTTTGTATCATTGATGTAGAAGTTTCATATAGATGAAACTTTCTTTTCATTTTGTCTTATGATTGCATACAGCATGAATAGCCTAAGGTATGATTCATCAAACAACTTAAGTAGATGTTGATATATTTAGTCTAATGGGCCATAGATAGGATGTTAGTCTACTACTGTTATAACTATTTGTAATTACTTTAGATGAGACAAACTAACAACTTCCTGTGGATAATTAAAAAATAAAGACGACAATATATCGATAATTATCAAGTGTGTAATAACACTCGGAATGTAAAAGATATAAAATAATAGATAAAGTGAAGCTCACTTCGAAAGGGGACAAAGGCTTTACGGTAGCAGCACCACCAGAGAGCAAGTTGAAAAGACCACCATCCCAATGCAGACACTCAGAACTAGCATCATCCAGATATACAGCGGCACCGATTATTCTGTTATACACTTCCAACCACCAGGCTTTACCAAATTCTTTCACAGATGCAATCATCGTTAAGAAATTAAAACAGAAATCAATTCATTTCAGATTAATTATTCAGATATAATATTAAATATTAGAAAATTTTTGTAGAATTTTGTTGTTATTACTACAATCGCAGATCAGTATACAATTATGTTTTCAATTTTCGTCCATATGGACAAGCGTATACAATTATGTCAATGACATGAAGAAAGAAAGTGAAGAAATGTCATTTACCGGCCAACAACTGATGTGTGTCAAACACAGATGTCAACAGGGAAGTAATACCTATTTGTACAAATGGATAGGCAAAGCTTTAAGTACATACAGCTAGTTCTTGATTTAGCTCTAGTCATCGTAGATCTCGCGAAAGTAAACTAGATTAAAAATTATACTTATAAATTAAAACAAATTCAAACTTAAATTCAAATCTATATATTTTATAAAAAAAAAATTAAGAATTTATAGATAAAATCGGGGCTTTACCTCTTACGAAAATATAACTGTTTTATTACAACTGTGTGTAAATTGAAAAAATGTAAAATATATTCTTTTAGTTAATTATCATCCTCATTTCATCCAATAGGCAACCAATGCTGGACATAGGCAGCCCCAAGGATCTACACGATCGATAGATCTTGCACTGCTTTCTTCATTTCCAGTTTCCAGCGCCTTCCTGCAATATTTACCCAGTCGTCTGCTTGTAGGAGGGCTGTCAACGCTGCAGTGTCTGGCATATCCCTGCCACTCTAGGACCTTTCTGATTCAGCAGCCATCCTGCGAGCAATGTGCCCTGCCCACCTTCACTTTAGGTTCACAATTCTTCGGGTTTGACCTTGGTTGACCGCAGAAGCGGATTTCATAATTTCTGATACGATCACAGAGAAACTCTGGATCCTTTGGGTGACTTTGAACTTCATCAATTTGAAATTCAATGGGCCTTAGCCCATCGGAAGAGTAATTTGTTAAAAATAAATGTATATGAATGGTTTATTGATTGCTTAGTTTTTATGAATATTAATGTTCTTTTTATAAAAACTATCAACATATTTAAAAATATAGACCTGGATCTTCATTTAATACATAGAGATTCTAATTCAGCTTGATCATAGTGCACAGTATAAAAAGATTGCTAAATAAAACTATATAATAATAATTATACGTGTGTGAGTATGTGTGAAGGTGTGTGTGCCACAGGCTAGTATACTATTGTGTGTGCTGTGTGGTGCCGAGGTCAAATGTAGCGCACTATTTTTGATTTTTTTTTCTATTGTGGATAACGTTGTTGGTTGCAGTATTAGCATGCTTGGATATTGTAAACTAAAACAAACAGTTACAATTTACATATAGTATTATATGTAAATTGTAACTGATTGTTATCTCTCAATAAATAAAAAAAAAATTGTTTCAAATATATAAAAAGAATTATACCATGGTCATCACCTTGGCTTAAATTTGTTGTCTTTACGTCTGATGTTACATGATGGCTACATACTGACGTTTTTGTGGATATTCCAGATTTACCATAGGTACCAATAACCACTTACCATTAGATGAGCAGTCTACTTGTTTGTCAATATACAGCAATAAGGAAGATTGTATTTAAATTTGTAATACTTCACTGGTAATCAGATAATTCTATCTAGTAAATGTAATCATAACAGTGATACACAATAAAGGTTTACATAATTTTTGTATGGCCATGGTAGCAAAAAGGTAAAAAAATGGTACTGTGTATGTAAAATATAAACTTTCTTGCAGTATGTAGAATTAAAGTTTAATTCTCACATGAACCCATTATCACCATCCTCTACTAAGGACAGGTCTGAAAAAAACAAACTTAGAAGTAACCAAACAAAATATAAATAATAACCTTATCTGTTATCAATTTTTTATTTCTTATCACAACACACAATTTCATAAACTAAAAGTGACCAGGTGCACATTTTCATTAATCAGCTGATATCTCTTGCGCACACTAATGGCTGTCTTCATAGCCGCCGGGCAATGCATTAACATGAGGGTTGTGGAAGAGAGATTTCTGACCATCACCCCATGGGAAACGCTGTAATAAAAGATTTGATAAAAAATATAAGGTCTGATTCTCAATAAAAATTGAATGAAGTTTCAGCATTCTTATCCAAAGAAGTATATTATTAACTGGTGTAAGTACATTAGTTATACTTTTTTTCATTTTCATAATAATAAACAACCTGTAATAATAATTAATTGAGGTATATAACATCCCTATAGCTTTTTATAGCAAGCATGTAGGCAATGCCTATAATTAGCCTTTACATATTAATATCAAGATAACCTTATGTTGCTTGTTATACTAGTGTTGTTTCATAGTGCAATAGTACAGTTTTACATGTTGTTAACATATACACTGGTGGACAAATAAATCGAGCCACTCTTAACTCTTGAGTTCAAATGCAATTTCCTTCAAATGCATGAATACAATTTTGATGAAAGTGGTATCATTAGATAAGTAATTTTATAGGCTTTACAATAAAAGTAAATTGTATGGGGTAACACCTTAATTTGTTGAGTACGTGCCTCTAGAATGAAAAGTCAATTAAAAGAAAAAGTAAAACGTTTTAAAGATTTAATTTTTAAAAGTAAAAAAACAAAGAAATAACATCGGAAAACAATTAAAAATTAATGTTTTAATAATGTGTATTGCCGCCTCTAGCTTGGACAACTGCTTGCATCCGTGTACCCATTGATCTTATCAATTTAACAATTAAGTCTTGAGGGATGTCGTTCCATTCGTCCTCTATCGCCATTTTGAGCCCAGAAAGTGTTGAAGGAGCCGGAACCCTGGCTCGAACCCTGCGTTTTAACTCGTCCCACAGATGTTCGATGGGGTTCAAGTCAGGGCTCCGTGCTGGCCACTCCATAGCACGAATGCCAACGTCCCTAAGATACTGAGTAACAATTCTCGCTGTATGGGGTCTTGCATTATCATGCATTAGAAGCATCTCATCTTCGATATATCCTGAGTAAGGTACCACATGATCCTCAAGAATATCACGGATATATCGTTCTGCAGTCAATCCACGTGACGGAGCATTGGATTCGATGAAAACCAGCTCTGTTCGTGCTGTTAGAGAAATGCCGCCCCACACCATCACAGAGCCACCACCATATGCAACCGTTTCTTCGATACAACACTGAGCGTAACGTTCTCCAGGGCGACGATAGACTCTCTGTCTTCGATCACTTCCGTAAAGACATACCCTTGTCTCGTCAGAGAAAAGAACATGTGCCCATTGATCCAGTGTCCATTCTCTATGCTCACGAGCAAATTGAAGGCGTGCTCTGCGGTGAGCTACTGTTAATTTTGGGCCTGTTGCAGCCCGTCGAGGTGTCAAATTTCGTTCGGCCAACCTTCTCCTGACTGTACGCGTACTTATAACCACTCCACGTTCGTCACGAAGCTGTTGTTGCACCTGTACCGCGTTCAGACGCCGATTCCTCAGGACATTCAAATTGATGTATCGATCATCTGCGCAGGTTGCAGCCCGTGGCCTGCCTGTTCCTGGGCGTCGATCGAAGGCTCCAGTCTCCAGGTATCTTCTATAGACGCGCTGCACCGAAGAACGACTTATTCTTAACATTTGAGCAACCCGACGTTGACCAATGCCCGATTGAAGTAATGCGACAGCTTGAGCAGCTTTCTGAGGCATAGTATCCATTATTACCAAGAAAAGCAACCGCAATCTGCAGACTAATGACAGAGGAAGCAACAACGCAAAAAGCCACAAAAAAAATTCAATCTACCGACTTTTATACACTCAAAACAAACAAAAAATTTTATGATAATACCGGCAAAATTGTGATAATTTTTTTAACGCGCATTCTACCCTCATAAGATTAATGGAAAGCGTTTGTGTTTATTATCTCCGTATTCGATATGACTTGCCCTTGCTGCCAACATAATTTTTATTTATCAAATGTACATATATTTGAAGGAAATTGCATTTGAACTTACGGGTTAAGGGTGGCTCGATTTATTTGTCCACTAGTGTATATTGATATAGAATCGATAAATCTTTACTCCAACATCAGATATAAAACTTATATTGTTTCATTTCTGCTTACATCTGCTTCACATTAAAAATGTGAATTTTACTCTACCCCCTTTGTTGTTTTCATATTAAAGCACAAAAAACAAAGTATAATTTTATTAGGGAAAATATATCTTTACTATGTGAAAATTCAATACGGTGCAGGGAAACCACTGCTAGAAAGCTAGTTTCAAAATTGTTGTTTGTAGTATCGCATAACTCTATTGCTTAAGCTTTAAGATATCAATTGTTCATACCTTAGTGCGGATTCGCAAGTAATCATATGGAACAAATTCTGGCCTCTCATGGTGCTCCTGATGGGCTAGGTAAGCATTCAACATACCAAGGCCAACAGCTGGGAATCCAACGAAAAAGGAAAGCTTCTTCCACAACTGCCATCCACCTAAAAATTTTGCATTTATCATTAAAATCAAGAAAAAATAATTCATTGAATATCATGCTCCTAAAGCTGAATGTCAGATTAAAAAGGGCCCCTAAACTTACACCTACATCATAAGTGCTTCTGACTCATCCTGTAAAGCTATATGGATTCAGCACCTTCATAGTGAATCCGTAGAATGTTATTAATTGTTATCGTTTATCATAGTTAAATTAATAAAAATATAGGAAAATCTTTCAAAGTAAGATTAATTGCAACATTTACTATCAACATTAAAAAAATAAAAGTTAGTTTGTTAGAGGTTGGAATTGAATGTTTAACTATTTGTCAAAATTTAAATATAGTATTATGAGTTTAAAAGAATTATGTTGGTTGTCTTGATTTTTACTTATTGGAATGATGTTTTGAGATTGTTATATTAGTTTTATTAGAAGATGAAGTGGGGTTTGGATTTTTATAATGTAACTATGTAAAAATTTGATAAAAATATATTGTGAGTGTAATAATGGTATTTATTTTATAAAGCTTAAATTTACCCTACAAAATAGTTAACCCATGTCAGCCATGTAGAAAAGGATTGAAACCGTTTTTCAATTTCTAAACTTTAACAAAAATAATACTACCATATTTGTTTTTACATGGCGGTGTTCTCCTTTTCAATTTTGTCAGAATAGCATTTTTTGCCATTTTTATTTTTCAAATGCATGGTATTGCTTATATGTCTCTAAATAACCCAGGTATAGTAAATTTCTTATTTAGAAAACAGTTATCCATGATAAATCCTGAAGCATCACTTTGTCAGTCATTGCTAATCAATATTTTAATACTTATAAGCTAGTTGAATAATACTGGTCATACAAAAAAATTGTGATACAAAATTATTAAGCAATGATAATATTACCCCTTTAAGATTGACAAAAATTATTTTGTTTGAAGATAAGGCAAGTGTTACATAATTTCAGATATTAAATTACCGCCATGTCCACCAGCTGTAGCAGCATGTGAAGCACTCCGAGCATTATTACGTAGATAAACAGTTGCAGCTCTTTGCAGAATCGTAGCCATTTTGACGAGCAAATTAAATCAGCTTTATCCCAAATACTAACCACAAATTATTTTCGTATCAATAAATTCTCACTACGTCAAATATCTGTCAGTTGAAACGTTTTTGTAAATAATTGTCTTTTGGGAATTACCCTATACAGCTATTTCTTCCATTATAATCTTCTTTCTTGACATGTAGGTTTCGCATATTTTAATTCACCACTACAATCTTAGTTGAACTACGTAAAGGCTGTATTTACTACAATAAGTAACTGTACCTGACTGCGTATAATCTTCCTCAAGGGTTACTGAAGGTAGCATGAAAATATGTACAATATAGGAACAAAAAAAATATTCAGTTTTGGTGAGAAATATATAATAATATGTGTTTGTTTTATGATGGCAACTAATCGGAAACCGCAATAAAATTTTCACAATCATACAATATTTAACTCTCAAAATGGCGGACCGCTTTTGTTTTCCAACCCAGGCTTTATGGGTATCAAATGAAAGGTCTTGATGAATTGAACACAACCTCATAAGTGACGTTTCTAAAATTTCAATATGGCCGCCGAACCAATATGGCGACTGACATTTTTATATGGGTATCAAATGAAAGCACTTTAAGAGTAGAACAGAACTAAATGTGCGTTATAGTATAATAAAAACTTTTTTTTTTACTAACCTCTACTAATACTTCTGTACCGCTTCGCAACTGTACAAGATTTTATTTGAAAAACGCATTGTGAGCAACGCCACCGCGAGGTACGGGTACTTCGCGGCACTCACGGGCCCAGCTACGTCGTGAGTTCATGAGTGCATTTACAAATGCACAAACTTTTTTATTTTCTTTGGACACAGATGGAGACCATTTTTCACTAATTTCGACCAACGGGCAAATTTTCATTTTTGAAGACGGGGGGGCGTGCGGTTGTAAACAGTATCCATCTGCGGAGGTGGTGGTCCTTGGTGACTTTAATGCTCATCACAAAGAGTGGTTGAAGTCCCGGACCACCGACCTCCCGGGTAGAACTGTCTTCAACATGGCTTCGGCCTATGGTCTCTCTCAACTGGTGTTACAGCCCACCCGTATACCAGATATAGAGAGCCATAATGCCTCCCTGCTGGATCTTCTGTTGACTACACGACCTAGCGGATACAGGGTTGTGGTCGATGCTCCTCTCGGATCATCAGATCACTGCCTTGTCCGTAGTACCGCCAGACTCGCGCAACCACATCGCGCAGCCACGGCCAGCAGCCGTACAGTTTGGCGGTATAAGTCAGCAGACTGGGATGGACTCCGGGAATTCTTCGGATCCTACCCCTGGAAGCGGCTCTGCTTCACTTCCGCAGATCCCGATACCTGCGCAGACTGCGTCACGGAGACGGTGTTGATGGGAATGAAAACATTCATTCCCAGCACCTCCGTTCCTGTTGGCGGCTGCAGTCAACGCTGGTATAATAATACCTGCCGGAGGACTGCACATCGCAAGCAGTCTGCGTTCCTCGCCTGGAACAACGCCAGGAAAAATCGGGATCCTGATTTGGCGGAGAAGAAGCGACAGTACAACGCCGCATCCAGATCCAACAGGAAGGCTATTGCCGAAGCCAAGGCGGAGCACGTGGCCAGAATTGGCGAGCGACTAGGAAGCTATCCCAGTGGGAGCCGCGCCTTCTGGTCGCTGGCCAAAGCTGCGCAACGGAACTTCTGCCAGTCCAGTCTCCCACCACTGCGAGCAAGCGATAGCAGCCTGGCCCATAGCGCAAAAGAGAAGGCCGATCTTCTGGCTGAACTCTTTGCCTCGAACTCGACCATGGACGATGGAGGGACCACGCCACCTACCATCCCTCGTGTGGAAGTTCACTGCCTGAAATCCGTATTACACACAACGTGCGGTCAGGCGGGAACTTAAGCTCCTGAACGTCCATAAGTCGAGCGGGCCGGATGGCATCCCAGCAGTGGTACTAAAGACGTGTGCCCCTGAATTGACCCCCGTATTAACGCGCCTTTACCGTCTTTCTTACCAGCAGAACAGGGTTCCATCTTCGTGGAAGATTGCCCACGTCCACCCAATTCCCAAAAAGGGTGACCGAGCCGACCCATCAAATTACAGGCCAATTGCGATAACGTCCCTGCTCTCCAAAATTATGGAGCGGGTAATCAATACCCGCCTTCTACGGTACCTGGAAGAGCACCAGCTAATTAGCGATCGTCAGTACGGTTTCCGTCACGGCCGCTCGGCTGGTGACCTTTTAGTGTACCTGACACACCATTGGGCAGAAGCTTTGGAGAGCAAAGGTGAGGCTCTCGCCGTTGGACTGGATATCGCGAAGGCGTTTGATAGGGTCTGGCATAAGGGTCTTCTTTCGAAATTACCATCCTATGGAATCCCCGGGGGACTCTGCAAATGGATAGCCAGCTTCCTGGACGGTAGGAGCATCAAAGTCGTCTCTGACGGCTGCTGCTCCAAAACCTTGTTCATCAATGCTGGCGTTCCACAAGGTTCGGTGCTCTCCCCAACACTGTTCATTCTGCATATCAATGACATGTTGTCAGTTGAGAACATTCATTGCTATGCGGATGACAGTACGGGTGATGCGCGGTATACCAACCACCAGACCGTCCCTCGGATTGCATTACACGAAAGGCGTTTGCAACTTGTGTCTGAAGTCGAAGACTCTCTAGGGCGAGTCTCCGAATGGGGTACAAAGAACTTAGTCAAGTTCAACCCCACGAAGACACAGGTGTGCGCGTTCACTGCGAAGAAGGACCCATTTATCGTAGTGCCTCAGTTCCAAGGAGTTGCTCTTCGAATGACAGACTCTATTGGGATCCTCGGTGTGGAAATCTCTGCTACAGTGCAGTTTGGGAGTCACTTGGAGGACAAAACCAAATTGGTGAGCAAAAAACTGGGAGTTCTGAACAGAGCGAAGCGGTACTTCACACCCAGCCAGCGCCTGAAGCTTTATAAAGCCCAAATTCGGCCTCACATGGAGTACTGCTCACACCTCTGGGCTGGAGCTCCCAAATATCAGCTCGACCCACTTGACTCCTTGCAAAGGCGTGCTTTCCGCATCGTAGGAGACCCCAATATTACAGCCTCAACAGAGACCCTGGAGCAGCGGAGAGACTTTGGATCTCTCTGCGTCCTATATAGGCTCGTCAACGGGGAGTGCTCCGAGGAACTCTTTGCAATGGTGCCCACATCACCTTTTTACCATCGCACCACCCGCCACCGCAGCAAAGTCCATCCGTACTACCTGGAACCGATCTGCTCCAGTACAGCTCGGTTTCAGCGTTCATTTCTCCCGCGTACGTGCAAACTTTGGAATGAGCTCCCTGCTGCGGTGTTTCCTGAGCACTACGATATGGCCGTCTTCAAACGAGGCCTAAAAAGAGTATTTCTCTCCAGGTAGGCAGAGACTGAGCTGTGCCCCTGGCATTGCAGATGTCCATGAGCGATGGTTACCACTCACCATCAGGTGGGCCATCTGCTCGTCTGCCGCAAAGGCCATAAAAAAAAAAAAAAAAAAATTGAACTTTAGTAGATTTGCCATTGTCTTATCGATATTCTTTTTTTTATATTTTATGACCTGGTAACATAGACCTTTAAGTCATATCATAACTTATTTGGAAAATGTTCGTTACTTTGAGGTCAATATTTTCTTTTTGACTTGAAAGTGGAACAGATATAGAATTTCTCTCATTTTTAATCTGCGGTCGGTAAGAGCAGTGGTCGAAATAATCGTGAACATAAATAAATGACGCAAGGACTTCACCTTTTAATACTTATTGATATACGTAGCTACTAGGTTCAATAAACAATTCGTAATAAAAATTTGCATTTTTTATTAATACGATAGCTATATAGACTACGAGATTCATATTACTCACTTACCATTATAAGTTTACTATAAAAGTACACTTAAGCTGGAATGTTGACAAAATTTACTTTAGTTATAAATGTCGTTCTACTAACAAAATGTTATTAATGGCACAGAAAATCGACTAACTACATAACAATTTCTCGACTAATAAACCCATTTCTATACATGCAAAGAATGTTACTCCTGGAAAATAGCGTAAAGTTGTCTAAGGGTAGATACACACTGACCGGCTGAACATAGGATATAAGTACGAAGCTACAGTTTTGATGCGTCATCATATGCTACGCTCACGCTTCGCTTTTGTAGATAATGCCATGCGACTGTCGCTTAACGCGGTTCGGTCGCTTGAAACGAAGAAGTTCGACCCGACTGGCTATTGATTGGATGCTATACGCACTATGCACACAAAAAGCTTTATAATTAAATAAATACAAACTGCGATTTCAGCGACGTCCATCTTAGGGTTGATCAAACCGCACAATGGTTTTTTACACGCACTTCTCTGGTTAAGATTGCGACTAGCCGCTGTCTTGTTAACCACAATGAAGAATTTTTATGACAACCAAAAAAAATTTTTTTGGCTAATTGGTCTACAGATGGGAAAGTCTAAATTATATTGACTTTTCAAAAAAGTCTTTTCATAACTCATTTATTGTTTGAAAACATATGTTTTATTCGTTACGTCTTTGTTATTTATACGGTAAACAAGCATAATTTGAAATAATTAAATATTATACGTATATACGGAATTTTATAAGCACAGTTTTGAATCTATGAAATTTAGTTTGCAAACATTTAGATCTGTCACTCGGAATATCTATACATTACAACCATATCTTCTCGGTCCGATAATTGGCCGTCAGTGCGTATGTAGCCTTAAGCTCGTATCATAATGTATGGAGACATTTGTACCATTTTTGTTGTATATCAAACTATGAAACTACGCTAAAATCTTCACTAAGCTAATATAGTTTTTTGTTGTAAGCTCGAACTAAAGTTAAAGATTACGTTAGATGTAACTGAATTCAATTTGGCAACATTAAATAAAATAGGTTTATAATATTCTTCTCTATTGTAATGTCTGTGATGGAAATTTTGTATATTCAGATCTGAATTTACTGTGTAAGCTATACTTATTTGATTGGTATCTAATTGAAACCATCGAAGTTTAGTTTAACATATCTCATACAATATAATAGGTAAATCACTAAGTAAAGTTATTAAACCAATTTTAGTCCTATAACATTATTTTCAATTAAGTTCGTTTACTAAATAGGAATTCGTCGTTTAATTGCACCAAATTAAAATATAGTTTACTTTGGGTCAAAAGCATTGGCATCAATTTCTCCTGCGGGCCTTTGAAAGATAAATGTGTGGTCTTTATCCAGGAGACATAAGACTAATATAACCACACAGTTGTTGCGTGCTTGTATACTAAACATTACTGACGACTTCATCGAATGTTTTCAGCAAATCAGCATCCACCTCTGTATATTTTATTGGACCTTTTGGAAAATATGAATCCAAAACATGACGAGGCTCCAACTGCAAAACAAAACAGATTATTATTAATTGTGCAAAAGTCAAAATCAGAATCAAAGTTTAAAATATGGCATTATACGTTTGCATAAACAAGTCTCTACAATCTCGGAAGTCTATTTCGATAACTGTCATCCCATCGTTTATCTGTCAAAATGTATAGTTGTGATAGATAAAGTATAACTATGACTTCGTCTGACGTCTTGACGTCTGTCAAAATGGGGTTTTTAGATTGTAAAGACTAACTTCAAATACAATATGACTCAGTAGAGTCATCTTGTATTTGCCTTCGGAAATTGGGAAAGCCTTCTCGAGATGAACAGACAAGACCTATGGCGTATTATTGGAATAATCGGAACAATTTTCCTAAACAGACATGTAAAGTGTAAACATGAATGTCACATTGTTGTATTTGTTTTACTAATCCTGTACTTTTATATCTCACAACAACACTTGCATTGTAACTATAAACATATATAAGCTACTAGCTGACCCGACAGACGTTGTCCTGTCAAATGTCTCAAATGTCATGTTGTATCGCTGTATGTAAAAAAAGATTTTTCCGCTTTTCTGTTGAAAGCGGCTTTGTCGGGAAAGATTCGATCGTCTTGGTCGCGGCATTATTAATTAAACTTCACTTCACTTCAATCCACTTGTTAATTATTTATTTAATAGAAATAGTTTTAATATTGATTTCTTACAAATATCAAATTGTCATCCATACGTCATTACATAGCTGTCATTTTACGTCAATTACATAGCTGTCATTTGCGTTTTGTTATTCCAAGTCTGATTCTTTTTTGTAATACCACGTTTTATAGTGACTGACGTTTCATGTCAAGTCACACAGGAACGCTGTCGAACGGGATAAAAAGTATCCTATGTCCGTCTCCTGGCTCTAAGCTACCTCCCTACCAATTTTCAGCCAAATCTGTTCTGCCGTTCTTGAGTTATAAGTGGTGTAACTAACACGACTTTCTTTTATATATATAGATTATGTATTTCTTGTAGGGACCTATAATGAAGCCGCAGATGGCTATATTCAGCGTTACCTAGGGTGTAGTGTTTTTATGTAAGGTGCAAGAACTGAAGATTATGCATCTTGCCTGCTAACGGTACCTGCACAGTTACGGGGTCATTAGGGTCGGAACAAATAGCTAGAATGTCCATTATCGTAACGTTTCTATAGCGATACACCAAGCTACTATAGATTATTAAATTAAGGATCACAGATTCCTAAGCTGCTTAATTTACAAACAAAGTGTTCCTTCACGTGTTCATTGCACATGAATTCTAACACCATCTTTTTTGTTTATATAGGATAGTGCAGCAAACGAGCATACGGATCACCTGATGGTGATATAAGTGGTGATGGTGATGATGGTGATGGTGGCATACGCAACACCAGAGGATTCACAGATGCGTTGCCGGGCTTTTAAAAGGGAATAAGGGGGAAAGGGGGGTTTGGGCCTCTGGTACCCTCACTCACTCGGCGAAACACAGCGCAAGCGCTATTTTACGCCGGTTTTCAGTGAGGCCGTGGTATCACTCTGGTCGAGCTGGCTCATCGATAAACAGCCCCCATTAAATAAACAACAAAACAACATATGTTAAAATGTTTAACGTGTGATATAACCGCCATTTTGAATCCTTGGCTTTTTTTATCCTTGGTATTTTGACAGTTCAAAATGATAAATCCCGTTGCCGTGCTCATACAACGGGGGCTGGCTTCGAAAACCTGTTAAGTGCTCGCAAGTAACCCGGGCTGCAAAGAGTACAACTTCCAAATTTCGTAGTTTTTAGTTCATCCATTCAGATTTACCTTTCTAGCTTTCACGTGTTCAAAGTTGAAGCCCATGTAGAAAGCGGACTGTTGCAACTGTCGCAAGTTCCTCATGCGCACTTTGGGATCCCGTTCAAGAAGTCGTATAAGCAGACCCCGCGCTGGGTTGGTGAGTTCCGATGTGCTATTGGGTAAACTGCCTGGGGGGTTTGTTGGTCGGTCGTATCTATATAAAAAAAAAAATATATATATGAAAGTATTTATAAGTAACAGTTGCAGCTTCTCAATAATTATTTTCCTATATTGATAGGATAAATCAAGCCAAATCCGTTTAAGTTCTTCACTATCGAAACCAAACTACTTGAACTCTTACGATTGTGGACTCCCATTTTTTTCACGCCCAACAAAGACCCCCGTCGAACTTCCCGTGGACCTAAGCCTACTAGGTATTACTGATCTAACAGATAAAGATTGAGACTAGAGAACGGCCAGTCTTCAGGAGACGAATTTTTGAAACAATAGAAAACCAATTCGCAATCGAAATCGTGAGATTCGTATACGAATTACCGAATTCACTATTTCTGAACTTTCATTTCGCGCGTTGTGCAACGAGTGGTTCAGCCCACTCGTTTTAGATTTCTACTAGTAGAATATCCATCGCTGAAGTGACTTTAACAGTGATCCGTTCCGTTTCACGTGTGGGTCATCGCCGGTTTTTTGTTTTTGTGATTTCGAATTTTTCTGCGTGAATCGGAATTTAATTAAGAATTTGTTTTTAATGACAAATCGTGCGCGAAATTATTTTCTACTGCTTACTATTTTATAGATTTTTGAATCAGTCGAATTCAGTGTTGTCATTCACGATTTCGAATGCGAAATGGATTTTCTAATGTTTCAAACATTCGTCTCCTGATCTGTTGGAAGTCCGGAACGTTCGTTTCGAATCCATCCAATTTTTTATGCCTTTACTGTCATCAAGTATATCATGACTTGATACATATGCGGATTATTTAAGCAAACCATTAGAAAAAAATAATATACCCTTGTTTTGTCGTGTTCAATGTTGCATCAGAGGCATTCGTTGCTCTAGGCAGCAACGCAGGCGCTGGATACTGTAACAATAGTAGTAATTTCTTGTAAGTGTTTGAATTCATAAGTTGTCAAGCAAATAACATTTTCCGATTATGCTCAACTATCAACTACTCGATTCACAAATGCAGATTTCAAATCTGTAGTGTCCTGCCAGATTTATAGAACATATTAACATTTTTATTTTTACAACAATACAAGGGTTATGGTGCACTTTTTTAATGATTAATCATGCATGAAACAATATGTACTAATATTATAAATGCAGAAATAACCCTGTGTGTCAATGCCTTTTTTATCGAGCTGGAATGCTGTTACTCATCAAACTAAACCATATATCTACTAAACCAACTCAACGTTCATATTGTCTTTGATCGAGATAATTCCGGGACTGGAAAAACCAATCGCTTCGAAACACCCCAGGACAGCTCGGTTAGCAGCGAGCCGAACCGGGATCACCTCATGTCCAGATGAGATAACCCCCGGATGAGGGTCGTATAGCTGCCCACATCAAGAGCCACCTAGGGCGGTCAGAGTAGCCGAGTTGCGTAGGACCGACTTCTATCGCCCAACCGTCAGCGCTAGAGGGGAGCGGCCGTCATCATTTTTTGTAAAAGGAGACAACAGTCTCCCATTACGGTATTACTTCTAAGCTACTAAACTTATTTGAATAAAATTTGGTATAGAGATAGTCTACATCCTGAGAAAGGACATTATACTATTTTTTAAAACAAAAAAAAAACAATTGTAAGTACTGAAACGGGGAAAGAGGCTTGTAACTAACTTTGTAGGCTTTTATTTAATATTTATAACAACGATATTCAAAGTTGTAGCATTTTAACTAAAAGGACGTAAAATTGTGGGATAAAAGATTTTGTTTTAATAGGCTGAACCGATTTTAATGAAAGTTAGTACAAGGATTGTTAGCAAGGGTAGTTAGTAACGATACACAGTTAAACAAAAAATATATAAAATGCGATAAAAACGGTATGACGATGATTGGCGATTTCGGGGTGATAGTAAGATAATTTTTAACTTAGGGAAAATATATTTTTCCTTTTAAAAAATTCGATATGAAATGCGTGAAGCCGCGCCGCAGAAAGTTAGTTCTAAATAACATGTGTAATTTACCTGTAAATGTCTCATGCTCAACGTGTCTTTAACTCATTAATCGTTTCTTAACTAAATTAACATTTCGCTTAAATACTGTTTACGAACGAATTAAATTCCGTTAATCTTTCTCAAATCCAGTTCCTACTATTTACAAATAAATTCGTCACACAATCACTCACGCGCTCAAGCTTTTATTCAAATACGCTAAAAAGAAAAAAATAAACTTCTACACTAAAACTTTTGCTGTTAACTATAACGTCATTTCAAGTTTAACACATTTGAAACAATTTGCATGTTATAAAAGCATGTCGCGAGATTTAAGTATCTACTCGTATTTAGTTACTGCCTATTAACAATTTAACACTAATAAAGTAGCGCATTTAAATAAAAGCTTGTTTTTAAAGAGGTTTTTCACGTTAATTTTATTTCATACTTTTTAGTTTTTCTAGTTATTCTTGGCAAGCCCTTTCGCTTAAGAGGATTACATGGCTTAAATCTTTTTTAAGTGAACAAACAAACCGTGCATCTAATGGTAAGGGGTTATGTGATTTATGTGAGATTCGCAGCAAAGCCAGAATCACAGAGTACTTTACCAATATGTGCTATAGGAACAATCGCAGCACCCAGTAAATTCATTAGCTATTTTGCCCCTCACACCGGACACAGCAAAACGAATACTGCTATTTTGCGTCAGAAACAGGATGGAGGTACCGAAGCAAACGACGCAGAAGATAGAGTCTGAAGCCGGTAAATCTTAAAAATACTATATAGGCTTGAAGATACGGTGCGAGGCTACCGTACGATCTCGTACGAGGCGGCGACGGTTCTGGGGCGGTCCCCCCCTTTCGAGTTCCTGGCCGACATGTACGCGGTGATGTACAACGCACCGCGGCATGTCGATCGGGGGGACGACGGGGGGAGTCCCCCGGCACCAGTGCACAGAATGCACAGACGGGAGAGTTGCACCGACGGACCGAGAGGGCCTGACGTGCGCAGCTAGAGCGTGGGAGCTGCGTGCGTCAGTGCGCCGTCGGTGCGGTACTCCCGCACTTCGAAGCTTGGCTCTGCGGGAGGGCGGAAGTCACCTACTGCTTGACTCAGATACTCACCAGACATGGTTGTTTCGATGAGTATCTAAGTCGAATAGGGAGGGAGGATACGACACGATGCCACCATTGCGTATCCGACCTCGACTCGGAGCTGGCGGAGTGCCCCGCTTGGGACTCCGATCGCTGAGTCTTGGTCGAAGAGATCGGGCAAGATCTGTCTCCGCCAGCGTTGATTGCGGCAATAGCGACCGACCTCCTCACCCTCACCCCCGGATGGCCGGGGGTGACATCGTAGGAGGTTGGAGGGGAGGAGGCGGCAAGATCACGCCTCCCCGAGAAGGGCTCCCCTAGCGCACCCAAGGGAGCAGATGCGACACTCGATCATGAGGGCCCCCTATAACGCCTGAGGATGGTCATCGCTGAGGTTTTTAGTGGGTCCTTCTGGGGAGGAGAACCCCACATAACCAACGGCTCTCCGCGGCCGGGGTATGCAATTCAATGCATTTTCCTCAGCGGAACAAAAAAAAAAGGCTTGAAGATACGAGTATTTCTAGGGAAAATCTTTTGTGAAAGAGTTGTATAAAAATTATACGTTATCCCGTATAAGTTATAAAAGGTTAAAAAAAGAAAATTGTATAATATAATAACTGTATAATGTGTAATAACTTAAACTCAGACGTGATAAAAAAATTCTTCTTTATACATACTCTCTATAATTGCTCATTAATAAGACACTAATTAAGCCACAACTGTCTTTTACAAATTGTATCGTTTGTTTTTTTTAATTACTTCAATTTTCTTTTAAATAACAAATATAAATCTTTAGATTACAAAAATTCAATTAGTGCCATCGACAAGGCGTGGATACTTTTTACTAATGAGCAAATGGTAAAGGTTTAATGACGAGGAATGCTTAACGAAATTATCTCTTTGAGTATTATCTTTGTAAGCTAATTATATAACTGGGTTGCTATCAATTTTCATTAAGCAAACAAACAGTGCAGATACATTGCTACTTTATGAAGACAATTGTCAAATTGAATCTCAATAATGCAGCAATGTAATTGAACTATCTACTAGTTTCAATCAAATCTGGCAGCAATAGTTACATAATTAGGGAGTAGATCTGGCAAATTGAAAGGTCCGATCAAAATAAACCGGGAAGAAAGTTTGTATATTTATAGCTGACTGTTCTGCATTACTGGTACTAATATAATCCTTATTAAAGATACGCTGCCGACGTCGTGATATAAGCCAGTTTTATAATGACGTAAAAACACCGATTACTTCACACACATAAAAAATTCATTTAAAATACGCAACATTTACAGTAAAGACACGTTACGAAGGCTGCGTTCAGTGGCTCCAGCATCCGTGCCAAACCTGAACTTAGCCGGGAACCTAATAATAATCAGACACTAATGTATGACAAGAGCGTTCCTGGAGCTGCAACGGGCAACCGAGTGGTACCAGTGGGGAAGGACCTTCGTCTGTACTGTAGGGTTGTCGACAGATAATTTATTAATAGTATTCTCCGCTGCCATTTCGATCGACCAACTTTGTAATGAAAATATTATTCATTCCTCCTTCATTCAGACCGCCGTAGTCGAGTGGTTGGTAAACCGGTTTCAAGGTGTCGCCATCTCTGAGGTCCTGGGTTCGAGTCCCAGTGGGGGCAGATATTTGCGTGATGAATGCATTTGTACCTTAGTCATGATTGTTACAATATATTTTTACCAAATTATTTATATATGTATAATGTATATATGTACTGTCTATCCGTTACCCTAGATCCCATAACATAAGCCCTCAGAGCTTACTTTGGGCTAGGCTAATTGGTGTAACTGTAAGAAATATATATTTTTTATTTTTTAAAAGACACTAATTGTTATTTTCTATTTTTTTTTCCTCAGGAGAGGAGGCTGAGAATTCATCATGGATACCAACGCAACAGGCAAGCAGGGGTGCGTTGATTATGTCGGACTCCTGGTGAATCGAGGCGGCTCGACCCACCAGACCTACCGACTAAACTCAGCCTAAGCCTTTGGTCCTAATGACCCTACTGGCTTTATTGACGAGGGCCGCACCTCAGGAGAGGTACGGTTAGCACTGCCCCATGGGGAGGGCATAAGCGCTAGAAGTAGGCATGGTTCACCAAAGTGGGACCGGCCAGTATTGACGGGAACCTACACGTGGCTAAGCAGAAGGCTGCCGAATAGGGGGAGACAAAGGAGGCGACGGCTCAGACGCCGCCGCTTGCAGGTCTAGAAGGTCCTGCGTTAATTGATTGGGGGGGTCGCTTAGGACATGTCGTGGTCTACGTGTCCTCTGCCAATATGGACTGACATCCCGGAATGGATCCGCTGAAGGCGGTGTTGAAGGGAATTTATTTTCTATCTACCATCATCCTCTATTACCCAAATCCTCTTCTATTATGATTCCGTCGGGTGTAGTCCGAACTGCACCTGACGGAATCATAAGTATATTACAACTCCCAACTCCTTACATTTAAGTTAATGTTTAATCTAGATGAACATACTTGGACCAAATACGTGGTATAATTAAGAGTATCCGTAACTGATGAGCGTGCATGAAAGTATTAATAAAGTCGAGGAAGCTAGGGAGGTATGTTGATCGTAGTAAGTGGAAAACTGTGTGGAAAAAGAGCTGTGACTACGTGTGTATATGTATGTATGTATTATATGGCGTCTATTACTATTTTGCCCATTGCGATTGCGTCTATGTACAGTGTAGAGATGTGTCAATCTTTACAGAAACGACTCTAACAGCGCTTCAAATGAATCATTCGCTCAGTTACATCTCGGTTTCAATGCACGCGGCGCTCGCACGATTGAAATAAGTAAATTGTTCAGAGTCGGAGCGCTTCGGATCACGTCGCTCAATTGCATCTCGGTTTCATTCGATACGCGACGCTTACACGATTGACTCAGAGTCACTGATACAAATGAATCAATATCAATATTTACATCAGTGTATTTGTATCATATATTAATATTATTATGTGATACAACTTAAACAAATTATTTCGACCAAATTTGGTACCATAAAAACGGTCATTGTGACTAAACCTTAAAAGATAGACATATGCCGTCGCGGACTTTTTTTTAGATCATGTATAGAGGAATAATTCTTTCATACATATTTTTTGTGTATCTTGAACCGTTTTCGCAGCGCACGCAAAGAAAGCCTTCAAAAATGAATAATTTTCCCCGTTTTTTACACATTTACCGCTCTGTCTTTGCTCCTATTGGTCATAGCGTAATGTTATTTAGCCTATAGCCTTCCTCGATAAATGGACTATCCAACAAAAAAAGAATTATTCAAATCGCACCAGTAGTTTCGGAGATTAGCGCGTTCAAACAAACAAACAAACAAACTCTTCAGCTTTATATATTAGTATAGATTAGTATAGATCAGATATCAGAATATTTGTATCAGTGACTCTGAACCGATTTAATCGGTTCAGAGTTAGTATACATAAATACAAATGATGCAAATGAAGCACTTTACTGATTCGAATCTTTGTACTGATCCGGATGCAAATGATCCAATCTCAACCAAGATACGTTTTTTCTATCATTGATACAGTGTGTCTATTATCATAATGACTTTCGATAATCGTAGCATTTCCGAATGGAAACTAATAGTTCAATGGATATTTTTCGTTTATAATAATTTAAGCATATTGCACTAATTGTTTTGGTAAGGCTATTTCTAAGTGATAGATTAACGAGTTTTCTAAATCTATTCATAGATGGCGTGAATTTTTGTACTTAAATTCCAAATTTAAATTATAAACAATACGGATACTTTATGCTTTTTTTATGTTACGGCTTACAAAGACATTGCTTTACCAATAAAATGTATGTTTATATCATTTTAGAGAATTATAAAACAATGTATCATGACAAAACAATATAATTTTCACTCATGTTATAATAATAATTATATATTTGTTACTGGTTCTAAGAAAAACCCTTATTTGGTTCCGGTCAGCTATGGCCATTAGAGTTTCTCCGCGAGAATTCTCGAATCGAGAATTCCCGAGAAATTTTGCCTTACTCGAGACGAGAAAAAAGTGGTCGAGAAATTAAGTCAAAAATTTTTAAAACTTAATACGAAGCTGACTATCAGATAATTTTATCAGAGAATTTTTTAAAGTCAGATTTAAATGCCCTCGTATGTTTGAATATATATAAATATAATTAGTGGGCTAGGTTTTGGAGCAGTTTCCTCTTTAAATTGTGATTATAATTAGTCTGATTATTAATTATTTATTAGATTCTTAAGTATACTTACGTAAAAAAAAGTCTATATATAACAAAATACTGAAAATTTATATTGAAAAGTTGGACTAAAATAAGTTACTTGTACCTTATTGTTATGCATTGTTATTATGAAGCTAGTCTGATTGTTTGATTTTTATACCTAATTCATAAACTGTCGTTTCAATTATACATTTTAATAGAAAAGTTTGTAGTACAGACAGAGACTAAAGTAAATTATATAGTATGTAATGTAAGGTACTAAATTATATTGTGGTGACATGATGGCATTGTTTTTAGAAGATATTTTATTTGTTTTTCCCATAGATGAAGACAATTTAGTCCTAAAATTGTGTGTAGAAATAATGACAAAAAATCTCGCTAGATTTTATTTCGTGTAATAAAAATTTTATATACTTACTTAAGTTAAAGTCAATTTAAACTAATAATAAATGTTGTTCATTGGTAAATGTTGTTAAATATTGCATAAAAAGCGTAGTTTTATTGTTAAAACACACATATTTTTTAAAATTTCCATAATATATCTCGACAACCCGAGAATTCTCGAGAAACAGTGGTCGAGAATTCTCGTACTCCAAGAAATAAAAAAACTCGAGAATTGAGAAACCCTAATGGCCATATATTGAATTGCCACTTCCCATGCACAGCCATATCCCTGAACGTTCATATCCAATTATCACAAACATAAAAATAATACATGCAAATTAGTCAGTAAAATTTCCAATGTGGTTTTCTTGACTTCACGGATAGTAATTACTGAATTTACATAACAGTTAGAATCATTACTGACAGATTATAGCCAGTGTTACAGTGGTACAAACAGTTGCGCGTCCTGAAAGGTGACTTTCAGGTAGAGTCAATGTCCAGGCTTTGATTTACAAACAAATTAACAAAGTGGTGCAGTTAAAATATAATATAACTATTTTGTTACTTCTTTTATTTTAGGTAAATGTATAGCTATAATTCATTCCCATTTAGCAAATATTTGTCTGTGCACAACTATGATAACTTTTTTTTATATTTACGTTTTTCAATTATTTTTAATTAATGTTTACTATTGTTTTGTGTTCGACTTGAAGTCTTACTACAATTGTCTTTATACGAAGTATAGAAAATAATAAAAATTTGCGAACTGTAAATCATTGCTGGAGAACATATGTATGTATGATTGCGTTAGTCAGTGACTCTCAGTCGTTTCTAAAAAAAGGGTCGACTCAACGCGCAAAAAATATAGATTTAGATTAGACAAATACTCGATATACTATACAAAACAAAGTCGTATTAGGGTCTGTGTATATACCCCTTTAGTGAATTTATAACGTACATTAACGGTGCAATGTAACCTTACATAACAGTTACTCTACCATAAGTTAGCTATCGTTTTCTATAGATATTTGACGTATAGTAAACCATAGAAGTAATGTCAATGTAATATGAAAAAATAGTACAATTAAGTTACCGCTAGGAGCGCTGTGCAAAGTTTTCATACAAATCGAATGCAAACTCATGATAGCTACACAGTTTGTTGTCATGTATATCGAAATACAAATTATTACCAACATGTTTGCATCTATTGAAACGCACGACACCGCACCGGCGCGTCTGTATCGATGCGAACGCACACAATTTTCTCCCGCGCGTCAATGAATATAAATAATTAACAACTACATAATTGAAAAGAAAGAAGAAAGATATATTTATTTGGCCATTCTTGTACAGTATGCTTATGATATAATAAAAGAAAGAGAAAAAGAAAATAATAAAATCAATGAAATAAAATAGAATAAAAAACATCGAAGTCTGGCCAAAAAGGCCCCTACCTCAGCTAATGCTATTACTGCTATACACAGCAAAAGCGCTGGTTTTCAGGTAGGACCGTTGATTCAGATCATTGAAGCAATACCTATGCACGTGGGCATAGTGCATATTGCCTCCATGATCCCGACATCGGACGTAAAAGACAGTACAACACACTATATAGTCTGTGGTCATGACAGTGACATTATCATACAAAAGTACTTTGTAGACATTATTTGTAAAATTAACAACAAGTCGCAAGTCAACCAACCAATTCTGTCTCATCTGATGTCATCTTGCTACTGTTGACGAGGTCCTGATTGAAAACGCAATTTACCAGTTTACCTGAAAACTACTAGAAAAATAATTGAAGTTTTGTACTTAAAAAGTTGTGTTTGAAGTTTTGTTCATTTCCTTAGTTCGTAAAATTCGTTCGTCAATACAATTTTGAAAATTTGAGAAAAAAAAGTACACACGTGTTGATAAAAAAGCTGTTAGTGTTGGTAGGGTTAAAAATATTTTACAAATTAATTATTAAGCTCCATAAACAGCAATTGTTAGAATGAATGGAAGGCCCTCAGTTCGATCGATAGTCAGTTAGCATTGCATCTGAATAACTAAACAGGCGCGTGAGCATCGCATGTGTATTAAACGCCAGTCTAGGTTATACAACATATATTATATGCAATAATATGTGATGTTGCCGGTACTAGCCTACTAGCACCGATGAAACTTATAAATCAAAGTTGTTCAAAACCCTAAGCAATTTATGAAAATGATACAAACATGAAGTTGCGGGGTCTGATAGGTCATCTGAGTATACATAAGCAAGTGCTTCTTTGTTAGTTTTCAAACTATTAATTATATTTTTTTCACGCAAACAGGGCCAACCCTGGGTACTCGAACGAAGAAAAAAGCATGTCTCGGCTGGCATCTAAAAATAGGATTCCCTTGCCTTAATTGCACTCTCGGAATTTACTGCACGGCTAATGGTGTCCGCCCGATAGCCGCAGTAACGAGTAGGTAATGCTGGTAGCATCGCAATGGTAATTAGCGTGACTATTACATTATACCTTTTATTACTCGTGCGTAAAAAATGCACACATATACTCCACCAACACACAGCGTCGACGTCCGCTCTTTTTCGTTGATTTTAAAATTCATCGAGCATGCCCGCAGTTTGAAAATGGAACTCTTGATAAGCAAACTTTGACAGTTAATGTGACATTTGCCTGCTCGATACGAGCGAAGATTAAAAAAAATAGATATTCTTGTTATTCAACATATATATTGGTAAGCAGGGAATAAGCAGCAATAAGCAGGGAACTTTTATTATTATTGTTTTTGTTGAACTGTTGTAACTGGTAAGTACAAAATAAATAGTAAGTACAAATAACAAAATAAATAAAGAGGTACGGTTGATACAGCGGTCAAGTAATTGAATACTGTGCCACAAGTTGTATACGTCTCTACCGAGGTGCACGAGGCTACCCTAACTTTGTTAGGACTATATATTAGGGCTCACTATGTTAGCACATTTTATACAAAATCTCAAATCTCAATTTGTATGTAATCCTAATCACTAACTAACAATAAAAAATAATTAATTTTGCGCGGCTATATATAACAGACTTTTTATTTTAAGCACGCACGTGTCTTATCTACGATGTTGCCAGAGACAATTTTGTTCACATGTCGATCTCTTTACTAATTTCCTCATTCTAAATTTAAATCACTTTTTTTTCTAATAGACCCAAAAGCTATTTTGGACCATTTTACGGGGAAGCTAGTAACTATTTCCGAATAGCTATGAAAAATATATACTTTTGAATATCAATGGCAAGTTTTCAAATACGTTGATAAAGTCAAGCGAAGTTACAGTAAAGGATAAAACGTGATGTATCTTGATTGACCTGACCACCACCTTGCAATGGGCTAGCATGAGTAACTAAGGGTTAATCATTGTAACTTCATTAAGTACGATCCCGCGAACTGCTGTTCGAAGCTGTAAGCTAAATTTTTGACAATCTAAGTCTGTTTTGACAGGTGTCATTACCATAGTTTATCTATCAAATCTGAGATTTTAGATTGTGAAAGTTAACCGCTGATCCCATTTTGTTGATATAAGTTTGTATACGGGTTTATAACCTAGGAAAGAACATAGGATACTTCTTACCACACTAAAATATCTTTCTATTGTTACTGTATAATCTGGGTGAAGCACACTGCTATCTTGGGTTTTGTTTTTACAAGTCTTGATGTGTAATATAGATTTTTATAGTGATCTGTATCAAAAGAAATCGCATTCAACTTCAACATTTCTAGTGTCAGTAAATTGATAATTAAGAACAAAGCACCGTTATAGCGGCGCTAAACTAGTATTAGATCTTATCACTATCAATGTTACAGGCGAGTAGCTATATATAAACGAGAGCCTTTACACGCACGACACGATTTTATATCAGTATTTTTTTCTAAACAGTGCAATGAGGTATATTGCAACCTAAATGCAAGGAATTTATTCACTTACGATCCATTCTATTGAAATATAGTCAATAGCTGTCGAAAATTTCAGTTCCATGTCCATAAATGTCAAGTGATGCTTACTTGTCACGTATAAAAACTTAATATGCAATGTTATCACGGCTATATACGTAACTTTACTGTTGTCAGTTAGCTATAAGATATATGTAACCTATTACACGTATGATTACTCAAAAGATGCTTAATCAGTATAACCAATATATATATATATATATGTTTGTCATTGTAATTGTAAATCTGTGTGTAATGATCTTAAGCGAGTGGCCACACTAAGATGGCAGCTCTTTGCATTTATAATAGGCGAACATTTTGTCGTAAAACTCTCGCCATTGTTGTTTAAAATTGGGTAATATGTATCGCTGTCGGTATGCCTTATTATTAATACATACATTACTCACACTTCTTTCCCACAGGGAGGCACAGATCACAGTTTCTCACTTACTACGAACCAAACATACTTCCCTAACTTCCTCGACTTTTATAAATACATAATTAAATAATACTCCTTTGACGAAATTATATATATCTAAAAGGAGTGCTTCGTTGTAACTTTAAAAAAGACATTAAAATGTTGAAAATATTTTTTACTGAGCTAAAAAATATCCGTTTTATTGTTCTTTTATTTAATTATGAAACTCTTATCTATACTAATATAATAAAGCTAAAGAGTTTGTTTGTTTGTTTGTTTGTTTGTTTGTTTGAACGCGCTAATCTCCGAAACTACTGGTGCGATTTGAATAATTCTTTTTTTGTTGGATAGTCCATTTATCGAGGAAGGCTATAGGCTAAATAACATTACGCTATGACCAATAGGAGCAAAGACAGAGCGGTAAATGTGTAAAAAACGGGGAAAATTATTCATTTTTGAAGGCTTTCTTTGCGTGCGCTGCGAAAACGGTTCAAGATACACAAAAAATATGTATGAAAGAATTATTCCTCTATACATGATCTAAAAAAAAGTCCGCGACGGCATATGTCTATCTTTTAAGGTTTAGTCACAATGACCGTTTTTATGGTAATCAAATTTGGATATGTCGCGTTGTCAAGATCGGGTAACAGCTGAGGTGGTTGTTTGCAAAAATAAATATGGTGCTCAAAATAACTATTCCACGCGGACGAAGTCGCGGGCACAGCTAGTATCTATATAAGTATGTGGAAATCATTACAAATTATGTCGGTGTTTTACTTGATTTTAACCCCTTGATTTTCGCACTAAAAAAGTATAAAAATTTGGTCAAAATTGTTCGCCAAACCCCTATTAAATAAGGCTAAGTTGATGTATTACTTTCGTTAGATATAAAATGGTTATAAATCTATACTAATATTATAAAGCTGAAGAGTTTGTTTGTTCGATTGTTTGTTTGTTTGAACGCGCTAATCTCTGGAACTCCTGGTTCGAATTGAAAAATTCTTTTTTTATTGAATAGCCCATTTATCTAGGAAGGCTTTAGGCTACATAACATCAGAAGAAATAATAGAAAATGTGGAAAAAACGGGGAAAATTATTCACTTTTGAGGGCTCCCGTTGCGTGCGCTGCGAAAACGGTTCTAAATACCAAAAAAAATTTTATGAAAGAATTATTCCTCTTAACATGATCTAAAAAAATGTTCGCGACAGTATATGTCTATCTTTTAATGTTAACTCACTAGAATCGTTTTTATGGTAATCAAATTTGGATATGTCGCGTTGTCAAGATCGAGTAACAGCTGAGGTGGTTGTTTGCAAAAATAAATATGATGCTCAAAATAACTATCCACGCGGACGAAGTCGCTGGTACAGCTAGTTATAGTATATATAATGTTATTTAGGTAGGATTGGGCTTGCATTGCCCGGACGGTAGAAAGCTCCTTAAGCATTTGATTTTAAAAAATCCTTTCACATTATATTGTATTAGTATATTATTGATCAAGTTTTTATTTCAAAGTATATTACACCCTCATATCTCTTGTAGTTAAAATATAACATATAAGCTAGTTAAAACCAGAAGACGTGTATATAAATAATATAACTGATTAAACACCTGCTATATAAGAAAATAACTGACTTCTATATATTAACATATATTCTTTAACTTCATACAGAAATTAGTACAATTTTTTAAATAGATTTTTTTTATATTCAAATTAAATTACGTTTTTACAAATAATATCAAAAATATACAAAAATACTATGAGAGTAAGTAAACACTTATCGTATGTTATAAACGTTTTGTGCTAATGTTTACGTTTTAAGGCTGGTCACGATTCGACCGCATTTATGTATGAGAAAAGACTTGTACCACAATTGTACCTCCCACTACAGACTTGGACAATATTTAAATTTAAAGAGAAATATTTAGAATTAAAATTGTAAATAAATTTATAAAATGTAAACAATTTTTTCAAAAAATTGTCTCTAAACGATAAGTGATAACAGTTTCTTATTGAATGAAGTCCATAAAACTGACGTTTGGTTGGAAAAAATAAAAAATGGCATTAACATTATGGTGTGTCTCTGAACGATAATACACGAATTTTATCGTTTAGACACATGGCGTTTTTAATTAAGTAGGTTACCTTTATAATGATCAGCAGGATATAAATAATATTAATAAAAAATCTAAGAATATATTGGAAATATTCATATATGGTACACAATAAATGAGAAATTGGACGTTTGCCTAAAAACATAAATTAAAAAAAATACATATTAGTAATAAAATATAACACAAGAAGTTGTTATATATTCACAGCTTGATGACTACAAACACGTATTTTAAAAGATTCAAGGATTTTTCAACACTAAAATGTTTAGGTTCTAAAGTCGTACCATTCTAACGCAAATGGCGGGTACTGTTCGCGACCCTTTCCTTTTAAAATACCTATTCCTTGACCATTAAAAGATTTCAATTGTTTGTCAACCTCGATATGAGAGAAGGCCGTTGCCCTGCAGTGAGACAGAAAAGGCTGATTACGATCCCAGTATTTATTATTCAAAATCTGTTAAATATAGATTTGACCGGCTGCATCGCCCCTTCTCCTGAAGGGGCGTCACACTGACGCGATTTGCTTACATAGTTCTTAGAACTTAGGTAGAAGGCTGAGTTTAATCGTTAGTTCCTACCGGTCGGACCGCTCCGGCTGGTATGTAGCATGGTTTCTATATAATAGTCTCCCCTCATGATGAAGGCTGGCTTAGCTTCCCGCGTATGCGGCCATCTTTATGAGCCTGCGTTGCATCGCCAGCGGTCACCGTCATGTCTAGATGGTTCTTAGAACTAAGGCATAAGGTTGAATTTGGTCGATAGGTCATAACAGTCAGACCGCTCAGGCTAGTATGGCGTCCGACATAATCACCGTAGCACTTGCCGGTGCAATGGTATCCTGGGTACGTTTAGTACTCCTTGTGGGGATTTTCAGCCTCTCTCTTCTGAGAGAAAAAAAGAAAGAACATGCCTTTACGGTTTGCATCTATAGAGGAATGTTACTAAATTATCTTTAAATATTTTCTTTAAAGCGAGTCAGGAGAGCTGATGTTAGAATGTAATCTTTACACACAATTAAAGTACATTTTACAAAATAAAGTAAAGAAGTAGACAATTTATGAAAAACAGATTCGAAAAGCATTCAACAAATTTCAAATATATTTCTTAAAGTAAGCTCTGTAAGGCTTGTGTTATGGAATAGGGTAACGGATAGACATACATATATAAATATTGTACATATATAGATATATAATAACAACCATGATTAAGGTACGAGTGCTTGCATTCATCCCCACCAGGTTTCGAACCCGAGACCTCGAGTTGGCGACACCTTGAAACCGGAATACTAACCACTCAACTATGGAGGTCGTTTAATTGAAGCTGGACCTAAAATTTTATTTATTAGAATAAAAAAAAGAAGAAAAGGACAGACTTAGGATTGCTTTCTGTCTGGTTTTAGATTATTTTCGGTTGTCCGGCCAAATATTCAAATCCAGCTTTCTATAGGCTTTTGCCTTTTTATGACAAAAATCCTTACTGAGCCATGACCCTTTAAGCACATCTAACTCTGACCGTCTATTATTAGTTTTAGTTTCTTTACAACTTTGTTGTTTATAAACATATACCTATAGTATGTGTGTATTTGTTGTCTGAATAAACGTTTTACCTGTCTGTCTACACGATTAAATGCGATAAACTCCACACACCACATAGAAATCCATTATGTAAGGTCAGACAACGACCGTGGTGTTAGCCTGCGGCACTGAAGATGGTGGGTCCATCCTTCTTAAACGCGTTTATCTCATTTAAGCATAAAATATCATTATGTCCGGTCTTGAGAGTCAAACACATTTACTACAATGGTCAATCCAGCTTTTGTATTTTAGTAGATGACAACCCTTTTTATTTTTTTCAAGGGGAAATGCTAAACGCGGCCGTGTGTGGGGCTCTCTGGTCCGACCGACCTACCCACAAAAAGGTGTTCTCTGGGCCCATCGGGGCGCATGTGGCGGGGTGCGTTTTCGCGATTCTACCGCCACAGCGCCCACGAACCGGCCTATAGGGGTGCCACCGCCAAGTTGGGATTGTCCGAGAACACTTGGATAGCCCCAG